>OX439371.1:6784635-11584635 GCA_949319445.1 Mythimna lalbum | reverse complement strand
GTCACCAGGTCATATAACGCATAAAAAAGTATCCTTTGCTAAAGTCATCATCTAGTTGCACTCGAATCTCAGTCCACATCCATTCCACTACACTCCATTATACTTCCATTTATTGAAATAGTGAAGAGTGATGGGTGTATAACTATAATGTATTTATATCAACCTTCATATCATGCTAAGATGTCAACATGAACGATATTTACTGTGCCTATCAAAGTTCCTATGACTGGTGTTAGAAGACTACTTCCACATCCCTGACCCTGCTCACACAAAACTGACATTCCCGTCTTGCTCGCAACACCGCAGACAACTCCACGCTCGAGCCGCGCGCGCAGCACAAGCCAGCAATATGGTGGGGCCAGATACAGCGCCACCTCGGCAGAAACAACCAACTTAAAATAACAGCTGTCACATACTATAACAAGTGACTGGCCGATTCAAAACCCTATCCAAAAACAATTCGATTCCAATCTATTTATTATCGGATCTTCTCGTTCCTCTGCCACTCTCACCTCAGTTTCGACCTTACGAGGCGCCTTACCATGATGTATTAAAATATCAGTCGTGTTAGTGAGAAAGAGGGATGCCAGCTTGATGCCCTGAAGTCAATTGATAAGCGAGCCAGAAAATCATCAGTGATGAAGCATTTGTCGAGTCAAAACTTCAAAGTCTTGAGCATTGACTCCGAGTTGCTGTCGGTTTTCTATCGTTTATATTTCGGGGAGTAAGCACTGAAATTCCGCAATTTAATTCCGCCAAGTCCGATCCATCATCGGACCACTAAACGTACAACATTGAGCTATCGATATATGGTGGACATTCCACCCATACGCACAGAACGTTTTGGGAACACATTCATTCTGCGTTCAGCTAAGGAGTGGAATTCCCTGTCGAAGTCTGTGTTTTCTGAAAGCAACCTGGGAGTCTTTAAGTCAAGTGTGAATAAGTTACTTCTAGGCAAGCATGTTGCATCGTAGGTCACGTCATCGTGTTCAAACGCGAGCCAATCAATAATAAAGAAAAATGGTTTTGACAGAAAGACAATAAAGTGATCCTATAAGGGTATCGTTTTTGCCAAATAAGGTAAAGAAGTCAATAGCATGGTAGGCTGTTGACAAACGTATTAAACATCACCACACATAAAATATACCTACTTAAAGACTGAATGGTCTATAGATCGATGCCTGCCTTTTCTACGGGCGAAAGAAAAAAAAAATACCTACTTAAATACCCCCATCTGTCTAATAGAAATATATTTTACACCTGTCAGAGCATTTACGCTAAAATGGTGGCTTAAGTTAAAGAAAAGATAGATAAATAACACGTAAATGTCATTTAAAATAACAATAAACTACAACGAAGAGTTGTCTTTAAAGGTAGTCATACACGTTAAGGCGTACCTGAAAGGTTTACCTGTACAGTTACACCTGTCAGGCAAGCTTGAGCTAAGTAGAGGACATACACAAAAAAAAAACTCTCAATTGAAGCCACAGCAGCAGATCTCGATGCTGTAAAGCGAATCGGTTTACCTGTCGCAGTCTCCGGTTTACCTGTCGCAGTCTCCGCACAACTGACGCCTGTGCAGTCGACCGCCACACATCCTTAGTTTTACCTGTACAATTAAACTACACCACCCATGGACAAAAAAAAATAGTTTAAAAAAAAACAAAAAAAAATGCTAAATGGGGCGTTTTGTGCCATATTTTTCGTTAATCTAGCTCCCCACGCTTTTTCACAATAATATTTTTCGTTCATTATTATTGTTTAGCGTGTTTTACAGTTTGTTTTTTAACTATATTAATTTTTCACTTCTTAGTGAATAGTTTTTTAAATATATTTTTTTTTATTCCTGGTGAATTTAATCAGGATAATCGAATATTTTAATCCGATTATTGTATTGTCATCGGTCATTGAGGGGGTGCAAAGTTTAAAGAAAATCTGATCACCTATAGTTGCGCAAAATCGAGCTCAAAGGCGATGGTTACAAGCAAACAAGCAACCAAACAAACATACAGGTGAAGCTACTAAAAGCGTGTCAAAAATATCGAAATTCTTATTTTTTCGGTTGCCTGTTCTGGTGTGGAAACCTACAACATACACGCTCCGGTTTACCTGTAAAACTCAACTGTACAGGCAAACCTGTCAGGTATTACCCTTGCGTGTATGGCTACCTTAAGAGCTTTAGCGGTTACCTACTCATTATTAAGGTTTTAAGTGAATCGACTTTGTGACCTTTGTGCCTGAATTTGCGTCATCAACGTCATTTATTTAATTAAATAGGTATTTAATTAATAAACCTCAACCGTCATTTCCATGTTATTATTATAAACAATCAAGCATTACATAATATTTAAATGCAATAAAGTATTGAGTATTGAGTATATGAAATCAGTAGAGTCACTACTCATCGTTCAAACCAAAAAACAATTTGACATAGGCGTCCCTCAAATGTCGCGATAACGACCGATCCTGTGCGTTTCACATCGATCGGATTCCCGCGACCCTCCCCAGCTCATTGGTACATCTTGTGGAAGGCTTTCCAACGCTGCGACTTCTGGTACGTAGTCACCACTCCTGAACATTTCATCCCAATTGACCATCTGTTCTGCGAACCCACTGCCATTTAAGTTTGGCGATTCTTTGGGCTATGTCGGTAACCTTGATTCTCCGGCGAATGTCTTCATTTCTGATGTGATCACGTCAAAAACTCCAAACATTATCCTTAAACTTTGGGTGACTTTAAGCCTGTTAATGAGGCCCATTGTGAGAGAACACGCTTCAGAGGTTTTAAGTCGTCACTCGCAACATCCACATATTAATTACCATTCATCATTTTCCTGCCCTTGCCCTATTTTATTTGAGGTCGGCAAAACACATTTTTTTCTTCCATTCTGTCCTGTCACTCGTCACGCTATCACTAAGTCCCTTTTCTTTCATATCACTTCTCACACAATCTATCCAGCTTTTCTTTGGCCTCCCTCTCCCTTTTCATCCACCTGTAACACCACATCCACATATTCATAACTCTTACAACATTATTTAATAGTAATATTTATTACTATTAAATAATGGCATTGCTGAACTAAATGCCTTTATGCGTGACATGATCCTAAGAATAAGAAATAATGTAACGCATGTTATAATATGCAAAGAAGGCAACATAAAGGAAGCTCACACGAGTAACTCATGTGTGTGATGGCGTGTGAGGTTGCCTTTACATGCGCTCGAACTCACGCTATCACGAGAGAATGGTGGTTTGAACTCTGCTGGGTCATATGAGCAAAGACAGGTGAATTATGTGTGTATTTATATTTTTTTAAACGTTGCTCAGTAGAAGGAATTACTGGACTGCGAGCAATGGGTAGCTCACCGTCTAGCCGTCCAGTATCCGCCCCGACCGAGCGCCGTTATCTGATGCGGTCGGCCTCCTCCTTTGCCAGCAATACTGCTTCGCGGAAGGAGGCGACCGCCTGCCACTCCTCCTCGCTCCGGACCATGGCCTGAACCAAGGCCCGGCGCGAGAAATCGCCGCCGCCGATCGCCCCTACGAGGGCACGGTGATGCACCGCCCAAGCAGGGCACACCTCATGAAGACGAGGTACTTCGTTTGTATTATTCAAGAACCATCTTTTATAAATTTTATCTAAATATTTTTTTTTTTTTTGTCGACGGGGAAAATCATCTTTGACGAAACCCGCTCTTGGGTGGAGCAGGAGACAGTGTCAGACTCTTACTGACCAAAAACCCCGCGCCGTTCCTTCTAGCCTTCATACCGGGGCACGACCTCCCTTTCGGACAACCCTGTCCCTAGTAGGCTTCGACCCAGCTGGGCCCCTCCTGCTGCTGACAACTCCTTGAGGCGCGTGGGAACAGTGCGCGCCGTTGACGTCTTGGACTCGGTCCATTACCGGACGATCGGACAGCGAGCTACCCATAGCTCGCCGTCCGCGAGCCTGCGTCTATGGGGCCGGAAATCGGGATCGGAATCCCGGCGACGGCGGCGAGGGCGCCGTTGCCTGATGCGGTCGGCCTCCTCCTTTGCAAGCATTACTGCTTCGCAGAAGGAGGCGACCGCCTGCCATTCATCCTCGCTCCGGACCATGGCCTCGACCAGGGCCCGGCGCGAGAGGTCTCCGCCGCCGATCGTCCCCACGAAGGCACGGCGATGCTCCACCCAGGCAGGGCACACCTCGACGGTGTGCTCCACCGTGTCCTCCGGGCGTTGCGCACAGTGGCGACACCCGGGCGTCCCTTCCGCTTGAATCCGATGCAGGGACCTCCCGAACTTGCCATGTCCGGTGAGGACCTGCGTCATCCGGAAGGTAAGGACGCCGTGAGGTCTTTCCAGCCACGCCTCAAAGAGGGGACTTACCGCCATAATCGTGGCGGTAAGCAATCGGACAGCGAGCTATGGGTAGCTCGCTGTCTGATCGTCCGGTAACTGTCCGGACCGAGCCAAGGCGTCGACTGCGCGCACAGTTCCCGCGCGCCTCAAGGAGTTGTCAGCAACAGGAGGGGCCCATCTGGGTCGAAGCCTAAAGGGGTCGGGGTTATCCGAAAGGAAACTAGAGCCCCGGTATGAAGGCTAGAAGGAACGGCGCGGGGTTTTTAGTCAGTAAGACTCTGACACTATCTCCCGCTCCACCCAAGAGCGGGTTTCGTCAATGATGATTTTCACCGTCGAGAGAAAAAAAAACCCCGTTCCTTTGTGCCTTCATACCGGAGCTGAGCTACCTCTGGAAACTAATCCTGGTCCCAGTAGGCTTCGACCCAGCTGAGCCTCTACTGTTGCTGATAACTCCTTGAGGCGTGCGGGAACAGTGCACGGTGTCGACGACTTGGGCTCGTTCCGGACAGTTACCGGACGGTTGGACAACGAGCTACCCATTGCTCGCCGTTTGCAAGCCCGCGCCTACGATGGCCAGATAGCTACAACATGGCGGCCTTCTAAGTTAAGAATAATAAGTTACTCCTAGGTATTCGTGATCCATCGTCAACCACATCATCGCTTACCACCAGGTGAGATAGTAGTCAAACGCTAGCCTATCAATAATAAATAATAAAAATAAAAAACATTTACTCTGCAATATTTTAGGCCTCATGTAAGCAAAGTCATTCAGTAAAACTGAACGGTGGGATTCTCCGATGCTTGAGTGCTGGATAAGACTGCACGCAGTGAAATAGCATATATCTTAAGCATTCTGGTGCCAGATTATCCTAAAATCTGTGTTTTATCTTGTCTTATTATTATTGTCTTATTTAATTGCTTTTGTTTACTAACATTAGCTCTTAAGTATTTTCGTGTTACTAATAATTAATATGGAGAAATCTGAAAATAAATAATTATATATATTATTATTCAAATGGAATCGTATCTAGCATACAAACAGCAACTGACAAAATATAGTTGGGAACACGAGAAAACACTTTGCCAGACCCGGGAATCGAACCTAGATCCTTGTACTTAGCAGTAACGGTGACAAACGCTAGATCAACGAGGCAGTATTTTATACTCAATACTTTATTACAGAAAGAAAGGGCTATGCTCGGAGTTTCCTTGCGGGATCGAATCAGAAATGAAGATATCCGCAGGAGAACCAAGGTTGCCGACATAGCCCGAAGAATCGCCAAATTTAAGTGGCAATGGGCAGGGCACATTGCTCGCAGAACAGATGGCCGTTGGAGCCGAAAGGTTCTGGAGTGGCGACCTCGTACTGGAAGACGCGGAAGGCCTCCTGCAAGGTGGACCGATGACCTGGTGAAGGTTGCGGGAAACCGATGGATGCGAGACGCGCAGGATCGATCATTGTGGCGACACTTAGGGGAGGCCTATGTCCAACAGTGGACGTCTGTCGGCTGAAATGATGATGATGACTTTATTACATTCCATATTGTATACATAGGTGTTATAAAATATTTTCAAGACCAATATGGACCCTGTGTGTGTGTATGGACCAAAAATTCGAAGACATGTGACATCCACCAACACGCACTGGGCCCGCGTGGTGGATTACGGCCCATTCCCTCCTAGAGAGGTGGCCTGAGTCCCAGCAGTGGGAACATTAAAAAGGCTGATGATTATGATGATTATGATGATGATGATGATGATGGACCCTGTCGGGTACAGCAAAGTTAGGAGAGAGGATGAAGGCTAAATTACAATGCATAGAATTTATTATTATTTGGATTTCCAACTATATTTTGGTTATGCCTTCACTTTTTCAAAGGAATAATCTTGGAAAAGTAGACGGAATTTTAAGTATAATAATCCCTATTTACTTTTAAAATGAAACTATTGTGTGTGTGTGTGAAAATATTTAAACGCAAGTAAGTCGTTTACATTTTAAATTCATTCTCTATTCGTCGTATAAAATAAAATTACAGAAATGGAATTTAAAAATCGAATACTTCGACGGTTATTTTATGCTAAATTTAAAATTTCAAATATCGAACGTTTGAGTTCCAATTTTCAAATTTGAACTTGGAACGTCCAGTTCGGATGACGCGCAAAAACTGAGCGCGCGTTGCCTGCCGTCATCTGCGGTGTACAGAGAAATATGTGGAGAGGGTGTCAATCATTTAAGATTTTCTATTGCATTATTTTTTATATAAATATATCAAAATACCGTATGAAAAAATTGCTTTCCTTTCATAAGCTTAAGTGGCAATGAAAATCAAGTATAAAAACTAGCGGTTCATCATGCAAATTTTGTAGTAAATAATTTTATTAATTTGTCACTGATAATGTTTTACACGATGTCAAGCAAACCATACTATCTAAACAAAAACAGATTTTTACGTATTATATTGTTGTTGTTTTGTTATATTGATCGTGACAACTCCTGTCAACTCGTTTTCAACTGTCAAACCGTTTGTTTTTGTATGGTCATGTGAAAACGAGAGACGAAACGCATGTTGCTAAAAAAGTTATGAGTTTACATGTGGATGGATGAAGGGGAGAGGGAGGCCAAAGAAAAGATGGATGGATTGTGTGAGAAGTGATATGAAAGAAAAGGGAGTTAGTGATAGCGTGACGAATAACAGGACAGAATGGAAGAAAAAACGTATTGCGCCGACCCCAAATAAAGCAGAACAAGGGCAGGAAGATGATGTTGATTTGTTATATTGATGGAGTACCTTAACTATTTATCAATTGTGAAAAGAAAAGCAGACAACTTAATGCGCCCGCTTTACTGAAAGACAGCAAAGATAGTATCTCAACCAGTTTAGTTTACAAAGTTGCCAATAAATAATGGATTCATTTGCTTTTTCATAACGTTCGCTCGATCGTAGGCCAGTCAAGCGTAACAAAATTTACTAGTGAATGATAATGCTAATTCAGCTAATTAAATCGATTTGCCTGCAATTTTGTGTAACGAAGAATGTAATTGAAGATTCTAGTCCATATTTTTGACGTTTTTAGTGTGTAGGTAATTTAAATTACTTCGTAAATGAACATGGATCTTTTGACGTGGTAATTGTTATCTTGCTAACAAGTTTGGTGATTAGGTATTTCGTATTGTGTAAACGTAGTAGATTATGTTTGTTTTTGTACTTAATATATTACTTATACCTACGTAATAAAAAACCATTTCTTTTTTAATTACGAATAATATATTTGTTTTCTTTGCCTCGCATCCATTGGATTCCCGCAAACCTTGCCAGGTCATCAATCTACCTTGTAGGAGGCTTTCCAACGCTACGTCTCCCGGTACGTGCTTGCCATTCTAGAACCTTTCGGCTCCAACGGCCATATTATTATGTTCTGCGAGCAATGTGTCGTTCATTGTGGTGATACTTAGGGGAGACTTATGTCCTACAGTCAGAAGTCTTTCGGCTGAAATGATGATGATGTATATATATGTATTTCAGAATATAATTCACGGTGATTTTTTTTTCATTTTCGCTCAATCAATAAAATAAAATAAATTATAAAAAATATCTACAACGCAACACGACTCTTTGTCAATCCCTGTTCTTCAGAAATATGCCGCCTAGTCGTGCAGACTATGCGCAAAAAGGGCGTCCTTTATACTCATCACATACGTTCCACGTCAGAGCGAGACCAATATACAATCAGCCACCATTACCTGAACCCTTTGACCACTGTACGTTCGGAAAACTTGCAACCAAATGGAAAATTTCTTACAAAATCACGTGTCAACTTATATTGGAAAGTGAGAAGACAAGGTAAGAGAAAGCTTTTTGTCTTTGTTTATTATTGTATTGTGTGAAAGAGATGGAATGCTTAATGACAGTTTGTGGTCGTGCGATGTAGGTTTAAGATTTTGGATTTTTCGTTTTGAAATTGCGATATTGTTTTTGGGTTTTATGAAAATTCATTTGTGTGTTATCCAAGTAGTATCTACTTTACAATCAGTGAATATATCATTTAAATTTTTTTAAATGATGTATAATTATATCATTGAATGTTTGGAGTTTCCTTTCGTAATCACATCAGAAATGAAGATATCTGTAGGAGAATCAAAGTTACTAACAGGACACGAAGAATCATCAAATTTAAGTGGCAATGGGCAGGGCATACTGCTCGCAGAATCGATGAGTCGATGGGGACGAAAGGTTCTGGAGTGGCGACCACTTACCGGAAGACACAGCTTTGGAAGGCCTCCCACAAGGTGGACCGATGAGTTGGTGAGGGTCGCGGGAATCTGATGGATGCGAGACGCACAGGACCGGTCATTACTGCGGTACTTACGGTAGGCATATGTATATATTTTGTAATATATTTTGTAAATCCATCAATTTGGGTAATCCATATTTTGTAAATCCATCAATTTGGGTAGCAGTTTTTTGGCAGAATTAGCGTTCTTTTGTTATATTGGCTTTATAAATAACCTAATAAGTTTAATAGTACAATATGTTAATTAAGATAAGTAGGTAAGTACTTCGATATCTTGTGACCTTTCTTTAAAATAAACAGCTTTTAAATCATTTTTTAATGCTGATTTAAACAGTTTGGTTTCTTTTCCAGCCAGTATAAATGAATAAATAATACCACTCGGGAATAAAGTAGCTTTCTATCGGCGTAAAAATTTTAGCTATCGGAGATAGATAGCTAACTTCCAGAGATTAGAATAGAATAGAATAAACTTTATTGTACACCAAAAAGTAACACAGCTTATACATAAAATTAAATTTATGGGTACAATGGCGGTCTTATCGCTGGAAGCGATATCTTCTAGACAACCTTAGGATGGACAAGAACTTAAAAAATAATACAAGGGGTAGTCTGTGGTGTACTGCTAACAAATTACATGATCAAACTCCATATAAAACACAATACATAACTATAAATATATAAATATATAATGTATTATAATATTATATGTTACACAATTTCAATAAAATAGGGAAGAATAAAAGAGTAAAGTAGGATTGGTGGAAGAAATTTAATTACTTAGAATCAAGATAAGTAATGTTACAAAGAAAGGAAACGATTTTTAACTAAATTTTTAAAAGAAAGTAGTGACTGGGCTTGCCTAATAGGTAATGGCAACGCATTCCACAAACGCACTGCCTGAATCGCAAACGACTTGTCGCAAAATTTTGTAGAATGCGAGGGCATTAAAAGGGTCAAATTCTCCGATGATCTCAAGTGTCTAGAATGTGTGTCATGAATGAACTTGAAACGTTCTTTGAGATAAGAGGGGGTTGTAGGAATAAACAGGACACTGTAAAGCAACGATAAAATATGAGCATTCCGCGAAGGCGGATTGGCAGCCACTTGAGCTTAATACGAAATTCAGAAATATGATCATATTTGCGCAATCCAAATATGAATCTAATACAGAAGTTACCTCTTACAAACGATAAAACAAACTACTTAACTCTTTATAATAATAGTGTAGATTTATCAATTATCTGCTGTACTTGCACAGTGTGTGTGTAGGTTTGTGTATTTGTTGATAATTATGACTATAAGAAAATATCATTCAAAATTTAATTTATTTTGGAATTTTTATGGTTCTAGTTTTAAGAATATAATTTTATTATTAGGAAATATAAATATTAATTAATCAATGAATTATATTTAATTTATCAATACGTTCAACATTATCGTTCGAATTGTGTAAATTGTTATGTATTACTAAGACGCGGTTTTTGGAATTCAAAACTCTATAAGGGGTAATTTTGTTCATAAATATGCAAAATCTTATTCTATGAGCCAACATACTTGTTCAGCACGAAAAGTATCCTAATTAAGTTACAGTTCACTATGCCTAATTAATATCCAATAAGTATCTTATGAAGTATGTACCTATTGTACACTAGTGTTACAACAAAAAGCTATATAGTTCGCGTCATCTAATATAAGCAGATAGTGAGAAAAATGTTACACACGCACTGTAAGATTAAATAATTACGCTGCCAGTTGTATCTTAAAAGTACAGTCAGCGTAAAATATCTGTACCGTCATATGTTATGTCGAGGCCAGATCTTAGAATTGATCACATCATGATGAGACCGGGCATTTCAGAATTTAGAGGTTTTCAAGGCTAGACTGAATAGGCTCTTAATAAACTAGTGCGCCTCACCATCAACGATTGCATCACTGGTTTATCATCATCATCTTCCTGCCCTTGTCCCGTTTTATTTGGGGTCGGCGCAACACGTTTTTTTCTTCCATTCTGTCCTGTCACTCGTCATGCTATCACTAACTCCCTTTTCTTTCATATCACTTCTCACACAATCCATCCATCTTTTCTTTGGCCTCCCTCTCCCCTTCCATCCATGTGGATGGATAAACTCATAACTTTTTTAGCAACATGCGTTTCGTCCCTCCTTTTCACATGACCATACCAAGACAACCGATTTCCTTTCAGCTTTTCAGTCACTGGCGCCACTTTCAAACTTCCCCTAATATACTCATTTCTCACTTTATCCATTCTTGTCACACCACACATCCATCTTAACATTCTCATCTCTGCTACATGCAATCTTTTTTCATCCTTCTTTTTCACAGCCCAACATTCTGATCCATACATACGACAGGCCTTATCACGGACTTGTAGATTTTACCCTTCAACTTGAGGGGCATCTGTGGGTCGCAATCACTGGTTTATATTATTTAAAAAAAAAGATGCTATTTTAATTAAACGCCTGATTATTTCATGACTTGTATGGTCAAATATGACTGATAAAATCCACTGTTTTCTGTTACAAAATATGCTTTTGTTCGTTGCTTAAGCCATCCAGAAGAGCATAATACCAAGTGTGCATTAAACTATGCTCTTTTGGGTCGATTAAAAAATAATGACCACGAAGGAGATGGCGGGGTCTGTGTTCGCTTGCTTTGCTCGCTCGCTAGACCACGCTATCCCCTTTTAACCTAACCTATGTGAGTTAGGGTGCCCTAACTCTCTTAATAATTGTAAAAAGTCCTTGGGGATTCTTTGTATGGAAAAATCTACTTTTACGTGGGTTTAACTGCTGATAGAATCTAGTATACTCGTATTATATAACACATGTTTGCCCACCCGACTGTACCTATCAAATAATTCAGACCAGGTTAACAAG
Organism: Mythimna lalbum; assembly: GCA_949319445.1. Lineage (NCBI taxonomy): Eukaryota > Metazoa > Arthropoda > Insecta > Lepidoptera > Noctuidae > Mythimna > Mythimna lalbum. The sequence goes on along the minus strand of OX439371.1, from coordinate 11,573,097 downwards.
AAACATTGTATCCATGTTTACACACGGCCCAAATGATCATATCGAGCGAAAGTCTACCATGGGAGACTGGGCTTTTTTTGACCCCATTGTGTCTTATGGGAAGTGTTCGTGTGTATGGAATATCGAGTGTCGTTCTACCGACGTGATTCGATTGGTATGTGCTGTGAATTGTGGGGGATTTAAATTGGTATTGTTCTATTTGGTTTGACAGTTTTGTGTGATCGAAATTGCGGCTGAAGTGTGAATTCGGTGTGTGCTAAATCTTTTTTTTTAATATTATAGGTTGGAAATCATCCAATGACTTTTACCACTCTAGGGCGAAACAGGGAGGGCATGTGTGTATTAGACTTTTACTGACTAAATCTACACCTATATTGCTTCTTTGCCTTGTGTTTCAAGAACCCGAGTTTCCCTTTCAGGAGCCAACCCATAATCCCTGTAGGCTTTGGCCCAGCGAGGGCTATTTGACGCACGCATGGGACGCTACGCGTCGTGGAGCGCTGTAAAGACTTACGACGCTCCTTGTTGGTTACCGGATGGCCGGACGGCGAGCTATTACTATACCTATTGGTCACCGTCCGCAAGCCCGCGTCTACCGTGGCTAGTTGGGGTCTCAGCGGCTGGGGCGTGAGGGTATTCGTTCCCTTACGCGTGCGGCTTCTTCCTTCGCTAGTTAGTTTCTTCACGATGTTTTTCTTCACCGTTTTCAGAGTAGTGGTGATGAAATGAATGGTACAAAGTTGTGGACTTGAACTAGCGACCTACAACTCGTAACTACTTGTAAGTCGGTTACCATTTGGCCACCACTGCTCTCGAAGAAACTGATAAAAGTATCCTATGTGCTATTCCAGGACATGATCTACCCGTGCCCCAAATTCACCCAAATCCTTTCAGCTGTTCAAGCGCGAGGAAGTAACAAACAGACACACACACACACACACTCGCAACCTTTCACCGTTGTAATTAAGTACTTAGAAGATCAAATCATCATGATCAAATTGTTTCAAAGTCTCACAATACATTATTTGTATGCCGTTGTTTAAAGTTTATAAACGTTTGACCTTTAATAATTTTGAATTACCAATGCCATCTAATTATTTGCTGCAGGAAAAATTGTAATTAAGAATAATGTAAAGACAATTAATGTAACTACATTGGGCGCATGTTGGTCACGTACCTACGCCAGTCTGGGCGCGTCGATCTCCACAAATTTTATATGACAACTAGTCTTGTAGAGCTACATTAGATCCATGCCACGCAGGGACACGCGACGCGACTCTACGTACAAAACAGAGGCCCACGTATGCGACGGACGACTAATGGAGTTCCTACTTTAGTGGTCCTTAATTAGCGGTGTGTGACTGAAAACCAACTGGTTTTCCGGATAGGCTGATGACAGAGTTGTAATATTAATAAATAATATTCCAAAACTATCACACAACGCCATCTAGTCCCGAGCTCAGCAAAGCTTGTCTCATGAGTACTAGACAACTGATAAACATACTTACCTATATATTTCTAAATACATACATAATATACATAAATCACACCCAGACACAGAACAAATGATCATGCTCATCACACTAACATTTAGCCTGGGTGGGAACCGAACCAACGACCTCCGGCATTGCAGTCAGGAACTCAGGATCGCTAACCACTAGACCAACAGGCCAGTGAAATTAACTTACAGCCATAGGGTAATATCTTTTTGTAAGAATCGAAACCTTGGCATTTATGACGCCAATAGGCCTAGAAAAGGGCTTGCAAACGACCAGCAATGGATAGCTAGCCGTTTGGCCGTTCGGTAAAGACCAAAACCGAATTGTTGTTAGCGGATATTATTCCATGCGAACCTAAAAGAGATGTCAGCAAAACCGTTGGAGTCCAGTAGGGCCGATGCGTGCTAGAGCCACGGGTATTATTGAAAGAGATACTGTGGTCTCGTAACGCAAAGGGTAACTAAAGGACAAAGGTAGTTTTAGTATTTTTGACCGTGACACACATTCTCGCCTCACCCATTTTATAATGTAACTTTTTCTGTGAACTCAAGTCGTCATCATATCCCGGGTCTGTTCTTGCACGCCAACAGAAGGCGCCCAGCTGGATCGAAACCTACTGGGGCCAGGGCTAATTTCGAGAGGTAACTCAGCCCCGGTATGAAGGCACGAAAAAACGGGGTGAGTTTTTAGTCAGTAAAAGTCTGACACTATCTCCCGCTCCGCCCAGAGCGGGGGATGTCATTGGACGATTTTCCCACCTTAACAAAAATTAAAATTTCCCACCTTGAGGCGCGCGGGAACAGTAAAAAATAATGAAAAAATCAGATTACGCCGCCGCCGTCGACTACTTGGGCTCGGTCCAAGTAGTTACCGGATGATTGGACAGCGAGCTACCCATTGCTCACCGTCCACAAGCCTGCGCCTACGGTGGCCGGAAATTGGGATCGAAATGCCGGCGGCGGCGAGAGCGCCGTTGCCTGATACAATCGGCCTCCTTCTTTGCTAGTATTACTGCTTCGCAGAAAGAGGCGACCGCCTGCCACTCCTCCTTGCTCCGGACCATGGCCTGAACCAAAGCCCGGCGCGAGAGGTCTCCGCCACCGATCGCCCCCACGAGGGCACGGCGATGACCGCCCAAGCAGGGCACACCTCGACTGTGTGCTCCACCGTGTCTTCCGGGCGTTTCGCAAAGTGGCGGCACCCGAGCATCACTTCCACATGGACCCGGTACAGGAACCTCCCGAACTTGCCAATTCCGGTGAAGACCTGCGTCATGCGGAAGGTTAGGATGCCGTGAGGTCTTTCCAGCCATGCCTCAAAGAGGGTACTTACCGCCAATCATTTAGGTATGACTACCAATAGTCTTCATCATCATCATCATCATCATCATCATTTCAGCCGATACACGTCCACTGCTGGACATAAGCCTCCCCCAAGCGTCGCCACAACGAACGATCCTGTGCGTCTCGCATCCATCGGTTTCCCGCAACCTTCACTAGGTCATCAGTCCACCTTGTTGGGGGCCTTCCAACGCTGCGTCTTCCGGTATGCGGTCGCCACTCCAGAACCTTTCAGCCCCAAAGGCCATCTGTTCTGCGAGCAATGTGCCCTGCCCATTGCCACTTAAGTTTGGCAATTCTTTGTGCTATGTCGGCAACTTTAGTTCTCCTGCGGATGTCTTCAAAACTAACACAAACAATGTCAACTCCATTGTATTAGCATATCTCAATTCAAGCTCATAAACGCCTCTTCAGACCATCGTAAAACTAAAAGGATTTCAAGCTCGCGTTCAAAAAGGCTCGATTAGATAACCATAGTTAACGAGGACCGTTAAAGACACGCGGTCAGAACCACCTGACCTTTGCTTGATGAAAACACCTGTTTTTTGCACGATCAACGGAATTATAGTGCATAACTTTTATATATAGAAATGTCAACGTTTCCGCTTTTGTAGTGTGTGTGATAGCGCCTTTATTGGACGAAAGGGATGGAGTGGTATTGTTTTGTGTTTTTTTGTCGTAACAGTATTTTTTAAAATATTTTTTGCTATTGCTAACTCTACGCGTAAATATGTGCTACTTGGTAGTAGTCGGCTTCCTCCTTTGCTAGCATTTGATGATTTTTCACATAATCAAAAAAAGGGGTGGCCGATGGGAATGAAAACAGTTTCAACCGCCACTCCGGTGTCAAGCTCAGGGGTGGCCGATGGGAGTAAACGATTTTACATCTCAAAACAAATGTTAATAAATTAAAAATCCATAGTGGGCAAGAATGTAAGTCCCACATAACTCTGTTCCAACAACCAGAAGTCAGATCCGGGCAACTGCCCAATAGATGATTTCGGGCTGTTGTATATGTTTAAAATGTTCAAATCGATCGGAGAACTTTAATTGCGCGATACATGATTTTGTAGTTTAATCCTTATGTGACTCTATAGATTAATTGTTAATTTGAAGTTAGGCACTAAATATACAAAAAATTGTCGTTTTTTTTTTAAAAAAAATATGGTCGTAAAGCCAACAGTTTTTCCAGTCAGCTTTTCCATACAGTTCAGTGCCTAAAAATATACTAAAACTAAAATATTATTTTGGGTGCAAACAATCGTGGTTCGGATATACAATGTTTGTTAGTGGACCACCCGAACTAGGTTAATTTAAACCTGTGTCTAGATAACCGATAACCGAACCGATAGTCCGATAATCTAGGTGGTTTGTGTTTAGGTGTGTCTGTGTATAGATGTCGCTACAGTAGTAACCTACCCTCAAAAGCTATTACTATCAATATTTTTTTTAATAAAAATCTTGAAAAAAAATTACAACCGTGGTCGACTCTACAGTTTTATCCCCACAAACTGCACGGTTCATAACGCATAGACGTTACGATATCCACTCCTGCGCACGCCACCCGAGAATTATGCCGACGTGCAATTACATACTAGTTGCGAACCTGGACCCGCCCAGCAGTAACTTTACACGTTTTATTATTTACTCCTAGATACCATTGATTGGAAAAGATGGATGGATAACACACAATCCATCCATCTTCATCATCATCATCGTTTCAGCCAAAAGACGTCCACTGTTGGATAGGCCTCCTCAAGTGTCGCCAAGTCAACGATCCAGATTGTGGGAGGCCATGGGAGGCCTTTCATCGCTGCGTCTTCTAGTACGTGGTTGCCATTCCAGAACTTTTCATCCCGATGTTCGATGGTCAACAACCATCTGTTCTGTGAGCAATGTGCCCTGCCCTCTGTCACTTAAGTTGGGCGATTCTTTAGGCTATATGCGTAGTACGTATACAAGGTGTAAGAGACAGCCCTCCGCAAACTTTAAGGGCTAGCTTAGAATTAGAATTAGGTTATGCAATTGCAACCGGTAGAATACCGATAGGCCAGCAACTCGGCGTCGATGCTCAAGACTTTGAAGCCTCGACTCGACGAGTGCATCATTGCCTATAGGCATCTTCTGGCTCGCCTCTCAATTGCCTCAAGTACAAGCTGGTATTGGGCAGATCCGTCCCAAAGATGAGAGCAATACTCCATACAAGACTAGAAGTCAAGAGTGCACCAAAGTCGTTTTCGCCTGTACACGCGGTGGCGCTTCTTCTATAGGACCAGGGTTAGGAGCAATGCCTCTTCAAATTCCTCCTCCTCTCTCCCAGATTGTTCTGGTGACACAGGCTGCGGAAGAGTTCCTTGGGGTGAATCTGCAGCCATATCCGCTTTTGTCTGGCCGTTTGTAATGTTTCTTGTGGAGCTGTATAATCACTTGCCATCAGGTGAAATAGTGTTTAGGAGCCCTATAAATGGTATAAAAAATAAAGAACTTTATTTTTGACCTTCCATAACCCTACTGTGGTCGATTAAATACAGTTCCGGTTATATAAAGACAGTTCAGCGTGCATACACCTCGCCTTTGGCACCTGTACTACGATTTACAAGCACCTGGACATATGCAGAATTTATTAAAAAAATAATGATAATGTATAATCATGGTCTAGTGGTCGTAATAGCGGTTACTAAGCGTGATACATTTTCCATTTGCAGATGGCAAAAGAAATAGATTTATGTTTTAGTTTTACTTTAAATAACAAGCTTTTAATTCATGAATCCCCAAGCGACCACCCGTGGCCGCGCATCTATTGTCTTACTATTGTGTCTCTAATTGACGGTATCTGAAGGGTTAATGAAAATATTTTTTTCATAGCAAGCTTTTATAGCTCGGTATACCTATATAATAATTAATACTCGTCAAAACGTATCATACGAGCTGGGAGATAGGGTTATTTCGTTTAACTAGCCACCTTCCGGTTCCATCATCGGATTAGCTCCACGTCATAACAATTTTGCATTGTCATCTGATTTACACGTGCATGCAAAATTTCAGGTCAATCGGTAACCGGGAAGTGGGTCAAATTTAATATGCAAGATTTGATTACAGACAAACATCGGGACAGGTGAAACTAAATAAAAGCTTGTAAAAACAGCTTTTGGCTTAAATTAAAACATTAGTTAAATAATATACATATATAATATTATCTATGTTGTGGCTAGATCTTAGAATTGATCACTTCATGATATGGCCAGCTAAAACTGGTCATATCATGAATCGAACCCGCGACCTCCGGCATAGTAGTCAGGGTCACTGACCACTAGACCAACAGGCCAGTCATGAGTAAGATCATTTTTATTTTTATAACGTAGGTAACAGATACTCTCACAATAAAGGGCAACTGAAGGTACACTAGGTTTTAGTCAGTAAAAGTCTGACACTCCCTCCCACTCCACCTAGAGCAGGAGAAATTATTTGTTGATTTCTCACATAAAAAAGGTAACAGATAAAACCACAACTAATCCAATTACAAGCTAATACCAACACAATTGAAATTCTATCACTGCAAATTCTACGATTGATAAATCCTAAAACATATAAATCATAACTTACAATGGCGTTGCGTTATTATCAATCAATCAATCAATCAGTCAATACGCGATAGTGTTGCTAATCTGTGTTAACACTAGGGTGAGTATAATTTCATAAAAAGATAGGACTTTATTTCAACATTCAAAAAAGTTGAATCAACGTAAAATACCTATTTTTTTTTTGTCGATGAGGAAAATCATCTTATGACAAAACCCGCTCTTGGGTGGAGCGGGAGATAGTGTCAGACTTTTTCTGACTAAAAACCCCACCCCGTTCCTTCTAGCCTTCATACCGGGGCTCGAGTTTCCTTTCGGATAGCCCCGGCCCCAGTAGGCTTCGACCCAGCTGGGCCCCTCCTGATACAATACCTGCTTGTGTACCTACCGGTACCGAGGTAGTACCGGAACACGCAGCGTTGGCTGGCCTTCAAGGTGAGCAATCAGAGTGGGTCGTGGGAATCTGATAAACACGAGATCGGCACATTTTGATGACACTTTTTAGCAGAGGCCTATCTGCAATAGTGTATGTCTTTCGGCTAAAATGATGATACTGAATAAAAATTTAGAATATTATCCGATAAACGCAATAATGCTTACAAGTAAATTATTGAGGTGATGCCTGATGCCTGTAAATCAAGATATAACTATACTAATATTATAAGAAAGAAAAGATCTGTGTTTTTGAGTTTGTGTTTTGTATTTATCACTATATAGTATAAAACAAAGTCGCCTTTTCTGTCCCTATATCCCTATGTACGCTTAAATCTTTAAAACTACACAACGGATTTTGATGCGGTTTTTTTTTAATAGATAGAATGATTCAAGAGGAAGGTTTATATGTATAATAATGCACCCGAGCGAAGCTAGGGCGGGTCGCTAGTTTTATTATAAATAAAAAAATTCAAGAACAAGAATATTTTTAAAATTGGTTCACCAGTAGAAAGCTACTTTATTACTGAGTGACATAGGCTGTATATTTCCAGTGTTCCTATACAAAAGAATTTCAAATTAAAAATAGCTGTAGGTACCATGGGAGAGCAGTGGTGGCCAAGTGGTAATGGCTCCGACTTACGAGTTGTAGGTCGCGGGTTCAAACCCTGCCAGTGTAATTAATTTCATTACCACTGCTCTCAAAACGGTGAAGGAAAACATCGTGAGGAAACCGGCATGTCCTAGAACCAAAAATTCGAAGACATGTGACATTCACCAACCCGCCCTGGGCCCGCGTGGTGGATTACGGCCCATTCCCTCTGCTAGAGAGGAGGCCTGAGTCTCAGCAGTGGGAACATTAAAAAGGCTGATGATGATGATGATGATGTAGGTACTATGGTTTCCTATAAATGAATTACTGAAGTCATGATTAGGATATACGAGTATATGCATTCGTCATTAGGCATACGTTAGTATGCCGTATCAAGATTTTGTCCCCCCAATCAGCACGCATCATGGTCGCCCCACTACAACACACACTATAGAACAATGGCATAACTACTAGAAATCTAGTCTGAGAATAATAAACTTTCTAAGAAAAACTAGTAATTATTTAGTTAATCGATGAAGGAAGATCTTCCCATGGTAACTGTGGCTGATGGGTAAATAACATGCAAAGGTATAGTAAATAAGATTGGAAATCGATCAGGAAATTATCATCACCATCATCGTCATCATCATTTCAGCCGAAAGACGTCCACTGTTAAACATAGCCCTCCCTCAAGTGTCGCCATAATAACCGGTCCTGTGCGTCTCGCATCCATCACATTGCCGTGACTCTTACCAGGTCATCGGTTCACCTTGTGGGTTTTTTTTTTGTCGATAAGGAAAATCATCTTATGATAAAACCCGCTCTTGGGTGGAGCGGGAGATAGTGTCAGACTCTTACTGACTAAAAACCCCATCCCGTTCCTTCTAGCCTTCATACCAGGGCTTGAGTTTCCTTTCGGATAACCCCGGCCCCGGTAGAAACGACCCAGCTGGGCCCCTCCTGCTGCTGACAACTCCTTGAGGTGCGCGAGAACCGTGCGCGCCGTCGATGTCTTAGGCTCGGTCCATTACCGGACGATCGGACGGCGAGCTATCCATGGCTCGCCGTCCGCGAGCCCGCGTCTACGGTGGCCGGAAATCGGGATCGAAATCCCGGCGGCGGCGGTGAGGGCGCCGTAGCCTGATGCGGTCTGCCTCCTCCTTTACTAGCATTATTGCTACGCAGAAGGAGGCGACCGCCTGCCATTCCTCCTCGCTCCGGACCATGGCCTCGACCAGGGCCCGGCGCGAGAGGTCTCCGCCGCCGATCGCCCCCACGAGGGTCACCTTGTGGGTGGCCTTTCAGTGCTACGTCTTTCGGTGCGCGGTCGCCATTCCAGAAGCTTTCATCCCCATCGACCATTCGTTCTACGAGTAATGTGCCCTGCCCATTGCCACTTAAGTTTGGCAATTCTTCGTGCTATGTCGGCAACCTAAGTTCTCCTGCGGATATCTTCATTTTTTATTCGATCACGCGAGGAAACCCCGAGCATAGCCCTTTCCATTACCCTTTGGGTGACTTTAAGCTTTCTGATGAGGCCCATTGCGTGCGATCACTGCACCGCAGTGCTCATAGACTTTCGTCTTGAGACACTGTGATATGTTGGACGAGTTGGATTCGATGGTTAACCTCTTTCTCGAAGTTAGACTGGCCTGTTGGTCTAGCGGTTAGTGGCCCTGACTGCTACGCCGGAGGTCGTGGGTTCGATTACCACCCAGGAAAAATGTTTGTGTGATGAGCATGATTATTTGTTCTGTGTTTGGGTGTAATTTATCTATAATATGTATGTATTTAGAAATATATAAGTATGTTTATCAGTTATCTAGTACTCATAACACAAGCTCTGCTTAGCTTGGGACTAGATGGCGTTGAGTGATAGTTGAGGAATATATATATAGACCTACCCAACTGGACTGTCTGTTCGAGGTTTACGTAATCGTCCACAACTTCGAGTGTAGAGTCTCCGACTTTGATAGGAGTGGGCGCTACATGGTTGTTAATCATGATTTTGATTTTATCCATGTTCATTTTAAGACCCACTCTTTCGGAAGCTCTACTGAGGTCATTGAGCATTGTGCTGGGCTCCTCCATAGTCTCGAAGAAGGTAGAAGGTGGGTGATGTACTCGCCATTGACATTAAGGCCTAGTCCACTCCACTGTGCCATTACGCCACCAATTAAAAATAAAATAACTATTTACAATTTAATTATAATACTCTCTAACCAAAGTTATCTAAACATACTAACTTTAGTAAGTAATTAAACTAAAAGACACAATAATTATACTTATTACCAAGTAATAAACGTAAAAATGGGTTCAACAGTAAAACTTTTAAGACTAACTACTGTTTACTTAACTGCGCAGTTAACTTTAACCTTTATAAGCCCGTAATCTTTAAAGTTAAACTAAGTGTTGTTAATAGAGATGATAAAAAAGTTTATGTACCCTCGTAAAAGTTATATCAGTTTATGATTATTATATTGCTTGTGAATATGTCAATTAATATAAGTTTGGGATGGAAGATAGTGTAAATGTACTTGTGAGTGCATCGTGTTTTTCTGTAAAGTTCACTTTGATCGTTTATCATTGTGATCACACACATTGCTACAGCGAATGCTTTTGTTTCAAGAAAATACATTATGAGGCTCCTTTCTCCACTCGCCTATCGTCAACATCGAAAATGGTTTAAAAGCTTGTTATTTCATCCAACGCAATCCAACGCGATGTTTGACGAAAAGGCAACGCAAAAAAAGAGAGATAACTCTGTATTCGGTAATTCCGTGATTTACTCGAATATTTTACAAAACTTGTTTCTGGAAATAGCACTTAAAAGTTTTTGAAAAAAAATTGTCGTCATTTAATATCTTAATAAAATTCGTAAGGCTTCTATAGTTTTACTTTTTGGACTTTTTATTTTTTAGGCAAATTATGAAGTGTCAAAGTTCATACAAAATAGCAGATTTTCAGAGGTCTTTACTGGATTAGTTTTACGCAAATATAGAAATTGATTTCAATAGAAGCCTAAATAATATCCATAAGATACTGTGTTTCCAAAATATCTAATGAAAAATGTGTACGAGTAATAACGTCATAATCGGTTATGAGCGAAAACAGGTGCTCTTAAGGTGATGAGTTTTCATCACCTTAAGAGCGCACACTCCGTTATATTATAAAAAAGCATAAATTAAGCATAACACTATAATATTATAATACTATAATTTAAAAAAAGATTTTCTTATTATATAGCACGGCATAGTCGGCCCTATAAAGTTTCCATTGTTGGGACTCAGGCTTCCTTTTTACGAGAGTGAATGGGCCGTCAGACGCGAGCCTAGTGTGGGTTGGTGATGTGGACAACGATGGAGCACGCTTGCCTAGTAGTAACTTGCTTACTCTTGACGTAAAGACCCCTAGGTTACAGCTATCAGGAAACACAGACTTCATCAGGAAATTCCACTCCTTAGCTGTACTTACACATAATGTATAAGTTCCCAAAACACTTTGTACATATGGATAAAATATCCACCATTTACCGATGGCGCATGAAATTGAGGGTATACGACAGAGTAACCCAAAGAAGCTCAAAATGATTGGTTATTAGCACGGTCACACTTCGGAAAGATGGATCCGGAAAGATGGAACCGCAAAGATGGGGCCGGAAGATGGAGCCGGAAAAATGGAGCCGGAAAGATGGAGCCGCAAAGATGGAGCCGGAAAGATGGAGCCGGAAAGATGAGGGTGGAAAGATGGAGCCGGAAACATGGAGCCGGAAAGATGGAGCCGGAAAGATAGAGCCGGAGATTAAAAATAGTTTTTGCTATGTATGTAATCTTGGTGAGCTATGTCCTTAATCTTGATCATGTTTCTGGTGGCTTTATTTGAGGATCAATTACTATCTTATATCAAAACCTCCCGGAATTAACAAAACACAAACATACCCATCCTTCCACCTCCATAACTATAACTTAAACTCCTGCGCAACCACAACTTAAAGACCGTGACAATGCCCATACAATTATTCCGAACCTGCTAACATTCAGTGATGTAGCGACCATCGCGATAACGATGGGCCGTGTATGTTAATTACAATAATTGGCAGTACTTATGTAGATGTAAAATTGCGATCAGGATTGTTAACGTCGGGAACTGAATTTGGTTATAGTTCTGTTTGAGTTCTAATTGGGATAGCTTTCTTTACGAAGTAGCACCTTTACGGCATTTGTCTTAAGCCTGCAATACATGATGGCCGAGCCAGTGCAAACCTAAGCAAATATAGGCAAATTGACTTCTCCAGCTCTTTGTGGAGCGAGAGGGAGTATTAGACTGTTGCTGACTAAATATTCGCCCGCCTATCTCGCACACATCTAAAAAAGGATTTTTTTGTTTGTAAAAACTAAATTTTGCCAACGGCGACGGCTTTGGTCGCATGACAGTCGAAAATGATCCCAAGGGAATATACTCCCAGGATAAAAAGGATCATATGTGTCATTACAGGGCACGGTCTAGCCGTAGGTAGGCCAAATTTCAACGTTAAGAGGAAAAATACTCTATGTGAGTATTTGTATATACATATACATACATACTTCCGAATTTACAATACTAAAGTGCCATCATCATCATCATTTCAGCCAAAAGACGTCCACTGTTGTACACAGGCCTTCTCCAAGTGTCGCCACAATTAACGGTCCTGTGCGTCTCACATCTATCAAATTCCCGCAACCCATACCAGGTTATCTGCCCACCTTGTAAGAGGCCTTCCAACGCTACGACTTCCGGTACGTATTTGCCATTAAACCCTTTCGGCCCCAACGGCCATCTGTTCTGCGAGCAATGTGCCCTGCCCATTGCCACTTAAGTTTGGCGATTCTTTGTGCTATGTCGGTAACCTTGGTTCTTCTGCGGATATTCGCATTCCTGATTCGATCACGCAAATAAACTCCGAGCATAGCCCTTTCCATTGCCCTTTGGGTGACTTTGAGTCTTCTACTAAAGTGTGTTTCCACATAAAAAAAAAGCTTTTAATGAAAATATTTTTTTCATAGCAAACTTTCATAGCTCGGTATACCTATATAATTAATACTCGTCAAGACGAATCATATAAGCCCAAACTCGATGGGGTTGTATCGTTTAACTACCAAGTTCCTATAGCCACCTTCCGGTTCCAACATCAGATCAGTTCCATGTCATAACAATTTTGCATTGTCATCTGATTTACACATGCATGCAAAATTTCAGCTCAATCGGTAACCGAGAAGTGGGTCAAATTTAATTTACAAGATTTGATGACAGACAAACATCGGGACAGGTGATGAAACTAAATAAAAGCTTGTAAAAATACAGAAATTACAATGATAATTACTTGGAACTTGGTTAGTACACAATTGCACAGACGGAAAATAGTATCAGATAAACAATACAAGACTCTCCGGTGTTTCCTCCTATCACAGATTGTAGTGAAAAAAAAGTCATAATATTGCTTTACATAATTTTTTTTTAGTTTCCCGTTACTTTTGATTCTAGAAGGGATACGCAGAAAAGAAAGAAAAGAAAGAAAAGAAAGAAAAGAAAGAAAAGAAAGAAAAGAAAGAAAAGAAAGAAAAGAAAGAAAAGAAAGAAAAGAAAGAAAAGAAAGAAAAGAAAGAAAAGAAAGAAAAGAAAGAAAAGAAAGAAAAGAAAGAAAAGAAAGAAAAGAAAGAAAAGAAAGAAAAGAAAGAAAAGAAAGAAAAGAAAGAAAAGAAAGAAAAGAAAGAAAAGAAAGAAAAGAAAGAAAAGAAAGAAAAGAAAGAAAAGAAAGAAAAGAAAGAAAAGAAAGAAAAGAAAGAAAAGAAAGAAAAGAAAGAAAAGAAAGAAAAGAAAGAAAAGAAAGAAAAGAAAGAAAAGAAAGAAAAGAAAGAAAAGAAAGAAAAGAAAGAAAAGAAAGAAAAGAAAGAAAAGAAAGAAAAGAAAGAAAAGAAAGAAAAGAAAGAAAAGAAAGAAAAGAAAGAAAAGAAAGAAAAGAAAGAAAAGAAAGAAAAGAAAGAAAAGAAAGAATAGAAAGAATAGAAAGAAAAGAAAGAAAAGAAAGAAAAGAAAGAAAAGAGAGAAAAGAAAGAATAGAAAGAATAGAAAGAAAAGAAAGAAAAGAAAGAAAAGAAAGAAAAGAGAGAAAAGAAAGAAAAGAAAGAAAAGAAAGAAAAGAAAGAATGGAAAGAAAAGAAAGAAAAGAAAGATAAGTAAGAAAAAAAGAAAAGAAAGAAAAGAAAAAATATAAAAAAACACATGTTTTTTCGCACTAAAAAAAAGCTCATTGTTACTGTTTATATCTAGGTACCATTTTATTTTTGGGGCGATCTCATCAAAAAAGTCAGGTCGAAAAAAAGCGAATCGAGTCAGGCAAAAAGTATCAGATAAACAATACAACAGGACTCTCCGGTGTTTCCTCCGATCACAGATTGTAGTGAAAAAAATCATAATATTACTTTACATACATTTTTTTTATTACTTTCCCGTTGCTTTTGATTCTAGAAGGGATATGGAGAACAATAATGGTAGAAAGATAACACGAAACGGTAAAATATATTCCGAGTGCTTCAAGAAGAAACTTATAAACTTATAAACCATAAGTATAATATTGCACCCGAGCGAAGCCGGGGCGGGTCGCTAGTAATAAATATAAAAATGTACCTATAAATGTAATATGTTAGTGTTAAGTTTCAGGCAAATAAAGTGTTTTTCTCTCTTCTTTAATTTTGTTTTTTGGCGCGTTCCTGATAATAAACCAGGACAACTGCAGGTCGAGCTCTCGCATCAAGGTTTCCATACAAAAAAAAAATTACTATGAAAATATTTCAATTCCCAAATCGAGTTTTATAAATTAATAGGTATATACAAACTTAAAATAATAATATGTACAAACGAGTAAAAAAGGCACAAAAACGGGGAAAACTCAAAGGGCATCAAAAAATTCGTCCACATCGATGTCAATGGGAAAAGTGCCCAGAACGCTGGCAGCATTGCCACGCTGGATGGCAATGCTGATTCGTTGACCGAAGAAAAGGCCAGCCCTCTATTAATTTATAATATTTAATAGTTAAGATGTATATAATTATAAAATAAAGAATACATAGTCCCAAATCGAGTTTGGAAGAATTTTCGGAATCGCAAAAGTATTTTTTGTGACGTCGACTAGTGACGTTTAAGTGCTACGACATCTTGTTTCATGCCTTTCAGGATTCTAAGTCCAATGTAATTTGTAAGTTTGGGAAGTGGCATTTGGTTTTGATTTCCTAGCGAGTGCCAGATTATGTGCATTAACAAAACGAAGCATTAACAGCCTTTTTAGTGGCCGAATTCTAGGCTGGGCAAGAAATTTAACTGGTTTTGCCATTGAAGAAGACCAGTCTTTATCTTTAGATTCCATTGATTTAAGAGTTGATTTTTTCACTGCTGCTTTAAGGTAGCAGTCCTCAGTATTTGATAAAAATTTCAGCTTTATACTAACATTTGTTCTTGAGAAAAAAGGACTGGACAGACAGACAGATGGATACACAAATAGACAGATAGACTGACAGACGAACAACAAAGTGGTTTTTTTTTTGTGGGTAAAAAACCATCTAAATGACATCCTTCGCCCTTGGGCGCAGCGGGAGATAGTGTTAGATTCTTACTGACTAAAAACCCATTCTTGTTTCTTCTAAACTTAACTTCCTTCTGACGCACAAATCCTTGGCCTTAGTAGGCTTCGACCCAGCTAGGCCCAACGGTTTGCTGACAACTCCTTGAGGCGCGCGGGAACAATTCACGCCTTCGACATCTTGGGCTCGGTTCGAACGGTTATCAGACGGTCGGACGGTGAGCTAGTCATTGCTCGACGTCCGCAAGCCCGCGCGTTCCGTGGCCGGAAATTGGGATCAGAAGCTCGCGGCTGGGGCGTGAGCACCGTTGCCTCACATGTACACCTTCCAGACTACCAATCCAACATCTTGAACCTGCCCGAATCTGTTTCCAAGTCTCAAGATTATAAACAAAAGTAAAAAACACTGAACTGACTGCAAACAACAATGCGTTACGTATTCCTACTTACCCCCCAACAGTCGAGTCGCAATGATAAACAGTTATGCGTTTATCTGATACGGACACGCGAGCATTATTTATTGCAATTTTACATATTAATGTTGATAACGTTAAGGATTGGGCAAGCGTTTTAAAGTATTCTGCAATGGTTCCGTAGAATTAACAGGGATTTTCTGAAAAAAAAAAACCATTGTCTTAGACCGCAAAGGGTTCTTTCAAATCATATCCCCCGCCCTTGTGCCACCCCGTTCCTTCGTGCCTTTCATAACAGGGCTGAGCTACCTTTCGGAGCTAACCCTGGCCCCAGTAGGCTTCGACCCAGTTCAGCCCCTGCTGTTGCTGGCAACACAGTTACCGGACGGTTGGATAGCGAGCTACCCATTGCTCGCCGTTCACAAGCCCGCGCCTACGGTGGCCGGAAATCGGGATCGGAATCCCGGCGGCGGCTGGGGCGCTGTGGACGCCGTTGCCTGATGCCGGTCGGCCTCCATCTTTGCTAGCATTACTGCTTCGCAGAAGGAGGCGACCGCTTGCCACTCCTCCTCGCTCCGAACCATGTCTTGTACCAAAACCGAGTGCGAGAGATCGCCACCACCGATCGCCCCCACGAGGGCACGGCGATGCTCTGCCCAAGCGGGGCACACCTCCACTGTGTGCTCCACCGTGTCCTCCCGGCTGGCAAGCCCTTTGATGAAAATTAAGCCCAACCCTCACTGCTGTGGGGTAGTTTGAAAGTGCTACCGTGGCCTTGGAATGGAAAGGGCAAATAAAAAAAAAAAAACAGTAAAAGAAGAGTGTTGCCATACCAACAGATCGATCGTCAGTTGATGTTTCAAAGATTTACATCTATAAGCCTGTTATCCAAGAACTTTGCAAAAAATGACGGAATTTTAACTAATGATTTTAGACATTTTTTATTCTCAAAAGATTTACAAAATTACTTTGGAGGTATGCGGAACAGAGAGTAAAGAACCACTTCTTTTGGAAATGGAGGATCCTCCGGCCAGACGGGTTTTCTGTCTGGTGGGCAACTGCCCGATCTCCGGTTCTATGATCGCGAGGACCCTTTAAATGCGCTGTCGCTACAGTCACTTACTGAGAAAATACAATATTTATGCTTCAAGTAAGATTTCAACTTCAAATTAATTTCTTAATTTTTCATTTCACTCATTGAATTTAATTTTTTTTACTATTATAATTTTTTCTAAAGAAAAATGCAAACTAAGGCTATCACCACGGCATCGGCATAAGCAACAATAGTAAATCTAAAAGTATAGTTTAAAAAAAACTAAAAAACACGAAAAATAATAATGTATAATGAATGAAAAATTATTTAGCGTTGTTTTTTTAAACTATATTTATTTTTCACTTTTTAGTGAATAGATTTTTAAATAATTAATTTTCTTTTAATTTTTTTTATATCTTGGCGAATCTGATCAAGATAGTAGAATATTTTAATTGGATTATTGTATTGTCATCGGTCTTTGATGAGTGTGCAAAGTTTAAAGACAATTTGATTGCCCAAAGTTGGGCAAAATCGAGCTCAAAGGCGATGGTTACAAGCAAACAAACAAACAAGCAAGCAAACATACAGGTGAAGCCAATAAAAGCGTGTTAAAAATAGTAAAACTACAATATTCCCTACTTAGCATAATCTATGTTCTAACGTACATTGTATATCTATGGTATCTGCTTAACATTCTGTGTGCAGTCGAGCGCAATAGACAAGCTAGCAATTCCTTTTACCCATTATAAGGAATTACTATGAATTTATGATGAATGTCTATGGTATACAGAGACTTTAATAGACTTTTTTTTTGCTTTGTTTGTTTCTTGTTTTAGTAATAAGTCATTATTTTTAAATATTGTTTATGGTAGATATGGTTTTGTTTGTATGCTGAGCGTTCGGCCGTTTTTCGCAGACGTAGCGTATATTTTAGTACAAGCTTTTATTTAGCTTCATCTGTCCCGATGTTTGTCTGTCATCGAATCTTGCAAATTAAATTTGATCTACTTCCCGGCTACCGATTGAGCTGAAATTTTGCATGCTTGTGTAAATTAGATGACAATGCAAAATTATTATGATATGGAGCTGATCTGATGACGGAACCGGAAGATGGCTATAGGAGCTTGGTAGTTAAACTATACAACCCCATCGAGTTTGGGCTCAGATGATTCGTCTTGACGAGTATTTTATATAAGTAGGTATTATACCATTATATAAAAGCTTGCTATGAAAAAAATATTTTTATTAAAAACTTGTTGAGAGATATAAACAATATTTTTTCCCGAAATGTTTGCCAATATCTCCCGGTGACATTGTTAGCACATTTAAGGGTCTTCATATTTTTTTTTTATTCATATCAGTGCGGTGTATATTTTTAAATTTTAAAAACTGAAAGAGGTTCATTTCTTTTTATTAATGTAACAATCATAAAAAAAATAGTATGTAACAATAATTGCTATACTGACTGTTTTATTAACACAAGCGCATTGTATATTTTTTTTTCTAACTAGAATGGTCATAAATGGTCATAAATGCAACAAATAAAAAAACAAGCCATATTTTCATAAAATCAAATGCAATAATATTCTATGAATATTTGTTTTCCATGTGATAGAGAATCTAAACAAGAAATTAACACATGCTTTGCCAGCCTTTTTAATGTTCCCACTGCTGGGACTCAAGTCCTCTCATATGTCCCCTCACCTCCTCGCACACCTAAATTATGATCGCTAGGGGAGGGAATGGGCCGTAATCCACCACGTGGGCTCAGTGCGGTTTGGTGGATGTCACATGTCTTCGAATTTTTGGTTCTAGAACATGCCCGTTTCCTCACGATGTTTTCCTTCACCGTTTTGAGAACAGTGGTGATGAAATTAATTACACAAAGTAGTGCATCTGGCCGAGTTTGAACCCGCGACCTACAACTGTTAAGTCGGGGCAGTTACCACTCGGCCACCACTGCTCACACACATTTTTTTTCAATCGATTTGATCTAGTGCTTGACTGAGATTCCACCTGATGGTAAGCAGTGATGCAAACATTGATGATGAGGCGCACTAGTTTATTAAGAGCTTATTCAGTCTAGCCTTGAAGACACCTCAATTATAATCGGACGAGAAGACCGCAATAGGTAAATTGTTCCAATCTTTCGATGTACGCGGTACGAACGACGAGGGAAAACGATTAGTCCGGACCGTAGACGTTTAAACAACGTAAGGGTGGATACTCACCGTGCATTGGGTTGTCCGATGGTAGAAATGAGATGACTTGATTCCGCAGTCATGCAATTCCCGTGCTGTCACTCTTCAAAATGCAACCTGTAAAACACCGAAAGACTGGCTACCCTACGCCTGTGCTAAAGGCTTTGTACGTCTTCATAATAGTAGACTAGCTTTTGCCCGCGGCTTCGCCTGCGTAAATAAAATATAGCCTACGTCACTCAAGAATAAAGCAGCTTTATATTGGTGAAAAAAATTTAGCAATCGGACCAGTACTTTCAGAGAATTCCTTCTACAAACAAAAAAACAAACATTACCTCTATATAAATTAGTATAGATGAAACTAGAAATAACTGATAGCCATCTTTAGAAAACAACATGAACCATTTATAATTCTTATTAAGAAACACCGGAAACAAGACATAAATTCACACGTTTTTAAAAAGCCACCAAGGAACCCTAAAAATAAATAAGGTTTTTTTAATTAGTACGATAATATGATAATAATATTGTTCGTTTTAATGAAAAAACCGTCTACGGCGGTTCTTTTTGCCGTTTTTTATCGGTTTTTAGATGGAATGGGACCGGTTTTAGGTTAGGTCATGTTTTGCATAAAAATTGATACATTTGAGATACATATTATGATATTATTTTACTTTGTTGCTGATTAGTTTAAGTTTCATCTGCTGGGGTAATTAGACATATTATCTATTGGCTACCTATGTCTTATCTTTATTTTTTAAGATGGGAAATCATCCAATGCATATTCCCGTTCTGGGGTGGAGCATGTCAGACTTTATTGACTAAAACCCAATCCTATGTTCCATCGTTGCCTTGCGTCCCAGGACCCTGGATTTTCCTTTCAGAAGCAAACCCATAGCCCCAGTAGCCTTTGGCCCTGCGGGGCTGTTTGAGGTACGTGTGAACTGTAACTCGGGCTTGGTCCAGACGGTTACAGGACCACCGGACGGCGGCCTACCCTTAGCCCGCCGTCCGTAAGCACACACATACGATGGCTAGAATTCCGGCGGCTGAGCCTTCGACCTATATCTTACTTGACGGCATAGTTGGCGCAGTGGTTGAGCGATTGGCTACTGTGCTGTGTGTCGCTGGTTCGATTCCCGCATGGTATAAATATTTTTGTGGCCTATAGCTGGTTAAAGAAAGCTTACAGTCACCCAGTCACTGCGTTATTTATCTTTATAGATATCGCAGCATATGCTGAGTTAGGTGCCTTTTTGACCTTACACAAAATCTTCTGTATTTATCGTATTTCTGCTGTTTTTTAATATGTGTGAGGTTCAAATAAACGTTTTTCTTTCTTTTCTTTCTTTCAACAGGCAATATAAAAGGCTACAATCGGAGTTTCCCTGCGTAATCGCATCAGAAATGAGGATATCCGCAGGAAAACCAGCCAACCTAGACCGAAGAATCGCTAAACTTAAGTGGCAGTGGGCAGTGCATAACGCTTGCAGAACAGACGGTCGATGGGGCCGAAAGATTCTGGAGTGGCGGCCACGTATTGCTAGACGCAGCATTGGAAGGGCTCCTGAAAGGTAGACCGATGAACTGGTAAGGATCGCGGGAAGCCAATGGATGCGAGTTGGGGATTATTATTATTATTTTGAAGATAAGGGGCTATACATCTGCCGTAGTGTAGGGGATGTAGTCACTGCGACCTAAAAGATCATTGTGACTCGCCACCTTGTTAGAGTAACTCTTTTAGCCCGCAGGCTTCCAGGAAGTCTACAATACTCCTAGCTTTAAAAGTTTTAATCTCCTCCGGGCGAATAATGTGTCGGCCCGAATCCGATCGTAACGCTGCCTTTGAGAACACACACCAAAATCCCATCCAAATCAATCAAGACGTTTAAGAGGAGTTCGGTGACATAGACACGTATAGAAAAAATTAGCACAAACAAAAAATAAAGTTACCTAGTTAAAACTTCATTCCCTCAAATGACATAGCCATATAACATTGAGCCCTTTAGATGAACTTTAATTACAACCTACTTAAAACAACTTCATTCATAAATTATCGTATTTACTAATCTGATATAATAAATATAAAACACGACTTTTGCTAGAAGTATAGGTTAAAATTTTCTCACCCACTGCTCATTCTATACAGAGTATAGCGTGATAATATACCTTTAAACCAACTTAATGGAAACTATATATACTGCAATTAAAGGTAAGAAAAAATAAGTAAAAGTACAACAAAATGCCATTACCCTTGCGATTCCTATTAAACTTCTAATTCCATAACGGCGTAACTGCACTTTCGCAGACATTATTTTTCGCTTCACCATTAAAGTTGAGAATGAAGCGCTTTCAAGCAAAAGGGGTTGGTTTTTTTCTAGTTAATTAAAGCGAAGATTTTAATAGCCGATGGCAATACACTTATTTGTTAGAAAACCATAGACCGTGGTTGTCTGGGCGCGGGAGAGAGCAGGGATCGTGAACCGTTGTTACGAAAAAAAAACTTCTTTTTTTTTCAAGTTTCGTTTTGAAATTTTACTGAAGTGTTATTATGATTAAGGTTGATTGATTCACGAAAAAAATAACTTTCACAAAATTCGGTTTAATTGAGATATTCATGAAATAATTTACTTTTAACCAATAGCTCCACGTCTAAATCTTGAAAGCGTAGTGATTTATGAACGTATAATTACCGAAACAATAACCACTAATAATGAAACTTCAAGAAAAAAATAAAAGCGATAACAGACACGAATCAATCACTCAACAAATAACAGTAAACGCATCAATCGTTTTAAGTGTCGCTTACAAATTACCACAAGCCGCGAATACAAAATAAAAACGCTAAACACTCAATTGTCACGAGAAACCACAGTAAAAATCATTAACAACAAACACTCATACACTAAAAACTAAACGTTAAACGCGGAAAAAATGTAAACACATCATTATCAAATCATAGTCATCGTGGATCCTACAGTACACAAAAACGGCGCTCGATTCAGCATTGCAAAAAGAAATAATCGTAGTGTCAAAATAAAAAAGACGCTAGTTCTAAAAAATATCGAGTTAGGCGCCCCTGTGCGGTGAAAAAGTGGCATCGAGGAATGAAAATTACATATCGCCGATGTGAAAAAGTTGCAGTAGAAAAAGTGCAGTTAGCGTATTCTTTGTGATAAGCGAGACACGCGAGCGTTGCGTCTCGGCGCGTTGTGTGGACATGGCTTAGAAAATTACTGCTATTTAAATTTTTATATAGAAACTATAGCTGACCTGGCAAATGTTGTTTTACTTTATACATTATTTAAGAAACAGATGGAGGATGGAGGAGGTAAAAAGGTAAAATAGCTTACAATCTATTCTCAGATCTACAAAATATACACAAAAAAAATAAAAAATCGGTGAAGCCGTTTCGGAGGAGTTTGATAACAAACGCTGTGACACAAGATTTTTATTCTTATATAAAATTATTTAGTTGCATGGGGCGGGTCCACTGCATTTCATTCGAGACTCAAAACTAGCACAGATTGAAGTCTAGTAGAAAAACATATTGAAAAATGATAGACTAATGGCAAATTATAGCGTGAAAAGCTCTAGTGCGATTTCATGGTAGCATGGAGACAGCGACTTTTACAACCCAGCGCTGGGCACGCCAAGATAAAGTTAAAGTCAAAGTCAAAATATTTTATTTCACATAAGCCTACTTGGGCACTTATAAAACGTCAGAAGCTAGTGCACGATTCCAAATTGGTCGTTTCCTATGGAGAAGAACCGGCAAGAAACTCCATGGTAGATGGATAGAGGCAATAAGTCCGCTCTTTGAAGAGTGGTTAGACTGACACCATAGCGTCCTTATTTTCCGTGTGATGTATTCATTCCAGACTTGTTTTACCGGACCCGGTTATTTCTCCATATGCCTTGAAACTTTATTTTATTTTATTATTGATAGGCTTGCGTTTGACCAACATCTCACCTGATGGTAAGCGATGGTGTGGTCGACGATGGAGCACGCTTGCTTAGAAGTAACCTATTCACTCTTGACTTAACCCTTCAGATACCGTCAATTAGAGACACAATAGTAAGACAATAGATGCGCGGCCACCGGGTGTCGCTTGGGGATTCATGAATTAAAGAACCTCAAGTTGTAGCTTTCAGAAAACATAGACTCCGGCAGGGAATTCCACTCCTTGGCTGTACGCACAATAAATGTGTTCCCAAAACGCTTCGTGCGTATGGGTGGGATGTCAACCATGTACCGGTGACGCAACACCGTACGTCTTGTGGTCCGATGATGGAACGGACTTGGCGGAATTAGATTGCGCAATTCCAGTGCACACTCCCCGAAATGTAAACGATAGAAAACCGACAGACTAGCAACTCGGCGGCGATGCTCCAGGCTTTGGAACTTCGACTCTATAAATGCATCATTGCTGATGATTCTGTTGGCTCGCCTCTCAATCGACTCCAGCGCATCAACTGTGGCATTGCACTTTTGGCCATTTTTGCGCCTTTCAATCGTCCAACACATGCCGTCAAGTCAGACCCACCTCATCCACTCTACTCTACCTCATACTCACACCGGTCTACGGTCTCAATGTATACCGGCGTAGTTTTTTCATCAGCACAAGGCGATTTATTTAATATTATAATAATTACCACGCTTCGTTGCTCGCTCTGGTCGATACTACATCAGTTGCAGTTTGCATTTACCCCGCTATTCATTGTCGGCGAGTTTTCTTTGTACTTAACTAGAGTATATAAAAAGCATGAAAAACTGAGCAGTATTAAGTGGAGCCGAAAGGTTCTGGAGTGACGATCGCGTTCCGGAAGACGCAGCGTGGCAAGGTGCCCAGCTTTATACGCAAAATAAATTGTGGCAAAAGTGAGCTCACAGACTTTTCGGCACAAGTGTGGAAAATATCATACAGCGTGCCTTAAAGCGGTAGGGATAAGAGCGGGTTTTTCAGTCATCATCATCATCATCATCAGCCTTTTTAATGTCCCCACAGCTGGGACTCAGGCGTCGTAGAATGGGCCGTAATCCACCACGCGGGCCCAGTGCGGGTTGGGTTTTCCAGTAAGTGTATTAAAAAAAGTTATTTGATGATTTCCCTACCTAAAAAAAAAACCGGCCAAGAGCGTGTTGGACACGTTCAGCGTAGGGTTCCGTAGTTTCCCGTCCGTTACAATAAGTGTATAAAAATAACAGCGCCATCTCTCGGGAAATTGGGTAACTAATTTATACAAACTAGACGGGTTTATGTATGTGTTGGGTTTTAAATGGTAATTTTGGAAGATACGTCCAGAATAATAAAATACATATTGTAAACCAAGTTAAAAAAATTGCTTGCATATACCTACGGTTAAATTACAAACTTACTTCAGAAATGATTCTGTACACCTTTTCAAAAACTGTTCAACCCTTCAAGTTCAAAATAATTTTCCTAGAAATCCTTTATAAAGTTCTAAGAAAGTCTGTGTAAAGTTATCTGCAAATTAATATTTTAAGACATGAGAAACCTTTCAAGTTTCAAAAACGAAGAAATAATAGTTTTTTTTTAAATAATATTTTTGAAAAAAAAAATTATCTACTAAATAACTGCTTATTGTTAATATTTTTATTATAAATATAATAAATTTTTGTAATAAAATTTTTATAAAGCAATTTATATTTTTACCAAGCTAAGGATCTATTTGAACACATTCAATAGGATTTTGAAATAATAATGAAAATCTTACCTTTTAGATGACGTTTTGACTGAATTATAACTGTAAGTACACTTTATGTTGGGACACTCATAGTTCATACGCATATCAGTGGTCAGGTTCATATGAAACTATTTTTTACCGACTTCCCAAAAAGGAGGAGGTACTACGTTCGGCTGTTTGTATGTTTTTTTTTTTTTTTTTTTTTTTTTTTTTTTGTATGTTTGTTCGTCGAATACTCCCCCAAATGTGGACGGATTTTCAAAATTCTTTTTTTGTTCGAAAGTAGATAGTTCTGAGGTGGTCCCATTATCACCAAATTAGGATCTGATGATGGGATCTTGGAGAAATCGAGGGCAACCTTCAAATTTTATAGGCTCACTTATTGATTTTCGCATATTTTATGAAGTATCTTGTGTATTTGCGTATGGTCGTCACCATCTCAGGTAGCTGGGCTGATGATGGAAGGTACAACTCCTTAACAGTAAGAAGTTACTCGAACAGGCAAGGACTGTTTTAGTAAATTGTTTTGATGTTTGATAGGGCATTTGCCACATTTGGTCTCATGATCATCAAGTCATGACCTGATGCTGCAGTCAGGATAGTCTGCAGAGTACCTAAGTCCTCGACAACAAACAGCAGATATATCGAGTTTAGGCTCATTGAAAACGGCTCGATGTGTGGATAAACGTACTGCTAATAAAGAACACCGAAGTACATAGAGACCTGATGCTGAAGCCAGGAGCATCAGGAAAAGTACAAACCTCGAAATTACAGCACCGTAGTCGTGTTTGGGCTCATTTTAAACAGGACTAAATTTTAAGTTCATTGCAATGTTGACATAAATCTGGCCTGATGCTACAGCCGGGATTATCAGCATCTAGTCTAATGACTGATTGAAAGATTTACCTTTCGGCTTCATCATCAGATCAGTTCGATATATCCTTTCCCTCTCCAGCATCTAGTCTAATGACTGTTTGAAAGAAGAGGGGGAGAGGATATATCGAACTGATCTGATGATGAAGCCGAAAGGTAAATTAATGTAATCTAACCGTGTTTGGGATTATTAGAACCGTTATGAGATGCGCTCTGACTATAAGGTATTTAAGTTTGACTGAGGGGTACTTTTTAGTGGTGGTACCATAACTAAAAAGTGTAAAATAAAAAAAACTTTTTACAAAAAAAATATAACCGACTTCAATGATAAAAAAAACTGAAAAGTATCAAATAACTTTAATTTTGGAAGTCGGTGTTAAATAACGAAGAGACTAAACTATTATAGAAACACCGACTTCCAAAATTAAAGTTATTTGATACTTTTCAGTGTTTTTTATCATTGAAGTCGGTTATATTTTTTTTGTAAAAAGTTTTTTTTTATACCTTTAACTCGACACCTCAATCTAATATAAACATCCCACATCGGTGGGTACTTAAAAATAATTAATAGTTTCCTTGTACCGCATACGGTACGGTGGGTCTAATTGAGTGGGGTTGTCAATGTTGTCATACAAGAAAAAAATTGTCAGCGTTTTTTGTTCGATTTTAATATTGTACTACGGCCCCCTCGTATGCGAGTCTGACTCGCACTTAGCCAATTTTAAATTATTTACCAGCGATCCGCTACAGTACGCACGGATATTCAAAATCTTTGAAATTCTTAGCTTTTTTTCACTATTTAAGTATGCACCTAAAATTTCCATATGAATTAATCTGTGGTGAAAACTACATGAAAATCCGTTCATCGTTTTTGAGTTCTGAGCGTCTGATGAACACGATGAACAAATTTACTTATAGCGCCATCTATACATTAATAACTTAACAACTTTGCCTAGCAAAGACAACAAAATCTCAACCGATTTAAAAAAATTGTACGTCAATTGTGTTATTAGTAGTACAAATGAAGTGTCATAGATGGCGTTGTTACATAGTTTTGATTTTAGTGTAGAAGTTTTTGAACAGATGGCGTTTTATGAGTTATTTTAATTTGTATGTCAAAAGCTAGGTGGCGCTTACTTTAATTTTACGTAACTGAGTTCTTGTCTCTTGTCTGAAATGAACGTAGCGCCTTTGAATCAATTCTTTTCTTATTAGTTCCGAAAATGTATAAAAGATGGCAGTTTACCTAATTAATCAATAAAGAATTTTTACAGTCTAATTTTGAGCAGAAGGTCCTTTTTTGCGAGTGAAATTGAAAGTACAAATGATTTCTTCCGCACTGGGTGGAGCGAAAGGGCGTGTCAGACTTTTACTGAGCAAAACCCACACTGCTCCATCAGTAATTCTAGGTCGGTTTTATTTCTAGGTCGAGCATCGGGCTTGTATAGAATCTGACAGTTGTAAAATCTGGCGTTTTAAACTCGTTTAACATTTCTAGAATAAGTCGGCTAAGCCAAGTGTTTTTAGTCTTTTCAATATAAAGACACCGGCCTTTTTTTTGTTGGTGGAAATGATCTAATGACTTCTCTTGCTTTTGGGCGAAGCGCCAGGCATGTCAGACTTTTACTGACTAAAACCTACTCCTGTTCCCTCTTTGCCTTCTTTTCAGGACCCCCAGTGCTTTTTCGCACAACCCATGACCCCGGTAGGCTTTGAGTCTGCTTGGCTCCCTTTTGCTGTGTTCTCTTTAAGGTGGTGCATCATGACTCACATTTTCACTGTTTTTCATACAACCGCTCATAACTGATTATGACGTTATTACACATTTTTCATTAGATATTTTGGAAACACAGTATCTTGTGGATATTTTCTAGGTTCCTAAAGAAACCAATTTCTAAATTTGTGTAAAACTAATCCAGTAAAAACCTCTGAAAATGTCCTATTTCGTATGAACTTTGACACTTCATAATTTGCCTAAAAATTTAAAAGTCAAAAAAGTAATCCTCTAGAGACCTTGCAAATTTTATTAAGATTCTAAATGACTACAACTTTTTCCAAAAACTTTTATGGGTTTAAAAAAAACAGCTATTTCCTGGAGCAAGTTTTGTGAAATTTCGAGTAAATCTCGGAATTACCGAATACTAACAGAGTTTTCAGGCGTTATCTCTCTTTTTTTGCGTTGCCTTTTCGTCAAACATCGCGTTGGATTGCATTAAATGAAGTATTAGTATTAGCTTTTAAACCATTTTCGATGTTTACGATAGGCGAGTGGAGAAGGACCCTCTTAAGACACGCGTGGAGCACTACGCGCCGTCAATGACTTGAGCTCGGTTCGGTCCAGACTGCGACCTATCCATTGTTCACTATCCGAAAGCCCGCGCCTACGGTGGCTGGAATCGGAGTTGGGATGCCTACGGCTAGGGCGTGAGGCGACCACCTGCCATTTCTCTTCGCTTCGGAACGCTGACCGACAACGAGGACACAGCGGTGCTCTGACCAGGTGGGGCACGAGGCACACCTCAACCGTATGCTCCTCACCTTTTTTATGGGTAGCTCGCTGTCCGACCGTCCGGTAACTGTCCGGACCGATCCCAAGTCGTCGACAGCGCGCACTGTTCCTGCGCGCCTCAAGGAGTTGTCAGCAACAGCAGGGGCTCTGCTGGGTCGATGCCTACTGGGGCCAGGGTTAGCTTCGAAAGGTAGCTCAGCCCCGGTATGAAAGGCAAGAATGAACGAGGCGGGTTTTTTGGTCAGTAAGAGTCGCACTATCTCCCGCTCCGCCCAAGGGCGGGGATGTCATTTGGATGATTTTTACCCACCAAAAAATAACTTTTGATTTTGTAAATCTAATCAGAACTTGCCGACCTCTTCTTTGAGAAACCTGTGCCCCTAGCCAAGTTGCTAATCTGCAATAGGTAACGCTAATAGAAATAAACAAATATTTTTATGTGCGGGAATCGAACTCACAACATGTAGCGCAGCAGTCAATTGCTTAACCACTGGCCCGACCGTGTCGTCAAAATTACTTTACAACCAATAAAATGACTGGCAATCATTCAATCTGTCTACAATGTCTTGATATTCGCTTTTTACATAAGAATATTTGATTTTCATTTAAGTATCTTGTTTTCTATGGTTTTTGGAGTTGAGAGAGACGTTGGATATTGAAAACAGATTCTCTAATTAGAAGTATTTTCTATAATTCATCCAATAAGATTCTAACATTATTTTCACATTTAGTTCTGCTATTCGACAACAGATGGCGCTACCAGCCTTCGAAATGGCGAAAAATATTTTAAAATAAGTACCTACAACTATTTGAAAATGTTTAAAACTTGTTCTCATTGAGGCTTTTTGGAACAATTTATCTAGTTTCAACTCGAATCATTTTGAAGTCATCACTAATGTTGGTTTTTTGAAGCGCCTTAATTTGTAAATAATGAAATTAAATAACTGTTACTATAATTTTAAAATAAAAACAGAATAACCTGAAAGTGATAAGGAATTAAAGAAAAACGCAAGTATGAATCATCCTTTTTATTTTTTAAAATAATTATAGCTAACCGTTTCGGCAATAATAGTCACTATTCTCAATTTAATGACACAGTAAGCATTTTCCGTTGTTAAAATTATATTTTTTTCACAATAAAATTAATGGGTTAATTAAATTTGTTCAATAAAATGTAATAACTAAAAAAATATTGCTTAACATAACAACACTAAACTTAACTATAAATTACATAGCAGTTCTTATTTTGACTAAATATCGAGTACAAAAAAAATAATAACTTTTATAAAAAATATAATATTTAATAAACACATCGAGTAAATCTAAAATAATTACTTAAAAACATGGCATCATTTTATATTAATAATTTTTAATAATTATTAAACTTAAAATTATAGGGTACAACTCTATACACGAGAAATAATGTTAAAAATAAAATAAAAAATATAAAATAATAAAACAAAACTTATCTGTCGTGAACACGCGTTACATATGAGATTTAATAAGAAATATCCAACATGTAAGTTTATTTGCCTAAACATCGATTAGGTACAGTAATATCGTCACATCACATTTCTAAAATTTATTTACAATTTTGTTTAATTTTTACTTCTTTAAATTTAAATACAGCATGCCAAACACGAATTTTGACTTCTACCTAATCCGTAAATTTTAATTTCTAAACGTCTAAACATTTTGAATTTTACAATTTTTACGCCGAAATATATTGTAGGTTATACAATAATTTTGATTTATACAAGTGTTCGATTTTAATTTTTTACAATTTTACGGTTTCCAAAAACGTACCTACAACAATTTTTTGTTCAATCACGACATTATTTTTAAGGATAAAAAAGATAAGACTAGAATTACACCAATTGGGTAAAGTTTTTTTGCGTAAAACAGAGTAATGTTAACGATAATTTAACAAAACTTGAATAACAACGCAAATGTCTTATGTGACATTACAGAGGCTAGGCAATACAATAAAGTAGACAAAAAATAATGCGCTGTCAGTGGTTGAAGTTACCAAAGTTACCCTAATATTGAAACCCATTTTAATTTCTACCCCATTTTTAAAAAACGTTTTTTAAAGTTTAAATTTTTGAAATGTATTTCGTATTTTTGTTACCTGATTTTAAATGGACACCACTTTTTTTTTGTTTGTACACGGAAATTGTTGATGATTGCATATTTTTTTCTTAAAAATATGTTTAATACTAAGATGGATACGACGCAAGAACGGGATATTGTAATAAGTTCCCGTAAAAAACACCAATAATAAATTCCATTATCTATGACATTTAAGTACGTTAAGTACACTGATATTTTTTTTTGTATTTATTTGTTTTTTTTTTATTCGTTGTTTACTACGGTCGGTATAATATAAAAAATCGCAGTTTGAGTGCTAATTTTATATTATATTTTCAACCATTTATAAATGAACATTTTGAAATGTTTATTTATAAATAGCTTGGAGTATTACATTACATTAATTATGCTAACTTACGATACATTAAGATATACGACTACTATTGTGAGTTAAATTGAAAACCTGGCTATCCTGACTACACTTAATTATAATTATGATTAATGATGTATATTTAGCTATATATGCCATAAAAACAAGCTGAAATACAGAACACGTAAACGAACAAGCGACAAATTAAATAACTTTAACGGTCAATAAGGATGTTTAATTCAAATCAACAGCAATTTATTATTTTAAAAACTTAACAATTTTGAAAAATATTATCAACTGCCGTGGCTAGTAATTTTAAAGAGCAACATTTTTATTTTACTCGTTTAAAATGCATTATAATTTTTTTATTTATTTTATTTTCCGAAATTTTAATTTGTTTAATTTTTTTTTGTCACTGAAATTAAGTCGAATACACATTTGTTAATTTAAAAATGTAGACTCAAATATGAATTATTGATTCTTATTTTATGTCAAACCATGATGAATCTTTAAATTTTATCTTGAATTAATCTAAACATTGAATACAATATGTATTTCAGTGTGTTGCAATTTATACAAGACTAAACAAAATGTTGCTCCAATATTATTTTAAAGTAACAATTTCTGAAAATACAAAAATTTAATTACGCGGCAGCTGTTAACATTTTTCTCTTAACTTTGAAATAAAAAATGTAATGTAATCGCAAGTTGTAGGTCGCGATTTCGATGTTCAGATGAAAGAACCATTCGCAAGTACATATCAATCACTTCTTTAGTGCCCGAATAAAAACAACCAACGTGTCAAAGTTATCGAACATTAAAAAAGCGACACAAAAAACGGTTGGTCAACGAATTTTTCTAGTAACAAAACAATTAAATAACGCAATAATGTAACTTTATAATTAATTAATAGCCAATTAAACTACAACATTTGTAGGCGTCGTATCCATAAAAACCTGACAGCGCATTTTAGAAATTGAGATTCGTGCAGACTAATTTCCGCACGTGAAATGGTTTAACTGAATCCAGTACTATTGATACTAAAAAATAGCCAAAAAATATTACAAATGTTATCAAATGTAATATTCTTTGACTCTGTATCGGCGATCCAGTACATCGCCTTTACTTTTAATTAGGCTGTATTATTAATGTACACTGCTTAACTACGGAATTTTTTCGTCATAAAATAAATGTAGAAAAACATGTTTTTTACCTTTTTCCGTAATAACGATAAAAAAATTCACCGTCGAAAACTTAAAGAGTAACCTCTGACAACTCGCAGACACGATCTGTTATAACTATTCCATTTCGATGATCACAGAAAATACGTTTTCATTCACATTTTTGTGTGGCGTCTAATACCTAAACACTATTTTTCATTTTATTTTTGTATCTTAATCAAAAAATTCTTATAATTAAATTTTACCATCTCGAAAATACAGTTTGAATATTTTTTTTTACATATATTTTTACAGTGAAACGCCGCTCAAAAATGTGAACCACGAGGCGACATGAACACTTTCTTGGAAACGTAACTTTTGGTCTAAAAATCTAATGTTAGGATTCATGATCCGTGCTTTTTTCTTATTTTTGTACAACTCGACACCTTTCGAGTTAAGTTCCCTAACATGATGGTTCATTAATTATAACTTTAAAAATACCAAACGTTCATAAATTTTTCCTTCTACTAAGACCTAAATTTAAAACAATACCTTTTATACAATATTCATAGGAACTTCTTTTGTTGTTATATTAATTTATTATTTATATATTAAATTTATGAGGACATTTTTACATAAATAGCGATCCGTTCACTTGGAATTTTATTGCGATTATCATATTTTTGGTTTATAATCAGTCAAAATCGTTTTTCAAGTCCAATATAATTGAATTTTTGTTCACGTTTCCTAGAAAACATATGTATACGGTATCGGGTAACCATTCGCGTCTTGATTTTACTTGCCTGTCCGCACCAAAACAATAAATAAATCTTTGCCGAAAAGTTGTGTATTTCATAACTGAAATTAAGTATAAGAAATTATTTATCAATTAAATCACCTTCTTCTCCGAAAATAAGAACACGATAAGGAAATAAAAAATGTTTTTGGGCTATTGCATCGATTTTTTTTCCTATTTACATTGATATAACGCAGCAGTAATATGGTCTACACTTTTTGATGGAGTGTAGATCACTGCACGAAAATACCAATATTAATTCAAGAATGAAATAATTACGTACATTAAAATCAGCTTATTTTTACCTTACCTATGTTACGATTATACGTATTATACAACTTGTATGAACGAAATAAAATACATTCATTTGGTTCACATAAATTGTCCCTTATTTATAATACATGCTGATAATATTAAAAAGAATTAATATTCGGCAACACTTGACATTCTCTTAAATTTGAAATTGCAAGAAATCTCCCAGTTTTTTTTTAGAATTGGGGGATATTTTGCAATTGTGAACTATAAATCTATTGTGGCAACTGTATGCATTATTAAGTTTATTGATAATGATTTTATAATTGCTGAGAGCAATTATTAATCATTTTTAAATGATTTCTGGGCTATTGTTGTTTAATTATGCTTGATTTGAAATAAAAATAAAAAATGTAAGTATTTGGGCTGTGTAAACATCCATGATGTAAAGAATGTCTTGTGTTTTTGTTTGTCTACTCAAAGTTATTGTCGTCGATAGTTACTGTTTGATCTTACTCTTATTTTACTTCGACGTTCAGTACAATTACCAATACGTAATTGTCTCATAATGTCCAGTTGACTGTACGGTCAGTGAAAAATCGCTATTTGTTTTATTTATCAATTACAATTCCATTTTGATTTATTTACATACAAAAGATAAGTAACGGCAGTCTTCTGAAAAAATAATGAATATTTTTTTTAATATATATATATACAACTATACAAATCATTTTGTAAATAATCATTTACCAGTAAAAATAATCGTATAATGTTAAAATAAACTGTTATTTTTAAGTTATATAAAACAAAAGCATCAACGTTTACGTAAAGTGCTACGGTATTTACATAATTAATATAATTATCATCTAATATGGCATTTAAAAATAAAATACGCCAAGAAATAAGAAAAATTTTGAAATGAAAATAAAAGTAAAAATAAAATTTGTTTTTTTGTTAAATAGAATTATTTTGTGCGTTCAAAACGTGACTAGCATAAGACGTGTTATTGCGTGAAAAAAATAATAAAAATATTGATTAAAAATTGAATAATAATAAAAATATCCTATGGAAACATAATGCAACTAATTATATTGCAATAGACCGTCGCTAAATGCGATAAAAACGTGCATAAACCAGTTTGGCACATCCAAAAGTTTGTACTAAGCTAAAAAATTCACTGCTCTGTGGTAAAGCTAATAAAAATAAATATATATATCTAATTAAACACTCAAATATAACCAAACAAATATAGAAGATTGCACTGTAATATTATTTGTCGTATCGCTACATCTAATTACTTGTTCGGGCGAGTTTTTGTTCCATTTTGTTCATTCATTCAACTAATTTTAGGTACTTTTTTATTTTATTTACAGTAAAATTTGTTTCCGCTAAAAGTTTTCCCTATGTACAACAGTAAGTTCTATCTAAATTAATGTTATTACTTTATTTTTAGTTTTTTTTTTTTCATAATTGTATACTTTTGCTGGCTAAAATTAAACGTAAAAACACTTTTAGAGTCCAAAACTAACTCGGTAAAATAACAAATTAATTACGAATTACCAATCAGAGGCGATTTCGTATAAATTCCGGCCGAAAAACAATTTTTCATCGAAAAAATACAAGAGTTCCCCTTTTATAATTTTTCACTAAGTTTTACGAGCTAAATTACATCTATTGCGTCGAAATCGCATCGGATTAGTAATAGCTGAATTTTCATGGCTGAGGATTTTGTTGGAGGTGGACTGCTTGTTGAGCTGCTTGCTGGGCAGCTTGAGCGGCTTGAGCGGCTTGAGCAGCGTGTGCGGCTTGCATGTGTTGTTGTTGGACGGCCTGTTGCGCGGCTTGCTGCGCGGCCTGCTGGGCGGCCTGGGCTGCTTGCTGCGCGACTTGCTGCGCAGCCTGTTGAGCAGCTTGCTGAGCTGCAGCCTGCTGCTGAGCAACAACCGCCTGCTGAGCAGCTACTGCCTGTTGTGCGGCTTGTTGAGCTGCCTGCTGTGCCGCCTGCTGCACCGGCGACGGCAGGTTAAAACCCAACATTCTTGGATCATGCAATCTAAGAGCCTGCTCTAGTCGCTGTTCCTGTGCGATTCTGAATGCTTCCACTAGTTCAGGTGATATCTGTCCACTTCCATCGTTCGGCGGTTGAGGAGGAAAGCCTCCGTTGTGTCTTAAAGGACTTGCAGCGTCATTGCCATGGGCTGCAGCGGCTTGGGAGACAGCGAGTCGTAGCGCTTCAGCCTGACTTCGTAGGAGGGCCTCAGCTTGCTGGATTCTCAGTGCGGCTTCAGAAGGTGCTGGCGGTGTTTCTGCTGGTGGTTGAGCCGGGGGTGGCTCTCTGGCCAGTTGCTGCCTCATCGCGGATACCAGGTTGGCAGCGGCTACCTGCACGGCGCTAGCACCTTCGCCAGGCTGGGCCATCATATTGGCGGCGGCAGCGGCTATGGCTGCGACTCTTTCGTCTCCGTATGCTTGGTGTCCGTTGTTGGCTGATCTGAGTAGGTCCGTGAGTTTGTTGACTGCAGCTCCTGCTTCGGAGCCGGCTGAGGAGGACAGTCGTCCGTTCGAGGATGAGTCTGAGTGTGCAGGGGAGGGCGGCGCTAGGTTGAGTAGGCCGGACCCTCCAGCGGAGGCGGAGACGGCGGCGATGATGTCCCTCTCTCGTCTCTCGGCGGCTGCCCTGGACAGTACGTATTGGGCGGCAAACTGATGCTTCGGTTCCATTCTCATGTGTTCCATGTGGGAGAGGAGACCTGGAATAGTAAATAGCAAATGAATATTGTAATAGAATTGTTATGATTGGTTTTTTTTTTCTTTAGGTAGAAAATCATCCAATGACTTTTCGCTAGGGCGGAGCGGGAGGGCGTGTCAGATTTTAACTGACTAAAACCCATTTCTTCATGTTCCTTCTTTGTCTTGCATCCAGGACCCCGGGATTCCTTTTCAGACAACCCATGGCCCCAATGGGCTTCGGCCCTGTTGTGCCTCTACGATTTTGCTGACAGAAATTCTACGCGCCAGCGATGACTCAAGCTTGGTTCAGGCGGTTACCAGACAGCCGGAAAACAAACTACCCATTGCCCACCGTCCGCAAGCCCACGCCTAAAATTTTAGCTACGTTGCAATTATACTTGCTTCAGAATTTATTGTTTCTATTGTTAGGATGCCAATAAAAAAAGGAGAAGACAAACGAAAATACATTGTTTGCTTAATAAATTCATAACTAGCTTTTGCCCGCGGCTTCACGGCATCTGTGATAAATGTCCTTCGGGAACGAGATTCGATTCCGGTTCAAAAACATTTCATGCTTTAGTCTGTGTTGTGATTTATCTCCGTGTCAAGATTAAGGGTGTGTTTCCATTGAAACGAAGCTGAACGGAGTGGAGCGGAGCGCTGAAGAGCAGTAAAACAGTTGTAAGTGTCGCCATTGACTGGCCTGTTGGTCTAGTGGTTAGTAGCCCTGACTGCTATGCTAGAAATCGTGGGTGTGTGGGTGTTCCATCCAAGACGTTTGTGTGATGAGTACGGTCATTTGATTTGTATCTGGGTGTAATTTATCTATAATATGGATGTGTTTAGGAATATATAAATATGTTTATCAGTTGTCTAATACTCATAGCAGAAGTTCTGCTTGGTTTGGGAGTGATGACGTTGTGTGATAGTTGTAGAATATTATCATTGATGCGTGGAAGAGTTGAGTTACCCTCCGCCTCGTTGGGCACCCGACTATGTTCTGTCCAGCTCGGGGTTACGTGTTCATTTGTTTTATTCAATTCACTGACACTGTCTCCACTGATACGTGGTATATAGATATTTTGGGCTCTGTGATTGGTCGATTCGCGGTTCACTCCTCTCCGCTCCGCTTAGCTTTCTGTTAGTGGAAACGAATCCTTAGCCTAGCTTTTATCGACAAGGTGTTTGCATATTTGACTGATACGACATGAAGTCAATATTAGACAAATATCCAGTCGGATACCAACGGAATAATTAACTAGGAACTTTAGTACGTTCGTTTCTGTTGGTATTATGGTGCCATTTTGGAATTTTAAGTACATTCTTAATGAAACAACAATTACTAAAGACGTCGTAAAGCTATAATTTTGGGTCATATGTGCAGTTTTTTCATTATTATGTAGAGATAAATTATTACTGTTGATAAGCTCGCACAGTAACCAAATTTTTTTTAAATAATTTGATTCAATTTCATTATTTCTTCCTTTTTGTCTTTCTTTTTTCCGTCTTTCTTTCTTTCTTTCTTTATGTCTTTCTTTATTTTTTCTTTCTTTCTTTCCTTCTTTCTTTGTTTCTTTTTTTCTATTATCACAATGTACATTTTTCTGAGATTTTTCTTTTTTCTAAGTGTTGTGGATGGAACTAGAATTGCAAGTGTCTGGGTAGTCAGTGTCAAGTTGTATGTTGATTTATTAAAATAGCTATTC
This sequence comes from Mythimna lalbum, assembly GCA_949319445.1. Lineage (NCBI taxonomy): Eukaryota > Metazoa > Arthropoda > Insecta > Lepidoptera > Noctuidae > Mythimna > Mythimna lalbum. The sequence continues at coordinate 11,536,201 of OX439371.1, read as the reverse complement.
AATAGGATTAGACGGTTATTTTCATGATTTTAATTATTTATAATTCCGTAAATAAATACGTTTTACGACCACGAATCATATTTTAATCAACATAGAAATTGGCACTGATTTGAATGCAAAGTAAGTCAAGAATTTGAGGTTTGCAGGCTTTTCTGGCGCTTTCAGCCCTTCAGGATGGAGCAGACCCCTTCGGAGCTATAAAAAAAATTCTATCTAACTCCACTTACCACTTTCATGTGTAAACACAGCCTGGCAGACAGAGCACGGCCACATCCTCAGTCCACTGGTCAGCTGCGTCTCCGGGTGACAAGCCAGGTGCTTCCTCAGCGAACCCTCGTTGACGTAGTGCTTCCCGCAGACAGGACATGGATGGTTCGCCGTCCGTCGCTTCGCTATGTAAGGATCAACAGGTTTAGCCTGTGCTGGGTAGGGTGACGTGGCTGGAGGGCCTAGTCACCAGGATCAGGTGGGTTAGTTGGTTAGGGGAGGGAAAAAAGAAAAAAAAATAGGTTAGTTCCATTGTTAGTGAAAATTTTGATGTGAATATGCCTTGTTGGTGATGATATAGTAAATGGGGATTTGATTTTATTTGTGATGAATAAATTGAAGTTAATTTTCCGATGTTATGAGTGGGAGTTGTTCATAACAATCATATAAAAGAGCTTTCAACCAACAAAACATCTTCATAACGCTTAAAAATACATTCATCTAACCGAAATCGAAACGCGAAAACAAATGGAGCTTAAATAAATCGATAAATAGAACCAAAACAAGAACCAATTAACCGAACATTGGATGTCAACGAAATGGAATTGACGATAGAAAACGAGGAAAACGTCGCTATTAGATACATACACAAAACATGTTATGATAATAAAGACTGAACGCCATCCGAAGAATTTGTATTACCAGGGACAGGCAAGAAATGTTTGCAAAACATACTACCCTCTGAATGATTCTAAACAATAACACCTAGTCCCCGGACCGCGTTCAGCGCTTATTTATTAAGTTAACGTTTAAGATTTATGGATACGATACGTTTTTGTTATACCGTTGATATTGAAACCAACACCCCTCATGGCTTTGTGCCAGCTGGAAGCTTTTATAACGTTTTAAAATATAACGTTAGATAAATACAACTTATCGCGCTATTACGATGACCAGTTATAAACTTCCAGTGACACAACTTACAAGCTAATGTATCTCTCCGATTGTTACGTAAGAATTACATTACCAGAATATAATTATTTTAACAATGACAATATTAAAACAATAATAAAACATTCTAGTTTTAACAATTTTGAAAAATACGTAGACAATAGAAGAGATATTTTATAAAATCTAAATTAAAACTAAACCCAAACAAGTTGAAAAACGAATGTCAATGGCGTTCCATTTCTGAATTCGAAACAGACCGCCGTTATCGACATTCAAATTTCGAGAGCATTCAAAAAAGGAACTTCTTTATCGACGGTTGGAATCGGCAAAGTTCTTTTTTCAAACGGACCAATCCTTCGAATATTGAAAAAACCGAGAACTCTGAAACTTACTCGCAACGCCGGATGCATTGGGGTCCTTGTGAGTGTTCTTCATGTGTTCTACAAGAGCTTCGCCTCCGAACACTACTTTGTGGCATATTGGGCACGGAGTGGCGGTTGCGCCACCTATCATGAGTGCCGCATGTTGCTGCAAAACACCAAGGTGCAGCTGAAGCTCCTGTTCCACCGGCGGTGGCGATGCGGGCATAGCAGTTCAAAGATTAGGACACATTCATAATAAAAACACATAACAACAAAAATATACAGTCGAAAGGGAATTTTGAAATAAATATTGCAGCCAAACAGTGAATTTTGATTTTGTAAAGAGCAAATTAATAAGAAATTGCCAATTGAGTTCGCATATAATTTTGAAATGAACAGTAAAACGCTAAAATAATTGTAAAAATCAAAATAAGTTCCAGGAACTTGAAAAAATTTTAAAATAAAAGAAACATCATTGCCAAAATTTCTTGGTAACTAATTTAGTTCCAAGAATCGTAAATATCAAAATTATCATATTAACAATTTAGGGAAAATACAATATGTCTTAACAAAAGATTCACTAGAATAATGATTTAAAGATAACAATTTATTGATTCCATTAAATTATTTTTTTTTTTATTGCAAGAAAATTGCTTAATTTAAATATTAATATTCATATACTTAGTAACAAAAAACTTTGTGATACTGACCTTTGCCGTGTGTGTTCTCAAACTGCTTTCAGTGGCAAATCCTTTCCCACAAATATTGCAATGAAAAGGCCGGTTTTTAGCTCTTTCCACTTGAGCGTCATGGTTCCTCAGGTGTTGTTGCAGGTTCGAGAGCTGGATAAAAGCTCTTCCGCAGTCCGGCAGATGGCATTTATACGGGCGTTCCCCTGTAAAGAAGGCTAGATTTAAGTTTTTGTTGAACTTTGGCCTATCCGTTTGGAGTAAGTGCCAAGAGGAGTTTTATTAGATTCTCAATTTTGGTTCAACAGGAACCTGAGTGAAACATACGAGTACGCTATTCATCCTATCAAGCTCAATTGGTGTGTAGTGTCACAAGTACTTGAAATTCTTTTGCATTTGTTAGTAAAGTCCATTTATAGAACACACATAATATCATCTATGAGTGAGAGCTAACGCAAAACAACACATCTGACCCTAATAATTAACGAGAACAATGTTTTTAAGACCCGATCCAAAAGATCCGAACCATATGCTCCCATTAAAGCTAAACCAAACATCAAAATTAGAACAATCGACGTTCGAAAATCGAACACTAACGGTAATCTTACACAACGGAACCGCAAACCAGTTCGAAATTCGAAACAATCTGCAAAGGGGCATGTTTGTTAAAAAGCCGAAAAATCACGACCGCGACCTAACCCAACGCGAAAGAAACCGAACGTGGCGTTCCATTTTTAAAATAAGACCATAATAAAACGAACGCATACTTTTAGCCTGTACTGCAAGCAAATGCATAGGTCGTTGAACGCACGCACACGAGCGAGTGACTCACACAAAGGCGCGTGTGTCTATGGAGTCCTGCGCTTTGTTGGTGTATGTGAATTTTGCATGTCTGGGAAGAATGCGTGCATATTATACGCGTGAGGGACTAAGATTATTGTAGAATTATTTCCTAGATGCAACTAGATAGATGTGTATGTGTATCTAGTGTAGGCTGTAACGGTTCGATCGCCATATTTATTGCCAGTAAATTTTATAAGTGTGTATGTTTTATTAGTTAGCTGATAAAAGTGATTTAAATATTGGCTCGTAGGTTTTATGGGTAGTGTTTGGAGATTGCTCTGTCCTTGCTGGTTGTTTTAGAATTAATTGGTTGCTGTAATTATATTTTTAGGTTTATTTAGAGCAATTTGGTTTAGAAACTGTTTTTTTATAATGAATTTTTTTTTGTATTCAGATTTAAAATTTTAAGAGTAAGCATTAGTGAAAAATATGCTATATATAGGTAATTTATTGTTATAAGCATAGCATAATCAGCCTTATAATGTTCCCACAGCTGGGACTCAAATCCACCACGCGGGCCCAGTGCAATTTATTTAGGTATATAAAATATAATGTACACACGTATATAATAAACAAACAAGGTGATGATTATTATTTTATTTCTAAAGGAATCTCTTCCAGCATACCTCTGAAAGAAAAAGATAGAATAAAAGATACTACTCATTTTTCACAATAAAATTAAAGTATCTTTTGTCAAATAGCAATGTACTAAAGTAGTACTTATCCAAGATAAGCTCAATGCAACAAGCGTGTAGGTAGGTATTTCATTTTTGCCGTTTCACCACATTATAAAAGTGAATGTCTAAAACGAGGTCTCAGATAGTATTCTGGGAATAAAACCTGGCTTAACATAGGTGGGGTCAATAATCACCGATGTGTCACGGTTATTCTAGTTTCTAAGTGGTGATTACAGCTGTGTCTTGGTGATTATATACTAACCTTAGAATGTGTGTAATTTATTTGTTAAATAGATACGTGTCACGATCACATATAGCTGAAGCCTAGATACCGTTTTGTTTTTGTGATAATTTTCGATAATTGTTGTTGTTATGATAATTATTTAGAAATTGGTCTCAATATTATTTGTTGAACATGTCTGGGCTCTAATTTAAGAAACAGGGACCCCTTGACTTATTTCGATATTCCTACCTAACGGTTACATAGGAAACATAACCACAATAAAAAAAAAACTTGTTGTGTTAATATGATACTTATTTTTATTTAACAATAATCAAATTACAAATATATAAATATATCTCTAGATCTTTTTTAAGAAAAAAAGATCATCAAAAAATTTATTCCATCTACAATATAGGTATACCTGAATAGTATATCTAAAAGGTGCGTCCGCCAACTATGCGGTCACGGGTTCGAATGCCATCTCGGGGCAAAATATTTGTATTTCTTACTTGTAGTAAGTTAGGTATGTAAGCCCTAAGTATGTGTAAGTAAAACTGTGACAGAGATTTGTAGTGTGAAGCGTTCATTGATGATTTTAATGTTCACATGGATTTAAATTCTACTTGATAGTGACTTAAGAAGTATAGTGAATTGCTTTATATGTTTTCATATAATCTGTGACTAAAGGTTTTGTAAGGTCTACTGAAGGAGGCACTGTTTCTGGACGCTGAGTAAGACTGCCCTTTGTTCTCTCTCTCTTCTTCTGGCTAGACCTTATCCCATTTATTTGGGGTCGGCCCTCCTTGTCTTTTTCTTCCATAGTGCACGATTTACCGAAATAATATTAACGTATCTGCTATAGATTTATTTTTTATGACGAACAGTAAAGAGTATCTATCAATATTATCTATGTTTTCATTCGTATCTTTGAGTAATTTTCTCATTAGTCAATATTGCCACTTTTTTTTAAGGTGGAAAATCATCCAATGAATTCTCCCGCTCTATGGTAGTGCGGGAGGACGTATTTTACTGACTAAAACCATATTTGTGTCCTTCAGATGCTGTTTGCGTTCTAGGAGCACGGGTTTATTGTTCCGAAAATCTCCATGGCCCTAGCAGGCATCGGCCCTGCTGGGCTCCTACAGTTTGCATCCACGACCAACTACTCCATCTCGACAACCCTTCCGTCACCTATGGGGATTGAAGCGCTAAACGAGATGGAGTACCCAGTCGCAAACACACGACCCTGGCGCATATGACACATAAACATAGAACTACATTAGACTGACGCACACGTGGACCACGCCTGATTTGTACGTAGAACGACGTCGCGTGGCGTGGATCTAGTGTAGCTCTACAAGTCTAGTTTCCATATAAAATGTATGGAGACCGACGCGCCCAGATTGGCGTGTGTGGCACACGTGTGCGCAGTGTAGTTCTACCTCAACACTCAGTTTACAAGCGATTAAATCATTTAAATAAATATTTGTAGGGAAAAACCACATAATAATAATAATAGTAATAAAAACGGTCTATTATTAACTATTATATAGAGTAATAGTACTACGATTACATCAAAAGACTGGAAATAAAACGACTTTATAGTTTTTCATTTGACTAATAGCGAACATCTATAAAAGATTAAATGGATTGTCTATGTTTCTAGTCTATGGTTAAGTGATTTAAATTTTGTAGGGTAGTCTGTAAATATAATTTGGTTTGAAGAATAGATAATAATTCTTCCATGTTGTGTTTTTTTTTTGTTTTCATCAATTTTCCCACAAGTGACTTCAGCTTTGTGATACAGGTTCACTGAACTCTCCCGTAATCACAAGAGCCCACATATATAACACACGTCGTACCACTTCAAGTAGGGGTGGACGTAGTTCAGTTCCACCCCAAACCACTGTCTCTGAGTAGACACTGTTTAGGCTCTGTCAATAGTTTCGTCTACATAGAAGAGAAAATTATATCAAGGCAACATACTTCCGGGATAAAAAGTATCTTTTTGATTCCACATTCGGCACCAAGTTACCTATTGGTGCCGAAAAGGAATACTTCTATCTTCCGTCTTATTCCAAAATATGTTCTATCTGTGTGCTAAACTTTATCCAAATACGTTCAGTCGTTTCAGCGTGATGTAGTTATAAACAAATACACAGTAAATAATATTAACCCTTCAGATACCGTCAATTAGAGACACAATAGTAAGACAATAGATGCGCGGCCACCGGTGGTCGCTTGGGGATTCATGAATTCATGGGACTGAAAAGTTCATTCCGTTGGTTTTCTACACTTTAATATACTATTATAAAAGACGGAAAGTTTGTTATTTTTGTTTGTTTGTTTATTTTCACCGATAGAAAGCTGCTTTATTTCTTAGGTATAAGCTATATTTAAATACGCGGGCGAAACTGCAGGCAAAAGCTAGTAATATGTAATTGGAAAAATGTAGTTCTGTGAGTTATTTATTTAAATACTTTGAAAAACCGTTATTGCTATGAAAAAGTAAGTATAAAATTCAAAGTAGATTTTATCTACTCTATGATTGAGTGAACTTTTGCCTATAATTATGATCAAAATGATTCATATCTAAAATTTCTTAGAAAACAATATTCAAAAAATAAGAAAACTTCAGTTACTGCTTTCATTTCGTAAAAAAAACACGTAATAGAATAATAAGACTCATAATAAAATTTGATCTAATCACGAACAGCAATAATTTTAAATTAAATCTAATCCTAACATAGCACATTCCCATAAATGTCCTATTACACGTAATAGATTTCCACATACAAAAAAAAAATCAAACGTACCAAAGATTAATCTTGTCTATGGTCAATATGTCTTCCGGGTTCGCTGTTCCATAGACTATTGTGGCTTCGCCGCCATTTTTCAACGTATACAGCTTGCACAACCTACGCGTGAACCGACCAGAGTAACTTAAGCCTCAAACGCGTTAGAACTAAATTTAGTCTGGGGTCTAGTTGTATTGGAACTTTACAGTATAGATATTTTTGTTATTTCACTATGAATAAATGGAAGGGAAAGGCGCTTACCTTAGCACAGTTCGGCCGATGTGCGATGGTAAAGGATGGTATCTTTTAGATCGTGAACGGATTTATAGTTGGTTAATTTGTGGGTTTATTAGGGTTTTTGATATTATTTTGAAGAATTTTAAAACAAAAAAAATGACAAAATTAAGCGCGCTATTGCCAAATTAGTCAATGCAAAAGAAACGGTAAAAAAATGCATAGCACCTTATCTTTTTTTAGAAAAAAAGATTGTTTAACAAAAAAATATATTTTATCTTTCTTGTTTTTTTTAAGCCGGTTTAAATAAATGATTCGAACTGAAATATTCATAATTCGGTTTGAACATAATTAAAACAAAAACTACCACATTTTATTACTATTTTGCTTTGGGCTTGTAACTGTTAAGCTGTGTCTGTTCCCAATAAACGCATTTCTATTCTATTCCATTAAAAATTAAATCCCACAGCTCAAAAAACGACCACCATAAACCCACCCAATTAGAAACCTAAAAACATTTCAAAGCTAACTGGAATCCAGGTATTACAAAGCCTAGGCTAGACCTAGGTACCCTGAAGCCTACGCGTTCGATTTACATACAAAAGTACCTTCCAGCCACCTTTGACTTGACTGCGTAGGCATTAAACATTCTTACGAAGACAGTTACTCTGTTCCTGGGTCGGCATTTTGAGATAGATACTATAATTTACAGAGATAAAACAATATTATTGTCATATTTATGATTAAAATGGTCCTTATTTTATATTTTAGTGTTTATTCTGTGAGAAACTGGCCGAGGTAAACTTAAATGGGCACTGACATCTTTAGTTTAAGAGACCATTCTTGAAAAATACTATTGTCTCATAACACTGAAGTATTGAACATGAATTTTGTAATACTTGAGAAGATTATCATCATCATATCAGTTGAAAGACGTCCAATGTTGGACATAGGCCTCCCCCAAGCCTTGCCACAACTATCTGGCTGTGCGTCACGCATCCATCGGATTCCCGCGACCCTGATCAGGTCATCGGTCCACCTTGTTGGAGGCCTTCCGGCGATGCGTCTTCCGGTACGTGGTCGCCACTCCAGAACCTTTCGTCTAAATTTATGATTAAGTAGTTCGACACTATTAACGATTGTGTCATTGCTACCATCAGGTGGGATTGCAGTCAAGTACTAGTCTATATCATTTAAAAAAGTCCTGCTAAGCTAATTGACAGCAGTCTATTTCTTCCATACTAGCTTCTTCCAGCAGCTTTGCCCGCGTTCTTAGGTCTCTAAGTGGTAAAGTAGGATTCTAGGTGTGAAATAATTTGTAATAAAATAATACTTAATTGTTTTTTTTTTAGTTTTTTCAATACTAACAAAAAATTAAACAAAAAAATACAAATCTTTTCGCTTTATTGTAGTACAGATTAAATATTTGCCGAGTTCTTATGTTAAGTCTAGAAAAATTAACCATTTAAAAATAAAGGTAAGTTTTATTAGATTTTCTCTTTTAATAAGCCTATTAAGCTAATAAGGGTTTATTATAAGAAAACCAGTCAAAAAATTCACAACCAAACGAAAAAACACAATCATAGACATTGACAATTCTCGTTTACATTTCACAAAGGCAAAGGAATTCATTTACAGAGCCAAGTTTTGCAACATAATAATTATAGCTATCTGTTAAAAACTTCGCAGACATTACAAAAAACGGATAAAACTTTATCTTTTTAAAGTTAAAATGTAAAAAAAAAAAAAGTATAACTCAAAATAATAATGATTAAAATCTACGTGTCTCTTGGGACGTGACTTAAGAGAATTTAATTTAATTTGTCCTTTAAAAAGAACTGCCTTTTGTTTTATAAAAGATTAAAAATGTTGCAAGATAAAAAAGTTTGGCTATGGTATTTTTTTATGTCCTTTTTTGACGTCGGCGGGACCTTGTGTGTATATAAATGGATAAACAAATTATGACATTATACTTTATTAACTTTGTAGCTATGGGAATGGGTGCAATTTCTGTACATTTCATTTAAATCTAGGTATGTAAATACCTAGATTTAAATGAATTTAGATGCTCGGAGGCAAAGGACCGGTAACCTCTTATTAGTAAGAGGTTATCGGCCATACTTATCTATATTCTACATATAATAGAATCATGAAAGTTTGTTTCTTTGTTATTCTTCTTCCTGCATTTATCCCATACTAGCTTTCCGCCCGCGGCTTCGCCCGCGTGGACTACAGTTTATATCGCGCGGGCAGAGACCCGTGCTCAGCAGTGGAATTATAGGTAGCCTATGTGTTATTCCAGTGTCTCTTCTACCTACCTACCAAATTTCATCTTAATCCGTTCAGTAGTTTTTGCGTGAAAGCGTAACAGACAGACAGATAGACAGAGTTACTTTCGCATTTATAATATTAGTAGGGATTAAAAACGTTGCAAGATAAAAAAGTTTGGCTATGGTATTTTTTGATGTCCTTTTTTGACGTCGGCGGGGCCTTGTGTGTATATAAATGGATAAACAAATTATGACATTATACTTTATTAACTTTGTAGCTATGGGAATGGGTGCAATTTCTGTACATTTCATTTAAATCTAGGTATGTAAATACCTAGATTTAAATGAATTTAGATGCTCGGAGGCAAAGGACCGGTAACCTCTTATTAGTAAGAGGTTATCGGCCATACTTATCTATATTCTACATATAATAGAATCATGAAAGTTTGTTTCTTTGTTATTCTTCTTCCTGCATTTATCCCATACTAGCTTTCCGCCCGCGGCTTCGCCCGCGTGGACTACAGTTTATATCGCGCGGGCAGAGACCCGTGCTCAGCAGTGGAATTATAGGTAGCCTATGTGTTATTCCAGTGTCTCTTCTACCTACCTACCAAATTTCATCTTAATCCGTTCAGTAGTTTTTGCGTGAAAGCGTAACAGACAGACAGATAGACAGAGTTACTTTCGCATTTATAATATTAGTAGGGATTAAAAACGTTGCAAGATAAAAAAGTTTGGCTATGGTATTTTTTGATGTCCTTTTTTGACGTCGGCGGGGCCTTGTGTGTATATAAATGGATAAACAAATTATGACATTATACTTTATTAACTTTGTAGCTATGGGAATGGGTGCAATTTCTGTACATTTCATTTAAATCTAGGTATGTAAATACCTAGATTTAAATGAATTTAGATGCTCGGAGGCAAAGGACCGGTAACCTCTTATTAGTAAGAGGTTATCGGCCATACTTATCTATATTCTACATATAATAGAATCATGAAAGTTTGTTTCTTTGTTCTTCTTCTTCCTGCATTTATCCCATACTAGCTTTCCGCCCGCGGCTTCGCCCGCGTGGACTACAGTTTATATCGCGCGGGCAGAGAACCGTGCTCAGCAGTGGAATTATAGGTAGCCTATGTGTTATTCCAGTGTCTCTTCTACCTACCTACCAAATTTGATCTAAATCCGTTCAGTAGTTTTTGCGTGAAAGCGTAACAGACAGACAGACAGACACGAGTTATTTTCGCATTTATAATATTAGTAGGGATTAAAAATGTTGCAAGATAAAAAAGTTTGGCTATGGTATTTTTTGATGTCCTTTTTTGACGTTGGCGGGACCTTGTGTGTATATAAATGGATTAACAAATTATGACATTATACTTCATTAAGTTTTCAAAGTAGGCATGGGAATGGCTGCAATTTCTGTACATTTACATACCTGAAGATAATCACCTAGATTTAAATGAATTTAGATGCTCGGAGGCAAAGAACCGGTAACCTCTTACTAATGCCATACTTATCTATATCCTACATATATAATAGAATCATTATAGTTTATTTTTTTTGTTCTTCTTCTTCTTCCTGCCATTCTGTTCTGTCACTAACTCCCTTTTCTTTCATATCACTCCACACACAATCCATCCATCTTTTCTTTGGCCTCCCCAAGTTCGTTTTTTTGTTATTCAATACTTAATTTGCTTTGCTTTGCTTTGTCGGTCTTATAATGTTCCCACAGTTGGGACTCAGGCCTGCTCTCTAGAAGAGGGAATAGGCCGTAATCCACCACACGGGCCCACTGGATACCGATTAATACTTAATTGATGATCGGTATTGATGAAATTTGGCACAGATGTAGACTATAACCTTTTTTTTGTGTTGGCAAATCTTCAAATAACTTCTCCTGCTCTTGGTGTAGCGAGGGGGAGTGTTAGAATTTTAACGACCTGTGTCCCTTTCACGTAGGTATATTCATTAACATTATAGAATACTAGCTTCTGCCAGTGGTTTCACCTGCGTGAGTTGGTTTCTCCATACAAACTTTGAACCCCCGTTTCATCCCCTTAGGGGATGAATTTCGGATTTCTTTTTCTTAATAAATTTCTACACCCTATAAGAAACCTACCTGCCAAATTTTAAGTTTGTAGGTGTCATAGTTTCTGAGATTTCCTGATTAATCATTGAGTGGTATTTCACTTTAATATATAAGTATAGTTTTTTATTTAAGTATCTACTGGCCACTATATATAAATATATAAGTATGTTTATCAGTTGTCCAGTACCCATAACACAAGCTCTGCTTAGCTTGGGACTAGACGGCGTTGTGTGATAGTAGTGGAATATTATTATACTTTCTTAGCAAGCAAATGATACCATGAGTAACGACTAGTATGACATAACTCTGTTACAAGATTACAACATACTTTCATAAAGTAAAATCAGATGACAGATTAATACTGGCCACGTATAAAAAGGGCATTAAAAAACTGCAGACAAGACATATTAATATGACATGTCATGTATCTGTCATCTGTTTGACACACACGTTGACATTATGGTTTTTACACACATCTAAGTGCATTAATGTACCTGTCGAAGGAGTTTGAAAAAGTAGTTTTTTAGGTAAAAGACTAGATATTTGGAATAATGACGATATTTGAACTGGCTTTTTTGTTAGTAGAGTAAATGAAGATTCAAAAAGCCTCAAATTAATGAGTTTTTTTTAGTATAGGTACACGGCTATTACCTACTTACAGCAAAAAAATTGTTTACATTGCTCTCCACTGAGTATTAAGTTCGTGTCTTTTTTTTGAGATGGAAAATAATACAATGCCTTTTCCCGTATGTCTTTGTTATAGTGGGGAAAATCATCCAATGCCGACCCCCGCTCGTGGGTGGAGTGGGAGATAGTGTCAGACTCTTAATGACTAAAAACCCACCCCGTTCCTTCTAGCCTTCATATCGGGGCTCGAGCTCCCTTTCGGATAACCCTGGCCGCAGTAGGCTTCGACCTGGCTGGGCCCCTGCCATTGCTGACAACTCCTTCAGTCTCCCGTATGTCTAATTTTCCAATATTAATACAATTTAAATAGTCGTTTCTTTAAGACACTAGTCATTTACCTCAAAAGACTATTTAGAAAAATGCTTGTAACATACCTACCCACACGAATGCAAGTGTACCATCCTGCCAACATACAGAACTACGTAACCATAGACATTGCGGTGGATTCGAAAATTAAAATTAAACATATCTCGTTGCGCGTCGATTTTAAAACACGCTGGCCGGTCGGCGCGTGCGCGATGCACAATTTATTTTTGAATTTGGAACGCAGACTTCGCGCCGTTTTATACTGCAGGCGAATTATTTGCGAGTTTTTGATGTTCTGATTGACGATTTTTTACGTTTTTTTGCGGCAATTTTTTTGTCGTTATCTTTTTATTCGTTTTGCAACGGAATTGAGTATATTGAAGAGTCCTCTTGATGCGATTGTACCATTTGTTGTTTTTTACAAGGAGTTCGGAAATCACAGCGTGGAAGGCCTCTCACAGTGTGAACTGACGACCTGGTGAGAATCGCGAGAATGTGATGGATGCAAGACGCACATGATCGGTCGTTGTGGCGACGTTTGGGGGAGGCCTATGTTCAACTGTGGACGTCTTTCGACAGAAATGATGATGATGATATAATTTAATGGTTACCTACTTTGTATAGGATTTTAATAAATTTTGCATGTCTCTATTCATTGCAGTCTTAACTAGAATGTTTTGTGCAACAAAAAAATATTTTTCTTTCTTTTTTTTTTAAAAAAAAAACACAAATATCTTTGTAAAAAGAAGTGTTTATACCAAAATCTCTGCTGATCTTCAATAACTTATACAAACGTCATACAGCCAAGCTTTCAAAGCTCAGATTATAATAACTCCATACTAAACTTAACCCGTCAATACCGGTACGTTACATAATTCTAATAAGTTCTCAAACGACCAATTTACGGTAACTATCGGTTATGAAATATTTTTAATATCCTTATACCGATAAAACGATAGATATTTAAGTATACAGTTTCATAGCAATATATCACCTACGCGCGTCTGCATAACGTAACGCGTTTGCAAATAACGCTATGGCTATAAAATTGTTCTATAATAAGGTAAGGGTACCGTTTTTACCCTTAATCTTTACATTATCTTTTAGGTACAGAATCCTATAAAAAAAAAAAACTAAAACGGAAGGAGAGCAGTGTTGGCCGAGTGATAATTCCACGTAATTTTCCCACTACTGGGACTCAGAACTCCTTTCTTAAAGAGAATGGGCTGTAATCCACCACGCGTGCCCAGTGCGGATTGGTGAATGTCACATGTCTTCGAATTTTTGCTTCTAGGACATGCCGGTTTCCTCACTATGTTTCCTTTACCATTTTGAGAGCAGTGGTGATGAAATAAATTACACACAGTAATGCGCCTGGCTGGGTTTGAACCCGTGACCTACAACTCGTAAGTCTTGACTGTTACCACTCTGCCATCACTGCTTTCAATCACAATATGCTTGCCACAAATTAAACGTAAACCTTTATTTTATAAAAGTTAATCTACGTTTAATTTTAATTAACAGATTAACTTTATCTTCTAGTTGAAAAACCGTTCCGTTTTTTTTTGCTATCAGATTTAAAAGTTGGAGTAAAAACGGATATAGCAACAGCCGGTAATACACTGGTATATGAAGTATAATTCATATCTAGGTACTGCAACGTTGAATGCATACTGCAGAGAGAATTTCGAACCGATATAAGCTCCGTATGCACTGCCGAATGTGTAATTTGTTAGCAAAGTTTCGAAACGGTTTTTTTTTCCTATTTGGTGTATTTCGTTTTTGGTGTGATTGTAACAATAGCGGTAGGTGTAGGGTTAAGTGATGTTGCCGTGTCAGAGACAATGTTTAGATTATTGATTGAATTAGAGTGAGATAATTAAGTTTTATAGAATAATAAAAATATTAAAAAAATATTTATTTAGTTTTTTTTTAGGAGCAGTATTTATAATAACTATTTATAGTATGTTTACAAGTATTAAAAATGGAATAGTTAGCAAATACGCAACAGAAATGCATACATTTTTACACTAAATAGTACTTAACGCTTAAATGCATAAGCACTTTAATCCAATACTTCGTACTGTTCAACATTTTGCAAGGCCAAAAGGACCAAACCATCCGCACACCTATTCAAACTACATATTTGTATGTATGTTCCTGAATTTATACAGCATTAATCATTGCTATTGGAAATTTAAATTATTGGGCCTCAAATTTGCGTGCACACATGGTGGTGCAACCTCGCCCCCGCCCCACCCTGCAGGGTGGGTGGGCCAAGGGAGGCGGGTCACGCACTCCCACCCAACTATTGCCTCCCCAGCCCCCAACTATTTCGGGGTGGGCAGTGGGCATAAAAAAAAATATAATAGTATTCCACCTGCGTCCGCCCGGGCGGAATTCGTATTGACGTACCGTTAAATATGGATATTGGCCGCCATTTTGTTTTACGCTGATAATTTTGGCAACGGATTTTACATTTAAACTAGCTGCGTTGTGTACTTGAATTTAATGTTTTATATTGTATTTAGAGTTACTGTATACATGTTCGTGCCATAAATTAGAGTATAAACTGTTGTATAGATAGGTTGCGTAATTGTTTGAAAGAGTTACCACGGTCCAGGAACGCGAAGGGCAAATGAAGACACAAAGCACAGACGAGTTTTAGTTAGTAAAAGTCTGACACACCCTTTTGCTCCATACAGAGCATAATATTTACAACATAATCAGCTTTTTAATGTTCCCACTGCTGGGAAAAAGAGAAAAACAGTTTATTTACGTGAAAAGCGACGCAAACTTAAAACTAGCTGCCAAACATAACATAACATCAATAGAATAGGGTAGATATGCGTCACATCCGCGCAAAACGGCCGAACTCAGGCTTCCTCTCTCTAAGAGATCGAATGAGCCGTAATCCACCACGCGGGCCCAGTACGGGTTGGTGAATGTCACATGTCTTCGAAGTTTTGGTTCTAGGTTCCTCACGATGTTTTCCTTCATCTTTTTGAGAGCTGTGGTGATGAATTAAATTACACAAAGTAATACGCCTGGCTAGGCTTTTTTTACGATTGCTCGGCTACCACTGCTTTACTGAGTGGGTGAAGTTATATATTTTTTTATTGATAGGCTCGGGTTTGACCACCATCTCCCCGATGGTAAGCGATGACGTGGTCGATGACGGAGCACGTTTGCCTAGAAGTAACCTATTTACTCTTGAATTAAAGACCCCCAAGTTGTAGATATGATTGTATATGATGAATTCCCACCGCAAACAAAAAAAAAATGTACCTATTTTGTAGATGTCAAGTATATTGGTTACATAAACTGGAAACTCAATCTATCCGTGTATTCGCTCTGTGTTAGGTAATAGCACAACGTTAGAAATGAATAGAAGCATTTGTGTAAACACCAAAAGTCATGCAAATAAATCGGAAGAACATCAATATTCAAAAGTTTTTGTTACGAAGATCCGTTTCTAATTGTTATCGAGTTCTAACTCTTTAATTGTAATCGATTTAAGAAAAAACAGACTGTTAAAAGTTATTTTTAAGTTTGTAAAAGTAATAAAAAGAGCTTGTCGAGGGTTGGTCTTCCCACGTTACGAAGTTTCGTACCGAGAAACGGAATCCTTTTTTATCTCGCCGTTTTTTTTTTTAATTTTCACCGCGGCGCTATCTCGCGAATGCTTCAGTGGTCAAATAAAAACTTAAGGAGTCTTCAAGGAACAAAAAATGGTGTAGGGACTCTAGATATTTTATTTTTATTCTGTTTCTTTATTTCAAATGTTGAAATAGAATAAAATTGAATATTGATTTATTTTCTCATTGAATAGAATATTCATTTATTTGCTATTTGATTATGTAACTTATGTAATAGTAAAATACAATAGGTAGGCATAAAGGTCGCGCTCAGATGAGGTAATTGAACTGTTACAATAATTATTTTAAAAATATTTTCCTGAATTTTATGGTAACACCTATTTGTTTTGTTTTCAATTTTGCGTTACATAGAAACCGCCGCCGGTAATTAACCAACAACTAAAAATAAGTATTAATATTAGAGGAAAACATCTTATTTACTCTACTAAAATTTGTTATTACTATTATAATTCATATTTTTCGTTGCGATATAAAAACGGGGCCGCTAATTGGATTTGTTATAAAATAAAACCGCTGAATCATACCTAAATGTTTTATTATTATTGTGGATTTACTGTGAAATTTTACCTCTCTGTATTTCAAAACCACTAACATGTTTATATTAACCTAATTATATAAACTGACCTTCTAAGCATCGTATCTAAAAATAAACCGGTTCACATAAAAAAAACCGAAAAAAAAAATATTAAAAAATATCCTAACCCTCTCCACGCCACTCTAATTCTAAAGCAGTCAAGTTAAGAAAGATAGCCAAGCAACTCCTGAAAAGGGTACACGTTTCAGCGACGAGTAAAAAGATTCAACCGAAGGAGGAGCGGGTTAAGAGAAAAAAAAAGAAAAAACAAACGTTTTGCGCTCGGGAAAAATGCAAAAAGAACAAAAACTTATAGTTGGCAAGTTTTCCTCGAGTTGGCGGAGTCTCCGCTAGGGCTGCTAACGACTTTCCTGTGTATGTTTTATCTTAATGTTTTCCAGAAATTTATGCATTTATTTTTTATAAATCTAGGTTAATGTCTGTTTAAATTAGCTGTAGAGTACATAACGTAGCATTATCAGTCTTTAATTTAAGAAGGGATAAGTTGGGATTACCCACCAGAAAAATTAGAGAGAGATCGATTTTTTAGTTCTAGGCAATGCTGATTTCTTCAAAATCTTATCTTTGAAGTAACTTTTCCTCACACTAGGAATAACTCCTGTAACATGGGTGTGTTACACATACACAAGACACCCAGACCCGGAACACTTATCTAATAGGCCATATAAGTATTTGACTCGTGCAGAAATCGAACCCTCGACACGCAATGCAGCAGACAATCGTTAAACCACTGTGCCACCCGACGTTAAAAGTTAAAAATGCCTTGAGAGTAAAAAATAACCATACAAGAAAGATTTAACGTTAGAATTCTCTAACGTATTGCGGAAGAAGGAAGTGTACCTAAGAGGGAAAGGTGCAGCATCTTTTAACGATGAAATCACAGATATGCCTTTAAATACCTTATATGGTAGACTTTTATAACACGAAGTTATCTCACGATTTCTTAGAAATAGTCATAGTATTTTAACACAATGTTCACTTAAACATCAATACAGCTAACTACCTGCCACGTATCATAAGCGAACTCCGAATATTAAATGAATAATATTCCACAACTATCACACAACGCCGTCTAGTCCCAAGCTAAGCAGAGCTTCTGTTATGGGTACTAGACAACTGATAAACATACTTATATATTTCTAAATACATACATATTATAAATAAATTACAACCACACACAGAACGGTGTGTGGTGTGACAAGAATGGATAAAGTGAGAAATGAGTATATTAGGGGAAGTTTGAAAGTGGCGCCAGTGAGTAAAAAGTTGAAAGGCAACCGTTTGTCTTGGTATGGTCATGTGAAAAGGAGGGACGAAACGCATGTTGCTAAAAAAGTTATGAGTTTACATGTGGATGGACGGCGGGGGAGAGGGAGGCCAAAGAAAAGATGGATGGATTGTGTGAGAAGTGATATGAAAGAAAAGGAAGTTAGTGATAGCGTGACGAGTGACAGGACAGAATGGAAGAAAAAAACGTGTTGCGCCGACCCCAAATAAAACGGGACAAGGGCAGGAAGATGACAACCACACACAGAACAAATGATCATGCTCATCACTCAAACATTTATCTTAGGTGAGAATCGAAGCCACAACCTCCGGCATAGCAGTCAGGGCCTACGACTAGACCAACAGGCCAGTCAAAAATATTGAGTTTCCTATCTTTCTTTACCCAATATCTTACATTTTATTTGCCAACCCTGTCACTAACTAAGATCGTGTGAATAGTAAGAGGTTGGCCGGGCATCAGTCCCGGGCGGCAATTATTTTTATTCGCCCCTCCTCCCCGTTGAGACATCGGACATTTTCACAAAAAAAGAATGTCTCCACCAAGTTGGGAACGATTTAAAAATTCATCTGCAGTCGCAGGGTTGAATCGGATTTTAATGTCGATTTAAAGTTGGAAACTTGTGATTTCTATTTTTTATTGCATTGGTGATCTGAGAAATGGTTTGAAAGAGATTTTATTTTTAGTTTTTCATCGAAATGGTAATGAAAATGCAGTTTGAATATCTACACTAATATTTAGAGGTATAGTTTTTTTTTTGTTTGCACTTTAGCTCTGAAAGTGCTGGTCCGATTGGCGAAATTTTTTCACCGATATAAAAGCTACTTTATTCTTGAGTGACATAGGCTATATTTTATTTAAGTACGCGGGCACAGCCGCGTGCAAAAGCTAGTAAGAAGTATTTGAATGAAAATTGTTACCACCTAAGGAATTAATATAATATAATAAATTTAAACCAAATATCAACTTTAAAATTTATCTAACAATAGGCTGAATGGAAGGAAATTGAGAACGCCTTTGCCACTGTTAATACTTCCGCTGTCTATGATACTCCTATTCTGTTTATGTATTTTTTATGAACCAATAACCTACTTCAAATCATTCTAAATTCAAAACGCAAAATTTAAAATTTTAAAAATTAATTGACTATCTTATTACAATTATTAGATTAACCAATAACCTACTTCAAATATTCCAAATTTAAATTGCAAAATTTAAAATTTTAAAATGACTTGACCGTTTTAACGAACTTCCAAAAACAAAACACAATAGGTTATGCGTATAAAAATCTTCCGTTTCAAATTAACCCTTTGATCCAATTTTTTGTCTTTCTCTATTGTTTGTCCCTTGAAGTTAACCCTTCGGATACCTGTTGTTTTTCATACACGGACAAGAGGGGTCCGGTGTGTCAATCTGTATTACTTTTTTTTTTGAGTTGTTGTTAATTATTATTTTAACGTTTACAAACGAGTCGTTTTATTAATTTCATGTTATTTGTCTTTGTTTTTATAAGCTTTATTATTTTATATTAACAATATTTTTTCTGAAAAAAGAAACTAAAATATAAAGAACACACATATCTAAATTGTGACACAGTTGTTAAATTATAGTGTCTAATTATATATTAATAACTCGTTCAAAACTAACATTTGTAAAGTAGATGTACTGCTATGTGTATATTTCGTTTATGTTTGCACAGCTAGAAACGAAATTGTGTGAGCTAAAACTCGTAGGCGAGAAGGCATTCAGACACTGAGCTTAATCCGTAATGGCCACAGAAGGATTCAAACTACAATACTATCGTAACTACAGTTTAAACTTGGATTCAATAACGACAGACCAACGAAACATTTATCAATCTATTGTTTAATACAAAAATAATAATCAAAATTATTATTATTATCATACTTCTAAAGGGTTGTGACCCGCTCATTGTTCACAAGCGCATCCGAATACCAATGGACAATGACCTCAAAAAAATGGCCTGCAGCTGCCCAGGCCACCATTATGGCCAAAATCGCCAAAATAATAGTACGGACCACTATTATTATGCTAATATGGCGCAAGGCTATTATTTGGCTCACAGGTACGGAAAGAATATCTTCCGGGACGTTTGTACCCCATTGTGTCCAGTGTTTGTCGTTGCAGTTGCAGGGTTAGTTTTTTTTTTATAATTTTTATTATTGACCGGAGCGTCCGTGACTAATTTTGATGAATTATAAACCATATGGCAGTGAACGGGTTGGGTTTTAGTGTTGGCTTCCCTTCTATGATTATTATTTTTATTAGCAATAAAAATGATAACCAACTACACATTTTTCAATTAAAACTTAGAGCCTAATAATATGTATATTTATTATTCCATAGGATAAACTCGATTCCAAGTGCATATTATAATTAATTACTTTATACATATTTACATTTGTAGGCATTCAAATACCTATACAAATACCGCAAGAAGCAATTTTCCAAAGTAATAATTTATTAAATAAAGAATAAACAAACACGGTTTTTACTTTGGTATTACCAATTTGAATAAAAACAAACCGACTTTCCCAACCCTCAAATGCGATGGTGCTTTAATAAAATCCGTGCTCAAAATCGAGCGATTAATCACGATGAATCAAAAATCGTTCCTCCAATTAAAATGCACCGCATCATTCTTAACACATTCGTTCGATTGTTCCAAAATTGAATTCTAATCACCGTTCCTTTCACAATGAGTCCGGCACGCCCCCGTGATGCCAAAAAATAGGGAAAATGGAGAAATTTTCCTTTCTCCTATAAATTCGGTTCGATTCTTGAAAGGAGGCGAGCAATTAACTCGAGTATCTTTTGAGTTTAAATTAAGTGAAAAAAAATATGGGGGATGAACGATTACTTAAGAAACGTCTGGGATATTTTTAGACCTATTGTTTTTTTTAAAGCGTGTGTAATTTGATTTTCTAGTACAAATTTGGCACATTAGCAATTTATAAACGTTCTAGTACTTCCTTTTTGTATCATATTACGATTGCTTACATGCAAAGTCAAAAGTTTTTACATGAAAATTTATAATTTATTTCAGCCAAATAGTAGTGCAGCTAAGTGTTTTCACTAACAGCTTCAAACATTGTCAATAAATTATAACAAAAATGAGATAAATATCAATAAAACGTACAAACAAGCTAACCCTACCACTGCAAAGGTCGCGAATGCCCGCACGCAACAAAATCCAAGCTTGTTATACATCTACATATTTTTGCTAAACAAAACCAGTTTTAGCCGGTAACGTGCGGTATTGCACAGCGTGTACCGTTACTTCGCATCTGGTGATGCAACTTTTGATGCCTATAATAACATAATAGTGCACTTATCTTTGGATACATATCCAGGGAACATTATGTGTGAGATAGTTAAATGTATAGAAGTTAGAAAAAAATAAGTTATACAGCTTTTAATTTGAGAAACACGAGGTTTGTTAATCAAAATGTACGAATGCAAATATCAGCAACAATGAACCTACAATAAATTCAAAGTTAGCATACATCGCTCAAAGGAAACCGTGGGTAAAATAACTAGTTCACAATACTTCCTTTTATTCCAACGTCAAATAATTTATAAACAAAAGACTACAAAAATTTGCATGTCCCGACAATTAATTGCGAAACGCATTATTCATTGTCTTCTAGAGTAAGTAATTAAATTAAAAAAAATTAAGAGCAACACGCAATCCTATTCTTTTGCTAATTAAAGAAGGAAGAATGAAAGAAACAGCTAAGTAGCAAGTTGGGAGTGTAAAAAAACAAAAGATCTCCATAGGGATTTGAATTTCGAACGAGAGAGTTTGCGTGTTCGCGTCAGTTCGCGGCGTTCCATTTTTGAATTTTTATTTTTTCGCTAATTGTGTCACGATCTTCTTTTGTTTTTATTCTTTTTGTCTTATTGTTGCTTTTGTAGGGTTAAGATTATTATGATTTGTATTAGATTCTATATTTCAAATGCAATGTTGTTTGATCTTTGAACTAATATTATTCTGATTTGTCTGTTTTAAGTAGAAATGTGAGGAATATAATACTCGTATCATTATCTAAAATGCTGTCATAGTAAAAAAACGTTTCAACTGTCAAAACTTCTAGAAAAAAAATAAACACTTTCAACTCCAAACAAATATCACTTCCAATCACCCAACTTCCGCGACCCTCTCCATTTTTTCTCAATCTTTAATCGAAATAACCATAAACAAGCATAAAACTAATATTATAAATCGATTTAAAGTCCCGGAGAACATCTGTTGTCTCGATGCACTCATAAAGCGATCTTGGGATACCGGAATAAGCCGTTTAATAAGATTTTTAAAGGTATTTTTTTAAATGTTTTCGGTAACATGTGGGAAGAACAGATGTTGTGCGTCGAAATCTCGGAGTCAACGGACTGATTGATAAAGACTGTTATAAGAAGTTTTTACTTGATAAGTTTTTACGGAAAGTCCAGAGAAAGTTGGTACATTTTGCTGGTACGCAAAATTGTCTGAGGCCTGAGTCCCAGCAGTGAGAACATTGAAAAGATTGATTATGGTTATTCTTATGCTAAATTATCTTAGATTTTTTTTTCTAATGGTGGGACTCTTTAAAAGAGTTACTGTGGCCCTAAAACGTAAGGCAATTGAAAGAACACGGGTAGGTTTTAGTCAGTAAAAGTCTGTAACTATCTGTTGCTCTATTTAGAGCGTGAGAATTACTTTTTTGAAACGGATGGAATTTTACTCCTAAATTTATAATTATTATTTCAGTCGAAAGACGTTCGCTGTTACACATAGGCCTCTCCCAAGTGTCGCCACAATGATCGATCTTTTACTTCTCGCATCTTCGTTCTCAGAGGTTCTCATCGGTCTACCGTGTAGGAGGCCAAATATATTCAATTATATTTTATTATTATTATATATTTTTTTATATCTATATAAATTTTTCTTTTTCGAAGTTCACAATATAACAAGTATCTAGTAATGACCAAAATTTTAGTTATTTCTGAGTAATGTGAATGGATTTTCTATAATAATTATTAATAATGAATTAGCACCTCGAGACCGCACACTGCAGTTACGGGTTGAAGCGCGAATACGTTAACACGTCACTAAATTCCTGACATTCACGAGATTGGTTCAGTGGTTTCCACGTAACTACTATTATTATGGTTATAATCATTGAAACATTCAATCTTAATTACCTACATAATATGATCCAGACAAATATTATAAATAGGAAAGTGTGTGTATCTGTTTGTTCATCTTTCACGGCAAAATGGAGTGACGAATTAACATGATTTTTAGTACCACTTAAAAACTACTTCTTCAGTAGTAAAGTAATAAAGAAGCGGCGGAGATCTCTCGCGCCAGGCCTTGGGTCAGGCCATGGTCCGAAGCGAGGAGGAGTGGCAGGCGGTCGCCTCCTTCTGCGGAGCAGTAATGCTAGCAAAGAAGGAGGCCGACCGCATCAGGCAACGGCGCCCTCGCCGCTGCCGCCGAGATTCCGATCCCGGTTTCCGGCCACCGTAGATGCGGGCTCGCGGACAGCGAGCCATGGGTAGCTCGCTGTCCGATCGTCCGGTAACTGTCCGGACCGAGCCCAAGACGTCGACGGCACGCACTGGTCCCGCGCGCCTCAAGGAGTTGTCAGCAACAGGAGGGGCCCAGCTGGGTCGAAGCCCACTGGAGATAGGTTTGTATTGCAGTATTGCAGAACGGCCATTTCATAGGTTTTATTAAGAGTTTATTTTCAAAGTAAGAAAGTAAATGCACAGTAATCCCTTACAAACATTAGTTTTAAGCGTAAAATATGTGCTAATCGGAAAATGCGCGTTCTACTATTGCGCACCCATTTCAAAACGCATCTCTTTAAAAAACAGGTACATTTCGCACAAGAGAATAAAGTTTTGCTCAACAAAACATATGTTTAGTAAGGAAACCTGTTTTTCTGTAACCATATTGTACCTCGTGTCTATTCATTATGCTATGGTAATTGTTATGTTAAAATCGCCATCTTTGTTTTACAAATTGTGTCCTCGATTTCTTAGTGTGGCGTAGAAAAAAATATTTTGCCGCACGAGTGCTTTATAATAGAATTAATGTTTGTTTTTTTTTGTTGTTGTTGTTAAAATTGATGTAATTTTTTTAGAAAACAACATTGTGGTTTTTGTTGTGTGAATTAAGCGTTGAGCATTAATGGGTTAAAAATTTTGTATCTTCATGCTTTCTTTTTTAGGGACTTTAATCTCAAAGAGTATGTCAGCTCCATCGTAAGGCTAAGTTATTTTTTTCGGTAGGTAAAAATCATCCAAATGACATCCCCCGCCTTTGGGCGGAGCGGAAGATAATGTCAGACTCTTACAGACCAAAAAACCCACCCCATTCCTTCTTGCCTTTCATACCGGGGCCGAGCTTCCCTTTCGGAAACAGACCCTAGCCATAGACTTAGACCCAGCTGGGTACCTAAACTAAGCTCACAATATTTTTTTTTATTTGCGGATAGGCTAGTGTTTGACCACTATATCACCTAATGGTAACCGACCAAGTGGACGACGATGGAACGCACTTGCCTAGAAGTAACCTATTCAGTCTTGACTTAAAGATCCCCAGGTAATAGCTATCAGGAAACACAGACTTCGGCAGGGAATTCCACTCCTTAGCTATACACATAATATTAATTTGTTCACAGTTATTAAGGAGAAATAATTCTTTCATCATCATCATTTCAGCCGATAGACGTCCACTGTTGGACATAGGCCTCCCCCAATAATTCTTTACTTTGTCTCAAGCAATACGAACCCTAAGACCAATTCCTACCCTACCATATGGTAGAACAAAAGGTACACAGTGGGTTCAAAAGAAGTTATAACAGAAAAAAGGTTATAATTAATATCAGTAATTATTCTTTGTGAGATTAATACAGGGTTGTTAGTTTCTTTTCGTATTGTTTTTTTTTTTACTCTGATTAGATTGTTAAGTCTATTGTTTCTTTATGCTCCGCTAGAGGTATTGTTTTGATATATTTAGATGGAATTAATTAAATTTTGTGTGAAGAAATTTGTGTATGTATTTTTTTTTTTGTTGAGAATGTTTGCTTGTCTTAAGTTTGCGCCTTTTTTTCGGAATAAAAAGTTTTTCTTTCTTTATAATATATGTTTTGTAAATGTGTAGAACGTTTTTAAAAGAAAGTAGAGCGCGTCTGTATTTATTGATGGTTTGCTATTCAACCAATGTTTATCCACATTTTTAATTAAAGCGGATATTCATCAAATTTTTGTCTGTTTTGAATGGAGCGTGGGAGAGAGAGTCAGACTTTTACTGACTAAAACCAGCCTGTATTACTTCAGTTGCCCATTGCGTTCTAGGGCCGCGGTGACTCTTTCGAATATTCTCACAGCCCGAACAGGCATCGGCCTTATTGTAAGTTCTACTACTACTATTCTAACATACTTAGTAATCTTTTTATTATGAAAATCTTTACATAAATACATATATCTAGTAACATATAATGTCACTTTGCTCTACAAAAAAGCAGAGCAAAAACAAAGTCTATAGTATCTCAATATCTGTTGAACACAAAGGTCATTTTCCTTCAACACTCAAAACAATGGACCAAATTGAAAAAACTCCAGACAAAAATTTCCAAGACAATTAAAAGAGGGTGCGACACTAAGTCCGATTTAATAACCAATCGAGCCCAACACCTAAAGAAAGTAGCAATAAAAAATCTGAGAAGAATTTCTTCTCCAATATAATTTCGTAATCACCGGACCGTGCGTCCGGTTCCGGCAAAAAACTGAGATACGACCTTCCCGACCGTCTCGTCAGAATTCGTGTAGTATGGATAAGATAAGATGGGCATTTGACGTTTATTGTAATTGACAAGATAAAAAAGATAAACGTTTTAGGTAAGTAAAAAATTATGGCAATTTTCAAAAAGAATACTCTTTCTTTTTGTGTACAGGTACTAAAATTGTATGACAATTATTCAAATCAATATTTAAAAATATAATACTGCGCAGCTTGTCGTCAGTTTGCAATATATTTTGACAAAATGGCAGGTTAAAAAATATTTTTTTATCCTTAAATAAATGGTTTTAACATATTGAGGAAATTGGTACCTATATTATATATTAGGACCTTTTTGTTTATTTAAACGCATATTTAAACTAATACATTTTTTCCAAGTAGGTAGTTTCTTTAGTATGTATGTTCATTAATTAATGAAATTGTAGGCATTAAAATAATGTTTTTCCTAAAATAAAAATACATTTGGCATTCATTACAGTTCCACAAAACGACTCAAAATTGAACAAAAATAAAAGAAAAAAGATACGGCACATCCACCCAATTCGATTCCACGATATGATGTCAATATTTACCCGGGTAAAAGAAGGCGGCAAAAAATAAATTAGGCAAAAGCTCATTTTGCCTGAAAAATCTTCGCAGCGACATCTGCGGCCCGAGGGTTGGTTAGGGGTGGGGGAAACGTGATTTCTTTCCCATTACTATTTGAGCACTTAAGTGGTAATGGCGGACCACTGTGCAATGTTAGGTGGAGTTGAGTAGGTAGGTATTGAGTTTCACTGTGGTGGCAAAAATTGAGAATTAGTAGTGATGTGATTAGAGCGCGTGAGTTTTTTTTTTTTTTTTTGTGTTTTCTTTTTTTTGTAAAAAAAGATAAATCATTATGTAATGGTAAAGTATTACATTGACCGTTTCCTTTTCTCGTAAATACTGACAGTTTCTGAAGGAAATGAGGTGTTCTAATTATGATTTATGGATAGTCAACTTGTTACTATGTCATGTTTGTCGGCTTTGACACACTATTATGTCTTCTTGATATTCTTAGCATGTTTCTCTAATATATAGTAAGAAAAATTATTCTTAAAGAGTAGGTACCAATAAGGGATTTAGGTAGGTAGTTAGTAAAAATCTGATGCCTACTTGAAATTCCACTGACTTCCAAGAAAAAGGGCGAGAAAATTTCAAAGAAAATTTAACTGAAAAAGGGTTAAACGTCAAAAACTACATAATAACTCATCCCTATCTAACAAAAATCTCGCGGCCGAGGGTTAGGTGTACTTCAAATTAATAGAAAGATAACTCTGGCGGTTTCTTTTATTTTATAAAAAAGCAAGGGTTTCAAACCTTTGGTTTACTTTATATTATGGACTTTGTGAACTTCAACCTTTTGCAAAACATTATTTTTAGATAGCCACGCTGTTATGGAAGTGTTTGGATCATAATTAATGTGGAATAAAAGCGAAGGGAAGTTTACTTTTCTAGGTATAGCATCTATTGTTTATAGAAAGTAGGGAAATTAAATTTCTAGAATCATTTGAACGGTTTCTGTTCGCGACGTAATTAGTTATGTAAGTAGGTTATTTTGCGATTAGTTTCAATTTTATAACATTATCTTTTTTCAATAAAAACCGAATCTTTTTTTGTAATAAGGACTAGTTTCTCACGTATCTTCACGATTTCATAACATTTTAATGAATAATCATGAAAACAATTGCATAAAACGCTACAACAAGTCTTTAAAAAATACGAAAAACAAACAAAATACTCAATAGGATGAGACGGGCGCTAATTTGGACGCAAACATTTGTGAAAATCAAATAAAAGCCGATCACGCGAAACAACCTTTTTTCCATCTCGGCTTCTGCAAATAGGCTACAGTTTTTTTTTGTATACTGCAACACGATTTGATACTTGATTTTTCTATAATGATTTTTTTACACGTTTATAGAGGTCAGATAGGCAGTAGCTTCATGTAAAATACTGGTATGCAGCTGCATCCGGTTAGATTGGATGTTGTAGGGCAACTTTCGGTAATTGAAGTTTAAATTTTTATATTAAAAAATAACAATTCAGTGCTTTATCATTTACGAACAATGTAAGTAATTTAAAGTACTATTATTAGTTATCAGATTACCTATATCAGTAACTGCAATGGGGTTATATAAATTGTCTTGACAAATAGTCTTCGGATAGGTGTCACCTATGTCTTTTTATTTATTATGCCCACAAGATTTTATAGAGTTTCAAAACATATTGTTTGTTTTATACTTCCTCAGTGTAATTGTTTATTTCATTTTATAAAAAAAAAAACATCTGTTTTGTTATTAAATAGAATCAAATACCAATCTTTTATTGTTATAGTTCACTAGCTTCCACCAGCGGTTTCCCCAGCGTTTTAGTACAAAATTATCTTAAGGGAACGTACGACGTTTCGAGAAAAAAGTATTCTGTATACTATTCCAGGACAGGACATGGTCTACCCTTATACCAAAAATTGAAATCCATACAGCCGTTGGAGTGTGAAAGAGTAACAAAAGGCACACACACACAAACTTTCGCCTTTATACAGGCAAAATATTACACGTTCGTTTAGTGTGAAAAAAATAAACAATTTTTTATTAAAAGTATCAAAACCTGTATTCCTTGTAAACTGTGCCCTCTTTTTCTGGAGGGTGGCACAAAGACGCGGTGGAAAATGAAAAAAGCGACGAAAAAAAGATAACTGAATCCCTCCGAGTTGAACCAATCATGGAAATTACGTCGCTTTCTATTGGACGACTCTGTTTGAATATTTATTTAAAATAAACGTTTGTTTTTTAACCGATTAGCCTGTTATTGGTAGGGTTTTTCTTTTTCATGCATTGTGTTTTATTTTTTTTAATAAGTGTACAGTCAAAGAGTTCCTTGCCGGAGTCTGAGTTTCTTGATAGCTACAACCTTCAGGGTCTTGAAGTCAATAGTGAATAGGTTTTACCTAGGCACGAGTGTTTCACCGTAGACTTCATCATCGCTTACCATCAATAAGATAATTATATGGATGCGATACCATTTATTTTATTGCTATACTCGTACTTGACCATTCAAGTACGAGAATAGCAATAATAAAAGTAATTTTTGGGCTACAAAACAAGTGAAAAGAGTGGTATTTGAAAGGGTTTAATTGGTTTAAATATCAATGTAAAGTTATCAATGAAGTTTAATTTAGATTTATCATTTTAAAATATCCTCAAATAAAATATAACTCAAGATTCCTCCAAAATAAATCATACAAGCTATTTAAAACCACTAAATCTGAAATTGCAACCTTATCATCCAAACATATGAAAGATGGCACTCTGCCAAAAGCCAAAAAGATACCCTAGAATATTAATAATACATTATATTTTCGTACTAAAATACCACATTATATAAACCACCCTTATCCCCAGTGGGCCAAGGATTTCTTTACGCGGACAAATTTTTCCATTAATATTTTTTTCTTAAAAATGGTAAGATGGATTACGTGGTTGAATTAACGGTTATTCCCAAAGGTACCAGGTTCAGCATCCCCTTCTGTCTTGAGGTTATTTTTAGGGTACCAATGGAATAAGTTTTTAAGATAACTACGCGACAAAATGGCGTACTTTGAAGTCAGAATAAAATTATATTTTGTTGTTTCTTGAGTGGCAAATGAAATGGGAAATTATATTTTTAGTTTGGACACGTAATTAAACGCCACCAATGGCAGTTATTTATTGTAATCACGTGCTTATAGCGCATTATAGAAACACGTCGACAGGTCTTCAATGAATTTTGATGACTTTATTTACTTTAAATGCTGATCGTATTGGCTATTTATTGAATCACACATCTTCGTGCTTAATTTTTATGAATGGAAAATTATAAGTGAATATATTTTAAGACTAACGATTGGAAAGATATATTTCTTGTAACACGGAAAATACGAAATTAATTAATTATTAATATAAGTAATAATATGTTTTATTATATAAACAGATATTTGTTTTATTTATTTATTTTATAATTATATACATCTTAACTATTAAATATTATAAATTAATAGGTATATACAAACTTAAAATAATAATAATATTAATAATATTATTAATAAGCTGATTACTTATCTTAGTACCTATATCTATTTTATTAAAAAACTATTACTATTTCGACAGTTGTAGCGCTCATATCAATTAGCGTTTAAACCTTAGTATTAAATAATAAATCTATAATAATATGATAAAGAGGAAAGATCTATATTGTAGTTACGACAGGACTGATTTTAATAATTCTGTTATCAATAGAATGCTACTTTTTTACCGAAAGATATAGACATACTAGATTCTCTCTCCTAGAGAGGAGGCCTGTCTCCCGGCAGTGGGAACATTAAAAGGCTGATGATGATAAGCATACTTATTATTATATTTTTCTAGATAGAATTATTGTTTTGGTATTTTATAAATTTGCTGCAAAAATAAATAAAACACACGAAATAATATTTTTTTTCTACATAAATAACAATATTACCACTCACACATGGCCGAAGCTAACAGTTTTCTTTTTGTTTTTTGTGGAAAACTATTATTGAATGCATTATCAATGGCTAAACATAAACCTAACGTAATTTTATAGCAAATAGGTCAAAACCAGCCACCATATTTACCAAGACAGGGTGCAAATTATCGTTTATTTTGTCCAATATCACATTAGTTTCATTAAAAGGAAATACATTTATGCGCTAGGTACGGTAGCCACAACACTGCGGTTTTACTGTAGAGATTATTTAGACCAAAACGTATTCCTATGTTTTGTTATAATATTTTATAAAACCTTTTGTATTTGAAGGTAAAAGAATAAAACATTTTTTTTCCATGTTTTGTGTGTTGTGTAACACTGTGCGGTAAAATTATTTTGAAAGTAAAGATGACCTAGTGGTAACGGCCCCAACTTACGAGTTGCAGGTCCCGGGTTCAAACCCGGCCAGGCGCGTTACTTTGTGTAATTTATCTCATCAAAATAGGGAATGAAACATGGTCAGGAAACTGGCATGTCCTCGAAGACATGTGACAACCACCAACGCGTGGTGGATTACGGCCCATTCACTCTGCAAGAGAACCCAACCCTAACTAACCTGATCTTTCTAATAGCACTAAAAGCAGTGGCAAGTGACTAAGAGAAAGCAAATCTAATCTAATTATAATCTAACGTAATTTTTAATGAATATCAGCAGTAATATCCCAGATGTGAAGATTTTATACTACATTCAAGGTTTTATAGCGTAATAATAAAACCGCTTTCAACTGTGTGCCAGCCATAAAAGGAAATCGATTTGGAAATTATGTGAAGAAATATATGTATCGTGAGGAAACCGGCATGTCCTAGAACCAAAAATTCGGAGATGATATCCACCGATCCGCACTAGGCCCGCGTGTTAGATTTCTATCACAGGACCCTTTTATCATCCTAGAGGCTATCATGTCCAAAATTGGACGTCTTTCGGCTGAAATGATGATGATGATGATGATACCTACCCGTGTTCCATCGCATGCTTTTTGCTTTCCAGGGCTGCGATGCCTTTTTCGATAAATCATGTAAATCTGATATTAAGCTACCTCAGTGGTGGCCGAGTGGTAATGACTCTTAATTAGTCAGTCAGTCCCATTACTTTGTGTAATTTATTTCATTACCATTGCTCTCAAAATGGTGAAGGAAAACATGGTGAGGAAACCAAAAATTCGAAGACATGTTACATCCAACAACCCGTACTGGACCCGCGTGGTGGATAACGGCCCATTCCCTCTCCTAGAGAGGGGACCTGAGTCCTAGTCATTGGATTATTAAAAAGGCTGATGATGACAATGAAACGCGATGAAAATACACGATGATGCCAAGCCAAAAAAGAAGGTATAGCTGAAATTAAATCGTGGCACTGACAATCACAAGATTTAACTACCTCGGAGATGAAACTAAAGTAGAGACCCATAGCTTAGTAATTGCACTTACTACTACTCACTAGGCCAAATAAGCCGAACTGAAACACAGAACGCATCAAAGTATGTGCAATATAAGTACATACACGGATATCGATTTGGTCACACAGGAGAGGGCTATTCTACCGACTATTAGATTCAAGAACTTGCGTGGGACGATATACATGTAGCTATAGATCTGTGTATATTTGCTTGTGAGAGGACTGACGTCTTAGGGCTAAGTTGGACCTTAGAAGAAGGGTAAATGCGAGATAGTAGAGAAGAAACAGATTTCAATTCAGAGATTCAGATTTACTGTTTTGTTTAATTTAGAAGGAGATTCAATACTTTTTCAAAGATTAAGCATTGTCATACAACGTGGTAATGCCGCCAGTCTTTTGGATATACTTCCAGTTGATAGCAGTGCGGAGGAATTTTTGATGGCATATCTTTTAGTAGAAATTTTTGTCTCAAGTGTATATATAGTATAGTTACAGTTAGTTAGTTTAGTATAGTTAGTATAGTATAGTATAGTATAGTTTCCAATAATGCTACCAACGTCTACACAGTAATTTTCAACAGTTATTTGATTAAATATATTATACCTAAGAATGATTATTATTAATAAAATTAGTAGAATATCTATAACTTCCACTGATATTCAGACTAAGTTTTATTATGTTGTGGTAGGTTAGTATAAGTAGGTAAGTATCTATTCAATTAAGATTTCAGAACCATCGATATTATACAACTATGTAACTCATAAAGACCATATAATTTACTATTGTGTATGTGTTACATAGCCAAACGCTTGACACAAATCCAAATAGTTTTGTAACAAGGATGAATTATACTCTTAAATAATTTGATTACCAAAACTGAAATCATCATCATCATTATCATTTTTTTCTCTTTATTTATGAATTTTTTTTTAAATTTTTGTTACTTGTATTATATGTATTGACTTTATAACTAAAATATTATTTGAAAAGTTTCAATGATCATTAACTATTTGATTTGATTATTTTTTCTTTTAACCCTTCAGATACCGTCAATTAGAGATACAATAGTAAGACAATAGATGCGCGGCCACCGGTGGTCGCTTGGGGATTCATGAATTAATAATGATTATTATATTTCAAATGCATTTCATCACACAGAATTGTTTATCTCTGCAGATGCATCGAAATCCCAAAATCATTTACTCATGCAGCATTTTTATCCCCGCCGCGCGCAGTTTCGCTCGCGGGTTCAGTACAATCATCGTCTGTGTACCATGGCGCAATGATTTTATTGATTTCTACTATCCCCCTGCCCCCCAACCCCACCCGCAAACACACGAGATCACCCCTTCACCCCCTCTATATAAGTACATAGCGCCAATAATTTGCACTGGGCGTGAAACCGTAAAAGGCTATGATGTTTATGTTGGTGCAGGTCATTCAACCTCCGAAAATGACGGTAATTTCGATAAAGAGGAGAGTATTAATAATGATGATTTTGTTTAGGAAAAATAGGGTGCTGTTACTGAAAATGTAGCTGTTATAGATGCGACATTTAGTTTAGTAACTGCTACTAGAGAATTTACAAAATATAAGACTAAAAATTTTGCCTTTGCTGCTATAAATTTTACAATCTCTTCAAAATTTAGCCCATAAGCACGTAGTGGTGATCATCACTGATGCAGTAGTAACTTAAGTTTTTAAGTATTACTAACTCTAATTGATATGTTGTTACCAACTATTGGATCACTATTGTCTTTTTAAAGAAATATCGTATCTTATTTTTTCCTTTCTTCCTTATTTAAAGCTACTTCATCAACTACCTCAATAAAATCATCACCTATATAATCAAATGCATCAACAAGAAGGTCCTAACCTAACCTAGTCTTCACATCGCTGCTCAAATTCAACTGATTGCCAAGGTATAGAGCTACATACCTACAGTCATGTCCACATACTATCAGGATTAGCATGAACTTTGTATATATAGGTATATGTAGAAGGCTAACAGTGACGGATGGGATATAAAGCGGTTTGAATGTTCTGGATTTAGAATGATGAGATGTGGTGGAAAGAATTTGAGGAGCTTTATAGTTTTTGAACGTAGTAAGATGTTTGAAGTTAAAATGTAAAAAGGCTGTTGGATGATTGTAAATCACAAATAATTGATTATAGTTTTGGCTGTCAATTGTAGAAAAAAATTACTGAGTATCTTTATCTTTTAAAGTAAAAAACAAAGTCACGTTATTTGTTTATTGACTTACTCTTCTATTCTTATTGTATTTATTTACACGTAACATTTAAGTTAATCTAGAAGAAAACAAAATTGAATGTGTATGGGGTGTAATCGTTATTTTTTAATTATTATTATTAATAGGCTTGCGCTTAAACACTATCTCACCTAATAGTAAGCGATTTGATTGATGATGGAGCACGCTTGGGTCTAGAAGTAACCTCGTTGTCTTCAAGTCATCTAGTCTGCCAGAGTCTGTGTTCCCTGATAGCTTTAATCTAGTTCAAAAGTCTGCGTTGTATACAGACTCTAGCACAGAATTCTACTCCTTAGCTGTAGGTACGCACAATAACGTGTTCCCTAATTTCCAGAGAACAAATAATACAAAGTCCTTTTTTATTAAAAGACTGTCGCAAGATTCTCAAAGAAAATTAACAAATTTTAAAGCGAAAGGACGAAAAAAATAACAGGTGTACGCAAAACTCCAGGCGTCTTCTTCCGGTAGCTACTGAAACTCAATATTAAACTGAAACTGAAGTTTTCAGTGAAAAATTCTCTAAAAGAACAAAGACTTCTGTCCAATGTTCTTGAAACTCTGTCGAGAAATATTCGAATAATTTCGCTAGAACCTTTCCGCCTTTTGAGCACGAAACTTTTTAGTAGTGACGTTTTTGTTGAGTTTTTTTATTTTTTACTAGCTTTTGCCCGCGGCTTGACCCGCGTACCTACATAATCCCAGGATAAACAGTATCCTATGTGTTATTCTGGGATATGGTCTACTCGTGTACCAAGTTTCATCGAGATCCGTTCAGTAGTTTTTGCGTGAAAGAGTAACAAACATCCATACATCCATCCATACATCCATCCATACATCCATCCATACAACCATCCATACATCCATCCATACATCCATCCATACATCCATCCATACAACCATCCATACATCCATCCATACATCCATCCATACATCCATCCATACATCCATCCATACATCCATCCATACATCCATCCATACATACAAACTTTCGTATTTATAATATTAGTAGGATTAATGACGTTTTTTGTAAAGATTTTTCTGGACATTGATATTATTTAGTGTTGTGAAGCATTGGTAACGGCTCCGACTTACTAGCTGTAATTTGTGGATTCCCATCCAGTTAGGCTGATTTATTTCTTCAGCACTGCTTTCAAAACAACGAACAAAAATATCTTTGAAACAAAAATTTGAAGACATGTGACATCTAGCAATCCGCATTAGGTTCGCGTGATTTACGGTCCATTCCCTCTCTTAAAAAGGAGGCCTGGGTCTCATTAGTTGGAGTATTAAAAGGCTGAATATGCTACGCTAAAGTAATATAGGAATGTTCTATGGAATCGATGAAAATTAGAATGACTGATTGAATCAGAGATTTTCTAACCGTATCTTTTTTTAAATTGTTGATAGGTTCGCGCTTGACCGCTATCTCACCTGACCATACCATACCATACCATAATTACCATATCTAAAAAATTAAAAGATACTCGACGAGTATTTTCTATAATAAACACACTTCCCCCACTCACAAACAAATAACATATAGATAAACAAGAAAAACTTCTTCGATGAACATTTTGAAACAAAGTGTAAGAGTTTTTGTCCAAACTTCTCTCGTATACAAAGTTTTTTGTTCTATTGTCATGTAAAATCTTGAAAATAATTGGGGAGGGCGATCGATGAGTTTTTCGGCCTATTGGGAACGTATGAAAGGAACATAAAGAGAATGTATAACAAACTTTTTGTCTGACACTTTTTTGTTCAAAGAGGGGTCCGAGTGATTTCCTAATTAAGTTGTGATTTCCTAATTAAATTTTCTTAAGGACCAAAGTATTCAGATCTATACGTTACAGTGACTATAAACACAGCTTTTTTTTAGCTTAGCTCTATTCTTTTCTCGACTAGCTTGGGGTCGTCGAAGCGTATTTTAAATGGACCGACCGCTTATCAGACCTCCATAGCCCACTTACTGGGCAACACGATATTTCTTCATTGTATATACTGATGGTCAGACTTTCTGGTGTCTATGACTGTCAAAAATCTACAAATGACAAGCGAGATCATACGCTTTACGTGCGTTTCATCGTTTCGTTCGTATTAGAAAAGTAGTTATGAATTTTAAAATTTACATTGTTACTTGCTCAGTTTCGGACCCACAACATCATGCGTGAGGCGGACAAAACAACCCTGAATAACCTTGGAAGCTTCAGCTTTTAGAAAGAGCTGGTAGAATGGTTTAACATAGGCAGAATCATCAATATCACCATTACTGCCAAAAGTCTAACATTGACTTCAAATGTCACTGCAACAGCCAGGTCTGTGCATCTCGCATCCATCAGGATCCCATAACCCTCCCCTGGTCAGTCGACCCCAGTCTACTTTTTGAGGCTTTTCAACGCCATGACTAAGCGCAGAAACTAAAATCTAAAGATAGGGCAACAGCTACTGAGAAATCCAATCTATAAAAACTCTATAACACTATCCTATCCAGAAATCAATCCAGGACCATTCCTTGCTAATCAAACAATAAAACAGACAATGAAAACATAGCCATATTTAAATAAACAGTTCAAACTAACCTAAGCTTATTAAAACGCAATTAGTTATACTCGACGTCCTCTTACTGTTACTGATAGGTATTTTTCACATCGAATTCATACCATAGGCTATAATTTGAGTCTAGCTTAAGTATTCCATGATATGCTTTGAAAGGTTACGTACGTTATTATGGGGAATTTTATAGTGAAAAGTCTGAATCGTCGTGGGAAAATTTTGTTGGAAATATATTGCCATTGAAAGGTACAAAAAGGTGTTACATTGAGACCTGTTATTATTGTCTCGATATGCGTTATTGAATACTTGAAAGCTATAAGTAGCTATTTTAATAATTATGTGTAAGGAATAAGTGGCTATTTTAATAATTATGTGTTTATTTATCGCTATTTTAATAATTATGTCTATATTAATGACTATTCAAATTGTTATAGGTCTACTTAAAGATTCATTATTCGTGTTGGTTTGGCTAGTAAATCCAGTTGTTCCGGCTTTAAGTAAATATTTTTTCCGTAATATAAACGTAGGTATTTTTTGTAAACAAGTTATAGTTTGAACGTTAATTTCCCAAGCATTAGGTTTGTGTTACAATTTTTTGTGAATAGATTTATAGCTAAGTAATAATTTGGTAAATGAAATTATGCAAAACATTTTTTGGCAAGCGAAAATTTGTCAAATTCCTTTCGGTCAAACAAGGGAGACCCAATTAAAATAGATATAAGACATTTTTGATTTTAAAATATAAAATTATTGTTTTTTTTTGTGTTGACTACAAAATTAATAGCCAATATCTCTTTGAGGATAACTTTTCAATGACCAGTACCATGAATTGAATACTTACGAAACACAAATTAGTTAGATTTAAAATATAAAAACAATAATTTTAGACTGTGTATATCATAGTAACTTCCTCTTAACAAGTGTAATTTTTTAAAAACGGGTGACCAATAGGTGGCTATTGGTCACCCGTTTTAAAAAAATTACAAATATGGTACAAAAAATCGACCCATTCTTATACAAGTGAATAAACAAATGCACTCGAACTGTAGACTCAACATGTCAACATTGGCATAATTAAAAACCTCATTACTGCTGACAACCTGCAATCAGGGACTTGGTAATAAATGCATTAATTGTTACTGACGGCCATGTTGAGTTTTTAGTCTGTGATTAAAACCTTTGTTTGGGCCCTAGTGTTTTAATGAACTCTGTTTACTTCCGTATTCAATAAAGTAATAGTCTAAACTATGGAAACATTTTTTTTGTTTGTTTTCTTTTATCTTAATAATATAAACACCTGATGGTAAGCAGTGATGCAATCGTTGACGGTGAAGTTAAAAAACTAT
This sequence comes from Mythimna lalbum, assembly GCA_949319445.1. Lineage (NCBI taxonomy): Eukaryota > Metazoa > Arthropoda > Insecta > Lepidoptera > Noctuidae > Mythimna > Mythimna lalbum. The sequence continues at coordinate 11,498,378 of OX439371.1, read as the reverse complement.
TCGCTCTAGCCTTGAAGACACCTAAATTATAATCGGACGGGAAGAACGCTCCAGGTATTGTTCTAATCCTTCAAAATATGCAGGCTAAACGATGGCGTAAAATGTTGCTGTTTTCTTTGAAAGAACTAACATTTAAAAGTCAGTATTTTCCGTGCCAGATTGCAAAAATTCTATGGCGTTACTCTACCGGCAAGTACATGGGAGACATCCCACACAAACGTACAATAAATTCATTTTAGCAACACATTCATTTAACGTCCAACTATGAATTAGTTGGACGCTTTCAATAGCTAAAATCTAGGGCTCTTCAAGTAAGAAATAAATACATTACTTCATTTGAGTTGAGAAATTCAATGACTCCATCCGCTGACTGAAACTTACTAAAGCCCATCTATGGCCTACAGCCCCATAGATTATTTCTAGGCGAGTGGATATGTGGGTAAAAGCTAGTTATAATAAAAAAGTGATTTAAACTGTATAATATTATAGTTAGCTGAAATTATATAACAAAACGATTGTGTGCAATAGTCGTCTAAAATATCGCCATTTTAAATGTCATCATAATGTATGTAGGTATACCGGTAAAAATCTTAGAGAATCAATGAAACTTAGGCATACCTATGCTGTTATATATGCTGTTAATGTTCTATTTTAGATAAGTAAATAAACTAAGTAAGTAGTAAATTAGTTATTTGGAAAAACCAGAAAACGATCGTAAATATCAAGACAAAAAAACATTGAGTAAATCCATCTACAAGAAAAATATCAAAACGTGTATAGTTTGACGTCATAACTCTGAGAATTAAATCAGTAATACCTATTTCTCTTCAAAACACTGATATAAACAACATCGATCAGATAAACATGACAAATGAATACTTAAAACACTGTTTTTACAGCTACTATTCCGAGCTACCTACTTATTAAAACAAAATCAACCTATGCCAACTAATTGCTTTGCTAAACGAAACAATAAAAATCTCAACAAAAACATGCTATTGAATTATAATGCAGATACAAATGGACGGACGACGCTCATTGGCTACGACGAACGTGGAAAAACACGTAAATTTTTTTCTATCTGCGCCACGTGAAACGTACTTGGCTTGCTAAGCGCCCCTCCCATTGGCCGGAGCCGTCGCTCGCCGCTGGCCATTGGAGAATTTTTTTTACCGCTTTTCACGTATACGGTTGTACTAATTTTTTTCTAAGAAACATCGGCCAATAGTGGGGGAGCCGTTTTAATTATAACGTTCTATTTTTTCGTGACGCTCAGTGTAGTGTTTTTAAATTTGGAATAGAAGTAGACATGTTGGATTTTAGAGTTTGAATAGATTATGATTGTCTATTGTTTTTTTTTTTGTTCTTTAACGTAGCATAGATAAAGTTTATAGAGTAGTGTTACTATGAGGTTTTAATTACGTTATAGTAAAATTCATTCTTAAAAACTGTAGGTAAGGAATTATGTTGAACAGGTAAACTTTAAATTACTACGAATTACATGTGGTGAATTCCCTAATACAAGTATTAGGAGTAGTTATTATTATCAAATTTATGTAACTTCCTTCCGTAAACTCATAGAGTCAAATTAATCCATTTTCAACGAATTTTACTAATGCCGAAACATTTAAGATTTATGTTATTATTTAAACGGGACGACGACTTAGATATCTTCCTTAGGAATTGGCAAGAAGTAGCTTAGAACCAGGAACAATAGAAGGAATGGAGGGAGGCCATTGCCCAGCAGTGGGACTGTTTAAGCTAGATATAATAATGGAAAACTAAAAGATAGTCTATGTACATTGTAAATAAGAATAAAATTGTAATGTTTTTTCTTCCAGCAGATTTGATGGAGGAGAGATAAAATCAAAAGTAAATAGTATGTAAATCTTAATTAAGTATTTAAGAAACCTATACATTTATAATTTTATAATTATGTATATATTTTTTTGTTCATATAAGCATAGCACACTTAGCCTCAGCCTTTTAATGTTCCCACTGCTGGGGCTCAGGCCCCCTCTTTAGGAGAGGGAATGGGCCTTAATCCACCACGCGGGCGGCAGTGGGTGTTGATGAATGTCACATGTCTTCGAATTTTTGGTTCTAGGACATGCAGGTTTCCTCACGATGTTTTCCTTCACCGTTTTGAGAGCAGTGGTGATGAAATAAATTACACAAAGTAATGCGCCTGGCAGGGTTTGGACCCGCAACCTACAGCTCGTAAGTCGGGGCCGTTGCCACTCGGCCACCACTGCTCTCTTCGACCACCACTGATCTGTTTTTGTTCATGTTTCGTTGGAAATGATATTAGTAATAGCGAGAGACGTATATTATAAGTATTTATAGAGTTACGAAAATAAACGTAAGAATCTATTATGAGCCAGTTCGTAATGTAGATGGCTATATATGATTAGTTTTAGATGAGTATGAAATGAAATAGAAATATTTTACGATGACTTTTCAATCTTTTTTTTTCGTATGGTATTTTTTTACACACACCACATACCACAGTGTCTCAAGACGAAAGTCTATGACCAGTGCGTGGTCGCTTACAATGGGCCGTATCAGAAGACTTAAAGTCACCCAAAGTGCAATGGAAAGGGCTATGCTCGGAGTTTCTTTGCGTAATTGAATCAGGAATGAGGATATACCCAGAAGAACCCAGTTTGTCGGCATAGCACGAAGAATCGTCAAACTTAAGTGGCAGTGTGCATGGCAATTACTCGCAGAACAGATGATCGATGAGGACGAAAGGTTCTGGAATGGTGAACACGTATCGGAAGACAAAACGTTGGAGAGCTTCCCACAAGGTGGACTAATCACCTGGTGAGGCTCACGGGAATCTGGTGGATGCGAGACGCGCAGGGCTGGTCATTGTGGTGACACTTGGGGAATGCCTAGGTCCAACAGTGGATGTTTTTTAGCCACGGCTACGGCTATCGGTCCTACTGGACTCCTACGGTTTCGAGAAAGGAGCAACCCACTGCTCGTCGTCCGGCAACAAACCGTAGGTTTATGTATACAACAATAGTTTTAGTTGCAAATCTTGAAACACGTGTCTAGTATTTTTATGTAAAAAATGTATGCAGAAAACTTCATAATTGTCTCATGAAAATACACAAAGTTATAAGCCAAAAAAAAAAAGCAAAGCAAAGTTATAAGTTATGTCAGCAAAAATACAAGATCTCCGGACCATCTATGCGACTGAGGGGTTGCACTTGCACCCAGCTGTTTGATGGCACCTAATGCCCGCTATGACCTGCCGTGACCTGTGTTGTACTTAGTGTCGACGGGGTCCAACTTGTGACCTTTTTAAATATTTTTGGGAAAAAATATAATATAGTGTAAAAACTATTGGAATCCATTCAGTTACTGATTCTGAACAAACTATATTTCGGTTTCGCATAAACTAAAAATAATGTTGTATAATTCGTACCTAAGCAAAACCGGGTTAAGTAGCTAGTTATTTTTAAATGCAAAAAAGTAATTAGTTTAATAATGTTTTGTGGCTTAATTAAAGCAATAATCCTGTTAAGTGATACATCAATTTTATTTTTAAATTATTTTAATAGGTATATATTTAGTAGGCACCCATATTTTTCGCCTTTTGTTAATATAAGTATTTTTATTTTTATAAACAATGATATATTGTCTTATTACGAGTAGGTATTATTATTATAGGTATAGTTACATGACATTTTATTTTATATTTTGTATTTATATAAGTTACCTAGTGTTATATAGGTATTTGCATGTCTTGTTTGGTCTTATTTTGCACAATCATTTGTTCTGTGTCTGGGTGCAATTTATATAATATTATATATGTTTAGAAATATATACCTAAGTATGTTTATTAGTTATCTAGTACCCATAGCATTAGCTCTGCTTAGTTTAAGACTAGATGGTGTTGTGTGAAAGTTGTAAATAAAATAATAAAAATTTGAAATTAAATATGATTATCAACTTTTTTTGTAAGGTTTTTTTTTTAATTAATATCTTACTTTGAGATTAATCATATGCTAGCTATGCTATAAGCTGTTATAAATTATTATTCTAATAATGCATCTAGACCGACGACCTGGTCAGGGTCGCGGGAATCCGATGGATGCGTGACGCACAGGACCGGTCGTTGTAGCGACGCTTGGGGGAGGCCTATGTCCAGCAGTGGACGTCTTTCGGCTGATATGATGATGATGATGATGATGAATGCATCTAGATGCTCAAATCTAGAGCAATATGGGTTAAAATGTTTTTTGTGTTGAAGTAAAGTTGAGTAATAGTTGCGCAACATTATTTTTCACAACACAAAACATTTTGTTTGCTTTCAATATTGGTTTATCAAGTCCAATTTTCATTTGTTTTTCAAATAGTGGGCTTTTAGTTATTAATTTTGTTTTTTAATTATTAATTTTGTTTTTTTTTTTTTGTTTTGTCAATTGCAGCTTAACAAGACTGCATATGGCCAGTAACATGTTTTACATAAAACATGTAGCTGAAACATGTTTTTTCAACATTTTTTTCCAACATCTTGGTTTTTAGATCATCTCATCAATTATCATCATATTTGATTTTTAAATTGTTTCTTTTGATTTATAGTTACTATCACTGGTTTCCTTCATATATAAATAAATAAAAAACTTATAGTACTTCAGCCACTAACCTGTATGCAACCGCGTATGCTGCTGAACGTGGCTAAGTTGCTTGAACCGTCGATCGCAATACGAGCACTTATAAGGCTTTTCGCCAGTATGCACTCTGATGTGCTGTACCAGCTGGTGATTGGAACTGAAGGATTTTAGGCACTGTTGGCACTGATGTGGCTTCACTTCTCCACCTAGGCCTCGCTGGAGCTCCCTGGCGTGCATCTGCATGGCGTTCTTGTGCATAAATATCTGTAACAATTTGTACCTGTGTTATTTTCGGGTTTATTCGGGGGAATGAGGGCCTGACTGAGCAATTTTTTAAAAAGATGATAGAGTTGTTGACTGTACAGAGAGATCTATGCTTTGGAACGGTAAATAACTGCCATTTTTGACAAACCAACTAGGTACTTAATTTGTTTTATGATATTAGACATATTTTATCCAATATTTGTACGCCTTCACGACAAAACTTAGCGTTCATATTATCCTAAAACCCCTGTAATAAAAAATCAGCTTTTTAAAGTTGAATATTTTATTATAGAGTCTATCTAAAAAATCAAACGACTTGGGTAATTGTAAAGTTAGAAATCTGTTTAAGAGATCTTTAACATGGTTTATTAATAGAAGAACCTTATAAAAAGTATCGAATATAAGTACTCGTATTTTTTAAATGATTAAATATTATACAAAATTTCCAAGTCGGTTGACTTTTTAGACAGACTATATACCTAAGTTATTTATTCATATTTATTTAACATTTTTTCAAAGGTTATTGGTATTTGTCTTTCTTTTAAATTACCTCCTACATACAAACTTACAATACTTCTTTCTATTATTAGTATAGATGAAAATCTATTAAATTGTTTATACTTTGAACTTATATCGTTTTGATTGTAACTAGCAATCATAAGAACATAAGATTTAGCTGCAGATTTCCTAATGAAAGAAAATTATTGATCACGATTTTAGAAATCGAGGGTTGTAGTTTGTTTTATCGGTGTTACACTGAAAGATAAGGTAAAGAACTAGGTCATAACTAACTGTAGTTTAACTTACGATGTTTTGTAGTTATCATATAATATTATAAATGCGAACGTTTGTATTTATGTGTTTGCTACTAAGTATTGGGTAATCATCATCTTCCTGCCCTTTTTTTTTGTTGATGGGGAAAATCATCTTATTACAAAACCCGCTCTTGGGTGGAGCGAGAGATAGTGTCAGACTCTTACTGACTAAAAACCCCGCGCCGTTCCTTCTAGCCTTCATACCGGGGCACGAGCTCCCTTTCGGACAACCCTGACCCCAGTAGACTTCGACCCACATGGGCCCCTCCTGCTGCTGACAACTCCTTGAGGCGCGCGGGAACAGTGCGCACCGTCGACGTCTTGGACTCGGTCCATTACCGGACGATCGGACAGCTAACTACCCATGGCTCGCCGTCCGATCTTCCTGCCCTTGTCCCGTGTTATTCGGGGTCGGCGCAACACGTTTTTTTCTTCCATTCTATCCAGTCACTCGTCTTGCTATCACTAACTTCCTTTTCTTTCATATCACTCTTCAGACAATCCATCCATCTTTTCTTTGGCCTCCCACTTCCTCTCCATGGGTATATATTGTGTATTTATTACACTAGATTTTTAGATGTAAAAATTTTTTTCGTTGGAAATTCTGTTACTTTGTAGGAGAAGGATCGCCAAGGTACACTGTTATTCTAATATCTAGGCTAGATAGCCATGGCCTTTGCCCAGTAGTGCTGTCCCACTACTGGGCAAAGGCCTCCTCTCTAGGAGAGGGAATGGGCTTTAATCAGCTACACATGCCCAAAGCGAATTAGTGAATGTCACGAGTTTTCTATATTTTTAGTTCTTGGACATGCCAGTTTTCTTACAATGTTTTCCTTAACTGTTTTAAAAGCAGTGGTGATAAAATAAATAACCTAAAGTAATAGATACTGGTATCCTAGGTTTGTACCCACGACCAATAACTCGTAAGTGGGGGTCGTTACCACTGGTCCACCACTGCTCTCTCCGGACAGTTACAGCCTGTAGTAACTGTCCGGACAGAACCCAAGTCGTCGACGGCGCGCACTGGTCCCGCGCGTTTCAAAGAGTTGTCAGCAACAGCAGGGGCCCAACTGGGTCGAAGCTTACTGGGGCCAGGGTTAGCTCCGATAGGTAGCTCAGCCCCGATATGACAGGCAACGAAGCAACAGAAGTGGGTTTTTAGTCTCCAGCTCCGTCCAAGAGCGGGAGATGTCATTAGACGATTTTCCCACCGAAAAGAAAAGGACAGTACAGGCTAGATATAATAACAACAATGTAACTTATCGATCATTGTCGTACAACACAACAGAAGTTCCAACAAAAAAATCTTTACAGCTAAAAACCTACTGTAATAAACAAGCCTCATTATCCAATACTTAATACCAAAGATCCATACAAATCTACGGAAATACCGACCATAAGTGCAGTAAATACATACGGGCATATAACTTATATATACTCTTATACATGGTGTTAGGTTTCACGCGCCGCGTCCTATAATTTTGCCGCAGCAAAGAAATTGCTTTCCCCCGTAGTTTAGATAAGGTGGAATTATAGAGAGTTTATATTATTAAGTACCATGGTTTGCCCACCTCGTGTGGTTGATTGCCTACGCTATTTCTTGGTATAGTGACATTATTGGGGCTTTTTAGTGTGGGCTTTGAATAAGTATCTGTAATGCGAAGTGACCAATGGAGCGAAGGGCGCAGCGCTGTGGTTCCTTGACAAGCCTTGCACGTAGTTAGAATCTTATATACCTTGTTCTTCCCAGACGGCGAGCAATTAGTAACTCGTCGTCTGTTATGGAACAAGCCTAGGCTTAGGTGGGTTGTTCTACGCGCGTCTTATGAACTGTCAGCAAGATTGACCGGGGGGGTAGGTCCAACACCTGCTATGGTTGTGGTATTGTTCGAAAAAGTTGTTTCGGCCCGAGAGCAAAGGGCAATTGAAGGAACATAGGTGAGTTTTAGTCAGTATAAGTCTGGCACTATCTTTCAATCCTAATTATTATTATTTTATAAATTGTGACCTCAATAATTGCTATTAAGTATTTAATTCACAATATCATAACATTATTTCAAATTGACCAATGTATCCTTTTTGACCTTTGTATCTTGACCCTATTTTTAGTTTCAATTTGACATGATTTATTGAAATGTGTTTTTGTCTAATCTATTTGCTATTTTTTTTTTCTGAAAGTCAAATTTTTTTTACATTCACCTAGTTATATGTGCATGCTGTGGTCTCCTGTAACTGAAGGAGCACACGTTAAAGGACCCCATGCCTAATGATTTATACTGTGTCTGTGTAACTTTTGTTGGAGATCCAAATAAATAAATAAATAAATCCAAGTAGAGTGAGATTTTTTTTTTGATGATTTTGTACTGGAGCGTTGTTTACGGTGTTTTATTTTTCAAGGATCGAATTTGAAACACTACGTATACTGCGCTTCAAAACCAAGAGGGTTGATATAGCTCAAAAGGCTGCCCAACTAGAATGGATATGGGTAGGACATGTCTGCCTCATGCCCGACAAACTGAGGGCCACAGTAGCACCAAGTTTGTGCCCTGAAACAATGAGACGGAGTCGCAGCAGACCACGAAGATTGCTGGGCGAAATAGACTGATTTCGTCACCACTGAAGTGTGGGTTCAAGAAATATGGAAGGAGAGGAGGGAGGCCTTTACCCAGGAGTGGGAAAGAAAAGGATAACTCAAAAAAGTATAAATTTCTTTTTGAGAGGGTTTTATAAGTAACTGAGAATTTAAAACTATCTTTGCCCAAACTATCTCAACTCAGGAATAAAGCAGCTTTCTATCGGTGAAAAAAATTTAGCAATCGGAACAGTACTTCCAGAGATTACCTCCTAAAAACAAAAAAAAAAAAAAAAAAATTACCACTTTATTATACCTATTAGTGAAGATTATTAATTTTGATGAAACATACATATTTATAATTTTATATTACATACTCATCTAATACAAAATTGCTTGATTTGTTTTCAATAAGGAAATCAAATTAATGTTGAGTTAAAAATTCTCTGAACTCTTAAAATAAACATACTCTTGGGTAATTTGATACGGCAATTACTGGGAATAATTATAAATAGCAAAGAACAAACTGAACAAAAACAAATATAGGTGCTGTTCAGGGTTTTTGTAGCAATACCTAGAGTTTAATTCATTAGACCCCAAGCAAACGCCGGCGTTCACGCACCCAGTGTCTTTCTATTGTCTCTAATTATCACGATTGAAGAGTTAAAACAGCATGTCCTAGAATAAAAAATTCGTAAACATGTTTTTTTTTTTTTTGTCGACGGGGAAAATCATCTTTGACGAAACCCGCTCTTGGGTGGAGCGAGAGACAGTGTCAGACTCTTACTGACTAAAAACCCCGCGCCGTTCCTTCTAGCCTTCATACCGGGGCACGAGCTCCCTTTCGGACAACCCTGTCCCCAGTAGGCTTCGACCCAGCTGGGCCCCTCCTGCTGCTGACTACTCCTTGAGGCGCGCGGGAACAGTGCGCGCCGTCGACGTCTTGGACTCGGTCCATTATGTGACATCCACCAACCCACATTGAGCTCGCGTGGTGGATTTCGGCACATTACCTCTCCCAGAGAGGAGGCCTCAGTCCCAGCAGTGGTAACATTAAAAGGCCGACTATGCTATGCTGTACCTAGAGTTTTTTTCAAAATAAGTTGTGCGTATATCTTTTTTTTTAGCTGAGAAATCATTCAATGACTTCTTTAAGGTTTTTTTTTAGGTGGGAAAATCATCCGATGATATCTCCGGTCTTGGGTGGAGCAAAAGAGTGTGTCAGATTTTACTGACTAAAAACTGATTCCTCCTTGTTTGCCTTTTATACCAGGGTTTTCCTTTCAGAAGCGAACCCATGGCCTCAGTAGGCTTTGACCCTGCTAGGCACCTATAGTTTGCTGATATCTCTTTGAGGCGCGCGTGGTACACTAAGCGCCGACTTCTCTAGGGTGGAGCTAAGGAGTGGAATTCCTTGCCTAAGTCTGTGTTTCCTGATACTCGTAGCTACAACCTAGAGGTCTTTAAGTCAAGCGTGAATAGGTTACTTCTAGGCAAGCGTGCTCTATCGTCGACCACATTATCGCTTACCATTAATTGAGATAGTAGTCTAAAACGAGCCTATCAAAAAATATTAGAAATACAGTTTCATACAGCAGTTTTTCAGTGGCACGGCCGCTGTTGCAGTGGTTGAACGGTGGGCTGAGGCATTGCTTGTAGCCGGTTCAATTCTCACACTGAACAAATATTTATATAGCCTAGCACAAATAGTTATTTCAAGTATTTTGTGGCTTTGTACATAAGTTTGCATGTTTATGTAATTCCTGGTGGGAAACAACGACTCGTAATTAAAAAAGAAAGATTGTTTGCAGGAAAAACAGACATACAGTGGCTTTTTTCAAGTCTAGGACACCTAATTTTCTAAAGAAATGAAAACTAGACTAGCTCGTTTGCTCATCCACCTGTTCATGGGCCTGACATGATAATAAGAATCCTAAACAGTTGGTTTATTTTTGACACAAACGCAAAACAGTATGGTTAAAGTGATAGAACCACGGAAGTTCTCAAAATTCAAAAGTTCAAAACATAATAAAGTGGTATATTGTTTAAAAATATGATGAACTAAGCACAAGGCATAAGCATAAACATCATCATCATCATCATCATCATCATTACAGCCGATAGACATCTTTTTGTTAGACATAGACCTCCCCCAAGTGTCAACGTCACAACAAACGTTTCTGTGCATTTCGCATCCATCGGATTCCAACAACCTTCACCAGGTCATCAGTCCATTTTGTAGGAGGCCTTCCAACGTTGCTTCTTCCAGTAGGTACGGAGTCACCAGTTTAAAACCTTTCGGCCTTAACGGCCATCAGTTTTGCGAGCAATGTGCCCTGTCCCACCTGATGGTAAGCAGTGATGCAATCGTTGACGGTGGAGCGGAATAGTTTTTTAAAAGCCTATTCTATCTAGCCTACTTTTTAAGTGGGAAATCAGCCAATGACTTTTCCCATTCTATGGTGGAGCGGAAAAAAGCCTGACGCTTTTACTGACTAAAAACCCACTTATATGTTCTTTATTTGTCTTGTATTCCATAGGACCTCAAGTTTTCCTATCAGAAGCGAACCCACGGCCTCAGTAGGCTTCGACCCAGCTAGGCTCCTAAGCCTACAGTTTGGTTTATATCTTCTTGAGTCGCGCGTCGAACGAAGACGACAAAAAATATGAATTTATAAACTTATAAACTTCACCAAAACAAAAATAATTGACATCATTACGTTCAAATAACAAAACAACAAAAAGTTTTATCAATAACGGTTGTCATGTTAGAATTGTTTAATCTCGACCTAATCTCGAAGTATATATATTTTATACGTTTGTCTGTATATTTATTGAAAACCCTTCGTTCGTACGATTGCAAAGAAACGACTTTGGACACGCAACCGTACAGTGGCGGCCATGGTAACTGATACCTACTATATTGTAATAAAATCTATGTTACGCGAACTGCGAGCTGTATTGTCGGGTAGAATTGTGGAAATATTAACCTAATTAGCGAGTAAAGGTATTATTCGAGTATTATTTTGTTAGTAGTTGCAATAGAATAACAAAAAAAAAAAAACAGAAAAAAAATTGTCGGAAGCATAGTAAAAAAAAAAATTAAAAATATTTTAAAAAAAATTAGAAAAATGTTTTTTAGTTTAAGTTTTTATATTCCATCTCAAGGTTGTCTGGAAGATATCGCTGTCAGCGATAAGACCGTCATTGTACCCATTGATTTAAGTTTCTGTGACATTGTTACTATTTTGGTGTACAATAAAGTTTATTCTATTCTAATGTAGACACACCCAAAAAAAAAAAAAATTTCAAAAATCTTTTTTTTTTGCATAGTTTAAAAAAAAATGTTATTAATATTTAAAAAAAAATGTTTACCTCAAACAAAATATCGGAATTTTGTTGGATCCACATTTTTGCGAAACTTTTATATGAATAATATAATAAATAAGTTTTTATTTTTACTCAAACTACTCATAAGTATCACGGACAACGTTATAACTGAACATTTTATTTACAATAATAATTTTGTTCTGTCCCTCTCTTGAGCGGAAGGAAAATATTACAAAAATCAATTAAATACAACATCATAATATTAGTTTTAAAAAAATAAATTGCTAACAAACAAGGAAGAAGTTCTTCCTCATTTATTGAAGAATATGTAGGTTATGGTGAATCTTTTAGAACAATGAAAATATTATATAATTAATTTCGTTTTAGTATGCTGATTTTGATACTCAAAACCACAAAAAATTAGGACCGTACCTACTGGTTCTAGTTTCCTGAGATTAGCGCATTCAACCATACTAACAAACTTGTCAGTTTTATAATATCATTAGAAGTTATACAGAGTGTAAGGGGAAGCTCCCCACAAACTTGCTCAGTAGACAAAACTGAGTAACCTTCCACAAGATTTTTTGACACAGAACAAATGATTATGCTCATCACACAAACATTTGTCCTGGGTGGGAATCGAGCCCACGACCTCCGGCATAGCAGTCAGGGTCACTAACCACTAGACCAACAGGCCAGTCACGATGGAGTATAATTTCTTCAAAATTCATCAAAAACTCAAAAAGCTGTACCAATAAATCCGTCCTACAAATGATTATGATCATCACACAAACAATTGTCCTGGGTGGGAATCGAGCCCACGACCTACGGCATAGCAGTCAGGGTCACTAACCACTAGACCAACAGGCCAGTCAAGATGGAGCATAATTTCTTCAAAATTCCTCAAAATCTCAAAAAGCTGTACCAATAAATCCGTCCTACAGTGTAACCCTTCCACGCGTGTTAGAAAGTGGGCTCCGGTCGTATCACGCAACGCAACTAAGAAATTGTAAAGAATTTATGCTTTTGATACGATATGACGCGAGGTCTAAGGTTCTATTCCCGGAAGAGCTCTTGACTTATTGTTAGTATCGAAGTAACTGCCATTTTCTCAACTATTTATAGTTTACTTGAAATATTTAGTATAGAATATCGTCGGCTTTTAGGACTGTCGTCAAGGCACTGGGGAGTTATTGGTAATAATGAAATAAAACACGGGCTTGTGTTTTTAGTTTAATGATCTGGAAGTTTTATTCCCTTACTAGCTTTTACCCGCGGCTTCGCCCGCGTTTATTAATATAGGTAATTTAATTTAATAATAATATTTGTGCCTGACATCCCTCTTTCTCCTTCAAAAAAAAAAAGAAAATAAATCATCGTGGACTGAGCCCGCGTGGTGGATTACGGCCCATTCCCTCTCCTATAGAGGAGGCCTGAGTCCCAGCAGTGGGAAGGCTGATTATGCTATCAAGCAAATAAAAATAATTCCATATTTTAATAATGAATTGTTCAGCAAAAGTGATTATAGCTAAACATGTACAAAAGACATATCATTTAATTTACGCAAGAACATACCAGGGTTTCGGGATTTAGTCGATAAAAAAAAAGTTGTCCCACAGTAGGAATTCTGACTGTATTGACGGTTTGTTCACAAACATGTAAACACACAGACATACGATACCCTGACCATATCTATCTGTAGTCCATACAAATATTTGTTGCGTGTAGGAATCGAACACCCATCACACAGCACAGCAGCCATCCCTCAACCACTGCGCCAAACATGCTGTCATCTAACATAGCCATAGTAACAAAGATAATTGTTATTATGTTTACAAAAACTGCGTAACAAAGCGTTAATCATCTAATTTAAAATAAAACACGACCGCAATAATAACTAAGCTTAAGGATAAAAATATATTAATAATTTTAAAATTACAACTGTATTTAAAAATAAAATAAATTATCATTGAAAACACTAATAAATAAATAAACGAGTCTCTCGTAATGTTTTTACTATTTTATTATTATTGTAAATATTACAATTATTATCTACTACTGTTTGTTTATATAGAGACTTCCTTTTTGTTATATTTTTAATTAAAAATATATAACCATAGTTTGAGGTAAGAAAAAACATTTAATCGCTCGACGGCTATGGGTATGAGATAAGACTAATGAAAATAAAAATGTTTTTCCGCATTCTGCGGCCAAATCAAAATAGGGCCGAAGGTTTATTTCTCTAACGAGCAAAAAATTTATTATAATCATGCTGTATTTATGCTTTTTAGACACTTCTTTTCAAATCGATACTAAATTCGTTAAACGGTCTAAAGCATTAAGTCCATCATTGTAAATACAGTCTTCCATTAGTACAAGTTTTCATCATCATCATCATCATTTCAGCCGATAGACGTCCACTGTTAGACATAGGCTTCCCCCAAGTGTCGCCACAATGATCGAATTTTTTAGATCGTAATATTATAAATTCAGATTTAATACATGTCAATTATATAATAGCAATGTCAGATTCAGTCCGATAACTTATAAAAGGTCAAATTTAGTTACATTAAAAAAAAAACAGATATGAAAAATCGGAAGCTTAAATTTCAAGTGGTCCCGCTGCCTTCACGAACACTCGGACAAGCCCTTAGGGTGTAATTAGCGACATAAAAAATTGAGCGCTTTACTGACATAAAAAAAGTAATGAAATATGCACGCCTCATTTTTACGCAAATTGTCTCAACGCTCAGTAATACGGCTCTATTAAGAAAAATTACTGCCATTTTGGCGTTAATAGCTCTTTTATTTTCTGACGAGAATGTTTTTTTTATAACCCTACCGAGATTGTGTATCTATTTTTACAATTTTTTCCTGTCTTCCAGGAAAAAAAATTGTAATGACAAACTTTTTCCTATAAATTCAGGAAAAAAAATAGTAACGATAATAGTTTGTAGGTGTGTGGTTTTGTTATAATAGTATATAATAAAAGGCTTATAACATAGGTATGTAATATGTATAACCACAATATCAATTTGTTAGGTATTTAGTTATTTTGTAGTTAGTAACTAGTCAAACAATACAGATGGCCGTTGGGGCCGAAAGGGTTCTGAAGTGGCGACCGCGTACTGGAAGACGCAGCATTAGAAGGCCTCTCACAAGGTGGACCGATGACCTGGTGAAGGTCGCGGGAATCCGATAAATGCGAGACGCACAAGACTAATCATTATGGTGACAATTGGGGGAGGCCTATGTCTAACCGTGGACGTCTTTCGGCTGAAACAGTAATGATGATATAAGATTTAAAAAAAATATGTCAGAAAAACAAGGGTGACCAACATCAAAAAAATATTAAGGACACATTTATTGCGCAATGCAAAAAAATCGGTCAGTAAGTCACAGGAAAACGAGTCGCTGCGTTTTTTTCTTTATTTATAAAAAGGCGACCTAAAAAAAGAATGAAGTCAAGTTCAGCAAAAATGCGTCATACACTCATTCGGTTACGTTGTATCTGTTTTTATTTTTTATTGTGATGTGCGCTGTGGGTGTACTGTGCGCGAAGGATTTGTGTGTTCATTGACATTCTGCGATTATATGAGATATGTATGACGTTTGTAAATGATGGAGGGATATTAATGGCTGTTGATTATACTGATTAAATTATTACGTTAACGATTTGTCAGTGTTAATTAAGGGTAGGTAACAAAGAGCTAAGTTTCTTGGCCTATGTAAACTAAGTGTCTATGCACAAAATGATCGAGTTTATTAGATTCTATTGTTATAAATTTTATCTACCTTAACATATTTTAGAAAAAAAAACACTTAAAATATGTATTCCCAAACTAAGCAAAGCTTGTTCAGTACTAGACAACTGACAACTATGCTAACTTATATTATGTTCAAAAATTAAAATAAATAAACTTACGTTTGTCATTTTTTTTTTATCAAATATAAGTTAGCATAGTTGTCAGTTGTCTAGTACTGAACAAGCTTTGCTTAGTTTGGGACTAGAGAGCGTTGTGTGATTGTTGTGGATTATGATTATTTTATTATAGTATAATCAGCTTTATAATCTTCTCAAAGCTGGGACTCCAGCCATTTTCCTAGGAGGTAGTATGGACCGTAATCCACCATGCAGGCCCAGTAACTACAAATTTAACATGTTTTCAAATTTTTGGTTTTAGGACATGTTAAATTCCGAAAGGAACTCGAGCCCCGGTATGAAGGCTAGAAGGAACGGGTGGGGTTTTTAGTCAGTAAGAGTCTGACACTATCTCCCGCTCCACCCAAGAGCGGGGGTTGTCATAAGATGCTTTTTGCCCACCGAAAAAAAAAAAAAACAAAAAAACATGTAAAATTTTTTCACCGTTTTGAGAGCAGTAGTGAGAAAATAAATTACACAAAATGATTCCCATGGCTAGGTTCTATGATCTACAACTTGTGAGTATGTCCGGCCTGTCACACTGTTCGCAATAGAAGTTGATAATAATGTCAAATAGTAGGTAATAGAGTGTCCATACATTCCAAAAACACAAACAAATTCCTTATTCAATACGACAAACCGTTAAATTGTCAACAACCTGTCTAACTAATTAAAAAACACACCCACAATATTTACACATTAACAACTAACAATTTTCACACGTGTTTCAATGACTAAAAATATTAAACGCACTAGTGTGGAAAGCTACCTATTATTAAACCGTAGTACAGCAGGTGTCAAACCAATCATTATCGACTTATCGCGCTGGGGACACTGTAATTTGTAAAGATATCGCAAAGGGTGGTATGACAATTAAAAAATTATAAAACACAACACTGTTTTTCCTGCAATTAGTGACTAATATCAGAAAACAAACGAGCCTTGTAATTTTAGAAATGCTAACGTGAGTAAATGAAGGGTTTAAATGCAATTTTACTGATACATTTAGATGGGTTTAAAAATAATTCGTTTAAAATTATGTTTTCAGGCTTAAACTGGCTTGCGGACGACGAGCAATGGGTAGCTCACCGTCTGGCCATCCAAACTGATCCCAAGACTATGGAACGCAATGTTTTACACGCACCTCAAAAATATCTCAGCAAGATAGTAGGGCAGCGCGAATTTTCAATCAACTTAAGGAGGAGGTTCTATGTTCGGCTGAATTAATTTTTGTTTAAATGTTACCGTGGCCCTGGATTGCAAATTGTAACTGAAGGACACAGGTTCATAAGACAGGATTGGACTGGTCATAGGTAGGATACATCACAAATAGGAAGATGAGTAAGAAGTCGGATTAATTGCCGATGTCTGTGTTTCCTGATAGCTACAGCAGAGTCTTTAATTCATGAATCCCCAAGCGACCACCGGTGGCCGCGCATCTATTATCTTACTATTGTGTCTCTAATTGACGGTATCTGAAGGGTTAAGTCAAGAGTGAATAAGTTACTTCTAGGCAAGCGTGCTCTATCGTCGACTACATCATCGCTTACCACCAGGTCAGGTAGTGGTCAAGAGCGAACCTATGAATATTAAAAAAAAACTACAAAATTAACAGTCAATATTTTCCTATTTAAAGATGCAGTACTCGTAAGAATGAAGAAAATGGATTCTACAAATAAATAATATTGTTTTTAAATATTTTGTTATCTCACTAATGAAATACTCACGTAGTATTTATTTTATTATTGTTCGTAATTCTAGACATTACATAATGATAAGATTGCTATAAGATTATAGTAGTAAGATGCGATGGTTTTTAATGTATTCTTATAAATTTTATTTTATGAAACTGTTAAATTCAAATTATCATCTTCCTGCTCTTGTCCCATATTACTAGGGATCATTAAAAAAAAGTATAAATCGTCATTATCACCTTCATTATAGTCATTGCCTTCATCACTTCAGCCGAAAAATGTCTACTGTTGGACATAGGCGTCCCCCAAGAGTCACCACAACGATTGGTCTTATGCGTCTTACATTCATTAGATTCCCGTGACCCATACGCTACTTCTTCTGGTACACGATCGCTACTCCAAAACCCTTCAGCCCCATCGAACATCTCACGACCATCTTTGCTGAGAGCAATGTGCTCTACCTACTGCCGCCTCTTAAATTTGGCGTTTCTCCGGGCTATGTCGATAACTGGTTCTCCTGTGTATATTTTCATTCCTAATGCGATCATGCAAGCAGACAAATCTTTTATCCGAAAATATCAACCTCAGATTCAGACTACCAAAAATGTGTTTATCACCCAATGCATATATATACTTCTTGTTGCTTTTTCCTTTTAGTATGAGTGTCTCTGACGATTTATATACCATCATCTTCTTTTTCCGTTGCTTTACTATGTTGAGATTAGCTAAAGATGCTGTTGAATACATATATTTTACTTGAAGTGACCTATACCTCAAAATTACTGCATATATGTATATTCATGAACTTATTAAAATTTTAAAATTTTTAACAAAACAAAAATCAGATTAATTTGAATTGGAAACAAGCATATATCGTATTGATCTCCACATAAACATATCAAATAAGATTTACGATACAAATAAGGCATTAATAAATATACAAACACAAGAAGTCAGTTTTATAAGAAATATGAATTTTTATAAGAAGTATTTATCGATTCAAGGCGACAATTACTCATTGGTATCAGCTCAGTGACTCTTTCTTTAAATATAACCAGACCTTGGACAAGAAAATACTCGTAAACAATGAAAATAAAACATATATATAACTACCATCTGTTTATTTTAAAAGGGTTCCAAGCATTTAAAATTTGTAATGTCATGACTTTGAGAAAATTTCTTGTGGATAAGCAAGAAAAAATAAAATGGTGTCATTGAATTATTTTGACTGAGAAATCGTAATGCGAAGGATATTTTCCAAGACTATTACAGAGTTCTTTACTGATTTATTGAGTAATACGCATGTTTTTGTATGGACATAGATATGTAAAGAAAATTTGCTACGGATATGCAAAAAAAAAATGGTGTCATTGAATTATTTTTACTGAAGAATCGTTATGCAAAGGATATTTTCCAAGATTGTTACAAATTTAATTACTAACTTACTGAGTAATACGGAAGTTTTTATGTATTTAGATAATACATTATGTGTGTGTATACTCGTATATTTGTTGCTCATTTACG
The DNA here is from genome assembly GCA_949319445.1 of Mythimna lalbum. Lineage (NCBI taxonomy): Eukaryota > Metazoa > Arthropoda > Insecta > Lepidoptera > Noctuidae > Mythimna > Mythimna lalbum. The sequence continues at coordinate 11,479,629 of OX439371.1, read as the reverse complement.
CTCAAGCGGCTGAAAAAATTTGGTTGAAGAAAATGTTTTGGAACAGGACATTGGAAATTTTTATCTCAGGAGCATGTTCCCTTGAGATTGTTTTCTACTATCATGCGGGCGAAGCCACTGGTAAAAGCTAGACCTTTTATAAGATTGAAAGTCGTATTCGTAAATACTACATTAAGGTAAAAAGTAACCAATATTTAGTATGTTTAGAGCCTTGATGAAGTGGGCATTCCAAAGATTAATTTTGTGATAATTCGGCAGCGCTTGTCATAATAGGCTCCTTGATTATCATAATCATTGATTAAATGGCACTTAGTTAAGGACAGTGGTTCTCAAACTGTGATTCACGGACCACTGGTGGTCCGCGAGAATCAAAATGAAAAGTAATATTAATGCGAAAAGATTGTTAAGTTCGATAAACGTAATTTTACGTTTATCACGATAATTTATTATGTTTAATAAATTTTTATTTTTAGTGACTTTAATCTCATAGAGTTCGTCAACCTCATCGCAACCTAATCTAAGTTAACAATAACGACTTAATTGATTATTTAAAAATAACTAAATTCATTGTGCTGGATGCACTACTAAAAGATGCGGGTGCATGATATACATCATTATTACTACTTAAAAGTAGCTCTGCAACGTTAGATAGACTTTTTTTTAGTAGCATAGTTAACTTTTCTTTTCGATTTCTAGTAGGTATGAGACCGTTTATTGCGGCTACACTTTGGGGAGGTCTATGTCCATCAGTGGATGTATTTTGGCTGAAATTTTGATGATGATGAAAATTAGAGAAACCAAAGTGGTCCCCGATCGAAAAAAGGTTGAGAACAATTTGGTCTAAGCCCTTCAGGTTTTAAATCGCAGAAACCCAGCCAGTATTACAGACAACACCCACGTGTGAAAAGTAATAATGTAATATTAATGAGGTGACTAATAGAGCTGGCGCATTGCACAAGATATTGTTCAAATAGCTGAAGTAAATGTCAAAGCTCTTGTTTTTGTGGGAGAAGGAATTTGAGTTACGGCGTATAATGCTAAGTTTTTTTTTTGTCTACCTAGTGCCGTTTGATAAGTCAAGCTAGTTTTCTACTAGAAACTTACTAGCTCCTAAGGGAGATAGTAGGTCGCTAGTTGAAACCTATCTAGGTGGATTTATGGCCGAAGCATACTGGGGCCTTGGGTTGTCCGAAAGAGAACCCCGGGGTCTCAAGACGCAAGGCAACGTAGGAATATAGGAGTGGGTTTTAGTCTGCAAAAGTCTGACCTCCTGCTCCAACTTACAGCAGAAGAAGTTATTAGATGATTTCATTCAACGGGAAACAAATCCAAATTTCCAGGTTGCAATAGAGAAATCCCTGATCGAAACATCCAACAACACTGTCTCATCAGGGAATCGAATCAAAAGTCAGTAAAAGTCTGACTGGAAAACGCAGGCTCGGAAGGCCTCCTACAAGGTGGACCAATGACCTGATGAAGGTTGCGGGAACCCGATGGATGCGGGACGCCAAGATCGATCATTGTGGCGACACTTGGGGAGGCTATGTCCAACAGTGGACGTCTGTCGACTGAAATGAGATGATGATGATGAAGAGTTTAACACTATCTTCCGTTTCGCCCAAGGGCGGGGGTTGTCATTTGGATGATTTTTACCCACCAGAATAATAAAGCTCTTACTTATGCATTCTGTCTCCTTTAAGATACTCTTCCTAGCAACCACGTGAGATGTGTATTAATTTGAGGCTGAAAGTTTACCAAAGGAATACTGACAGGCCAACTTTAGACATAACTTCAAGTTTGCAGACAACTGGACTTTAGTTGGTTCTTAAAGATAGCCAGCGTATCAGGTACTGACCAAAACAGTTTTAACAACGAAAATAATTATTTTATACAAAAATGGTCATTTTGAAGAATACCAAAGGACCATGATAAAAACCATTTAATCATGGTTCTTCAATAAAATCAGGTTTAATCATAGCAAACAATGACAGAAAGTGGTCAGTCACAAAATTGATCTTTACATATTCAGTTATAACACTGGTCCTAGCATTCTCAGTTACAAAATTGGTCCCAAAATTCTTAGGACAACAAACATTGGTCCTAACATTTTCAGTTATATAATTTGTCCTAATATTTTCAGTTACAATCTGGTCCTAACATTTTCAGTTATAAAATTGGTCTTAAGCACAGAAAAGATGAAAGATATTAGAAAGGAAATACTTCGGCTAAAAGAGTTACTCTAACAAGGTGGCGAGTCACAATAGATCTTTTAGGTCGCAGTGACTACATCTCCTACACTATGGGAGATGCATAGCCCCTTTTCTTCAAAAAAAATAAGGAAATACTTTCCGATTTGTACTACAACGAGTGTCGCCGCTTGTCTCCCACCCTTTAACCCCACTATAGGCAATAAAGCAATATGAACGCGCATTGCGCAACTAACAAGCCCACGCACACTTAGATCGCAAGTTTGCTATTGGTAGTTGAACTATGAGCATTGCCTCACTCTGTGGCACGCCTGCCCCGCCCATAAGTCCATTCTAACTTCTTTCATCTGTTCTGTGGTCTCAAGCTACAAATTTCTAAAGCACACTCATCATCATCATCAGCCTTTTTTAATGTTCCCACTGCTGGGACTCAGGCCTCCTCTCTAGGAGAGGGAACAAGCCGTAATCCACCACGCGGACCCAGTGCGGTTTGGTGAATGTCCGTTCGAAATTTTTCTTCTAGGACATGCCGGTTTCCTCACGATGTTTTCCTTCACCGTTTTGAGAGCAGTGGTGATGAAATAAATTACACAAAGTAATGCGCCTGGCTGGGTTTGAACCACCACTGCTCTACTCGACACAATAGTCCAAGGCTAACCTTCAGAACTTACTGAATCCTACCGAGTCTTCTTTATCACGAGGAACCTCGAACTGGCCTTGAGTACATAAGGCGTGTGTTCAAACGTTTATCGCTATGTGTTTGATATAATAATTACTTATTATAATATGGCCGTGCAATGCAGAAAATGTGCGTTTATTAGTGGCGACATAAAATTACACAGGTTTTGTTAGGATGCAGGTTGTTATAAGTAGTGTATCTTAGATTCTTGAGTACCTATAAATTAAGATTTGTGTAGTTGAAGTACTAGTGTAACGATAGCGCAATTAGCCTTATAACGTTTCCCCTGTGAGATTCGAACTTCCTTTTTTTAACTTCTTCATCTTCAGTTTCTTAATTCGGATGCTTGTATTTTTTTTATATTTGTTCGCGCATAACTTCGTCGCTTTCCAAGCGATTTGAAAAAAATATTTTTTGTTTAACCCTTCAGATACCGTCAATTAGAGACACAATAGTAAGACAATAGATGCGCGGCCACCGGTGGTCGCTTGGGGATTCATGAATTAAAATGTACCATAGTCACCAAGTTGGGATCTGACGATGGAATCTTGGCGAAATCGAGGGAAGTTCTCTAATTCATTTTTTTTTTTGTAAAGTTGTTTATTGTTTTTTTTTTAATGTTTTTTGGAATGATGAAATCAATTAGATCAAGTAATGATTTACTTAAAACTAAGGTTTTATTATACGACGTACAACTTGTAAGTCAGGGTCAAGCCTTTTAATTAGATATGTTTTCGATAAACTCAATAAATAAAAGAAAACCATTTTTTTTTCAGCGAGCCACAGTGACAGAGAACTTTTTTTGTATTTTTAGCCACATAAATTGTTTCGTGGAGGAATCGAATCCACGACACGTAGCGCAGCAGCCTATTTATGTTTTATCAATTACTTATGACATCTATTATGTAATATATATATTCCACAACTATCACATAATGCCGTCTAGTCACAAGCAAATTTATGAAAAAATATCCCTAATAAATACACTATCGCCAGCAAACTCTAAAAAAGTAATCAATGCTTCAACTCCCAACACTATATACAAATAATCTAACATCTCTTTCTGTCCTTTAAGAGTGAAAGAGACAACAAACGAGCTAGTTTAGATAGTTGTTAAGATATCACTATCTCTGCCGCCCACGGGAATGTCCGTGGTCAACCGACAGTGTGGACTTCCTACTCCAATGCGTGTTGCGAATACATTGGGAATTTTTATTTATTGTCCTTGTTTATTTCGCCGTGTGGTCTTAGGAGTGGACTAGCGTATGTTGTGGGTGGGAAAAAGCTAAGGTATTCTAATAGTGGGGCTATAGGATTGTTCAAAAGAGTTACAACGACACTGGAACGCAAATGGCAACTAAAGGAACACATGTGGCTTGTATTAAAAAACTTAAAAAAAAAACGACTCCACTAAAAAAACACTAATACGATCAAAATAACTTTAATTTCGGAAGTCGATGTTTCTCGGGTTGCTTATTTAACACCACCAATCAAATCCACCAATCTGAAAGTAACTTACGAGTTGTTTTTTAGTTTATTTCATCACCACTGCTCTCAAAACGGTGAAGGAAAACATTGTGAGGAAACCGGCATTTCCTAGAACCAAAAATTCGAAGAGTGACATCCAACAACCCGCACTGGGCCCGCGTGACGGATTACGGCCCATTCCCTCTCCTAGAGAGGAGGCCTGAGTCCCAGCAGTGGGAACATTAAATGGCTGATTATGCTATGCTTATGCTATAGGTACTTAGGTATATTTATGGTAGGTATGTATATATGTTAGGTTACTCTCACGACCATAAAGTTCTCAATTAACAGCAATATGAAGAAACTGACTCATCATTACATATCTATAGCACTTACTCGTAAAAAGAAACTGACAGGTGCAAGTCGGACTCGTGCACCGAGGGTTCCGTACAATCTTAAGCTTATAATCGCTAAAAAAATATTTTATTTAGTTGGTTGGTTGGTCTTCTCACACTCTAAGGTGGAGTGGAAGAGCGTGTCAGACTTTTACTGACTAAAATCCACCCCTATGTTCCTTCTTTGCCTTGCGTTCCCCGGGTTTCCCTTTCGAAAGCCAACCCATGGTGTGTGATGTAACAACAAATTCAGATTTTTTCTTTTACTTGTTATTTTGCTAAATTTCATGATTCTAAGTCAATGAGAAGCACCTAGGATTGAAGATTTCTTGGTGACTGTCAAAATATGCGTCATAAACGGAGTATAAATTACCTTATTTTTAGATTTCATTGTCATCCAAGTTTTTTTAATTGCTCTAACAAGTAGCAGTTTTGAGTATCTGATATGAATTTCAGTTTGATATCTCTACGCATTCTCGAGAAAAAATGGGTCTTGACAGGCGAGCCGACAGACAAGAAAGTGATCTTACAAGGGCTTTTACAAACTGAGACACGGAACCCTAAAAATACTAAGTAAGTAGAGTTGTGTCATTTGGCAGCTATAGCAAGACCTTATGCCAAAAAATATTTATGATGCTAATATTCTTTTGAAGATAAGCATATCTTTCACCATGCTGTTTGTTCTGTTCCACATTTCTTTAATACGCTGACAAATCTCTTTTTGCTAAAGAAAGAATGATAGATGTCACATTAGGGTTATTCCCCGAATACCCTGATCCTCGAGGTACCCATCCTGAAGGACCCGGATTTATTTTTATCGATTTATTTATATCTCATACGGTTCAGGAGTTTTTCTAGTTTGGGGCAAAGTGTTTCCCAAAAAGACAAAAAAAAAATGAAGTTGAGAGAAGGGCAGTAGAAAGTTGAGAGTAGACAAATATATTTTTTTTATGTCACAACTAATCCGCACTGCGCCCGTTAGGGCCCATTCCTTATCCCAGAGAGGAGGCCTGAGTTTCAGCAGCTATCATCATTATTTTAGCCGAAAGACGTCCACTGTTGGACATCCGTAGCCACAACTACTGGTCCTATGCGTCTAGCATCCATCAGATTCCCGCGACCCTCACCCTCATCGGTCCACCTCGTGGGAGGACTTCCAACGCCGCATCTTGCGGTACGTTTGCGCCACTACATGCAATATGCACAGCAGTTAAACTATGCTATAATCTATCGATATCAACACGGCAGTTTTATAAATACAATCTCCGTTGATACGTCCCTCCATTTTTTTTTAAATAATGTATAGGCTCACATTTGACCGATATCTCGCGTAAGGGAGGAACGGTAAGCGATGGAACACGCTTGCCTAGAAGCAATCTATTCACTCTATGTTCGAAATTAAAATCCAAAATGGCCGATAATGATTCTCTAAACCAAATCTTCCACAAAAGATTCTAAACATAAAAAACTCTAACTAAATTCCCGAAGCGAAAACAGCATTTTTTCCTAATTGACACTCCGCTGTTTTACCTTCAAGCATTGTCCCCTCGAAGCGAGGCAGGACCAATAAAAAAAGGAACACAAGGCGGCAGTGGCCATCGGTACTGACCTATGTCAACAAACAGAACGACGGGTATGTGTGTGTGGACGTATGTTCGCGTGTGGGTTATATGTGTGTAGACTACACAAGAGTATAGAATGTGCAAAAGAATGTATTTTTTGTTTCGCGTCTAAGCTTGTAGGAATGTTAGGTTTTTATAGTGTGGAATGAAAATTTGTACCGCTGTTGGTGTTTTTCTTGTGGTTAACAAATGGTTATTTGGATACAAAAATGTGTAATTTTTGTCGTAAATTGTTTGAGGTTTTGTTTTTGGAGATGAGAAAACGTAAACTATTTTACACTTTTGATTAAGTTTGATTCAATAAAGAAGGCATTGAGGCTTTTAGCAACACGTCAATGAACTAATATGGTTTGTACTTACTTTCTTAATAATGTTTAAAACTATGTAGCGACATCTATGACGCCACATAAGAACTACGAAGAAAACACGAAATCCTGCATCGCGCAATCAGAGTTCTCCGCGCGATTTGAACATATACGACAGCCCGACATCAACTATTGGGCAGTCGCCCACCAGACATAACATCCGGTCTGGTCCTATTTAGCCGTATAAAAGTGGAAGATAAGCCTATGTCACTCAATGAAAAAGTAGCAGTTGATAGTGAATGAGTTTTTGAAATCAGTCCAGTAGTTTTTAAGTTTATTCATTACTAGCTTTTGCCCGCGGCTTCACCCGTACATAATCCCAGAATAAAAAGTATCCTATGTGTTATTCTGGGATATGGTCTACTCGTGTACGAAGTTTCATCGAGATCCGTTCAGTAGTTTTTGCGTGAAAGAGTAACAAACATCCATACATACAAACTTTCGCATTTATAATATTAATAGGATAAACAAAAGTAAAAACATTTTCTCTATATGGATAATTAATCCTACTTATTATCTGGGTATGTACTTAACCCTTCAGATACCGTCAATTAGAGACACAATAGTAAGACAATAGATGCGCGGCCACCGGTGGTCGCTTGGGGATTCATGAATTATTGAAATTAAAAGTCATTTCTAGATACTTGAAGTGTCTGAACAGATTATAAAATTGTTTTTGGTTTTGTAACAAAGTTGAGCTAAAACCAACAGTAACTCAAATATTGCTATAAATATTAGTCTTCATTAAAAAAAAATATACCACTCACAAAAATAATAATTTTCTCATAAATGCCACATCTATAGCTAAACTGGTCTACGACTGAAGTGCTAACAACGAGACAATGACAGGCGCATTCAGATAACCTCATTTCTTTCTGCGATAGCACACACAGACATATACACACAATTGACACACACCACGGTACGGTTGCAACTATCGGGATGAAATCTGAGAACGCCATTTAAAAATAAAAGTGTTTTTATTTTGAAATTCGTTTTTGAAGTGTTTTTATTTTTGTTGTATTTTTAGTAATAGTAAATTATGGAACGGATAATGTTCCTAAAATTCTTATTTTTCTCTAATACATGAAATAATACTTTTTTTTTATTGATATAAACTAGTGCTTGACTGCGATTCCACCTGATGGTAAGCAGTGATGCAATCGTTAATGGTGAGGCGCACTAGTTTATTAAGAGCCTATTTAACTCTTGCCTTGAAGACATCTAAATTATAATCGGACAGGAAGACCGCGGCAGGCAAATTGTTCCAGTCCCTCGATGTACGTGGTATAAATGACGAGGCGAAACGCTTGGTCGTGGTCTTGGTAAATAAAAATAGTATGAGGAAAAACTATAACTTTTAAACTATTTTGCTATTATTTTACAGCACAAAAATACCAAGTAAAACTGTATAAAAATTGCGACTATTTCTAAGAATTTAACTGCATCTATATCAAAGAAAAACATTATTTCAAGAAACAATAAATTTAATAACAAAAATGATTTCCAGTTGAAAAAATATCTTATATTCTGTTTTATTTAACACACAATTTACTTAACTTTAAAATTGAAAGACAGTAAAAATATATATGAAATATAACAATAAAATAATATATGAAATCAAAGATTAACGTGTATAAAATCAAATAAAAGTGCAACATTGTAAATTACTCTACATTATGTAGTAGTAATTTTATGAAATAACATATCTTAATCGATTGTAATGATTTTAGCACAACAATAAATGTTAATAAAAATTATATTCCAATTGTGTGTGTGAACTGTCTTTAGTTGGATGAGTGTGTGTGCAATATGAATGTATGTGTGTGTATGAACGGTGATGCAATACCTAATCGTGTTTATCGGAGAAATGACGACGCGTTGAGCATTTTTTATTATGTTATGTAACGATGTATGTGTTTATATTATTAAACGTTTTGCAATTAACTATCTTTGCTATACAGAATATAAGGTTATTGTAAAGAGGTTATTGTATATGGGATTTGTTTTAGTATTTACGATGTATTTGATTCTGTCAGCTGATGAACTTGGAGAATGCGGTAAAGAATTTCATTATCATTATTCATCTAGTGAGAATTACAAAGATAAAAACCGGCCAAGTGCGAGTTGGACTCGTGCATGAAGGGTTCCGTAAAGTCCGTAGCAAAAAAACGGCCAAAAAATCATGTTTGTTGTATGGTAGCCCAACTTAAATATTTATTTTATTCATTTTTTAATATCTGTTGTTATAGCGGCAACAGAAATATATCATCTGTGAAAATTTCAACTGTCTAGCTATCACTGTTCTTAAGATATAGCCTGGTGACAGACGGAAAGACAGACAAACAGACAGACAAACAAGAGAGATGGATGGACAGCGGAATCTTAGTAAAAGGGTCCCGTTGTACCCCTTGGGTTATCAAACCCTAAAAAACAAAACATCAATTTATTTTCCTAGGTAACTTCTAACAAAAATTGCCAAAATGAAAATTACTAGTTGTATCACAATTAGTAGATATAATAATTTCATAATAGTAGTTTGTAAATAAACTTTATAAGTAATAAATTACATATCAAAGTCCTTCGAGTAATAAAACTACAAACAAAGTATAATAAAATCGCGTTGCGATACTGTCAACGTCTTTTAGTTAAAATGCAGGGGTAACGCACCTTCAGGGCTGAATGATAAGGATGACAAAGACCACTATCACTACGAAGAAAATGACTTGGCAGAGCAACAACTGGTTCACCTTGGGTCTTTTTTTAAAATGAGTTTTGTTTATTTATTCAAAAAGTAACATAAACTTGTATTCATTGTGTCGACACTTGGGGGAGGCCTACGATCAACAGTGGACGTCTATCGGCTGAAATGATGATGATGATTTATTTTGCAAAAAATAATTGAGTCTATTTTTTTTAAGCTCCCTGTAAATAAATAAATCTAGGCCTGTTTCTGGTAAAATTACCTAAAAAGAAAAATTTTAAAGTTTCGTTCGAAATAAGCAGTACCTTTCTGCTCTTCTATCTGCATTTGTTCTTTTTATTTTTTTTAGTGTTAAATAAATAAAAAAGTTCTGCGAAACTGTTGCTGCAGCGCTTTAAATTATCGATACGAAAAGTTCTCAGTATTTTTTTTTAATACATAGAAAGTATTAAAAACCAAAATCTTTATATCACTGTAAAAAAAATATTTCCGCACAAAAATAGCTGCCAACCAAATTTAATCGCAAAAAAAACCATTTGCAATAAAAAAAAAACAATACTTTAATTTTCTCATCCATTTCCAACAATAAAATATCAGGAACACAAAGTTTCCCGACGCAACAAACTATTGTTACTTTCAAAAGAACAAAGTAATGTTCATACAGTATTCATGTGCGTGCTCAGGTCACGATCACGGACATCGAACCTGCATTTTTAAATCGATTACACCACAATGGTCCGCTGAATCGAATCCATCTTTTTTTAAATTATGTATTTCCTTTTCCGATTGTATTCGTAATTAATCGAATTGTGTGTTAATAGAATTTTCTTTCAATGTCAAATATATTTTTTTGTTTGTTTTATTTATTATGTCATTCTTTTTAAAAAGAAAGTCTTTAAATTCAAGTGTATGAAAAAGAAAAAAAAAATTATTCGATTCAATTTATGAACCAATAAATTTTATAAGCCGGAAATATTAAGTTATAGCTAATAATCTACTAAAATACAGCTCTAAATAACGTAAATATCCAAGTGAACCTCAAAATCCCGATAAATCGCGCAAAGAGGAAGATAACGTAATAAAATGGCCATATACGTCCACAGCCGTCCACGTGTCGAGCCATAATAAAAATAAATGGTCTCTGCAAAACGAGAGAGTTCGCTCACCTCCCTAACCTAAGACAAGAGTTTGCGCTTACGCATCACGCACACTCGCGCGTTTGTAGGTCGCCACACGTATGCACACGACGCGCACGCACACAGCCACGCCACGCCCACATCCAAGAGGGGCGCGTGCTCCGAACAAGTTTAGACAAACGGAAGAAATATTATTCTCTTTTTAGGTACAGCATTTGCTCATTCTATTCTTGAAATATGTATTTTTATGGTTCTCCTTTTGTCGTTTCCAATAGGAATAGAAAATGTTGGTGTCAGTTTTTATTGCTATTGTTTGGTACTTTCTCGTTAATAATCATGTTTCTGTACCTATTATTTTTCATATTTTGTTGCAATTGATTTCTGTTCCATTGTTTTGCGTTTATCACAAATGATTTAGCTTCTATTAGTTTCGCTAAGTTTTTTTTATCAGTTTTATTTTACATTATAAAAACAAAAATGCATTTCTCAGAATTTAAATTTAATTTAAAGAATTTTACAAAAAAAAAGGAACTAGAAATACGCAATATTATGACTCAATTTGTCAGCATGTATAGATTAATAACAACAATCAATTTTCTTTAGGTAAGAAAACATTTTCACACTTCCGATAACGCTGATTGCAATAAAACTTTCGACCTATTTACGACTAAGTGTCAACTAATCGTCTTAAATTACAGGTACTAATAAATAACCGATTAATATTGTTTATTTTACAAAAACTGATACCGTAACTTTTGCGTGCGTTGCTCTTTACGATTTTTTCTGTGTGTGAGTGCAGACTCTTGACCTACGACAACAGCGTGAGTGCAAGTGTGAGTGTGAGTGGGTTGCGTAATTTTTTCAGTGAGTGGTTTTTTATTGCTAAAAAATGTGTTGTAATATTACATTGTCAATGTAATTTAATATTATATTTATTGGATTGAATGGATATATTTTTAGTCGGGATACTGTAAATATTTATTAAGTTGGTATTTGTTTTAAATGTTGTAAATTATTATGCGTGTTTGACACTAAAATGCTTACTTTTGAAGGCAAACTGAATTTAAAAGGGAATTTGTTTGTCAGATTTTAATGAAATTGAATACATGTTGATTAGAACATTACTGTAGCCAAGACGAGAAATGAACTTGACTCTTACCGGAGGGACTGCACCGCAATGACAGAAGAGAGAGGTATGAAGAAAAGGGAGAGAGATGCTTTTGTCCAGCCGTGGGACATAATGGGCTAATCAGATAGATTGACGAGCAAGAAAATTGCACAGTTTTTATTAAAGTCTCTCTTCTTTCACATTCAGAAGGTTGAAATATGCTTAAGTGTTACCGAACCCAGATGACAGCGATGTGGAGGAATACTTCAATGCCTGAGATTATTACTTTTTACATAATATACATTTGTACATAGCTATAAACATTTGTAGGACGTTAATAATGTAGGTCGTTAATGTGCATATATTTTGTCGTTTCTATTATTTTAGATATTTTTAAACCAAGCATATTTATTTCCGTGTCTGATAACTCTAAGTAAATTGATTCCCAGATGAGTTAAAACTCATTACCTCTCTTTGTAGAAAATACTTCTAAAAAACTTTTCAAACGAGTATTCCGTTGTTTTGAGAGAAATATCATAATAATTATCTTTATAACAAAGTCTGAGTCATGCAGACAACTAGCACAAAAGAAGTTTATTTTTAAGATCTGAGCACAAAGTGCCTTTTGCTGCACGAGTTTGAAATAATTAAATTTTTATTCACTCAAACTGTATTGAAGCTCTGAAAAAGTTTTTGCGATTTTGCTTTTGTGAAAGAGAACAATGTATTTTGTATTACTTTTAAGTGTATCTACATCAAATAATTAATATCTTAGATAGCCTATTAATAAAAATAATATTCCACAACTATCACACAACGCCGTCTAGTGCCAAGCTAAGCAGACCTTGTGTTATGGGTACATTGTAATTATTCAAAATTATATCTACCTATTTTATATAGTTTAGTAAAAATGTATTTGTTTTATTTAAAATAAACTTAATATAATTGATAATATTGTAATTTAAAATAAGCCAGTTATTTTCCTTTCAGAACTTTACCAATCACATAATTCATTTAAAAAAAAAACCTTCTAACAATAATCATATTTTTTATGTATACAACTATCTGTCACAGGCTTTGCCCGCGTGAATGTCAAAACCATAAAGGAACTTCTTACTTTAAAAGAATCCTGTATCTTATTAGGGAAGAATGGAAGGTATTAAAATTTCACCCAAATCTGTTCAGCCGTTCCCGCATGAAGGAGAAACAAACACACATCACATTTTTTATAATATTAGAGTAAAAAAGTACGAAGAATAAAATTACCGATTTGAAAGTTTTACTTAAGAGTAACAGTTATTCTTTTAGGTACAGTAAATCGTTAAAACCCCATTATTTACTACAATGTCGTTGTATATAATGACATTATGCAATTGTCTTCGCCATTTTATTTTCTACACTCGTAACGGCAAATCTATCGTACTTCCAATCATTTTCAATGGAAATGAGAAAGTAAAGGAAATCTTACCTCTATAAGTTACATGATATTATTACATTTCCGTATTCTTTTTTCTATAATATTTTACAGATTTAACGTTGCTCATTAACTTGACTCAAAAAAAAATCTATTTAACAAAAAAAGTACGAAGATGTGTTCATAAACCTTTTTTTTATGGTGGGGTAATTCATCCAACAACAACCCCCGCTCTTGGGCGGAGCGGGAGATAGTGTCAGACTCTTACTGACTAAAAAACCGCCCGTTCCTTCATGCCTTCATACCGGGGCTCAAGCTTCCTTTCTAACTAACCCTGGGCCCAGTAGGCTTCGACCCAGCTGGGCCCCGTGTCCATACCTACCTAAGTTGATTCTTAGAATCACTATAAAAAATAGTTTAAACGTTAAAACAAAATAGAAGCCAATCCGACGGGACAACATCAATTTCAAAACTGTTAATATGCCCCGACGGGAACACATTATATTAAAATCAAAATACATAATATATTATCAATGTAACACATTTTCTACATAAAAAAAAAAATATGTAAGCCCTCCGATCTAATTAAATACTAGATTTAACAAGATTTTCAGAAAATCTAGCAAAATTTCAAAAGTTTAAAGAAAAATTTCAAGAAAGAAAATACGAAATAAGAGTTTCTATTCATTCAAAGTTTTCTTGTCGAATTAATCGGTAAAAAATAAATATTTTAAGAAATCGTGATATTCAAAAGATGAAAATGTGGTCAAAAAAGTTTTAGAAATATTTTTATTACTTGCAACGTCAAATAATGTTTTTTTATGAGGCAACAATTATTTTAAATATTTAAATAGCTTTTTACCGGCAAAACATGTAAAACTGCAATACTATCACAAGATCTTAAAAGTATCATATTTTTATGCAAATAAAATCATACTAAACTTATTCTTTAAAATTCATTCGTATAAAAAAGAATACACATTCGTGACGTAAAAAATACACAACCAAAATTAAATAAATAAAAAAGTGGTCGCTAAAAGCTACAAAGTTACACTAAACAACATTCCAAACTCAAGAAAAAGACCACCTAAATGTCACACTGACTTTTACCGCTTTGCACTTTGGTTCAGGTTACTTTCTCTAAGTAAAGACTTAAGTTAAACTAAGTAAACAAGTCTAAATCAACTGTAACCCAAACTTTTTGTTACCTAATTAAGTTGGACTAACCGGGTGACAAACGGACGTTTTTACAAATATCTACCTCTGTTTTTACATCGTCAAAAATGTTATATTAAAGTTTAAAAGAAAGCCAATAACTTGTTAGCATAAAGAAAAAGTAATTTGCAATAAATCTATCATAATTGTGGTATACAATTTAGTAAAAAAATGCTCGTCAACCGATCAACGAATTTTCTCTTCCTATTTTAAAGTAAACTTTAATAAATCTTCAAAGATTTTAAAGCAACGGCAACTTAAATAAATACTGGTAATTTTTCCCATTTTATTTTACTTGGAAATACCATTAATACACATAGGAATGTTACCGGAATCTATTGTTTATCTATTCGTTGAGCGGGCCATAAATCGGAAACTAGTTCGCGGAATTACGCAACAAGCTCTTAGCAGCCATTATATTAAAAATAAAATACCTGCATTGAAATTCTATCGATTTCCATCCAAACCGATTTCTTAAACTCATCGCACAAATGTCAATCACTCACAAACAGAAAAAAAAGAAAACCGAAAAAAAAAAACGAAACGTCACTTCGTTATGTCACATAAGTGTTTTTTTAGGCGCGAAGGTAAAAGTTCATACGGCCTAAGAACTTTTTTCGCGATTTTTTCAACGCGAAATGTGTGTGTTTACGTCAACATGTATTTTTCAAATGTAAGTGTGCGGCAAAAAAATGGTTGTGCTCGACTCGGGCCGTGGGCGTTCTGTTATAAGTACTATAGTTATAGTAGGCACGGCATGGCATCGTAATGCACTTATGTGTACTTGCTAACTTTTTTACTATAGTCTGTTATATCCAAGCGGTTCCTTAGTTTGAGTCTTGGCGCAAGTGGAACATGTCTTGATGCTTGCATTATTACGTAATGATTTTTTTTTCTGCGCTATTTTTTTTTTACTTTACACTGTATTGTGAATACCTTTGTTTCTTCGTTATAAATAGTGATAATGTTTAAACACTACCGCTCTTATCTTGTTAATAATAATTACCTAGTAATAAGTATGTCAGTGAAACAGATTGTACATTATAGTAACAACTCGGCCATCGCTTTCGAATGTAACAATCGCTATTCGCATTCCTTACTGCGTTTAATTTTAAATACTTTAACAAGGAAAACACTGAAACTGTATACATATATTTTCTATAATTTCTTATGGATATATTTGATCTGTCGCACATCCAACCTATCAAGATCTAGATCTCAATATAATATATGTATGACATTAAGCATTTATGTTTATTTTATTAATATATTCTTTTATGATTTGGTTTTTTAAACTATAATTAAGTACTTTTTAAGGAACCTGCCACATGTCTCTCCGCCACTCTTGGCTGACCGGTAAAGAATGCCTAAGGCGTTAAGTCCAGCTTTGTATATTTAGCTATATAAAGAATTAATATATAAAAAACTACAATACAGCTTCAAGTTAATTAAAAAAATTAAAGTACCAAGATCATGCCAGTGACACATTTTTCGATAGTATACCAGCTATACAGAATGAGTTTATTTTTTATTGCGACGCACACTCGCATGCCATCAATACTTTTGCCAGATTCATTTTAGCATATCAAAGACGCGACGCCTAGATATTCAAATTTCATGAGTTGCTATTAGATTTATTTTATTGTAGGAAAATGTGGAATACAATATTGAGTCATCAGAATATTGGAGGAAAAAAGATCACGATTTTCTAAACCTATCTGTTTTTTTTTTTTTCAACGAAACAATAACAACTCGAATTTGGCTAGATTTAAGCTCTAAAAAACTACTCAAAAGTATTGTGATTAAATGTATAGTTTTTGTATAATCAAATTTTTGGTTTAATTTAAAATTAGTTTTAATTTCTTATTTATAATTATATTTTGTTTATAAAGATAAATGTTTATTCTTTACTCAAATCTAATGGGCTAATCGTAATATACAAAATATATTGTGTCCTAAATTATAATTTTACAAATAAATTAACAAAAATGATTTTTCTAATTATTTCTTTTTTATTTTCTAGCGAAAGTATCAAACTGACATCATCGTAGTAAGTGATAGTGTGTGAAAGAGAGGGAATGTCTGCAGTTTTTCATAGCGCGTTGTACGGAGAAGTTTTTGCCGGATCGTTTTTATATCGGTCCTTATTTGATGCTTTCTTGTAGGAAATATTTACTTTTTGCACTATCCCAGGGCCTGTGCTGGTGGTCTTGATTGCGACCTGTTTTTATCTGATTTTATTTTCTAAGTTTTTAGTGTTTTAAGTTTAATTAGAGCTTTTTTAATCTCCTGTGGTGTAAGAATTCTTTTGTGTTTAGAGGTTGGGTAAAGCTGCTTGTGAAATAACGCTTCAATCTAACCGTGTAATATTAAACATGGATTTTTAAGGTACTAGTATAATATTTATCTCAGTGATACATGACTTATGCTGCTTTTAATCGAGAACTGAAAAAAGACCTATTATGAAATGCGTTGAGTGACGAATAGCCCATAATTATATTAGTATTATTAAACAAGTAATGTAATAATAAAATTTTATTTCTCATCAATGGTGCTGGTTTCAATATTAAATTAGTTTTTTGTAATTTTATGTGAAAA
Organism: Mythimna lalbum; assembly: GCA_949319445.1. Taxonomy (NCBI): domain Eukaryota; kingdom Metazoa; phylum Arthropoda; class Insecta; order Lepidoptera; family Noctuidae; genus Mythimna; species Mythimna lalbum. The sequence goes on along the minus strand of OX439371.1, from coordinate 11,462,719 downwards.
GCAACACCTACAAATTATTCCATAATATTATTTTATAGATCGATCATTGTGGCGACACTTGGGGAAGGCCTGTGTCCAACAGTGGACGTTCTATCGGCTGAAATGACGATTATTTTATCATTGCAATTTCAGATAAATTATTATTATAATTTTCCTAAAGCAGGGGAAGTCATCAGATGATTTCCTACCTCAAAAAAGAACCAATAAGAAGACTTGGGGAAGTTTACCTATTAAATAGTTACTTATTTATATTTCATATTATTAAAGATACGATAAGGTTAGTTTGAAGTCTTACTCAAATGTTTTTGCATCATCACTTGCGATTTGCGATACAATTCAATGTGTAAGCACCCACGCAGGAGGAATTGTGTGGAATTGCGTAGTATGTGATGGAGTCGAATATTTTTTTTTTTAAATAGCTGTGTCGTTAATAATGTTTGTAAGAGTTAATCTCTGAAAGTACAGGCCCGATTTTTTTCACCGATAGAAATCTCTTTTAATTTTATTTATATTTTATGGCAAAAAGTAAAAATATTTATGTATGTTTATTAATTATCTAGTACTCATATCACAAGCTCTGCTTAGTTTGAGACTGGACAGCGTTGTGTGAAAGTTGTTGAGCATAACTATTATATACTAGCAACTCGCCCCGGCTTTGCTCGGGTGGAATATTATACATATAAACCTTCCTCTAGAATCACTCTATCTATTAAAAAAAAACCGCATCAAAATCCGTTGCGTAGTTTTAAAGATTTAAGCGCCTATATCCCTATGTATATAGGGACAGAAAAAGCGATATGATGCTTAAATAAAAGTAGTATGCTGACTAAAATAGAGTATGATTCGTCATTAGTCAAGTTCAACGCAAATGTAAGTACTACAATAAACATGACCTACACTATTTCTCGTACTAAACATTATTAACGACACAGCTATTTTTACGAATCTATCAGCTATGCATAATATATTAGAGATTGTGCAATATTATGTCTTCAGTAAGGGCCGGATATTGTTTATTTAGATAAATCAATAATATAATATAACTAGCTGCACCCAGCGGCTTCGCCCGCGTGATAGTAGAAAATTATCCCAAGGGAACATACTTCCGGGATAAAAAGTATCTTATGTCCTATTCCAGGACATGGTCTATCAGTGTACCAAGTTTCATCAAAATCGGTTTTGCCATTTAGGCGTTTTTTTTTATGTCGACTTAAACTGTCGGTTTTAGAGCGGGAGATAGTGTCAGACTCTTACTGACTAAAAACCCCGCGCCGTTCCTTCTAGCCTTCATACCGGGGCTCTAGTTTCCTTTCGGATAATCCCGACCCCGGTAGGCTTCGACCCAGATGGGCCCCTCCTGCCATTAAGGCGTGAAGACGTAACAAACAAACAAACTCACTTTGGCTTTTATAATATTAGTAAGGATTTAGATAATTTAATAATAACAATATTCCACAACTATCACACAACGCCGTCTAGTCCCAAGCTAAGCAGAGCTTGTGTTATGGGTACTAGACAACTGGTAAACATACTTTTATATTTCTAAATACATTCATAATATAGATAAATTACACCCAGACACTGAACAAATGATCATGCTCATTGCATAAATATTTGAACTGGGTGGGAATCGAACCCACGACCTCCGGCATAGCAGTCAGGACCACTAACCACTAGACCAACAGGCCAGTCATAGATAAAACTGTACTTTAAACGACTCCTGGGTTTCATTCAATAATACTGTGTATGACAGAAATCTGTCTGTTGCATGTCAGATGAACTGTGGGCTAAAATAGCCGCTTATTGTGTCCCATTAAATGCAAAACGACACTGGGGCAAACCAAGGCAAAGCTGGAACGTTGATCTTGATAACTACCGGAGGGCTAGCCCGCAATGGCTAAAGATAGAAGAGTGTGGAAAAAGGAGAGGGAGACTTTTGCCCAACAGTGGGACATAATAGGCAAACTAACTAATGACAAAAGTCTCAATAGTTTTTATGATATTTAAAGAACAAAATATCATTTATTGCAATAAAGTATTCGTTTTTTGAGATGAGATATCATCAAAAGATTTCATTCGCACTAGGCTGGAGCGAAAGGAAGTGTAAGACTAAGACTTTTACTGACTAAAACCTACTAGTGTCTTTCAATTTATTCTTGCGTTCTAGGGTCACGGTCATTATTTCAAACGTTCTTGCAGCCTAATAAATTAGCTCTACATCCCATATTAGGACGCCAAGTGTTGTGGGATCTATGTACTTTTTTCGTCATTAATCTAACATTGTAACAAGACTTGATGAGACTTCTCTCGTGAGGTCACTAGTCTGACAACGTAGACCCCTCGGTTGCTAGAAACATCATTGTCAAAACGTTCAACACAGATTACCCATATCATTGCGTCCATTTGTTTTTAATGATAGGCGTTTTTTTCCTTTATTGATAGGCGCTTTTTTATTTTATTGATAGGCGCTTTTTATTTTATTGATAGGCGCTTTTATAATTATTATTAGGATTGATCTTGACCACTATTGCACCTGATAAAAAGCGAGGAAAGATCAAAGATGGAGCATTTTTGTCTAGAAGTAATCTATTTACTCTTGACTTAAAGACCTTCAGATTGTAGCTATCAGAAAACACAGAGTCTGGTAGGGAATTCGACTCTTTAGCTGTGACAAACAACAATGAATGTGGACCCAAAAACATTGTGCGTATTTGATCTCCAACATATACCGGTGGCGCACTGTCGTGGTACGATGATAAAACGGGCTAGGTGGAATTAAATGCTAAATAATAAAAGTAGTTATTTAAGATTTTTAGAGTTTTAGGTGAGTGTTAGACATAAGATAACTTATTTTGTTCCTTTTTAAAACCACTTTTTAAAAAGTTAGTGTGTGTTTTAATAAACAATAAATTTTGCCATTTTGACGCTACTCCTCGAAATGTAACCGATAGAAAACCGACAGATAAGCAACTTTGCGAGGATGCTCAACATTTTGAAGTTTCGAATCGACGAATGCATTACTGACAATCGTCTTCTAATAAAAAATGGTGGCCTAAAAATATTTAGACTATGTCCATAACCGCTCTACCTTGTCTTTAGACATTTCTTTACTCTATGACTGACAATTTAAACGACAAATATTGTCAACAGATCAGGTAATTAGTAACAAAATAGCGTAAAATAAGATAATAATAAGTTTGGCATATCCTCGCTCCTGTCCTTTGAGTTATTAAAAATAATCGTCAAGAAGGGATTGGCGAAAATGTTATAGGGTTCATTACATATTAATTATACGGTGGTAGTAACCTGCAATAATTTACTATTAAAAGGTTGTTTATTAGTACTTTATTACTATTCATTAATACTATTAAAATTGTATTTAATAGTAAAATTCATTGAATAATTCCTTTATAAAGAGAATTAAATACCATTGATTTTAAATAATTTTAAGTTGCGGTAATGACTCCTTCCGCTCTAGGCGAAGCGGAAGGCGTGTCAGACTTTTACTGACACGTACTACATTGTGGTGACTCTTGGGGGAGGTGCAACAGTGGACATCTATCGGCTGAAACGATGATGATAATGAGCGTGGAAGACTACACGCAAGACCATAGACATATAAATATCTATGCGCAAGACAGCCAGATAAATGTCAATAAAGAATAAGGCCTAACTTAACTAAATATAACTACATTATAATATGTCTTGGACGTAGGACGTAGGTAAGATATTTTTTATCCCGAAAGTATGTTCTGTTTCGCATAATTTTGATTTTAATTACCAATACCAATAAATGGAGATACCTAATTAAGTATTTATCAATAAAATGGACTGTACGCATAATAGTTTGTAAATTTTGCAATATAATAATAACCAATTCATCACTCATAGCCACATCCTTTCCATACAATTTCCTGTGTTAATTGTTACTGTTTTAATATAATCTGCTCCCTCACGCTCCACTTTAGAGCGGAAGAAATCTTTTGATGTTTTCACAACTCATAGAAAAGGAGGGTAGACATTGTCCTGGAATAAGACATAAGATACTTTTTATCCTGGTAGTTAGGAGTTCCCTTGGGTTCCCTAATGTTCCCACGGCTGTACCTCAGGACTCTTCTCTAGGAGAGGGAATGGGCCGTAATCCTCCACGCGGGCTATGGTGAATGTCACACGTCTTCGAATTTTTGGTTGGCGCCTGGCAGGGTTTAAACCCGCGACATACAACTCGTAAGTCGAGGCTGTTACCACTTGGCCACCACTGCTCTTATAAAATAAATGGAGATACATAATTAAGTATTTATCAATAAAATGGAGTATCCCGTGCATTATAATTTGCAAATACAACAAAATAAAATTGCCAATTCATCACACATCCTTTCCACATTACAATTTCCTGTGTCAATTGTTATCGTTTTACTGTAATCACGGCGGAACTCTAAAAATTGTCCCCTAGTACCTAGGTTACTTAGAACCCATCCAACCGATGAATGTCACAAATAAGGGGTTCGGTAATGATCACTTGTGGGCTCTGCAGCGATTATTGTCAATTTTGCTGTCGGTAAGACCTCGTTTAATGCGTTTAGTTGCGGAACCCGGTCGTCAGTTAGCTGCATTGTGTGTTTTTAAATTAGTTTGTTGATTTTGTAAATTGTTTTTTTTTAACCCTTTTTTTTCGGTAGGAAAAATCATCCAAAGACAACCCCCGCTCTTTTAACCCTTAAACCGATTGGGCCGACGAGTGTTCGACGTGTGTTTTGGACTAGGTACTCCATCTGGTTTAGTTCTCCTGTCGCCATAGGTGACAGAAGAGCTGACGAGATGGAAATAAAAAGAAGAAGAAAAAGAAGAAGAGAAATAAAAAGTCATAAAACACTTTAACATTGACATAGTGCAGCAGAGGTCAACTACTGTTGTTCCCATTTGACCATTACATGTTCTTTATTTTAAAAAGAGACTTTGACCCCTGAGTTTGATTCGGTGTTTCTTCTCAGGGTAGTCAGCTAGGAAACACCGGCCTCATCTCGTTAAAACTGACTGAAAACAATATTGACGTGTAAGTGTTTTTTTGAAAACCTATTTACAAAATAAAGAACATTTATCATTGGGATACAATGTCAAAATTACACCTATTTTACCTTACTTTACCCGAAAATTAGGAAGAAAGTAATTCAGTTCTAACTCCGCTCACTAATAAATACTTTGGCATAGTGCAGCAGAGGTCAACTACGGTCCTTCCCAAAGTATAAACATACACTTTGATTTTTACCTGTTTCACGCAAAAAGAGGAATAAACACAAAAACATCAGCGGCAAAGCGAATAAGCTAAGAACCATTTGAGTCGAGAACAGAGAATGGTGTTCGTTAGTATCTTTTAATTTCAGCTAATTTTTATCTTCCAGGGACGACTCCTTTTTTACTGTGTAGCACAAGCCATTAGCTGCGATCTAGTAGGATGAAGCAGATTTGATACTTTAAAGACGTTTTTAGTAACACAGTTTTTTTTGGCATTACTTTAGTTACAGTATTTTTTTTTGTTTAGTGGTTAGTGGCCTTACTGCTATACTGAAGGTTGTGAGTTAGACAAGATAATAATGTTTATGTGATTTTTTCATTTTTTCTGATGCTGGGTGTACTTTATCTATATTATGTAAGATTATTAACTGTCTAGTAATTAACGCATAAGCTCTGCTAAGTTTGAGAGTAGATGGCATTGTATGAAAGTTGTGGAATATTTTTTTTGACGTTCATTTGGCCATTATAAAAGTTGTCGAGATACTAAAGCACCAAACAAGACCTTGTAAGCTATATAAAAAAGTGACTAGTTTTATATTAAATCGAAAACAAGTCATTTGTACATTGTGTAAATTATAGTTATTACTATGTAGTAAAAATCACGTCGTAACGGAAATATAATTATCATTTTATTTTCTTGTGGCGCTAGACCTTAGTTCCTTATTTAGAAATAACCAGTTTAGTAGTTTTATTTTACTTTTAAACAGTATACCTATAGTATAATTTGATTTAATTCTATGATTTGATTAAAATACTGGTCTCGTGCTTTGTATGTTTATTTCTTTAATAATGTAGATAGTTTTCTTGTAAAATAAACTTATTAACTACTTTGTTAAACATTTATTATTTTATACCATAGACTTAAGTTTATGTATAAGTTGTATTAGGTACATTTTGATGTATAATAAAGTTCTATTCTATTCTACAAACTAAACAATAGTGAGATTGGCAACATTTACCACTTAAAAAAAATATCGCATTTAACTGAAAATATATGCCTATATCACTCAATCATTAAGTGGTATTTTATTGATATTTTTTAAACGGTTTCATAAAACGGTTATAATCTTTTTACTTTGTAATAATAGTATAGATTAATTCAAGCTATTTTAATCAAAGCCATATTTATTGTCATTATAATATCCCAAAGGTTATAATTGTTAAATAAGTGGTACTCAATTTCTTTCACAAATGCACTCTTTTATATTATCAACTTTCTTCTCAGCAAGTATCAAAACCATCCCATCCAACATCCGTACTGAAGAAATCTAATTTTTGCCGAGTTTTTCTCTTATTCCGGCGGCCCCCAGAGGGCGGTGTTTTCCCGCCAATTTGTGTGTGCTTGTGAAAATTTAACCGTTGTCATGTCGCACCGTTTCACTTCATGTTAATGAAGTGTTATTTGTGCGCGTCTCCTGTTTGCTTTTTGCATTTTTCCTGTTCTTTTTTTGAATAGATTCGATTTTAGAATTCTATTGTTTTTTATTTAAAAATATTGCCAGTGTTTTTTTTTTTTTAGTAAAAATCTTAAAGGTTGATGTTGTTTAACCCTTCAGATACCGTCAATTAGAGACACAATAGTAAGACAATAGATGCGCGGCCACCGGTGGTCGCTTGGGGATTCATGAATTAAACTTATTTTGTGAGCCAAAAGTTTAATATTTTTTATGCCATCTTCATTACCGGCTTTATTAAAAAATGATCAATTTTAAAATATTCATCGCTGAAAAACGGGCAGGTGTCGTTTCGCCACAAAAAACGATGTTTTTACGACCACTAAGAAACTTTTCTAATAATGTCCCGAGTTAAGAGTGTCCTGCCGCTAATTGCGAAATAAATTTTCAAGTTTTAACCAAAAAACTCTTTCTCATGAGTTACGGGCGAAGAAAAAAAGATGGCGAACGGTAAAAGAGAAATGTTCGTGGATGTACTGGGTCGTATTCATAGACGGTACCTAATTGTTATTTAAAGGATTATATAAGTGTACTTGTGACCTCAAAAATAATGCAACCTTTTCGGTTTGACGCCTTAATTTCTGGAAGTAGGGAATAGGTCAAATTAAAAAAAGAAATTAGTGTGGCATAGCTCATATTTTGTTGAGAAAATGAAGAAAGAAAGAAAAATATTTTATTTGGCACACGCCCATATACACACACCGAAACAACATTTAATATTAAAAAAAAAACTAGGTAATTGAGGAGAGCTATAGGTAATATAACATCACGCTTCGACCCACGGGAACGATAAAGCAGTAACCATATAGAAATAAAGTGTAGGTGCCTACATATATACGAAATAAAATCCAACAAAAACCGGTTTTGAAAGTATGGTACGCGTCTTAAAAGTTCATATATAAAATTAATGATTCGAAACAAAATCAAACCTTACTTGTCTTAGAATCATGTGACATACTGACATGTGTATCAGTGTTTTTAATAGAAAATTAATGGGAATGTCTGTACATTTGTAACTTATAAAGCTTAACAGGCTGTTATTATTAATAGTAGCGACTACTATATTGAAACGGTTACACGTGCTATTATGACAGTAGAACTTCAAACAAAATATTATTAAAGACAACTATGTAATAATATTTATGGGAAACCGGTAACAAAAACCTGATACGCTATAATTATTTTCAGTTATATAATTTAATAGGAAAAATATTATAGTTTATTTGCGAACGAAGCTAGTTTTAAAGTTGAATTCTCATACTAGCATCAGGAAATAAGCAACTTGTGTTGTTTCGACTGATTAGTTCATGTTTTATTTTATTTAAGTGCAAATTAGGTGTTGTGAGACCAACGATAAATTTATCATTGATGTCTTCTGAAATAATACCAAGCAGTCAGTCCCGCTACAGGACAAAGGCCTCTTCTTTTACAAAGAAGGTATGAGAATCACGCTAGCTCACTGCTTGTCGTTTTATTGGTAATTAAAATACTGTTGTATAGTCGATTGATAAATAATTAAAGCTTTTGAAAAAGATACAAAGAGAAGACTTGTACATGCCTCAAACGCAAATGAACAAAGAATACGCAATATTATTAAAATCAAAATTATTATTGCTTTTAAGATTAACGGTTTGTTTTTATTTTTGAAATGTCTTAATTAAATATTAATTATTATGTATCGTACGCTTATCGATCGCATAGTAATTTTAAGTAAGTAGGTACATTGATTTGCAGAATACAAGGCGCATTTTTCAAATTGTTTTACTCAATTCGAATTTTTTAAATTAGGAAACACATAAAAAAAGGAAAAATACGTATAAATTCTTTTTCTGATCTTCGGCTATGAATACGGCTATAATGGGTTGGAAGAAAATTATGAGAGATAGGAGAAAAGTGGTAAAAATTACCAGAAGTGGGATGGGGTGATATTATGACGTCATTTTAAAATTTAACGTTTGTTGTGTCACGTTCGTTGTTTGAAAGGGGTGAGCAGTATTTAGAGCGTAACAATTATATTTAAGTTTCTTTTAAATTCTTTGTGTTGTGAGGAAAAAGATCATCAATTATATGCTAAATAATTAAAAATAGGCTTAATGATGAAAATGATGTCGTCTGTGTTTCCCGATAGCTATTAAGTACCTAGGGGTCGTTTTTAAGTCAAGAGTGAATAGGTAACTTCTAGACAAGCATGCTATATCGTCGGCCCTATCATTGCCTACCATCAGGTGAGATATTGGTCAAAGACGATCATATACATGATAGAAAAAAAAAATCTACACTATTGTAAGAAAGATTTTTTTCACACCACCTGCTCGAAATTGTCAAATTATATGTCAAGCAACCTTAACCTAAAGTGAGTCATTAGTGGCCGGGGCATAGAAATATATTATATCTATGGGCCGGGGGCACAGCCGGTCAATAATGTTGTACTGGATTTCATTATGACCCGCTGGTCTAATACTGGCTGTGACTATTATTTTCTCACAGTAGGTGTAAAAAGTATCCTCCTCTGGGCTAAAGGTGTCTTTGCCTTGGGCTAGCTTGAATCCCTCGCTGCATTCAGGATTCTTGTATTAACTCCCTCGCTTTGCTCGTGAGTTAAATCCCGAATCCTTCATTGCGCTCGAGATTCAATATGACGCCCGTGACATAAGACACAACTTTAGCCCCTCGGTGCATAATCTACTATTCTTATTCTTATTCTTATTCTTCTTCTGTTTTGTTTGTAGGAGGTAATCTATAAGTACCTACTAGTCCGATTGTTATTTTTTTCAACCGATAGAATGCTGCTGTATTCCTGAGTGGCAAAGGCTTTATGTACGTGGGCAAAGCCGCGGGCAAAAGCTAGATCAGTTATTACTAAAAGTTTTAATATTGTAGTGGAAAATTCGCCACAAACATAACTGTTTCATGGAAAAATCGATGCCATACTAAATTATTCAGTTAAATCCAATTATGTGGATATTGAAATTTACCTTCAATAAATATCTACCTTGATAGTTTATGTTCTAATAACTGGTATATTTTAGACTTTATGTTTTATGCATTAAAAGTATTGTAACGATTGTTGCAAAACACAGCAAAAAATGCGTTTGTGGTATCGGGGCCCCACGTATAGGTACTTACATTTTTTTTTTCTTTGGATAATATAATATTCCACAACTATCACACAACGCTAATCTCAAGCTAAGCAGAGCTTGTGTTATAAGTACTAGACAACTAATAAACATACTTGTTCTAAATATCAAATCATTAAATTAAATATTTCATCACCACTGCTCTCAAAACTGTTACGGAAAATATCGTGAGGAAACCGGCATGTCCAAGAACTAAAAAATTCGAAGACATGCAAAATCCACTAACCCGCGCTGGGCCCGCGTGGTAGATTACGGCCCATTCCCTCTCTTAAAGAGGAGGCCTAAATCCCAACAGTGGGAACATTATAAGGCCGACTATGCTACGCTAATCATCAAATGATTTCTCCCGCGCTGATGGTAAGCGATGATGTAGTTGATAATGGAGCACGCTTGCCTAGAAGTAACCTATTCACTCTTGACTTAAAGGTCTCTAAAGTTACATAGAAGTCAGGAAACAGACACGATAGTCATAATAATATTCTAAAGGCTAATGTTTGTGAGTGTGTGTGTATGATTGTTTGTTAAGTACTAATTCGAACGGCTAAACGGATTTCGATAAAACTTGGTACCAGGTAATGTCGTTAGCAATAAAACTTCACCATCTTCCTGCCCTTGTCCCGTTTTATTTGGGGTCGGCGCAACACGTTTTTTTCTTTCATTCTATCCTGTCACTCGTCACGATATCACTAACTCCCTTTTCTTTCATATTACTTCTCACACAATCCATCCATCTTATCATTGGTTTCCCTCTCCATCCATTCACATATAGCAATAGAACTTAAGTTACTTTTTATTCCGAGATTATGTTCCTTTGAGATTATTTTCTACTTTCACGTGAATGAAACCACTGCCAGCAATTAGTACTAATATAAATGATACTGTATAATCTAACAACATTAATATCGGTTTATTGTATTTTTTCTCAAAAGCTCTAATTTTCTACCCATAAAAAACGTCACATCATTTTAACAGCTCATTCTAAATTCAAAAAGGCGCTAAACATTACACCTAATAAGATTTTATCGATTTACTTCATGAAAAGATAAAAAAGTCTTAGGATCCTTCCAAAGCTATTAACTTTAAAAGCTGGCTGGTCATTATACGTTCTTTTTTTAAACGGTCTTCCCCCCTCCTCCCTTAGAACACTTTTCATAATTACCGCTCCCTACCACCCCTTGTTACAAGATGTTACAGTTAGAATCGTTTAAAAAAAAAACAATTTCATTATCTTTGCTTCTGTGATTTTAAAACGTCGCGTTCTTTTTTTGAAAACTTTTTCTTTTTTTTTTATTAATGGGTTTAAGGAGTTTGTTGTTTTTTTTTTAATGGAAGTTGTTAGTGTTATTTTTTTACGAGCTAAACAGCTTGATATAATGAATATGTAGACTTTGATAGATTGCATTGTTTAAATAAAAGACTATAAACTATTGCTAACTGAGTCAATACCTAGAAATCTGTGAGTCATTTGTAGATCAACATCTTGCTAAGCATAGTCTTAATAAAAACAGACCAAACCTAGTGTGTTTAGTATTTATATCACTGAATCTATTACAGGATATTATTGTGTAGAGATGATGTTATATCTACTATTTAATGGTATATCTAGAAGCAACTGCCTAGATATTGAATCTTACTAAAAATCTATTTTTATATAATCTCTTACATTTTTGGACAAACACAATCACAGTTAGGATGCTCTTAGCTAAACCATTTTTTATACGAGAAGTGCATGCTATGTTTGTTTAAAATTATTATCAGTTCAAAATATTGTATCAACTTTGAGCAAATATATTTGCTATACAGAAAGGAGTAATTTTGTCATTTATCGTTTGGAAGCTTGTAATTAGCAATTTAATTATTTATTATTGTTATTATAATGTTATTAGTCTTTAAGCCTTCCTAAAATGTGAAAATAGGACGACCTAGCCCCAGTTGCCCAGCAGTGGGACAGTACAGGCTATTAAAAAAATACAATTTAAATCATTAAAAACTTAAATATAAACCGTAAGATAAAGAAAATCATAAGCTAAAACCAGCAAGTCTTTTTGACGTCCGCAGCCTTAAAAAGTACAAAAACCTACACAAAACACATTCATTCTATTTTAAAGTCAATAAATAAGCCGACATTGCAACTGAAAGAAAAAGAAAACTTCTAAAAACTCAAACACTCAACATACATCATTAAAAGCATTTTTAAAACAATATTTATACTTAAAGGGGCCGCATAACAAAAACTAAGACAACTTAACCCAATTGATTTATACGAAAAACGTACCAACAAAAGTACAGTCGGAACGAAAAGAAAGAAAGAAAAAAAGAGACAAACACATGTCGTACTTCGACGGCGAACGTCAAAATTGTCTCAATTTTGAAACAAAAAACAATTGCGATTTGAATTTTAAATTCGCTCGCTCATTTTCGGTGGATTTTTTCGGAAAGCGGCACTATAATAAATCTAGAGGCAATAACGATAAATTCATTGCAAATCGACATGCAAATGTTGAAGGATTTTTTTCGACAATGTGTATCTGTATCGTACTTTTATTTGTGTTCTGAAAACTGTGGAGTAGCTCGGTTTGACTTTGACTGTACTTTTTGGTGAAGTGACGTGTTTTTTTTTTGTTCTTAAAAAAACATTTTGATTGTTTTTTACCGCCGTAGAAATAAAATAAAACGTACTCTGTCTTGACGACTCAATAATAACTACAAAATTAATATATTTGAAGGCCATAAAAGACGTTCATAAACTTTGTAAGCAACCGTATATTTTATTTCTAAAATAATATGTTGGCGCTTCCAAATAATATTAGTTTTCGGCACCTATCAAAACATTGACTTTCTTTTGTGTATTCATGTCCTAGAAACCTCTCTTTTAAGTATTTTCCTTTTGTTTTTTTGATACTTCCTGACAACTTATGTTATCGAACTAACATTGTAGGTAAAGCAAATATAACCCGTACTTAATTTTAAAGAATATTATTTACTATCCCTTCCACCAAAATAGTTTTCGAAATATCTTTTTTATCTTTTTTCTTAAAATCTTAAAAAATAATTACAAAGACTAAGAAGACTTCTCTCAAATATTTTTTATAAGTTGGTTTCCTTCAACTCCACAGTTTTCGTCGGCGCCGCCCACAAAAGATCAAGTACCGACCGCGTACAAAGAGTGCAGTTTTTATTTTGCTCGAGTACACTTTTCCGTTTCGGCCGACGCGGCGGGCTCTTTATTTTTTTCAAGCACCTGTGCTTTTTTGCATTATTTACATGACTGTACTTTTTTAAAATGCACGCTCTGCCCCGTTTTTGTAAGAGTTTTACGTAAAAAAAGCTTGTTTTTTTTTCGTAATTTACGAGTAGTTCATGAAAAAAGATTAGGTCGGTTTCAGCGAATTTATTGTCATTTTAAAATGCAGGGATCCCCTTTATTGCTGTACTAGGTACGTTAAATGTTCCCTGACTGGATTATGAGAGTAGAGTAGCTTATTTGCTATCTTAATAGTGCACAATATGGTAAATAAAATTTTCGTATTTATTATAGAAACTTTGCCACTATCACCACACCACCACATATTATGTAAATTATAAAAAATCGAATAAATAAGTCTAAATAGGTAACCCTACAAATCACACGATAAAATCCGATATCTCAATACCTTTAAAATTGCAACAATAAAATGCAGATGCATAACATCCCGTAACAAGTACTTCCTGACTTATCATACGCCACCTTGTACGCAGATGGTAACACAATTTTAAAAAAGAAAAAAATACAAAATGGCGCTCGAATCTCGATTAAATAAATTGTTAACACGCCCGTGGCGTTTTATCGCAAGATTTTTTATCTTCAACGATTCTATGTGAAAATGCTTCCCTAGTAATGAATATGCAACATTTAGATTGAGCCTAGATATTTTATAGTTCCTGTAATATAAAAAAGAACGCCTTACGCCACCCACTGGTTAGATCTACGATAAAACACTTTAGTTCTAGATAAAGTTGTATTTATTGAGGGGTTTTAAGCTAGCGGGGATTTTATAGAAATTAAAACTCACCTTAGTATGTAAAAAGTGTTAATAGCTATTGGTAACGTGACCAATACCCAGTTTATTTGGGGATTGCGATTTAGCGACTGTGTATGACAAACTTAAGTAAAATCCTGCATAAAAAGCAATAATAAAATTTTAAAATTAAACTCGATTTAAAAATAAAAACACGCATTTATTTAAAATAATATTATTAAAAAAATAGGTATACCTTTTTAAATAAAAAACATAAAACAAAAAACATTTTACAAATAAAAGATATGCACTTAAAATTAAAAAAAATGGTCGATCACACACAGTCACCGCCACGCGTCCCCTACTCTTGGAAGATAACAATACACATTGAAACAGATGCCAACTCACTCGCTGAAGTGTCGACCAGCACTCCTCGAGGGTCCTCTCGCTGATGCTCTGGCCAGACCGCGCTTGTTGCTGTGAAAGGATTGAAGAATTAGGACTTACGTAAATCATGAAGCATTCGGTACTCCTTGTAATTGTTTTTCAAATTCGGAATCTTTTTTTATGAAAAAAGATAAAAACGAGTTTAAAATAGTTAAAAATTACAGTGAGTTCCAGATACTATATTTTAAATAGTGAATAAAATAATAGCGCAATGGTTATAATGTCTTTCTTTTTTAGTAAGAGAGTAAAAAAAGGTCGATTAGTTTTATGAGAGTTATAAATAACAGTTAGCTCCATTGCTTTTATAAAGTAAAGATAAAAAATAAGTGCTAGTATAATAAAGTGAAATGAAATAGAAACAACAGAAAAATGAAGCACATTTTAGAAACCAGCACTATGAAAACTCATTCAAATGAATTATATCTTATAACAAAAAGTAGAAGCACCTACCTACTTGAATAAGTAAAGGTACGCTTCATAAAATTAAATGAGTTTCTATTATAAGTCGCTCATTAAATTAATAGATATTCTCCTTTTGTAAAAGATCAATATAATTTATTTTTAAATGATGATCTTTTTTATTTATTTTTTAGAAAAAAGATACGTGAGTTTCCATAGCAGACTATCTACAGAAGAAGGAAAGAAAGATAAATAATAATTACATCGATATTGAGGCTATTCAGGACATTTACCAGAGCGAAGGGTAACATCGCGTTGCGATCACCGAGTGGAGTTTCTCCTGTTGGCGACTGCTGTTGCGGCTGCGTGCGGAAATAAATAACGTTATTCTATTTTATTAAAAAAAGATAAGTTTTTTTTTAATTTGGAAAACAAAACACTGATCGATGCGAAAAAAGATGCAATATTAATTAGGAAAAAAAGTCTTATGATGTTCTATTTTCGAATTACAAATTCAAATTGAAACGGATGTATTGTGGCTGTTGTTTAGTAAATAAAATAATTGGGCAGAGTTTGTAATTCGGAAACGTAAATGGTTATTTTGTTAGGGTATTGTGAAAGTTAAAGTTATGAAGATGTTAAATAGATGAAAAGACAACACAAAGAAACAAGACATTTTGTACAATGTTATAATCCCTCTAAGAAGCAACATAGCAACATTTTAATACAAGCAACTTAAAAGTTAGAAAAATACCCATAAAGTATTATTAATTAGTTAAAACAAAAAATTACACTTACCCAAGCTAAGGTTGTTACCAAATCTACACAACACTTCGTGCACATGCTTGTTAACCAAAGGTTAAAAACAATAATTTCATTTAAAAAAATGGCTACATGACCGGTTAAAATAAAGAGCTATGTCCACTGAGAAATCTATTAAATTATTTGTTACTACATTTGTATGAGATAATATGAAATATTACATTATTAATGTGAATTATTATGTAATGACGATTGGTTACAACATATTAGGATGATATTACCGTATTTACCGGTGTAAATTGCTTAAGAAATATGCTATTTTACTTATTTATTTTATAGAACTGACTTTGTATCTTTATTATTTACTATCAGTTTTGTTGGTAAGAAATTAAAGAGGAAATTACGTAATTCTTTTAGAATTTGAAATGAAAATACACTGTTCTTCATGAATCAGTATATTCCTGATTTACAGGACAGGTATTTTATTTGAGTAGTAACCATTTCTATCTTTTGTAGTTTCTACACTGTTACTTATAAGCAATTTTTTTGTGAAAATTTGAAATTAAAACTACTTAATATCTCCTTCTTTTTTTCTTTTACAAAACAGTGGACAAAGTCTACAAAAAACCGCAACATAAAAGTTATAGCGCGGTCAAATCGCAAAAAAAAATTTTTTGCTAAAAAAAGATAACTAAAAATAGTAAAAAACCCAGAACAGACACGACATTTAGAGTTAAAAATGTATTTACATCGATATTATTGAGTGTTGATAGTAAATTTACCAGCGCAAACGGTACGAGTGATCTCTCGCTCATGGTGGAGTCCGCAGATGGTGATTGTTGCTGCTGCTGACATCCAGAGAGGCGGCGTGAAAAAGAGACAGTTGTACGTCATTTTTTTTTTTAGATAAACTAAATTTTGGAGGGAAAAGATACCTTTTTATTGAGAAAGATATTTTCTAAAAGCTTGACTACATTAATTACTATGTTATAAAAACAGCATTTCTTTTTTTACGCAAATTATAAAATTCATAGAGATTGTAATTAGTTGACTGTTTAAACTACAAACGTTTTGAATTTTATATCTTTGAATCTCAAAATGGTTACCTAGCTTCTACAATTTACTTTTTTTTTACAATTTAAATATCTCTGAGTGCGATTTCATAAAAAAATAAATACAAAGTCACTAGAAATGACGTTAGAAATGTAACCAGCCGCGAATAATTTCTTCACACTTTTTTCTTGTAGGTACTTCAAACACGGAAATGCCTGCCGCGGAATATTTTAACGAAAAAAAAAACAATAAAATTCATTATTTTGATAGCAAACCCTTGACTCAACCATAAAAATATTAATAAATCAAATTTTAATTAACTATTCTCCAAAAAACTAAACCACAAAAGCGCAACGCGACGAACCGTTAAATCTCAATTTACGCAAAAAAAACCGATGAATGCGGAACACGAATCTCGCAAACCGGTTTTGTTATTCAAACAGAAATTTGTGAAACAAAAAAAAAAGATTTGGAAACAAATAACTGTCAACACCCCTTCGGTGAAACAAAAGAGTTGGAAAAAAATTAAAAAATAAAATGAATCGCGTCCCTAATCCGCTGTGCCGTGGGAATCGCAAGGTGAAACGTATCTAAAACTAATTTAAAATGTAATATTCTTTCGTCTGTTGTTTTCGAATTTTTGATTAAGAAAGTTATTACTATTTGCTTTTTTTTTTCTTTTTCGCAATAATCTACATTGCTTCGTTTTTTGAAATTTCAAATTTAGATTCGTGTTCCTTATGATTTGAAAATGGACAGAAAACTAGTTTTGCGGACGGAAATGGAATTGCTACATTAAAAACCGGCTTTACAATATTCTTTTGGCTTATCATTAAATATTTTTAAGCAATAATAAACCAAGCTTAATTTTTCGAAACATTAAGATGCACACACGATCCGGAAATACGCATAAAAGAAGACAAAAAAGAACCAAGACAGCCTAAATCTCCCGCCAAAACCATTTCTTTTTTTTATCCGGCGTTTCTACATTGTCCAACCAATTTAAAACCAATAACGGCAATTGTAAATCGAAACATACGTTATTGTCACAAAAAAATATCACAGAACCGGAACGTCAAACACAAAATAATCACGCCATATGCCGAAAGCAAACAATCGTTGAAAAAGAAAAAAATAATCGACATTGCCGACAAGTTGATCACAGGTAATAATAGAATTATCACAGATTATTGTTATTTACATATCCTTTGTAAAACCGGATGCGACATAAGGACACAAAAAAGATTTTAATAATAACTTTGACGGAAGACCTTAACCCTTTCTTGGATAACAAAGCTTTACAATATGTTACCTTGGCTCATTTCTTTTTTTTAATTTATAAGGAAGGGATCATTCAAATTTGGAACGGGTTTACCTCGGAATAATCTGAGGTCAGTTGATCAAGAATGTTTGAAGACGATAGACGTGATTTTAAAGTATTTTTTGTTTTTAAATAAATACGTTATAGTTGTATTTGTAACTTGTATTGAGTGATGTGAAGGAAAGTTAAACATAAGGACTGTGATACAAGTTTCAGTGAAAACATTTCAGTTATTTTCTAACTTTAGGTAAGTTCGCACCGCTGGCGCTTTCTTGCCGTCGGTGTTTACAAAATTTAGGAAAAACGTTCCAAACTCACTTCGTCAGAAGTTTCTATATTTTAAACTATTTATTATTAAATATCTTCTAATCCAATTTTAATTATTAATGAATATTATAACTAATTAAAGATGTTTGATTTTCATAACAAAAAATTTCAGAAAAGATTTTTCCTAAAAACAACTAACCCACAATTCCTATCAAAAGTTATAAATAAAAAAAACTCACCTGAATTTCATTCACCAGCTTCTCAGTCATAATCTTGTGGTCAGGTGTTGCTGGTGGCTGCGGCGTAGGAGGAGCCGGGCCAGGCTGGCTGTGGGGTTCTCCCAACTGGTCCTGGCTGGGAGAATCTGGCCGGCTTCTGTTCCAGAAGTCCTGCATCTTAAACTGTCTCTGCGCCTCAGCCGCCTGCTGCAGGGTCGGAATATGGAGCGATAGAGGAGCAGCGCGAAGGTCCAGCGCGCTGCCTCCCGCTGAGGCCTCGCTGTTCCCTTCGGCGGCTGTCATCTTGAAGCTGTTCTGAAGCCAGCTCGCCACGAAGTTATCCTCCTCTTTCGGAGGATCCAGCAGCCTCGGGAACGGCGGCGCGGCGCCCGGCTCAAAAGCGCCCTCGCCGCCGACCTGCTCGCCCTCTTCAGCTATTTTTGGTACTTTAGCCTCCCTCGGTGAGCCCTCCTCTACCGCTTCCGTCTTCCGATACTCATGGAGGTCCCTGTACCTCTCCTGCAGCGCTAGGGATATGTTTTCATTGAAGTATTTCAACATTAATTCCAGTTTCGGACGTATCGTCACAACGAGGACATGCGATCGCTCGCAGTTCTTTTATTCACACTCTTTTTGTACTCCGACGATGTCTTCGGATCTGCAAGACAACAATCTTTTTAGCGCGACGCTTCCGAAAAATTTTTATTGAAAAAAGTTAACGCGGTTGAAAATTTATTTTAATTTTTCGCGGCCGCGTCACCCCCGGAAAAGCGCAAGTCCCGTGGAAAGCGGAAACGAGACCTTCTTGAGACGCGGGCGGACGACGACTAACTTCTTGGTGGAAAACTTGAGCGTCGCGACGCTTTCTTGCGGGGTGGGGCGGACGCGCGCGCCAGGCGAAGACGCCGGTCCAACTAGCAAGACGCGGCGCCGCCCCCGCCGCCTTAGACGTAGCCAAGAACATCCCCACCGACGCCGGGCGCACGCGCCCCGCGTTTTTTCCGCGGAAAAATGCGTCCGGTCAAGGAAAAGACGGTGCGGCCGGCGACGGGCGGCCGCCGTGTGAGCGCTCTCGCCCCCCCCCCGCTCGCCGCTCCTACACACTCGGACACAATTTCCCCAAAAACGCATGACGGACCACTCGGACTACGGCCGAAATAAGAACTATTAAAAAGGGCGCTAAGGACGCCACAGGGTGGTCGCCCCTCTCGCTCGCCCGACCCCGAGCCTATCCCACCCTTGCATGCTAGAACGGGACAAGTAGAGCTCCCCATTTTTTTCTAAGCCGCTATTAGTGAGGGAGGAAATGAAAAAGAATGGGTTTCTTTGTGATTTTTTCTTAATGACGTCTGTCTCGCTCGCACTTAGAGGGTTTGTATAGCGCTGTTTCGCGTGGAGTTTTTAAGCATTTCTTTTCGCGACGCCTCTTTTACTAGTGTATTTTTTTTTTCTATTCAGGCGGGGCTTAGCTTATGGGGATTTAGCCAACGATATTTTTGTGAGATTTTTCTTTTCCTGTTTTACCTAAAGTTGGGGAAATGGGTTGCGGAAGTTGTGTTGTCCGCCTTCTTTACATATTTATATCTTTAAACTTGTAGAAAAGTTATTTTAAGAAAGTTGTTTGGATCTTTTAACATTATCTTTTCTGATTTCAGGTACTTACTACGTTATTATTTCTAAGGAAGACTTTGTCTGTTGTTTTTCCCAAGTTTCCTTCAATCTAAATAAACAATATTTGGTGTCTAAGTAGAGCGCTGTGTTCGCTCCCTCGCGAAGCTTTTCCTTCACGAAAAGCGCCTACCGCTACCCCACGGTAGATGGCGTCACTTGCTACGAAAATTTTCTTCGTCTCATACTTAAACTCAATAATATCTTCTTTTTTTATAAAAAATTGTATATTTCCGACCAAATTTTGAAATATGTACTGTAATAATATCCATGTTATTTATTTGGTTGTTAGGTAAGTTTGCAAATATTTTCTTTAGTGATTTTATTATTAGTACGGACACAACCGCCCTCTATAATATTATAGTTATAAGAAATGTTTTAGCAAGGATATTTTTATTGTGAAATATAATGTTTATAAAGAAATATCTTTAGATTCGAACATTTGTATTTCTAAACAAACTTTAAGGCTTTTAGGTCTGATGATGAAAATTGTTCAGTAGTTTGAAACAGAAAAACTATTTGATACAAATGTAAAAAGAGGAAATGTTTTTAATTAAATATCATTGTAATATAATATTGTTTTAATAATATTATTAATTTTTTCAATGTGCCAATAAAAGTGTTGTATTATTCATTATTAAAATGTCTGTTACAAATTCAATGTGTATCTATTTTTGACCTCGTAAAATTATCTAAGTATCGAAGTATTATTTTTAACTCATGATGTAGTCTTGGTACTGAACACTATACTGACACAAAACAAACCACACAATTTAACTTCTCTTTTTTTGACTAACCGACATTTTGACAATTCAAAAGTGCCTGGTCTATATTTGAAATTTAAACATTTCTGAATTCTGAACCAAAACCCTGCACCAACCATTTTTAATATTTTTAAACCAGTCCTTGACTGCGATACCACCTGATGGTAAGCAGTAATGCAAGCGTTGATAGGCGCACTAGTTTATTAAGAGCCCATTCAGTCTAACCTTGAAAACACCTAAATTATAATGTAATATTTTTTAGACACTGAATTATAATCAATTATTTTTTTCAAAACAACTCACAGTTTTTTTACAATAAAATATTTTTTTTAAAACGGCTCACAGTTTTTTTTCCATGACCACTCCTTAGTACCTCCCGCTATGCTTCAACAAATCATTAGCAAGTACAAATTGCCATAACGATATAATGCGCAGGAGGGGCAACATGGGAGTGACTATGACACGGTGTCTGCACACGGTAGGTAGTTGGAATGAGTTAGAAAAATGGTACGTATTGTGTTTCCAAGGTGAGGTGATTAGCAGTGGCTTGGTTGTTAGAGAAGGTAATTGTTCTTAATGACTTCATTTTTTTTTTAATCTTGTACTATTTACTTTTTTTTTCAATTCGATCTAGTACTCTATTTTTGTTTGTTTGTTAATTGTCAAAAGTTCAGACACTAAATGACAAATACTTTTTTATAATATTTTGTTATTTTCGTTTTGAAGTCTACACAGTTCTTTTTCTGTTTTTTTTTTAACGTCTAAAGTTCAGACACAATAAATGATAGTTTCATTTTTTTTTTCTTAATGTGTGTATTTTACAAGACACAAACTTCACTTTTACTTATAAATTTTTTCGTCATTAAAATAGATGAAGCCATATTTCCTATCTGACTACCCTGAGAAAAAAACTAAAATTTAGGAATCCAGAAATATTCTTTAAACTAAATGAGATTGATAGTCTATCCGTAAAATAAAAGTAAAATATTTATGGATTAGAAAATTCATTTTGTAATTGTAATTGATAAATGTATATTAGTGCAAAAACTACTCGAGATTGGTATAATTATATTGTTGATACTTTCGCAACGATAGTAACTATTAAAAGAAATATATTTGCGAGTGTCGAGTACTCGTAAGTAGATGCTAGGGGTTGAGAAAACCCTCTATGAAAGCAGAAGTTTAAAATAGTGGCCAATAGATGGCGAAACTTGTCTTAAAAGTTGAGGTTCTTGTACGGAAATCGGTCAAAAATGTGTGATATAAAATTTCCCAAGACTTGGACGATATTTTTAGTATTAATATTTCGTACTCTTAATGCAAAAACCAACTAAAGGCACCAACATTTTTGTATTAATATATTATATTATTATTATGATGGATGCGAAACGCACAGGTCCGTTCATTGTGGCGGCACTTGGGGGAGGCCTATGTCCAACAGTAGACGTCTTTCGGCTGAAATAATGATGATTATTATTATTATATTCGATCAAATCTACGGGTTGTTTCCTTTTTGCCGAAACTATCTTTGTAAATAAATGTGGTCTGATAACCGGTTTTATCTGTAGATTTGTCTTGATGAGTTAAATCGATAGCTATATTTAACTTAATTTGGGTAAAAAATTGTAGATAGTTGGTTTTTGCAATAAAGGTACTAAAATCAGTCAGAATATGGGTAAAAGTACTAAGCACGGGGTGTCAGTAATGTCCTAGATAAACTTAGAAAAATACATATGAATTGAAAAAATCACATTGGTACGTTTGCCTGGTTTCGAACCCCGCAACCTTATGCATGAGAGGTAGTATTAATATCTTCTTTTTACTGCCCTTATCCCATATTACTTGGGGTCGGAGCAACATGTATCTATTTTCTTCGATTCTGTCCTTTCACCCGTCACACTATCACTAGCTCCCGTTTCTTTCATATCACTCCTCACACAGTCCATCCATCTATTGAGATAGTATTAATATAAATACAAAAATTTTAAGTTTTCTTGAGAATAGATACCCTACTCTAAACGCTAGATGACGCCACCAATAGCAAAAGCATTTCTTCTCGAGGTTAGATAAAAAACTTTTAAAGTTTTGGACATTTTTTAATGAGTGGGAAAATATTAAATAGTTTCTCCTTCTCTGGATGAAGCGAGAGAAAGAGTTGCTTTTGAAAACAGATTGAATAATGCTGCCTCAAAAAAGGAGTTTGGTAAGTACCGATAGGTATACTATAAATTTTGAATCAAAATGTTATGAAGGGTGATTTTTCTATCAGAAGCGAAACGCAGTGTATTTTGGTCAGTAAGAAAGACACGTCCTCTCGCTCCGCCTTAGAGCGAGAAAAGTCATTGGATGATTTTCGCCCTAAAAAATGAAGGATGATTTGATTTTAAATCAATTCAAACTATTATGTCATAAAAAGTCATATTTTTAATTTGACGTTTATTTGACGAATTACACAAGGAATTACTCTTGTATCACATATTCCTCATATCTACTTATGTTTACTTATATATGTACCTACATAATTTAGTTGCCACACAGTGGGTAACCGACTGGCTGCAGCGCTTCGTATCACGGGTTCGATTCCTGTGCGAAACAAACATTTGTGCATACCTATAGCATACAGCGGGTTTATGTATCATGTGAATGTTTGTTAAAGAACCCACAATACAATAGTAACCATACAACAAAAATAATCCATATGGAATTAGGGATTATTTTTGTATGGTGTAGGGTAATACTTTAAAGAAAAAAAAAAAACAAACTACTTTCACAAGCTTTTGTTCAGAAGAGACAAAAATCATAACGATACTTCTAAACCGGACAGAACCGACGACATAAAGAAAACAGCTAGCAGACCTGATGCTAAAAGTGGAAGTGAGGATATTTTGGGTGAAGCCTCGGCTTCAGGAATAAATAATTGATGGAGGAGAGGAGACTAATGGGAATACAAAGCAATCTTGTCTTGGCACATAAGAGCAGAACCTTAGACGAGAGGACAGTTACAACTTCCCAAACGACTTTCTCAAAAACATTTCACTAGTGCCGTAAATTAAAATGAATTTATTAGAGACTAGGCAACGTAAAACGTAAACGGTGAAGGAAAACATCGTGAGGAAACCGGCATGTCTTGGAACCAAAAAATGCGAAGACATTGACAACCATCAACCCCACTGAGCCCGCGTGGTGGATTACGGGTCATTCCCTCTCCTAGAGAAGAGGCCTGAGTCCTAACAGTAGGGACATTATAAAGCCGACTATGCTATGGCAACGTAAGTATGAATTAATTCATGAATCCGGAGGAATCTGGTGGCCGCGCATCTATTGTCTTACTATTGTGTCTCTAATTGACGGTATCTGAAGGGTTAAAAAGTTATTTTGCTCACACATATCACCCTGGGCATTTATTTATTTATTAAAACTTCATGCAACATAAAAGTACAAAGGCGGACTTAATGCCTTAGGCATTCTCTACCAGTTTACCTAGGGTGGTAAAGAGAAAAGCATGGCAGGTGCATAAAAAAAAGTTAAAAAAAAAGTTTACTAAGGAAAAAAAATGGCTCAAAATTATTTTCGGCATTAGGAGTCGCGGTGCAATCCTCGGTAACTATAGGCGCGGGCTTTAAGGCGAGGAGAAATGGTTAACTCGCAGTAAGGGGCGAGCTTCAGTCGTCGATGGCCCAAAGTGTTCTACGTGCGCCTAAAAGATATGTCAGCTACACCGTAGGGGCCCAGCACCGTATTCCCATCCCATTCCCTTTTGCTCCGGACCATGGCCAGAACCAGGGCCGGACGCAAAAGATCTCTAACGCCGCCAAAGAGTCAAAAGGCTAGAGTGATTGGCTCTTAATAAACTAATGCGCCTCTCCACCAAGGAATGCATCACTGCTTACCATCAGGTGGGATCGCAGGCAAGCACTAGTTTATAGCAGATAAAAAAACAAGAACATTTATTTCAAATAGAACATTTGCAGGCACTTTTGAATAGTCAAATGTCTGGACTGACCTCCAAGAGAAGTTAAGCTAAATTGAGCGTTCCAAAGCGTAGTTCTTTGTGGAGAAGAACGTGCAAGAAACTCCATGGACACTCTTTTAAATCATGTAAAGATTGCCGGTTTAATGTTTTTTTTTTTTAAGCAGAAAGATGTGCAGGCTAATAGTGGGCTCCCACTGCTGGCTTCTTGCACATCTTTACAGTATAAAAAAAGTACTAGAAATTGTTTTATTTTAAAAGAATAGATCTTCCAACTGAAAATGCCAAGGAAGAATATTCTTTAGCATCTCCCTAACGGACAAACAGACATTGGATCTAATAATAATATCGAATTAAACAATGAATCGAATGGCCCGCGCGGTTGACCCTGCATTTTAGGGTGCCCTCTACAATGTGCTCAACATTTCATTTTGGACTTCATTTTATTGTGTAAAAATATCCATCGTATCCATGTTTTTTTTTGTTATTACGAGCATGTAGATATAGAAATTTTATTTTATTCAAGTATCTACCAGATTTTTTGCTATTCAGTATTAAGAGTGGCGTCGAATTCAAATTCATTTATTTTGTCAGAATATGATACATATTATCGTCTTGAAATAAATTAATAGGTAGCTAGGAAATTCATAGATAACACAAAACTAAATCACCTAAAGTAAACCTACAAGTTAATGCAAAGTCAATACTTCATCATCATCATCATATCAGCCGAAAGACGTCTACTGTTGGACATAGGCTTCCCCAAATCGCCACAACGATGAGTCCTGTGCGTCATGCATCCATCGGATTCCTGCGACCCTAACCAGGTCATCAGTCCACCTTATAGAAGGCCTTCTATGTCTTCCGGCTCTGGTCGACACTCCAGAACCTTTTATCCCCATCGACCATCTGTTCTGTGTGCAATGTGCCAAAGTCAACAACTATCTGACAACTACTAGAACTGCCAATAAAGTCCAATATCTCCAGGACCCGTGCCAGCACCCGTCTTAAAAATACCACTCACTTAAGCTAAATAAGCTAAATATTTTACAAGCTATTCAAAGATAAAGATAAGCTACGTTTTAACCTGTCACTTGGCAGGCGAATAAATCGGTCTGTCCGTATCAGTGATAGATCAGCTACACCTTTCTACTTTATTGGCTTGGATGTTTTGTTAATTAGTTGCGTTTTGTACCTTGTTTTGTTAGTTGAAAGTGTTTTAGTTTTATATGTACTAGTGCTTCTAGTGACTCTTGCGTGATGATAGAAAATTATCTCAAGGGAATATAATCCTTGGATGTAAAGTGTATGTCCTATGTGCTATTCTAGGACATGGGCTACCTGTGTATCAAGTTTCATCGAAATCCGTTCTGCCATTTGAGCGTGAAGAAGTAACAAATATATACTCAAACATACACACCTAAAAATTAGCTCCTTTATACTCGTAATTCATTCATTCGGTCATTAAAAATCACGCTAATACGTGATTTTTAATGACTCTAAACTACATTATGTATAGCAATAGAGGAGTTCATTCATAATGGATCTTGAAAGAAGTCCGTCGAACCGTGTAGGGTCTAGTTATATAGTTTCTTTTTAATTTTTGATTAAATTTTTTATAGTAACATATCCTGGATTAAATTAATTTAACTAACGATACTTCATAGTATTTTAATACTTTATAGACGTGACCAGTATCGATATGTAAAAAGGATAAGGCAAATGAAAAAAGAAAAAATCTCAATCTTAAATTCCAAGGTATTTTTTTAAATTATATAAGCTAGTGTTTGTCTGCAATCTAAACTGATGGTTAGCAGTGATGCAGTCGTTGATGGTGAGGTGCACTAGTTATTTAAGAGCCTACTCACTCTGGCCTGAAAGACACTTAAATTTAATCGGATGGGAAGACTATTGCTGGTAAAAAATACGAAATCAACGACAGCAAGCACCTCAAAACATACCTCTAGGCTAGAAGGAACGGGGTGGGTTTTTAGTCAGTAAGAGTCTGACACTATTTCTCGCTCCGCCTAAGAGCGGGGTTTGTCATTGTATAATTTTCTCAATGACAAACCCTAACAAAACAAAAAAAAAAACTAACTTCATGCTAGTTTTTTTTGGTTTTTGCATGATCAAAACAAAATTATAGCACACTAGCTGCTCCTAGCGGCTTCGCCCGCGTGATAGCAGAAAATGATCCCAAAGGAACATACTTCCGGGTTAAAAAGTATTCTATGTCCTATTTCAGGATGTGTTCTATCCGTGTACCAAGTTTCATCAAAATCTGTTTTGCCATTTAGGCGTGAAGACGTAACAATCAAACAAACTCACTTTCGCTTTTATAATATTAGTACGGATTGATTTATTGACCTCAACAATTGAGCCCACTGTAGAAGCGCCATGACAGCTGGCCACGTCCATTGTTATTTTTATATTAACTTGCATAATTTCCGGCAGCCGTATCGCACATAACTATATTATATAACTTTGTTGTATTCTGTATATTATCTATACATATGTATAAAGGGGAAACTGACTGACTGACTGACTGACATATCAGACACTGCCAAAACTATTGGGACTAGAAACATGAAATTGATTGGCCTGTTGGTTTAGTGGTTAGTGGCCCTGACTGCTATGCCGGAGGTCGTGGGTTCGATTCCCACCCAGGACAAATGTTTATGTGATGAGCATGATCATTTGTTCTGTGTCTGGGTGTAATTTATCTATAATATGTATATATTTAGAAAATATAAGTATGTTTATCAGTTGTCCAGTACCCATAACACAAGCTCTGCTTAGCTTGGGACAAGACGGCGTTGTGGGATAGTTGTGGAATATATTATATATTAAATTATATAATTTTGTACAAGGCTTACTTTTATCATCATTTATGATGACACGTAAGCGAGCATAAAAAGAGATTTCTGTAAATTCAACTCGTGAGTGAACAGACATACTTATGCCCCAGCCACCGTAGGCGTGGGTATGTAGACGGCGAGCATTGGGTAGTTCGCCGTCTGGTTGTACGGTAACCGGACTAAGCTCGAGGTATTGACGACGCGTAGTGTGCTCAAGGAAATATCAGCAAAAACGTAGGGGCCTGCCGTAGCCTACTGGGGCCATGGGGAAACTTCTGTAAAGAATACACGACCGTGATTCTAGAACGCTAAAGGTAACTAAAGGAATATTGGTGTTTTTTGAGGTAGGTAATCGTCTAATGACTTCTCCCGCTCTTTCGTGTCAGACTTTTACTGACTAAAAGTCCCTCCTCTTTCTTCTTTACCTTCGACTAGGGATTTCTTTCACACAACCTATGTCGATAATTGTACTAGCCAGTTTTTCCACCACTCAATTCCATGTGCCAGGAATTGAGTAGTGGAAAGAAACCAATCAATTTATATTCATTAAGACAGTCGAATTTAATAAATAAACAGAAAACTATTGAAAACCACAGCATTTTATTAACCCTACGATCATTAGTGGAGGAACCTTCAGTTTTAAATATTTAATTTCTATTGCTACTAAAAAACGATAAAATTATGTCAGGTGTAATTTTCCCACATTGGTTATACTAATTATCCATCGTGCTTATACCCAAACGGATTTTTAGATTTTATAACTACCAACTTTGCGTTTTATTGACCCACCACTTGATCGGCATGCGGTGGACATGTCCACCCCAGTCTAAAGAGCTAATGAAGGAAGACAGGTAAGCTTTAGTCAGTTAAAATCTAACGCTCCCGCGCGCTCAACCCTGAACGGATGCTGGAGTAATTCCATGAGCTCCCATCTAAAAAAAAATTTCTTCAGATAGATACCACGAGCTCTTATAGCGATCCATTTTACTAGCTAAACTGAATTGTTTTAAAGGGATGGAGCTATATAAGGTATATATAGTGTACATCTCTCGCTCACACGACTGTCATTTTATGACGTCATGGTAAGGCCCCAGTTTGCAAAACTTGCCCGAAAACCATTCAAGACTGTAATCTAGACGCACTGAACCCTCCTTCCGCTAACATCTCACCCCTCAACAAACACCGATCCATGTCTCATTTAAATAATTATTTAAACAGCACACACATCATTTTCTCACGAACTAGTCTTAGAAACACTCGTCTATCTCACCATCTTGTCTATGCCGCTCAAGAGTTCCCATAGACAACAAAGAAGGAACCCCAACGACCAAAAACAACCGGTTCCTTTTTGTTTTTTGAAAACAGAAACAAAAAAATGGCGACATTATTAGTGCCCTTACACGTATTGAATTGAAAAGTTGATTTGCATAAATTAAGGGGTCAAATGGATCCTGTATAGTTTTTTGCAGGGTTAAGTGCAACGGATTGATGAAAGAGTTCTAGTGTTGTGTTTCAACTGGTTTGTGAAGGGTTATGATATTTGTTAGGTTTTTTTTAGGTGAGCTAGTTTGGTTGCGCTATTGAAGATGTATGGGATTGTGACAAGGTGTGTAAAAGGGGTGCAGAGATGTCCCAGTGCTGATAAGGTGGCGTTTTAGAATAATAATTGCAAATCATCAGGGTTTAACTTAACAAATAATAAACTATTACGATCAATATTAAACTTGATTCTGCACACAAAAAAGGGAGAGGATGACAAACGTTGGTAAGGATATGCAAAAGCTTGGACTTACAGATGACGATGCTAACCAACGAAGGGAATCCTGCTGAGTTGCGGAAACGAGAACAAAGAAGATATTAAACTTGATTCCCAGATAAAAACAGATGTTTTTTCTATCATCTCGCTTTTGACCACTATCTCAACTGATGGTAAGCAAAGATGTGGTCGATAATGGATCACGCTTGCCTAGGAGTAACCTATTCATTATAATTTAAAGACCTCGAGGTTGTAGCTATCAGGAAACACAGACTCTAGCAGCGAATTCCAATCCTTAGCTGTGTGTGCAACGAATATGTTCCCAAACCGTATTAGCGAATTTTTTTTTGACGATTGTTGGTGATAGACTTAGAAACAACTGTTAATGTGCAAAAAATGATTATGTATAATGTTTTTCAAAGAAAAACAAGAGGGAAATAAGTTCCAAAACTCTTGAGGTGGGCATGTACCTACTACCGAATTCCTAGACAAAGCAATCCCTGGTCGATCGTCCGGTAGCTCGCCGTCCTACCCTTACGGTAAGAACCAAGCTCAAGTCGTCAACGGCACTTAGACAGGGTGCAAACGTGTCTTGTATCAGATACAAGCTACTCACGAATACTTGATTTCTATAGAACCAGTATGAAATCATCCACTCCTTGCGCATACGGAAACATTTTTTGTGTCCAGTTTCATCCACTTAACACATACTCATGACAATCAAAAAGTGTTCGGTGTTGGTAACTGAAAACTAAAAGTGTCTATATTTGGGCAGCGCCTTAGTGTTCTATGCGAGTCTCAAAGAGATGTCAGCAAAACCTTATGGAACCGAATTTCTGAATACGAAACCTGTGTTCCAGGAACACATAAGAAAACTGAACAAAAAGAGTGAATATAGGCTATGATAAACCATTGCAATTCACCATCAACGATTGCGTCACAGTTTACCATTAGGTGGGATCGCAGTCAAGCATTAGTTTATAACATGTAAAAAAAAAAAAGCGTGAATGTTGGTTTTAGTTAGTAATATATAGCCTGACATAGCTACTCATTCCACCCAGAGTAGGAGAAGTGACTGGATAATATCGCATCTCAAAAAAAAAAACTTTACTGAAATATCGTAAGTACCTAAGTGGCGTTGGAAGGCCTCCTACAAGATGGGCCAATGACCTGGTAAGGGTTGCGGGAATCCGATGGATGCGAGACACACAGGACCGTCCAACAGTGGACGTCTTTCAGCGGAAATGATGATGATGTTGATGACAGAAATATCATGTGGTCAATCTAAGACCAAAATTCTCAATACCGACAAAAAAGCAGGTACTATAACAACATTCTTTGACTGGCCTGTTGGTCTAGTGGTTAGTGACCCTGACTGTTATGCCGGAGGTCGTGGGTTCGATTCCCACCCAGGACAAATGTGTGATGAGCATAATCGTTTGTTCTGTGTCTGGGTGTAATTTATCTATAATATGTATGTATTTAGAAATATATAAGTATGTTTATCAGTTGTCTAGTACCCATAACACAAGCTCTGCTTAGCTTGGGACTAGACGGCGTTGTGTGATAGTTGTGGCATATTATATTATTATATTATATTATTATTATTCTCACCTAAAAACTCGAAATAGGGAACTACCTAATATAATTATAAAAAATATATCTACACGCCTACCTTGCATTCCAATTAAAAATCAATCATAAAAATATCCGTTCGACGTTTAAAATTGGTTCAAAATGTAGAATTGAACTAGCATCGGAGGGTTGTTTGAATAAAAAGTCGTGGGGTCATAACGACCGCCCGCTCACGCACCGCGACCTATTTTTAATCATTTTTGGAAGAAAGCCTGAAGGGTTAAGATTGGATAGTGTGGAAACGGCTTATTTGTATTTTTTTTTATTTTCATGTCAAAAATACTTCAGACTTTTTTTCGTGTAGGTAAACGTATGAATAAATGTTCATTTTGGTGTACAATAAAGTTTATTATATTCTATTATTTTCTTTCAGTCAGCTATCAAAACTTCTTATAAAATGAGAGATGAAGTTACCCATAAGGAAAGTTATAAAAAAAAAAAACTTAAAAACACAACGTGGCAACGCCGCCAGTCTTTTGGGCACACTTCCAGTCGAATTTTTTGACTCCATATTTTAGGTAAGAGTTAATGTGTATATAGTTTTAATTAGTTAAGCGTTTTTATTTTTCATGTTCTTTCTATGTTTAATTTTTTTTTAATAATAGATACTTAAAAACTTAAAAAAATATGTTAACAAAAAACTGAAACCAACAAACCTAAAGCCTTCTCCACACTAGTCCAGTCACTAAAACATTATTGATGCGAGTATTCCGTGACGAGTGTACGTACGAACAAAGGCAAGTGTGTCTGTTTGTGTGATCGATAACTACAAAACGAAATGCGTAGTTTTCTAACAAATATTCAGGTCGTATTTTTGTGGCATGTTTTATTGGATTATAATTTTTGAGCTGGTTTTTGTTGGATTTTCGAATATTTACAGAGGAAACAATATTTCCGACGTAACCCGAGCAATTGCCAAACTTAAGTGGCAGTGGACACTAATTACCACAATGTCTCAAGACGAAAGTCCACCACCACCAGTGCGTGTTGCCAGTGATGACATATGGCTCCGAAACGTGGTCGAGAGCACTGTCTCGCCCGCTTACTTGGTACGCGTGATCAAGGCATTAGGATAGGCTTACGTCCAGAAATGGACATGTTTCGGCTGAAATGATGATGATGATGATTTTCCAAACTATCAACCTTGCATACAGCCCAGGACTGAAAGTCACATTATCGCAAACATAAGAAATGTTTTTTAACCGAAAGACGTCCAGTTTTGGACATAGGCCTCCCCCAAGCACCGCCACAACGACCAGTCCTGACATTTGACGATTAGGACACGTAGTCGAGGTTTAAGTCCGCAGTTTAAGTCCGCAGCAGCAGTTTATCAACTGAAATGATGATGGTGACCAAAAATCCACGTGGTCCATGCTTTACCGTTTGACAGTTATAAATCGTTGATTAAATTTCACTTTGTCAAGCGCCATTTTGATTAGAGATGGGAAATCAGCGAACAACCTCATCCGCTCTGGATGGAACCAGTGGAAATGTCAGACTTTTACTAATCCGGGGCCAGGGTAATCCGAAAGGAAGCTCGAGCCCCAGTATGAAGAGGCTAGAAGAAACGGGGTGGGTTTTTAGCCAGTAAGAGTCTGAAATTATCTCGCTTGTCATAAGATGATTTTTGCCCACCGGAAAAAAAACTTACTAACTAAAATCCATCTGTGTTCCTTCAGTTACCCTTTACGTTCCAAGGTAAGGCACCTCTTTCAAACAATCCCGTGGAACATAAGAAATAGTATCGTGACGATGTTGGAGGAAATTCCTAAGACGGAATTAGATCTATTTTGAGCTATGCACGTGTACAAATTAATTGAAGAAATGGGTTACAGTGATAGGTGACAGGCTGGTAACATGATTGTTATGTACTCTCTATATTGAACTTTAACCATGTATGAGATACCAGCTTTTGCCCACGGCTTCACCCGTATACATCACTACAGAGTATAAAACAAAGTCGCTTTTTCTGTTCCTACATCCCTATGTACGCTTAATTCATGAATCCCCAAGCGACACCCGGTGGCCGCGCATCTATTGTCTTACTATTGTGTCTCTAATTGACGGTATCTGAAGGGATCTTTAAAACTACGCAACGGATTTTGATGTGGTTTGTTTTTAATAGATAGAGTGATTCAAGAGGAAGGTTTATAGTATAATATTGCACCCAAACGAAGCAGGGGCGGGTCGCTAGTATAATATAGAATATGTCACTCAAAAATAAGGTTGAGTTCTACCGATGAAAACAAACGGATCAGAACTTTTGGGGATTACCTCCTACAAACAAAAAAGCATAAAAACTAACTTTACCTCTTTATAAAATTAGTATACCTTGTCCACTTCGAATGATTTCTATGAATTAGTTGGAGAAGGTGTTTTTTTAGCACAAAATAATCAAAATTTATATAACTTAAAAAACACATTATAATTATTGTCTCGCAAATACACCAAAACGGTCAGCTACAAATGAACTACGTAAATAAAGTTAAGATATAAAATAATCAGAAAACCTGATAATAACTTTGAAAATTATTAATTCAACATCACACTATGAATATTTCCGTAAACGCGATCTCTTTCAAATAAAAAATAACACTTTAATATAAAAAAAACAACACCCTTCAAATAGACCGTTAAATAATTACAAAAGTATCAATCTACGATAAAAAAGAAACAAAAAAAAAAAATGAACCCTGTCCAAACATAGCGTGTCAAATCCCACAGTTCACTAAACGGTAGCTTTTTTAAAAAAATACCCACGTGTTAATCTTGACACGATTGCAACAAAAAATGGTAAAAAAACGCCCCTCCTATCCTATCGCTCGACCAATAAAAAGTTGAGAAAAAAATATGTTAAAACGGCTTTTAGAAAAAAAATGGCGTAATTGGTGGCGAGTGTGCCGCCTTTTTTCTATTGAGGGCATTTTTTTTGCCCGTGGGGTGCATTTTTTGTCCCTATTATGAGTGTTATAGACTGTGAAACTGTCAAATTGTATAAGAATTATAATTTGTATGGGTTTAACGCTGCATAATTTTGTTAATAATAGCTTGTGTAGCGTAGCATGTTTTTTTATTGTAGGTTTTTTATTTTATTGACTTTTTTTCCAGATGGGCAAAAACACAAAAGTTTTTTTTTTGAAAATGTTGAAGGGGAGAGTCCTTAAAAAATACCTACATCCTTCATCATCATGATGATGATGATGATGATGATGATAAAGGATAGGTTTGTAAATATCTCGCGGTAAAACTGTTGGGACATCTTTACATTTTATCTTTTTTTTGTGTAATTCACTGCGGTGCATTTTTAGAAATTTTAAAATCTGTAAGTGCCTTTTTGGTGTCACTTAAGAACTATTTTGTTAAGAAATATATGCTTCTTGCTACAGTAATGTTTTAAACAAAAACAATCTCAAGGTTTTTATACTACATAACAATACTAAAAACTTTATATCACTTAGTTTATGTTTCCGTTAACCTTTAGTGTCACAAGAAAAACTAATAAATCAATTATTTATAAAAGCGACATCTAACGGGTAATAGATAAAAACGTGATTGTTCTAATTAGACTTAGCAATTAAAAATTAATTATACTAAAGTAAAGTAATGGATATAAAACACTTTTTTTTGTAGCAATAACCATTTAAAAAAAAAATCTGTCGAATATCTTAAATGGCCAATATAATTCTAATTAGAGAAAAAAGGAAGCTCTAATTTAGAAAAATTCTAACAAGGATTAGTTTTAAAGTATTATTTTCTAATCTCTAAACTTTTAAAAAGTAGTATACGTAAGATATTTATAAAAAAAAAAAATTTTTTTTTTGTAAAAATCTATCCAACACACCACAAATTTTAGTTACAAAACCGCGCCTATAATATTAAAATAAAACAACACTTGAAAAAAAAAAAACACTTGAACTATAAACCATAAAAAAAGAAAAATACAAAAAAGTCACTGTTACGCAATAATGGAAAATTTTTACCTCATTAGTCTGAAAAAACAACCGCCCCGCACTGCGTCAACTTATAAAATTTCCATTTAAAACACGCAGCATTATTATCTTTTTTCTAACGAAAAAAATGCACTTTAAACCCGCACTTAGATTACATAAAAAACTTTCAATAACACTGCATTTTCAACTCAATTCACAATAGGTTTAAAATTGAATTTCTGTTGAATTTATTTGTGTGTTACGTCATTTTGACTTCATGTTTGTGTTCCTTGGTCTACTTTATTGGTTAGTGTTGGGACATTATTACTTTAAGATTTAGTCAAGATGTTGGTAAAAGCTATGACTCAGGGTTGATGACATCAGAGTGCAAATCCTGTACCCTCACTCTATCTAGCTTATCCAGCCTTAAATGTTTCCATTTCTAGGATTCAGGCCTCCTCTTTAGGAGAGAGAATGTGCCACCACGCTGGACTAGTGTGAACTGGTATAGACTGGATAGTATTTCCCTCAATAAGGCATAAATTATACACAGCGAGGGAGTTGTATTCCGTGACGGAGCCTTTCTTTTTATCAGAAAACAAAGACTGAGTCTCCGTCCGGTTATAGCAGCTATAACCTGCTATCAGGCTATAACCTCCCCCATGTTGTAGCTATCTCCCTGCCAGAATCTTTGTTTCCTGATGGCTTCAACTTAGGGATCTTTAAGTCAAGAGAGGCTACTTCTAGGCAAGCGTGCTCCATCGTCGACCACACCATCGCCTTCCATCAGGTGCGATAGCGGTCAAGCGCAAGCCTATCAAAAACAAAAAAAAATAGAAATAAGGGCCAACTACTCGTAATTGCATTCACAAAGAACTCCCACTTGCAGTAAATGCAATTGAATCAGCCTAAAAAAAGATAAAAGATTGTACCTAAGTAACAATAAAAATGTAATTGGATGAAATAAAAGATTATGATCAACTCAATTAGTGAGTTGTTCTTTTATTGAGTGACATACGGGTCAATGAAGCTTATAAAAGTGGCTGATAGCTAAAACCTTGGGGTCTTTAAGTCAAGAGAGAGTTGGTTACGTTTAAGCAAAGCGAGCTCCATTGTCGACCAAAACATCGCTTACCTCCTCCCTGCGTCGTATTCCTCAATGCTGAGGGTCGTGACCTCCCTGCTTCATCACTTTATCCCTTATGATGTCTTTCCATCTGTTTCTGTCTCTGGCGATGTGTAGTGCACTGTACATCGTAGAGTCAAGAGCGGTGCGGATCTGTTCGGATCTGTTCGAACATCGCTTACCATCAGGTGAGATAGTGGTCAATTGCAAGGCAATTATAATATAAAAAAGCTATAAATAAACTATTTTATTAAGCTACAAGAGCTTTAGTATCCCAGAGATATTTTTTAAGAAACATATGAACCTTAGTTTTCATCTATCAATAATTCTACTCTGAATCACTGATCTACATTTGAATAAGGGTTTGACATTGGTTGTCACCGAGATGATATTGCGATTTTAATTACTCTACTACATATTAGTTTTTCACGTTTAAACAGCTAAACGAATTCGTGTACGTGAAATCTGTAGACGTTCGGACTATGTTCTAGAATAGCACATGAGATATTTTTTATCTCGGAAGTATGTTTCTATAGTGATTACTAGGTTTCTAAATCAAAATGATGAAGAAATTATCTATAGAATCCAGTAATCAATATTTAACCTAAACTGGTATACAAGGGTAGTCAGATAGGAAACACCGGCCTAATCTCGTTTAAACTGACGAAAAAAAAAAATACGTGTAAAAGTGTTTTTTTAAACATACTTACAATACATAAACAGGCCTAATTCTAACAAAAACGAAGAGAAAACGAGAAAAAAAATCTATCTGGAAAATTATATTAAGACCACAATCACAGCAAGAATTGTGACAAAACTTGAAAGTAAAATAGCCATTTAGTCAAATGTCAGATTACATAAAATTAATAAACTAAACTGAGTCGATCGATTGTCTTTAGACAGAGTCGATCTCGACTTATATTGCACAAGCACATCACTATTTGCGCTAGTGTGCACGTTATCTCAACGTGCAGTTGATAAAATTTTGAAAAATCCACAACTTTTCCGCGATAACCCCGCCCCGTTGCGAGGAAAAAAAGCTCTAGTGTCTTATTCATAGTCAAGTATTTTATTTAAACAAGAAATAGGTACTCATATTAATACCAAGAAAAAATTAAGAAGGTTAAACATGATTATAAAAGTGATATGATAGCCCATCTAAAGGCAACTATTCACCTTTCTGCAGTACCTGGAGTACCACAAGTGTATTAATCAACTATTAATAAAAGGATATTATTTAAGTATTGTTTCAATCTGTCCATAATATAGCTTCATGGAAAGACCCCCATGAAGATAGCAACGTGCTATCTTCATGGCAAATTATTCTGACACAACTTAAAGGGGTTGAAGTCTACTGGGGCCATGGATGATGCGAAAGAGAACCGCGAGGCCTTGGAACAAAGGCAAAGAAGGAATAGGAGTGGATTTTCGTCCGTAAAAGTCTGACCTGCCCTCCCGCTACACCCAAGGGCAAGAGATGTCTGTAGATGATTTTTCAAATACAAAATCCATCATCTTCTCGTCCTTGTCCCGTGTTATTTGAAATCAGTGTCAAACTTTTTTTTTTCATTCTCTCTTGTCACGCGTTATTATCCCTTACCCTTTTCTTTCATTTCTTTTCTTCACACAATCCTTCCTTTTTTTCTTTGACTTCCTTCTCCCTCTCTATCCATTCAAAAATATACTCATAACTCTTTTAGCAACATGCGTTTCATTCCTCTGCTTTACATGATAGCCTTTTTACTATCAATATTTTTTGAAAGTTATTCACCAATCGCCCCTATCTACTTGATAAAATATTGCGCTGACACCTTACTCAACTAAAATAGACAAACAAACATAAGCAAATAACATCATACACACTCGCATTCACCTCCAACCCTCAAACGCAAGAATACGTTGAGCAAACAAGAAAACATGCGTGCAAGACCAATACATACATACATAGAGACAGCATCGGACCGTACTATGAATACAGCCCATCTTATAAATAGCTGTACGTTATCTTTGAATAAGTACAAGTTGCATGTATGTTGCAATCATAGAGCTCTTTGTATGAATGTAGATAAAGAGCCACTTCTATTCGCAAACGATGAGAAACGCACGCAGAAATTGTTTGAAGTATGTCGAAGTAAGTTGGCCTAATTATATTAATTTTTTATCTTCGAAAGATGTCCACTGTTGGACATAGACCTCCCCCAAGCGAAGACACAACGACCGGTCCTATGCGTGTCGCATCCATCTGTTTCCTGTGACCCTCACCAGGTCATCGAGTATTTTTTTTTATGACATATTTTTAGCTGTATTTTTTTTTTATTGATAGGCGTGCTTGTCCACTATCTCACCTGATGGTAAGCGATGCTGTGGTCGACAATGGAGCATGCTTGCCTTAAAGTAACCTATACGCTCTTGGTTTAAAGAACCTGGGAGAGGTTGAAGCTATAAGATACTATTATCTACACTAATATTATAAAGAGGTAAAGTTTGTTTTTATGTTTCTTTGTTTGTAGGAGGTAATCTCTAAAAGGACCGGTCCAATTTCTATAATTTTTTCACCGATAGAAAGCTGCTTTATTTCTGAGTGTCAAAAGCTATGTTTCCGTGCGCGAAGCCGTGGGCAAAAGCTAGTACTATATATATTCCCTGTGGTACCACCAACTCCGGCTATTAGCTAGATGCACAATTAATGTATTTCCAAAATCTTGTGAGTTTTCTAAAACGTTGATGTAAAATGATAAATGTGTGAGTGTTTCTGTCATAGCTTGTTTTTTCATTGAGGTAGTAAATCATCAATAACTCCTTTCTCTCTAAGTGAAGTGAGAGAAAGCTTCAGACTTTTATTGAATTAAACACAACAGTTAATTCTGTAGCCCTTTGCGTTTCAAGGCCGCGGTAATTCTTTTGAAGAATTCTGTCACCTTACTAAGCATAAAATCAAATATTTTTAAATCATGTTAATTTTTATTTGTAGAGAAACTGACTGACTGACATATCAACGCACAGCCGAAACTACTGCGACTAGGAGCGTGAAATTTTACACAAGGTTTCCTTTTATGACGTAGACAAGCACTGAGACAGGAATTTCCGAAATTCACCCCCTAAAGGGATGAATGGGGGGTCCAAAGTTTGTATAAAAAAACCTATATTCACGCGGGTGAAACCGCTGGCAAAAGCTAGTCTTTCTATATTCTTTTGCAATGTGACTGAAGCCTGGAACTTTTTTTATTTCTAAAACCGTAGCAAAGATGTGCCGACAAAATAATCGCTTTGTGGTTGATCTTGCGGTTATTTTGTTGAATGAGTCTAATATTTTCAGCTTACACCATTTACTAATTTTGTAAGCACTTGCATTTTGTTAAGTTTTATTAGCTTGTGTCTTATTTTTATAATAATCCCTACTAATATTATAAATGCGAAAGTAACTTTGTCTGTCTGTCGGTTACGCTTTCACGCAAAAACTACAGAACGAATTTAGATCAAATTTGGTAGGTAGGGAGAAAAGACACTGGAATAACACATAGGCTACCTATAATTCCACTGTTGAGCACGGGTCTCTGCCCGCGCGATATATACTGTAGTCCACGCAGGCGAAGCCGCGGGCGGAAAGCTAGTAAGATAAATAAAAAGAAGGCTTTTATTATTCCTTACAAAAAATGTTTTAGTGTGTTAGCAATATAATAAAAAAAAATCACCTAATAATTGTTAGTATTGTGGATTAGTACGTCCTTCTTCGTTATTCTCGTGTTCAGTGTAAAGACCGCCTATGGTGGTAAAACCCTCGTAGTCTGACTGATCTGGCCCAGAGTTTACCAGCTACTTTGATATGTCATCTTGCTACCTTTTAAATGGTCTGCCTCCGTTCCTTTTAACATTTCTAGTTTGTTATAATATGAGCCCATCCTTGTGGTTCTAGCCTCTGAATGCGGCCTGCTCTTTGCCATTTGGTATACGAGTATCATTACTTTTGAATGTTTAGGTTCAAATCGCGCGGAGAACTCAAGAATATGAATTTTATTTTCTATATTGCGTCATAGATGTCGCTACACTACCCCTTTTTATTTTAAGTTCTTACAGTCTATCCAAAAAGATATTGCTATCAGCAATAAAACTAACATCAAGGTCTCAAAAAGAAGGGAAGAGTCCCCTCTTCCTTTCTTTGCCATGTTATAAGAATAATTAGTTACTGATTCTGAACAAACTATATTCAGGTTTTGCATATACATATTTTAAATTAAGGTCTCAAATAATTTGATTTTTTAACTTAGATTTTTGTTATGCAGTTTTTGGTGTATCTTTTTATGTAACATTTATGGGTTAAGCTCGCCTTTGTGCATCAGCGGTTTTATTTTTAATTTAATTGTAAAGTTATGTACGATAAAGAATATAAAAATATTGTATATGTTCATAGTTAGTTTATGAATACCTACCTACTCGGAACACAACAGTACTTAGTCAATTTCTAACTAGACTAACATTACTTTGGCTACGTCTTAATTATATAAGAGCCAAACTTATATAAATTTTCTTTAAATTATGAATCATAACTTCAAACATAATTTAGGTTTTGTAATACCTATTAAAATGCGTTGTGAAAACAGCAGTTTACTTCACTACAATGTTAGTAGTTATAGCAGATTGTAGTAGTAGACTTATAAGACTTTAGCTAGGGTTGTCTCAAATGTAATAAATTGTTTTTATCGATAGTTTTATTGTTTTTATTATCTAATATAAAAAAATCTCGCGTCACTGTGTTTGGCTCTGACCTCGTGGCTTTAACCGATGTTATGTTTTTTTTTTTAATTGTCTTTGATAGGTCTGAGGATAAGTCGTTTATTTATTTACCATGCTAACCCCACCCTTCCCTTTTTATCTTTAATAATATACGAGTATATGACAGAACCCTCTACTAAGTCAGTTAATTTATATATATTTAGATAGTCCTTTTTTTGAATTGTTATTAATTTTTATTGATAATTAGACTAGGTTTTGCTAGCGGCTTCTCCCACGTAAAAGTAGAATTCTCATTACAATTTTTGGATCCCCGTTTTATCCCCTTTTGGTTTTTTTTTTTGTCGACGGGGAAAATCATAGGGGTTAATTTTGGAAAATCCGTTCTTATTCTTTGTATATATCATTAATATAATCT
This sequence comes from Mythimna lalbum, assembly GCA_949319445.1. Lineage (NCBI taxonomy): Eukaryota > Metazoa > Arthropoda > Insecta > Lepidoptera > Noctuidae > Mythimna > Mythimna lalbum. Next base: position 11,421,519 of record OX439371.1, on the reverse strand, counting down.
CTGTGCAAAATTTCAGATTTAGCTGTGGCTGCGAAATAACACGCACTGGAAGTAGTAAATATGCAGACTCAGTAACAGAAAGATAAGGTAATTTTTTTAACCCTTCAGATACCGTCAATTAGAAACACAATAGTAAGACAATAGATGCGCGGCCACCGGTGGTCGCTTGGGGATTCATGAATTAAAAGTAAAGTATTTTTTGTATCGGGTCAAAATAAAGATAACAGTGGTTCACTTTTATTTATGTTACTAGACTAGTCTATCCTTAAAAGAGCAAAATATATATATATTTTTTTAATATACAAAATATTAAAAGTTTAATTAAATATAATGAATTTGAAGTTGTATTTTACTACTTCATTTTACTTGCTATTGGCCCTCCATACTTAAGATAATCTAATTAACCCTAGATAGCTAACCTCCGTCGAAACGACGGGTAGCGCAAAGAAATATCGCTGTCTCTTTTTAACGACGTGTCCGAGAGCTTTGGCTCTTTTAGTCAACTCAGTCGCCGGTGAGTTCTTTGCAGTAGCGCACGCATCAAACTGGTAAGTACCGCAGTTTTTGAGATATGTAACTTTTAGCCGTCGTTCCGACGGATGGTTAGCTTTACCGTTAGCTTTTTAATTAGTGTGCATTTATATTTTTGACGTGTGTTGTGTTTCTTTTTAGATTGTAGTCAAATAAGTAATTAAAAAAGAATAGAACCAGGCAAGTGAACACTTCAATATTCTATTACGACGGACCACTTACTTTGCTGTCCTTCAAGCCAAAGCCATCGAAAGTTATTTACTTGTTATCGTCTTGCGATGAGGACGGCACTATAAACACATCCTCTAAAAAACCACACATGATCGAATTTTATAACTCGACTAAAGGAGGTGTTGATACTTTCGATCAGATGTGCTCTAATACGACGAGTAGTCGTTAAAACTAGTAGATGGCCAATGTGTATCTTCTACGGAATGATCGATATAGCTTCAATCAATAGCTACATTATACAGTCTCATAATTTACTAACGGCAGGGAAAAAAGTAGTTCCACGGAGGAATTTTATGAAAACATTTCATTTTCAACTAGTCGAGCCTTGGCTAAAGACAAGGCTGGCTAAAACAACGATGCCAACGCAAGTCAAAGAAAAAATCAGGAGCGTTCTTCATCTTTCTTCATTGCAGCCACCAACTATCAGTCAAGACCAGCAGTCATCAGGCCAAGCTTCTCTTGAAGAAGAAGAGTCATCAATTTCTTCAAGAGAAGAAAATCGCAAAAGAAAGATGTGTGGGAAGTGCCACCATAAAAAAAAGCGGATGACTAAAAGTGTTTGCGCAAATTGTATATGTGGTGAACATAAAGTTGATTTTTGCGTCACATGTGCCAAAGAAAAATATTTTTTTTAATATTATAATGACTCATTATGTTCCTAAGTGCCATATAAATACAATTAGACTGAACGTTGTTATATTTTTTTTATTGATTTTGCATGTTAAAGTTTTTAATTATAAAATGTTCCTTTTTTTTAAGTACTTTGAAAAGTTACTGTATTGATAAAAGTAAATAAACAAGGTCAATTTGGATAACGTATTTTTATTACTAAACCTATGCATTAACTTTCAATAGAAACAACAGGATGATTAAGTTTACATTTCATAGTAAAAAATAGTTTTTCAAATACCCGTCGTATCGACGGATGGTTAGCTTAAATAGGGTACACAAGAAGGTTAGCTATCTAGGGTTAATTTTAATCAAAATACTATTGCTAATCTGATGGCGAGACACACAGGATCGTTAATTGTGGCGACGCTAGGAGGAGGCCTATGTCCAGCAGTAGACGCCTATCAGCTGAAATGATGATGATGATGAAAATACTATGTACTATAAATTTATTCATTTTCTATAAGGTTCTTAATAACATTATGTATCAGATGAAAGACTAATTTATATTTGTTAACTTATTGCAGAAGCAGACTAAGCTGGATCAAATCAGAGCACTCCAACACAACAACACAAGAATTCCAGTTCGCTAATTAGAAAAAAGCCCGCCATAGCGAAAACAGCAATCCAATTAGACAAAATCTCGATGGAGATAAATTTATCGATATCGATATTCCAATTACCCCACACTAGAGGTCGCTAACGGCGAAGTGTGTTGCGCCGGCGCACTGTAGATAAATCTTTTTACTGCACACTTCGATTAGAAAATTCCTTTATTAATTGACTGGCTTAATTAAACCATTTTCTAAAGTTTCTTCCTTGTACTAAAATTATGTTAGAAGTTTTTTGTTGATTATATCGGAATATTGATCTGACCTGATATCATTTTTGAATTTTGACATTAGATGGGAATTTATAATAATAATAATAATAATAATAATTTATTTATTTAATTTGACAACATCGGTCCACTGGTTAGTACAAAAAATAAACTTATCAACTAAGGGTTAGTATTAATTAATTAAATAATCACACACACATAAACATCACTGACAATAGAATTGACTGAGAATTTTGACATTAGATTAAAATTTAAATTTAGAATTTTGACATTAGATTAGAATTTAATTTTAGAATTTTGACATGAGATTCCAATTTTACTTTTTAGTATTATCATAACTGTTATGGACATGTAAGGAGGTGTAGCGAAGACCATATGGGTAAAAACAACCCTTTTACCAGACAAAAGGGAGGGAGAGGCCGCCAACCATTACTTGGTGGTCTAAAATCGAGAGAGATCGACAAAGCCTAATGGCCTATATAAAACCTAGGACATAGTGTCCTGGCGCAGCATTCTGAGGAAAGTCGACCCCAGATAACGGGAGCAGGAACTGATAATCGTAAATATTAGATATCCACAGTTTATTTAATAATAGGGTTCCCAATTATTTGTCATAAAGAAACTGGTCTTAATCACTATCAAACAGATAAATGATAGCGGACAATATAACTCTGGTTGTTTGTGGCAGGATTATTTAGAACAAAGTTTATAAGCTGCTTTAATTATTCGAAAATTTTTGACAGATATAGCGATGTGAAGTTAGCTTAGTTTTGTGTCAAAATTGTGTACACAACTGGAAAATATGTGGAATCATTGAAACAAGCGCATCTCTGTAAAATGGAGGTGAAAATTTAATTGTATTATTGACTACCTCAGTGAAGCTTGCCGAGAAGTCTGTCTTTATACATTTGCTGTCAAATACTGCAAAAATATCAAGGAACTGTATTTTTCATTTAAACAAAATAGTATTATCTAAACTTAACACTAGTTATAAGCAGAAACTTTGTGAAATACCTACAAAAACAAAAAAAAAAACTCAGTCATCCTTTTATTGTAGACTCATAGACACCTTTCACAAAAGCCAAGAATGACAAAATAATACTTTCTGCCGGAGACTGTATTTCCTTATAGCTACAATCTAGCGGGCTTTAAATCAAGAATGAATAAGTTACTTCTAGGCAAAGGAGCTCCATTGTCGACCACATCATTGCTTACCATCAGGCGAGATAGATGTCAAACGCGAGCCTATTTAAAAAAAAGGGAGCCATATGGACAAGGATTCCAAGGAATTGAAACCACGACCTCCAGCATAGCAATCAGGGCCACTAACCACTAGACCAACAGGCCAGTCAAATCAAACGCTTGGTAGAAAATGAGATCGATAATGAAACTACACTTCATTCAGGAAGCTTTTACCTCACTCAATGTTTTACAACGTATGGCTGCAGTTAATCTCAAGAACATGGAAAGTTAGAGTCTAATTAATAAACAAAATATCGCTCTCGGTTTTATGATTACGCTAAAGAAAATATATTTTTTAAAACGATCCTTTCCTAGAACCCGCCAACGACTGTTTACAGCCTCTAATAAATAGCTTCAGCCTCTCTCAACATAAAAAATAAATTGCCAACAAACCTAACATAGATTCCCAAAGGGCACTATAAACTCTACGGTATTAGAAAACAGATTAAGATGAAGAAGAAAAATAAATCAACTGCCCACGCGACTCGCGACCTAGCACAACGGACACACACGGCGGGAAAAGGACGAAAAAAAAGGATGGAGCAAGACAAAAAAATCTCAAAAGCGACGCGAATATATCCGAGGCGAATGACCTGCGAAAAATAAGACGAAAACGAACTCCCGCGCACATGTGCGTTCGGCCATTTTTTTGTTTCTGTCCCTTTCTGACGCCAAAAAAGGTAGGCGGGCGCACGCGTGCGAAAGAGAGGGGAGATAAAAGAAAGCGCGCGGAAAGAGTTGGCGGTCGTTCGCGCTCCGGTTTAGTTCCGAACATTGCCGCTAGGTGCGCCAGTGCAGCGGGAAAATTTCTTCCTGTTTTGAGTCGGCGCGTTCCTTTTTTGAGGAACTTTAACTGCGCGTGAGTTTGCGATTATTTTTTATTTATGAATCATAATTATTTTAATTATGAATCAGTGGATTTTGATATTATGGTTTTTTATGAGCGTGTAAACTGACAGACCACATTGTTATTTTGAAAAATAAAAATTATAGGATTTAGTAATAGACTCAAAACAATTTTAAAACGAATCTGGGCATTTGTAAGCAAGTATTCTGAAAGCTACAGCCTTTAAAATGTGGTCCCTCAGTCCTCACAGACCAACTCCCAGAACACCCAGATCTCGAAAAAAGCCTTAAAAATTAATCTTACCTGACTATAACAAAACACAAAGCATCAAAGATAAAAAAATATCTTCGATGCTTTTGTTTTACGAAATGCCAATATGGTGGATCACACATGATTTTTTTAGAATGTTAGAAATGTTTATTCTGAATGTTAGAAAAATACATATTACACTTTACTTAAAATATCGCTCTGAATGCCTTGTTGACACATCGCGTGACCCAAGAACTAGCTTCTATCCTATACAGAGGATAGCATTGCCAAAATGTAAAATATAAAATATAAAATCTTCTAAGATTTATGACATATTGTAAAATAAAGTTTTAAACAAAAATTATCAATGTCAAAATGCAAAATAAAAATAATTATTAATGTCAAAGTCGATGAAAAAAAAAAGAAAATATTAGTGATAAAAAGGACATCTATATTCAGTCTACATCATGTTTTCTAGAATAGGTACTTTAAATATACAATGGATTTTGCATAACTTTAAAATATTAATAAGCTAGGTACCCGAATACAGAAAAAAAAAATAATCTAAAAGCTCTATGCCTAAACCAAATAAAACACTTAATAGCAGCAGATATTGCCCATAGCCCGTTTGAAAGTCCGTGTGCAATACTTTAATAGATACTTAAAATAGCCCATTCCTTCCTGTTTGGTACTGTTTTACCCGGCTGCGTAAAGTTAGTAAAGAAATTATGCACATTTCTGCAAATAATATATTTTTTAGGGATCCGTATTAAAAAAACAAACGGAACTCCTATAGGATCACTTTGTTGTCTGTCTGTTTGAAAGTCAAACTTCTAAGTTAACAAATAAAGCAATGTACGGGCATTTAATCCGCAAAAGACGTATATTTCGACACTTTCAAGGGAATCAAAATGTATAGGGTACTTTCCATTGACCTAGAATCCTGAAATTTTGCACAAAGCAAGGTCTTATAGCACAGGTATAGGAATAAATCTGAAAACAGAAAAAAGTAAACCTTCGTCACAAAAAAAAAAATTGCGTTTCGGAAAAATCTTCGAGACTCCATTCGGGAATTGTAGTTTGCACGGAACCCTCAGTGCATGAGCCCGACTCAAACTTGCCCAGTTTTTTTTATATAGTTGTGATCTGATGGTAAGTGATGATGTGATCGACGATGGAGCATGTTTGCTAGAAGTAACCTTTTCACTCTTGACTTCAATACCTCTAGGTAGTTGAATATGATTAATTTTATTTGATCTTTTTTATGAGTTATCAGAAAAGAGATTCTGGCACAGAGTTCCACTTCTTAGTTCTTCGTAGAATTCACTTGTTTAAAAAAAAAATTTGTATATCATCATCATTTTAGCCGAAATACGTACTGTTGGACATATGCCTCCCCCAAGTGTCGTAATAACGACCGATCCTGTGCGTCTCGCATCCATCGGATTCTCGCGACCCTTACCAGGTCATCCGTCGGAGGCCTTCCAACACTGCGTCTTTCGGTACGTGATAAAAGCAATGACTGCACAATGACGTTTTAATGGTAGTTCACTGATCAAAGGAACTGTCAAAACTTTTAGTAGAGTACTGCAGGCGTCATAAATTCATTAATCTGTCATTACATTACCATTTAGGCCATTTCTTTCAATGGAGTATCAGTGGTTGACCATTGGAGAGTCATAATGACGCCATTATATTTGTAGATAAGTTGTCAAAATCGACCATTATGAACTAAATACCATTGTTTTTTTTAGCAAGCCTTTGGGTTTTGTACGTAGAGTTGTTAAGTTTAGTTGTTGTTGTTGTGTTGTTTGTTGTGTTGTTTAGTTTATCTTGTAATTGGTAAATTCATCCCCAATAAATTAATGTAGTGTTTAAATAATAATAAAAAACAACTGAATCAAGGCTAACTATCAATTTACCAGGATCGATCCAAGCTTGAGGCACACGCCCATCACTGAAAAACACACAGAGTCCAGCTGATGGTATGGACATGTCATGCCGAGACCCGATGATCATATCGTGAAAAAGTGGCTTTCCATGTCTACACAGAAGAGAGGGAGTGGTAGACCGCAAGTTACCTGGATGACAAATGTCCGCAAGGACATGCAAAACCTTAGCCTTACGGGTGACAAGGCTTATCAGGGAAATGAATAGCTCCGCAAGAGTAAGAAAGCCGACGTGAGAGAGCCCGCGTGACGGGAAAAGGCGAGGGTGACGAAGGAGAAGAAGATCCAAGCATAAGGTACCACCCAAGACGTCGACGGCGCGCATTGTTCCCACGCGCCTCAAGGAGTTGTCAGCGACCGAAGGGACCCAGATGGGTCAAAGCCTACTGGGGCCAGGGCTATCCGAAAGGAACTCGAGCCCCGGTATGAAGGCTAGAAGGAACGGGGTAGGGTTTTTAGTCAGTAAGAGTCTAACACTATCTCCCGCTCCACTCAAGAGCAGAAGTTATAGATGTATGGGGTTATGATATAGGGGTTATAAGATGATTTTTGCCCACCGTAACAAAAGGCCTATCAACGAAATGAATGGCGCCGCAAGAGCAAGAAAGCCGATCCCGCGGGAAGAGGCGATGCAAAGCAGGAGAAGAAGATCCACCAGAACACCAGAAAAAAATGTATAAATAATATCTCAAATCAGTCTTTCCCATACATTACCATAATAAACATCCCGTTTGCATGCACAAACCAGTTTCGGTTGCCGGCTGTATATCAAAAAAATATAGTATTAATAACGAACTCTCTAGGTCTAACTATTTTTCATCCGAGACATATAAACAGTATTAAAACTGTTCCCTATAATATCTTCCTTATAACCTTTCCAAGTCATTCGAAAAAGAACTTTGTGTATAAGGCAGTAGAGCTTTTGTGTTAGTGTATTCTAATGAAACTGTCGAGCAATTGATTTAAAAGCTTGAAGGAGGTTTTAATTGATGCTTTTTCTCGGCATATTTATAGTTCAGTTGTTAAGGTGCAGTTCGATAATATTAGTTTATTCTAATTATTTTTTGGGCCCAAATAACTTAAAGGGACTTATGAAACGAGAGTTTTAGTAACTTGAGTGGTATGAATTTGACTAAGCGTCAAATTAACTAAACCAACGACAAATATTTATCATTATCATTATCATCAGCCTTTTTAATGTTCCCACAGCTAGGACTCAGGCCTCCTCTCTAGAAGAGGGAATGGGCCATAATCCACCACGCGGGCCCAGTGCGGGTTGGTGGATGCCACATAATATCTTCGAATTTTAGGTGCTAGGACATGTTTCCTCACGATGTTTTCCTTCACCGTTTTGAGAGCAGTGGTAATGAAGTAAGTTACACAAAGTAATGTGCCTGGCAGGGTTTGAACCCGCGACCTACAACTTGTAAGTCGGAGCCATTACCATTCGGCCACCACTGCTCTGATAATATTGATCAATACTATAAAATCCATAACGAGCTTACTAAAAGTGGGTAATTGAAATCCTAGTTAAGCGACTAAATTAATAAGTGAGCGACTAGAAATAAAATTGAGGCTTTACACGAGCTACTAAAAAGTTTACTATAAAAAATGAACTAACATAAATATCCAACCAGCAATAGAGCGCAACAATCTGTGTGTCAAAAGAGCTGACAGAATACTACGCTACGTCAAAATATGGGAAATATAAAAGTGGGAAAAAAGGTTGCCAGGCTAAAATAGGATTGGGCCAGTCACATCACCCGCATGCAGTCTGACCATTGTGCAAGAGTCTCTTCAAAGTGGGTATCTGAAGATGGACGACGCCACCGAGGTCGACCTGGGAAGAAGGGGTGAGATGACCTGGATGCCTAAGGCGGGGACTGGTTAGAAGTGGCTCGAGACAAGAAGTTGAAGGAGGCCTTTGCCCAGAAGTGGGACAGTATAGGCTGATAAAAAAAAAAACAACGGTACTTCACACCAGAACAGCTTCTAATGTTATACAAAGCATAGATCTGATCTTGTGTGAAGTACTGCAGCAACATATGAGCTGGTGCTGCAAAATGCCATCTAGCAACTTGAGACTCAGTGGAAAGGCTTGCAAAGAGGCTAATTGGTGATCTAGATTTGGTTAAGTCCAAACAACCAAGTATAGGCGTAAGGTAGCCAGCCTTTCGGTAATTTTACAGAGTGTGCGCGGGAATTGCATGACTTGATTCCACCATTTCCTTTCTACCAACCCACCCTGGGTTGGTAGAAAGGAAATGAAGACATCTGTGAAGATATCAACCTCGAAAAAAAAAGTACTATGTCCTGCTGTTTTCTTTTTTGAGGTGGGAGATCATTCAATGAGTTCTCCGCTTTAGAATGGAGCTTGGGGCCATGCTAAACTTTTACTGACTAACGCCATACATGTGTCCTATAATTTTTTTGCCCTTTGTGTTCTAGAAGTAGCGAAAAGGCCTTCCAGGAACACAGCAGGGATTTTCTAAAAACAAGTTTTTAGAAAATCCCTGCTGCCAAAGTCCTATGTCCAACTGTGGATGTCTTTCGGCTAAAATGATGGTGACCATGAAGCTTTATCTTTTAGTCATGTTCTTACGTAGATTTATAAAAGAGAACTAAGGTGGCCTACATAGTCCGAAGAATTGTTAAACTTAAGTGGCAGTGGTCAGGGCACATTGTTTGCGGAACAGATGGTCGATGCGTTGGAAAACATCCCACAAGGAAAACCGATGTCCTGGTGAGAGTCTCGGGAATCCGATAGATGCGAGATGCTCAGGACTGCTTGCTGCGGCAATACTTGGGGGAGATCTTAAGTCCACGAAAAGACGTTTTTCGGCTGATGATACTGTATTTGCATAACCATCCCCTTAAGATTAAACAAGTTTACTCCGATCTCTGCCAGTGCCGCGACTGAGCGAGATTGAAGAACATTTTTATAGGTACCATCGTGAAGACTTCCTAATCCAACCACTATTGAGTTTAGTCTGGCTAGATCATTATAGTAAATTAGTAAGGACTAGGAAAAATGGATCTGATGACAGTAAACTAATAGGGGAAATGCATTTTTTTAAATTATTTTTTGTAGACTCACGCTTTACCACTATCTCACCTGATGGTAAGCGATGTAGTCGAAGATGGAGCCCGCTTAAGCATAAGCATAATCAGCCTTTTAATGTTACCATTGCTGGGAGTCAAGCCTCCTCTCCAGGGGAAGGTATGGTGGATGTCTAGTTCACACTTCACGTGACTGAAGGGCTGGCTTTTATCTTGGTCAGAGACTAAACATTGCCATACAACGTGTACTGCCACGCCTGTTTTTAGGCACATTTCCAGTCACCAGCGTTTTTTTTTTTTTTTAAGTGGATATATTCAAATAACTTTCCTAATTTGAGTGGAACAAGAAACGTGTCAGATTCTTTAATGACGAAAAACCACCTGTGTTCTTTCAGTTGCCAATGTAAATCTATTTATATAAAAGGAGAAACTGACTGACTGACATGATGAACGCACAGTCAAAACTACAGGAAAAAGGAGTGTGAAATTTCTCACTAACCTTCCTTTTCTGACATCACCCTTTAGGTCGCGTTCAAACTCAGACAAGCGCATAACTTTGTGTCATTTATTTCATCATCACTGCTCTCAAAACGGTGAAGAAAATCATCGTGAGGACATGTCCTTGAACCAAAAATTCGAAGACATGTAACATTCACCAACACGCACTGGGCCCGCGTGGTGGATTACAACCCGTACCCTCTCCTAGAGAGGAGGCCTGAGTCGCAGGCAAAAGCCTAATTATGATGTACTACCCTTTAGGTAAGTGGATGAAACAGGGGCCAAAGTTTGTGGGGAGAAATCTACTTTCACGCGGGCGAAGACACTGACATAAGCTATAATTTTCTTCAAGAAAATCATTATTATCTCAAGCATCTACGTGGAAAAAAGCTAGTATTATTCAAAGCAGCCTGACGTAATAAAAGTAAGCGGTGTGTGAGCTCAAAAGAAATATAATAACATTGTGTGGACCGGGTCTGCCTGCTCGCCTAACCAGTTTTAAAAACATATCATATGACTATAATACTCGTACTTAGACATTAGAGTTTCTTATTAGATTTATTCTTTATGAAGGTTTTTTATGAAGTGAAGTTCTAAGAAAGAAAAAGTGTACTATACTTTTAATTCATGAATCCCCAAGCGACCACCGGTGGCCGCGCATCTATTGTCTTACTATTGTGTCTCTAATTGACGGTATCTGAAGGGTTAAAAGTGTTTTGCGACTGCGATCCCACTTGTTGGTAAGCCTTTGACGTCTTGGGCAAATGACTATGTACATTTTAATATAGGTACAATAGATTGGGCAGCATCCTCCAAAATGCAGGTGTATGGGCACTTGGGACACTCTGACATGTAGCTTATATTTTGAATAAAGTTATTAAGTCCTCGTGAATGCGGTGCCCGCATTCACGAGGACTTAATGAATGCCACTGATTCTTCAGTTAACGTCACCATTAGGGCCCAAATAGTTTGGCGAGTTTTCCATAGACCCGAAAAGAAGAAGAATTATTATTATTTGAATATTATTAGAATTAAGTTATTTTGTATGTATTTTTGTGATATTTATTTTGCTCTGTATATGCTATAATTTTTTTTTTACTTGTTATATTAAGTCATTCATAACAATTTCGTGTGTGCTTATTTTCTTGTTACTGAATACACGTTGTCACAAAATTTGTAAAAATGAATACAGTTTGGCAGAACTTTTGTAATGTGTATTGTAAGTAAATTTAGAATATACTAAATTAAAAAAAGGTATAGCAGCATCACCTCTGTGTCTATTTTTTGTTTCCTTCTTCTAAGTTCTTATTTTGCACGTAGTGTATAAATCGTTAAATAAAAAAAAAAATGAGCATAGATAGTGAAGTTTTTTTGCTTTATAAGCGAAAAAAAAACTACTTAATTCGAAACGAGTTTTACAAAACTCGTTTCGAATTAAGTAGGCGAACAAAATATAGTCACAGACTTCAGATTAATCCTGTAAAGGAATGTTGAGAAATAAGTGATTGAGTGGCTGAACAGGACCACTAAACAAATATAAGGTATTATAATATTGCACTGATTGACCGGTCCCATTGATTTTGATCCGGTTTACTTTAACTAGACTTGTCGGATACGATTTTGTGCTTCGGAGAAAAATATAGTAAAGTAGTAAGTATGATCTATTCTTTTATTCGTCTTTTCCTTTCTCTTTAGCTGCACCTCCCACTATTTTTCTCTACATCACCCAAAGGTTGACTGGTAGAAAATAGCCATTAAGTCCACCTCTGTACTTTTGTGTGCAATAAATTTAGCATTTAATAAATAAATAAGTACTAATACTTTTTAATAAGTTTATTCGTAAATACCATTATGCTGCGGGGACGTTTGAAAGAGTAATCGTGGCATAGAACACAAACGGCAACTGAAGGACACATGTGAGTTATACTCAGTAAAGGTGTGAGACGCTCTCTTGCTGCATTCTAGAGCGAGAGAAATATATTGATGAATTCTTACCTTAAAAAAGATACTTTCGTACCACTTGGTATATTTATGTTTTCAAGCTTCTATTTGTTGGTAATATTTGAGTGTATGCTAGTTTGTTTAGGTTAAATACTACAAAAGCATTATAAAACAGATACCCCTAACCGATTGAGCTGCAGGATCGCAATTTATGATTAGTGACGCCATTTTAAATCAAAAAGCCAACTGCAAAAATGACGAACGCGGGAATGGTAATTACTTTTTTAGCGTTATTTTAATGTAGAAAAATACTTATTAAAAACCTGAAGATGAATCTAATCTGTAAAGGATAGGTTGAAGTTGGTGATAGTTTTAGTTTGTCAAATATGTTTGATGTCTTGTAAAAACGTATGTAGGTCCTATACCTAAGGAAAAAAATTATAATTTGGATGATGCCTGACGCGTTTTGTCCAATCTTTAGGACCTATGCTTTAGGAACGGCGCGGGGTTTTTAGTCAGTAAGAGTCTGACACTGTCTCCCGCTCCACCCAAGAGCGGGTTTCGTCAAAGATAATTTTCCCTGTCGACAAAAAAAAAAAAACCTATGCTTTCATTTATATGATTGTAGAGACTACTTTAATCCTTTAACCACCTAAGTAAGATATTAAGCTGAAAAGAACAGATACTACACTTTGATTTTAGCCAAAAGGCCGAGAAGCATCCGGCAAGTGTCCGGACTGAACCCAAGACGTCGACGGCGCGCACTGTTCCCGCGCGCCTCAAGGAGTTGTCAGCAACAGGAGGGGCCCAGCTGGGTCGAAGCCTATTGGGGCCGGGGTTATCCGTAAGGAAACTCGAGCCCCGGTATGAAGAGGCTAGAAGGAACGGGGTGGGTTTTTAGTCAGTAAGAGTCTGACACTATCTCCCGCTCCACCCAACGGGCTACGGCGCCAAGCGGGGGTTGTCATTAGATGATTTTTGCCCACCGGAAAAAAAAAAGCACCTAAGTAAGATTGGTATGACGATTGTTTTCGTGTCTTATTTGCCAGGGTGGTGTGTTTGCGACTGGGTACTTCATTTCTTAGCTCTTCAATCCCCATAGGTGACAGAAGAGCTGACGAGATGGAGTAATTGGTCGTGGACGTGCGACCCTTATGGAATAATTGCGAGAGTGACTGTCGGAAATATCCGAGTTGTTACCAAAAAAATAAATAAAAAAATACTTTTTGCGTAACATTGATAAGCTTGCGTTTAGCAACCTTCTCATAAAACAATAGGCGATAGTGTGGTTAAAGACAGAGCCGAGAGGATATCTAGAATTAACTTATACACAAAAAAAAATTGACCAAAAAAACAAAAAAAAATATACGTCCAAACACAAAACTTCCTTTTGTTTAAAGTCGGTTAAAAACTGATTCATAAACAATACTGCCCACAAATTGACTACAAAACTAATGACGTAACCAAAAAAATTTCCCGCCAACGCGTTGGTCTACAAAATAATCCTAGACATAGGCTACAAGTTATGCCAGCCCCCCCCTATCCCCACCGCCAGTGACTCAGAACTGCGCGCGCGCATGTTTTGCAACCAAAATTCTACCGGTTCGAGACAATGGCATTATTAGGCGATAGACGCCATTTTGTTTTTAAGTTGAAGCTGTTATGTATCTGTTGTTGTTATGTAGATTTGATTTAGGTATTTTTGGGAGCTATTTTTAGATACCCACACATAGGCTAATAGAAACGTGGGTAAAGCTAAAATGGAGTACGAATTCTAAAAGATTCGTCAGCATCTTTGCCCGCGTGGAAGTAGAAAATGGTGTATCCATGCGCCAAGTTTCATCTAAATCCGATCAGCCTTTCAAGCGTGAAAAGATAAGAAACATACTCACAAACTTGATCATCATTTCAGCCGATACACGTCCACTGTTGGACATAGGCCTCCCCCAAGCGTCGCCACAACGAACGTTCCTGTGCGTCTCGCATCCATCGGTTTCCTGCAACCTTCACCAGGTCATCAGACCACCTTGTTGGAGGCCTTCCAACGTTGCGTCTTCCGGTACGTGGTCGCCACTCCAGAACCTTTCGGCCCCAACGGCCATCTGTTCTGCGAGCAATGTGCCCTGCCCATTGCCACTTAAGTTTGGCAATTCTTTGTACAAACTTGATCGCCATTATAATAATAGTGTGGTGTCTGTCCCAGCCTCGCACACTACAAATGAAATTCTCAGCTTTTCTATAATCGTACTATAATGATTATGCATGTATACACTAGCTTTTTCTTCAAGCAAAGGAGGAGGCCGACCTCACGAGGCAACGGTGCTCACGCCCCAGCTGTCGCCGAGATTTCGATCCCGATTTTCGGCCACCGTAGGCGCGGGCTTGCGGACGGCAAACGGGTAGCTCGCTGTCCGACCGTCAGGTAACCGTCCGAACTGAGCCCAAGTCGTCGACGGCGCGCAGTGTTCCCGCGCGCCTCAAGGAGTTGTTAGCAACTGTAAAGGCCCAGCATGGTCGAAGCCTACTCGGGGCCAAGGGTTCCGAAAGAGAGGCACCGGTATGAAAGGCAACGAAGGAATGGGGGCACTATCTGCCGCTGTGCCTAAGGGTGGGATGGGTGAATGATTTTACCCTCTGAAAAAAGCGGGAAAAGTCACGGGTACAACTAGCACAAACATAAAACAATAAGAATAATTAAGCTATCTTCAAGGCTAGAGTGAATAAGGCTGTTAATAAACTAGTGCGCTTCACCATCAACGATTGCATCACTGCTTACCATCAAGGATCGCAGTCAAGCACTAGTTTAATTTCTGTCACTAAAAGTACCATTTAAATCTAGTTCGATATAAATTAGTTGAAAGGAAACTTGTTGAAATGACACTATGTAGTGGCAGGGTGCCAAAAACTAGTGTCAACTGGGATAACAATCCCAAGAACACGTCATAGAACTTTTGTGGAAGAGAGGAAGGTGACATTTCAATCGAATATGACAAAAAAAAAATTGAAGGCGTGTGTATGTTTGTTACTTCCTTACATTTGGACGGCTGAATGGATATAGACAAAATTTAGTATAGGGTTAGATTATGTTCTGCAATAGCATAGAGCCGAGTGGTAACGGCTCCAATTTACGAGTTGTAGTTCGCGGGTTCAAACCCAGCCAGGCGCATTACTTTGTGTAATTTATTTCATCTTCACTGCTCTCAAAACGGTAAAGGAAAACATCGTGAGGAAACCGGCATGTTCTAGAACCAAAAAAATCAAAGATATGTGACATCCACCAACCCGCACTGGGCCCACGTGGTGGGTTACGGGCCATTCCGTCTCCTAGAGAGAAGGCCTGAGTCCTAGCAGTGGGAACGTTAAAAAGGTTGATCATACTATTACTACATAGTCTAAAGTTTGTAAGTATGTATGTATTGTTTGTTAGATACTTCGTCTTGCTTCAAAGGATTTTAATTAAACTGAGCAAATGATTAGCTCATGTCCTGGAAAACCTCATAATATATTATACAACGTGTAACGTTAAATGCACAAAACCTCAGACACCCCAAATGATTTTCAATTCGATTGCCCAAATTATGTAAGAAAAAAAAACATTTAAAAAGAAATTAAAGGTTTTATGAGCAGTTTAAGTTGGTTTAAAATTCACATCTGCATTGAAATAAGAACTTTTATTATCCCGTGTATGAGAAAATTTGATTGGATTACAACTATTTGTGTTTGTTTACCGATTTCAGCAGGCTTGCGCATCTGATGGCTTGAGCTGTTCATAAATAGACAGGTCGAAGTTATTAATTCATGAATCCCCAAGCGACCACCGGTGGCCGCGCATCTATTGTCTTACTATTGTGTCTCTAATTGACGGTATCTGAAGGGTTAATAAATATTTTTTTGAAAAATGTAACCTATATTAAAAAGTGGTGTAATTGATTCTGCTCGTTATTCTGATCAAACTAATTTCAGGTTTTGCGCATATAATGTTATACCTTGTATAATAGCATATTTTTTACTTTTATGTGGGCAAAGTTGCAGAAGAATCAAGTTTGGCAAAAAAAAACCAACTTAGCCCAGTCATTCTCGAGTTCCGCGTTTACGTAATTCATTTGTATATATGCCTAGAGTGGAGTTACTAAACCTATCGCTACAATTAATGTGCATTAAAGCTTTTTTTTTTTATTTGGCTCCGGTAGGCTTCGACCCTGCTGTGCCTGTACAGTTTTGCTGACATCTCCTTGAAGCGCAGAAAACTTATAAATCTGATTATGTTTTGCTATGTCTACGAGTAGACAGCATTATAGCAGCCGGAGAACCAAGGTTACCGACGTAGCTCAAAGAGTCTCCAAACTTAAGTGGCAATGGGCAGAACACATTGCACACAGAACAGATGGTCGATGGGGACGAAAGGTTCTGGAGTGGCGACTACGTACCGGAAGACGCAGCATTGGAAGGCCTCCAACAAGGTGGACCGATGACCTGGTCAGGGTCGCGGGAATCCGATGGATGCGTGACGCAAAGGATCGGTCGTTGTTCAGCTTGGGGGAGGCCTATGTCCAGCAGTGGACGTCTTTCGGCTGATATGATGATGTCTAGACAGCATCGACGGCGCGCACTGTTCTCGCGCGTCTCAAGGAGTTGTCAGCAACAGCAGAGGCCCAGCTGGGTCGAAGCCTACCGGGGCCAGGGTTATCCGAAAGGAAATTCGTGCCTTGGTTTGAAGGCTAGAAGGAACGGGGTAGGTTTTTAGTCAGTAAGATTCTGACACTATCTCCCGCTCCACCCAAGGGCATCCAAGGGGTAAGATGATTTTTGCCCACCGAAAAAAAAAAGCTATAATGCCAAAAAAATATCTACACTAATAGCTTAGCCTACACTGAAAAAGGTGGTACCAACCACTGCAAGATAACTTTCAACATATAAATCAAAGTAATCAATCAGGTACAAATTGCGATCGATCCGTAATAAAATCGTACCTACAGTTGCGCCTACGCACCGTCGTGACCCGACAGTCTGATAACTGTGAGCTTCGGAATGATTTAAGATTTTGTAATGGCGTTGAAAGTATTAATACCTGGTTTAAATGGTGAATTAGTTACGTATGTATTGATTGGTTTTGAGAAAAAGAAAGTTGGTGAAATATTAAAAATAAAAATAGACACAAAAAAAGCAGTTACAATTTAAATGTACCTATTTTATAAAGAAAAAAAAACTTTTTTACAATAAGATAAAATTTGAGCATTTAATTAAATTTGTAATTAACAGAGTATCACTACATAGTATAAAACAAAGTCGCTTTTTCTGTCCCTATATCCCTATGTACGCTTAAATCTTTAAAACTACGCAACGGATTTTGATGCGGTTTTTTTTAATAGATAGTAATTCAAGAGGAAGGTTTATATGTATAACTAGCTTCTGCCAGCGACTTCGTACGCGGATCCTGTTGCTTATGCCAGCGACAACGGGGTCATCAAAATCAAAGATCTGAAACGTCTGATGTAGAATTCTAAGATCCCGGAGACTGGAAAACAACGTGATGCGCGAGCCGATTCGAGACGTTCCAGATCTCTCCCTTCCACTTACTTTTTTTAATTAGGGATGAGTGAGAGTGTTATAAACGTAAGAGTAGACAAAAATAAACAGAAAGCTCCGAACTGCTAAGCTCTCGGGAGTTCACGTGTTATTGTGAGTCAACCATAAAAGATAGACATATGCTGTTGTAGGATATTTTTATATAATTTTAAGGAGAACATTTTCGTTATACATGATTTCTGTGTAGCTTTAACCATTAACGCTGCAAACGCGACGGAAGCTTAAAAAATGGAGTAATTTCCCCCGTTTCCCCAACATTTCCCTTCACTGCTCTGCTCCTATTGATCGTAGCGTGATGAAAAGTATACTATAACCTGCCCAGGAGTATGAAAAATGATTGTACAAAGTTTCGTTAAAATCCATCGAGTAGTTTTTGTTTCTATAAAGAACATACAGACAGACAGACAGACAGACAGACAGACAGACAGACAGACAGACAGACAGACAAAAATTTTACTGTTTGCATTTTTGGCATCAGTATCGATCACTTATCACCCCCTGATAGTTATTTTGGAAATATATTTCATGTACAGAATTGACCTCTCTACAGATTTATTATAAGTATAGATATTGCGCGAGCGAAGCCGGGGTGGGTCGCTAGTCTAATATATAAAAATGTCGACTTGATCGACTAAATAAGATTTTTTTGTGTGTTTATGTGGTAGGTCTGAGAATAGGTTGTAAGTTGGGTACCCCGGGGTAATAAGATAATTAATAAATTATTTTTTTAATGTATTTTATCAGTAAGTGACATGGGCTATAATTTTCATCTAAAATGCGGGTGAACAGTTGGCAAAAGCTATATAAAAAAACCAGATCTGTATGTGTTTGCAATGAATAATCTCAAAAACTACTGGACTGATTTTAAAAACTCTCTTA
The DNA here is from genome assembly GCA_949319445.1 of Mythimna lalbum. NCBI lineage: Eukaryota > Metazoa > Arthropoda > Insecta > Lepidoptera > Noctuidae > Mythimna > Mythimna lalbum. The sequence goes on along the minus strand of OX439371.1, from coordinate 11,402,996 downwards.
GTAGTAGAATAATAATATAATAATAATAATTTATTTATTTATCAAGTATTACTTATCACCTAGTGAATGGAGTCTCCTTTAAAGCAAAATAAAGCCTGTGTTAGGAGACTCTGCGGATACTGCTTTATCACTGAGTGACATACACTTTATGTTTTATTACGATCACACGAGCAAAGCAGCTCACAGAAACTAGTAATGGGATCAAATAAGAACGTCCATAGCATTCTTAAAGAAAGAAAAAAAAAATTTGGCACACACATACACACACTGTAGAAATACCTTTTTTTCAGTGTTTCAAAGATATTGAACCTCTTACATAATCTTACCTACTATAGGGAAGGTGTGAACAGTGCAAGCCTCGTCTCTGCGCCCACGCATCCTAAGACGTCGTGACCAGTAGACTGCAACACACCAGTACTGTTAGGTATTTACTATTTTAAATATTTGCGACTGATGCATCTCTCACGCTTTCTTTGAAGGTGGGCAGGGTTCGCGGTATATAGAAGATTTATTGGGTATTTATTGGATTTCTAAGTAAAAGGAGCCAGGTAAATTCAGCAGGGCCGATGCCAGTGATGACTTATGGCTCCAAAACGTGTTCGCTTACAATGGGTCTCATCAGAAGGCTTAAAGTCTCCCAAAGGGTAAGAGTGCAGAGAGTTATGCTCGAAATTCCCTTACGTGATCGAATCAGGAAGGAAGATATCCACAGGAGATACAAGAATACCATAATACCTATCTGGATAGTGGTGGGAATCTGATGGATTTTTTTTTTTTTTTTTTTTTTGTCGACGGGGAAAATCATCATTGACGAAACCCGCTCTTGGGTGGAGCGGGAGACAGTGTCAGAGTCTTACTGACTAAAAACCCCGCGCCGTTCCTTCTAGCCTTCATACCGGGGCTCTAGTTTCCTTTCGGATAACCCCGACCCCGGTAGGCTTCGACCCCGATGGGCCCCTCCTGTTGCTGACAACTCCTTGAGGCGCGCGGGAACAGTGCGCGCCGTCGACGCCTTGGCTCGGTCCGGACAGTTACCGGACGATCGGACAGCGAGCTACCCATGGCTCGCCGTCCGCGAGCCCGCGTCTACGGTGGCTGGAAATCGGGATCGGAATCCCGGCGGCGGCGGTGGGGGCGCCGTTGCCTGATGCGGTCTGCCTCCTCCTTTGCTAGCATTACTGCTTCGCAGAAGGAGGCGACCGCCTGCCACTCCTCCTCGCTCCGGACCATGGCCTGAACCAAGGCCCGGCGCGAGAGGTCTCCGCCGCCGATCACCCCCACGAGGACACGGCGTTGCTCCGCCCAAGCAGGGCACACCTCAACTGTGTGCTCCACCGTGTCCTCCGGGCGTTCCGCACAGTGGCGGCACCCGGGCGTCTCTTCCGCTCGAATCCGATGCAGGAACCTCCCGAACTTGCCATGTCCGGTGAGGACCTGCGTCATGCGGAAGGTAAGGACGCCGTGAGGTCTTTCCAGCCACGCCTCAAAGAGGGGACTTACCGCCATAATTGTGGCGTGCCCAGCACTGGGTTGCGATAGTCGCTGACGCCATTTCACCGTGAGATCCCGCCGGAGCTCTGTCCGCCATACCTCGACCTGTCGCGGTAGTGGACTTTCACCCCGGCGTTGCATCTCCACGCGCTTATCGTGCATGTGTGCAAGGACTGTTGCCTCCAGATCCCACGGTGGTAGGCCAGCCAGAAGGCTCGCCGCTTCGCGGGAGATCGTGCGGTAACCCCGCACCATCCGTATTGCCATGACCCTCTGGCAGGCGTTCAGTATGGACGCCGGTCGCTTTGCCAGCGACGGCGCCCACACCGGCGCCCCGTAGAGGGCCATGGACCGAACGATCCCCGCGTAGAGCCTCCGGCAGGAGGCGTCTGGACCCCCAAGGTTGGGCAGGAGCCGCTTGAGAGCAGCCCCGGCCCGGTTGAGTTTGGGAGCCAAACGTCGGAAGTGTTCTCCGAAAGGAATCTGATGGATGTGAAATGCACAGGGCCGTTTATTGTGGTGACACTTGGGACGGCCTGTGGCCCAGTCATCAAAAGCCTGATGATGATGATGACTCATCATCATCATCAGTCTTTTTAATATTCCCACTGTTGGCCTCTGTAGGAGAGGGAATGGGTCGTAATCCACCACGCGGGCCGGGCCGAAATCGAAAGGGTTGGTGAATGTCACATGTCTTCGAATTTTTGGTTCTGGGATATTCGTCATCGTCCTCATGATGTTTTGCTTCAGCGTTTTGAGAGCCGTGGTGATGAAATAAATTACATAAAGTAATGCGTCTGGCTGGGTTTGAACCCGCGACCTACAACTCGTAAGTCGGGGCCTCATAGTCAGCTTTATAGCCGACTATGAGTCCGGTTTGCACTTGACTGTTTTTTTTACCGACTTCACAAAAAGGAGGAGGTACTACGTTCGGCTGTTTGTATGTTTTTTTTTTTTTTTTTTTTTTTTTTATGTTTGTTCGTCGAATACTCCGCCAAATGTGGACGGATTTTCAAAATTCTTCTTTTGTTCGAAAGTAGATAGTTCTGAGGTGGTCCCATTATCACCAAATTAGGATCTGATGATGGGATCTTGGAGAAATCGAGGGCAACCTTCAAATTTTATAGGCTCACTTATTGATTTTCGCATATTTTATGAAGTATCTTGTGTGCTTGCGTATGGTCGTCACCATCTCAGGTAGCTGGGCTGATGATGGAAGGTACAACTCCTTAACAGTAAGAAGTTACTCGAACAGGCAAGGACTGTTTTAGTAAATTGTTTTGATGTTTGATAGGGCATTTGCCACATTTGGTCTCATGATCATCAAGTCATGACCTGATGCTGCAGTCAGGATAGTCTGCAGAGTACCTAAGTCCTCGACAACAAACAGCAGATATATCGAGTTTAGGTTCATTGAAAACGGCTCGATGTGTGGATAAACGTACTGCTAATAAAGAACACCGAAGTACATAGAGACCTGATACTGAAGCCAGGAGCATCAGGAAAAGTATAAACCTTGAAATTACAGCACCGTAGTCGTGTTTGGGCTCATTTTAAACAGGACTAAATTTTAAGTTTATTGCAATGTTGACATAAATCTGGCCTGATGCTACAGCCGGGATTATCAGCATCTAGTCTAATGACTGATTGAAAGATTTACCTTTCGGCTTCATCATCAGATCAGTTCGATATATCCTTTCCCTCTCCAGCATCTAGTCTAGTGACTGTTTGAAAGAAGAGGGGGAGAGGATATATCGAACTGATCTGATGATGAAGCCGAAAGGTAAATTAATGTAATCTAACCGTGTTTGGGATTATTAGAACCGTTATGAGATGCGCTCTGACTATAAAGTATTTAAGTTTGACTGAGGGGTACTTTTTAGTGGTGGTACCATAACTAAAAAGTGTAAAATAAAAAAAACTTTTTACAAAAAAAAATATAATCGACTTCAATGATAAAAAACACTGAAAAGTATCAAATAACTTTAATTTTGGAAGTCGGTGTTAAATAACGAAGAGACTAAACTATTATAGAAACACCGACTTCCAAAATTAAAGTTATTTAATTGTTTAGTTATTGTTTTGTTGTGGTTATTTAGTTGTTTTTGTTTTGTTTATTTAAGCTCACGTCTATGGTAGCAAAATTCTTAGCACTTAAAATCCTATGTAAAAACAGGCAACAATAAAAATCATTTTTTCATAGCAAGCTTTTAAAGCTCGGTATACCTATATAATTAATACTTGTCAAGACGAATCACACGAGCCTAAACTCAATGGGGTTGTGTCGTTTAACTACCAAGATCCTATAGCCACCTTCCGGTTACATCATCAGATCAGCTCCTTTTCATAATAATTTCGCATTGTCATCTGATTTACACATGCATGCAAAATTTCAGCTCAATCGGTAACCGGGAAGTGAGTCAAATTTAATTGACAAGATTTGATTACAGACAAACATCGGAACAGGTGGAACTAAATAAAAGCTTGTAAAAAGCATTGACGGATGCTTGACGCACAGTAACGGTCGTTGTGGCGACGCTTGCGAAAGGCCTATGTCCAGCAGTGGACGTCTTTAGGCTGATATGATGATGATGATGATGAAAAGCAGTAAAACAGAACTTTTAGTGAAGAAAATCTCCAGGAAAACTATTGAAACGCAATCGAAACCAACCAAGAAACGAACAAACACTACATTTCGAAAATAAATGCAACCTCGCATAAAACCAGCAACCATGTTTTTGCGTCCAACACTATCTTCGAACGAAGATCAAACGCTTAAACACATACATTACGCCGTCTGTATACATACATTAAAACACTCACACAACTAGAGCGCCGATGTATATGCAACGTTCTAAAGAGCTGCGAAATATCGGCAATGTTTATTTTAACTGGTTGAAAGAAGGCAATCTGGTGTTTGTTAAGCGTGGTGCACACGTTACGTGATAGTTAGTGTAGTGGAGGGGATGGATTATCATTTTAAATGCATTTGAATTTTAAGGTAGGTGCTGAATGAAAAATTTCCTATTTGTAACCAAATAATAAGAAACAGAAGGCAGGACTCCATTGGGGTTCCTGCTTCATTTAGGTTCGCATTGTGAGGAGGTTCCTGTCTCTGGAGCTCTAACCAGCGGTAGCTTGGACCCTGCTCCTGACATCAACGAAAAACAGTTTTTTTTTTTTTGAAGATTGTGTCAAAAAAAAAAATGAAATAATAATAATATTCCACAACTATCAGACAACGCCGTCTAGTCCCAAGCTAAGCAAAGCTTGTGTTATGAGAATTAGACAACTGATAAACATACTTATATATTTCTAAATACATTCATTTATAAACAAACTAGCTTCTGCCAGCGACTTTGTACGCGGATCCTGTTGCTTATGCCAGCGACAACGGGGTCGTCAAAATCAAAGATCTGAAACGTCTGATGTAGAATTCTAAGATCCCGGAGACTGGAAAACAACGTGATGCGCGAGACGATTCGAGACGTTCCAGATCTCTCCCTTCCACTTAATTTTTTTAATTAGGGATGAGTGAGAGTGTTATAAACGTAAGAGTAGACAAAAAACAGAAAGCTCCGAACTGCTAAGCTCTCGGGAGTTCACGTGTTATTGTGAGTCAACCATAAAAGATAGACATATGCTGTCGAGGGATATTTTTATATAATTTTAAGGAGGACATTTTTGTTATACATGATTTCTGTGTAGCTTTAACCATTAACGCTGCAAACGCGACGGAAGCTTAAAAAATGGAGTAATTTCCCCCGTTTCCCCAACATTTCCCTTCACTGCTCTGCTCCTATTGATCGTAGCGTGATGAAAAGTATACTATAACCTGCCCAAGAGTATGAAAAATGATTGTACAAAGTTTCGTTAAAATCCATCGAGTAGTTTTTGTTTTTATAAAGAACATACAGACAGACAGACAGACAGACAGATAGACAGACAGACAGACAGACAGACAGACAGACAGACAAAAATTTTACTGTTTGCATTTTTGGCATCAGTATCGATCACTAATCACCCCCTGATAGATATTTTGGAAATATATTTCATGTACAGAATTGACCTCTCTACAGATTTATTATAAGTATAGATAAATGATTGTCATCATCATTATTTCAGCCGAAAGACGTCCACCACTGGACATAGGCGTCACCATAGCGACTTGTCTCATGTGTCTCGCATCCATTTTGTTCCCGCGACCCTCACCAGGTCATCAGTCTATCTTGTGAGAGACTTCCAACGCTAAATGATAGAAATTTAGCGTTCCGACGCATTAAAAGTAGGTGCTTACCATTTGTAATTGTTACTTTTTTTTGGGGCAATGTTTCAAGATTTTGTACGCATACTTATTTTAAGCCTCATTTTTTATTTGCAAGGTATATACCTATCTTACAATAGTTTGAAATTCAGAAGGGAAAAAAACAAAAATATGTCATGGAGTTTCTTGCGCGTTCTTTTCTATAGATATCTTTGCTTTGGAAGTTGGAACGTGCAATTCAGCTTCACTTTTTTGACTAAATGACATTTTGTCAATTCAAAAGTGCCTGTAAGTTACTTTATTTGAATTAAATGTGAAACAGCCCATAATTTTTTATGTTTCCATACCAACAACTTCCGGTCATGTACACTAATCCCAACTATCGAATTCTATTTTTAATGTTTAGATCGGTAACGCGGGATGCAATTTTATGCACAAAATTCTAACGTTCGCTCGCAGCCGCCATTTTTCAATATTTAAATTTAGATCCAATTCGCAGGAAGCTTGCGTTCTATTTTTGAAATTTTATTTATTCCTAGGCGTGGTTTGGCCAGTCTTATGTCTAGAATGAGTATGATTGAGCGTTCAACACACACACATAGATATTGAGCATTTGTTAGACTAGGTACATAGGATTTTGAGATTAAATAGCCGCATGGTTTGATTTTCGAGGTTAAACATCGCTCAGTAGATAAGAGATGGCAACCCATACAGTCTTTTTTAGGGTACCGTACCTCGAGAGAAAAATACAGAACCCATAAAGGATCACTTTGTTGTTCGTTTGTCTGTCTGAACCCTTTTTCTCTGAAAAGCGCGGAGGTATCGAGTTGAAATTAAAACTATATACTCGGTCGTTTAAAGCTGTGAAAAAATCAAATGTGTAAGTTAAAAAAAAAAGATACGACCCAAGGGAATCAAAATTCTTAGGGTACTTCCCGTTGACCTAGAAACCTGAAATTTAGCATGAAGCAAGGTCTCATAACACATGAATAAAAAAAATCTGAAAACTGTAAATTTATAGTTATAAACAAAAAAAAACTTTTTGCGAGCCGGAAAAATCTTTGTAACTCAATTCGGAAATAGAACTGTTTTTATAGGTAAGTTTGCACGGAACACTCAGTGCGCGTATCCGACTCAGACTTGGTCGGTTTTTTTTTATTATGGATAGGCTCGCGCTTGACCACTATATCATCTGATGGCAAGCGAAGCTGTGGCTGGATTACCCAGGCCCCATACCTATCTGAAGGCATTAAAATTTTTGTTCCATGCGGGACTCGAACCCACGACACACCGCGCAGCAGCCAATCACTCAACCACTACACCAATCGTGTCATGTTAAGAAGAAAAGTGGTCCAAAATAGTTGAAAAAAATACAGGTAGGTTGATCGTAAGCACATAATGTAGATATTGAGCTCACATGAATGTGTATATATGTAGGTATTCCTTGTTAACATAAATATTTATAAATTCTATGAATGATCATTCGTCCGTTTAATTTTTTCGTGGGCGGTACTCCAATGAGGCGTATTGTTTGCGGTTTCGGTAAGAAGGAGGTATAGCTATGAATTGATTTGAAGTAGCGTTGTGAATAGATTTTAAATACTGATTTGAATTGTAATAAATGAAGAAGAAAGGGTAAATTTGCTGCAGGTTTATTTGAAGGAGTCACCATACAACGTAAGGGGCCACTGAAGGAACACAGGTAGGTTTTATTGAAGTTTTTTAAATTATATTAGGTGTGGAATTTCTTCTTCTTCTTCTCGTGTCGATTCGACTCAAATTGAAAAGCGTCCAAATGACATCTCCCGCCTTTGGGCAGAGCGGCAGATGGTGTCAGACTTTTACTGACTAAAAACCTACTCCTGTGTCCTTCTTTGCCTTCGTTCCAGGGCCCCCGGGTTCTCTTTCACATCACCTATGGCCCCGTAGGCTTCGACCCTGCTGGGCCCCTAAGTTTTTGCTGATATCTCCTTTGGCCCTGCTGGGCCCCTTCGATTTTGCTGACATCTTGAGGCACGCGTGGAAGACTACGCACCGTTAACGACTTTTTTTCAAAAGCAATATAGTGTAATGTAATCTTAATAGTTTTTGTCCGAAATAAATATAATAAAATAAATGATCGTCATAATTTTCTCTGCCTATTTACACTAATATTATCATTTTTTTGTTTTTAGGAGGTAATCTCTGAAAGTACTAATCCGATTGCAAAATTTTTTTCACTGATAGAAAGTTGTTTTATTCCTGAGTGACATGACTGTATTTTATGTACCCGGGCTAAGCCACGGGCCAAAGCTAGTCATCAATAAACAAAAGAGAATCGCCACGTCCATCCTGAAACCCTAACCTACCTCAAAACTGCTCAGCGTGAATATAAAACGCAGCAGATATTAAAACAGAGAGTGGAGCATCGGGAATGCACCGGGCGTTATTTTTAACAGATTTCAACCTTGAATTTTGTCGGTATTTTTGTATGCACTTACTGCACTTGGCTCCAAAACAAATGTCTGGTTTTGATCGTAAAAAAATAAGAAAGAAAATAAGGAATTTTCCGTGAATTTTGTAGGCTCTTTCTTTCCGAATAACGCCACAACCCAGTTACTGGGCTGGGCTGGGTTGGCTTGCTGGGCTGTGGGCTGGGCTAGCAACGCGATAATCTTTGGATAGACTGATGGTCAGACTTTCTGGCATCTGAAAACCTGTGACGATTGTCAAAGATCTATGATTGACAATGAGGACCAATGACTTTACGTGCTTTCCAAGGCATATCTGTCAGTAATGTCAGAGATGAACTTAAAAAAGTACGTATGAATTCAAAAATATAAACAGACATTTGCGGATAAAATCCGCACGATATTAAAAACACCTTTAGAGCGTACATTTTGGAAAATATCCTTTGAGTGCTTATGTTATAAAAAGAAGGCTCAGTGGGTAAAATTTCACGTTTCTAATCCCAATAGTTTCGGCTGTGCGTTGATATGTCAGTCAGTCAGCTTCTCCTTTTAAACTTATGGATTCATCATCATCATTTCAGCCGATATACGTACATTGTTGGACATAGGACCTCACCTAAGTGTCGCCGCCAGGTTTCCCGCAACCTTCACCAGGTCATCGGTCCACTTTGTAGGAGGCCTTCGACCGCTGCGTCTTCCAGTACGCGTCGCCACTCCTGAACCTTACGGCCCAAATTTATGGATTATTCGATTTTAACGAGAGATTTTCAATGTTTTAGTTGTCAATACAGTCGTATCTTGACGTTCATTGATTCCTTTGTATACGAGACGCCGATCAAAGTAGTATGATCTGCCAATGTGCGTTGAAATGGTGGTAACATGACCTGCCATTGATTGTAGTCGACTTAGGATCATTTTTAGATTGCCTAAGTACAGGTAAGATCTAATATTAACCCTTCAGATACCGTCAATTAGAGACACAATAGTAAGACAATAGATGCGCGGCCACCGGTGGTCGCTTGGGGATTCATGAATTAAATGGTGTATAAATAGCTATGGTTATATTTTGGATGCCAAAAGTATATTTCGAATAATGACTTACAAAAAAAAATGGAATTTGTTTGTTTTTAAGTGAATTTTTATGAAAAACAAAAACTAGTTCAAAGTAAAAACTGAAAATCTATTTGATACTTTTGATTTCAGTTTTAATCTTAGATCTATCTCAAGATATATTTCAAGATTTTTGACGCCATTCAAGTAGTTGGTTTTTAGATAGTTCTAATTAGTTTAGGTTTTATATAATTATTTTTTGATTTTATTGTAATACAGGTTTTTTTTTTTTTTTTTTTTTTTTTTTTTCTCTCGACGGGGAAAATCATCATTGACGAAACCCGCTCTTGGGTGGAGCGGGAGACAGTGTCAGAGTCTTACTGACTAAAAACCCCGCGCCGTTCCTTCTAGCCTTCATACCGGGGCTCTAGTTTCCTTTCGGATAACCCCGACCCCGGTAGGCTTCGACCCAGATGGGCCCCTCCTGTTGCTGACAACTCCTTGAGGCGCGCGGGAACAGTGCGCGCCGTCGACGCCTTGGCTCGGTCCGGACAGTTACCGGACGATCGGACAGCGAGCTACCCATGGCTCGCCGTCCGCGAGCCCGCGTCTACGGTGGCCGGAAATCGGGATCGGAATCCCGGCGGCGGCGGCGGGGGCGCCGTTGCCTGATGCGGTCTGCCTCCTCCTTTGCTAGCATTACTGCTTCGCAGAAGGAGGCGACCGCCTGCCATTCCTCCTCGCTCCGGACCATGGCCTGAACCAAGGCCCGGCGCGAGAGGTCTCCGCCGCCAATCGCCCCCACGAGGGCACGGCGTTGCTCCGCCCAAGCAGGGCACACCTCAACTGTGTGCTCCACCGTGTCCTCCGGGCGTTCCGCACAGTGGCGGCACCCGGGCGTCTCTTCCGCTCGAATCCGATGCAGGAACCTCCCGAACTTGCCATGTCCGGTGAGGACCTGCGTCATGCGGAAGGTAAGGACGCCGTGAGGTCTTTCCAGCCACGCCTCAAAGAGGGGACTTACCGCCATAATTGTGGCGTGCCCAGCACTGGGTTGCGATAGTCGCTGACGCCATTTCACCGTGAGATCCCGCCGGAGCTCTGTCCGCCATACCTCGACCTGTCGCGGTAGTGGACTTTCACCCCGGCGTTGCATCTCCACGCGCTTATCGTGCATGTGTGCAAGGACTGTTGCCTCCAGATCCCACGGTGGTAGGCCAGCCAGAAGGCTCGCCGCTTCGCGGGAGATCGTGCGGTAACCCCGCACCATCCGTATTGCCATGACCCTCTGGCAGGCGTTCAGTATGGACGCCGGTCGCTTTGCCAGCGACGGCGCCCACACCGGCGCCCCGTAGAGGGCCATGGACCGAACGATCCCCGCGTAGAGCCTCCGGCAGGAGGCGTCTGGACCCCCAAGGTTGGGCAGGAGCCGCTTGAGAGCAGCCCCGGCCCGGTTGAGTTTGGGAGCCAAACGTCGGAAGTGTTCTCCGAAATTCCATCGGCTGTCGAGAACGAGTCCCAGGTACTTCATCGTCGACCCGACGCCGATGCAAACTCCTCCTACCGTAAGTTGGGAGTCTGATGGTGGCGCATTCCGAGGGCCGTGGAAAAACATGGCCTCGGATTTGTGCAGCGCCACCTCGAGTCCCAACTCCTGGATCCTACCAACGACTATCGCAACCCCACGTGTCGCTAGAGCGACCGCCGCCTGGTGCGACTCTCCCTGCGCTAGAACCAGCGTGTCGTCTGCGTAGCAGACCACGCTGACCCCGTCAGGGAGGTCGCCGCGCAGCACGTAGTCGTACCCGATGTTCCACAAGGGTGGGCCTAGAACCGACCCCTGCGGAACACCGCACGACATCTCTCGACGTTTCCAGTCTCCCTGGTGACCGGGGTAGATAATGGACCTGTCCGACAGGTAAGCCTCGACCACTCGACAGAGGTATTCGGGCACCCGGTGGTACCGGAGTGCCCTCCGGATCGTACTCCAGGGCAGGGAGTTGAACGCGTTAGCAATGTCCAAGGACACTGCCACGACGCTCCTGCCCCGGGACACCGCAACCCCTGTCGTGAGGGCTCGCACGCGCATGATGGCGTCCACCGTAGAGCGCGCCCTGCGAAAACCGAACTGTCCGTCCGACAAGTCCGGCCCCACCCGTGTTAGCCGCGCGACGAGGCGGTTTGCAATGACTCTTTCAAAGAGCTTGCCCACCTCGTCGAGCAGCACAATGGGCCGGTACGCGGACGGAGAGTCCGCAGGGCGCCCTGGCTTCGCGATGAGGACCAGTTTCCCCGTCTTCCAGCGAAGTGGAAACTGGCCCCTCTCCATACATGCGCTGAAGAGCCCCCTTAGTCGAGGCCCGAGAGCCTCCATGGCCAGGACCCAGGCTTTCCCTGGCAAGCCGTCGGGTCCTGGGGCGGTGTTCTTGGCACTCAGCCTTCGCACCGCCACTCTCACATCTACCTCGGTCACCTCTGGAGCGTTGTCGTCGTCGTCGCTGTTGTGGTCCGCGTCAAACACTGCTGGCGGGGGCGGAGCCATGGGCGGGGGGGAGTGTTCCCCTCGCGCAGGGAACAGAGTGGTTACCACACCCTCCACGAGTTGGGGCCGGAGACTCTGAGTCAGCGGTGGAGCCCAGGGGCGTAGCTTGTCCCGTACCAATTTGTACGGGCGCCCCCACGGATCCGCGTTCAGAGACCCCAGCCACACGTTGCGGGCCTCGAGTTTGGCCCGCCTTATCTCCGTTCGGAGGGTGCGCTTTGCCTCTCTGTACCCCTCATACAGCTCCGCCTCTCTGACCTCCGCATCCGGCTGGCGGTTGCGGCGCCTGCAGTGTCTGTCGTACCGGCGGCGCGCGTGGTTGCACGCGTTGCGCAGTGCGCCGATCTCCGGCGACCACCAGTACACGCGGCGCTTAGCACGACCTGGAGGGACTCGGGGCATTGCCGCGTCGCAGATTTGCGACATGGCCTCCTGGAACCACTCCGCCTCGACGTCGATGTCGACAGGCCTGTCCGGTGCTTGCACCCAGGCCTGTACCGTCGCGGCTTCCAGGAGGAGCTCCCGGTCCATCTGCTTAAGCGCCCACCGCGGACCACAAGGGCTCTGTCGGACCGGCGCGGCCGAGGTTTCGGCGGAGACGTCCAACCGGATGTACCGGTGGTCGGAGTACGTCTCCACCTCCTCCATAACGCGCCAGTCGACGACACGCGGTAACAGAGCGGGGCTGGCGAACGAGATGTCCACCACTGATGTACCCCGCATCCGCACCAACGTGGGGACAGAGCCCCGGTTCAGGACGACCAGGCCCAGCTCCAAGGCCCAGTCCTCCACCATCCGACCCCGTCGGTTCGTGCGCCGAGAACCCCAAGCCGTGTTCCAGGCGTTGAAGTCCCCGCAAACGACCACGGGGAGGGAACCGAACCCAGCGACGACGGAATTAAGCTCCATCAGGGAGAGTTGGAACTCGTCGAGAGATCTGTTCGGGGGCAGGTAGACGCCTACTACGGCGATGTCCCCGAACCGTGCTGCCACGCAACCCCGCCTCCTCGTGACGGACTCGGGGGGCGGGGTACCGGCGGCGGCCGACGAAATTAACGTCACCGAGCCGTCCAAGTCCTGAACCCAGTCTCCACGGGGTTGGACAAAGTACGGCTCGGCGACGACGGCGATATTGATCGACCACTGCGCCATGCTCTGGAGCAACAGATCCTGAGCGGCGGCGCAGTGGTTGATGTTCGCCTGGAGGAGACGTAATGGTGTCGTTATTGACATTCCATTATCGTCTCCTCCTGAGCCCTTTGTGAGGGTCCTGCCGCGGCGGCGGGAGCGGCGGCGATAGCAGCGGCAGCCAGGGTAGTGGCTGCGGCGGTGAGGACGTCAGGGTGGATGCCCCTCCTGACCTTGCCCTTGGCCTTGGTGGGAGGGTCGCAGGACCTACTACCAGCCCGGTGGTCGGCCGGCTTGCCGGCCGCCGCACATGCGTAGCAGTGCGGCAATGCACGGCATTCGGCGGCCTTATGACCAGGCTGTCCGCACTGGTGGCAGCGGTCGCTGCGATCCACCTCTGCGGCGCAATAGGCGCCCGCGTGGTGCCCGACGTGGCATCGGTAGCACCGCAGAGGTCTGGGTTCCAGCATCTTGACTTGAGCTGAAACCCAGCCCACCAACAGCCTTCGGCCCTCGGTCGTGATGGCCTTGGCCACCGACACGGGGCAGCTCACCGTGACGGCTCGCATGCCCGTGCTGTCAGCGCGGATGGTGCCCGCCCGAACCTGATCGGTCGTGCACCCTCCCGCCCTGACGATGGCGGCCACCACTTCTTCCACCCTGACAGAGTCGTCCAGACCCATAATGCGCATGTCTACGCTCTTAGTGGGTCTGGACACTCGGGCCTCCTCGACGTCCAGGGACGCCCTGATCTTGTCGGCCAGAGCGTCGGCGAGTTCGCCGCTGTCCGCCCCGGGGACCTCCAAAATTCGGGCTCCGGTCACGGTCTTCCTTATTCGGAAGCCCCCGGAGGCTCCGAACTCGTCGAGGTGGCCCACCACCGCCTGCTTCGCCTTGGCCATGACTACGTCGTAGTTCACGCCCTTCTTTTCCGCAGCCGGCTGTAGTGTGATCACTACAGCTGCGGAAGTCGGGGCGCGAAGTCTGGCAGCCATGGCCCGCTTCCTGCGCTCCCGTTGCCGTTTGCGCCTATTGGTCGCCCTAGCCGCCTTGCTTGCCTTCTCCTTGGCGCCGACGACCGTCCACTCGGCGCCAGCCGAGGAGTCTTCGGGCGGAGAAGGCGGCAGGCGCGACCTAGTCGCCGCCGCGGCAGGAGGCCCTGCCGGTTTTGTGGCAGCCGCCACCTTGCCCTTCGGGGGGGCGGCAGGCTTCCCCTGCTGCTGCTGTCTGGTCACCGGACTTGACCTCGCCGCTTCCGGCGCCGCGGCCTTGCGCGCGACTTGCCCCGACGGACCTGCCCTGGGTGCAGTAGTCGTCGTGGCCGCGGCGACGGCGGCATATGACGCCACCTTTTTCGGGTTGGAGGCCGTGAGTGGGGGACGCAGCACGATGCTCTCCAGGACGGAAAGCTGGCGCCGGATTTGCTCCTGGAAGCGCTGCTGCTGCTGCTGCTGCTGCTCCCTGGCAGCAGCCAGCTCTTGCCGCAGCAGGGACAGCACCTCGCTTTCCGCCTCCGTGCTCCGTCCTTCCGGTGACTGTGCAGAAGGGGAGTCCTGCAGACCAGCCAAGGCCTCGAGCCGGCCAATCCTCCCTTTCAGGGTCAGCTCGTAGGGCTCGAACACGAACCCCAGAGCCCCCCCAATCGTGGCATTGGCCAGCTCGATGGAGCGCTTCTTGGCCACCCTCTCCCGTTTGTTGGCCACGCTCATGATGGCAGCTGCCACGACCTCTTTAAATTTGGCCATGGCCACCTCCATTCCCTCCGGCAGCTCGGTAGGGATTTCCGGCGGTATGAGGCTGGCCTGGCGTCCCTCGCTGGCGCTCTCAGCGGGGAGCCCTCTCCCTTTGCCCGTCTTTCGGGCGGTGCCCCGCCCCGAGGTCGAGACCTTCCGGGCAGGTAACGCTTCGTCGTCCGAGACGGAGCGCATAAACTTCCTTTTGATGGAGGTGGATTCTTCCACCACCATTACGTCAGAGTTGTGTGAAGACGCGGCATCAGAGTCCGACGCCGCGTCTCCACTCAACTCCCTGAGGCCGAAGCTACGCCCGGCCTCCACCGGCGTCGCGGATGTGCTGGGAACTGGTCCCAGGGACTCCGCGCTGCCGGCTAGTGAGCCACCCTGGCTCAATGCGTCCACGAAGGACGGTAACAGGTCGGTACGGTTAGGTACGGACCTGGCGCGCTCTTTGCCCCCCCCAGAATACGAGGGGCAGCCCGAGCTCTGCTCGGGGAGGGATTCTCCGCCTGCGGGGCAGGCGGTACCCTCCTGGGGTAGTGTCTTTTGGAGAAACGCGTCCATTGTTGGCTGACCACAGCTTTGCCTTTTTTATGGGGTGGGGTCCCCAATACACGTTCGCCATCGTGGTCGTGTCTGATGAGCAGACACGTACCCGAGGCGAACCCACTCTCCAAAATCGCTGTCCAGAAGGCGCCAACAGCTGTTGGTGCCAGCGCTCCTGGACAGCGCACCCGCCGGGCGGTCCAACTGGACTCCGCCGTGTGTTCCTCTTGGTCTGGTCTCTCGCTTGAGGCCTTCCGGCATGAGTAGCTCTACCGGCATAGCCCTCAAGGTCATTGAGACACGCAAGCCCCACCACGACGACAACGTGGGAACACGGTTGGTGGGGATTGTAATACAGGTGGTTAAGTATTTTTTTTTTTAAATATAAATGATTCGTATAAATAAATAGCTTTTACTAAAAGAGACTAAATTTCTTCCCTGTATTTACTACTACCTACAGGGAAAAGATTTATCACAAAGACAGACTTTTCCTTATAATTTTATAATCTCGCGCAATACGATAAAATTCGATAGTACAGTAGTGGTGCCTTATTTATTTCTTTTCTAAATTTACATTCTATAAGGCATCAAAAAATAAGATTACACACATGTTCTAATAAAAAGTAAATCAACCCGCCCACATTTAAAAATAAAACGTCATAACACGAACGACTTTCATCAAAATCGGCCTCCAAATTCAAAGATGTAACGCCAAAAATAAATCATATTATGTACAAAACATTTCAACTAGGCTAGTTCTATATTTTATATAGAACCCGATACCTACAAAACGCACACTCACAAAAAAAAACCTTAAAAGCATACCAACTATTAGACACACATAGATAAATCCGTCAGAAGCACACATTTAAAAATCGAATCTAACTCACCCACACATGTTGAACCCGTCTCTGATTGGTTCGCGCCCGCGCAGCGCAGATTTCAAAATATACGTTAATGTTCATTTTTCGACGTTCTATTTTTGTGTTGGTAAGTTTTTATCCCTTCTGTAGGCGGACCGAATGATTTTGATACTTTCTAGGTCATTTGGTAAAGTGACTTGCACAGTTGTATATGGATTTGGGAAACTTGAAAGCGTAATTTATTAAAAAATATCGAGGTTTTTTAAAGGAGTAATATGAAAAAAGATGATGATGCGTGACATTTGATAGGACAGAATGGAAGAAATAAACGTGTCGTGTCGCCCCCAAGTGAAATGAGATAAGAGCAGGATGATGATTATTAAGGTTTTTTATCATTATAATTTTCGTATTTTCTTGTATTTAAATAATGTTTGCTTTTGGTTTAATGGTAATACTCAGCACTTTATTAATTAAATAGCCTAAATACCTACTTAGCATAGTCATTGATTCCGGTTTCTGATTACGTTTAGAATTCCATAAATGATTTAGGTATATTTTAGCTTTTTGAAAGTGCTAGTCCTCTTAATGCGTCAATAATAATGTGTGTAGTTTTACATTCGATTTTATTACGTATAATTATTTATTTAATATTATGTTTAAATTGTAAATAATAAAGTTTACAAGTTTTTAATAGCACGATTGGCGTAATGGTTGAGCGATTGGCTACTGTGCTGCGTTCTGCGAGTTCGATTCCCGCACAGAACAAATGTTCATGAATGCACATACAACACTGTTTTCATTCTTAGTATAAAACTTTGTTATAAAAAAAAGAAAATCATCTCACATTTAAGAAAAATAACCCGGAAATGCATGCATCAATTATGCTTCATAGGATAGGAGCAGGCAAGACCCAGATATGGCACACCTATCTACTGGTCAATTAAGAATATCAACCTATCCCAAACCTTGATACTCTTTATCGCCTACTTCCTTTACCAGCTTAAGCCATAAACAAGCTACTATGTAAAACAGCCTACTGTTAATTTTTAATATTAAAGAGGACACATAAACTGGTTTACCGTATCTATTAATAAACCAAGATTTCTCAGAATCACCGTCGCTTAGTACCTGCATGTACATATAAATATATAATTAGATGATATTTATATTTGATATAAATCCTATAAAAAAGCTAATGCAAAGAATTTTAAAATGACAGCGGTGTCACGTGGTCTTTATGACTGTTTTGCATAGAGGTTTTATTAAAAATGCACTTGTGTTTGCAATCTTGTACACTTGTATTATGTTAATATTGCAAATTATGTCTTTTTCAATCGTTATTGCTACTTCGAATGCTGTTTAATACTGTTTTACCTTTGATATTTAAAGATTATTGTCAAATCATCGTAAACTGTTTTTTCCAATTACTGTATTTTCTCTTATGTTTTTTTTTTGACTGATAATGCATTATTAGCTTTCTAAGCATTTAGACAGCGCATTTTAAGTGGTTCTTGGAATTCATAGTTTATAACATTCACAAGGATTAGTAAATGAAGACACGATAGTTATTTATTTTATGAGCACTGTGCCAGGTTTTATACTAAAAGCTTGGGATTATGTTAACTCTTGATGAGCCCATAAATATTTTTTTTTTTGTCACTAATTAACAGCTTTTTGAAAATGCGCTGTTGATTAGTATACTGTGGTGTTTATGAAGCTGTAGTGGTAATAATATCTTTAATAATCTTTTTTTTACCATTAGAAAGTTTTTTTTGCGTTTTTACTGCTACACAAATGTAAAAAGAATCAAATTTGTGGGCCAGGTTAAAGCTATAGTCTGAGACAAGAGGAAATAGAAAGCGGTTGCTTCTTTCTGCAAAGTAGTAATGCTAGCAAAGGAAATGGCCGCAACCGTGAAAGTACGGACATCTTCATTCTCCAGCCACTGCTAAAGAAGACGCTTCGACCGCTGGGAGTTACACGATAATTTCAGGCCACTTTAGGCGCGAGCTTGCAGACAGTGAGCAACAAACAGCTCGCCGCTACGCTGTCCGGTAAAGATCAGACTGCTCGTAGTAAGTATATCACGCGCGCCTTAAAGGGATGTCAGCAAAACTGCTATAGAATGCGAAATGCAACTCAAGGACGCAGGCAACTTTTAATCAATAAAAGTCTGCCTACTAATACCTCAAAAAAGAATGATCTAAGCTAAGCAAAAGTTCTTTAATAAAAAGTCCAAAACCGAAAGTATCAAAACTACACGCAGTATAGCGCTCCTTTGTGTTTTTTGGCACAGCAGCCAAACATTGGTTTATGCGATGCATCCCAACGTATGTGTGCGTGTATCTCGACTCATGCGCACACAAAACAAAGTGAATATGTGTGTGTGTTTGCTAAAACATTTACGCAAGGAAAACATACAACATTTAGGATAATTGCTGATTTGTTTGTGAATTTTATTAAGTGCATCTTGGGGGCCATGACAGATTGAAATCGGGCTACAATTGGCCTAGAAATGATTGCGCAGGTATTTCATAAAAGCTTCTGTTTATGCGCAATATTGTTCTTGCAAATATTAATTAATAAATAGAATAAGATGAATCAAAAGACATAAGAACATATACATATTTGGAAGAAGCATTTGTAAGTTTGTTTCTTTTTGGTTTGTTGAATTGAAGCTCAAGATCTTTCTTTATACAACATCAGTTAGCGCAATGGTTGAGATACTAGCTGCTGCACTATTTGTCGCAAGTTCGACTCCCGCACAAAACAAATAATATGGCTTACAGATCGTACAGGAGTATTTCATGGTGTGGGGCATCTTTTTTAACCGACTTCTAAAAAAGGAGGAGGTTTTCAATTTGGATGTTTGTTTGTTTTTTTTATGTTTGTTCGCGCATAACTTCGTCGACTGCCAACCGATTTGAAAATTTCTGGTCTCATAGTCACCAAGATTCTTAGCAAAATCTAGGGAATTCCTCAAATACAATTTTTTTTTTAGTGAAGTCGGTTATTTTTTTTTTATAAAATGGTTTTTTTTTAAACAAGATTAAGGTACACAAACTAAGAACTTCAAGCTTCGTTGACGACAATAAGATACAATTAGTACTTTTATGATGATTATGATCGTCATTTCAGCTGAAGAGTCGACAGTTGGACACAGACCTGCCCAAAGAGTCGCCACAACGAGCATCTGTTTGTCTCGCATCCATCTGATTCCCGTGACTCTCACCAGGTCATCAGCCCACCTTGTGAGAGGCCTACCATCGCTGCGTCTTTCGGTACACGATCGTCTCCCCAGAACCTTTCGACCTATCGACTAGTGCCCTGCCCACTGTTTGACAATTCTTCGGGCTATGCCGGCAACCTTGGTTCTCCTGTGATTCTACCTTTTATCACGGAAATCTACTTTCTGGCTGACTGGCCTGTTGGTCTAGTGGTTAGTGACCCTGACTGCTATGCTGGAGGTCGTGGGTTCGATTCCCACCCAGGACAAATGTTTGTGTGATGAGCATGATCGTTTGTTCTGTGTCTGGGTGTTATTTATCGAAGTCAACACAAGCTCTGCTTAGCTTAGGACTAGACGGTGTTGTGTGATAGTTGTGGAATAAAAAATTAAAAAAAACTTTCACGCAGGCAAAGCAGATGGCAGAAGCTTATACACGATACATAGTAATTATACACGAGCCTATCAATTATAAAAAAAACCTTTGTTCTAAAAGAGCCCTCGCTTTCACGAAGTCCCTTTGAGTTCGAGACTGTGTCCGAAGGGCCTCTTCACCCACGTCTAGTTACGCTTCTGGGTCTATAACCATAAAAAGACCATGATTGACACAGCACTCTACGCGATATTTACAAACTGTGATTCTATACTATTGTCTCGTTTTTCCTATAATCGTCCTGTTGCCACATATTGTCATAACACGCCATTGTTCTATCGTAATGTGTTCAGTCTTATAAAATAGACAGACTTACAGAAAACTGGTACTAAAGACTGTTATGGTAAGTTGGTTGTTTGGATTCATTCTTACTTCCTGTCGTTCAAAGTTTACAAGCTTGGTTTCAACTTCTGAAGTTTAAAAGGCGTTTTTTTTTTGGTGGAAACAATTATCTAATGGCATCCTTCGCTGTTACGTGGAGCGTGGGTGTCAGACTGTCCAAATCGTTCGTTCACCTCCATAACAGAGCCTAGTCTTCCTTTCAAAAGCAGACCCTTGGCTCCAGAAGGCTTCGAACGTGTAGGGCCCCTACGGTTTGCTGACAACTCCTTGAGGCGCGCGTGGAACAATACGCGCCGTAGACGTCTTGGGCTCGATCCGGACAGTTGGACGGCGAGCTACCCATTGCAAGCCCACGCCTTCAGTGGTTGGTAGATATAATGGTCTATACTCTCTGTACAGTGTCTGTCCAAATGCAAACTTTGTCGCTAACGATGAGTGAGAGATGCATAGGACCGGTCGTTTTGGGGAAGATCATTTATGTTTTCACACATTTGGGGGAAGTCTATGTCTAACAGTGGACGTCTCAACGATGAAGATGATGATTCGTTTTGAAATATTTACCTAAAGTGGATTTAATTGGTTTCATTTACATGAAAATGATAAGAAAAATGTAACTGTTGTACCTGAACTGTATGACTTGTTATAATTTCATCAATTCCCAAGAAATTTAGTTACGAAGATTTTTCCGAGTCGCAAAACGTTTTTTTTTTATGACGTACGTACAATATTTACAGTTTTCAGACTTTTTCCTCTACTTTTGCTATAAGAGCTTGCTGCATGCCAAATTTCAGGATTCTAGGTCAACAAAAAATACCTTATGAATTTTGATTACCTTGAGAGTGTCGAAATACACTATTATTGCGATTTATATCTAAGTTTGATTTTTTCACAGTACTCCCTCCTCACTCCTGAGTATATGGTTTTACACGTTGCCGTGATAAAGTGTCTTGACAGACAGACGGACAAAAAAGTGATCCTATAACGTTTCCGTTTTTTACAAGCTTTCATTTAATTTCACCTGTCCCGATGTTTGCCTGTCATCAAATCTTGCAAATTAAATTTGAACCACTTCCCGGTTACCGATTGAGCTGAAATTTTGCATGCATGTGTAAATCAGATGATAATGCAAAATTATTATGATATGGAGATGATCTGATGATGGAAACGGAAGGTGGAACTTGGTTGTTAAACGAAACAACCCGATCGAGTTTGGGCTCGTATGATTAGTCTTGTCGTATATTAATTATATATTATTGATCTACTTTTTGGAACGTGCGATTTAGCTTCACTTGTTTGTTTGACTGACCGACATTTTGACAATTCAAAAGTGCCTGTAATTGGTCTATTTGAAATAAACGTTTTTGACTTTGACTTTGACTATAGGTATACCGAGCTATAAAAGCTTGCTATGAAAAAAATATTTTCATTAAAAGCTTGTTTCCTTTTGAGATACGGAACCGTAATTAAAAAAATCCTAATCCCTCCTATGCAGAGCTTCACATAAAAACCTATAAAAACCCATGTACATAAAACCGATCACCATACAGAGTAGCTGGCCGCAACACATTTTTCTAACTGTATTACAAGCTCTGATATGTATCGGGTGACTCTCGTAACTGTGCTACTTGACGGACCAGCCCATAGATTTTGAATAGGTAAAAAGAGAGGTATGGTGTGCAGTGGGGGAGAAATGCTATAATATAAAATTGACAAAAAATTCACCCCTATTTTTTAATTAGTACACAAAAAAAATGGGGTTTTATCCGTATCCGTTACTAATCATATTTGTGTAGTTAAAAGTAAAAAAAAAACGAAATTCCAAAATTGGACACAAAATGTTTTCATAATTGGTCAATTCATAATTGGATCATTTATTCATAACTATTACTACTAGAAAATACTACGCACAGTGATTTTCTATTGTTTTTCATTCATATCAATAGCCTGTACCTACACATATTTTCATAAATTGAGTGTCATTTTGGTATATAAACAAACTCTAATAACTTTGCTGTTTATGAATAATATTTATTGAAACTTTACCTAAATAATAACGAAACCTATTCTAATAAGCCCTTTAAGTATTTGCACTAATTAAAAATTAGTGCTGTATAAGTCAAGTTTTGATATTTGTATTTTGACTATCTAGCGGGTTATTCGGTGTAGTGTAGCTACTAATAAAATAGCTACTTCTACACCGGACCCCTAATTATTATTTCATTGTTTCTTTTAGTTTCGTTCCCAGTTACATTTTACGGTCTTTCTCAAATGTCAAAACTGGCCTGTTATTTTTTAACGAATTTAACTTGTTTAAAAAGTTAATAAAATTATAATTTATCGTATTTATCATTTCATACGCCTCCCCTAAATAATGCCACAAGGAATGGTTTCGTGAGTTTGACAACCATCGCATTTCCGCAACGATGGATGATGATGGTATTTTTCTTCTTTTCGGGGATCCGTACAAGTGGGCAAAAACGGTACCCTTGTAGGATCACTTTGTTTTTCGTCTGTGAAGACCCTTTATCTTAGGAACGCACGAAACTTAGACCACGCACACTTAGATCGCAACTTTGCTATTGGTTGTGTCAATTATGAGCATGATCATATTTTGTAGCACGCCTGCCCCACCCACAAGGCCATTCTAACCTCTTTCATTTTTCTGTGGTACTTCCCATGGATCTAAAAATCGATAATGCCATGAAGCAAGGGTTTGGTCAAGGTTTTTTAGTCAATTAAAACCTGACCACCCTCTTCGATCCACTAAGAACGGGAGAAGTTATTTGATTTAGACTTCTAACATATATATGTAATAGTACATTGTTACACTAGGGGTAAAAGTTACTTATATCGGCCCGAGAAGGAGTTGGCGGCCGAGCGTAGCGAGGTCGCTAATTCGAGGGACTAAATAAGTAACTTTAACCCCGAGGTAAGCACTGTGCTTTTCATTATGAATACAAGAAGATAGACCTAGTTTTTTTTTTAAATAATTTGACAGCTGTTAGTTGAAAGTAAAACTCCCTAAGGATGAAAAGTGTGATACTTTTCAGCTCGCTCCTCAGGCAAGTTCAGACCTACTTTCAGAGTATGAGTAATAAAAAAACAATTACACAATTAACTTGAGTATGATTTCAGTAAATGTGTACCTGCTTATGGCTAGGTACTAAATAACCGACCTAATTACAATTTTGTAATCATTCCTTGATACGAAGCCGCATCGCGTCTACATCTCTATATCGCATAGCTTTTAGTGGACGTAAATAATCCGAGGATGTTGGATAAAGTCCAAGAAAATCTGGTTAAAGTGTAAAACATCTGTATGGGGGACGATTTACACACGGTTTCTGTGTTCCTTGTTCGACGGCTTGTGAATAACATTGAAATTGTCCAGTTGTTAGAGAAAACCAAAGGTCTTTTGTGGAGAGATTGAAGATGTGAGAAATTTTGAAAACATGAAATTAAAATTTTTGTATTACTTCTTAGCTCTAGAACATATACAACTTTAGTTTTAGTACATGCGAAACTCAAAACACGTGTCTAGAATTTTTATGTAAAAATCTATGTACAAAATTTCATAACTGTACTTATCATGAAAAATCACCAAGTTATAAAATTGTGGTGGTACCTAGTTGTCAGGCCATCCGGACGTCTGAGGGGTTGTTTTACTCCCTTATCCAGCTATGCAATGCCCGCTATAACCTGATGTGACCTGAGTTGTACATAGTGTCGGTGGTGTCCTTTTGAAATATTTTTGGGAAAAATATAAAATGGTGTACAATCTAGTGCAATCCATTCAGTTATTGAATCTGAACAAACTATACTCAGGTTTCGCATAAACTAAAATATTGTTGTATGTATTATATATGAAAAACTATTAAAATATCAACGATCTTATAAAGCTTCAAAGCTGTTAATTAGAAAGAGAAGTCTGATATGGTCTTTGACGTCATAGACTTGAGCTTGACCACTATCTCACAAGATGGTAAGTGGTGATGCGGTCGATAATGGAGCACGCTTGCCAAGAAGTAACCTATTCAATTTTGATTTAAAGATACCCTACATCGTAGCTATCAGGAAACACAGACTCCAGCAGGGAATACAACACCTTAGCTATACGCACAATTAATGTGTTCCCAAAACATATTGTGCGTATGGGTGGGTTGTCTTGTCACATGTACCACTTTCCGTATAAGCATAATCACCCTTCTAATGTTCCCACTGCTGGGACTCAAGCCTTCTCTCTCTAGGAGAGGGAATGGGCCGTTATCCACCACGTAGGCCCAGTGTGGGTTAGTGAATGTCACTTGTCTTCAAAATTTTGGTTTTAAGACATGCCTGTTTTCTCACGATGTTTTCCTACACCGTTTTGAGAGCAGTGGTGATGAAATAAATTACATAAAGTAATACGCCTGGCTGGGTTTGAACTCACGATCTACAACTCGTAAGCCCGTTACCACTCGGTCACCAATGCTCTCCTTGCATGGAGGGATAACAAAACTATAATTTCTAATGCTTATAAACCTAAAGACAAATGAGTATAGCTGATGGGTAGTAAACTTTCATAAATTCACTACAAATTAGGTTACACCTATAATTTGGCCCGAAGCGATGAAGCAAAACATCGTGACAGAATGTTCACGTTTATTAATCAATTTCTTAGCATATAATTCTGAAAATGCCACAGATGGCGCCACCGTGACAGGTGATTCTATTCATCACTATAATACACGAAATGTATACTTGGTGGAGAGCAGTGGTGGCCTAGTGGCAATGGCTCCGAATTATAAGTTGTAGGTAGCGGGTTCAAACCTTCCTGGCGCATTACTTTGGGTAATTTATTTCATTACCACTACTCTCAAAACGGGGAGGGAAAACATCGTGAGGAAACCGGCATGTCCTAGAACCAAAAATTCTAAGACATGTTACATTCATCAACCCGCACTAGGCCCGCGTGGTGGATTTACAGCCCATTCCTTCTCCTAGAGAAGAGGCCTGAATCCCAGCTGTGGGAACAATAAAAGGCAGATAAATATACCTATATTTCAATTTTAACTAAAGTTAACTAAATACAGTTCTAAAACTTTCTTGTTTCCCCAAGAAGTCATAAAATTAACCAACTAGCTCATAGCTACTTAAAGTCATTTTGAGTTAGGTTTAATGGCCAACAGTCAATGACCAATGTTGGTTGAAATAATAAGATGTTTGGCCAACTGTAATATTGGCTATGGTTGGTCAAGAAGTTGAAAATGGTTTTAGTGTAACATGTTTAGGGTTCCTTACCAACGCCAACGGGACCTTATTACTAAGCCTCCTCTGGCCGTGAATCCATCTGTCTAGGATTCCGTATGTAATCGGTCTGTATCTCATAAACCGCAACTGATAGAGAGTTTAAATTCACAGAATGTATACACATATCATGAATATTTTTGTTAGTAATTTATTATGTTAACAGTTGTAATTATTTAAATGTTTCCTGCTTTTTTATGTAGCCTCTTTTTGGAATGTGAATGTGAGAACACTGTATTATCCACAAACACTTAGATAACTTTCTATTACGACTTACTTTTATATTTTATTATGATTAATTTTGTGCTTTTGTGTACAGTGTTGACTGGTCTACACTGTTCTTACATAAATCAATGAATATTGTAATAAACACATTTTTTTTTAAAGAGTAACCATGGAGTTTCTTGCCGGTTCTTCTCCATAGGAAACGACCAATTTGGAACCGTGCACTAGCTTCTGACGTTTTATAAGTGCCCATGTAGGCCTATGAGAAATAAAATATTTTGACTTTGACTTTGAATTTGACTTTGTTGTAGTCGCAATACTTATATTACAAATATAAGTATTGCGACATTTTATTGCGTTATTTTTACTCGTTTGTATATATTTTTTCTTTAAGTTTGTATATATACCTATTAGTTTATAATATTTAATAATTAAGATGTATATATGTATGTTAATAAAAACTCTATATTCATGAATAAAATTAAAGTAAAGTTAAAAATAAGGAGGTTCTCATATCTACAAGTAACGTTATTTTCTTTGGTATCTTCGGAAGTTTAAAAAGTACTTTAAGTCCAGAGAGAATAGATTACTTCCAGGCTAACGTGCTCCATCGTCGTCCGCATCATCGCTTATTAGGTGAGATAGTTGTCAAAGGTGAACCCATTCATATTTAAAAAAAAGTTGGAAGTAAAGACTTACGTTAAGAAAAGTGTTTAAACCCATTAACCTGGTGTGTCTGTAAACTCAAACAGTAATAGTTATGTACAAAGAAAGTTACTATTAAAATCATAAAACAGATTGTTAATAATAATCCTTTTAACTTAATAACAATTATTACAAACCCTTAAACCAATTTCAAAACTTAATTATGTTTTTACTATTAAATTGCCGCAGAAAAATGCAGGAAGTTTTAGAATGTTCTAGATTATCAGCTATCTAGCCAGACCAGTATAAAGTCTATTAGACTTAGCTATTTCAATAGTACTTATGTTTTTAGATCCACTCTGTGTGGCCTATTTGCATGCTAAAAAAGGTGCGCGGTAGTGCCGATAGCCAAGTTTGGAATTTTAACGTTCTGATTTTATTATTATTGGAATTTCTTTTTAAACTTTTGTATTTATTTTGTTTTTTTATTTTTTTTTGCTGTTTTTGTCTTTCAATAATTCATTGCTGAAATGCAATGCAGCTAAATAGTTTGGGAAATTCTTAAAAATTAAAAACACATTACTTTGGTTGAATAAAAAATTTATGCGTAGCACAATTTTTTTTTGTAATTGTGTATATATTTTATATTAAATTATATATGTATGTTTATTTTGTATATATGGTTATTTTGTATTTGCACATAATTTTGAGTCCCTCTTTTTTTCTTTTTCTTAATATACTTTTTTTTTATGCACCTGCCATGTTTTTTCTCTTTACCACACTAGGTAGCCTGGTAGAGAATGCCTAAGGCGTTCAGTCCGCCTTTGTACTTTTATGTTGTATGAAGTTTTAATAATAATAATAAAGCCTTTTATTCGGACATAAGATAAACAATTATTTTCCTTATATTTAAACCTATTTTTTCCATATATTTCTTAACTTATTCACGTATTTGGTTCTTCTTTAATTTTTGTAAATCCGTTTGCCAGTTGGCAAGGGCCTTCTCCAACCTATTCCATTCTGATCTCTCTCTGGCCACTCTATTCCATGTTATGACAAGTTTTAATAAATAAATAAATATTCTATCGTCATCTTTTTAATTTTATTCATGACAAAAAATATTCTTACATATCAAAATATGACACAGACTTTTATAACACAATAATCTATATACTTTTACAATAAATCTACTATCGATAAAGTTAGAAATCTCTGCAGAAAACAAAAGGGCATAGCATTCTGTGTCAACTACAGCAACATACTTTTGCATTTTATTTTAAGTTCAGCATAAAATACAGTCTACTTACTGCCCTTATTAACTTAGTCTAGTTAAACCAAGTTGCACCGTTGGCTCGGTGATTAAAATGCCTGCTATTTTTATCAAGAAATCTCTATTTGATTCCTGGTAACATTAAGTACAACATTTTTCCGACTACAGAGACGGCCTTATTGAAATGTATGCAAATTTGTATATAAATTGAGCTGCTTGATACCTTAGTGAGCGTTTCCATTGTAGAGAGATGACACGGGACAGTTTCAACAAAAAAAAAATATGTTTAATTTATTTATTGCAGACTTTGGCCCAGCGCCCACGTGATAGCAGAAAATTATCCCAAGGGTACATCCTTCTGGGATAAAAAAGTATCTTATGTCCTATTCCAGGACATGGTCTATCCGTGTACCAAGTTACATCAAAATCGGTTTTGCCATTTAGGCGTGAAGACGTAACAAACAAACAAACTCACTTTCGCTTTTATATTATTAAGCAAGGATTAGCTTTTGCCCACGGCTTCGCCCGCGTACATAAAAATACCCTATGTTACTCAAGAATAAAGCAGCTTTTTATAATGGTTGTGGTGACAGACAACAGTCTGATGGCTTGAAGCCTCGACGACTATCTGTCGAAGCTATCGTTGCGCGGTTGGACCAAGTATCCGAGATAGAAAGCAGTCCTCCTCAATATGGCTCGCATTGTAAGGAGGTTGCTGTCTCTGGAGTCAACATCAGTAGACTACTAGTTTTATATTTTTTAATGTTTTTTGTTAAAAAAAATACATTTAAAAATGTAATTTATACATGTACCTAAAAAAATAAAGAGATAATAATAAAAAATATGATTATAATACTAGCTTCTTCAATAGATTCACCCATGTGAAATAAAAAAAAAATCAGGGGACGTGGTCTACCTGTGTGCCAAATTTCATCCCAATCCGTCCAATCATTCGAACGTGAAGGAGCAATAAACATATACACATACATACAAACTTTCGCCTTTATAATATTATACTAGCGACCCGGCCGGGCTTCACTCGGGTGTTTCCCCGCTATTTAATGGATGTTATTATACATATAAACCTTCCTCTTGAATCACTCTATCTATTAAAAAAACCACATCAAAATCCGTTGCATAGTTTTAAAGATTTAAGCGTACATAGGGATACAGGGACAGAAAAAGAGACTTTGTTTTATACTATGTAGTGATTAGTATGAAGCTCACTACTCGCCGTAAGATAATGGAAACAAGCGCCAAGTCCAGCACGTATGCATACAACGTACTCCAAACAACTTATTGCCTTTAAAATGGCGTTACGTAACAACTTTGTGCATGACTGTGTGCATCTGTGCATATGTGCGCATACGCATACGATTTTCATTGCGTTAGAATTTTTCCGTTTATTTATTTTATTGTGAAAAATGGTGTCATAAAGAAAACTTGGTTGTAAAGATGTTTTTTTTTTTGTTTGTATCCTTTTGTTTTATTGTAAGACTAGCTTTTGCTCGCGGCTTCAACAGCGTACATAATCCCAGGATAAAAAGTATCCTATGAAGTGTTATTCTGGGATATGGTCTTGTACGTGGTCGTGTACCAAGTTTCATCGAGATCCGTTCAGTAGTTTTTGCGTGAAAGAGTAACAAACATCCATACATCCATCCATACATCCATCCATACATCCATCCATAGATCCATCCATACATCCATCCATACATCCATCCATACATCCATCTATACATACAAACTTTCGCATTTATAATATTAGTAGGATTATAATATTAGTAGGATTAAATGCATAGAAGATAAAGTGGACAGTTAAAACTTTAGAACTTAAAGTCGTATTATTTCTAGGGTTCCGTGGTTCCGTCGGCAAAAAACGGAATCATTAAAGGAACAGTTTGCTTGGTGCGGTCTTGTCGTCTAATTGTAATTTAGGTGTCTTTACGGCTAGAGTGAATAGACTCATAATAAACCAGTGCGCGTCACCATCAACATCAGGTGGGATCGCAGTCAAGCACTAGTTTATTATCACTTCAAAAAAAAAAACAAGCTAACTAAAACTTCTGAATTTTTGCTAAAGAAAAATGTAAGACGACCACGACGCCATTTTGTCTGTCGATACAATTTAAACCGGAATTACCATCTCCGCCCCAAAATTGACAGACACTAATTATTTAGTATTCATTGTTGAAATTGAAATCCGGTGTATGTCTCTTTCTTTTCCCTATTATTAAACTTTTTTTTACGGAACGACAATCGTCTGAGTCAAACAGATGTCAATTTATAATGTAACATTTATATATGTTTATAGTGTACAGGTAAAGCTAGAGTATACCAATCTTTGATGGTGAGGCGCACTGGTTTATTAAGAGTTTATTTACTGTAGACCTTGAAGACATCCAAACTATAGTGTCTATATCATCAATATACACTACAGAACAGATGGTCGATGGGGACGAAAGGTTCTGGAGTGGCGAACACGTACCGGAAGACGCAGCGTTGGAAGGCCTCCAACAAGGTGGACCGACGACCTGGTCAGGGTCGCGGGAATCCGATGGATGCGTGACGCACAGGACCGGTCGTTGTGGCGACGCTTGGGGGAGGCCTATGTCCAGCAGTAGACGTCTTTCGGCTGATATGATGATGATCATCATCATCAATATTGTGTCTATTAACTGCTTCACCTTTGTTTTAATATACATATTTTTCCTTTAACGCATTGCTTTTGCAATATTTTTTATTTTTATTACTTAGACTTCAACTGCCTTAAATTTGTAATAATAATCATAATATAATCATAATCATAATAATAATCATTGTTAGTAATTAATTTTGTTAACAATTTATTGATAGTTGTAATTATTTAAATTTTTCCAGCTTTTTATATAGCCTCTTTTTGGAATGTGATTGTGAGAACACTGTATAATCCACAAGCTCTTAGATTACTTTCTATAACGGCTTACTTTTTATTTATTTATAGTATGATTAATTTTGTGCTTTTGTGTACAGTGTTGACTGGTCTACACTGTTCTTACATAAATCAATCAATATTGTAATAAACACATTTTTTAAAGAGTAACCATGGAGTTTCTTGCCGTTTCTTCTCCATAGGCAACGACCAAATTGGAACCGTGCACTAGCTTCTGACGTTTTATAAGTGCCCATGTAGGCCTATGTGAAATAAAATATTTAGACTTTGAGTTTGAATCGGACGGGAAGACCGGATCAAGCAAATTGTTGTGTGGTGTGCGCAGTAGATATAAGCAACGAGGCCAAACGCTTCGTCTGGACTGTAGAGGTTTTAACAACACACAAACCCCGACGTATGTTAGATTTTCACGGAATTAATCGCAAGCACAGAATTATTGTATTTTGGAGGTAAGCGGAACAGAGAGTAAAGCCTAGCAAACCTCCATTGAAAAGGGAGGATCCTCCGACCAGACAGGACGTTATAGTCTGGTGGGCTACTACCCGATAGTTGATGTCGGGCTGTCGTATATGTCCAAATCGCGCGGAGAACTTTGATTGTGCGATGCAGGATTTCGTATTTTCTTCGTAGTTCTTATGTGGCGTCATAGATGTCGCTACAGTATTATTGGTGGCCGAGTGATAACAACCCCTTACTTACGAGTTGTAGGTCACGGGTTCAAACCCAGCCAGGCATGTTACTTTGTGTAACATGCCTGCCTTTTCATCACCACTGCTCTCAAAACGGTGAAGGAAAACATCGTGAGGAAACCGGCATGTCCTAGAACCAAACATTCGAAGACATGTGACATCCACAAACCTGTACTGGGCCCGCGTGGTGGATTACGGCCCATTTCCTCTCCCAGAGAGGAGGCTTGAGTCCCAACAGTGGGAACATTATAAGGTGGAATCTGCTATATTTATACAGAATTATTTGTTACCTACATTTTATACCATTAAACAAAATTAACACGGACAAAGTCCCAGGCAACAGCTAGTATTATAATACAGAAGAAAGTCCCACGTACCAAGAAACTAGAACAGCGTATACCTAAATCAAAAAGGCAATACCATAAGCTTAAAGTGACTGGTTTGCGCCTACGCAACCTAATGGTTTTACAGACCTTTGACACCGCTGTGTAGAATGGGGGAGTTTAACAAGAATATTGGCAACACAGCCACATATAATACTTACATAGTACATATAATAGTACCTACAGTAAATAAAAAAAACATGTAATTTTAACTATTTATATTCTTTTTACTAGCTGCTCTAGCTAAACATACTACCGGGATAAAAAGTATCCCATGTCCTATTCCAGGACATGGTCTATCCGTGTACCAAGTTTCATCAAAATCGGTTTTGCCATTTAGGCGTGAAGACGTAACAAAAAAACAAACAAACTAACTTTCGCTTTTATAATATTAGTAAGGATGTATTTTTTTTTTATTGTGAGGCTCGCGCTTGACCACTATGCCATGTCGCTAAGCGATGATACGGTTAAGGATAGAGCACAAATGTTGCAATTTTGGTAGGTAAATAGTATCTATTTTGCAAATCGGTTTTTGAAAAGCTTTTAAATTTTACATTACAATTTTTCTTCAATTTAAATTAAACGAGGCCAGTCTTTTCTAATTGACTACCCTGAGAAAAGCACTGATCCAAAACCCTGGGCTCTGATACGAAGGCAAAGAACATGAAGGGGTTTTTAGTCAATAAAAGTAAATAAAAAAGTCATCATCATTTCAGCCGAAAGACGTCCACTGTTGGACATAGGCCTCTCCCAAGTGCCGCCACAATGAACGGTCCTGTGCGTCTCGTATCCATCGGATTCCCGATTCCGAGAGGAGGCCTTCCAACGTTACGTCTTCCGGTACGTATTCATCATTCCAGAAGTCACCCAAAGGGCAATGAAAAGGGCTATGCTCGGAGTTTCCTTGTGTGATCGAATCAGGAATGAGGCATAAAAAAGTAAATAAAAAATATCACCGTTGAAAAGGGAGGATCCCCGACCAGACGGGTGTTACTTCTTGTTTGAAGAACTGCCCGATAGATGATATTGGGCTGTATATCCCCAAATCACGTAAAGAACTCTCATTGCGCGAAGCAAGATATCGTAGACTTCCTATGTGAAGTCATAAATAACGCTACAGTACTTTGAAAAAATATCATTTTTCATGTCAATGTTTGTGTTAAGTTTATTAACCAAAGAAATAAAAATAATCCATACAATTTTTAAAACTTCATAACTTGTTCTTTTGCTGGTAAGTAGTTCTAAAAACTAATAATTCAACAACCTTTATTATTTACTTATGTATTAATGCTGACTTTTAAGTATATTGGCACCCCACGCGCCTCAAGGAGTTGTCAACAACAGGAGGGGCCCAGCTGGGTCGAAGCCTACTGGGGCCAGGGTTATCCGAAAGGAAGCTCGAGCCCCGGTATGAAGAGGCTAAAAGGAACGGGGTGGGTTTTTAGTCAGTAAGAGTCTGACACTATCTCCCGCTCCACCCTAGAGCGTGGGTTGTCATTGGATGATTTTTGCCCACATAACACAAAAAATTATATTGGCAAACATAATGAGATTAGAGGAGGGGTTGTTTTACTTCCGTATCCAGCTGGGCTGTAGCGCCTAATGCCCGCTATGACCTGCCGAACCTATGTATTACTTAGTGTCAGTGGTGTCCAAATTGTAACATTTTTTAAATATTTTTACGAATAAATATAGCATGGTGTAAAAATTATTGGATTCAAAAATTGATTCTCCACAAATTATATTCAGGTTTCGCAATATACTATCAGTAATGTTGTATACGAGTATATAATAATAATAATAATAATCATTTATTTTGCAGAATATGAGTATAATAATTAGCTGGTAGTTTCAAACATTGTCCGTCATATTTAACCATAATTAGGTGTGCAAAAATTTCACATATTAAAGACTCAAACTCAATAAATCAAATTATATAAATTAAATGTCAAATTGTCAAAGTATAAATTATAGAATTAAAATGTCAAAGTAGCCACAATACAATTAAAATGTCAACTGGTAAAAAATGTAATGATTAATTCATGAATCCCCAAGCGACCACCGGTGGCCGCGCATCTATTGTCTTACTATTGTGTCTCTAATTGACGGTATCTGAAGGGTTAAAATCATAGATATAATCATACATATAAGTTAATGTATAGTTAGCTGATGTAGTTATTTTTTGTGAAATGTTTAGAAATAAAACATTTATGCAAATACTAGCTCTACGCCAGAGGAAAGAACTATTCATGCGGTTGCAAATAAGATCACGACTATTTCTTTTAACAAAGCCGCTTCTAGTAAAGTGCTTAGAAAACGTCAGAATCTAAATAGAACAACAAACAACAACAATTTTAATTTATCAGGCATATTTTTTATCATCATCAGTATTTTACAGGATTTTTTTTTTTCGACAGGGAAAATCATCTTTGACATAACCCGCTCTTGGGTGGAGCGGGAGATAGTGTCAGACTCTTACTGACTAAAAACCCCGCGCCGTTCCTTCTAGCCTTCATGCATTTTGGAGAATGTGCCCCGGAATTAGATGATAATAATAATATTCTTATTCGAAGACATGTGACATTCACCAACCCGGACTAGACCCGCGTGGTAGATTACGGCCCATTCGCTGTCCTAGAGAGGAGGCCTGAGTCCCAGCAGTGGGAACATTTAAAAGGCTGATGATGATGATGATGAATCATATTCCCCAACTATCACACAACGCCGTCTGGCCCCAAGCTAAGCAGAGCTTGTGTTATGAGTACTAGACAACTGATAAACATACTTAGATATTTCTAAATACATACATATTATAGATAAATTACACTCAGATACAGAACAAATGATCGTGTTCATCACACAAACATTTGCCCTGGGTGGGATCCGAATCCACGATCTCCAGCATAGCAGTCAGGGCCACTTACCACTGAAACAACAGGCCAGTCATGACGTGATTCCACCATCACCTTTCTACCATTGAATAACGCGATGTAAGGCAAGTCTCCACCCTAAAGTAACCACACGCTAGAGCATACCTGACAGGTTTGCCTGTACAGGTGAGTTGTACAGGTAAGCCGGAGCATGTATGTTGCACAACTGTGCAGGTTTCCACACAAGCTTACCTGACAGGTATAACTGTGCAAGCTAACCTGTCAGGCATACCATAGCGTGTATGGCTATATCTTTACGTCTTTACTAAGCTTTTTGCCTCGTCGTTTATACCGCGTACATCAAAGGATTGGAACAATTTGCCTGCAGTCTTCCCATCTGATTATAATTTAAGTTCTTCAAGGCAATAGTGAATAGGTTATTAATAAACTAGTGCACCTCACCATCAACGATTGCATCACTGCTTACCATCAGATGGGATCGCAGTCAAGCACAATTTAAGAAAAAATATTCCTCCTCATATCCCTCAACTACAGTCAAATGTCTCCTTTCTTTTGTGTTTACTCGTTTAATATTTAAACTATGTAAATTCATTTATTTTTTTAATACGGGTAAGCTCGCGTTTGACCATCATCTCACCCGGTGGTAAGCGATGATGTGGACGACGATGGAGCACTCCTCTTTTGTATTATAATAGAGGATAATAGCAAAATCAGCTTTATAATGTTCACACTGTTGGGACTCAAGTCAGTAGAGGGAATTTCGGTCTCCTAGAGAGGAGGCCTGAGTAAGTCATATATTATGAGTTACATAAATCTTGGTTACATATTTCTTGACATTTTTAGATAAGTGAACACAATGTATAAAAAATGGAAAAAAAAGTAATTAAAAAATGAGCCACTGCCAGCTAAGACATGACCAGTCTCAATTGCCGGCGCCCGTCCACGAGCATGACACGACGTATTAATTCATGAATCCCCAAGCGACCACCGGTGGCCGCGCATCTATTGTCTTACTATTGTGTCTCTAATTGACGGTATCTGAAGGGTTAATAGTACGCACATGTTATTGACAAACTTGATGTATCTCTTCCACAAATACCATTAATGAAGAAGTCAGAAGAAAAAGTCATATATTTAAAAACCAAACAAAAACTTTTAAGAAATCAATACAAAAAGACTTAAAAGCCTGAACAGTACGCTAAGTATATTCACGCCAACACGACGCGGCGGTAAGCAGTGAAGTAAACGAGGTACCATTGTGAACACTTCCGCATCTGTGCGCCATAAGTTTTATTTGATTTTCACTTTGAATAGTGAAGATATAAAATTTATAGACACTAGAAATGTAATGATCATGGTTTTGGTTGTTTTCGCAATTTACTGATGATTTGGACACAATTTATTAATTGGACACACATGTTTTCTTTAATAATAATATTTTTTAATGTTTTTTTTTTTATATTGAAATATTTAAAAATGTAATTTATATGTGATTATTGAAAATAAAGGAAACAAATAATAATAATAATCCACAACTATCACACAACGCCGTCTAGTCCCAAGCTAAGCAGAGCTTGTGTTATGGGTACTAGACAACTGATAAACATACATTTACACATAATAAATTACACCCAAACACAGAACAAATGATCATGCTCTTCACATTAACATTTGTCCTGGGTGGGAATCGAACCCACGACCTCCTGCATAGCAGTTAGGGCCACTAACCACTAGACCAACAGGCCAGTCAAAATTCATAAAAAAAACTAATTCGTAGTTCTTTAGGTGGGAAAATCATATAAAGGACAGCGATGATGAGCGGGAAGCCGTGTCAGACTTTTACTAATTAAAAACCCACTTCTGTTCTTTTTTTGCCATTGTTCCAGGGCCCCGGGGGTCTCTTTCGCATCACCAATGGCCCCAGTAGGCTTCGACCCAGCCGAGCCTCTACGGTTGCTGACAACTTCTTGAAACACTTGGGCTCGGTCCGGACGGTTACCGGACGGTCTGACAGCGAGCTACCCATTGCTCGCTGTCCGCAAACGCGCGCCTACGGTGGCCGTAAATCAGGATCGGAATCCCAGCGGCTGTGGCTCGAGGGCCTTTGCCTCGCGTCTGCTGCCGCCTCCTTTGCTAGCATTACTGCTTCGATATTTGGACACACATGTGTCCAAATCGACACATTTAATTTTCTTTATTTCTTTTCTGACTAAACGGCTACCGATACATTTATTTCAGCTATTTAGTACAGTCAAATAAAAAAAGTCCTCAAATCTATAAAAGAAAGTTGTGTAGCTATTACACAACGTATAACTCAAGAACGGCTAAACCAATTTGGCCGAAAATTAGTGGGGATATAGCTTAGAACCAAGAGACAAACATATGATAATTTTTATATGGAAATCTTCTTGAAAATTATAACCTGTTTCCACCTACGCCACAGAGCGGGAGAAATCATTGAATGATTTCTTTACCCAAATAAAAAAAAAAACTTGTTTATCGACACTAATATAGTTTGTTTTTTTTTTGTTTATAGGTAGTAATCAATGAAAGTACTGGGCCGATTGCTACAATTATTTCACCGTTAGAAAGCTGCTTTATTTCTGACAGGCTATATTTTATGTACGCGGGCGAAGACACGAGCAAAAGCTAGTATAATATAAAGAAAACTGGCAGAAGACTGGCAGCAATACATACCACGTTGAATAGATGAATCTTGGAATAATAAAATAAAACAAATAACTCTAGAATGGAACTTGATCACCTTCTTGAGGACCGAGGACTTCATGGTTGGATGGTTTCCTTAAGGCTACTGACGAATGGAAGATAATCATTATGAATGGATTTAAACAAAATTTGCCACAAGGAAGATGATGTCCTTACACATTAGATACTTTTTAGTCTTTTTAAAGTTTGTTCCCTGTTTGTTGGGCAAAGCCGCTGTCAAAATTCTGTAGTTTTGCATTCTACCAGTCCATTGGCTGCTAAAGAACCGATAACAGACGAACTTCTCCGAAAAAACACGAAAGCAGAAGCCTTGCGCTTGACCACTGCGCGTGACAACACATATCTCTCACCTGATGGTAAGAGATGATGTGGTCTAAGATGGAGCACGCTTGCTTAGAAGTAATCTATTTAATTTTGACTTATAGACCTTTAGGTTACAGCTATCAGAAAACAGACTCCAGCAGGGGAATCTACTGCATACTTTTAATTATTTTGCCAAAAAGTAATATAATACCAACGAAAAAAAATTAAAATTGGTTTACAATTGGCTGAAATGATCATCATCATCATCATCATATCGATATATATCGCTGAAATGATCATGATGTAGCAATACACGAACCCTACCGACAAGAACCGAAGCTTACCGAAGCCTATTTTCGGAAACTTTCCCGTCTATCGGCACTTATATGCCACCTCTCAAGACTGGAGACACCAGACCCGACAACGCACGAACCGTTCCGACAATATTTGAAGCTTTCCGAAACCTATCTTCTCCAACTTTTCAGCAACTGTCGCTTACAAGAAAACTCTCAAGACTACAGACACCAGAGCTGACCACACACGAACTGTTCCGACAAAATACGAAGCTTCCCAAAGCCTAGCTTCCCCAACTTTTTGTCTACCGTCGCTTACACGGCATCTCTCAAGACTACAGCTACTAGATCCCATAACACACGAGCTGTCCCGACAATATACAAACTGACGACAATATACGAAAAAATAATAATAAAAATATACGAAGCTTTCCGAATTCTAGCCTAACCTAGCCTAGGTAACCTAACCTAACTTTTCGTCTATTGTCACTTACTTGACAGATGCCAATCCGTCAAAATTACAGACAAACAAACCGACCACACACGAACAGTTCCGACAAAAAACGAAGCTTTCCGAAGCGTATCACATTCAACTTTTCTTCAACCAACGCTCAAATGGCACTTCTCTTCAATTGAAGCAAAAATTTTAATGCCATTGCATACAGCAGATATTTATTTTCTATCTATTCGTTTGATCCTGAGAACCTATTCGTCATGTTTCATAGAAAGTCAAAAAGT
Organism: Mythimna lalbum; assembly: GCA_949319445.1. NCBI lineage: Eukaryota > Metazoa > Arthropoda > Insecta > Lepidoptera > Noctuidae > Mythimna > Mythimna lalbum. Next base: position 11,364,543 of record OX439371.1, on the reverse strand, counting down.
TCACGCCTTCTAGACGCCCCCGCTCCGCCTTCGGTGTGACGTGGCGTTAGTGGGGATTGTGAGAGAAAAGAAGTGAGATACCTGAAAAAGACTGTGCTAAAAGCGGACGGTGCCGCAGGGCAGAGTAGTCTGTTGCGATTACCTTTGGTAAAGGGCCTATTGTTGGCTACAGAATGATTTAATTAATAATTTTAATTTGCAGGAAATGGAGATTTTTTAATATTTTGTACGTACTTACCAAAAATATTGGCGTCTTTTTTTTGATACGGTTTAATTTTTTATTTTAAATACTACCGGAAAAGCATTTGCGAACGAAGCAATTTAAAGGGTATTTGTTTTTTTATATGATGTAGTTCATGTTACAAATTGCCGAATAATTTTTAATATTTAACTTTAAAAATGATGAAACCCATTCTTTATCACTTTATTTCGTCTCACTATAAATAACTTAAACAGAAAGGAATAAAACATACTACAAAATAAACCAAAAAATTATGCGTGTACTACTTACGGAAAAAATCACAAAAAAGAAAAATTATAAAAAACTATTAAACGCAACAAAACGATAACAGTTTACAAATTACTTCAATTTGCAGGTATTTTTAAATTATTGTTATTTCTTTTAAGTACAATAGTTATTATGAAGATTACACATGTGTGTTATTACTAGGAAATAATGACGTTTGTAAAACCTATCAAATAATCATAAAAACTATAATTGTTTATTTTACTCAATAAGTACTCTACACAATCCTTGAAGAAAACGCGGCGATACCTATTTACTATTCTGGTATTTTAAACCAACCAACCAACCACCAATTTATTAAAAATACCCACAAAAAGAAGAAATTGATAAATAATTAATAGTTATTTAATAAAAATAACATAAATAGTATTTATAATTGAATTTGATTTTACAAATAACACATGTGTATACCTAATTTTTCTTTTAAAAGAATTTTCGTTTAGTAAATTATAAAAAATAATAATAAAAAAGTTAAAAACCAACTAACCTCGGGTTACGTTCACACTACACAAAAAGTCCGAATCTTCACTCACACGATTAATAAACGAAAAAGATTTTTTTACGAAGTCTTTTGCCCAGTTTTTGCGAAAAACTTTATTCAAGAATGCGCGCCAAAATCTTTATCATCACGACGCACACATTTTTATTTCCTAGTTACGCAATTTAAAATTTTTTCTCCAATTTCACGGAAGAGCGAGCGTAGATATTAAAAAATTATAATAAAAAGTAAAAAAAAATCGAAATCCAAGTCATTTCACATTGATAATTTCAAAATCACAGTTCCAAAAATAGCTGTTTGACAGTCACATTTTCGAAAATCGAACGCGGGCGCAGCGACGCGGCGCTTGCCGAAAAAAACCGAAAAGGCGCGAACACATTTGTGGATGTAAAATGGCGTTATTATTTTGAATTTTTCATAAAATATCGTTGAGTTTTCATTGTATTCTTGGTGGAGTGTCGCGCGCGTGTGCTGTTTCAACACATTATGATCTAACACTGGCTGACTCTCGATTGCAGAACATACTTATTCTAAGTCAACTTACATTCGTTCATATTTGCCTGCGGGGCGTAGGGCTGTGCTAGGATGTTAGAACCTAGTTTAATGCCTTTCCGTATTCTTTAAGTAACAGTACTTCTATTTATGAGTTTGCGCGGCTGTTGTTAGATTTAAATTGGTTTAATTTAGCTTTGTTTTGCTTCGAAACAATACTAACGATGATTTTAATAATATAGACTATCTTTTTACTAAAACTACAACTAATATATAGGTACTTAGTTCAGTCACAGTTTGGTATATAAAAACAGGCCCATAAAAGCATATTTCCTTATATCTAGATGCATTTCAAATGACAATAAAACGGCCACTTTCTGAAACGACTTTTACATAATTTCTCGGAACTATAGAGAAACCTAGGCATTGGCGGGTAATAAACCCTCTCAAAAATGGTAGAAAATCGAATTATCGCAAATCACGGCATGAATAAAATAACGTAACGTTTTAAATAGATATTTATAGCAAGTTAGTTACATTGTATTGGGCGGCCAACCCTATTTTCGCGTAGTACAAGAACTTCTTGCATATAATAATATGTTTTAGCCTATATTGAGCGCTTACAGGCACCGACTCAGCTTTGCGAGAAACTGCTACTCGAGTAACCGCTATTATTACTTAAACGGTATTTCACTCTGATGCCGACGGAAAAAAATATTTGTTTCGATTTTTGCCGTTTAATATGGAGATAACTTAATTTATGTATTGGTTAAGTTCTGAACAGATTTCTTTTAAATTAAACGTAGTATAATATGTTACAGTTAAATAACGGATCACTAAAAAAGAAAAATATTTTTTATAAACTGTGAAATTAATGTAAAAACAATAATGCTGCAGTTCAGTTAAATTAGAAAAATGATAAATTATATTTATTGAGCCACTGGGTTTTAAAAAAATCACCTTTACACGCCAAACACAGATTTTCGGGACTTTTTAACAGTGTTTTTTTTTATAACTGTGTTATCTATTGTTAAGCGTGCCGAACGTCACTTTTATTAAACTTTACCATTTCCAAATATTCATTTTCGCTTTAAAAAACTTAACGCTAACGTTAACAGTTATAACAAAATAGCTGCTAACGCACATCACTAAAGTCCGTTATTGGAACCTCCACATCACTACTTAGTTGTATGCACCGTGCATTGGCCTGCACTGCCGCATTCTAAACTTAACACAAAACGTCTTATAGACCCTTGCACTCCGTACTAAAATGATTCATAACGTTAGAAACTTAGAGTTGAAAATTGATTGTTTGGTCGTTTAAAGATATAGGTTTCAGTCAAAAAGTTTTTTAGAAGCTAGGCTCTTATACTTATTTCACTATGAATTTTAGATAGCTATAGTTGGTAGATATAGAAAGAAATGTTCTCTGTCTGCGTGTATATATACGTTTCTAGGACACGGCAAAATGTTAGAAATCTTCGGTACTATAGAACTTTATATATTGGGATCGTAATTATTGGATACGGTTTTTACAATTAGATGATTCGGGTTTTTTTATGGTTGGTATTCTTTTTTTAAAAGTTTGTGTTTTTTTTTAGAGACGTATCCTAATCTATTAAAGTATTCGTTTTTTGAAAATGATTTATTAAAAAAAAATGATATTTTATTAGCCGAATCTGAATAATCAAAAATTACTCACATTGATCAAATTAAAATATCCAAAATCTTGTGAGATAAAATGTAATACACACGCTGATCTGGACGTATCGGTCTCCATACATTATATATGAAAACTGGATTTGTAGAGCTACACTTGATCCACGCCACGCGACGTCGTTCTACGTACAAATCAGGCGTGTAACACGTGCGTCAGTCTAATGTCAATGCTTAGGCAGCCGGGGCGAAACTCCGCTACCGCGCTAAGTCGCGGCATGGCGGACAGAGTTCCGGTGGGATCTCATGGTGAAATGGAGATAGCAACTATTGCGACCCAGCACTGGGCACGCGATAATTATATCGGTAAGTCCTCTTTTCGAGGCGTGGCTGGAAAGACCTCACGGCGTCCTCACCTTCGTCATGAGCATGAAGCTGGTTCTCACCGAACACGGTCAGTTTGGGAAGTTCGTGCACCGTATTCGTGCGGAACTGACGCCTGAGTGTCACTAATGGGTGGCCACCCGGAGGACACGGTGAAGCACAAGGTAGAGGTCTGCCGCGCTTGGGCAGATCACTCCTGTGGGGGTGAGCGGCGGCAACGACCTCTCGCGCTGGGCCCTGGTACAGGTCATCCTCCGGAGCGAAGAGAAATGGCAGGCGGCTGTCTTCTTCTGCGCAGCAGTAATGCTAGCAAAGGATGCGGCCGCATGTGTAAGGGAATGGCCCTCGCGCTCCAGCCACGGGGATCCCAATACCGATTTCCAGCCGCTGTAGGCGTAGGCTTGCCCGTCCAGTAACTGTGCGGACCGAACTCGAATCGCCGCCGGCACGAAATTTCCACGCGCGCCTCAAAGAGATATCAGCAAACCCCATGTGTTAGGAGAACCTGTGGCTGGGGCCATCCCCAGCCACGGGTTCTCTTCTGAAACGAAGACCTGAGATCCTGGAACGCAAGGCAAAGAAAAAACATAGGAGTGGGTTTTAGTCAGTAAAAGTCGCCCGTTTTGCCCTAGAGCGGGAGAAGTCATTAGATGATTTCCTACCTAAAAAAACCACTATTGTTCCCAACAACTGAGAAAAGATGTGAGCTAAAAAATCTAGTGGCTACAATACACCGTGATTTTTTATTCATAAATAGCACATTTTCTTAAGTAAGTTAATACCACGAAAACTAACTCAAGATAGGCGTGGGCTTGCGGACGGTCAGCAATGGGTAGTACCTAGAGGTCTGGACTGAGCCACAGTCATCGATGGCGCGTAGTTTTCCATGCAAAATCGTAGGAGCCCAGCTGAGTCCAGCCCACAAAGTCAATGGGTTGTGCGAAAGAGAACCCAGGGGTTCTGGAACGAAGGCAAACGGCTAGTATACGAGTGGGTTTTAGTCACTAAAAGTCTGACACGCCCTTGCGCTCCATCATAGAGCGGACGAAGTCCTTGCATGATTTTCTTTAGTAAGCTTTTACTTTTGTTACGATTTTTTAATTTTCATTATGTTTATTCAAAATAAAAATACTTATAGGTATTTTTAATAATTTTCACATTTTAGTAACAGATGAAAAAATTAAGTAACTCAACCACTACCGAAAAACTTATAAAATAACATTTCCTACCCGACCACAAAACCACAATACCCACAATATCGCAAAACTAACCACTTAAAAAAAACATCTATTTTCCCACAACGATCGATCATACAGCTAACGCCATCTAGCGACACAAATCCGCAACTACTCGATTCGAACACTACTCATACTTGAGTGTAACTTAGCGTTAAGCAATCGCCCACGGCTGAGTCATCATTCAGCTAGCTTGAGGTCCTTTCACCAACTTTTGTGTTAAGTTAGAATTAAGTATATTTATATTCGTAACCCGTTTTTATGATGAGTTTAACTAGAATTTGAAACGGTTTTTTCTGTGAGCTGTGCTAGGCATTCATTGAAGTAGGAAGATGTGTAGCAATCGATTTGAATGCAGGAATTTAAGAAATACTATAAGCATAATCAGCCTTATATAAATCCACCGCAGACGCGGGCTAGCGAACGGCGAGCCATGGGTAGCTCGCTGTCCGACCGTCCGGTAACTGTCCGGACTGAGCCCAGAACGTCGACGGCGCACACTGTTCCCGCGTGCGTCAAGGAGTTGTCAGCAACAGGAGGAGCCCAGCTGGGTCGAAGCTTAGTTGGAGTAGCTGGGTTGGAGCCAGGGTTATCCGAAAGGAAGCTTGAGCCCCGGTGTGAAGAGACTAGCAGGAATGGGGTGAGGTTTTTAGTCAGTAAAAGTCTAACACTATACCCCGCTCCACCCAAGAGCGGGGGTTGTCATTAGATGATTTTTGCCCACTGTAAAAAAAAGCCTCATAATAAATATCCCCACTGCTGGGACTCAGACCTCACCTTATGTAAAGGAATGTAACTGTAAAGCTAGAACAACATAATACCGACGCACACGTGTAACACGCCTGACTTGTACGTAGAACGACGTCGCGTGGCGTGGATCAAGTGTAGTTCTACAAGTCTAGTTTCCATATAAAATGTATAGAGACCGACGCGCCCAGGTCGGTGTGTGTGGCACACGTGTACGCAGTGTGGTTGTAGCATTCACTTAGACAGAACTACATTAGACCGACGCACACGTGTAACACGTCTGATTTGTACGTAGAACGACGTCGCGTGGCGTGGATCAAGTGTAGCTCTACAGGTCTCCTCCTCCTTAGTCGTTCTTTCTTGACAGAGTGGTCGTGGTTGACGATATTGCATCTTCATTGGCAAGAGACGCTCCCGCGATGCGTCTCCTTTTGTCACGGTTTACGGTGTCTCGAGGACTCTGAACTATGAAGGTTTGTGTTGCAGCTCTGATGAGGTCTGTCCAACCGTAGGTGAGCGCCTGCGTGACCACTTCCCCGCTACTTGTCCCTGGACAACGAGTCACTCCATGGAGTGTTCGTTGTTTAGAAGTCTAGTTTCCATATACAATGTATGCGCCCAGATCGACGTGTGTGCGCAGTGTAGTTCTACCTTAATCCACCACACGAGCCCAATGCGGGTTGGTGGATGACACATGTTTTCGAATTTTTAGTTCTAGAACACGCCATGTATCCTCCTTCAAAGTTTTGAGCGGTAATGAAATAAATTTACAGAAGGTAAAGTCTCTCTGAGTTTGAACTTGCAACGTACGATTCGTAAAGTCAGGACCGTTGCTACTGGGCTCTGGTGGGACTTCTCCCCCATTTTTTTTTTATGTAAGAAACCATGCAATGTCTTGCATTTAGGTACGCAATTGACTGTTTACCGAACTGTGCAGAAAAGTGCACGTGCTCTTCCCCAACCCAATTTTATTACATTTATCGTATCAGGCTGGGCGTGCGTCGATCCCCACGAGTCGCCGGTCAACCCCCGTTTATTCATTTCTTAGTATTGAATCGAAAAAAGTCGATTGATACACGAGCCTTGTCACTTCAGCCTTTAGGTCTGAAATCATCTAATAACATCTCCCGCTCTTGGGCGGAGCGGGCATGTCAGACTTTTACTGACCAAAACTCACTCAAGAGAGTATTCAATTAATTACAAGGCCGCGCTAACTCTTTCAAACCAAGCCTGTAGTGTTAGGAAAATTTTCAGGGCCTTCAATATATTCTTGAAGAGTTTTCTCGTTCCTAGATTTGCGTAGAAACCTAAGCATATGGACAAACACTTGGAAACTCAAAGTCAATATTATGATAGGCAGTTCACGGTAAGTTTCCGAGGAATGTCAGCTTGCCAATGAAGAATGTGTACCTTGTAAAAACTTGGTGTCACCACTGAACTTGGTATGGTTGGGAAGATGCTCTGCTTTATGTATCTGTTAATACGGAAGATTTTTTTTTATCGTTGATAGATTTGCGCTTAATTGCTATTTTATCTGATGGAAGGCGACAATGCAGAGCATACCAAGAAGTAACCTATTCACTCTTGACTTATCTTCCCGGGTTGCAGCCATCAGGAAACAGATTCCGGCAAGGAATTCCACTCCTTAGCTGTATGCACAATGAACGTGTTCCCAAAACGTTTTGTGCGTATAGGTACGATGTCCGCCATGTACCAGTGGCTTATCGCCGTACGCCTGGTGGTCCGATGATGGAACGGGCAAGGCGGAATTAGGTTATGCAATTCTGACGCACACTCTCCGAAATGCAATCGGTAGGTTTATTAAAATCAAGAAAGCTTGCAATGAATGATGATAGATTTGACAGACAATAGTATTATGTAAAGATGATAAGTTATTTTCGTATAAGTAGCAGTTGTTTGCATCTCTATATTGTTTTGCTGCACTGCTTATATACTGATAATTTTTAGCAAGCAATAATGGAATATTGCTTGCTAAAAATTATCAGTATAGCGTTTTTGAAAAATTGCAAATGAGATTATCCGTTGGAAAAGTGACGAAGTTTCAACATTTTATATGACTTTTTGTATAGCTTGTAAATGATTTTTTTTTTTATAATTTAGCTACCAAATATTTTTCTACCCATTTAGGAAACTTACTGCTTTAAATACAAATAGAGAAAAATATATTAAAACTACTAAGTAAGGAATCATTTTTTTTTCCTTTTTTATTTATACCTGTTTTGTTTCTCAGTGCTCATAAAAGCTTAATGTAGTATTTTTATTTCCTTTTAACTATTTTAGTTTCTAGGTTTTAATTTTAAATCTGTGGAAAGTATTGTAAGTTAATTTGATAATACTGTTTTATTTTATTTTCCTATAAAATATAATGTGTTTGTTTCTCTTAATAAATAATAATAATAGAGCATCTTACCACCCTACAACCATTGAACTCGCATCAATTTTCTAACACCATTACCGTCTCCCGCGCCCGTTTTTGTCAAAGAAAAATGCGTCTTATTACATTACGACAAGTCGTGTTGTGTCGCAGTGTTTTGCACGCATTTGTCTGAGATGCGTTTGTCATGTCGGGCGGTTTACACGGACTGGTAATGTCGGTTTTGTTACTATTTTTTCGGAGAAATATCGTATAGTATATACCTACTTCCTTATTGGATCATTGGGTGTGGTCATAAGTGATACTGTATTATTGATAACACTATTTAATATAATAAAGAGGTAAAGTTTGCTTTTTTGTTTGTAGGAGGTAATCTCTGAAAGTACTGGTCCGAATGCCAAAATTATTTCCCTGATAGAAATCTGCTTTATTCCTAAGTGACATAGGCTATATTTTATGTACGCAGGCGAAGCTGCGGGCAAAAGCTAGTCTATTATATATATAAATAGAACAAACTGAGTGACGTATTAACGCTAAGCAGGAACTACTGTTTTTTTAGGGAAATCATCTAATGCCACTTCTCCTCACTCCGGATTAGAGATGTGCCGTGTCCGGAAAACTGGGAATATTGCTGGTAATATTGCCATCAATATTCATACATTGGGCAATATTCCCGGCAATATTTCCGGAAATATTCCCATTTCACGGCAATATTGCCGGCAACGGCACATCTGTACTCTGGACCAGGCCCTGTACCAAGGATCGGCACGAGAGATCGCTGCCGCTGCTCGCTTCCACGAGGACACGACGCGACGGAGCACACCTCTACCGTATGCCCATCTAAACTATTGGGTTTAGGAGCGTAAAACGTTGGCACAAGGATTCCTTTTATGACGTTGGCGATTAAGAAAGATTTTTTTTTAAATTCACTCCCTAATAGGATGAAACTGGGTCCTAAGTTTGTATGGAGAACCCCAACTTTTACACGAGTGAAGCCAAAATGGTATGCCGTCGGTTGGACGAAGTTTGAAGTTCCCACAAAAGGCGGACTGAAAACGTGGTAACGAGTCAGGAATATGCTGAGTGCAAGATCGAAAGGATCATTTGATTTGGCGGCGCATTGGGAAAGCCAGCCTGGGATAGGCTTGCAGGACAGAATGGATGATAAAAATGCGTTGTTTTGACTCCAAATAACACGGGACAAGGACAAAAAAATGATAACTATCCTCAGTCCTAATTCTTATGAAGTTACTAACATTTTTAATACATATTATGTACATTAAAAATAAACTTAAATACTAAATAAATAATATAATACAAAAAGACAAAGCACGCTCAGGCGTCAAAGTACTCCTCCACATCGCTGTCATCCGGAAATGTGGCCAGAAGACTAACAGCATTGCCACGTTGAATGGCAATGCTAATTCTTTGGGCGAAGAACGAGCCAGCCCTCTGGTCACGTAAAGTGTCGATCAATCGGCGTGAAATATCCTTGAAAAGGTTCTTATGTAAAATATTTAAATACCACACCAGACCACCAAATACCAGTTTGTACCGGATGGTAATTTGTTATTTCAGTTTGGTTAACTCTTCTTCAAATCGCTGGGACCTTTGCATTCGCTTCCACTAAGTACTAAAACCAGCATAAACACACCATCATAACTTAAGCATCAAAACAAAAAAACATTTACTTAAGGCACTTGGTACCCTGAACAGCAATTTTCCGATCCGTTTTTCTCTATAACTACTAGCACTCAAAAAAAAAAAATTGGCCTTTTCAATGTTCCCACTGCTGGGACTCAAGCCCCCTCTCTAGGAGAGGAAATGGGCCATACATTCCATAGGGGATGGGCCGTAATCCGCCACGCGGGCCCAGTGCGGGTTGGTGAATGTCACGTCTTCGATTTTTTGGTTCTAGCACATGCCGGTTTCCTCACGATGATTTCCTTCACCGTTTTGAGAGCAGTGGTGATGAAATAAATAGCACAATAGTAAATGCCTAGCCTAGGTTTCGAACCCGCGACCGACAACTCGTAACTCGGGACCATTACCACTCGGCCACCACTGCCACATACTGTAAACATATTTTACTGTATAAGGCTCGTACGGATGTAGATTCATCATCTTCCTGCCCTTGTCCGTTTTATTTGGGGTTGGTGCAACACATTTTTTACTTCCATTCTATCCTGTAACTCGTCTCGCTATCATTTGCTATCTTGCTTTTTGCTTTGTCTTGATTAGCTTTCATTCAATTTCGAATTGAAAAGAATTCAAAATATTACACATACAAAATGTTAACAAATGTTATGGTCAGAATACAACGCATAGTTTATTCTGAGCAACATTATATAACACAGCTACAGATGTTCTGAAGATAGAGAAATTCTCAGATTTTCTTTGGATGTAATAATGTTTTACAAATTATATCTGTGACTATCATGTGCGTTTATGTTGACAGATAAAATGAATTTGATTAGTTTTGACAATTGATAATTGAAATTTTACGTGTTTTTCATTATGTTTCGGTGGCTGAATGCAGTTTACATCTCATCATCTTCCTGCCCTTATCCCGTTTTATTTGGGGTCGGCGCAACACGTTTTTTTCTTCCATTCTGTCCTGTCGCTCGTCACGCTATCACTAACTCCCTTTTCATTCATATCACTTCTCACACAATCCATCCATCTTTTCTTTGGCCTCCCTCCCCCTCTCCATCCATCCACATGTAAATTCATAACTCTTTTAGCAACATGCGTTTCATCTCTCCTTTTTACACGACCATACCAAGACAGACGATTCCCTTTCAACTTTTTAGTCACCGGCGCCACTTTCAAACTTCCCCTAATATACTCATTTCTCACTTTATCCATTCTTGTCACACAACACATCCATCTTAACATTCTCATCTCCGCTACATGCAATCCTTTTTCATCCGTCTTTTTCACAGCCCAACATTCTGATCCATACAGTACAACAGGCCTTATCACGGGCTTGTAGATTTTACCCTTCAACTTGAGGGGCATCCATGGGCGACCTGTCGCCATTTCATCCATCCTGCGTTGATCCGATGTGTTACGTCCCAGTCTACCTCACCATTCCCCTTGGACAAGCGACCCGAGGTACCGAAAGTCGGAACAGATCGGTATGGGCGTGCAGTTTACATCTACGAGTACCAAATTAATTAGATAATCAACATGTCTCATAAGTCACAATGTATTTGAGGAATTGTAGATTTTTAAGAACGACATCTATAAGTTTACGAATTGGATTGAATGACTCCTTATTAAGTAACTCTATTTCTCACCAAATTTCGGCTTTCCTTTATTATTTTTCATGCAGTAAAATTGCAAATATACGTGATAAAATCATTTATTATATTTTCTTAAAAAAAAATACTACGAAACCTTTATTCTTAGATATGCTAACATTACCACACGCCTTAATCCAAGTATTAGTCAATAAAACAGTAGGTAGGTAATCACACTTTTTCCCCCGGCATGCCTCGCATACACCCATTTAATATAAAATGACATTAAGGACACGATAATGAATCAACTAACGTGCGTACAAAAAAATATTATTAGTAGTTAATATTATTATTTATTTTTTTGTTTGTAGCTATTATGGAAGCGATTAGTGGAAGTTTCTTGTCGTTCTGAGGTTTTTTCTTGAGAAGAAAATCTTCTTTGTGGTTTGTCGGCCTTGATTCATTTTCTGCTTCAATTATTGACGCTGGTTTATTAATTTGAGGAGCGGCTTTCAAATTTAAAGTCCGAAGATCGATGTCCAGGTTTCAGACCTGTCTTGTAAATGTTGTTTAGTCTAGACTAGACCTAGGTCCCAAAGTAGACTGCGGCTAGTTCAAAAAATCACCGTGGTCTTTAAACGCTATATTCTCTTCTTGTATATATGTAATTCATAATATGTTTTCTTACACCTTCTTCTCCATAAAGACCCTACACTTTTTTGGCTGACTGACATTTTGACAATTCAAAAGTGCCTGTAAATGGTCCATTAGAAATAAACGTTTGTGATGATTTCTAATTACTGACTTTATTTTAAATAACCATTTACACTTTTAGATAGTCTAGATGAAAGTCAATCAGAAAATTATGCAAATTGCACATCATAAAATAATTAATTCTAGATATAAACTTAAATTAATTAAAACTAACTTAAAAAATTAAAATAAAACCCTAGAGAACTAAAAAAAAAAAGAAAATGGCAATTTAATGTAAGGCGTCGAAAAATTCCTCCGCATCGCTGTCGACTGGTAATGTACCCAAAAGGCTGGCGGCATTGCCACGCTGAATGGCAATGCTTATCCTTTGACCGAAGTAAAAGCCAGCCTTTGGGTCACGCGAAGTGTCCACGAGGCGTTTCGAAAGTTCTTTAAATAATTTGTGAGCACTCGGACCCCACGATCCAAGAGTTTCAACCCCAAACGGCTCGAAAACATAATTACCAACAAGGTTATTATATTTCCGCCGCTTGAGGTTCTCTGCAGCCGCTGCAGCAGCACCAGCACAGCACGACGAGCTAGGAAGATGGGATGGCGCAAGAGTATCGACACAAGTAGCGTCCCACACTAAAGGCCTACCCATCTTCCATGGAAATAGAGACATACCGTCCGGTCTTTTGCCATCGTCGCGTGCCAGGCCATGAGGTTCCAATACGGCCGGAACGCCGACGGTGACAAGAGCGCGACGGATGATGTCGTTGATATTTGCGTGCCGCGCTATGCGTCCCGCACTTCGGCTGCATGACAGACCGTGGTGACCGAGGCTGTTGACAACTTCGCCACAGTGGCAGCGATGAGGAGAACAACAAGGAGCGCCAAGACGTAGGGCAGTAGCGAGGCGGAAGGTAGTATCATCGAGCAAGGTGCCTATGTTCGACGACGGAAGTGCGTGAAGCCAGAGTCCCGATTCCCATTCACCCACAGCTAGCAGGCGCGCACGCTCTGCAGTAGTCTCTGATGTTGCCAACAGATTTTCTTGTACTACTTTGCAAAGCGGCTCATCCCACCGTCTTTGGGAAGAAAGGTTGTCGGGCTGTTTAGAATTCGGGCAAGCGAGTCTCCAAGCGTCTATAGCCTCGGTGAAGCACGGCACATCAAAATCAATCAGTGAGGAAGATAGGATATTCCTGATTAATTTTTCAGTGCCGTAAACCGAAGATATAAAAGCTGGTAAACTGATATTGGTAATTTTACGGACACCGAGGCCTCCCATACGGATTGGAAGGGTAGCTTGACCCCAAGCTCGATCGTCCAAAGCCACATTTAAAATTGATGAAAGAGTATTTCGAATAATTTGGTCCATTTTTTCCAGAAGATGGTTGTGTTTCCATAAATGAGAAGCGCGGAGGAAATATGTTAATTTAGGGCCGAAACAACAAAAGCGAATTAAAGTGATGGCCGAATGCATATTAATTTCAAGCAATCTTCCCGAAACATCATTAAAGTTTTGAATTTTTTCCTCAACGAAATTGGGAAAGGAATCCTCGAAAATAGGAGACCCAAGGAGACGAAGAGAGTTTTTGTCTATAATTTTGATATCTGGGGCTATTGTGTTAAATTTGGAAAGAGTCTGTTGTCTGTCAGTACTGTCAGATAAGAATAACTCACATTTAGAAAAGTTGAGGTCGAGTCCTATTGAGTGGAGTTGATTTTTTAGGAAATGTAAATCATTAAAAACTATGTCTGCATCGCCTCCTAGGGTTCCGTCGTCGAGATACCAAACGTTTAATTTTGAATTTAACTGCCGAATAATAGGGTGAATGGCTAAACTGAAGATCACTGGCCCGAGGGGATCACCTTGTTGACAGCCAACTGCGGATTCCAAAAGGTTTTCCCGATATAGTAATTTGGAAGGTTGTCTATAACATTGCCAAAGAAAACTAAAAATTTGGGGTACTTCTTTTTTAGATTCTGCCAGCAAGGTGTCCCTATTAACCGAATTGAAGGCATTCTTTATGTCAACTTTCAGGATGACCCCTCCTAAGTTAGAATTTAGGTAGGTCGATAAGGCGTGTACGGCAGCCTCGCAGCCCCCTTTGGAGCCGAAGCCTAGCTGCAGGGGCTGAAATTTTTTCGAAACAGCCTCACCATAAAATTTACAGCAAATCTTGGCTGCCATACGACGGTATGTAGTGCCCACGGCAATGGGTCGGATGCCGCCATCTCTCTTGCGAAGAGCACATAAATTGGCCCCGTACAGAGTGTCGATGACGGCCTCGTTCACCTTGCCTGAGAGCATTAGGTTAACCAGAGCCGTAAGCTCCTTCAAGAGCAACTCACCAGCTTCCCCGGCGCCTGAGCACATGAGGTCCTTCAGGTGTTGAGGACTTAGGCCGTCGAGGCCGCCAGCAGAGCCGCTCCGGAAGGAGTAAACGGCTGAGATTACCTCTCGACCTGTAACGGTGAGGGTATAAATGTCCGAATCAGGAGGGTCAGGAAAAGAGAGGCCATCCGCTGGGGCAGGGTGTTTACTCTCCAGAGCTACTAGAGTTTCTGGAGAACACGGAGCCATCACATCACTACTGAAAAGAATTCTGGCTGCTCCGCTAATGTCACCTTCCCCTAATTTAGATTCGACCAGATATGGAATACCTCTTGCAGAGGTATAACTTTGTGTCTGTGTCGAAAATTTTGAATCCAAATTATAAGCCGAAATATTACAATTTTCTTTAATTTGTGTGGTTAAGGTCTTTTTGGTTGCCAAATTCTTTTCAACATGCAATATTCTGTAAGGGAAGGTGAGCAGTTGTTCCCAGGCACTTAGCGAGTTCTCCCGGGCAGCAAGACGAATGCATCCTGCTAAGTGTTGCGCTACAACAGGCCTAGCGCCGCGAGGAACTCGCTTTAAAACAGAAACAGAGTTTTTGAATTTTGTGAGAGTTTTCCAAAGCGCGTCAAATGTTGATGTAGTCGGCGTAAGAGTTGTAGAACCAATAACAGGGTCTGAAGTGAGTGCATTTTGAGGTTTGTGTGCCTTCCCAATATGCACCTTCAGACCCCGCTTACCTTTAAAAAACCGTGCCTGGGTGCACAGAGGGCACCTCTCCAGAACATTCAGTGATGTCGAAGGTTGACTTGCACTGACTTCCGCAACATCACTGCTGCCACTTAACTGCATGTATTGTATGTAACTATTTTAGACGTGTATATATATAAATATGTACAAAAGTTTCACTTAAACACTAAATAAATAATTTGAAAGAAACAACAACGTAGAAAAAACTGATAAAAACACAAAATGTCATCGGTGACAGATGTCAGCGGATGCTGGCGGCCTGGGGCGCCGCGGCACCGACGAAGGCACTTCGGCGGCGGCGCCCTGACTACCGTTGCTCAGCAACAGCGTTCTCGGCGTCACCTCGTTGCAATATATTTATATTGATGAAAACGCACTGCACGCGCCACCAATCTTATTTCGAAATAGGTATTTATATAGTTATTTAAAATGATGGAGCTTTACTTTTAAAATCTTTAGTACCTATTTTATTATTCAACGGTTGGGTTTGGCGAAACCTTTATACAGCCATTTTGACTTAATGGTCAACTAAACAAACATGAATCGGTTTTAGTCGGTAGTACTCTGAAAGTCCCTATAGCTTCACGCAGAGCGGGAAAACAATTAAGGCCCAAATAAAGTCAAGAAATACATCCAGATCGTCCCGTCATCTCCTTCGTGGTATACCGCGGCGTTATTTTGCTGGCCAGCTTTTTGAGTCATATCAGCGATTTACATTTTAGAACGTAGTGTAATATTTTGAACGTGATCTTTATTTTACTCTTTTGAAATGTAGATCTGGCTTAGAGTAAGTACCTACTCAAATTAAATTCCTTTCATCATATCTTCCTCACTTTTCCCAAGTACGTCTTGATCAATATCTAGTTTTACCAAAAATTCCTAAATTCTTTATATCAGTCACCAAAAGCCTCAGATCTGTCTAGTCCAGTGGTTCCTAACCTTTTCGATCTTGTCACCCCTATGATTTCCCTAAGGAAACTGGTTTACTCCTCCCCCCTCTTTCTCATGTTACTAATGATTAGAGTCTAGTCGGTCTATCTAAAGATTTTTCTCAACATTCAATCTCATTACTATATCCATACTAATCTTGGCTTATATTGTCATCAACTTGTCATGCGATGATTCATCTGATGGAAAAGGGAGCGGCACTTAGGTAATGAGGTATCTTTGTCTGTGGATCTGTACCATTTAACTGTGAGCTGCAGTCGTGAACGGTGAACATGTAAAAAGGGGTCTGAATTTTTTGGTCTATCTACCTATCTGTATACCACTTAAGAGTGAGCTTTAAACGTGAAGGGTGTAGAAGTGGAAAAGGGTCTGATGTTTTTAGTTTCAATGAGAGACGATGATGATTAAAAAAATGATGAAAATTTGCGAAATTATACTGCAGAGTGTGTAATAGTTACTTTTGTTGATGAAAAAGATAGAACATGTAATCAGTTAGTTAGGATATCTGTCTATCTTGCTATTGAAGTAAGCGTGATAATTCATGATAATTTGATAAATTTCGTAGAACAGAAAATTTATTTTGTTTCAGAAGACGTTGGATTCCTTGAAGATTATTTTCTTAGAATAAGGTGTTTAAAGTATTTAGCCATATTTTAACTCTGCTGCTATCTTTAAAGGTCCTCATATGACAATCTGGTTTTCAAAGATGACGTTGTATCATAACGAGACGATCTTAAAGAAGCTACAACTGCATCAGATGCATCAATCACCCCGAACAAACCCTAAAAACTCTAAAGCCTATACTAATTAAATGAAAGGACGATAATTAAAATAAACCATTGAATCTGCTGCAATGCCCCAGCTATAAATTCCGCGAACCGATGGGCGTGACCGATAGAATTTAATACAAAATACGCCATATTGATGTATACATTTTTTTCCAACCCCCCTACTACCCACCTCCCTGCATAATTGAGCGTTGTGAAAACTATCACGTTAGTAAATGACGCCCCCCCTCTCCCCCCGCAGTTTTCCAACATGGCGGAGATCAATAATTTGGCTGGGCAATGACTGTGATGACTCGGACATGCGCAAAAGGCACGCACGCCGGAATCATTGGCAAAACCTGAACTTGACTTGACGAAAACGAAAGTTAGGGCGAATGTTTCTACACTGTTCTTGGCATTCGATACTAACACACTGACGGTTCTAAGTCACATGGTCTTTATGTTTGAGATAAGATTTTTTTTTTTCAAATTTTTATACATTTTTACGCTAAGGATTTTTATATAAATACTTTAGATCAACAATATAAAGAATTACTTAAGTTCAGACACGAAGATGAAGAACCTAAAGCTAAAGATAAAAAAGAACACAATGTAGAAATTAACATGGACGTATTCGGGAATGATGCTGAAAAAGATGAAACAGTCGATACGTTTTCCGTAAGTGCGAGCGAGATAATAGATGCCAATTTAATTTTAATAGCCGGCGGCCATTTTGCTCATTATATAATTTAACGTAACTTATGTACTAAAAAAGGACATGAAGATTCTAAAACGAAAAATGATGAAACTGTAAGCAATGATGTTATCCTGTTTTCTCTAGAGCTTTCAGCTGCGCTTTCAAGTGAAATGACTTGAAAGCACCGCGTGGAAAACAAAGATGGACGACATTTGCATTTTTAGTTTCATCATTTTGCGAGATATATTATCTTACCTGAGTGGTTTCTTCTTGGTGACGAAATAAGTCTGTTTCGTGGTATAGGTGTAAATCTTCTGTAAAGTCGTGTATATCTTCTGTATAGTCTTGTATATATTCTCCTGTCTTCTTCTCTTCTTTCCTGTCTTCTTCTTCTTCTTTAGTATTGTCAGTTTATTGTATGTTTAGCCCTTGTTATGCCCATTAATTATAGATACTCATATAAAACGTTACAGGTATAGAAATAACGCAAATATTTAACTAAGTCTTAACGTTAATTTTATTTTAATTTTGTACTATTTAAACAAATCTAGAAGTCGTTTCAACAGGTAGGTAAACTCGGTAAAATTTAGATTTTTTTAGTAACTTTTTGGAGTAATTTTATCTTACCTTTTTTTACTTATAATTTAAGGCCAATTTAAGGCACAAGAATTTGTTTATTTTGTTTTGCTTATTTATTTTCATCCACCAATGTCTGGAGCGGTCGATGAAATTGGTCGAAAGCTTTTCCCAAAACTTATTTGCCAAATATTTCAAATATCACTTAGCCTTAACGTGTATGTCCAGAGTCTTTCACTAAATTACTTTTCACTAGATATATATAGAGAGTTTTGTATATAAAAATCAATTTAAATTATATTTAAAAGTTCCAAAATTAACCAGTGTTGTTTAAATGTACTCAAAAAACTTAAGATTTAAATTCTCTTTTCTATTGATTGTTTGTAATAACGGTTGATATAAACTCAAAACTTGTTCTATTGCGAAAAAACGTGTTTCTTTATCGTCAAATGGCGCTGGTTGTTATTTGTTTTGCTAAATTCCTCTTAGCTACGAAATCTTAGCTTTTTTTTGTTTCTTGCGCATTTAACTTATTTCAGTCCGCATCTATAGTGCCATGATCTTCTTCGCGGACATCCCATGTGGTCTTTTCTTCTTCTTTTTTCTTATTTTTGATAGCTGCTTCTCCCGGATGGTCGTTGATGTTAAGTAGCCCTGGTACGACAAATCCGAGTCAAACTGCCTTCAGTTGCCTTAACACTAGGTTTTACAGTAAAATGAAACCGGTTCTTTGAGAGTCTATAGAGTTCAAGTGTTGCAGAATACTATTGATTATAAATTCACTTAAATACTATTTATTATGATTATGGTGTGTTGTGGAGAAAAATTAAATAGAGTCTATTGCATAAAACTATTTCTGAATGTGTCGGCGGGCGGCAGCGGTGCGTAAGACGCATGCGCGCAAAATTTCGAATTTTGTCACCAAATGTGGTTTTTTTTATTTCGATTTTTTGAATTTAGGCCGTTTTTTGTTGTTGTTTTTTAATTGTTGAAAGTTTTTTAGTAGATTTTTGTTATTTTTTGCGCGGTAGATGTCTCGCGCTGCGTAGGTGGTATACACGCGGCATCACCAGCCTCGCCGGCCACACTGAAGGGTAGCTTGCACTGCTGCTGCATCGGCGACCCCTCGGCCACTGGGATAGTGGGATGAGAGTCTCCTGCCACCCACCTCACCCCGATGACTCGCGTACCTCGAAATCATCAAATAATGATTTTACGTGTTTATAATAAAACTCGGCTGGTTTGTCTGTGTGCATCCTCTATCTACGATATTCTAAGCGCAGCATCGGTGTGTGTATCATATTTGTTTGTTATTTGGCCTGTTAGAATAAAGTATTTACCGAACATTATATTCATAAAGAGAGCTTTATGGAAAATGGATCAATAGCTTTTATATACATGTGCATTTGTTGTGTACTTGCTGGGTAGTGTGGTTCTTGAAAACGTACATACATTAATATGTATGGTTCGGAGTATATAAGTCATGTCACGTAGCATTATATTCATGCCGTTTTACTTACAGGGTAGGTAGGGTGGGTGTCGGTATTAAAAATACTTCATGTTTCTGCATGCGCTTTTTGAGCGAGCGCGTAATCATGAATTCGAACGTTCAACGTACCGATCGGGTTTTGAAACTAGACATTTTTTTTCAGTGGGCAAATATCATCCAATGACAACCCCCGCTCTTGGGTGCAGCGGGAGATAGTGTCAGACTCTTACTGACTAAAAACCAACCCTGTTTCTTCTAGCCTTCATACCGGGGCTTGAGTTCCTAAAGGATAACCCTGGCCCCAGTAGGATTCGACCCAGCTGGGTTCTGTTGCTGACAACTCCTTGAGACATTGATAGAGGCACTCAAGCATACATTATACCTACTCTTTTTGACTTCTTCTATTCTGTATTCCCCCCACATTAATCTAAACACAATGATCCTTTTCACTACTAAACCCAAGGCACCTATGTTCGTCCATCCCTTCTAAATCATCTACAATCGACCCCGTACCTATCCTCCTTTCTAATCCAAAAACCCAAAACATCATTCCCTGAACAAGCCAAAATCATTGACACTACAATCACTGCTAACCCCCTCAAATATAGCGTGAACTTCGCTAATAGAAAATGCGGCCACAACTTTTCAACTACCGTCCATTTTCGACCATTGGAAATTGAACTCTCTGTTTTCAAATTAAGGTTAGTTTTTGAAGTTGGTGGTGTATTAACAAAATGCTAATCAAATTTTTGGCTGTCACAATTTCCCTTGATGCTGGTATATTAGCTGCGAGGTATTGGTCAGTGGGCAAATGGTTTGCTATCGGATTGTTATGGATTCGAAGTTGAGTGTGGACCAATTTAGTAATGGCTGCGATAAATGATGATGAACTTGTGAATTTAGTAGCAATTCCTACGGGTTAGGTTCGTAGGGATCTAGCAGGATCGAAGCCTACTGAGGCTAAGGGTCTGCTTTTGAAGGGAAGATGAGACTTCCTTTCAGAAGCAGATACTTGACCCCACCCTTTTTTATGGTGGGGAAAATCATCCAATGACAACCCCCGCTCTTAGGCGGAGCGGGAGTTAGTGTCAGATTTTTACTGACTAAAACTTTAGCCTGTTCTATCTAGTCTTCATACCTGGGCTCGAGTTCCCTTTCGGATAACCCTGGCCCCAGTAAGCTTCGACCCAGCTGGGTCTCTGCTGTTGCTGACAGTTCATTTAGGCGCGCGGTTGACCCCACCCATGACCCTGTATGCAGGATTGTGCGCAGTACCTAATAAAATAACCGAAAGGTTCCGAAGTGGTGATTGGGTACCAGAAGACGCAACACTGAAAGGTCTCTCATAAGGTGGACCGATGACTTGGTGAGAATAGTGGGGACTTGATGGATGTGAGACGCACAGAGAGTAGCAGTAAGCACTGCTCTTTCTTTCTTTCTTCTTTCTTTCACATTGCTCGCAGAACAGATGGGGACGAAAGGTTCTGGAGTGGCAACTACGTACCGGAAGATGCAACAGTGGAAGGCCTCCAAGTCGTCGGTATCGGATTCATGGTTAGGGTCGATGACCTGCTGAGGGTCGCGGGAATCCGATGGATGCGAGACGCACAAGACCGCTCATTATGGCGACACTTGAGTGAAGCTTATGTTCTACAGCGGATGTCTTACGGCTGAAATGATGAGACGGATCGGTCGTTATGGCGACACTTGTGGGAGACCCATGTCCAAAAGTGGACGTCTTGCGACTAAAGTTATGGTGATGATAAAAACTAATACTGCATCATCATATCAGCCGAAAGACGTCCACTGTTGGACATCCCGCAAGCGTCGCTACAACGACCGGTCCTGTGCGTCACGCATCCATACTGCATAACACAATGTTATTTCTACTTCAAGTTATTCTCCAAAGTAACTTAGCTCTTTGACATTTGCCATGACTATTTTTACTCTAAAGTTTTTATAGTCATTAGGTAAATCCTAGATAGATACAGTGGGCGTAAATGTCTAGGTTTTAGAGAAAACTTGACATCCTACGCGTGTTTGAAGGTTGAAGTTTGTCTGTGCAATCGGTTTTTGCTTGTAATTTGTGTTAGGAATTTCGATGAACTTTGTATCATGGTATGTCGAAAATCCCCCCAAGTGTCGCCACAACGATCGATCCTGCGCGTCCCGCATCCATCGGATTCCCGCCTATGTCCAGCAGTGGACGTCTGTCGGCTGAAATGATGATGATGATGATGATGATGTCGAAAATACCATTTTACGCTTATACCAGGAAGGGTTTGGTAAGGATATACCACCGGGCGAGTCAGTAAAATGTTACTCGGCCGAGACAGTGATGTTAGCGAGTCGTAGAGATAAGCGCTTGGCCGAGCACTCGGCGCTGTGTTTACACGTACCGAGTACTCGACCGAGAGCACGAATCTGGTGCAGGAATCGCCCGAACTGACCATCTCCGGTGAGGGCCTGCGTTTTCTTTGCAGCCACTCCTCAAAGAGGGGACTTGCCGCCATAATTATGGCAAGAATGCAATAATGACTAAAGCATAGTTAAACACGTTTTCATCACCTTTAATAAAGTCATTATGATTACCGGTGATGATGATGGTGATGATCACACCGGGTGTGTCGCCTCCCATCACCGAGTAATCCAACAGATTAAGGGAGCGCTCGCAAAATTCTATATATCATTATTAACTGCACGCGTTGCAGTGAGCGGTATGGTCTGCAAAAAAACTAAATTGTTTTCTATAGATTTTTTTTTTTTGAAGTCGTTTACGATTTTTTTTTTATGAGTTGGTTTTCTAATACATTGAAATAGACTAATAAAATGTAGTCATACGAGCTGTTATTAATAATGTACATAATATAGTGCGTGTCAAAATTACAATAAAAATCAAAATCATTTATTTCAAATAGACCATTTACAGGCACTTTTTAATAGTCAAATGTCGGTCTGTGTTGCCAGAGATGATATACAGCTCTGAAACTTCATAATAGACCACCTCAGAAGGCTAAAAGTCACCCAAAGGGCAATGGATAGAGTTTTGCTCGATGTTTTCTTGCATGATTGAATCAGGAATGCTGATGTCTACATGAGAACTAAGGTTACGAACGCTCGAAAAATCGTTAAACTTTTGGCATTGATCAGAGTTCATTGCTTGCAGAACAGATATTTGATGAGGCCGAAAGGTTCTAGAGTGGTGGCCATGTACCAGAAGCTACGTCCTCTGGAAGGCCTTCTCCCAGTGCGATTGAATGTGTGACATTGTTTTTTTCGAATTTGTTTTCGAATTTTTGGTTCTAGGACATGCCGGTTTCCTCACGATGTTTTCCTTTTCCGTTTTGAAGTAGTGGCGATGAAATTATTTACACAAAGTAATGCGCCTGGCTAGGTTTGAACCAGTCAATAATAGACCAATAACAAAACAGTTAACAGCATTGCTTTAAAGTAAAATTTCCAATAAAATTACTTTGCGTAATCGTTTTTGCTGACCGTCCACCGCTTCCCAACGTCCGTAAGCCTCGTGAAAATGGTGTAGCATGTAAAAATTATCAGAAATTAATAAGTATATATTGGACGTCCGGGCTTAAAGCCGTCGCGTAAAGTATTGCTCGTTTATGTAAATACATGATCAGCCTGTATGTAATGAAACATTTTCATGCTGATCACCAAACACAAATGGCAGAACCTGTGTATTGATTCAGAAGTCACATAGGTAAAGGTGCTATTCGAAGCTCGACTGCAGGCGGCGGCTGCACGAAGCCGGTTGCAGCTACACGACTGGTTTTGTATTTAGTAGTAAGAACTTTTGCGAAAACCATTCCAAACGCGGCTGCGGCCGCACTTTCTGTCGGGCTTCGGCTGCGAGTGCTGCCGCAACCTGTAGTCGCAGCCGATTGAAGACTAGTAGTGGTGCGGTCACAAGTCGATGCGCACGTAATTGCTTCACTCCAATCTGTTTAGACAAGTCCGAAATAATCGCTACTCGGAGCCGAAAGCGCTCATACTGGATTGAATGGTTAGAACTGCGATTGGCAGAACGTGCAGCCAGCCTCGGAATCACAACCGGCTGTGGATGCACGCAACTGCTGCGTGTTATGCGTGTGCCACCTGCATTTGTAGCCTGCATCCGCAGTCACCTCAGTTTCCCTCTCCTAGAGAGGAGGCCTGAGTCCCAACAGTGGGAACATTATAAGGCCGACTATGCTATGCTATGCTATCCGCAGTCTGTAGTCGAGGTTCGAATGGCACTTTGATAGGTAATCTATATACCTATTATATAAAAGGAGAAACTGACTGATTGACATATTAATACACAGCCGAAGTTACTGAAACTAGGAGGGTAAAATTTTAAACAAGGTTCCCTTTTATGTGAGTACTAAGAGAGGATTTCCCAAAAATTTTTCCCTATGGGGATGAAACTGGGTTCACAATTTTCTAAGGAAAAACCTATTTTGACGCGGGCAAAACCACTGGTAGAAGCTAGTATATATAAAAGGAGAAACTGACTGACATATACACATAAACTTATATACACAGCTGAAACTACTGGGACTAGGACCGTGATATTTTGCACAAGGTTTATTTTTATGATGTAGGTGAGCACTAAGAGAGGGTTTCCCAAAATTCTCTCCCTAAGAGGATAAAACTGGGTTTACAATTTTATATAGCGAAACCAATTCACATGCGGGCGAAGCTGCTGGTAGAAGCTGGTTTGGTATATCACTCCATCACAATCCATCTTTTCTTTGATCTCCCTCTCCCTCTCCATCCATCTACATGTATACTCAGAACTTTTTTAGTAACAACTATGACAAACTGTCTCAGCTAAGCGAGCTAAGCTGAACTATCTTAGCTCAGCTCTTACTCTTCATGACTACTATAACTAAACTTATTTCAAAAAGCATCGAAAGCAGAACGCTTAACAGTCGCGATTACGACTTCAAGTCCAATAAGAAACAAACTATGACAAACTGACTCAGCTAAGCGAGCTTAACTGAACTATCTTAGCTCAGCTCTTGTTCTCAAACCAACTTGGCACTATCTACACTTCAACACTAACATAATATTATAAGAAAAGTTTGTGTTTTTTTGTTTGTAGGAATTAATCTCCGAAAGTTCTGGTCTGATTGCTAAAATTTTTTCACCAATAGAAAGCTGCTTTATTCCTGAGTGACATGGCTATATATTGTATGTACGCGGGCAAAGCTGCGGGCATAAGCTAGTTCATAATAAAAAACCAAGTAGCATTTGTTACCTACCTAAACGGGAAAGGAAACCAGAACGCTTACCATCCGAGGTTACTACTTCAAGTCCAATAAGAAACAAACTATGACAAACTGTCTCGGCTAAGCGAGCTAAGCTAAACTATCTTAGCTTAGCTTTTCCATTCCATCCAGTTTGACACAACTATAACTAAACTCATTTCTGCCGCTATGAAAATGCAGTTTGCTCTGTTAGTTGGTGCCAATGAACAGGATAATGAGCCCTTTTTACTTTGTCTATGCTAAAGCATTAGCTATGCACCGGCAAATCTTTTGATGCATGCCTGACGCTGTGGAAGTATTTCAAGCGATGATCCTGCACAGGCCTGTCTGACAGCTTATTTAAAATAAAAATCATTTGTAAAGTAATCTTCAGAATGACATGCATGTTATTTTTCAATAATAATAATAATATTCCACAACTATCACACAACGCCTAGACGGCGTCCCCAAGCTAAACAGAGCTTGTGTTAATAATTAATAGACAACTGAAAAACATTCATATATATTTCTAAATACATACATATTATAGATAAATAAAATTACACCCAGACAGAGAACAAATGGTCATGCTCATCATGTGATGAATGAATGTGTGCATGAATGTTTATGTAAACATTTGTCCTGGGTGAGAATCGAACCCACGACCTCCGGCATAGCAGTCAGGGCCACCGACCACTAGACCAACAGGTCAGTCAAAAAAATAAAAATCAATCATGAAGTAATCTTCAGAAGGACAATACGCAAGTCATTTTTCAATACACTTCTCTAAAGCCTTACGCTTACCTTAAGCACTACCCTTGTTCGGTTTTACTTCCTCTTTTTTTCATTTTGTCCTGTCCAAATGTCAGGCTATTACTGATTCCCTTTTCTTTCATATCCTGCCATACACTTTTTTTGTTGTCCTCTCTCTTCCTTTACATCATCCACATGAATAATGATTCATCATCTACATTTCAGCTGAAATACGTCCACTATTGGACGTAGGTCTCCCCAAGTGTCGCCATAACCACCGATCCTGTGCGTCTCGCATCCCGTCCACCTTGTGGGAGGCCTTCCAAGGCTGCTTCCTCCGGAACTTGTAATATATATAAGTACTGATAGTCTAAGACCTCACTATCATCATCTCATCATCATCATCTTCCTGCCCTTATCCCGTTTTATTTGGGGTCGGCGCAACACGTTTTTTTCTTCCATTCTGTCCTGTCACTCGTCACGCTGTCACTAACTCCCTTTTCTTTCATATCACTTCTCACACAATCCATCTAATATAAGACCTCACTAATGCTACTTAAACATTTTACCTATAGGTAACCATGGTACATTTATAATTGTACGTCTTGATATTACTCATTCAACTACAAACAGTCTCAAGAAAAATCTTGAATCACGTAATTGTAACGTTTAAGGTGGTGCATCACGACTCACATTTTCACTGTTTTTCATACAACCGCTCATAACTGATTATGACGTTATTACACACTTTTCATTAGATATTTTGGAAACACAGTATCTTGTGGATATTATCTAGGTTTCTAGAGAAACCAATTTCTAAATTTGTATAAAACTAATCCAGTAAAAACCTCTGAAAATTTCCTATTTTGTATGAACTTTGACATTTCATAATTTGCCTAAAAATTAAAAAAGTAAAAAAGGAATCCTCTAGTGACCTTGCAAATTTTATTAAGATTCTAAATAACAACAACTTTTTCCAAAAAAATTTAAGGGTTTAAAAAAAACAGCTATCAACTGGAGCAAGTTTTGTAAAATTTTCGAGTAAATCTCGGAATTACCGAATACTAACAGAGTTTCTAGGCGTTATCTTTCTTTTTTTGCGTTGCCTTTTCGTCAAACATTGCGTTGGATTGCATTAAATGAAGTAACAAGCTTTTAAACCATTTTCGATGTTTACGATAAGCGAGTGGAGAAGGACCCTCTTAAAGAAGTGATGACGACTGTGATTTTTTTAGATTTGGAAATCAACAGATATCTTCTACCGCTGTGGGTGTTGTGAAAAGGAATGTCAGGCTTTTTTTGGATGGTATAAACTAGTGATTTACCCGATGGCAAGCAGTAATACAATCGTTTTACTGACTAAAACTTGGTGTGTTATTCTCTAAAGAAAACAGCCTTGATCGTAGCGCTGGCCGCAGCGACGAAATCCAAATAGGTGCATTGGATTAACAATTCAATGTAAATAGGTTCATTGGATTAACAATCCAATTTACCTAAACTCTTGGATCGTGGGGTCCGAGTGCTCACAAATTATTTAAAGAACTTTCCAAACGCCTCGTGGACACTTCGCGTGACCCAAAGGCTGGCTTTTACTTCGGTCAAAGGATAAGCATTGCCATTCAGCGTGGCAATGCCGCCAGCCTTTTGGGTACATTACCAGTCGACAGCGATGCGGAGGAATTTTTCGACGCCTTACTCTAAATTGCCATTTTTGTTTATTTTTTTATTTTAGTTCTCTAGGGTTTTATTTTAATTTTTTAAGTTAGTTTTAATTAATTTAAGTTTATATCTAGAAATAATTATTTTATTGTTTGAAATAAATAATTTACTTATACATTATGTTGTTAATTCTATGTACTGCGCTCTCGACTCATCGCTGCGGCCAGCGCTGCGCTCAAGGCTGTTTTCTTAGAGACTAGCACCGCTGCTCAAGTGTCTTCAGAGGCGTAGTTAGCTACCGTCGTATCAGCTATAGCGATGCTACGGAGCCTCTAAACTACACGCCCTGACGTGTGTAAAAATTCGAAACACAATATCCCATAACCTTCAATTCTCTTATAAGAGACGTGCGTTTATGAAAAATGACTATGATAAGATGTTCCATGTTTAACCCTTCAGATACCGTCAATTAGAAACACAATAGTAAGACAATAGATGCGCGGCCACCGGTGGTCGCTTGGGGATTCATGAATTAATAGCTTGCTCCGTTTGTTCTAGTTTGCTCCACATAAGACCATAATCACAATAAGGTCTTTATTGTAAATAATATGATCTTGTGTCATCATCATCATAATCATGCCGAAAAACGTCCACTGTAGTACGTAGGCCTACCCCCAAGCGCCGCCACAACGACCGGTCCTGTGCGTCACGCATGATCTTATGTGGTCTCCTATTTTAGTTCTGAATGCTCTAAATAATCGAGCTCATTGGTCTCAGCCTTACACGATGACATGGAAGAATTTACTTTCTGTAATTAGTGTTACTTTGACAACTAAGATGATTTTAACAACACCTCTTTAGATAAACTGCAACAATCCATTTAGAGTCTGAGGCATACCAAAGAAATATACATACAAGAATAAACTCAAAGAACCCTTTTTCTGGGGCAGTTGAGTAGAAAAACTATAATCACAACAAAAAAAAGGATCAAATTGCCCTAAAAATAGATGTTTCTACACCCACTCCCTCTCCAACTTGACAGTTCCCTCCAATAGAGAAGCAACTGATCCCGTAAACGGTCTGCAACAATTTTAAACTATTGTCGAGTCTAGGGATGGCCGGATCGCTTTCTCGTTCAATAGACCGGTGTGCCGCTAGCGTTTCAAATAGAAATAGCTACGTGTGATGCAGTGTTGTATGTTAACATGTTGTGTGTGGGACGGGGTCTAATAGACCTCGTATTTTACTTTGTTGCGGTACAGCTAAGAAAAGAATAGCCGTAATTTCAATTTGTTTTAGTTTAACCCTTCAGATACCGTCAATTAGAGACACAATAGTAAGACAATAGATGCGCGGCCACCGGTGGTCGCTTGGGGATTCATGAATTAAGAAAGAGAAGAGTATTGTAAATGATAAATGATATTTATTTTGAAAATATTTTTTTAAAAAGACACTTTTACACGTCATTTTTCTTTTCAGTCAGTTTAAACTAGATGAGGCCGATATTTCCTAGCTGACTATCCTGAGAAGAAACACCGAAGCAAACTTAGGGGTCAAAGTCTCTTTCAAAGTCCATACAGTAAACATGTAATTGTCACATCATATGAGAATCATGCAGATTATGATGGTCTTTTGAAGAAAGAATCACACAGATTTGAATGGACCTGTCCAGTCAGTACAAGCATTTGTCAGTATGTGGCTATTTAGGACTACTAAGGAGCTCAATGACTTGACGAACAATAAAAAAACCTTACCATACAAAATTTGTATGGAGAGGCCGATTTTTTTTTTCGTCTACTGAGCAAGCCCTTAAAATTTGCGGCAGATAGTCCCTTACACCTTGTATTTGTACATATGTGGTTGTGTATGTCTGTTTATTACTCCTTTACGCATAAACGTCTAAAAGGAATCGGATGAAATCGAAATCGGAAAGGTATGTTCTCTAGGGATACTTTCTCTCTCGCGGCAAAAACCGCTGGCGGAAGCTAGTCTTAAATATAACCTTAACAAACAGTACATAGATATACTCTTCTCCTTTTTCTCTTTTTTGTTCTTCTTTTTCTCGTTTCCTTCTTCTTTTTTTTCTATTTTTGTAGCTTGTTTTGTTTTTACAAGCTTTTATTTAGTTTCACCTGTCCCGATGTTTGTCTGTCATCAAATCTTATAAATTAAATTTGACCCACTTCCCGATTACTGATTGAGTTGAAATTTTACATGCACGTGTAAATCAGATGACAATGCAAAATTATGACAAGGAGCTGATCTGATGATGGATCCGGAAGGTGGCTAAAGGAATTCGGTAGCTAAACGACACAACCCCACCGAGTTTGGTCTCGTATGATTCGTCTTGACGAGTATTAATTATATAGGTATACATTAATTATATAGCAAGCTTTTAAAGCTATAAAAGCTTGCTATGAATAAATGCTTTTCATTAAAAGATTGTTTTAATGCTGAAGTTTTCTATAAAAAACATTTTTTTAAACAAAATTTTGAAGAATTTTCCTGAATCTACGTACTAGTTATAAATTCTCTTTTCATGTAGATGTAGTTACTGCTAGTGCTTACATATTATCAATAAAATTAAATTATGTAAGATGACGGTAATATTCGTAAACACTTTCTAGGAACACAGACATTCAAGTAAGGAAGAGTGTGCAGTGCGCTGTTCGTGGTTCCGTATAGAGTAAAACTCTATGCAATATTTGGTTCTAGATTTAGCATACGACCTCTAGTAGACATAGGACATAACTTCAAGCCTTCAAGGACATGCCGGTTTCCTCACGATGTTTTCCTTCAGCTATTTGAGAGCAGTGGTGATGAAACAAATCACACCTGGCTGGGTTTGAACCCGCGACCTAAAACTCGTTAGTTGGACGCAATACCACTGCTCTACTGAGCCACTATACCTAGCTAGCTAGGCTATGGCTAGTTAGGTTTAGTGAATGATTTTAATGAGTATAATTTAATGAGTAAATAGATACATGTTATGTACCGCAAATATAGTTTTTTACCTCGCTGTCCGCTATTGAACTGCAAATTGCAAAAAAACGTACTACAATTTGAGTTTCGCAAGCTACTCTTAAACATTTACCATCAAATAAAAATAAAACTTCTTACTAAAATTTGTTATTTTCTAACGGAACCCTTAAAACACAGGAAATTATCACCAGGGATTCGAACCTATTACCAATAAATTGGCAATCTGATCCTACCAGGATGTTAGCCTTATCTATTGTGCTATTAGTACAGCTAGCTGGTCAAAGGGTCTGGGTTCACATTCCGAGTAAAACATGTATTTATACATTATTGTCTCTCTCTCTTAGAAAATTTGTTACTGCAAATGTAATATTAATTTTAGAGACCGACCAAGGATTTGGTTTCGGTTTTAGCTAATCTTAGCCAAAAAAACTGGTTTCGGCTAAAGTTTTGGCATTGGCTGAAAAGTAGCCGAATATTCATCTCGGCCGAAACCTTTGACTATGAGTTAACGGTTGTAATAGATAGATACCTAAAAACTGACCGATTCATTAGTTTATGTGTGTTGCATGTTATACTGACTGGCCTTTTGGTCTAGTGGTTAGTGATCCTGACTGCCATGCTGGAAGTAGTGTGTTCGATTCCCACCTAAGACAAATATTTATTTGCTGAGCACGGTTGTTCTGTGTTTGTGTGCAATTTATCTAGAACATGTATGTATTTAGAAATCTTTAAGTATGTTTATCAGTTGTACCTATAGTACTCATAGTACAAGCTCTGCTCAGTTTGAGACTAGATGGCAGTGTGTGATAATTGTGAAAAAACAAGAACATAGTTAAGGATAACTAGTATCGAAATATTACTTTTTTTTTGACAGTTTTTCTTTTATTGCGTAGATTTCGGCTTTGGCTACGAAACTGAAAGAAGAGCCGAATATTCGGTTATAGTTTCGGCTTTGGCGGCATATCGTGTTTTTGTCGGTCAGTAATTAATTTCTAATCGTACATGGATTGCAGTTACATATGTACAGGAGTCGTTAAATTGTTGATATGTACTTTATGTAGGACTTATTAGTTTTTTTTTCTTTGTGTAAAATAGTACCTAAAGTAAGGGTTGTCCAAATAAACAGTGTTTGACAGTACACATCTATCAATATCAATATGTTGCAGCCGTATCAAATAACATGCAGTTTTGCAAGTTGGTGCGCCACTGCGTCGGATTGAAAAACGTTGCGGTTACGTAAAGCAGCTACCTCACGTTTAGCCGGATTGTGTTGGTGATACGTTTTACAAAACGACGTCCATCGTTTAGCCATATTATTAAAATGTAGGATAACTATTAATATTAAGCACAGAAAAATAAACTAAGCTAAAGTCAATGGTCCCCAAAGGCAACGAAGGAACAGGAGTGGGTTTTTAGTAAGTCAAAGCCACACTGTCTCCCGCTCCGCCCAAGAGCGGGGATATAAAAAAACGGTCCCATAAAAAAGTGCAACATCGAATCATTACAATTTAGTTAGTATTTATATGACTTCGGACATTTTTGGTACTCTATTTTTTTTGTACAATATTTAAAAAAAAAAAAATTAAATACGATAGAAAAACTCCGAGTATAACACAGGAAACTTCTTCTTCTTTTAGATTCAATGGTAAACTCGTCAAACTGTTTGGGCACAGCTACATTAGGAGCAGCATTGTTGGCACTCATCAAATGCTCCAAAGTGCTGGTGTATAGGCACTTGGGGCATTGTAACGTATGGCATATGTTTTGAAAACTCATCATCTTCCTGACCTTGTCCCGTTTTATTTGGGGTCGGCGCAACACGTTTTTTTCTTCCATTCTGTCCTGTCACTTGTTCCGCTATCACTATCCCTTTTCTTTCATATCACTTCTCACACAATCCATCCCATCTTTTCTTTGGCCTCTCTCTCCCCCTCCATCTATCCACATGTAAACTCATAACTTTTTTAGCAATATGGGTTTTGTCCCTCCTTTTCACATGACCATACCAAGACAAGCGATTCCCTTTTAACTTTTCGGTCACTGGCACCAGTTTCAAACTTCCTCTAATATACTCATTCTCGTTACACCACACATCCATCTTAACATTCTCATCTCTGCTTCGTGCAATCTCTTTTTATCCGTCTTTTTCACCGCCCAACATTTTAATCCATACACACAGGCCTTATCACGGACTTGTAGATTTTACCCTTTTATATGTTTTGGAAACTACAAAACAAAAATAATTTTTCATGACTAAAATCACTATTTTCACGACTCAACGACTCTACCAACTTCATAATCAAAATGTCTGTCTGCGCAAACTAATCTGGCAAACCATTGAACTGGTCATGATAGAATTTTGACTGGCCATACGCCTAGGGGTAGAATTAACGTTGGGGTAGTTTCTAACCTTGTAACGTGTATCATTGCACGCTGGTTCTAAAGGGGATCAGTAGAAATGTATGGCTATGGCTATTAGAAAATATTTTGTTGTTACAGGATTTTGTTTCGCTAAAAGTGAAAAAAATCTTTTTTGAGTATTAATCAATTTGTGTATCACAAAATTGTCTTTCTGCGGCCTGCCAAAATGTCCTGTGAATGTGCAAAAGAAGAAGAAAGAGACCTAAATGTCTTTTCTTTGCTATTTTTCGTTAAGTTGAGCTTTGCGAATACTGACAAATGTTTACACTGACTGGACAGGTCTTCAAAAGATCATCTCAGATAAATCTGCATGGTTCTCATGTGATTTGGCTATTACATATTTACTGTATGGATTTTAAAAGAGACCTTGACCCCTTAGTTTGTTTCGTTGTTTTTTCTCAGGGTAGTCAGCTAGGAAACTGCCTCATCTAGTTTAAACTGGCGAAAAAAGACGTTTAAAAGCGTTTTTAAAATCTATTAGCAAAATATTTTTTTTTACTTTTCAATTTTTTTTTTAAATACTTCTGTATCATGAATAAGTTCATAAACATGTAAACTCACATACACGAATTTTCTATGTAGGTAAGTACACTAGCGGTCCCGACAAACGCTGTATTCCTGAAAATTGGCTTTTCATCAGAATAAAAATTGAGAACCCTAATGCATCGTCACCTAACGGGTCCAGTTGTATTTTCGAATCACCCAGAGTTGGTCAAGCCATTTAGGAGAAGTTAAGTGAGAAACACACGTACAAAAGAATTATATTTGTAAAGATTAATTAAAATACAATGAATTGAAAAGATGATTGTTATTTAAACATATTAAATAGAACTTACAAAAAAAAAATTGTATCTATATTTAAAAAAAAAATATATGTATACGTATTTACAGTTAAAACCAAACGGTCATCGACATTACATCGAATCATCAGTAAACACTAAGAGCCATCATTCATCAACAGCCCATAATAACAGGCGATTCCTGGTTAAATCACTTGTATTAATCATGCCTAGACTATAGGCATATATTTTTGTTCCTCCATCCCTTTCGCGCAACTGCGCAGACTCGCAGTCATCGTCATCACCCCCCAGTGGGGGGCGCACTACCCACTTCACCCCACGTCAATATACACGTAACACTGTTGGATAAAATAAACCCACACGAACGCAGTTGTACGCGATTGTACCATTACACATACTTGCACATGAAAACGCACACTGTAAAGTATTTATACAAAATTGAACAGTTAATTACATTAAGGCTTCTATGTGTGAGTAAAGTTGTATATAAAGATGGGAGGTAGAGGGGGGAATCGAAAAATCGGAAAATGGAAAATGTTTTTCGACAAATTTTTCGCAACGAATTTCATGGTGCACTGTTATTCATGCAGTTTTAACTTTTCTGTCTGGCGTTTGTTTTTACTGATATTGAAATCGTAATATTTTTCTGTCGATGTCCGGAATGAATTCGTTATTATGTCTGACTGCTGCATTTTTATTTTAGCTCTTTTAAGCTGGGTAAGTCGGGGTTTGCGACAGGCGTTGACGATAATTTTTTGGGGATTTTCAAGTGTAGGGAAATTGACGGAGCGTAGAAATGTGCTTAATTTTGGTATTTTAAGCTGAAATGTCAGTAGCAAGAGCTTTTTAAGTGGTAGACAGAAGATATTATTGATATTACTGAAGTATTTTAGCTTAAAATTACGGGTAGTATCTTTATGAACGATTAAGAAGCTTTAAAGAGCAAAAAGCTCAGGCAAAGGTAACCTTTCTGCCCTGCCAGGCACATAGGTGTGTAATTTGCTTCATTACCACTGCTCTCAAAATCGTGAGGAAACCAAAAATTTTAAGACATGTGACATTCACCAATCCGCACTGGGCCCGCGTGGTGGTTTATGGTCCATTCCCTTTCTTAGAGAGGAGGCCTGAGTCCGAACATTGGGAACATTATAAGGCCGACTATGCTATGATGCGTTTTGTATGGATACATGACGACGGATGTAACGGATGTTTTCCTTCATCGTTTTGACAGAAGTGATGATGAAATAAATAATCGGAAAAATCTTCGAGACTCCATTCGGGAGTGTCAATTACATGGCACGGAACCCTCAGTGCGCGAGTCCGACTCGCACTTGGCCAGTTTTATTTTGTACTAATTAGTAAATAAGGGTGTATAGGATTAGTTTCTCGTCCACAGACAACAGACTTTTTCTACTACCAAAATCTATACTCATAGTTACATAGAGTAAAACGTTACGCCAGCATTCCGCAAAGGGGCAGACAGTACTCTATAGTAGGCGTACATATCGCTATGTCGGGTCTCATGCGATAGGGAACGAGTCATTGACCTAAGCCGAAATCTAGAGTACCTACTAGTACTAGTTTCTATTGAGAATTCCTTTTTAATTGAACATTGTTACTAACAATACAAGATGTATTTTACTTAGTGGTGTTGATGGTCAAATTAATACAAGAGGAATGATGGCTCAGTTTGGAAGTGGATGATTGCTATGCGGCGTGTCGCGGGTTCAATTTCTGCACAGAACAAATTTTTGTACAATACTTTCCTGGTTGGCAGCAAAGTTTAAAAAATATATATATTAGATATAAACATAAATTATAATAATAATATGTTTTTGGATTTCGTACCTCAAAAAGAAGAACTGAATCCTTATAGGATCACTTTGTTGTCTGTCTGTCTGTCTATCAAGATCATTTACCTCAGGAACGCATGAAGGTATTGAGTTGAAATTAAAACCATATACTCAAATCTGCGGTCGCTTGGAGTTGTATAAAAATCACACTTCTGAGTTGAAAAAAAAGATACGGCCGTTTATGTGATTAGAAACGTACATTTTAATACAAAGGATTCAAAATTTATATGGTACTAGCTTTTGCCCGCACGGCTTCGCTCCTGCTCTTCCCTACTATAACCTACTATACTCTACTCTACTCTTCCCTACTCTACCCTATTCTACCCTACACTACTCTACACTACTCTACACTACTCTACTCCACCCTACTCTACCCTACTCTACCCTACTCTACCCTACTATACCCTACTCTACCCTACCAAACTTCACATAAACCATCTACTAAATAGTCCGAACAAAGCCTAAAAATTTGGTTTGGATAGGTGAGCCCGTTCTTGAGTTATAAAATAACAACGAAAAGTGGCATTGATTTTTATATATATAGACTAGCGTTTGCCCACGGGTTCACCCGCGTAAATTAATCTTATACTCGTATGTCACTCAGGAATAAGTCAGCTTTCTAATGGTGAAAAAATTTTAGGAATCAGACCAATACTTTCTAAGATTACTCCCTACAAACAAAAAAAAAAACAAACTTTACTTCTTTATAATATTAGTCTAGGCTAGCATGCATATTCCACTTTGCAGAATAGAAAGTTGCAGCCGAAAGGTTCTAGTGGAGACTAAATACTGGAAGATGCACCGTTAGAAGACCTCCCACAAGGTAGATCGGTGATCCGGTGAAGGTCGCGGGGATCTGATGGATGATCTCTGTATATGGTTTTGATTTCAACTCGATACCTTCACGCGTTTTCAAGATAAAGGATCTTAATAGACAGACGGACGACAAAGTGATTTTATAAGGGTTCCGTTTTTTACTTTTGAGGTATGGAACTCTAAAAATGCTTCTCCTGAACTGTTCTGCCTTACGTCAATAGGAGAAGGAAGCATCGAACTAATCACTGCTCTAAAGATCAAAGGCAAACTCCTAAACAAAATTTTGTGGCATATTTTTTAGCGTCTCATCATTATCTTCCTGCCCTTATCCCGTTTTATTTTGGGCAACACGTTTTTTTCTTCCATTCTGTCCTGTCACTCGTCACGCTATCACTAACTCCCTTTTCATTCATATCACTTCTCACACCATCTATCCATCTTTTCTTTGGCCTCCCTCCATATTTTTTAGCGTCTAGCGATGAAAAATATATAAACTTATATACTTAGATGAAAGTTTTAACATTTTTTTCTTAGACAGTTAGTATACTTACTATTAATAGAAGCTTTTACTTAAAAACATTGTAATTTAAAGTTGATGACATGACGTCATCATATCAGCCGAAAGACGTCCACTGCTGGACATAGGCCTCCCCTAAGCGTCGCCACAACGACCAGTCCTGTGCGTCACGCATCCATCGGATGCCCGATATTACGTATAATTATGTCAATAATACTTTTGTACTTTTACCAAGATATTTTGATATAGTGGCAACGTCGAAAGTTCAACTTCAGTTCAAGATCAAATCCAGCAAATAAAAAATAAAAAAACTAAATAACTATGACTAGTCAATTCAGTGTCCAAATATGACCAAATTTTTTTGACTTGGTCTGACCAAATTCAAATTCAAAATTCAAAATCATTTATTTCAAATAGACCAAATGTAGGCACTTTTGAATAGTCAAATGTCGGCCAGTCCAAGAAAAGTGAAGCTAAATTACACGTTCCAAAGCGTAGATCCTTATGGAGAAGAACGTGCAAGAAACTCCATGGACACTCTTTTAAATCATATTAGATGTTACATATAATGTTTGGTTACATTATTTCTTGTTGACCATTAATTGATTTGATAAAACTTAGTAAATTATTTCGTCATTACCTATCACGGTGACATATTTAGAAGCCTTATAACTTCATCAACAATTTCCTCCCCGTTGTTCTTTAACACTCAATAAAGCGACTTAAATAACACCAACTCTCTGTATCAACCCTAAAACGCTACAGGCATTCTCTCACAAACATAGAATAGTACAAGTGTACCCTTCAGCCGCTGCACCGCTGCGTGGCATATCAAATATGTACGACTCACCACATTGCAACGACATCGACACCAGCTATCGCTCAAAGCTCAGCTTAAAAGCGATTTAAAGCGGCTATCATAACAATAGGGTTTTCGATTATGGAATTGAATGATTAGGAATTCTGATAATGAAGTGAGGTAGGGTTATTTTGTTAGACGTGGCTTTTTGATTTTGGTTTTTAGATACGCAGTTATAGGGTTGAAAATGATGTGGCTAGTTTTGTTACCTGAAAATATTTGGTGTGTTTGGTGGTTCATTTAGTTATTTTGTCGTAGGTCAGGAATTTTTTTTTGTTTCCATTTTTTTTAACGCGTACCTAAATGTCTGCTACATAATAATAATAATCCACAACTGTCACAACGCCGTCTAGTTTCAAGCTAAGCAGAGCTTGTGTTACGTGTACTAGACAACTGTTTAACATACTTATATATTTCTAAATGCATACAGATCATATATAAATTACACCCAGACACAGAACAAATGATCATGCTCATCACATAAACATTTGTCCTGGGTGGGAATCGAACCCTCGACCTCCGGCATAGCAATCGGCAGTCGTGCGGTAGTACTGAAATACTAGAAACCTAACCAGGCGTTTTATTTCGTGTAATTTATTTCATCATTGCTTTCAAAACAGTGAAAGAAAACATCGTGAGAAAACCGGCATGTCCTAGAACCAAAAATTCGAAGATATGAGACATTCACCAACCCGCACTGGGCCCGCGTGGTGGCTAACGGCCCATTCCCTCTCTTAGAGAGGAAGCTTTAGTCCCAGCAGTGGGAATTATAAAAAAGAAGGCTGATTATGTTTGGTAAATAAAACGAAAGTCTCTAAACACCAGTATATTGATATATCCATTCTCTAATAGCGCCTTCGGAAATATTCGTGTAGACTCCGGGCATTCGCCGACCGCACCCGAAGCCGAATGACGAGAGGCCGACGAGTTTGCCGAATGATACTGCTCCTCCTCCACTGTCACCCTGGAAAAAGATTTCATAGTTTTAAATCAATATTAGATAATCCTTCACTTACTCTACCGTAGGCGCAGGCTTGCGGACGGCAAGCAATGGCTAGCTCGCCGTTGCACCATCCAGTAACTGTCCGGACCGAGCTCAAGTCGTAGACGGCGCGTAGTGCCACGCGCGTCGCAAGGAGAAGTCAGCAAACCGTAGGGGCCGTCAGCAACTTTTGGGGCTACTTCTGAAATGAAGACCCGGCCCTAAGGGAGATAGTGTCAGACTTTTACTAACTAAAACTAACTCCTTGAACAATGATAAAGAAAAAACGTATTACCATTGTTCCAGGGCCCCAGGAATTTTTTTTTTTTTTTTGTCGACGGGGAAAATCATCCTTGACGAAACCCGCTCTTGGGTGGAGCGGGAGACAGTGTCAGACTCTTACTGACTAAAAACCCCGCGCCGTTCCTTCTAGCCTTCATACCGGGGCACGAGCTCCCTTTCGGACAACCCTGCCCCAGTAGGCTTCGACCCAGCTGGGCCCCTCCTGCTGCTGACAACTCCTTGAGGCGCGCGGGAACAGTGCGCGCCGTCGACGTCTTGGACTCGGTCCATTACCGGACGATCGGAGCCCGCGTCTACGGTGGCCGGAAATCGGGATCGGAATCCCGGCGACGGCGGCGAGGGCGCCGTTGCCTGATGCGGTCGGCCTCCTCCTTTGCAAGCATTACTGCTTCGCAGAAGGAGGCGACCGCCTGCCATTCCTCCTCACTCCGGACCATGGCCTCGACCAGGGCCCGGCGCGAGAGGTCTCCGCCGCCGATCGCCCCCACGAGAGGGCCCCGGGGATCGCTTTCGATACCCTGCTGGGCCTAAGGACAACTCCTTGAGGCACGCGTGGAAAACTACGTGCCATCGACGACTTCTGCTGAATCCGGACAGTTCCCGGCGGCGGCAGCGAGGGCGCCGTTGCCTGATGCACTCGGCCTCCTCCTTTGCTAGCATTACTGCTTTGCAGAAGGAGGCGACCGCCTACCACTCCTCCTCGTTCTGGACCATAGCCTGTATCAAGGACCGGCGCGAGAGATTGCCCCCACAAGGACACGGCGATGCTCTGCCCAAGCGGGGTAGATAAGGTGGGTCACATCAGCCACATGCACATTTAATTTGAAGTAGCTAACTCTGTCTGTTCTGGAATGGCGACTACGTACCGGAAGATGCAGCGTTCGAAGGCCTCTCACAAGGTGGACCGACGACCTGGTCAGGGTCACGGGAATCCGATGGATACGTAACGCACAGGACCGATCGTTGTAGTGACGCCTGGGGGAGGCCTTTGGATATAGGCAGTTGATATGATGATGATGATGAACTCTGTCAGTTACTCTTTTAAGGTTAAACTACCAAACCGATATTGGTGAAATTTGGTACGGAGTAAGCTCGGAAAGACTGGCTGGCTTCAGTTCTGTTATAACTGACATTCACGCGAACAAAAAAGTCATTAAAAGATATTATTATAATGTAAATGACAGTTTTTTAGATTATTTTAATCAAAGTTCTAAAGAATATAACAATATTTTATACTTCAAAAGAATTATCGAAGCTGTGGTAAATATCGCAGAAGGGTACATAATTACAAAATCGAATTGCAAAATGTTTTAATCATCCGCACTACGCGTTTTGCATCTTTGCGTGTTGCGCACCGCTAGGCGTCAAGCGCACAGTCAATATTTAGACATTTAACAAACCACCACATTTTTGGATACACGTTTTATGGATATTATTTATTTAATCTTCATGCAACACAAAATATATAGGCGGACTTAATGCCTTAGGCATTCTCTACCAGTCAACCTTGGGAGGTGATGAGACAACATGGTAGGCGCACAAAAAGAAAATTGTGTTTTGAGTATAAAATGCACAAACATATATATTTAATATAAAATATATACTACATATATATATTTATATAAAGCAAGGAAAGAAGTTTTTGAGACGATTCTGCTATTGGTGTAGAAAATGATTCCCCAACTTCCACTTAAATGCATATCGACTTTCGGCGGTCCTGATATCGAGAGGAAACGCATTCCACAGAAGGATGGACTGTATATAGACGGAAGAATGAACAAAATCAGAAGTATGAGAAGGACAGAGCAGTAGAAGATTGTTAGAAGAACGCAGATTCCTTGCGTGTGAAGGTGTTATCTAGGCTATTGTAATCAAAACATAAGTTCGTGATAAATTAATCCGTGCTTTTAAAATCTACTATGTTGCGTGAACTTGGGCTACACAATTTAGGTACTCATAAATTAAAAACTAAAGAAAATATAGCTAGACATAGCCTTGCACATTTAATCGAAATATTTTCTAAAACTATTGAGATTTTTTTAAACAAGTTCTTCACAGAACGTTATTTGAATGAATACCGAGCGTTCAGGTGGTATTTCTCTTTTTTTCGCGTTGCCTCTTTATCAAACATTGCCTTGGATGAAATGCCTTCGCCTTTAAACCATGTTTACGTTTTTTTTTATTGATAGGCTCGCGTTTGACCACCATCTCATCTGATGGTAAGCAATGATGTGGTCGACAATGGAGCACGCTTGCCTAGAAGTAACCTATTCACTCTTGACTTATAGATCCCTAAATTTTAGCGTAGCTATCAGGAAACACTGACTCCAGCAGGGAATTCCACTCCTTGGCTGTACGCATAATAAATGTGTTGCCAAAACGCTTTGTTGACGATAGACAACTCGGAAAGGTTCCTCTTAAAGCTAAGAACCCACCTGACAGGCATCATGTCCCCAGCCTCCAGCACAGAACATCCTTGGAGTCAGGGTGTAATTGTACCAGGAGTTGCTCACTTCTTGGCACTCCTGCATAGGAACGATCTTGATCTGAACTTGATGGAGAGAATCGAGGTAGTCACCCTGGAAAATTAAGACATGGGTTTGAATCCCGGTTGTGTTATTAACCCTTCACATACCGTCAATTAGAGACACAATAGTAAGGCAATAGATGCGCGGCCACCGGTGGTCGCTTGGGGATTCATGAATTAACATTATATCACCAGCGCCAATGGTTTTGTCCGCGTAAATTAATTGTGTACTCTTTGTAAGTACTCTAGTTGGTACTCAATATCCTATTCCAGAACAAATACGTTCAGCCATTTAATCGTGAAGGAGTGAAAAACATATACACACAATACTTACAAACCCTTATCACCCCTGGAGCCTGCGCACACTTGAGACAAGATTGTCTTAGACAGATTTGTCTACGACGTCGCAGACTTGTCTACGACAAGACTGTTTTATCTTATTCCCCTGAATAATCCCACACAAAAAATCGCTAAATTTCCCACAAAAAAAATGTGTGTTGCACTAAATAAAATAAGTAGGCATATAGGTTATTAGTTTCCTTTACTAAATAAGTGATAAAAATTGTTCACCTGTTCTTTCTGGTATCCCCATCCAGAAACATAAATGTGCTGACCAATAACTCCACTTAACTCAATCGTTTGGACCAGCTTACTGAGATGGAGGGCCCGGTTCAACGCCAGGAGTTGGACATCATAGTCAAAGCCATGCTTCAGCTGGTACTTCGGATGGATGATGTGGTCAACGATGGCGACTTGAGGACCCTTGAGACGGTAGGAGCTGCCAATACGGATGTAGGTATAGTTTGAGCTGAAAATTTTAATGATGCCATAAATATGTGAGTATCTAGATCATCAGTTTTCTTGAATAGTGTGCAATATAGTACATTTTAACACAAGTGGGGAAAGGTTGTCATTGCAACCAAGACGGAATTCGCCCACATATTAGAGTACCCTCCTAAGAAGACTTAAAGTCACCCAAAGGGCGATAGAAAGGGCTATGCTCGGAGTTTCCTTGTGTGATCACATCAGAAATGAAGATATCCGCTGGAGAACCAAGGTGACTGACATAGCTCGGAGAATCGCCAAACTTAAGTGGCAATGGGCAGGGCACATTGCACGCAGAACAGATGGTCGATGGGGACGAAAGGAGAACACACCAGAAGGAGTGGCGTGTACGTACCGGAAGACGCAGCGTTGGAAGGCCTCCAACAAGGTGGACCGATGACCTGATCGGGTCGCGGGAATCCGATAGATGCGTTACGCACAGGACCAGTCGTTGTGGCGACACTTGGGGGAGGCCTATGTCCAACAGTGGACGTCTTTCGGCTGATATGATGATGATGATTAGATTCGCCTAAATGCATATCTGCACCTTTGAGGACCTATTGAATGCTGTTGACGCTACTTATAATTTTTACCAACTCGGCTTCAATTTCATAATATTAATAATTATCGAAGATGGAGAATAAAAGGTTTATAACTATACTACTTGGTGACTGACAGGTGACTATTTTTCTCTGCATCAGCCATAGGCTGACTGGTAGAAAATGCTTATGAGGCGCCTTTTCCACTCGCCTGTCGTCAACAACCAAGTATGGTTTAAAAGCTTGTTACTTCATCTAACGCAATCCAATGCAATGTTTGACGAAAAAGAGAGATCTCGCCTGAAA
The DNA here is from genome assembly GCA_949319445.1 of Mythimna lalbum. Taxonomy (NCBI): domain Eukaryota; kingdom Metazoa; phylum Arthropoda; class Insecta; order Lepidoptera; family Noctuidae; genus Mythimna; species Mythimna lalbum. The sequence goes on along the minus strand of OX439371.1, from coordinate 11,321,706 downwards.
ACTCTGTTAGTATTCAATAATTCCGTGATTTACTCGAATATTTTATAAAAATTGATACAGGAAATAGATGTTTTTTTTAACCCTTAAAAGTTTTTGACAAAAATGGTCATTTAAAATTTTAATAAAATTTGCAAGGCTTCTATGGTTTTACTTTTTGACTTTTTTTAATTTTTTGAGTAAATCACGAAGTATCAAAGTTCATGCAAAATAGCAGATTTTCAGAAGTTTTTACTGGATTAGCGTTACACAAAATTAGAAATCGATGACAATAGAAGCCTAGATAATATCCACAAGATGGTGTGTTTCCAAAATATCTAATGAAAAAGGTGTAATAACGTCATAATCGGGTAAGATCGGTTGTATAAAAAACCGTAAAAATGTGTGTCGAGTTGCATCCCCTTAACGCATTAAGTTCACCTCTGTACCTTTATGTGCATAAAGTATATGTATAAAAGAAATTCGTGTTAGTTACACTATTTGTAACTCAAGAATGGCTGTACCGATATGGCTGAAAATTGGTGGGTAGGTAGCTTAGAGCCAGGTGACGGACATAGGATACTGTAGAGTAGGGTAGAGTAGGGTAGAGTAGGGTAGAGTAGGGTAGAGTAGGGTAGAGTAGGGTAGAGCAGGGTAGAGTAGGGTAGAGTAGGGTAGAGTAGGGTAGAGTAGGGTAGAGTAGGGTAGAGTAGGGTAGAGTAGGGTAGAGTAGGGTAGAGTAGGGTAGAGTAGGGTAGAGTAAGGTAGAGTTGGGTATAGTAGGGTGGAGTAGGGAAGAGCGGGAGCGAAGCCGCGCGGGGAAAAGCTAGTTTAATATATAAATAAAAATCACTTACCCACAATGAGCTGTTGTAAGCGCCCATTTCCTATGAATGAGTGCTCCACCACAAGCATCACCGTAGTTGACTTGGTATGGAGCATTGGTAATTCTAATTTCATATCCACCAATTATACTGAATAAAATAAAATATGAAAACAAAAAAGGTTTAGTAACTCAAACTATCAAAAACTAACGCAATTTTATTTCTCTACTAGCTGACCCGGCAAACGTTGTTTTGCTTTATACATTATTTTTTGCTATAAAAAAATTGGGGTTGGTGATAAAAAAGTAAAAATTTTAGGGTTGTATGTATTTTTTAATGCTACATTAAAAAAAAAAAAAAAACAAAACAATTTCGTCCAAAAATAGAAATAAAAAGTTTAAGGGTGAACAATCCTTATCACTTAGGGGTATGGAAAATAGATAGTAGCCGATTCTCAGATCTACTGAATACGCATATAAAATTTGAATACGCATATAAAATTTGAATACGCATATAAAATTTGGCAAAAATCGCTAAAGCCGTTTCGGAGGAGTACGGTAACTAACATTGTGACATGGAAATTTTATATATTAAATGACTAGAGAGTCAGAAATTCCTTTTTTAGGGTCACGAGTTCAGTAATAGATCATATTTTATTAATTGACCATAGTTCATTGGTATTAACTGGTGTGGCTCTTACGTAAACCGTTCCACTACCATCATTAATCTAGCTTTTTAAAGGTTCAGGTTTGATGACTTATCTCAAAAATACAATATTAGCTACGGAACCACGATCATCTACTATTCTTAATTTAACTTCAAGAGATAACGTAATCACAAGCTAACTGTAAAAAATCGATTATGACGTCTGTTTTAACAAAACACGTGATACTCACCCACGCACAAAGATAAAGTTATTTAAAAACACTACAACTAAGAAAAACATTACTACAAAGAAAATGAAGCGTTTAATCAAAATCCTAATTAAAATCATTAATTTATAATGAAGCAAGAAACTATAAAATGGTATAAATGAAGTAATGTGTGATGTCATTAATTGTTTAGCTATTAAAGAAGTACATACATATTACTTATTTTGAAATTCAAATTATATTTGTAAAAAAAATCTTAGGATACGAAGGTATTTATTTAGACAGACTTTTTGCAAAAAATTACAGTTTTTATCATCATTTTCAGAAGGCTTACTGACTAATAAAATAAAAAAAATAAGTGTAATATTATCAAATTACTAATTACAAGCCTTCACATATTGATGAAAAAAATATCGATAAAAATAAAATTAAGTCAATTAATTAGTAACAAGAGAAGTAAGTTAACATTAAAAAACTTGGCTGCCATTTGTCGTCATAAAATGTCTCATGTGCAGATAAAAAAATGCTACAATAATTCATATTTTACTTTGCTTGACAGATAATAAACGTATAGGTACGTAAAGCTATAACTGAGAAGCAGCTTAAATAAATACATAGTAGTAAAATGTTAGACGTTAATTTGAAGTATTTCAAGTAAGGATTAAAGTAAGTAAATGCAAATATACGTTCAACACTGGTCTCACAATAGTGCCCTGGGGTACACCGAGCTATAAGGTTGAGATTCAAGCTAGATACCTAAAACCAAAAGCGTAGTCGCAAATCCTCTAATAATAGTAGTCTATATAGACAATAGTCTAAATAACAGTAATCACATCGGGATTACATAAAGGACCACTTTACCTAAAGCATTGGTTTTCTAAATAGTGTGTTTTTCAACATGGTATAATTACGGGACCAAAACTTGATCGCTTACTGTTACTGGACATTTTTCTTTGTGTGATATTGGTAAAACAGATATCCTAAGAAGAACGCAGGTAGCTAGGATGGGTATAGTTCTGATAATAAACAAGAATGTAAAGGAGTAAACGAAATGTGTGAAAGAAAGTAGGCCACTTATGGCGCAAACGGGGTAGTAAAATAAATAGGAAGATATTGAAGTGAAGACCCAGATCCACCATAGGAGCGTAAATTGACCATCAATTAGGTGGACTGCCGACTTACTTATTGCGGAGCTATACCAACATTAAACAAGTCGGTAGTCTAGTAGCAAAGCAAACAAAATGGTATACAACGGAAAAAAAACAATCATACATATTCAGAATTAGGCAGTTAAGGGTTGTAGAGAGACTTAAAAATTAGGATGTAGTCTATAAGAGAAGATAGGTGGATCATTTTATTTCTTCGTCAGCACAATATAGAAGCTGAAACTGGAAGTTGTTCTTAATAATAACATCTTACTTAGAAATTATATTTTATTGCTTGTCAAACAAAGATGTTTATATTTTGGTATACATTTTTGGTAGACTGACTTGAACGACGCTTACATGATTTGATCTGTAAATTATGCAATAGGTACTTCTATTTAAAAAAAAAATGATGCAGACAAAAATTGTTGTGGTATTTTATTTTAGAAATGTTATTTATCAAAGATTATTTTTGAATTTCCCATAGATATATAGTTCAGAACCAAATGTTTTCTAGAGAAATAAAATCCACAGCCTTCCAAAATGTTTTATTACAAAATCCTTTAGTCAAATTTAATGCCAGTAGTCTGTTCAATCCAGGTCCTGACTTTGGCAATTTTGCTGTAGACGCCGTATGACCCTGGGGTGGCACAGCCGTATCCAAAAGAAACCATTCCAAGAAGACGGTCATATGCCACTGCTGGTCCTCCAGAATCACCCTGTAATTGAACATGACTTTTATTCTTTAATATATACATCTTAACTATTAAATATTATAAATTAAGAGGTATATACCAACTTAAAATAATAATATGTACAAACGAGTGAAAATGGCAGAAAAACGGGGACTACTCAAAGAGCATCAAAAAATTCGTCCACTTCGATGTCAAAGGGAAAAGTGCCCAGAACGCTGGCACCATTGCCACGCTGGATGGCAATGCTAATTCGTTGACCGAAGAAAAGCCTAGCCCTCTGGTCACGCGAAGAGTCGACCAAACGTTTGCTGATATTCTTAACAACTCGATGAGCGCTCGGTCCCCATGGCCCTAGTGTATCAACCCCAAACGGCTCAAACATATAAATTCCAATGAGGTTATTATATTTACGCCGTTTGAGGTAATTGAACATGATAATTTAGAAATTGTCAATTTGTATGTATTTTGCCGAATTCAACAAATTCTAAAACATGTTATATTTGCTGTCCACCTGCAGAAATATTGGAATATTATAGGCTTATGCAACATTAATTCAGTAAAGTTTTGACATGTTCCAGCCAGCTAAAAACAGATGGAGGTTCAAATGATTTGGCATCCTAATAGGATACACCTTTATCTAGAAGCCTGTTATCTGTAAAGCCAGAAGAATATGTATCAATCATCTAACGGACTCAAACTTCATAAAGATACTGATATCAGTGTAGTACATTAACGCGTTTGTTATTTACAAATTTGAAAATTTTATTTTGACGTGGCATGCTCGATTAGTGCAATTTTACTATATCATATTATTGCATTCTTTTGGTTGTGTTTATTGCTTTTGGTTTGTGCCTGTGCCGAATAAATATTATCAATTCTGTTATATTCTTATTCAATTCTATAAATATTATTAAAGTAGTTGTCCTATTTACAGTGGTGTCATTATCAGTTTCTTAAAAAAAATGATTTCAAGACTCACCTGGCAAGCATCTTTCTTTCCTTCGGAGAAGCCGGCACAGAACATCCTGGCTGTCAAACTTCCCCTAAAGTATGGGAACGGCACATTCTGGCAATGTTCTTTTGATATGATTGGAACTCTCACGGCACGGAGAACATTTGAATACGGACCCTTTAAAATATAGGAAAAGAAATTATTGTAAGAAAAGTATACGAGTGTTTTTTTAGATTACTTACTAGATATTTTAATTACTGTTCCAGTGGACGTTTTTTGGTTTAATAATGATAAGGCATCTTAAATTTACTAAATTTGTTTTAGTATAAGCTAAAAAAAGTCAATTAGATATGGGTATTACATAGATACTTGTGTTTTGCTTGATTATTGAAGAAAAAGTTCTTGAAAAACAGAAAAATATTATTTTCCAGTAATTGATACTGGATATACATATATAATATTTTTCCAATATCAATGTATAGACTGAAAAGGTCTCTCTCAGGTTCTACTAATCATCATCTGCGCAACCTTTTCTCAACTACTTTGGAGTCGGCTTCCATTTTAGCCAGATGCACCTAAATATTATTGTCAGTTTTGTATTTGAATTAATTGCCAATCCTACCTTATTGTTGCAGGCAAATAAATATATTTCGTTAGTTAAAAAAATATTCAAAATTTTTACATAATAAAATGATAACACTGGTAGACACAACAGACGTTGTGCTGTACGCGATGATGTTCAATTGCATATTCAAACCATAAATTTACACACAAAACTTCATCCAAATTAGTTTAAGTTAACTAACAGAAGAATTTATCGTCATCATCATTTCAGCCGACAGACGTCCACTGCTGGACATAGGCCTCCCCCAAATGTCGCCACAACGATCGATCCTGCGCGTCCCACATCCATCGGATTCCCACAACCTTCACCAGGTCATCGGTCCACCTTGTAGGAAGCCTTACGACGCTGCGTCTTCCAGTACGCGGTCACCACTCCAGAACCTTTCAGCCCCAACCCCATCTGTTCTGCGAGCAATGTGCCCTGCCCATTGCAGCTTAAGTTTGGCGATTCTTCGTGCTATGTCGGCAACTTTGATTCTCCTGCGGATATCTTCATTTCTGATTCGATCACGCAGGGAAACTCCGAGAATAGCCCTTTCCATTGCCCTTTGGTTGACTTTGAGCTTTCTGATAAAGCTCTTTGTGAGCGACCACGTTTCGGCACCATATGTCATCACTGGCAGGAAGAATTTATGAAGATAATTATCCTTACAATGTTCTCATTACTGGGATTCAGTCCTGCTCTCTAGGAAAGAGAATAGGTCGTAACCCGTCATACAGTTCTGGTATATAAGCAAATATTAAATTAACTAAAGTATCGTGTAAGGAACAGCATAGCACAGCATAGCGAAGTCTATACCGCAACTCCGGCCAACTAGTTATAAACGATTGTTTTCAATTTGTTACATTCGACTAGCTAATAGAAACGTGTAGATGGGCGGAACCAATGAGATTTTAATTTACCGCTTGGTTTTTACTAAACATAGCCATATCTAAAACGCATAAATATGCATTGAATTGAATGTTGTACGTTATATTTCCATTTTAAATTAATGATAAATTTATTGTAACATTTGATTATTATATTGTAGAAGTTGTGGAAGTTAATGGAATGGTATTTGATTTTATGTTTTAAATAATGAGATAAGTTGATAATGAAAATACCGAATTATATAACGAAAAACTATACTATTGTCTACAAAAAGGAAGTCAATTATTATCTCTCTGTATCATTATTCTGTTTTATGACAAACTAGCGACCCGCCCCAGCTTCGCTCGGGTAACAATATTTCTCCACTATTTAATGGATGTTATTATACATATAAATCTTCCTCTTGAATCACTCTATCTATTAAAAAAAGCGCATAAAAAATCCGTTGCGTAGTTTTAAAGATTTAAGCGTACATAGGGATATAGGCAGTGGTGGCTGAGCGGTAATGGCCCCGACTTACGAGTTGTAGGTCGCGGGTTCGAACCCAGCCAGGCGTATTACTTTGTGTAATTTATTTCATCACCACTGCTCTCAGAACGGTGAAGGAAAACATCGTGAGGAAACCGGCATGTCCTAGAACCAAAAATTCGAAGACATGTTACGTCCACCAACCCGCACTGGGCCCGCGTGGTGGATTACGGCCCATTCCCACTCCTAGAGAGGAGGCCTGAGTCCCAGCAGTGGGAACATTAAAAAAGCTGACAATGAGGGATATAGGGACAGAAAAAGCGACTTTGTTTTATACAATGTAGTGATACTGGATCTCTTGAATTTCTTGGAACTTTTTGAATTTTTCAACGTCTAAAACCGGTAATATTTAGAAAATTAAATCATTGTTTTATTTATTGTATAGTATTACTTATGTTTGACTCGATCTTTATATAAATGAGCATCCTATCAAACCTTGGTTACTCCGTGCCTTTAAAAGCATGTTAAACTGTTAGTCACTATTGTTTTTTGAAGATCTTTAACTGGTGATACTTATAGTCAAAGTTAGGAAATCTAACAAATAATGGTTGAGCTGAGTGGGGCTGATGCACGCGTCATGTACGGGTGCCGTCAGTTGAGACTGGTCATCTCTTAGCTGCCAGTGGCTTAATTCAGTTTTGTTCTATCTTTTAATTATGATTTTAAATGTTTTATTTAATATCTACATTGTGCTCACATAATAGAAGCATCAAAAAATATGTAACCAATTATTATATGTAACACATAATATGATTTAAAAGAGTGTCCATGGAGTTTCTTGCACGTTCTTCTCCATAGAGATCTACGCTTTAGAACGTGCAATTTAGCTTCACTTTTCTTGGACTGACCGACATTTGACTATTCAAAAGTGACTACATTTGGTCTATTTGAAATAAATTATTTTGAATTTGAATTTGAACACGTGCTTTACTGGGGGTAACATGTTACCCAATAATAGGTTGTAGAGGTCGGATAGTTACTCCATTTTTACACAATACTGATATAATATACCTGGTTAGACAAGAAGTTATCCCAAAATAGTTTGAAAAAGGTCATGCAGTTAGATAGTGGACCTGTGTTTCACAATATCACTCATCTTAGGTGAACTCAATTGTGTTACGCTTTGTTTTTTTTTTTTTAATTTTTACATTAAATTATAGTTAAGCATAACCATCAGTTTTATAATTTTAACTTACATTTTCCTCAGTGTTACCCCAGCCAGTAACTGTGATTACTTTACCGATAACCATGTCTTCAATATGGGCAATCTTTATTGGCTGTATGTTCTCATCAAATTTCAAGGGTTCAGCTAGTTCCAGTAGTTGAAAATCATAGTCGAACGGATGGTCCTTCTTCTTGGCTGACCACATTGGATGGACATGCCCTTTCTTCACCGAGACTTTTCTTCCCAAAGTTATGTATTTTGAGCCCACTTTTATGTATGGCTTCTTGCTTTGAAACAATGATTATATTACTTTAGAAACAGTTAAGTCTTTTTTCAGCGTTTGTTAAACTTTTAAAATAGTTATATTTTAGTGTCGCTAAAAAATAAGAATGTATACGCAGTAAAATTGAAACCAATGATATAGATGGAAATCCTAAGATTTTTAATTCTTAATCTATTAATAGCAGAACCTATAAAAACAGTTTTTAAGACCATTTTTAAAATCAAATAGCATTCTCACCCACAATGTCCGGCAGTTACAACCCATTTTTTATCAATGATCGCTCCACCACAATTAGTGCCATAAGAAACGTGGTAAGGATATAGATTAATATCTACTTCAACACCACCAACGATCTTATCGTCTCCGTAGTTGGATTCGAATTCATATGCTTGAGATTCCCTGGCTCTTTCTTTCCCATAGTCTAAGCTATCTACATCTGCCACTTCTGTAGTATCTTCATAGGACTCAATATCAAGTTTTTCTTCTATATCATCCTTCTTGATCCTCTTCGAATGCCGTTGTCTCTGCATTGGCGCGTAGATTACATTTTTCGATTTGATCGGTATTTTTTGTACTGGTATTAATAATACGTCATACTCTGAAACGGATTTAGTTTTAACCCTTCAGATACCGTCAATTAGAAACACAATAGTAAGACAATAGATGCGCGGCCACCGGTGGTCGCTTGGGGATTCATGAATTAAAAATGGATTAATAATGTGTTTTTAAAAACGCAGTTTAGGATACAAGATTCGAATTTCATGTTTTGAAATCCGAATATTGTGTCAAGATTTGTTATAGAAATTTACAATTAAACTTTTAAACCCATGACGTCATACGCAGATAAAAAAAAATTGAAGATAACAAAAAATACTTATGACGTCAGAAGATAATATCCCAAAAAATATTTTGTTTTCCTTACTGTCACTGAGTTTGACTAATATCGGAGCTGAAAATAAAATATATTAATGACAGAATAAATAAAGAAACAAACTAAAAGAGAATACAATTAATAAAAGAATGATTAACAAAGTTGGAAGAAGTTATGAATTCAAAGTTATCGAACATGAAAAAAATCATTATTGATGATTATATGAAGCTGCATCAATTGAACAGCAGTTTTAAATTAGGGTAACTTAAAACCGTCCAAAATAAAAATGTCATCACATTTTTCAAAAATATATAAAAGAGGTTGGCAGACACTAATAATCCATTAAAAGATAAATAAGATAAAGACCCCACCAGCTCCTAGGATTTCCATCCCAAGGATCTAGGATGATAGGTGTCATCTTCTAGCTCATGATCATCACTTAAGTTATCAAAAAATATACAAAACTTGGTACACACGTACTGTCAAATTGAGCTGGTGTCAAACAATGCGATAAGAAGATCCCAATTAAAAAAATATAGTACATTATGACTGAATTTATCTAGTGATCGTCAACCATCGTGCCACTCGCGCCAAGGAAAGATTTCTGAATTACCAATTTCATTTTAAAATGCAATCGTGCGATTGTTGGAGTTAATTCGCCATGAAATCGATTGTTCATATATACTTGTTTTTCATTTTATTTTCCTAGTTTTCTTTCGATGTTTGGTTAAATAGTTACATAGTTGTTATTTAAATATATTTTTTTCTATTAAAGTTCCGTGAGTAAATAAATATTAGCGAATAAAAGATTCTATTGAGTTTTAAATTTAGGTATTATATAGGGTTTTTCAACAAGAACTTTGTTTTCTAAAACAAAATAAAACAAAGAATTTAGAGGAAAATGAATAAAATTTTTATTGTATTACAAAGAGAAAAGTTTAGCAATTAAATGATGAATGAAAAATGATATCTATCAAATACAACCACGCTGACAGATGTCAATTCTTTCATCAAAATTTTTTATCACTTTTTGGCAAAATGGAGGGCCTATTTCGTTAATGACATTGCCGATTTTGAGTTTTAAGGCTGCAATTGATTCGATTTGCTCCGTATAGACTTTGTCTTTAACATAGCCCCACTAAAAATAATCCGGTGGTGTTAAATCACACGATGTGACTGGCCACTTAACAGCTGAATTTCGCGAAATTATGCGATTGGGAAATTTGGTTTGCAATAAATTGATCGTTTCATTGGCTGTGTGACATGTGGAACCATCCTGTCGACTCAAATTTTGCAACCAAATTCTTAATAGCAGTCTCAGAAGGACGATTATGTTGTCCGATAATATCACGAATTTTACGAAATGTAACTTTAACAGAACGACCATTTTCATAGTGGATATAAATTATTTTAATGCGATTTTCGAGCGAAATTGAAATCATTGTAACAATTGCCAAAACACCTACTACGAATACCGCCAAAAACTACATGTCAAAACCATCACGTTCTTGGTTTTGACCCATTTGAAAGACATAGTTCTTGTTGAAACATCATATATAAAAAAAATATTTAATACATATTTGAATTTGATTTGCATGTGCTGACATCTGTCAGATACCGTAGCAAATTGTTCTCATGTAGTGCTGCCATCTATCACAAAATGTGGCAAGTTTGAAAGTAAACTTCAGTATTGTTTTTAAACTGTGTGAGGTAGCATGTTTATTTATATTTGGTTGTAGGAAAATTCTTTATAAAAAAATAACTTAATAATGGCTTTCTCGACGCACTAAACTGAATGCGACAAACTTGTTTTACATGAACACTAGCGCCACCTAGTATCGAATAGCGCTACTAATTATTTCAAGATTGCCTAAACCAAAACGGAATAAATTTTTTTACTAGTTAATCGGTCGAGACAGTAACAATTTTTTTGCGGGATTAATTTGAATAAAGTTCCGTGGCTGTTTTAATTATCCGCAAATTGATTCCTAGTGAATATTGTGATATGAAATACATGTAATTTTTTTTTCAGTCAATTTAAATAACATCATTAATGAGATGATTAATTAATTAATTAATTTAGATTAAGGTCATGTTTAGACACGAGCTTAGAACACTTACGCGGGCTTGCGGACGGCGAGCAATGGGTAGTTTACCGTTCGACCGTCCGGTAACCGTCCGGTAACCGTCCGGTAACCGTCCGGTAACCGTCCGAACCAAGTCCAAGTCGTCAACGGCGCGAAGCGATCCACGCGTGCCTTAACCCTTCAGATACCGTCAATTAGAAACACAATAGTAAGACAATAGATGCGCGGCCACCGGTGGTCGCTTGAGGATTCATGAATTAAGGAGATATCAGCAAACCGTAAGGACTCAGCAAGGCCGAAGTCTGTTGAGGCCATGGGTTCGCTTCTGAAAAGAAAACCCGGCCCTGGAATAAAAGGAAACGAAGGAACTAGAAGTGCGTTTTAGTTAGTAGAAGTCTGAGACGCCCTCACGCTTTGCCCAAAGGCGGGAGATGTTATTGGATGATTTGCCACTTAATTCATGAATCCCCAAGCGACCACCGGTGGCCGCGCATCTATTGTCTTACTATTGTGTCTCTTATTGACGGTATCTGAAGGGTTAAAAACACATTTAAAAATCTCGGCGACTGTAAAGAAAAAATGGCGTAAAGAGCTGAACCCAAATATTGGGGTATCGATAAACATACCAACACACACTGGGCCCGCGTGGTAGATTTACGGCCCATTTCCTCTCCTAAAGAGGAGGCTTGAGTCCCAGCTGTGGGATCATTAGGTATAAAAGCTGATTATGATAAACATACTAAATTAGCTGACCGTTGCAAACGTTATTCTGCCATAGAAACAATAAATAAGCAGTACCTTTGTACTCTTCTTTCTGTATTTGTTAATTTCATTTTTTAAGTGTTTGTGTGTACATAAATGAATAAATAAATAAATAAATAAAAAATGAGATGGAGGAAGGTAAAAATACATAATTTACGACCTATCCTCACACTTACCAAATATAAAAAAAAAAAAAAACTAAAAGCCGGTCAAGCCATTTCGGAGGGGGCCAGGGTTATCTGAAAGGAAACTCAAGCCCCGGTATGAAGGCTAGAAGGAACGGGGTGGGGTTTTTGGTCAGTAAGAGTCTGACACTATCTCCCGCTCCACCCAAGAGCGGGGGTTGTCATAAGATGATTTTCCCCATCGAAAAAAAAAAGCCATTTCGGAGAAATTTGATAACCGGTACACTGCTAGCTGACTCCGAAAAAGTGCCATATAAATTATCAAAGAAAAATTGTGATTTATAAATGGGAGTGTAAATGGGAGTCCTTGCGTCGTATTCTTCAATGCTGTGGGTTTTTTTTTTCAATGGGTAAAAATCAATCAGATGACATCCCCTGCACTTGGGCGGAGCGGAAGATAGTGTCAGACTTTTACTGACTAAAAACCCACCCCGTTCCTTCGTTGCCTTTCTTAGCGGAGCCAAATATCTCTTTCAGTGTCTCTACGAACCATTTTAAAACTGAGGTTTTTACGTCTAATCGTACTGCGGTCTTCCCGTAATTTAGGTATCTTCAAGAGTGGAGTAAATAGGCTCTTAATAAACTAGTGCGCCTCACCATCAACGATTGCATCACTGCTTACTGTCAGATGGGATCGTAGTCAAGCACTAGTTTACAAAAATTAAAAAAAAAATGTGATCATAACAAATTGTTCGGCAGACGCGATGCTTGTGGAAGAAATCTGTAAAAATAATGAAAAGAAAATAAGATTAGTAGGTACATAGGATTATGGCGGCAACAAAAAAAAAACGCAAGTAACAAAATTGTTGGCAGATATTTCTTGTAGGTGTAAAATACAAATGTTTTTTTTATTATTTAATAATGCCATGTACTAAAAACAAAAAAAACTACAAAAAAATGTTTAAGAGGGTCCTTCTCCACTCGCTTATCGTAAACATCGAAAATGGTTTAAAAGCTTGTTACTTCATTTAATGCAATCCAACGCGATGTTTGACGAACAGGCAACGCAAAAAAAGAGAGATAACGCCTGGAAACTCTGTTAGTATTCGGTAATTCCGAGATTTACTCGAAAATTTCACAAAACTCTGCTCCAGGAAATAGCTGTTTTTTTTAAACCCTTAAAAGTTTTTGAAAAAAATTGTCGTCATTTAGAATCTTAATAAAATTTGCAAGGTTTCTAGAGGATTACTTTTTTGACTTTTTTTAATTTTTAGGCAAATTATGAAGTGTCAAAGTTCATACAAAATAGAACATTTTCAGAGGTTTTTACTGGATTAGTTTTAAACAAATTTAGAAATCGGTTTCTTCAGAAACCAATTTCTAAATTTCTAGAGACCTTGCAAATTTGCATTGACGTTATTACACCTTTTTCATTAGATATTTTGGAAACACACTATCTTGTAGATATTATCTAGGCTTCTATTGACATCGATTTCTAATTTTGTGTAACGCTAATCCAGTAAAAACTTCTGAAAATCTGCTATTTTGCGTGATTTACTCAAAAGTTTAAAAAAGTCAAAAAGTAAAACCATAGAAGCTTTGCAAACTTTATTAAAATTTTAAATGATGACAACATTTTCCAAAAACTTTTAAGGGTTTTAAAAAAACAGCTATTTCCTGGAGCAAGTTTTGTGAAATTTTCGAGTAAATCTCGGAATTACCGAATACTAACAGAGTTTCCAGGCGATATCTCTCTTTTTTTGCGTTGCCTTTTCGTCAAGCATCGCGTTGGATTACATTAAATGAAGTAACAAGCTTTTAAACCATTTTCGATGTTTACGATAAGCGAGTGGAGAAGGACCCTCTTAAGGCCATCTAGCGAGAACATGGCTTTACTTGTACGCCTGGTAGTGAATATATCAAGTTGAAATTAAATTAAGACCAAATTATACTCAAGTTGCGGTTCCTTGAAGCTGTGAAAAAATCAAACTTCTGAACTAATGAAAAAAAAATATATCGTCTATATTACAAATAACACTCCTTTTTTGGGGCAGTCGTGTAAAAAACGTATATTTTGACACTCTTTATGAAACCAAGATACTTTCCGTTGACCAAGAAACCTGAGATTGGTCATGAAGCAAGGTCTTATAGCACAAGCATAGGAAAAATCTGAAAACTGTTGTTACGTCACTATTTTTATTTATTACGATTCGGAAAAATCTTCCGGGACTTCATACAGAATTGAACTTTAGCCCTTCAGATACCGTCAATTAGAGACACAATAGTAAGACAATAGATGCGCGGCCACCGGTGGTCGCTTGGGGATTCATGAATTAATTGAATATATAGGAACCCTTAGGGCGCGAGTCCGACTCGCATTTGTTCAGTTTTTTTAATTGATATAAACCAGTGTTTGAGTGCGATCCCACCTGGTGGTAAGCAGTGATGCAATCTTTGATGGTGAGGCGTACTACACATCTTTTGCAATGACAAACCTTCTCCATTTAGAAAGAGTGTTCTTAAGTAACCTAAAAATACAGTTAGCATAAAAAATGCAGTATTACGTACTGCATTTTTTATGCTAACTGTATTTTTATCATGGCTTTAATTCATGAATCCCCAAGCGACCACCGGTGGCCGCGCATCTATTGTCTTACTATTGTGTCTCTAATTGACGGTATCTGAAGGGTTAGAATAATCGATTAAAACATTCCGTCAATTTTGCCACCTGAAGTGAAGGCTTGCCAACGTCTTTATTATAATAACTTTTTTTATAGCCAGAACTAGCTTACGCCTGCGACTTCGCTCGCATAAAACCCTTTTTCTCTCTCTTAAGGTTTCAATTTTGAAGGACTCATTCTCATTCCTTGTCTATGTCTAAAAAACGAAATCTGTGAATTAATTCAGCTTTCCAAGTCCGGCTTTTCAAATAAAATTATTGCAGTTTTTGTGGTAACTGTACTTTAATACTTTTTTCTTTGAGGTCCCAAAATACTACAAAAAAAAAATAGGTGGAAGTTGAAACCACAGTCCCGGTCCAAAGAGCCCCATGACTCACAGACCTGGAACTCAAAAAGTAATAGAAGAAACTGGAGGCTTTTTCTCAATAAAAATCTAACATGCCCTCTTGCTCTGGGAGCGAGACGTCCTCAAAAAAATAAAACACTACGTGCGAAAAAACCATTTATGTGTAAAAACATTATTGTACTATATGCGAAACATCAATATAGTTTGTTTAGAATTTCAACTTGATACCTCCACGCCTTCGCGAGGTCCTGACAGACAGACAGACAGACAAACCCACAACAAAGCGATCTAATAAGGTTTTCGTTCTTTCTATGTGAGGTATGGACACCGAAAAACACCTAAATTAAAAAAAGGACCATCATCATTATATCAGCCAAAAGACGACCACTGTTGGACATAGGCCTCCCCCAATCTGAAGTATGGCGTCAAAAAACTCCTCCGCAACGCTATAGAATAAATATACTAAAAAGGCTGGCGGTATTGCCACAAAAGTAAATACTATTTTAACTTAATGACTCCCCAATTATTAAAAGGAATACCTTCATCATCATCAACACTTCAGACAAAAGAAGACCACAACTAGACATAGTGTGCCAAGTGTCGTCACATCGACTGGTCTTACGCGTCACGTCTCGCAAAAAAATATCTTGAATAGAAGAAAATAGAATTTATGAACATCATCATCATCACAAAGCCAGGCCTCCTACAAGGTGGACCGATGACCTGGTGAAGGTTGCGGGAATCCGATAGATGCGAGACGCGCAGGATCGATCGTTGTGGTGACACTTGGGGGAGGCCTATGTCCGGCAGTGGACGTTTGTCGGCTGAAATTAGATGATGATGACACAAAGCCATATAGTGCTGAAAAAAACATTAAATTACATTAAACAAAAAGAGTAAAAACAAAAATAGATATTATTTAAACTATCAGAAAGGAAATTTATTCATTTATTTATAGTATATAGAAACACTTTAAAATGAAAACAAAAATAGATAGAAGAGCACAAAGGTATAGCTTATTTCAAAAGAAATTTCTTCCAGCCGACCTGATGGTAAAAAAAATTACGACTTCTGTGTGAGAAATCGTCAAACAACTTCTTCAGCTCTTAGTGGAATGAGAGGGCTAAAACCTACCTGTATTCCTTCAGTTGCCCTTTGGGTTCCAGGACCACGATGACTCTTTCAAATCATCACCATTTCCTCGACTTAAGCAGTACCAGAAAAAAACAAAATATTGAATAATCGTGGTCTAAAGAAGTACGGCCTGGTCGCGTCTTCGGCACAAAATATATAGGTACAGAAGTCAATCTTCATACAAAGAGCGCTCCAGCAATACACACATAGACACCGCTCACGGACACGATATCTCGGAGCCCCTCGGCCCGCTCGTCGAACAGTTCCAGCTCAAACGCTCATTAGTGTGCGTCTACCGAGCGTAGGTATAAAAAGTAAAATACATACACGAGATTGTCTGACTTCGGTCTTAACGGCGCGCGGCGCGGCGAGCGGGACGGCATCGGCAAGCGCGCGCAATTTCGCTATGAGCGGCGTTTCGTGGTATGATACTTCAATCATTTTCATATTTTTGATCTCACCGCTCGCCGCCCCGCGCTTAGCTCCCGCTCCTAACGGCAAGGTCGTAAACAGGTCATTACCCTTTCTTTCTGCTCAGTTTAAGTACAACCGCATGCATCTTCCACAACTTAAACTGATGACAGTCGCTGGTATGCGGTGGATGCGAAACGCACAGGATCGGTCATTGTGGCGACGCTTGGGGGAGGCCTATGTCCAACAGTGGACGTCTTTTGGCTGAAATAATGATGATGATTATAACATACAACGTGTAACATTAAAAGCGCAAAACTTGAAAATAGTTTCAGCAGAATAACGAGCAGAATCAATTAAACTACTTTTGAATATAGGTTACAATAAAAAAAAAAAACTTCATTTAAAATGTTGCCCTGTCTATTTATGAATATATCTCAAGCCATCACGTGCGCAAACCCGCCAAAATAGGTAAGAAAACACAAATGGTTGCAGTCCAATAAAATTTTCTCATACACAGGATAATAAAAGTTCTTATTTCAATGCAGAAATTAATTTTAAACAAACTAAAACTGCACATAAAATCTTTTTTTTTTTGATGATTTTTTTTCTTACAGCATTGGGTCAATTAAATTAAAAATAATTCGGGGTGTCTGAGGTTTTGCGCATTTAACGTTACACGTTGAACAATTCAGAACGTACTTTAAAAAGATACACGAACCACATTACCAAAATTGCAACACCCAACTCGCCATGGACAGAAAACACGCCACACCAAGACTTAGCCGTACCACCAAAAAGTTTTATAATAACATTATTAACCACACAATAAATGGGGGGAAAAGGGGGAAGTAAATAAGCTTCAAGGGGATGAATACATAATGAAATTTCGCCCCTAGCGTCCGTTAATCAAAAACTGGTGCAGAGACGGCGAAATACGTAAGAAAATGGAAATTTTCCAACCCTCCTTTTTCCTGTTAGACTCTACCCCCTAAGTAGGGGGAGGTTGGACAATCTCCCCCTGGGTGGTCGCGAGAGGAGAGATGGCTTCTTGGATTTAATGGCTTTTTATTTATTTTTTAAGTGGATTCTAGTTTTTAGTGGTGGAAGTAGATTATTCGAAATACGAGTATGTGGCAAAATATACTTTTTTTACCGACAGAAAGCTGATTCATTCTTGACTGACATAGGCTATACAACTTTTTTTTTTTGACATTGCAAGAGTGGCAGTTGAGAGTTTGTCATGCTCACTCAAATGTCTCGCTGTTGCACGTTCTTCTCCATAGAGATCTACTCTTTGGAACGTGCAATTTAGCTTCACTTGTTTGTTTGACTGACCGACGTTTTGACAATTCAAAAGTGCCTGTAATTGGTCTATTTGAAATAAACGTTTTTGACTTTGACTTTGACTATATTATTTAAGTGGGTGAAGCCGCGGGCAAAGGTGTCATTTTTTTTAGACTGACGTACAAACTAAGATAAGAAGAGATGTATTTTATAAATGTATGCTTGTTCAGGGCAAGTTAAGTAAAAATATAAATAATCTAGCAACAGAACTGTTACAATCAATGAGTAACCAATACTTTATGTTTGCTATACATACCAGTCCGATACAGAAAACTGATTTGCATAGAAAAGATAACTTTGATTACAGGGTTAACAAAATGTAGGAAAAACTCTACCACATTAACAAACACAAGACCTAAATAAAATTCGTATAAAATACATAGAGGTAATTATTTTGTATTAAACAAATGAATTATGGTACGTTCAAAATATTACGAAGTCTACGCGGAGCAAGCGATAGTACAATAGCAGAGGTGAGCGTAGCTCAGCCGCTGGAGGTACTAGGAGCAGGTAGATATATAACAAAATACAAAATTGAAATGTGTTAGATAGAACAATGAAATCTTGAAGGTTTGTTTTTGGTAAATGAATTATGTTTTGTCAAAAGCCATAGAACAAAAGTTGTTGTTTATGATGTTTGTAAGGTTGCTGAAAGGTTGTTATTATTTTACGAATAACCCTTTATACTACCTATACGTATGCGTACCGCTTCTTACATACTTCACTTCATGGGTTGTTTGAAAGTGTACTCGAAGTCCTGGAACAACGGCAAAAGAGCAACAAAAGTAGGTTTTAGTCAGTAAAAATCTTTTCATTACTCATACTCTGAAATTAGGTCTGAAGTTGTCTGAGGAGCGGGCTGAAAAGTATGACACTTTTCATCCCTAGGGAGTTTTACTTTCAACTAACAACTGTAAAATTATAAAAAAAAAACTAGGTCTATCTTCTTGTATTCGTAATGAAAAGCACAATGCTTACCTCGGGGTTAAAGTTACTTATTTAGTCCCTCGAATTAGCGAACCAACTCCTTCTCGGGACGAAATAAGTAACTTTCACCCCTAGTGTAACAATGTACTATTGGATGATTTCTCACATAAAAAAAAACATACTTCATGTACCTATTCATTTTTCCACTAACCCATTTCTTACAGGAGCCGTCTCCATGCAACACCGCCTCCCTGCATCACCCGCCAGCCGAATGCAAATTTTATAACACAGCGCCCGTTTTCTTATAGGCATTGTCGTAAACTCGTTCTCCGTACTCACTTAGCTAGGGTCATTTGTTCAGATTGCTGAATATTTATGGTACTGTAGCTAATTAGGAATAGTCAGTAAAATACGAGGTAATGTTGTGATGAGGAAAATAAATTAATTAACGATGATTAAAAAGAAAAAGAAGTCCGTGATAAGTAATTTAGCGTTAGAGAAAAAACTTCTAGATCCATGCAAATATTAAAAAAAAATTACTTAAAAAATTTTTGTTTAAATTATGTCTAAACTAGCTAACAGATTTTAGCGAGACTTCCTAACCTAATCTTATTTATGGATTTATTTAATCTTTTATTTAGACCAAGATTATAATGAACAAAAAGGAAACGTTACAATAAAAAAAAATATATACAATCGACGAATCCATCTAGGCAAGCTGGAATGGACACAAAATGAATACAACCCAGTAGTTTCTTTCCTTGGGATAATAAAACGCATAATTATGGCGCGTGCGGGTAATATACGGCAATTTAGAGTAGTATAAAAAAAAACAACCCAATTTTTATTAGAGTAACACTAAAAATCCAATGAGATTTAAATGCCAATAAGAATTATAGAACTGACTTTATTTTTAAAATCACCGTAAATGTCAAATAGAATACAATTCAAATTTTTAAAGTGCCTTCGTGTATTTTGCTTGTGACGTAGATAGATTCCAAAGAGATTAAATAGATACAATAGAGCGGCCATCAGAAGAAATGACTTAGAAAAACTGTCATCCTATGCTTCAGTGAAGACGAAAAATATTTACGAAATAAAGTTTAGTTAGGTCCAGTCGTTTTGCCATAATACGATTTAAAATGGTGCAATGAGCAACTCGGCATATTTCTCCAAAAAATATTTTCTTTTGGTGCGTATAGCGGACACAAACGCGACTTGACAGTCAGGTGACAGCAACTTGTTACTACTTTAGTAACAAGTCTCGAATTACAATTTTGTTCGCTATGTCCCATCTATTGGTAGTATATGTTTAATGTCTTTGATAGATTCATACGAAATTTAAAAATTGCGGATCGAAGTTTACATTATCTCTGAAGGACATGTAGATCAATACTTCTAAACTGAAGTAAAAAGTTAGAATTTTGATTATCTACCTATATTTTTTTGATGGCTAAAGATAGCCGTTCTTGGGAAATAAAAGGGAAGCCTAGAAAACGAGCAAATTATAGATAATTATGTAAATTGTCAATTTTACGCAATACTTATAAAAATTTAAAGAAATTCGTAATAGATTTTGCCTAATAAAATGGGATGCCAGAAAACTGATGACGTAACACCAATTACTAGTAAGTACAACCAGACTTAAAATTACACGGACTAGTTTTCAAATTAATTCAAGTTACAAGGCCGAAACTCTTCTGAAAAACTTCGATTCTAAGGCCCATAATATTTTATTCATCTCAATCGCTATTACTATGAAAAACCCTTAATTAAAATAGTCTTTTTTTATCTATACACTTTTGTGCTGCTTTAAAAAAAAAACGATAGAATTTTGAATTTAGAATAATTTTACTTTCTTTTAGCATACAATTTAGTGTCTTTAGATTGTCTAATAAAAACAGCTGTCAGTAATTTCCTAATGACGTAATATCAATTTCTATCTAGCCAGTCTCATCAACATCACTCCTGGACATGTGCTTTCTCCAAGCGTCTCCATAGCTACCAGTACATCTCACATCAAATTCCAGCGACCCTCACCCGGTCATAGGTCTACCTTGTTGGGGTCTTCCAAAGCTGCGTCTTTGGGTACACGGTCTCTATTCAAAAATTTTGCGTCTACATCGACTATCATCGACTTCTGCGAGCGATGTGCCCACTGCCATTTAAGTTTGATGATTCTTTCTTCTATCTAAGTCAGATTAAGTCTGGTCTTTAAACTCACACACACACTTCAAACTTGTCGATATCAGAAATCTAAAGAAACCTTCAAGTGTAAAGATATGCGATTTCTGTAAGTCTATTTTTGCGTACGATAGTACCTGCCTCTCGCTTGCAAGATAAGTGTAATAAAAGTTCAGCTAATGTGAAAACTTGGTAATGTTATCGGTATACGTGATCTCACTGGCTTTTCGGGTTGGCTCGGTCGTTTTCGGGAACGTTCGGCAACTAACGTTTTTCGAATTTGAATTTGAATTTGGAATCTGACGGCAAAAACTGTAATTGGCTGCAGATTGTTCTAGATAGTGAGTTGTTACTATTGAATTGCGAAATTGAATTGGAAATCGATTTTAAAATTAACTATTAAAGCTTTAATTTGATAGCTTGAAGTGATTTTCAAATACCTATCTCTAAAATGATAGATAGACAATATGATATTTGATGAGTCTCGCAAAAGATAGTAATATTCAAATCGTAATTATCAGGCGCAAATAACTTTAATCGGGCACATTACTACCAAATAAATAAAAAAAACTATGTTATTTAAAATTTTTGATTTAGAATAATATATTTTATAATAAAAACAAATGAGAAACGATTAACATCAAATTCTAAAACAAATCACATTAAACCTGAATAAAAAGTAAGATTAATTTGTAAACTTTTTTTCGCCATCAAAATGCTTCCCATATTTTCGACACCTAAGTATTTGTAATGAAAATTAAAATATTATTTTATCAAGTTTAACAAAAAAAAAATGTTGTCTATTTGACGACGTATTTTCAAATCACCAAAATCAAAAATCATGTTAGACTCGTTCTTTTTTCTCTATTGTTTAAGTTTATATTATTTATTTTAATTTACAGTATTTGAAAAAAAAACACTTAACTGTCATTTCAAATATATATTTAAAAACCGAGCAAAAAAAAACCATGAAGTAAAAAAAGACGTGTGGCACTCAGAGACTGCCGCGGTAAAGCTATTGCATAGCATTTTCTATCAACTTATTTGTGATTGAAGTTGACAAGTTGCCATGACAACCATTTAGTGGGGGGTGTTAGGTTTTTTTCGTTACGGAATTTCTGGTTTCGGTCTCCACGCTCAAGGCCCGCGATACAAGCTATGCAATAGCTTAAAACCCTTTTCTCCTCTATCGATGTAACATTACAAGTTCTACAATCGAGTTCTCGTAGTACTGCCTTGGTTAAAACAACCGCAGTGGATTCTTTCAGCCATTATTCCGCGGAGTTATAATCGACTTTCAGGATATTTTCCACCTTTCCATATCCCGTACGTTTCCAAGTAATCCTGCTACGGTTTTTATCGTGTGGTAGAGAGAAAAGTTATCCTTGGAACGTTTGATGTGTGTTTTTGATAATATTTTGTGTTTTGACTGCGTACTGTGAATTATGTTTGTATTGTGTGGATTATATACATGTACACTAATATTATAAAGAAGTAAAGTGTTTTTTTTCTTGTTTAAAAAAGATCTGTAATCTCTGAAATTACTGGTCCGATTGCTAATTTTTTTTCACCAATAGAAAGCTACTTTATTTCTGAGTGACATCGGCTATGTTATGTAAGGCTACAAAAGCTAGTGTTTATTATTATCGTTAAAATCACACTGTTTAAATTTTTTTAGAGTTTCGAAAATTAAAAAAAAATAAGGTAAGTAACTGGTTCGTGGTGGTCAATAATAAAAGCGATATTTTGTTTTTTTTTTTTATGCTCGTTTGATTCGTTCTGTGATTCCAGTAGATCCAGTAGAGATTCTACTATGAAGATAAGAAACTAAGCAACAAGGTTATGTAATCATGAAGATTTAGTTCAAATAGATGGTAAAAAAAACAAATCTTTTTTTTTGTCTATGGCATGTCGCAGATAAATTCTTTTTCTTATTTACTTTTTTTTTGATAATGGTTTTGTAACAAAGAGTTTAATAAATTTATTGCCAGACCCAAATAAAACCTTATAAAGCAACAATATTAAATGTCAAAACAATAGGCAATTCTTCTCCTCCCATCTTGGGCACAGTATTTTCATTAAGTTTTCGCCGCGATTTGATACCTTCACATCGGCAAAGCTCATAGATTAAACCCCGAACGAAAGCTTGAATTTGCATAGAAATTAAAATTTACCTGGACCGTCCCACGTTAGTGGACGAAAGTGGAATTCCTTTGCCCAACTATGGCGTCGAATTTCAAAGCGCGTCGAATTCGAATTTGGAATTTGCTAGTATAAAACTTTTTATAAAAAAAATATAACCGACTTCAATGATAAAAAACACTGAAAAGTATCAAATAAGTTTAATTTTGGAAGTCGGTGTTTCTATAATAGTTTAGTCTCTTCGTTATTTAACACCGACTTCCAAAATTAAACTTATTTGATACTTTTCAGTGTTTTTTATCATTGAAGTCGGTTATATTTTTTTTATAAAAAGTTTTTTTTATTTTACACTTTTTAGTTATGGTACCACCACTAAAAAGTACCCCTCAGTCAAACTTAAATACCTTATAGTCAGAGCGCATCTCATAACGGTTCTAATAGTCCCAAACACGGTTAGATTACATTAATTTACCATTCGGCTTCATCATCAGATCAGTTCGATATATCCTCTCCCCCTCTTCTTTCAAACAGTCATTAGACTAGATGCTGGAGAGGGAAAGGATATATCGAACTGATCTGATGATGAAGCCGAAAAGTAAATCTTTTAATCAGTCATTAGACTAGATGCTGATAATCCCGGCTGTAGCATCAGGCCAGATTTATGTCAACATTGCAATGAACTTAAAATTTAGTCCTGTTTAAAATGAGCCCAAACACGACTACGGTGCTGTAATTTCAAGGTTTGTACTTTTTCTGATGCTCCTGGCTTCAGCATCAGGTCTCTATGTACTTCGGTGTTCTTTATTAGCAGTACGTTTATCCACACATCGAGCCGTTTTCAATGAGCCTAAGCTCGATATATCTGCTGTTTGTTGTCGAGGACTTAGGTACTCTGCAGACTATCCTGAATGCAGCATCAGGTCATGACTTGATGATCATGAGACCAAATGTGGCAAATGCCCTATCAAACATCAAAACAATTTACTAAAACAGTCCTTGCCTGTTCGAGTAACTTCTTACTGTTAAGGAGTTGTACCTTCCATCATCAGCCCAGCTACCTGAGATGGTGACGACCATACGCAAATACACAAGATACTTCATAAAATATGCGAAAATCAATAAGTGAGCCTATAAAATTTGAAGGTTGCCCTCGATTTCTCCAAGATCCCATCATCAGATCCTAATTTGGTGATAATGGGACCACCTCAGAACTATCTACTTTCGAACAAAAAAAGAATTTTGAAAATCCGTCCACATTTGGCGGAGTATTCGACGAACAAACATACAAAAAAAAAAAAAAAAAAAAAAAAAAAAAAAAAAAAAAAAACATACAAACAGCCGAACGTAGTACCTCCTCCTTTTTGTGAAGTCGGTAAAAATGGCGGCAATTAGCGCTTTTTCTCCGTTGTTTTTACTTGGATTTAAAGTTAAAGTTTTTAAACAAATGGTTTTATTTATAATTTTACTTGGTATTTGTGATAGTTTAAACCTGCCGCCCTCAATTAGTGTTGAGTATTTTAAGTTATTTTTTTATGTACCTACTTAGACATAAAATAGGAACGAGTTTGAATAAAATTTTATAATTTTCTCGAATCCAAGAATAATAATTACTAAATTAATTTTAGATAAGAAAATATATTTTTTATTTTATTTTCAACCACATTTGATTTAAATTTGGAACTCGCAAAGGAGTATAAAATGGCGGCAATTAATAGTTTCTATGCGCGGAAATTCCTCTCTTGTTTTTGCTTGAATTCAAATGAGATGAGAGGTTTAAATGAATTATATTGAAAACGTTTCAGTGTGAAATTATTTGACATAAAAAAAAAATATTTTATTAGCAAACTACCGCATAACTGATTTTGTTTACGAACCCGATTGATTCATTGACCCAAAGTAAGGAAGCAATAGTTATAAATAAAAATTGCACTAAACCTTACAAACCATAAGAACTTACAAATAAACTTTGCCAAATATTACCGAAAATCTAATTACTTTCCCACCTATTATTAGAAGAAGTTTCACAGGAACGAAAATTCTCAAGGCGTTTACACCTAAAACGTATAAATATTACCCAAAGAAAATTATATCAGAAGTTGTACCAGTGAGGTATTCACGAAAAGATATTTGGTAGAATTAAAACAACACTTTGCCGAGAAAAGTGGTTCTCCCTGTTCGCCCGCCCCAACCCCCGGGGAGGGTGTACCCCTACCCAATCCCAAGATGGCTTCTTTTAAATGGGGTGGACGGTCGGCCCCTTCAAGAATAAAAGTATGCCATACCTTTCATAGATAGATTCAAGGTGGGGGAATAAGATCCAACGGCGCCGAGCGGCGTTCGATTACGTTTTAAATTGCTTTTTGAAATTCGAGCATTGTTTATGTCTCTGTTCTTGTTTTTTTTTAGCAGTTTGAGACTTTGGCTTTTGAGTGAACTGTCAGTGTTTTGTTACAACCTCATTCGGTTTCGATTCTTGAAATAAAACTTTTCTTTTTTAATAATCTAGTTTTATATATAAATGTAATAAAAACAAATTAAAGTTAAAACATTTCGTTCATTAGTTTTAAATGAACACCGTTACGAAAGTTTCCTTGAACTTTGAAATAATCAAAACTTTAATTGATACGTGAATAGTACTGAAGCTCACATGTGATTTTGGGGCGTTGTAAATTGAGTTTTGATGTTGAAGTTTTAAGGGTGGTTTTTGATTGAGGGATGAGTGAAAGGTCTTTGACCTTTACATACGTTACTAGGTCAATGTGTGACGAGTATGTTTTGATTTTAAAGGCCTCTCCGAATTTAGGTCAGAATGCCGGGTATAAACATTCTCTAAGAGTAATTTTTTGTGAAAGACTACGCATTTTGTCTACATTTTAGTATCTTCTCTTTGTCTTTTAGAACAATTGCGTAGATTTTAATTAGCTGCTGGCTCTAATTGAGTATTTTGAAGAAGATATCGTATTGTTTGTGGTACGTAGGTATTTTAAAAATGTCGCCTCAAAAGGCACTGGTCCGTTTTCGAGCAATCTAAGATTTCGATTGAAATCGGTTTTAATTATATGCCATAAAAAATGTGTTTATAAATCTGGTATCTACCTATCTAAATGGAAGGAGAAACCGAATGACCTGATACATCCATCAGTCAGTTTCTCAACGCAAAGCCAAAAGTACTGAGACTAAGAGATTATTTTTTAAGAAGTTTACCATCACGGACGCTGCCACTAAAAGCTAGTCTTCATGTATTCACTACATTGGCCTATCCCATTATAAAAACATCTAGAAAAAATGGTCTTGTTATTTATATTGAAACTTAATTTACCTAAGTCTCATACGAATAGGTTTTTTAAACCATTTGTCCATCCATTATTATTGCCAATTAATTGTTTGTCAGTTCTTTAAATATTTTTTGTTACAATATAACAACACACAACATAACACAACTTTTCATATTTATAATTTAGAAGTTACGTTTATTTGAAATTTATAATAATATCTATGTGTCAAATAACTATCTACCTACTCTGTAAAAATTAAATTTAAAAATAATTTAGTAGCGCTTATTTCCTTGGATATAAGACATAAATCATTTATATTTGAACTTACCCAGCGCTTGAATTTGGTATACACAAGTGGAGTTGAATAAAAATACAATTTTCTTTTTTTATGCCACCCCTTTTTAATTCAAAAATTTTGAAAAGAATTTAACATCGCATAACAAACATTGATCATTATACTAATTAAAGCCATAATAACAATCATGATAAAAAGAAAACGAAAAACGAAATAATATACAAAATAATTTAAAAATATTTTAACAAAACGTCACTAGCACCCATCTGTTTTGAACCGCCATTTTTTTTTCTCATACAATAATTTCGAAAGGATAATTAATCGCACGGGCGACGCCAGCCTTAATTGAATCTCTAACACCCCCCGAAGTCCCCCAGGAAAAACAGCCCTTTCTTATTTTTCAACTCTTTCCCCCTTGGAAGACGATAAATCCTTGAGAGAGACAGTAGGGAGATAACTTGCTGACAATAAAATACCGTCCAAAAACTCATGTTTAATCAAACTTCGCCCTTAAAGTTAGAAGAATAAGGACTATTTTATTTTTACGCTACTGGGCGCAAAGGCAAATGAAACTGGCAGTTTGCAGCAAGAAAAAGCCTCTGCGATTCGTCATTGGAATTCCGCGGGCGAGTTTGCGCTTCCATTTTCAAAGTCTGCGTTTTGGATTTAGAATCGATATCTATGGTGGTGGTGTGATTTATGTTATTTTTGAATTTGGAAATTATATTATGGAGGTTCAACCATTATTTTTAGGCGCTAGATATCTTGAGTCTGTCTTCTATTCTATTTGTTCTAGTACTTAAAAGTGTTAGTGTTAATTAATTACATGCCAAAAATACTAAATGATTCGTTAGCAAAATGTTAAATATCTCACAATTTAGAGTATACAAGACAAATACACATTTTTAAACTAAACTTTACTGACATATTAACATTAATAAAATAAAAAATGTACAAAAAATCAATTTAGAATAATCGGGAGCAGTGCTTTTTACAATTATTTGTAAAAAAAAAAAAATTAATTTAAAGAAAACAACAATGAATTCATGGGAATAGAATTTTTTCATATGTTTTGTAAAAATCATTCAAATAGGTTCTCTAAGCATAGCTTTCCCAATTAATTTTCAACTAATCGTTTAGAATAGATATCAAAAAAGAAAAAACAAAACAGAAAAAGACATTGCTTGGCCTCCATACATTCTTCGCCCTGGAGCCGAGAGCATCGAAAAATTATGTACTGTAATTCTCTAACATTAGTAAACTCCTATTAAATCTTATTTTTATAGCGGACTAGATTTCAAAATAGATATTTTAGTGTTAAATATAGCCATATTTATGTTTTATTTACTAACAATGATTTGTATTTATTTTTGATATGTTAGTTTGTGTAAAGACCAAGATGCTTGATATAAATGATTTGTTATTATTATTCATGTTGCGGTTTTCAAATAAGTATAATATAGTTTTAAAAAACTTCAATAAACTCTGACAAAATTATGTTATTATTTAAAAAAAAATATCAGATTTTCAGATAATAATCGAACCATAACAATGAATATAAGGTATGATTTTTCATATTTCCAAGTAATTTTTAAGAAACTGAAAAACAATATCATAAAGCATATAGTAATTATTGTATATTTCAATACTCTTCATTGCACAGGGCGAGTTTGGACATTCACCTTTTTAACGTCATGTCTTGACTAATATTTTGGAATACGTAGGGTACATATTATAAACTTGTAATAATTTTAAAAACCTACGGTATAAGACCAGTTTCAGACATAATTTGTACAAAAACCTTTAATTCAAAAATATAAGCCCATCTAAAATAATTTACAAAACTTAGTAGGTAGAAAAGTAATAATAAAACAATTTTCCGTCATTCAACCCCTCGAAATAAAAAGGGTAAGTATATTTTTAGGGAACTCTAACGCTAGGGTCCGAGGCCAGTCAAGAAAGACCTCTAGAAACTGGATCGTTTTCCGCAAATGGCGTTGAAATTGAAAGCACCGAAAGGGGTGAAGAGGTGCAAAGTAAATTGGTCGAAAGTAAGGGTGTTCTACAGGGTGGTTACGGCAAAAGAAGAAGGAATAAATGAGAACTACCCCTGTTTTAAATTGCTAAGATGCGAGGGCGAGTCCCTGTGTGTTTTTCTTTCATTTTGTTTTGAGAATTTTAAAGTATTACTTTGATGTATATTTTATTCATATTTGAAGGAAAAAAATATGTACTTATACCAAATTATTCCCGTTAAAATAATTTTTAGATTCGATTAATTTAAAATTTAGTATTATATTTGTTTCGTAACAAAATTAAATCAATTAATCTATGATCATTTTTCAGTGACTACAGAAAACTCTTAAGTAGTTGGAGGTTTTCATAAATTTAATTTGAATAAAAAATAAAACAACAAGAAGAAAAACTGTGCAAAGCTAAAATGGCACTTAACTAAACAAATGTGATATTTTAAATAATAACTAACGCAGTAAGTATTCTGCTAGGATGCACTGTGATTTTGATTTTAATAGCAATATTGACGAAATAAAAACAAAACACGAAAGATGTAAGTTACATCTTTCGTGTTTTGTTCATGTAACACATAATATGATATAAAAGAGTGTCCATGGAGTTTCTTGCACGTTAGACTGGAGAAGCAGTTTCTTTCACGCTTTAGAACGTGCAATTTAGCTTCACTTTTCTTGGACTGACCGACATTTGGCTATTCAAAAGTGCCTACATTTGGTCTAATTGAAATAAATGATTTTGAATTCTGAATTTTGATGCATCTTAGTATGAAATAATCATTATAGTCTACTCTTTAAAATTATGATTGATAAGCTCGCGTTTAACCACTCTCTCATCTGATGGTAAGTGATGACGTAGTAGACAATGGAGTACTAATTGTCTAGAAGTTATCTATTCACTCTTTACCAAGACCTCTAGGTTTTAGCTATCAAGACTTTCTAGGCTGCCTCCTATCAGCATTATAAACGTAAAAATTTTCATGTTTAGTTTAGATATCTTTAAATCAAGCACAACTGGACTGAATTCGTTACTTGACTTACTTTTTTCCAGCAGTAAGTTTCTAAAAGATAATTTTCCTTCAACGCGGGGGAAACTATGAGTATAAGTTAGTAAGTACAGTATATTTTGTGGATCATCCGTCAACAAATGATTTTTATCGGGCGCTACTTGACGTCCTACGTTTTCTAAAACTAGAAACCTCATCTACAAAAATCAATAAAAATTACTAATACCCATCCCCTAAAAATACCCTTTTCTTCGACCCCTCAGTATACAGCGTTATGTACAAAGGGGGGTGTAAAAATGCACTCAGACATTACATTAAAAGATATAATTAAGGGGGTGGGGAAGCACCCTTGGGGAAATTCGTTCCTTCTTTTGACATTTTAAAGACCCCTTTTCTTAAACCCCTGCAAACGTAGATATAAAATTACTGGAAATAATTTTATAAAAAGACTTAATAATTCTAATGTTTTCGTAAAAAAAAAATATAACGAGAAACACAGGTTTAAAATACTTAATATTATTTTTGAATTTGTACACGTACAGTACTATTTTTTTTTAATAATTGATAGGTTTACGCTTGACCACTATCTAACCTAAAGGTAAGCGATTATGCAACATGCGTGCCTAGAAGTAACCCTTATTTCGGGGTTCAAAAAGTACAGTTTAACCAAATAGTACTCAAAACGTGTAAACGCTCTTACATATAAAGTTGAGATAATTTTGTTCCTTCCATTATCTTTATATCTACGTTATTCAACCCTAAGAATGTTTAAAACGAATAACCCTTATAATTACTACTTTGAAGAAGTTTTATTGCAATTTAAAAGTTAATAACCTTGTAGTAATGATGTATATAGGTTCTTATGTGCTCAGAATACATAACAATAAATAAATCGCAACCTTTCAACAGATATTTAATCGAATTGAAATTATTAAGAAAGAAGAAACAGGAGATTATATCAATAATACAATGTACAACTATATTATTAGTGTCCAGTATGGTAGCGGTTAAAATATATCAGTAATATTTTACTATATGCACAAAACTTTCAGAAAAGTAGTAACTATTATCAGTGGGTGTGTCTAAAATAACTTAAGTTTAAATACAAACGTCAATCTTAATCTAAAAAATAACATTCTATTTTCCTTCACCTAATGAACGCAGAAAAAAAAGAAAAAGAAAAAAAAACCGTTTGTCTTTTAGAATTGGCTAAATTTCCCGCGTCACCGCGAGAAGGGACGTGTCACAAAAAAACGCTCAAAAGGCGTAAAAATAAGGAAAAAAGCGAAGAGAACCGGGTATTATCCTTGTTAATTCCGGGCTAATTTAATTCACGCCTAATTCTATTTGCCGAGTAAAACGGGGGGCGATAATTGTGGGACTTTTTCATGATGGAGGAAAAACCCCGTTTTTTGTTCGCCAAACGACGTTTTTAACCTTTTAAGGCGTGGGAAAAGTGTATTTTGTACGTGTTGAACAAGCTTATTTAAAAATAATGAAGCCTTTATTCGTTTCTGGGGAATAAGAGGCATATACGAATGTCTTTTGTTACTTTCCTTACTTTACCCGTTTGTATTTTTATAATAATTTATCTTTTCATCGAAGACTGCCTTGGGCTAGATAATCTTCATTACCAAGTCTTCAACTTCTTTGCAGGGCTTCTTTTTTCTTATTGATTTTAGTACACAAGTAGTCAAAAGTAACAAAAACCCAGATTTTCATTAACAATTTTAAAATAGCATAACGACACCCCTAATTTTTAGCATTTTTTTTTGCGTTTTTTCACATTATAACTAACTAGCCAATACCACAGAATTTACTAAAACCAAAAAATCACGATCATTTTTAATCGACTCACATAATTTAGACTTTCACTGAAACTTTCGACAAGGTATACTACCGCCTAACCATCACACTTCGACACCAAAAATGAACTGACCATCTACTAACTGGACACTCATAAAGTTAATAATAAAACTATGAAAAATAACCCTTAACTTACCTAACCGGTTTTTGAACAAAACGCAAAACTGACCGGTGTCCCCCAAGGGTCAATTCTAGGACCCATTGTCTATTTTTGTAAAGGTAAAAATCTGGTTTGACTGACCCTTCCTTAGAGTTTTTAGTTTCAAAAGTATTGGGCAGCTGCTACTATACCGGTTTTAGTGACAAAAGTATTGTATTTGCATATTCGAGAATTCGTGTTTAGGAATTTCGGAAGCCATCATTTTTATTATTTATTAGTTACAGCGGAATTTAGAATTAATGATGTAGTGATGCAATTTGTCTTGACTTTTTATCAAAGTATACATTTATATAACAAAGAAATTAGAGTACTATTAATCAAATCATTGAACACTAATAAAGAAATTAGTGATCGAAGGGCCAAACGCAAAATAGTTTAGCGGTTGAACTGAATTGTGGTTAAAAACTGTAAGTTACTACCAACACAATTAATTGATATTTTCTTATATTGCTATTGGTCAAAAAGGCGTACAAGAAGACCTGTCAGTGTTGCAAGATCTTCCTGAATAACTTTTCCTTTCAGAAGTGCGAGTTTACTTTTTGAATAGCATTGATAATTGACTTTTTAATAATTAGATAAATACGCCAGTATACTTTGAGAAACTTATTAATAAATCCTCATTTTGCCTATCTGTTAGTAACAACTGATCATAAATCTAGAATTTGGTCTACTACTTTGCCAGAGTTGCGAAATTATTTAAAACAGTTACCGTCGTCTTGGAGAGCAATATGTATCTGAAAGAACCCAGGCTGGTCTTAGTCAATAGAGTAGAAAAAGTAATTCGGTGATTTTCCATCCTGAAAAAGAAACACAGCAGTGCTACGAGATAAATGACATCTGATACAATTTTTAACAACAATAATAATTGCATAATCTCGGCACATCATGAAAGTGATTGCAAGATGAACTAGACCGATTTTATCAAAACTGGAAGTAAGAAATCACGGGCACACGAAAGATGGAACTAGTTTAAGGATGCTTTTTACAAGACACGCTTTTCAAAACATGACATATTAATAGACACTAATACATTGAGAGCGCTTTGTTTTGCCTCTAAGGCGTATGACGTATAATATACATGCAATACAATATAGATATATGTACCACAAATCAAGAATTAAAATAATAATGTAGATCAATTATCGCGTTAATAATTTGGAATCACACTGAACATTATCGATATATGTATAGTAAGAGGTGTTGTTATTAATTCATGAATCCCCAAGCGACCACCGGTGGCCGCGCATCTATTGTCTTACTATTGTGTCTCTAATTGACGGTATCTGAAGGGTTAATTCATGAATCCCCAAGCGACCACCGGTGGCCGCGCATCTATTGTCTTACTATTGTGTCTCTAATTGACGGTATCTGAAGAGTTAAGACTTAAACGAGGAGCAAGAACGGATTTTTTAAAATCCAACCCTAAAAGTGTAGTCCACCATTTTTAAAGTAAAGTTGACCTTGTTATCCCAAATGTAACGCGAGTGAAGCTATGCGCAAAAGCTAGTCTACTTATAAAAATGGCTCGTACCGTCGGAACTGCGCAGTTGTGCCTACAAACAGTCATTATTGGCGTGCATTATAAACAATTTATATGAAACGCTCTACATCGGCGTAACTTATGCCCTTGCGTATTTTCAAACGGGGGCAGAGACGGATTTGTAAAGCGGCTCAATGGTGTGTTAGTAGCATATAATTCAATGGTTGGTAGTGATGACTTTTTGCAAATTAACATTTTTAAATTGGAAATGTTACGCTATTGTTTGTCGTCAGTTTTATAAATAAGCTTCTTTCAGAAAAATTTAAACGTTACCTCGTCAAGTGTCATCACCTGCAGTTTGACTAAGCATAGACTTTTCTAACTCTCTTTTTCTATTATTATTTTATTTTATAAAAATAGGCAACGCAGCAGCCAATTGGTCAACCATTTGCACCCAGCATTATACTTTGTATCCTTAATTTTTACTGTACACCAAAAAAAAAACACACTCCTACGAAATAGCTCGACTGATTTAAATGTTTTTTTTTTTTAATAATTATTAGACAAAGAATAGGCCGTAAAGTATTTTTTCACGCTCCATTTTTAATTGCGTCTTTAATACTTTTTTGTCTCGACGTTCGATACGTAAGTGTAAATCGAGACAAAAAATAATAATATATAATATTTTTTAATGTATATGGCAGAAAAACGTTTGTCAGGTCAGATACTATTATTATAACGAACAGTGATAAAAAGTACCTACTTGTAAAAAAAAATAACATTTAAGGTTGACAAAAAAAGAGAAGAATGTGGGTTGAAATAAAATACTAAAGGTATTTATTATCTTTCGACCCACATTTTTCAATCCGTCCCTGTGCCTTTCGCTACACGCTAAAGCGGCCATCACGCGAATGCTCGATAAAATTTCAATCAACCGAAAGATGGCGGTTTTTCATCGATTGTCCCGTTAGATAGCAATTTTATTTACCGGTACGATACTGAAGTTTGTTCTTTATTTTTAGAACGAACTTTATTGGTAAAGGGAATTGAAACTATGCTACACGATATTGTAGGCGGGAGGTAGGTAAAGTTAAAAGTAGTATAAGTGAAATAGGTAGGTATAATAGTTAGTTTTTAATTTATAAAATTATATGGGATCGTAAATGTATTTACTTTTTTCTGAAGCGTGGTGGAGTAACAAGTAATGATTTTACTGACTAAAACAAACCTACATATGTTCTTCCATTTACCCTTTAAGTTTTAGGGCCACGGTAGGTAATTTATTCGGACATATTTCTCATAGTGTTTTCCTTCACATTTGGAAAAAGGAAAGACAGGCCTTCTAGTTGTGGAACGCAACGGGTCATTTAGATAATTTATAGATTTGGTTCATCAGTCAGGTCAATTAAAACTTAAACTTAAAAAAAACACATGTATTACCCCATTCCACGCGTTGGAATTTACGTAAAACTGTTAGTTGTGCATCTCTCTTACGAGTTGTGGGTAACCCAGCCAACCCACCTTCAACATCATCATCATTTCAGCCGACAGACGTCCACTGTTGGACATAGGCCTCCCCTAAGTGTCGCCACAATGATCGATCCTGTACGTCCTGTGCTGGGTGACTTTGAGCCTTCTGATGAAGCCCATTGTGAGCGACCACGTTTCGGCACCATATGTCATCACTGGCAACACGCACTGGTCATAGACTTTCGTCTTGAGACACTGTGGTATACAACCCACCTTACTTTATGTAATTTATGTCATCACCACTGCTCTCAAATCGGCAAAGGAAAACATTGTAAGGAAACCGGCATGTCCTAACAATTGGAACATCCACCAATCCGCACTGGACCCACGTAGTGGATTACAAACCCCTTCCTTCTCCTAGAAAGAAGGCCTTTTTTTTGGTGGGCAAAAATCATCCAATGACAACCCTCGATCTTGGGTGGAGCGGGAGATAGTGTCAGACTCTTACTGACTAAAAACCCTCATACCGGGGCTCGAGCTCCTTTTTAGATAACCCTGGCCCCAGTAGGTTTCGACCCAGCTGGGCCCCTCCTATTGCTGACAACTCCTTGAGGCGTGCGGGAACAGTGCGCGCCGTCGACGTCTTGGGCTTGGTCCGGACATCTGAGTCTCAAGAGTGGGACTACTAAAAGGCTGATCAGGCTGATGCTTATAAAATGT
This sequence comes from Mythimna lalbum, assembly GCA_949319445.1. NCBI lineage: Eukaryota > Metazoa > Arthropoda > Insecta > Lepidoptera > Noctuidae > Mythimna > Mythimna lalbum. Next base: position 11,286,454 of record OX439371.1, on the reverse strand, counting down.
CTCAAACAATTTAGGATACGTCTCCCTAGTACCCAATACAGCTGATGTCGTTTCGTACTCGTGTCGTCTAGTATAAATCCGCCTGAACCAGCCTGGTACGATGTGATTTACATGACGCGGACCAATGTCGCATTCATTTTATGTCGCCATTTTATTTAAATTTTCAACTCAATGTTACGAGGTTGCAAAGTTTTTATTCGTCTTGGCACTGATGTAGCTGAAAGATTATGAAAACAAAAAAGTTTTTTTTTAAGGTGAGAAATTATCTAATTACTTCTCTCGGTCTAGGGTGGAGCGAGAGGGCGTGTTAGACTGTTACTGTCTAAAATCACTCCTATATTCGGTGCTTTGTTCTATAATTTGATAACACTTGTGTATTTAGGTATTATCTGTTCATTTGTTGTGTTGTATCAAATATTTTTTTTTTATCTATCTATTCATCAACATCACCAACTTTCCAAAAACCAAACGGCATTCTTTGCTTGACCCGAGAATCAAATTTAGAATCCTTCGTTGAACAGTCGCGCTTGCAACCATAACACCATAGATGCATTTAACTATATCTACAAGTAACGCTAACCTACAAAAAACTCGAAACCACAACCGATCAACAAATTGCTACCTGATTGAACAATCAGGTAGCAATTTCACTTAACCATCCGCTGCTAGTCCAAACGGCCACTTAACAATTTTTTGTCCCAATAAACTTAACCCTCCAATAACAAATCAATAGATAAGGCGTGACTAAAGATGTTTTTTTAACCCTTCCGCGGCATATGGTCACTTCGGTCTGTTTATTTTGGTACGTGTCGGACAAAAAGCCGTATTGTCTTTTCTTTCGGCCGTTGTCCATATGTCCGGGGTTATGTTGTTACCTTTTTGTATTTTATTGTTGATAATCAATAGTTTCTATTCAATATTGGCTGGACAGTTGGGCAGGGTTGCCAGAAGGAAGAGAAAGTTCAACGGTGTTGAATTTGATGTCTCTGTGTGATAGTTTTTGAACGTTTGCATTTCAGTAGTGTTATCTACATTATGTAATATTAAAAAGAGGTTAAATTTGTTTTAGGTGTTTTTTTGTTGGAGGTAATCTCTGAAAATACTTGTCCGATTTCTAATTTTTTTCAATCATAAAAAGCTGCTTTATTCCTGAGTGATATAGGCTATATTTTATGGACGCAAGCGTAGTCTCGGGCAAAACGCTAGTTTTAAATGTGTGACGACATGGGAGATGTGGACTTGGTGATCATTGTACTGATAGTTGAGTCAGGTCAGGACTTAATAGCAAAGAGTCTCGACGAAATACTAATTAAAATCTCTTAATTTAGGTTTAATTATTATTAAACTATTGTTTAAAAATAGTTTAATAATAATTTTGAGATTTCTATTTCGCTAGCTAAGCTACTGCCTACTGCTGAGCTAGCGAAAGAGGAGGGCGCACGCGTAAGGTAACGAAGGTCCACTGAGATTCCGACCCCGACAACCAGCCACGGAAGATGCGGGCTTGCGGACGTTAAGCAATGGGTAGCTCACCGTCCAGCCGTCCGGTAACTATCCGGACTGAGCTCAGTCGTCATCAGAGCGTAGTGATTCACGTGCTCTTCAAAGAAATGTCAGCAAACCGTAGGAGCCCAGCAGGACCGATGCCTGCTAGCTAGGACCGCGAGGAATTTCTGAAAACGAAACCCGTAATCCTAGAACGCAAAGGGCTGAACTGAAAGATAAAGCTGTGGTTTTAGTCAGTTAAAGTTTGACACGCCCTGTCGGTCCACCCGGAGCGGAAGAAGTCATTGGATGATTTCAACCCTTAAGGTGGTGCATCATGACTCACATTTTCACTGTTTTTCATACAACCGCTCATAACTGATTATGACGTTATTACATATTTTTCATTAGATATTTTGGAAACACAGTATCTTGTGGATATTATCTAGGCTTCTAAAGAAGCCAATTTCTAAATTTGTGTAAAACTAATCCAGTAAAAACCTCTGAAAATGTCCTATTTTGTATGAACTTTGACACTTCATAATTTGCCTAAAAATTCAAAAAGTCAAAATAGTAATCCTCCAAAGACCTTGCAAAATTTATTAAGAATCTAAATGACGACAACTTTTTCCAAAAACTTTTAAGGGTTTAAAAAAAAACAGCTATTTCCTGGAGCAAGATTTGTGAAATTTTCGAGTAAATCTCTGAATTACCGAATACTAACACAGTTTCCAGGCGTTATCTCTCTTTTTTTGCGTAGCCTTTTCGTCAAACATTGCGTTGGATTGCATTAAATGAAGTAACAAGCTTTTAAACCATTTTCGATGTTTACGATAAGCGAGTGGAGAAGGACCCTCTTAAAAAGAAATAACCTGTTGCTGAGCATAGGTCTGTTTGTTTCACTGTCCCTGGTTCCAAATCCATGCAAATTTCCAAAAAAAAAAAAAAACAAATTGCGACAATTTAAAGTCGCACATTTAGTTATACCCATTCACACAAACAAATCACGCATACGCCATACTGTAACGGAATGCCCCCTAACAATATGACACCACCGCGGGCAGTTAGAACCGGTTTAAAGCGGAACCCACCGGTCGGATCCGGTTTTGACCAACGAGTGACCCCTTCTTGAGCATCTATTGTCCCTTGAGGTGAAAGGTCGAACAGACTGACAGATGTTTCGTACTTGCATATTGTCCGGTCACGTATGGCAAAATAGTAAAGGATAGAATTATTTTTTTACAAATTTATTGTAAGCGATTGTGCATGATTTTAGCATGATATTTAAAAGTTTGACACGTTTTTGAAACCGTGCCCTCTGGCGCTGTCGGGTAAAAATAATAATACACAATATTTCAATAACCAGTCTGGTCGGCAACTCAAATAGTTACACATTTTATTACTTAGCAACTAGTCTGACTCGCCGTGGGTCAGTACTGGTTCTGTTCATTATAGTGACTCTTTCCCACAGAAGCATAAAGACAATAGAATCTTTTGATAGAAAACACATCAGCAGATGTTCCATATCGGCCATTTCCAAATTTAACACTATTGGAAATGTGTAGGTATGCATTTTTTTCATATTTTTTCGTTGGAGTGCAGTTTTAAATTTACAGAGCGGAAAAACGTGAAAAGCTGATAACTTTTAATACAACCAGGCGTATAAATTTCTTTACATAAAAAAAATATATATTTATATAATTTTTTTTTCAATTCATAATTTCTAAGGATCTCTAAAATTTATCAAAACTGACTTAAACTGCAGTCGTTATAAAACAACTAATGTTTTGCTAGAAAATATTTATTTAAGTTATTGAAAAAAAAAAACGGAAATAATAAAAAAAACAACTCTATCATTGAATGCCGACAATCTGTATAACTATGGCACATTTTTGCTCTACCGTTTTCGAAGGGTCAATTCCAGTTCTGACCAACACTGACCCTTTCTTACGGATCTATTGTCTGTTGAAGGGTTAAAGGTCAGGCAGATGTTCAAACTTACCTGCTTCCTTATTGTTCGGTGTCGTTTAGTAAAAAAATAAAAGCAAAGGATTCAGATAGCCAATTGCCAAATGCAAAATCTTCATTGCAAAGACCAAAACATTACTTTTTAACTATTTAGTCTGTAGCTACCCTCCCGTAGAAAGAATTGTGAGGACTCAAAATCGACGAAAAAGGAATCACATTGCCACTTATTTATAGCTTTCTAATCAAAACTTTAAATAGTCGCTCGCACAGATCAGTTTTTTAGAAAACTCACTTTCTTGGTTTTGATAGCACAAATTGAAAGGTTTCGTGTGTTTAGTAATAAAAAAAAAAACTTAGTCATAGACTGCAATCGTACTAAAAAGATCAATACTTTGTCTTAAAGAATTTATTTGAAGTGTGAAAACTAAAAAAAAAAACAAATATAGGCATCTATTTTTATTTCTTTCGATGATTAAATGCGAGTGTTAGTTCAAATAATTGTTTCTTTCTCTTTATTTATGTCAGTCTGTATAAACTATTGCAGATTTCACTGCTACCGTTTCCGAGGGGTCAATTCCGGTCTGACCAACGCTGACCCATTCTTATGGACCCATTGTCCGATGAAGGGTTAAAGGTCAAGCAGATGTTTCATGCTTGCATATAACAATATGCAATACGAAACATCATGTCCAGTCACATAGTAAAGGATTTGGGACTGGACTTGCTAAATGTGCATCGTTGGAGAGTCATGAATAGCGATTTCTTTTTTCTCAATCTATTTGACGTTTTTATTTATTGTTTGTCACAGGTGCAAGTTCAACTCTTAAAATTATTGTTGTAACAAGTTTCAATCTTTAAATTTACACTTACACGCCAAAGGAGGAAAGAAAACCTTCATAGTACTTACACTAAATAAACAAGGTATTTTAATATTAATGACCACTAGAAAAAATAAATAAATTATACGTATATAATAATACGTAATATAATTGGCAAAAAGAAGCCCGGGCGCGCGAAAGATGAAAGGAGTGGAGGGAAGCCTTTGCACAGGAGTAGGACAAAACTGGCTGACAATAAAAAACGTATTAATTGTCATTTATTATTATTAATTGTTATTTTTCTCTTATTGACGCCAGTCTGTACTACTATTACAGATTTTACCGCTTCCGTTTCCGAGGGGTCAATTCCGGTTCTGACCAACGCTGACCCATTCTTACAGGCCCATTGTCCGTTGAAGGGTTAAAGGTCAGGCAGATGTGTCATAGTTGCATATTGTTCGTCACGTGCGGTCTCTTGTTAAAGGATTGGGACTGGACTTGCTAAATTTGCATCGTTGGGCAGTCATGAATACTTACCGATTTTTTTTTCTTAATCTGTTTGACGCGTAATTTTTTTGTTATTGTTGTAGACTAGTATTGTACATATTAATTCCATTAAAAAATCACAAATATTCTTTTGAATAAAATGAAGCTAAGACTGTTGTTTAATTCATGAATCCCCAAGCGACCACCGGTGGCCGCGCATCTATTGTCTTACTATTGTGTCTCTAATTGACGGTATCTGAAGGGTTAATGCGAAAAATAATAGATAAATACTCGTACTTGTCTTAAAGTATTTTATTCTAATAAAACCAAAAAACAAATAAGGATAGCTATTTTTCTCTTTTTTCATCATTAAAATTTGTTAGTTTTATTAATTGTTTCTTTCTATTTAATGACGACAGCTTGTATAACTATTGCAGATTTCACTACTACCGTTTCCGAGGGGTCAATTCCGGTTCTGACCAACAGTGACCCATTCTTACAGACCCTCTGTCCGTTGAAGGGTTAAAGGTCAGGCAGATGTATCGTAGTTGCATATTGTTCATCACGTCCAGTACCATAGTAAAGGATTTGGAAATGGACTTGCTAAATGTGCATGGTTGAATAGCGATTATTCTTTTTTATAGGTTTTTTTTTTGTTGAAGACCAGTCTCTTTGTAAATGTGTTCGACTGGTGTGTCTGTTTCCTTGGGAATGTCTGCAGTCAGCATTGATGATGTCCGGTTTTCAGTGATAATGTTTTGTCGATTCTGTTTTTTTTTCAATCAGACTGGTGCGGTTATTTTTTTTTTGCTGGGGATCTCTTTGTAGAAGAGTTTTGGTCTGGTGGTCTAGATATTATTCCCTTGGGAATTTTGTTAGTTGTCAGAATCCATTGCTGTTACTGGGTTTCAAGATAAACTGTTACTGTAAGACACTGTTTTTTGTTTTTCGTTGTCAGCAGCAATATTATTATTATTTAAAATACGCGCTTGTCATAGATTTTTTTTTGAGTTGGGCAACCAAGCAATGACTCCTCTCGCTCTAGGGTTGTTAGGGAGGGCGTGTTAGACTTTTAGTGATTAAACCACAGTCACACATCCCTAACATTAGTAGAATAGTCACAATAGTTTCTAGCACCAAGAAGCATTCACCCAAATATTTCCAACAGCTACATAGTAAAAGTAAAGAACTAACACAGTCAGATAAGCCGTAGTGGTAGATAAACATACCGGTATGTAGCGGTATACGTAGCGGTAGGTATGTACCGGAAGCAAGTGGTATACCGGCGCGGTAAGAATTCGCGAAAACACTTCGCGAATTATTGTCGCCTTCCGTTCGCGTGTTGTACACCTACAGACAGTTGTGGAATTTCGTTAATTTGTAGGTATTTTTTTTTTATCTTTCTTGAATTCAGAAAGTGACCATTAGTCTATCGAAGAAGGTATTCAACCGCATCCAGTTGGAAATCTGAATCCAGGCTATGGTGGAGATGAGAATGTTAAGATGGATGTGTGGTGTGACGAGAATGGATAAAGTGAAAAATGAGTATATTAGAGGAAGTTTGAAAGTGGCGCCAGTGACTGAAAAGTTGAAAAGTAATCGGTTATCTTGGTATAGTCATGTGAAAAGGTGAAGTGCATATTACTAAAAGATTTCTGAGTAGACATGTAGATGGATGGAGAGAGAGAGAGGAAGACCGAAGAAAAAATTGATGGATGGTGTGAGGAGTGATGTGAAAGAAAAGGGAGTTAGTGATAGTTTGACGGGTGACAGGACAGAATGGAAGAAAAAGACGTGTTGCGGTGACAGAATGGAAGAAAAAAACGTGTTGCGCTGACCTCAAGTGACATGAGATAAGGGCAGAAAGAAGAAGAAGCTGTTAGCTGTTCAATACTTCTAACATTTTTCTTTACACATATTAGACGCTGTCTGTGTGTCTGTGATCTGTGTGGCTGTTTAGTATTCTAGCCGCGAGTTCTAGAAAAACAGCACTATGAACAGAAATTAAAGACAAGACTTCTTAAAACCCGTGACAAAAGTTATAAACTTAACGAGGACTTACGAACTTTGTTTTCAGCTTACAAAAACTTAAGACGGCTACAATAAGTTGTCGACTAAACATGATATCTTGAGCTTTAAGATCATTTAAGTTAAAAGTAAGGCGATATTACTTACTTTAATCTTAACACGACTTGCTGAACTTTTGATTGTGGTGGTTTATTTTTCTGAAAGGTATCAACAGATATTTTGATACGGTAAATGGTATTTGTTTTGCAAAATTAGAAAACGATTTTACTGATTTTCATCATCATCGCTATCATTTTCCAGTCCTTGTTTCGTGTTATTTGCTCAACAAGCTTTTTTCTTCCATTCTGTCCTGTCACCTGTCACGCTATTCGACGGCGCGCACTGTTCCCGCGCGCCTCAAGGAATTGTCAGCAATAGGAGGGGCCCATCTGGGTCGAAGCCTACTGGGGTCGGGGCTATCCGAAAGGAAACTAGAGCCCCTGACACTATCTCCCGCTCCACCCAAGAGTGGGTTTTGTCAATGATGATTTTCCCCGTCGACAAAAAAAAAACCTGTCACGCTAGAACTAACCCATTTTTCTTTCATAAGACATCTCACTCAATCCACCTATCTTTTCTGTGGACTTCCCCTTCCTCTCCATCTATCTACATTTATATACTCATAAATATTTTAGTTACATGCGATTGTGATTCTTCCCTTTTCTTCACATGATTATACCAGCACAAATGATTCCTTTATCTACGGTCTTTAAAGCATCCACACACACCTTTAGATTAAAACAAGACTGCATTGTGGTAGGTGTGCACAATAAATGAATAATAGATACATGTTTTAAATAGAATGCAGTATCATTAATATTAGGTAGTAGTATGTAAGTACATGCATGTGGCTGTGTGTATGTTTGCTTGTGTCGAATTATGTTTTTTACACAATAAAATTGCACTCATTAAATTATTAGTATAACTCTCTGTCTCAAAGAAGGTTTTTTTTTCGGTGGGTAAAAATCATTTACATGACATGGGGGATATCATCCTTGGGCAAAGTGGGAGACAGGGTCACACTTTTGGCTAAAAATCCCACCCTGTTCCTTAGTTGTCTTTCATACCGGGGCCGAGCCTTACTTTCAGAAGCAGACCCGTGGCAGAAGCTTAGAATAGAATAGAATAAACTTTATTGTACACCAAAATAGTAACAATTTCACAGCAACTTAAATCTATGGGACAATGGCGGTCTTATCGCTAACAGCGATATCTTCCAGACAACCTTGGGATGGAATATAAGAACTTAAACTAACTGGGCCCCTACGTTTCCTGAGAACTCTTTGAGACGCGCGGGAACAGCGCACGCCGTCGACGACTTCGGCTCAGTCCAAACTGTTACCGGACGGTTGGACAGCGAGCTACCCATTGCTTACCGTCCTCAAGCTCGCGTCTACGGAGGCCAGAAATCGGGATCGGAATCATGACGGCGTGACAGTATGGGCGTGAGGGCCGTTGCCTCATGCGGTCGGTCTCCTCCTTTGCTAGCATTACTACTTCGCTGAAGGAGGCGACTACTCCTCCTCACTCCGGACCATGGCCTATACTAAGGCTTGGCGCGAGAGATTGCCGTCGCCGATTGCCCCCACATAGACAGTGGGGCACACCTCTACCGGGTCCTCCGGGCGGTCCACACTGCGGTGACATCCATCTCAGAGAAGGTAACAAAGGTGCCATTTTAATAAAAATTTAATGTTTTACCTTATTATCTATCATACTAAGCCACTTACCCCAAAAGCCATCATGAGTCTAAAGTCCACAGCTGCCTGCGCCTGTACCGTCTAATGTAAGATTTACACCGGTTATCCGGCTCGAGAGAATAGTTAGCTTCGCGACGGATTTCCGAGCGTCACTAAAAATTTGCCTCACAAATACCCGGGTAGTGGGTAGTTGGGTACTAACCGGTATGTGGGGTGGAACCGAGCGGGTGGGAATGTATGTGGAAATTAGATATTTTGTTGTTGGTTTGTTTTACTGCTTTGAATAAAGACTAGTTTTTTTTTAAATAGAATTACGCAATTTAGACATAGGTCTATGTCCAGCAGTGGACGTCTGTCGGCTGAAATGATGATGATGATGATGACACAATTTGGAAGAATGAATTATTGCAGTTATATTGTCATTTTAAAGTCGGTGAGCTCGTTGAGACTAGCTGCCATCAATGATTTTTTGATTGACAAGCCGAAAAGCATTCAAAACTAAATTTTGAGAGCTAATTCGTAAGAAGTAGGTTGGGTAGCTCGCTTTCCGACCGTCCGGTAACTGTCCGGACCGAGCCCATATAGCGTAGCGTAGTCGAGCCAATACGTCGATGGCGCGCACTGTTCCCGCGCGCCTCAAGACGTTGTCAGCAACAGCAGTCCAGTTGGGTCGAAGCCTACTGGGGCCAGGGTTATCTGAAAGGGTGCTCGAACCCCGGTATGAAGGCTAGAAGGAACGGGGTGGGTTTTTAGCCAGTAAGAGTCTGATACTATCTCCTGCTCCACTCAAGAGCGGGGGTTGTCATTGGATGATTTTTGTCCAATAAAAAAAATAGTATAATCAAAACGTTAATATATTCCAATTTTCAATCTGGACTAATTGTTTAACTTTAGTTAGGTATGTAGTTTGTTAATTTGAGTATATGTTGTATTGTAAACCCTGTTGCACTGCAAATCATCTTCTTCTTCGTACTCCATTTCACACTTCCAGCTGTTATGATGGCTCCTTCTTGTTATGTTACTTTACTGCGTCTCTGGAACTCCCTTCCATACTTCCCACAGCACAGCCCTTTTTTACTGTGCTTCATTATGTTGCCACAAAAAAACGCTTAAAGCGGCTTCAAGCTTCTCCGAACACGGTGTCGCGGGCTTCAGCTGTTTTTTGCGGCGGCTTCTAGCGTTTTCGTGTGGGCGCTTCTGGCGTTTTTTTGGGGCGGCGATTTTTCAGGCCCTTGAGCAGTTAAATATCTTCAAGAGGTAAATTCAAGAGTATTTTCTTTCATTAATTGTAAGTTTAAAATTGTAAAAACACATAAAAAACAAAAAAAAACTTTACCTCTTTATAATATTAGTGTAGATTCTAAGGCCCATACAAAACGCATTCTACTTCGTTCGTTCAAACATAATAGTTGTCGTAACAGCCCAGAACACCCTTTCACCATATCATCGAATAAACCTATCAAAACAACTTCAAAACCAATAAAGTTTACAAAAACGTGGTGTTAACGTTTATAACATCACGACAGCTAACAACAGGTGGCGGACAGTTGTCGAGGTAGCAGGACGACACGACATGTGTCGCTGGACAAGCAGCGACATTGTGGGGCAAAGAATTGGAACAGAGGTGTTTGTGAAGTATTTTGCCTACCTTTGTACTAGTGCAACTTACCATCATCATTAAAAAAGCTAAATAATGATGGAGATCGAGACTTATGGAAATACTAGCTGCTGCCAGTAACTTTCGTCTATGTGAATGTTGAAAATGAAAGACTCAGGAGTGGCGGCCGCGTACCAGAACATGCAGCGTTGGCAGGCCTTCCACAAGGTGTATCGATGACCTGGTGAGGGTCGCGGGAATACGATGGATGCGGGACGCAAAGGCGTTGTGGTGACTCGGACTCTTGGGGGAGGCCTATATCCAACAGTGGACGTCTTTCGTCAGAAATGATGATGTCGACGACACGTAGTATACTACGCGTGCCTCAAAGAGATAGTCATCATCATCATCATCAGCCTTTTTACTGTTCCCACTGCTGGGACTCAGGCCTCCTCTCTGGGACAATTAATAATAATTAATTAATTATTATTAAAAATTAATTGGCCGTAATAGACCACACGGGCCCAGTGCGGTTTGGTGAATGTCACATGTCTTCGAATTTTTGGTTCTCCTTTACGATGTTTTCCTTCACCGTTTTGAGATCAGTGGTGATGAAATAAATTACACAAAGTAATGCGATGGATGGGTTCGAAACCGCGAGCTTCAACTTTTAAGTAAGGGCTATTACCACTCGGCCACCACTACTCAGAAAGATAGTGAAAGTCAGCAATACGGGGTCCAATTGGGACACAGTAGGGCCAATACCCGATAGAGTCACAGGGAATTCCTGAAAAAGAAATGCATGGTCCAAAAAAGCAAAGGGTAACTGAAGAATACGGTTGTAGTTTTAGTCTGTAAAATTCTGACACGATAGAGTAGGATGATTTCCGACCTAAAAAAAAATACCCCTCTGAAATCTTCAATATTTTTAATCTATGCCCAAACTTAACAAGGTGTCGATAGTTTATTTATCGAAAGCGAAGTTATTGAATTTTAAAATGGCTACTTCCGTCTCCGATCTTAATACAAAATTAACATACACAGACACAACTTTTAGCCCATTCAATTCTGTACCTTATCACGTAGACATAAGAGTCTTAAGTAATTCGATCGACAGTATTCCAATTTCAAAGGATCAATAATTTGAAAATGTAGATCAAGCATTCGAAATTAGCAATATATAACTTTCAATCTTATTCCATTATAATAAGAGCTATTATGATTTTATGGATTAGCAATTTGAATAAAAATCGAACGTAATTCTGGCAAACCAACTTCTGCAGTTATTAAATGAAAAATTCATTCAATTTCAAACCGTATCAACCACAGATAAGGTTCATAAGCAATTTTATTGACAGATTATTTTATGTTTGTAAAAGTAGAGTGACGACACATGTCAAGGTACAGAAAACGAAAGTTAAGGGTAGTAACACACATGGTCGTAACAAAATCTTTATTGATTGTCCAAAAGGGCCTTAACAGGTGTTTAGTGAAAGTATTTAGACGTTTTTTGTTCGAAAGCATTTTGATTTTTAAGTTTTTTTTTTTTTGAGAAATGCGTAGAGTGCTATAAAGTTGTCGAAAGGAGTTGTGCCAGGATTTAAAATAAAGAATGTGTCAGCTGCTTAGCATGTTTACTTGCAACCTTGCTTAGGAATTTCGGCGGCGGCGGCGATCTCTCGCGCCAGGCCTTGGTACAGGCCATGGTCTGCAGTGAGGAAGAGTCGCAGGCGGTCGCCTCCTTCTGCGAAGCAGCCTCCTTCTGCGAAGAGTAGCGACTCTAACGTTATCGTTAGAGTAGCTCCTCGAACACAAACCAATAAAAAATATGCATATGCACAGAGCGTAGAGCATAGTTTTGAGGTTTTGCACCAGGGGAGGCAGGAGACTCCAACATCCAACTCCAGACCTTAAAGCCCCCCTGAATTTGCCATCATGCCCCCCCCCCCACTCTAACGCCGGCACTGTTCCGATCCCGATTACCGGCCACCGTAGGCGCGGGCTTGCGGACGGCGAGCTATGGGTAGCCCGTCGTTGCCGTTGTCGTTGTCTCGTTGTCCGACTGTCCGGTAACTGTACGGACCGAGCCCAAGTCGTCGACGGCGCACACTGTTCCCGCGCGCCTCAAGGTGTTGTCAGCAACAGCAGGGGCCCAGCTGGGTCGTAGCTTACTGAGGCCAAGATTAGCTCCAAAAGGTAGCTCAGCCCCGGTATGAAAGGCAAGAAGAAACGGGGTGGGTTTTTTAGTCAGTAAGAGTCTGACACTATCTCCCGCTCGGCCCGGAGGATGTCATTTGAATGATTTTTACCCACCAAAAAAAACATAAGGGGGACATAATTGTTTATTTTTCAAAACTATCCCTATAAGACGATTGAAGGTGATTGAAGATTAAAGTCGATTGTATGAAGGATTCTTCTGGGTTATATGAATTTGAAACAACACAAAAATAAAAAAATAAAAGATTTATATAATTGCTTATCAAAAAACTACCCCAAAAAGGCGGGTTGAAAAAAATTTCGCGAACGGAGTCGCAAGCAAAGTACCACGAGTAGTACCTAATATCATGTTTCTATTCAGTTCATATTATAAATAGTCCAATAATAAGCAATAATAGTCTGATCATGTAAAGACGAGGGATGAAACGCATGTTACTAAAAGATTTATGGGTATACATGTAGATGGATGCAGAGGGAGAGGGAGACCAAAGAAAAGATGGATGAATTGTGTGAGGAGTAATATGAAAGCAAATGTAGTTAGTGATAGCGTGACGGGTGACAGGATAGAATGGAAGAAATAAATGTATTGCGCCGACCCCTAATAACACAGAGTTCTACAATAAGCGAAATTTATATTATTTTATATAATTTTGTGACAATTTATAATAAATATAATAATTAATTATATTAAATTGCTACATCTTTTTTTTTAGTTAAAATTAAACATTTCTTACAAAAACTCTTACCAGAAAGAAAGAAAGAAAACTATTTTCTTTGACACTCTAGATACACACAATGTAGTAACAACATGCTGGCCTAGCGAGAGAGAGTTTCAGACTTTTACTGCTTAAACCTTTGACTGGTCTGTTGGTCTAGTTGTTGAACCCTGAATGCTAAGTCGGAGGTCATGGGTTTGATTCCACCCAAGGCAAATGTTTGTGTGATGAGCATTTGTTCTGTGTCTGGTTGTAATTTATCTATAATATATATGTATTTAGAAATATTTATGTATGTTTATCAGTTGTCTAGTACTCATAACACAAGCTCTGCTTAGCTTGAGACTAAACGACGTTGTGTGATAGTTGTCGAAAAAAAAAACATATCCCACATTCACGACTACGATCATTTAAAAGTTTTTCTTTACAATTTCGTGTCATACATTTCTTATAATTCGAATATAATTTAGGCGTCTTCAAGGCTAGAGTGAATAGGCTCCTAATAAACTAATGCGACTCACCATCAACGATTGTATCACTGCTTACCATCAGGTGGGATCGCAGTCAAGTACTAGTTTATACCACATAAAAAAAATATCACTATGAGAACTGATAGGATACTAAATATTAAAAACCTACAAATACTATAATTCAAATAAAAACATAATAAAACCAGTAATAAAACAAACTTCCATATTTTCCCTTATACATACAATTTTCCGCAACAATTCATAAAAACACACCCACTATAAGCTATTAAGGTCTCCACGCACCGTATCGTAACATTCTCAAGCAATGATTGGGTGTCCGAGCAAATATTCGCCTATCGCACAAGTGCTGTTACGGTCTGTTGAACACAAATCGCAATAGTAATGATACGGAATTATTAAAATTATTCATTGTTTGGAAATAAGGATTTTTAAGCCACGCCTTGCATAATGTGTGCTTTTTTGCACTTTGACGGCTTTCTTTTACTGGGAAACGTCATGGTCTTAGTAAAAAAGTCAAAAGTGCAAGGCGATGATTAAATGTCTGTAGCACAAAATATATAGGTACAGAAGTCAATCGACATACAAAGCGCACTCGAGGTTTAGTCGTAACAATGAAAATAATAAAGAAAAATTTTTTTTTAACTAATTTCATTATGACTTAAAAACAATATGGTTAGCCAATTTATATTAAAACTAGCGGCCCGTCCCGGCTTTGCACGGGCAATAAATATTGCCTATGTTACTCAAGGTGAATGCACCAACCGGCACTGGGCCCGCGTGGTGGATTACGGCCTATTTCCCCTCCTAGAGAGGAGGCCTAAATCCCAGCAGTGGGAACATTATAAGGCCGACTATGCTTTGCTATGCTATGCTATGTACACCTAGCTTCTATCAGTTTCTCCATGGTCTACTACAAAATACATTCAGCCGTTTAAGTGTGAAGGAGTAACAAACATACAGACACACATGTAAAATTATGCCTTTGTAATATTGTCCGTACCCTTCTTGGAACATAAACGTATATTTTCAATATAATTAAGCAAAGACCATTAACAATATTAAGACCCGGAAGAGAAACAGCTTTGCAACTTATTTACACGTGAATGAAAAACGTAATCGATCGAAAACCAACTATAAAACAATCTATATACAGCGTGCTCCACCCGTCGTTATACAGGACGCTACAAAACAGGGCAACTCGCCGCTTAGCTATGTAAGTGCAATTTAAAATGTAAATTAACACAGCAAAGAAGTGGGGGGAAGCGCACCAACACTTGGGGAATTTCCACCAACACTGTCTTGGCCACCCTGTATAATCACCCGAATGAAAAAGTTAAGCCGACAATCCTAGCACACAAATTTCAACTTTATTCTCTTTGAACAAAGCTGATTTTCAATTGTATTTATTTGGAGTTACGACATTTTACGTGGAGTGATAAAAGTGATGTAAAAACTGTTCTATACAGGGTGATTTAAATTCTATTCCTATCTTAATAGGGTGGTTTTTTGAATGGGTTTTTAAGGTTGCTTATAGGCTTTTCTTGGTATAATTTTTATATTTTCTTCCCGACAGAGGAGATTTGTTACGTGTAACTTGTAGCGGACTCTCAGTCCTCCAGCGTGGAGGAATAAATTATAGCGAGAACCCTGATTGCTTTTTAATTTTATTTTTGTTGGAGGAAAATGGTAGTTCGTTTTGATAACGTTGATCAGGAATGATGACATGATTTTACGTACACATCTGTGTTTTATTAGTGTAAGATTTTTTCGTTTTTTTTTTCTCGGTATTTTTTCTGGTTTAATTGAGTATTCCATTAGGTACTTAAAGGAGACACCACGTCTGTGTTTTTTTTTTGAAGATGAAGTACTGCTGACAAAGGCCTACTGCTGGAAATGAAGATATCAAATTTTTGTCCTCGATTAATTAAGGATTGTTTTAAGATTAACAAATCATCAATTTTGATAAATTAACGATAAATCTTGTATAACATCACTATAGTTCTTGAGTATCTCTGACCAATACCGATACCACGGTAATAGTATCATAATTATTACCGTGCCGATACCCTACCAATGTATTGCGTCGATGCCCACATCTAATTATTTGCCTACAATTAGGATTTAACTAAGTTATTAAATAAAACTCTTCTAAGTAAATTTAGTTCTACCGTCTAGTAATATTTATTTATATAACTTTATGCATCACAAGTGTACAAAGACAGACTTAATGTGTTAGGCATTCTCTCCCAGTCAACCAAGGATAGTGGAGAGACACATGGAGAGTAGGCACATAAAAAAAAAATATATATATATTGAAGTATTCAGAAGAGCCTTTTAATCGTAGTGAAAATTCTAAAATTTAACTAAGAGTGTCACTGAAAATCCTTAATAATATTATAAAAGCGAAAGTGAGTTTGTGTGTTTGTTAAGTCTTCACGCCTAAATGGCAAAACCGATTTTGATGAATTTTGGTACAGAGATAGTTGGGACCCTGGTGACGGACATAGGCTAATTAAAAAAAAAGGGAAAAAAGGGGTAGAAAAGGGGAAGAAAAGGCAAGAGGAATTAACGTATATTAATAAACGCGGGCGAAGCCGCGGGCAAAAGCTAGTATATTATAAATTTTCAACAAATAAACATTTTTTTTTTAATAATAAAAGGGGAAAAAGAGTAAAGTATATTGATAAACGCGGGCGAAGCCGCGGGTAAAAGCTAGTATGTTAATAATACAGACTGAACTTAATCATAAGTTACTCCAAGCCAAGACAAAAATAATTTGGCCCCATTGATTGAAAGTAATTACTGTTTTTAGTGTCGGTGGAGGTCAGACTTCTGTCTCCAATCAGGATTAGAAAACTGGCTTCGTTACTATTATTTCGTCTCCTCGCTTAAAATATTTTGATCATCACATTCTTCCATTATACAGGGTTATTTGTAAAACACTGGCAACCTCTCAGGAGTTAGCGATAGCGTGACGAGTGACAGGACAGAATGGAAGAAAAAAACGTGTTGCGCCGACCCCAAATAAAACGGGATAAGGGCAGGAAGATGATGACTGGCAACCTCTCAGGACCATGTTACTTACATCATAAACAACAACTTTTGTTCTATGACTTTTAAAAAGTTGTCACATTTTAGTTTTTTTTTTTTGTAAAATAAATGTTTATTTCAATATACATAAGGAATAAAAAAAAAACTTAAATACTAAATAAACTATTTATACTAAAACCTAACTATGTACGTAAATATAATACAAAAAGACAAAGCACGCTCAGGCGTCAAAGTACTCCTCCACATCGCTGTCATCCGAAAATGTGCCCAGAAGACTGGCAGCATTGCCACGTTGAATGGCAATGCTAATTCTTTGGGCAAAGAACGAGCCAGCCCTCTGGTCACGTAAAGTGTCACATTTTAGTAGGTACATCAGATTTTCATACAAAAGTAAAAATATTTAAGTTGAATGCTCTAAATATTACGAAGTCTATGCAAAGCAAGCGATATTACAATAGTGAAGTCTAAGTTAAAAATTGGAAAGAAGGACTTCATTAATCGAATTTCTGTGTTTTTGTTTAATCTTTTTTTTTTATTGTTATAAACTAGTGCTTGACTACGATCCTACCTGATGGTAAGCAGTGATGCAATCTCTGATGGTTAGGCGCACTAGTTTATTAAAAGCCTATTCACTCTAGCCCAAGTATATATAACTCTTGACCACATCCTATCCTCTATATCTTGGAGGTCTGATTGGTTGTTGTCAGTATGATCCACAATCATCATTTTAGTCTTGTCACGGCTGATTGTGAGTCCAAAATCCAATGCTGTAGTCTCCATCATCATCATCATCATCATTACTTTAGCCGAAAGACATCCACTGTTGGATATAAGCTTCCCCAAGTGTCGCTATAATGACCAGTCCTGTGCGTCTCGCATCCATCAGATTCCCACGATTCTCACCAGGTTATTGTTCCACCTTGTGGGAGGCCTTCTAACGCTGCGTCTTCCGAAATGTGGTCACCATTTCACAACCTTTCGTCTCCATCGACCATCTGTTCTGCGAGCAATGTGCCCTGCCCACTGCCACTTAAGTTTCGCTATTCTTTGGGCTATGTCTGTAATCTTGGTTCTCCAGCAGATATCTTCATTAGATTGTATTCTCCAGATGGCCAAAAAACATCGGATCATCGTAATACCTAAACTCGATATACTGTTTCGCCCCTCTCCTAAAAATTCACCCCTAAAATACAATCCATTAAAAAAACACGCAAAAAGCATCTCAAGGCGTTGCCGTCGCGAGGCAACAGAGAGGCCACTTCTTTTTTCATCCCCCATCCCCCAGTAGAGGGGCGAAGCGGGTGGGAGGGTCGCCGAGAAATGGAAAACTCGGGAAAATTGTAGCATTCTTGAGGCAACGCTCTGCTCACACCTTCTTGCGGGTGGGGTTGACAACATTTTGGCGTGAAAAGGATTTATAGGTTTTTCGTTTTAAGGTTTTGGTAGACTGTAGTAAATAAAGTTTTTATTTTTTTTATGAAGTCATCAGTGTACGCTATTTTGTGGTTAAGTTTTAATTATCTCGAATCAATAGATTAGTGCAGATTAAGTAAGTTATTAATGTAAGTACTAGTATTACAATTTATGACAATATATCGACAAGACCAGCCTCTAACATCGTATATGTTATGTATGTAATTGGGATTAGCTACACCTTACCTATTAGAAAGTTTTATAAAAATCAATTTAAAAAAAATCTTTCCCTCGTTCCACTTTACCACGCTTGAAAAAAAAAAAAAAAAAAAAAAAAAAATAAAAAAAAAAAAATAAAAAAAAAAAAAAAAAAAATAAAAAAAAAAAAAATCAAATCAAATTACTCTATATTATTTTTAAATAAATTAAAAATAATATAGAGTAATTTTAATACAAAAGAAAGTTAAACGAGACTCAATAAACGAGTTAAATCGTTTTATGTTATCATCAAAATGTTTCATTTAATTCTTTTTCTTTATCATCTGTCTTTGAGGCTAGGGTTCTGTAAAATAATTAATCTTAAATCAATTATTTTACACAAGCTTTGGCAAAATTAATAATAATATTCCTCAACTATCACACGTATTCTAGTCTCAAGCTAAGCAGAGCTTATGTTGAGCTAAGCTTGATAACAAAAAAAAAAATTAAAAGTACAATACAATGAAAGCAAGCTCCCAAGAAAATGTTTTCAACCAATGCAGCGGCGCGCAACGTAAAAAGGAGCGCTGTGTCGGACGCCTCCTGCCCCCTCCCCGCGCGCCGTCGCCCCCTCGGCCACGGACAGCGTCTCGGGTAGCGGACTTGGGGTGTTGTATTTTTTAGATGGCTTTTATGTAATAGAGTATTATTTTTTGTTACTTAGATAAAATAGACTACTAATGTCTTTGGGGACTGATAGCTCGTACAGAGATTAGTTTGGTTTAATTCATGTGAAAAACTATGGTAGAAAGTAAAGGTTTTATATATGTATTAAAATTAGCATGTATACATTTATGTTTTGCAAGGTGTAGGTACATTTAAAAACAGCCTGTTAAAAAATGTATACCCATTTATGCAGACAAATACAACGTGTAACGTTAAATGAGCAAAACCTCAGACACCCCAAATGATTTTTAATTCGATTGACCTAATTATGTGAGAAAAAAATCATTAAAAAAAATATTAAAGGTTATATTGTGCAGTTTTAGTTTGTTTAAAATTCATATCTGCATTGAAAAATAAACTTTTATTATCCCGTGTATAAGAAAATTTGATTGGATTACAACTATTTGTGTTTGGGTATCTATTTCAGCTGGTTTGCGTACGTGATGGCTTGACCTATTCATAAATAGACAGGTCGAAGTTTATAATGAAGATTTTTTTGAAAAATGTAACCTATATTATAAAGTGGTTTAATTGATTCTGCTCGTTATTCTGATCAAACTAATTTCAGGTTTTGCGCATTTAACGTAACACGTTGTATATTTCCGGCTTTATAAAAAAGGTAAATATTAACTAAACTATTTAAACTAAATCCTAACTATACGTACATTACATGTATGTACATAAATATATAACAAAAACCCAAAATACACTCAGGCGTTGAAGTATGTACTCCTCCACATTGCTGTCATCCGGAAATCTGCTTAAAAACCTGACAGCATTTTCGGCTTTATGTTGGAGGCTACATTTTTGATGGTCGGGACCTGATAAATACCGGGGTGGTATTTGGCGAAGATTGACCTGAAGGTAACACTAGTGAGAGATAAATAATACCACTGCACTAGGTGATAGCTCCACAGCTCAATGCTCATTCATTAAATAAAACTAGTTGCCTGATACTAATCGCGGTATCGAAAACATAGGAACTTTAAATTCGACGCCAACGCCATCTATCGAGGGAATTTAAACTAAGTCGTAAACAGGACATATACTACCTCCTTTTTAGTTTAAGTTCTTATAGTCCATCCTTAGGTTGTCTGGTTGATATCGCTGTCAGTGATAAGACCGCCATTGTACCCATAGATTTAAGTTTGGTGTAAAACAAACCTCATTCTATTCTATTTTACTATTTCACACATAAGCAGATACGCAGATAATCAGGATACGCAGGTCCTTTGTACTCTTCTATTCTTATTTGTTCTTTTCTTTTTTAAGTGTTTGTGTGTACATTTTTTTTTCTTTTGTATCCTGCATTGCAGCAATCTGTTTTGTGTGTACATAAATAAATAAATATAAACTCCATTATTAAAATACGAGTCGAATCATTCACCGTCTCCATAATTTATTTTTGTACCAGTATAAGGTAGCAACGACCTGCAGCCACCATTTCTCACCACTCTCCCAAGTCCGTCCCTGGCCGCCGTCGCCGCGGGTTCCGTACCGGCGTTTTACATATTTCTTCAGTTCGCCCCCATTGTGAGCGGGCCGCGTATTGAATCAACTGTATGTATTGTATACTTAGGTAAGCCGTATACTTAGATATAACCTTCTTTGTTTCCGCCTTGCCAAGAGATAATGCTGGAAATTATTACTGGATTAAAAACTGAAAGTAAATTTTTCTTTAAGAGTAAAATTTGGAACTTACTTGAAGTCTTTTTAACTTTAGTTTGGTATTCATCATAACTGTTGTATTAATAGTTCTGTTAATAAATTATAATGGCTACAATATTTATCATAGTATTTTTAAATATTATGCGTATGGCTAAGGAGTGGAATTCCCTGCCGAAGTTTGTGTTTCCTGATAGCTATAACCTAGGGAGCTCGCTGTCTGATCGTCCGGTAATGGACCGAGTCTAAGACGTCGACGGCGCGCACTGTTCCCGCGCGCCTCAAGGAGTTGTCAGCAGCAGGAGGGGCGCAGCTGGGTCGAAGCCTACTGGGGACAGGGTTGTCCGAAAGGGAGCTCGTGCCCCGGTATGAAGGCTAAAAGGAACGGCGCGGGGTTTTTAGTCAGTAAGTGTCTGACACTGTCTCCCGCTCCACCCAAGAGCGGGTTTCGTCAAAGATGATTTTCCCCGTCGACAAAAAAAAAAAAAAAAAAAGGGGGTCTTTGAGTCAAGACTGAATACCAACGTTTATTGACATTCTTAATTTAAAAAATGGAATTAAAGATTAAGCCGTCTTCAATCAACATCTATCGTGATCCTTTACCTTTTCTGAAAAACAGTTCATTGATGTTTTTTCAGGTACCTTCGATATATTGGAGATTTTAGGAAAAGGTCAATGTACTTTATTTTAAGTTTATCTAGCGCCTTGTATAACTTGTATCTAAGGATTGGATTCCCTGCCGGATTCAGTGTTCCCTGATAACTATAACCAAGGAGTCTTTAAGTCAAGAGTGAATAGGTTGCTTCTAGTCAAGGGTGTTCCATCGTCGGCCACATCATCGCTCACTATCATTTGAGATGGTGGTCAAACGCAAGCCTATTCATAATAATTAAAAAAGTATTAAAGTATTTAGTAGTAGTATCATTCTATTTGTCATCATCATCATTTCAGCCCACAGACGTCCACTGTTGGACATGGTTTGGTTGTACATTCTATTTGTAAAATCTATTATCATTTATTTATTGTGCACACCTACCACAGTGTTGTCTCTTTTAACCCAAAGGTAACATTAAGTCCACCTATGTACCATCAAAAAAAAAAAAAAATACATCATATACAATGATGCATAATTTTTTTTATTAACCCTTCAGATACCGTCAATTAGAGACACAATAGTAAGACAATAGATGCGCGGCCACCGGTGGTCGCTTGGGGATTCATGAATTAATATGAACTAGTGCTTAACTGCGATTCTAACTGATGGTAAGCAGTGATGAAATCTTTGATGGTGAGGCGTACTAGTTTATTAAGAGCCTATTCACTCTAGCCTTGAAGACCCCTAAATTATAATCGGTCGGAGACCTTTGTTTAAACATTATATAGATAAGATTTTTTTTTTTACTTGAATTGGATTCATAACTGGACCCTGATATTATCAGATCGATGTTGAATTCCCAGCAAAATACCATGAAAAACAAACCCATTAACAATATACTCAACAACAATTATTTTTACAGGTCTAAGATAAAAGGGGGTGAAAGTTCACCCCCTGATGACGTCACGATCCGACAGTGTGTCAGCAAATATCCAACCAGACTAACTAGACCTCTCTCAATCCGTGCTGTTGAAAAATTCCAGTGTATTTAAGGATAAAGTTAAAGAGCTGAGAGTTCAGGTTAGTCTGGGAATTCGGGAGGCAAATGTTTTGTTTGGCTCGGCGTAAATGATGCAAAAAGCTTCAAGAAAATTATAACGGTAGATGTTATAAAGGATGAGTAGGATATTCCAAGATAGATGGTGAGGAATACCTTTTATTTATCGTTGTTATATTTATAGAAAAGGGGTGGGTAAAACAAAATATTGCTTAGAATAAGATAGTAGTTGTGATTCTATTTGTAAAATGACGGTTTTGCTTAGTCTTTTTAATAATAATAATATCGATGCATGAAAGGCGAAAATTATTAAGCGACATTATGTAAAGTTTAATCAATATAATAATTTTTGCCTCTCAAACGTTGATATGTAATAATTTCAATTTATTTTAGGTAACAGTACGAATATCACAAATACCTCATAGATTAACATTATATAACTATATTAAATTACAATTTATTTATTATTGTCTAACTAAAATTATACTAGTTTCATTTCAATCCAATAGGGTTAAGTTTACTGTTTCATAAAAAATTATATCTTTTATAACCAATTTTCCTTTTTTTTGATAAATTAATAATAAAAATTATATTAAGTAATGTTTTTTTTATACCGAAATCAAAACTCAACGTCTACTCATGAAAAACTGCTATATTTTCCTTAAAATTAATGACAATATAATTTTTGTTACAATATTATTAAAAAAGTAAATGAGATGTTTTAATCCTACATTGCTTTTTATACTCTAAACTCAATGTCTACGCATTTAATATTCTTTTTAAAAATATAGAAGAAGAAACTTAAAAACTGCATTAAAATATCATTCAACCCCTCGCTCGCTGGGGGTAGTTAAGACCGGCGACGTTGCCAGCCTGATATGTTGCCAAATTTATGTTTTTTGCCAACTACTGGCATTATCTCGTTTTAATGTTTAGACTCTTGGTTATTTTCTCCTTTTATTGTCTGTTTGGCATCATACTGTAGTCGCATTTTAAGATAAGGCATTTTTTTTTTAGGTTTTTTAATTGTAAGTTAATATAGAGCAGTGGTGGCCGAGTGGTAATGGCTCTAACTTATGAGTTGTAGGTCCGGGTTCGAACCTAACCAGGCGCATTACTTTGTGTGCTTTATTTTTACCACTGCTCTCAAAACGGTGAAGGAAAACATCGTGAGGAAACCGGTATGTCCTAGAATCAAAAATTCGGAAACATGTGACATTCACCAACTGGGCCCGCGTGGCCATTCCCTCTCCTAGAGAGGAGGCTTGAGTCCTAGCAGCTGGAACATTAAAAAGGCTGATGATGAATTGTAAGTTACTGTATTACGAGCTTTTACAGGAAGAAAATGTTAAGCGATAATTTGTGTTTTTTTTTCAGAAAAGGCTTTTTCATTTCCTATTAAAATTTATCTACACTAATATTGTAAAAAGGTCAACATTTGTTTTTTTTGTTTATAGGAGGTAATCTCTGAAAGTACTGGTCCAATTGCAAAAATTTTTTCACCTATAGAAAGCTGCTTTATTATTATTATTACGCGGGCGAAGCCGCGGGCAAAAGCCAGTATATGATAACTGTGTTCATCATCATCATCATTTCAGCCGAAAGACGTCCACTGTTGGACATAGGCCTTTCCCAAGTGTCGCCACAATGATCGGTCGTGTACGTCTCGCATTCATTGGATTCAAGCGCCAGTCACCAGGTAATCGGTCCATCTTGGAGCTGCGTCTTCCAGTACATGGTCGGCACTCCTGAACCTTTTGGCTCCATCGATCATTTGTTCTGAGAAATGTGTCCTTAGGAAGGGTCAATATTATAAATAATTATATCGATTTTATTTTAGTAATTTTTACTTTGGGAGTTGAGTCCATGTTGACATCAGTATAAATTAATGAATTTACTTACTTTAAAAGCTATTAAAATTGTTATTAGTTTTAAGTGCCAATGTATCTTGGGGTAAGTAAGTACCTACATATTTTTTTTTATTTCGTCCGTAAATGTATTTCAAAATTGTTTTTATAATTCCTTTTATTTTTCCTATAATAACATAATAAGAGTCTCACATAAACCTTATTTTCCATAATATTGTCACATTTTGTAATATGTCTACCTTTTTTTAATATCATATGTTACAAAATGTGTTGAAAATAATGATATGTTACAAGGTAAACAAACTCAAACGCCTAAAGAACATTTCAACCCTCAAATCACTAACCTAACACAAACCTTTAACAATCTAGAAAACAATCATAAAAAATCTCCTTGCGGTCGCACACAATCACAAAAAAACTCACACAAACAAAAACATAAAAGAGTGTACGAACGTTGCGAATGCATCTGTGTGCGTGCTAGCCGCTGCTTCCATTGGGCACAGAGCTATTTCTTTATTGATCCATATTTCTTCTTCTTTAGACTGGCCTCCAAGGGGGAACCACCCCCCAGGGGGACACCGCCCAGACCCCCCGGAGGTGTTTTTCTACAGTTTTAATGAACGAAGGACTCGAAAATGGCGCGCAAGGAGTTTTGGGGGGTGAAAGGGGGAGAAAGGTTATTAATGCTTTTTAAGCTGAGTAATTTTCACCCTTAACGTTTTTAGGCTTGAGTGTGCTTAGTTTTTGTTTTTAAGGCTATTCTGTTGTTTGTGGTGGGTTTTTATGTGTTTACTTAATTACTAATTAAGTGTGTTTATAAAAGTTGGACGGTGAGATAAAGTGGAGGTACTTTGTGTGAATGGGCACATTTGTAGGACATGAATTCCTTGGGGATAAATAATTATTAATGAGGCGTGCTCGCAGAGGGCTTTGGCCTTAATATAATTATGTAAAAAAAATAACGATTATTTGCTCAACATATTCATCATTTAGTTTCCTTATTCACAATACCATTATTAAAATACTCAACCAAATCTCAGACAATAACCCATCTGTCTTTCTGTAAAGTATTGACATGTGACTACGAGTATATCCATCCCGAAGACATACGCATAAAATATGGAACGGAGGAACGGAGTGGGTTTTTAGTCAGTAAGATTCTGACACTATCTCCCGCTCCACCAAAGAGCGCGGATTGTCATAAGATGATTTTTGTCCACCGTAAAAAAAATACGCATAAAATATAGTCTATCTAAAAAGTCAAACAACTTGGGATTTTTGTATAATAATTATTTCATCATAAAAAAAATACCTATATTTGATACTTTTTAAGGCTCTTCTATTAGTAAACAATGATCAAGATCTCTTAATCAACCTTGAGTATTGAACCAGTGTTGACTACATCAGATTTCATTTTGCTGTAATAATTACCCAAATCGTTTGGCTTTTTAGACAGACTCTACACATACATTGTGCGTACAGCTAAGGAGTGGAATTCCTTACCGGAGTCTGAGTTTCCTGATAGCTACAACCTGAGGTTTTTTAAGTCAATAGTGAATATGTTACTTCTAGGCAAGCGTGCTCCATCGTCAACCACTTTGTCAGTTTCCATCAGTTGAGATAGTGGTCAAGAGCGAGCCTATTAATCCTTACTAATATAAAAGCGAAAGTGAGTTTGTTTGTTTGTTACGTCTTCACGTCCAAATGGCAAAACCGATTTTGATAAAACTTGGTAAAAGGATAGACCATGTTCTGGAATAGGACATGGGATACTTTTTATCCCGGAAGTATGTTCTCTTGGGCTAATTTTCTGCTATCACGCGGGCGAAGCCGCTGGGGCCTGCTAGTGATAATATAAAACCATGACCTTGAAAACTTAAGTCTATAATAAAGTGTGTTACAAATCAAAGTCAAAACAAAATCAAAAGTACAAAACATAACACATGTACACAGTAGCAAAACATCCGAAAAAAAGGAAGCAAAAAAAATATAATTCTCTACACATGAAACTGAACACTTTATCTCGTTCGAACACTCACCAAAAAAAAAAAAGAAAAAAGAAACCACTGCGCATAACAAATTTGAAAAAACATACCTTATAATTTGGCTCATTACCAAAACGTAGGAAAAACATATTCGTTCCCTTACACTCCCCCATAAATAAGGACGATGGGTTCGAAAAGGGAAAAATTTTATTATCCAACCACCCCTTTCCACCCCTAAGGAGAAATATGAAATAAAATGAAAATGTAATGGGGAAAAAATACGGAGCGCGCGGCAAGACAAAGGGATGGGATGGGGTAGGCTAGTATGGAGAAGACTTCGCTAGGAATTTTAGGCGGTTATAATTATTCCACAATTAATATTCCACAATTATATTCCACAATAGGGTAGTTTCCTGGGTCAAAACATTTTATTTAGTCCGTGTAATCTAAAGATTATAAAAAGATATTGGACACGTAATTTATCTTTTTTAGATTAAACAAAAAATAACAAAGATACAGCTCATTAAAGTTACGTGTGACGTCACCCCGTGCGAAAAATGTAGCACGGCGTGACGATACACGTAACTTTAATGGGCTATATCTTTGTCATTTTTGGTTTAATTTACAAATAAAAAAACACGTGTCCCTTATTTTTGAATAATCTAAAAGACGGACTAATTACATTTTTTTAAGCAACTAGCCCATTATCACACAACGCCTTCTAGTCCCAAGCTAAGCAGAGTTTGTGTTATGGGTACTAGACAACTGATAAACATACTTATATATTTCTAAATACATAATTATTATAGATAAATTACACCCAGACAACGAGCAAATGATTATGCTCCTCACACAAACATTTGTCCTGGGTAGGAATCGAACCGACCTCCTGCATAGCAGTCAGGGTCACTAACCACTAGACCAACAGGCCCGTTATAATTATAACATAAATATATATCGGCTCAGGATGCCAATCAACAGGGACCTAACATCTGAGGCCCGTGGCAAATACATTAGATGGGGCCCCTAAAAAATTTACACATTGACTTGAATAAATTGTGTAAAATATGTTGGGTTATTTCTTCTGAACTCATGGCCTCTGGAATCTCATCCCTATCGGCCCATAGCATTTTGACAGCCTTGCCACTCTATATTTCCGCCACTGCCAATCATAGCGAATCTCTTTCAGACATAGTAAAGGGTGAGTGATGAGTGAGTTACAAGCCACCAACCAACTATGCTAGACCACGCATCAATTATGATGTAGTCTGTTGTTCAAATCAGGGTGAGTCGTGAGACAGAGTCTATGCACTTGCTATCCACACGACCTAAGATCAAGAGAACTCTTGAGACTTGAGATATTTTTTTAATTTGCCTTTTTTCTTTTTTTTCCTGCTCCTCGTACGCCTTTCAAAGGTCCAGGACCTTAGGGTCCTGAGTTAAACAAATATATAATAATAATAATATTCCACAACTATCACACAACGCCGTCTAGTCCCAAGCTAAGGAGAGCTTGTGTTATGAGTACTAGACAACTGATAAACATACATATTATAGATAAATTACACCCAGACACAGAACAAATGATCATGCTCATCACATAAACATTTGTCCTGGGTGGGAATCGAACCCACGACCTTCGGCATAGCAGTCAGGGCTACTAACCACTAGACCAACAGGCCAGTATTCTTATTGCTAAATTGGTTTTGTAATTACATAAACTAGTTAGTAAACAATAGATTAAGGGTTGATTCAATTTGGCCACTTCTGTTTTAAAGCGACATTCGTTCAGCGATTACTATTATTGGAAAGACAACATGACTCTCCTTTTTTTCCCTTATCCCATGTTTTTTGGGTGAGCGCAATATGTTTTTATTCCATTATGCCCAGTCAGTTATCATGCTATCGCTGACTCTCTCTCTCTTTTTTTCATATCTCTCTTCACAAAATTCATCCATCGTTTATTTGACCACCTTTGACCATCTACATGTATACTCACAACTTTTTTAGTAATTAGCGTTTCATTCCTCTTTATGTTGACATATCGTGTTGTTATTTTTAGCAATATGTTAGGAAAGACAACAAGCCAATATAATTTTTTGAACTTTATAACAGTTTTTACTAATAACAGAAACTGCCTTTTCTACAGTTCAATAAGACGCTAATAAGTATTATGGCATACGAGTATAAAGAAGTCGCATGATGTTATTGCTTTTATAAACTTGAAAAATAAAAATGTAAACTCCTATAATGTATTTAAAGTACAACTTGCCCGGTAGTCGAAAAATATTAACCACAAGCAGCCAACTACTTTGAAGTAAGGAAGAATTTTAGAAGTCCCTACGACTTACTTCCATAGATAGATTGACGCTTGAAAGGCAAAATGATCTAAGCGACATTGAGTAATTTCATAAAAGCGATTTAATGAGAAAAAATTGTTTGTTTTAAAAAGTCGGATTTAGATACTATTACAAAGATTAATAATATCTAAATGCGACTATTTCGTCATTATGGACAATTTGGGCGAAAGCGCGGGCAAAAAATATTATTTTCATCGATGTCAGTCGGGAATAAAACAGCTTTCTATCGGTTATAAAATTTTCGCAATCGGACCAGTGCTTTCAGAGATTACTTCTTTATAAACAAAAAAAAAACAAAATTTACCTTTTTTTTTTAAATTATTGATAGGCTTGCGTTTGACCACCATCTCACCTGATGGTAAGCGACGATGTAACGACCTCTTTATAATATTAGTGAAGATTGGTGTACTCTGAGTATTATAATAATACTGAGTACGAATATTTTATGAGAATCCTGATCACAAGAAGCTAACAGCTAAATTCCAACAAAGTCCGTCTCCACACTACCACTCCCGCAGGGCGGGGGTAGACGCCGCAAGCCCGCGGCTATGAAGACTCGTTCCTATAAATCTGCCTTATCATAAAAATATACGCGCGTATCTGCCTACGGCTTTACGATTGTGGCTTATGTACGCACTTTTATGTAAGGTGAGTTACTTTTGAGAGTAGATTAAAGGATTTTTGAGTAACAAGAGCTTTAAAAATGTTTTTTTTTGTGCTGGGGAAAATCGTCCAATGATAAACCCTGTTCTTGGGTGGAGCGGGAGATAGTGTCAGACTCTTACTGACTAAAAACCCACCCCGTTCCTTCGTGCCTTCATATCGCGGCTCGAGCTCTCTTGAAAATAAGTGAAAGGGTAATGTAATGTTATCATCGATAGTTGCCTTAGTGGTAATGGTCCTGACTTACGAGTTGTGGGTCGCGGGTTCAAACTCAGTCAGGCGCATTACTTTGTGTATTCTATTTTATCACCATCACCACTGCTCTCAAAACGCTGAAAAAAACGGGTATGTCCTAGAACCAACGTACGTACGTCACGTACTTTCCCTCTCGATATAAAATACATTTTTTTTTTTGTCTACGTGTGGAGGCTTGTAATTAGCAATTTGAAAATATCACACTATGTATATCAATTATTTTGTTAGTCTGTAAGCCTTCTATAAAATGGAATAAATAAATAAATAAATAAATAAATAAAAATTCGAAGACATGTGATAACCAACAACCCGCACTGGGCCCGCGTGGTGGATTACGGCCTTCTCCTCGAGAGGAGGCCTTAGTCCCTACAGTGAGAATATTACAAGGCTAATAAAATTATGCTATGCTTTTTTTTCTTAATTTTATAGGGTCTTTCGATTTGTTCAAAAAATTAACGCCAGTTTAATTTCCATGGAGGCAAGTAGATTGACATGTGCTACAAATCTTTCTTTCTCATTATCTTTCTATCAACGCTAACATTTTTATTTTGGGTTTCAGGATTGTAAAATTAAGAACCGCCTTCATCATCATTTCAGGCGAAAGATGTCCATTGTTAGCGTGCACCACTCCAGAACCTTTCGTCCCCATCGACCATCTGTTCTGCAAGCAATATTATACAACGTTTTTTAACACTATTTTTTTTATTTTGTTTTTAATATTTGTTGTTACAGGGCAATAGAAATACATTAAATATTACGGTTCATGACATACAGACAGGTGACAGACTGACGGACAGTGGAGTCTTAGTAATAGAGTTCCGTTTTACCCATTGGGTATAAAAAAATATTAAAAAAGACGAAGCGGTTTTGAATCCACATCTATCACGATCCTTTAAATTTTTTGGTAATGGAAAAACAGTTCATTGTTACTTTTTCGGGTATCTACACAGAGATATTTGGCAAAGTTTGAGCTTCTCTGTAGTACTGAGTTTAGTTACACGAATACTGAAAAATTATTGCACTGCCTGGCCAGGTCCACTCAAAAGTGTGACACAAGATTCCACGGGGGCTTTTAAATAATATATCTGATAAAAATATAAAACAAATATCACACAATGCAATCTAGTTGCAATTGATAAACATACATATAATTTTCTAAATATATACATAAAAAAAACTTAAATACTAAATAAACTATTTAAACTAAAACCTAACTATGTACATAAATATGATACAAAAAAACAAAGCACGCTCAGGCGTCAAAGTACTTCTCCACATCGCTGTCATCCGGAAATGTGCCCAGAAGACTGGCAGCATTGCCACGTTGAATGGCAATGCTAATTCTTTGGGCAAAGAACGAGCCAGCCCTCTGGTCACGTAAAGTGTCGATCAGTCGGCGTGAAATATCCTTGAAAAGGAGACGCGCACTCGGACCCCATGAACCAAGCGTTTCGACCCCAAACGGCTCAAAACTGTAATTACCAATAAGGTTACAGTATTTGCGCCGTTTAAGGGTCTCAGTAGCAGAAGCAGCAGCACCAGCACCGCCCGCCGTACTTGGAATATGGGATGGCGCAAGGGTATCGACACAGGTTGCGTCCCACACCAGAGGCCTACCCACCTTCCACGCTTCGTCTTTTTTAATATTTTTTTTATACCCAATGGGTAAAACGGAACTCTATTACTAAGACTCCACTGTCCGTCAGTCTGTCACGTGTCTGTATGTCATGAACCGTAATATTTATGTAATAAATTTTTAGTAGATCTAGTAAAGGCCTCTGAACATCCCCTTAATAAAAAATAAAAAAAAATCTAAATTCTTACATATTATAGCATAGAATTATATTATATAGCAATGCTGCCAGTCTTCTAGAGAGGCACATTTCTGGACGAGTGATGTGTAAAAGCGCTTTGACGCCTGAGCGTACTTTGTTATCTATCTATATATATAAAAATCAATGCCACTTTTCGTTGTTATTTTATAACTCAAGAACGGACTCACCTATCCAAACCAAATTTTTAGGCTTTGTTCGGACTATTTAGTAGATGGTTTATGTGAAGTTTGGTAGGGTAGAGTAGGCTATAGTAGTGTAGTGTAGAGTATTGTAGGGTAGAGTAGGGTAGAGTAGGGTAGAGTAGGGTAGAGTAGGGTAGAGTATAGTAGAGTAGGGTAGAGTAGGGTAGAGTAGGGTAGAGTAGGGTAGAGTATGGTAGAGTAGGGTAGAGTAGGGTAGAGTAGGGTAAAGTAGGGTAGAGTAGGGAAGAGTAGTGTAGAGTAGAGTAGAGTAGTGTAGTGTAGAGTATTGTAGGGTAGAGTAGGGTAGAGTAGTGTAGAGTAGGGTAGAGTAGGGTAGAGTAGTGTAGAGTAGGGTAGAGTAGTGTAGAGTAGTGTAGAGTAGTGTAGAGTAGTGTAGAGTAGAGTATTGTAGAGTAGAGTAGAGTAGAGTAGTGTAGGGTAGAGTAGAGTAGGGTAGAGTAGGGAAGAGCGGGAGCGAAGCCGTGCGGGCAAAAGCTAGTTTTGTATTATATTTATGTATACATACTATATTTGTTTTAAAATAGGTAGTTTAGTTAGTATTTTAGTTTTCTTTATGTTTTTTTTTAATTAACTGTAATTGTAGTTGTTTTTAATAATCTACACTAATATAATAAGGAGTAAAGTTTAGTAATAAAATAAGGAGGTAATCTCTGAAAGTACTGATCCGATTGCTGAAATTTTTGCACCAATAGAAAGCTGCTTTATTCCTGAGTGACATAGGCTATATTTTATGTACGCGAGTGAAGTCGCTGGCAAAAGCTAGTATTATATAATTTATATTAAAGAAAACGTAATAAATAAAGTCGAGTCTTGTTGTTGTCCCTTATAAAAAAACCAATAAAACCTTTTTTGATATTTTAAACCGTTCAAGTGAAAAATCCTTCGACATAATCTTCAAAAGAACCCTTCATTTTGCAGGTAAAAGAAAATCGGGGCCCTTGCAAAAATTAGCCCCCTAGAAGGGGCGGACGGGGGTGTAACGGGGGGGGTTTAAGAGCATTTTTCTCCATACGGGGAGTTTCATTGTTACGACTTTTTGTAAGTGAATTTCGGTGATAGACCGGTTTTAAAAGGCTCGAGAGTTTTGCGTGCCTGGTTTTTGGTGATATACTTACTTTTATTTACCTATCTTACGTGTTTTGTGTGTATGACATTATGAACCTGCTTTGTTTATTAAAAGCAATAGTGTGTAAGTTGCTTTGAAACTATTAAATATTTTAAGATTCTTTTGCAACAATTTATTTTTGAATTAATTTCATATAGCCATTGATAGTAACTATATATAGTTACCAATTATAGTAACTAAATAAAATAAGTAATAAAATTATAAACAAATATGTATAGATATACATGTACATCAATATCTCTCACAGTACCTACTTCTGTCATGCCACTAAAATTATTTAAATCGACGACCGCATCGTCGCTTTTCATCAGGTGAGATAGTGGTCAAGCGCGAACCTGTCAACAATAAAAAAAATCTTCCATTCATCCACAAACAGATCGTTTGTTGGATAAGAATCCAAGAGATCATTTAGTGCAGTCAAAGTGCGAGGTATTGGAGACTCAGTACGGGTACGGTTCTTATAATTATGTCGTCCTACTTGCTGTACTGGCAAACTCTATTCTCACCATAAATCTTCTTTTTAGCGTGTCGCAATATTGCTAAAATTACTATCTAGGTTTTTGTTAAAATTGCCCATTTTTTTTTTCTCTCGATGGGGAAAATCATCATTAATAAAACCCGCTCTTCGGTGGAGCGGGAGATAGCGTCAGACTCTTACTGACTAAAAATCCCGCGCCGTTCCTTCTAGCCTTCATATCGGGGCTCCAGTTTCCTTTCGGATAACCCCGACCCCGGTAGGCTTCGACCCAGATGGGCCCCTCCTGTTGCTGACAACTCCTTGAGGCGCGCGGGAACAGTGCGCGCCGTTGACGCCTTGGCTCGGTTCGGACAGTTACCAGACGATCGGACAGCGAGCTACCCATGGCTCGCTGTCCACGAGCCCGCGTCTATGGTGGCTGAAAATCGGGGCTGGAACCCCGGTGGCGGCGGCGGCGAGGGCGCCTGAAGCAGTCGGCCTCCTCCTTTGCTAGCATTACTGCTTCGCAGAAGAAGACGACCGCCTACCACTCCTCCTCGCTCCGGACCATGGCCTGAACCAAGGTCCGGCGCGAGAGGGCCCATGGCATCACATTAAGAATTACTAATGAAGGTAGGTTGAAAAAACCTGAACACACATACTTTAAAACACCCAGATCCGTAACGACTATGTGTAGACAACAAATTTTCAGTGCTGGAATCGAATCTGTGACACGCATCACACAAGACGGAAACATCAAACAGGATACTTAGACAACTCCAGGACTCCCTACACGATCAAACCTTAAACTTGATAAAGATTGAGCAGCTATACCTACGTGAAGTACAGTCTCGCTTTTGCTAAGATTCCCAATTTTTGGCAGCCAATTAAGCTTTTGCGTCGATGTATGAGGTGAACTGAGGGTACACATTCATTGTACAGGTAAGGAGTGGGATTCCGTGCCCGGGTCTGTGTTTTCTGATTGCTACAACGTAGGGGTTATTGAGTCAATAGTGAATAGGCTACTTCTTGGAAAGCGTGTTCCATCGCCAAAAACATCATCGTTTTCCATCAGGTGATATGGTGGTCAAGCACGACCCTCTGTAAACAGAACAAAGAAAGATATTAACGTTAACCCAAGAATCTGAAGACGTTAGAATATTGACGGTTTAGGCCTCAGGAAAATAGAGCCGGGTAGAAATGGCTCCATTTAAAGAAAAAAATACACGCAATATCTTCATATGACATCTATCACATTACCAAGTCATCTAATCAATTCATAAAGACATATTATGTCGTCTTGCCATCTCCTTCGTGGTCTGCTGCTTCCTATCTCGCGTTTATAAGGCACCTTCAAATTATAAACTTAATTTGTACTTAACAATCAGCAATCGATCAGCAATCGATTTTATCAATAAATAGCTTTTTTTCGGTGGGAAAATCATGTAATAACATCCCTCGCTCTTAGGCGGAGAGGTAGATAGTGTCAGACTTTTACTGACTAAAAACCCACTCCAGTTCCTTCGCTGCCTTTCGTACCGGGGGCTGAGCTACCTTTCGGGGCGAACCTTGGCCCCAGTAGGCATCGACCCAACTGGGCGACAACTCCTTGAAGCGCGCGGAAACAGTACACGCCGTAAACGACATCAATAACTAGCTGATGCAAGCGGCTTCACCTGCGTGAAAGTAGGAAATTGTCCCAAGGGAATATATGAGTCTTCTTATAAGGCCCACTGTAAGTGACCATATTTCGGAGCCATAAGTCATCACTGGCAACACAATCGACTTTTGTCTTGAGTCACTGTGGTAGATTAGACGAGAAGACGCCTTTATCCTTTATTAGACTGGCCTGTTGGTCTAGTGGTCAGTAAGTAACCCTGACTGCTATGCCGGAGGTCGTGGGTTCGATTCCCACCCAGGACAAATGTTTATGTGATGAGCATGATCATTTGTTCCGTGTCTGGGTGTAATTTATCTATAATATGTATGTATTTAGAAATATATAAGTAGGTATGTTTATCAGTTGTCTAGTATCCATAACACAAGCTCTGCTTAGCTTGGGACTAGACGGCGTTGTGTGATAGTTGTGGAATATTATTATATTATATTAGTGTGATTCTATTCACACTCTTACTAAAACTAACAAGAATGTCGATGACATTCCAGTCTAATAAGACACCAGCCTATCCAGCCATCCTAGTTCAAATCAGAACAATACCTATCTCAGTAAAAGCATCATCCCATCTTCAAAAAAAGTCCTTTAATTTTTTTCCCTCAAACCCCGCCTTGCCGTTCACTGGCCGAGGACTGAGGGTCGGGGTACTGAGGAGATCCCTCCCAGCTTATAATTGGGAGAGGATCCGAAGTTACACCCTCAGATTAAAATATTTATTTTTGCGTTGAAAAGAAAAAAGTACGGTTAGGTACAGTCGGGAGCAAAAAGTTCAATGCCTTTTGCGATATAACTTTTCTTTAAAAAATTCTATTGGTGTTTTGGTTTTGACATTTAATTTCAGCCGAAGATCGTCCATTGTTGGACATAGTCCTCCCCCAAGTATTGCAACAACGACCGGTTCTCGTGCATCTCGCATCCGATTTCTTGCAACCCTCCCCAAGTCATCGGTCTACCCTGTGGGCGGCCTATCAATGCTGTGTCATCCTGTATGCATATACTGAGTACTAATAATACGGTATGTTTTAGTCAGATATTTTATTTAAGAACAAATGCCATACAGTGTGGTAATAGCGCCAGTCTTTTGGCAACATTGCCAGTCAACAGTGAAGCGGAGGATTTTTTCGGTAATATTTTAAAATGTCATAGTTTATAAATTATGTAGTTATAGTTAGCCAAGTGTGTTTTAAATAAGGAAATGTTGTACTGTTTACATAAACCACATTGCTTCATTAAATTTAAATTGATATTTTTCTTGCACACTTTTTTTTATCCCTCATTTTATTAGGAACTATACGTAGACATATTTTTATCTTTCACAACGTTAAGTTATCGTTTTCTTAGGTAGTCAATACCGTGGCACTGCAGCTAGGCTCAACTGGCTGCCAAAAACTTGGGGATCTTAGCAAAGGTGAGACGGTACTTCACGCCGGAACAGCTGCTCAATCTTTATCAAGCCCAAGGTTCGATCGTGTATGGAGTACTGTTCTCATCTTTGGGATGGATCTGCCAAATACCAGCTTGATGCGCTTGAGTCGATTGAGAGGCGAGCCAAGAGGATTATCGGCAATGAAGCACTCGTGGAGTCGAAGCTCCAAAGCCTTGAGCATCGCCGCCGAGTTGCTAGTCTTGGCGGCACTAGATTGTAAACGATAGAAAACCGACATTTTCTATCGTTTACATTTCGGGGAGTGTGCCCTGGAATTGCACAATCTAATTCCGCCAAGTCCATTCCATCATCGGACCACAAGACGTACGGCGTTGCGTCATCGGTACATGGTTGACATCCCACCGTATGGGTGGGATGTCAAAGCGTTTTGGGAACACATTTATTGTACGTACAGCCAAGGAGTGGAATTCCCTGCCGGAGTCTGTGTTTCCTGATAATAATAATAATAATAATAATAAAATTTTATTCAAGTATAAAGTACGTAAAATTATGATTTACATTAAGTGCAACCGAGATAAAAAGTAATTCTAACTGTAATATAAACCTGCCTGAACTAGGTTAATGAAAAACCTGTGTTTCAGGCTGATAGCTACAACTTAGGGGTCTTTAATCAAGAGTGAATAGGTTACTTCGGCCACATCATCGCTTACCATCAGGTGAGATGGTGGTCAAACGCGAGCCTATCAATAATAAAAAAAAGCTAGTCTTTTGGGCACTTTCTCAGTCGACAACGAAGTAATTTTTTTAAGTAAGTTTTCGTTTTAAATGTTTTATTAAAACACCCGAAATCAACAACGACAGATAAGTATCATAAAAATTTAAACCTGTTTTTGAGATAATTTAGTGCTTTCTCATTTATTTGAAAATGTAAATAAAACAATAAGATCGCTCAGACAGATATAAACGGCGCGGACTGTACGCGACGATACGCGCCCGTCCTTAAAAGGGTTTGTACCAAAATATAATTTCGGAGTTGACTGTACTTCATTTTTACATAAAAAAATATAGAGACGTATTTCTAACAAAAATTTTTGTAAAAGAAAATCTGATTGGAATGTTTTATACTGGATTTCGGTTTATACTTAGTAAAACAGGCAAGAAAAATAGGATATCTAGAATAGAATATGATAGACTAGAATAAACTACTACTTACTACCTAGGTTTTTTTTTACGGTCGGCAAAAATCATCTTATGACAACCCTCGCTCTTGGGTGGATCGGGAGATAGTGTCAGACTCTTACTGACTAAAAACCCACCCCGTTCCTTCTAGCCTCTTCATACCGGGGCCCGAGCTTCTTTTCAGATAACCCTGGCCCCAGTAGGCTTCGACCCTCCTGCTGCTGACAACTCCTTGAGGCGCGCGGGAAGCGCGGCTCGCAGTCGACGTCTTGGGCTCGGTCCGGACAGTTACCGGACAGTCGGACAGCGAGCTACCCATGGCTTGCCGTCCGCGAGCTCGCACTGTCTAGGTACTGGTCTATTGAATACGTATGGAAGCAACTACGCGTCTTCTTCTTTTTTTATCTGTAAAACCATTAGCATAGCATAGTCGGCCTTATAATGTTCCCACTGTTGGGACTCAGACCTCGTCTCAAGAGGAGAGGAAAAGGGCCGTAATCCACCACGCAAGCCCAGTGCGGGTTGGTGGGTGTCACATATCTTCGAATTTTTGTTTCTAGGACATGCCGGTTCCCTCAGGATGTTTTCCTTCACCGTTTTGAGAGCAGTGGTGATGAAATAAATTACACAAATTAATGCGCCTGGCTGAGTTTGAACCCGCGACCTACGACTCGTAAGTCGGGGTCTTTACCACTCGGCCATCTTTGCTCTCTAACCATGACTCGGTCAATAGCACGTATGGAGTCAGTGGTCAAATGGTTACTCTTTTGCTACTCATCGCAGATTTGAATACTGGTAAAAAAGCCTAAATATAAACCAGACATGATGCAATACCCTTTCGGATACCCCTGGCGCCAGTAGGCTTCGATCCAGCTAGGCCCCTGCTGTTGCTGACAACTCCTTGAGGCGCGCAGGAACAGTGCGCGCCGTCGACGTCTTGGGCTCGGGCCGGACAGCTACTGGACGGTCGGACAGCGAGCTACCCATGGCTCACCATCCGATTCAATCTAGCCTTGAAGACACCTAAATATTACAAATGGACGGGTAGATTGCAGCAGGTAAATGGTTCCAGTCCTTCGAGGTACGCGATTAATGTTTGTGTTAATTTTGATCTACACTAATATTATAAAGAAGCATTTATTTCCGATTCACGTAATCAAAACCTTAACGATATCGTAGCGACTTAGTCGTTTTTGTCATTTTCGTATTCACATCCATCAATCGAGGTGGAACGACTTCAATTTTGAAATCGTTCGATCGAAGAGTCGTTGAAGCGTATTCAGCTATGTGAATCGTCATTCAATCGTTGGCTCGAGGTATTCTCATAGATAAACGTTGTTTGATCGGGTCGGATGCCAACGACTAAATGTCAAATATTGCAGTTCAAATCACAGAGTACTTTGTAACATAGTAGCACTCTGTGGTATCTGGCAACAAGTCGTTGATAGATCGCTTAGTTTCGATCCAGTTCAATTGTCGATTTATCCAATCCCGATTAAAGAACACTTGAATACCGATTTTGGATAGGACTTCGATCGAACGACTAAAACTTCAACGACATGTTGTTTGATTTTACGTGAATCAGGCTACTGGTCCGATTGCTAAAAAAATGTTCAACGACTGAATCCAGCTTTAAAATATAAAAAAAAAAAAAACAATATACCTCTTTTTTATTTTTTTACTAACAAAGTGGACCACATTGTTGTCTTAAATAAATTATTATTAATAACAATCAAAAAGTTATATCTAATTATTTTCCAGGAAAAATAACAAGAACAAAATTTTAGCTACTCCACCCCACTCCATATTCCCGAGAACCTTTCTAATGGAAAAAAGGATAAAATTTTAGGGTTACCTTTTAATATTTTTTTCATTAAAGTTTTTAATATTAATACGAATGTATTGGAGTTGCGTCCACCGGTAATTATTTTCCCGACTTTACGTGTTCCGTGCGGATCGACGCTACTGAACGAGTGAGGGAACTAAATGAGCGATTATGTGAATGAATTGGATGAGGTGAGTGAAGGATTTGATGTGTCAAATGATTGCGATTCAGGTTTGGGAGTTAAGTGTGGTGTTGGAGGGTTAATTATTGGAAATGTGTGTATGTAACGATGTATGTGTGTAACGAAATGATTTTTTTTTTTATTGAAGCTACCTAGAAAATAAGTATCTGACACGTACCTTCCTAATAGGTTCCTATTCTATTAGTGAAAAAATTTAAAAAAGAAACGGGACAGTGTATTTAGATTTTATCTCTCTTTATATATATAATTCTTCTGTACGTATATTTGTTATCTAACTCCTCCTAAACGGCTTAACCGATTTGGATTTCTGCATTTTAGAAAAATACGTGTTGCGTCGATCCCAAGTAATATGGGTTATATTACTTGAGATCGACGCAAAACGCTTTTTTCTTCCAATTTGTCCTGTCACCCCTTACACTATCACTAACTCCCTTTTCTTTCATATCACTCCTCACGCAATCCATAGGTATATTTCTTCTTTGGCCTCCCTCTTCCTCTCCATCTATATACATGTATAATTGGAAGTCTTTTACATGCGTTTCATCCCTCCTCTTCACATGACCATACCAAGACAAACGATTTTCTTTCAACTTTTCAGTCACTGGCACCACTGTCAGACTTCTTCTAATATATTAATTGAGGTGTCTTCAAGGCAAGAGTGAATAGGCTCTTAATAAACTAGTGCGCCTCACCATTAACGATTGCATCACTGCTTACCATCAGGTGAGATCGCAGTCAAGTACAAGTTTATATCATCATCATCATCATCATCTTCCTGCCCTTATCCCGTTTTATTTGGGGTCGGCGCAACACGTTTTTTTCTTCCAGTCTGTCCTGTCGCTCATCGTTTTTTTCATCCCGTGGTGGCGGGTAAAACCACCAACAAAAGCATTCCCAAGGAGGTTTAGTGTCAGGCTGGCGGCCGACCTTAAAATACTACGCCAAATCCCTCAGCAACATGTTTGGTTACAAGTTTATATCAAATTTAAAAAAAAACTCACTTTATCCAATATCGTCACACCACACATCTATCTCAATATTGACCATCTCAAAGTTGCTACCACCGCTCTCGTCAAAAATACTTCGATACAAACTTGTCCCATAGCCCGCCAGTTTCAGAGCCAAATTCTTTTTGTGTATAAAAATGTGCAGGTGTATCAGAATTAATTTGTTTCTCACAACTGTCTGGTGTTCGGTGCGATTTAATTCCGTCTCACTGATTTTCCGCCATTTTCCGCAGCGGATTCACGCTTTTAGATATATTTTTGAATTATATTTAAAGTGAATGCTTTTTAAATTAACTGGTTTCGTTGTTTTTTTGGACGGCTTTGTTTTGTTTTGCCGAAAGGATTTATAAGAGACTAGCTTTTGCCAGCGGCTTCGCCCGCGTACATAATCCCAGGATAAAAAGTATCCTATGTGTTATTCTGGGATATGGTCTACTCGTGTACCAAGTTTCATCGAGAACCGTTCAGTAGTTTTTGCGTGAAAGAGTAACATCATCAACAAACTTTCGCATTTATAATATTAGTAGGATTGTGAGTTGAGTTTGATGTCTATGATTGTGTGTGTATGTCAAAACGGTGAAGGAAAACATCGCGAGGAAACCGGCATGTCCTAGTACCAAAAAATTCGAAGACATGTGACATCCACCAACCCGCACTGGACCCGGGTGGTGGATTACGGCCCATTCCCTCTCCTAGAGAGGCCTGAGTCCCAACAGTGGGAACATTATAAGGCCGACTATGCTGTGCTATGTGTATGTCTAAAGTAAGCGCCAAATAAGCGTGGAATAATGGTCATTGACCCTCCAACGTTTATTGACATTCTTAATTTAAAAAACGGAATTAAAGACTAAGCCGTCTTCAATCAACATCTATCGTGATCCTTTACCTTTTCTGAAAAACTTTGATGTTTTTTCAGGTACCTTCGATATATTGGAGATTTTAGGAAAAGGTCAATGTACTTTATTTTAAGTTTATCTAGCGCCTTGTATAACTTGTATCTAAGGAGTGGAATTCCCTGCCGGAGTTAGTGTTTCCTGATAGCTATAACCTAGGGGTATTTCAATCAAGAGTGAATTGGTTGCTTCTAGGGAAGTGTGCTCCATCGTCGGCCAAATCGTTGCTTTCCATCAGGTGAGATAGAGGTCATACGCAAGCCCATTCTTAAAAAAAAATCTATGATTTTTTTTTATTACTTACTAGTAATTGTCCCCCCGCGTTTTCACCACCGTTGTGTCCATGCTATTTGGTGTGCTGACCCCAAATTTCAACCGTACACTCGAAATAAGGGTCAGTTGAAAACCAGCGTCAGGCCACTACCATGTAGTTGTCTGGCATTTTTGCTGAACTGGAACTATTTGGCCCCATCGTGAGACATACGTTGTTAGTTGTCTCTTTCTTTTTATATAATTAGTGTCTACATGTTGTTACTACATTGTGTGTATCTTCGAGTGTGTATGCCGAATAAAATAGTTTTCTTTCTTTCTTTCCCAAATAACACGGGACTTGGGTAGAAAGATGACGATATTCAGAAGCATCCTGAAAGCTCATACTTTTATGAATCTGGAACTCGAACCCAGGTCCTCATGATCAGCTTACTTGCGATCGCTATGTCAAAGAAGCACTGTTTTATTTTGTAAATACTAATGAAAAAATAATTATAAAACTATTAATTAACTAATTAAGTCTTAATTAACTATTGGCTCAAAACCGGGAACATTGGAAGGAGTGGAGCGAGGCCTTTGCCCAGCAGTGGGACAATATGGACTAGATATAATAATAATAATTGTCCTAATAATAACGACTTAAGTATTTTTCTTTTTTATTTGTTTAGTTTAAACATACTTTACCCCGTAAGGTTGTGGGAAACCGATGGATGCGGGACGCACAGGACCGATCATTGTGGCGACACTTGGGGAGGCCTATGTCCAACAGTGGACGTCTGTCGGCAGAAATGATGTGATGTGATGTGACCCCGTACTAGGGACTACTCCTGTATCGCGGGTACGCTCACAAAAATATAAGGTAACATACACAAGATACTTAGCCCGGAACACCCATTCGCAAAAATTAAAAAGACTTGTTCCGTGCGGTAATCGAACCCGCGACACGCTGTGCATCAGTCAATCGCTTTACCGCTGCGCCAACTGTACCAAAGTGTCTGTCAATGGTGTATTGGTGATTTATCTATAATCATAATTAAATTGTGATATAAGTATTACAAGTTATAAATAAATTAATTTTAAGTTCGCGCTATCACATTAGGTAATGCATTATGTACTAATAGTTGTAAGGGTAGCAAGGCTCTTAATAAACTAGTGCACCTACGGCGAGTATCCACCCATACGTTGTTGAAACCTCTACGGTCCGGACTAAGCGTTTCGCCTCGTCGTTTATACCGCGTACGTCGAAGGAATGGAACAATCTGCCTGCTGTGGTCTTCCCGTCCGATTATAATTTGGGTATCTTCAAGGCTAGAGTGTATAGGCTTTTAATAAACTAGTCCGCCTCACCATCAGAGATTGCATCACTGCTTACCATCAGGTGGGATCGCAGTCAAGCACTAGTTTATACGAATTAAAAAAAAAAAAAAAAAACCTCACCATCAACGATCGCATTGCTGCTTACCATCAGGTGGGATCGCAGTCAAGCACTAGTTTAATGGAGATAAAAAAAAAAAAAACAAATTACGAGTAGCCTGTTACGTTAGGTATTGCATCAACGCAAGCGTCCTCAATGTGAAGGAGTGCGTCATGTCGACCACACAAGCCAGTGCGAGATAGATAGATAGAGTAGGTGTAGGTGGTAGGTAGAGTTGGTGTATGTCACATTATCTTCCAAATTATGGTTATACAAAAATCGTGAGGTAATGAACGTATCACAAACCAGTTGCCAGTCTCGCCCAAGTTAGACCCGGGCGTTAAGAATCGATGGGTGATTTCCGATCACCGTAACCTTGTACGGCCGATGCCTGCTAGGGCAACAGGAACGTTTGAAAGAGTAACGGTGGCTGCAGATCGTAAAGGACACCTGAAGGATACAAGGTGGGTTTTAGTCTGTAAAAGTCTGACATGCTGTCTCGTTCGAAAGAAGTTTTTTTTTTTAATTGATATAAACCATTGCATGACTGCGATCGCACCTGATGGTAAGCAGTGATGCAATCGTTGATGGTGAATCGCACTAGTTTATGAAAAGCTTATTCACTTTAACCCTGAAGCCACCTAACTTATAATTGGACAGGAAGACCGCAGCAGGCAAATTGTTCCAGTCCTTCGATGTACGCCGTATAAACGATGAAGCGAAACACTTAGTCCGGACCGTAGAAGTTGACAATTTATTTCCCACCTCAATTGTTTTGTATGGTCAATCTTTGACAATGCAGTATAAGTTTATTGTCAGTAACTAGCTTTTGCCCGCGACATCGCTCGCGGACATAAAATACAGCCTTCATTCAAGAATAAAGCTTTCTATCGGTGTAAAAATTGTAGCAATCGGACCAATACTTTCAGAAATTACCTCCTACAAACAAATAAACAATCTTTACCCTTGTATAATATTAATGTTAACAAATTACGAATGGTGCACATTGCATAATACCACTATTCAAATCAGGCATGAAACTGTGGCGCCCTCTAGCATTAAGTAACACAAATAATATGTTTCCAAGATATTAGGTTTGAAAAATAATTAAGTATTTAATTTTGTAGTTGCCAAAGACTTGACAGGCCGATTTTGTAATAAACAAAGAAAGAATAATCATTTCAATTGTAAGTTAGTGACAGATAACTAGTGCGCTTCTCTATCAACGATTCCATCACTTTATACTCACACGTCATAAAAAAAAAACTAATCACA
Organism: Mythimna lalbum; assembly: GCA_949319445.1. Lineage (NCBI taxonomy): Eukaryota > Metazoa > Arthropoda > Insecta > Lepidoptera > Noctuidae > Mythimna > Mythimna lalbum. The sequence continues at coordinate 11,242,325 of OX439371.1, read as the reverse complement.
GTTAAAAATAATTTTGATATTTTTATGATGAAATAACCATATTTTCATTATTTTTACACATAAAACATCAGTAATACTTGATGGTTTGTATGTTATACATACTAATACTCTTAAAACTCTTTTTGAACCCGAACTTATAATGGTTCACAAAGTTGTTTTTGTTAGATACTAGCGCCATCTGTTATCGAGTAGCTGAAGTTCAAAATCCCAATTGGAATAGAACTGGAATAGAAATTTTGCTATAACGTGTTCTCAAGAGTTTTCATCTTTGTAATTTTAACTATATTTAGAAAGATAATTATTATTTTCATGACTGCTCTAATTTTAAAGTAAAATATCTTCATCATTATTATTACTGGCCATCTAGTGACGAGTAGTGGCAAATTACAAATTATTACAATTATAAAATGATACCTATTAGAAACAAAAGTTTGTGTTGATTCTTATTAGGACATGAAGGAACATAGATGGGATTTAGTCAGTAAAAGTCTGACATGCTCTTTCACGCCACTCAAAAGTAGAAAAAGATCAATTAACTTTTGTTAATTATTGATCTTTTAACCCTTCAGATACCGTCAATTAGAGACACAATAGTAAGACAATATATGCGCGGCCACCGGTGGTCGCTTGGGGATTCATGAATTAATGTGACTTAACCCACTTCAAAAAAAAAAAAATCGTGGCTGTATTCAAAAACATTTATGCTAATTCAAATATCTACACCAGACAACTGTTAATTTCGTTGCAGTTGTCTACATATTATTTTTCCATAACTCGACTTATAAGTTGGCACCTAACTTATATGTTACTTTCGTTTACGTTTCTTGATTATAGAAATATTTTATGTACCTACCTAATAAAATGAAAATTAGACCAGGCAGTCTTTGCGTCACTGTAAACACAAGGCTAATATTTTTCCGTCCTCCAAGATACAGACGCCGCCTAGTTTGGGGACCACTATAAGACTACTTGAATACAACTAATATTTAGAGGCCGAAACTAAGTTTAATAAATAATGCATTATTATTTACAACCCATCTCTAACACTTTCCCACTAAAATCCCTCCCACCAGAATTCAAAACAACACAATATTATATCTTTTATTGACACCCAACACACTCGATATCTACAAAAAACAACGCGTGTCGGGAGTGGAGTGGGCCTGAATGGAATCTAATCCTCAATCATGTGACAGGCGAGCCGACGATTTACATGCTACACATATGAATTGAATACCGTTTCATTTCCCCACTCCACTCTACGGACGGTTTTTTTAACGGCTAGAGTTCCGTAGGAGTGATAGGAAATGTAGGGTTTCTTTGTGGAAATGGGACGTCTAGAAAATTCATACTTTTTTTTTTTTTTTTTTCTGTCGACGGGGAAAATCATCATTGACGAAACCCGCTCTTGGGTGGAGCAGGAGACAGTGTCAGAGTCTTACTGACTAAAAACCCCGCGCCGTTCCTTCTAGCCTTCATACCGGGGCTCTAGTTTCCTTTCGGATAACCCCGACCCCGGTAGGCTTCGACCCAGATGGGCCCCTCCTGTTTCTGACAACTCCTTGAGGCGCGCGGGAACAGTGCGCGCCGTCGACGCCTTGGCTCGGTCCGGACAGTTACCGGACGATCGGACAGCGAGCTACCCATGGCTCGCCGTCCGCGAGCCCGCGTCTACGGTGGCCGGAAATCGGGATCGGAATCCCGGCGGCGGCGGCGGGGGCGCCGTTGCCTGATGCGGTCTGCCTCCTCCTTTGCTAGCATTACTGCTTCGCAGAAGGAGGCGACCGCCTGCCACTCCTCCTCGCTCCGGACCATGGCCTGAACCAAGGCCCGGCGCGAGAGGTCTCCGCCGCCGATCGCCCCCACGAGGGCACGGCGTTGCTCCGCCCAAGCAGGGCACACCTCAACTGTGTGCTCCACCGTGTCCTCCGGGCGTTCCGCACAGTGGCGGCACCCGGGCGTCTCTTCCGCTCGAATCCGATGCAGGAACCTCCCGAACTTGCCATGTCCGGTGAGGACCTGCGTCATGCGGAAGGTAAGGACGCCGTGAGGTCTTTCCAGCCACGCCTCAAAGAGGGGACTTACCGCCATAATTGTGGCGTGCCCAGCACTGGGTTGCGATAGTCGCTGACGCCATTTCACCGTGAGATCCCGCCGGAGCTCTGTCCGCCATACCTCGACCTGTCGCGGTAGTGGACTTTCACCCCGGCGTTGCATCTCCACGCGCTTATCGTGCATGTGTGCAAGGACTGTTGCCTCCAGATCCCACGGTGGTAGGCCAGCCAAAAGGCTCGCCGCTTCGCGGGAGATCGTGCGGTAACCCCGCACCATCCGTATTGCCATGACCCTCTGGCAGGCGTTCAGTATGGACGCCGGTCGCTTTGCCAGCGACGGCGCCCACACCGGCGCCCCGTAGAGGGCCATGGACCGAACGATCCCCGCGTAGAGCCTCCGGCAGGAGGCGTCTGGACCCCCAAGGTTGGGCAGGAGCCGCTTGAGAGCAGCCCCGGCCCGGTTGAGTTTGGGAGCCAAACGTCGGAAGTGTTCTCCGAAATTCCATCGGCTGTCGAGAACGAGTCCCAGGTACTTCATCGTCGACCCGACGCCGATGCGAACTCCTCCTACCGTAAGTTGGGAGTCTGATGGTGGCGCATTCCGAGGGCCGTGGAAAAACATGGCCTCGGATTTGTGCAGCGCCACCTCGAGTCCCAACTCCTGGATCCTACCAACGACTATCGCAACCCCGCGTGTCGCTAGAGCGACCGCCGCCTGGTGCGACTCTCCCTGCGCTAGAACCAGCGTGTCGTCTGCGTAGCAGACCACGCTGACCCCGTCAGGGAGGTCGCCGCGCAGCACGTAGTCGTAGCCGATGTTCCACAAGGGTGGGCCTAGAACCGACCCCTGCGGAACACCGCACGACATCTCTCGACGTTTCCAGTCTCCCTGGTGACCGGGGTAGATAATGGACCTGTCCGACAGGTAAGCCTCGACCACTCGACAGAGGTATTCGGGCACCCGGTGGTACCGGAGTGCCCTCCGGATCGTACTCCAGGGCAGGGAGTTGAACGCGTTGGCAATGTCCAAGGACACTGCCACAACGCTCCTGCCCCGGGACACCGCAACCCCTGTCGTGAGGGCTCGCACGCGCATGATGGCGTCCACCGTAGAGCGCGCCCTGCGAAAGCCGAACTGTCCGTCCGACAAGTCCGGCCCCACCCGTGTTAGCCGCGCGACGAGGCGGTTTGCAATGACTCTTTCAAAGAGCTTGCCCACCTCGTCGAGCAGCACAATGGGCCGGTACGCGGACGGAGAGTCTGCAGGGCGCCCTGGCTTCGCGATGAGGACCAGTTTCCCCGTCTTCCAGCGAAGTGGAAACTGGCCCCTCTCCATACATGCGCTGAAGAGCCCTCTTAGTCGAGGCCCGAGAGCCTCCATGGCCAGGACCCAGGCTTTCCCTGGCAAGCCGTCGGGTCCTGGGGCGGTGTTCTTGGCACTCAGCCTTCGCACCGCCACTCTCACCTCTACCTCGGTCACCTCTGGAGCGTTGTCGTCGTCGTCGCTGTTGTGGTCCGCGTCAGACACTGCTGGCGGGGGCGGAGCCATGGGCGGGGGGGAGTGTTCCCCTCGCGCAGGGAACAGAGTGGTTACCACACCCTCCACGAGTTGGGGCCGGAGACTCTGAGTCAGCGGCGGAGCCCAGGGGCGTAGCTTGTCCCGTACCAATTTGTACGGGCGCCCCCACGGATCCGCGTTCAGAGACCCCAGCCACACGTTGCGGGCCTCGAGTTTGGCCCGCCTTATCTCCGTTCGGAGGGTGCGCTTTGCCTCTCTGTACCCCTCATACAGCTCCGCCTCTCTGGCCTCCGCATCCGGCTGGCGGTTGCGACGCCTGCAGTGTCTGTCGTACCGGCGGCGCGCGTGGTTGCACGCGTTGCGCAGTGCGCCGATCTCCGGCGACCACCAGTACACGCGGCGCTTAGCACGACCTGGAGGGACTCGGGGCATTGCCGCGTCGCAGATTTGCGACATGGCCTCCTGGAACCACTCCGCCTCGACGTCGATGTCGACAGGCCTGTCCGGTGCTTGCACCCAGGCCTGTACCGTCGCGGCTTCCAGGAGGAGCTCCCGGTCCATCTGCTTAAGCGCCCACCGCGGACCACAAGGGCTCTGTCGGACCGGCGCGGCCGAGGTTTCGGCGGAGACGTCCAACCGGATGTACCGGTGGTCGGAGTACGTCTCCACCTCCTCCATAACGCGCCAGTCGACGACACGCGGTGACAGAGCGGGGCTGGCGAACGAGATGTCCACCACTGATGTACCCCGCATCCGCACCAACGTGGGGACAGAGCCCCGGTTCAGGACGACCAGGCCCAGCTCCAAGGCCCAGTCCTCCACCATCCGACCCCGTCGGTTCGTGTGCCGAGAACCCCAAGCCGTATTCCAGGCATTGAAGTCCCCGCAAACGACCACGGGGAGGGAACCGAACCCAGCGACGACGGAATTTAGCTCCATCAGGGAGAGTTGGAACACGTCGAGAGATCTGTTCGGGGGCAGGTAGACGCCTACCACGGCGATGTCCCCGAACCGTGCTGCCACGCAACCCCGCCCCCTCGTGACGGACTCGGGGGGCGGGGTACCGGCGGCGGCCGACGAAATTAACGTCACCGAGCCGTCCAAGTCCTGAACCCAGTCTCCACGGGGTTGGACAAAGTACGGCTCGGCGACGACGGCGATATTGATCGACCACTGCGCCATGCTCTGGAGCAACAGATCCTGAGCGGCGGCGCAGTGGTTGATGTTCGCCTGGAGGAGACGTAATGGTGTCGTTATTGACATTCCATTATCGTCTCCTCCTGAGCCCTTTGTGAGGGTCCTGCCGCGGCGGCGGGAGCGGCGGCGATAGCAGCGGCAGCCAGGGTAGTGGCTGCGGTGGTGAGGACGTCAGGGTGGATCCCCCTCCTGACTTTGCCTTTGGCCTTGGTGGGAGGGTCGCAGGACCTACCTCCAGCCCGGTGGTCGGCCGGCTTGCCTGCCGCCGCACATGCGTAACAGTGCGGCAATGCACGGCATTCGGCGGCCTTGTGTCCGGGCTGTCCGCAATGGTGGCAGCGGTCACTGCGGTCCACCTCTGCGGCGCAATGGGCGCCCACGTGGTGCCCGACGTGGCATCGGTAGCACCGCAGAGGTCTGGGTTCCAGCATCTTGACTTGGGCTGAAACCCAGCCCACCAACAGCCTTCGGCCCTCGGCCGTGATGGCTTTGGCCACCGACACGGGGCAGCTCACTGTGACAGCTCGCATGCCCGTGTTGTCAGCGCGGATGGTGCCCGCCCGAACCTGCTCGGTCGTGCACCCTCCCGCCCTGACGATGGCGGCCACCACTTCCTCCACCCTGACAGAGTCGTCCAGACCCATGATGCGCATGTCTACGCTCTTGGTGGGTCTGGACACTCGGGCCTCCTCAACGTCCAGGGACGCCCTGATTTTGTCGGCCAGGGCGTCGGCGAGTTCGCCGCTGTCCGCCCCGGGGACCTCCAAGATTCGGGCTCCGGTTGCGGTCCGCCTTATTCGGAAGCCCCCGGAGGCTCCGAACTCGTCGAGGTGGCCCACCACCGCCTGCTTCGCCTTGGCCATGACTATGTCATAGTCCACGCCCCTCTTTTCCGCAGCTGGCTGTAGTGTGATCACTACAGCTGCGGAAGTCGGGGCGCGAAGTCTGGCAGCCATGGCCCGCTTCTTGCGCTCCTGTCGCCTTTTTCGTTTCTTGGCCGCCCTAGCCGCCCTGCTTGCCTTCTTTTTGGCGCCGACGACCGTCCACTCGGCGCCAGCCGAGGGGTCTTCGGGCGGAGAAGGCGGCAGGCGCGACCTAGTCGCCGCCGCGGCAGGAGGCCCCACCGGTTTTGTGGCAGCCGCCACCCTGCCCTTAGGGGGAGAGGCAGGCTTCCCCTGCCGCTGCTGCTGTTTTGTTGCCGGGGCCGGCCTCGCAGCTTCCGATGCCACAGCCCCGCGCCCGGGTTGCCCCGACGGGTCTGCCCTGGGCGCAGCTGCAGTGGCTGCGGCGGCAGCGGCATAAGATGCCGCCCTCGGCTTGCCAGAGGCCGCGAGAGGGGGGCGCAGGACGATGCCCTGCAGGACGGAAAGCTGGCGCTGGATGTGTTCCTGGAACTCCCGCTGCTGCAGCAGCTGCTGCTCCCTGGAAGCAGCCAGCTCCTGCCGCAGCAAGGACAGCACCTCACCTTCCGTCCGGGGCAAGGGCTGGGACTGACCCTGCTCCTGCGTGCTCTCTTTGGCACCAACACCACCACCTTGGAGACCGGCCATGGCCGCCTCGAGCCGACCAATTCTCCCTTTGAGGGTCCTTCTGAAAGGCTCATATATAATGGGGAGCGCTTCCTCAATTGAAGAGTTGGCCAGCTCGATGGAGCGCTTTTTGGCCACGCGCTCACGCTTGTTGGCCACACTCATAATGGCCGCAGCCACGACCGCCCGGAACTTCACCAGCGCCTCCTCCATGCCTTCTGGCAATTCGTTGTCAGAAGGTTCCAGTACCGAGGGGCTGGTCTGGTGTTCGCTACTCGCAATCTCCAGAGGTCGCCGGGTCGCTTCCTCAGCGCACCCTCTTCCTCTGCCCGACTTTCGGGCCGCACCCCGCCCCGAGGATGAGACTTTCCGGGCAGGTCCCGTCTCGCCGTCGGACACGGAGCGCATAAATTCCGCCTTTCTTTTATTGTTTGCGGATTCTACCACCATGACATCCGAGTCCGTAGCCGCGTCGTCACTCTCCTCTCTGAGGCCGAAGCTACGGCCGGCCTCCACCGGCATCGCGGACGTGCTGGGAACTGGTCCCAGGGACTCCGCGCTGCCGGTTAGTGAGCCACCCTGGCTCCTTGCGTCCATGGAGGACGGTAAGTACTGACCCTTTTCGGATCTGGCGCGTTCTTTGCCCCCCCCAGAATACGAGGGGCAGACCAAGCTCAGCTTGGTGAGGGATTCTCCGCCTGCGGGGCAGGCGGTACCCTCCTGGGGTAATAGTTCTTTAAGAGACGCGTCCATTGTAGGCTGAGTACAGCTTTACCTTTTTGGCAATGGGGTGGGGTCCCCAATACACGTTCGCCATCGTGGTCGTGTCTGATAAGCAGACACGTACCCGAGGCGAACCGAGCTCGCTGCCGAGAAGGCGCCAACAGCTGTTGGTGCCAGCGCTCCTGGGCAGCGCACCCTCCGGGCGGTCCAACTGGACTCCGCCGTGTGTTCCTCTTGGTCTGGTCTCTCGCTTGAGGCCTTCCGGCATGAGTAGCTCTACCGGCATAGCCCTCAAGGTCATTGAGACACGCAAGCCCCACCACGACGACAACGTGGGAACACGGTTGGTGGGGAGAAAATTCATACTTATCGTACTAATAAGTATTATAAATGCGAAAGTTTGTATGTATGGATGTTTATTACTCTTTCACACAAAAACTACTGAACGGATCTCGATAAAACTTGATACACGAGTAGACCATATCCCAGAATAACACATAGGATACTTTTTATCCTGGTATTATGTACGAGGGTGAAGTCGCGGGCAAAAGCTAGTTTATTATAAAGGCTTAATTTTTGTACTTATACTTTACACCTTCATACCTATTCAAAGTTATACATAATTATTAGAAAGGCTAAATTTTGTATGAATATTTATGCATGTGTATGTTTTGTTACATCTTCATATTCAAATGTATTTTACCAATTTTGCCACCCAAGTAGTAGAAATAGTTTAATAGGAATAGTAACATACTTTAAATTGCAAATTACTCGAATTATAAAGACTTGATTTTGTTAGTATCTAAAGGTTTTTTTTTAGTACTGACTCGATTTTTAAAACTTTCTGGTAAAAAGATTTACATTCATAATAGTCTGACAGATAAAATAAAAAAAACCCGCATATTATAAAAGTACTATAGGCTGCAGTTTAAGTTGAATCAATTATTTAGAAAAAGAAAACAAATTAAATATGTAATGTCATTTATTTGTGTTTTTACTAGAATTAAGTGTCATCAAATAACTACATATAAAGAAACTTACACGATGCTTCGAGAACTCAACAATTTGTCGCAGTATAATATTATTTTATTAACATAACCCTATAGCCTGTTATTTTGTAATACTTAATTCAAGTAAAAATACAAATAAATTAACGAAAAAAAAGCCCCCACCACACTCATTACTTAAACAATCAATTACAAACACATTAGGCACAAAATTAATTACGCTTGTGATAAACACCAAAAATACTACAGAACCCTTTTCTTCATAGGCGCAAACAAGCGGTATTTTTTCCCGACCTTTTGCAATTACGACGCGCACGACTGAGCGGCAGCGAGAGTGACGGTTTTTTTTACTCTTTTTTCCTTTTTTTCCAATTTATCTTTTTTTCCACAGAAGGGTGGATTTTTCGCTTATTTACCCGCTTCATTGGCTTGTAAGTGAGCTGGGGTTCGGTTTTTTGCATTCTTTTGTATTTTTTTTAAACGAGGCCTTTTGACAAGGCTTATTGGATTTGGGTCAAAGAGTTTTTATGTTGGGGTACATTCTTATTGGATTCTTTTGTTGACCTAGCGCGCGCTCTGGCGGAATTAATTTGAACTATGATCTTTGATAGCGACATCTGTTGTCGAATAGTTGAAGTTTTGTTTTTATATTTTTTGTGAGGTTTTTTTTATGAAAGAGTATTAAATTGTGAACGTGTTTTTTATAGTTTAATCTGTCTATAAAACCGTTAATTATTCATAGTAAAATGATATCAATACTAAGCACAAAATATTTCATTTTAACTACTGCACTAGCGTCCTCTTGTGTGTAATAGTTTTAGTTTAGGGTTAGAAGTGACTCAGGAAATAAAGGTATTTTGTTTCAATTAGATGGTTGGTTCTTTTTCCCTCAGCAAATTGTATTACTCAGTTTTTTTCAGATCAGTTTTGCTTAAAAACAGCGAAAGGTTCCCTAAATGGAATATTAGAAAAAAAAAAGATACCTATATAAATATTTATATCTCTAACAAACCAACTAAAAGTAAAATAATAATATAAAATTAGTCTTCTGAGGCAAAAAAGGTGTCTAATTCAGCATAAGCTGCGAGGAAATCAATCATTTCTTATTGTTTTTATCTATCTTCAATTTCCTTTGAATTCTAAAGTTATTGGTACGTACACAAAAAAAAACTTAACAGGCGTCATACGATGGGAGTTTTAGGAGTATATTATATAGGGCTTAAACACATGGTTACTGTACTGATGATGATCATCAGGGTGATTGAACCCATTGGACTTATCCCCAAAGGTTTATGAAGGTTCACCAAAATACAAAAAAAAAAATTCATCATCATTTCAGCCAAAAGACGTACACTGTTGGACATAGGCTTCCCCCAAGAGTCACCATAATAACCGCTCCTGTGCGTCTCGCATCCATCGGATTCCTCACCAGGACATCGGTCCACCTTATGGGAGGCCTTCCACTGCGTCTTCCGGTACGATGTCGCCACTCCAGAACCTTTCGTCCCCATCGATCATCTGTTCTGTGAGCACATTGCCCTGCTTACTGCCACTTAAGTTTACTAAGTTGGTAACTTATGCTACTTATGTTTTTCAATTAAAATAAAATCTATGGAAAAGGATCTAAGTCCAAAAATGCAACTTTACAGTGTAAAAATGCAAATTCGTGTTTGACCTCGTGTGACATTTAAACCGCTACTTAATGAAACACATATGATATTATTTTAGGTAAACAATTTATGCTCTTTATTTTTAGTAAAAAGTTTAGAGTATATAATATAATGACTTATACCAACCACAAAATGAATTCCTTGAGGGTATAAAATAAGTTAGACCACTTTTCCCATACTAAAATATTAATAAATATAAATGAAAAGAGATACGCATTTGGAGTTGTTTTATAATAACCAATTACATAGTGCAAAAATATATTATTCCCATTATTTTGGTGAAAACGGATATAAGTCTAGTAATATCTAACTACTAACTTAACAATTTTAAGGACTAAGTGTTGTTGTATCGATAAACACCAACCAGATTAAAAATGGGTGATTTATGTTAATTTAGATTAAAAAACACAAAACAACATTCGTTTAAAAGGATATAAATGGACTTGTATAGTTTTTTTTTTGGGTCAGATATTTTACACAAAGTAACTTCCTTATTTTTAGAGATAGCTTTGATAGAGCATTATTTTCTGATCATTTTGGTATATTTAACTAGTTTTTGACAAAATTGGACTTATACCCCTTTTCACCAGGGCCACAGACATTATGTCAGTCAAGTTAAATTATATCACAAAAAAAAAAAACAAATTAAATTACATAGGTAGGTACTTATAATAATTGAAATAATAGTAATATAATTAAATTGAAATATAAATTAATTACATTTGATTACAGTTCATCAGTCATTTGGTATTAAAATAAAAACCTATTAAATTACATCATGAAAAGAAAATACACTCAAACTTTCATACTATAAATTTTTCCCACAAAACAGGAAAAAAACTGACTTCCAACCAAGTAAATCCATCTAAAACCCCTAAGAACCATAGATTATCCTGAAAAAGCACCCCCTGAACGAGAATTAAGTCCCAATTACAGGTATCATGTAAAAAATATTCCCTAACCTGTGGTTATTTGGCTGCTGGGCTAAAAGGGGTGAGGATGAGTGGCTAAATGGATTTTTAAGTGGCGCCACTGTCCGCCACTGATTTATTGTAAGAACAACGACTTTGTGCTACGTTAGGGTGGAAAGAGATTCTGTTTTTTAAAAAGTACCTCTTTGTGTAATCTATTTTTAAAATTTTGTGATACTTTACATATTTTTAAGGTCATCCAATGACTTCTCTCCCGGTCTAGGGCGAAAAGAGAGGGTATTTGTTGTTTGTTGTTAAAGTGGGAAATTATCCAATGAGACATAATTTGTTGTATATTGTGTGCCAAATGAACATGTTTTCTTTCTTACTTTTCAATGACTTTTCTCATTCTAGGACAGAACGAGAGGGTGTTCACTTTCGTTCCTTCTTTGCCTTTGCTTTCCTTGATCCAAATTTCCCATTCGGAAGTAAACTAGTGACTTGAGTAGGGTTTGGCCTTGCAGGGCCCCTACGGTTTTGCTAATATGTCTGTGAAGTGGGAGTGGAACACTACGCGCTGTCGACGACTTGGACTCGTCCTAGACGGTTATCAGACAGCTGGATGGCGATCTACCTATAGTTCGTCCTCTGCAAGCCCACAGTGAATGTGGGTTATATTTCAGTTTTGATAACTCAACAAAATAAAAGCGATGTCACTCTTAACAAAACTGGTCTGAAAATTCAAATGTATGTAAGGCTATAAGTACCCACCAATTACATTTCTGTTATAAGAGTAAGTTAAAATTAGTCTTATTGGAACAAAAAAGACGGTGTATTCCAATTCAACTTATATACCACTCATCATCATCATCATTTCAGCCGAAAGACGTCCACTGCTGGAAATAGGCCTCCCCCAAGCATCGCCACAACGACTGATCCTGTGCATCCTCAGTTCACGTTTTGGGAGGCGTTCCAACGCTGCGTCTTGCGGTGCGCATCGCTCCAGAACCTTTCGGCCCCATCGACCATCTGTTCTACGAGCAATATGTCTCGTCCACTGCCACCTTAGTTTGGCGATTCTTCGACTTTTTGTACCATTGCGTCGCATGAAAATTTAATAAAAAAATAAAACAAAAAATAAAAACGAAGCTACCATTCTCCTCGGAACCCAAAATAGACTAAAACAAAATCCCTCTCCATACAACACAGCCAGTTCATCGCTTTTTTTCGTCCGGACATACGCTGGAGGCTCGATTACTGCCGCCCCACAAATCTGTTAATCGCTTACAGCGCTTTTTTACCGCTGCAAGTTAATTTAACGCTTGTTTGTGCGGTTTACCACATGAGGGCGCTGGTGTCGTTCGTTTTGTTTTTTTTTCCGTAGGTGAAGAGGAAAAATTGAAATGTGAAAAGGTTGTTTTTCATGACGGTGAAATGCATTTTCGTGGGTGTTCGTTGATCTCTGTGTAGGTTTGAGGAAAAAGAAATGTGAAATAAATAGGCTTTTAACCCTTCAGATACCGTCAATTAGAGACACAATAGTAAGACAATAGATGCGCGGCCTCCGGTGGTCGCTTGGGGATTCATGAATTAATAAACTAGTGTGCTTCACCATCAGGTGGGATGGAAGTCAAGCAATAGTTTAGGAATATTACTAAAAATATCAGTGTGTTCGCGAGTTATTTCAGTAAAAAAGAGTCTCTGCAGCCTTGGCCCGCAAAGAGCAACTGATAGATCAGAAGTGAGTGTAATTTTGAAAATATTTTGTTGTGTATTATTTTTGATAGGAAAAATATTTTTATTAGGTTCTCCTCCTCCTCGTATCATATTCCTCATTACTGAGGGTCGTGAAGTTCCTGCTGGATTAGCTTCTTATTGATGGTATCTCGCCATCTGTGACGGTTCTTAGCGTCATGAAGGGCGATGTGACATGAGGAGCGGACCTGATCTACCCATCTTCAGGGGCCCAGCCAGGTCGAAGCCTACTGGGGCAGGGTTATCCGAAAGAGGGCTTTTTTTTTTGTCGACGGGGAAAATCATATTTGACGAAACCCGCTCTTGGATGGAGCGGGAGACAGTGTCAGACTCTTACTGACTAAAAACCCCGCGCCGTTCCTTCTAGCCTTCATACCGGGGCACGAGCTCCCTTTCGGACAACCCTGTCCCCAGTAGGCTTCGACCCAGCTGGGCCCCTCCTGCTGCTGACAACTCCTTGAGGCGCGCGGGAACAGTGCGCGCCGTCGACGTCTTGGACTCGGTCCATTACCGGACGATCGGACAGCGAGCTACCCATGGCTCGCCGTCCGCGAGCCCGCGTCTACGGTGGCCGGAAATCGGGATCGGAATCCCGGCGACGGCGGCGAGGGCGCCGTTGCCTGATGCGGTCGGCCTCCTCCTTTGCAAGCATTACTGCTTCGCAGAAGGAGGCGACCGCCTGCCATTCCTCCTCACTCCGGACCATGGCCTCGACCAGGGCCCGGCGCGAGAGGTCTCCGCCGCCGATCGCCCCCACGAGGGCACGGCGATGCTCCGCCCAGGCAGGGCACACCTCGACGGTGTGCTCCACCGTGTCCTCCAGGCGTTGCGCACAGTGGCGACACCCGGGCGTCTCTTCCGCTTGAATCCGATGCAGGAACCTCCCGAACTTGCCATGTCCGGTGAGGACCTGCGTCATGCGGAAGGTAAGGACGCCGTGAGGTCTTTCCAGCCACGCCTCAAAGAGGGGACTTACCGCCATAATCGTGGCGTGCCCAACCCGAAAGAGGGCTCGAGCCCCGGTATGAAGACTAGACGAATCGGGGTGGGTTTTTAGTCAGTAAGAGTCTGACACTATCTTCCGCTTCGCCCAAGAGCGGGGGTTGTCATTGGATGATTTGAATTTGGATGCCCACCACAAAAAAAAAAAAAAAATCTACATCTTATTGGGCTCCGGCCTCTTGGTCGTTTGCCAACAACCATGCCAGTAACGATGAGCTGTTCAAGGTTGTGGCCATTTTTCCTGGCAATGAGGCCAAAGAACTCCAGTAGTCTGCGCTTGCAGATTTATGGTTCTGCATCACTTCTTCGCAGAAGGAGGCGAACTGAATGACTGCTGAGTCTTTTTTTTATATTTGAAGAAACACAAAAAAAAAATAGCCAGTGGCAGTGTTCTCTGAGAAGTCAGAAAACATTGACATCATTTAGTTTAAACTGACAAAAAAATGTCATGTCAAAGTTCTTTTTTTTAATTTATTGGCTAAATAATTAGTTTTAGCTTAATTCATGAATCCCCAAGCGACCACCGGTGGCCGCGCATCTATTGTCTTACTATTGTGTCTCTAATTGACGGTATCTGAAGGGTAATTAACCCCCACGAAAGTGCGAGTTTGAATTTTTGTTTTGGAACGTAACGACAAATTTCATGCCTTGAGATTTATTCCTATACCTTGCTTTATGCCAAATTTCAGGATTCTGGGTCAACGGAAAGTACCCTTTGAATTTTAAATCCCTTGAGAGTGTCGAAATATACGTTTTTTGCGGCATAAACAGCCGTATCTTTTTTTTTTCGTTAACTCAGAAGTTTGTTTTTTCGCAGCTTCATGGGATTGCAGATTTAAGTATAATATATGGTTTTAAATTTGATGCCTTCACGCGTTCCCGAGATAAAGTGTCTTGACAGACAGACGAACAACAAAACGATTCTATAAGAGTTCCAATTTTTCCTTTTGAGATACGGAATTCTAAATATTGACAATGTCATGGATATCGAAATTACGAAGAGCTGTTAGAAACTGGCGTAATCTTCATTCTGCGAGCGTACGTTAGTCAGCCTACCTAAACATATTATGTCTGAAGGTAACTAAGTTGCTAGCTCGTCGCCTAGCCGCCGCCATAACCTAGCCCATTTCGCCTGCCTAGTTTTGTACCTAGGCAGACTGTAATCTTTGCTAAAATGCCTCGTCCTATTAGGTGTTGAGTTTAGATGGTTGGAAGAAAATGACTGAAGTTTCTGGTCGTGAAAAATTATTGTGTTTACAAGTTTATGTATTTACTAGCTTTTACTCGCGGCTTCGCCCGCGTTTTTTTTTTTTTTTTAATGTCCTATGTCCGTCTCTAGGGTCCCAATCTTAGTACCAAAATTCATCAAAATCGGTTTTGCCATTTAGGCGTAAAGATGTAACAAACCAACAAACTCATTTTCGCTTTTATAATATTAGTAAAGATTTAACTCAATATTGACTGGTCATGGATTACGATTATTCACAAACACATGAACATTTTATATTTATTTATTTATTATATGTATTATGTTGTATGTATTATGTATGTTATATATTTATAGTAGAAGTTATATATTATTTTTATATTTAATTATATTTGGATTAAGACTTCACACATTCTGTTTTTTTGCTTCCTACACACTATTGTCTACATTTCTTTTTCATTTCTCCTTTCGCAGGTCTGCTGGAAGAAATTTCTTTGGAAGTAAGCAGTACCTTTGTACTAATGTACTTTGTACTTATGTTTCATAAAATTTGTAAAATAAATAAACTCACAAACAAAAACACCGGTACCCTATTCGTGTTAAGATAATAGACAATTAAAGAAACCTTTTTACTGTCTGGTCAACCGATTTTAACTTCTATTTCAAAGGCATAAGGATCGCATTAAATGCAAAAAATATGGTTACAATACCAACTATTTACTACAGCCGCCATTTGTCATGCCACCAACGTAATAAAAGTCAAAATCGGTTGAACGGACCGTAATAAAAGGTTATCATAAATGTGTAATATTATTTAGAAAAGAGTATAGACCCCGAATAACTATCAGCAGGTCATATATCTTGTTTCGTGCACGAATCGAACCCACGACATACGGCGTAGCTGTGTCAATAGCCAACCGTGCCGTCAAAAAAAAAACGGTTGAAAAAGTTTTTGGATTTAGAATGCATATTGGCTCAAAACATTTTGTAAATTTTCGTAAAAACATAAAATAACATTTCGAAAGTTGTGAGAGCATCTTTTGGAATCTATGGGCTGAATTATTTTAGTCAATAATAGTTTTTTTTTTTTACGGTGGCCAAAAATCATCATTCTATATATTTAAGGGTATTAGATTAAAAATAGTGATTTTTAAAATTAATTACGCATATAACTGACGTCTGACTAGTGCTATACACGGATGCAGACTGAGCGCGAAAGTGGCCACTTACGATTTTTGTACGTAAGCTAGGCGCGCATCTATGTCTATCTTTATCTGTGTATATATATAACAACCTCATCGGCAATTATATTTTTGAGCCATTTGGGGTTGAAACTCTTGGGCCGTGGGGTCCGAGTGCTCATGCGCTTTTTAAACAATTATCCAAATGCCTTGTTGACACTTCGCGTGACCCAAAGGCTGGCTTTTACCTCGGTCAGAGATTAAGCATTGCCATACAACGTGGCAATGCCGCCAGTCTTTTGGGCACACTTCCAGTCGACAGCGATACGGAGGAATTTTTTGATGCCATATTTTAAGTAAGAGTTATTGTGTTTATATAGTTTTAATTAGTTAAGTGTTTTTATTTTTCATGTCTTTCTATACCTACTTAAAATAATTATCTGTGTTGAAGACACTCAAATTATATATATATATTTTTTTATTGGATATATATTTATTTATTTTTCTTTTTCTTTTCACTATTTTTGAATAAAGTATAGGGCGCTGGGCTCCATTCCGATCGACTTGCAATTCTTTCAAATACCGAAAACGCCATGCCACAATATCGTATCTCTCTATAACAACGTCCGTTTAGACCTGCTTTTTATAAATAAAGTCCCATTCCTCTCATAATTCTCTAAAAAGTGCTGCAACTACCGTTAAAATCGATTTCGTTGCGCATTTCGGGGAACAATTTTGGTAGAGTAGGCAACTCTTTCCTTTTTCCCTTCTTTTTTGTGTAGACAGACAGGGGAGCCAACATTACGCCAAAGGAACGTCTTAAGTGAAACGCACTGTATATCTATTTAAAATCCACACCAAACTTCAACCGCCACACAAGAAGACATCAGTACATCGGATATTTAAATAATATGTTAATACTATGTTTGTGTTGCCCCCAAAAACTTTGCCGCCCCCGGGCGATATTTCTTCATTCTACCCCCACCGCAGGGGTTGGGGTGGGGTACACCCCCCACATTTTAATTAAATCTCTCAGCCAAACATGGGTAAGTAGAAGACGTTTCGGTATTTTCTTTGTGGAACAGGTGAAAGTAGGAATTTCGTCCCCTCTCATATACCTATTGTATTTACTTGAGACGCTCTGGGTTTTCGCGAGATATTAAATTTTGGGTTGCTTTATTTATGATTCGCTTGCTTGTGACAGCGGCTTTGCCTGCGTGGTAGCAGAAAATTGTCACAAAGAACAAATTTGGGATTATCGTTCGTTGTGGCGACGCTTGGGGGAGGCCTATGTCCAACAGTGGACGTATATCGGGTGAAATAATGAACATATTTGGGACGTTCTTCTTTTCTATCGACAATTGATCAGTACAAAAAAGTGACGGAGGTGTATTTAGTCCATTCTGTCACACAAATTCATCATCATCATCCCCCAACCGTCGCCACCACGAAGGCTTCTGTGCGTCCCGCATCCATCGGCTTCACGCAACCTTCACCAGGTCATCAGTCCAACTTGTAGGAGGCCTTCCAACGCTGCGTCTTCCGGTATGCCGTCGCCACTCCAGAACCTTTCGACCCCAATGAAAAATAGTATGTATTGTACTAATAAAATTAAGATAAAAAAGTATTGGGGAAACTTAAAAAATATCAATCATAAATACGATATCTACATTATTTTACAAAAGGACAAGCGATTGTCGATAAAAAAAAGAACGACCCATTTACCTACGTATTTATTATAATATGATTGATTAATTGATACTTTATGCTCACAAAAGTATAGAGGCGAACTTAATGCTTTGGGCAATTTCTACCAGTCAACCTTTGGGTGATGCATTTTAGCTTCACTTGTTTGTTTGACTGACCGACATTTTGACAATTCAAAAGTGCCTGTAATTGGTCTATTTGAAATAAACGTTTTTGATTTTGATTTTGATGCAGAGAGAAATAGTTGTAGGTGTAAAAAAAGAAAGATAAAAGGTGACATACAAGAATAGATATAAGTAGGTAATTAAATTTATTTAAAAAACAGATTACCTTATAGATCCAAGCAAGCACATTCATGAGATAGCGTTAGGGAGTTACGAATGTGAGGTGGATTAATATCTTCATACTAGTAACACGTCCTGCATAGGGCACTAAATGGTATTGTGTTTAAAAAAACATCACCAAATTACTTATGGATATCAGCAATATACCTACCTATTTTTACCAACTATACATACTCCCTGGATCAGCAGTTCCAAAAGTTGATTTGACTGCGACTCGCCTGATGGCAACGTTGGCGCAGTAGTTGAGCGATTGGCTGTCGCGCTGCGAGTTGTAGGTTCGATTCCTGCACGGTATAAATATTTGTGGTTTTGGTTGGTATGACCTACAGATAGATTGTTCTGAGTCTGGGTGTTATGTGTATGTGAGATCAATTTTTAAAGTTTGTAAACGCTCCCATGATATAGGAGTAATTTATGGTAAGGAAAATTATGCAAAAAAAATCGAGTATCACTTTTTATGAAGGACAAAAAGGGGATAAAGACGTAATAAGAATACTTATAATATAGGAGTTTAGTTTTAATATTAATCATAGTCGAAAATTCCGCCTAACAGATAAGAAGTACTGAAAGAAAAAAAAACTCATAGCTTTGCGATTCCTCATCAAATCTGGAACACACTGCAGCTTTAATGACCTCTCCCAAGCCGCCAAACAAAGAAGTATGTCGTCGCATCACGAGAGAGAAGGTGGTGCAAAACAGAAAATTTTATTTGGCATACACACTCGTAGATGACACAAAATGTAGTAACGACATGTAGACACTTATGATTATAAAAAAAAGAATTCTTACAATAGTAATACAGTCCTGCAAGGTTGTTAGTGTTTTACAAATAACCCTGAAAAGAAAACCCACCACCCAGACCACACCAACCCACCACACACCACCCAGAAAAGATAATAAAAAGAAAACCCACCACCCAGACCACACCAACCCACCACACACCACCCAGAAAAGATAATAAAAAGATACATAGAAAATAAAATACAGCCTCATTGCTATCGTTTTCATCTTTTATAATATTTAACTCATTTCATTGTCATAATTTCAGTTAAATGTTCAACTGTGGACCAGTTGAACATTTAACAACAACCGGTCCTGTGCACTCCAACGGATTCCCGTGACCATCGGTCCGACTGAAATGTAAGACACCTAAATACTAAGAAACTGTAGGCTTGCGGACAGCGAGCAATGGGCAGTTTGCCGTCCAGCCGTCTGGTAACTGTCCGGATCGAGTTGACGACGGCGCGTGCCTTAAGATGTCAGCACAACCGTAGGGGCCCAGGTGGCAGGGTCGAAGCCTACTGGAGCCATAATGGGTTCACTTCGCCATGAAAACTCCTGAAACGCAAAAAGTTTTTGAATATTATTTTATTATTATTTAAAACTGACACAACCTCCAACCCCGCCCTAGAGCGGAAGTCATTAGATGATTTCCTATTTAAAAAATACTAAATATATTTATAAGTTTAGAAACTAACTTGCAAGTCTTGTTTAGAATTAGATTCTAACCAAAAGTAAAATTGTTTTATTGTAAGTACCTACGCGTATATACAAAAACTTATGATTAAACTGCAATTAATAAAATAATCTGTAACTACAGCAATCAAACGTTTGTAAACTTGTACATGTAAGGTGTCGTTGGATTCGAATTAGAAAAAACATCTAATAGGATAATAATTTGTATTGGAACACTTTGTCGCATTGTCGCTTTGCCCTTGCCTGATATCTAAACTTCTACACTACCTAATATAATAATAAAGATGTAAAGTTTGTTTGTTTTTTGTTTGTAGATGGTAATCTCTGGAAGTACTGGTCCGATTGCTAATTTTTTTTTTACCGATAGAAAGTTGCTTTTTTCCCGAGTGACATAGGCTATATTTTATTAACGCGGGCAAAGCCACAGGCAAAAGCTAGTATAAGTATATACCAAGACATTAATAAAGACGAAAAAAGAAACCTTAGAGATACAAAAAGATGGAAGATTTTAAATAATTTACTTAGTAAGTTTAACCTGAACAGTTGAGCGTTCCATTGGGAATAAACACAATCTCCCTGTTAAGATAATGCTAACACAGTAAATATTATACCGTTATGTAATTAGAGGAGAGAATATTGCCGTGTAGTTTGAGAAGTACTATGCGTTCCAAATGAGAACAGGATCGATTGCATGTTGTGACGTCACGATTTACTGTCAAATCTACGAAATTTTGTCAAAATTGAGGAACTCGGGGTCTCGGAGATGAGTAAAATTGAAGAACTGGATTCTAATTAATCTGTTTTTCGTTAACAGTTCGTAAATAAATTACATTTTTCGTAAAATAGTTAAAGTTTAAAAATTTCTTTCCTCGATTTGACAGTAAATCGTGACGTCACAAAATGCTGTTGATCCTATTCTCATTTGGAACGCATTGTAATGCAAAATAACATACTGTGTAGTTCTCATAATATATTTAAGTAATAGTGACATAATATATAATTATTTACCCATGTTTGTAATTCATCATCGGATTATATATCAGCCTGCAGTATTGACATTACTTTTGACATTATATCTGACATTTGACATTAGATTTATTTGATGACATTAGATTTATATCATTTGACTCAATATTTTACATTATAAATTGTTTTTGCATACATGTGACAGTTCTATTTTACATTATTTTGGAATTATGTAATATTCAACACAATGTTTTATTGTTATAAATAAATAAATAAAAGCATTGGATTACGGCCCATTCCCTCTCCTAGATAGGTGGCCTGAGTCCCAGTAGTGGGGGCATTACAAGGCTGACTATGCATCGGATTATATGCACTAAAAAGGGCGAAATTTGCATAAAATATGCACAATAGAAAAACTATTTCATATGACTGGCGTGTAGCCCTGACTGCTATGCCAGAGGTTGTGGGTTCGATTTCCATCCAAGACAAATGTTTGTTGATGAGCATGATTATGTGTTCTGCGTCTTGGTATAATTTATCTGTAATAATATGTATGTATGTGTAATCTCTGCTTAGTTTGGGACTAAATGACTACAGTCATAATATATTTACTCACATTACAAATTTTAAAGTAAATCATATAATTATGTTACAGCCAATGCTAAATTAATCAAAACTAGTTTTAACTGACTTACTTAAGACGAAACTCTTGGTAATTTAAATGCATTCGTTTTTTAAAATATGAAATATTTTATTTATCTAAAAGTATTTAAAGGCTTATGTCCAACAGTGGACGTCTTTCGGCTGATATGATGATGATTATGATTTAAAATCACTAAGTACATAATATTTTTTTTAAATGGTCAGGAAAAGACTTCTGAGCAATTCCTGAATTGTTTGCAAAGTCTTTCTTTGTGAACATTTATTGCTAATTATTTTTGACCAATTAACAGTTTTGACCACACTTGCTCCGTGCTTTTGACCGTGAAGTATGCTTAAAAAATGTAACTTCTTTTCTTCTCTCTTTTACATACAAGTGTCTAAATCTTTCGCAGGACTGCTGGAAGAAACACAAAAAAAAGAGTTAGCGAAATTAGTTCAGTCGTTTACGCGTGATGACGTGACCAAGGGTAATAGGGATTTATTTCTATATATAAGGCTAGATTTGCTGCTTCCCTCGCATATACAACGTGTAACGTTAAATGCGCAAAACCTGAAAATAGTTTGATCAGAATAACGAGCAGAATCCATTAAACCCCTTTTTAATATAGGTTACATTTTTTTTTTTAAATCTTCATCAAAAATGTTGCCCTGTCTATTTATTAGTAGGTCAAGCCATCACGTGCGCAAACCCGCCCAAATTGGTAAACTAACACAAATGGTTGCAGTCTAATCAAATTTTCTCATACGCGGGATAATAAAAGTCCTTATTTCGATGCAGATACGAATTTTAAACAAATTAAAATTTCACATAAAGCCTTTAATTTTTTTGTTAATATGTTTTTCTTACAGAATTAGGCCAATTGAATTAAAAATCATTTGGGGTGTCTGAGGTTTTGTGCATTTAATGTTAAACGTTGTATAATATATCCTATGTCACTCAGAAATGAAGCAGCTTTCTATCGGTGAAAAAAATTTAGCAATCGGACCAGTACTTCCAGTGTATATTAGTGTAGATATAAGTGTAGATTATCTTACAGTGCTTTCATGCGTTCACATGATTGATTAAATGAAAATGTTGTATTGTACTGTGTTGTGTATTGTAATAATAAGTATGTTTTAAATTTTGAGTTACTAGTTACTAGCACAAGATTGCATAAATCAATTAACATCATCGACCAAAACAACCCACATCCCTGCTTACCATCCTACGCGAAACCTTAATTAACTTCCACAAGTACCAACATGTCTATTTCTCTATAATTAAATCTCTCAACATGGAGACTTTAATAAATTTATAAATTTTGCCTCACAGAGTGGTTTCTTACAAAGAGGGAGTAATTTGGAACGCACACAGGCACGTGTCGGAGTACACTGAACGCACATAGACACATGCTATGTGTACGAACACTCACATAAGCACGTGTGCAATTTAAGATGAATAATTATGTGGCAGTACCGCCTTGCTACGTTGAGGAAACGTGGGTAGAGAAAAGGGGATAAGACGTGGAATATTTCTGTAGTACATACTCTAGCAATTTGGTCCTGAATTAAAGCATTATATATAAGCACTAGAAGGTATTCGATTTCATTTAGTTATGTCCCAGTTGTTACCAATTTGTGTCATACGAGTTTAGAAAGAGAAATGAGCTTAAATTGAAATAAAATATACAATATGTGAAACAGCATCTTTAGAATGTGCGTTTTATTTATAACTAGCTTTCTGCCCGCGGCTTTGCCCGCGTGGACTACAGAATAAATCGCGCGGGCAGAGACCCGTGCTCAGCAGTGGAATTATAGGTAGCCTATGTGTTATTCCAGTGTCTCTTCTACCTACCTACCAAATTTGATCTAAATCCGTTCAGTAGTTTTTGCGTGAAAGCGTAACAGACAGACAGACAGAGTTACTTTCGCATTTATAATATTAGTAGGGATTTTAAGTAAATAATAATATTCCACAACTATCACACAACGCCGTCTAGTTCCAAGCTAAGCAGTGCTTGTGTTATGAGTCCTAGAAAAACACTATTATATGTAAAACACTAGTTTCTAAAGAGTTGCGGACACCATTCCGACATTCAATATTTAGTATTCATGCAAAAAAAAAACAACGTCTTGGTGGCATAGCCACTAATTTATTCTTTAGTTTGGTAGAGATTATTTCAACTAAAACCTCATCTAATTCAGAGGGAGATGACGCCCAAATTTTCACAGAAATTTTAATCGGTATTAAAGTTAATCGATAGTCTAGGAATGGCGAACCTTTAGTGAAGAAAGTGCGAATGAATATAAATCATCATCATCATTTCAGCTGATACACGTCCACTGTTGGACATAGGCCTCCCCCAAACGTCGCCACAACGAACGTTCCTGTGGGTCTCGCATCCATCAGTATAAATAAAAGAAAAAAATATTGTTGATAGGCTCGCTCTTGACCACTATCTCACGTCGACGATGGAGCGCGCTAACCTAAAAGTAATCTATTCACTCTTGATTTAAAGAACCCCAGAATGCAGGTAAAAAAGAATAGAAATAAATAAAGTTTTTTTTTTTTTTATTGTTGATAGGTTTGCGCTTGACCGCTATCTCACCTGATGGAAAGCGACGATAGAACGCACTTACCTAGAAGAAACCTATAGCCTAGCTATCAGGAAACACAGATTCCGGCAAGGAATTCCACTCCTTAGCTGCACGCACAATGAATGTGTTTCCGAAATACATTTCATTTGGCGTAAAAGACGCAATCTTAGGACTAACTTACTGATTAAAAACATTTTCTATGACAAATGCGCCACGTTCACGCAAAACGGCCGAATGCTCAGCATAATGCTATGTCCACACGCAAATTGCGCCGAGTCCACAGCCAGACGGTGTCGACGAACAGACGTCAAGTAAAGGGCCTATTACACTACGCGTTATTCAGACTCGTTTTGTTTATGGTTCGAAATATTTAGTCTATAATAATAATAATCGTTATTTTCCAAAAAATACACTAACTTTACATTTATAGAAACATGGCTAAGTGGGCCAGAGCAAAAATACCCTGATTTCAAAAAATTACCTGGATAGGACACAAAATTTAGAGAAATCTAAATTACAATAGGCTAGTTGCCGTAAAAAATGTAATTAGTCCGTCTTTTAGATTATTCAAAAATAAGGGACACGTATTTTTTTATTTGTAAACTAGCTTCTGCCAGCGACTTCGTACGCGGATCCTGTTGCTTATGCCAGCGACATTCAGTGTTATAAACGTAAGAGTAGACAAAAATAAACAGAAAGCTCAGAACTGCTAAGCTATCGGGAGTTACACGTGTTATTGTGAGTCAACCGTAAAAGATAGACGTATGCTGTCGTGGGACATTTTTTATATAATTTTGAGGAGAACATTTCCGTGATACATGTTTTCTGTGTAGCTTTAACCATTAAGGCTGCAAACGCGACGGAAGCTTAAAAAATGGAGTAATTTCTCCCGTTTTCCCAACATTTCCCTTCACTGCTCTGCTCCTATTGATCGTAGCGTGATGAAAAGTATACTATAACCTGCCCAGGAGTATGAAGAATGATTGTACCAAGTTTCGTTAAAATCCATCGAGTAGTTTTTGTTTCTATAAAGAACATACAGACAGACAGACAGACAGACAGACAGACAGACAGACAGACAGACAGACAAAAATTTTACTGTTTGCATTTTTAGCATCAGTATCGATCACTAATCACCCCCTGATAGTTATTTTGGAAATATATTTCATGTACAGAATTGACCTCTCTACAGATTTATTATAAGTATAGATTAAACCAAAAATGACAAAGATTAGCCCATTAACCCTTCAGATACTGTCAATTAGAGACACAATAGTAAGACAATAGATGCGCGGCCACCGGTGGTCGCTTGGGGATTCATGAATTAAAGCTACGTGTAACGTCACGCCGTGCTGCATTTTTTCGCACGGGGTGACGTTACATGTAACTTTAATGGGTTATATCATTGTTATTTATTATCTAATCGAAAAAAGAAAAAATACGTGTCCAATATTTTTTTATAATCTAAATTGCGGACTAAATAAAATGTAGTTATTTTGACCATGGAAACTACCCTATTATAAATAATTATTACAAAAACTGCTATGGTCCGACGTATCACGTAGTGTAATACGGGTTAGACTGTCTTTCTATGAATGAAAAAAAATTAAACCGACTTCAAAAAGTACAAAATAACTTTAATTTCGGAAGTCGGTGTTTCTATAATAGATACCTAATCTTGTCTCTTCGATATTTAACACCGACTTCCGAAATTAAAGTTATTTTGTACTTTTTGAAGTAGGTTTAATTTTTTTGTAAAAAGTTTTTTATTTTTCACTTTTTAGTTATGGTAGCACCACTAAAAAGTAACCTTATATTCAGAGTGCATCTCATAACGATTCTTATAATCCCAAATACGGTTATATTACATGAATTTACCCCCTCCCCTTTTCCCCTCCCCCTTTTCTTTCCGTCAGTCATCGACTACACGTATAAACAAAGCAATTTTACTTGTTATGACAATTCTGCTATGATTTCTGTTCCATATCTTCGAAGTTCATGATCAGATAATAACAATATTTCTATGGGACCAACTTAGAAGTATAACCTTTCAATCAAAAAAAAATATTTCAAAATCGGTCCGCAATTGACCGAAATATCGGTGAACATACATATAGAAAAAAAAAACATACATTCAGCCGAACATAGAACCTCCTCCTTTTCGAAGTCGGTTAAAAATAGAACGAGGCTGAATATCGCACGCGTTAACCAGCACAATGTATATGCCCTTTACTTTTACACTAAGTAAATAAAACCAACAGAAATAAAGTCACATCCACTCTACTCCCCTCACTTCCTCAAGCCGTACCCTAAGAAAACACATACTACACTTATTTATCCACGGCCCCCACTCTTTATGAAAGGAATGATTAATGTCTGCCGGCATTAGGGGTCTAACGAACCCCCCTTTCCCCCCACTTCTAATTATTATTCGCACTTATAAGAGTTTGAAGATAACCCCCCGAGATAATGGCGTCTTTGTTGTTTCCTTAATTTTATTTGAGAATCTCGAGATGGTTGAGTTTTATGGCGATGGGAGGTTTATGGGTTTTATGTATCTCATTGATGACATTGGATGTAATAAAAGCTTGAGGTATATTACAGGTACTATTTAACGTTTTCTTTCCTTATTTCTTTAGGTATAAAGATGGTGTCTGAAAAATCATTGATTTTTTTGACGTTTCCGAAAATTGCAAGAATGTAGGTACAAATAAAAACATTGAAATCTGATTAAAATAATTGCTAGAAAACTTAACCAATTCATTAAATAGTAGGTATTTGTGAAATGATGATGATGGAAAAAAACGTTTTTTTTTTTGCTATTATTATTGATAAGTTTACGTTTATGAAATAGTGGCGAACCACTATTTCATCTGACGGTAAGCGATGAATCTATGAAACACGCTAGAAATAACCTATACATTCTTGACTTAATTCATGAATCCCCAAGCGACCACCGGAGGCCGCGCATCTATTGTCTTACTATTGTGTCTCTAATTGACGGTATCTGAAGGGTTAAAGGGTTTAATGTGGTTCAAGAAATATAACCAAACTGCACAAACTATTTACACACTTTCATACTTAGTAGTAGTAGTACTTTTACAATTAATAAAAAATAGAACCATTGATGTATACAGGGAAGCCTAACCCACAATTGGGTTTAATTACAGCAAACCTATGTATTATAATTATGTATGTAAATAAATGTTGTACGTGACGATAAATCATACATATGCATAATAAAACTTAAGCTAACATAAATTAAATCGCCACTTTCAGCGATCAATTAATTATAGTATTAGATAATTACAATCACCAAACTATTCTTTTCTGTACTACTAACTGTACTGTACTAAATTTCCAAAACATTGCCAATTTAAGAATATTTTTTGTTTTTTTTTAATCTTGGGTACCAAGTCCCAAAAGAAGAAAAAGAAGAAGGTTGGGTGTCTTTGTATAAATAGTTCATTAATTTATTTATTATTAGAATATTGATGTACACATTTTAATGTTTTTTTTTGTAGTAATCAGTATTCTTATAAAGCTGGTATTTCACTGACGCTTATTCATTTAAAACCGGAACAGAGCAATTACCGTTTCTCTCTTAGAATGTAGGTATGGTAGTAGTTCTACGGACGAGACATGCCTTTGTGACAAAGAGAGCTTCTACTTACATATTAACGGGTGTAAAGTAAAGAAAACTTACTTTATAAAATACCACCTTTATTATTACCTTCATAGAACCTTAAAAGAGACTTTGTTCCTTGAGTTTGTATCCGTGTTTCTTCTCAGGGTAGTCAGATTGGAAACACCGGCTTTTTTTTAAACCTTTTTTTTAAACCTATTTGCAAAAATAAATATCATTTATCATCATATATTACCAAGGAAAACTACCATTAAATGTAATTGTTTTTGTTTAGGTTTGTATTTTGTTGTGATATCAATTTTCTTGATTGATTTAAAATTTGTTTGAAAGTAACAATGAGTGTATTATTACCGGAATTAAAATGAATATTATTATTATTATTTGCAACAAGTCCATAACATGACACTTCATCTTTCCCTTGTTAAATATGTAAAAAATAAACATAATTTCTTCAAGAAGAAGGCTAGATTCGTTTTTTTTTTAAGTATTTTAATAATTATGATGTTCTATGTGAGTTACAGCAATTGTTTAATAGAAAATCGCATAATTGCAGACAACTTTTTTTCTTTCTTTGTTCTTGTCGATTCAATACTATCTTGTAACCGTAGTTTTACTTTTGAGTCGTATTCAATACTAGCAGTTTCCCATATCTTCGCTTCCAAGACATTTAAAACTACGTATTTTCTTGGTCAAAGCCTATGATACTCAGCAGTAGAGTATCTTTTAATTAGTAAAAGAATTCTTGTATACAGGTCAGTAATCACAGCGATATATCTTAAAACTACTTCTCCTCTAAAACAATATAACGGAAATATGAAAAAAAAAATAACACCCACCCCAAAGATCATGTACACTATTGTACACTAACTCACACCAAAAAACGGTACAAACTAAACCCTTTTCATCACACATCTATACCCATATAAGACGGACCTTACGATGACGTGCCAAAATCCATTTAGTTCGACATTTTCCTTTCTTAATCCAACCTTTGTATCACAATGGATGTGTGCGTGGCGTAGACGTGGCGTGGAGCACGTAGAAAACGTTTTTTGCTAGTGAAAAGGCCTCCTTCGTCGTTAATTACATGTCGGAGGAAATTGCGTACAGGGAGTACAGTAAATGGGGAGGTTTTGAAGTGTATTGATGTGAGGTTTAGAGTCGTATGGGTTAAAGTTATACCTGTGATGATGCTGTATACAATGTGGAGACGAGCACTCTTACATATTTATGTATATGATTCTTCGGTATGTCTGTTTGCCACCTAATTCCTTTTAAACGGCTTGATCGATTCGGATGAAACTTTCTGTGTATTTTTGTGTGGATCTCTCATAATCGTCAGCATCATATCAGCCGAAAGACGTCCACTGTTAGACATAAGCCTCCCCCAAGCGTCGCCACAACGACCGGTCCTGTGCGTCACGCATTCGTAGGATTCCCTGTATGGATCCCTGGGTGGTTTAAAATGGTGGCACCGCAAAAGGGTTCTCTATTATTTCTGACAAAAAAAAAAAACAGTTTTTGAGCAGGATAATGTCTTTCGGGGACCACTAGTCTTTATAATAATATTGGTACAATTCTTTTGTATGTGTGATAAACACTTATCTGCTTCATTTAGAAGACTTGATTGATTCAGATGACATTTTGTTTGTATGTTTGAGTGGATTCCTAAATAGCACTCACTGTTCAATCACCAAATCTCAGAGACTATAACACCTACAAACTTAAAATTTGGCAGGTAGGTTTCTAATAGTATGTAAACATCCGCTTAGAACGGATTTTACGAAACTCCACCCCTAAGGGGGGTAAAATGAGGTCCAAAGTATGTATGGAGAAACTAAACTTCACGCAGGCGAAGCGACCGGAAGAAGCTAGTCTTTTATAAAATTTGTCTTGAATGCGCCGAAAATTGAAATCTACTTATAGCTTTTTAATTCCATTCTCTTTTCACTAATGTTATCCTGACATGATATCCCGAGTTTAAAATAACAGAAAAATGTTCAAATTAGTTACCGAGCGAATAGTTTTAAGGGAAGTTAGTTAAAAACTATGTTTAATATACGCTGTTACATTTTTTAACTAACCACATCCAGTTTGCAGGAATAAAGTTGGACTTTATAGCATAGAGGTAGACGTACAGTTATACGATTCCAACTTATAGTAGACTAGCTTTTGCTCGCGGCTTCACCCGCTTACATAATCCCAGTATAAAAAGTATCCTATGTGTTCTTCTGGGGTATGGTCTACTCGTGTATCAAGTTTCATACGAAATCCGTTCAGTAGTTTTTGCGTGAAAAAGAAACAAACATCTATACATCCATCTATACATACAAACTTTCGCATTTATAATATTAATATGCATAGCATAGTCAGCCTTTTTCGTTCCCACTGCTGGGACTCAGGCCTCCTCTCCTAAAATGCTGCGCTCTGTAGCTCTCTGGCAAATCCTAAAGTGGTACTTGTTTAGTTCAGTACTCACTGAACTAAACAAGAGACCGTAGAACCGTAGAGTGTTTATCCTGTGGTGATGAGTTTATAATTTAGGGATATAGGCAGACAGATCACCCTTCATTAGAGTGGATTTATAAACTGTTTTTAAGTTTAAGAATTCTACCATCGAACAACCCGACGAACGGCGAGTATCCACCCTTACGTTGTTGAAGCCTCTATGGTCTGGACCAATCATCTCGCTTTGTCGTTTATACTACGTGCATCGATGGACTGGAACAATTTGCCTGCTGCGGTTTATTCCCGACCAATTATAATTTAGGTGTTTTTAAGACTAGAGTGATTCTTAATGAACTAGTGCGCCTTACCATCAACGATTGCATCACTACTTACAATCAGGAGGCATTGCAGTCAAGCACTAGCTAAAATCAATGAAAAAAAAATTACGGTGTAAAATAAATTACCCGTCTTAACCCCCACCGAAATACCCCTTAAAACAATCTCTCTAAAACAGAGCACGCTGTAGCTACCCACAAAATTCGTCTAAGAAAACGTAGGCCGGGTTCTGCAGCAATTTATCACGAGTCAAGTTATATTAATGTGGATAAATGGGGCGTTCGCGGGGCTATGGGGCGTAAGGGGGGCGAGGAGGCGAAGCGGGGGCTGGCGTGGACTGGGGAACGTCTTGGCGATTAGTTTTTTATTTAGGTATTTACTTACTTTCAGGATGTTTTCTGAAGTTCTTTTGGTAAAGTAGGAAACGTTATTGATCTTGCTTACCATCAGGTAGGATCACAGTCAAGCACTAAATTATATTAGATAAAAAAAAACTTAATTGTTAATTTTTTTCCGATGGGAAAATCATCTGATGACATCCCCCACTATTGGTGGAGCGGGAGATAGTGTCAGACTTTTACTGACTAAAAACACACTCCTGTTCCTTCGCTGCCTTTCGTACCGGGGCTGAGCTATCTTTCGAAACTAACCGTGGCCCTATTAGAACTTAAATGTAAGTCAGAGAGTTGCAAATGCGATGCCAAGTTTAATCAAAAATTCAATAATTTTTTACAGTCATTAACATAAAATAGAATTAGTATTGCCATTTAACGTGGTAATGTTGCCAGTCAGGATACATTTCCGGATGCCAGCAATGTGGAGGAGTATTTATTTGTTTTGTACACCAAAAAAATATTATATTACAATTTGGTGCTTCAACTAAAAAAAATCTACAAGTCGAAATCATGTGTTTGTACGTTTGTTACTTCTTCAAACTCAAACGGTT
The DNA here is from genome assembly GCA_949319445.1 of Mythimna lalbum. NCBI lineage: Eukaryota > Metazoa > Arthropoda > Insecta > Lepidoptera > Noctuidae > Mythimna > Mythimna lalbum. Next base: position 11,211,461 of record OX439371.1, on the reverse strand, counting down.
TTAATTTAATTATCAGTTTTTATTTAATCCCGAAATAGAGTTAATCCCGAATTAACAATTGGGGATTATTAACACAAAGTACAAAGGTGGACTTAATACCTTAAACTTTTTCTACCAGTCAACCTAGAATGGTGAAGAGACAATATGGTAGGTGCATAAAAAGAAAATTTTATTTAATTCATGAATCCCCAAGCGACCACCGGTGGCCGCGCATCTATTGTCTTACTATTGTGTCTCTAATTGACGGTATCTGAAGGGTTAAAAAACAACAAATATTTTGTGGTTTTGAATTAAAAGTACATAATTAGGTTTAACTTAAATACGTAGTTTAGTTAACATTTAAGTTTCATAAATATTAGTGAATTTAATAAAAAATATTAATTGAAAAAAAAGTACCTACAGACATATCTAACACAATTTCTCAATAGACAAATTGAATTTCACTGAAGATCAATTTTTGTAACCATCTTGGTAAAAGGGGCGAATTGGACATTAATTGTCACCCCTGACCTATTTACGTATTGAAGCTTTGGTGACCCATTCCGTTAGCCACCTCTATGATTTATAAACTAACTAGTTAGTGCCAGCGGATTCGCCCGCGTGACAGTAGAAAATTGTCCCAAGAGAACATACTCCCAGAATAAAAACAGACATGATCTACCCGTGTTCCAAGTTTTATCGCAATCGGTTCAGCCGTTTAAATGTAAAGAAGTAACAAACACAAACTTTCAGTTTTATAATTATTGGATAAAGATAAACGTAACTGGTCACACTATTTAATTCATGAATCCCCAAGCGACCACCGGTGGCCGCGCATCTATTGTCTTACTATTGTGTCTCTAATTGACGGTATCTGAAGGGTTAATTCTATCAAGAAATATATTTTTTCTGCACATCAGATCTTTTACATGGGTTGCATGTAAAAAATCTGATGTCGTTAAACGTCAACAAATCTCATACTTTTGGTAATTAAAAAAAAGAGAAAGTTTGAATACCAACGTTAAGGAAATATTGTTAATTAAAAACCTTTTTTACCCATCGTAATTCAATTTTAAATATATCATTTGATAGAGTTTCAAAAACTAAGTCAAGTTTCTCCAACTAGTCTTTAGGACCTTGCTTTCTTTTTCTTTATTATGTTAGTGTTTGTAAATTAATTCAACAATTCTTCTTGAATTCCAAATATTTTTAATTACGACCAAATCATGTGAAGACAATTTAGTCCAGTTTTATTCATTTTCTTTGAAGATAAAACATTTACTCGTAATATTTGTTAGTACAGTAACCGTTTGAGAAGTTTCTACTGAGGAATTAGGGTGTGTAATTGGGCTTGAAGGCGATGACCTAGCAATATTTATTGGGGATGTATACCTATGTATGCTGACATGCTTAAATGTATTGTGCTGAGGAGTTTGTCTGAGCGATGACTAGGTTAGGAGAATTTGGGTTAGATAGCTAGGGCTGTAAGATTTTTCGAAAGAGTTTTTGGGTAAGTTATATTTTTTTATTTAAAAATATAAGGTCACCACAGTACAGGACCAAAACACTATTATTCCAAAATCTTTAAGACAAATAAACAGCCTTATTAAATACTTATGTGAATAAACTTCAAATAAACTTAAAAATTAATGTATTATATTTACAGGTTTGGTACGGCTTGTCATGGAAGATACTTAATACTTGGATGGGTGTTACTTTTATTTTATTATTTAACCTTTAACCTTAATTAATTATTTTCTATTATTAATAATAATAAAGGACTAACACCTTAGGAGGCTCGCGTTAGGCGGCTGGATCAAGGGCTTGATTCAGAAAGAGGTACTTCTGAACATGACTCGTATAGTTACTATAGTTAGGAGGTTTCTTTCTCTGGAGCCCTGACGCCGGTAGCTTGGACCCTGTTCCCGATACCGGTGGGCTACTATTTTTATATATTTTTAAATGTTTTTTTTTTTATATTGAAATATTTAAAAATGTAATTTATAAGTGATTATTGAAAATAAAGATAATACGATAATAATAATCCTTTATTTTCAGGCAGCTAAGGCCCATAGATCAATACACAAAATTAATCATTACAGAATATTGTGACTATTGTGTGTGTTAGACTATTGTAGTACCAGACCACGAGGAAGATCACCTATGAGGTGGACTGGCCAGATAAAAGCTGCAGTGAATGGGTCATCATCACTACATGAATGCACGAAGAAGGCGGCCATCAGAGAGGAGTGGCCGCATGTTGTGAAGCTTGCCACCAACACCTGAAGCACAAAATATATAGGTACAGAAGTCAATCTACATACAAAGCGAGCTCGAGCAACGCTCACATAGACACCGCTCACGAACACGATATCTCGGTAGCGTCTCGGCCCGCTCGTCGAAAAGTTCCGGCTCAAACGCTCATTAGTAGCGTCCACCGAACGTAGGTATAAAAAGTGAAGTACATACATGAGATTGTCTTCTGTACCCAGCTATTTTGTGCTGGTACTAACATGACTTTGTTTAATATGTATAAGATTAGATACAAAATTAATAACTTATAATTTTATGTAACAAAACCTCCCTAATGAACCTATTACATTGTTGATATAAGTTATACTGGTATATCCTTGATAACAATAGCGTCATAAATATTAAGGCTGTCAATACGCGTATATAGAGGGAACTTATCTGCTAGATATTATATAAACGCCTCAGGGTGGCGAGGCGAGGAATTTTGCGGGGAGTGTAGACTGGGTTTGAGATGGCGTTGCGTTTTTCTTGAGAGGAAAACGCTGCGCTTATACGCATTTTTGTCGTGAGAAAGCACTAAGGTCGGTTTTACATAGCATGGATTGAATGACAGCAGGACGAAAATACTACTCTGTCAAGAAAGTACCGGGAAAAGATCAAAAATACACAAAATGTCTGTTATTCATCCAAATTTATTTTATCACCTTCAAAGTATGCTCCTTTAGAAACGATACACTTGCGCCAACGAATAATCCATTCATCGAAACATTTTTTAAACGCTGCTTCTTGAATTGAGTTCAGTTCTCGCCGCGAATTCTCCTTTATGTCTTCTATCGATTGAAAACGGGTGCCACGAAGTGGTAATTTGAGTTTAGGAAAAAGAAAAAAGTCAGCAGGAGCCATATCTGGTGAATATGGTGGTTGCTGGATGGTATTTGTTGAATGTTTGGTCAAAAATTCGTTCACAATGATAGCCTTGTGCGAAGGCGCATTGTCGTGGTGCAAAATCCAAGAATTTTCTTTCCACAAATCTGGCCTTTTTCGTCGAATTTGCTCTCTTAAACGCCGCATAACGCTCAAATAATATTCTTTATTTACCGTTAGACCTTCCGGTAAGAATTCAGAGTGCACAACACCGCGATAGTCAAAGAAAACAGTCAACATGACTTTGACTTTTGATCGACTTTGGCGTGGTTTTTTCGGTTTCGGATCAGTTGGAAGGCGCCACTCCGAAGCTTGTTGACTAGTTTGCATGTCAAACTAGTAAACCCACGTCTCGTCACCAGTAACAATGCGTTTCATGAATGTTGGGTCCGAACTGACTCGTTCTAGCATGTCCTCAGCGACTTTCATGCGATTGAGTTTTTGGAGAAAATTCAGATCTTTTGGGACTAGCCGAGCAGCAACATGTTTCATACCCAAATGATTAGTTAAAATGGTACGGATCGACTCGTGAGATACAGAAAATTCGGCGGCTATCTCTCTCAGAGTTGAATGGGGATTTTCAGTCACTATTTCCTTCACTTTTGCGATGTTAACTTCAGTTGCAGACGTTGACGGCCTACCAGAGCGAGGCAAATCTTCCATCACATCTCGACCGCATTTGAACGCTTTGAACCACTCATAAGCACAAGTTTTTGATAAAGTCGATTCACCGTAAGCCTTCTGTAACATTTTCAGTGACTCCGAACACGAAATTCCATTGGCGATGCAAAATTTAAGACAAACTCTTTGTTCGATATTTTTGTCCATTATGAAATTCGCAATACACACTATATATGATATTACTAAAACCAGCACTGTATTTAATATAAATAACAGATGCAACTCAAACTCCGCGCCAAAATGGAAAACAGTTGTGCCAATCTAACAACTACAAAAAAACAAAAATTTGAATTTGGAACCATAAACAAATCATCCATTCCCGATACTTTTTTGACTGAATGTATGCATAATATATGAGGGAAAAGGACAGTTAGCTACATTATATGAATCTGAAAGCTGTCACTGAGCACCATCTTATAGCGATTATATATAGGTTGTATAGCGATGGCTTATTTCTAAAGATTAGTGTTATTAATGGTTCTGGATGAGTCAGTCACCTGTCTTTATATATATCGAGCCTTTTTAGGAAGAACATCGTAAGCGACAGTGAGCGTTTTTGCAGTACTAGTAGGTTTTCTCTTCCATAATTATAAAGTAGGTATTTACGAAAATATGTAGTAGCAACAATTCTATTAGATCGGTAGTTATATGAAGATATATATATTTTTTTTTATTTATTATCATGAATTAATACTTTTTAATTATGGAAGAGAAAATCTACTAGTACTGCAAAAACGCTCACTGTCGCTTACGATGTTCTTCCTAAAAAGGCTACTGGGGTCAGGGTTATCTGAAAGGAAACTCGAGCCCCGGTATGAAGGCTAGAAGGAACGGGGTGGGGTTTTTAGTCAGTAAGAGTCTAACACTATCTCCCGCTCCACCCAAGAGCGGGGGTTGTCATAAGATGAGTTTTCTGCTTGAATGCTTGCGGACAGCGTTCGGATCTCGACCGAGTCGTTGACAAAAAGAAAAAAAAATGGCTTGAATATGTCTATATATCTACCAAATTGACTCAAATACTCAGTTTTACTGCCAAACTGTGAAAATAAAAATACGTAACAACACAGCACGAATTTTATCACAGTTTCTCACTGTTCAAAATCGCAGCGTCTTTAAAACAAGTGTACAACCCTCTTAGAGTTCGCCGTAATGAGCCCTGGCACAACTTTCTGCAGAGCCGCGAAAGTAGCACGGAAAACTTTAACAGCGTCTTCGTTAGATACTACGATGGAACAGACTTGATACTTTTGATTTATTTATGGTTGGTAATTAAGATAACAGTCGCAGCAGTTACCACTCGGCCACCACGGCGATTTGGTAACTGCTGCGACTTACGAGTTGTAGGTCGGTTGGTTCAAATCCAGCCAGGGGCATTACTTTGTGCAATTTATTTCATCACCATAGCTCTCAAAACGGTGAAGAAATACATCGTGAGGAAACCGGCAGGTCCTAGAACCAAAAAATTCGAAGACATGTGACATCCACCAACCCGCGCTTGGCCCGCGTGGTGGATTACGGCCCATTCCTTCTCCTAAAAAGGAGGCCTGAATAAACTAGTGCGCTTCACCATCAACTATTGCATCGCTGCTTACCATCAGGTGGGATCGTAGTCAAATACTAGTTTATATCAGATAAAAAAAAAAGAATAAAAGGAAATGGCACCGCTGACTAAACAATCTTGTGGATATTGGTCACGGTATGAAAATGAGACATGGAAAAATGAGGAGCATGTCGTTATGAAACTCAATGCCTTGCGCTGATAACGATACGACATAATCAGCCATATAATATTCTCTAGGAGAGTAATCCACCACGCGGGTCCAGAGTAGAATGGTGGGTATCACATATTTTAAAATGTTTGGTTCTAGGACATGGCGGTTTGGTTACCATGGTTTTCTTTACTTGAGAGCTGTGGTGGTGAAATAAATAACAAAAAGTAATGCGCCTAGCTAGATTTTAACCCGCCAGATACAACTCGTAAGTCAAGGTATTTACCTCCAGGCCACCACTGCTCAACGACAACTGATAACGATAATTTTAAATGATGATGAAAAAAATCAACTTCAAGGGATGCTTGTTTTTTTTTTAATGTGCAATTTTGAATTAATATTTTTTGTCAAATTTACAATTTTAACGTATACATAAAACTATTTCGTTACCAATAAAATAAATTAAAATAAATTAGTACCTTAATTTTTTACATTTTAAAAACCATTTATTTCCAAAATTCAAAGCATATTATTTCAAATAAACCATTTACAAGCGCTTTTGAAATGTCAAGAAGTCAATCAATAAAAAAAATTGCTAATTGCTCATTTCAAAGCGTAGATCTCCATGGAGAAGAATGTGCAAGAAACTCCATGGACACTCTTTTTAATCATGTTATGTAATTACAATATCTCTGTTACCCGTTTGTTGTCTCTGTTACACGTTTCGTTACACACTTTTTAAGCTATTGCATAGCTTCTATCGCAGGCCTTGAGCGTGGAGACCGAATCCAGAAATTCCGTAATGAAAAAAATTTAACACCCCCCACTAAATGGTTGTCATGGCAACTTGTCAACTTCAATCACAAATATCAACAATCACAAATATCACAAATATCAAATCACAAATAATTATCACATAATAAAGAATTAATAATTAATAAGAAAAAAAAATGCATAAATAAAATAAATATATAATTATAATTGCATAAGTTAAAAGTTAAAAAATGCTATGCAATAGCTTTACCGCGGCAATCTCCAAGTGCCACACGTCTTTTTTTTTTATCTAGACAAGTAACAAACATTTTCCCACCCTCTACTATAATAACTTCCCAAATTCTCAAGTACTAACCAAAACCGGATTTGACCTTAACACAATAATCTTACAAAATTAGCACACTGGACTACCCCAACCCTTCAAGACTAACCCTTTCCCACGCGATGACCACTGTCCGGTAACGTCTTGGGGTCAATACAACCCTTGTATTGTCATGATAAAAACCTGTTCTGAACAAGAAAATAACTGATATTTCTAGTAAAACTAGTTTTGGTTCCCACACTGGACTCATGGTTTGTCTTTTATGATAATTCGAGTTGTTATTGAAAGTATTTGAAGGGTTGTACTGACCAAGAGGCTAAAACTTGTAATCGTTGAATATCTGTAACAAGTCTGCTTATTGTTATTTTAATACTTTTGGAGTGTAAATTATTAGTAAAATGTATGTATGTCTGTCACTTACTAAATGTAGTAGGTATAGAAACATTTTTGTTTTGGGTTGTAGAAATGATTTTTTTTGCACCGGTAGACGCAGTATTGAAAGGCTTCCTACAAGGTAGACCAACGACCTGGCGAGGGACACAAAAATCCAATGAATGAGATATTTTTTTTCTCTCGTTAATTTAGCTTTTTTTTTAAAAAAAAAAAAATGCCCCATTACAAATAATTCTTGTCACATGGGTGCACTCACAAATATAAACTCACATACACTAGACACGGCCCGGTGCGAGAGATCGTTGCCACCGATTGCCCCCACGAAGACACGACGGTGCGTTGCCTAAGCGGGGCACACTTCTACCGTATTCTCCACAGTGTACAGTGGAAACTATTCTGGTTTAAGGAATGCAAAAAAAAACATAATTTAAAACCATCTATTACGTAACCACAAGTATCAAAACGACTCCATCCACGAACTACGCGCCTGAGATAAATTTTGGAGCGTCAGTGAAATTTTAATAACTAATTTTCTTGTAGGACTTGCTCGCGATCCCGATCCCGCCTTGCAACCGAAAATATACGTAGAATAACATAGGCTGGTATGTATTGTATAGACACATGAATTTGAACATTATTTTGATGTAGTAAAGAGTTAAAATTTGCGGCAATTTCCATTGTGTTTTGTATTCTTGTACTTAAAGTCGGTTTTGAGGCTTCATAGTATTTTTTCGAACCAGGACAAGTACTGGTGTGATTTTTTCAATTCAATTATGTACTTTTCAAGTTTATCTACGACATTTCTTCACCCCGTACCTTGGAAACGTAAAGACATTGGTTCCGTTTTGGTCATTCGTAGATCTTTGACAGTTGTAAGGAGTACCTAGTCGGTCTAGTGGAGTTCTCGCTTAGGAGTATCGCGTTGCCTAGGAACTGGGTTGTAAAGGTCTGATATAATCAGTCTCTCCATGTAAAACAGGGGTGTTCAGCCGCATCTAGTAAGACTGGAAACCGACCCCAAGCTAGTTGGTTGTTACAGAGATGATGTTGATTCCATGGTGTAGATAGTCAGCAAGGTGGGATACGGACAGTTCCAGAAAACAGTAACTTTCAGAAGGCAACGGCCAGGTTAATAGGTTTGAAATAATCACTACATAGTAGAAAAAAAAGTCGCTTATTCTGTCCCTATATCCCTATGTAAGTAGGTACGCTTAAATCTTTAAAAAACTGCGCAACGGATTTTGATGCGGTTTTTTTTAAGTTAGAGTGATTCGAGAGGAAGGTTTATATGTATAATATTGCACCCGAGCGAAGCCGGGGCGGGTCGCTAGTATAATATTATTTTTGTTTTAAAATATATTTAGCAATTTCGCAACTTTTCCCTACTTCTTCGATGCATCTTGGATTTTTAGAAACATTTTTTCACTTAAAATTGGTGGTTAAATTTTCTTCAAAGTGTACATTAAATCATATGTAAATCAGTGTTGCCATAATGAACGGCCTCAAGTTGGAAAGTCGCCCACGAGGTGAAGTATTTACCTCGTGAGGGTCACGGGAATCCGATGGATGCGAAATGCACTTTAGCAATCGTTGCGGCGACACTTCGGAGAGGCCTATGTCCAACACTGGACATCTATCAGCTAAAATAATGATAATGATCATTTATACTGCACCTATGTACCATATAAAAAAAAAAAAAACGAAATACATACAGACATCGAAATACTGCTCTACATGACTGTCATTTGTGTCTCTACACAATTTCATTTCAAATGTGCCCAGAAAACTGGCAACATTGCCACGTCGAATGCCAATACCAATTCTTTGGGTAGCCAGCAATAATTACAGAAACAGGGAAGCGAAATAATCAACTATAATTAATTATAAATCAATTAAAAACTTACACTTGTGTGAATACGAATTTAAGGCTGCTAAACATAGAAAGACCAGTATAACTTGGTCCTTCGTCGGATTTAAAATGTGTAGAAAATTGGTCCTTTTATGTTTGGGTTCGTCTGAAGACTTGGAACGTAGTGGGTGTTTCGCAAATTGCCTTAGGGGTGGGAAAAGGGGGTTTAAGGGTGGAAAAGCGTGAAAATTACACAAGAAAATTTCACCATTCAGCATCTTTGTGTTTTCCTTCAAGATGGCGAACGGCGCGGGTTGGCTTGTGGAGTAGAGAGGTGCAAGTGTGTTTGTAAACGAATTTGCTTTGTATTTTAAGTATTTTGTTGGTTGAAACCTATGTGGTCAAGTAAACCATTTGTTTTTAGTTCTACTGTTTTTCTTTGGTTGAGTTTTATGTCGACATTGTTTAATAAAGTTTTATCAAATTCAACATTTCACATCTACGCTACATGCAATTATGTATGCTAATAGTGTTACATGGAAACGTCTCACATGGTAAACCGTAATGGATATTAAGAGCGTATTGATAATGTCATCGGTTTTAAAACGGTTCAATAGTATCAATCTTCATATCGCCAAATACTTTGTCATTCTTATTGTTTATTGTACACACCATAAAAAAAATAATTAAATAGTACAGCTGATGTACACAGGCAAGTTTAACTCACAATAAAATAATATCTAAGAATTAAACATAAATTAGAACATTTTTTCACTGACATTATTGTCAATTGATTTTTTTTTTTATATATTAAAATCTTAACCATAGTGTTTTTTGTCGAACTATCGAACTCCTCTAAAACGGCTTGACCGATTTTATGTTTTTTTTTTGTGTATTACTAGATATGCCTTGAGCTTCGCCTGCATACATAAAATATAGCCTATGTTACTCGAGAATAAAGCAACTTTCTATCGGTAAAACCATTTTAGCAATCTTACAAACAAAAAAAAACATCTTTATTATATTATATTGGTATTTTTACTCTCCCACCTCCACCATATTTTGTTTCAAACACGACGGTCTTTGATTTTGATAATTTATATGTCAGCACAATATTTGCTAGGTCAGCTAGCTAAACATATAAATGGAAAGCTGTCTAAAAAGTTCAGTAGCACCTTTCTGCCCAGCGCTCGCGACAGGAAGTCGGCACAATGGAAGTCTCGGCTTCTTTGATCATCGCGTTAATTAATGTTTCTTGTGTATTATATTATTTACTCGTAGGTACCTTCAGAGAACAATTGTTTTATCATTATTGTGGCCTGTTTGTTCTTGTTTATTTAGTCATTTTTAAGCAGAAACCGAAAAAAAAATATATTTTTCAATACACTGACTCGAAAACCCGCTCTTACCTCTACCACTATTTTCCGCACGAGTGCAGAAAATTCACGAGCTCATCCCCGTCACAATTGATTGTATTTATCGTATCAGGCTGGGCGCTAAGCTTTCCCGAGTCGCGCGGCAACCTCCACTTATTTATATTTTCATAAGTGTATTGAAAAACATCGTTTGATACACATGCTTTCTTAGTACACCAATATATAACGGTATAGCACCAATTTTAAATTATATTATAGGTACAATGACTAATAATTGAGCAGGAATTTTCTATTGAACAAGTAATGCAAATAATAAGAACTAGCACATCAATTTGAACACGTGTCAAAAAAACAAAAAAAAACAAATCCAAACAGTAACAAAATAACAAGAAAATCAAGTTTACCATTTAAATATCGAATTCCAAAACGAATATTCAAAAAAAGAACCAGTTCCTTTTCAAAATCACGTCGATTTATCGGCGCGAACCAGTTAACCCTATATTTTGATGACGAAAACATCGAACTAGTAACTCGGCCATTTGGTCAACTAGACCCGTACCAAACGTAACTAGTTTAAAGTGCTTTCAAAAGAACCGGTTTCAATATCAGTATTATTGGTTTTTAGTTTATGTTCGGGCCAGGTGTCTTTTGAATAAAAAAGATGTTTTACTAGTTCATTATTTATGTACCAACTAAGAATTACTTGATTGACGCCATGAATTAAATTCCTTGGTCATTTTAAACGCTGGTATGCCTATTTTGGCAAAATCTCAAGCAGCTTTCTCGTAAGAAGGTGACTGTAGTATCTTCATAGTGCTAAAGGTTCCCAATTGCCTATCTAATACTGATTCTTAGAGTACTTATACTCGTATTTGAGTATTTTATGGTAGAGGTTATCCGAAAGTAGCTCGAGCCATGTAGGTGTGAAGGCTAGAAAGAACGGGGTGGGTTTTTAGTCAGTAAGAGTCTGACACTATCTCCGGCTCCGCCCAAAAGCGGGGGTTGTCATTGGATAATTTTCCCCATCATAAAAAAAGAAACCCGTCAAGCATTGTTCTGTCACAACTCAAGAAATCAAAGTATAAATTGAAGAAAAAATACTAAAATCGCTTTTAAAGATACTAAAAATGGTGATTGGAGAGATGAAGATAAAATATGAAAGAATATACACAAACCTTAAACATTTAATTGAGATTCAGAATTTAAAAAAATACGTATTTCCTGGAACAAGTTTTGTTAAATATTAAGTAGAAATGGAAATCGTAGTTAAAGACAACAGCGCGTTAAGGCGTTATCGTTTTTTTTTTTCGCGTTGCTTTTTTATCAAACATAGCGTTAAATAAAACAACAAGCTTTCAATTACGTTGACGATAGACGAATAAGGGGGTCTACTCGCTTTCTCCGTAAAACGAAGTTTCGATTGAAATTTCGCGTGTTTCCTACCACGGTTCCTTTCGTTCCCGAAATTTATTACAAACAAAAATTGTTTGACGCACCGAATCTCTAAACCTACTCTCATTAGTTATGTTACAAAAAAAAATAAGAGAATTGTTTGCAATTTTAACTTCAAATAAATATCGTTTGTTTACGAAAGTTTCGTTTCGGAGAAAGCGAGTAGACCTCCAGTAACGGCCTTCTTCACACAAAAGCAACAAAGAAACAAAAGCCAATCTAAACCTATTCAACCCTAAAAACTATCTGACATACACTATCGAACTGCTATCATTTCGAACAAAATCAGCGATACAAAAGCCCGGGGTGGTAAGTTACCCTACAAAGGCTGGGCAAATAAGCCATTAAAAGCGTTGCGACGGTACTGGGCTATAAAATCTCTGCTTCTTGCCCCCTTCCGCACCCTACGGGGGAGGGAGTGCCCCCACCCCCTTTTCGCGATAAACTGCTTTTATGCCGTTCCATAGTATAATTAAAATGGTATGACATTTTCTGGAGTTAGATAAAATATCTAAGAAGCAGTGGCAGGGTTGGTTCGCAGTCGTTTGTTATTTTGTTTGTGTGGGGTAGCGTAATAATAATGTATGTGTGTTATGTATGTGTGCGTGTTTTCAGACTTACTATGTTGATAGAATGAACAGTAATCTTGTTTGGATGGAAGTAATTTAGTGCTGAGTAATCTTGGGTTAAAAGACGCTGACAAATTGACATTTTAATTAGTGACTAGCCATTCTCGAAATGATTGGGGCATAGGCCTTTCCCAAGTGTCGCCACAACGAACTCGTTCTGTATGTTATCCGCGAATCTTACCAGGTCATCGGTTCACCTTGTAGGAGGTCTGCCAATGCTACGTCTTCCGGTGTGTGATTGTCACTCCAGAATCTTTCAGCCCCATCGACCATCTGACATATTCCAATGATTTGTAGGACAGAGCACATTGCTCATAGAACGAATGGTCGTATAATTACATAATATAACTAAATTATAAATCAATGTAGCATAGCATAGCATAGTCCGTTTTAATGTTCCCACTGCTGGGACTCAGGCCTCCTCTCTAGGAGAGGGAATGGGCCGTAATCCAACACGTGGGCCCAGTGCGGGTTGGTGAATGTCACATATCTTCGAATTTTTTGGTTCTAGGACATGCCGGTTTTCTCACGACGTTTTCCTTCACCGTTTGGGAGCAGTGGTGATGAAATAAATTATGCAAAGTAATGTGCCTGGCTGGGTTTGAACCCGCGACCTACAACTCGTAAGTCGGGGCCGTTACCACGGCCACCACTGCTCAAAAAAATCAATATAGGCCAGCGATTAAATCAATCTTATTCATTATATCCTTGAGTAGTGCGACCTTGAAGAGGTCATTTCAAGGAAATCCAATCCAGAAACAGGTCGATGTTCAAGGTTAAGCAACGATTACCGAGGTCAGTATGTGGATGGGTGGGTCTAGTGATTAGGTTCAGCACATTACGGGATATCTCACTACCATATAACTGTATTGTGTCCGGGTGTATGTGTATTATTAATAATTATGATTAATTCTGCTTACTCACAGTGACAACCAACCACACACAACATTCACACTTCACATTCATGTGTGTATGTTAGGTACTCTTTTTGACTGGCCTGTTGGTCCAGTGGTTAGTAGCCCTGACCGCTATGCCGGAGGTCGTGGGTTCAATTCCCACCCAGGACAAATGTTTATGTGATGAGCATGATCATTTGTTCTGTGTCTGGGTGTAATTTATCTATAATATGTATGTATTTAGAAATATATAAGTATGTTTATCAGTTGTCTAGTACCCATAACACAAGCTCTGCTTAGCTTGGGACTAGACGGCGTTGTGTGATAGTTGTGGAATATTATTATTATTCTTTCACGCTCAAACCTCAGAACGGATTTGGGTTAAATTTGATACACAGGTAGAACATGTCCGCCAGAGACAGAAACAGATGGAAAGACATCATAAGGGATAAAGTGATGAAGCAGGGAGGTCACGACCCTCAGCATTGAGGAATACGACGCAAGGAGGAGGAGACCATGTCCTGGAATAGCAGATAGGATACTTTTTGTGACCTGAGTTCCAACGGTGGGAACATTATAAGGCCGACTATGCTATACTTTTTATTCCGGGAATATGTTCTTTTCGGGTAACTTTCTACGTAATGCTACGAAGTCCTTCAATGCTCTGTCGTAGCTCGTAGCATTTACGTAGCACTTTCGTGGCACTTGCGTAGCACTTTTGTAGCACTTGCGTAGCACTTTTGTAGCACTTTTGTAGCACTTGCGTAGCACTTGCGTAGCACTTTTGTGGCACTTGAGTAGCACTTTTGTGGCACTTGCGTAGCACTTTTGTGGCACTTGCGTAGCACTTTTGTGGAACTTGCGTAGCACTTTTGTAGCACTTGCGTAGCACTTTTGTGGCACTTGCGTAGCACTTTTGTAGCACTTGCGTAGCACTTTTGTGGCACTTGCGTAGCACTTTTGTAGCACTTGCGTAGCACTTTTGTGGCACTTGCGTAGCACTTTTGTAGCACTTGCGTAGCACATTTGTGGCACTTGCGTAGCACTTTTGTGGCACTTGCGTAGGACTTTTGTAGCACTTGCGTAGCACTTTTGTGGCACTTGCGTAGCACTTTTGTGGCACTTGCATAGTCTACACTTAATATAATACTGAGATAAAGCTTTTTGTTTTTTTTTTTTTTGTTAGAGGTAATCTCTGGAAGTACTGGTCCGATTCCTAAAATTTTTTCACAGATTAAAAGCTGATTTATTCCTGTGTGATATAGGCTATAGGTATTTTATGTACGTGGGCGAAGTCGCGAGTAAAAGCTAGTTGAATATAAAACCATACTTTTGAAACGTAGGTATAATTTTCTGTTTGGTGTATTGTTAGGAGATTATAGTTTTGAGTTGAAAATTATGAGTCTTACGTGTCCAGTCAAAATCAAAGCATTTATTACAAATAAACTATGAATTGTCACAAAGTCATTGTCACATGTCATTATATTAATTGCACATTCCGAAGCGTAGATCTCTACGGAGAAGAATGTACAAGAAACTCCATGGAGACTATTTTCAATCATATTATGTACTAGCTTTTGCCAGCGGCTTTGCCCGCGTACATAAAATATAGCCTATGTCACTCAGGAATAAAGCAGCTTTCTATCGGTGAAAAAATTTTAGGATTCGGACCAGTACTTCCAGAGATTACCCCCTACATACAAACTTACAAACTTACAAATTTTACCTCTTTATAATATTAGTATAGATTGTGATATTGATATTTAAAAATTTTATTGACCGATCAAGCTTTCGAAGTAATAAAGAAACAATTTTTTTTTTAATTTTATTTATTTATTTTATTCTTTATTGTACACCACATAAAAAAAGAGATTTGAGATTTGGGATTTGGTTTTTTTTTTGAGAGATTTTAGTTGGGGAGCTAGGGTCATAGTTTTTTTTTTTAATTGTTTGAAAGAGTTATCATGCCTCTAGATGGCAAAGGCCGACTAAAAAAACACAGGTGAGTTGTACTCAGTAAATGTCTGACACTCTGTGTTTTCTGATAGCTATGACCTAGGGATCTTTAAGTCAAAAGTGAACAGGATAACAAAATTCTAAGCATACGTGTTCCATCATTGATCATATCATCACTTGCCATCAGGTGAGTTAGTGGTTAAACGCGAGCCTATGAACAATAAGAATAAAAAAACAAGCTTTTAATTAAAATCGTTTTTTATAGCTTTGCCTACCTATATAATTAATACTCGTCAATGCAAATCCTACGAGCCTAAACCCGATGGGGTTGTGTCGTTTACTACCAAGTTCCTATAGTCATCTTCTGGTTCCATCATCAGATCAGCTCTTCGTCATAAATATTTGCATTGTCATCTGATTTACACATGCATGCAAAATTTCAGCTCAATGGGTAACTGGGAAGTGAAGATTTGATTACAGACAAACATCGGGACAGGTGAAACTAAATAAAAGCTTGTAATTAGCGCAAAAAGGTTATTTAATTGTATCCAGTCTTCACTTGTATTGTCATCATCAAATTGGGATTACATGTTTGTTTCAAAATGCTTCATGAAGGCTTCAAGATTTCATTCTTCTTGTATTTTCTTGGTTTTCCATCTGGATAACTTCATCGTGACCTGTAATAGAATTGTTTAAATAAATTTACAGAACTATTTTATGATTAACCTACTTTAAAATGTAAAAGATATATTTTTTTTTATTAATCCCAAAACTATAACTCTCTTGACTGGCTGGTTGGTTAGTGGTTAGTGACCTTAATTGCTATGTCGGAGCTCGTGGGTTTGATTTCCACCCAAGACAAATGTTTTTATGAAGAGTGCGATCGATTCTGTTCTGTATCTGGGTATAGTGCGCTTCACTATTACCGATTGCATTACTGTTTACCATCAGGTGAGATGACTGTCAAGCTTTTATTAAAAAAATATATATATAAATAGCTAATAAAAGTGTTATTTTTCTGAAATTAATTTGAATTTAGAATTGAAAATTGAAAAGAAAAGGGAGTTAGTGATAGTTTGACGGGTGACAAGACAGAATGGAAGAAAAAACGTGTGGCGCCGGCCCCAAGTAATATGGGATAAGGGCAGGAAGAAGAAAAAGAAGAAGAATTTGAAATTAGAATGATATTAAGACTGAGTGGTATACACGTTTAGTCCAAAAACCTATTCTCATAAACAATGCCAATACATTCGATACTCTAACTCCTCGACAATTATTTTGAATTCGGAATTCAAATTGCATTTGTATAAAAGAGGTAACATTAGTAAGTAAGTATGTGTAAAGTATTTACTTTTTTTATTGCAATTTATTTTGCACGTTTACGTGTACGTGTAGATATTAATTTATTTGTATTTTATAATTTTTTCATTGGTAGTTTTGTACATTAATTGTATCCTTTTATACTTGTAAGAAAGAAAAATAAATAAAATGTTTTGATATACGCTTTCATGCAGATATTATAGGCAAAAAAGTAGTCGACATTTTTAAGGCACACTTAGTTAATAGAAAAAACTAAATGGCTAATTCTGGATTTTAGATAGAAAGGTGTTAAAAACAAATATGTTTTGATAAAAATATAATATATTATACCACTTCCATCACTCGCTGTCTCAAATGTTCACCTTTTGGGTCTTTCTCAACACACTATTTAAGTAGAGAACTTTTTGCCACTAAAAAAAACGTCTTACAAACCGCACTCCCTCTTCAAAGATCGCCATAAGTAGTAACTCAATAATCTTCAAACATTAAAACGTTATAGAACAACCACAAAATATAAAGACCCACAATAGACGCGACTAATCTCCTAAAATCAATACCTTTTTACCTCTAACCCCCGAAAATTTTCCAAACTACACCCCCGCTCCCCCCCTTTTCAATTTAAACGACAAAGTATTATTTAATTTTCACCGTCTTTTCACCATTGTAAGGCACTGAGTGAGAGGGAAGGAGAAGCTCCCGTTCTTTACTAAGACATTGTCTATCTCTGTCGCGCTTTCGTTTTTGTCTGGGTGTGAGCGAGACAGGTATACGCAAGACGATCGCGCTCCGTTTTCTTAATGACGTCATATAGATTTATAGATGTGTTTGGGGGGTGTTTCTCCGCCCAGTGGGGTGCAAAGTTTTTACGGCCGGGCTTTATAGTGGGGTTTTTCTATGATGTTTTATTGCAGTTGTTTTGTTTTTTTTTTTTGCTAAATATGTTATGAAAGTTATCGTTTTAGAACAGATGAGCTTGTTCTTTTTTTTAATAAAAAAATATATGAGTTGGTTTGAGCTTGCTTTTTTATTTTTCTAATAAAAGTTGATAGTTCAACGTGAAAATTTTGTAGTTTTTAATGTCTGAAAAATGAGGCACTTTATAGCTATTCAGTTTTATGTTGTTTTTATAATGATCAAGCTTTATTTAATTTAATTAAAAATTCTTAACAATTAAAGTGACTTTCGTGGGTTGTAGTCTCACAAAATAGATTGTGTTAGGAGTGATATGAAAGAAAAAGGAGTTAGTGATAGAGTGATGACTTTTAGGATGGAAGAAAAAAACATATTGCGCCGAACTTAAGTAAAATGGGCGAAGGGCAGGAAGATGATGATTGCCGTATGTAAAAGTATAATTCGTAGAAAACCGAGAAGTATTAGCACACTTATATAAACAATCTCATAATTTATATTTCAAAAAACAATTTAAAACTTAATATGAAAAACATGTAGGCATAATACCTAATCACGCACCTTAAAGTCAACCCCAAAAAACCTAATTCCATCACCAACCTCTAATTAAAAAGAAATCGCCACGTTCCAAATTTAAATTACGAACGGCATTACATTTATATTCAAGGCAAAGGCATGAAACGATTCAGCCAGCACCGTGCGTTCGAAATACGAAAAAGCCGATGTAAATCGCCTAATCTTGAGACCGTGCTCATGACGTATGTACGGCACGTCGCGTCGAATCGAAGTTCAAATTAGGAACACGCGCCATCTTGGACATGTCACAGAGTAGCAAAATTCTATAACAAGTCTTTTAAAATGGAACAGAGTGCTAAAAACTCAGAGGGTATTTTTTTAGACTGTGTGTTTGGAAGGTATGGTAGTTTGTACAGGAATTGTGAGGCAAATAGAGGAATCTTGGGCGCTTTAATCCAGCAATTACGCATTTTAATGGCTTTCGTTGGTGCCTCTGGTTTTAATATTCCGTTCCTTGTTTTACTGCTCAGCTTAGCTGCTTAGGCCGTACGGTATTAATGTATTTAGTTATTTTAATTGTAATCTCGGTAAGGTTTTGATATCGCGAAGATGATTACTGAAAGGTTTGGTTTATTGAGGATTGTTAAAGAGGATTTTGGGTACCTATACATATTATTATTATTACAATAGAATTGTGAAGCTATGGTTTATAAGTACTTGGAATATTTGTAAAAAAGTTTTTTTTTCCTTTATTCTAGATTAATGTCCTAGATAGAATGTAATTACTCTATTCAAGTGTGAATAAATGCATTTGAATTTGATTATAAGACCAGTAGGTATACTGTTAGGTTTTCTTCACGAAGATTTGTATTTTACTTACTGTAACTGTACGTGTACTAAGCTGTATTTAACCTAGATTATATAAAAAAAACCGCTTCGTTTTTCGCTTTAAATTCATGCTACAGAAAAATAAGTCTCTTTATAAGAATATCAACAGTTTCAGTACCTAACACTTATTCGAAACATAAAAAAATAATTAACACTTATTTCCAAAACATAAAAAAATCATCTAATTCATTCATCATCATTATTTTAGCCGAAAGACGCCCACTGTTGGACATATGCCTACTATTTTTCCAAGCGTTGCCCTAACGACCGGTCTTGTGCGTCTCGCATTCATTGGATTCCCGCGACCCTCACCAGGTCATCGGTCTACCTTTTAGGAGACCTTCAACGCTGCGTCTTCCGTTACGTGATTGGCACTCTAGAACCTTTCGTCCCTATCGACCAACGTTCTGCAAACAATATGCCCTGCCAACTGCCACTTAATTTTGGCAACTAATTCATTATTCATATTTAAAAAAAAAAACAACATAACATCCCAACCCACTAAAAACCGAAACGCCAACACAAAAACAAAAAACTACCCACATTTAAATTTTTACACGACAGTAACAAAAAACTAATTTGAACACAATAAAACTTCGCGTCTCCTGTGTGGCATTAAAAGCGAATTTCGCATTCGAAACGCAAAGGTTGCTGGCAGAGCATAAAATTCTGAACGCGAAAGACGACCGGCGCTTATTAAAACGCCAGCTTTGCAAAGTTAAAATTAAACATGAAAAACGGCGCCCCCCTAACTCCCCGACTACCTGGGGGGCGGACGAACAACTATGCTCTAGTCTTAGGGGTGGCAGGAATTTAGAAATTAATTTTAATAGCGAAATTTTTTTTTACTAAAATCACAAGCAATAGAAAAGTGTGACAAAAAATATTTAAAGTTTTTGAATATCGTAATTAGAGCACAATAGAAAGAGAATGAGAAAGCGAACGCCGGCGTTCGCTTGGGGTTTAAGGAATGAATTAATAATCATTTCTTTTTTTATGCATCTGCCATGTTTTCTCTTTACCACCTTTGGTTGACTGGTAGAGAATGCCTAAGGCATTAAGTCCACCTATGGACCTTTGTGAATAAAAAAACGTAAACAAAATCGGAAAAGAATGAATATATGTTAATAAAACTGCTAGTTTTATTGTGTAAACGTAAAATACAAATTTTACGCGTTTTCTGTGTTAATAACGCCAAAGTCGCTGCATGTAAACAGATAATTTATAATGTTCTAACTGTTAGGACTCAGGCCTCCTCTCTCAGAGAAGGTTGAGCCGCATTTCACCTGGCATGTTTTACCACAGTTATGCCTGCGCAAGCCGGTTTGTCCATGGAAAACAATGCCTTATGATTCATATGCATTCATAAATAAGGAAGTTTTTGCGTTGTTTATGGGCCTACCAGGTCCATAAAAAACTTAAGAAATACACAACCAATTCTATAAAAGTATTAGGCATGTTTTATTTTCATTTCAGTAATTTACAAAGAACAATATATCAGCTATTGACTGAAGACTAAGTTCATGAATTCACAAGACATTATATATAACTATGACATAGTATATTGAAAGTCAAAATCTCACAATTTCTCCAGCGCGACAACCCTATAAAATTTTATTTCGCCGCGAAATTTGTAAATTTATGTAAATATTCCGCGTCTTGGGGCAGGAGAGGGGAGAGGGGGAATAAGGCGAACCTAGAGTTACAAGTGCGAGCGGTGCCGCGGTACTAAACGAGTTCATGCTACTTGCTTTTATGTTACGTGTGTTATTTGTTTTTTGGGAATTTATGTGCGTGTTATTTCGACGGGAATAAATTAAAATAGTTTTTTGATTGCCTAATAATTTAACTGGCCTCTTGGTCTAGTGGTTAGTGGCCCTGACTGATATGCTGCAGGTCGTGGGTTTAGTTTTCACCGAAAACAAAAATATTTGTGTCATGAGCACAATCTTGTTCTGTGTCTGATTGTAATTTATTTATAATGTATGTATTTAGAAATATATAAGTATGTTTATCAGTTGTTTAGTAGTCATAACACAAGCTCTGCTTAGCTTAGGACTAGACTTAGTACTGGCGTTTGTGTGATAGTTGTGGAATATTATACAGGATGTAAGGGACAGGTCTCTGCAAAGTTTAAGGACTTGCTTAGTAGACGAAACTGAATAACCTTCCACAAGATTTTTTATCCGAAAATGAAAAAAAAAATCGGCCTCTCCACACAAAATTATTAACTTGATTAGACAGTTTGTATAGAGAGGCTAATTTTTTTTTATGTTGTATATTTATTTGACTTTGACATACTAATATTCTAAAGAGGTAAAATTTGTTTTTTTTTTTTTTGTTTGTACGAGGTAATCTCTGAAAGGACTAGTCCGATTTCTGACATTATTTCACCGATAGAAAGTTGCGTTATTCCTGAGTGACAAGCTATATTTTATGTAGTTACACGGGTGAAGCTACGGGAAATAGCTAGTGGCATTATATTAAAATTCTTAATTTTAACGTCTTCAAGTTGTAAATTAAATGTACCTTCCATATCGATATGAAAAAATAAAAGTACTCAATTACCTACAAATTGAGTACTTTTATTTTTTCATTTATAACATACTTATGTAATTATCTATAATGGGTACATAACCAGAATGGAAGAGTTTTTTGACACCATATTTTAGTTTGATTTTAGTTGTAAATAGCGTAAATAACCTATTTTATAATTTTTTTGTTTGACTTTTTATAATTTAATGTTATTTAATTATGGATATTTCAAACCAGAAATCAATTAATTAATTTATTTAAAAAAACTACCTTTTTAACCACTCGACTTTTCTCTCATCCGTCTCTGAATGAATGAAAAATCTCTTTAAAAACTCTCATCAAATTCACGGTACTTATTACCAAATCATATTCTGTTCAAGGAAATGAAAACTGGCTACACAGATACTGGGTACATGTCAAAGTTCAACGGGGCTTGAACCCCCGACCTTTCGGCCGCTGTAACACCTTGCCCGCTCTAAAATTCTTGCTTCTACATAATCGATGAGCTTAATTTAAAACTTGATTAAAATTGTAAAATAATTATGCCTAAGGTAGGTGTCATATAGCCGTGGAATAACGGTCATTGACCCACCTACATTTGTTGACATTCTTAATTTCAAAAACCGAAATCCTTATTTAATATTATATAAGCGAAAGTGAGTTTGTTACGTCTTCACGCCTAAATGGCAAAACCGATTTTGATGAATTTTGGTACAGAGATAGTTGGGACCCTGGAGACGAACATAGGCTAATTTTTTTTTTTTTATAGAGAAAAGGGGAGAAATAGTAAAGTATATTAATAAACGCGTGCGAAGCTGCGGGTAAAACTAGTAAAGACATAAAGCTGTCTTGAATTGACTTGTATCGTGATCCTTTACATGGTCTAGTAATGAAAAGCAGTCCATTGTCCATCTTTTGAGTACCTACGCAAAGATTTATAAGGACAAGGTCAATGTACTTTAATCCATGGTTATCTGGAACCTTCTTTAAATACATAATTATAGCTCACTTGTCAGCCACATATGTAGAAGCTTATCTATATTCGATAAGCATAAGCATAAACAGCCTTATACTGTTCCCACGGCTGGACTTAGACCTGCTCTCCAGGGAGAGAATGGGCTGTAATCCATCCCGCGAACCCAGTGCGGGTTGGTGGATGTCATGTCTTCGAATTTTTAACAAATTTGCATTTTTTTTTTGTCTAACTATCTGCCTATCTGTCTGTTTCGGCTCATCTCCAAAACGGCTGGACCGGATTTGACGAGAATTACAAAGACTGAAGGGGCTGTACCTAATCCACCACGCCATCCAGTACGGGTTGATGAATGTAACATGTTTTCGAATTTTTAGTTCTAGGACACGCCGGTTTCCTCACGATGTTTTCCTTCGCCGTTTTGAGAGCAGTGGTGGTGAAATAAAATAAACAAAGTAATGCGCCTTTCTGGGTTCGATCCCATGACCTAGAACTTGTAAGTCGGGGCTGTTACCACTCGGCCACCACTGCTCTTAAAACTGTAACTAGCTATGAATGAAACCTTATTAACTTTAAAACAACACACCGTAAACAAGAATTTTCATTTACTTATTTACAACTTAAAACTTAAGCGAAACTCTCCAAGTTATACGTATTTACTTAAAGAAAACTCGTTAAAACTTGGAATTGGTACATAAAGACGAATTGCGAAAGTCGAAGTTGTTTGAAGTTTGCGAAAATTCAATTAAGGGTTTTTATTGAGACAAGTTTTATTGTAGAGTTGGTTTTAGATGAACGATAAGATGATAACTTGATGAGATGAATGTGTGGTGTGACGAGAATGTATAAAGTGAGAAATGAGAAAATCAAAGCATTTGTTTCAAATACACCATTTGCAGGCACTTTTGAATAGTCAAATTTCGGTCAGTCCGAGAACAGTTACAGAAGCTAAATTGCACGTTCCAAAGCGTAGATCTCTATGGAGAAGAACGTGCAAGAAACTCCATGGACACTCTTTTAAATCATATTATGTGTTACATAATATAATGTTTGGTTACATATTTCTTGTCTATTAGAGGAAGTTTGAAAGTGGCGCAAGTGGCTGAAAAGTTGAAAGGGAATCGTTTGTCTTGGTATGGTCATGTGAAAAGAAGGGACGAAACGCATGTTGCTAAAAAAGTTATGAGTTTACATGTGGATGGATGGAGGCGGAGAGGTTGATCAAAGAAAAGATGGATGGATTGTGTGAGAAGTGATATGAAAGAATAGGGAGTGAGTGATAGCGTGACGAGTGACAGGACCGAATGGAAGAAAAAAACGTGTTGCGCCGACCCCAAATAAAACGGGACAAGGGCAGGAAGATGACGATGTGTTATTTATTTTTAGTTTGTTTTATTTAGGTAACCAACAGCGATACACAAAGTATGTCACAGAGTAATTGCTTTAAAATAAAGTATGGCTAATAACAGATTCTACTTTCTAACAGGGATAATTATATATCTACACTTATATTATATCCTTAACTTTACCCCTTGGTAAAGTTAGTTTTCATGTTTTTTTTTTATTGTGGTCATCTCTGAAAGTAGTGGTCCGATTGCTAAAATTTTTTTACCGATAGTAAGCTGCTTTATTCCTGAGTGACATATGCTATATTTTATGTATGCGGGCGAAGCTGGGCGAAACTGCGGGCAAAAGCTAGTCTATTATATTGAATTAGCTTTAGCCCGCGGTTTCACCCGCGTACAAAATAAATAATAAATAAATAAATAAATACAACCAAAAAATTGAAGACATGTGACATTCACCAACCCGCACTGGGCCCGCGTGGTGGATTACGGTCCATTCCCTCTCCTAGAAAGGCCTGAGTCCCAGCAGTGGGAACATTAAAAGACTGATTATACTATGATTATGCTATAAATCTGAATCTGAAGTAACGTCTTCATCATCATCTTCCTGCTCTTATCCCGTTTTATTTGGGGTCGGCGCAACACGTTTTTTTTAACCGACTTCTAAAGAGGAGGTTCTCAATTCGGATGTTTGTATGTTTTTTTTTAATGTTTGTTCGCGCATAACTTCGTCGCTTGCCAACCGATTTGAAAAATTATTTTTTGATGGAAAGGGTATACTTCCCAAATGGTCCCATAGTCACCAAGTTGGGATCTAATGATGGAATCTTGGCAAAATCGAGGAAACTCTTCAAATTCAATTAATTTTTTTAGTGAAGTCGGTTATTTTTTTTTTAATAAAATGGTTTTCTTCCATTCTGTTCTGTCGGTCGTCACGCCATCACTAACTCCCTTTTCATTAAGTAACGTCTTATTGACCTAAAAGTCTAGGACCCATTTAGCTTCCAAGGTTAAGTCCTAACAAAGATGAGCCTTTTGTCGTTGAGTATTCAGACGGCTTTCTTTGAATAAATAGAAAACGTATAAGTACTAAAACTTTATAGACGACTGTTTTGTCTCAAGATGACTTTGTATAATGTTTTGTTAATCGAGTACTATGAGATACGTTTGTATATGGAGCAAAGAACCTCTACTAACGGATTCGCTCCAAATTAAATAGGAAATTATCTTAAAGGAACATAATCCTTTGAAAAAAAGTATTTTGTGTTGGTCTTCAGGACATGGTCTATCATTCTGTGTGCCAAACATCCGAATCTCTTCAGTCTTTTGAACGTGAAGGTTTTTTTTTTTGGTGGGGAAAAATCATCCAAATGACATCCTCCGCCCTTGGGCGGAGCGTAGGTAGCGGAGATAGTGTCAGACTCTTACTGACTAAAAAACCTACGCCGTTCCTTCTTGCCTTTCATACCGGAGCTAGGCTACCTTTCGGAGCTAACCCTGGCCCCAGTAGGCTTCGACCCAGCTGGACCCCTGCTGTTGCTGACAACTCAAAAAAGGGAAAAGTGCGCGCCGTCGACGACCTGGACAAGGTCTGGGTAGTTACCGGACGGGTCGGACAGCGAGCAGACCCATTGCTTGCCATCTGCCAGCCCGCGCCTACGGTGAACGTGATGGAGTAACAAAGATATATCACTCATACAAACTTTCGCCCTTATAAAATTAATCGGTACGCTAACATCTTTCTTTTTTCAAGATTTTACGTTTTTATCAGAACACAGGTACATAACACAAGTGGTCGTATCAGCAATGTTTGCTGAAGCGCGCACAGACGGCTTCGCAGCTATCTGGCGCAAAAAGACCGCTTCTTTCATAATTCGGTTGCGTGAAAGTCGCCACAGCATCCTGAGTGCCATAGCTAATAGACACGATTGTACACTAATGTGGAAATTAGTACAGCGGACAAAGTCGCTGCTTACTTTTACATATTAGTTTTACTTGTTTACAAGATGAATAAAAGTTATCTAATTAAATAAATCTATATAAATATTATTATTAATGCCGTAGCCATTTTCTATTAGTTGACGTCAACCAATCCTGATGTCTCAGTAATTTTTTTAGTTTCAAAATCTTTGCACACACACACAAAGCCACATGCACACACAACAAGAGCTTTATTGTATACATAAAACATTGTGATTGCCTTTGACAGTACGCCCCGCGACTGCCAAGTTTTAATAGAAATTTAAATTAGCTGTACCTCGTTTGAAACGGCTGTATTGCGAGCACAGACGTATTAATATTATGTATATTTATTATTGTATACAGATAATTTTGTATTGTGTTTAAAAAGATATATAAAGTTCGTTAATTGATTTATGATTTGGTCGTCTAAAAGCTTCTATGTTTCGTAGAGGTAGAGCCAATAAAAATATACAAACATAAGATTTTTCCGTTTCATCATCATCATCATATCAGCCGAAAGACGTCGACTGCTGGACATAGGCCTCCCCCAAGCGTCGCCACAACGACCGGTCCTGTGCGTTACGCATCCATCGGATTCCCGCGACCCTGACCAGGTCATCGGTCATTTTTCGTTTAATTTTTTATAAATATATATATTGTGTAAGTGTTTTTTTTTTTATTATTATTGATAGGCGAGTTAGGCCACTATCTCACCTGATGGTAAATGATAATATGGCACACGATGATTTTTTGTTTGATAGAATTAAAGGAAAACAAGGGTTTGCGAACGGTGAGCAATGAGGAGTTTGCAAAACCATAAGAGCCCAGTAGAACGAATGCACATTAGAGCTGCAGGAAAATTTTGAAAATTGTTACCGAATTCCGCAACTGTTCTCCTAAGATCGATTCGTCATTGGACTATTTATTGACAGGATGTTTCACTTATTTCCATTTCTCCTGTAGAATTCTTTACCTACAGGACATTTCGCCGACCAAGCCCTGTCAGGTACCAAATGTTTGACCAACACGATGACCAGCCTAAAACTATTTTAACTAAAGACCTTTTCATCTAAGGAGAATTCGTCGTCAATCTTAAGACAAGCGATATTACAAAAAAATAGAATAGTATTAACTGTGTTGTACATTAAAACAGTGGCAACACTTTTAAAATAACTTACATCTATGGGCATTGGCGGTCTTATCGCACAAAAAATAAATACACATTTCTACAAATTACTGCTGTCTTATAACCAGTGATCGGAATAAGTAGGGCAAATCATTAAAATCATAGGCGTAAACATTGATGTTAATATGGATATTCCACGGGATTTTGGCTGATAAGAAGGGATTTAATTGAATTTCATTATTTTTGTCAATATTTATAAAAAAAATATGTAAGCCAATAAGCGCACGATATGCGAAGTTGTAAATTTTACGTCAACAGCACGCTATAAAACTTTTTACCAAGCGCGCGATGTTGCCGCTTTATTGAGACGCATACAGATACGGGCACGGATCTTGATTGCTCGGCGTCAGAGTGGTGATCCCTTTGAGCATTTAATACATTGGCGAGCCAATCGACGTCGTTGAACAAAAGAAAAAAATAGCAGGGTGTTTCTGGCGCTAGAGTGACGCACTTGTTTGTGTATCTTTCTGCGCCGCTATAATTCAATTCTTTACCGACAATAACTTGTTTGTAATAGTTTTTTTTTTTAATAATTTTACCACTTTAAAACCCAATCCTGAGCCTTAGGGAATATCCATATTATTCTAACCTATGGCAAGTACATAAAACAGCCCTACTTATTCCGCTCTTTGCTTATAAAATAATACGTGTTTTATTTTTAAAATTTTATTATATATCGACAGAAATACGAAACAGAAATACAAGATTCTCAACATAAACTCCAACTTTAATTAGATCCGTACTAGTGTCTAGTAACAATGAATCAGACAATTCTTCGCATACCAAATAATCTTTCAAAGAGGTATTTTATCGCTCGAACGAATCACATAGTTCGTATTATTACGTACTGTCAAAGATAGAAGAAAATTAAATACTTTTAGCACTTACAACACAAAATATATAGGTACAAAGCGCGCTCGAGCAACGCACACATAGACACTGCTCACGGACACGATATCTCAGTAGCGTCTCGGCCCGCTCGTCGAACAGTTCCGGCTCAAACGCTCATTAGTGTGCATCCACCGAGCGTAGGTATAAAATCTTAAGTAAATACATGTGAATGTCTTCTGTACCTATCTATTGTGTGCTTACGATCTTCCGAATTTAGAATGAATTTCAAATACTGGACAGCCATTAACAGCGGTAGATGTTACGTGTATAATTTATAACATTATATTGTTTAGTGATATTTTTAATATGTATTATTTTAGTATTTTTTAAGATTGCAATATTATTTATTTTGTCAATGAGCCTTAATTGTATAACAATAAAGAAATAATAATTATAAATAATTTTTGCGAAAACACTCGGCCCAGTGAGGAGGAATGGCAGGTAGTGGCCTGCTTCTGCGACAGGTAACAGACCTCCTCACCACCTAACTGCCGGGTTCAAGCCAAGTCAGGCGCATTACTTTGTGTAATTTATTTCATCACCACTGCTCTCAAAATGGTGAAAGAAAACATTGTGAGATATCCTGGAACCAATAATTCGACGACATGTGACATTCACCAACCAGCACTAGGCCCGCGTGGTGAATTACGGTCCATTCTCTACGGACCACTCCTAGAGAGGAGGCCGGAGTCCCAGCAGTGGGAACATTATAAGGCCGACTATGCTATGCTACATTCTAGTCTATTTAATTTTCAATCTAAACCTATTATTAATCAGCCTAATGAACGCTCAAAGTGGAAGTCGGAATAAGACGTTGGTGAAATAATGGCGACGTCAACTTTTGATTGTCAAACACGTCGCAAGACGGAACTTAACTTTGGGCCGTTTCGTTCATACAGAAGCTAGTGATGTGGTGTTACGGAATCATGACGATATGAGGAACATGTTTTATACTATACAAGGCACCAAATAAGTTTAAAATAAATTTATTGTGCGTGCAGCTAAGGAGTGGAATTCCTTGCCGGAGTCTGTGTTTCCAGATAGCTACAACCCGGGAATCTTTAAGTCGAGAATGAATAGGTTTCTTCTAGGTAGGCGCGTTCCATCGTCGACCGCATCGTCGCTTTCCATCAGGTGAGATAGCGGTCAAGCGCAAACCTATCAACAATAATAAAAAAAAGTATCTCCTTTGGAAGGTACCCGAAAAACCATTAATAAACTGTTTTTCAAAAGAGGTAAAGGATCACTATAGATGTCGATTCAAGATAGCTTTGTGTCTTTAAATCCGTTTTTGAAATTAGGAATGTCTATAGAACATTGACCGTTATTCCACGTATATTTGCCGCCTATCTTTGTTGTTTTTTTACAAGCTTTTATTTAGTTTCACCTGTTCCGACGTTTGTCTGTAATCAAATCTTGCAAATTAAATATGACCATTATACGAACAGTCGAACATATCAAAAATCCTCCCAACAAAAACCTACATTTAATTTTGAGTTTACTTTCCCACCCCTAGTGCAGTACCTCACTAGCTCTCCGACTAGCATCGTTGGCTTCGTTCGTGGCAAGTTTTGATAGAATTTTCAATTACCTTCCTTTGTTCCAAGAGTTTCCTGAGCGCCTCTCCACTCGCTACTTCTAAACTTGCTGTTTGTCTTCGTACTCGAGCCAAGATGAACTTGCAGGTGGAAGAAAATTGATGTTTTATTGTATTTTATTCTATAGAAGATTTCTTAGTGTCTAGTGGTAACGACGATTTTTTTTGCATCGTCTGGCGCGTGAACCACTCGCGGACAGTGCAAGATCCATTCGGGATCTGCGCGTAGGCATCGCAGGGCTAGCGAGTGAGCAATGGGTGACCATCGAGTGGTCCACTTGACGTCCACTCGTGTCTAGTCTACCGGCAAATGAGTAAGTTGAGCGTATACCCATTGTCTATATCACTACATAGTATAAAACAAGTTGCTTTTTCTGTCCCTATATCCCTGTGTGCACTTAAATATTTAAAAGTACGCAACTGATTTTGATGCGGTTTTTTTATAGATATAGTGATTCAAGAGGAAGGTTTATATGTATAATATTGCGCCCGAGCAAAGCCGGGGCGGGTCGCTAGTATTTAATAAAAAGAGAAACTGATTGACTGACATCAAGCACTGCCGAAACTATTAAGACTAGAAGCGCGAAATTTTGCACAAGTCTTTCTTTTATGACTTAAACATGTACTAAGAAAGAATTTTATTTTATTAACCCCTTAATGAAAGTAAAGTTTGTATGGAAAAACCTAGATTCACGCGGACGAAGCCACTGGTAAAAGCTAGTACTCCATACAAAGAACAGTAACAGCTTGGGGCGAGTTGGTAACAGTAGTGTGTCGGGTGACTCTAATGAGCTATATAACCTTAAGGCTGGGAGTACCAAAAAAGCCTTTCCGCAGATACCATGCTTAAACTCCCAACTCAGAAATTATCTTGCTTAAGCTCCCAAAAACGACCGAGCTTTAGTCCCGCAGAGAAATCCATCCTTAAAGACCTCCCGTTTGTATATCGTCACCATCATTGCAGCCAAAAAATGTTCACTGCTGGATATATCTTCAAAGCGACGATGAGATCAACGATGAACCACTCTTATCTAAAAGCACCAGTTGTATTGTAGCTATAAAGAAACATACTCGTAAATTTCTTTATCTTTTCATCTCAAAAACAAATCAGTTGTTTCAAACTGTCAGAAATTCAATTAAGTCACATTGATACAGTGTGATCTGACGCCATCTTGCCTCACCGAATTCTAATGAAGCCTGTCGTCTGCATAATATTGTCATAACTAGAGCCTTAAGGTTATACGATGTTTGACATGACGATACTAACTTTGAATCGTAATAAAAGTGAAGGAAATTGATTTAAAAAGTTTTAGTTTTATCAAAGAAAATATTTTTTTCATAGCAAGCTTTTACAGCGCAATTTATACCTATATAATTAATACTAACTAGTATAACTAACTGTATTAACTGAGGTCCTATGGCTGCCTTCCGGTTTCATCATCAGATCAGCTCCTTGTCCTAATAACTTTGCATTGTCACCTGATTTCAGCTCAATCGGTGACCGGGAAGTGAATCAAAATTTTGCAAAAAAATTTTACAGACTTCCAATTACAATGATACAAACATCGAGACAAAATAAAAGCTTGAAATTATTATTAATTTTGAATCGCCAAAATGAGGTGGCAGTAGGCAGGGTACATTGCTCGCAGAACTCATGCACAATGGGGACGAAAGGTTTTGGAGTGGCGACCACGTAACGGAAGACGCAGCTTTGGAAGGCCTCCCATAAGGTGGACTGTGGTAATTATGGTAATGATTAGATTATCATCATTATTTGATATTATGATTATATTTTTTTAGGTAGGTAAATCATCCAATGACATCTCCCGCCATTGGGCGGAGCGGAAAAGCGTGTCTGACTTTTACTGACTAAATCTCACTTCATAGCGGGAAACTGGTGATGACGTCTACTGCTGAGTGTGAGGTTCGATTTCTGAATTGAAAAAATGTTTTTGAAGAAGTAACATATCGGCACATACACATACTTGCAAAAAAACTTTTATATCATTATCATATTCATCATCTTCTTGCATTGTCTCATATTACTTGAGGTCGGCGTAACACGTTTTCTGGCTTTTAGAGACTTTAAGCGCTTGTTTAGTAAACAAAACTGAATAACCTTCCACTTTTCGTTTCCTAAGAAAAAATCTGGCGGAAGGTTATTCAGTATCGTCTACTGAGCAAGTCTATAAAGTTTGCGTAGACCTGTCTCTTACACTCTGTATGATATTAACATGTAGTGCTTCTATATATCTAAATATCTTCTAAGAATATACGTAAATAGCTTTTGCCCGCGGCTTCGCCCGCATACACAAAAGAAATTATAGCCTATGTCACTCAGGAATAAAGCCGCTTTCTATAGGTAAAAAAAAATTTCGCACTCGGACCAACAGTTCCAGAGATTACCTACAAACAAACAAAAAAAAACAAACTTAACCTTTTTACAGTATTCTGCCCCTGATAGTTAAAAAGACGTATCTTACAAAAACGAAAACGGATAAAAAAATGTTATAATGAATGAAACGGGCAATCAGGCCTTCTTTCCTTGTGTTAAAACCACACTGGAGAAAG
Organism: Mythimna lalbum; assembly: GCA_949319445.1. Classification (NCBI taxonomy): domain Eukaryota; kingdom Metazoa; phylum Arthropoda; class Insecta; order Lepidoptera; family Noctuidae; genus Mythimna; species Mythimna lalbum. Next base: position 11,179,574 of record OX439371.1, on the reverse strand, counting down.
TTAGCAAAATATAAAAATTATAAATCAACTTTGGAAAAAAATTTAGATGCGTCTTTTTTACTAACGGGGGCAGTATTGTAGTGTAGATAATAAAGAGCAAAAAAAGTCTTTCAATATATTTCCGCCGTCGTGTCATAACTATACCTAACTAACTCAATAAGAATTCCAACCCTCCTCACAAGACAAAACTAAGTACCTAACACGACAAAGTTCCATAAATGCGAACAGCAAAAGAGAAAGAAACCCAACAATTCTCTAAATTTAAACTTCCCCGATCCGTCTTCATGCCGGCGGTTCATTTTTGGCCCCCCTTTCGCCCCCCTCGCGAAACTTTGACGGTTCCGTGGAGGTAGTGTTCGCCCCCCTCACTAGCTCGGTGCGGTTAAAGGGGCTTTAATCAATTTTTCAACTTCATTTCGTGGCTTGGTTAATTAATTTCGGTTCTAATCTTAGTTTTTAGTTGAGAAATTGTAGTGAAATAGTTTTGGGTTGTTGAGGGGTTGAAAAATAGGTGAAATTAAAAAAAATGATTTGATAGTACGATTTTTTTAAATTTAGTATAAGTATATACTAGATGACCGAGTGGTAATGGCCCCGACTTACGGGTTATAGGTCGCGAGTTCGAAACCAGCCAGGCGCGTTACTTTGTGTAATTTATTTCATCACGTTACTTTGTGTAATTTATTTCATCACCACTGCTATCAAAACGGTGAGGGAAAACATCGTGAAACAACCGGCATGTCATAGAACCAAAAATTTGGACGCATGTGATATTCACCAAACCGCACTAGGCCCGCGTGGTGGAAAGAGGCCTGAGTCCCAGCAGTGGGAACATTAAAAAGTCTGTGGACTTATATCATACCAGCTTTTGCTTCACCAGCGTAAATAAAACATAGCCTATGTCATTCAATTAAGCAGCTTTCTATCGGTGAAAACATTTTCGCAAACAAACCAGTACTTTCAGAACCTCCTACAAATAAAAATAAAAAATTCCCTCTTTATAATATTAGTGTAGATTATAGCATAGATAATATAAGTAAATTTGTAAGTTTTTTTATTTAATTTTTTTTACTTGGAGGTACGCGAAAATTCGATGGATGCAAGACACACAGGACCGGTTGTTATGACGACACTTGGGTAAGGCCTTTGTCCAACAGTGGACGTCTATCGGCTAAAATGATGACATTTAAAGATAATGCATACTATATTTGTATTACGTCAAATAGTTTAATTCATGAATCCCCAAGCGACCACCGGTGGCCGCGCATCTATTGTCTTACTATTGTGTTTCTAATTGACGGTATCTGAAGGGTTAATAATAGAGAATTTCATAACAAACCAGAAAAATAATTTTAGACTAATGCACTGAAAATAATTGGAACAGTAATTGTTAGTTATATCATCCCTTTTACCATAATCGTAAAAACAATCACATCTGACCAATTACCTACAGACAAAAACAAACTCTAAACACAACACAACAAATACCAAAACCCGTTAACACCTTCGCCAAATTATGCACAACACCCCGAAAATATCACAATAACCCAGAATCCTCAAAACTAATAAAGGATCGAAAAACACTACCCTTTTACTAAAAACTTTTCGAAACGTAATTCTCAAAATTTTACAACGTCCAAAACTAAAACTATCTGGGGGCCCAAAAGGCTAAAAAAGGTCGGCCTAACCAAACAACCCTTATAAAACACCCCCCGAGCGACTACTATGAAAACGCGAATTTTCCGGGTTTATTTTTGAGTACATTGCTTGCTGGAAAGTCGTCGAAATTATTTAGAACTAGCTTTTACCACGGCTTCACCCGCGTACATAAAATGCAGCCTATGTAACACGTTGATAGCGTGACGAGTGACAGGACAGAATGGAAAAAAAAAATGTGTTGACTCCAAAAAAACGGGACAAGGGCAGGAAGATGATGAGATCACTTAAGAATAAACCAGCTTTCTCACGCAATCAGACCAATACTTTCAAAAATTACATACAAAAAAAAACCGGAAACCGACATGATCTAGAACCAAAAATTTTAAGATATGAGATATACACCCGCACTGGGACCGCGTGGTGGATTACGGCTCATTCCCTCTTCTAGAGAGGAGGCCTGAGTCCCAGCAGTGGAAACATTAAAAAAAGGCTGATGATGATGATAATGATGAAACAAAAAAAACCTCTTTAAAGTATTAGTGTAGATATCGAATTTCGGTTCCTGATCAATCAGAGCACTCTGCAACACCTGGGCTGTGCGTTTTGTCTATCATTATATTTTTTCATATCATATTATTTTCTTTGCTTGTCCATAGTTACCAAATTCTGAAGATCTATTAAAAACTGATTCAGTATTGCACTTTAAGAATATGTTTTTTTAGTGGCAATCTAGTTAAAATTCACCATTATAAGTCTTTTTGAAACTACTAAAAGTACACGCACATAGGTACTGCATCAACCTATAATATTTATTGCCCAACGGAACTGCAAGCCCATAAATATAAAATGTGAAACGTAAATAAAATATTAATCTACAAAGTGATCGTCTGGATTTTCGATCAGCATCGGGTTTTCCATCAAATGAAAATATGCATACTTTTCAACGTAGCACTATGCATTCGTTCTATAATACCATTTTATTGAGGTGAAATGTTTTTTGGACGCGCTGAGCACTGTCAGACTTTTGTCGGTGTTGGATGAGTTTCGTCCGAAGAATCGTCAAACTGAAATGGCAGTCGCCAGAAAGAAAGAAAAAAAAACAGGTTTATTTAGCACACAGGCAGGGCAAATTGCTCACAGAAAAGATGGATGATGAACTATGATCTATACTAATATTATTATTATAAAGAGGTAAAGATTTTTTTTATGTTAAAAAAAAATACTGGTTCGATTGCAAATTATTACCGATAGAAAGCTGCTTTATTCCTGAGTAACATAGGCTATAAAATGTAGCCTATAGTAGGCGAGTAAAGCTACGGTCAAAAGCTAGTCTCGAAAGCGATGATGTGGTCGACGAAAGAGCACGCTTGTGTCTACTTAACTTAAAGATCCCCAAAGTTGTAGGTATTAGGAAACATCTTAGACGTTTTTTAAAGTCTGATAATTTTAAATGTTCTTTTAAGCAAAGTGGACGAAAAATGCTAAGATGAAGAAGGTAATAACAAAATATATTTTTTATACTTTGGCGTGATAATACTGATTGGATATGCAAAAATGGATATAGTATCGCGTTTGATACAAGTGCAGAAAGTTTGTCATTGCGACCGAGGTGGAATTTGCACGAGACGTATGCGAGTGTTATGGAGCAGGTAACAGTGACAAATTTGCACGTGTATCAAACGACTTTTCCTAGGTTTTTTAATGAAGAAAGTCGATTTTATTTTATGACTTAAGGGGTTTGAATTTATATCTTCGTCTTCATATCAGCGTTTTCACAATATTATTCTGCAGTCCACTTGGCTTAAAAAAAGGTCTGATCCCTATTTTATACGAAAGACACTAAAATTAATAGGTATATATTTTTTTAAATCTGCTATTTTGCATGAACTTGGACACTTAATAATTTACTCCAAAATTAAAAAAGTCAAAAAATATTGTTTATTTATTATATTCTTTATTGTACACCACATAAACAAAAACAAATACAGGTCAAATTCACATTCAATAAAAAAAAAAAATATTAAGATTCTAAATGATGACAATTTTTTGTCAAAAACTTATAAGAGTTAAAAAAAAAACAGGTATATTGTGGAACAAGTTTTGTAAAATATTAGAGTAAATCACGGAATTACCGAATACTAACAGACATTTCAGGCGTTATCTCTCTTTTTTTGCGTTGCTTTTTCGTCAAACATCGCGTTGAATAGCGTTAGATGAAGCAACAAGCTTTTAAACCATGCTCGATGTTGATGATAAGCGAGTGGAAAAGCAGTCTCTTAAGACAAAACTCTATGACCAGTGCGTGCTGTCAAAACATGAATCTAAAACGCAGTCGCTTATAATCGCTCACAAAGTCACCCAAAGAGTAAAAGAAACAAATTATTAAAATAAATACTTGGTGGATGGTTTTTCATGCGCCTAAATGCAAGCATGGTACAATATCAAAAAATATGATGGGGTTGACCGCCGCACATTTCCGCACAAGTGTAAAACACAGTACCTACGTTGCAATGTTAAAAGCGGTAGGAGTAAGAGCAGGTTTTTAACCGAGTTCCAAAAAAAAAAAGGAGGTTCTCAATTCAGATGTTTGTATTTTTTTTATGTTTGTTTGCGCATAACTTCGTCGCTAGCCAACCGATTTAAAAAATCCTATTTTTGTTCGAAAGGGTATTCTTCCCAAATGGTCCCATAGTCACCAAGTTGGGATCTGATGATGGAATCTTGGAAAACTCTCAGGAACTCCTCAAATTCAATTTAATTTTTTAGTGAAGTCGGTTATTCTTTTATGAAAATGTTTTCGAGGAAGTGTGTGGAAAAATAGTAATTTAAATGATGGTTAAAACAAGCAATGTACTGCAAAGTGAGTTTTCAAAGCTCGTCGTATTTTTATAGTAACGCCAGAGGTCCAAAAACCATCCAGAACGGCTGTAAAACTAAAGGAATTAGGGGCGAATGCGAACTACTTTTCAAAACACTTTTGTGCTCCTAAAATATATGAAGGCCAATTTATATTTTGCGGACTGCGCCGTATTTGTTTTAGTATTGATTTTAGTGTGAGTTTTGTGTTTTAGTTTACTTTTTAAGGAAGTTTTTTGGAAGAAGAATTTACGATTTTAGTCTTTTAGAAGTTTTTGTTTATGTGTACGGTAGTGTAGCGGTTGGTAACTGAGCTTCGTATGGCGGTTCGGTTCCCGCACGTAACAAATATTTGTGTTTATTTATAATAATAATAATAATAATAATAATTTATTGTTTCCAAAAAAATAATACACCTTAAAATTTTTGTAGACCTTTGAGTTGCACATTAAGTTAAATCTAGTGAGGAACATCTGTGTCTGAACTAGATAAAAAATCTGTATTTCAGACATCAGCGCTCTCCCTTAAGTCTATACAATCTTTATCAGATAGCTATTAATAGTTCGAAGAAATAGTTATAGAAAAATAATCTTATTAATATGCAATTATCGCAGCGAATTCTTTGCTTCAGAATTTGGTAAACTAATATGAATTATATTTTGAATTAATTGTTTAGCATTATGTATACATACAATAAATAATAACAAGGAGCAAACCTAAAAAAACAAGAAAATAAAAAGTAAGGAATTAGTAATAAATGAATTGGAATAGAAAAAAAAGTAAGTGACCTGGTTATAGCCTAAAAATCAGGGACTGGGTGTCTTATGTATATGAGTTTACATATTTTTGAACGCACCTACGATAGAAGTATTTCCTAGTGCGGGGCAATGTTTAAAAAAAAATCGATTCGATACTGCAACTTTTTAAATATGAGGTATATAAATGACTTTAAATGGCATCCAACAAAAAAAGTGCTTTATTTTTGAGTCCCACAAAAAAAGGTAATATTTTTTCTGTTATTCAATATATCTACGATGTCGACAACATCGATTGCATCACTATTTATCATCAGGTGGGACCGCAGTCAAGGACTGGTTTATATCATTAAAAAAATGTTTTACGGTCATCTAATTTTATTTGACACTATCTATTAAAAGAATTGTTATCATTGTTATTTTACGTATGTGATAGTAAAGTGGGTGGTTATGCAATAACAGTTACCATGATTGAAATTATTTTGGCTTCATGTGAATTAGTGTGGGCGGTGATTGCGAGGTTGGTGAGTTATTAATGTTTCCAAATGTTTACGCAATATGTCAATGAGTAATTGTTAAATTAAATTTAAAACCGTTGCGGGATGAAGAATAAGCTTTTTTTGTCGATGTGTTGAAAGGGATAGGGCAATCCCGGACGACGAGCTATGGGTAACTCCCCATCTGGCTGTTCTGTATATGTATCCATTTTAGAATTAAGACGCTATTTAATTTTGGTTTACTTTTATATTTGCACCAAGTGCAACCCCATTTTGTGTCCTGGCAATCGCCTAGAAGAAATTGCCAAGTGAGATAAGGTCACCAATTGTATGTTCTTTTAACCCTTCAGATACCGTCAATTAGAGACACAATAGTAAGACAATAGATGCGCGGCCACCGGTGGTCGCTTGGGGATTCATGAATTAAATTACTTATAAAAAATGGTAAGGGCGGGGGGAGGTGGGGGGTGGGTAAGATTGTAATCTTGGTGTACCTACAATAAAGTGAGATATAAATAAATTAAGCCACTAGCAAAAACTTTTCTTTTTTCGTCGATAAACACAAATTAAATTTTCTCTGATTAGAACTTAGCAAATTGTAGTAGCATAATCACCATCATCATTTCATATCTCTTCATCCCCCAAGTAAAGGCATGGTCGAAAGTTAGCACAATTTCTATACCAATTAACAAAATAGGACAAAACAATGCTACAGTAAATAGAAAATTCAAAGGAGGCGCAATTACGGAGGTATATACACACCTAGATATCGAGTAAATTTATGACCCTCTCCCCGAATCTCTTATCGTTATATGAAGGAAACTATAGAATTCTATATGAAGGGAAGTATAAAATTACGCGCCTTGGAAATAGGCCGTAATTTCATGTTTACTGACTATTATATTAAATTTAATTTTCATTGAAACAGTGGGAGATGGTTGTGGGAAAATATGTGGAGGGGGAGTGTAAGAAAATATTAATGAGGGAGTAAAAATGTAATGATGATGGTTATTTTGACAGTAAAACTTAAATTTAATGATACTGTCGCAGCGTTGGAAAGCCACTTGAAAGGTGGGCCAATAATCTGGTGACCGTCTCAGGAATTTAATAGATTGGTTATTGAACGCACAAGACCGGTCGCTGTGCTGACATTTGGGGGAGGCCTAATGTAGTCGTCGTTGATGGCTGAAGTGATGTTGATGATTCTTCTTAAATCAAGCTAGAACAACTTTAGTATTTAAATCGGTAACTCCTTTTTTCTTATTAATATTTACTAGTGTGTGACTGCGATCCACCTGGTGGTCAGGCACTGCTTACCAATATTTCACCGGTTGCATCATAGTGATGCAACTTATTAAGAGACAGTTTATTCACTCTAGCCTTGAAGACACCTAAATTATAATCGGACAGGAAGGCCACAGCAAGCAAATTGTTCTAAAAACACTAAACTAAAATTCTGCTTTGTAAAGAAATTCAATTAAAGTATTATTATATCAATGAAAATCACTCCTTAACTCCTGGGACCATTCATATCAACAGTTAATTTTATTGTTCTATGTTACAGCTCTTCGATTCCTTTTGGGAGTTAAAATGAGAAAATGATGTTACGAATAGTTTCTTAGATTCGGGAATGATCAACATGGAAATATTTCAATCATTGCACTGTGCACTAGCTTCTGACTTTTTATAAGTGCATAAATAAGGCTTTGTATTAGTAATTATAGTATTTTTAATTCACATTTTTTAAATTGTACAGGATGCATTTTGGAGTGTGCGTAGGAATTGCATGACTTGATTCCGCTATCTCAATTTTCATTGTTGTTTGTTTTGTGCGAGTCTAAAATAAATGATTTTATGATTTTTTTAAAGTATCTTGGGCCGGAATATTATTGTCCTTAAATTAGGTCGCTGGGCTTAAAGAATTAAAGTTTTGAATTGATATAAAATTATTTTACTTCTGTTTTCAGCTCTATGATTTGTTTTTTTTCATAATCAGTTTAGGAGACAATAAGAAATATTGTAATGTCATAAAAATTACACCAGATTTGAAAAAATCTAATCAATTTAGTTTCATTTAAGAGTTTTTGTCTGGTGTAGCTTAAGCTTTCAATAATGTTTAGTAGTTTATGCCTTATCGAAATATTTTTGTTTTGCAAATTAAATAAAAAAAAAAAATTAACGTGTCAGTTTTTTACTTCAAATAAATAAATTGAGTATTAAAATGAAAATGGCGCCGGCACCGACTAACGAAGTGAAACAGTTACATTCAAATCACGATCACCTGACAAAAGTACTGCATTCGAGTCCCGACCGAGCGCCTCGGAACAAATTCAATAAAGTTCAGCCCAACTACGCTAAGGGGAATACATAATTTCTTAGTGTCTCTTTGTATGGGGGCTAGGGATGGGAATAAGCGGGCGTAAAGCGCGCAATCGATAGAAACGATTTTCAAAAACTTGTACAATTTTTACAAGACGTAGGTAACCTACTAACTTTTTTTTTCAGTTTGGATGTTACATTTAAGTTGTTAATTTTTTCGTAAGTTTGCTAAGCATTAGTCAGTACGTTAATATTTTTTTACAAATAAATGTTAAATTTTAGAATAATTTTAAAAATATTTTTATAAGTTTTTAAAACTCAGATTGCACACACTTTGCTTACTTTAATTTTCTGCATTTTTTTTTGTGTTGTGCATCTTCGGCCTGTTGTGCACTACTCTATCTAAGTGCATATTTTTGAGTATATTTGATGATTTTTCTTGACTTATACTGGATAAAAATGATTGCTAGTTTCAGAAATGATGCACAAACTAAATACTTACATTAATTTGCGTAAAAATCATCACATTTTTATTTTCAACTATTTCATTTCTACTTTAAAGACATGCCTGTTCTGTGAATGCAGTTGATCAGTTACAAATAAGCCCAGTAGCAAAAGCAAACTATATTCATTACTTTTAAATCCACATCGATAGTTCAACAAAATAACAACCCGGACGCAAAAAAATGGAACAATAATTTCACTCACCAAAAATATCGATAAGTAATTCTCCCACCCCATCCCTACAACGCCAGTAGCGTTACTATTTAAATCTAGTTACAAGTTCAGAATGTATTTTGTTAATTACAACCAAGTTTGTACATGAAAATTTCGAAACAGGTGTGCCCCCATCGTTCTTGGCGCCCCCGTCGTTCTTAAGAAATAAGGTAACTTTTATAGCGTAGTACGCAATGAAGTTCAATGCGTTTCTCGAAATTGCTGTGCGTTTATTAAACGTTTATTGAATTAAGTGTTCCTTGGTGTTTTGTTTATGGTAGATTTTGTTGATGTTTATGGTAGATTTTGTTGATGTTTATGGTAGAAATTTTGAGGTAAGAAGAGGTGTGAGGCTGCGTGGTTGTATTTGAAGATAGTGTTGTAGATTTTATGAAAATTGTGATGGTAGTTTTTTTTGGAGATATCTGTTTATTATTTGAAAGGTTCCGGTTAAGTAACAAAAAATAAACTTTTTACCTTTTTAACTTTTATAACAGGGACCTTATTTTTTGTGAAAAAAAATTGACGTGTAAAAGTATCTTTAAAAACCTATTAACAAAATAAATTTAATATAATTTGTCAATATGTGACAAATAAAACAGGGCAGGGCTTCTAGGCAAGCGTGTTCCATCGTCGGCCACATCATCGCTTACCATCAGGTGAGATAGTGGTCAAACGTGAGCCTATACATTATAAAAAAAAGGGGGAGTGAAAGCCAACTGCGCCACTTTATTGTTTTTAACGAATATATACTAATACACTAAGAAAAGTCTGTTCGTTTGAACAAGCTAAGATAATCTACTCCTGACTCGAATAGAAAAAATATTTTAGTGTCGAATAATCCATTTATCATCCATATGCAAAATTAGTTTTAGCATATGAGAAACCCGAAACACTTGTTTAGTGTTTCTATGTAAAGAATCTATGTACAGCATTTTCATAAACAGTTAAGCTTACTACTTTGTTATTTTTCATGATAGGTACAGATTCAGACCTATCTTGTTACGTCAGCAAAAATACATAGTCACCAGGCCATCCAGGTGACTGAGGGCTTGTTTTGCACTTGCACCCAGCTGTTTGCTGGCACCTAATGCCGGTATGATCTGCCGTGACCTGTGTTGTACTTCATGTCGGTGGTGTCCAACTCAAGGTGTAAAAACTATTGGAATCCATTCAGTTACTGATTCTGAACAAACTATATTCAGGTTTCGCATAAACTAAAGGTAATGCTGTATAACTCAAGCAGTAATCAAAAAGGAGGGTGAAACCGTAGAGGACAACTAGTTATTATAAATTGCATTCAGGTAATCATAATAATTTCGAGAGCAAACCTATCGCGTCATATGTCAGTCAAGTGCAAATCATTTCAAAAACAAAAGAGACTTTAATAATAATGATTTATAGTAATCCAGTTTAAAACTGAATAATTCAAATTCACCAACAGTCTTGCATAATTTTTCGCCATCAAACTCGACAAACTCCGCCATATTGTGTTTAATTCCCGCCAAGTCGCTTTAATTTTCAAATTTGGAAACTTGGAACGCGTCGTTCCACGTTTAAATTCAAGTTTGAATTGAGCGCGTTCCGTATTCGAGGCACGAGTTTTCATATCACGCCCCCCTCTCCCCACCACTCCCCCTTGCTTGTGATCGCTAGTGAACGTTAAATTGACTTGAGAGGTTAGTTTTGAAAAAAGAACGGCAAGTTTTTTTATACAAGGCGTCGTCTTATAAATGATGAGCTCTAGCATAGGTACTCGTACTTTTCATTACATTATTTTTTTACTTCCGACAATTATACTCGTACTAATAAAATTTTATACTTTCTTTCTTTTAATTCACTTGAGTAAATTTTAGAATCTAGGTATCTATTATTTTATATTAGGTATTGTTTATTTAATACAGCAAAATAGCAAATAAAATACATTAGTCCTTTCACTTTGTCTTCTCATAGAACCGCAAACTGTTTTTTTTTTTTTTATAATATCGTCTTTACTTACAATTGCGTAAAGCATCATTTTACAAATGAAACATAATATACATATACTTAATTACTTACATAATTTATAAGTATAAGCATTTATGCATTTCGGGTTTTGATTCGAATAGAAAAACTATACGTAAACTACTTATTATTCTCATTATATCTAATCAAACTAATCCGCTAATGGGTACACGATTAGCGGTTATGTCAAAACTAAAACAGTAATGCCAACCTAATCATTTTACCACAATAGGTCCTTCATTCATTACTCATTCCATTTCCATTTAAAAAAGGAATCAATCATCGAAACAAAGAACCAATCACAAAGCGAAAAATTCAAAATAAAAACAAGAACAGAAAGCCAATAGCGATCCAATTTCGAACGCAGACGTTTCCCGGAACAGTACGTCAGTTCCTTCCTAAGAGAGAGAAGTAAACAAAATTCCTGCAAGGATATGAGGGCGAAGGGGGCGAAAGAGGGCGAAGCGGGAGGGAGGGAGGGGGAACTCGACTAGTTAAGGTTTTTTGTCTGTGTACGTAACTAGCACATTTTTCTGCGTATGTGTTGGATTTTTCAAGCATGTGTGCAACGTTTTTCGGATAAGCTTTTTAGTGAGAAAAGGGGTGAAATTTAATAGTCGGTTTTACTAAAAACCTGATATAATGTTGGAAGTTGAAAAACCGTTGGCGGAAATTTCGCTAGTTTTATATACGGTTGGTAACTTGAGCGAGGATTTGAATGCGTTATAACTTTTTCTGGGGCTTGTGTGGGTTGTAAATTTTGTGTTTTTGTATGAGAGTGGAACTTGCAAATTGGGATCATTTTATTTTGCAGTCATATTTTAGATCGTTAGTGAGTTTTAATGAGTGATTTTTGTAACAATTTAGGATAGATTGAAGAAAATGGTTGTGATAGGTCTATACCTGTATGATTAAAATACTAAGATATAAAATAATATTTAAAAACAAAACTATGTTTTAGTAGAGTGCCTTAAAGAAAAATGCTCAATTTCTTTTCCATGGCAAAGTTTAAGATAGCACACAGGGCTTACCTGTATGTATACAATCTAAAACTTTAGTCGGGTACTTTTTTAGGTGGGTAATCATCCAATGACTTGTCCGACCCTGGGGTGAAGCGAGAGGGCATGTCAGACTTTTACTGACTAAAACCCAGTCCTATCTTCCTGCTTTGCTTTACGTCTCAGAACTTCGAGGTTCCATTTCCGACGACCCATGAAGGTGGGGTGATGGTGGTGGTCGTGCTAACGGAAATGTGCCCCTGGACTGTATAAGTTAAATAAGAAATCAACAGGGTCGTATAACTCGATTCAAATCATTAATTCATGAATCCCCAAGCGACCACCGGTGGCCGCGCATCTATTGTCTTACTATTGTGTCTCTAATTGACGGTATCTGAAGGGTTAATATTATAAAGAAGAACGTTTTTAAGCTTGTATGTATGTTAGTTACTTATTCACACTTCTACGGATTGAAATGAAACTTTATAGTACTATAGCTTATCTATATATCAGATTAATATACAAACTGTATTTTTTCTTTTTGATGTAGGTAAACTAGCGCTTGATTGCGTTTCCATCTGATAGTAGGTATGCAATCGTTGATGGTGAGGCGCACTAGTTTATTATGAGCCTATTAGATGATAGATATATGGTAATAAGATAAGAGATAAAGATAATAGATGGGAAGACCACAGCAATGATAAGAAAAATAAAATAAAACAATAATAATAAGTAATTTATTATGCACAGGGTTGGAAGACCTCCTACAAGATGGACCAATGACCTGGTAAGGGTTGCGGTAATCCAATGGATGCGAGACGCACAAAACCGTTCATTGTGGTGACATTTGGGGATAGTCTATGTCCAATAGTGGACGTCTTTGAAAATGACGCTGAAAGATGATTATAATGATGAATTTATTGTGAGAAGATAATGATGATTAGATTATTATTATATCTATTAATCTTTCGAATACCATAATTAGAGACAATGAGAGAGCGAAAGCCGGCGTTCGCTTGGGGTTTAATGAATGAATAGGTAGCTTAAGGCTACCTAAAAGATTTTCTAAGATGACACAAAGATATCCAAAGCTCCAACTACTAAGTTACAATAAGTTCCACAGCTACTCTGCTAAATTGTGAAGCCTTTGTTCGTCACCGAATCGTAATGTCAATTAATATTCATATAAATTACTTAATATATAATTATTCGTTAGTCTGTTCCAACAATGATATGATGGATAATGACTTTTATGATAGACTCGCTGACCCGGCGAACTTTGTACCGCAGACAATCAATGATTATCCTTTCGATATAGAACATCAGTTTTAGTATATGCGAAACCCCAAACACGCATCTAGTATTTTTATGTAAAGAATCTATGTACAAAACTTCATAATTCATAATAAATTATCATGAAATATCAAAAAGTTATAAACTTGATTGACTGAATTGTCTTATTCACTTGCAACTAGCTGTTTGCTGGTTCCTAATGCCCGCTATGACCTGACGTAGTCTGTGTTATAGTTAGTGTCGGTGTTGTACAACTTATGACCTTTTTTAACTATTTTTGGGAAAAAAAATTACATGGTGTAAAAACTATTGGAATCCATTCAAGTACTGATTCTGAACAAACTATAGGTATTCAGGTTTCGCATAAACTAAAAATAATGTTGTATACTTGTATCATTCGTTAGTCTGTTCCAAGAATGATATGATGGATAATGACTTTTATGATATACTCGCTGACCCTGCAAACTTCGTACCGCCTAACAATCAATGAATGTAGTATATCTTTCGATATAGTCAACCGATTGCGATGAAACAAAGCCTAAGTAATATATCAAGCTACACACTATTTTAAGGTGTAAGGGCTTAGTAAGGGTTCCCATTTGATTGCGAAACCTGATGATTCAATTTTTAGTGTATCGAACACGGTGTGTTGATAATTCAGTTGTTATTCCATCGATGCTTTATTGGTGCGATGTAACGTTTGTGCGAAAAATCCTGTTGCGAAAAACCCTACACCGATTCCTTTAATTTAATTCATGAATCCCCAAGCGACCACCGGTGGCCGCGCATCTATTGTCTTACTATTGTGTCTCTAATTGACGGTATCTGAAGGGTTAAAACATAAATAAATTCCGCACAACAAAATTTGATATCATCATTATCATTACCGTAATTTTTTGTGTACAATATAGAATTAAAGAATCATCATCATCATCATTCCAGCCGAAAGACGTCCACTGCTAGACATAATGCCTGCCCCAAGTGTCATCACAACGAATGGTCCTGTACGTCTCGCACCATCATTTTCCCGCGACCTTCACAGTCATCAATCCGCCTCGTGGAAGCTTTTGGCTTATTCCTATTGTAATTTTATTTGTGATGTACAATAAAGAGTACATCTATCTTATATGATGGTTGTTGGATACACTACCATATTTAATTACGATTATATAACTCTAATTGTTACAGGGATATTATAAAGGCTAAGTTTATAGGTATCTGTGTAATTGTATATGTTGGTTACTTTTTTACGTCCAAAAAGCTAAATGGATTTGGAAGAAAGACACACAGTTAAAGTTTTTGTTACTTTCAAGTAGCCTAAGTCGCTGGCAAAAAAAAAGATGACAATATGACTAGAAAAGGGTGATAAAATGACGAGTGTTTGTTTGTAATTTCTAAAGAAGACATGTGGTTACCTACTTCAAATAAATAGCCATAAGAGCTTTTCCCTATTAGTACGTAGGTACTTAATTCATGAATCCCCAAGCGACACCCGGTGGCCGCGCATCTATTGTCTTACTATTGTGTCTCTAATTGACGGTATCTGAAGGGTTAAAGTGACTATGTTTTGTATGTAAAAGAACTAAAGAAAAACCAAGTAAAAATAATAAGCATGAATCAGGAATAACAAAACACTACATACCAAAAACTAAAATTCAAAGCTCAATTCTTTTTTTCAAACTTAGAACGCTAACAAGATAAAATTCCAATTTCTAAATAATAGCCGTCCGCGTTCCAAACTCAAACTAGAAGCGTTCAGAAACCGGCAACAAAAATCAATCCCCCTGCATAGTTGGTTGCTAAGTATCCTCCCCTTTTTTAACCCAAGAATTGGTTAAGGCGGGCTGTAGGGTGGGGAAGGGGTACTTTTTTCACCCTTTGAAGAATTGCCCCAAGGCGCGGGGTGGTTTTTGCGCGAGCGGGGCGGGCTCAGCGCGAATGTGTGGGTAGTAAGTATTATTAACGAATTTAGAAAGGGACATAGTTTTTGAACGTAGCGGTCGATACGCGCGGTTGTTTGGATTTCGAACTATGTATGTTCTTTTTTTGTAGTTTTGTTTTTTATTCGTTTTTTTGTTCTTTTAGGAGTTTTTTGTATGAGGTTTTTACTAGTTAGTGATTACCTACTCTTTAAGGAAGTTTTTAGATAGTTACTTAATTCATGAATCCCCAAGCGACCACCGGTGGCCGCGCATCTATTGTCTTACTATTGTGTCTCTAATTGACGGTATCTGAAGGGTTAAGTCTTTTACTGTCTATATTTTGTTTTGTATTGTTTATGATTATTTTCTTCTAGAGAGCGGTGGAGATCAAGTGGCAACGGCTTACGAGTTGTAGGTCGTGGGTTCAACCCCAGCCAGGTGCATTACTTTGTGTAATTTATTCCATTACCACTGTTCTCAAAACGGTGAAGGAAAACATAGTGAAGAAACCGGCATGTCATAGAACCAAAAATTCGAAGACATGTGACATTCACCAACCCGCACTGGGCCCGCGTGGTGGATAACGGCCCATTCCCTCTCTTAGAGAGGAGGCCTGAGTCCCAGTAGTAGGAACATTAAAAAGGCTGATTATGCTATTTTTTTTCTAAAAATGAAGAAACTGAATTAGTCAGTTCTTTGTTGTTTAGCTAAATAGATGCATAGTCATCTGAACACAAGAACATTTTGATACACCTATGATTATAAAGGCAAAGTTGTAATATTTAATGTTAATAGTAAATTGAAACTCTAAAAGCTTTCACAATAATTCATTGTTTACGTGGCTTAAAATGTAGTTAATTTAGTGTGATTTTTCAACTTTGCCGTGTGCATTATGCCGATGGAAACCGAAATAAATTGATTTTAACTAAGCTGAATTATCAAAGTCACATTAAATATCACGTTTGGCCTTCAAATGAGTACGAGTACCTATATAAGACTTGATCATTAAATATTATCGAATCTGAAAGTTTCAAATCTATTTGACTAGCTTTTCCCCGCGGCTTCGGCTGCATACATAAAATATAGCCCATGGCACTCAAGAATAAAGCAGCTTTCTATCGTTGAACAATTTTTTGCAAGCAAACCAGTACTTTTAGTGATTACCTACTACAAACATACTACATGTATGGTATAGTATCTACTGTGGTTATCACAATGGTGATATTTGAAATAGTATAGCATAGCATATTCAGCATTTTAATGTTCCCACTGCTGGGATTCAGGCCTTCTCTCTAGGAGAGGGAATGGACCGTAATCCACCACGCGGGCCCAGCGTGGATTGCTGGATTTCACATATCTTCGAATATTTGGTTCTAGGACATGCCGGTTGCCTCACGATGTTTTCCTTCACCATTTTGAGAGCAGTGGTAATGCGCCTGGCTGGGTTTGAACCCGCGACCTATAACTAGTACGTCGGGGCCGTTACCACTCGGCCACCACTGCTCAACTCAACTGGGTATTATACACTGAGCAGTGACATTTGAAATAGACAAATATAATACCTACTGCATACTCATGTTTCACAAATAATGTACCTCATCATATTCCTGCCTTTGTCCCGTTATATTTAGGGTCGGCGCAACACGTTTTTTTTCTTCCATTCTGTCCTGTCACTCGTCACGCTATCACTAACTCCCTTTTCTTTCATATCACTTCTCACACAATTCTTCCATCTTTTCTATGGGCTCCCTCTCCCTCTCCATCCATCCACATGTAAATTCATAACTTTTTTAGCAACATGCGTTTCGTCCCTCCTTTTCACATGACCATAGCAAGACAAACGATTCCTTTTCAACTTTTCAGTCACTGGCGCCACTTTCAAACTTCCCCTAATATACTAATTTCTCACTTTATCCATTCTTGTCACACCACACATCCATCTTAACATTCTCATCTCCGCTACGTGCAATCTTATTATACAAATAATGTACCTAAGTATCTTTTTAAACGACTGAATTACAGCGAAAATTTTGCAAATTATTTTTTACCAATATCTCAACTAAAACACGCCAATTTCAAGCCGACTTCGAAATCAAATATACCTACATAAATCAGTTAAAATTCACCATTCATTCTTCAAGCAAGTCCCCTGTCCGTGAACACTTCCAACATTTCATACCTACATACAATACAAACAGGGAACCTGAAGAACTCAACCCTCGAATGCTAAATAATGCATTATAAAAGTGTGGGGGGCCTTCGACCCCGTAGCTGTGGAGTTAACCCGCGCCAGCCGGCGTCTCAAAGAGAGGAAAGATAAGTAAACGAGTTGCGTTGTACACGAATTTTGTATACAGGATGTGAATTTATGGGTTGAAAAACACCTACTGTTTTTTTTTTTTGAGAAATAATTTTCACACATTGTCATTTCCGGATCTCAAAAAGAAAAAACGAAATAACTTTGTTGTCTGTCTGTCTGTCAAGACCCATATCTCGAGAACGTGTGGAGTGTATCGAGTTGAAATTAAAACACTATATTCAGGTCTACCAGTACTTTGAAGCTTTGAAAAAATCAAACTTCTGAGTTAACGAATTTGAATTCGAATTTGCCATTCGTAAAAATCTTCATAACTCAATTCGGGACTTAAATTCTTTTGATAGGTAATTATACGGTACCCTTAGTGTGCGAGTCCGACTCGCGCTTGCCCTGTTTATATTAGAATTGTTGCAAGTTTAAACCCAGCCAGGTACCTACATTATTTTGTAATGAACCTGGCTAGCTCCTAATGCCCGCTATGACCTGCCGTGACCTATTTTGTACTTTGTGTCGGTGGTGTCCAACTTGTAATAATTATTGGCATCTACTCAGTTACTGATTCCGAAAAAACTATATTCAGGTTTCGCATAAACTAAAAATGATATTGTATATACTTTCTCAGGAGTATATGGATTGCTCGTACATTAGACGTTAGGATATTGAGACGCTCATGGATACATTAGATGTTAAAATTTCGTTTAGTTTCGGCCTACAAGAAAACAAGAAACTCCGCGAATTTTTCAACCACAAGCCAGTCAACGCCTTAACTAACATAAATTCGCACCCTATATAAACATTTGCACCCCAGTGAAAATCTTCGCGACTCATTACTCGCGAGGGGGTCTAAGGGGGTGAACACGGGAGGGGGTGGAAGGGGTGTAGGGAATCTTCGTTCAAATCTCTGACGTTTTATCTAAATGGGCCTCGGAATGGGTGTCGTTTCTGCTAATGACCCCCAAGAAATAGTAAGACGTTGCTGCGTGACAGTGAGTTAGTGGGTGCCTGCCTTAACGTTCGGTGTTTATGTAAATGTTGGAAATTTAAGTGTTTGAAAGTGATGGGAGGTTACGTCATGTTGGACTGGTTTTATATCCGTCTTTGGGGGTCCTGCAATCTCAGTTTGGGTCAAAACAATTGTTCTACGAGTAACTGGTTACACAAATTAAATATATAAATTTTGTAAACTGTTGAAAGTTGTGTAAAACTCTTGCATTCGGACTTTTATTATTCACTAGCTTTTGCCCGCGGCTTCGCTCGCGTTAATTCCCCCATTTTAGTAATAAAGTGGGGGTTAGAAAGAGACAAAAAGTAGCCTATGTCACTCTCCATCTCTTCAACTATCTCCACTTAAAAAATCACGTCAATTCGTCGCTCCGTTTTACCGTGAAAGACGGACAAACAGACACACACACTTTCCCATTTATAATATTAGTATGGATTAGGTTAAATACTAAAATAACAAAAAAATGCAACTGAAGAAACACAGATCTGATAAAACACATCTGTGTTTCTGTCTGGGTGGAGCGAGAGGGAGACCAGTCAGTAAATCTCTGACCCTCCCTCTCGTCCCACCCAGAGCAGGAGAAATAATTTCATTTCCCTCCTTAAGAAAGAGCCAATGGGCTAATCTAGCACTAGGATCTAATAAATATTGGCACTGTTTTAGGATATGCCGGAAAACCAACGATGGTTTTTCTTAACTGTTTTTAGAGCAGCGATGATGAAAATAACCTACACAAAGTAATGCGCCTTGCTGAGTTTGAACCCACCACCTATATCTCGTAAGTCAGAGCCGTTACCACTGCGCTACTACAGCTCAATCTTTGTCTTAATAATGATATTTATTTACCAAATATTTACATGCCCCATGTGACAGAATATAATGATACCTACCATTGATTTGATTTCAAAATAACTAGCTGTTAAGTTATTAGTATTTAAATTTAAAAAAACTAGCTGTTAAGTTATTAGTATTTATTAGTTTAGACTAGTTTTTGCCCGCGGCTTCGTTCGCGTTAAATTCGGGGTAACACGGTTCCCCTTTCGGCTTATTTTTTCCTAACATCTTCGAACAAATCCCAGGTACATCAACAAATATCGTTAATGTACACAGAAATAAATACAAAAACTTAACAAATTAACTAAAACCTTTCTCGAGAAACACGCTATCGAGTCGTGAAAACCTCTTGAAAACTATTTCTAATATTTACTACTACTATCTTTTCCGTGAAACCATTAAATTATGAAGCTATTATTACGTTATCGCAACATATAACAAATTTTAATCAACAAATTAAATTACTACACGAGGTTTTAGTGATTACCTTTTAGCTAAACTTATTGACCGAATGAATGAATGATTGAGACCAGTGTATTTGACAGTTGCTGTCATTTTTCGATGTACTTATTTGGATGTCTTTAATTTTACTTTTTGTTAATAACACGAGTTTGTTATATGCATTTACCCATATTCTTTAATTAGAACAAAAAGTAGTCAAAATTAATAAAACGAAATCCCAAAATTGCCTACGAAAATTTGACATAATTAGTAAATTCACCGGTCGTTGCGGTGACGCTTGGGAGAGGCCTATGTCCAACAGTGGATGTCTTTCGGCTGATATGATGATGATGATGAGTAAATTCATTATTGAATCATTCATAACAATTGCTACTAGAAAAAACTACACGCAGTGTTTTTCCATTTTGATCGTAATTTATTCATTCATCAATAGCCTGTACAATATTTCAATAAATTGAGTGACATTTTGAGATATAAACAAACGCTAATAACTTTGCTGTTTCTAAATATTTTTTATTATTATGTTTTGCCCGCAGCTTCGCCCGCGTATATAAAATATATGGCACTATATATTTTATGTACGCGGCCTATGTCACTCAGGAATAAAGCATATTTCTGTGAAAAAAATTTAGCAAACGGACCAGAACTTCTAGAGTTTACCTCCTACAAACAAAAAAACAAACTTTACCTCTTTATTATATATATTTATTATCGATAGGCTCGCGTTAGACCACCATCTCACCTGATGGTAAGCGATGATGTGGTCGACGATGGAGCACGCTTGTCTAGAAGTAATCTATTAATGTAGATTAAGACTTTTAACAAGATCTTTTCTATTAAGCCCTTTAAGTCATAGTCATAGTAGTTTATTGGTAAGAAACAAATACAGAGTGTTACAATATACTTAGTCAACAAATGACTACATACAATATCAAATGATAAATAATGTCAAAAATATAAAATATAATACAAAATAAACAAACAGATAAATAGAAGTCAAAATCACACATTAAAATAAAAAAATAAATCATTACAAAAGTCCATAATATTTAGTCCAAATTAATAGTATTCAATTGTCAAAGTTAATCCTTACTAATATTATAAAAGCGAAAGTGAGTTTGTTTGTTTGTTTGTTACGTCTTCACGCCTAAATGGCGAAACCGATTTTGATGACACTTGGTACACGGATAGACCATGTCCTGAAATAGGACATAGGATACTTTTTTATTCCGGAAGTATGTTCCCTTGGGATAATTTTCTGCTATCACGCGGGCGAAGCCGCTGGGAGCAGCTAGTTACATTATAAATTCGTCAAAAGAATAAAAGCTTGCTCGATAAGCCATTTTTTCAAACGGGCTTTGAAGCTCCCTATAGTCCGGGCTCCACAAATAATTAAGTAATTTGTACTAAGTAATTAAAAATGAGTGGTTCATACTACATAAGAAGACATATAAAACCATTTACCTACAATAACACTCCAGTCTACAATGTACGAAGCGGATATTTTGCCGGCAATGTCGCGGTGAAGCGGCAATTTGCTCGTAAGTGAGTCATCTGGAAGGTGTCTTCGTGAAGGCAGATGATTCGTAATTTGTTTTCTGTTGCTCTTGGCTTATTTTGCTGGTGGCGAGGAAGACGGTAAGCGCGCTTTTTGGTATGGAAAATGTTGAATTCTTATTAATATCATGACATGATTGGCTCAGTGGTTGAGTGATTGGTCGTTACGCTGCATGTTGTGGGTTTGATTCCCGCATGCAACAAATAATTTGTATGAACTACAGAGAGGTGTCTTGTGTATGAGAATTTACATGTTTGTGAAGGAACCCAACATACCTACAGGAGTAAGTGGTTGGTGGTAGTTTCCTTTTATTGGTTTGACATTTTTTATTATTTGACCTTTTTTTTTTTTTTTCTCGACGGGGAAAATCATCTTTGACGAAACCCGCTCTTGGGTGGAGCGGGAGACAGTGTCAGACTCTTACTGACTAAAAACCCCGCGCCGTTCCTTC
Source organism: Mythimna lalbum (assembly GCA_949319445.1). Classification (NCBI taxonomy): domain Eukaryota; kingdom Metazoa; phylum Arthropoda; class Insecta; order Lepidoptera; family Noctuidae; genus Mythimna; species Mythimna lalbum. The sequence continues at coordinate 11,157,929 of OX439371.1, read as the reverse complement.
TAGCCTTCATACCGGGGCACGAGCTCCCTTTCGGACAACCCTGTCCCCAGTAGGCTTCGACCCAGCTGGGCCCCTCCTGCTGCTGACAACTCCTTGAGGCGCGCGGGAACAGTGCGCGCCGTCGACGTCTTAGACTCGGTCCATTATCGGACGATCGGACAGCGAGCTACCCATAGCTCGCCGTCCGCGAGCCTGCGTCTACGGTGGCCGGAAATCGGGATCGGAATCCCGGCGACGGCGGCGAGGGCGCCGTTGCCTGATGCGGTCGGCCTCCTCCTTTGCAAGCATTACTGCTTCGCAGAAGGAGGCGACCGCCTGCCATTCCTCCTCGCTCCGGACCATGGCCTCGACCAGGGCCCGGCGCGAGAGGTCTCCGCCGCCGATCGCCCCCACGAGGGCACGGCGATGCTCCGCCCAGGCAGGGCACACCTCGACGGTGTGCTCCACCGTGTCCTCCGGGCGTTGCGCACAGTGGCGACACCCGGGCGTCTCTTCCGCTTGAATCCGATGCAGGAACCTCCCGAACTTGCCATGTCCGGTGAGGACCTGCGTCATGCGGTAGGTAAGGACGCCGTGAGGTCTTTCCAGCCACGCCTCAAAGAGGGGACTTACCGCCATAATCGTGGCGTGCCCAATTATTTGACCTTGTTTCATAATGTAACATCATTTGTAATAATTGGTTGACTATAATCTTGTCTCTGTCTTGTAAGAATCCCTTACCTATAAAATACTATGACTTCTAACTCCTCGTGTGGGGTAATTTTGTCTGTCTGTCTGTCTATCCTTTCTTGTCGGAACAACTGAATGGATTCGGATGGACTTACTAATAGAGCGTATCCTGGAATGGCTTGGCCTAAACAATGTTCTTTTATTATGTTTCTTTGTTATTTCTGGCGAAAGCAGATAGCAGATGCTAGTGAAGATATGAAACCTTTTGAACGGATCTACTCAAAGATGAAGATATAGAAAAAAGATATGCTTATTCATGGCCACATCATCGCTTACCATCAGGTGAGATTGTGGTCAAACGTGAGCGTTTTTATTTTAAAATAAAAAAAATAAGTCTATGACATTTTTTTTTCAGCAAGTTTCCCACATTAAAAAAATCATCACTTCGTCACATCTACACTTTGTAGCATCAGTTTCTCCAAACACTATTTCTGATTCTCCAATTCGCCTTTAACCTGACCTGATTAAACCATCCAGGCTTAGCGTTTACCGCCGTATACAAGTCAGGCGAGCTGACTGATGCCACCAGTACCGGAGGAGAAAACGCGCGGCATTTCATTACGTTTTGCCGAGAACGCCTGGATTTATGCCCCTACCTGAGTTGCTGGCAAATGCTATATAAAGCCGCGGAAAAGTTACGTAATTTTGCAAGATAATCAGGAATTAGAAAGAAAACCAAGCGAGCTTAACCCAGTTCTGGGTTAAGCTCGCCTATAATGAACATCTGCACTTTTTGCACTGTGGAGAATTTTTCGACGCCTTACTTTAAATTGCCATTTTTTTTTTTTTAGTTGTTTAGGGTTTTATTTTTATTTATTAAGTTAGTTTTAATTAATTTAAGTTTATATCTATAACTTTATTTAACGTGATTTTAATAAAATAATTATCACTGCACTTTTTGAATGTAAGTTTAAATTGTGTAGGAATAAAGAGAAGAAAATAATTGATTAATCTTTTAGAAATTCGAAGAACTGGAACCATTTTTTCTAGGTAGGCGCGCTCTATCGTCGACCGCATCGTCGTTTTCCATCAGGTGAGATAGGGGTCTGGCGTAAACCTATACACAATCAAAAAAAAAAAAGTCTGCTGCGGCATTGTTTTTTCCTGTGGGTGTGTATTTTACATGGTACAGAAATTCTTTTTAACTTTTGAATACTCAAAGCTTGCTACGACGCTAAAAATAAAATAGGTAATTTATTTTATTGTTGACAAGCTCGCGTTTTCTTACTATTTCACCATCTCACCTGATGGAAAGCGACAATGTGGTTGAAGATAGAGCACGCTTGCCTAGAAGTAACCTATTCACTCTTGACTTATGTTGTTTATTTGTTGGTAAAAAAGAAAGTTTTTAGTACCTACATTGTTTGTATGGTCTAAAACCATTTACGCATTATTATGCTTCGGTGAAATGATTTGAAAGTCTTTAACGGACATATTGTTTTGTGTTTCATGTAGGTATAATTTTATGAATACCTAATATACTAATCTATTTTTATTATACTTAGCTTATAGATTGAAGTTTGTATGTTGTAGTCATGGATTCTGAAAAATTCACTGTACTGTAGTACTGTTTCAAAATTTTGAAATAATTGATAATCGACTGATTACATTTTTAACACTGGATCGAGTAAAACACCAAACTACACATCACTAAACACTTCAAATAGAAAAATCTCTTTTAATCTTAACATCATTTAAACTAAAAACACTACATCACTATTTTTTTTACATCATGTACCAAAATCTAAGACTCAACTAAGATCAATCTTCACTCAACCCTTCGAATGCTAACACTAAAGTGAAGACGTTGACCCACGATGTCCAAAACTGTCCACTATGGGTACTAAAACCGGTTTTGGAAAAAGTCTTAAGAAACGGGTTGGGTAATAAAGGGTTGAAATGACCGGCCGGACAGCGGTCAGTGTGGGAAACAGGGGACGATTTGAGGGTTAACGGGTGTCGAAATGATGGGCTTTTGTTGATCAATTGTAATTATTTGTTATTTGATTTTTTTTCTGTTTTATAAAAAAAGGATTTAGAAATAAAGTTGCCGTGCATTTTGGCTCGATAAAGAATTAATTGACAGTAATTGTAGTAAAAAACAGTAGCGATGGAAAGGGCTATGCTTGGAGTTTCCTTGCGTGATCACATCAGAAATGAAGATATCCGCAGGAGAACCAAGGTTACCGACATAGCTTGAAGAATCGCTAAAGTTAAGCGGCAATGGACACATTGCACGCAGAACATATGGTCGATGGGGACGAAAGGTTCTGGAGTGCCGCCCACGTACCGAAAGACGCAGCGTTGTAAGGCCTCCAACAAGGTGGACCGATGACTTGGTCAGGGTCGCGGGAATCCGATGGATGCGTGACGCACAGGACCGGTCGTGGCGGCGATGCTTGGGGGAAGCCTATGTCCAACAGTGGACGTCTTTCGGCTGATATGATGATGATACTTCTTGGATAGACTGATTGTCATCTATTCTATCGTCATCATCTTTCTATCGTCTAACTACCTGTAATAAAGATCTACGAATGAGGCCTCCGTTTCCCGTAGTAGTAATCCTTACTAATATTATAAAAGCCAAAGTGAGTTTGTTTGTTTGTTTGTTGCGTCTTCACGCCTAAATGGCAAAACCGATTTTGATGAAACTTGGTACACGGATAGACCATGTCCTGGAATAGTACATACGATACTGTTAATCAAGGAAGTATGTTCCCTTGGGATAATTTTCTGAGATCACGCGGGCTAAGCCGCTGGGAGCAGCTAGTATCCTAGATAAACTTAGAACCAGTTCATACATACGGATTTTAGAGGGTATGCGGAACAGAGAGTAAAGTCCCACATACCTCTTTTGAAAAGGGAGGATCCTCCGACCAGACAGGTGCAGGAGCCAGGTGGGCGACTGCCCGATAGTTGATGTCGGGCTGCCGTATATGTTCAAATTGCGCAGAGAATTTTGATTGCGCGATACAGGATTTCGTATTTTCTTCGTAGTTCTTATGTGGCGTCATAGATGTCGCTACATCACTCTCCTCCAGAGATTGGAGATCGATGGTTCTTGATGCTTCTTGATGTGTGCCAGGCCAGCGGTAGGTTGGTTGGGTCGCTAGAGGATTGAAAATTCACATTGGTACTTGGCCGGTTTTTAACCCATAATCTGATGCATGGGAAGCGGGTTCCTTAATCACTGGGCCATCACAACACTTCTATAGAGTTAATAACAACGAGCTGTCCTGTGCGTCACGCATACATCGGATCTTTTGTAATTTACAACAATTCAAAATCATGTATCTTTATCCGTTAACTGACCACTAAAGATTAAAATTTCATGAGAACGAAAACCTGTTTTCTAGAAAATTTAACTCAATTCTTATGCTAAGAACATTATTATCATTTAAATATCACAAGGGGTCATTTCGACCCAAGACGGACACAACACAATGAAATGGACAGAGGTCATCTTTGGTAGGGTTAGTTTGTTTGAAAACTGGTTTCGTAGTTGAATTTCTTGTTCATATACTTTCTCAAGGAAATATGACAACTGGTATCATTAAAATAGGTGGTAAGTCCTTTAAAATGATTTCAAGATACAGGCAACCCGTGAGATTGATCGAAAGAGGTTTTTTGTTAAGGGTGGAAATCATTCAATAACTTTTTCCGCTCTGGGTAGAGCGGGAGGGTGTGTCAGACTTTTATTGACTAAAACCATACCTGTTTTTTTAGCTGCCTTTTGCGTTCTAGGACTACAGGTTACCTTTTCAAAAATTCCCCGCGGTCCTAGCTAGCAGGCATCCGCTCTGTTAAGTCCCTACGGTTTGAGGACAACGCTTTGAGGAGCGTGTGGATCACTACGCGCTGTTGACGACTGCACACGGATCGGTTAGCTACCGGAATGCCGGACGGCAAAGGGTAACTGTAGGAACATAAGTGGGTTTTTATCACTTCACCTAGATTGTGTGGAGACTTGATGATTCCCATATAAAAAAGGTTCAGATAACCGCGGTTGAATTCATTCAATAATTTTCTTTTCAGAGGAGCATGTTCGAGCATACTACCCAGTGGCCAGCTGGATGTCAAATTAATATACATAAACAAATAAAGAAACAAAATGAAGGAAATACAAAAACGATACAAAGGCGATACCAATTTGGGAAGAAATCTCTTCCAAGATACCTGCAAAAGGAGAATTGATAACAAAGAATCTGTAGACAGCGTTTGTAAGAGTAATATAGTAAATAAGACTAAAAAAAAAATAATTAACTTTGAAACAATAGATATCTACATATGTATACCTGCAATGTAAAGAAATAATGTAAGTAGGTATTTTTTTGGTTTTTTATAACTGTCAGCACCTAAGATATTCGTCATTTTCTGAACAGTATAACTAAGAATTATAAGAAAAAACCATGAGAAATTAAACCTGTTTTCTTGTAATTTTAACTGACTTCGAAACATTGTTATTATCATTTAAATATCACGAGGGGTCATTTCGACCCAAGACGGACACAACACAATGAAATCGACAGAGGTCCTCTTTGGTAGGGTTAGTTTGTTTCAAAACCTGTTTTGTAGTTGAATTTCTTATTATTATATTTTGTCAAGGAAATATGACTACTGATATTCATTAAGATAGGTGGTAAATCTGGTAAGGCAAATCAAATCAAATCAAAAACGTTTATTTCATATAGACTAATTACAGGCACTTTTGAACTGCCAAAAGGTCGGTCAGTCAAAAACAAAAAAAAGTGAAGCTTAATTGCACGTTCCAAAGCGTAGATCTCAATGGAGAAGAACGTGCAAGAAACTTCATGGGCACTCTTTTTAAATCATATCATGTTGTGTTCTATAAACCTTGGCAATCCCAAGATATCTGTGGGATTGCTCAAGAGGTTTCCACTACCCTAGATTGCAAAGGGTATCTAAAAGAACACGGATAGGTTTTATTCAATAAAAATCTCATACTCTTTCTCACTTCACCCGAAGCGGGAGAAGTCATATAATGTTTACTATACAAAAAAGGTACAGGTAAAGGTCGATTTTGTTTTCTTAGCAAAATTTTAATAAACAAGATGTAGATGTCTTACTGCCAAACCGATTAAAAAAGTCACTGTGGCTCTAGAACGCGAAAGGCAACTGAAGGGCACAGGTTGGTTTTAGTTGGCCAAATCTGACACTCCTTGTCACTCCACATGCGTTTTTGTGAATGCTTTGTAGGTGGTAGATACTTAATTTAAGTAGAGAATGTATTCAAATAAAGGAATAGAATTATAGGAGTTGTACAATTTTGTGATTTTTACCTACAATTTTGTAAGTTAATAAACACTTATTTTATTTATTTCATAAAAATTCTGATTGTTATTTATCACAACCAATACTTAACTTTGTCATTTTTTCTACAGTGTAATTGAAGGTTGTAAGAAATAATGTCATGAGAAGATAAACTTGTTTTCTTTAAATTTGAACTGACTCTAAAACATTGTTATTATCATTTAAACATCGCGACGACGGTTCAATTCGACCCAAGACGGACACAACACAATGAAATGGACAGCGGTCATCTTTGGTAGGGTTAGATTGTGAGAAGAACTTGTTTGGGATGTGAATGAATTATTTTTTTAAAGTTATTATTTAGAATGTTTTGTCAAAGAATGACTACAATTGATATTAAATGGAAAACGATCCTCAGATACTGGTAACGGACAAATTGATTTTTTTTATTTTCAGAGCAAGATTCAGCGGAAGAATGTTTTCAAGACAAGGCAGCCGTTGAAAGGTTGGACGTGATGTATCGTAACGATTTCTTGGACACCAAGAACTGTTGAGAATGACAGTCGGTATATTTGTAAGTGTTTCTGAAATTACTCGCAGGGTGGGGGAAATAATGATAGACCGAAATATAGGTAAAGTATCATTTTGATTTCAAATATTTGAAACGACTTAAAGGTTTCGATGATAAACCAATCGCAAAGGGTCATTTCGACCCAAGATGGAGACCACATCATGAAATGTCCATAAGCAATGTTAGATTGTTAGAAAAACTAATTAGGAATGCGAATTTTTTTTAAACAGTATTCTTTAAAATATTTTTTTCAAAGATTTCATGGCCAGCGATCGCCTTCTTCTGCGAAGCAATATTTCTAGCGAAGTAGTCCGCACTCGTGAGGGAACGAACATCCTCACACAGCAGCCTCCGGGACCCCGATCCCGGCTGCCAGCCACGGTAGACGCGGGTTTGAGGACGATGAGCAATAGGTAGGTAACAGTACTGTGACATCAATGAAGGTCACATATTAGTAAGGGTTCAAACTAACAACATAATAGATCTTTTAAGGTTTATGGTAATGAAAAAGTTTAGAACAGATTCGAATTGATTAAGATAGATGGATGTCAAGAGTGAAAAATATTAATATAATCCTTACTAATATTGTAAAAGCGAAAGTGAGTTTGTTTGTTACGTCTTCACGCCTAAATGGCTAAACCGATATTGATGAAACTTGGTACACGGATAGACCATGTCCTGGAATAAGACATAGGATACTTTTTATCCCGGAAGAATGTTCCCTTGGGATAATTTTCTGCTATCACGCGGGCAAAGCCGCTGGGAGCAGCTAGTTTTATATAATAACATAACTTAAAGACTTTAACAATATAATAAGTTAAATTAAACTAAAAGCCTTTCATTCGCGCCTCTTTATGCGACAATACTTAGTTAATAATCAAATAACTGAAAACAAAAATGGTCATGTATTTAATGTCCTAGATCTGCTTAAGGATTGTCCAGCTCTATAACTATATATTTTTGTTTGCGGGCTCGCTTCCTTCTTTCGGTTTTGGTAAAATCGGTCTAGTTCGATCCTTTATTTTTAACTAACTTTTGCCCGCGGCTTCGCCTGCAAACATAAAATATAGCCTATGTCACTCAGAAATAAAGCAGCTTTACATCGGTGAAAAATTTTAGCAATCGGACCAGTACAGTACAGTTCAGTCATTACTCTAAAAGGAATGGCAACCACGTACCGCTCGACAAGGTGGACCGGTGACCTGGTAAGGGTTGCGGAAATTCGATGGATGCGAGACGCATAGGACCGTTCATTGTGGCGACAGTTGACATAGGACTCCCATGTCCAACAGTGGACGTCTTTCGGCTGAAATGATGATAATTCTAACAGGGCCCCAAATATATTTGTAGACGCCAGTATAAAAATCCAATAAGATTTCCATATCAACAACTATCTAAAAATCTAGTTGGAACATTCACATTCGCATGTATGTGCTGTCATCTACACGCGAGTGACCGACGCCGTGGACGCCTGGAAAGTGGCTTGCCCGGATAAGGCGTTGCCCGAGAGTCCATTTTCCCAGAGACAGTGGGATGAGCCGCTCTGCAGGTTGGTACGGAATAATCTCATAAATACGTCCACCAATACTGCTGAGCGTGCCCGCCTACTGGCTGTGGGTGAATGGGAGTCGGGTCTCTGGCTACAGGCTCTACCTTCACCTAACATAGGTACTATGTTGAGTGACTCCACCTTCCGGATCGCTACATGCCTACGTCTGGGTGCTCCTAGTGGAGCTCCACATCGTTGTCAGTGCGGCGAAGCAGTCGACCGCCTCGGACACCATGGCCTATCCTGCAGTAGAAGCGCCGGTCGGATAGCACGACATGCCAGTATTAATGACATCATCCGTCGAGCTCTTGTCGCCGCCGGGGTGCCAGCTGTTTTAGAACCCAATGGCTTGGCACGCGACGATGGGAAGAGGCCAGACGGGATGACCATAATGCCTTGGAAGTTGGGTAGGCCTTTGGTGTGGGATGCAACATGTGTCGACACCCTTGCGCCATCCCATCTTCTTAGTACGGCGGGCTGTGCTGGTGCGGCTGCTGCAGGTGCAGAAAACCTCAAACGGCGTAAATATAATAACCTCATCGGAAGTTATATGTTTGAGCCGTTTGGGGTTGAAACACTAGGGCCATGGGGTCCGAGCGCTCATCGAGTTGTTCGAGATATTAGCAAACAGTTGGTCGACTCTTCGCGTGACCAGAGGGCTGGGCTTTTCTTCGGTCAACGAATCAGCATTGCCATCCAGCGTGGTAATGCTGCCAGCGTTCTGGGCACATTTCCCATTGACATCGATGTGGACGAATTTTTTGATGCCCTATAAGTTCCTTTTGTTTTTTACTCGTTTGTATATATTTTTTCTTTAAGTTTGTATATATACCTATTAGTTTATAATATTTAATAATTAAGATGTATATATGTATGTTACCATATTAATTTCCTTGATTAAAAATAAATATTAGCACGCGAGTAGGGTAAGTAGTGCACAACGTTCCCGTTTAGAAAACGATGCTAGCGCCATCTCTTATCGAATAGCATCAATCGCTAACATTTTTGAAACTTTATTACTTGTTTATATCAAATTTATGTTTGGGAAAATATTTAAAATTGATTTACCATGTACTTACGCAACTTTTTTGTAGAGTAAAATTTATTAACATTTTGTTTTCTAGTAAGACGCGATTTTAACCCCATCTATTGGCGAATAGAATGAAGATTAAGAAAAACCAGAAAAACCAACCTAGCAACCACATGAAGATTATTATTGTCTTACCTTTTGTCTTCACCTGGAGAAATGAAAACCAGTGAGCATTATATTTTTTTGGTAATGTCGATATTTTTTTTTGGAAATCGGAAATTAATATAGGTACTAAAATAAATATAAAAAAAACCTTTCTAGTTTAACACTTCTTTAAAAAAAAAATTAAAGGAATTTGTGAAATCATACCGTTAAGATTTTATGTGCTAAAGTTTGTTTCGATGAAATACTAAACTTAAATTTTAAAATTCGTGAAACTCAAAAAATTAATTTAGTGATTGCCTTTTTTTGGTTTTAAGACGGAGGAGATACGTAGCTGCTCTAGGTACCTACCTACTTAGTTAGTTTTTAAGGACTTCTGTTTAACCTTTCGAAAACCTTAATAAGAGACACAATAAAAAGACAAGGAGAGAGCGAACGCCGGCGTTTCTTTTCTCAATTTATTTATATATAGTTAAGTTTTTTTTTTATTATGTAAATATTTTATCATCATACTTCATCATCAGCCTTTTTAATGTTCCCACTGCTGGGACTCAAGCCTCCTCTCTAGGACAGGGAATAGGCCGTAATCCACAACGCGGGCCCAGTGCAGGTTGGTGGATGTCACATGTCTTCGAATATTTGGTTCTAGGACATGCCGGTTTCCTCACGATGTTTTCCTTCACCGTTTTGAGAGCAGTGGTAATGAAATAAATTACACAAAGTAATGCGCCTGGCAGAATTCGAACGCTCGTCCTACAATTCTTAAGTCGGAGCCAATACCACTCGGCTACCACTGCTCTCGTATGTAAATATTTAGAAGCTTAAAAATAAAAGAGTTTTGTACTCGTAAAATCTTTAACTTAGTAACTTATATTATAAGGAAAAGAACTACTAATAAAATTTTAGACTTTTTATCTTTTTATAATGTTATGTTAAGGGTAATTTGTCTCTGCATTACCCAAAGGTTGACTGGTAGAGAATGCCTTAAGGCATTAAGTCCGCCTTTGTACTCTTTTGGGCATGAAGAATAAAATAAATAAATATATAGGTATGTTCATATTTTTAAAATTTTTTTTTAGAAGTGTGTTTAAGAAATATTTAAAAATATATAAAATACCTATGTGTAAAATGAAAATAAAGGAAATAAATAAAGGAAAATAAAAGCTTTTTTATTTTATATTTATTTATTTTAAAATATTTAACATCGACTTCGAATCGTGTAAAATAACTTCCTCGTTCTTATTAGACCAGTTAGAAACTTAACCTACAAGATTTAATTATCAAAACAAGTAGAACAATATTCATAGTTCAAAATCTAGTAAATTGTAGGTACCCTAAATGGGCTAGCTCTCAGATATTCCAACCATGTCTTTAGCTTGAAGATTTCAGCTTCCCAAAATTAATTTCTTGGGCGTAACAAGAAATATTTCGGTTATGAGATTTGCTTTCTGTTAGGAATTACCTATTCAGAAGTCTTGGGGAGGTAAAGTATTGAAGTTTTTCGTTAATGTTTGTACCTCTTATTGTCTTTGTTAACCCTCAGAAGGAGGGTAGGTGAGGTTTTATATATTATTCTAGCTTATACTAGAGCAGTGGTGACCGAGTGGTAGCGGCCCCGACTTACGAGTTGTAGGTCGCAGGTTCAAACTCAGCCAGATGCATTACTTTGTGTAATATATTTCATCATCACTGATCTCAAAATGAAGGGACATCATCAACATCGTGAGGAAACCGTCATGTCCTACCAATTTGAAGAAATGTGACATTCACCAACCCGCACTGGGCCCGCGTGGTGAATTACGTATCATTCCCTCTGCTAGAGAGGATGCCTGAGTCCCAACAGTGGGTTAGCAGGTTAGTGAACGTCACATGTCTTCGAATTTTTGGTTCTAGGACATGCCGGTCTCCTCACGATGTTTTCCTTCACCGTTTTGAGAGCAGTGGTGAAGAAATAAATTACACAAAGTAATGCGCCTGACTGGGTGTGAACCCGCGTCGGGGCTGTTAACACTCGGCCACGACTGCTATATTAACACATTATTTTTTTATTGATATAAACTAGTGCTTGACTGCGATCCCACCTGATGATAAGCAGTGATGCAATCGTTGACGGTGAGGCGCGCTAGTTTATTAAGAGCCTATTCACTCTTGCCTTGAAGGCAATTAAATTATAATCGGACGGGAAGACCCCAATTATTAAAATGCAACAAATCATTTGAGAGGAAAATTGGTACCCACAAACGTCGTGTTGTGATCAAATATTTGAATGTATCTACAGTTATTTCCGGAAACTGGTTTACATCTGGCTTTTGAGCGGACGATATTGAGCAACGACGCCGCATTATTAGTTACCACACACACAACTTATCATTGAAAGCAAACAAGTTTACATATATTATTTTAATTCCACAACGCCAGCCAAACATCTGCAGTCAATTCAAAAAACCATTCGTATCTCATCGAATAAATCTGAAAATTTTCAATCAACTTAAAAGAAAAAAATACAAATACGACGAGCTCTGAACGATTTCATACACTCATTGATTCGTTCATTCATTCATGAAGAATGAACGAATAATAATGATTTCATACGAGATTTAAGTTTCATGTAGTAAAAAGTAAGAGAGAATGGAATTGGTCCTTAGTTTTTCTATAATTATATATAGAAAAAAAAAAAGCTTTTTAAAAATAGCATAGCATAGCATAATCAGCCTATTAATGTTCCCACTGTTGGGACTCGGGCCTCTCTAGTAAGGGAATAGGCCAGAATCCACCACACAGGCCTAGTGCGGGTAGGTGAATGTCACATGTCTTCGATTTTTTTATTCTAGGACATGCCAGTTTCATCACGATGTTTTCTTCACCGTTTTGAGAGCAGTGGCGATGAAATAAATTACGCAAAGTAATGCGCCTGTCTGGGAACCCGCGACCTACAACTCGTGAGTCGGGCCATTACCACTTGGCCACCACTGCTTTTCTTTTTAAAGATATTTAAAAAAAGTCGTTTACCTCATTGAAAATCATTTCAATAAAACATCCAAACTATCTCAACTTTGTGCCCCAGTTTACTATAACCAAATCAGGAGACATAGATTGTGTTGCGCGAGCCCAGTCTCCTGTACCTCGCACTCTTTTTGAGCTCAACACTCTTGTGGACTCACCCTGACTGTGACGTGTTCACGGACGAAGCCTTCTGATAAGGCACATTGTGATTGACCACCTTTTGAAGTCATATGTCATCACTGGCAACACGCACTAGACATAGACTTTCGTCTTGAGACACGCGTGATAAGTTGGACGAGAAGATACCGCGCAGCTTCCTGAACGCTGCCTTAGCTACTACTACCTTATTCTTAAATCATTATTGTATACAAAAATGTTACATAAGGTACTTAACAGTGATTTATCAATTCGTGTATAAAGGCAAACTTATCTCAACAATTACGAGTAGTTTTCTCCCAACAAAACTTTTAGTGATAAAGAGAGATCTTAATCGAGGGTAGAATCAGTGTACAATATAAACCTACATAGTGAACACATATAAATAAGTGTAGTATCTAAAAATATATATTACATAGATTTATATATACACAAATATTAGTTAATCGTGTGTTGTTGGACTATTTGCTTAACTTGTAATATCAGATACAATTTATTGTTAATAAATTAATGACTAAAAAAAATCAGATAAAAAAGAAAGTGCTCTTATGTATTTATGTATGTTCTTACAAGCATTTTAGACAATTCTTATAAAACGTCTAAAGATCGTGCAGGATTCCAATCGGTCGATTTCTATGAAGAAGAACCGATAAAAAACTTTTCTAATAGGTTTTCTTTTTAACCCTTCAGATACCGTCAATTAGAGACACAATAGTAAGACAATAGATGCGCGGCCACCGGTGGTCGCTTGGGGATTCATGAATTAAAACAATGGCCTTATAGAGCAATTTACCATAAATCGATATACAATATAATTTATAATTATTCTGTACGTTTGTCACCTAACTCCTCCTAATTGCTAAAGAGTAATTGGACCCGGTAGAGTCTTTATTTTTTTCAGACGAAAAGCCAGCTTTTAGCCAGGATAACGTCAGTTGGGACCGCTAGTTTTGATAAATTAATTATATTGAAAAATAATACCGAGTAAAAAAAAACTATTGATGACCTCGATATGAAATACGTTACATCGGCAACATTTTTGCAATATTGTTAATGTTATTCCTAAATATATACTCGCTATTTTAAATCTTGTATCCCCTAAAAATCCCCATCTGTGTATTCCGTATATAAGTAAGCTATTTTCGTTCATGAAAGCTAAATACACATAATTTATAAAGTTCAGTAGTCATTCGAGCCTATCGACCAACAAAAAAAAAATTATAAAATATTTTTGAATAAACTCCACATATTTTCACCGGAATGCTCCGCACTGCGCCGTCGATAGGTGACAAGTCACAACTGAGTGACCGGGCGATGACCTCGCCCAAATGTGGCGTGGAGACGTCTTACCAGTAAAGTTTTTTTTTTTATTTCTTATTGGAAGAAAGTGTATCAAATCTTATAGGAAGGTTTTTGGCAAGAAATGTTTTAAGAATAACTTTGCATATAGGTATACATCTGGGTCGACACATTATTCGTCCGGAGGAGATTAAAACTCTCAAAGCTAGGAGTATTCCAGACTTCCTGGAAGCCTCCCGGCTAAAAGAGTTACTCTAACAAGGTGGCGAGTCACAATAGATATTTTAGGTCGCAGTGACTACATCTCCTACACTATGGGAGATGCATAGCCCCTTTTCTTCAAAAAATAATAATATAGGTATACAATTATAAAATACTTTTAAAATTAAAATGATTAAAGGTAAAAGTTTGTTTTTTTTAAAGTTCTGGAAAACAGACAATATTCCAGTTGGATTTTCTGTCACCAATAAATTAGACTTTATCTCCCAAAAATATAACTCAACCAGTTTGCTAGGTAGATATGACTTTCGAAATTCTCTTATTATGCTAGAACAAACATAGTTATAATCTTCTTTTATGGCGGGGAAAATCATCCAATGACAACCCTCGCTGTTGGGCGGAGCGGGAGATAGTGTCAGACTCTTACTGACTAAAAACCCACCCCGTTCCTTCGTGCCTTCATATCGAGGCTAGAGCTACCTTTAGTTATAATCTTCATAAATAATTAGACAATTTTTGTGAACGTACCATTTTTTTTTTCATGTTGGCATTCTACAATTCAGCATTATACGGTCTACTCCATACAGTCTTTTGTGCGGTCAAGATGGGTTAGACGTTATTTTACACTTGTTTAGTCACGACATAAAATTAATGCCCTCGTGTGTGCAAGATCAGGAGCTTGTCCCTAATTACAAGACTACCTAGTTAATTTTAAACAAAATCAAGATCAATATTTTTGAAATAGATTTGAGGTGAGAAAGAGGATAACCTATACATGATGGTGAGGTGACGTGAATGCTGAAAAAAAACCTCAATACAGTGAAAATCTAGAGTAAAAAAACTTTTTATTAAGCACAAAGTCAAAGACTTTACTCGTACTTACGTGACTAATGATAAATGACATATTGGCTGGAAAAGACAAGATAGAAGTAGACTTGTATAGATATGGAAGGCCTTTATCCAGTAGAAGGAAAAAGAAGGATAGACAAAAAAATATACAAACCTAATGAACAAAGCAGAAGATTTGAAATTGGTTAAAGTAGTCAGTTAATTCTTAAGAAGTTAATGTCATAAGTAGTTAGATACGTATCTGTATTATAATATTATAATGTATCTGCATTTCAGTGATCGGGGAGAAAAATATTTTTGTTGTTCTTTCCACGTTTTTTATTTGAAATAAATCATTACTTAAACAAGCTTTTTTCCGAGTCTACTATAAAACAAATATCAACTCCTTTGCTTTCCTTATGTGGTAAACGCCATATGACTGACTATTGTTAATCAATCTACATAAAGTCATGAAGTCATGAAATTGATGAAAATCAAAATCGTCTCCCAATCTTCTTTATCTTTTTCCGCGCCGTATTTTTCACACCCTACAGAACAGTTACTGTCATGTTTTAAAAACAAACTTTTTTACAAACAATACCCACTCCACGGTCGTCCTTGTGCGGTGGACGCGGTCTGACCGTAATGTCACACGTGTTGATATGTTGTGTCGCATCGTTCTAGACTGTCCACACTGTTGACCGTCTGCTGTGTAAGTGAAAATAAAAGCCTGTACAAGGAAGAGAAGGTTGAAAGGGGAGAAAATATATAAAACGACTGATGTTACAGTAAAAGTCATCTTTAATTAACTTTTTAAACAACTTTCTCTAAAGTTGCTTATTCTCAATATGTACAGACTACTTTATGAAAAACTTCTTATCTACGTTCTTGGATACATACCCTATAAATAAAACGCTCAATATTTTAATTATCTATGCAGACACGGCGTTCACTTGACGTTTAACATTTTCATTTTTTTTGTTTAAATTAATAAGCATAGAAAGTAAAATTTGTAATTTATTTAGATAAGAAATTTATTTAGATAAGAAACGGAAGAGCGGAGTCTCCTAACACAGGCTTTATTTTGCTTAAAAGGAGACTCCATTCACTAGGTGATAAGTAATGCTTGATAAATAAATAAATTATTATTATTATTATTATTAACAGAAGGCGCGAAATCAAGCGCAAACGCCGGCGTTCGCTTGGGGTTTAAGTGGTTACACTAATGATTAATTTATGAGAATCTTTTATTATTTTTGTTATTGTGTATAAGTGTGTCATAATTATGACAATCCAATTTAATGATTTTATTTATTTTAGAATTTAATTTAATCTAGTTTTAGGACATTTATGTTATCAATCTGTTCGACACAATTTATATTGTTTTATGAATAAAGATACTACTACTACAAATTTTTAGGTTCTGTAACTCAAAAGGAAATAATGGAATCCTTATAAGATCACTTTGTTGTCCGTCTGTCTGTCTGTCAAGACCCCTTATCTTCGGAAACGCGTGGAAATATTGAGTTGAAAATTCAGGTCTGCGGTCCCTTAAAGCTGTGAAAAAAATCAAACTTATTAGTCAACGGAAAAAAAAGATATGACCGTCAATGTTGCAAAAAACCTATATTTCCATACTCTCAAAGGAATCAAAATACATAGAGTCCCGTTGACCTAAAATCCGGAAAATCATAAAGCAAGGTCTTATTGCAAAGATATAGGAATAAATCTTAAACAGTTTTTTTGTTACAAAGCTAGTATTTGTATATAAAGACTCCTATTGAACCTAAATAGGTAGGTAGAGCAATGGCAGAGTGGTAACGGCCTCCACTTACGAATTGTAGGTCGCAGGATCGAACCCAGCCAGGCGCATTACTTTGTGTAATTTGTTTCATCGCCACTGCTCTCAAAACAGTGAAGGAAAACATCAGGTCAGGAAACCGGCATGTCCTAGAACCAAAACTCGAAGACATGTGTCTACCAACCCGCACTAGGCCAGCGTGGTGGGTTACGGCCCATTCCCTCTTCTAGAGAGAAGGCCAGAGTCCCAGCAGTGGGAACAATAAAAAAGGCCGACTATGAGGTAGGTACAACAATAATGTATTTTCTCGATAAACACAAGTCTTCTACGTAATATAACTATAATAATCTAAGGAAGCGTAGGCTTCTACTCATCTGCTCAAACTTAAATTATATGTATTTGCGGCAAAATGTGGGTCTAGGTACAAATATGTACTTACTACAGTGCGTTTCACTTAAGAAGTTCCTTCGGCGTAATGTTGGCTCCTCTGTCTGTCTACACAAAAAAGGGAAAAGAAAACAGTAGTCTACTCTACCAAAATTGTTCCAAGAAATGCGAAACGAAATCGATTTTAACGGTAGTTGCAACACTTTTTGGAGAATTATGAGGAGAATGGGATTTTATTTAAAAAAAGAAGGTCTAAAAAGAAGTTGTTAATAGAGAGGTACGATATTGTGGCATGGCGTTTTCGGTATTTAAAAGAATTGCAGGACAATCGTTATGGAGCCCAGCATCCTATATTTTATTTAAAAAAAAAGGCAATTGTTAAAAGTAACGAAGTATCAGTTAATCTCCCTAATTTAATTGCTAAAAATATTGCGACACTTTTTTTCCGTATTGCCAACATTACGGCAAAGGAACTTCTTAAGTGAAATGCACTGTAAGTTCTGCGGCAATGTTACCGACATAGCACGAAGAATTGCCAAACTTAAGTGGCAATGGGCAGCGCACATTGCTCGCAGAACAGATGGTCGTTGGGGTTGAAAGGTGGAGTGGCGACCGCGTACCGGAACACGCAGCGTTGGAAGGCATGCTACAATGTGGACCGATGACCTAGTGAAGGTTGCGAGAATCCGATGGATGCGCGACTCGCAGGATCCTTCATTGTGGTGACACTTGGGGGAGGCTTATGTCCAACAGTGGACGTCAATCGGCTTTGTGCGTATTGAATTAGTTTTTTTTTTAATAATTTTATTATAAATTTATGACAAACTTTTATTAGTATCCGTTTAATCGATTTTGACTTTTATTACGTTGGTAGCATGACTTTTGCAACTACTTTTTAGCTCTTAATGCCATCCTTATGCTTACGAAAATAGAAGTTAAAATCGGTTGAACAGACAGTAAAAAAAGGTATTTTTAAATTTCCAATCTTAACGCGAACAGGGTATAGTGTCATACAATGATACATTCAATATAAAAAAATATATTTTCAAAACAAATAATTTAAACTATAATATTAACTAGCAACCCGCCCTGGCTTCGCTCGGGTGCAATATTTTACATATAAACCTTCCTCTTGAATCACTCTATCTATTAAAAAAAACCGCATCAAAATCCGTTGCGTAATTTTAAAGATTTACGCGCACATAGGGATATAGGGACAGAAAAAGCAACTTTATTTTATACTATGTAGTGATTATATATTATATTAAATGTATATGTAGGTCTATTTTATTTATAAATATACATTTGTACCCTTATTCTTCTTAATAATCTATTTTTTTTTTCTTTTTTTTATGCACCTGCCATATTTTCTCTTCACCACCCTTGGTTGACTGGTAGAGAATGCCTAAGGCATTAAGTCCGCCTTTGTACATTTGTGTTGCATGAAGTTTTAATAAATCCTTTCTAATATTATAAAAGCGAAAGTGAGTTTGTTTGTTACGTCTTCACGCCTAAATAGAAAAAACTGATTTTTATGAAACTTGGTACACGGATAGACCATATCCTAGAATAGGACATAGGATAATTTTTATCCCGGAAATATGTTTCCTTGGGATAATTTTCTGCTATCACGCAGGCAAAGCTGCTGGGAGCAGCTAGTAAATAAAAAAATGATGAATAAGAAATTACGTTTCTCTTGCTAAAGACCAGTCAAAGCACCCACTTAGTATACCTACTTGTTTCGATTTCCAAGAAGAGACGGTTCTAAGGACCCAAGTAGTTAGCTAATAGAAATGACTTCGTGGAAATCCTAATAAGTAAGTAATATTGGTACTTCATCAATAGCTCTAGTTAGAACTGATCTTAATAATACTGTTCTATTACGACTGAGTCATTAGCAGGGGTCGGAATCAGGTCACAAAATATATAGGTTCAGAAGTCAATCTACATCAGGGATGTAACGGAGGTAGTTTTATCGGAACCGAAGTCGGAGTCGGAGTTTTTAAATTTGATTTATCGGAATAGGAATCGGAGTCGGAGGCAGGGTCAGAAGTGTCGTGTGCTTAACAAATTAACAACAAGTGAAAAAATAATTGACGATTGAGTGCACGTAGAGGAGGTCGGCGGGATTCCCCGCGCGACATGTATGAACCTGTTCATAACAGTCGACACAGGCCACCGTCACCGCTATGTTATGCTTCGACCTCCGATTAAAACCTCCCAATTAAATGTGTCGGAGCCGAAGTCGGAACCGAAGGTGTAATAATAATCGGAAGTTCCGACTTAACGGAACCGGAGTCGAAGCTCCGTAACATCCCTGATCTACATACAAAACGCGCTCGAGCAACGCACACATAGACACCGCTCACGGACACGATATCTCGAAGCGCCTCGGCCCACTCGTCGAACAGTTCCGGCTCAAACGCTCATTAGTGTGCGGCAACCGAGCGTAAGTATAAAAAGTGAAGTACATACATGAGATTGTCTTCTGTATCTATCTATTTGGTGATCAGGTGAAAGAATAAAGCGGATATGCCTCAAATCACGAAATTAATTTTAAAGAGCAGATCCATATTAATATCGACATTTCGATAAATAATTCTACCTAATTCCGATCTATGGTCATTACTTACTAGAGAGAAAAAAAAACTTGCTTTATTAATTGGATTTCCGACAGAGGATACAAATACATAGCTATACAACACGATAATACAAATAAGTTTTTCTCGGTGGGTCCTTCAATCATAGATCTTCAAGATCACGGCACATATACGACATGTTACCGGTAAAATAAGGTGTAAAGAAACCACTCAAGTCCGAGGCGAACGCTTGCACCGAAGATTGGCCGCACAATTACATGATCACCGGCCCACTCGGGCGACTGAGGGGTTTATTTACTCCCGAATTTAGCTGTGCGCTAGTGTCTAATGCCCACTATGACCTGCCGTGATCTGTGTTGTACTCAGTATCGGTGGTATCAAACTTGTGATCTTTTTAAAAGATTTTTGAAAAATAAAAATAATATGTTGTAAAAATTATTGGAATCAATTTCAGCTACTGATTCTAAAAAAAATATATTCAGGTTAAATACTAACAATTTTGTATACATTTCCTTTACTTGTGATTAGAGACCTTTCTTCTTGTTAAATTGGTTTCTTGGTTCTTCACCCAGTAAGACTGGAAACCGACTCCAAGCTAATTAAAAAAAGGCATGTGATATGATGTTTTTTTTTTTTTATTGAATTAAACTAGTGCTTGACTGCGGTTGCACCTGATGGTAAGCAGCATATTATGTAGGTCACTTTTTAAATATCTCGTAAATCCGTAGTCAAAAATAATGAATATAAGAGAAAATAAAACTGTTTTTTTTTTCTGTATTTATTTAGTGTTAAGTTTTTATGATATTTAGTTTTAAATACACCCTGGCCAGTCTTTTTGTTTCCCATCAGAATGCGGATGCGACAAATTTCAATATTTTTGCTGTATTTGGCACCAATTGCAACTTTTTTTTTAGTTGGGAAAATCATCTAAATGATATCTCTCGAGCAGTGGTGGCCGAATGGCAATGGCTCCGACTTACGAGTTGTAGGTTGCAGGTTTCAACCCAGCCAGGCGCTTTACTTTGTGTAATTTATTTCATTGCCACTGCTCTCAAAACGGTGAAGGAAAACATCGTAAGGAGTCCGGCGAACAATAAGTCGCTCACCAACCGGTCAGGACGAAGCAGGAGTTTCTTGAAAGAGTTACCGCGGACCTGAAACGAAAGGGGCAACCGAATGAAAACTGGTGGATGATGATACCTCGGTCTGCAGTCGATCTAAAAGATAAGAATACAAAAATAGGTATATCTGATCAAGAAATGATAAACCGTAAAGAAATCAAACCAAGAAAAATTGCGATTAAAAAATTATTGATGAGGGTAGTAGGGTGAAAACTACTTTATGACCTATTCTCACACTTACCTACTTACTAAATACACAAAAGAAAAAAAAAAAATCCGGCTCGAACGACCAAAATATTACTATTTTCATGCAATGATAATAATATCACCTAATTACGATAAATGTGTGCTGCAGCAGTGTCTGTGTGTGGTTTAGTGAAGTACAGGAGTAGTGTAGTGAACTGATTCTTCATTTGGTCAAGCCGTTTCGGAGGAGTGCGACCACAAACACTGTGACACGAGATATTTACAAGTTAAGTATTTTGTGATCTCCAATTTAGGAATAAAACTATTTAGGTATACATATATCTACTTAAATTAAATTATATTTTTAGAAAATATTACTTTAAAAAAAAATGAGGTTGGATATTAAGTAGTACCTACCTACTGCAATTAGAACTTCTATGAACTTGCTCACTAAGATCCAGTTTTACACAGGGTTCTAAAAATCTAGATTCCTATTCATAAAATAGTTTTACGTCATCTAAAAATATGGCGCTGACTGTTTTAAATTTCAATGAGCGCCATTGATATTCAAATGCTCTGCGAACCATTACCGTACTACAGTAAAATCCAATAAAATCTACCAAAAGCTACCCTCTTCCGAACTTCTTCCAAACTTCCACTATCCTAACTATTCCGCCACGCCCCTTAAATCGCAACGACTTACTGTATATTTGTCCCTTTCTATCGCATTCAGATTTAATCGCGTGGAACGAGACGGCTGCTAGTTTGACCGCGTGCATTGTTATTATAGTTTTATGATGACGTTACATAATGACGTAAGTTCAATCTTCGTGCGTCCAGATTTCAACTCTAACCTTGAGAAAGTAAGGTTGATTTTAGGATGTAACTAAAAAAAGTTAGGACATTGGAAAATAAGACAAGACGCGGGATGTAGGGCCATTTTTCCGCGAGCGATTTACCAACGTAAGGTGTCGTCATAAGAGCTATAGTGGCGTAAAAATGTCTAACTTAAGACGTTTCGCTGAAAAAAGTACGTATAGTTATTCTATACCAGCGTCTTGCGCAAGATGGCGGTGCTAGGCGTTCGTTATTTGAATTTCTCTGAGGAATAGGTGGGGTGCGTTGTACGAAACAGCTGCTGTAGCGCTTCAGGCAATTTTGTATGGCAGTTTGGGGTAGGGCGTCTAGCAGGATTTTGCTGAATTGTACAAATTGGGTTAGGGTGAAATAGTAAGGAGGTTTTATGTCTCGCCAGTTATGAATGTAATGTTTTTATGTACTGGGTTTAAGATGTTTTTGGACTTATTATGGGCTCGTTTTGTTTAATTAAAAGGTAGCTAGGTATGTTATTTATTACGTGGTAACTTTGTAAAAGTAGACGCGTTTGATGGTGTTATGTAGAAATTGTTTGAGAGTGGGTAGATGTTTATTGAAATGTTTGCTACTTCTACGAAAATTAGGTCAGTTACTAATTTGTATGTTTTGATTACGTAGGTAAAATATTTTTTTATTTTATATTATCTATAGGTAGGTATTAGGTATAGTATAGTTTAGTAAAACGGGCTGTTTTCCACAACTCCCCGACTGAAGCGTGTATTTTGCGTGCAGTTGGGATAAATTATATAGGTGTACAAATAACTTTATCTCTATCATTGCTTTTTTTATTTTACTTAAAAAAAATATCATTTTGCATTTTACAAATATTGCAAGTTCAAATCATTACTATATCGTCAGTATTTTTACGCCCCGCCGTGTCAGAGGACATTGTTGGGATATATTTTTTTTGTTCTTTAATCATACATAAGACATATGTTCCAAAATCTATAAAAGAAAACCTATTTTTTTTTTTGCTGGCAACTTAAAAGGTAAGTAGATACTTTAATTCATGAATCCCCAAGCGACCACCGGTGGCCGCGCATCTATTGTCTTACTATTGTGTCTCTAATTGACGGTATCTGAAGGGTTAAAATCATGATTCCCACAATAACCAGAATTTCAAGAAACTGACCCATAGCTCGCTCGTAGTCTATATAAGACATAGAACACCATAGCCCCTACATTCCCATGACATCTTAACCTGTAACACAATCGCAATTCCCGTAATCATACAAATCAAAACCGGTGAAAACCAGTTTTATCCTATTCGAAGTAGTTTGAATCAGATTGAAGCAGTTCATTCCAGTTCTATGTGAGAATTTCAAATAAAATAGAACAAACAGGTTACGTCAGATACGAATTGAAATTCAAAATTGGAACAGGTTACTTTTTGAAAGAAAGTTGACAGGTTCTTGATTTGGTGTCTGTTAAGGGTGGCCCCTACATTTCTTTGTGGGTTGTAAAATATTCGAAAAGAAAGGGACTTAAAAAAAAAATTAGATTTTTAAGGGAATATTCTAAAATTTAAATAATGATACTAAAGAGGTTTGAAAAGAATCTATATTTCTTTATTAGTTTAAAGAAATACTTAAGTAAAAAAAGGCAGAAGTCGCCCACCACTGACCTGGTGGTTTGAAACCGAGAAAGATCTCAAGTTACAAAATTTTATTTTACACAATATTTTGAAATAACATCATTGGAGTACTGCAGGAAGATGATGGTCATGATAAAGGTACCACCTTCTTTATTTTTTAGGTGGAAAAATCATCCAATGACATCTCCCACTCTTAAACGGAGCAGGAGGGTGTATCAGACTTTTACTGACTAAAAACCCACTCCTTCTTCGTCTTCCTATTTTGCCTTCGTCCTAGGGTTCTGAGTTTCATTTTAACCCTGCCCGTGACCACCTTCCTACAGTAACCCAAATTTTCTGAAAAATAATAGGATCACCTACTCAAGAATTGGTGGTGGGGATCATGTCCAACAAAATCACCATAACTGTACTTACATGGAGCAAAACCTTTTGAATACCGTCAGTTAGAGACACAATAGAATGAAAATGACAGCGCAAACGCCGGCGTTCGCTTGGGATATAATGAATTAAATCGGATCATACTAAAATTATAAAGACTTGTAAGTATGTGTATTACGGGTCTGGGACACTCCAAGAAATTCCTGGGCTCTACGTTCAAGGCACGGGAATGTATCTGGAATATGAGCAGGGGGCAAATCCGCTACCTGATGGGTGCCTTTACAGGGCACTTTGGAACCAACGACATGCTCATGAAAATGGGTCTAGCCGCGACTTCCATGTGCAGGTTGTGTGAGGAACATATAGAACGCATGGAGCACCTGCTGTGCACATGCGATGCTTTGGCTAACAAGCGAATGAGTCTTCTAGGGGTAGGATATCCAAGACCAGAGGATTACAGGCTCTTATCCCCGCATCTCGTTGTGAAACTTATGAAGGAGATTGTCAGCGAGGGTAGGGAGGAGTAAGCTATCTAGGGGACCACAAAAGATCCACATTGGTCGAAGTGTTCGAGCTGTTTCTCAGCCCCTTAACAAGATAAGATAAAATAAGTATGTGTAAATGTATATATTTCTTCACTCTCAAACGGCTGAACGGATTTAGATTAAATTCGAAACACAAGTAGATCCTATCCTGGAGTAAGATATAGAATATTTTTTTATGTCGGGAATAACCGTCCCTTGAAATAATTTCCTTTTTAACCGACTTCCAAAAAAAAGGAGAAGGTTCTCGATTCGTTTGTATTTTTTTTTCACGTCATTGAAGACGCTACAATTGTCCACAATTTTTTTATAGACATAAAACCAGTTAATTTTAATTTGTAACAAGGGGCACCTACAATACAATAAACCCAAGTGTGTAAAAAAGATAAGAATTAAAGAACCTGTTGCAAAGAAACAGGTATCTTTTTGTGAATCAGGGTTGTAGAAGAAACAGGGTGAATCCTTGTGGGGTTGTTAGTTTATTCTCTGATTTTGACGTAGAAAGTAGAAGTG
This sequence comes from Mythimna lalbum, assembly GCA_949319445.1. Taxonomy (NCBI): domain Eukaryota; kingdom Metazoa; phylum Arthropoda; class Insecta; order Lepidoptera; family Noctuidae; genus Mythimna; species Mythimna lalbum. Next base: position 11,133,114 of record OX439371.1, on the reverse strand, counting down.
AAATGTAGATTGTGAGTGATATTTCGTGAAAAAGTGAATTAGTGATTTATATGGTGCAAATTTAAAAAAAAAATTATAGTGATTTTTCAGTGTAAAAGTGCGTCGTCCACAAAATGAACAGTCTTTTTATTATTGACTATCTTTAGTCCGCGGCTTCGCCCGCCTACTTCAAATATAGCCTATGTCACTCAGGAATAAAGCTGTTTTCTATCGGTGAAAAAATTTTAGCAGTCGGACCAGTACTTTCAGAGATTACTTACCGCCTACAAACACACCTATTATAATATTAGTGTTGATAGGTTTGCGCTTGGCCACTATCTCACCTGATGGTAAGTAATGATGTGGTCGATAGTGGAGCACGCTTCCTTAGAAGTAAGCTATTCACTCTTGACTTAAAGACCCCTAAGTTGTAGCTATCAGGAAACACAGACTCCGACTGGGAATTTTTCTCCTTAGTTTTACGCACACTGTGTTTCCAAAGTGTTTTGTACGTACATATGGGTGGAATATCCATCATGACTGGCCTGTTGGTCTAGTGGTTAGTGACCCTGACTGCTATACCGGAGGTCGTGGGCTCGATTCCCACCCAGGACAAATGTTTGTGTGATGAGCATAATCATTTGTTTTGTGTCTGGGTGTTATTTATCTATAATATGTATATATTTAGAAATATATAAGTAGGTTTATCAGTTGTCTAGTACCCATAACACAAGCTCTGCTTAACTTGAGACTTGACGGCGTTGTGTGATAGGTGTGGAATTATTATTATTTTTATATATTTATTTATCTCAGGACCCTAAGGTCCTGGACCTTTGGAAGGCGTACGAGGAGCCGAAACCAACTCGCAGAGGCCCTTTTAGATGCTTTTAATGATGGATTGTGGTACCAACCGGCGATTATCCCTGTATGCGCTATGCTAGTGCATCCAAGGACAACCCCCGGTTTGAAAAACTATTGCGATACAATATGGAAAACAAAATAATAAGGCTATGATTTTTGAAGTCTTAGGTGGACTGATATCATGGAACTATGTTAAGACTATGGCCCCTGCCTGAACAATGTTATTAAGATCCATCGATAAAAGGCAGGGGGTGACTTGCACACTCAATAAATGGGCCCCCAGAAACGGCCGCTAGCACGAAGTGACGTAGCAACAAGAGGGCAACATATCCTGAGGCGTTTGAGGAGTGGAGAGGCATACCACGGCTATCAGGACAATCCCGGAAGTACGGTCAAGATCCCTACCAGCACCTTACTGGATTATACATCCTTCTCCCGAGCACGAGCTCTTGCGAATCTCCACTCAAGCCAGCCAATAAAGGCAAGCCGGAGATGAAGAAGAATTCTCCCGGGAGATCGGGTCCGTGGGGTCGCTAATACCCAACAGTTCGCCACAAAACTGCCCTGCGGATTGTATCTCTCTCAGTCTGGCCCCTCACCCTAGGCATGTTACGGCAAAGAAAATTCTACCGATACAGACCTAGGGTATTTTGGAGCACACAAGCCCCACCACGACGTCAACGTGGAGATACGACGATGGGGAATTATTATTATTATTATTATTATATACCGGTGGCGTTACACCCTAGGTCTAGTGTTCCGATGATTGGCAGAATTATATTATGGTTTTAGTGGAATTAAATTGTCATAGAAAACCGACAAGCTAGCAAACGCGGCGTCTATTCTCAAGACGAAGAAGGTATGGTACACACTCACCTGACATTTTTGGGTACCTACGCAGAGATATTAGGAAAAGGTACTTTATTCCATGGTTTTCTAGCGCCTTCTATAGTAAGCAGTGATGCAATCGTTGATTATGAGGTGCACTAGTCTATTAAGAGCTTATTCACTCTTGCTTAAAATATCTACACCTAAATTATAATCGCAAAACAGATGGTTGTTGGTCGGAGATTCTGGAGTGGCGACCACATACCGGAACACGCTGTGTTGGAAGGCCTCCCACAAGATAGATCGATGACCTGGTGAAGGTCGCGGGAATCCATTAGATGCAAGATGCACAGGACCGGTCGTTATGGCGACACTTTATTTTTTTTTGTCGATGGGGAAAATCATCTTATGACAAAACCCGCTCTTGGGTGGAGCGGGAGATAGCGTCAGACTCTTACTGACTAAAAACCCCACGCCGTTCCTTCTAGCCTTCATACCGGGGCTCAAGTTTCCTTTCGGATAACCCCGGCCCCGGTAGATGGCGACACTTGGAGGAGGCTTATGTCCAACAGTGGACGTCTTACAGCTTACTAGAATCACCTACCAATCACGATAACTAAGATACAATCAATATACTGGCCCTGACACAAATACTAACCATCCGTAATGACGAACAGTTAGTGGTAATGTTATTATACTGATCAATAGTTAACTTTTCAGGTGGGTTTAGCAGGTAAATTGAGGGAGCAATGAGTTGTCTAGCAATTGCGTGAGTGAGGGGAACTATCAGGCGTAAATACTGACTAAAACCCACCCTTTTTTACAAGCTTTTATTTAGTTTCACCTATCCCGATGTTTGTCTGTCATCAAATCTTGCAAATTAAAAACCCACTTCCCGGTTAACGATTGAGCTGCAATTTTGCATGCATGTGTAAATCAGATGACAATGCAAAATTATTATGACATGGAACTAATCTGATGATGGAACTGGAAGGTGGCTATAGGAACTTGGTAGTTAAACGACACAACCCCATCGAGTTTGGGGTCGTATGATTCGTCTTGACAAGTATTAATTATATAAGTATACCTAGCTATAAAAGCTTGCTATAAAAAAAATAATTTCATTAAAAGCTTATTTTAAATAATATAAACTAGTGTTTGACTGCAATTCCACCTGATGGTAAGCAGTGATGCAATCGTTGATGGTAACGCGCACTAGTTTATTAAGAACCTATTCACTCTTGCTTTTAAGACACTTAAATTATAATCGGACGGGAAGACCGCAGCAGACAAATTAATTCAACTGTTTTCTTTCAGTTGTCCGTTGCATTCCTCGGTAAACCGGGAACTACATTAGATCGACGCACACGTAAGCCACGCCTGATTTGTACGTAGAGTCGCGTCGCGTGGCGTGGATCTAGTGTAGCTCTACAAGTCTAGTTGCCATATAAAATGTATGGAGACCGACGCGCCCAGAGCGGCGTACGTGGCACACGTTTCCGCAGTGTATAATAGAATAGAATAAACTTTATTGTACACCAAAATAGTAACAATGTCACAGAAACTTAAATCTATGGGTACAATGGCGGTAGTTCTACCTTAATTCAGCACACGAGCCCAGTGCGGGTTGATGGATGACACATGTCTTCGAATTTTTAGTTCTAAGACATGCCAGGTATGATATCCTCCTTCACCGTTTTGAGAGCAGCGTTAATGAAATAAACTTAGACAAGGTAAAGCGCCTGTCTGAGTTTGAACTTACGACGTACGATATATAAGTCAGATGTATGTCTAATGTAGAATTCGTTCAGTTTGTGACGGTCTAGCATTTCGTAATAAGTTTTAGATGTACAAACCTACTCAGCACTCCTAACTGTATATTGAGCTTGTAACTTTAAGCCTTACATCACACTTGTATACTGTTACATCCTCAACCTTCCATCCTGTAGGTCCGGGACCGATGGGTCAGGGTCGTTGACCGGACAATTGACCACGTCTGAAGTTTGTTGTTGATTACTATGTTAGTTGTGTAAGTGTTGCATTGTTGAAGGTTACGGATTGATATCAATGATACTACATAATCTTTCAAAATATCTCGTCATCAAATTAAAAAATCTAATTTCGATAGATTTTAAAAATATCTCTTCAAATATCTAATATTTATTTATTGTAGGTACACACCTACCACAGTCTAGTCTTTTTTAATCCAAAGGTTGACTTAGAGAGATTGCCTTGTTGCATTAAGTCCATCTGTATCATTACCTGTACATGAACTTATAAATACAGTTCATCATCATCATCATCATATCAGCCGAAAGACGTCCGCTGCTGGACATAGGCCTCCCCCAAGCGTCGCCACAACGACCGAAAAAAGATACAGTTGCAGACCTCCAATACGCCTAATTTTATTCGGACAGTTTTAACCACCAACTAGGTTATTTCCATATTTAGCTTCTAGAAACTAAATGTAATTATTTTTGATCTTGTAATTACATATACAACGAGATTTTCGTTGATATTTTGTTTCAAATTATTTGTAAATTTTTCGTGATCTAACGCACATTAATTCATGAATCCCCAAGCGACCACCGGTGGCCGCGCATCTATTGTCTTACTATTGTGTCTCTAATTGACGGTATCTGAAGGGTTAAAGATAACTTATACACTAATGCAGAACAAAACAAAAGACAAAATTAAGTCCCGTATGTACTAAAATCTACTCAACTTAAATTTAATATACAAATCTCGACACTCCCATGAGGCAAAACAACGCGCTTAATTCATGAATCCCCAAGCGACCACCGGTGGCCGCGCATCTATTGTCTTACTATTGTGTCTCTAATTGACGGTATCTGAAGGGTTAAAGATAACTTATACACTAATGCAGAACAAAACAAAAGACAAAATTAAGTCCCGTATGTACTAAAATCTACTCAACTTAAATTTAATATACAAATCTCGACACTCCCATGAGGCAAAACAACGCGCTTAATTCATGAATCCCCAAGCGACCACCGGTGGCCGCGCATCTATTGTCTTACTATTGTGTCTCTAATTGACGGTATCTGAAGGGTTAATGAATTAATGACTAAAAAAAATCAGATAAAAAAGAAAGTGCTCTTGTGTATTTATGTATATTCTTACAAGCATTTTAGACAATTCTTATAAAACGTCTAAAGATCGTACAGGATTCCAATCGGTCGGTTTCTATCTGAAGGGTTAAATTTCATATAATAATTTACACTGACAGTTTGTAGGAGGTAATCTCTGAAAGTACTGGTCCGATTACTATAATTTTTGCACCAGTGGAAAGCTACTTTACTTCTGAATGACATATATTAATGTACGCGGGTGAAGCCGCTGGCAAAAGCTAATAACCGAATATAGTGAAACAATCAGTGAAAATATCAAAACAAATTGTTGCCACCTGTATTCTGGCAAATAAACCATTCATTCATAACATTGCAGTTGCATCAGAATTGTAAGCAAATCACTATGTTTACACAATAAATCCAACAGCCGAACAGGACGGGTGTCTCGCTCAGTTCACGGGCACCGTTCGACTGGACACTAATATATAGGTATGTACATCACTAATGTACTATTACAGGTAACTGTGACATTTGTACTACATTTCGTTGTGTAGACAGCATTTTTAGAGGTGTTGATATGATGTGTCAAAGATGTAATTCTTTAATAGAAGTCATTAAAAAAAATCAAGATGTTTTTATTACACATACCTACATGAGCAATTATAAAACGTCAGAGGTACGGTTCTAATTGATTGTTTTCTATGGAGAAAAATTTGGCAAGAAATACCAAAAAAATGTATTGTTTTTACAATAGTAATCCATAAACCGGTGCATAATATAGGCTCAAACGTATCTTACATGGCAAATTAAGAACTTTACGTGTTTATTCATATATTCAATTTCCATTTTTTTATTACTAAACTTTTTTTATTATTTATTTACATTGTACTATGTTGCATACATAATAAAACCAGGAGTTTTTAAAAAAAGTGTAGAGTTCTTTGCAATCTTGCAGGTTCTTCTCCATTGTGTAATATGCAATTAGCTTAATTTTTTTTTTAACTAAATGACTTTTTGAAAATGTTAAAGTGCCTGTTTAATAATTTAATAATACCTATTATAAAACGAGAAGATTTGTATTTTAAGATTATTGTTTGTAATTAATAAATTCAAAAACTACAAGATCGATTTAAAAAAAAAATTACGCTATCTTTCATTGAGTGACATAGGCTATATATTTCTTACTTTCCCACGGGCAAAACCGCTGGCAAAAACTAGTTTGAGATAAATGATTTGATATCGTAAAAAAATTATTCCTATTTAATCTCTGGGTTAACACATATTACGCTTAGTTACCGATGGAAAACTACGATTTTATCTATAGTTAGAACTAGATATTTTCAGACCATTTGTGTCTCAGCTGCTGCCGACGGCACAGCGCGTCCCTTTTGTTAAAGATGTTACTAAATATATAAATAATATTAATCAAGGCGGCAGTTTGTAATTATATGTTTGTTATCTACTATATTAAGTTCGGCTTCAAGTGTAACCGAATACTGTAACAATATGAAAAAATAAAGGCATTGAAAATAAAAAATACTATTTTACATATGCCTCGCCATGTGCGAGTGCACAATCCACAAAATAAAATAAATTATTATTAACTAATACAATTAAACTAAAATGAACTGAAAAATAAACGACAACATAAGACCTAGGCGACGGCAATAAGACTTCTATCTCATCATAGTCTGCGATATAAAAAAAAAACGCAGCTTTGACCTAGGTAACACAGACCAAAAACAATGGATACAAAATTTAATAACAGTGATATATAACTTAAAAAGTCAATTTATGCGTAGAGGGTTAAAGATAAAGACAAAGATAAAAATAAATATCAAAATCAAGATCATTTTATTTATTGACTGGCTTGTTGGTCTAGTGGTTAGTGACCCTGACTGCTATGCCGGAGGTCGTGGGTTCGATTCCCACCCAGGACAAATGTTTGTGTGATGAGCATGATCGTTTGTTCTGTGTCTGGGTGTAATTTATCTATAATATGTATTTATTTAGAGATATATAAGTATGTTTATCAGTTGTCTAGTACCCATAACATAAGCTCTACTTAGCTTGGGACTAGACGGCGTTGTGTGATAGTTGTGGAATATTATTATTATTATATTATTATTATTTATCAATCATGGGTATACATGCAGTTTTAGCATGCAGGATGTTTAAAATTATTTTTTGTCCGCACATGTTTCGCCTTTAAGTACAAATGTATAAAGTTAACAATAATTAAAAACACAAAAAAAAATGGCAAATTAAAAAAGGTTGATAAATTGGTAATTGAAAATTTAAAAAAAAAGGCATCAATAAATAAAAAATAAAAAAAGTCAGAATAAAAATAAAATAAAAAATGTCAGAAGGGGTCTACTTAAAAAAATGCCAGGGGTTATAACGTGGTTATAACTTATATACCTAATGAACTACATAAACGTCACATTTGACTTGAAATAGCCAATATACACTACTAAACCCGCCCAGTTTGTTCATATGTCCGCAGCCTTAGGACTTACGGAGCTAATTGTCAAGGGTCAAAGTCCCACTGGACTTGTGTTACTGACCGCTCAGCCTCTGATAATTCATTGATGACTTACAAACACTGTGTAACTCCATAAGGTATGGCCCTATTTCAAATCCCAGTTCGGACACTAGGATTACATTATCTGTATTGTAAAGCATGGCGTGTCAGCATCTCGAAAATCGAAATTTTCGAGATGCTATATTTTATTCCAAAAGAGCTGCTGGAGATTACATGAAAAATAGATCTTATTATGAAACGTGCTGGTTAAAAGATTATTCAAATTTAGAATAGGTTTTGAATTTGAAAAAAAAGAAATGTTTTTAGATTTAATTTTCTATATTTTTTACTGACGATTCGGACAATCTCCAAAATTTATTGAAGCTCTTTAGTACAGTCAGATAAAACCAGTTTTAAAATATAATATAAAGAAACTTACTACCGGAATAAATCCACCATAAAAAAGTTTTGATAACGCTTTTTTTACCTCATATTATCTCATTATTTAAAGCTTTTTATCTGATAGTATATAATTATTCGAATCGGCAATGAAAAAAAAAATTGAAATAATATTTTGGTCACTATTTTCGAATACACATTAGTTTTAGTAGTTGTATGCAGGCAAATCCCGAAACACGTGTCTAGTATTATTATGTAAAGAATCTATGTACAAAATTTCATAACTGTATCATGAAAAATCTCAAAACTATAAGCTTGTTATGTCAGCAAAAATAAATAGCCACTGGGCCATCCAGGCGACTGAGAGTATTAATATAATAATAATATAATATAATATAATATATATATATATATATTATATATATATATATAATATAATATATATAATATATTGTTTTGCACTTGCACCCAGCTGTTTGTTATTGCCTGACGCCTGTTATGACCTGCCGTGACCTGTCTTGTACTTGGTGTCGGTGGTGTCCAGTGTGATCTTTTTTAAATATTTTTGGAATAAAATATAACATGGTTTTTTTTTTTTGTCGACGGGGAAAATCATCTTTGACGAAACCCGCTCTTGGGTGGAGCGGGAGACAGTGTCAGACTCTTACTGACTAAAAACCCCGCGCCGTTCCTTCTAGCCTTCATACCGGGGCACGAGCTCCCTTTTGGACAACCCTGTCCCCAGTAGGCTTCGACCCAGCTGGGCCCCTCCTGCTGCTGACAACTCCTTGAGGCGCGCGGGAACAGTGCGCGCCGTCGACGTCTTAGACTCGGTCCATTACCGGACGATAAATATAACATGGTGTAAACTATTGGAATCCATCACTTACAAACTAATTCAGGTTTCACATAAACTAAAAATAATTTTGTATTGTATCCGAAGCGTCAGTTACTCGATATTACAGTAACTATTAGCACCAAATTAACAATTAGGTACTAGGCGGGCAGATAATACAGTAGGTATATATGTCAAGTCGGACAGTCTGTAGGTACCTACGTATAGAGGTCTACCCCGAGGTCAAGGTCCCAGCCGGACGTCTATTATTACACGAGGGTACTTGTGAATTGTTAACAATTGTTGCGTGGATGGCTACGCTTGCTAGATGTAGGGGATGAGCAGTGTAAGAGAATCTGTCTAAAAAGTCAAACGACATCGGAATTTTTGAAGGAAATAAAAAGTGTCTTACAGGGTGCTTTTCCATCAGAGATGTGCTATGCAGCTATGCTGCGAGGATGTTATAGCTAAGCTGTGAAACTATGCCCTCGTAGGATCGACGGCGGAGACCTCTCGCGCCGGGCCTTGGTTCAGGCCATGGTCCGGAGCGAGGAGGAGTGGCAGGCGGTCGCCTCCTACTGCGAAGCAGTAATGCTTGCAAAGGATGGTGCTCTCGCCGCCGCCTGGATTCCGATCCTGATTTTTGGCCACCGTAGACGCGGGCTTGCGGATGGCGAGGTATGGGTAGCTCGCTGTCTGACCATCCGGTAACTGTCCGGACCAAGCCCAAGGCGTAGACGGCGCGCGCTGTTCCCGCGCGCCTCAAGGAGTTGTCAGCAACAGGAGGGACCCAGCTGGGTCGAAGCCTACTGGGGCCAAGGTCATCCGAAAGGAAACTCGTGCCCCGGTATGAAGAGGCTAGAAGGAACGGGGTGGGTTTTTAGTCAGTAAGAGTCTGACACTATCTCACACTCCGCCCAAGAGTAAGGGTTGTCATTGGATGATTTTCCCCACCATTAAAAAAACCCTCATTCCTGCAACAAGCTTCAATACCTTACCAAAACCATATCATATCACACATATCCTCACAGACAGCCTAATAAATAATCTATCAATAACTAACTACCTAAAATCAATCTCCAATTAGTTCACGGATAAGGAGCCACTCGGTCACTAAGCTAAATTACCGGGCAATCCGGTCATACAATCGATGCATGCCCGGATCGATGCCCGGATGTGTCAAGGTCAGTCAGTGGCCATTGAGATAATAATATTGGAGGTATTAACAGGTAGAATGGTCTGTAGGTCAGATCGGTTCGGATATGTAGGTAGGTGCATTCTGTTTGTGGCTGAAATGTGGGCTAGACCTAGTAATTGAATGTCTGTATTAGTGATTTAGCTTATAGATTGATTTGATGGCGCGTTGTGCTTTATGCGTGTCTCAAAATATAATACTAATAAATTCATCATCAGCCTTTTTTAATGTTCCCACTGCTGCGACTCAGGCTTCCTCTCTAGAAGAGGGAATGCGGCCCAGTACGGGTTGGTGAATGTCACACGTCTTCGAATTTTTGGTTCTAGGACATGCCGGTTTCCTCACGATGTTTTCCTTCACCGTTTTGAGAGCAGTGGTGATGAAATAAATTACACAAAGTAATGCGCCTGATTGGGTTTGAACCCGCGACCTACAACTCGTTAGTCAAGGCCATTATATATATACCACTCGACCACCACTGCTCTCGGAACACATACTAACGATAAATAAAAGAAAAAGAGAAATAAAAATGATAAATAAACTCAAAAATGATACAAACAACCGAACCACATGTTTACATCCCAAATACTTGTACAAGTGGATGTTGTCGGCAAGTACTTGCGAGCACGTCAATCAAATCTCGGCAGCGGACAGGAATAGCAGCGGTCAGTGAGGCCGTTACCCCTACCAGCTTGCTGGCACGAATGTTTTAGGAATATTGTAGAATAGGTCAGGGTTTAGAATTGAGAGTGTTTTAGATCAGGTTTTTTCTTTATTTTATTTCGTCAACAGAAAATTGCAGACCTCGTTTGGTAATAAATCTATACAAAAGTATCTAAAGAATACTACCTCCCTAAAACCACCACGTAAAGACCATCTCGTAAAGATATTTATTATAGTGTATATCTATTTATGTGTATATTTATTTAACCCTTCAGATACCGTCAATTAGAAACACAATAGTAAGACAATAGATGCGCGGCCACCGGGTGTCGCTTGGGGATTCATGAATTAATGTTATTGGTATATAATATGTATGTAATTGGCTGATATGATAATGATGATAAATGATAAATGATAAATGATAAATGATCTTTATTTTGTAAATAGGTTTTAAAAAAACACTTTTACACGTCAATTTTGTTTTCAGTCAGTTTTAACGAGATGAGGCCGTGTTTCCTAGCTGACTACCCTGAGAAGAAACACCGAAACAAACTCAGATGATGACAAAAACACGTCACGGGTATTATAATGCGTAAAAGTATATGATCCACCGCAGTAAACCGAATACGAAAAATATATGTTTCGAATTCGGTCGGGATCATATACTTTTACGTTTTTATTATGTTTTGAATACACTATCTATCTAGTGTGATAGATAGTGAGTTCAAAATATAATTCGGCTAATTTAGTATGATAGAAAAACACAAATATGCCTTTAAAAAATAATTTAATCAATAAAAAACCGAAACAAAAGACCTAAAAACCATGCAATCATTTAAATTGTTAGTCTGATTATTCTACAAGCAACATTAAATTTCGATTCTTCTCCATAGGAAAATACCTATAGCGCAGTTTCCAGAGTTAAAATAACTACGTTTTATTTTGTTTTTAGGATTATAAAAAATTATTGGACACGTATTTTTTCTTTTTTCGATTAAACGAAAAATAACAAAGATATAGCCCATTAAGTTACGTGTGACGACACCCCGTGCCAAAAAAATGCAGCACGCCGCATACGTAACTTTAATGGGCTATATCTTTGTCATTTTTGGTTTAATTTACAAATAAAAGAATACGGATCCCTTATTTTCGAATCATTCCAAAGACGGACAAATTAAATTTTTTATGGCAACTAGCCTATTGGAATCGTGCACTAGCTTCTGAAGTTTTATAAGTGCCAATATGAAATAAAAACAATTTCCTTATGTTTTCGGTTGCCAAATCTATTTCTCGAACTCATCTGTCCCTATTCGGTGTCTCGTAGTAGCGCTATGCGTAACGTGAGGGCCATTTAATTGCAGTGAACAAGGAACAGCGTGTTTATTTGCGGGTTGCCCAGCAGTGGGACTTTGTCCTTGACACTACTTCTCTACTGCTTGTTATATGAATGTGTTGGTTTGTGGGCCTTGGAAAGATTTGCGTTCGGCAACGAGGTTACTTGTTTATTGGAAGGTTTATTAGCAGAGTTCGGAATCAGGTAGTTATTTATGTAGGTACTTATACTGATTTCATATAGCGAAAGAACAAAGTTGATATGCCTTGGTTTTTTATGGTGGGAAATCAAATTACAACCCCCGCTCTTGGGCGGAGCGGGACAGTGTCAGACTTTTACTGACTAAAAACTTATCCCGTTCCTTCGTACCTTCATACCGGGGCTGAGCTATCTCTTGATTACCCTGGCCCCAGTAGGCTTGGACCCAGCTGGCAATGCTGTTGCTGACAATATCTTGAGGCGCGCGGGTACAGTCGTACAGTGGACTTGGGCTCGGTCCGGACAGTTACCGGACGGTCGGACAGCGAGCTACTCATTGCTCGCCGCCTTCAAGCCCGCGCCTACGGTGGCCAGAAATCGGGTTCGGAATCTCGGCAGTGGCTGGGGCGTGAGCGCCGTTGCCTGATGCAGTTGGCCTCCTCCTTAAGTAACACAGATTGGTTTTAGTGACCCGTTTTAGACTCGCTTTATCTAGACCGGGAGAAGTCTCAAAAATAAAATGTTTTTACGACATAAATAACAGACAGAATGTGAGGAAAACCTCTCGAGAACCTTCAGGTTTCTTCTCATCTAATCTATATTTTACTTTGATTGTATTTGAAGATACACTGAAATTTAGATAATCACAACACAGCTTTTTATTTAAGACTGTCAAAATACTTCCACGTATTTCTTAGCAATGAATTCTATATCTATGACTATCGTCAAAAAATATAAAATAGTAGAGGAACTATACATCATTTTTATACAAGCTAAATAAAATACTTATCTTGGTAAACTAACACGAAGTCTGATAATTAGAATGAGAAATGACATGAACTGTGACGTCAAAGTCCATCAAGTCAAATGACTGCCATCGAAAATGACGGTTTCGCAAAAGAGACAAATATATTTTTTGCAATTTTGACTTTACGAAACCACTTTTAGGTTTTTTTTTTTGTATATTTATTGAGATGTACCTACTCATCATCATAATCATATCAGACGAAAGACGTCCATCGTTGGACATAGGCCTCCCCCAAACGGCGCCACAACGACCGGTCCTGTGCGTCAGGCATCCATCGGATTCCCGCGACCCTGACCAGGTCATCGGTCCACCTTGTTAGAGGCCTTCCTACCTTCGTACCTACTCATACTGTTTAGAAAACGATTTTTTTTAAATACTTATTCCCTATTCTTACTAAGCTAACAAACATAAAGTTATTACAATGCGAAACATACTATCCCCCCTCATAAACCACAATTCCCCCCTCATTTTTCAACAACCAACGTGCGCTACCTGTAAAACCTGTAAAGTGCATTCCTGAAAGGCTGTGTTACGTACAGAGGAGGTTCTAGCACGTGCCGACGGCGGGCGGGCGGCGAGCGGCTTGGGCGGAATAACGTGATAGGAAATATATTGTAGCAACTATGTGTTTATGAGAAGGTTATTATTATAAATGTGTTGAAAAAAGATGTGATGACCTTTTTCAACAAAACATATTAACGTTTTAATTTTTTTGTATGACTACGATATTATTTTTAAGGCGATTTTATTTTTAACCGACTTGTAAAAAAGGAGGAGGTTCTCAATTCGGCTGTTTGTATTTTTTTTTATGTTTGTTCGCACATAACTTTGTCGCTTGCCGACCGATTTGAAAAATTCTTTTTTTGTTGAAAAGGGAATACTTTCCGAATGGTCCCTTAGTCACCAAGTTGGGATCTGATGATGGAATCATGGCGAAATCGAGGGAACTCTTCAAATTCATTTAATTTTTTTAGTGAATCCGGTTATTTTTTTTAATAAAAAGGTTTTTTACCATTTTGTATTATAGTATTAAATTGTTGACCAATAACTATATTGTCAAACCAATAACTCGCGAATTTAATTATTTTCTCGCAAAAAAATAACAAAGGGTTTCAACTTGCATTTCCAAAAATGTTGCAGTTTTTCCTTATCACGATTGAAAGAAACCCGAAATTTTCTATACTTACTCGATTGGGTACCTACAACAAAGCTAGGTAATTCTTCTTTTCCTTATCCCATATTAATTGGGTAACCTGCTAAGTAATTATCTGCGTAGTAAATGCATTTTAAGACGAAAAATCACGTTACTTCCAGTTATTCAGTTACATACTCCCCAATAATCCGTTTGCTCTAACCCTCGCGTTTTTCCTTACATTCTCGCGAAAAAAACAAAGGGTGCAACTTGCGTTTCTAAAAATCTCGCGGTTTTTTTTTATCGCAATTCAAATTTTCTGTACGCATTTGGGTACAAAACCTGCTAGCTAATTGCCATATTAAAGTCAGTTCTCTACAGTCACCTACGTAATAAATTCATTTTAAGGCGAAAAATAACGTTATTTCCAATTATTCAGTGACATACTTACACATACGAATATATACTCCTCACCAATATCCGTCTGCTCTAACCCTCGCGATTTTTCTTATATTCTCGCGAAAAAATCAAAGGGCTAAACTTGAGTTTTTAAAATCCATGTTTTTCCTTATCACGATCTAATAGCTAATACCTACTAGCTAATTATCCTATTAAATTCAATACGTTCTCCACAGTCACCGTAAGATGCACACAGTAAGATGAAAAAAAAGTGTTACTAAACCATTATTCAGTGACATACACATACACGTCTCCAAATCATGACTTTTCTTTTTTTCTCGCTGAAAAAGCAAAGGATTCACCTTGAGTTTTAAAAAATCTCGCTGTTTTTCCTTATCACTATCGAAAGCTGTACCCGATTGGGTACAGCAAAACCTACTAGCTATTTACCCTATTAAAATCAATACGTTCTCTACAGTCACCTGCGTAATTAATTCATTTTAAGATGAAAAAAAATATTACTAAACCATTATTCAGTGACATACACATACACGTCTCTAAACCGCGACTTTCTTTTCTTCTCGCTTAAAAAACAAAGGGTTTAACTTAAGTTTTAAAAAATGTCGCTGTTTTTTCTTATCACTATCGAAAGCTGTACCCATTTGGGTACAGCAAAACCTACTAGCTAATTACCCTATTAAAATCAATACTTCTCCACAGTCACCTGCGTAATGAATTCATTTTAAGACGACGGCGGCGTTGCCGCTTCCCCTTAGCAGCTACATTTGCATATTACAAAGTATGGAAGTTCACTAACGAAGTACGCGGGTGGAAACGGGATGAAAGTGGGTGGGAGGGGGCGTCTAAGGTTGCTGGTGTAAGACGGGGAATTGGGTGCAGGGATGGATTTGAGGATACGTTTTTGGATCGCCTGTAATTTCGTCCGCGAGGAAATTTTTTTTTCCAAAGGAACTTACTACTGGGATAAATAGTATCAACTTACTCGCATAACTCTTTCTTCGTGAGAAATCATATTATAAAATCTCCCGCCTGTGGGCGTATCAGACTTTTACTGACCAAAAGCCACTCCAGCCCCTCTAGCCAAGTAAAACGGTTGTATCGCTTGCGTCGTACGCTTCGAATTGACCTTGCCGCCAATTTTTTTGTTCTGACCACGTGACTGAGCGTTGAGAAACGTCATTCCCGTACATTTGAAGCTTTCTACTAGCGTTAACTATTGCAGATTAGCAACTTGGCTAGGGGTACTGTTTTTACTTTGCCTTTGTTCCAAAGCCCCAGGGTTCTCTTTCTCACAAGCCCAAGTCGGCTTCGACCCTTACAATTTTGCTGACATCTCCTTAAGGTGTGCGTAGAACACAGTTACCTGACGAGCTAGAGTCATGCTTATCATAAGAGTAGTTCTCTGGAAGCTGCCAGGGTACGTCACACATCGACATATAATTATGGTCAAAGTCAGTATAACATAGTTAGGCCAAACTTATTGCTAATAGACAAAAAATATAAAAAGGTAGAACAGTAATTTATTGGGTAGAACCAAAGGACGAAAGTTTTTTGTCAGTGTGTATGTATGTTTGTAACTTTGTCAAGCTCGAATCCCTGATCGTATTTGAATAATATTTGGCACATCACATCCTGAAAACGATTTCAGTTTTTACATACTCTGACCACTGTCTCACCTGATGGTAAACGATGATGTGATTAAGAAAGTGAGAAAAACATTTTATCTGCCGGCAGGGCCAAAAAGTATTTACAAATTATACATTTAATGACAAGAATGCGCCACTTCCAAGCAAAACGGCCGAACGCTCAGTATAATGCCGAGACCACAAAGCCAAAAATGGCAAAAATTTACGATAGAGCATGCTTACCTAAAAGCAACCTATTCTCACTCTTGACTTAAAACTCGAGAGCTATCGTAGATTGTAGCTACCAGGAAACAGAACTTTCTGATCAATATTAATCACAAAAATAAATAAATATTATATAAATACCGTTATTGATAATGATGGATCCTCAATTCCTCAGTCATGTCTTACAAACTGCCACACTTAAAAAAAGAACCAATCGCAAACTAATAATATAATTTCATAATAGTTTTCATAACTTCCATGAAATCAAAAACAAAACCGTCTCGTTTTATAAAACTACAGAATACAAAATAGTTTGTGAAACCCGCTACCTGCATAATAAAAACAGTAGTTTGCATAATTTTATACCAACACGCTTCGAAAGTATTTTAAATGGGCGTAGCTAGCATTTTCTGTATAATTTTAACTACTGAAATATACGATGACCTGATGTTATTTTTTGAAATAGTAACGAATGATGTAAAAAAGAAAAAGAGAATGAATCATCTGTACCTAAACCATGTTTAACAAATAAAAATATTTGTATTTTGTATTTGTAAGTATTTATAATATCAATAAAAATTAAACACAATCATCTATGGGGTTTTTAAGTATACCTAAGCATGTAGGCGCGGGCTTGCGGACGGCGGGCAATGGGTAGGTCGTCGTCCCACCATCCGGTTACCGTCCGGACAGAGCCCAAATCGTCGACTGCACGTATTGTTCCGCGTGCGCTTCAAGGAGGTGTCAGAAAACAGTAAAAGCTCAGCAAGGTTTAAAACCTGCTGGGGTCAGTAAGCTTCAACCCTGCTGAGCCTTCTGAAAGGAAAACCTGGCCCTGGTATGAAAAGCAACGAAGGAACTAGGAGTAGGTTTTAGTCAGTAAAAGTTTAGCAGATGTTATTGGATGATTTAGCACAACAGCAAAAAAGTATAATAAGAATAAGCAAATCAGCCTTATAATGTTCCCTCTGCTGAGACTCAGGCCTCTTCTCTAGGAAAGGTGGGCCGTAATCCAACACGCGGGCCCAGTGCAGATTTGTGGATGTTGCATGTCTTCGAATTTTTAGTTCTAGGCCATACCGATTTCTTCATGATGTTTTCTTTCATTGTTTTGAATGATGTAATAAATTATAGTGGTGTGAACTTTCTTAAACACCCTCATTAAAAAAAAAACCGCCACAAGTCCATCCCTGCCCACCTCGAAAGCGGAGAAAGATGAAGGAAATGAAAATGTACGTCGCAAAATGGGGGAAACTCCCCCCGACACCCCGCAGAAGTGGAAAGCCCGAAAATTCTATAAAGAGGGGAGTTGGGACTCGATACCTTTTGTACGATAAGCCCTTTCTCCCCTCGCCCTAAGGAAGAGGAGGGGCGGGAAAAGCGGAAACATTACTCTAACTGACGTCTCCGCACTTCTTATCAGTCTTGAATAATTTCCTTCGTTCTGAAGGCGTGATGCGGGCCGTTTTGTTCGGAGGGTAGTTTGGTAAATAATTTTCGAAGGTATAGGTATTGTTAAGTTTAAGGGATACGGGGGTGGGTTTCCTTGGTTGTGCGGCGCTGTTTTAAAGGGTGAATTATGTTCAGGTAGCTATTTTAAGATGCGGGCTTTTGGACGAATTGAATAACTTTAATATATCAATTCCTTGTTTTTTATTTTTCCTTAAAATAGAAACAAAGAAAGAAAGAAACAAACAAAGAAAGGAAGAAAGAAAGATTTTTTTTAAATTATTATTGATATTCTTGTCTTTGACAACCATCTCACCTGATGGTAAAAGATAATGTATAGTAGTGACTAGTATAGCACAGCTGGCATAAACACAATAATTAGATAACACGAATAAAATATAAAAGAATTTTAAAAAAGTATACAGTTGTGTGTTTTACGGCTACACCAAAATAGGTCCAGTTCAGCATAAATGCCAGACAACTAAGACAACTAGTGCCTGACGCTGGTTTTCAACTGAAATGTTCAGTTGAAAAAAGTCGTTCAATAATCTCACGTAAAATTTAGTGAAATATAGGCACGTCGCATAACTAAGATATGTAACGTTTCAATCCGACACAATTTCAATACAATCAACTTACTATAGGATAGCTGATCACTCCTTTCATCACCCGAGCACCGTACCCACGACCTGTCGGTCAAAGAACTTGTACAAAACTGGTTGAACCACTCTACTAAAATATTTTTATATCTTTTCAAAGGGTTCTGAATTCCCATTCCTTGAAAACGAGACTTCTTTAACGAAAGATAGGACTTGTTTTCGTAAAAGAAAGTAAAAAGAAAACCGGTTTTGGACTTAGCTTTTATTTAGATTTGATATGAAATTGTTTATTGTTGTATTTTATTTGGAAAAAGAAGTCTTTCCCATGAGGTTTTTTGATTGCTATCTAACAAGGTGTCACAGTATTTACTATCGAAATCCTTCGAAACAGCTTGACCGATTTCTGTATAGGGGATAGTTTATTTTTAAGCGGTTTTACATATAATGTTTGTCATTGATTTGTTTTTTACCTTACTATATATTTAGTAGGATTGCGAATAGGTCGTAGGCAATTTTTTTTTGTCTTTTACGAGAAATCGGTGAACATATTATATTTTAAAAAAATACATTCAGCCGAACATAGAACCTACTTATTTTTGAAGTCAGTTCAAAAACTGAATCTAATAAACTTGAAACACCTAAGAATGAATGTCTAAGACATTAAGTCCACCTTTGTATGTACTTTTTGCTGCATGAAAATTAAATAAATAAATAAATAAATAAACAAACACTATAACATATAAATCTATCCTAAACTAAATTCACCAAAAATACACCACAAATTCAAATCAATTTTTCCCTGCCTTTCCAATTTATCATAAGAATTAGTTGTGCAAACTATTGGGCATTCGTAATTAATGGGCAGGCGGGAGCCAAATGAAAAGGGTGGTCGTCTGGCCGCGAAAATACTGTTATTTTGTTTCGATTTTGACGGTAGAGAGAGATTTTTCGACCGTGTTTATAGGTAGAGAGACAACGTGAATTTTAATGTGGGTAGTTCGAATACTGTTCGTAATTTAAATGTAGTTTTTGGCATCAATGCTTTTTTTACCGATTACGGTTTTTTTTTACGGTGGGTAAATATCATCTTATGACAACCCCCGCTCTTGGGTGGACCGGGAGATAGTGTCAGACTCTTACTGACTAAAAACCCACCCCGTTCCTTCTAGCCTCTTCGTACCGGGGCTCGAGTTTCCTTTCGGATAACCCTGGCTTCGATCCAGCTGGGCCCCTCCTGTTGATGACAACTCCTTCCTTCTTCCTTCCTGCCGTCGACGTCTTGGGCTTGGTGCGGACGATCGTGAGGAAACCGGCATGTCCTAGAACCAAAAATTCGAAGACATGTGTTATTCGCCAACCCGTGACGTGAAGAATTAAAATATTTTAGACCACTCCGGCATGGACACCGGACAGGTTAGGTTAAAAGATTTCTTTAGATGGAGAATCATCTAATGTCTTCCACTGCTCTGGGGCGGAGCTAGACGCGGCAGACTTTTACTGACTAAAATTCACCTCAAAGTCAAAAGTTAAAGTCAAAGTATTTTATTTCACATAGGCCTACATGGACACTTATAAAACGTCAGAAGCTAGTGCGGATCCAAATTGGTCCTGGGTCCCGTCATTACCTTTTTCGAACTATTCCAATCCCGCAATACTTATGCATACCTACTTTATATATGCACATAAATGAAGCAAAATGAGTAAATATGAAAGGATCATAGCTCATAGCCTTCTCTTATTTCTGCCAACCCCTCGGGAGAAAGGCACGAGTATGGATATGGATATATTTGTTAGCAGTGGGAATTATGAAGCAAGAAAATAATATTTCTACCAGTAGCATTACAATTTTACTCAGATCTCTGAGTTTTTCGGTGGTTCTTCTCAGGGTAGTCAGCTAGGAAACACCTGCCTCATTTAGTTAAAACTGACGGATTTTTTTTTTATGGATAGGCTCGCGTTTGACCTCTATCTCACCTGATGGTAAGCGATGACGTGGCTGACGATGCAGCACCTCTGGAAGCAACCTCTTCACTCTTGACTTATAGATCCCTAGGTTATAGCTATCAGGAAATACAGACTCCGGCAGGGAATTTCACTCTTTAGCTGTGCGCATAATGAATGAGTTTCCAAAACGCTTTGTACTTATGGGTGGAATGTGAACCATAGTACCGGTGGCGTATCGCCGTACTTCTTGTGTTCCGATAACGTTTAAAAGTGTTATGTAGGTACTTATCATTAATTTATAAGAAAAAGACATGAAAAAGAACAAAATATCTTTTATTTAAGTAAATATAATTATAGTATGTTGAAATATTTTTAATTTTACATATTAAATCTAATTACATTAAGCTCTAACAATTACGTATTCAAGAATCTAACATTATTACTACACCACGAACTACCTACATATTATTTCTCCTTCTCTATCAAATTCATCCTAAGGTTGTCTGTAAAAATCGCTTTTAATGACCGGCCATATTGTTATACCCTATTAATTTTAGCCCTTCAGATACCGTCAATTAGAGACACAATAGTAAGACAATAGATGCGCGGCCACCGGTGGTCGCTTGGGGATTCATGAATTAAACTCCTGTAATTTTTATGGTGAACAATAAATAGTACCTATATCTAATTATCTACATAATTAGTTTTAGTATATGCGATACCCAAAACACCTGTCTAGTATATTTATGTAAAGAATCTATGTACAAACTGTATCATGAAAAATCACAAAGTGAGCTTGTTATACCAGCAAAACTACATAGTCACCGAGCCATCCAGGCGATTGAGGGATTGTGTTGCACTTGCACCCAGCTGCTTGCTGGCGTCTAGTGCCCGCCATGACTTGCCGTGACCTGTGTTGTACTTAGTGTCGGTGGTGACCAACTTGTAACTATTTTAAATATTCCTGGGAAAAAATATAACATGGTGTAAAAACTATTGGAATTCATTCAATTATTGATTCTTTACAAACTATATTCAGATTTCACATATACAAAAAATTCAGAAATTAAGATATCGGCAGAAGAACTAAGGTTGCCGACATAGCACGAAGAATTGCTAAACTTAAGTAGCAATGGGCAGCCCACATTGCTCGCAGAAGAGATGGCCGTTGGGGATGAAAGGTTCTGGAGTGGCGGCAGCGTACCGGAAGACTCAGCGTTGGAAGGCCTCCAACAAGGTGGACCGATGACCTGGTCAGGGTCGCGGGAATCCGATGGATGCGTTTTTTTTTCGATGGGGAAAATCATCTTATGACAAAACCTGCTCTTGGGTGGAGCGGGAGATAGTGTCAGACTCTTACTGACTAAAAACTCCACGCCGTTCTTTCTAGCCTTCATACCGGGGCTCAAGTTTCCTTTCGGATAACCCCGGCCCCGGTAGTCTTGATCTGATGGATGCGTGATGCAAAGGACTGGTCCTTGTGGCGACGCTTGGGGGAGGCCTATGACCAACAGTGGACATCTTTCGGCTGATATGATGATGTATATACAGATAAAGTATGAGTAAGCCCTAAATATTTTTATAAGCATTAAATTATCTTCTCTATCTATTCTGTATCCTCAGATATTCCTCCATCAACGTCTTATAAATATTGAAGAGGTCTAACAAAACAACTGATGTGTACTTACGTAGGAGGTAATTAAGAACGGAGGGACGTTCCCTCGCGAATGCCGCCTCATCTTTCCACTTACGCTGAGGTTCTCAAACTTGGTGAATTATTCAATAATTTAGCTTGTATTCTGTAGTGTATGGATACAGCAAGCGTAGGAATTATCTGATTTTATCACGATTTGCCATTTTTTTTTTTTTCTAAAATTGACCACGGGTTTGTTATTCTGTTATTCCTTCTTTGTGGTCCTAGGAGGGACCAGTTCTGCTGGTCTACTACAGTTTTCCTGAAATCTAGTTGAGGTATGTGTTACCGGAAGGCCGGACGGTGGGCTACCCTATGCTCGTCGTCTACAACCCCGAACACGTTTGCCTATAAGTAACCTATTTACCCTTGACTTAAAGACCTGAAATTATGATATCGGTTTTTTTTTTATTCTGATGAACACGCTCGACCTTGCATGATGATAGATAGGTCCATGATTTAGATTAATCTTCCAATATCTTACTGACTTCATGAATTATTTCTTTATTTTATTCGCGTTTTTAATATTGATAGGTTCGTGGTTAGGCTGATGGTAAGTGATAATGAGATTGAATTTAGTACGCTTCCAATGCATGCGGGCGCGAGAAGCGGTACGGGTTGATTAACTTACACCATAGGTCGTTCATAAAAATAGCCACAGTGAGTGCGTGAGCGATGTGCGACCCTGCACCCGCACCTCTCTTCGCGCCGCGCTGCCAGTCTAGCCAAGCACATCGCGCGTGTTCCCGCACGTGCGCCGCTCACTTCACCGCGCTGCCAGTGTGGCCGAGTACAGAGTGCTACACTTTTACCGACTGAACCACCCGTATTCCTTCCGACGGCGCGCATTGTTCCCGCGCGCCTCAAGGAGTTGTCAGCAACAGCAGGGGCTCATCTGGGTCGAAGCCTACTGGGGCCAGGGTTAGTCCAAAAGGTAGCTCGAGCCCCGGTATGAAGGCACACGAGAACGAGGTGGGTTATTCTGCCCCCGTTAGTAAAAAAGATGCATCTAAAATTATTTCCAGATTTGAGTTATATACATTGCCATCAGGAAAAAAATGCGCATCTGCCTGTATTTTTTATATTTTGCAAACTTTCTCCAGTGTCGTTTTAACACAAGGAAAAAAAGCCCGATTTCCCGTTTCATTCATTAAAACATTTTTTTATCCGTTTTCGTTTTTGTTACATACGTCTTTATAACTATCAGGGGCAGTAGGTATTAGTCAGTAAGAGTCTGACACTATCTGCCGCTCCACCCGAGAGCGGGGGTTGTTATTGGATGATTTTCCCCGACATAAAAAAACCCGTATTCTTTCTTTTCTGCCTTTAGCGTTACAGGACCACGATGACTCTTTCGAAGAATCCCGTAATGATACAACAGATCAACAAGATATATTACAATAATTACAGAATCTCAGTCAAAACCAACTTACATAACGTCTAAAACTTTGACAACCACACTCCCAGTAGCATTGCCTTCCGGTACTGAGTGGCTTTATGAAATTCCTACCACGCACAACGCATATATATATATGTCGTAAGAACGGTCCTTATTAGCCGACTATAAGTTCGA
This sequence comes from Mythimna lalbum, assembly GCA_949319445.1. NCBI lineage: Eukaryota > Metazoa > Arthropoda > Insecta > Lepidoptera > Noctuidae > Mythimna > Mythimna lalbum. The sequence continues at coordinate 11,109,739 of OX439371.1, read as the reverse complement.
GTCTGGCGCTTTTATGGGTAATAAGGACCTATTTGATTGTGTAACCGTTATTTCTGGTTTGATTGAGCGATGTTTCATTGGGTTTTGGTCGTGTTTAAGATGTAGAATTGTTGGTAAGAAAATTGGATAGTGATATGAGAGCTTGTAGTTCGTTTAAGAATGCGTTTATTCGTTTTTAATTCATATATTGATATTACGGTGTACATTACAAGATCGCTCTGGCTCTCAAAGTGGCGCCAGTGACTGAAAAGTTGAAAGGAAATCGTTTGTCTTGGGAGAGGAAGGCCAAAGAAAAGATGGATGGATTGTGTGAGAAGTGATATGAATGAAAAGGGAGTTAGTAATACGGTGACGAGCGACAGGACCGAATGGAAGAAAAAAACATGTAACGCCGACCCCAAATAAAACGGTATAAGGGCAGGAAGATGATGATGATTACATGATCTCTCTATCTTTAAAATGGAATATTTTTAATTCTAGACTTCCTTCGAAAATAATGTTATAAACAAAACTATTCAAAACGAAGTTTCTATTCTTTGTTTTTTATATATTTACCTATATAATTAATAATCGTCAAGACAAATCATACGAGGCCAAAATCGATGGGGTTGTGTCGTTTAACTACTATCATCAGATCAGCTCTTAGTCATAATAATTTTGCATTGTCATCTGATTTACACGCGCATGCAAAATTTTAACTCAATCGGTAACCGGGAAGTGGGTCAAATTTAATTTACAAAATTTGATGACAGGCAAACATCGGGACAGATGAAACTAAATAAAAGCTTGTAAATAATATAATGATTTCATTTGACCTAAATGTGTTTTTTTTTTCAAATTCAAAACCTATTCTAAATTTGAATAATCCTTTAACCAGCACGTTTCATACTAAGATCTATTTTTCATGTAATGTCCAAAATTTGATGACAGACAAACATCGGGACAGGTGAAACTAAAGAAAATCTTGTAATATAAAAGCTTTTAAACTGTATAAAAGTTTGCCGTAAAAATAAAAAAAAGATAAAGAAAAATTAAAAAAAAAAAACGAAGTAAGCTATAGAAAAAACAGAAAACTAACTCCAGTCTTCCAGAGAACTTAAAGCATTTAAAGTGGTTCGACTTGCACTTACACGAATAATTACAACTAATATTATAAACACGAACGTTGGTCTCTATGAATGTATGGATGTTTGTTATTCTTTCACGCAAAAACTACTGATTAAATTTCGATGAAACTTTGTACACGGGTAGACATAGCCTGGATAAAGATAAAAAGTATCTTATAATGTGCTATTGCACATAAGATACTTTTTATCTTGGTAATATGTTCCCTTGGGATAATTTTCTACTATCACGCAGGCGGACGGCAAGCAATAGGTAGCTCGCTGTCTGACCGTCCGGTAACTGTCCGGATCGAACCCAAGTCATTGACTACGCGCACTGTTCCCGCGCGCCTCTAGGAGTTGTCAGCAACAGCAGGGGCCCAGCTGGGTCGAAGCTTACTGGGGCCAGGGTTAGCTCCGAAATGTAGTTCAGACCCGATATGAAAGGCAAAAAGAAACGGGGTGGGTTTTTTAGTCAGTAATAGTCAGACACTATCTCCGCTCCGCCTAAGAGCGGGTGATGTCATTTGAATGATTTTTACCCACCAAAAAAAAAAACTATCACGCAGGCAAAGCCGCTGGCAGTAGATAGTATGATTACGAAAACCTTTTAAAACTACAACAATTTAATAAACCATTAAACAACTAAAACACGAAGCCAAAATAAACCCCAAATTAATTGAACTCCTCTAAGACGCGAAGACTAATTTAATTAAAATTTCAATTAAATTGAAACGTCTTAGATATAATGTTATAGTTTCTGCTCTGTTTATGTAATTTTATACGCACGGTATGGGGTGGGAGGCTGGGGTACCGCGGCACCCCACCCACCCCGTGGTGGGATTAACAAGATTCCATTAAAATTATTATAATGTTCTCTGTATTATGGGTAAGTAAAGCTTCTTCGGTGTTTGTCTATGTGTGTGTCTTATGTACTGGATAAAGACGTTTTGGAATATGTTATTGGCGTGTTCTTATATACAGAATATTTTCAAAGAGAATTTTAATAAAAGGAGTCAACATCCCACGTGTTCAAACGAACAAAACGTTTGGGGATCACATTCATTGCATACAGCTAAGGAGTGGAACTCCTTTCTGAAAGGTTTCCTAGTGGTCTTTAAGTCAAGCGTGAATAGGTCACTTCTAGGCAAGCGTATTTCATCGTCGACCACATCATCGCTTACCGTCAAGTGAGATAGCGGTTAAGCGCGAACTTATCAATAAATAAAAGAAAGCGGAAAAATAACACAGAAATTTTAGAGTACCGCTTACTTTTTATTTTGCCAAAATGTTTTTGTCGAAATCAAAAAGGGACCGCATTGTAATAGTTTAAGATGATACAACAGCGTGCATACTTTTACATAACTTATCAAAGAATTTTGAAATCATTGATAGTTTTCAAGATAAATATAAGAGACAAACAACCATTTAACAGTCAGTTTATATAATCCAAACAAACGAATCCATGACCTAGTAACATCATCATCATCATAATTTCTACCAAAAGACGTCCATTGTTAGACATAGGCCTCCCCAAGTGTCGCCACAATGAACGGTCCTTTGCGTCTTGCATCCATCGGATGATCGAAAATCGTTGCATTTTTAAATAGGCCCCATATTTCTTGTAAAGCAAATAATTAACATATAACTACTACAATTATATTTCAGCCATTATAAAACATGTTCTTTTCGCCTATACGGCAGCAGGTCTAACTCCCGAGTTCGTGAAACTTACTACAAAGCCTTATTCCAACAATAAAAACAGGCCAAAACAACCCCAACTAATATCAAACAAACCTGTCACTACCCCCCCTTACCCCTCCACTACACACAGTACGCCAACGCCTTAAAAGCCACTAAGAAAATCAATAGCGATGTAACATAACGCCACAGTTACTTATTCCCCGCGAAAATAGACGCTTCGCGGGGTGGGCTGGCACCCCAGAGAGGTGGGGGAAGTGGGGCCCGCCACCTGAGACACTGCGAAGACGAAGCACTCAAAATTTCGCTTATATAACATGGATATACTGTGTGGAATTAATTAGTTTTACGGCGCAAAGTTTTACATAGGGACCGTGTGATATTTGCATAAGATTCGAGAGGTGCGCGCTAGTTGTATCTTGGGGTGGATAGAGAAGTTCTGAAGTGCTCACTTTGTATATGTTGGGGTTACAAATAAGACGCTCCATTTCTTAGTTCATAAAAATAACTTTTCTAGTACCTACTATGAGAAAAGAAGGCGATAGATATTAATATTGTGCCGTCATTTTTATATTTCGACTCTTAGTCAAGAAACAATATACCTGAGAATATGATTTCTGTCAAACAACAAAAAAATTAGGTTGTAGACATGTTCAGGCTTTATCTGTAAGCACGCTTAGATATTAAAAAAAATGTCTCGATAGTATAATAGAATAGATATGTGATGGCAATTGTAACAATGATCAACTCAGCCGAAAGACGTCCACTGTTGGACATAGGCCTCCCCCAAGTGTCGCCGCAACGACCGGTTCTATGCGTCTCGCATAGATCGGATTCCCGTGAACTTCACTAGGTCATCAGTCACAGCCGGCCTAGGTCATCGTAATGCTTTTTTGTATAACGTTCTAGACTATACTCAAAAAAATTCCTGATTTAAAAATTTTAATAATTTTAAACCACTACATACACCACTAACCTCTTATCAAAATCAAAACATCTTAACCGACCAGTAACATCAATAAATTACCCTGAATACTAAGAGTTGCAAGCCTTACCCCACAACAAGGGAAATATATTTCGAATTACTGGCAACACAAATAAATCAGGCACTCGCCAACCGACAATATAATCGGGAACTTAGAAACACGTACTTACTTATGAAACCCCACCACCCCGCGTTCCGTTTTGAATTTCGAATAGGTAGGGTTGCTAGACTCGTAAAAAATGAAATAACAATAATAATAAATGAAATGTTTCGGTTTCAGATTCAGCGTTTCCGGAAAGATTTGTCGACATATTGGTTAGACTATAAGAGCTGATTCACATAAAGATGACACTGGATGGTAGCCATGAGCAAGGTGAGGATGAGCGCCAAACTTAAATGGCAATGGGCAGGGCACATTGCACGCAGAACAGATGGTCGATGGGGACGAAAGGTTCTGGAGTGGCACCAAATACTAGAAGACGCAGCGTTGGAAGGACTCCAACAAGGTGGACCGACGACCTGGTCAGGGTCGCGGGAATCCGATGGATGCGTGACGCACAGGACCGGTCGTTGTGGCTACGCTTGGGGGAGGCCTATATCCAGCAGTGGACGTCTTTCGGCTTATATGATGATGATGATGATAAGCAAGGTTAGCTAGTATCGAATTTGAGGTAAGGCAGGTTTTGATTACAGGTAAGGTGGAGGTAAAAATAAATTTCATAATTGATCTGCCCTCGAAGCACCGGCTCCTAAATCAATCACGATGTACATCACTGACCTCTAGATCAGTGATGTATAATCAATAATCAAGCCAAAGCCAAAGCTATTCATAGACAAAAAAATCTGTGACAAAGCATGAGCATAGATCATGGATATTAAATCCTCAATGACGAAGAACAAGTGAACAAGATGGTCGAACTTCCAGATCTGGATGTACAGATCCATGTCTGAGTGAGAGTAAGGTAGGGCATTGTGATTTCAAGGTAGGGCATTGCCCCACAATGCACCCCCTAGCTACGGCCGTGGCGCGCCGGGCCTTGGTTCAGGCCATGGTCCGGAGCGAGGAGGAGTGGCAGGCGGTCGCCTCCTTCTGCGAAGCAGTAATGCTAGCAAAGGAAGAGGCTGACCGCTTCAGGCAACGGCGCCCTCGCCGCCGCCACCGCCGGGATTCCAATCCCGATTTCCAGCCACCGTAGACGCGGACTCGTAGACAGCAAGCCATAGGTAGCTCGCTGTCCGATCGTCCGGCAACTGTCCGGACCGAGCCAAGACGTCGACGGCGCGCACTGTTCCCGCGCGCCACAAGGAGTTGTCAGCAACAGGAGGGGCCAAGCTGGGTTGAAGCCTACCGGGATCGGGGTTATCCGAAAGGAAACTAGAGCCCGGTATGAAGGCTAGAAGGAACAGCGCGGGGTTTTTAGTCAGTAAAAGTCTGACACTATCTCCCGCTCCACCCAAAAGCGGGGGTTGTCATAAGATGATTGTTGTCCACCAAAAAAAAACTTATACCTACGCTCGGTAGACGCATACTAATGAGCGTTTGAGCCAGAACTGTTCGCCAAGTGGGCCGAGACGCTCCGAGATATCGTGACCGTGAGCGGCGTCTGTGTGTGCGATGCTCGAGCGCGCTTTGTTTGTAGATTGACTTCTGTACCTATATATTTTGTGCTTAAAGTTTGCGGAAGGCTGTCACTTACACCCTGTATAAAGTATTGACCTGATGTAGTTCTAGCATTTTGGGAACAAAGGAAAATATTACGAAGTGCATTCAAAATTCTCATTACTGCCAGCCCTAGCCAAGGAGCGAGAACCAGAACAAAGTTAGATTGAGAACGAACGAACCGACGACGTTCGGTTCTTAAGACTCGCTGCTGATGCCGCGCTAGAATTGCTAAAGCTTTGATGCAAGAAATTTCTTGCATTAAAGTTCTTGCATCTGGTATATAGTAGATGAGAGTGGGTGCAGGTATACAATATAAAGTTTATCTTAATTTAAATGATAAAGACGTGGTTTCTTAATTAGCTTTTTTTTGGCAAGTACATCGTGCATTGTACAACATAATCAGCTTTTTAATGTTGCCACTTCTGGGAGCGAATGGGCCCACAACACGGGTTTAGTAAGGTTTGATGGATGTCACATGTCATCATATTTTTGGATCTAGTACATCCTTCACCGTCTTAAGAGCAGTGGTGATGAAATAAATTACACAAAGTAAAAAAATCATGGCTTCTGCTAAGAAACACGAAGCAACAAAAAAATTAATCACCTATTTTATTGATTGTTGATGTTCAATCATATCTTTTGAATAAACTACTAATATATTCGATACTAGCTTCTGCCAGCGACTTCGTACGCGGATCCTGTTGCTTATGCCAGCGACAACGGAGTCGTCAAAATTAAAGATCTGAAACCTCTTGTGTCGAATTCTAAGAGCCTGGAAAACAACGTGATGCGCGAGACGATTCGAGACGTTCCAGATCTCTCCCTTCCACTTACGCGCGTGACAGTGTGCACACACTTTGGTGCCATAGACAAAAATAAACAGAAAGCTCCGAACTGCTAAGCTATCGGGAGTTACATGTGTTATTGTGAGTCAACCATAAAAGATAGATATATGATGTCTAGGGATATTTTTTATATAATTTTAAGGAGAACATTTCCGTTATACATGATTTCTGTGTAGCTTGAACCATCAAGGCTGCAAACACGACGGAAGCTTAAAAAATGGAGTAATTTTTCTCGTTTCCCCAACATTTCCCTTCACTGCTCTGCTCCCATTGATCGTAGCGTGATGAAAAGTATACTATAACCTGCCCAGGAGTATGAAGAATGATTGTACCAAGTTTCGTTAAAATCCATCGCGTAGTTTTTGTTTCTATAAAGAACATACAGACAGACAGACAGACAGACAGACAGACAGACAGACAGACAGACAGACAGACAGATAGACAGACAGACAGACAGACAGACAAAAATTTTACTGTTTGCATTTTTGGCATCAGTATCGATCACTAATCACCCCCTGATAGTTATTTTGGAAATATATTTCATGTACAGAATTGACCTCTCTACAGATTTATTATAAGTATAGATAATTATGTAGGATATTAAGGGATAGATGATGATATCTTTATTATTTTCTTTACCCTAAATTACATTTGTATAAACTTATATAATTTGTGTTTTCTTAATGACCCACATTCTGCACCTATCATGATAGTTGAATGGTTTATAAGATATCTGGAGACCAATCTAAGTAATATAGAACTTAAAAAATGTTCCAGCAAGATTAACGAAATTTCAAACAGCAATATACTGCCAATAAAACCACAAACATACATATATAATATACACATGAATAAAGTATGTACCAAGTGTCACGTTTCCACACACCATACATAGTTACATATTCGCTCACAAGCCGCACGTATACACAGCTATATATGCACAGTATGTACATATTTTAATACATTATCTCGCGTAAGGAGATGAGTTCCAAGATGGCTGCCTTTGAAACACTTCTTAGAGCTCGCGCAGCGTCGGCGGGTTAGTGTGGAAGAGGCTCATGTTTTATTATTTACCCAGGTATGAGAGATCATCGATGCAATGGACTGACCAAATAAAAACGGCTGTTGGCGGCCCGTTGAACGAGTGTGCCCGGATAACTGCCAGCAGGCAAAAGTGGCGGGATGTCGTGCGGCGTACCCTGACGGGGTCCGGAGAGATATCTTCGTGATAATCACGACCACCCTGGCAAGAGTGAAAGGACCAAGAAGAAGATGAGAACTACAGGTACAATACATAGGATAACTTCAATATCTTTCAGTCTACTTACAAGCACAAACTTATTTATATTATATGGCTATTCTAATTGCCAACATTGGCTATCATACAATATAATGAGACGTCTTATATTAGGAAGTTAGGAGTAGCAGATAAAGTTTTAAGGCATTTGTAGCCCCAGGTAAACATAGTGTTAAAAACATAAAGAATAGCAATAGCAAAATTCCATTCTTTAACCGGCCACATCTTGCCATATGTTTTTACATTAGCTATGTACAGAGGTATGTACGTAATTTAAACAGATAATTCATACTTGAAAGTAGATGTGTAAATACAACAATGCTTTGCCAATTATGCCTACTTAAATTCAACCTAATATGCCAAGAACAGTATGTTTTTCTGTTAGATAAACTACATTGTCACGGTATTAGAGGAAAATTGAATTCTATGCCTAACTTTAGGACATACTGCAACGATATTTCATGAATTTATGGAAAATAAAACATACCGAAATAAATTTAGGATTATAATTTAAGATACCATTTAGGATAAATATAAATCTGTTGTCCCACTGGGTTGCGTTCTTGCACCATTTCTATTTCTGGGACTCAACACCAAAATATCAATAGAGACCGAGACCGAAAAAGATTATATGTGATGCATATTGCATCACATATATAATTGTTAGTTAATGTGTTAGTTAGTTAGTCAGCCCATTTATGTCCTATTGCTGGGCGAAGGCCACCCTTTCGCCATTGCAGGCCAGTCCCTCCAGTAGTTGTCCAGCTCATCTCTCCACCTTTACCTTGGTCTGCCGCGATGTTGCCTTGCGTTTAATGGGACCCAAAAAGTGGCTCTTTTAGCCCACAGCTCATCCGACATGCGGCAAACATGTCCGGCCCAATCCCACTTTAGAGTGGCAGCTTTTCGGGTAACATCTTTAATCTTAGTTTTGGCGCGCAGCTCTGTGTTCCTTACATGGTCGGAAATTCGAACACCTAGGATACTGCGCTCCATGGCTCGCTCTATTATATTTTTTTTTTTTTTTTTTTTATATGATATAAACTAGTACTTGACTGCGATCCCACCTGATGGTAAGCAGTGATGCAATCGTTGGTGGTGAAGCGCACTAGTTTATTAAGAGCCTATTCACTCTAGCCTTGAAGACGCTTAAATTGTAATCGGACGGGAAGACCGCAGCTGGCAAATTGTTCCAGTCCCTCGAAGTACGCGGTATAAACGACGAAGCGAAACGCTTAGTCCGGATCGTAGAGGTTTCAACAACGTAAGGGTGGATACTCGCCGTACGTCGGTTTGTCCGATGGTAGAAATGAGATGGCGGAATCAAGTCATGCAATTCCTGCGCACACTCTCCAAAATGCATCCTGTAAAACACCGAAAGGCTGGCTATCCTACGCCTGTGCTCAAGGCTTTGAAGATTGGACTTAACTATATCTGGATCACCAATCAGCCTCTTCGCACGCCTTTCCACCGAGTCCAAAGCTGCCAGGTGGCACTTTGCAGCTCCAGCCCATATGTGGCTGCAGTACTCCACACACGATCGGACCTGTGCTTTGTATAACATTAAAAGCTGTCCCGGTGTGAAGTACCGCCGAACCTTTGCAAGAACGCCTAGTTTCCTAGCAGCAACTTTGGCTTTGGACTCGATGAACCGCCCAAAGTTGAGGTCGGAGGAAATTTCAACACCCAAGAGCTGAAGACGGTCGGTACAATCCAATGATACATTTTGAAAAATAGGAGCCAAGGTGAATGGGCTCCTTTTGGCGGTGAACAGACACACCTGTGTTTTGGCGGCGTTGAATCCCACCAGATTGGTTTCGCCCCACTTGGAGACTGCCTGAAGTGAGATATTTATACGCTCTACCATAGACTCTCGTTCGGACCGGATTTGCTCCTTACTAGCCCGAGCACCTGGCAGGTATCTCTCTACAACTGTGCTGTCATCTGCATACCCATAGATACCGGGCATCAGCAGGTCATTAATATGCAACAGGAAAAGAGTTGCAGAGAGAACTGACCCCTGAGGAACTCCGGCATTAGTTGTCATGGGCTCTGATGAGCATCCGTCGACAACAACACGAAGAGACCGTTCTCTCAGGAAATCCTTTACCCAGTTGATCAGACCAGGGGAAATACCGTATGCTGGAAGCTTACTCAAGAGACTAGCATGCCATACCCTGTCGAAGGCCTTTGAGACGTCCAAGGAGACCGCAATCGCTTCCCCATTCTTCTCGAGGGCCTCGCCCCATAAGTGAGTGGCATGCACTAGTAGGTCCCCAGTAGACCGATTGCGGCGAAACCCGTACTGTCGATCGCTGAGGAGGTCGTTACCTTCTAGGTATGCCATGAGACGCGAGTTCAGCACACGCTCCATAATCTTGCAGAGTATGGAGGTTACCGAAATCGGCCGATAGTTGGCAGGATCGGCACGACTGCCCTTTTTGGGCACGGGTTGCACGTTGGCAAGCTTCCAGGACTTGGGCACTATCCCAGTCCTAAACGAGAGGCGATACAAGCGCGTCAATACAGGAGACAACTCGGGCGCACAAGCCTTGAGAACAATCGCTGGTATACCATCTGGTCCACTAGCTTTATTCACGTCTAGACGACACAGTGCTCTCAGAACTTCTTTGTTCCTTATGCGAACTTCGGGCATCGAAGTTTCGCAGTGAGGTAGAGTCGGTGGAGTAGCACTGCCAGTATCAAGACGAGAATTATGGGCGAAGAGAGATGCAAAGAGACCTGCTTTCTCTCTCGCCGTATGAGCTAGTGTTCCGTCGGGTTTAACCAGCGGAGGCAATGTGGGCCGACAGAAGTTCGCTTCGACCGATTTGGCAAGGGACCAGAATGCTCTGCTACCGGATGGCTGTGCAGAGAGCTTTGTGCCAATATGGGCAATACGGTCAAAGCGAGCCTTCTTTAGTGCCTTTTTGTAGGACTTGGCAGCACGGTTAAAGGCTCTCTTCTTTGAGCTCAGATCCGGGGATTTGCGGTCACGAGCGTCAACCCAGGTTAAAAACGCTGAATGTTTATGCTCTTCAGCTTTAACGCAATCAGCGTTGAACCATGGGTGAGCTGAGCTTCCGATGGGTACGTCGCCATAAGGAATGAAATACTCCATAGCTTGACGTATCACATCGGATACAGCATCCGCACAGATCGACGGATTTTCAGAAGAGAAGCAGACCCGCTGCCAAGGATAAGACGCAAAAAAGTGACGCATCTCATCCCAATCTGCTGACCTGTAACGCCACATTCGCCGTTCACCACGAGAGTCGCAGTCAAGTGGGGAGAAGGACGATACAGACTTCACCAGACAGTGATCTGAAGTTCCAAGTGGTGAAGAAACTGTTACAATACATCTATCCGGGTCGGTGGTCAGCAGAAGGTCCAGACAGTTTGCAGTATGACCAGCTACATCAGGCACCCTAGTCGCTTGCTTTACCAGCTGGGAAAGGCCCATCGACACCGCAAAGTTTCGTGCTTCTCTCCCAGCGTGGTCGGTCCTCTGGTACGGGAAAAGCCAGTCCTGGTGGCAGGCGTTAAAGTCCCCCAGAGCAACGAGCTGCGCATCAGGGTGCCGATGCAGAGCCTTATCGGCGGCCTCACCAAGGTGGTCAAACATTCGAGTCGTCTCCTGATCACCGCTGTGCGATCGGTAGACACAGGCATAGATAATTTTGTCCATGCCAGTGTCCACCAACAGCCATAGCATAGAAAGTGTTGCGTCCTCAAGGTGACGGAGACGCTGACAGCAGATGTCATTACGGACGTACACACAGACCCCGGCACGCTGCAGGAAATGATGCTCCAATGAGTATCCCGGGTAGTTGAGGTACGCCGCATCTGACGGACATCTAATCTGCGTCTCCGTCAAGAAAAGCAAGTGTGGCTTGTCAGTCTCTAGATGGTGGTGGACCGCATCGAGATTGGAGTGCAGTCCTCTAATGTTTGAGAGGTGCACTTTGAATGAGAGGACGTGCATCCGCTGTTGACACTTGCTTCTCTTTTTAACTTTCATTATTATTATTTGTTTTAATTGGAGTGAATAGGGTTGGTAGAAGATGGCAGTTGAGCGAGATGATGCGACGTTAAACCCGACAACACAACCAGAGTTGCCGCGCCAGTGGAGGGTTGATCTGGAGACTGCGGGGACGCCCGAACCCCCCCAGAGATCGCCATCGGGTCCTCTCTCCCGGTCGCCAACCGGCACGATGGGGCCACCCTGGGATTTTTCGCAGTTGGCGGGGCAGCCTTTCGTGTATGGCTGGCACACTACTTGGGCCCCCAACTACCTACGGTCGGCCAGCGGAGCACCGTGCTTCGGATCCCGCTACCCTCCATGATCAAACGTCCGACGCAACAACAGCTGGTGCATCGTAACCGGTAAACATCGCAACACAACTGCTCAGACCCAACTTCCACCGTACGGCTTCACCAGTCATCACACCGGAACACGACGGATCGCTTGGCGGCATGGCTTTGACTGGTGGGTGGTAACTTAAAAGCCGACAGCCGATGCTCTGGCCTACCACCGCGTTTACTGCTCGTTTAGCACTACCCAGGGGACACGTGTAGGGTGGTCAGAACTCAAGTAGATCCTACGGACGCGAGCAGCTCATCCCCCAAACGTATGTAACAATATGTGATTGATGTGGTGTACGTTGCCACAGAATTATCTTTATTACAGTTTTTACAATAGTAAAAACTGTAATAAAGACACCGATAGCAGCAAAACACACTACAGGGATAAGATATTGAATGCTAAGTCACATCACCGCTGAAGATCCAAACCAAGTACTGCAGGCCATGACCCATAAGGTGACAAAAAATTTATTGTTGTGAAAATTACTCTTTCTATACAATCCTTTGATTGTAATAATTTCAGGCCTCACCCCGGTGGAGGAATGTCATTCCAGACCTTCGTCGCTGCGTACTTGAAGGAACCCCTAAAGACCGCGGTTTTGTGTTGTTATGTGTTGTTTATGTGTGTTTATTCAACTACTGCAGAATATCTACACACAAAGTACCGCTGCCATAAAACTTGAAACGTTAGGTCCTAAATTCGAAATTCTCAAGGGAGTCAAACAGGGCGACCCGCTTTCTCCAAAATTGTTCACCAGCACTCTTGAAGAAGTCTTCAAGACGTTGGCAGACAAATGGGAGGAGTGCGGTATTGCCATGGGCGAAGCGAGATTGACCAATCTACGTTTCGCGGATGACATTGTCCTCTTCTCTCCTTCGGCCACTGGACTACAGCAAATGCTACAAGACCTTAGCGACGCAAGCCTTGAGGTTGGACTCAAGATGAACATGTCGAAGACTAAGATCATGACCAATGGTTCTAAAAGGAACATATATGTGGGTGGGGAGAATATACAATATGTCCAGGAATATCTATACTTGGGCCAAGTAATTTCCTTCCAGGCAAGGCAGGACAAGGAAATAACACGCCGAACAGAAAATGCCTGGAAGAGTTACTGGTCCATGAAAGAACTGTTCAAAGGCACCTTGCCCATGTCACTTAAGCGGAAGTTAATGGATATGTGTATTCTCCCCATTCTGACCTATGGCGCACAGACTTGGTCTTTGACTAACATGCAAAGGTCCAAACTCAAGGTTTGCCAACGTGCTATGGAGCGCAGCATACTAGGTGTTAAAATAACGGATCGCGTTCGAAACACTACACTGCGCTCCAAAACGCAAATCATTGACGTAGTTCAGAAGGCTGCCCAGCTTAAGTGGGACTGGGCTGGACATGTCTGTCGCATGCCGATCGAGCGGTGGGCCAGAAAAACGCAAAATTGGTGCCCTGAAATCGCACGTCGGGGTCGCGGCAGACCAAGAAGGAGATGGCGGGACGACTTGGATGTCTTCCTTGGGAATTGGAAAGAAGTAGCTCAAAACCGGGAGCATTGGAAGGAGTGGAGGGAGGCCTTTGCCCAGCAGTGGGACAATATGGGCTAGATATAATATAATATAATATAATGTGTTGTTAGTGCCACAATGATCTTAAACTTTTTGCAGCTTAGCCCATGGTATATTTTCGATACTTGGCAAATAAGATCGGAGTTTCTGGGACCATGTAATGAGGAACTTTATCGCAAAACTTTATTAATGAAAAGGGTCGATCTCCACACTATAAGCCAGCCACACGAAGTTATTATATCGCTGCTAGTTTTCGCGGGGGGTGGCACGAGGTGGGGGCGGGGTGGCGCGCTCCGTGATAACTCGCTACTTCGCCGTTTACTTATTTACATAATTACATATAATTTCCAACTGTGTGAGCGAAAATACCTTATTGGAGCGTTTGAAGATATGTTGAAGGTTTTCAGGCCTGTTTAGGTACCTACACATGGATTAGGCAGCGGTGACTAAGTATCCAATAATAGCTGCAAGGGTATTCAAGAAAAGCGTATCGAGGACGAAACCTCGGCGATAGCGAGACCACCTTCACTTTAGGCGCAGGCTTGCGGACGGCGAGCAATGGGTAGCTCGCTGTGTGACCGTCCAGTAACGGCCTGGACCGAGCCCAAATCGTCGACGGCGCATACTGGTCCCGCGTGCCTCAAGGAGTTGTAAGCAACCGTAGGGGCCCAGCAGGGTCGAAGCCTACTAGGTCCAAGGGTCTGCTTCTGAAAGGAAGGCTCTGCCCCGTTACGAAAGGCACTGTAGTTTAATATTATTTGTCTTTATTCTAAAGAAAAAAGTAAGAAAAATAAAAAAAAAGCTTGTACGTAACTTCATTGCTTGAAACTTTTTCTAAAATGTTCTCTGCTGTTCCTTTCCAAGAAAACCATAAATAAAAAACAGAAATTAAACAAAAAAATACAAACATTATTCTTTTTGACACTATTACTCTGACATTTATATTATTCACCGTTTTCGATATATTTTTGATTATAATTGTATTATTTTTAATAAGTATTAATATTTTAACTTGTTCTTCAAAGACAAACAGATCAACACTCAAATGAGCGTTACTACAGATGATACCACTGCAAAACCCAGTCCAAAACCAACCGATTTTGACGAGTTTATACCATGGGCTTGCCTACAGTACCACATGGATGTTGATATTATTATGTCTAGATATGTTCAGAGTAAGTCTACTTACTAGATAACTCACGAGGCCATAAGCGCTTACCAAGTCGCTTGCAGCGCTTTTTTAATAGCGTGATAGATGCGTGATAGCGTGTAACCGCGTATATGCAAAGTGCGGATGCGGAATCGATGCGCGATTTATTCCGTTTTAATACCACTCATCTAATACCACTGGTATTTATTTGAGCCCGTATTTATTGCCTATTCCAAATGGATACCATTGCTCCTACTAATACTAAAAGAAATTCAGGGATCTTAAGTATAGTCAGCCAAAATGTATTGTATATTACATATCTTCTTATCTATATATATAAAAATGACCCCCGTTTTCCGTTGTCACGACTTGGCATGAAAACTGATTTTTTTTTTGTTGTGATTGTTATTGTGAGGAGAAGGTTCTTATGGAAAAAAAAATTAGAGTAGTGTAGGGTAGAGTAGGGTAGAGTAGGGTAGAGTAGGGTAGAGTAGGGTAGAGTAGGGTAGAGTAGGGTAGAGTAGGGTAGAGTAGGGTAGAGTAGGGTAGAGTAGGGTAGGGTAGGGTAGAGTAGGGTAGAGTAGTAGGGTAGAGTAGGGTAGAGTAGGGTAGAGTAGGGTAGAGTAGGGTAGAGTAGGGTAGAGTAGGGTAGAGTAGGGTAGAGTAGGGTAGAGTAGGGTAGAGTAGGGTAGAGTAGGGTAGAGTAGGGTAGAGTAGGGTAGAGTAGGGTAGAGTAGGGTAGAGTAGGGTAGAGTAGGGTAGAGTAGGGTAGAGTAGGGTAGAGTAGGGTAGAGTAGGGTAGAGTAGGGTAGAGTAGGGTAGAGTAGGGTAGAGTAGGGTAGAGTAGGGTTGAGTAGGGTAGAGTAGGGTAGAGTAGGGTAGAGTTGGGTATAGTAGGGTGGAGTAGGGAAGAGCGGGAGCGAAGCCGCGCGGGCAAAGCTAGTTTGAAATAAAATTCAGTTATATTCAAATAAAATATTTGTTTGATAAATATCTAGTTATCGCTGGGCAAGCATCGCCACACAGTGGGTTCCTACTGAGGGAAGGTGCCGTCGAGGCTGACCTAGAAAGAGGTGGCGGGATGATTTGGACGCCTACCACGAGGACTGGTTAGAGACAGCGCAGGAGAAGAAATTTTGGAAGGACTTGGGGGAGGCCTTTGCCCAGCAGTGGGACAGTAATGGCTAATTAAAAAAAAATATCTAGTTTAATAATAAATTGTGTTCTGATAACCAGCTCTAAATAACAACAAGCAATCATTTCTTTTATGCAAGTCAAGCTTTCTGTTTTTCCCCAAGATGTTGAGGGTTGACTATAGCTTTCTCAGACATATAAAAGTGATAACTAGTGAAAGTTTTTGTATATTACGATCGTACAAAAATATTTGGAAACCTAAATTTGACTAGGTTTGACTTGAGCTGACTATACTCAATTCAAGTCACTGATATGGATTCGTACATTAAATTAAATTATTTAAAGAGTGGTCTCGATTCAGAATAGGCAATAAAAATGCGTTCAAAGTAATACCAATGGTATTACATTTTCGGTATTAAAAGGGAATAAATCGGATACGCAAACGAACGTCCTATTCCAGCGAAACGCGTCTGATGTAAATTTGTCATAATGAATATCACCACAATATTGCAACGGTTAATTTATCGTCAAATGATTATCGTATTTAGCTGCAACCATTATAACTACTATGTCGTGGCCACGACAGATAGTCGCAACATCGATTCATGATTTACCGTCATGGTTTATCATTGACAATTTTTTTATCGTTTTACTACTTGCGTGCTAGCCGTTCCCAATATCTTGACTATCTGGTCTAACCGCAAATAAGTTGCAGGCGACAGTAAATCGTGTTGTCTTATATGTGAACACCTGCAATTAAACCCTTACTAATATTATAAAAGAAGAATCGCCAAACTTAAGTGGCAATGGGCCGGGCACATTGCTCGCAGAACAGATGGCCGTTGGGGCCGAAAGGTTCTGGAGTGGCGACCTCGTAGAAGACGCAGCGTCGGAAGGCCTCCTGCAAGGTGGACCGATGACCTGGTGAAGGTTGCGGGAAACCGATGGATGCGAGACGCGCAGGATCGATCATTGTGGCGACACTTAGGGGAGGCCTATGTCCAACAGTGGACGTCTGTCGGCTGAAATGATGATGATGATGAATATTATAAAAGCGAAAGTGAGTTTGTTTGTTTGTTTGTTACGTCTTCACGCCTAAATGGCAAAATAGATGTTGATGAAACTTGGTTCACGGACAGACCATGTCCTGGAATAGGACATAGGATAGTATTTATCCCGGAAGTATGTTCCCTTGGGATAATTTTCTGCTATCACGCGGGCGAAGCCGCTAGGAGCAGCTAGTATATAATACTTGATACTTAAAACTAGGTACACGATTATCTATCGTCACGACAAAGTAGAAACGAGGCCTATCTGACTAAACTAGATATTTAAACCTATAACGGCAATATGTATAATTTAAATTTTAATATCCTACAGAATTGTACGTGAGTGCAGGAACCAGTGTTCATAAGAAAATAAATCAAAAGCCAAAACTGGCAAAGCCAATTTTAAACTCTATAGAATCACTAGATGCTGATTTAAGTTTCAGCTCCGTATTCGAAAAATCTGTGAACGTTAATGAAAATAAAATCATGATAGAAACAATTTACAACACTAATGAAAATTTGGTTCAGCTGAAATTCCTCCATAATAAGATCATATCACGGAAGATCATGCAAATAATCGCCCTTACTATCCCGTACCAAAAACATTTGACTTCAATTATCATCAACAGCGGCTTACGCATGGATTCTTTATATGAAATTTCCAAATTTTTACCCAATTCTCAAATAACTGAATTATGTCTTGATGGTACATTTCTCAGTAAAGCCAACTACCACGTTTTGTTAACGCACGGTAAATTGAAACATCTCTCTTTGGCCAGATGTACGATTAATGATGACGTCGTGAAAATGATCACAGATCAATTAAAAGAACCATGTCCTGCTGCGAAAGTATTATCTGCTTTAAACTTATCATCCAACAGAATCACAGATATCGGCGCAAAGCATTTAGCAGTCTTGTTGCGAACCAACAGACAACTCTGTTATCTTAACTTAGCAGGTAATATGATTACGGACGAAGGCGGTGTAAGCATTCTTGACACATTACAGAAATTTCCTTTGCAATCTTATGAATTACAAGAAAGTAGACTTAGATACGTGGATTACTTGAAAAAGAAAAATGCTTTGATTAAAAAATTGGTGAAAGAAATGCAAACTGTTCAATTTGATAAAAGCGCATCTAAGAAGAAATCGCTGAAAAAGGGCAAACTAGACAGTCAATCTATTCGTTATGGTGACATAGATGATGAGTCTCTATCTATACATGAAAGAGGTGAATATTTGGCTGAAAAGAAGTTGGGATTGTTTGTTGATGCTTTCTCTCCAAACAACACTACATCACAAGGTAATGTCATGTATTGTTTTGGTAATAACGTCTTGTGCTGTCTGAATTTAGCTTACAATAACCTCACCTACATTAGTGTTCAGAAATTGCTTGAAGTTTTAACAGCACAGAAGTATCATAACAGAACTCCTAGAGGTTTGATCAAAGTCGTAATTGAAGGTAACTTAATGCCTGTAGTTTGTAAAGAATATGAAGAGATTGATCAAATACTTGGACCAAGTGTTAAGACTGTCAAGCCGACTAAACAAATAGAAACTGCCACAAAAAGAGACTATTGACTACGCAATCTATGACTACCATAAAATAAAAGCATTCCTTTTGCACATTTTATATTTAACTTTTTATAAAACATTATCTTTTTATAAAAAAAATGTGTCTCTGTATGATGAATCTAATGTGGACGTTAAGATTTAGCATATTTATTTTATTGTAGTGGTTTATTTTAGATTGGCATTCTATTTGAGATACTATTGTGGTAATATAGCTTTAAATAAAAACAAAATAAATTAACTTTTTCTTTTACTTTATTTCGATGAAGAACAGTTGGTGCCAACGTAAGGTAAGTAACCTTCGGCAGGTGTTTTTAACGAAAACTGTTAATTGTTGAAACGCCCACCACTACTCGTATCAGTTTTTGAATGGCCTTCAGGGCTTTTTCATCTGCCTTCAAAAGTTCGACAATAAGGCCCGGTATCCACAAAAGCGGAGAGGAGAGGAGACGAGAGGAGAAGTGCTGCGAAGCTGGCAGGTTATTTCCACCAAAGCGGAGAAGAGATGCGTTGCGGAGAGGAGACACACGCTTGCATTCAAAGCCAGTCAATCGAATGACGTTTCGGGACTTGCGAGGCGCGCGAAGAAGGCAGCGGGGTGAGGGGTGCGCGAGCACGTGCACAGCCCGGCCGCCCGACTAGACACTTCTCCGCTCTGCCGCGCCGCTTGCTCGCTCGCTGCACAAAATTCTATAGAAAAATGAGACATCTCCTCTCCTCTCCGCTTGACCCATTTCCACCAAAGCTAAGCGGAGAAGAGATGTGGAAATAACGAAATCGGATTGGTTTATTCAAACACATCTCCTCTCGTCTCCTCTCCTCTCCGCTTTGGTGGATACCGGGCCTAATTCCGTTAGCACCAGACGCTTTTTAGTTTTCAAGCTGCAGATACATCCTACAGGTTGACGAGCGAGATATCTTTGGTAAAGTGTTAGGTCAATCTAGCTTTTGGGTTATTTGCTAGATTTGCAGCGGGTTTAGTGATTGACGTGTGCAACTGTCTATAAAATGTCTCGATCTGTCCCAGAAGCTCCGATTTGTCGGATATGACTCTGCCATCTTCGGTCTTCAATTTCAAGAGCTGGCTCTGCCCAATAAACAGATCTCTTGCAGTCCTTATTACACCTTGGAGTCCTTATTTCGTTCAAAGACGTCCATAATCCGTCCAGTATTAAACCGGTGGATATTGCGTTTCAAGGACATAAAGATTCGTCGGACCCAAGCATGGGTATCATGGACTCGCCTTTTTAGGCCAGTCATACTTCATAAAGGCACCATTGCGGTAATTGTTGCCTAATCACTTTAAAAATTTTCGCTTGAATCCTGCGGTGCGGCTTCAAACCAAAACTCTTTGAAGTTTTTGTTTCGAGTGCAAGCAAAAATGAACCTAGCGGTGGTCAAGCGGAAGTGTTTTTGATTTTAACATGAAAATAGTGTTTAGTAGAAAACTTGGCAAATGCTCCAGTGTAAACGAAGCTTATGCTAACATGTAACGTATGTGCTGAAACCTTTTTAAAACATGTCCACTTTTTTTCTAAAACCATAAGATTTTTAAAAATTCTTCTATGACATTGTTCTGTCTTTTCTAGTATTCATTATTTGCATTTTTTCGTTGATTTGAGTTGTATTTTTCGATAGATATTTTTATTTTGAAACAATTTCTAAATGGATGATAATATGGAACCTTACGTAATCGATTATCTAGTCGCTCAAGAACCCAGTGATGTTTTTAATGAAACTCTCCCAAATAACTGTCCAAAGCCGACCAATTTTGAAAAGTTTCTACAATGGGCTAGCAAGGAATACTGCATTGATTATGATGTTATAGTTACCAGAGCTGTTCAGGGTAAGTAATTATTCCAAATGTATTTGGACATCTGATCCATAGTGCGATGCCGTTCTTCCCACCACCACCATAAACCACCATAAACCCACCACTACCACCCACCATAAACTAATGATATTTAAATAAACAGATTTTTTATGAGCACGCACTCATGAAGACTCAAAAGGATCCTAATTGTGATCCTTGCATTTAGGGGTCACGCATCGGATTTAGTCATATGCTAACGTTGCTACGAAATTAAATTTAAAAAATGCCTTCGTGTGTGTTTAGAAAGTGTATCAATTATGGTACCAAAGTAAATAAAACACAGGGGATCTCATTCGACAAGTGCTGCCGCTGCTGCGCGGAACACATTTTCGGTTGACTAACATGTCTGTTTATTAAAATGTCATTGCCATAAACCATATACTGGAATGCTTTAAGTCCCTATACTCTTGATTAGAGGACCTAATGAAGGCTGCAATTAGTTATTAATTCCAATATATAAGTCGATTTTCTGGATAGAAACACAGCACTTATATTGGGGATCAAGATAATTAGAGGCTTGCGGACGGCGAGCCTTGGGTAGCTCGCTGTCCGACCGTCCGGTAACTGTCCGGACCGAGCCCAAGACGTCGACAGCGCGCATTCATAGAGTTGTCAGCAACAGCAGGGACCCAGCTGGGTCGAAGCCTACTGGGGCCAGGGTAATCCGAAAGGGAGCTCAAGTCCCGCTCAGAAGTGTGTGCCTTACTTAGTTCAGATAAGGCTCAATATGCTATGTACACTTTTAGGAATTCGCTTCAGCTCTTCGTCAATATGCTTAGCTTTAAATTGGTATCTTTCCTAACAAAAACAGCTCCTTCAAATCAACCTTAGATGCATCTATACTCACCCTGTACCTTTCCCTTATTCTGTTATTTAAAAACTTCACTTACTAGGTCACAAAATGGAAATATTTTAACATTTTGATTATTAACATCTACAGAAGTCTACGTTGCTGCTACACAGCGCACTCCGACTAAAAAAGAGAAACGTGTTTTGAAACCAAAACTGTCAAAAACACCGTCTACCATAATAAGAGAACCTGAATCAAATGAAGATTATGAAAGTTCAATTTTCAACAGACCGTATTTGAACATCCGTGAAAATAAAGTCCATATAGAAACAGTGTATGACAGCAACGAAAACTTAGTCAAACTGAATTTTGTCAAAAACAAGGTTATACCAAGAATGATCATGAAAGTAATTGCACTAATGGTCCCTTACCAAAAATATTTGACTTCCATAACAATCAACAGTGGTTTATGCATGGAATCTTTATATGATATGTCAAAATTTTTACCTGATTCTCAAATAACTGAAATATGTCTTGATGGTACGTTTATCAGCAAAGCTAACTACCACTTATTATTAATGCACGGTAACTTGAAACATCTCTCTTTGGCGAGATGTATGTTGAATGATACCGTTGTAAAAAATATTGCAGATCAATTAACAGATCCAAGTCCTGCTGCGAAAATATTATCTGCTTTAAATTTGTCAACTAACAAAATCACAGATGTTGGTGCAAAGTATATAGCAGATATGTTACGAACAAATAGACAACTCAGTTACTTGAATTTAGCAGGTAATATGATTACAGATGAAGGTGGTGTTTTCATTTTTGATATGCTAAAAAAATTTCAATTGCAATCGCAAGAATTATTAGAAAGTAGACGCAAATATGTAGCTCACTTGAAAGAAAAAAATGCTTTAGTTGATAAGTTGGTTAAAGAGCTACAAATTGCTGCAGCCGACAAAAATGCAACAAAGAGAAAGATGCCAAAGAAGTGTAAACTGGCGGCTAGTCAGTCTATACACTACAGTGATTTCAATTTTCCGCCTGAAATGTTACAAGAAAAAGCTGAATATATGGCTGATAAGAAATTAGGATTGTATAATGAGGCTTTTTCTCCAGACAACACAGAAGCACACGATGGTATTGTGTATTGTTTGGGCAATAATACCTTGTGCTGTTTGAATTTAGCTTACAACAATCTTAGCTATGTTTGTATTAAAAAATTGCTTGAAGTTTTAAAGATACAAAAGTATCTTAACAGAACTCCTAGAGGTTTGCTGAAAGTCGTGATTGAAGGTAACTTAATGCCTATAGCTTGTGAAGAATTTGAACAGATTAATAATTTACTCGAATCAGTTACACGCAGCACAAGAAATACATCTGAAAGTGTAGTAAAAAAGAAAAATATGCCTGTAAAACACAAAGATAGCGAATAAGGCAGGAAAATAGTATTTTTTTGTAAAAAAACTTGTAATTATTGTAGCCTATTATATATTAGTATTTTTTATATTTTATTATTATAGGTTTTTTACAAATTAAATAGTTCAAATATCTCATTATCAAATGTCTCATTTGGAAATAATTTATGCAATTTTGTTGTTAATACTTCTAATTTTTTTAAGGCTTGACATGTACTTTTAGACTTAGGCATTTATTTTAAAGTTGTCATTAATTTCAGATTAGCATTATATTTTAGTTACTATTGTGGTAACTGAGCTTTAAATAAAAAAATACGATTACTTTTGCTTTATATTTTTTTCATCACTATCTATTAATTCAGCAATAAGATCACTGCTGGACATAAGAATATCCAAGTGTCGCCTTAATGAACGGTCCTGTACGTCCCTCAACCATCTGATTTCCTCACTAGGTCATCGGTCCACCTTGTTATGTTAAGGATTTCCAAAGCTGCGTCATCCGGTGCGCGGTCGCTACTCTAAAACCTTTCTGCCCCATTGACCATCTGTCTTGCGATCAATCTGCCCTGCCCTCTGCTACTCAAGTTTTGGCTATTTTTTGGTTTGCATATTCATCTTTCCACCCTACACCACCACTCACTACCATTCCCCAACACCACTTTGTTTACACATAAATAAATAGTCAATTACACGCATTTTGCGATGCTTCCGACAAAGGTTACGCTTGCGTTATTTACCTCGTCACCAAGAATAATAAGGGCGAGTACACATCGACCATTGTTGCTGCGAAAACAAAGTTGGCACCAGTTGCAAAGAAAACATCTCTGCCTAGACTTGAACTCTGCGGTGCGCTACTTCTATCCCAACTGGAAAAAAAAGGTCCTTCGAGCCGGAAACTCGGAAAGTTTCAGGTGGTTTTGTTCAAATTCTCCCCAGAGGTTGTCCAACGATTCTATTCTTTTTTGGATATAATCCGGAGTTTTCCTCAATAGGATAAAGGTCAACTTCGATAAGGATCCATTATCGAGGAAAACTCCGGATTATATCCAAAAATGAATAGAATACATACCTCAGTTGAAAAGGGAGGATCCTCCGACCAGACAGGTGTTATAGTCTGGTGGGCTACTGCCCGATAGTTGATTTTGGGCTCTCGTATATTATTCAAATCACGCGGCGAACTTTGATTGCGCGATGCAGGATTTCATATTTTCTTCGTAGTTCTTATGTATAGATGTCGCTACATATGGATACGACTCTAAAGCTAGTTAGCTCTAGAATGGAAGAATGCCCAAGAACGCTAGCTTTCATGCACCCTAATGCTTACAACTGACCTACTAACTAAATACTTCTTAAATCAGAAAATACATCAAACGCAAACAAAACAGTCTTCTTTTGACGTATATCAGTCATATTTCGACATTAAAAGTTTATAGATGTAATTTATCATATTTTAAATAGATATATATCTTCAATAATTTTATTGTCACTAGTAATTTTTGAGACGTATTCTTTGAAATGAGCAATCCCACCACTGAAAGGCCAAATCCAACAAACTTTGAAAAGTTTTTACTATGGGCTTGCGCAGAATATAGCGTTGATGCTGATATCATCGTCAATAGTGTTCTTCAGAGTAAGTTGACAATTTTCTTCAATAAATTGTATAATATTAGAAAAAAACACTTTAATTTGTTACAATCTTCAGGACCTGTATTTTATTTATTTTATTTTAACACAAACAGCTATCCGCCAATTACATTAGTAAAACTACTTACATAAATTAATAAAATATACACATCATCATGATCGTATCAGCTGATAGACGTCCACTGTTGGACATAGGCTAACTACAGAATAATTCCAAATGGGAACACCCAATAGTACTTTTTGCCCGATCTGATCTAAATCTAGAATCCTTGGCACACCATTCAAGCTGGAATGATACCATCCAGGCAGGTCGTATACATTAGTCATCAAAATTGATAAAATATATACATGTCATGGCGGTGCCCTATCTCCAGCAGTGGACGTCTTTCGGTGATGATGATTCTTGTAATACTTTAAGCCTGAAATACATGTTGGCCGAGCCTAAACCAATGCGAGCCTAGGCAAATATAGGCAAATTGACACAAGGCAAGTCTTGCGCTTCTCTCTACACGTTTGGCAAGCTTGAAGGAAACCAATGCAAATGGCCAACATAGACGAGTTTTGAGGAGATTTCCATATATTGGGCGAGCGCGCGCGAAAAACCAAAACCACTCCGAAGTGAGGCAAGTGATTGCTAGCGGCCGCAAGCGGCTGCGAGTTGTGACAAGCTACGCCAAATGAGGTCTAAACATCTTGGCGCTTGTCTTCTCAACCAACTAGGCAAGCGACACCGAGCGAAAGCAAGACAAGGCAAATACTGTCTAAATGTTGGTATTGGTCTTCATTCGGCAACGCTCGGTCAACATATTGTATTGCAGGCTTTAGATAACAAAGACACTACGATAGGTCAAAGTTCTACCGGAGTCTGACTCACAGATGAATTGGTTGTTATTTGTCTAATATTAACGACAACAAAGTTAAAATGTAACACTTTTACAGAACCATACATTAATGTTGCTGCTAGTGTATCGCCTAAGGAACCAAACAAGAAAATTAACCAGAAACTAAGAACGGTAAGGCAGCCATTATTAATGCGATCGTTTTCTTATTCTGATACCGTGGCTAGTATCTCAAAAGTTGAAAAATCTGTGATCAGCAACAAAAATAAAGTCATGGTGGAAACAATTTACAATATCGATGACGATTTAGTCGCACTGAAATTCCTCAAAAACAAAACTATACCAAGAAAAGTCATGCAAGTAATCGCTCTCACACTTCCATACCAAAAAAAAATTACTTCAATTACTATTAATGGCGGCTTATGCATGGATTCTTTATATGAAATATCCAAATTTTTGCCAGATTCTCAAATAACTGAATTATGTTTTGATGGTACATTTCTCGAAAAAGCTAACTATTACATACTGTTAACTCACAGTAAGTTGAAACATCTGTCTTTGGCAAGATGTACGATTAATGATGACGTAGTGAAAACGATCACAGATCAATTAAAAGAGCCATGTCCTGCTGCGAAAGTATTATCTGCTTTGAACTTATCAAACAACAAAGTCACAGATACTGGTGCAAAGTATATAGCAGATATGTTGCAAATAAACAGACAACTCTCTTACCTGAACTTAGCGGGTAATATGATTACAGACGAAGGTGGTGTTATCATTCTTGAGACATTACAAAAGTTTCCTGTGCAATCTCAAGAATTATCAGAAAGTAGAGTCAGATATGTAGCTCACATAAAAGAGAAAAATGCTTTAATTAATGAGTTTGTTAAAGAGCTACAAACTGCTGCATTCGGTAAAAATATAACCAAGAAGAAGATAATAAGAAAAGGTAAAATGACAGCTTATCAGTTAGTACACTACAGTGAAACAAATTTTGAAGCCCAAGTTATACAAGGCAAAGCTGAATTTATGGCTAATAAGAAATTAGGAGTGTTTAATGAGCCTTTCTCTCCAGATAACACAGAAGTACGAGATGGTATTGTGTATTGTTTGGGCAATAATGTCTTGTGCTGTTTGAATTTAGCTTACAACAATCTTAGCTACGTTAGTCTCAAAAAATTGCTTGAAGTTTTAAACACGCAAAAGTGTCTTAACAGAATTCCTAGAGGTTTGATAAAAGTTGTGATTGAAGGTAACTTAATGCCTGTAGCTTGTGAAGAATTTGACCAAATTAATCAATTACTCATTACAAGCAGCGTAAGAAATAAATCTGAAAGTCTTATGAAAAAGAAGCATTTGCCTACAAAACAAAATAAACCAGGAAAATAAGAGATTTTGAGAATAGCCTATAATTATAGTTACTATATTCTGTAATAGTTTTTTTCTCACATGTTTTAAGTTTTGTTATTAGTGTTTTTTTACAAATTTAATCATTCAAATATCTCAGTACCAAGTGTCTCATTTAGAAATCGTTTATGCAATTTTATTGTTAATACTTCAAATTTTTTAAGGCTTGACATTATTTTTAGACGTAAGCATTTATTTTAAAGTTGTCATTAATTTTAGATTAGCTTTATATTTGAGATACTATTGTGGTAACTTAGCTTTAAATAAAAATATACAAATATTGTTGTTTTAGTTTTTTCATCATTATCATTTCAGTAGAAAGACGCCTACTGCAGAACATAAGTGTCCCCCAAGTGTCACCACAACAAACAGCGGTCTTGTACGTCTCACATTCATCTGATTCCCGCAATCGTCACCAGGTCATCGGTTAAATTTGGCAATTCTTCGGACTATGATGGTATATTTTTTAAACGATGTACGTTCATATTTCTGCCCAATAAGGTTTTTTTGAAATGACCACCAGGTTACAGCAATGAAGCGTCAGGTGCCTGTCAAAACAATTCCGACTCACTGGAACATCATCAGGTTGGCTTCCTTCAAATTGGTTGCAGACGGATACCGGTATTTTACAGGGAACAACTGCATAACTGACCATTAGGACCAAATATTTGGAAACACTTGTTTAGACTGGTGTTAGATTTTCTAGCCTTGACTACAACGAGATTATATTATATATATACACGATATTATAACAAAAGATTTCAAATGACAGTTAACTACAAGACAAAGCCATGCTATTAAGCGATCCGTCGTGTTCCGGCTTTAATTCTGGCGAAGCCGTATGGCGGAGGATGGGTCTGAGCAGTTATGTTGCAGGGTATACCAAGTGGGTATGATGCGCTAGTTGTGGTTGTGTTGGACGTTTGGAGAGTAAAGGGATTCAAAGTATGGTGTTCCGCTGGTCGACCGTAGGTAAGACCCAAGCAGTCTACCATAGTCACACCTAAAGCTACTCCGCCATCTATAAAAAACCCCAGGATGCCCCGAGAGGAACCGATATCAATCCCTGAGGGGGTTTCGGGTGTCCCCGCAATCTCCAGATCAACCTTCGAAAACAATTAAAGGTAAAAACAAATTAAGCAACTGTCAACAACGGCAACACGTAGTTTCATTCCAAATTGACCTCTTAAATAATCGAGAGCTGCACACCGATCTTGATGCGGTCCACGACTATCTTGGGGCTGACGAGTCCCACTTACTTTTCTTGACGAGAACCCAGATTAGATGACCGTCACATGCGGCGTATCTCGACTAAATTTTTTTTGGTGGGCAAAAATCATCCAATGACAACCCCCGCTCTTCGGATGAGCGGGAGATAGTGTCTGTGTGTGTGTGTTTGGTGTGAGCTCTCACACCAAACGCTTAAGATTTAGTGGACATTCCCAGAGAAATGTGGTCCTCGATCAGGGATTGAGGGCCTTAACAGAAAGAGAGAAGTCCATCACTTGCTTATTTGACTTTGCGAAAATCTAATTTCAACTTCCACATTTTTGGGAATGTCCACTAAATCTTAAGCATATTTTCAAAGAGTTTTAGCTATCAGGCCCTTACACCACGCGCACACGAATAGTAATGGTGATATTATCTGTTACTCAACAACAAAAATTTAAGTCGATTGTCCAGGGTGCCTCAGAGGTAACAGAAGTTCGGATGGTTTTTTTAAGGTGGGAAATTATATAATGACTTGGCAGCTGACTTCTTTTTGAGACGTGCATGGAACACTACGTGCCATCGATGTCGACTCGGGCTCGTTCAAGACCGGACAACCGTGGCTACCCATTGATCGTTGTCCGCAAGCTGATGTCTACGGTGGCTAGATGTTGCGTTCAAGGTTCGGTGGCTAGAGATTGTACGGTTACGGCTATGAAGTTTGGATGGTATGATACCCAGGAAAGCTCCTGTTAGAGTCTGTGCGATAAAAGAATGGTCGTGGCGTAAAGTGAAAACTACATTAAATTTTTTATATGGCAACCCAACCCGTCAAATGCCAAACATCGTTTCGTGTTGACACGTGTTTGTAGTAGGATATTATTATTATTTTGAAGATCAGGGGGTATGCATTTCCCGTAGTGTAGGGGATGCAGTCACTGCGACCTTTTTTTTTTGTCGACGGGGAAAATCATCTTATGACAAAACCCGCTCTTGGGTGGAGCGGGAGATAGTGTCAGACTCTTACTGACTAAAAACCCCGCGCCGTTCCTCCTAGCTTTCATACCGGGGCTCTAGTTTCCTTTCGGATAACCCCGAATCCGGTAGGCTTCGACCCAGCTGGACCCCTCCTGTTGCTGACAACTCCTTGAGGCGCGCGGGAACAGTGCGTGCCGTCGACGTCTTGGCTCGGTCCGGACAGTTGCCGGACGATCGGACAGCGAGCTACCTATGGCTTGCTGTCACGAGCCCGAGTGACTGCGACCTAAAAGATCTATTGTGACTCGCCATCTTGTTAGAGTAACTCTTTTAGCCCGGAGGTTTCCAGGAAGCCTAGAATACTCCTAGCTTTAAGAGTTTTAATCTCCTCCGGGCGAATAATGTGACGGCCCAGATGGATACTCCGTTTGTGGATAAGGGGCCCGCATTCACACAAAAGGTGCTTAGGCGTCTCCCTCTGCTGATTACACTACCGGCAAACATCAGTGTCACTCAGTTCCATGTGAAATTGATGCCTGTTTAATTTGCAGTGGCCGGTTACTAGTAGGATGTATAAAATCTTTGGTTGACACAGAGATTTTCTATGCACGTTAATGCTGACATCCGACCTACTTGCTAAATACTTGTTCTAGAAGAAAAACTTTCTTCTTTTTGACATATCAGACACAATTTGACGCTTACAGGTTTATAGATGTAATTTATCGTATTTTATTTATTAGTTATATTTATCTTCGATAATTTTATTAGTACTAATCATTTTGGAGACGTATTCCTTCTGTTATTTTAAAATGAGCAATCCCACCGTTAATAGGCCCAGGCCAACTGACTTTGATAAGTTTTTATCCTGGGTTTGTGCTGAATACGACGTTGATGCTGATATCATCGTTAATAGAATCCTTCAGAGTAAGTTGATGATCTTCTTCAATAAATATATAATATTAGACAAAAACGTCCTTCTCACTTTAAATTGTGGCAATTTTCGGAAAGCGAAGGTGGAGAGAAGAGCTTGATAAGTACCGGAGGGACTGGCCTGCAATGGTTGACGACAGACGTGTGTGGAAAAGGGAGAGGGAGGCCTTCGCCCAGCAGTCGGACATAAATGGGCTAACTAACTAATAGTTAAGTAACTAACTAGCCAGTTGAGCCTTTGCTTTCGATGCATGGCCCAAAGTAAAGAAAAAGTTACAGATAAAGTTTAAATGGTATAAACTTACCGATCGGCGGCGGCGCTGACTACTGATATACATTACCTATCACGGTTTAGGAAATGTATAGATTTCCTAGGAAAAGTGTTAACTAAAAAATATTTCATACATATCCTAGATTTTAGGAATTGTACACATTTCCCAGGCATTTTATACAATGACGGATTACATACATTTCCGTTAACATACCTATACATTAGTTATTAGCCATTGAAATTTAAAAAAATATATATTGTATACATATCATTCTTACGAGTATTTCGGGGAACCCTATGTACAACAGTGGACGTCTTTGAGCTGAAATAATGATGATAATTTTTGTTATTCTTCAGATAGCAAAGAAACTACAATAGGTCAAAACTGTACTGGATAAACTGTACTGACTCACAGATGATCATTCTTCTGTCATACGAATCGGTTCTGCTCTTATAGCAAAAAAAAAAAAAATAGTTACTACGTATTTATTTTAAAATGTTACAGAGCCATATGTGAATATTGCTGCTATTGTGCCGCATAAGAAGCAAAGCAAAAAATTAAGCCTAAGACCGAAACCATACTTAGTGCACTCGGTTATTAATTTGGAATCGGTAGATACTCTATCACTCGAAAAATCTGAGATCAGCAACGAAAATAAAATCGTGATAGAAACAATTTATAGTAGCGACAATGATCTAGTCGCACTCAAATTTCTCAAAACCAATACCATACCAAGAAGGGTCATGCAAGTAATCGCACTCACACTTCCGTACCATAAACATTTGACTTCAATTACTATCAACAAAGGTTTGCAAATAGATACTTTATATGAACTGTCCAATTTGTTACCCAAATCTCAAATAACTGAATTATGTCTTGATGGCACATTTCTCGAAAAAGCTAACTACCATATCTTGTTAACACACAGTAAGTTGAAACATCTCTCTTTGGCCAGATGTACGATTAATGACGACGTCGTAAAAATGATCACAGATCAATTAAAAGAGCCACGTCCTGCTGCGAAAATATTATCTGCTTTGAACTTATCAAACAACAAAGTCACAGATACTGGTGCAAAGTATATAGCAGATATGTTACGAACCAACAGACAACTCTGTTACCTGAACTTAGCAGGTAATATGATTACAGATGAAGGTGGTGTAAGCATTCTCGACATATTACAAAAATTTCCTCTGCAGGCCTCAGAAGTAATGGAAGGTAGATCTAGATATGTATCTTACTTAAAAGAGAGAAAGAATTTGATTCAAACATTGATTAAAGAGCTGGAAGCTGCTACATGCGACGGCCCAAATAAAAAAAAAATTACGAAGAGGGGGAAATTTGAAAGTCAATCGATGCAAAATATAAGTTTGAAGAAAACGCTTACAGAAATAAGAGTTGAAGCTCAAATTATGAAAGAAAAAGCTGAAGCTGTGGCCGACACTAAATTGGGTTTGCATAATGAAGCTTTTTCTCCAAACAATACTAAAACACAAGATGGTGTTGTGTATTGTTTAGGTAATAATGCCATATGCTGTCTTAATTTCGCTTACAACAACCTCACATATATTAGTCTCAAGAAATTGCATGAAGTTTTATCAACGCAACAGGCTCTTGACCGATATCCTAGAGGTTTAATCAGGATCATAATTGAGGGTAACTCAATGCCTGTAGATTGTCAAGAATATGGCAAAATTAGTCATTTACTTAAGTTAGGTTCAGAAAGCGTAATAAAACACGATATTGCAATGAGAAAGAAGCCTTTGGGTTCAAAATATGTAGCGACATTGCCTCATAGCATTAAATAGCAGCATTTTTACCAGTTTATGTTTCATTTTATGATTTCTAACATGCTAGATACTTGCGTTTATTTGATATTGTTTATACTTATGAACTGTTTCGATGAATTGTAAAGTGATTTTGAAATTTGTTATGATTTTGACTTATTTTTTTATGAATTACATTATAACGTATTTAATTGTTATATTTTAGTTTACTTCTTTCATTCTCCAAAACGTCATGTCGTACCACACTTGAGGGCATTCGTTGACATTCCATTTGGGCTGACATCAGACGGACTGCATCGCAGCGATCACGCGCGGTCGATAAATTTAACTGCATGCAGTTGGACGCTCGACTTGTGCAATCATCATCTGCATCAACTGCACGCGGTCGGCTGCAGTCGAGTGAAGTCAATATAAACTGCATGCAGCCGTGTCTTCAACTTTACGCGGTCAGCTACAGTCGTGTAGTGTTGACGCACGCTGTCCATCAACAGTCAGTATGCAGTTAATCAAAAAGTAAACGCACATTAACATTGTCAACTTTGTTTTGAGGCACTTAAAGAACAAATCATACACTAAGCTCCTGGGCTAGAAGCGTCAACTGCGTAAAGTACTCGTAAGATCAAACTGCATGCAGTTGAGTATATGGACTGCGAGTGGTTGCTGCCATGCAATCTGTCTGATGGCAGCCTTAAGATCTGTGAGTGGCTGCCGTGGTGTATGTGAGTCCAGTCTCACCATAGGTCGACGGTTGACGCCAAGGCGTCGACCGCCGCAGTTACCTCTGCTGTTGACAAAATGCCATTCGTGATCGCGCAAGTGAAATGGGATCACGCCTAATGTATGGTCAGCCTTAATAACTTACGGTGGAGCACACAGTCGAGGTGTGCCCTGCCTGGGTGGAGCATCGCAGTGCCCTCGTGGGGGCGATCGGCGGCGGAGACCTCTCGCGCCGGACCCTGGTCGAGGCCATGGTCCGGAGCTAGGAGGAATGGCAGGCAGTCGCCTCCTTCTGCGAAGCAGTAATGCTAGCAAAGGAGGAGGCCGACCGCATCAGGCTACGGCGCCCTCGCCGCCGCCGCCGGGATTCCGATCCCAATTTCCGGCCACCGTAGACGCGGGCTCGTAGACGGCGAGCCTTGAGTAGCTCGCTGTCCGATCGTCCGGTAATGGACCGAGCCCAAGACGTCGACGGCGCGCACTGTTCCCGCGCGCCTCAAGGAGTTGTCAGCAGCAGGAGGGGCCCAGTTGGGTCGAAGCCAACTGGGGCCAGGGATGTCCGAAAGGGAGCTAGTGCCCCGGTATGAAGGCTAGAAGGAACGGGATGGGGGTTTTAGTCAGTAAGAGTCTGACACTATCTCCCGCTCCACCCAAGAGTGAGTTTTGTCATAAGATGATTTTCCCCATCGAAAAAAAAAGCCTTAGTAACTTAAAATTTCACATTGTAGGATGATGGCATGAGGTGTGGTCTCATTGGGGTTGAATCACAATCTTTGCAACGACACAATTGCTTAGTTTTCCGTTTTGAAGGTGATCAGGTCAGGTGAGGATCTAATTATGATAACGTCAGACAAGTCACAGTTGTTGACATCTGGCTCAAGCATCAGAAACAGAAAGAATATTCTAAGAACATGAGAGGATACACCCCACATTAAGTGGTAAACTTAATGTTTTTCCAATTTGGGAATTAATCCAGGTTGGTTTTTCCGGTTTTTCACACTAATTCATCATCGGACCACCAGACGTGCGTCAATGGCAAAGCACCATCGATACATTATGGACAACCTACCCATACGTACAAAATATTTCGAGAACACATTCATTGTGTGTACAGCTAAGGAGCAAATTTTCCTACCGAAGTGTGGTAGTTGCAACCTGGTTGTCTTTAAGCCAAGAGTAAATAGTCTACTAATAATCGTCTTCTACGATGTCCCTCACACCGTTCCGGGCTTATCCACTCCTCCTTTTTTGATCAAGCGATATCTCTTTGGACTGCGCTCCCTCTGAATATCAGGATGGCGACTAGCCAATTTTCTTTTAAGGTCAAGGCATGTGAGCATATTCGCAAAATGTTGGTAGAATCATCATCGCATTGATTTGTTAAATTTGTTATTTTTTTTCACTACCGCTTTGTTTATTTATATGTATGTATCTAAGTATGTATTTACTATTGTATTTGTTTCTCTATTTATTAAGTTGCACCTACCATGTTATGTTTCTGCACCACCCTAAGGTCGACTGGCAGATAATTCCTAAGGCATTAATTCCGCCTTTGTACAATTTTTGTGCATAAAGCTTTAAATAAATAAATACATTGGTTGGTTCTAGGCAAGCATGTTCTTTCATATGTTTTGCTTCTGTCCACACCACTCAGCTCCACGTCAGGTAAACACACCCTTTTGTATGCCACATGCGAAAACTCTTTAGATCATAATTACTCTGCTCTACTCCATACTTTTTCTTAAAAAATAAACATAACTTTCAAAAAATCTATATCTTGTTTTTGACATACATTATTATTTTCAATCTCTTTGCTAATTTCAATAGAATTTTTCGAGAAGTATTTTTTTCTGAAACAATTTCAAAATGGACAATAAAACGATCAGTCCCAGGACTTTTGACCTAGAGAAAGCCGAACAATCTGAGAAGAAAGTTGACCGTCCAAAGCCAAGTGACTTTGACACATTTGTACCATGGGCTTGCAAAGAATACCGCGTTGATGCTAGTGTTATTGTCACTAGGGCCGTTCAGGGTAAGTTACCAGCGAACTCGTCATCATCATCATTTCAGCCGACAGACGTCCACTGTTGAATATAGGCCTCCCCCAAGTGTCGCCACAATGATCGATCCTGTGCACCCCGCATCCATTAAATTCCCGCAATCTTCACCAGGTCACCGGTCCACCTTGTAGGAGGCCTTCCGACGCTCCGTCTTGGTCGCCACTCTAGAACCTTTCGGCCTTAACGGCCATCTGTTCTGCGAGCAATGTGCCCAACCCATTGCCACTTAAGTTTGTCGATTCTTCGTGCTATGTCGGCAACCTTGGTGCAGATCCTCGTGTGTAGATTGCTTCTCAAGCTTCGTTACAATACGATACAAAGCAATGCATAGTACTCGTTCGTTAAATGGTAAATACATCGCATGTGAAAACATCTATGTACATTGTAGGGTGTCGACGGGGAAAATCATCATTGACGAAACCCGCTCTCGGGTGGAGCGGGAGACAGTGTCAGAGTCTTACTGACTAAAAACCCCGCGCCGTTCCTTCTAGCCTTCATACCGGGGCTCTAGTTTCCTTTCGGATAACCCCGACCCCGGTAGGCTTCGACCCAGATGGGCCCCTCCTGTTTGAGACAACTCCTTGAGGCGAGCGGGAACAGTGCGCGCCGTCGACGCCTTGGCTCGGTCCGGACAGTTACCGGACGATCGGACAGCGAGCTACCCATGGCTCGCCGTCCGCGAGCCCGCGTCTACGGTGGCCGGAAATCGGGATCGGAATCCCAGCGGCGGCGGCGGGGGCGCCGTTGCCTGATGCGGTCTGCCTCCTCCTTTGCTAGCATTACTGCTTCGCAGAAGGAGGCGACCGCCTGCCAATCCTCCTCGCTCCGGACCATGGCCTGAACCAAGGCCCGGCGCGAGAGGTCTCCGCCGCCGATCGCCCCCACGAGGGCACGGCGTTGCTCCGCCCAAGCAGGGCACACCTCAACTGTGTGCTCCACCGTGTCCTCCGAGCGTTCCGCACAGTGGCGGCACCTGGGCGTCTCTTCCGCTCGAATCCGATGCAGGAACTTCCCGAACTTGCCATGTCCGGTGAGGACCTGCGTCAGGCGGAAGGTAAGGACGCCGTGAGGTCTTTCCAGCTACGCCTCAAAGAGGGGACTTACCGCCATAATTGTGGCGTGCCCAACATTGTAGGGTGTATATCCTTGCCTTGTCAAGAATAGGTCAATGTTATCCAGAATTAAAATCACCAGAGATTATATCATACAACTAGCTGACCCGGCAAATTTCTTACTGCCTAATAGTCCTTTTAGCTAAGCTGAGAATGGATAATGCCATCTACAGGATTACCAGAACCAGCATAATTCATTTCAAAAGTACATTTTAATTAGAGATGGCGTTGTACCTGATTTTTTTTTCATGAATTTTTCCATATTTTCTCACTTTTTAAACCGTCTCTGGACTTCCACGAATATTTCAAGACTTAAATTAGCCAAATTGGTTCAGTGGTTCTCTAGTATTAGCGAGACTAACAGAATTGCAATTCAGTTTTATTTATACAACGTGTAACTTTAAATGCGAAAACCTCAGACACCCCAAATGATTTTTAACTCAATTGACCTAATTATGTGAGAATAAAAACGTAAAAAAAATAATTAAAGGTTTTATGTGCGGTTTTTTTTTTAAATCATAGCTGCATTAAAATAAGAACTTTTACTATACCGTGTATGAGACAATTTGATTGGACCACAACTATTTGTGTTTGTTTACCTATTTGGGCGGGTTTGCGCACGTGATCTTTTTGAAAAATGTAACCTATATTAAAAAGTGGTTTAATTGATTCTGCTCGTTATTCTGATCAAACTAATTTCAGGTTTTGCGCATTTAACGTTACAACGTGTAACGTTAAATGCGCAAAACCACGTGTAACGTATAGATATATATATTTTTTTTAATTTACAGCTGTTTACGTCAGCGCAGCTGCTACCATTAAGAAACATCCTAAACAAAAAATGACATTACTAGCATCTTTACCTACACAAGAACAAGCTTCAAATATGGATTATTACTGTTCAGATATCGACCAATTAAGTACTATAGTCTCCGAAAAAATAGTCACCATAGAAACAGTTTACGACTGTTCCGAAAATTTAGTCCAACTGAAGTTACTAAAAAACAAGTTTATACCAAGAAAGGTAATGCAAGTTATCGCCCTTACTATACCATATCAAAGACACTTGACTTCAATAACAATTAACAGTGGCTTACACATGAATGCTTTATATGAAATGTCAAAATTTTTAACCCTCTCTCAAATAACTGAAGTCTGTCTTGATGGTACATTTCTTAGAGAAGCTAACTATCATATATTGTTAATAAACAGTAAGTTAAAACATGTCTCTTTGGCAAGATGCTTGATTAATGATAGCGTCGTGAAATCAATCGCAGAACAATTAAAAGAACCATGTGCGGCTGCGAAAATATTATCTGCTTTAAACTTATCTACTAACAGAATCACAGATATTGGTGCTAAGTATTTAGCAGATGTCTTACGAACAAACAGACAGCTTTCTTACCTGAACTTAGCCAGCAATATGATTACAGACGAAGGTGGTGTAAGCATTCTCAATACACTGCAAACGTTCCCTTTAGATTTTAAAGAAATAATTGAAAGTAGAGCCAGATACGTGAAGTATTTAAAAAAGAAACATGAATTAATAAACATATGTGCTATTGAGCTTCAAACTGCTGCGTACGGTAAAAATAATAAAAAAAAGTCGGTGAAAAAAGGGACTAAGGTAGAAGAAAGTCAGTGTTGGCAGCAACATAATGACCCAGCTGAAGCTCAGATTATACAAGAAAAAGCTGAATATTTGGCTGAAACTAGATTAGGAGTGTTTAATGAAGCTTTTTCTCCGAACAACACTGAAACAAGAGATGGCTTAGTGCATTGTTCAGGCAATAATATCTTATGCTATTTAAATTTAGCTTACAACAACCTCACGTATATCAGTGTCAAGAAATTGCTTGAGGTTTTAAAAACACAGAAGGCCCATAACAGAACCCCTAAGGGTTTGATAAAAGTTCTGATTGAAGGTAACTTACTGCCTGTAGCTTGTGAAGAATTAGAAAAGATAAGTACACTGCTTGCAACTGGTACAGCACGCTATAGAAGTCAATCAGAAGCTGCTTTTAAAAAAAAGCCACTGAGTGCAAAATCTACCGCCAAATAAAAGGAATTTATTCAACTTTAAATTTTTTAAACTTCTTCTTCTCGTGTCGATTTGACTCAAATTTTGTCCGACCAATATTTAGCCACCTGGACAGCTCTGTCGTTGGCTTCGTTTAAGTCATGGAGGGTGCGGGTAGTTTTGCATGCTGGGCAGATAAGGAGGTGACACATATCCTGTGAAGGAGCTCCGTACTGACACTGTATTTGGCAATGGGTCAATGAAATACTTATGTAGTTTATTCATTCAAATGTTTTTTATACATTAGATTGTTCGTTTTCATTGTTAAAGTTCTCATTTGGAAATCGTTTATCTCGTAATAATAGTTTCTAAGGTTTGACATGAATTTTTAGACTAAGCTATTTTAATCATTTTAGATTACTATTACTTATTTGTATTGGAGTTTAGATAGAAGGTACAGTGGTGATTTTTTTAAGGCAAAATGTGGCTTTTTGAATTAGCTGTAATTTTAGATTAATATGATTATTATTTACTATTTTAGTCTTGAGATAGTAGCTATTGTGTGCCTCTTCTGGGTTTCCATTTTTAGATTTAGATATTAATTTTATTGTTGCGTTTAATTTTAGATTACCATACTTGTTATTTAAATAGGTGTTATTTAGGTTTAAATAAATAAATACACCAATTAAATTTTGTTTTATTAAAAAGAAAGGCATGTGAAATGAAATGGAATGGGCCAAGCTCAGAGTGTAAATCATCGCTAAGATAATATGTGGCTGCTGAACATTTCTTTATAGATATATTTTTTAAAGTTAAACCTTTTGATCCATTAATAAGCTTTTATTTTAGAGTCTATTTAATATCAATACTTACTTTTAACTCAAAAGAGTTATGAGTATACACGTGGATGGGTGGAGAGGGAGAGGGAGGCCAAAGAAAAGATAGATGGATTGTGTGAAGAGTGACATGAAAGAAAAGGAAGTTAGTGATAGCATGACGAGTGATAGAGTAGAATGGAAGAAAAAACGTGTTGCGCCAACCCCAAAATAAGATGGGACAAGGGCAGGAGAAGAAGACTTACTCTTAACTCCAATCTTCTACACGAGTGGCCTGTGGGTTAGGCATAGCAAGAGATTGCTAGACGCCCCTATACTAGTATATATATATAGTCTCCATTGAGTTGTAGATACTTTTAGGGTTCCGAAGGTACCGCAAAAGGAAAAAGCGGAACCCTTATAACATTACTTTGTTGTCCGTCTGTCGGTCTGTCTGTCTATCAAGACCCTTTATCTCGAGAACGCGTAAAGGTATCAAGTTGAAATTTAAAGAAAACTGTCA
This sequence comes from Mythimna lalbum, assembly GCA_949319445.1. Classification (NCBI taxonomy): domain Eukaryota; kingdom Metazoa; phylum Arthropoda; class Insecta; order Lepidoptera; family Noctuidae; genus Mythimna; species Mythimna lalbum. The sequence continues at coordinate 11,070,915 of OX439371.1, read as the reverse complement.
AAAATCAAACTTATACGTAAAATAATAAAAAGGATACGGCCGTTTATGTCGCAAAAAAACGTATATTTGATACTCTTAAAGATCGAAATTCATAGGGTACTTTTCGTTGATCGAGAATCCTGAAATTTAGCACATAGCACGGGTATAGGAATAAATCTGAAAACAGTAAATTTGTTCTTACCTACGTCACAAAAAAAACTTTTCGCGATCCGGAAAAATCTTCGAGACTCCATTCGGGATTTGTAGTTTGCACGGAACCCTCAGTGCACGAGTCCGACTCGCACTTGGCCAGTTTTTTTATGTTTGTTACAATGCATTTAAACGATGGAGCTTCTAGAACTCCGAGCTTAGAATCGACTTGAAAAATTATCCTTTTTTTTGCTGATCTTAGCTAGATAAAATGAATTAGAACTTTGAAACTTTACCCTTGCACAAGCATCGGCGGCGGAGACCTCTCGCGCCGGGCCTTGGGTCAGGCCATGTTCCGGAAAGAGGAGGAGTGGCAGGCGGTCGCCTCCTTCTGCGGAGCAGTAATGCTAACAAAGGAGGAGGCCGACCGCATCAGGTAACGGCGCCCTCGCCGCCGCCGCCGGGATTCCGATCCCGATTTCCGGCCACTGTAGACGCGGGCTCGCAGACGGCAAGCCATGGGTAGCTCGCCGTCCGACCGTCCGGTAACTGTACGGACCGAGCCCAAGACGTCGACGGCGCGCACTGTTCCCGCGCACCTCAAGGAGTTGACAGCAACAGAAGGGGCTCAGCTGGATTGAAGTCTACTGGAACCAGGGTTATCTAAAAGGAAACTCGAGCCCCGGTATGAAGGCTAGAAGGAATAGGGTGGGTTTTTAGTCAGTAAGAGTCTGACACTATCTCCCGCTCCACCCAAGGGCGGGTTTTATCATTGGATGATATTTCCCACCGAAAAAAAAAAACCCTTAGACTAGCAATATAACCCAACTCAAGTCAACATCCTCCCAAACTTCATACAGTTGGGTGCCCTATTAAAAAATGTAACACAATATAAGGCAACGCGCACACTATACCGCAAATCAGAGTGCTAGCGAAATAGCGCGGCGTAAGTGCGAGGAGGGAAGCGCGGGTGGAGGGGACGCGCGTCGATATTCGTGCTCGCTCGGAAGCCATCTTAAAATATAAGTGCCCCCCCCGCAACCCTCGCCTCCTTAGACGCTCGCTTTTTCAAACTCCGCCGGTGTGCGGTGAGAGATCGTCAACATTTTGTCGAGTTTGTTTTGTTAAGACTTTTAAGTTAAAGGAAATATTCAAGTTCTTTTTTTTTATTCATATAATCTAGTGTTCGATCGCGACCCCACTTGTTAAGCTTAGCAGTGATGGTGAGGCGCACTAGTTTATTAAGAGCCTGTTTTTCAAATTAAAGATGTCTGTATCTGTCTTGGTACAGAATTCAATCGCTTGTCCTAACATTTTTTTAATTATAGAATTAACATCCTTTTGACGCACATCTACAGCATTGAATAGTACTGTATTTTTGTTTTAAATTTAAAAAAAAATAGTGAAATTGATTTTAACTTAAATAGATTTATAGGCTGTTTTATTATATTTTATTGGTTTGTTTAGATAACTATTGTAGATTAAAACTTTATTTAAAAATATTTAACAGCAATAACCAAGTTTGTAAATTTTGTCTAAATATTTTTATTAAACTATCGTAGAGTTTTTTTATACAGGGAAGCACTGGACTATATTAGCCTTCAAACAGAACTGTTGTGATAGGCGCTTCAGAAGGTTTGAAGCTTTTAAGTCAGAAACCTGATCTGTAAGTCGGATACCAATCTGCACTCAGACATTTGCGGTTACCGATCACTTCGAAGTAGGTACCTATTGTAGTTGCTGTGTTTGCTAAGATACGGTTTTTATATATCATTTATTTTTCAATATTTAATAAATATATAACAGCTTAATATAAATAGAAATAGTATTATTTTCGAATCTATGATTTTTAAATCAATAGATTACCCTTTAAATCTTCAATGTATTCATGTAAATAAAAGATTGAAGTGTAACTTTGTAACATCAAACTAATATTTTTTACTAAACGATCATGCTTTTAGTACACATGAAATGCAATAAGAAAATTCGATGCCTATAACAAAAATGAAAATTTTAACATTTTGTCTGTCGGTTTGTTCCATTTCCAAATGATTTCCAACTGGAAACGACTGGACCAGTTGTGACGAATTTTTCACTGGTAGATAGCTAATATTGTAAAAATATCACGTGTCTTCAAATTTTTGGTTTTACCGTTTTGAGAGCAGTGGTGATAAAATAAATTACACAAAGTAATTCACCTCTCTGGGTTTAAATTGAACCCGTGACCTACAACTCGTAAGTCGGGGCTGTTAGTACTCGGCCACCACTGCTACTACTGCTATATCGCTAAATATCTCCTTTATATCAACATTAAATACGGGACATATCATTAATATACATATAAAACCAAACAAATAAATATTTCACTTTGTATATTATTAGAGCTAATACACATGAAATGCAATAAGAAAATTCGATGCCTATAACAAAAATGAAAATTTTAACATTTTGTCTGTCGGTTTGTTCCATTTCCAAATGATTTCCAACTGGAAACGACTGGACCAGTTGTGACGAATTTTTCACTGGTAGATAGCTAATATTGTAAAAATATCACGTGTCTTCAAATTTTTGGTTTTACCGTTTTGAGAGCAGTGGTGATAAAATAAATTACACAAAGTAATTCACCTCTCTGGGTTTAAATTGAACCCGTGACCTACAACTCGTAAGTCGGGGCTGTTAGTACTCGGCCACCACTGCTACTACTGCTATATCGCTAAATATCTCCTTTATATCAACATTAAATACGGGACATATCATTAATATACATATAAAACCAAACAAATAAATATTTCACTTTGTATATTATTAGACCATGTAATACGTATGTTCTACTTAGTTTGTTTTGTCTTAGCTTGTTTAACTTAGTTTTCTATTCATATCTTACCACAACTTTTGTTTGTGTAGGATATTGGCTATTTTTAAGTCGTTTTATCTTCACTTGTATTAAAACTAATATTATTTTTTACTAGTTGAAAGGAAATCGTTTGTCTTGGTATGGTCATGTAAAGAGGAGAGATGAAACGCATGTTGTTAAAAGAGTTATGAATTTACATGTGGATGGATGGAGAGGAAGAGGGAGGCCAAAGAAAAGATGGATGGATTGTGTGAGAAGTGATATGAATGAAAAAGGAGTTAGTGATAGCGTGACGAGTGACAGGACAGAATGGAAGAAAAAAACATGACGACCCCAAATAAAACGGGATAAGGGCAGGAAGATGATGATGATTATTTTTTACTATTATAATTATTAAATCAAACTATTTTTGTGATTTTTTGTATTACATAATCTCTGAAAGTATTAACTACCAATAAACTTGTTTTATTGACAGAAAGCCTTTGAGCTTTTTAGCTTTTGAGGCCTTCTCATAAAGTTGACAGTATCAAAAAACCCAATCGCAAACACAACTAAAAAACATTTAAAACAAGTCACTTTAAGCAGTCGGATACAGTTGGTGGTATTTAGTTTAATTCAATCACAGATATGGCGATAAATTTTCCCAGTCACTCTCATAACCAAGACAATTTTAAAAACACTTCTAAAACTAAAATACAAGCTTTTTGGGCTTTAGGGTATGCCAAAAACTGATACATACATACCACTAGAAAAACATACCCCTCCTTCTGGCGCAATCGGATAAAAACCTCTTGATTATGGAATAAAAAAAATATATAGCTATAGTTCTTCAAAGATACGCCACTGTAAAAATAAAAAATAAAACTATCAAACTATTACATTTTAAACAACCTTCTATAATTGCATAAAATAAAATAAAAAACTATATCAACAAAGAACTTATGCATAACCCAATTTTAAACTAACAACCATTAATTCAAATAATGCCAACAAAGTTGTAATCCCAGTTTTACAACGCCGAATCTATTCCTCCAATGTCAGAAACAGATTTCATCATCATCATCATCATTTCAGCCGATACACGTCCACTGCTGGACATAGGCCTCCCCCAAGCATCGCCACAACGAACGCTCCTGCGCGTCTCGCATCCATCGGCTTCCCGCAATCCTCACTAGGTCATCAGACCACCTTGTTGGAGGCCTTCCAACGTTGCGTCTTCCGGTACGCGGTCGCCACTCCAGAACCTTTCGGCCCCAACGGCCATCTGTTCTGCGAGCAATGTGCCCTGCCCATTGCCACTTAAGTTTGGCAATTCTTTGCGCTATGTCGGCAACCTTAGTTCTCCTGCGGATGTCTTCAACAGATTTCTATTCCCGTTAAACTCTAACCTGTATATAAAACAGATGCTCGATATTAGAACGTAGTAAACCAATTAAATAGCAACGAGTTTACGATAAATTCTCTAAATATTTCATCGGACTCTAAAGTACAAAGTTAGACAACAGATATTTATACCCACTTAAACAAGGTTCTAGGAAAGGGTAGATTTATCCAGCGAGTTGGAAAGTTTTATATCTGAAATACGCATCTTAAAGATCGTAAACTTGCTAAGTCCGCCGTAGAGGCTGAATCAATACGGCATTAACGCACACACTTGCGACTTACACCCACCGAGGCGATGCAAAAACTATTGAAATGAAAATATAAGCTCACATTTACAGCGGGTGCACGCACACAGACGAAGCCGCAGGTGTGTACATGAGCCGCGGAGTTACCCCCCCTACCCCCCACTCCTCGCCTTTCCGTGCGCCTTAGACGTTGGCTTTTTACATGAGTATAAGCAGCCGGGCAGGAGTTGAAAACGTTTGGTGGGGCGCGTTCCTTGTAATTTTCGTGGTTTTCTTTGTCTTTTTTTTATTCAATTGGATAAGTTAACTTAAATATACCTAATTACTGTATCATTCTATACAATAGAGCCAGCGACTTACCCTCCAGTGAAATTCTCAAAGACTTCTACAATTTCAAAACCAACATTTCATACAAATCACGATTGTATTTTTTTAATTGTTCGTCTAACAAAAAATAACTTTTTATCAAGAAAAAAAACACAAAGACACGTTCAAGACACTCCACTCCACCCTTTAACATAAACCAGTTTTTTTACAATCCGTATCTTAATTTTTATTTGTGTATCTGACCATCCCTTTATAGACGGACAGGTTTTGAAAAAACTAGGGACTTGGGATAGCCCTGTGGGAATTTGAGTTCAAAAATTGTATCTTTTCAATATTTCTTGACCAACCTGTCTTGATTGCCAATCTAGTTTATTTTATACCAGTTTGATTCAGTAGGGATTTTATTTTATCACGATTCGAGTTAAATTGTTGTAAAGTTCCAGTTATAGGGTTTTTAAGGTCATGAGAATTGTGTAAGGTTATGAGAATAAAATTAGGGTTTGTTGATTTTCTAGTCTGGCTGCTTGTGATTTTTCTTTTCCATTCTTGTCGTTGTTCAATGGTTCCTTTATTATTATTTTTTATTCGAATAGTAAAAGTACTGAGCCAAGTAATAAAATGTTCATTGTTCAGTTACAATTACAGAAAATAATTGATTTGATGACGTTTTAATTTATACGTATTTTTTTTTATTTAAACAAAAAAAAAAATCAAATAAACTTACCGCCTCCAGCTCGCGTGGTAGATTACGGCCCATTCCCTCTCCTAAAGAGGAAGCTTGAGTCCCAGAAGTGGGAAACTGGAGTCATTAAAAAGGCTGATTATGCTTTGCTATGTTTTAATTTGTTTGTGCTAGCCATAATCACATCAGTAGGTACCTGTTTTTTATTTTTTTATTTCCATAAATAAAAACTACAAGAACTAAGCAAAAAAAAATAAATAAATGATATATCCTTAATAAAAACCTCGACATAAGTCAGTTTCACAAAAAAGCAGAAAAATCTTTTGATATCACACCCCAATAAATCCCACATTTAACTTCGAACAATTTCGCTTTTTACATACAAATTCCCACGTAATAGAACTTGAACCAGTTTTCTTTCAATTGGTCATCTTTCGGACGCATCACATTGTATTCTTAAGAACCTGATGATATCAAGTTGTTGCAACCTGTTTCATGGGAAAAATGGGGTGACACAGGTGAATTTTGAACATTTGAATAACACTTTTTTATGTCAATAAAAATTAGACGTCTTATTATTTTGTAGTTTGGGGAGTTTTTGGTGGTAGTGATAACTTGTCAGTAGTTATTTGATAGTTAGAAACGGTAGAGCTGTGGCCGAAGAATTGTCATGGTTTAGCATTTTATCGTCAGTTTTTGACCAAGAATGTTAGTTTTTACAAAAGTGGGTGGACAATAAGTTTTTGTGATGTACCTAGTTTAAGATCTGAATAATATCTGAAATAATGGTGTTTTTTATTGATATTGATCTAGTGAAAAGTGTAGACCAAGTGACCAATATGAAATTTGGAGACCCCGCTAGCCTAAATCGGGCTAACTATGCCAACCTAATAATGAGGTAATTTTTGCAGATTATTTTTGTAAGACAGAATTAAAATTATAAACGTAGGTAAAATTATTTGACCTACATACCTAATGAAGAACGTAAGGAGTAACTGTACACATAACATTGTACAACTCGTATTACATTGTTCATACATTTTATATCGCAATTATTATCATTTACTGGTTGCTATCACACTAACTGCATACTTTTATAAATATTTAACACAACCACCCACGCTATGGCATCCCATGAAAACAAAAACCCAGATTACCCAACAAGTTAAAATTCATACGCGTCTCATGTTATGAAAACAACGCAATACCCTAATTAGGCATTTAATTATAAATCCGCCATGAATTCTTAACCGACTAGACATATTAAAATTTCACTTCCCCCATCCTAACTACGCCTATACCGTATCGCGGGGCCCCATCTCCGCTGTCTTTCTAAGGGGACCGCATAAAATAGTTATAGAGGGTAGGGGGAGCTACTTAACCGTTTTTAGGAGACACCCCGCCTGACGCAGAAACACCCCGCTACTTCAACCCCATTTCCTGCTCCTACCCCCTCCTTCGAGCAAGGGGTTGGGATGTACTATAACTATCGCGTATATTTTTGCAAAATAGAATTCTTACTTTGGGTTGACGATACCTGCGCTTTTATAGTTGCGTTCCAAATTTGAATGCGCGCCGTTCATTGGTGTTTTTGTTTCTGTAGTTGTGTGGGGTGGTAGGGTGTTCGAAATTTGAATTCGGGTCGCGCGATTTAGTTTTAATTTGGCGGGATTTTGGGAGAAAAGGTCGGTTTTTGTTATTGCGTATGAGTTTCGCATGATAAGTCAGTCCCCACGGATGTGGCCGATTTTTGATTAATATTTAAGTTTGTATTTTTGTTATTCTAATTTCCAACATATTTGGTATCATGTGATGTAATGCTGAAAATTTAGTTTTGTCACTCTTCTTCGTAGAATAAGTAGAGCCTCTATAAGTACATCTCAGAATAGTTTTAAGCTAACTAAGCCGGCCACGACCTTTTCTAATATCAGACTTATCTTCTCACTTCTTGGTGACCCTAATTTTTAAGATTTTTTGAAAGCGTCACCGCGACCATACAGCGGTAAGAGCAACTGAAGGAACAGGGGTAGTTTAATATATAATCTAGAGTGGGAGAATTTATTTGAAGATTATTCACAAAAAAGAAAAGATACCGCTGTCATCGATTATATCATCCTTGAATTCGTAGGATGAATAGTTTTGTAAAAGAGTTATGTAGGTAGGCATGAACCCTACTGGGGCCAGGGTTATCCGAAAGGAAGCTCACGCCCCAGTATGAAGGCTAGAAGGAACGGGGTGGGTTTTTAGTCAGTAAGAGTCTGACACTATCTCCCGCTCTACCCAAGAGCGGGTTCTGTCATTGGATGATTTTTCCCACCGAAAAAAAGGTAGGCATGAACTATTTTTGTGTACCTACAATAAAGTATAGTCATTCTATCACTAGCTTCTACTAAACAAGGCGCCAAATAAAGTTAAAATAAAGTACATTGACCTTTTTCTAATATCTCCAATATATCGAAAGTACCCGAAAAAACATCAATGAATTGTTTTTCAGAAAAGGATCACGATAGATATCGATTCAAGACAGCTTTATGTCTTTACTAGCTTTTACCCGCGGTTTCGCCCGCGTTCATTAATGTACTTTAATTCCTCTCCCCCTTTTCTCACTTTAAAAATCAATAAATTAGCCTATGTCCGTTTCCAGGGTCCCAACTATCTCTATACCAAAATTCATCAAAATCGGTTTTGCCATTTAGGCGTAAAGACGTAACAAATAAACAAACAAGCTCACTTTCGCTTTTATAATATTAGTAAGGATTCCATTTTTGAAATTAAGAATGTCAATAAATGTAGGAGGTCAATGACCGTTATTCCACGTTTATTTGGCGCCATTGAGGTTTTGTCCGCAGGAATGTAGGTTCCTCTTGTAAGTTCTCCATTCTTCTTCTTCTTTATTTCGTGTCGATGTTTTCAAACTATTTTTTTTCTGAACCGTTATGGGCAACATATACCTATAGCTCTGTTATTGGCCTCGTATAGATCCTGAACAGTGCAGGTGTTTCTTCAAGATGGGCAGGATAGTAACAGGTGTCGCATGTCCGGTGCAGCAGCTTCACAATGCCACTGTGTTAGGGATGGTTTTTCCTTAGAAACTTTGGACCCTCGTTTCATGCCCCTAAAAGGCTAATTTTAGATTATCCGATCTAGTAAGAAAGGATATTAGTGGTGTATAGATAGTAAACGTGAAACTTTATTAGCTCCAAGTAACTAACTCTAGGTGAAGCGGTATTATCATATCGGACTAAGGTTGTGTACAAACCAAACGGACTGTCAGCCGCCGACTGTGAGCAGGCTCACTGTGAGCCCCAGTGTAAACGTGAAAATAAACGGTATTTTTCGTTCACAGTACGCTGACAATAAGAAAGAAAGAAAGAAAACTATTTTATTTGGAATACACACTCGTAGATACACACAATGTAGTAACAACATGTAGACACTAATATTTTATAAAAGAAAGAGACAACTAACAATGTGTGCCTCACGGTGCAATACGCTATACAATATACAATACGCGTCCGCGGAACGTAGTGACACGCTATATTAATCGGCCACCAAATGTCAGCGTGATAACGTATCGTCGGTTGGATGTGAATGAAAAAGTGAATATGTATGGAAATACAATACACTGCGTAGCGTTCGCTCATTGTCGGCGGCTGAGAGTCAGTTTGGTTGGAACACACCCTAAAACCCACAGTGTTCTTTCAGTCGCCTTCTACTGTGTGGTCTGTAGTAACTCTTTGAACAATCTGCAGCCCTGGCAAGCGTTGGCTTTAACTGGCTCCATCAATTTTACTGATGGAGCCAGTTCTCTTCTCTCTCTCTTTGAGCTGTCCGTGAAACACAACGAGCTATCTACCAGGCTTGGTCCTTACTAGAGTTATGCCATTGCCAATAATATTGCCGTGAAGTGGGCACATTGGTGGCAATATTGCCAGCAACGGCACATCTCTAGTCCATACCAGGCGGCCGGACGACGAGCAACCCATGACTCGTCGCCCGCAAACCTTCGCCTACTTCTATTCACCCCTGCGTTTCTATTTACCCCGTTTGACAGTACTTATAATTCAATATTGTTACTCAATCTTACATTATTAGAACGCGCGGCTTCCAATATCGTTAATTAATTTCATATCGATGAAAGGAGCAAGAGCAAATTATAATGTATTAGCTTGCTAACTGGTTATATAAGATTCATATTGTTTAAAAAAATATGCCATGCTAAGGTATACAATTTCTTGTTTATTTATCTATACTTATAATAAATCTGTAGAGAGGTCAATTCTGTACATGAAATACATTTCCAAAATAACTATCAGGGGGTGATTAGTGATCGATACTGATGCCAAAAATGCAAACAGTAAAATTTCTGTCTGTCTGTCTGTCTGTCTGTCTGTATGTTCTTTATAGAAACAAAAACTACTCGATGGATTTTAACGAAACTTGGTACAATCATTTTTCATACTCCTGGGCAGGTTATAGTATACTTTTCATCACGCTACGATCAATAGGAGCAGAGCAGTGAAGGGAAATGTTGGGGAAACGGGAGAAATTACTCCATTTTTTAAGCTTCCGTCGCGTTTGCACCCTTAATGGTTAAAGCTACACAGAAATCATGTATGACGGAAATGTTTTCCTTAAAATTATATAAAAAATATACCACAACAGTATATGTCTATCTTTTATGGTTGACTCACAATAACACGTGTAACTCCCGATAGCTTAGCAGTTCGGAGCTTTCTGTTTATTTTTGTCTACTCTTACGTTTATAACACTCTCACTCATCCCTAATTAAAAAAAGTTTACATTATTATCTATTCAATAAAAAAAGAATCATAGAAATCGGTATAGAAACACCAAAATTATACATGAAATACGCCAATAAGCCATCGCGCGTGAATACTGAATCATGCTATAAGGATTATTTTTGTGTAACGGTCGTCGCGCTCGACACGGCTCGCGGCAATATTTGGCTGTTGATGCGAATAAACGTTCAGAGTGTTCGACCTTATTGACAGACAATAATTGATTTTAACAAACCGTGCTTATCAGCGCGACTTTTGGTCTACTCTTACGTTTAATAATTTATTTTTAGATTTCCTTGGTTGTTATTTTATAAAATAGGTATTAGTTATATTGGTAGTGTTGAAATATTTCTTAGTATTAGCTTAATTATAAATTAAACTTTATTTTTTAATTTATTTAGCTGTAGTTGTAAATAGGTAAGTACCTACCTAGGTGTCAAATAGGTTATTTCATTCTATTAGACGTAGCTTAGGTACCTACTTATACTTATAATAAATCTGTAGAAGTGAAAATTCTGTACATTGAAAATATAAAAAAAATTAACAGCAGGGGGTGTTACTAGACCAGCACCGAACCCAAAAATTAGTTTTTTTTTTGTCTGTCTGTCTGTTTGTTTGTTCAGGCGTCACGCAAAAACTACTGGTTCGATGACGATAAAACTTGGTATAATTATTCTTTAATGCTCTGGGCACCACACTGGGTACTTTTTATCCCGGAAAAGTATATACAATAAAAACAAACTTAATTTTGCGGTTCGATCCCTAGACCCGATTACTGTACCAACTGCAAATAATAAGTTGGTCGTAGGTTACGTCACCCGCTGTGAAGTTCACTAAGGGGCGCTGCACATGGCTAAGATACTATAATATTTGGGTAAATAATATGTAGTTTCCGTTTTCTAAACGTTTCGTAAATGGCGTTGGTGTCGAGTTAGATCGCGCTATGGGGACACTTTTTGGGAATAAAGACAGCAAACCAAGACCAACAAAACCCAATTATTAATTACATCGAACACGGACACATTGGCACCATGTCTAAGGTGTTTGCACACTGTCACGCGCGTAAGTGGAAGGAAGAGATCTGGAACGTCTCGAATCGTCTCGCGCATCACGTTGTTTTCCAGTCCCCGGGCTCTTAGAATTCGACATCAGATGTTTCAGATCTTTGATTTTGACGACCCCGTTGTCGCTGGAATAAGCAACAGGATCCGCGTACAAAGTCGCTGGCAGAAGCTAGTTTTCAATAAGATCAACAAATTATATAATCAATTAATTTAACTTAACCTTAATAAAATTAACTTTAAAATTAAAATAAAAGCCCTAAAGAACTAAAAAAAAGGAATTTAAATTTAAAGTAAGGCGTCGAAAAATTCCTTCGCGACGCTGCCTTGCTTACTTTCTTTCTATGAAGGTAAACATCGTGAGAATATCAACATGTCTTAGAATCAAATATTCCAAGACATGTGACAATCACCAACCCGCACTGGGCTCGCGTGGTGGATTACGGCCCATTCCCTCTCCTAGAGAGGAGGCCTGTATCCCAGCAGCGGGAACATTTAAAAAAGGCTGATTATGCTATGCTTATGCTACCTTCTCCATGCAGCTTCACCTGCATGAAAGTAGAAAATTGTGCCAAGGGAACATACTACCAAAAAGTATCTTATGTGCCTATTCCAGGCTATCGTCTACCCGTGTGCAAAATTTTATCCAAATCCGATCTGCCGTTTGAGAGTGAAAGAGTAACAAATCGCTCATTTCATTTGCGACAAGGCTCTCAAGTAAAATCATACTTTTTGAGTTATGTCACCATAGTTACAAATGTTTTACCACATTTACTATTAGTAGTACCTACATTATACATTCTTAAACACATAGATACACATTCATGAATAGATATATAAACATTCGTCTTTACATATTAAAAAAGACGTGTTAAATGCTGAAAAAATTAAAATAATACACGTCCAAATTCCAATCACATTAATTGACAATGAACTATGGAAAAAAATAATAAAACATCATAATAATAATTTACCTACATAACTTTGGCAGTTGATGTAATTCTGTGTCTAATTAATAAATATTTGGAATTAATTCATTTAGATGTCATATAAATTAAAAAATAACATTCATAAGTACTGTTTCTATATAAATCGCACTTACTATAGCTTATTTTAAATGAATTAAGTTTTATAACTTATTTTCGGCCAAAGAGACGGTTAAGCAATTTTACGTTTCTAATGTTGATTTGATATTTTTCGCGTTAAAAAAATGTAAAGGAATACAGAAAATGAAGTAACCTGTAGTGCAAATAAACTGTTATAACATTATTCTACTTTACACCTCATAATAACTGTATTTCCTACCCATCGCGACGGAGGCCTCTTCCGGGTTCCATCCTACGAGAAAACATATGTTTTGAATTTATTATCAACTGAAGGGTTCTGCATTTTTCTCCCTTTTAGTTATCTTTCTTTGTTTCAATATAAATATGTTTTATTTTAATTTTAATACATATATCTATACAGATAATAAATATGAAAAAGTTGTTAGTTGTACGCGCGTTACGTAGAATGTATGAAATCGACGTAGATAACATGCTACACACAATTATCTATACGTAGACCTTACTGTCTCCGCACACGAGCCGCAAAAAACGCCGCTTCAAGCTTCTTTTTGAGGCGGCCTGTTTTTGTGGCTTGTGTGCGGCAGTGCCGCCACAATAAAAAAAGCTTACAAGCTACTCCGGCCACAAGCTGTCGCGCGCTTCAGCTGTTTGTGACGGCTTCTAGCTTTTTTTTTGTGGCCGCTTCGAGCTGTTTTTTGTGGCGGCGTTTTTTTGAGGACCGTGTGCGGGGACACTTAGTAATATTATAAACCTATAAGTTTATATATGGATGGTTGTTAGTCTTTCACGCAAAAACTACTGAACGGATTTCGATGAAACTTGGTACACGGGTAGACCATGTCCTAGAGTAACACACATGCTTTTGTGACGAGCATTAAGAGGCTCCTTTTCCACTTGCTCATCGTAAACATCGAGCATGGTTCCAACGCGATGTTTGACGACGAGGAAACGCGAAAAAACAGAGCTAACGCCTGAAAACTCCGTTAGCATTCCGTAATTCCGTGATTTACTCGAAAATTTCACAAAACTTGTTCCAGGAAACACGTGTTTTTAAACCCTTAAAAGTTTTTGAAATAAATTGTCGTTACTCGGAATCTTGATTAAATTTGAAGGCTTCTGTTGTTATATTTTTACTTTTTAAATTTTTGAATAAATTATAAAGTGTCAAAGCAGATTTTCAAAGGACTTTACTGGATTAGTTTTACACAAATTTATAAATTGATTTCAGTAGAAGCCTAGATAATAACCACAAGATACTGTGTTTCCAAAATATCTAATGAAAAATGTGTAATAACATCATAATCGCGTAAGAGCGGTTGTATGAAAAACAGTGAAAATGTATGTTGAGTTGCATCCCCCATTGGGCTTGGTGAAATGGGGTTGAAAAGGGGAGTTCATGTTTGTTTGCAAAATGCTAAGCTCCAGGAATATGGTCCCACCATATACATAAACTACCATAAATTTAGCATTGTAACCCAATTGAACATTCGTTTTTTAATAGTACATTATGTTATAAGTGTGTAATGTTGAGGTGGTATTTAGACCCGAGCCATGGAGAGGGTCCTATAAGAGCCGAGAACGGTAATCATTAATTACTTACGTGTGTCATACGACGTTTTTCAATACACTTGCGAAGAAAATAACTGTAAAACTATTAGACTTTTGTGGCGGTAAAAATTTGTTTTCATATGCGCGCCCATATTTTTTTTTTTCCTTGTGGGAGACGACCTGCGCCCATCCTGATACGATAAATGTAATAATACTATGGTGAAAGAGAGGTTGAACAATAAGATTTTAACTACATTATAGCAGTAGAAAAATAAAATAAAAAAACTACATTATGTATGCACAAAACTTTGCGCGCTTAAAATGTTAAGCAAAAACATGTATGCTCTGTATTTAATCTTTGTACCATCTTCTATACCGTGTTTTTATGCAAATAAATGTTATTCTATTCTATTCTATTCTATAGCACTAGTGCGTAATGGTAATCAAAATGTCACAGTTTGGTAACAAGAGCTATTATATACCTAAGTGCAGTGAAGTAAGAGTCACTTTATGAGTAAGTGTATTGAAAAACTATATCTATAAAACAGCTTAAGAGTGTTAATGATCTGTTTTTGAAAGGACAAGGAAAGGTTTGGCCTCGGTACGAAAAGCACCCTTTAGTTAGCGAAGGAACCGATGTGATCTTTTAGTCAGTAAAAGTCTGACACTATCTCCAGCTCCGCCCAAGATGACGGAAAAGTCATTGGATGATGTTTCCACCAAAACAAAAAAAAAGATTATGAGAAAATCTTATTCCTTGAGTTAATAAACGTGAAACTTGGCGCAAATTATCATCAAAATAAATAACTGTCATTATCAGATTTTCAAAACTACCCTCAAAATACGATTTAAAGGGTATAACAGTTCTTACTAAAACATTCTCGCGAACAAAGTTGCTGACAAAATACTAGCTTCTTGCGAAACCTGAATACAGTTTGTTCAGAATCAGTAACTGAATCGATTCCAATAGTTTTTACACCATGTTATATTTCTTCCCAAAAATATTTAACCCTTCAGATACCGTCAATTAGAGACACAATAGTAAGACAATAGATGCGCGGCCACCGGTGGTCGCTTAGGGATTCATGAATTAAAAAAGGTCACAAGTTAGACAGCACTAAGTAAAACACAGGTCACAGCAGGTCATGGCGGGCATTAGGTGCCAGCACACAGCTGGGTGCGGAAGTAAAACAACCCCCTAAGTCGCTCTGGTGGCCCGGTGACCATGTATTTAATATGTCACCAACTAGGTACCATAACTGGCTTATAACTTTGTGATTTTTCATAATACTATTTTGAAATTTTGTGCATAGATTCATTACATATATAAATACTAGACAGATGTTTCAGGTTTCGCATATACTAAAAATAAGGTGGTATTTTGCACCAAAATTTGAGAAGACTACCCATATACCTTTTTTTTTGGTTTGCAAAAATCTTTCAATGACAACCCCCGCTCTTGGGTGGAGGGAGAGATAATGTCAGACTCTTACCGACTAAAAAAACTCACCCCGTTCCTTCTAGCCTTCATACCAGGGCTCGAGTTCCTTTCGGATAACCCTGGCCCCAGTAGGCTTCGACCCAGCTGAGCCCCTGCTGTTGCTGACAACTCCTTGAGGTGCGCGGGAACAGTGCGCGCCGTCGACGTCTTGGGCTCGGTGCGGACAGTAACCGGACGGTCGGACAGCGAGATACCCACCTGCCATTATCAATTTTAATGAATAATTCACAAGATAAGACAGTAATTCTGTCATGAATACCATATATCCACACACAGACACTAAACCTACATAATCTCTCACTATACAACATAAAACTTCATCATATGTGGAGACTCCCAAGATGATATTAATATTAAGACGGTGGGGTGTATACTGGAGAAACTTAGTCTAAAACATCCACAGGAAAACACCACCTATTTCTAAGAATACAAGGGTGAAATTCACGTGGATGTATAGGGTGGTATGAGGAGATTCGCGAGGGGGTGGGTACTCTTGTGGGGTTGAATGTAAAAACCACCCCGCGATCGACTTATATGCTGTACCAAGACGTGAGCGGTGATGCTGTAATGTGGGGTAGATGAGAGTTTTCGAATGGGGTTTTGGGTAGGTAGATAAAGTACTTAGGACCATATACATGGCTGTTTATCCAGACTTACTTTGTTACACATATATTATGAACTCAACTTCAAGTCAATCCAAAATATTTTATTTGACATTAGGCCTACGTGAGAACTTCATTCGTCACATTCCAATAGCTCATTCCCTACGGCGAAGAACGGGCAAGGAAATATTGTTTATTTCAATATGACTGGCCTGTTGGCCTAGTAGTTAGTGGCCTGACTGCTATGCCGGAGGTCGTGGGTTCGATCGCCACCCGGGTCAAATGTTTGTGTGATGAGCATGATCATTTGTTCTGTGTCTGGGTGTAATTTATCTATATATGTATGTATGTATTTATATACATTGTACCAAATTAGTACAATAAAAATAATATCAAAATGGATCGAAATAGAAAATAATGAGAGTGCAAAGTCAATTGTGGTCTCTTGTTGACCATTTATATAAAAGAATCTATATACAGACAAAATAAACCTATTAACAAATAATATGATAAATATTGATTCATTAAACCCCAAGCGAACGTTGGCGTTCGCGCACCCATTGTCTATGTTCATTCTCATTGTTCTATTATGATTTGTATCTCTAATTATCACGATTAAAGAGTAAAAAAAAAACTAATAAAATTGGTCAAATGGTCTAAATAATATAAAAACTTTTCAAAAACATCGTTACCTACGAATAGAAAAAAATAATTAATTGATGATTTGAGCAGTGGAGGTCGTGTAAAATAAAATATTTTGGATTGACTTTTTTTTCTTTTTTTTTTTGACTTGAAGTTGAGTTTATAATTGTGTAGATACAAAGTAGGTTTCTATAAACAGCCATCATCTATATGGTACTAAGTACTACTATCACGCGAAAAAAGCAACTAAAAAAACAAGTGAAGACATGAAATCAAAAAGTGCACTGCCACCTCTCCTCACAGCGGCGGACGTAGCGCCCCCACAAATTTTACGTCGCCTCATGGCGTGCTCGCGTGTCTCTACACATTTATTATATACTCCATCGTCTTGTCTCTATGTGTTCCACAAACGACGGTAATTACGTATATCACGTAGGTACTCTGCTTTGACGTATATTTATTAGGTGTAAAATTGTGGTTCAAATGTAGAGATGACTGAATTTCTTGAAATTGTGTGAAGAATTTTGTTAATTTAGAACACTGATACCCCAACGCTAACTACACATTGTAAGTCGAAAGTTAAACCCAGTCTTTACTTTGTGTAATTTATTTCATCATCACTTTTTTTTAGGTGAGAAAATCACCTAAATGATATCTCCCGCCCTTGGGCGGAGCGCGAAGGCGTGTCAGACTTTTACTGACTAAAAACCTCCTGTTCTTTTGCCATTGTTCCAAGGCTTTGTGGTCTCTTTCTCATCACCCATGACCCCAGGAGGCTTCGACCCTGCTGGAACCCTATGGTTGCTGACAAATCCTTGAGGCGAGGAACACTACGTACCATCGACGAATTGGGCTCGGTCTGGACGGTCACGATATTCAGACCGTTTTAGTCTATGGTTCGACGTATCGCGAGAAAAAGAATAGACGAGTCTGAATATCGTACGCGTTATTCAGCGTAGTGTAATAGGCCCTTTACCGGACGGTCGGACGGCGAGCTAATTTATCACCACTGCTCTCGAAACGGTGAAGGACACTGGGGCCACGGTTTCGATTACGGCCCATTTCTTCTCGTAGAGAGAAGACCTGAGCCCCAGCTGTGCCAAATCCTTTCAGACATTCTTCACCCACGCCGTCATAAACTAGTCTAGATCCTCGCCACCTCTTTCTAGGCCGACCTCAATGGCGCTTTCCCTGTGTGGAACCCACACCTTACAATCATTTTACCTGAATCTTCTAGGTGAGATGGAATGCTGTACATCAAAATATATTTTTTTTTACAAACTTTTTTGCCAAAATGGCGGTGGGCTACGCAATTGTTCTAAAGACAAGTGCTTAGGATCTCAAGTGAGTTTTAATCAGTAATTCTGATACTCCCTCTCGCTTCACACAGAAAGGGAGAAGTTACTAGACAGTTTTCTAACCCCAATATATAATTTTTTTTTTTATATTCAGAAAGGCATACATGGGCACTTATAAAACTACAGAAGCTAGAAGAAAATACCAATTGGTACCATGCACTATGGTACCAATTGGTATTTTCTTATAAAGAAGAACCGACAAGTAACTCCATGGTTACTTTAATAAAATTATTGCATTTACAATATTTCTATTTTACATAAAAAAGAAAAAAAAATGTGTAAGATTATATCTGATCTATTCAATAATCTTATAAGAAAGTAAATCGATATATTTATTTATTTTCCTATTGGAATTTATAATAAGACCTCAAATAGATTAAATAATTGGTCCAGTCGACAGCGATGTGGAAGAGTTTTTTGACGCCATATTTTAGGTAGTTTCAATTAGCTTTTATTTTTTAAGTAGCTTTTGCCCGCACGGCTTCGCTCCCGCTCTTCCCTACTCTACCCTACTCTACCCTACCAAACTTCACATAAACCATCTACTAAATAGTCCGAACAAGCCTAAAAATTTGGTATATATAGGTGAGCCCGTTCTTGAGTTATAAAATAACAATGAAAAGTGGCATTGATTTTTATATATATAGATTTACTGTATATAGTTATTTAGTTAGTGTAATTGTAGGTAATTATTTTTAAATGTCAATTATACGATTAAATAATTAAAAATATATATTTTAAAATGGTTTTAGTTCAGAATTCAGAGCACTACACCGTCCAGAATTCAGATACCCCAATACTCCTAAACTCAATAGTAAACTTGGCCGTTCTCATCAATATCCAAACTAACAAGAAACCAATACAACATTTTTAACATAACATAGAACCCAAGAATTCATTACAAGTCTAACAAAGCTTGGGTACGGTTCGCAAAGCAAGCAAGTTGCCCCGCGCGGGCGATACATAAATTTTATTGCCATAATCTTGGGCCGCCGCAAGATTCACTGGGTGGAAATTTTAAGATATACGCATTTGGTAGCGTTAGCAAAATCATTTTGGAGTTATTTTGGGGATAGTTTTGTTTGGAGTGTAAATTTTTAATAGTTTGTTAGCCGATTTGGTAAAAGTTGTCCTGCCATATAAACAATAATCTTTATGAATTTACTAGCTTTCCGCCCGCGGCTTCGCTCGCGTGGACTACAGTTTATATCGCGTGGGCAGAGACCCGTGCTCAGCAGCGGAATTATAGGTAGCCTATGTGTTATTCCAGTGTCTCTTCCACCTACCTACCAAATTTGATCTAAATCCGTTCAGTAGTTTTTGCGTGAAAGCGTAACAGACAGACAGACAGACAGAGTTACTTTCGCATTTATAATATTAAGTAGGGATTTTTAAATTTTTAACATTTACTGTAATTTTTATCGTCTTATATGTTAATATCGTCTTATATGTGAAACTTATGGGCCCAGATGCTTGAAATAAATGAATTGAATTGAAGTCAATATAAATGTACGTATTCTCAGACCAAATATTATCACGATATTATCTAAAAACACCAAAAAACTATCAAGTCGTTTTGGGATGTTTTAAGATAATATCGTGCTTGCGGGTTTGCTCCGCATGCGTAATCACCGCAAATAAGTATCATTGTAATACATGGAATACGCAAGCCCGAAGTGTTTTTATTTATTGTGAATTTTTTCTGCTTGCGGAGCAATTCCGCACGCGTGATGACATCGGCAGGATATTAAAAACACCGTTAGAGTTCAATAACAAACACTAGCTTATATCAAAAAAAAGGCATCTAACCCAGTGCTAAAATCCCTATTCCCTGATCGGCAACGCAACCCGTTGACATGGTGAGTCATGGGAAATCTTTTTTTTTTATACGGTCGCACTTGACGGCAACTATTTCACCTGATTAAAAGCAACCATGTGGTCGACGATAGAGCATGCTTGCCTAGAAGCAACCAGTTCATAAGATTGTAGCTGACAGGTTACACAGACTCCGGCAGGGAATTTTTCAGGAGGAGAAAAGGGCCGTAATCCACCAAGCGAATCTAATACGGGTGATGGATGTCACAAGTCTTCGAAGTTTTGGTTCTAGGACATGCTGGTTTCCTCACGATATTTTCCTTCACCGATGTTTAAATATGTGAATCTAAGTAAAAGAGTAGAAAGCAGTGCTGTAGGCCACGGGTTCAAACCTAGCCGGGCGCATTACTTTGGGAAAATTATTTTATTACCACTGCTCTCAAAACGACAAAGGAAAACATCGTGAGGAAACCGTCGTCCTAGAACCAAAAATTCGAAGACATGTGACATCCACCAACCCGCACTGGGCCCGCGTGATGGATTACGTCCCATTCCCTCTCCTAGAGAAAAGACCTGAGTCCCAACAGTGGGAACATTATAAGGCCAATGCTAATCTAAATAAAGAACCATTAAACAAACACATATTTGCTGACCATACCTGTTTTATTAGGTCAACTTCTAACAACGTCTTTGCGTTTAATCAAAGGAAATTTCCAATTAAATTGATTACGATCTCGGACGGCCCGCAGTTCCCCCGCAGTTTCCCCGCAGCCGCCCCGCAATCGCCCCGCAAGCTCAGCTAAGATAGCTACTTACACTCGCGAGATATATTGTTTCCTTCACATATATACCGAAAGTTGCCATGTAAGGTTTATTTGTAGACTATGTAAATAACAACTGTATATACGGCATTATTTTTTATATCATGTAAAACCTGAACATAGTTTGTTCAGAATCAGTAAAGGAATGGATTCCAATAGTTTTTAACATGTTATATTTTTTCCCAAAAATATTTCGACTGGCCTGTTGGTCTAGTGGTTAGTAACCCTGACTGCTATGCCGGAGGTCGTGGGTTCGATTCCCACCCAGGACAAATGTTTGTGTGATGAGCATAATCATTTGTTCTGTGTCTGGGTGTAATTTATCTATAATATGTCTATATTTAGAAATATATAAGTATGTTTATCAGTTGTCTAGTACCCATAACACAAGCTCTGCTTAGCTTAGGACTAGACGGCGTTGTGTGATAGTTGTGGAATATATTATTATTATTATATTATTATTATTATTTGAAAGTATCACAAGTTCAACACCACCGACAGCGTTTTTTCGTTGCCTTGCATTCCAGGAAGCTAACCCATGGCTCCAGTAGGCTAAAGCCCAGGATCCTGCTGGCCCCTACGGTTTGCCGACATCTCCGTCGACGTCTTGGGCTCGGTCCGGACGTTTACTGGGCGGCGAGCTACCCATGAGCTCGTTTCCGTGTTTCTTCTCAGGGTAGTCTTTCAGTAGCTAAGAAACACCGGCCACAAATATAAATTGACGAAGACAAGTTAAGACAACATTATGTGTTAAGAGAAGAAGAAGAAAGGCATTATTATTATAACTAATTTACAAAATACTTATGGTTTATCATTTAACTATTTATACTCTGATCATCATCATCTTTCTGCCCCTGTCCCGTGTTATTTGGGGTCAGCGCAACACGTTTTTCTCTTCTATTCTGTCCTGTCAGTGTCACCCGTCATGGTATCACTTACTCACTTTTCTTTCATGTCATTTCCCACACAATTTAGTATAGGTACCCCGATAAAGTTCTTAATATAAAAATATTGATAATTCAACGATTTTTTTTTTAAACTTATTGTATGTCCCACCGCTGTGCAAAGATCTCCCCTTACTCCTTCCAAACTTCTCTGTCTAAGACGATCTCTGGCCGTGTTTGCTCCAGAACATGATTAGACCGTCACACCACCTTCGCTGCAGACGACCTTGACGATGTCGACCACCTTCAGGTGTCCGGTGAGAACAGGTGGTCGATGGGGATGAAAGGTTCTGGAGTGGCGACCACGTATTGGAAGACCCAGCGTTGGAAGGCCTCCAACAAGGTGGACCGATGACCTGGTCAGGGTAGCGTGACGCACAGGACCAGTTGTTGGGGCGTCTACTTGGAGTTGGTTGATGATGAAATGAAATGCGGGTGATGTTTCTATATGTGTTTACTCCAAGGACTTCTTTGGTACAGTGTAGAATTCAAAATTTTATTCTTAAATCACAATTTCACAAACGAACGATTGAACATGGATTGCAAGACCGAGACCGTTTCGAAGAGCAGCCAATGAGTTGCCGCGTCGGTCCGGAAGATGGTGTTGTCGGCGAACACCAGTCGTTCTGGCGACGCTTGGGGGAGGTCTATGTCCAACAGTGGACGTCTTTCAGCTGATATGACGATGATGATGAAACTTAAGAGGGTCCTTTTCCACTCGCCTATCGTAAACATCGAAAATGGTTTAAAAGCTTGTTACTTCATTTAATGCAATCCAACGCGATGTTTGACAAAAAGGCAACGCAAAAAAAGAGAGATAACGCCTGAAAACTCTGTTAGTATTCGGTAATTCCGAGATTTACTCGAAAATTTCACAAAACTTGCTCCAGGAAATAGCTGTTTTTTTTAAAACCCTTAAAAGTTTTTGGAAAAAGTCGTCGTCATTTGGAATCTTAATAAAATTTGCAAGGTCTCTAGAGGATTACTTTTTTGACTTTTTTAATTTTTAGGCAAATTATGAAGTGTCAAAGTTCATACAAAATAGGACATTTTCAGAGGTTTTTACTGGATTAGTTTTACACAAATTTAGAAATTGGTTTCTTTAGAAACCTAGATAATATCCACAAGATACTGTGTTTCCAAAATATCTAATGAAAAATGTGTAATAACGTCATAATCAGTTATGAGCGGTTGTATGAAAAACAGTGAAAATGTGAGTCATGATGCACCACCTTAAAAGCTACATTTCCCATTTCCATAATCACAATTCCACAAAAATCCTGAAAACGACTCCATTACATTCATTTCAGAAATAAAAACCCTCCATTTTTATTTCAAAAAGTTTTTATTACCACCGCGGGACTACATTACCATAAACATGTTTTTTAATGGCAACATTGAATTATAAAAATCATCGGTGTCGTGTAAACCATCCCTCGGAGCGTGTAAACGAGGAAAAAATAATAAAATATGCGGAAAAAAGAAAAATAAACGCCTATGAATGTTAACGAGGATGGTAAGGTTGGGGGCACAATTGGAGGGATTATTTTTTACAGTTTGATATTTATTACGAGATTGAATAGAATTGAATAGACTAGAATAAACTTTATTGTACACCAAAATAGTAACAAAACTTCTCTTCAGATACCGGCATTACAATAGTAAGACAAAGACAGCGCGAACGCCGGCGTTCACCTAGCATCGTCAGTAATCAACACTTTTTTTAGACTTTACTTAGATGTCTGTATTTTTCAGGAATCGTTTTGTTTATAGTGTATTTATATTACTACTAGCTGTACCCCCGCGGCTATGCTCGTGCTCTACCCTACTCCACCCTGCTATACTTTACTCTACCCTACACTACCCTATTTTTTTCCATGATAACCTTCTACCCACAAAAACAAAGACACTAAAAAAAGAATTAGCAAAATCGGTTCAGCTGTTCTCGAGATTTGCGCTTAGCAACACATTTAGTCATTCATTTTTATATTATAGTTATGTATATAAATAAATAGGTCTTATTTATGATTTACTTTATTCCATAGTTCAGAAACACCGTTTCCTTATTATATTATCCTTTTAATTGAATTAATTCATGAATCCCCAAGCGACCACCGGTGGCCGCGCATCTATTGTCTCACTATTGTGTCTCTAATTGACGGTATCTGAAGGGTTAAAGTTTATAAATTTGTCGGTTCTTATGTGTTTTTTTTATGATTAATATGGATAGATTTGTCTTTGACTATTATTTCATCTGTTGGTAAACGATGTAGTCAATATTGAAGCACCTAACCTATTCACTTTAAAGACTCCTAAGTTTTACTAAGTTTTACGTTTTGTGCATTTGGGTGGGATGTTCACCATGTAACGGTGCATCGCCGTACGTGTGGTGGTTGACAGAATGTTACTTAACCGAATTGCTTTCTTTCTTTATTAAGAGAGTAATTTTTCACTCGTAACACGATCGATGTTGACGATAGGTCATCAACATCGATCATGGTTTAAAATCTGGTTACTTCATCTAACGCATTCTACCGCAATTTTTGACGCAAAAGAGATAACGCCTGAAAACTTTGCTAGCATTCGGTAATTCTGTGATTTACTCAAATATGTTACAAAACTTGTTCTCAGAAATACGTTTTTTTTAAACCCTTAAAAGTTTTTGAAAAAAATTGTTGTCATTCTTCATTTTGATAAAATGGTTGTCATTCATTCATCTTGATATTCGCAAGGTTTCTATTGTACATTTTTGAGTAAATTATGCAAAATAGCACATTTTCAGAGGTCTTGACTGGATTAGTTTTACACAAATTTATAAATTGATTTCAATAGAAGCCTAGATAATATCCACAAGATACT
Source organism: Mythimna lalbum (assembly GCA_949319445.1). Classification (NCBI taxonomy): domain Eukaryota; kingdom Metazoa; phylum Arthropoda; class Insecta; order Lepidoptera; family Noctuidae; genus Mythimna; species Mythimna lalbum. Next base: position 11,046,275 of record OX439371.1, on the reverse strand, counting down.
GTGTTTATAAAATGTCTAATCAAAAATGTGTAATAACGTCATCATTGCATAAAAATGGTTGTATGAAAAACAGTGAAAATATATGTCGAGTTGCATTCCCTTAAGATTTAGGAACAAGACTAATCCTGAAATTCTATTCTCTCGTTTATAATAATATATAGGCTTACGTTTGACCACTATCTCACCTGATGGTAAGCGATGATGTGGCCGACGATGGAACACGCTTGCCTAGAAGCAAACTATTCACTCTTGAATTAAAGACCCCTAGGTTATAGCAATACAGCACTCATATTCGAATATCTAATTTGACGCAGCCGTGAGACCCACAATGTTGATGTATTTAAGTTTCTATATAATTGTTACTTCATTGTGTGTATCTGTGTGCCAAATAAACGTGGTTTTTTTTCTTACTTCAAATACTCGCACTTATTGGTAGTTATCAATTTGCCCTCATCACGTTGTACATGTTTTTCTTCTAAGTACATATCTTGCAATTACCATCTTCCTAGATTTTTTCCAACTAGTTTGGGGTCGGCTTCCAGTATTTGCTGATGCGGCTGAATATCTTAGTACAACGCACCTCACCATCAACGATTGCATCACTGCTTACCATCAGGTGGGAACACAGTCAAGCACTAGTTTATATAAATTTAAAAAACGAATCTTTCGCGGGTCCGCACTTCGCCTGGCCAGTTCTGGTGGAATCTGTCTAGTTCCTCGCACCATTTCGTGGTCTGCCGCGACCCCGTCTCACTGTTTCATGGTACCAACTTACCATTTAATTTTACTTCTTCTCAGGCTGGTCTAAACTCAAACCACACAAAAAAATATGCCAAATAACTTTTCTCCCAAACGTAAATACAAAAACACCGAGTGTGTTCCTACCCTAACGCACTCACGGGACAGTCCGGCTCGCCGGCCGCACGGACGCGGCTAAGTAACTTGTTGGCCGGACGCCGGACAACACTGGGACCGGTGCCGGACGGGGACGGGTAGGACCGGGCTATGGACTAGGGATCGGAATGTGAGATGTAAGAAGTGAGAAAGGAAACGCGGTTTTGAACTAGGGTATTCTTGGTGACCATTGGCTAGCTTACCGTGGTTTACCGAACGTTTAGGCAATTACTTATATGTAGGTATTTCTAAAGAAGTTTCATCAGAAGAGGTTATAGTGAGTTAAACCTTACTACAGTTGTAAGCCAGTTTCAGGCAACTGCTACGTAGTTGACTGGCCTGTTGGTCTAGTGGTTAGTGGCCCTGACTGCTATGCCGTAGGTCGTGGGTTCGATTCCCACCCAGGACAAATGTTTATGTGATGAGCATGATCATTTGTTCTGTGTCTGGGTGTAATTTATGTATAATATGAATGCATTTAGAAATATATAAGTATGTTTATCAGTTGTCTAGTACCTATAACACAAGCTCTGCTTAGCTTGGGACTAGACGGCGTTGTGTGATAGTTGTGGAATATTATATTTTATAATATACCTATTATTCAGAACTGGACCTATGTGGCGCAGCCTTGACACACATTGTATTTATTTTTATTTTACTTTATTGGCTTTTAATATTTAACTTAAGTTTTCAATAGTTGTTTGTCCATTGTGTGCCAAATAAACATGTAATAACAGTTTATCATCCTTTACTGGACTGACCAGTAAAGGAAGATCTCGAAAAGACTCGATGATGCTCGGTCATAAGCTGTCATTACCACACATACATCGAGTGTTCAAGTCAACATTTCAAAGTTTTTGTTAACATAACAACTTGAAAAATAAAAAAAAACAACACAACAACATAAGAATCATTAGCATTTATGAACACAATTTTCTTGCCATGCTTTTTCATTTTTAATAATTTTTTTTACAGCCAGTAACTTATGTCTAAAACCCAAAACACTGATACACCTAATTAACCAGACACTCCACAAGAAAGCCCCCTAAAATACTGCACAACGGGAAAACCGAAATTAACCGGAAAATAACCATATCAGATTCTCCCCTTAACCCTTCTCTTCTGGGGCATATTTTACGTCTTTTTTCCGACATGAGACGGGAATATAAATGGCTTTTTAAGCGTTCGGGCATTTTTTCCCGGGCAACTGTGGGATGTTAACAGATTTTTTTCAGCACGGAAATCCTTTGGGTTACTGAGGTGATTAATTCAGTGTTTAAACGGTGGCGTGTTGGCACTTTTTTAACGTAAAAAAGTGTAATTTGTCAAGCAATTTGTTGGTCAATTTACAGCTTGACTTTATGAGGTGGAGTTTGTTGATTTTTTTGTTTATTTGCTTTTTTATCGTCACTTTTTTTGAGCGTGGGAAATTTTCAGCTCGTTTGGTTTATTCATGTTTGGCTTGCAGGGAAATGAGTGCCGGATATACGTCGGCTTTTATTTTATTATGATGTAATTAGGTATGGTGATTCTTCATAAAAAAAGATCGATTTTCGAATCAATTTTAAGCGAAAAACCCGGAATTGGAAATGGAAGTGAGTATGACAAACTCTCAGCTTCCAATCTCATATACCTACGAGTATGAAAAGTCAAGTAATGACCTAAAAACATAAATTGCTCCATGTTATTCACGTTTACATTGTGTTTTTTTTCTGCTTAGATACTAGGAGGAAGAAGGAGAATTGCCTCCAGCTAGACGATAGGCCCTCAGCAGGGGCCCAGCCGGGTCGAAGCCTACTGGGACCAGGGTAATCCGAAAGGGGGCTCGAGCCCTGGTATGAAGACTAGAAGGAACAGGGTGGGTTTTTGATCAGTAAGAGTCTAACAGTATCTCCCGCTCCGCCTAAGAGCGGGGGTTGTCATTGGATGATTTTTGCCCACCATAAAAAAGACGATAGGACCTCTTACTTGCCTATCTAGAGTGTTGCTCATGTTTCCGCAAAGCCATTTCTCATTCCTACACGAAATTTCAGTCCATTCTTGATAAACCTATCTTGAAGGTGTTATTTCCGAACTATTTGGAGAGTAGATTTTCCTTACCATTTCACTGAAAGCCTGACAGCCCCTCTTATAAAGCAAGACGCACTGTCAAAAATTTTACAATCGGGCCAGTAGTTATTTACATACATTACCTCATACAAAGAAAAAAACAAACTTTAACCCTTTAGGTATAATATTAATGTAGATAATTTAATTTTCTTAGTTTCTATTACTTTATTTTATAATTTTTTTATCTTCACCAGAAAGACGTCCTTTGCTACATCCAGGCCCTCAAGCGTCGCCACAACCACACCGGTCCTGTAAGTCTCGTCTCTATCGGATTCCTGCGACCCTTATCGATCACCGTCGTAGAAATATGGTCACCGTCATCGGATCACCTTGTAGGAGGCTTTCCAACGCAGGTCTACCGATAGGCAGTCGCTATTTTTTTCTTAATATTTTTTGGAAAGATTCCAAATATAACGGCAGATTTAATCTACCAAAATATTTTCAGGCTATTAGTTGTGTCGATGATTCCATTTTCACACTTAGTTAAAAAAAAATTAAGGTTATCGCCTACGAAAAAATGTCAGGCTTTGTCAATTGTGGCTCTAAAGTCACATCGAATGATAGTTTTATAATGATATAACAGTACTAACTCCAAGTAACCGGACCGAGCCCAAGACGTCGATGGCGCGCACTGTTCCCGCGCGCCTCAAGGAGTTGTCAGCAACAGGAGGGGCCCAGCTGGGTCGAAGCCTACTGGGGCCAGGGTTGTCCGAAAGGGAGCTCGTGCCCCGGTATGAAGGCTAGGTTAAGGAACGGGTTTTTAGTCAGTAAGAGTCTGACATTATCTCCCGCTCCACCCAAGAGCGGGTTTTGTCAAAGATGATTTTCCCCGTCGACAAAAAGAAAAAAAAAATCCTGGAGTTGTGACACCTCTACGATCCAGACTTAGCGTTTCGTCTAGTTGTTTATACCGCGAACATCGAAGGACTGCAACAATTTGCCTGCTGCAGTCTTCCCGTTCGATTATGATTAAATTGTCTTGAAGGCCAGAGTGAATAAGCCTCTTAAAAGTAGTGAGCCTCACCAACAACGATTGTATATCTGCTTGCCATCGGGTGGGATTGCAGTCAAGCACTAGTTTATATCATTGAAAAAAAAACATTTTTAATAGTCTGTTTGTTAAAAGTCGGTTGCACCACATCTTTTGTACATGATATTTTGAAAAATGGGTACCCAATTATACCATATATAGATAAATTTCGAAGACTCGAAGACATGTGACATCGACTGACCCGCACTGGGCCCGCGTAGTGGATTACGGCCCATTCCCTCTTCTAGAGAGCAGGCCTTAGTCCCAGCAGTCGGAACATTAAAAAGGCTGCTGATGATGATAGATGTTGTATGTTCCATACCACCATAAAATATTTATGGTGTTGTCATGTTCTATGTCTGTCTACTACAGCTGGTTAGGGTACAATTTTTAATTTAACACATTATACAAGAAAAAAGCATCATTCCGAAGCATTCAACTTCGTTCATTTCATTTGGCAAAGATGGGAATATTCTAGTCAAACTTCCGTTACAAATGAATAATACTCATAAACGAATATTCTGAGACACCCCTCAGTGGTACGAAGGGTGGTGAAATAAGGGGTCAGAAATACTATTAGCGCCATCTAGTAGTGAGTAGCAAGTACTCTGTAAAACAATACTGTTTTAGAAAGATTTTCTAGGGAAAAATAAGCGCTCCTCAATGCCAAACTTATTTTTATAAATCTTAAATTATTTTTGGTGGTTATTTTTTACTGTTTTTTATCGTTTTGAGATAACGTAAAAAATAGTAATTCTACTCGCCATCAGAGGGCGCACACAAACTTTTTAGTTTCTCGATATTACGAAAGAGGGCGCTTTTTAGTGTGGACTACTAGTCAATAGATGGCGTAAAATATTGTTTCTATTCGACACTAGATGGTGCTGATTGTTACGTCTATTCGACACTAGATGTCGTATTGAATTTCTGTAATTTGCTCATTGAAAAAATTTTTTCATTATAGTTAGCTAACCCTCTTAAAATAACCACCGCAAAAAGTTATGAATTTATATCTAATTCATACACATATTATGAAATAATGTGAAAATAACTGTATCTCTATTACACCTCAACGGTTACATTACTGAACCGATTTACTGAACCCTAAGAAAAGAAAGTTTACTTTTTTTCTAGCTTCAACTTTGACTTTGGGCCCGCAATAATCGACATTCAAGCGAATGAAGTCGATGGTAAAAATTTGTAAGTATCTAATATATTGTCTAGCAGCTAATCTCTTAATCATTGCTAACTTCTGCTACTTTCGAATAATTTCGGTTATGGATTTTCGAATTTTCAAATTATAACAATAAAATTTACAAAAAGCAAGTTGTGACTTTTATTTCCACTAGATTATCATTTGTTTGGCCAGAGAACACAAATAAAAACTGGTCGTAACCTGTCATTTAAGCGCCACCTTTATCTGAATCTATCCGAAACTTTTATATCTGTTTCGGTTACTGACTACCAAATGTTTCAGTTCCCTCAACTACGCAAAGTATCATCATCATCATTTCAGCCGATACACGTCCACTGTTGGACTTAGGCCTCCCCCAAGCGTCGCCACAAGGAACGTTCCTGTGCGTCTCGCATCCATCGGTTTCCCGCCACCTTCACCAGGTCATCAGTCCACCTTGCAACCTGGTTTACGCAACGTATATTTATGCAATTTTCCCAAAAACAATGACCGATAAACGACGAAAGTTTGTGTATGTCATCGGAAAATTGTAAACTCCGTGTGATTGTAATAAAACTTAATTACGTTATACGAGTAACTTCGCAATATAACCGTGTCTTATTTAGAAAAAATTGATTACAATTTCTCGCGATATTTTACAAACATATGTGCAATTATTAATTTTTCGGTAACATTCCCATATAATAATTTTGCACCCAAACGATATAGGGGTGAAGAAATAATTTTTAATCAATACTAGAAATATTTGAAAACTCATATCCACTTACCAACAACAAATTAATCAACCAGACCAAAAATAATAATTCCACGCAGACACCAAAAACCGTTAACCCTTCATCTCCCAAGATGTCCACATTGTCCCCTTCAAAGACAACCCTAAACCGCTCTCAAGAAAAAAACGGCAGGTCAATCAGACCCCAGGGCATTATTATTCAAATTAATTGCGTATTATCACCCTATAACGAAGGGGGTCTTACAATAATGTTTGTCTTGTAGAAAGAAGGACAATGGACAAGATGAATGAAAAAATTGTTAATTTGGACCAGTGGATAGCCTTTTGTTCATCATCTCATTCATCTGCTCTGCTCATCTGGCCTGTCTTCCGGAGTAACATAAGAAACTGTTTTGGAACAATAGAAAATAAGTTTGAAGCTGTTATTATGACGGCTTCCCGGTCTGTCTATCGTCAACGCACTAAGCATGACCTTTTTTAGCTTGGAATATCATCCAATGACATCTCCTGCTCTATGATGGAGCGGGAGATAGCGTCAGACTTTTACTGACTAAAAACCCACTCCTGTTTTTTCGTTTCCTTTCCTACTGGGGAATCTACTTTTTAAAAACAGGTTCTTGGCCCCAGTAGACCGAAGCCTACTGGGTGGAGCGGGAGATAGTTTCAGACTCTTACTGAATAAAAACTCACCCCGTTCCTTCTAGCCTCTTCATACCGGGGCTCGAGCTTCCTTTCGGATAACCCTGGCCCCAGTAGGCTTCGAACCTGCTGGGCCTCTACGGTTTGCTGACGTCTTCTTGAGGCATGCGTGGAACAACTCGCGCTGTTGACGTCTTGGACTCGGTCCGGACAGTTACCGAACGGTCGGACAGCGAGCTACCCATGGCTCACCGTCCACAAGCCCACGTCTACGGTGGCCGGAAATCGGAATCGGAATCCCGGCGGCGGCGGCAAGAGCGCCATTGCCTGATGCGGTCGGCCTCCTCCTTATCTGGCTGTCTGTCTGCTAATATCCGAAACCGTTAATCGATTTTAACGGAACTTTCTGTGACAGATATCTAATGTTACAGGAAGTAACTTAGGCTAGAATTTTGTATGTACGTCGTATTTTATGCTGCCACATTTTTTCGATACTGATATTTTTTTATTGTCATTTAGCGAGACAAAGATATTGTATTATTGTACCTTATTATAACCATAAATAACACAACTTCCCATTTCCCAATATCGCCCACAACTTACAAACAACTTAATAATAAACAAACTGATCACGAGATCCCATCTCTAGCATTGTATGTTAAGATTGACGTTTCTAAGATGCTGTGTGACGTCATCTTGACCATACAGAGTAGAGGAACTGGGTCAAGATGTCCAGTCTATGGCCAGATAGGTATGGATGTAGATTATTGTAGTTTATGAAGAGAAATAGACATATTTCTCTACATGATATTGGTATTACATAGGTATTTGTATGTATTCTCATTGTACGTAGTCTGAAACTGACATGTCCGCTTTGTGCTCGGAGTTTTTCGGCCAAGGTTGGATATGCAAGCCACATGAGGGCGCATAAAAGAGCTGCAGATCTGAGCTCACAACCACTATGAGAGGCCAAAGAATGCGCTCGCTGTGGCCGAAATCGGCTAGAGATGGCATTATTAGTCTGAAAACAACTTCAATAAATATTAATACTTGTTGAAACTTCGCGTAACCCAAGGACAGGCCTTTACCTCGGACAACGGATAAGCCATGCCATACAGCGTGGCAATGTGCCCAAAAGACTGGCGGCATTGCTACGCTAAATGGCATTGCCACCAGTTTTTTGGACACATTACCAGTCGACACCGTTGCGGAGCAGTTTTGTAACGCTATATTTTAGCTAGGTCTTTAGTTTATATATAGTTTTAATTAGTTAAGTATTCTTATTTTTCTTGTTCTATATTTGTTTGTTCGATAAGTCAATACGTTTGGTCCGACTAGATCCGCAACGCTCTTGACTCTACGCAATAGGACAATGCCCTTTACACTGCACGGGAACAGACACAGATGGACGAATATCGTTTGTATGAAAGTGATGAAGCACCCGGTCACAACCCTTCAGGATGAGGATTTGTTTGGTCACAAGCCTTAAAAAGGTGTTTGTCTGTTTCTATGAGGCCAGCACTAGCTTCTACCAGTAGTTTCACCCGCATGATAATATAACATATGATGCCTACTATCTGACCTGGCAAACGTCGTTCTGCTGCAAAATGGTGACTGGGGATAGGAGAATAAAAAAATAGCCAACGACCTATCCTCAACCTTACCAATTGTAGCTTGGACATATAAAATTTCATAAAATCAAAAAATAAAGAATTGTCCCAAAGGAACATGGTCTACCTGTCAGCCAAATTTCATCAAAATCAGTTCAGCTATTCAAGAGTGAAAAAGTAACAAACGTTCACGAAATTTTTTTTAATGTCATAATCTAGTGCATGACTGTGATCCCACCTGATGTTAAGCAATGATGCAATCGTTGATGATGAATCGCACTATTTTATTAACCCTTCAGATACCGTCAATTAGAGACACAATAGTAAGACAATAGATGCGCGGCCACCGGTGGTCGCTTGGGGATTCATGAATTAAGAGCCTGTTCATATTATAGCTTTAAAGATCAGACGGGATACTTTCTGCAAACTTCCTCTTATATAATATGAATTTTTCAACACACTTGCTCATAATGTGACTCTTATTGCACTGCACTTAGGTATATAATGGCACTTGTTACCAAACTGTGACATTTTGATTACAATTACGCACTAGTGCTATAATGTGGTTAAAACCTTATTGTTCAACCTCGCCACCGCCATAATTTTATGACATTTATCGTATCAGGATGGACGCAGGTTGTCCCCCACGAACAAAAGAAAAACAAAATGGGCGCGCGTATGAAAACAGTTTTTTACCGCCACAAAAGTTTACTAGTTTTACAGTTATTTTATTCACAAGTGTATTGAAAAACGTCGTATGATACACGTGAATAATTAATGATTACCATTCTCGGCTCTCTTAAGACCCTCGCCATGGCTCGGGTCAAAATACCGCCTCAACGGTAATCACTAACATTACACACTTATATCATAATGTACTATTATTATATTTTTAATTACGGTAAAACAGTAATAAAGTCTTATTTATTTATTGTGATTCTAGTAGGTATAGATAGTAATATTGAAGAAAAACTATGGATAATTGTATAGATAATAAGTTCGTAGCAGCTACGAAGCTCGTAGCCACCATAGCGCTACGGCCGCGTAGCAATTAACTAATCGCTTACAACGTTACGACGCAAATTGTTTCTAATTAATAGTAATCTTTTGTAGGTTTATTTTTTTTATTTTTTCAAGTATAGTATAGTATTTACTTAGGGTTAAATAAAACATACAAAATAGTTGTATGTTTAACGTAAAATTTTTTAACTATTAAATTATCTTTTCATAAAACTGCTTACTTTAAACTTTGATTTCTTATCTACAGATTTATTCGAAATTGTAAATTTAAATAAACTGTATATTTAAGGCCTATTAATTCCGTCTCATAATATTAATTCTTCAATGTTTTTATTTTTTCTTCTTCAAAGATTGTTTTTTATTCTTTAAATAATTATTATTTCATTCTTAAATTCATTTCAAATTCGAAACAAAACAATGGCTAAAGCCTGAGGAGTGACATTAAATACTTATGACAAAAAAATAAATCCGACTTTAAAAATATCTTTAAGTTTGGAAATCGGTGTTTCTACAATAGTTCTGTTTCTTCGTTAATTAACACCGACTTCCAGAACTAAAGATATGTATTTTGCATTTCTTTTAGTGTTTTTTTTTACGTTGACATCGGTTGTATTTTTTATTTTACAATATTTTTGTTGTGGTAATTCTCAGCCATACTTAAATACCTTCCACTTTCCGACTCCATCATCAGATCAGTTCGATGTATCCCTTCCCTCTATTCTTCAATCAGTAATCGACTACACGTATAAACAAAGCAATTTTACTGGTTACAAGTGTTCTGCTATGATCCTATAAGAAGTTCAGTTTCATACCTTCGAAGTTCATCATCAGATCATAATAAGATTTCTATGAGTCTTACTAGGGAGTATAATTTTTCAATAAAAAAACTTTCAATATTGGTCCACAATTGACCGAGAAGAAATCAGTGAAACTTAAAAATACATAAAAGAAAATACATACACCCCAACATATATGACCTCCTCCTTTTTGAAGTCGATTAAAAATATGCCAAGCCGACTGTAAATATTTTATACGCAATAGTGTAAGATCCACTGTAATAAACAGAACCAGAAAAATATATGTTATTCTACAGTTGGCATACTTAACTGCTAGATAGATAGTGTGTTCAAAGCATAATACAACTAATTTAGTACAATAGAAAAAAAATATGAAGATGAATCCAAAAATATACTTTTATCGTTTAAAAACTGGACTGCACATGCAATAATTCTAATTGTTTGTCAGATTTTTCTACAAGAAACATTTTACAGTTATATTGTTTTTTTATTCTTTATTTTTTAGGGACTTTAATCTCAAAGAGCATGCCAGCCCCATCGTAACCTAAGTTTACAATAACCACTTAACATATTAATCAACACAATTGATTAAATGTTTTTTACCAAGGTTGAGCTACCGACACATTGCCATGTCAAATATAATCTTAGCAGCATCACTTCCAGGATTAGCTAGAATTACTAGATTATTTATTAGTTAATTATTGATTAGTTAGATTATTTGCATTTCTTGTCCAGGCAATTACTGTCCATTCCAGGTTGCCAGGAAGAGATCGCGGAATGCGATAAGGCCGCCCATTGTATGTATGTGTTTTAGTTTTAAGTTTTCTTTTGTATGTGTAACGGTGTACAATAAAGTATATAATAAAATACAAAAAAGAATCCTATATCAATTTTATTGATCCTTTGCAATTTTGATAATTTTTATAATCAAATCTGTAGTAGTTAGTTAGTGAATATCTAAAATGCTTCATATTTGTACGCATTGTGTCTTCGCATGTCTTTTATTTGATCGTGATTTAGGGCGTCTCATCATCATCATCATTTCAGCCGATAGACGTCCACTGTTGGACATAGGCCTCTCCCAAATGTCGCCTCAATAAACGATCCTGTACGTCCCGCATCCACCGGATTCCGATTCCCGCAACCATGGTCATCATCGGTCCACCTTGTAGGAGGCCTTCCAACGCTGCGTCTACCATTTTAAATATAAAATTAAACCAAAAAAAACCAAACGCTTTTTAAATTAACCAAACCATGAGGTGTAAAATGAAGACATACGCTCTGGCCGGCTGCAACCCTTCCGCTGCTCGTGAGAACCGGTCCGGTGAGAATGCAAATCAGGCATATTGTACCCCTGGACAATTCTTCGCTTTTTAATTGTTGATTTTTTATGTGTGGACCGTTGGACATGTTGTCTTTAGTGTCTTTTCTATCGATATGTTTGTATCGATATTTTTTGGGTGTTAGAACGTTTTATATTGGTGTTGTAGTTCTAAATATTGTAAATACAGGGTAGAACTAGATTTACTTTTGAAATAAAATGGTGATAATTTTAAAATACTTTGATCACTTATAATTTTTTTTAATTTTATAATTTACATTCACCGCGTATTTGAGTAAGTAAGTACATATTAATTAAGTAAACCAAGCCAATGTATTCGATTTTTTTCTTCTGACGAAAATAACATTATAGTTTAATCAATGAAATGATATGTTTTAAAAATATGAATATAACATTTTCACTCTAAACGACATTTAAAAACTATCGACAGAACTTCCAAACTCATCACCTCTCCCCATCACTACCCAAAACCGGTCAGGTCAGTTCCGCAAAAATCACAATAGCGACCCATTGGATACTTAAATAGGTCCAAATATTATAATGGGTACATTCCGCTATTATTAGCACATCGTCCGTTCCCTTTTTTAGCGGAAGGTGAGTCTTTTATGTCCAGTTCCCTTTCTGTCCTTTGTCCTGCTCCCTGCGGCAAGATAACCGGTAAGACAACTTTTTTGACCCCATCGCATTTGCAGGGTTAACTTCAGTTGTATTTTGACCATGTTCGTGATGTGTAGTTTAAAAAATAGTCGTTGTAAAATATATAAATTTATATTAAAGGTAAATTTGACCCCAAGTTCGCGTTTTGGGGTTAAAAGTTGGTTTCGGAAAATTCAGTGTTGGATGAGAAAATGTCGGTCTTGCTTTTGCTAAGTCGAAGTCGATCTTGTGTTCAATGCTTAGAAAAGAATCATCATCATCATCATCATTTCAGCCGACAGACGTCCACTGTTGGCCTAAGTGTCGCCACAATGATCGATTCTGTGCGTCTCGCATCCATCCGATTCCCGAAAAGAATGCGAGATGAAAATTCGAAAAGAGGTCGACCAAAAAAGTAATGGCACCTTCTACAGTCCTTTCGAAGTTTGAAAAGTATTCTCAATGGTAAGTTAATTTTTTATTTCGAATCCAATTAAGTATCTAACTTGTTACAAGAAATCTTCAGGGGAGAAACTTAATACTTAAAACCGATGTTTCTCTTAATTAATTGACTATGGGTCGAAAAGTTAATTTAGGGAAATAAAATTAGTTTCATTGTTTATTTCCAAATATTATTTTTTGTCACATGTCTTCGAATTTTTGGTTCTAGGAAAAACATCGTGAGGCATGTCTCACGATGTTTTTCTTCACCACTACCGCACTGGGTCCGCGTGGTAGATTACGGCCCATTCCCTCTCCTAGAGAGGAGGCAGTAGGAACAATATAAGGGTGATTATGCTTTTTTTGTCAGCCTATTTTGTCCTACTCCTGGGCAAAGGCCACCCTCCACTCCTTCCATATGTGGCAAGCTACCGCTTCCACTTGTCAGTTCTGGCAGAATCTGTCTAGTTCGTCCCGCGATCTCCTTCGTGATCTGCCGCGATGCCATCGTACTGTTTCAGGGCACCAGCTTTGTTCTACTTTAAATCAAAAGTGTAACAAAAGTATAAGCTTCTAAAACAAAAGTGTAACAAAATCAAAGACAATCAATTTAAAAATAGAACACTTTTGTACTATTTCTTTTTGTTTTCCCGCGTCAAAACAAGGTCTTCAATTACACAACCCTCTTCTAAAACTAAATCTTTCAATAGTTTTTTTTATCAACCTTCCCCCGCGTTCGCTATTGATTATATTTTTAAAAGCTACCTACCCCTCATTGGCGCGGACATTTTTGTTCAATTCTAAAGGTTTTTCTGTCGTGGGCGTCTTTCGTGGAATGGGGAGGGGTTCAATATGGCCGAAGCTACTTAAAAAATGGATTTCAAAAGCGTTCTCTTTTTAAATATTTTGTTCCTTTTTTAAGTTTTTGTTTTTTTTCTCTACAATTTTTTTTTAATGTGTTATGATGGTTTATTGCAAATTGAGATTTAATTCATGAATCCCCAAGCGACCACCGGTGGCCGCGCATCTATTGTCTTACTATTGTGTCTCTAATTGACGGTATCTGAAGGGTTAAGATAAAAGTTGTTTTTAGTGTTGTTTACTATAAGTATAGATGCTTATTTAAATTAGAATTAAATAGAATAAACTTTATTGTACACCAAAAAGTAACACAACTTATATATAAACTTTAAATTTATTTTTCTTTGACTTATTCTGTGCTCTATAAGTTACATAATTCTATCGTAGCTTTGAAAGATAAAAAAATGTTAACAAGTTAAAAAGTTAATAAGTTTCAAGGAATTGTTGAAAGATCTTGTATGATACCTTCATACAACTTTTATCATTTTAAAACTGTGAGAGAAAACTGTTCACTTCATAAGTATCTTCTTTCTTTTTTGAGCAAAAATGGGTTACCAATCCATCTATCGGCTTGAATTACTTTCTTTTTCCAACATATGGTTGACTTTGTAATACCCCGATATTTTTAAATAAGGAATTAAAATGGCGGTTTGGCTACTTTTGTGTAGAATATGTGTAGCATCGCCATATTTATTCTTTAGAAAGCAGTTATCAGATTATAAAAAAATCAAGCCTTAATCTTTCAAAATAATCGACGCCGACGTCTAAATCGTAAAAAATATAACAAAATAAGCGAAAATTTTCCAAAAACTTTCTCAATAATGCTTCGGGATAAGTCCATCAAAACTCTTTACTCATTATATAAATATAATTACGATATAAAACGGGTTAGGGGGTAAGAAAAACTCGACGGAACTCTTCGCGGGGCGAACGGGGCGAAAGCGGGGCGGAATTGATTTTATTTGCCCTTCGACACGATTTTTTAATTAGGGGACGAAGTTTTAGAGAAAATTTTAATGATGGCTGCCGTCTTTGAGTTACGAAAATTAATATAAAAGGATTTCTTCGAAATTGGGTATTTTAAGCACCAATGAATTACTTTTGTTTTTATTTGAGCTGTTGATATAAGATTTAGGAAGCTATCTTAGCTTGAATTATTGTTATAATATCTGATTCGGTGGAGTTCGATTGCATCACTGCTTACCATAAAGTGGGATCGCAGTGAAACACTAGTTTATATTAATAATTGTTCGAGCTATGTCGGTAATCTTGGTTCTCATTTCTGATGTGATCACGCAAGGAAACTCCGAACAATAGCCCTTTTCATTGACCTTTAAGTGACTTGAAGTCTTCTGATGAGGCTCATTGTCTCTCGCGGTCACGTTTCGGAGCCGTATGTCATCACTGGCAACACGCACGATATGATGATGATGATGATGAAACGATTAGTCAGTCAGATACCTGGTGTTTCTGGCATGAGTCATATAGGCTACAATCAACGCAGGGAACTGTTGGCGCAGTGGTTGAATGAATAGCTGCTGCTCTGCGTGTCGCGGAATCAATTTCCTCGTGGAACAAAATATTTGCATGACCTGCAGATATTTGTTCCTGCTCGGGGTGTTCCTTGATACAGGAGTAAATACTAAAGTGGGGCAACGTTTAAAAATAGAGGTTTTGTATGAGCGACTAGCTTTTGTCCGCGGCTTCGTCTGCGTACATAAAATATAGACTATGCTACTCAGGAATAAAGCGGCTTTCTATCGGTAAAAACATTTTCGCAGTCGAACCAATACTTTCAAAGATTAAGTGCCTAATCTTTGAAAGTCTAATCTTTGCCTACAAACAAAAAAACAAACTTTACCTCTTTATAATATTAGTGTAGATTTTAAAATGTTTTTTTTTTTTACTTTCTTATTTTTCTTTTTTATTTGAAAGAAGTTTCAGACATTACATCACAGACAGAATTATATCATAATGTATTTATTAATTTCAATAAAAAAAAATCTTATCCCAAACCCCAAAATCAAACAAACCACTCGATATCGCAGATCTAACATTAAGGATCCTCAAACCATCTCCAAAAACCCTCAAAACATTTATTTTTACCCGCAAAACAACAGCAGAAGTGGCTCAACTCTCCCAGCGTCAGAGAGATATCTCCAGAATGTTTTTAACAAACAAATGGGACCCATTAAAGAGAAAATTGGCTTTGAAAGTTTTGCTCCGGGCGCTGAACGGCCTGACATCTTGAAAAATCTACGCAAAACTCCTCGAAGTAAATTGTCATTGATAGTGTTTTGTTCATGATAGTGACGACGGTCGTGATGGTAGCTGGAAATATAAAATTGATGGTACATGTTTACGACTACCGAAAATTTTGATTTTTAATAACCGTTTATTGTAAGGCATCAGTGGCCCATAGAAAAAAAAATACATAAAATAATCTTCTCCAATTAATTCATGAATCCCCAAGCGACCACCGGTGGCCGCGCATCTATTGTCTTACTATTGTGTCTCTAATTGACGGTATCTGAAGGGTTAAATAAACTAATATACAACGTGTAACGTTAAATGCGCAAAACCTCAGACACCCTAAATGATTTTTAATTCGATTGATCTAATTACGTGAAAAAAAGACATTAAAAAAAGTTAAAGGTTTTATGAGCAGTTTTAGTTTGTTTAAAATTCATATCTGCATTGAAATAAGAACTTTTATTATCCCGTATATAAGAAATTTTTATTGGATTACAACTATTTGTGTTTGTTTACCTATATCAGCGGGTTTGCGCACGTGATGGCTTGACCTATTCATAAATAGACAGGTCGAAGTTTTTAATAAAGATTTTTTTGAAAAATGTAACCTATATTAAAAAGTGGTGTAATTGATTCTGCTCGTTATTCTGATCAAACTAATTTCAGGTTTTGCGCATTTAATATTACACCTTGTATAATATAACAACAAAACTTTTTTTTTTTTTTTGATGTTCATAATGCAGTGTGTCTTCTCTTCACAGATAATGATAAATACTATGTAGTTTCCATGTTTTACGCTAATAATTTTTATTTTCCCATTTATAGTAGGTATTTTTACCAGTGCATTCTTTGCATTCTATGGTCATTTTCGAAAGATCCCTGATTGTGACTTGTATAGACTTTATGATACAATAATATTAGTATATTTATCATATACTGACCGATACTATGACTAACGATTTTGAGTTTGACTGTAGACTTGTCATAAATTATTAACTGCAGGCTGCAAGCGGTTTTGCATGCGTTAAAATAAATAATTGTACCCAAAAGGAACACACTGATAAAAAGTGTCCTATGTGCTATTCCAGGACATGGTCAAAAATTCATTCACACCCGATCAACTCTTCAAGCTTGAAGAAGTAACAAACATGTTAAGTTTGAAAGTAAAGTATGTATGTACATACTTACAAACTTTCACTTTTATAATATTAGTATCATCCTAAACAGATTGACTTAATCTACACTAATATTACAAAAAGATAAAGTTTTTTTTTTGTTTGTAGTAGGTAATCTCCGAAAGTCCGATTGCGAAAATGTTCTCACCGATAGAAAGCTATTTTATTCCTGAGTGACATAGGCTATATTTTAAGTATGCGAGCAAAGCCGCTGGCAAAAACTAAAACACATGTTTATAAATTACCTAATGACTGGTATTTTGGCAGTTTCTTGACCATATGTTTTTCTTAACATTTGGTGACCTGCCTGAACTAAATTAAAAAAATCTATGTAATGAAGAAACACCATAGCTTCATAACCTCACATGCCCCTATAATCTTTATTCGCGTCTCAAAAACGTGAAACAGAAGAAAATCGCGCCGCTACTCCATCCGTTCAAACATTAATAAATCTAAAATCTTCGATAACAAGAACTTGGATGGCGAAAAATATTAATTTCAAGAGAAGGGTGTACTCACCCTCCCCTTCGTACCTACTTTGGTACTTTTTTGACACCCACTATCCCTTTTTTCTAAAGGGGGTGAGTTTTGCAATTTAAATTTTATCTCCGCGTAATGAGTGAAATGGAAATAAGAGGAGATCTAGAAACAAATGCTTGGATGAGATTTTGTCCGTACCTTTTTGGTTTAGAAGGGGAATTTTTAGAACCGGTTGAATCGATCAATAATACCGTTTAGTTTGGGATATAACATCCCAAACTAAACGTTATTATTGATCGATTACTTATTTGTACATTGAATAGGTTTCTTTTTATTGTAGTAAATACTGGACTAGTCTGAGATCGATTTGTTGGCTTGTAAACACACAAATTTGGTGTTCTAAACCAAGAAAGTGTGGCAAGAAATGCAGGGAGGACTTTATCCAACATTAAGCAAAGCCCTGCCTCCATCTTATAGTTTTTCTTATTATTCATGTTCTTCTCTCATACTGGATAAGTTGATTTAATAAGAATAATACTCGTATACATAATAAGTGCCGATTTTTTATTTGTTAATTTGACGTCCACTGTTGGACATAAGTCTCCCGAAAGCGTCGCCACAGGGCCCCGGGGATCTTCGCATCACCCATGGCTCCTGTAGGCTTCGACCCTGCTGAACTCCTGCGGTTGCTGACAACTCTATGACCCAATTTACTTAATACCATATCGAAATATTTCGCTTACCAAGAAATATCAAACATATTTATTTTTCATCTTAATAAAATACTCAATCAAAATATAATTTGATTCAAAAGGGTAAAGAAAGATTCATTAAAACTCATTCAAAATATTGGGGACAACTCAAATGAAGATAATTTTCTTATGCCTTCCTTTTCTGAGAAATGATTTTATTTATATAGATTATTTTATTGAAGGTATATATTATTTCGTATTCCTGTATATAAGAGAACTAAACAAGAATATTTAAAGTAATATTTCAAAGAGGTAAAGTTTGTTTTTATGTCCGATTGCGAAATTTTTTTCACCGATAGAAAGCTGCTTTACTCCCGAGTGGCATAGCCTATATTTTGTGTACTTGGGCCAAGCCGCGGGCTAAAGCTAGTCTACACAATAAAGAGTAAAGAGAGAGAGAGAGAGAGTTACAAAGGGTTCAATCGTGTCAATTAGAGACACACTAGAAACACAATGACAGCTTGAACGCCGGCGTTCGTTTGGGGTTTAATGAATTAAAGTTTGTTTTTTTCGTTTTCGTTTTGTAAGAGTATATCTGGAAGTACTGGTTCGATTGCTAAAAGTTTTTCACCGATAGAAAGTTGCTTTATGCCCGACTGACATAAGTTATATTTTATGTACTTGGGCGAAGCCGCGAGCAAAAGCGGCGAGCTACCCATTACTCGTCGTCCACAAGCCCACATCTACGGTAGACGCTGTTCGCCTAAAAATAATAAATAAACCCCATGAATCACTTAAAAAAAACATACGAATGAAAACC
Organism: Mythimna lalbum; assembly: GCA_949319445.1. Classification (NCBI taxonomy): domain Eukaryota; kingdom Metazoa; phylum Arthropoda; class Insecta; order Lepidoptera; family Noctuidae; genus Mythimna; species Mythimna lalbum. The sequence continues at coordinate 11,027,548 of OX439371.1, read as the reverse complement.
AAATCCTGGCGTCAGAGAGTGAAAAATTAAAAAGTTAAACGTTTAAAACCAAAATGGCGGATGGAATAGTTGAAAGTTTGCAAGCGAAAGTGTTCCGAAACTTTTTAATTTGCGAACGAGCCACGAGTCTAGGCCCCACTGAAAGCGGAAAGCGATTTGAAAGAGCGGAAATATTTTCAACATATTTTTTAAGATCGTCGTTTTATGCTGTTGAGTCCGATATGACCGTAGTGGAATTCCATGCCTGAGTTTGTGTTTTAAAAGTGAAAAGAGGTTACTTCTAGGCAAGCCTGCTCCATCGTCAACCACAACATGGCTTAATACCATCAGGTGAGATATTTATCAATTGCGAGTCAAGCAAAATATAGAAAAAGAAAACATAATAAAAATATTTAGTATCTATAGAAGAACTTGCTGCCACAACGACTGCTCCTGTTGCATCTACTCGTATTGGATTCTAGAGACCCTCACTGAGTCATCAGATCACTTTGTAAAAGATCTTCCAACACTGTTTGTCCCTGGCCATATTAACCATCTATTCTGCGAGCAATGAATGTACATATTCATCATCACTATCATCATTTCAACCGAAAGACGTCCACTTTTGGACATAGGCCTCTCCCAAATGTCGCCATAATGACCGGTCCTGTGCGTCTTCAACCCGTCGGATTCCCGCGACCCTTGCCAGGTCATCGGTATACAATCAACCAAGCAAGCATATTACCAAGCTTAAATCCTCGCTCACAGTGGCACCCCGCCTTTCCCATCGAATTTTTCATCGTCGCGAAGTTGGTGACTAGTCGGAGGTGCTAACAGTCCAAGTTCAACTCGACCGGGATGCTGCAAAAGCTGGAGAAAAACCACCTTTCAATAGCTAATGGATGAGCCAGGAACTCCAAGTTTATATTTAAACTTTGCGTTAAGGTTTTCTGTGTGGATTTTTAAAGTATTTTGAAGAAAATTTTGTTTAGCTACCTTAACAGGTATATACATCCCGCGCCCGCGTCTACATACCTTAGGATTGCATTTGACACCTATGTCACGTTTTTTTTGGTGAGAAAATCATCCAATGACATCCCCCGCCCTTGTGTGGAGCGCGAGATAGTGTCAGACTTTTACTGATTAAAGACCCTCCTGTTCCTTCCTTACTTTCGTCCCAGGGCCCCGGGATCTCTTCCACATCACCCATGCCCCAGTAGGCTTCGGCCCTGTTGGACCCTCCGTGGTTGGACCTTACGGTTTGCTGCTAGGGTTAGGTCCGAAAGGTAGCTCAGCCATGGTACGAAAGGCAACAAAGGAGCTGGAGTGGGTTTTTAGTCAGTAAAAGTCTGACACTATCTCTCGCTCCACCCAAGAGCGAGAGATGTCATTAGATTATTTTACAACCGAAAAAAAAAGATTTTTCTTTGATAAATTTAGATTGCCCAATCAGCTAGTAAATATAAAATATGAATAAATCTATCAATAACGGTCATCACGTAAACAATACTTTTATGACTTTAACTATCTATATGAGCCACTTCCCGAGTTACATCCTGCGGTACCGGAAGCCGCCTGTTACGTCACTTCCGTTCTCCCGAGCGCCTGAAACTTTGCAATTGGAGCAATTTTTCACGTTCACCTACCCTCCACCGGGTAAATTTAAAACAAAGTTTTAAGTATAATTTGGTTAAATCGTTAAAGAGTTATTATTTAAAGATGTATGGTGTAGCTATAGAGTTGTGTTTTATCTATTAGAAAATCGATAGACAATGAAAATCAGATGACATTTTTAGTGTTTCGTACCTCAAAAGGAAAAACCAGAACCCTTATCATCTCTCACTCACGATCACTTTGTTGTCCGTCTTTCTGTATGTTTGTCTGATCTCGAGAACGCGTGATGGTATCTTGTTGAAATTAAAATCAATTCTCAGATCTGCGGTTCCTTAAAGCTGTAAAAAAAATCAAACTTCTAAGTTAACGAAAAAAATAAGATGCGGCTGATTATGTCTCAAGAACGTATATTTCGATGCTCTGAAAGGAGCCGAGGCCCGAGTCCGACTCGTCCTTGCCCAATTTTTTAAAGTAAATATGTTTTCATGATATTAATTCATGAATCCCCAAGCGACCACCGGTGGCCGCGCATCTATTATCTTACTATTGTGTCTCTAATTGACGGTATCTGAAGGGTTAATTTATTTCCGAAATTGTTGGTAAGAGTTACCTTGCTTCTGTGTTCCCTGAGTTGCCCTGGAGCAGAAAGGGCAACTCAAGGAACACAGGAGTATTAGGCTTTTACTGACTAAAACCATAAAGTTTATTCAGTAAAAGTCTGACACTACATCTAGATCTACCGGGAATCGTAGTCTTATGGAGATTAATATAATTTTTAGTTTTCTCTACCTTCAATATAATCTTTTGATAATCTGACCGGATGTAGCTGAATATTTAGTATTTTACATTGAGTGACTCCCTTTACGGTCCGAACTAAGCGTTTCGGCTCGTAGTTTATACCACGTACATTGAAAGACTGCAACCATTTGTTTGCTGCTGTCTTCCCGTCCGATTATAATTTAGGTATCTTCAGGGCTAGAGTGGGCTCTTAAACTAGTGCGCCTCGTCATCAACGATTACATCATTGCTTATCATCAGGTAGGATCGCAGTCAAGCACTAGATTATATCAGTAAATAACAATTGTCAAATATCTTCAAACGTCCCACTAGGTGGACCGATGACCTAGTGAGGGTTGCGGGAGTCCATTGGATGCTAGACGCGCAGGACCATTTGTGGTGACACTTTTCAGCTGAAATGAGGATGATAATGAATCCAAATAAATCTTTCAGTTTTAGATAAGATATGAAAAGTATACATTTCTTTGGACAAGTTATAAATCAAGATTAAACTCAAACAAAATATAATAATACACTAAAACTGAAAACGATGCCTATGAAAAGAAACAAAACAATATAAATAACTCCAAACTAACTTAAAATATAGACATAATTCCATTTTTATACCCTCTCTTTCTGCTCATGGCAAAAACAGCCCAATAATTTACACATTAAAGTCTAAAATCGTGTAACAAAAAGAAACTTTCTTAAGTTACTTCGCGACAATTATTCTTGGTAACGGTAGAGTAGAAAAAGTGGGGGATTTCAAAGGATTGGACCAATTTAGATTTATTTTTCTCCCCGTTTGGGGGTCCGAGAAATAAGTTTTGTTGCCACCTAGCCGGGGAGGCTGGGTAAAGTATGGGTGAAAGAAAGTGTCGTAATTCATTACCTATTTTTTTTTTGTTGCATTTTTTCTTTAATGAATTTATAAATACTTTATTTGCTTGAATATTGTTGTAGTGATTGAAGGAGGGACGAAACGCATGTTGCTAAAAAAGTTATGAGTTTACATGTGGATGGACGGTGGGGGAGAGGGAGGCCAAAGAAAAGATGGATGGATTGTGTGAAAAGTGATATGAAAGAAAAGGGAGTTAGTGATAGCGTGACGAGTGACAGGACAGAATGGAAGAAAAAAACGTGTTGCGCCGACCCCAAATAAAACGGGACAAGGGCAGGAAGATGATGATGATTGTTGTAGTGATTTATATTAATACTACCTTTTGCCCGCAACTTCGCTCGCGTAGATAAAATATAGCATATTTCACTTAGGAATAAAGCAGCTTTCTATTGGTAAAAAAAATTAGCAATCGGACCTACTACTTCCAGAGATTACCTCCTACAAACAAAAAAAAAAACAAACTTTACCTCTTTATCATATTAGCGTAATCAGGCGATATTTTTTTTTGTTTAACCCTTCAGATTCAGATACCGTCAATTAGAGACACAATAGTAAGACAATAGATGCGCGGCCACCGGTGGTCGCTTGGGGATTCATGAATTAAAAAGATGGACATTTTGTATCTGTGTGAATAAACAAAAAAACTTCTAGACCGATTTAAAAAATTATTTCTCAAGGAAATTTGAAATTATAGTCACTGACTGACATAAGTATACATTTTCTACTTTCACGCGGGTGAAGCCGTAGCAAAAACTAAGTGTCATAATAAAACCATGTTTAGGTACATAAGATTCTTGTTTGATTTTTTTCTAATAAGACAACCATGTGCACAGTGACATCGAAAACTATAATGCTTTAAAGAACAGCGGGGTTACCATGACGTTCAAAGTAAGATTATTTTAATCTTGTTTCGGCGTGAGCAAGAGATGGCGCTAGACAACCTGTATAGCTCTGTCTCTTACCCACACTAAAACAAGATTAAAACAATCTTACTTTTAAACGTCATGGTCTAGGTCCAGGTGTCAACAACACTATAATTATCATTATTATTAATACGAGTATTAACATAAAGCTGAAGGTTTATCTTTGTATGTGTGTGTATGTTTGTTACTTTGTTTCCGCTCGAATAGCTGAACAGATTTCGATGAAACTTGGCACACGGATAGCCCATGTTCTGGAATAGTACATGGGACTTTTTATCCCAGAAATGTCCTTGGGATTATTTTCTACGATCGCATGTGAGAATTGACTAGCAGCTGCTAGTTAGCTATAAAAACAATAACAACAAAACAGTGAGATCGGAAACGTTATATAATGTAGAAAACAAATAAATAATTAAGTATTGATTTAGGTGCGAGTAAACTTTTCCACCAAACCATTACCAGATGTCCTAAAAATATACAACGGTCGTACTTTCTCAGAGCCATGCAAGTAATGATTCGGGCAACGATAAAAAATAAAATGGGGTGCCTACCCCTTGTAAAAAGTCGTCTCCTTAACTTTGCAATAGCCACCCTTAGGTAACTGACGAACAGCCCCACAACGTTTATGTAGATAATTATATAAAAATGTCCTACAAAAAGGGTTGAAATTTCGTGTTTTTGTGACGGAATAAAGATTGCTTGATTCTTATTTTTTTTTTAAGTTTTCATAGCAAATGCTTTTTTGTATTTTGGTCCTAACTACGTACATTTTGTTTACGGGATTATAAATTACTGCCAGCCTGCCAGCGACCTGTGTAGAATTAGATATTTATCAGGGGTCTACCCATGTGCCAAATTCCATCCGAAACCATTCAGCCGTTTAAACGTCAATATTCGAAACTTAAAATATTCATTCCAAATAAACATACCATAATAAATAAGCGGCAAAAAGTCGAAGTTATTTGCTTGTAAACGTACATATTTATACACTATCGCACAAACAATTCGTTGTTTTTTTTTTCACTGGTTTATATAAATACTTAGGATACAAAACTACACCAATTTATATCACAATATCCCCTAGGAATCAATTTGTGAGTAAGCAGCTGAACTTCACTCAAAAAATAAAAAACTTGATGTAAAGTTAAGTTGGTATAGATAAATATTTACTTAACCCACAAAATCATTCAGACTTTCTTTCTTAAGTCATTTATAGTTTCTTGTGCATGAGAAGAAAAACAGTTAAAGATACTATTTTATAGCTTTATCATTGGCAACCACAACCAATATATTAAATCTATACCATAAACAATAAACAAAATGCACGTAGAAAGTCAAAGACCGCATTAATAACATGGCATGGCAACATATTTTCTGGGGTTACTTCGGAAACGGATGGAGACAGCAATAGTCTTCTGGAATCACGCCAGGGGGCGCAGACGGTGACGGGATCTTTTATTTGTATGTATTTTTATAGTAAGAAACTGTGTCCTAGGTTCTTATGTCTTTTTAAGAACAAAAAATTAGAGGGTACTTTGATTTTTTTAATGTATTGGCGCCCAGTTATTACTATTATAAAATGTCTACGATATTGACACGCAACTCTCAATAGTATTATGTCTTGTTAGGTGCACAGTAAGCATAAGCAAAATCAGCCTCATAATGTTCCCACTGCTGGGACGCAAGCTTCCTCTCCAGGGCAGGAAATACTAAACAAGACAAAAAAATATGAAACCACCGAGACAGCAGTCAACATAATGTTCCCACTGCTGGAACGCAAGCTTCCTCTCCAGGGCAGGAAATACTAAACAAGACAAAAACATATGAAACCACCAAGACAGCAATTAACATATTTTATTCTTTTTTGGTCTAGTAGCCAATTTTTAATTGATAATATTTGCAGTAGGTAGATACAGAACAATATCTACAAATGATGAACTATAATGTTTATATCTGTTATTATATTGTTCTCATGTGTCTCTGCATCACCCAAAGGTTGACTTTCACTTAAAGCATTAAAATCGCCTCTGTACTTTTGTGTAAATATTAAATTAAATTAATAATTTGTGGTCAGTACAATATATATTCTCCTTTTATACTGCTCTATTACTTTTCATCTTAAAAACAGTCTATCATCAAAAAAATTCTAACTTTACACAATCTAACACTCAAAAAAAAACAACCCAAAAATAACTCCTCTCCAAAATTCTCGACCTACCCTCACTTACACCGTTAATTCTAAACATCGTACCTGTCAAAGCGGACATTATTTTTCTCGTACTAACAAGTCTTGTAGCGTTTCTCATTCCGGGCTTAAATTAAAAACAATTATGAAGGGGGGTGCGACGACCGGCCCCGGGCGAAGCGAGATGAAAAATTAAGACAATTTAAACATAGCCTGGCTATACTTTTATAAGGCTGGACGGTGAGAGGGTAGGTAGAGATGGAGGTGCGGTTTAAGGCAAGATCGTGAGATAAAAAGTGCAATTTTTGAAGAGAACCGTTTTTGTGATTGTTAATGATATTTACACGAATAATAATAATAAAATATTTTATTTTTTTATAATAGTTTTATTCAAAAAAACTAGCTTTAGCCCGCAGCTTCGCCCGCGTACATAAAATATAGCTTATGTCACTCAGGAATAAAGCAGCTTTCTATGTGTGAAAAAAAATTAGCGATCGGCCCAGTAAACTAAACAAAAAACATGAAAACAAACTTTACCTCTTTATAATATTATATTCATCATTTCAGCCGATACACGTCCACTGTTAGACATAGGCCTCCCCCAAGCGTCGCCACAACGAACGTTCCTGTGCGTCTCGCATCCATCGGTTTCCCGCAACTTTCAACATTATATTAATGTAAGATATTATAGTATGTTTTTATGCGTAGAAAATATCAATTTGTCCCAGACTATATGGAAAAGGAAAACCTTTGGAGTTCAATAACAAACAATGTGATGTTTATTTAATACAATATATTTGATGAGATAAGATAAGATCATTTATTTGTATAAACATGTACTATGTTAATTCATGAATCCCCAAGCGACACCCGGTGGCCGCGCATCTATTGTCTTACTATTGTGTCTCTAATTGACGGTATCTGAAGGGTTAAGATGGTGATAATGTTAATACTGTTCAAGCCGTTAACCGGCGAGATGTCTTGGTACTAAGAGCTGATTTTTTTGTCGTCAGATTATTATTTTTTTGATTAATACAAGGGTCCATATTCTGCCACAACATAACAAAAAAAATACAAATATTATCTTATATTTTGCACATATAACACATAAAACACGATTTGCCGTTGTGTGGAATATCATTAAAAAAAAATCGCAAAACTACAAAGAACTTTTTTGGTTCATCCCATCCATATTATCAAATAAAATTTATCAAAACTAAAAACTCCAATCCTTAGTTCATCTTAAATAAAAACTCATTATTAAAAAAACAAACGTATATTCCTTTCATTATTCAAGAAATAAACAAGCCTCGTTTTCACAACTCAAAACAAATCTTCGTTACCAAGAATGGTAATAAAAAACAGACCGATTACCTCAAGTCAAAGAAACAAATTAACATAACCACCTACAATAAGATAAGACGCCCCCCCCTTCCCCCCAAGACAACAAAAAAAAACAAGAAAAAGACGGAAATACCACCCTTCTAAAGAAAGACAGAGAGAGAAAATCGCCCCGCGAAAAATTAAGATTCAAATAGTAAGAAAATTAAAATTCGCGGAGCGGTCAGCTTTGCGTCTCGTTTCTTCTTTCCGCTTTCGTATACATCCATCTCTTTCCCTCAAAAAAAGATGGGGTTGATCTGACTTCCATCAAGCAGGGATGAAATGCCCTTATTGGAATGGTAATGACAGTATTTTGTAGACTCCCTGGTGTTGAATAATTAAAACAGAGAACTATGAGGCGTTTTATATTTACGTCAGACCTTGTATTTTTAGAAGTTTGTTTAATTGGTAGGTAATAACTTTGACGATGTAGAGATGCATAGTAAAAGCCTTTATGATTGACTAGCTTGTGTCAGCGGATTCGTCCGCGTGAATGTAGAAAATTATCCCAAGGAAACATACTTCTGGGATAAAAAGCATCATCATCATAATTTCAGTCGATATACATCCCGTGTTGGACATAGGCCTCCCCCATGAACAATTCTGTGCGTCTCGCATCCATCGGCTTCCCACAACCATCACCAGGTCATCGGTCTACCTTGTACGCAAAATACGCGCCTTAGTCGAGGAGTTGCGGATAACAACCCGTTTTACCTATCGGTCTACATTATAGGAGGCCTTCCAACGCTGCGTCTTCAGGTACACAGTCGCCACTCCAGAACCTTTCGGCCTCAATGGGCATTTGTTCTGCGAGCAATGTACCCTGCCCATTGTCATTTAGTAATAAGATGTGCTAATTCAAGTCATAGCCGCGGGCTGTGCCTGCGGACAACGAGCAATAGGAAGCTCGCCGTCCGGTAAAAACTAAACTGGAGTCGACGGCGCGTAGTGTTCTGTATATGCTGCGAGAACATTTGTCAAAGCGACCGAGGCTCTAGAACGCAACGGGTAAATGAAGAAACATAGATTGGTTTTAGTCATCCTCCACCCCAGAGCGGGAGAAGTCATTTAATGATTTTGCACCTCAAAAAAGGACAGCCCTTCTGCCAAATTTTATTCAAATCCGATAAACAGTTTTAACGTAAAAGAGTACACACACATGCATAACACTGTCGTGTATAAAAGGTGTAAGGGACAGGTCTCCGCAAACATTAAGTGCTTGCTCAGTAGACGAAACTGAACAACCTACAACAAAAAAAAAAAATACAGGAAACGAACAAAAAATCGGCCTTGCCATACAAATTGTCCAATCATGTTAGTGATTTTGTTGGTGCGGCAAAAAATCTTACGAAACGCGTGACAGCATCGCTGCAAAAAGTTGTCGTCACATAGGCGAGAGCCTTTAGACATTTAATTGACGATACCTAATTCGAGCATGTGTGTGATTATAATAAGCAAGGTCTGCTTTAAAAAGAACTGCATCTGCTTTTTTTCGTTTGATGCCAGGAAATCATCAAATAACTTCTCCCACTATATCTATGTGGAACGAGAGGTATACAATATTCAATACTTTATTTCATTACTAGCGACCCGCCCCGGCTTCGCTCGGGTGTAATGCTGATACTAAATATACTTCACTTTATTATACATAATTATTTAAACCTTCCTCTTGAATCACTCTATCTATTAAAAAAAACTGCATCAAAATCCGTTGTGTAGTTTTAACCCTTCAGATACCGTCAATTAGAGACACAATAGTAAGACAATAGATGCGCGGCCACCGGTGGTCGCTTGGGGATTCATGAATTAAAGATTTAAGCGTACATAGGGATATAGGGACAGAAAAAGCGACTTTGTTTTATACTATGTAGTGATTTTCGTATGTACATTTTACATAGATGGTATAACAAATAGTCAAAGATCAATATGGACCATGTCCTGTACAGCAAAATTATTAGAAACGTAATTTCAGACTCAGTGCTTGCCGCGAATGCTGACGCGATACCCACATTTGCTACCAAATACTAACGTACTACCAAAACCATTAGAATTTGTTAAATGTGTAAAACAGAGTGACAATATACGGAAACATGGCTTAACAGGCTTGGTATCTAAACGAAAAAAATAATAATAATAAGGCAAGTTGTCAAAGTTGCAATTATTTTCAAGCAATTTATTTCAAGAAATTATAACAACTATTTTCAAGCTCTATTGATATTGACATTGGCAGAATAGTCGACATCGGCTCTATTTTCCATTAATACAAAATAGAACAGAATAGATATGCTATCAAGTAATTTTTAAAGTACAAGTTGACCTCCAAAGCCAACTTCTGTATACATATACAGCAGCATAATATATACCTGCCGTGACACTAACTTAAACAGCAGAAAACGAAGTTACAGAATCAAACTCTGTGTAAAATCTACTACTCTTCCCCGCGAACTTTACTACAAACACGGTCAAGGCCAAATTCATTCATAATACTATGTCATATACGTACATACATATATCTACCTACTTACTGTAACACGTAATTTTCAGCTGATAACAAAGAAAAACTTGCCACGGCAAATTCGACTTTAAATGAAACAAAACCCATTTTATATTAAGCTCAATTTTTCTCAAAATAATTAAAACAACGCTTCGTCAAAATGTTACTTGATCAAAGGGGGTACACAGTAAAAATGTCCCCCCTTTCTACCCCCAAGGGGTGAGGGGGTGAATGGGGGCGTTCGTTTCTTTGTCCCGCGTTATCTATACAATTATTTGAAGAAAGTAAAGTCTCACAAAAAGATAGCAAGGCTGGACGTTCGCTGGGTAGCGACCGTCGCTGCTTTTTAGAAAATCGGTTTAATTTTTGCGATATAGGAAACCATTTTTTTTTTCAGTGTCATTGCGTTAATCTTTTTATATATCTGAGACTAATTAATATTATTGTATAAAAAACTATCTTTAATAGTAAGTTTTCCTATAAAAATTGAAATTAGTTTTTTTTTAATTAGGAAATCCTATCTATTCTACTTTAAAAAAAGGTATTTCTTAGCATCATATTTTTATTTCGACTATATTATTAGTTACACCCTACTTAACCCAACTTTTCTGCACACTTCCACCATTCAAAAAATACTAACAAAACAATATTTTATATTCCAGGGCCACTAAAGAGCACCAACTCCTTCGCCGGACGCCCTACAAAAACGATGCTCTAAAGGGGAGTCGTGGCAAAAATGACGCTCCGGAATAAAATAAATACTCCACCATTATAACCAGACCTGCCTCCCCCTCCTGTACTAAAGAAACCAGCTAATAGAGGGGAATCTTAAGGCTTTGGTAGAGGTCTTGAGAACTGGTCGAGATAGAAGCGAAGAATCTATTGTATATAGCTAGGTGGCGTGGAGAGGTAAAAATTTGTTGGTTGATATTTTTTTTAATGGAAGGTTTTTAGTATATCATAGGGTATTAGGTAAATGGTGCCTTATTTCCTTGTAACATTAAATTCTATTGTCAGTTTTGTTTTAATTTGTGTAATTTGAAAAAAATATTGAAATCTAGGTTAAAACACTGTTCTATGAACAGTCAGAAGGTTTTTATCCAGGCAATGGTCAATTAATACAAATAGATTGTTGATGGTTTAGGAATATTAGAGATCTTTACCAATTACAGAGCACAATATCATATTTTTACCTAATTAAAAATCGCGCCTAGAACATGATTCTTATTTAGACTTATGTAAGGCCGTAACGTAGCCAATAATATAATAATATTTTCACAACAAAAACCATTCGAAATGTTGTTACCAATTTCTCACTCGAAAAATAATTAACTTACTTTTCCCACCCTGAGTGAACTGAGAGAGGAGGTAGTCTGTTACTGACCAAACCCACATATGTACCTTCAGTTGCCCTTTGCGTTTCAGGCAGCGGCACAAGCATATATCTATAGGTACAAAACTCAATCTACATGCAAAGCGCGCTCGAGGAACGCACACATAGACACCGCTCACGGACACGATATCTCGGAGCGCCTCGGCCCGCTCGTCGAACAGTTCTGGCTCAAACGCTCATTAGTGTGCATCCACCGAGCGTAGGTATAAAAAGTCAAGTACATACATGAGATTGTCTTCTGTACCTATCTATTTTGTGGCAGCGGTGAGTCTTTCGAACAATACCACAGAAGACTAATTTAACTATAAAAGCATACTAGTCATAAATGTGGTAGAAACAAGTCATTATTCCCTCCTTGGAATCAGTTACATACATTATATAATGTACTATCAAAGACACTTTCGCCTGACCACAGCTAAATTCATTTTTGCTTGCACTCAAAACGAAAACTTCAAAGGGTTTGGTTTGGCGCCACGCCGCAGGATTTAAGCGAATATTTTTTTAAGTGATTAGGCAGAAATGACCACGATGGTACATACGTAAGTAGATATTAGAGCTCTACTATTTCCTAGTTAACTTTGACGTAAATATTAATTTAAACTGAAAACTGTTGTGACTTAATTTTGTGATTTATTTTTTAATTTTAATTTTTGATTCGACTTCTATTTTTTTTGTATTTTTTTTTTTTGGTTTGACATTAAATGTTATTTGACAATTCTGTATAAAATAAGACTTGTAAGAAGCCCTTACCAATAAAATACTATGACTACTATTACTATGACTAGTTATGTACCATTTCACATTTTTCTGAAGTCATATTAAATAACCGTTTCCACATTGCCAATAGGTACCTAAGTTTCGCACCTCTAGATGATCCGTGAATGGCGATAGGTAGTTAGTTTTCTAACGAGTCAAGCGCTGTTTGAGCCTTGATGACACCTAGCTAGAAATTAGCCAATTGATTTATACAGATAAACTTTTTTATACAATCTCTAGATTTGGAAAACTTGGACAAACTAGAAAACTTCAACAAGATGAGTAAAAATTCTAAGTACTTACACTGAAAAAAAAGAATTGTTGAATGTACTAAAGTACCGTAGGTTGAGTAATGAACTGCCACAGTCAACCCTTTTCATAGTTAATTTTACTATAACAAGAGTGAATTTAACAAAATCCACTTTGTTGATTTAGGTACATAATCAACCAGTTCTATTTGGTAAAATCAACAATTTCGTGTGTAGGACCATATCAACCCGCGGATTTGATCAAATTCACGCGGAATTTAGTAAAATCAATCATTCTTTTTTTCAGTGTACTGAAAACTACAACTGCTAAGCTCGCTCTTAAAAATGCTCTAGTACTTAAATTTGCTTTCAAATCAAACTAAAACTTTATTCCCTCAATAAATAAAATACTCATTACTATCAGTAATGCTTCACTCAATAGTTATAAAGCGTCCGGTCACAATTCGCAGACGACTAGGGTACGACTCGAAGTGACTCGCCATTTTCGCACTGTAAACACCATCGATCATTGTGGCGACACTTGGAGGCCTATGTCCAACAGTGGACGTATGTCGGCTGAAATGATGATGATGATAATGAAACACCTCGCTAGGTACTAAACTAGGTTTACATAAACTAATATACTACTCTGTCAAGAAAGTACCGGGAAAAGATCAATAATACACAAAATGTCTGTTATTCATCCAAATTTATTTTATCACCTTCAAAGTATGCTCCTTTAGAAACGATACACTTGCGCCAACGAATAATCCATTCATCAAAACATTTTTTAAACGCTGCTTCCTGAATTGAGTTCAGTTCTCGCCGCGAATTCTCCTTTATGTCTTCTATCGATTGAAAACGGGTGCCACAAAGTGGTAATTTGAGTTTAGGAAAAAGAAAAAAGTCAGCAGGAGCCATGTCTGGTGAATATGGTGGTTGCTGGATGGTATTTGTTGAGTGTTTGGTCAAAAATTCGTTCACAATGATAGCCTTGTGTGAAGGCGCATTGTCGTGGTGCAAAATCCAAGAATTTTCTTTCCACAAATCTGGCCTTTTTCGTCGAATTTGCTCTCTTAAACGCCGCATAACGCTAAAATAATATTCTTTATTTACCGTTAGACCTTCCGGTAAGAATTCAGAGTGCATAACACCGCGATAGTCAAAGAAAACAGTCAACATGACTTTGACTTTTGATCGACTTTGGCGTGGTTTTATCGGTTTCGGATCAGTTGGAAAGCGCCACTCCGAAGCTTGTTGACTAGTTTGCATGTCAAACTCGTAAACCCACGTCTCGTCACCAGTAACAATGCGTTTCATGAATGTTGGGTCCGAACTGACTCGTTCTAGCATGTCCTCAGCGACTTTCATGCGATTGAGTTTTTGGAGAAAATTCAGATCTTTTGGGACTAGCCAAGCAGCAACATGTTTCATACCCAAATGATTAGTTAAAATGGTACGGATCGACTCGTGAGATACAGAAAGTTCGGCGGCTATCTCTCTCAGAGTTGCATGGGGATTTTCAGACACTATTTCCTTCACTTTTGCGATGTTAACTTCAGTTGCAGACGTTTACGGCCTACCAGAGCGAAGCAAATCTTCCATCACATCTCGACCGCTTTTGAACGCTTTGAACCACTCATAAGCACGAGTTTTTGATAAAGTCGATTCACCGTAAACCTTCTGTAACATTTTCAGTGACTCCGAACACGAAATTCCATTGGCGATGCAAAATTTAAGACAAACTCTTTGTTCGATATTTTTGTCCATTATGAAATTCGCAATACACACTATATATGATATTACTAAAACCAGCACTGTATTTAATATAAATAACAGATGCAACTCAAACTCCGCGCCAAAATGGAAAACAGTTGTGCCAATCTAACAACTACAAAAAAACAAAAATTTGAATTTGGAACCATAAACAAATCATCCATTCCCGATACTTTTTTGACTGAATGTAATATTTCCTGAAAAAAAATTGATCGTGTCTGCCTAAAAGATGACATCATTTAAGCCGAAAGAACACTGCTGGATATCCCAAGGCCTCCCTCAAGCGTCGCTACAACGACTGGACTAGTGTGTGTTGCATCCATGCTTGTGAGTGTGGTAGGGCTATAATATTATAACCTCAATGAGAAAGTTGTAGCTACTAAATATTTTAAATGTGCCTACAGTACCCCTGCCGAAGAATCGCCAATCTTAACTGGCAGTGTCCAAGGCAATTGGTCGCAGAACAGATGGTCGATAAGTACGAAAGGTTCTGGAGTAGCAACCGCATACTGGCCGACGCAACATTGAAAGGCCTCTCAGAAGGTGGACCGATGACCACGATGACCAATCATTGGACCTTGGGGAGGTCTATGTACAACATTGGACGTCTTTCGGCTGAAATGATGATGAGGTACTTGTACTTGAAATTTTCTTTCATAACAAAGTAAAATTTTACTCTCCCAATAAATAGAATACTCATTACAATCAGTAGGTATAAAGGCGTCCGGTCACGACTCGGAGACGACTCGGGCACGACTCGAAGGGACTCGCAATTTCCTATCTGACTGACAATTTCCTTGGCTCCCGATTTTAATATAAAACGAGTGAAAAAACATCGCATCGCCCCCGACTTCTGTAGACGGTGGTAGGATAGTGTGGATAAGACCTCTCTTTTTTTAGATTTTAATTTGCTGCAGATTCATAAAAGCTTACATTTGGCTCCATTTAGATAGTTGTAATTTGTCCAATAAGAAAGTAAAATAATCTTTCTCACCTCAATTTACCATCGATTCGAATTTCTATTACTCATTCATATTATGAGATCGTCACAATTTGATTAAACTGCCATTTTGCGAAGTATTTGTTTTCCGACGGGCAAATCTTCATTTTGGTCACCAGTGGTACACCAACGCCCTGTAAAAGTCATGCCAGGTAGGGTGCGGCACCAGTGCGCGTAATTAGCTTGTTAGAAAGAGCTAATAAGCTATTACTGTTTTGTTTCATCAGTAGCCTAGTGTGAGGTGGCCACTGGTGCACCCTGCCAGGTCAGCTTATACCACATCTAATCCTAAACCCTTGACCATCGAAAGCCAACTTCTCCACACAAAAATTCTCCACATCCACTTCCTGCTCGCGTAGTTCCGCTCAGTTCTGCGCTATTTTGCACAGTTCTCAAATGGCATAAATCTAAAAAAGTGTTTATTTAAAATATCTAAATAACATTAGGTATGTAAAATGAGAAGCTGACTGACAGATCGACACACAGCCGAAACTACTTGTTCTATTTTGCAAGGTTTCCATTTATGACATGGGTGAGCACTAAGAGACGTTTACTCAAAATTCTCTCCTAAGGAGATGAAACGGGGACTACAGTTTGTATGGAGAAAACTACGTTCACGCGGCTAAAGCCACTGGCAGAAGCTAGTAAAGTATAAAAGAAAAAAGTTACTTTTTAAACGACTGATCTCATCCACTCTATTCCTACGCTCCTTTCAAAATGGCTTTGGCGAGAGAAAGAAAAGTGGTTCGCGATGGCCGCTCCCTCCCCGCCCCGCGCCACCCCGCACCCCGCAACACCCCCGGGCCGCCGTGTTATTTTACAAAAGATGCTGTTTTATTCAAGTCGCCATTGTATTTTTGTATAAAATATCGTTGCCTTTAATTTAAAAATGTCTGTTGAAGAAAATAGAGAAATTCTTCTTGATTTTTTTCTTTTTAACCCTTCAGATACCGTCAATTAGAGACACAATAGTAAGACAATAGATGCGCGGCCACCGGTGGTCGCTTGGGGATTCATGAATTAATGTGAAACAGTTCTGTTTGCAATCGTGCATGTCGTCTTAGCTGAAAAAACTGATAGTTTTATTTTCTTTTTTAACATACTATAGGCTCGCGTTTGATCATTATCTCACCTGATGGTAAGCGATGATGTGGTCGACGACGATGCACGCATATCTAGAAGCAACCTTTTCACTCTTGACTTAAAAAGACCCTTCAATTATAGCCATCAGTAAACACAGACTGTGGCAGGGAATTCCACACCATATCTGTACGCATAATAAATGTGTACCTTTGTTTTACTTTTTTTTAATCCTTCCTAATATTATAAAATTGAAAGCGAGTTTGTTTGTTTGTTACTTCTTCACGCCTAAATGACAAAACCGATTTTGATGAAACTTGATACACGGATGAACCATGTCCTGGAATAGGACATAGGATACTTTTTCCCGGAAGTATGTTCCCTTGGGATAAGTTTCTGCAATCACTCGGGCGAAACTGCTGGGTGCAGCTAGTATTTTATAAAAGGGAAAATGTGAAACGCTTTGTACGTATGAGTGGGATCTCTATCATGTTCCGGTAAATAACGATATTTCCTTTTTAGTTGTAATTTTCACATAGCTGTGGAAAAAAATCTAGGTACGAAAGTAACCCTTCGTTCCTCAAGCTCAAGTTACATTATACTAGTTGCTGTCAATGGCTTCGACCGGTGGATAGTTTAAAATTATCCGAAGGGGATATACTCCCGGGAAAAATTCTTCATTAAAAATGCCGCCCTGTCTATTTATGAATAGGTCAAACCATCACGTGCGCAAACCCGCCGAAACAGGTAAACAAACACAAATGGTTGTAGTCCAATCAAATTTTCTCATACACAAGTAAAACTGCTCATAAAACCTTGAAAAAAAAATGTAATGTTCTTTTTTCACAGATTTAGGTCTTTTAAATTAAAAATCATTTGGGGTGTCTGAGGTTTTGCGCATTTAACGTTACACGTTGTATATCAGCGTCATAATGTTCCCACTGCTGGGACTCAGGCCTCCTCTCTAGGAGAGGGAATGGGCAATAATCTACCATGCGGGCTCGGGGCTGGTTGGTGGATGTCACATGTCTTCGTATTTTTGGTTCTAGGACATGCTGATTTCCTCACGATGTTTTCTTTCACCGTTTAGAGAACAGTCTGATAAGTGATAATAAATGATTTAATTAGTATTATGAAACTTTATTTAACTTCTTCAACAACAAATAAATTTAACTTAATTAAAACTAACTTAAAAAATAAAAATAAAACTCTAAAGAACTAAAAAAAAATGGCAATTTAAAGTAAGGCGTCGAAAAATTCCTCCGCCTCGCTGTCGACTGGTAATGTACCCAAAAGACTGGCGGCATTGCCACGCTGAATGGCAATCCTTTGACCGAAGTAAAAGCCAGCCTTTGGGTCAAGCGTAGTGTCAACGAGGCGTTTCGAAAGTTCTTTAAATAATTTGTGAGCACTCGGACCCCACGATCCGAGAGTGATTATGATAAAGCAGCTTACTAATTTATACCTTATGGTTTTTTCAGGTACAACGCTGAAGCCAACAGAATGCGTCAAAAACAAGAAAAACAAGCAAGCAAGTGGTGGATCGACTGTGAATGAAATTATGATGCCAATAAGAAGAGCTACAGTGAAGCTACCATTATGCGCAATACTCACTTAAGTCGTGCTTATGTTTAACTTACCACCAGATATAGTAACATATAACAGACAAAAGTTATTATGAATATTAAAATTTTGCTTGCATAATAATATTGTGATGAATTTATATTTTAATTTAATAGTTTATTTTTTTATCTTAATAATTTGTATGTCAACTGACAAAACATAGCGCACTACCTAATTTTTAAGATCTTGTATATAATTACCACCTATGTTTACGAATAATAAGTGATTCTGATTCTGACAAAAATAGTAAATGATCACCAAAATTAAACCCGTATTTTAATGTAAAATTATGCGTAAAACCTTAGACACCCCAAATGATTTTTAATTCGATTGACCAAATTATGTGAGGAAAAATTAAATTAAAAATAATCAAGGGTTTTATGTGCAGTTTTAGGTTTGTGCACGTGGTGTCTTGACCTATTCCTAAATAAACAGGTCGACGTTTTTAATGAAGATTTTTTTTTTAAATGTAACCTATATTAAAAAGTGGTTTAATTGATAGTGCTCGTTATTCTGATCACACTAATCTGAAATTAGTGTTTTGTTGTTTTTTTAGTGTTACACCTTGTATGCTTGGTGTACGCCTGCGCGAAGCTATTATGCATTTTCTTGGTTGCGCGAACTGGCAGCATCGCCTTGGCGTCCCAGTGGTGTACGGGCCTTATTGGTACAAGGGAAAGTAAAAGAGGCAAAAGTTCTCGCGACCGATATCCCCCCAGATGAACATACCTCATTATCTACGAAGTGATAGAGAAGTCTTGCAAAAGCCGACACCAACCTACCAGACGATCTATGACCACGACCACTTCGTCAGGAGTGAACGAATAAGCCTGGTCGCCTTTTTGAGGTGGCTTTTTTGTGGCTCGTGTGCGGCGATGTCTCCACAAAAAAACGCTTGAAGCCGCTTCAAGGTTCTCCGGCCACAAGCTGTCGCGCGCTTCAGCTGTTTTTTTGCGGCGGCTTCTAGCTTTTTTGTGTGGCCGCTTCTAGCATCTTTTTGTGTCAGTATTTTTTTGAGTTCCGTGTGCGGGGACCGTTAGATGTATTTATTACCCGAAAAACTTATATTATTAGCAAAAGGAAAAGTGTTTTTACACAAAATAAAATACAACCCACTTCAAAAACAAATCAGAAATGCAAAATAACTTTAAATTCAGAAGTGGTGTTTCTAGTTTTGTTACGTCATTTTTGACACCGACTTCAGAAATAATAGTTATTTTGCATTTGTCGTTGGTTTTTGAAGTCTTGAAAGTAAAACTCTAAACATTGAACTGTTAAACACACAAAGTTTTAATAGGTGTTTTCTGTTTTCCGATTTACTAAAGCTCTACCACAAGCTCTTAACGCAATCCATTTTACGAGTGTTTTTCAGGAAACGAAAAAAAAATCAGGTATACAAAATTATAAACTTGATTGGACAGTTTGTAAAGTTTTGTGTACAATAAATAAAGAATAAATAACTGCCAAGAAATAATCTGCCTGCTATGAACTTAAAGTGGTACATCATGACTCACATTTTCACTGTTTTTCATACAACCGCTCATAACTGATTATGACGTTATTACACATTTTTCATTCGATATTTTGGAAACACAGCATCTTATGGATATTATCTAGGTTTCTATAGAAACCAATTTCTAAATTTGTGTAAAACTAATCCAGTAAAAACCTCTGAAAATCTCCTATTTTGTACGAACTTTGTATCTTCATAATTGCCTAAAAATTAAACTCAAAAAAGTAATCCTCTATAGACCTTGCAAATTTTATTAAGATTCTAAATGACGACAATTTTTTCCAAAAACTTGTAAGGGTTTAAAAAAACAGCTATTTCCTGGAGCAAGTTTAGTGAAATTTTCGAGTAAATCTCGGAATTACCGAATACTAACAGAGTTTTCAGGCGTTATCCCTCTTTTTTGCGTTGCCTTTTCATCAAACATAATAATAATAATAATAATAATAATAATAACGTTTATTTTCTCACCACAAGCCAAAAAATACATATAATTTTATACTAAAAACCATTGCTGGCAATTTTTGGTTGTGGATCGCTGGTGCCTGTGGAAGGTAGTAACACCTGTAATACAGGTCACCAGGTCCCCACCTGTTACAAATTACATAATTAGTAGCTTACATATTAATACAGCAAGTAAGACAGATTAAAATTTTTTTGTGAGTTTAAAAACCACAAGAAGTAAATGACTAAAGACAGTAGGAATATAAAATTAAAATAGCCAATAAGTAACAAAAGTATATATGCATGGAGAGTTTTTAGTGTATGTGTGTGTATGAGAGTGTTATGGTGAAATATTATATATGTGTAGGTATGTATGGGGAGGTTATGGTGTATGTATGTGTGTGAGAGAGTGTTATGGTGAATATGTATGTGTGACAGAAAAGATGTTTTGGAATTTGTGTGATTAGACTAATACGTCCAAGAGAGCTTCAGTGGCAGCATATGTTTGGCTTTGAAGCCAAGCTTGTAGAGTGAGCTTAAAATTATGTTTGTTTAATGAGTGCAAGGAAAGAATACGGTGTAATTTATTGTATAGATGTGGACCAAGGAAAATAAAGAATTTGTGACTAAAATATGTTTTTAGTGGAACAGCTTTAGCTACCAGATGGTTGCGGCGATTTTTTTCCTGCGA
The DNA here is from genome assembly GCA_949319445.1 of Mythimna lalbum. Classification (NCBI taxonomy): domain Eukaryota; kingdom Metazoa; phylum Arthropoda; class Insecta; order Lepidoptera; family Noctuidae; genus Mythimna; species Mythimna lalbum. The sequence goes on along the minus strand of OX439371.1, from coordinate 11,006,771 downwards.
ATAGTTAGTAATAGCGTGTTGTTTGATAGCAGTGGCCAATACAAATAATTGCCTAACTGTTAGAACCTGGCAATATTCATAGAGCTTAATGGTGGGATAAAGTCTTGGCTTGAAACAGCACACCTTAAGGACGGCTCTCTGTGCGCGTTCTATCTGGATGCAGTGAGATTTCGCTGCACCACCCCAGGAAGAGATACAATAGACCAGAACCGATTGGCACAAGGCTTGATATGTCATTTTCATTATAGCAGCATCCGAATTTTTATTATAATTTACTAAAATACACTAAACGTAATTTTATTCATCTAACAGCTACTGAACGGTCACCGGGGTAATTGCTATAATTAAGAGGGTCCTTTTCCACGCGCCTATCGTAAACATGGAAAATGGTTTAAAAGCTTGTTACTTCAACGTTCGTTCGTTCGTTCGTTGTAATCCAACGCGATGTTTGACGAAAAGGCAACGCAAAAAAAGAGAGATAACGCCTGGAAACTCTGTTAGTACCTATTCGGTAATTCCGAGATTTACTGGAAAATTTCACAAAACTTGCTCCAGGAAATACCTGTTTTTTTAAACCCTTAAAGTTTTTGGAAAAAATTGTCGTCATTTAGAATCTTAATAAAATTTGTAAGGTCTATAGAGGATTACTTTTTTGACTTTTTTAATTTTTAGGCAAATTATGAAGTGTCAAAGTTCATACAAAATAGGGCCATTTTCAGAGGTTTTTACTGGTTTAGTTTTACACAAATTTAGAAATTGGTTTCTTTGGAAAACTAGGTAATATCCACAAGATACTGTGTTTCCAAAATATCTAATGAAAAATGTGTAATAACGTCATAATCAGTTATGAGCGGTTGTATGAAAAACAGTGAAAATGTGAGTCATGATGTACCTTAAGAGACCTTGATGCATGTATACTACAAATAATGCATATTATATTAAACAAGATTGTTTTGATATAAACTAGCACTTGTTGCGATCCCACCTGATAGTAAGCAGTTAAGCAATCGTTGATGATGAATAACACTATAAAAGAACCTATTCACTCTAGCCTTGAAGACACCTAAACAGGGTAGTTTCCAGAGGAGGGGCCCATCTGGGTCGAAGCCTACCGGGGTCGGAGTTATCCGAAAGGAAACTAGAGCCCCGGTATGAAGGCTAGAAGGAACGGCGCGGGGTTTTTAGTCAGTAAGAGTCTGACACTGTCTCCCGCTCCAACCAAGAGCGGGTTTCGTCAATGATGATTTTCCCCGTCGAGAGAAAAAAAAAGGGTCAAAATAACTACATTTTATTTAGTCCGTATTTTAGACAATACAAAAATATTGGACACGTACTTTTTCTCTTTTCGATTAAACAAAAAATAACAAAGATATAGCCCATTAAAGTTACGTGTGACGTCACCCTGTACGAAAAAATGCAGCACGGGCGTGACGTTACACGTAACTTTAATGGACTATATCTTTGTCATTTTTGGTTTAATTTACAAATAAAAAATACGTGTTCCTTATTTTTGAATAATCTAAAAGAACTTCTTGCTTACTCTAATTATTCCGAATTACATTTTTTACGGCAACCAGCCTATTAAAATCAGACGGGAAGACCGCAGCAGACAAATTCTTCAAGAACACTCAACGCATCGGTTAACCAAACCACTTAATGGTTTAACTTAACAAATCGTAAATCCCGTTTCAACAGCAAGGATAACATAACCTCCAAGTTATTCCTAAGTAATATTTAAGTGCTACAATTTAGAAGATCCATAGCAAAAAGCCTTTTCCTCTACGATTGATTTGTATTTCAAAGATAAGTAATTAGGAGCCCACTCCGGGCCAGATCCATAAATCCAAGAGGTGGGGCGGGTCCTCCCTTGAAAAAAGGGGGTGTTCTTCTTATATTTAAATATCGAACCCCTTCCGGGTAGGTGCCACGGTTTTTCCAGTAAAAGGGGTAAGTGACAGAAGCAGGGAATTTGAGTGCGGTGGAGTTGTTTGTGAATTTTTTTAATTATATTTTTTTTTCCTGTTATTCTTTTGTGTTACTTAATTTATTTTGATTGTGAGCAAACAGGTTAAATAGTTGTTTATTTGTTTATCTCCTACTAGCGATCCGCCAATGATACAGCACGTATTTTGACATCTTTGCAATTTTTGCTTTTACAAGAATATATTGGTGAAAACTGCATGAAAATCGGTTTAGTAATTTTTGAGTTTATCGCGTTCATACAAAAAAAAAATGAAAAAAAAATGTTTTTTAAGGATTTAAAGAAGCGAGCGTTTGAAAAAAATATAATGCCATGTTATCTTGGTTAACGTAAAGAATTTGTTTTTTCACTATCGTGATGACTGTATTTTATTTGTAATTAACGAACAACCTGTACATGTTAAAGTGTGTACATTTTACTATTGAAAATAGAATCATCTTTGCTCACTACCTCTGTAGCAATGCGGCAAGAGTCTACATATACAGCGAACATGTTAAATAACATTTTTTCATTATTGAATAAATATATGTAAAAAAACCAACTCGTCTAACATTTTAATTAAAGAAAAAATAAAACAACATAACACCACTCCACAGTATTCCCTGTCCCGTCTCAAGATGGACTTAAGAAGCAAAAAGGAAAGAGTCTAAGGGGTGGCCCCCGCCCGCCGAGCCCATTGGAATACAGAATAATAATCGCCGAAAGAAACGGGGGGAGGAAAAATATAAGTACAGTCCTAGCCGTATCTCCTTCAGATATTAAAATTTGTTCAAGAAAACGGCCTCGCCAGTTTCAATTTTGCTAAAATAAAATTATTTTGAACCGACAAATGTCGGACCTCTCCATTGTTCATTGAGACGTTTGTAGGATGTACACAGATCTTTAATGTTGTAGCCTAGACGGTAGCGTTTGTTTTCTCTGTTTATTGTGAATGTTTTCCTTGAAGTGTAAGGAAAATTCCGCTTTTTTGGACGTTGAAATGGAAATGGAGGCTTTATTTTGTTAAATGGAACGTATTTTAGAAAGGACTGCGTAAGGAATAGGTACTAACTGAGAGTTACTTTCGTTAAAGATTGAGGATTAGTGTTAGCATTTTTGCAATGGTTAATTCATGTTATGTAATTCTATCACCATCATCATCATTTCAGCCGAAAGACGTCCACTGTTGGACATAGGGCTACCCCAAGTTTCACCATAACGACCAGTTCTGTGCGTCTCGCATCCATCAGATTTACGCGACGCTCACCAAATCATCGAGACCGAGTTCTCGATGATGATGTGATTTGGTCGCGCCCATAAGGTCCGATGATCCGAGGACCATCGGACCTTATGGGAGGCCTTCCAACGAAGCGTTTTCCGGTCTAATTCTAATTCTATATTCATTAATATTAGGAGGATGGATTTGTATATAATTAGTGAATCAATTCAAAAACTACTAGACCTTCCCTAGCCTTTGCCCAACTAGCTTGGAGTCAGATTAGAATCTACCGGATCGTGGCAGTGCAAATTGCTCGTAGAACAGGTGGTCAGTGGGGCCGAAAGGTTCTAGAGTGGTGACCGCGCTCCGGAAGACTTAGCGTGGACCGATGACCTGGTGAGTGTGGCGAAAATGCGATGGAAGCGTGACGCACGGGATCGGTTGCTTGCGGTGACACTGAGAGGATGCTTATGTCCAATAGTGGACGTCTTTCGTCTGAAATGATGATGATGATGACATTGAGCGACTGCCTCAGACTTCCACAAACCAGTTACTGGGCAACATGATACTCCATGGATAGACTGATGGCTTAGATAAACTTTCTGCTGTCTGATTACCTGTAACGTTAATTTGACAAATACGAAACTTTCCTAAAACCATATTTTGAAACCTCTGAGTTTACGAGTTCAGTTCCGGACGAACCCAACGAACCCAACCTGCAATAAAAGCGGAAACTGACAAAAAAGTCCCCCTTTTTTTCACTTTACCCAAAACTTTTAGTCTCCGAGATCACTAAAAGTGCTAAAAGTGTTAAGATATAAGGAAATTGCACGCAAGAATGGCGAAAGTGAGGTAAAAGTGTTGCGTCGGAGCGCTGAGTTCTCGCTGAACAACTTAAATCGTGTTCAACTTTAGTTTTGGAGGCGGAGGGACAGCAAAAAAAGGATGTGTGTCTTTAAATATTTTTATATTTTTATGTTTTTTTAGCTGTGTTACTTGTTGGTGTAAGTAATGTTTGTTCTATTCAAAGATTTTATAATATATTCTACTAGAGGTTCTACTCTATTCTGTTTAGTTCGAATTTTATTTGTAAGCTTGGATCAACTTCTGAAAGGGTTATCCATAATCCCGGGATGCAAACGGCAACTAAAGGAACATAGGTGTGGTTTTAGTATATATATTTTTTTTATTTAGACGCAACGTTGGAAGGCCTCCAACAAGGTGGTCTGATGACCTGGTGAAGGTTGCTGGAAACCAATGGATGCGAGACGCACAGGAACGTTCGTTGTGGCGACGCTTGGGGGAGGCCTATGTCCAACAGTGGACGTGTATCGGCTGAAATGATGATGATGATATATTTTTTATTGATATAAACTAGTGCTTAATTGCGATTCCACCTGATGGTAAGCAGTGATGCAATTGTTGATGGTAAGACGCACTAGTTTATTGAGACCCAATTAACTCTAGCCTTGAAGACACAAATTGTAATCCAACAGGAAGAGCAGCAGGCATTATTTAATTGAGTAGATATTGTATGTGTTGTATCACAAACATGCATGGTTTCCGAGCCTGCCAAGGCAGACTGATCCGACTGTACTTTTGTCGGCTTACTGCCTGATCGGAGAAGCAACTGTGCTGGAGTGGCATTTGCGTGTATCGTCATGAACATACGTCTGTGGGCAGTGGGGGTGATTGTGCCGTGCCCACCTCAAGATGTTGTGCTGCCTTTTACAAATTCGCCAAAATGATTGAAATAACTTCACACAAAAATTAGGCATGTCCCCTGACCATAGGTACCTACCATCACGGCCATTTCTGCCTGATCACTTATAAAAAAATTTTGCTTGCACCCTGCGGCGCGGAGTCAACCAAACCCTTTGAAAATATCGTTTCGAATGCAAGCAAAAATGAACTTAGTGGCGGTCAGGTGGAAAAGTCTTTGATTATACGCCAATGGTAGCTTGACACCCTCAGAAGAACAGAACACGCAGCTCAAACAATTGCCACGACAGTCGATAATGGCCGGTTACATTCACCAACCCGCACTGGACCCGCGTGGTGGATTACGGCCCATTACCTCTCCTAGAGAGGAGGCCTGAGTCCCAGCAGTGGGAACATTATAAAGACTGATGATGATGACAGCCCCAATATTAGAATATGAGTATTTTATATGTACTACCTCTCTGACCATCACCACACAGTTACTGGGTTACACGAAACCCAGTAACAACATTCTGGAATAATCATCTATTTATCAAAAAACCTTTAGACTTATTCACAAAGCATAATCTTTTTAATCATCTTTGACAAGTAACGAAGCACCTATTAGTAGCATTTTTCCTCAAACTGCTCCATAATAACATCTTTGAGATAAACTCAGTGAAAGATTTCTTTAATTAAAGCGCTCTGTAACTCAATCGCTGACTCGTTTAAAAGAAAACAGTAATGAAAGGGTAAAACCGGTTAAACCATCTTCTTAGGTAAGTACCTACCTATATTAATTTAGCATTTTCTTACTAAAAGTCTTTTTATTATCAAATTATTTTTAGGACTGCCCAAGTTCTCTTTTTTGAGACATTACAAAGGATTGCACCGAATACAGGATACTGGGAACATACTACCCGAATAAATTTCAAGAAAACGAAGATTGCTAAGATTTACTCCCGAGCACTGCGAGAGTATTTTTTATAGTTTTAGCTTTGTTTGCTTTGTTTGTTTATAGTTTGTAAAGGATACTCTTTGGGACTGTAGGTAGCTAGGTATTAGGTATTATTCTGAAAGTCAAATCTTTCCGTGATAAAAATATCTACACCATCAATGGTGTTATAGTACTTACAATGATTTTTCTCGCTCTCGCTCTGAGAGGGCTGTGTGAGACTTTTACTGACAAAAACCCACCTTTGCCCTTCAGTTGCCCTTTGCGTTCCAAGACGACGGTATCTCTTTCAAAAACTCCCGTAGCCCTAGCAGGCATCGACCCTACTAAGTACCTACAGTTTTGCTGACATCTCTTTGAAGCGCGGGTAGAGCACTACGCCCAGTCGACGACTACGACTCAGGCTTGGTCTTTACCGGACGGCTGGACGGCGAGCTACTAAGATTACCATCTCAAAATGATTCCAAAATAAATTCTTACGCCTAAAACTGGAACACGTTAAAATCATTAAAAAAATAAGTTTATGATATGGTTCCTTATTTTGCTGTCCGTACAAAAATTCATAAGTTAGCCACCTGTTGACGCGTGTTTACAATAACATATTAAAATTTATAATTAGGGTTAAAGTGTTGAACAGATTGTCAATCTTTATACGATTAGATTATAGAGGAGGGGTAGGAAGAGTCGTGAAAATACTCAATGGATAGCTGCTTGGAGGTGTCTATATGTTAATAGTGTATAGGTAAGCGTGATCAATCGTCGACCACATCATCACTTACTATCAAGTAAGAGGTGAGATAGTGGTGAAACGCGAGTATATCAATAATTGATTGATAGGTAGATAAATGTATGTCAGTAGCAAATTCTAAGTATTTATTTGTAAGTACACAGGCATTCTAGTGAAAAAAAAAAAACAAAATTGAATAGATACAAATAAATATAATTGAACATATACTTAAATTGTTTTGTTGATAAGGGACTTATATATTAGGATTTACCTTGATATTGACCTGAGATTATGAGTTTACATGAATTGTTATTCCCGTTATAAAATGTTTCTATAGATTTTAGTTTTTATGATAAGATGTATGTGTAGGTATGTTGTTTATTTGTACCCACTTTCGTATGAAATCTAAGAAATGTTACGTGGAATTTTTACTTTCAGTAGGTATGTTAGCAGCACGTACCAATTTCAAAAGCATTGAGAATTGTTATGTGATAAAGGATCTGCTAAACATATTTTCAGCTGAGTATGAAATAGATATGCTTGCTCGAAAGAAATGCCTTGCAATTAAAGGATTCTAAAAGGACTTGAGTCGGTAAAATTGTGATACCTCTCGCTCTACTCCAGAGCAAGACGAGTTACTTGATGATTCCCACTTAAAAAAAGGCGAGTAAGAAACTAAGTGTGAATTGTGGAAACTTCCATAAATCGCATAGTTTCTAACCCGCATACAACTGTGTTACCACGGCTATCAGCGTCTAGCTAGTTAATTTCACAGATTGATGGACGGATATCAAGAGTTAAAACAATTAAAAAAGTATTTCTTGTCGACCTATTAATAATAAATATGTAGGTATCTACAGGTTTTGATTCAGTGATTTAAGTCAAACCTCACTAGTTGATAGCCTGTCGCTTTTCTATCGGTTGCATTTCGGTGAATGTCGGATTTGCATAACTTAAGTCCTCTAAGCCCGCTCCATCATCATCGCACAAAACAAGCTTTTCCTCAAATAAAAGAGCTCATCATTATCATCTTTCAGCCGAAAGACATCCATTGCTGTATCTATCTACATAAGCCTCCCCTAAGTGTGACCAGAACGATCGGTCCTGAGCATCTCTCATCCATCGGATTTAGTCGGTCGGACCGCGACCCTTACCAGTCATTGGTCAACCCTATGGGTGGCCTACCAATGCTGCGTCTTCCAGTAGTGCGGTCGCCGCCGCCGCCGCCGCATTGTTAAGTAAATCATTTATTTTAGTGGTTTTTAATGTACATAATTACTTATATTATCTTTTATTTGTTAGTGTCTATTGTACAATGCCTTAGATATACCTAGTCAGTAATGTTGTACAAGTGCTTGTAAATAAATAAATTGTTCTGCGAGCATTTTGCCCTGAGTCTTCGAGCTATGTTGGTAAAGTTGGTTCTTTTGCCGAGTTATACCAAAAGTAAGAATAGGTAAGTACACTTTTTAGCTAAGTAATTCCCCTTGCCCTAATCACAGACCTATAACCACAAGTGGGTTTCCAAATAGGTACATGGTCCGTACATCCCGAAGCTCTTTGCAAAAAAAGGCTAAGTACCTACGATTCGACCTTCAACCTTCAACCAATTTTCATCTCTACAAAAACGTTTAAAAACCAATAATCATCCTAAACGCTACCCTTAAAAAATGAACCAATGACACGGCCGTTGCGAGAAAGAGACAGAGCCAAGGGGGGTAATTTTTGCCAATACTTAAACGAAGATAGATAGACAACACCCCAACAGGGGGTGTTTTAAGAAAATTTTAACTTTTCTTTATTCAAAGTAATACCTCCTTGGAAGGGGGTGGCGAGGGGAGCGCCCATTTTTCTTCTAGTATTCTCTTTGGCCAGTCTTACAGAGAAATAACAGTGCTCTCCCACTTAAGCATTTATTAAATCCGCTATTCAAAATGAATTTGTGAAGTGTTTTTGTTTTATTTTAGGTACGCTTCTGTTTTTGCGTTTTTAATTAAAATTTTAAATGTTTCATGGAGTTTTGTGAAGGTTTAGGATAGGTACCTACGGGTAATTGATATTTTTTTGTTGTGTGAGTAATGATATGAATTATTGTGAGTGGACAGGCAGAAGTAGAAGAGTACGTAAGCTCAAACGATTATAATTTGGGTGTCTTCAAGGCTAGAGTGCAGAAGCTCTTAATAAACTAGTGCGCGTCACCATCAACGATTGCGTCACTGCTTACCATCAGGTGGGATCGCAGTCAAGCACTTGTTTATATCAATTAAAAAATAAAATATCATCTTCATTTCAGCCGAAATATGTCCACTGCTGGACATAGGTTTCCCCAAGTGTCGCCACAACGACCGGTCGCGTCTCACTTCCATCGGATTTCCTCGGCCTTCATCAGGTCATCGGTCCACCTTGTGTCAAGCCTTCCAACGCTGCGTCTTCCGGTACACGGTTGCCACTCCAGAACCTTGCAAGCAATATTATAGAATCAAAGCTTGCAAGCATAATTATATTAATTATAATTAGTAGAAATGTATGAACACATTGAAGCCTTTAAATATAGGTAGCTCTCTCCTAATATCGGTATCGACAATCTCTCTAGAAAGTCATTGCAGGGAACAAGACATTCTGTGTCCTGGCCAGAATCAATCAATCAATTGATCACTTTATGTTATGGCCAACTAAAACTGGCCAGATCGTTTAAACATTAATATTTGATAACATGTCAATCCTCGTTCGACCATAGCATTGATGTAGGATTACTATGATAATACCTAAATGGTCTAAAGAAGTAGGCCAAAAAACGGATTGAAATATCATCAAACTTTAACATTTAAAACCATCTGGCCAATATTTTACTTGGCCATATCATGAAGTGATCAATTTCTAAGATCTGGCCACTGCATAATCCCTACTATCCCTAGATACTATTTCTACTAATATTATAAATGCGAAAGTAACTCTGTCTGTCTGTCTGTTACGCTTTCACGCAAAAACTACTGAACGGATTTAGATCAAATTTGGTAGGTAGGTAGACGAGACACTGGAATAACACATAGGCTACCTATAATTCCACTGCTGAGCACGGGTCTCTGCCCGCGCGATATAAACTGTAGTCCGCGCGATATAAACTGTAGTCCGCGCGGGCGAAGCCGCGGGTGGAAAGCTAGTTACATATAATTTTACAGATGCCCACTTTTACGCGACGGCACGGTTAGCGCAGTGGCTGAGCGATTGGCTGCTGCGCTGCGAGTCGCGGGTTCGATCCCCTCACGGAACAAATATTAATTGTATAGCCTACAGATAGGTGTACCGAGTCCGGGTGTTTTATGTATGTAAGTTTACATGTTTGTGAACGCAACCACGATACAGGTCATTCCTAGTGTATGTCTGAGGTCAAAGTTTAAAAAAGTTAAAAAAATCTCTTCATAATTGTTTACCTACTCCGGCAGATAGAGCAACAAACTACTTTATCTATAGGAAAAAAAGATTGATCTGGAGCTAGCCGCTCCTTTGCCGGAATGGCAATTGGATAAACAAGGCAATAATATCCTAGAAACATAGGTGCCTACTGACAGATTACCAATAACTAATAAAAATATAATGTACTTACTCACAAAAAGTGTATAAACTTTTTTAACCGAGCCCAAGTTGTCAACGGCGCGTACTGTTCCCGCGCGCCTCAAGGAGTTGTCAGCAACAGTAGGAGCCCAGCTGGGTCGAAGCCTACTGGGGCCAAGGTTAGCTACGAAAGGTAGCTCGGCCCTGGTATGAAAAGTAAGAAGGAACCGCGTGGGTTTTTTAGTCATTAAGAGTCTGACACTATCTCCCGCTCCGCCTAAGGGCGGGGCATGTCAATTGGATGATTTTTACCCACCAAAAAAAACGTATGATTCTTTATTTCCCCTCTACAATTTAGGGCCACGGTCAAATGTGAACTGAATTAGACCGACACACACTGAGTTGTAGGTACGTAGTCGCGAGGCGTGGATCTAAAGTAGCTCTAAGTAGGTACAAGTCTAGTTGCCAAATAAAATGTATGGATGCGGGATTATTCGAAGGAGTTACTTCGGAACGTAAAATGAAACTGAAAGAACATAAGTGGGTTCTATTTTAATCAGTTCCGAAGTCTGACGCTCCCTCTCGCTCTTCGCAAAGCAGGAGGAGTTATTTAAAGATAACTCACCTGAAACAAAAAGGTAAACTACGGTTTGAACATGCCTTTATTTATTTGAGGTCACAAATCAACGACTAACAAATTATTATCACAATTATTATGCTGCCAGACGTGCTGATTAACATTCCATTGTTTCTGGTAGGTAGGGCACTAGATAATGTAGTGTCTTTAGTGTTAGGAAGTAGGGTTTACTTGAATTAAACACTATGCACTAACGATATAGAGAATGTATAATTTATTAAACAATTAACAATATTAAAAATCTATAGGTTTGACAATATAGCACTGTGATGAGCGAGTATAATATTTCCGTGCGTACGCGATAGTCGTTTGGCGCGGACTGGCGAGGGCGACCGAGGGGCGCGGCTCGAGAGCGCGGGGTGGAGGCGGCGACCGCCGTGTGTCTCGCGCGCTTTTTACCGAACTTGCTCGATCTAGGTACTTAGGCAGAGCGGGCGCCGGGGCTCCGCTAGCGGCCGGACTGTAGGTATAGCTAAGGGTGTGTACAAACGTGCGGAAGCATAAGGCTGTGTACACACGGGTGTTAAGTATTTATGTTTTGAGTATATTATATTACGCATGTATTTATGTAGTATGTATGTAAATGTTATGTACGAGTTATTTGTATTATGTATTTGTGTATGTGAATATTGTGTGTACCTTAGCTATACACAGCTATACAGATTTTCGTCTGTGAACGGCCGTAAACAACCACTTAATGGATAATAGACACAGTTACCGTTTTGCGAGCTTCAATTGTAAAAACATTAAGCGATCAGTCGATAGTGTCCGGGAGTTGTGTCGCACCTGTGACTTGGTCGCTGTTCAAGAAACATGGTTATTGTGGGAGGACATAACGTATCTGAGCACTATTGACGGCGGCTTCGGGTACACAGGAACGTCGGCGGTGGACACGTCCGCCGGCATACTGCGCGGTCGTCCTTATGGCGGGGTTGGGCTGTGTGGCTGAAGCGTTGTGCGTCACTTGTGCACAGGGTGCGGGCCAGCTCCAACATTGTTCTGAAAATGATAGCGAATAGGTTGGACTGTCCTTATGTGCGGCACTGCTGTAACAGACAAGTTACATACAGTGTCGCATATAAGAGACTAAGACATTTATAAATACGTATAATTTAATTTGATATCTGGTTTTTTTTTTTTTTATGTTTGTATATTTGTAATGTCTATTGTTTTTGTTTTTGTAATGATTTTAATTTAGGGAATTTTGTGCTTTTGTGTTTATTTATTTTTAATTTTATGTCAATTTGAATGTTATTTTTTTTTTTTTATATGGGTCTTAATAATGGTACCTGAAATAAATGAATTTTATTTTTTATTATTTTATAGCCTACAATACTCCCCCGCTGAGACCGGTTCACGGTCGATAGTGTGTAAGATGCCGTGGAAATTTCACAGTTCTCCCGCTTCTAGTGGTGGTTTCCGGCTGCGGTTGTGCAGGAACTGGCGATAAAGCAGATGGTGATTGTGGTAGAGTTGATGTTTTATGAGAGAAATCTTCGTCGTTCTTAGCCATGTATGCTGGTTTTAGCCTGTCAATGGTCACTGTAAGATGCTTTCCTTGCACGTCGATTATGAAGGTTTTCTGTTCTCTTTTTATAACTTGGTGTGGGCCAGAGTAAGGTGATTCTAAAGACTTTTTTAAAGGTCCTTTTCGTAGGAACACGTGACTAGCTGTATTGAGATCTTTAGGAACATAAAACGTTTTCTCACCGTGGCTTGATGTTGACACAGGCGACAACCTCGAAATATGTTGTCTAAGTCGCGCTGCGAAGTCTGTTGGATCTATGTTGTGATGTGTCTCTGGCTTCAAGAACTCACCAGGCAGTCGGAGTGGCTCGCCGTAGACCAATTCGGCTGAAGAAGCTTGTAAATCTTCCTTCCAGGCACTCCTAATACCCAAGAGAACAAGAGGAAGTGTCTCAGACCATTGTGGGTTGTTGTGGCACATTATGGCGGCCTTCAGCTGTCTGTGCATCCTCTCCACTAAGCCATTGCATTGCGGGTGGTAAGCTGTTGTGGGACAATGGTAAGCGCCTATGATCGATGAGATGCTCTGGAACAGTTGCGAGTCAAATTGTTTCCCTCGATCAGTGGTGATTTTTTCTGGACATCCAAAACGAGCGACCCAGCCAGAAATGAAGGTACTAGCGCAGGTCTCCGCTGTGATGTCTGCTAGTGGGTAGGCTTCTGGCCATCTAGTAAACCTATCTATGGCTGTAAGGCAGTACCTGAAACCAGAAGAGGGTGCCATAGGGCCAATTATGTCAAGGTGGACATGGGAAAAACGGTTAGAAGGAACAGGAAATGAGGAAAGAGGAGAGTGGGTATGGCGGGTAACTTTGTTGCGTTGGCAATCAGTGCATTGTTGAGCCCAAGTTCTGCAGTCACGACGGATCTTAGGCCACACAAATCTTTCTGAGATTAGTTTTGCTGTCGCGTTGGGACTTGGATGACTGAGATTGTGTAAGTTTCTAAAAATTTGTTTGCGGAAACTTGGTGTGATGAATGGCCTAGGACGAGAAGTAGACTGGTCACAGTATATGTAGGCATCCATCGTTTTTACTCTTTCCAGTTTTAGCGCTGTATTGTTTTGTAGCAAGTTCTGTAATTCTTGATCGTTTTCCTGTTCATTTTGCAGTTGTTTGTAATTGATGGTAAAGTCGACGCTTTCCAATCGTGAAAATGCGTCGGCAACTACGTTTTCATTTCCTGTGATATGGTTGAGATCGGTTGTGAATTGGGAGATGTAGTCGAGATAGCGGTGTTGACGAGGTGAGCAGTTATCTCGGCTTGTTGTGAAGGCGAATGTGATGGGTTTATGATCGGTGAACACTTTAAATGTTCTCGCTTCGAGCATATACCTAAAGTATTTAATACCTTCATGTATTGCGAGCAACTCACGGTCGTAAGTGCTGTATTTGGTTTGAGCAGGAGACAACTTGCGTGAAAAGAATCCCAGTGGTTGCCAGCTGTCATGTCTTCGCTGTTGCAAAACAGCTCCAATGGCCATGTCTGAAGCATCAGTGAAAAGTGCTAACTCAGCTACAGGATCAGGGTGCGCGATGAGCGTAGCTTCTAACAAGTTCGTTTTGCATGCTTCGAATGCTTTTTGTATCTCAGGTGTTATGATGATGGGCGTTGACCCTTTGATTTTTGGGCCACTCAAAGCTTGGTTGAGAGGACCCTGAATTTGTGCGGCGCCGGGGAGAAATTTTCGGTAAAAATTTATCATCCCCAGAAATCTTCTTAACTCTTTAGCAGTTTTAGGGATGGGGTATTCCTGTATAGCTTTGACTTTTTCTGGGAGAGGTTGTATGCCAGCTGCAGATACGTGATAACCCAAGAAGGTAACTTCACTAACACCTAAGACGCATTTGTTGGTATTGATCACTACTCCATATTTTTTTAATTGATCGAATATTTTTGTCAGGTGTCCAATGTGTTCTGTTTCCCCTTTTGAAAATACGAGAATATCGTCAAGAAATCCGAAGGTAAAGTCTAGTCCTTGAAGAATTTCATCCAAAAATCTCTGGAAAGTCTGAGCAGCATTTCTTAAACCGAAGGTCATGGCGGTAAATTCAAAGAGTCCAAAGGGTGTGGTGATGGCAGTTTTTTTAATATCATCTTCATAAACCGGTATTTGATTGAAGGCTTTGACGAGGTCAATTTTTGAAAATATTGTGGATCCTGATAATTGGTATGCGAAATCGTGAATGTGCCTCACTGGGTATCGGTCCGGTATTGTTCGTGCATTTAATTGTCTGTAATCGCCACATGGCCTCCAGCCATCGTCTTTCTTGGGCACGAGATGTAGTGGAGACGACCATGGACATTCAGAGCGACGAGCTGTTCCATTTTGTAACATTTCCTCAAATTCCTTTTTTGCAATTTTCAGACGGTCGGGTGCCAAACGACGTGGTCGTGATGTTACGGGTGGACCAGGTGTAGTTCTAATGTGGTGCTTAGTGTTGTGAACTGGTATGTTTTGTGATCCACATGGTCTCGTAATTTCAGGATAACGTCGAAGTAAGTCGAGATAAGGTGAATGACCTGTAAAGGTTTTCAACGAAAGTAATTCGTGCGTTATTTCATGGGTTGAAGGCGCGCCGACGGTCAGGTTCGTAATGGAGTCTATCAACTTTTGTTGTCGGCAGTCGACTAGTAGGTTGAAATAACTTAAAAAATCGACGCCTATGATAGGTCTTGACACGTCTGCAATAATGAATTTCCAGGTAAACTCGCGGCGTAATCCAAGATTGAGGCTAAGTTGGTAGGTGCCGTAGGTAGGTATCGGTGTGCCATTAGCAGCGACAAGCTCGTAGTCACATTTTTTGTTGTAATGCAGCTGATTTTTTAAATACGTTCTCGGATAGGCACATACGTCGGAACCAGTATCTACTAAAAACTGTACGCCAGTACGTTTGTCGGTAATGAATAGGCGGCCTTTACATGTTGAGCAGTCATCAGCCACCATTACTGACTGCTTTTGGAGTTTTCCGGTTTGAAGTCACAGGGCTGATCACATTTAGTGGCCTTTTCACCAAACTTAAAATGGTACCAACACGTTGGATGTACCTTTTTTCTTGAATAAGATCTGTTTACGCGGGAAGTTGAGCGGTCGTTGCGACTTTTTGATCGGCTTGGGCGGGAAAGGTCGTTCACCTTTCGCGTTAATAATTCCACTTGTTTTGTAAGCTCGGCTATCTGTTTACTCAGTAAATCACTCACCCCTTGTGTTGCTGCAGCAACGTGACCTCTCGGCACGACATCGTGAATTCTGTCGGCGAGATCTGCTATAGTTTCGAGAGGTGAGGACGCCTGCGACGCTATTATAGACTGGATGTTACTCGGCAATCGGCTCGACCATATGGTTCGCAGAAATTCTTCTGGTACATTAGGACCAGCAAGGTGCTGCAGGTGACGAAGGAATTGCGACGGCTTCCTGTCGCCTAACTCCTCATGAGTCAGGAGTTGGTGCACCTTCTTTTCCCTCGATTCGGAGAGCCGCTTTATCAGCTCCGTCTTGAGTCTGCTGTATTTGTTGGCCGTTGGTGGGTTCACGATGAGGTCTTCCACCTCGGCTGCGTACCTTGGATCGAGGTGGCTTACGACGTAGTAGAATTTCGTTGTGTCCGCCGTAATGTTGGAAATCGCGAACTGGCCTTCTATTTGCGCGAACCATACTTCGGGCTTCTCAGGCCAAAATGGCGGAACGCGCACGCCTACACGGAAAATATCCTGTGATGTCGTTGATTCGGTCTTTGCGTCGTTTAGGACCTGCTCCGATTCACTCATTTTGCACTAGGATATTGTCAAAGTTTATATTGGTTGAGTCCACGTTCTCCGCAAGTCCGCACAAGGTATAGCACAAACACGTGTTTTAGTCTTCGGGGTCACCACTGTAGTGTCTTTAGTGTTAGGAAGTAGGGTTTACTTGAATTAAACACTATGCACTAACGATATAGAGAATGTATAATTTATTAAACAATTAACAATATTAAAAATCTATAGGTTTGACAATATAGCACTGTGATGAGCGAGTATAATATTTCCGTGCGTACGCGATAGTCGTTTGGCGCGGACTGGCGAGGGCGACCGAGGGGCGCGGCTCGAGAGCGCGGGGTGGAGGCGGCGACCGCCGTGTGTCTCGCGCGCTTTTTACCGAACTTGCTCGATCTAGGTACTTAGGCAGAGCGGGCGCCGGGGCTCCGCTAGCGGCCGGACTGTAGGTATAGCTAAGGGTGTGTACAAACGTGCGGAAGCATAAGGCTGTGTACACACGGGTGTTAAGTATTTATGTTTTGAGTATATTATATTACGCATGTATTTATGTAGTATGTATGTAAATGTTATGTACGAGTTATTTGTATTATGTATTTGTGTATGTGAATATTGTGTGTACCTTAGCTATAGCCTACAATAATAATTATTATCCTAACATCATACTATTACATTAGGTGCAACAAATAATTATGTTTCTTGATTAAAATTTAAAACTTTAACTGGACACATAAACTAGCGAAAAATATTTTTTTATAACTGCCACCTAGCGGTGACAACACGAATTACCTGGTGAGAATGGGGATTAACTCGAGCCCTCTAGAATAGTTGGGTTCACTGCCCAAACTAGTGATGACAGAACCCTTAGTTGTGGATTAACAAAATAGAGGGCGTTATTCAAATATATTGCTTACCATCATAAACTCATCAGTTATAACCTATTGTAGGTTTATAATAATTGTTCTGCTGTATGTACGTATTGTGTAGGTGCTATCGCGGTCTTTTCTGTTTGATCACTTAAAAAAAATATAGATTAAATCCTGTGGCGCGGCTCCAAACCCATTGAAATTTTCGATTCGAGTGTATACAAAAATGAACTTAGCGGTGGTCAAGCGGAAGTGTCTTTGATGGTACATAAATAAATAAACTCTATAAGTACTTTTATCTGATATAAGGCCTACTTTCAGCGGACGCGTAGCTTCATATACGCGTAGATATTTGTCATTATACCTACGCTTGGAGTTATTATGGATATTGTTACATGTATAACAGATGAAACTGTGTCGAGCGGCAGCGTCGCACACTGGGACCCGTCCATACAACGTAAAGCTCAAAATTTGATTTTCCGATATTGTAAAAAATATTTCAAAAATAGAACTTTGCGCAAAAAGGAAAAAAAATGATTTAGTATATAAAAAACCATATAGGTACATCACATATAATTAGTCATTAATCCAAAAATACTGATCGAAAACAATATTAGAATAACCATACCTTGCTCAGTTGCAGCCATGATGCACTTCAATTAAATATGACGATTACTTGCAGAAATGTTTTAATATTCGCTACAAACTCACGAACGTTATCGGATAATTAAAGATGTGGGTATAAACTTTGAGCTGATGCACCGGACAGCAGATAGCAGTTACTGATTTAGTATTTGAAGAAATGATGTAACTCTTTCTTAAATCTACCCTTACATAGTTTATTTTTTGAAATACCCTCATTTTGAAAATCGAGTTTTGATCATTACTTTTTTTTTTTTTTTTGTTAATGGCAATTGAGCCGGTAGCGACTATTCTGCCAGTGTCACGTTGAGACGACTCCTTGGGGGCAACCGTCGAACTGTACTTCGTGGTAGATATGTTAGTAGGCTGGAAAGACAAATACAAGTGTTAGTAGACATATAATCTAATTTACAAACTTACATATGTACAACATATAAACTACTATATACAAATTAATTACATCACGTTACACACCAATTAAAATTTTAAATCATTTTCGTTTAGAAATGTCGCCAAAATATTAATTAATTTAGGAGAGAAGTGGGAAAGAAGGGAATGAAAGTTGGTTGGGAGGGGAATATTACATTTGGAAATTTTGGAATAGAGATCGAAAGATTTGTTGTTTAAAGAGCAGCAGAAGAAAATATGGTCTAAAGTACCCTCCGCAAGACCACACTCGCAAAGGGAATTATCCCGGACATGGATCTTACATAAGAACACTGGGCTACAACAATGACCAAGTCTTAGTCTACAAAGTGATGAAACAGTCCTCTTCGACAATTTGGGGCATTTGAAGAACCAAGGCCTACGTTGGATTTCGGGCTGTATAGCTGCATAGTAGATGCCCTTGGTTTTGGAGGTCGTCTTCCATGTTTCAGTCCACGAGTTAAATAACTTGGGTCTGGCACCATTCCGCAAATCGTAGTTATGAACCACGTAGTGCTTTCAATCAGCCGGATTCGATGTGGCATACTTTGCTAACGAATCAGCGCACTCATTGCCAACAATACCCGAGTGGCCGGGGATCCAGGCTATCTCGATGTCCAAACCGCTTTGGGAACATTCAAATAACAAGTTCTTAATATCTACAATGATTTTACTATGAATTTTACTATGAAATTGATTTTGTTTTAAGGCCTGAATACTACTAAGGGAATCTGAAAAAATTACTGATCTTGTTATTTGATGGGATTTTATATAGTGTATTGCTTCAAGAATCCCAATACACTCTCCTGTAAAAACTGAAGATTCTGGTGGGCATTGAAAAAGTAGAGCGATTCTTGAGTTTCTAAAATATACTGCGACACCAGTACCTCCGGTTTCAGAAAATTTTGAGGCATCAGTGAAAAACAAATTCCATCCTTCCCAGTAACGCTTAACAGCTAACTCAAAGTCAGCTCTTGTATTTTGGGAATTCTTTGATATATCCAGTCCCAAAGCGACTTTTGGTTCAAAGTAAATCGCCTCATATGCGGAGGAGAAGAGCGGGAGAGTTGGATATTGACAGATTGGCGCGGAGAGCCGTTTAAGTTCTCTGTACCTATTCATCAATAAAGGAACTGTTTTATTGTTCCAATAAGGAGAGTTATTAAAGGAGAGGTTGATTTGCTCTAAAATTGGGAGTAAAGGATGGGATGAAAGGGAGAAAACTTTAGATAGAAAGCGGTCTGCCAAATACTGTCTTCTGTGTTGTAGAGGCGGTTCTGCACATTCAACTTGAAGTGCATTTATGGGAGAGGACTTCATAGCTCCAATGACAATTCTCAGGCATTTGGCCTGTATGCTGTTTAATTTTTTCAGCGCTTCTTTGTTGCAGGGCTCAATGAGGAAACTGCAGTAGTCCATTGCGCTTCTCGTCAAAGCATTATATACCAGTTTGAGGGTACAGGGGTGAGCGCCCCACCATACTCCGGCCAGAGCCTTAAGGACCGAAATTGAGCGTTCACATTTTTTGACCGTGTTGTTTATGTGGTCAACCCCAGACAGTCTTGAGTCTAAAGTCACCCCCAGAAATCTAGCCTTATCCTTGACAGGAATGATTTGTCCATCAATATTAATATCTACTGGGGGTACAGAACGTTTGCGGGTAAAGATGACAGCTGTACTCTTTGGCGCACTTAAAGACAAACCGTGATCAAGTAGCCATTGATTCAGTGAGGACAGAGAGACGTTCATTGAGAGGGCGGCATCCTGAATGCAGTCGCCAGAGATCATTAAAGCAATATCGTCAGCATACTGAAGGATTTTACAGTCAAAATTGAGAGATGAGGATAGGTTAGCTGTATAGATATTATACAGTGGGGGACTAAGACCAGATCCTTGAGGTAATCCTCTCCAGACCGTTCTTTGATCAGAGTCAGCCCCAGGGATTCTCAATTGAATGGTGCGGTTGCCGGTTGGTGAAGATGCTACCGATGATACGACGAATCCTAGCCGGGATTCTCAGCTCGTGCAGCTTTTGCCTGAGGTTAGGGAGGAGTACCGAATCATAGGCAGCTGATATGTCCAGGAAGACTACGACCACAGACTCATTCCTGCTAAGGGCCAGTCGGACCGCTGACGTGAGGATACCTACACTATCAGCTGTGCCCAGACCTTTCCTAAAGCCGAACTGAGTCGCCGGGAGCAGCCCCCCATTCTCCACCAGCCACTCTAATCGATTTTTAACCAAGTGTTCTAGAAGTTTTACAAGTATGGACGATAAAGCAATAGGCCTGTATGAGCAATGATCGTTAGGATCTTTGCCTGGTTTTAATATCGGGATGACAACTTGAACCTTCCATTCTTTGGGAACATAGCCGGAGATGAAGCAGAAGTTAGCCAAGTCCAGATAATATTGGTGAGTTTTTGGACCAGCTTTAGAAATAAAGGAGTAGGTGAATCCATCCACTCCCGGAGCGGAGTCTCTGACATGGGATAGAACCGATTTTAGTTCTTCCAAACTAAATGGCATGTTCATCGGGTTAGCAGTGTAGTCTACATCTTCAATGTCAACACTGCACTCCTTCGCGCTTGGAACATAGGCTGGGGCGATTTTTAAGAAGAACTGGTACCCCAGTTCCTCTGAGATGTTGTTAGAAGCAACAGGTGTTAAACTGCTTCTAAAGTGCTTCACCTTCCGCCAGACTGTCGAAACGGGTGTGGACGGACTCAGCGAACTACAGTATTTTGCCCAACCTTCACGCTTCTTTTTTTTAAAGAGTTTCCTGGACTTAGCCAATATTCGCTTGAAGGCGATGAGGTTATCCAGGTTCATATCACAGTTAACTGTCTTTTCAGCCTCGTTCCTGGCCTTGATCATGTTTGTGCATTCCCTATCCCACCATGGTGGAGGAGGAAGTCTACCAGACGGGGTTTTTTTGGGCAGGAAGCAATCATCTGCTGTGGAGGAGATAGTGGACGAGAAGGATGAAAAGCATTCCTGGGCATTTAGACTATCAACTTTCGGAAGGGAGGATATTCTTAAGTCTACAATTTTGGAATATAAGTCCCAGTCTGCCGAATTAAGTTGGTGTTTTAAAAGAGGGGGAGAGACTTTAATAGGGATATTTTTGGAAGGGAACTCGATTATGATGGGATAGTGATCACTTCCATGGGTCATATCCAAGCGACGCCAAATGAGAAGACTAGATATATTGGATGAACAAAATGTCAAATCAACGCAACTATTGCTCTGTCCAGGCGTTGACCTACGTGTAGCACTGCCATCGTTGATGAGACAGAGGTCTAGATCATCCAATATATCCAGTAAGCCTATGCCAAAACTATCACAAGTGTCTGATCCCCAACGATAATGATAACAATTAAAATCACCCATGACCAGTAATGGGCCGCTAACACTATATAACAAATTTTTAATTACTGGAAGATATTCAGATTTTGGGTGTGCAACATAAAAAGAAAAAATGTTTATATCCTCAGCCTTAACAGCGACAACATTAATGTTGTCACCTACAAAGGTTAGAGGAATCTGGGAGTATGATACTTGCTATTGATGAGCAAAGCACATCCCCCATATCCATCAGTTCTATCATTACGAACACTGCCAAAGCACGGCAACCTGAAATTGCTATCAGGTAAGAGCCATGTCTCAGTAATGCTGCAAACCGATGGTTTAAATTTATTAATCAAGAAGGTGAGGTCAGACTTTCTAGGAGTAATACTCCTCACGTGCCACTGAAGGAATGTCAGGGGATGGAACATCGTGAATATAATTTAATATTGAGGTCAATTTAGAGGCAACGTGGTCAGGTATTGGTCGGGTTGGACTAGCTAATACGGACATAAGCATATTACCAATATGCTTATAAAGTTTAAAATGTTCGTAGAGTTATCCTCTCGCCTATAATTCAATGGCTCCGCAACTTCCATTGGCAGGGCGCAACCGTTTCTAGAGGGGGAGAAGGAGTAATTTTGGGTAAGTTCCTGGTGAACTTGCTTATTGTAGCCAGGTGAAAGAGGAATGTGGGCTTTGGGTTTCAAAAATACCGTTTTATTGTAAGATTTCTGGGTTACAGGTAGGGGACTCGAGGATGGAGATTGAGGAAGGTTTACACTATGTTTGATACGGGGGGAAGACTTAGAAACTTCAGCATATGATCTCGAAACAGGAGGGAATACCCGACTTGCCTCCGCATATGAAATAGATTTTTCTGACATCAGAGCTTTGATGCTCTTCTGTCGTCCCAATTCAGGACAAGCACTGTCATTTGCAAAATGGTTACCAGTACACGAAACACAGAAGCTTGATTCCTGGGTAGTTTGACATCCATCCCCTGGATGATTGCCACCACACTTATAGCACCTTGGTTTTGATCTGCATAAAGTGCGGGTATGCCCAAAACGACAGCAGTGATAGCATAGGATGGTAGGGTATGTATATCTCTCAATTGGCAGTGACGAGTAAAAGCTGATAACACGCTTAGGTAAGACCTGTCCATCAAATGTTAGCACTACAGTTTGGGTAGGCTTCCACTCCGTAATTCCAGAAGACGTCACCTTACGGCTCATCCTTCTGGCTTTAATTATAGGGCCGCAGCCCTCCGGGACCTGAATGTTTTCGATAACATCATCCTCCGACCACTCTACCGGAATATCCCTGACTATGCCCATTCTTGTAATATTAAATTGTGGGATAGTAGCAATGTAGTTGTTTTTGCCCAGAATTGCGTTGTTGAGGAAGCTGTTAGCATCTTGGTGTGATTTAAATTCAACCGACACACGATTTCTGCCTATCCGTTTGATTCCATCCAGACCCTAATAATTATCCAAATCCCTCCAACATTAGCGCCGCTAGCAGCTCTGATCAACTATACCGTCTGAGACCAATAATTGCACATTTAAATTCTAGTTTTCAGGCAAATTATATTTTGCATAAAGATATTTGTATAGATGAGAGTTTGACACTATGGAAAGGAAGATTGAAATTTAGACAGTATATTCAGAACAAAGCTGCTAAGTTTGGTATCAAGACTTTTGAGCTTTGTGAGAGTTCCACTGGGTATTTGTGGTCTTTCATTGTTTACTCCGGTAAACAATCCGCAACAGACTTGGAGCAGTCGCCCGGTGTACTGAAAAGTACAGCTGTTGTGAAGAAGCTCATTGGGCCCCTACTGAACAAAGGATATAGACTATTTATGGATAATTGGTACAATTCGCCTCTGTTAGCTAGATTTCTGAAGCTCAATGGTACCGACTGCGTTGGTACCTTGAGAGCTTCACGTAGAGACGTTCCTATTCTTGTAAATAAGGCTCCGCTTAAAAGGGGGGATTTCATAGCGAGACATTCCGGCGATGTCTCTATATTATCGTGGCAAGACAAGAAACGAGTAACCATGATTTCTACTTGTCATGGTTCAGCTACTGCCTTGCCTACAGTCTCGTCACGTCCACCATATCGTCCAGCACCATTTAAACCGCAGGTGGTGCTGGATTATAATAAATTCATGGGAGGGGTGGATATGAAGGACCAAATGCTCGAGCCTTATTTAATAGAACGGAAACGTTGTGCCAAATGGTACATGAAACTATTTAAACGCTTGCTAAATATTTCTATTCTTAACGCTCGCATTCTTCTAGAATCATCAACACATAAACGTCAAGATCATTTAGGTTTTCGCCTTAGTCTCGTAGATTCCATTCTCACTAATCATCTATCACATTGTCCGCAGAGTCGTAGGTTTACTGTTATTAGTAGTAGATCTACGCACCAACAGCCGCAAAGATTCGTTCCGTATACACATTGGCCCGTTCTGCTGGAACAAACAGAGTACGCTGCAGCACACAACCGAAATTTTCGGAAGCGTTGTATTGTTTGCCTTCGGGCGGGCAACAAGACACAAAGAACGCCGTACTGCTGTGAAACCTGCCAAGTGCCACTGTGTATAGTAAATTGCTTTAAATCATACCATACGCCACAGTAGTAATGCTTTCCTGCTTTCTTCTTTTTTTCCAATTCTTCCCAAATATTCATAAATAACTATTGTGATAGGTATTTTATGCAAAACAGTGCAAGATTTGTGTGTAGAGAATGGCTGTATGTTATAATAGGTATTTTATGAATACGGAGTGCAAGGCTTGTAAGTGGAGCATATTTGTGGATTTTATATATATAGTTAATTTAATATAGATAGTTTCATTTTTAAAATTGCTGGCTGATTACTATATATCTGTTGCTAACAATACTCAATTGAAAATAATAAAATTGTTACTTTCAAGATAGTTTTGCGATTATGGATGAGGGATTTGACAATTTCAGTTACTAACGAGAGTATTATTAAAATAAAATCCAACTGAGAGTAATCTTCTTCAGTTCATCTACATGATTTTATTCATAGTTACATAATCAGCCTTCTGACTATATAATGTGCGTGTTTTGTGTTTGTACATAAATGAAAAACTAGTTGTGGCACTATTTCGATTTTATAAGTAAATTTATAATTGTAATTTTAAATATTAGACTGGCATAGCTTTAAAATTGGTTTGATGAGTGAAAGCGTGATGTTTGTTGTATTATTTTTCGTGTTTTGTGTATGAAAAGCTTATTTTTTATTGTTTTAAATATTAAACTGTCTTAGTTTTAAAACTGTATAAAATTGTCTGGCATGATAATGTTTGTTGTATTATTTTGTGTATATATGCAAAAAACCTTTTACAAAAGGTTTTCTGCAATCACGCGAGTGAAGCCACTGGCAGCAGCTAGTTGTAAATAAAATAAAATGTTTCATGAGTTTGTATTTTTATTCACTTATACCAAAATCCCCTACAGAAAGAACAACTATCGATAAAGTTACAAAAAGTGAAGGGAACATCCCTAGTTGTTTTTATGCTTAGTCGGGTCGAATTTCAAGTGGTGTTATTGTAAACATCTCAAGCTGTTTGGTCAAATTGTTTACTTTTTTAGATAACACATGCCCTTGTTTTGAGGAGTTTGTAAATGTATTCATATATTTCTTGAAATTTACTCGACAACCTTTTTTTTTTTTTTTTTTTTTCTGTCGACGGGGAAAATCATCATTGACGAAACCCGCTCTTGGGTAGAGCGGGAGACAGTGTCAGAGTCTTACTGACTAAAAACCCCGCGCCGTTCCTTCTAGCCTTCATACCGGGGCTCTAGTTTCCTTTCGGATGACCCCGACCCCGGTAGGCTTCGACCCAGATGGGCCCCTCCTGTTGCTGACAACTCCTTGAGGCGCGCGGGAACAGTGCGCGCCGTCGACGCCTTGGCTCGGTCAGGACAGTTACCGGACGATCGGACAGCGAGCTACCCATGGCTCGCCGTCCGCGAGCCCGCGTCTACGGTGGCTGGAAATCGGGATCGGAATCCCGGCGGCGGCGGCGGGGGCGCCGTTGCCTGATGCGGTCTGCCTCCTCCTTTGCTAGCATTACTGCTTCGCAGAAGGAGGCGACCGCCTGCCACTCCTCCTCGCTCCGGACCATGGCCTGAACCAAGGCCCGGCGCGAGAGGTCTCCGCCGCCGATCGCCCCCACGAGGGCACGGCGTTGCTCCGCCCAAGCAGGGCACACCTCTACTGTGTGCTCCACCGTGTCCTCCGGGCGTTCCGCACAGTGGCGGCACCCGGGCGTCTCTTCCGCTCGAATCCGATGCAGGAACCTCCCGAACTTGCCATGTCCGGTGAGGACCTGCGTCATGCGGAAGGTAAGGACGCCGTGAGGTCTTTCCAGCCACGCCTCAAAGAGGGGACTTACCGCCATAATTGTGGCGTGCCCAGCACTGGGTTGCGATAGTCGCTGACGCCATTTTACCGTGAGATCCCGCCGGAGCTCTGTCCGCCATACCTCGACCTGTCGCGGTAGTGGACTTTCACCCCGGCGTTGCATCTCCACGCGCTTATCGTGCATGTGTGCAAGGACTGTTGCCTCCAGATCCCACGGTGGTAGGCCAGCCAGAAGGCTCGCCGCTTCGCGGGAGATCGTGCGGTAACCCCGCACCATTACTCGACAACCTGGTTTCTAAAACTTGAACTCGTAGAGCAAATTTTCTATACCGGTGATTGCTTGGTTTTGATGCCTAGTAAATAAGAAAATTATCTATTAGTAAAATTTCGTTTACAGAATGACAAATCATCGTTTCAAAATACAGTTATTATTTATTAATAGTAAAGTAATATTTCGGCCGCCATCTTGTTTATGGCGCCCACTGTCAACACGACTTTTTGACATTTCGTTTCCTGGTTTGAAAGGTTAATTGGTTGCAGCACAGTGCCCAAAGTCTCTTGATCTTTAAGAGAAACATGAATGATGTAGGGTGGATTGTCTGTTTTGTTGTATATTTGTCTGCCAGTTACATTTTTGGGTATTTTAGTCGGTATGTTTGAAGTCGCAGGGGGTGAACCAGCAACTCGTTTACGGCTAGTAGTCTCCGTATTCATAACAGGGTCTTGCGAAGGTACTTCAGGGACATGAGGGAGGGTTACGGTGAGCACACTAGGAGAAAGATCAAACAATTCATCAGGGGGGTCAGGGTCAGGGGGCTTTTTAGAGTTCATTATTACGGTAGGTATATAAAAAGGACAATCACAAACAAAAACCAAACCTTAAACCAAGGACGCACACACAAGGAGCAATCTCCATCAAGTTTCACACAAGAATGTTCACTAAAATCGAAAAATTCGTAGCACTGATAAAGGAACACGTGTTAAACCTTCACCACTACCAACAAAAGTCATCATTACGTTGTATGGACGGGTCCCTGTGTTCGTCGTGACGTTAATTCAATTTTTTTTTTTGACACAAGTCAAAAAATATTCTGAGTAAACGTCACATCCAGCTTATTCCTACTCCAGGAGAAGAAGTCTTGTCTCGAGTCCCAGTAGTGGGAACATTATAAAGCTGACAAGAAAGCTGTCACTTAAAAAAACAGTTTTATAGGCAAATAAAACACACCAACCATTCGTATGTATTTTTTATTGAAATCCGATTTATATTACATTTTTCACTTTTAAAATTACAGTTAATTCAGACCGCGTAATAACTAGAACTCAGGTATTCATTTAACAGTTTATTATAATACATTAGTTTATATTAGTTTACAGTCAACCGCACTAGAAACATATCCGAGGGTAGTACAAATATTTGGCAACCATACTTTCACGAAGACACTGTCAGTTCATGCTTAACTTTTAGACTAATTTCGTAAAAAAACAATACTTGCCGAATTCATAACCTCTTCGTTTTGAAGTCGGCTAAATAATTTGATCGCTCTTAACTTGACTGAAAGCAGGGACGTGCGAGCAATACAAGCAAAAAAGCCCGGCTTGCGGTAAAATTTCATGACACCTAACATCTAAGTCATTGAACTTAATAAAATAATTATTTAAAATAAAATCTAAACTTTAAACTTCGCGCGTAATTGAAAATTCATTCATTAGTTACGCTAATACAAGTTCTATGCAACTTACCCAGCGTTCCAAATCGAGATAAAAGTGAATCGCGAATCCGACTAAATTAAATAGTCACAACATAAAAGGACAATTGAATAATAATTGTGACGTTGCGCTTTGGTCGGGTTCGCGGTATGGTCACTTTTGTCCGCAATCCGAAACGCACGGGTGATGGAACGTAACAACGTTGCCATCTCCGGTCTCGCTCTAACGCATAGGGCATTTACCGGGCTTGCTTTTCCATTTCACTTTTCCCTATAAAAACACAAAAAATGTGAGTTTGTGTGAGTAAATATTATAATGTGTGAAAACACTCGTCGAACAGATTTAAGGTCAAAAATGCCAGGCTTCGGAAATTTTATCAATGAAATTTTTACGCATGTTACGAAAGCGAGGCGCCCTCTATGACGCGCGTACTATAATCAGTTCAAATTTGCTTTGAGCGGTTATCGGATTATGTTTTGATTGTTTTTTTTAGTTTTCTGTCATTTAAAGTGTTATAATTAGATATTGCTGTAACTTACTTGGTTTTGAAGTGATTAAAGTTAAAGTATCTTTGAAATGAATTCGGAAACACATGCAATTGTTCCTTGTGAAGTTGTGACTGATTAAAATGTGTGGAAAAAATACTTAGCCAGGTAAAACCTTTGAGTTTTAAAGATAAATATGATCTCGTAACTTCACCTAAACCTACCCCTGATTTGAATATTTCTCAGAAAACTAAATCACATAGTAGGCAATTTCATCGCTCAGTTTACAGTGGATTGTAGGTTGCTCGCATGTAAATAAATAATTATTCGGTTGGTGTTGCATATTTTTCTCAAACGAATACTTGGAATACTTCAGGTTATAATGACTTAAATAATTTCGCTGGTGCCATGAAAATACATCAGAATTCTCAAAAGCACTTGAATTCAGTTATTTCGTTCTGCAGTTTTGGTAAAACGCGAATAGAAACTTCTATTTCTCGACAGTTAAAGGTACCTAATTTCTCTTTTTCGACAGTTAAGTGTTATGTGTGTGATAAAGAACGAAAAGCTAATAAATGCTGTTTAAATTGTGAGTATTTGCCAATAATATTACATATCGTAAACAATTATTTTTAATGATGAATTTTTATTATAAACTACGTACGGATTAATACATTCTTTTGTGCTCCATCTAGTGGATTTTTCTGAAATCAACTAGAATGTTTTGAGCGAGTTGCCAAAAATATCAATAGATGGCTCTTTTTCTCTTTTTTTTAAGTACCAATATATATTTACTTAATTTCTAACAGTAAAAAAAATCAAATGTACCCATTAAAATCAGCATTACAGTAAGAAATTTTGTTTTTTCGGGATATTAGGTGTAGGTAGGTAGATGAGTCAAGATTCCTTGGCTTGCCCCCTCTAAAGGCACCTGGCACGCCACTGACTGAAAGGTTGATTTTCACATTCACACTTCATGCATTTACAGGGGCTTTGGCAGTTGAAAGGGCAGGGTAATTACGCTACAAAAAAAATACGGGAAAGACTTGGGTAAAACCCGCACAAGAAAGCATAGCGCTTTACGGCGCGACCTTGGCTCCTTGAGCGGTAGCTAAGCGCGGGGCGGGGAGCGGTAAGAACTAAAGTATGAAAATGTTTGAAGCACGCCATGCTAGACACCGTGCGCCAGATTATCGTTGTCGCTCGGCTTGTCGCGCTGCTCGCTGCTAAGACAAAAGTCATGAACAAGCCGTATGGTTTATTTTCACATTCACTCATCATGCATTTACAGGAGTCTTGGCAGCTTGGATATATATGTACTACGCACCTTGGCAGTCAAACGGCTAGATGGTTAGGCTAAAATACATTACGGGAAAGACCTGGATGACACCCGCAAATACCAGGGAAGCATGGCGCATAACGGTACGATATTGCCAGCTGTGAGCGGTAGCTAAGCACGGAGTAACAGTATGAAAATGTTTGAAGCACGCCACGAGACGCCGCTCATAGCGAAACCGCGGACGATTGAATTTCAGATTCACACATCATGATGTGTGAATCTGAAAATCAATTTTAAATGCTAAAACCCCTGTAAATGCATGCATTTACAGGGGTTTTAGCATTTAAAATGCCAGGGTTATAAAGCTACAAAATAATATGGGAATGTCCTGGATGAGACCCTGCAATACCAGGAAAGCATGGCGCAAAAAAGAGGCTTTTACTCAACAGTGGGTGGAACAAAGATGGCAATGATGATATTAGCTAGTTTTTGAGCTAAGGTTGATTTTCAGATTTACTTATCATGCATTTACAGGAGTTTTGGTAGTCAAACGGCCAGATGGTTAGGCTACAAAAAAAATCTGGGAAAGTCCTGGATAAGACCCGCACATACCAGGAAAGCATGGCGCAAAAGGGAGGTCTTTACTTAGCAATAGGCTGAAGAAAGATGGCAATGATGATGATATTGGTTTTTTTTTTAAATTAAGGATCTCACGATGATTTCATATTTTATTGCTCACTGGAATGTTGTTTCAAAGCTGAGAGTTAAGGCTGCAGAATGTTTTGAAGGAGTCACTGCAGCCCTGAAACGCAAAGAGCAACAGAAGGAATGTGTTTTTTAATTAATTCTCTTACTGACTAAAACCTTGTGGGTGGATTTTAGTCAGTAAGAAAATTATGAATCTCACCTCAGTAAAGCAGGTTAGGTTAAGAACTTAATGCAAAGAATAGGGCTTCCATGTAATGTTAATTGCCCTTGTAGGGTTTAAACACACTAAATTAAATCAGTCATGGTACAAGATTAGAAGAGGTTAGTAAATGCCAACTAAACAACTACCTAACATTTTCTTCAAATAAAAAAATCGTCACAAAAGTTTTAACTAAGGGCGATTCTGAATTGAGTTTTTTGTGTTAAGCACGTCTCAAATCTCACTTTAATGCCAAATTGTCAGATTTTTGAGCCTGAAAATTCTTTTATTTTTAGCATATGAGAAATACTCAAGTTCAAATGCTTTAACCTTTTAACGGCTACATCGGGTATATCCGACACCCTCTCGCGTTTATTCCGCCAGGGTCGCACATCCACGACCAAATACTCCATCTCGTCAGCTCTTCTGTCACCTATGGAGATTGAAGAGCTAAACGAGATGGAATACCCAGTCGCGATCACACGACCCTGGCGTATAGCTCACAAAAGCACTCGATGGACCAATCCGAGGCAAGAAATCGGGGCAAGAGAGCCATAAGGGTATTTAGAAGATTAACATTGGCAAAAAATAATATGGTTTCTTAAGAGAAAGTGGTGCAACTTATTAAATTCAAATTGCTTTGTTTCGAGTACGTTTGGCATAAAGTTTAGTACAGTCGTGTTTAGTTCATAGTTCATTTTTACTTAATACCTAAAATAAGTCGACGTAATTATTTACTATTTACATAATCAGCTTTTTTTACTGTTTATTTATTCGTCATAAACGTCTAGACATAAAATTGGAAACGATCGTTTCGAACGAGATCAACATTTTTGTTAATGTATTTTTTATTAATACATATTTTTCAAATAATACTGTTTGATCTTTTAAAGACATAATACAAATATTTGGCTTTTTGAAGAGGTTTTTAAACCTAATAAATAATTTAATTTTAATAATACTAGAGGTAAAATTATCACAGCAAATAAAATACTGATGTTTGCTTAAACTATTTAAAAAGGTATATAACAAAAAAGGTTTTTGGCAGTTTAAGTAGTTAATCTAGAAACAACATAGACAATAAATCAGTCAAGAAAGAGAATAAAGGTAGAACAACATTGGGCCCACGCGGGTAACGTAAGTACGCCGATCTGGGCTCGTCGGTCTCCATACATTTTGTATAGCAACTAGACTGGCAGAGCTACATTAGACCCACGCCACGCGACGTGGTTCTACGTACAACTGAAGGCAACACGGTCGTGCAAGCGTCAATCAATTCCATCACATTTGGGAACACATTTATTGTGCGTACAGCCAAGGAGTAGAATTCCCTGCCGGAGTCTGTGTTTCTTGATAGCTACAACTTAGGGGTCTTTAAGTCAAGAGTGAATAGGTTACTTCTAGGCGAGCGTGTTCCATCGTCGACCATCGTCGCTTACCATCAGGTGAAATGTTGGCCAAACGCAAGCCTATCAAGAATTAAAAAAAAATGAATGATTGTTTTCGTCAATCAGTACTAAAACGTCAATCATCGCATTAGACGGTAGGTTTTTCGTCAATCAAAGCGTTGACTGTGGCAAAACTGACCGCAAAACCTACCGTGTGATGTTTTCCCAAGGCAGCACTACACTTACACGTGTGCCACACACGTCGATCTTGGCGCGTCGGTCTCCATATATTTTTTATGGAGACTAGACTTGTAAAGCTACACTAGATCCACGCCACGCGACGTCGTTCTACGTACAAATCAGGCGTGGTCTACGTGTGCGTTGGTCTAATATAGTTCTAGCTTTATTCTCTAAAAAATCTTAAAAGGATCACGACACCTTTTTACATTAAATAATAAAATAAATAAAAAATATTTTGACTAGACAGACACTCATTATACATTACTTCTCACATTTTCGACTAGATATTTTACAATTTTATTAACTCATTTCATAATTTATTCAGTACGATATTATTAATTTATAAGTTTTAAAACAGCGTTCTTTTGCCGTGCGCATGACTTCTTAAATCAAAAGTAAACTATGGAAGCATAGTTGTATACTTTTAAGCCAAAAAGCGGTATCAAATTTTTTAAATTAAATTTGTTTTTTTTTTATGCATCTATATGACTAAATGCTCCTTACCACAAGGGTATTGAAAAAATGGAATATTAAAAAAAAAACAGTCCAGACTTAGTAATAATGGAAATGTGAAAGTAACTTTGTTTGTTTGTTACGCCCTATAGCGATCTTAATGGAATTTAATTTAGGACAAAATCTAGCTTGGACTCGAAATTCACTTCCATTGAGTTACCGCTTTTTGGCTTATGAGGGTAGTTTACTTAACATAAAGATAATTACAGTATCTCCAAAATCACACTGGAAGACAGTTTTAAAGAAATATGTATAGTAAAATGAGGTATATTTCTTGATGATGATTACATTCATTTACCAACATTGGTAATAAAAAAAAAAAACTAGGATATTACATAGTAAACATCGACATACTTTTCTGCACGCAATACTGAGTATTTTTATCGTTTTTTGGTCTTACAGTACATACAGGAATATTATGAATATTATATTATTTTCTTCCCATACTATCTCAACAATTTTATTATACACATTTATGTGGCTTTTTCATATTTTTGATTAATATGAAATCATAACATTTTTTTTGAGAGTAAAACTCCACATCAATTCAGATTTCCACCTTGTGATAAATTCAATATTTTTTGCACAAACTCTTAGCATGTTAAAACGGATTTTTAAATCATAAATACTATGTATTACAATCTTTTCATATTATATGAAATCTTTGAGATTGGTAAAACAATAAAATTAATAAACATTATATTCTTAAAATTAATAAAATAGAAAGTATTAAATTTTTGGCATTTTGGATCAGTTTCACTGCAAAATTTTGACTTTTAGAGAGTTTAATTAATAACAAAATCATATTTCTTGGCTCATAGCGACAATACATAGTAATTTCTTGGAATATAGGGTACATATATTATTAATTTGGAATTCAGAATTTCACCATAATAATACATATAATAAAGAAATGACTTAAAATCGTCATGGAAAAATTCATTTAAATAAACAATTTGACGAGTTACATATTTTAAAAATTGTTGCGATTCTCTAATATATAAATAATCGCGGTGTTTTGGGACCATTGTCATAGTTGGTGGTCATTGTCATGATGAGACATAAATAGCATTAATGCAAAACATATATGCTAATATAATAACAATGCCTGGATTTAGTAATTTATCTTAATACCTGGACGACCTAAATAAAGTTTCAAGTTAATGTTTTTTTTTGTAATTTTTGAGTCAAAACAAACCAACTAAAAGCTGGCTAAAGAAGTAGTAACTTTGTGCTTCAAAAAAATTGAACGATTTAGCAATATGTATAATTCATGTTATGTCCAAGTGGTAACGGCCCCGACTTACGAGTTGTAGGTCGCGGGTTCAAACCCAGCCAGGCGCATTACTTTGTGTAATTTCTTTCATTACCACTGCTCTCAAAACGTTGAAGGAAAACGTGATGAGGAAACCGGCATGTCCCAGAACCAAAAACTCGAAGACATGTGAGATTCACCAACCCGCACTGGACCTGCGTGGTGGATTACGGCCCATTCTCTCTCCTAGAGAGGAGGCCTGAATCCCAGCAGTGGGAACATTAAAAAGGCTGATAATGATGATGAGTTAATTAAATAACACATTTTTTTAAGTAACAAATAACTACTGTTTTCGTTTTTGTTTATTTCTGTTGTTGAGTGTGTTATTGTTTTCCGTCTATCTACATTGTATATTTAATAAAAAGCAATTTTCGAATGTACCTATGTAAGCACATAACTTCAGAATACTGCAGCTATGTGGCTGAATAATTTTTTGTTGTGTTTGTAATTTTTCTATTTTTATGACAGAAAAAGAAAATGCTCCCATATGAAGACGCGGCGAGCAGGTAGTAAAACATAACTAATACCTGTTTTCAGCAAGATTTAGGAGTCAGGGTGTGACTAAATAACCTAATTATATTAAATCTTTGTTTAATTAATATCTTGAGTTGAGATTTGCTTAACGAAAGGCGAAAGGGGAAATAAATAATAATTATTATTTTTTTCTTTTTCGGATTCGCTTCATTTATATTATTTTTCTGACCAGTTTTAAGGTTTTTTCTTCATAAGATTAGAACACTAAATCCAGGCAAAGTCTGTACACACACATAGTGCATTTATCATCTGTTTTTTGCCAGTTTTGTATCAATAAGCTCGATAATTTTCATTGTATTGTGTCTCGCAACTGTGTCTACTTCTAAATCAGTTTGAAATCGAAATCAAATTAATTTTTGCTTGCACTACGTCGGTTTTCAACTCGGTGGTCTACATATTTACGCGAACTTAGCGTCGCGTATGGAACAAACAATGTTGATACAAAGCGTTTCAAATAAGAACGTCAATGACCTCTATCTGTCAAATGTTGATTGAAAAGTAAGGTTTGCAAAGAAAACTTATTTGCGAATCAATAATGTATTTTTTAGGGTTAACGAATCATAGCTAAGTAAATCAATAAAAATGGTGGAATAAATATAAAGAACCTATGTACATGTTTTATTCAGCAGTGATGCAGACATGAACGGAATTGAATAAATAAATAGTTGTCATTAAAAATCTTGTTTTGCACACCCTACTCAAATTATTTGATTTGACAGTTATGACGTCACTACATAGAAGAGAGGTAAGTCGATTCTGTTGTTATTTGAAATGCATTGTACTCCATGGCAGTAGTCTATGTTATCAATCGTACGTGGGTGTGGTACGGTGACCAACGAAGCGAAGTGGACTAGATCAGTTGATTTGATATTTACAGTGAACTCTTGCGATGTGGTTGCGACTGAAAGGCGACTTCGCACGCACGTAGATTCGCAATTACGAGGTAAATACGCTCGAACCACACCGGATCGCTTCGCAATCGCATTCGCGTTGAAATGTACATATTATAGGTGAAAGCTTTATCTTTCTTATATTCATGGGTTTTATGCATTAAACTAATGAAATATATATTTCTACTGCTTTATCAAAAGAAATCTCAGTAACGGTGATCAATTGAGCCTAAATCACGAATATCTAACAATACTGATTAATTATCACTTACATGATTACCAAAATTACTTGATTGGTCAGATATTACAACATTCATCTCTATTGCAGTCTTGTTTTATTTACCTGACAAGGGAATGTGAATTTAGAGACTATTTTCTAGTACTTATGATATAGAGAAAATCTACGGTTATCAAAAAAATTTACTATCCCTATCCTGGGCTTGGAATGTTTTACACATGCGTTTTATTACTAAAAACGCGTACTTGCCTCACAGAGTAGAGACCTATGCCCCAGCAGTGGGTAACCTAATATATAAAAATCTTGTGTAAGAGATTTTGTTATCGAAGCCCTCCAAAACGGCTAGACCAATTTTTATGAAATTTTTTGTGTACCTATCTGAGAATAGATTGTAGGCTATTTTTTACCGTCCTACCCCCACCTCCCATTTTTTTCTCTGACTATTTATATGGCAACACAACATTTGCCAGGTCAGCTAGTTTATCTATAATTTTTTTTTTTTCGTAATAATTTCTCCCGACGTAGTGCACAATAAAACGCACAAGCGCTCACCGCACGAGAAGCCTTAAAAACACTATATTACAATATCTACAAAGAAGCCAAGCTCATATCATAGAATTATAATAAAAAGTCGCGACAACTATAAACTATGTGTAAAAGCTAAAACTTTCAAACTCGGATGCTACCGCGAAAATTGTAAAATTACTATTATTTTAATGTTTATTTACTTAATTGGCCCATTTATTTAGTAGACTAACACTAACCTACCCTGGCACAAGTCTTGTTGGCACTTCACTTCACTATATGCTGGCCGTTCACTTCACTATATGCTGGCCCGGTGTGGTGGCAGTTGAAACGTGAGGGTATCATTCACGAAGTACTGGTCTTGCTCTTCATCATCAGGGAGATAGTAGCCGTAGCTACCATCGTTCGACACTTGGTCAGGTCCGTGGGTTCGTGGCATTTCACATGTATAATCTTCCCAATTTCTTTCAATAGATTTTCTTCGTTTAGCGAAGAGTATTGAGCCATCGAAAGCGTACTCATCATCAAAGTGTAAGACAGCATCGTCATAAAAGTAGTTTTCCACTCTTTTGTTGCTTGTATTTCTGGCTATGTTCTTCATAAGCTTCTTTCTCGCATAGCTTGACTTTTCTGAATCATAATCATCGACTAGTGGGTCATTGCTTCGATTTTCTGATCTCATATTCATTGAGTAAAGCGAGGAACTATGAGGGCTTGTCTCCAATCTAGTACTCAGGCTGTGTCTATAAGGATGTAAGTACTGTTCGTTGTTATTACACCTCATGTCGTACATCATCATGCCTCTCCGGAGCTGTTCGCGTCGTTTCGTGACCATCTCTCGGAAGTCTTCGGGCTCTAGTTGGAAGTCGTTTGTCTTAGCGTTCATGTAGAGGTATCCTGATGCGGAGTTCAGTCGTAAAGACTGTGAGCGGTTCTTGGAGGATGATTTCTCTATGTAGCGAGGTATGCTGCCTAACTCGCGGTAGTTTTTAGACTTTATTTGTCTGATATTGGTCGGTGGTACCGGTGAGAGTGGGTCGCGGTATGGTATTGATCTGAAATGTTATAGAAATATTAAGTTCGTGAACCTCGTGGCTGAAAAACATTATCACACTAGTTAAGTGGATTATTTTTTTCTTAATTGGATTGTTTCGAATGTAATAAATATCGGAGTACAGCTGAGTGTCGAATGTCTTAAATATCGATATTTATTTATTATATAAGTAATTTGATTCTAGCCGCTCACTTATCAATTTAGTCGCACGGCTAGTATTTTAATATCTGAAATGGATTAATCACAAACTAATTTCAATAAGATCGCTATGGATTTTATTATTAATCATTATTTATCTTTAATTTAGTTAGTTTTTCGCTTAATCAAGTAATTAAAACAGTATTGAGATATACTTGTATACATCTTGCCCCATAAAAATGTGACTACACACAACACACAGCCTGCTCACAGCCACATCCATATACATACTCTTACTAAACTAACTTAACTCATGATAACGACAGTTTCGTCATTGGTATCATCATAAACTAGGGTTGAATTACAGTCCAATCAGATGGCTAAATGTGCCCATGCTGATGCCTCATGGACCAATCACAAACGTAGAGAGAATTTGGAGCTCTAATACAAAATTTGCCATATCTTTTTTACTGTCCGTTGTGGTGACTCACTAGAAAGTTCCGGAGGTTATTTATTCTGATCTGATCTACACACACACACCAGAACTT
The DNA here is from genome assembly GCA_949319445.1 of Mythimna lalbum. Taxonomy (NCBI): domain Eukaryota; kingdom Metazoa; phylum Arthropoda; class Insecta; order Lepidoptera; family Noctuidae; genus Mythimna; species Mythimna lalbum. The sequence continues at coordinate 10,969,291 of OX439371.1, read as the reverse complement.
TAATGACTATGACAGCTATCCTGATAGGGATAAAAAAGCTTACCATCGAAAAAAGGTGAAATGAATCCTGAATGAATTCAAGGCGGATTAACAGCTATTTCCAATGTTTCTATTTTATAAATATTTGTATTATTTTTGTTTTACGCATGTGTTCATGTTAATTTAATATTTTATCTCTTTTATACTGCATGTTAATTTGAATTTTTATATTAGACATTCTTATTAATTATGATAGGTATATCAAATACAATGTATATTGTTCCTTTTAAATAAATAAAAATTATCTCCACCCAACGACGGCGCGCTTGGAGCAGTGATTGAGCGATTGATTGCCGTGCTGTGTCGGAAGTTAAATTCCGACAGGGGACAAATGGCAGATGCGAGTTGACATGTTTGTCACCGCACACGCACCCAGTATACAGAAGTTATTTCTAGACTAGTGAGACTGGGAGGTCGATTTACTGGGCGGGGATAAATTGTCGACACAAGATATTAAAGCTACTAAAAAAAATCACTTACTTGTTTGGTCCAAAGCAGTTACAGGAACAGCTGCAAACGCTGGGCGCGTATTCTTCATCTATGTAAAGCGGCACTAGCGACGTGTCTCCTGGAACAGTACAGCGATCTGTTTAACTACACTTGATAAAATACTTTAGTAAAGCCAACTCAACAAATCATCATTAAATACAACCGAACGACGTCCACTGTTGGACATAGGCTTCCCCAAGTGCCACATTGAACGATTCTGTGCGTCTCGCATCCTTCGGATACCAGGCCACCAAAACCTGTACTTGAGTAAATCTTAGAAATTGGTCACTTCATGATATGGCCAACTGAAACTGGCCAGATCGTTTTAAAAGTTAAAGTTTCATGATATGACAGTCCTGGTGGGGCCTATTTTCTTTAGGCCTTTTATTATCATATGTCAATCCTCGTTTCGTCTACTTTCTTTAGGACAATCAATGATGAATTAATGATGTTGGTATGTTAAAACATCAATGATGTTGGTATGTCATAACCTTTTGGTCCCATCGACCATTTGTTCGGCGTGTGCCCTGTCCACTGCCACTTAAGTTGGGTTATGTCGGTAACCTTGGTTCTCCTGTGGATATTCCTTTCTCAAATTTACAAAAATGGATAAGTCTCCGATCTGACGACCTACTTCTTCTTCTCGTGTCGATTTGCCTCAAATTTTCTCCCACCATTATTTAGACACCTGTACAGCTCTGTCGTTGGCTTCGTTTAAGTCATGGGGGGTGCAGGTAGGTGTGCAGGCAGGAAAGGAGGTGACATACAACAGCTCTCCGCAAATTTTAACGGCTTGCTCAGTAGACGAACCTGAACAACCTTCCACAAGATTTTTATCGTTTCCTGAAAAAAAAATTGTGCAAGGTTGTTCAGTTTCGTCTACTGGGCAAACCCTTAAAGTTTGCGGAGGGCTGTCCCTTACACCTTGTATATCCTGTGAAGGGACTCCACACTGGCGCTGTGTTTGCAATTTTTCTGAACCGACGACCTACTTGAAACCGTGGATATGCAAGAAGAATAAATAAGATATTGAACATACCAGCAGTGATCTGCCTGGGGTCAGCAGGGAGGCGAGTCCCTCGTGACACCCCTCGTAGTACAGCACCATCTGCTGTGATCACGTCGCCTTCAAGACGAACGGCCACTTGCTGTGCCTGGAAGTGGAAAAAAAATTATATTTTCATAAAAAGTAGACTTAACAGTTCTTTAGTCTTTTTTAATTAATAGACGGTTGGCACGGCGGCTGAAAGATTGAATGTTTCGTTAAGTGCCACGGCTTCGATTCTCGTACGGAACAAATATTTGAATAGCCTACCAATAATACAAAAACTCACACACTACACAAAATACCGAAATCTGGAACAGCTAGTTCTGGATTTTAGGTGTCTTGTATAGGTGAGTTTACATGTTTGTAAACGCACCGTCATCTTCTTTACCAAACACGTATACTCGTAGCATAATAATATATACTCAGACTTTTTAATGTTCCCACTGCTGGGACTCAGGCCTCCTTTCTAGGAAAGGAAATTAGCCCTAATCCACCACGCAGGCATAGCGTGGGTTGGTGGATGTCACATGTGATGCAAGGAGCATCAAAAATTCGAAGACACGCCGGTTTCCTCACGATGTTTTCCTTCACCATTTTGAGAGCAGTGATGATGAAATAAATTACACAAAGTAATGCGTAAGTAAAATAAAACTCGTAAGTCCGGGTCGTTATCATTCGGCCACCACCCCTCCTACTACTGTCACCATACACGCATTCTTTAAAAATGGGGGCTCGCGGTAGGGCCTCTGGTCGCGTTTCGTTAAAAGTAAATTGATCCCAGCTCTCTCAGTCCTTGATAAAAGGAACGCTTTTTCCACATCCCATAAGTACCTGTTCAGCCTGCGCCTGGTCCCTCTTCTCGTCCTCCGTGTTCATGGTGACGAACCTCAGCACCAGCAGGTTGAGGCACGCCGCCACTATGGCCAGCCCGAACAGGATGAAGATCAGTGCGAACATCACGTATGAAGGCTTGCGGTTGAGGGCGTTGTCTTTTTGTAAGGCTACCATGTCGCCAAAACCTGGGGGCAACGCATTGAAGAATTAATTTGAGAGGTAATAAAACAGGCCTCCCATCAGGTGGACCGATGACCTGGTGAAGGTCGCGGGAATTCGATGGATGCAAAGACGAACAGGATCGGTCATCTTTCAGCTGAAATTATGATGCTGATGTGTAAGAAAACAAAATACCACACCATGAATAATACAGTATTTCACGTTGAGTTTTTCACATAAGAGTTACTAGATTTTAGTATCGTCTATCACTGTTGAATACTCCTATCTACCTATTTTATGGGAAGGACCCCTCTTTCCCTTAGAAATTATAATGTAGTATTTTTACAACATTATTTCAACAATATTTTCATTTTTGAAATTAATAGAAAGGAGCGGGTAACAGGGTCGCTTGGTTAAAGTTTTAGCACCTGCAGAGACTCTATTAATGTATTTCTTAAATATGAGATCAGCAGCACAAATTACTTGTATCTTCACCATCTTTAAGTAGAAATAGCATTCTGAGGGTCATGGCTGAGGACCCAAGAAATTCTGTGCTGAGACATCTCATGCGGAATCATTGTCTGCATACAATGCCTCGTAAGTATTGTCACTAACCTGCCTGATCTGTGTATAGGCTTTATTATCTAAGATGTAACAAAAATGGTTCCTATGTTGTCCCAAATAAAAAATAATTTAATATTATTATTTAACTGGAACGGATAAAGTGAGAAATGAGTATATAAAAATAAAATTATCATGTGAATAGGAGGAATAAAATGCAGGTTACTAAGAGTTATGAGAGATAAAATGTTATACATGTAAAAGTATGGAGAGGTAGAGGGAAGTCAAAGAAAAGATGGATGGATTGTGTGAAAAGTGATATGAAAGAAAAGGGAGTTAGTGATGGTATGACGGAATGAAAGAAAAACTATGCTGCGCCGACCCCAAAAAACACGGGACAAGGGCAGGAAGACGATGACTTAATCTATTTCTTCGTTCCTTCTTTTTTATTATGTATAGGCTCACGATTGATACTATCGCACCTGATGGTAGGCGATGATATAACCGACCAGCACGCTTGCCTATTAATAACCTATTCACTCTGGACTTAAAGACCCCTAAGGTTATAGCTATCAGGAAACATAGACTCCCGCAGGGGTTTCCATTCCTAAACTGTACGAATAATGAATGTGTTCTCAAAACGCTTTGTACGCTTTTAAAACCAAGACTCACCAATAGTAGTGAGGGTGATAAAACGATAATACACTCTGCCGAAGTAGCTTCAACCCTCGAACTAGGAGAAGTCACCACGCATATGCCTCCCTCTACCTCTCCGTCCATCCATGTGAATGGCGAAGTAGAGTAGCCAAAGAAAACATGGATTGGTTGAGTGAGGAATGAAATGATAGAAAAGGGAGTTAGTGTTGACATGATGGGCGACAGAATGGACTTGAAAGACACATGTTGCCTCAACGACAAATGACATGGACAAGAGCAGGAAGAAGATGGCTTAACCTATTTCTTAGTTCCTTTAAGTTTTAGAGTATTTTAACCAGGACTCACCTATAGTAGTGAGGGTGATAAAACAATAATACACGCTGTCGAAGTAGCTCCAACCCTCGAACTTAGAGAAGGCGGCAGCTCCACCAGCAATGGTCAGGGATGACAGCGTAGTTACCACGCATATGAGGTCCACTTCCGACGCGCTGGTCTGCTTGCAGTTCATCGCGCGCTTTATTGACTTTATTATTACGCTGGAACAAACAGAAGTGGTAAACAATAAATGGTAGATAGAACTATTGAGAAAAGAACAATTTAAGCTCGCAATCTTTCTGGCTATAAGTCATCAACTCGTTACAAAAGTGATGTCTTTAGTTTTTTTATTTTTTATTGAGTGGTTCGCGCGTAACTACTACTATCTGACCTGATAGAAAGCGACGATGTGGTCGACGATAGGGCACGCTTGCCTAGAAGTAACCGGACTATGTCCCGTATTACAGAACGTCACACAAAACTCAAGCGTTACTTAAAACTAGTTTCAACCAATCAGGTGGCTTGAATCTAGTTTTAAATAATGCTTGAGTATTGAGCAATGTTCTGTAATACGGGACTTAGACTCGGAATTTGGTGCCACAGTAATTTTTATTCAGCTCTAAATTAAATTTACGAACACATAGCTATTGACAGGTGGGCCTAGATTTCATAGAAACCCTGGCATCATTCTTTACATACACACACGATATAGCGGATTGGCAGCAGTATTATTAGTACAATTGTAAGCAAAGTGACAGGAAGTGTGGTCTAAAAGACGTTCGCTAAAAGCCCTAGCTTTCACACAAGCCTCGCGGATCCTACCATCAAATCAAAAATCAAATCCTCATTCAGACTCTGTGGACGCAATCAACGAACCTATCCATATGATAATACTTGAAGATTCCGATCTAGCAGCTGAATAATGAATTGATGATTCTCACAGACAGACCCGAACTGGGCCTGAAAGGTGTATAACGGGTCACAGAGAGGAAACCAGTGATGCTACTCACCTACTGAGCCTGTTGACTCTTTCACCGATGCTCTGGAACATGATGAGACCCAGTGGAATGCCAACTATCGCGTAGAACATCGTGAACAGCTTTCCGCCGATAGTCGACGGCGTTGAGTGTCCGTAACCTGTGTTAGGAAATTATTAATAATACTACTAGGCAAAGGCATCCCTCTATTCCTTCAATTGTTCCTGGTTCAAGCCATTTCTTGCCAATTCCATCCCGCGATCTCCTCGGTCTGCCGCGAGATCTGGCGCAGGACTTCCAAAAAGTCACACAAAAAATCTTAATGGAAATACATAATAAACATAGTTTATTCCCACGTTCAGCGCAAACTCGCTTGTGATCGTGAGGCCATCAGTGTAGCAAGGAATACGCGGTTGACGGATGGACAATTTGAAAAAAAAAAAAGTTTAAGAATTAACCTTCTATTAAATAATCCTTACTAATAATTATTATAAAAGCGAAAGTGAGTTTGTTTGTTACGTATTCACGCCTAAATAGCAAAATCGGTTTTGATGAATTTTGGTAAAGAGATAGCTGGTATCTTGGAGACGGATGAAGGCCAATTTAAAAAAAAAGTGAGAAAAGGGGGAGAAAGAGTAAAGTATATTAATAAACGAGGGCGAAGCCGCGGGTAAAAGCTAGTAATTTATAAGTTAAAATTAATCAGAGAGGGATGTTACAATTCCCCTTTCCACTTTTTAAACCTTTATTTTGGAAAAGATTTAAAAAGTGAAAAGGAATAGGTATGTAATATTAATAGCATAATCAGTCTTGTACTGCTGGGACTCGACTCTCTAGAAGATGGAATAGGCTGTAATCTACTAAGCGAGTCCGATGCGATATCTTTGAACTTCTTGGTTCTAGGAAATGTTGGTTTCCTCACAATGTTTTCTTTCACAGGTTTGAGAGCAGTGGTGATGAAATAAATTACACAGAATAAGTGGCTTCAAGCCTCTCTTGGTTTGAAACCAATATATACAATTCATAAGTCAGGGCGATTACTACGAAGATACCACTGCTCTGGTAGCTTTTAGTAGAATAATCTACTAAAATAAATATATTACTGTTCTGATTTCGCAAGGCTGCAATTGGTTTAATAATGCACCTCTTACATTAATTCATGAATCCCCAAGCGACCACCGGTGGCCGCGCATCTATTGTTTTACTATTGTGTCTCTAATTGACGGTATCTGAAGGGTTAACAATGAATGCAATAAAGGTAGTAATGCACTCAAACATTCCTCGAGGAATCTTCTGAATAATCAAAATCAAGTATTTAGGTCAGTACAGGTAGTAAAGTTCCTGGTTATTTCTGAATTTTAATTCAGGATTTAAAAATATTCTTTGAAATATATATCCCCACTGTCCACTTTCCATTAATTATTTGTTATAATCAAGTAATATTTGGCAAGTGATGAGAGACACAGATTTTTATAAGCACTTGTAAAATAAAAAGGAGGAGTCTCTCAAGTTGGTGTTAACCCTTCAGATACCGTCAATTAGAAACACAATAGTAAGACAATAATGCGCGGCCACCGGTGGTCGCTTGGGGATTCATGAATTAAATAAAAAAGAAACAAAAAAACAGCAGCTTTTACTTTTTGTGTTTTTTTTATATTGAGGTTGGTTGTTTTTTCTATAAATCTTTTATCTAAGGGGATGATTTGGACGCGTACCGCGAGGACTGGTTAGAGACAGCGCAGAAGAAAGTTTGGAAGGACTTGGGGGAGGCCTTTACCCCTACAGCTGGGCAAAGGCCTCAGACAGTAACAGCTAGATAAAAAAAAAAATATGGCAGTAGGTGATAATGTAGCATCAGTGCCTCAAAAGAATTTTCATAATTGGATCAATACATCAAAAATGTTTACCTCTTTTTAATTTTAAATTATAAGCTAAGTAGGACTTACCAATAGTTGTAAGCACAGTGGTAGCATAGTAGAAAGCTCCGGTGAACTTCCACTGCTGACCAGCCTTATGGGGCTCCGACTTCAGCACTACTGTCTCCATAACACGGAAGTCCTCCTCGGTTATGTTGTACTTCCTTATTATCATACCCTCGATAGCTGTGGAGGAACAGTACAGATATATCTATCAGAAGTGAAAGTCAAAGTCAAAATATTATATTTGACATAGGCCTACATGGGCACTTATAAAATGTCAGAAGCTACTGCACGGTTCCAAATTGGAGACCTCCAATTTCAATTGAGGAAGAGACAGATTTTTACATCTGAAAGAAAGTTGGAAAAGGTGGAAAAGCGGGCCTTAGTTGTACATAGTTACAATATGTTAAAATAAGAATAGGAAAGTCAATGACCTCTCTCTGTCAGAAAGTATGGTTTGCAAAGAAAACTTATTTGCATATCAATGTTTTTTTTTATGTTGTTTAACCTAATCTTCCCTGATCTAAATTACAAAAATATATTAATAATATCATAATAAGTTAGTAAAAAAAAACGTTTTTTCTTATTGGAAAAAGTTCATTGTTGGAAACAATTCGCTGTCTTCTTCCATTTGCCACTATTCAGACACTTCACTGACTTCACACAGTAATGCAGAGATGAGTGGAATCTAAATAGACTCTAATTGAACATTTTTTGTTTAGGATTTGAAATTTTAATTTTTTGCTCACCCTGCCTTATTGATTCAATTTGACAGCTTTGACGTCACAATATGGCGCAAAATGGATCCTATTCTTATTTGAAACGTATAGTATAAAATGGACATCTTAAAAGTTAAGAAAAAAAACCGACTCCCACAAAATCTGCTAATGGTTCACGAACCGATTGCAAGATAAAGAAAGGAAAAAAAAAAGCCTAATAAGAGAAGGCTCCATAATTCCTGAAAGCCTAATAAAATCTATAGTTACTAAAGTAGCAGTAAATACCTCTTGTTAATATTATTAAAAGATTAATTTGATGCTATTTGAAGAAGATTTTTTAAACAAGTTTTACCGTTTTTTATACTTAGTAATAATTAAAATGCTGTATTGACAACATTTGCCAATTTAGGTTGCCTTGGCAACCATAGGCCAAACTTTAACAAAACCTACGAAGGTAATGATTGAAATACTTGGACAGCACAAAGGAAAATCACAAAAGTTGAAGAGCTTGTACAGGAAAAAGATAAGCACTGATAATAACAAGATGTTGACAAAAAAACTATTGGAACAAAGAATTTCTGAAGATAATTGTGTGTGATTTTCAGTTGTTTCAGTAGTGGAAACATAAGGAATGTGATTTGGTAATGTTTTTTTTTTTTATATAAAAATTTGAACTTGAAATAGAACAGGGGAAACTATGTAAGTTACAACTTAACACTGGCAGTTGCACAATAGTGCTAAGCCATAATCTCTTACCAAAGGGCTGGGAGGAAAAAAAAATCTATGTAAGTAATTTATTTTAAACTGCAGATTTTATTACAATAGATAGATAGATAGATAGATAAATTCTTTATTTCTTTTTTTTTTTCTTTTTTTTTAATTTTTAATTTTATTGGGCTTTCAGTAATCTGGCTAGATGTTGTTAGCAATTAAATATAAGTTTCACTATAGATTTTATGTTTGTTTTGGTTCTCCATTTAAGTAAAAAGTCTGAAAATTTTCAACAGAACTAGTAGCCAATAAGTGTTGAAAATACAGGCAAAAAAAAAACAACTGCATGGTGGTTATCAGCAAGTCAATATCAACATCTGAGTTAATTTAAGGATACATTGACAGTTCAGCAGCTATCTGAGCATGAATTATTGACTTGCAGAGGTATCAGATAGTGTTGACATAAGGAATCCTGATAAATTTTTCCTCATGGCATGCTAAATTAAAAGAAACAATAAGAAATGACACCAACCTTGTAAAACTTCAAATCTGTTCCTCTCAGTTGTTGACTCTAATGCGTCAAACACAGCGGCACCAACCAGTAAATACGTAAATGTGCACACAATCAATGATAGAGTGCGAACATTTTGCTTCTTCATCACTGCCGAGTGTCACCACGGCCTTAGGGCTTTCACCCAATCCCACCCTTATTGCGATTCAGTCAAATAAACACCATATTGTCTTTTTTATTATTAATATAACATTAAGTAACCATTGTAGGTTGTAATAGGAAAATCTACTGACATTTGAATTTGGAATCCATTTTTGGCGGTAATTTTTGACAACAGTTAAACAACATACAGCCTGTCAATTTAGCTACAAAGATGATATGCTTGCTAATATTTTTTATTGTTTTAATTTCCCTTATTAGCATCAGTTGTGTATTATATAATGAAATCACAACCTGAATTGTCTTCTCAATATAATAATTTTATTCAATCAAAGAGGAATTGGAATATGTTTATAAATAAAAATTCTATGATTAAATTGATCCCTTCAAAGGAAGTTGTATCTAAATAGTGTTTTCGTTTTCTGTATGTCTTCTGTACTTTGTTTTCTTTTCTCAGGAGTAATAACACTTCCATCCATAGTGTTTATTTGAACAACTGTTGGACCTGAAAAGGATTCAGGTTAATTGTACTCTATTGATTGTTATTTATAATATAAAAATATTGTAATTTTTCTTTTAAAAGGCTTTACACACATAATTATTGTGCCTATGAATTAGAAGTCAATACGACATCATTAGCACATGTGTGTAAATAAAGTTATTTAAAATCAATAGATTTTGTATGTTACCTACTGATATGAAAACAAATCCAGTTACTTATTATTTTAATTACAGCTGTTAACACAATGACACATTATATAATTCATTTGAAATAACATTTCATAGATACACGGAGTAATATTTAAAAAATTCAGAACATCAAGATTCGAATTTCAAAAATTAGGTACAACAAAGAAAACTCACCAGTATTCAAAGTGTAAAAGGTCACAGGTATTTTCGTCTGTAATGTATCACACAATTGGATATCACCAACGGCATCTATAAATATTTAATTATCTGCAAAGCTGTATCCTAAAAATAACATCGTGCTTTAGTCCGCATTCACTTCCATAGGTCAACGCACACGGCACTGTAACTGGGTCAAATGTTATGACGATTATTTCCAACATGAATCGCAAAGGTAACCCACATAAACGCCACCCCTAAGCGATTAATTGTCATACTGTGTAATTAAATGACCGAATTTAGGCAAAATTAACCATTTTTGAGCTAAAATCTTCTATGCGGTATTCTCTAGCTGTCACACCACCTAGTTTTCTTCTGTCCTGTAATAACCACTCGCACTGCCTCCAATCATTACGATGTCAGCGCTACATTATCTCACTGTTATTTCAACTAAATAGTAAAGAAACAATACACATAATAGCATTTCATAAAAAATAACAAAAAAATTGGCGAACAGTTTTTCTGCTGCACTTCCTTGACCTGGTTTGTGTGGCCAGACTAAAAAATTAGGCTGCTGCATTTGCCCATTGCCAAAAGAATTGCTTGGGAATTTAAGAAAAAACATAGACATTATAAACGACATTTTTTTTATTTAATTCATTATTATGGTTTCTCTTTTCCACCTAAATATGCCATATATCTATAAAATTAATCTACCGCAAATATTAAAAAAATGAAGAATTAGCAACATTGCAAGCAGTTCTAATCTTGATCCATAGATGGCAAACTTTGTCAACCCAAGTTCAAGTTCGTTTGCTTCTAATACCCACTTAATTTTACAGATGGCATTGTTGCAAAGATTGAAAAGCTCAATCTAATTACATAGGTATTTACAAAGTTTGATTTATAATAATTTTAACACAAACGATAGTTAATAATATTATGAACGTATGAACTTGTCAGGGTGATGAATAATATTCTATTATTAAAATATTCAAGCAGACTGATTATTTTGCTGGCCATCCATGAAACATGGACCAGAAAGTTCAGTTTGTAAATGGAATACTGGGCAGTACAAGTACCTGCCAGCTTCCCCCTCATCATTACTTTTCATCAACATCAACCCAACAAACAACATCAACAACATAGATTTAAGTCTTATTTACTAACGACAACTTGTATTTACTCTATATGTATGTTAGTCTGTAAGGTATATATCTATGGGCCAAGATGCCTGATAATAAATGATTTATTATTATTATTATTATTATTAATTTTCTAACCGATCGCTGACAGTAGAATACCCGCCATCTAATTGCAGTAGGGCAACAATCCAATATGGCCGCTGCAGTGCACGCGGCCGGCGCGTGCAGGGCTACCGGCCCATGAAGCGAAAGCTGGCCCTAGTTTAGCTTTCACATGCTGTGCGAGTTGAGCGACTGTGACTGGTATCGTTTTGGTATGTTCTGCTAGTGTAAAAGTAGAACTGCACTGGGCATACGTGGGCCACGTACGCCGATCTGGGCGCAAAACTTGTAGAGCTTCACGCGACACCACGCGACGCGACTCTACGTACAAATTTAGCGTTGTTCAAAGTAGATATGCGTCGGTCTCATGTAGTTCCTGCTTTTTTTTTCGGTGGGCAAAAATCATCTTATGACCCCCGCTCTTGGGTGGAGCGGGAGATAGTGTCTGACTCTTACTGACTAAAAAACCACCCCGCTCATTCTAGCCTCTTCATACCGGGGCACGAGCTTCTCTCTGGCCCCAGTAGGCTTCGACCTAGCTGGGCCCCACCTGCTGCTGACAACTCCTTGAGGCGCGCGGGAACAGTGCACGCCGTCAACGTCTTGGGTTCGGTCCGGACAGTTACCGGACGATCGGACGGTCGAACAGAGAGCTACCCATGGCTCGCCGTCCGCGAGCCCGCGAATGTAGTTCCTGCTTAAATCACAACGGCATTTAGTGACGGCTATCTCGTATTACCCACTAACTGGGTTGTAGACGAATGGCAGACATCATCATTATTATCATTTCAGCCGATAGCTGTCCACACCAGGACATAGAACTCTCCCATGTCTCACCATGATGACTGGTCCTGTGCGTCTTGCATCTATCCGTTTCCTACGACCTTCACCAGTTCATCGGTCGCGTAGCAGGCGCAGCGTTCGAAGGCCTCCTGCAAGTTGGACCGATGGTTCTGGTGAGGACTGCGGAAGTGGCACTTGGGGGAGGCCCATGTCAAACAGTGAACGTCTGTTGGGTGAAATAATGATGATGATAGCCTGTATCACAGTCAGGTATATTTTTTTTTTTTTTAGTGTCTTATTACACCGCAGACATGGTAGTCTGCGCCCTTTTTTGGAAATGTTATACATTATTTTTGTTAACAATATTGTTTATTGCAGTTGTGGTGCTCCTGTGTCGGACACACATTTTCCTTATTTCTAAGCTTATAATTAGGTGAGTCTATCTTAAAATTTTATTTTTTTTTCTCTTTTGGTTTTTTTTTTATACATTTTTACACAGGCATTACAATTATTCTTAATTATAAAACTATTTATCATTTATCACAGTCTTCACTATGATACAATAAAGACTGTGACACACGATAGACATTAGTTTTTCCTTTTTTTCTTTTTTGTGTTTCTATGAACAGTATATGACTACTTATGCTATTTAAGCTATAATTATAATAATCATTTATAGCTATAACTAGAACCTCATGGCAGCGCGAGCCGACCAGTTCCGATCGACGGCATCCGTTCACGGACATGACGAACGCGTCTGCGTCGTTTAGCTCAACCATATCTTAGGGAACTCTGCGACCAGACGCGCAGCGCCACCATCGGCGGGACCTCTATGTGAGTTTGTCAGAGTCGCGCTGCCATGAAGCTCTACATTTCTATTTGTTTTTGCAGGGTTTACTGAGTGGACAGGAATCTGAATAGGGGTTGGATGGGGTCTTGTTGGAAGTTATTATTGGGGACTTCTGACCAGGGACTTCGCTAGCCCAAACAGAGCATCCACAACGGCTGAGTCTCGATGCTGCATGGCCGTCTTTAAGTTGTAATCGACGACCGTTTTAGTCGACGCCTCCATCGCTCTCTTTGCAAAGCGGCCCGTGGCGTCGTCGGTGTCATCGGAGTAATAGACACAGCTGACACTATGTCTCGACACCGCCACCACCGCGTGGGAGTATAATCTAGTACTTAATATAACCTAACTCGTAGAGGTTCAGCAGGGTCGAAGCTTAGGGCCCATGGGTATTGCGAAAGAGAATTCCGGGGTCCTGGAACAAAGGTTCTGGTTATAGTCAGTAAAAGTCTGACACGTCCTCGCGCTCTAGCCTAGAGTGGGACAAGTCTCAATGACATCCACATTTTGACTGGCCTGTTGGTCTAATGGTTAGTGACCCTGACTGTTATGCCGGAGGTCGTGGGTTCGATTCCCACCCAGGACAAATGTTTGTGTGATGAGCATAATCATTTGTTCTGTGTCTGGGTGTAATTTACCTTTAATATGTATGTGTTAAGAAATATATAAGTATGTTTATCAGTTGTCTAGTACCCATAACACAAGCTCTGCTTAGCTTTTTTTTTTGTCGACGGGGAAAATCATCTTTGACGAAACCCGCTCTTGGGTGGAGCGGGAGACAGTGTCAGACTCTTACTGACTAAAAACCCCGCGCCGTTCCTTCTAGCCTTCATACCAGGGCACGAGCTCCCTTTCGGACAACCCTGTCCCCAGTAGGCTTCGACCCAGCTGGGCCCCTCCTGCTGCTGACAACTCCTTGAGGCGCGCGGGAACAGTGCGCGCCATCGACGTCTTGGACTCGGTCCATTACCGGCCGATCGGACAGCGAGCTACCCATGGCTCGCCGTCCGCGAGCCCGCGTCTACGGTGGCCGGAAATCGGGATCGGAATCCCGGCGACGGCGGCGAAGGCGCCGTTGCCTGATGCGGTCGGCCTCCTCCTTTGCAAGCATTATTGCTTCGCAGAAGGAGGCGACCGCCTGCCATTCCTCCTCACTCCGGACCATGGCCTCGAACAGGGCCCGGCGCGAGAGGTCTCCGCCGCCGATCGCCCCCACGAGGGCACGGCGATGCTCCGCCCAGGCAGGGCACACCTCGACGGTGTGCTCCACCGTGTCCTCCGGGTGTTGCGCACAGTGGCGACACCCGGGCGTCTCTTCCGCTTGAATCCGATGCAGGAACCTCCCGAACTTGCCATGTCCGGTGAGGACCTGCGTCATGCGGAAGGTAAGGACGCCGTGAGGTCTTTCCAGCCACGCCTCAAAGAGGGGACTTACCGCCATAATCGTGGCGTGCCCAAGCTCTGCTTAGCTTGGGACTAGACGGCGTTGTGTGATAGTTGTGAAATATAATATTATTATATTATAATTATTATCCCACCTAAAAAAATATAAAATGTTACAGCTTAATAGTCAAACCACTCTTTATTCTTCCTTGATCTCAGTTGCGCAGTGTCATAAAATTTAGATGCAAAATGCTCTGTAGTTGCACTCTAGAGGAGGGGGGGCGAGGAGAGTGGGCGGCGGGGAGGGAGTGTACTAGACCTTTCTCCCAAGTTCTGGGTCACGTCTTTATGTAAGAATTGTTTACTTGTGCAATGTAGCTGTGAATGGGCGCGGGTTCGAGTCCGGTTTGCGGTAATTGTTTGTTAAAGTGTTTTGTTTTAAAGATTTGTCTTGTAAGTTAGTTTGTGAAGCTATTAAGTTGGTTGTTAGTAGTCTGTTAGGTTCTTTGATCTTTAGAAAGGCCTAGCTTGAGTCATAGAGAAAAGAGGTATTTGAAGTGCGCTCAAATCAAAAACCTCTTTTCTCAAAAAGTAGGTATTTTAGGAATGGCACCAAAAATATTTAATAAACTAAGATACTTTAAAAAGGCACTCCTTAAATTCCTACTACAAAAAGCATATTATAGTATTCATAAATGTCTAGAAGATAATATATATAATAATATTCCACAACTATCACACAACGCCGTCCAGTCCCAAGCTAAGTAGTGCTTGTGTTATGGGTACTAGACAACTGATAAACATACTCATCTATCTATCTATATATATAAAAATGACCCCCGTTTTCCGTTGTCACGACTTGGCATGAAAACGGCTTGACCGATTTGGCTGATTTTTTTTTTGTTGTGATTGTTATTGTGAGGAGAAGGTTCTTATGGGAAAAAAATTAGGGTAGTGTAGGGTAGAGTAGGGTAGAGTAGGGTAGGGTAGGGTAGAGTAGGGTAGAGTAGTAGGGTAGAGTAGGGTAGAGTAGGGTAGAGTAGGGTAGAGTAGGGTAGAGTAGGGTAGAGTAGAGTAGGGTAGAGTAGGGTAGAGCAGGGTACAGTAGGGTAGAGTAGGGTAGAGTAGGGTAGAGTAGGGTAGAGTAGGGTAGAGTAGGGTAGAGTAGGGTAGAGTAGGGTAGAGTAGGGTAGAGTATGGTAGAGTAGGGTAGAGTAGGGTAGAGTAGGGTAGAGTAGGGTAGAGTAGGGTAGAGTAGGGTAGAGTAGGGTAGAGTAGGGTAGAGTAGGGTAGAGTAGGGTAGAGTAGGGTAGAGTAGGGTAGAGTAGGGTAGAGTAGGGTAGAGTAGGGTAGAGTAGGGTAGAGTAGGGTAGAGTAGGGTAGAGTAGGGTAGAGTAGGGTAGAGTAGGGTAGAGTAGGGTAGAGTAGGGTAGAGTAGGGTAGAGTAGGGTAGAGTAGGGTAGAGTAGGGTAGAGTAGGGTAGAGTAGGGTAGAGTAGGGTAGAGTAGGGTAGAGTAGGGTAGAGTAGGGTAGAGTAGGGTAGAGTTGGGTATAGTAGGGTGGAGTAGGGAAGAGCGGGAGCGAAGCCGCGCGGGCAAAGCTAGTATATTTCTAAATACATACAGATAAGTGACAAACTATTCCTAACTCCATGTTCTCCGATTTATTTAGTAGCAGCCTATTTCAGTTACTAAAAATTATTTTTAAGCATAATAAAAGATTTAATTTTAATTAGTCACGTAAGAATGTTTCTAATGTTTTAAGTACCATGTAAAACAATATTTGTATGTCCAGTAAGACAACAAATAGTAAACCGTTATTTTTAATTAACACTATGTGCCTCATATAAACCTATGTGTAACAAATAATAGTTATATGTGTATATATAATGTTTATTGATACCAAAAAATAAGCATTCACAATAATAAAAGTACAGTAACATAGGTACAGTAATCGCAGGAGTTGCAGACACTGGTTCCCAAACTAAGCTTTCGCTTGTATTTTGGGACACAGTGTTCAGCCGTGGTTATTGTTTCGCTTTTTTTTTCAGGTACATTTTGTTGTGAAGCTTCTATATAAATTAACCCTTCAGATACCGTCAATTAGAGACACAATAGTAAGACAATAGATGCGCGGCCACCGGTGGTCGCTTGGGGATTCATGAATTAAAGGGTTAATAATATTAATGTTAAGAGGTGATGGTGATGGGTGTGTACGTGTGAATGAATATGTGTAGGTGTATGTGTGAGTGTGATGGTGTGTGTGCGGGTAATGGGGATGTTAGTTACACAATGAATTTTAACAAGTCTTCAGTCTCTTGATAATCCAATTTGAGTAGCCAATCAGTAATTTTAACTTTTACTTTGAGCTTGTTAAGTCCTACAATCTTCAGTTCTTTATTAATACGGTCGTAAAGTTTACAACTTAGACTATTAAACTGTCCTCTGGCAAAGGCTGTCTTAGTAGGGGAACGAGCACATGCAGTCATCCTTTTGCACAAGTGTGCAAAGTTACTTTTACGTGCTCAATTTTGATAATCGAGCAAGCGAAGGATTCTAAAATTGAATCACGAGCGCAGCGAGTGATGCATAAATTAGAATCCTGAGCGTTAGCGAGAGAATCAAAAGAGCACGAGGTGAAAAATCTTTGCACCTCGAGTGCAAAGATTTTTTTTAGTTTGCAACACGTAACTTTGCATCCCACCTCAGTGAAGAAATAACTATAGTCATGCAAAAAAAAGTACTACTCTGTCAAGAAAGTACCGGGAAAAGATCAATAATACACAAAATGTCTGTTAATCATCCAAATTTATTTTATCACCTTCAAAGTATGCTCCTTTAGAAACGATACACTTGCGCCAACGAATAATCCATTCATCAAAACATTTTTTAAACGCTGCTTCCTGAATTGAGTTCAGTTCTCGCCGCGAATTTTCCTTTATGTCTTCTATCGATTGAAAACGGGTGCCACGAAGTGGTAATTTGAGTTTAGGAAAAAGAAAAAAGTCAGCAAGAGCCATATCTGGTGAATATGGTGGTTGCTGGATGGTATTTGTTGAGTGTTTGGTCAAAAATTCGTTCACAATGATAGCCTTGTGCGAAGGCGCATTGTCGTGGTGCAAAATCCAAGAATTTTCTTTCCACAAATCTGGCCTTTTTCGTCGAATTTGCTCTCTTAAACGCCGCATAACGCTCAAATAATATTCTTTATTTACCGTTAGACCTTCCGGTAAGAATTCAGAGTGCACAACACCGCGATAGTCAAAGAAAACAGTCAACATGACTTTGACTTTTGATCGACTTTGGCGTGGTTTTTTCGGTTTCGGATCAGTTGGAAGGCGCCACTCCGAAGCTTGTTGACTAGTTTGAATGTCAAACTCGTAAACCCACGTCTCGTCACCAGTAACAATGCGTTTCATGAATGTTGGGTCCGAACTGACTCGTTCTAGCATGTCCTCAGCGACTTTCATGCGATTGAGTTTTTGGAGAAAATTCAGATCTTTTGGGACTAGCCGAGCAGCAACATGTTTCATACCCAAATGATTAGTTAAAATGGTACGGTCTCTCTCAGGGTTGAATGGGGATTTTCAGTCACTATTTCCTTCACTTTTGCGATGTTAACTTCAGTTGCAGACGTTGACGGCCTACCAGAGCGAGGCAAATCTTCCATCACATTTCGACCGCTTTTGAACGCTTTGAACCACTCATAAGTACGAGTTTTTGACTCCGAACACGAAATTCCATTGGCGATGCAAAATTTAAGACAAACTCTTTGTTCGATATTTTTGTCCATTATGAAATTCGCAATACACACTATATATGATATTACTAAAACCAGCACTGTATATAATATAAATAACAGATGCAACTCAAACTCCGCGCCAAAATGGAAAACAGTTGTGCCAATCTAACAACTACAAAGAAACAAAAATTTGAATTTGGAACCATAAACAAATCATCCATTCCCGATACTTTTTTGACTGAATGTACACCAAGGAGGTTCTGAGTCTGAGTATTTAACAAATAAAAAAAAGTTGTATGACAAATTTAGTACCATGCAGGTAGAAGTAAATATAGTTTTTAATGATGTTTTGTATTCATAAACATAGTGCACGCGATGTTCTAAATTCAATTTACTTTATCTCTCTACAGAATAAAAACGGCTTTTGCTCTCAGATATCGAAGAGCAAAAATACTCTTTCTGAGATAGGGGGATGAAAATATACACCACAAATTTTTAATTAGTACAAATACTTAAAGGGCTTATTAGAATAGGTCTCGTTATTATTTAGGTAAAGTTTTAATGAATAATATTCATAAACATTAAACTTATTAGAGTTTGTTTATGTCCTAAAATCTCACTCAATTTATGAAAATATTGTACAGGCTATTGATTATGAATGAAAAACAATAGACAATCACTGCGCGTAGTATTTCCTAGTAGTAATTGTTATGAATAAATGATCCAATTACGAATTTATCAATTATGAAAAATTTTGTGGCCAATTTTAGAATTTCGTTTTTTTTTTATAATAATAATAATAATATTTATTTGCAAAAAACACGGTATTAAAAGATGTTACAATACAAAATAAGTCCAAACATGTTTTGCTTAATATTAAAGCATGCAAAATTCTAGGAAGTACTCGTATTTACATTACAGTTTATGATCGAGAAATTCTTTAACACTATAGAAACTATTTTCATTCAACCAGTTATACAATTTAATTTAAAAAAGTCTATTGTTAAGGTCTTTAAACGTATTTGGTAATTTATTAAATATACGTACACACATAGCTATATACTATATTATATATTTACTTTTGACTACACAAATATGACCAGTAACAGGTACGGATTAAGCCTCATTTTTTTGTGTACTAATTAAAAAATAGGGGTGTATTTGACTTTGAAGTATTTTGATTTTCAGCATTGCTCTATAGTTTGCAGTAGGTCTACGCCAGTCTTTCCCAAAGTGGGCGAAAACGCCCCCTTGTGGGCGCTGCAGGTCTCAAGGGGGGCGGGAAGAGACCCAGAAAGAAAATGGAGGCGTTGTGTAGGGGGGGGGGGGGGGTGATTTGTAATTTTATTTAGCTAGGAGGCCTCTTAAACAACGACTGCAAGAGCTCTCGACTCTCAACAACAACTTGTGAACGTTTCAAGTTGCGGGTTATATTAAAAGTTTCGTTTAGAATTCTCCGTTAATATACATAATATACATATCTAGGTCACAATAATTAATTAATTTAATTTGAAGTTATAGTGGTTTTTGAATAGGTGAAAAAATGGGGGCGCTAAAAAAATATTTATTCTCAAAGTGGGCAGTAGACAAAATAAGTTTGGTCCCGTCTACGCGATAGATATCACTAGGCCTACGGGATATTTTTTATCCTGGAAATATGTTTCCTTGGGACCATTTTCCAGTTTTATGGGGGCGAAGCCGCTGTCGACAGCTATCTAATGATGACATAAATATCTAAGTAAATGGAAAAGCTTTTGCCCAGAGGTGGTATTTTCGTGGGGGATTTAAAACATGGGGATGAATCTCGGTTTATGTGAAAAAAATACATGTACTTGCGTGGGTTTTGATAAATTCCCATCTCAAAAAATAGAAGCGTTTTTTTTGAGGTGGAAATTTATCGAATGACTTCTACGGCTCTAGAATAGAGCGAGAGGGTGAG
This sequence comes from Mythimna lalbum, assembly GCA_949319445.1. NCBI lineage: Eukaryota > Metazoa > Arthropoda > Insecta > Lepidoptera > Noctuidae > Mythimna > Mythimna lalbum. The sequence continues at coordinate 10,949,407 of OX439371.1, read as the reverse complement.
TTTCACTGTTACTGACTAAAATTCGTCTATGTTCCTTCATTTGCTTTTGTATTCTAGAGCTGCAATAAGTTTTTCAAACGTTCCCACACTAGGGCTGCGGGAACGTTTGAAAATATATCTGCATATTTCAATAGTATAGATATAATGACCGGTCGTTGTGGCGACGCTTGGGGGAGGCCTATGTCCAGCAGTGGACGTCTTTCGGCTGATGTAATGATGATGATGATGGTCGATATAATAGTTAAACTATAAATACAATATTCACAACACGTAACTGATCCACATTTTACGTAACACTCGTAACAGCCTCCTCAAAACCGCCAACTCACACCAATATGGCGACACTGACCTCCAAACGCTCTTGCCCTTAAAATCTAAAAAACTAAACTTTTCTTCTCAACCTCAATTCTCTCCATCGAAAACTCCAGACAAAGCCCTTTCACTGAGCTAGAAAAGCGTGAAGAAATGCCCTTTAGTCTGACGCAAGCCCGTGTCGAATTGCGTTGGTCTAATTGCTGGATAATTACGCCATTTTAATTGCTAATGAGAAAGATTCAGTGTCAACTTATTGTGGCACTATTAGCTGTGATCTGGTTCATGTCTGATTGTTTCAGCCTTGTTTGTTGCTAGGCTGGGGATTGATCTCATGACTGATCGCTATGCCCCCCTTTTAAATTGCCTACAATAACCTGCCACAGTAGAGTAATGGAACGTTATGATTTTCGCAGTCTACCTATAGAATAGAATAAACTTTATTGTACACCAAACCAGCAACAAAACTTAAAATAACTTACATCTATGAGTACAATGGCGGTCTACCTATTAATAGATATGTAAGTAAGTATAGCAGAAGCATAATTAGCCTTATAATAGTTTAATTTCTTTATATAAAGCCTTTAAAAAATAAAAATCTTATTTCCAGCATGTTAGTCGCCATGTCGGACAATGGTGACCGACACGACATCACTTACTTCGCATAACGGTTGCAGATGACTGGTCTCATGCGCATAACAAAAAGGCTGGTCAAAAACACGAATGTGTCCGAAAAAGTGACCGACCTGCGTGGGACCAAGTACTTACTGAAATAAGTTTTCGGACTCATGTGACCACCGGCCTAGTAAATACGTTGGTTGCTTATTTTTTTTGTGTAATTTCTACGTAAAAAAAAAAACAACCGAGAGATTTTTGACATTTTCAAAATTCCCCTTTGGCAAATAACTTGTTAAAAATGTAGAACTTTTTGATACGACATGCCTTTCTAAGAATCTACAGGCTCATTTTACTTTTCGAAATTCCCCTTTGGCAACTAGTTAAAAATTTAGAACTTTTTTATCAAAAAGTGTCCGACACGCCTTTCTAAAAATCTACAGGCTCATTTTACAGTTCCACATATAATTTTTCCAAACCACCGCAATATTAATTCTATCTGTCACCTCGAATAAAATAGGTATACAGCGTGTAAGGGAGAGCCCTCCACAAACTTTAAGGGCTTGATCAGTAGACAAAACTGAACAACTTTCCACAAGATTTTTTTTCAGGATACGAAAACAAAAACTGTCCAATCAAGTTTTTAATTCTGTATGGTGAGGCTGTTTTTTTTTCCTTTTCTGAAAAAGACTTGTGGTTTGTTCAGTTTTGTCTACTGAGCAAGCCCTTATAGTTTGTGGGGGGCTGTCCCTTACACCCTGTATAAGATCTGTGTAAGTTTTTTGTGACAATAGAAATGATGATACTACTATCATTATTCCTATCGTCACAATAAGGTTACTGTACCACAAATTACTTTGCTTTCAAAAACAAGCACTATTAAGTCTGGAAACTCAGTTGCATAATGTAGAGATAACAAATTCTGGTCACTGTCAATAAGAAATATACACCCACTTTAGAACATTGACCTCTTTCACAGCCAACAACAAAATAGATAGCTATTCTTGTTTCTACTTTATGATAATGATAATAGTAGTAAGTACTAGTCTACTAGCTTCTGGTAGTGGCTCCGAAAGTAGAAAATTGTCCCTAGGGAAATGTAGCGAGGTTGAACAAATTTTTTTTTAGGTGGTAACATCATCCAAAGACATCCCTCGCTCTTGGGCGGAGTAGGAGATAGTGTCAGACTTTTACTGACTAAAAACCCATTCCTGTTCCTTGTTTGCCATTGCTCCAGGGCCCCCGGGATCTCTTTCGCATCACCCATGGCCCCAGTAGGTTACGACCCTGCCGCTAACCGTAAATGGTGTCTTTTGTCATTAATATCAGCTTACGAATGAATAACCGTTACAGAAATACTATTATTGTATAATAACCATGTTTGGAAATTTAATATTAGTGAATTATAAGTTATGACACAAAAGGATTCATCTTTATTATTAATATTATAAAGAGGTAAAGTTTGTTTTTTATTTTGTAAGAGGTAACCTACACCGCCTACACGCACAAAACGTTTTGGAAACACATTCATTGTGCGTGCAGCTAAGGAATGGAATTCCTTGCCGGAGTCTGTGTTTCCTGATAGCTACAACCCAGGAATCTTTAAGTCGAGAGTGAATAGGTTTCTTCTAGGTAAGCGCGTTCCATCGTCGACCGCATCGTCGCTTTCCATCAGGTGAGATAGGCGGTCAAGCGCAAACCTATAAATAATAATAAAAAAAAAAAAACCTCTGAAAGTACTGGTCCGATTTTTTCAACGATAGATAGCTGCTTTATTCCTGAGTGACATAGGCTATATTTTAGCCGTATAGGCGTATATTTTATATACGCAGGCAAAGTTGCGGACAAAAGCTTTTTTTTACGGTGGCCAAAAATCATCTAATGACAACCCCCGCTCTTGGGCGTAGCTGGAGATAGTGTCAGACTCTTACTGACTAAAAATCCATCCCGTTTCTTTTAGCCTCTTCATACCGGGGCTCGAGTTTCCGTTCGGATAACCCTGGCCCCAGTAGGCTTCGACCCAGCTGGGCCCCTCCTGTTGCTGACAATTCCTTGAGGCGCGCGGGAACAGTGCGCGCCGTCGATGTCTTGGTCTTGGTCCGGACAGTTCCCGGACGGTCGGACAGCGAGCTACCCATAGCTCGCCGAAGAAGGGATTTCTTTTTAAAGAAATCAATATTCTAGATCTGGATTTAAAAAAAATCGGTACTATACTGTCTGATCCCCTAAATAATATAAGAAACCGACTTCAATATAAAAGAAAAACACTTAAAAATTAAACTTATTCTTCCTGTCCTTATCCCATTTTACTTGGGGTCGGCGCAACACGTTTTTATCTTCCATTCTGTCTTGTCACCGGTCACACTATCTCTAACTCCTTTCTCTTTCATGTCACTTCTCACACAATCCATCCATCTTTTCATTGGCCTCTCTGTCCCTATCCATCCATCTACATTACTCAGAACTATTTTAGCAATATGCGTTTCATCCCTTCTCTTCACATGACAAAGCCAAAACAACAAACAAGAGATAGAAGTGCTTATTATACAAAACAGTTCATTAATGACAGAATTCTGAGGTAACAAACATAAAAATAAAAATACACAACCGAAGTGAGCACCTCCTCTATTTTTTTAAGTCGGTTAAAAAGTGGCACACTCACTCAAATGTCAGAACACCGTTAAATACGGTAATATTGAGTAACAGCATATGAATTAACATTGTATATCATTATATGACTTGTTATATACAGGAGTGTTGGAGAAAATTAATATAGCTGATTTAATTATTGGTAAAGTTGTTAATTTATAAATTAGTGATAAAGGTCCTCGTTAGCTAGGTGTAGGGTGGCCAGGTCTGAGACCGAAGCCGGACAGACCAGCCAGTTTAGTCGGCCATTTGGGTAAATTGGTAAATGGGGATTTTTTTGTAAATTCTAATCAAATAATAATAAAAAAAATTGAGCAGTGGTGGTTTAAACCCAGCCAGGCGCATTACTTTGTGTAATATATTTCATCACCACTGCTCTCAAAATGGTGAAGGAAAACATCGTGAGACTGCTGGCATGTCCTAAAACCAATTTGAAGACATGTGACATCCACCAACCCCCGCACTGGGCCCGCGTGGTGGATTACGGCCCATTCCCTCTCCTAGAGAGGAGTGATATCCCAACAGTGGGAACATTGTAAGGCCGACTATACTACGCTATAATAATAAAATCAACTGATACACTCGAAAGTGCAAGTCCACTCCGCTTTCGCTAGTGATACAGGTAAAGCAGAACACGTGACAAATCTAAAAAAAATAGTCAAATTTAAAAAGCCTAACAAACACAGACAGGCCGAACTCCGCCTAATTTGGCCGGACACGCAACCAAAAAGAAAGAAAGAAAAACATTTGATTTGCCAGAATGTATGTAATCTTTGTTCAGAAAAAAAAAGTATTGACAAATTTTAAGTACTTTTAATGTAAGTCTGACGGTGTCCGGATTTCATCCAGACGCCTGGCAACGCTAGCTGAGTGTTAGAAATTTAATAGGCTGCATTTCTTGCTGATTTAAGTACCTACCATCAAACGGGATGAATAGAAACTAAACTTTATCAGGATTTTCACTTTGGTATTTTTAGGGGCCCGGTCAGTCCGGGCACTGATTTCGTAGGTAAGTTTGTACGGAACACTTTTTTTATGGTCAACCCCCGCTCTTGGGCGGAGAGATAGTGTCAGACTCTTACTGACTAAAAACCCACCCCGTTCCATCTAGCCTTCATACCGGGGCTCGAGCTCCCTTTCAGATAATCCTGGCCCCAGAGTGTGGAACCCTCAGGGCGCGAGTCCAACGAGATTTTTCAGAATTCAACCCCCAAGGGGATGAAACGGGGGTTCAGTTTGTATGAAAGAAGCAGATCCTTTGTACTCTTCTATTCTTATTTGTTCTTTTCTTTTTTTAAGTGTTTGTGTGTACATAAATAAATAAAGAATTTATTTTCAAGCAAGTGATGCCGCTGCGTGCTGCAGCGCTGGCAGAAGCCCCTTTGCCTACCTCTTTTTCCACAATCACATCTGTATCAACGAGAAAAGTCAATGAGATTACATTTTGTCCCACCCATTATCTTCGACTTTTACTTCTTTCTCTGTTTCTATTTTCATTCATATTGTAATACTTGAGAGCAATGGTGGCCGAGTGGTCATGGCTCTGACTTACGAGTTGTAAGTTCAATCCCTGCCACGCGCATTACTTAGTGTAATTTATTTCATAATCATTGCTCTCAAAACGGTGAAGGAAAACATCGTGAGGAAACTGGCATGTCCTAGAATCAAATATTCGAAGACATGTGACATTCACCAACACGCACTGGACCCGCTTGGTGAGTTACGGCCCATTCCTTCTCCTAGAGAGGAGGCCTGAGTCCCAGCAGTGGGAATATTAAAAGAGCTGATGATGATGATGATGATGTAATATTAGAATAGTTACTCGATTATCTTCTGGCTAACATTATATTCATAGCAACGGCCCCTGATTTTGTTCTGAAATTATTAAAATAAAGCGATGCCATTTTTACTGTGTAACTTGGCGAATAATAATAATAATTAAGTAAGCTGGAAATGGTTAGCACTAAAAACAATATCGATAAAAAATTACACAAAATGGTGTATTTAATCGCTATATTTAATTGCTTGTTCCGTTTTAACTCAGCCATCAAACATTAAGATGTCTGTGCCCATTTCACCTAGCAATACACCTTTCTTTACCTACACATACAAAGACACACACACAGATACAACTGTATCTCTGTGTCTTGTATTTTATAAAGGAGAAATGTCAGTGTGTGTATCCGAACGCGATGCAATTCTTTCGTACGCAATTTCGCAATGGTGTGCGTGAGAGTAGAGACAGGACAATATACATCGGATTCTCCGTTTGTATGTGTGAGTGTGTGTGGATTACCGTTGTGTTATACTTGCGTCTACGCACGCAATGCCAATGCCAGTTACGCGTACGGAAAGTTGCTTTAAAACCAATACGGTAATATTACATGGGCGGAAAAATTCTTTTATAAAATGAAGGAAATTCGCCTTTTTTTAGATTATTTCATGGCCGTAATGCTAGGAAACTATTACGGAACTGATGTGTAGGTTATATTGTAATTATCTGGAAGTTAATTCATATGTAATCATCTTAATTGGGTGGCGATGCGGTTGGATCATTTGGCTGTTGCTAATTGGCTGATGCTCGTTTATCGGGCTGGCATTTTGGAACAGTTATTATGACTATATTTTAAGATGATAGTATTACTTAATTCCATGCTTGAGATTTCGAGCTAAAGAAAAGAGGTGTTTTTTTCTAAAAGCTTTCGCATTTTTTTTATTAAAAGAAAAAAAAGAAAATATGCTAAATGAATAATGAAAATAACAATAATATCCTATATTTATAATGTTTAGGTATGGTATGACACGAGGTTGAAACGAGGTTTTTTTTTTAAATTGTTTTTGCTTTTTTTATATGAAAAAAAGAAACATATAATTTTTTTATCTATATATAATACTAGCTTCTGCCAGCAATTTTTCCCGCAAGGAAGTAGGTTTACTCCACATAAACTTCGGACCCCCGTTTTATCCTCTTAGGGGTTGTGTTTCGTAAAACCCGTTTTTAGCGAATATCTACACCCTATAAGAAACCTACTTGCCAAATTTTAAGTTTGTAGGTGTTATAGTTACTGAGATTTGGTAATTAATCAATGAGTGGTATTTCGCTAGATATAAAAGGATACTGACTGACTGACTGACATATCAACACACAATTACTGGGAGTAGGAGCGGGAAATTTTGCACAAGGTTTACGTTTATGACATATTCAGAAAAATTTTATGTACTTAAAGAATCTATGTACAAGATATCATACCTGTATCATGATTCATCACAAAGCTATAAACTTGTTAGAATACCTGGTGGTCCGTACAAACACCGGGCCATCCGGGCGATTGAGGGGTTGTTTTGCTGCCGCTCCGAGCTGTGCCCTAGCTCTTCAAACTCGCTATGACCTGCCATGACCTGTAGGTACTGTACTTAGTGTCGGTGGTTTCTAACTTGTGACCTTTTTTAAATATATTTGGGAAAAAATATAACATGGTGTAGGTAAAAATGATTGGAATCGATTCAGTTACTGATTCTGAACAAACTATATTCAGGTTCCGTATATACCAAAAATAATGTTGTATATAGGCCCCTTATCATAATACACGACACTACGACTTTCAGATTCTACTTGTACCTGCATTTACCAGCAACTCCCGATAGATGGCGCTACTTGTCACGTTAGCATTGAACTTGCTTGTCAAGTAGATACCAGCATTATGGCAGTTTTTACATATAAAATAATCGGCAAGCGTGCTCCATCGTCGACCACATTAATACTTACCATCAGGTGAGAGACAGAGCGGGTTAGTGAATGTCACATATTGTTATCGATTGTTTCCTCCTCACGATGTTTTCCATCACCGTTTCGAGAGCAGTGGTGATGAAATAATGCGCCTGGCTAGGTTTGAATCCCCGACCTACACCTTATAAGTCAGGACTGTTAACACTGGGCCACCATTGCTTTCTGATAGGCAACTCCATGTCAAATACTGGTAGGTATTACGAGTATGCTGCATCCACAGACAGACAGGAATCAGACCCGAACATAGTTGGCTGAAAGGGCTACTGAAAGACATTTATTGCTACACGCCCTCTCGCTCCACCTTTGAGCAAGATATGTACAAGACTTGTAGAAGTCATTGGATGATATGCCACTACAAAAAAAAAAACAAGATTGGAAAAGGTTAGGAAAACTAAAGATTGATTGAATGAAAATTATCTCTCAGACTGAAGGCGAGATAAAGACAGCCACTTCATTCTGAAGTTTTCAAATCACTTGAATGATAAAGATGAATGACTGCCTGCTCAGACGCAGTAGGTTGCCGGCTGCAGCCAGTGAAAGCTGCGTCGACCTAGCACTCGATGCACTTGGTATACGAGGACGACATGCACTTGATACTTTTCAATTGAATCCACACTAATATCTATTACTATCTTTTGCTTGTGGCTTTGATCACGTAGATACATAAAGTATAGCCTATGTCACTAAGGAATAAAGCTGCCTTCTATCGGTGAAAACATTTTAGCAATCAGACCAGTACTTTCAGAGATTACCTCCTAGTAACAAAAAAACAAACTTTACCTCTATAAAATATTAGTGTAGAGAAAGCTGATTGATTTAGGTGTCTTCAATAATGTGAATAGGCTATTAATAAACTAGTGCGATTCACCATCAACGATTGCATCACTGCCACAGAAATCTTAATTTCTGTGATCACTGCTTACCATCAGGTTGGTCAGGTTTAAATTAATAAAAAAAATCTGAACATGACAATTGGAACCACCGGCTTTACGTTGCTTTGGGTTTCGTAATACAAATCAAACATTGGTTTATAAATATTATTATAGAAAAAGAGTTTGTTTTTTTTACATGAAGGCTCTAATCATAAGAAGTTGTAGTTTGAATTGTAAAATTATTTTAGTGTAAGTAACCCCATTTATCGAGGAAGGCTATAGGCTATATAACATCACGCTATAACGTACAAGAGCGGAATAGTGTTCTAAGTTGCAGATGAAACCGCGTTGGACAGATAGTGTTAACGAATCGTTAAGTGTAACAACTGGAATCTTCCAATTATGACATTAAATGATGAACTGTGACAGTGATGAAAACTTTCCATGTCAATAATAGAAGATGATTAATTATATCTAACTAATAATATATAAACAAGAATCATAATCGTTTGTTTGAGCAACGAAAGGTGTTAATTTAAAACCGGTTTAAAAGTGCTATAGAAGTATTGTTAGCTTTTTGGAAAGTATGTAATTTTAATAGATAACCAGTAGGACTGTAATAACAAAGTTAATAAAAACTAACTAATTAATGTTATCATTAACGAACAGTACTGGTTCATAGTTTAGAATCAAAATAATAAATGAACTCAGAATAATGTCGTGTATATATTAAAAACTTTAACTAAATTAAGTAAAACAAACAAAAAGTAGTCTCTTCCTTCGTAAGATATGTTTAGATAATTATGATCTTTCTTTTCCAAAATAATTATTATAATTTTTTTTTGTAGGTTATTGTAAAAAAAATACTATATGTTCTGTAAAAATAAGTGGTTTTTATGAATTATGATAAAATATCAGGGTTTCTGCACTTTGATAAAGTTTATACTAAATTAGGAACACGAATCCAAAGTTTCTTGTTTTGCAAATTGAACATGTTTTACAGTACGGTAAAGCAAAATTAGTGTCAGCAGTAATATAAACTGGACTACAATCAAGTTTGCGTAAATCATATTCGAGTTTGTTTGTGTTTAATTACGTTTTGGGCGGGGGTTGACTTACACAGTGGTTTGGGAAGTCAATAATTACTGAAGACCATGCACTGTGCATCATCATATCTGCCAGACCAATTTGGAACCGTGCACTAGCTTCTGACGTTTTATAAGTGCCCATGTAGGCCTATGTGAAATAAAATATTTTGACTTTGACTTGAGCCGAAAGACGTCCACTACTGGACATTGGCCTCCCTAAGCGTCGCCACAACGACCGGTCCTGTACGTCATGCTTCCATCGGACTGCGCATTGTGCATGGTCGTCAGTAAATATAGTAACAAGCTTATCATACAATACAAAATATGGTTGATTTGATCATCTTAATAATTATTATGATTGAAATAGGAATTGTTCTGATGAGTAGCCAGTGTGTGCGGGTGGATCAGGAATATGAGCAAATATCAAAATAATCCTCCCTGCATCTCAGTTTTTGGAGTTAAACTTTATAATTATCTGTCACCTGTTAGTATAACATTTTGCAATACAACCTTATTTTTATTATACAAAACCTGAAACACCCGTCTAGTATTTTTATATAAAGAATCTATGTACAAAATTTCAAAACTGTATTATGGAAAATCACAAAGTGTTATCGAACTTGTCACCGTTTTTAAAAAAAATTGGGAAAAAATATAACATGGTGTAAAAATTATTGGAATCGATTCCGTTACTGATTCTGAACAAACTATATTCAGGTTTCGCATACACTAAAACTAATGTTGTACAATTCTGCTTAGTGCTTAAAAAATCTGGAACAGGAAAATGATTACTGCTGTGGTTGTACCAATTTTGATGATCAAAACAACTACTCTGTACTCATCCTGTCATACAGGATAAGTACTTATCGCGAAAGATGACGTCATCGAGCTAAAGTTATAACCCAAGTATCAAGACATCACCGTCGCGCTAACTTTAAGCATAGCTATGGTCTGAAACCAGGGAAAGTTAGCACAAACTTAGTGGGTGCTTATTGATAGAATACCGTTAAGCCAACGAAACGAGTAATAGTGTTGTTGGGTAAACAGATACAGAAGAGCTACTTTGTTTTATGCGTGGATATTAGTTAGTTGCAGTAGCCTTTTTTTATGGTGGGCGAAAATCATCCAATGACGACCCCGCTCTTGGCCGGAGCGGGAGATGGGACACTATCCCCTGTTCCTTCTAGCCTTCATACCGGGGCTCGAACTCCTTTTCGGATAACCCTGGCCCCAGTAGGCTTCGACCTAGCTGGGCCCCTCCGGTGGCTGACACCTCCGAGCTACCCATGGCTCGCCGTCCGCAAGCCATGGGTAGCGGGTACGGTGGCTGGAAATTGGGATCGGAATACCGGCGGCGGTGGCGAGAGTGCTGTTGCCTGATGCAGTCGGCCTCCTCCTTTGCTAGCATTACTGCTTCGCAGAAGGAGGCGACCGCCTGCCACTCCTCCTCGCTCTGGACCATGGCCCGGCGCGAGAGGTCTCCGTCCAACCAGGCGTTGTGATTGGGCAAAGTTTTTCCGTAATGATGATCAAAGCGTTTAGGTTTAAGAAACCACAGATTCAACAGGTTTAGCTTAGAACTGAGAAAATGATTTTCTTCTTCTCCTTCTTTTTTTATCTGATATAAACTAGTGTTTGACTGCGATCTCCCTGATGGTAAGTCTTCTTACTCTTCTCGAATCGATGGTTTCCTTTTCCCTCAAAGTTTTTGGGCCCAGTAGGTTGCTACATTTATAAAGAAGTCCGTGTGGATTTTAGGTCTTGTGTGTGATTTTAGGCACTCTTATAAATGGGCCATCGTCTGGTCCTTGAGCTTCTCGAATAAAGTCGGAAAAATCCAGAGAATATAGTGTAGCCAATACTTGATATTATATGAGTTCTTTTGCTGATTTTTGATAAAAGATGTGCAGATGCTTGTAACACATCAGCACAGAAACAAGTAGCTTTGCTTTGAATAGATATCGCATCCAGAGGCCTAACCCTTTCCCGCCTAGTTTGCCCGACCCGTTTTTAACATGGAGCTCCTGCCTGCCATACGTCAACAACCCAGGTACTAGACAACACGATACTCATTGGATAGATTGATGATCAGACTTTCTGGCGTCTGACTTCCTGTAACTACTGTCAAAGATCTAAAAATGACAATCGAGATTAACGGCTTTACATGCTTTCCGAGGCACGGGATGTCAATAAGATTCTAGAAAAATTTAGATACAGATGCATACTTAGATAGGTAGGTATTGTAAAAAATATCTTCTGAGAGGCAGCTACCATCATGAAAACTAGCAGAAAAATGGTTTTGGCTGGATTTGAACTCTTATTAGAATTTAGTTCCAGTTTTTTTTTTCTGGCCAGACGAAAATTCTACTTCCGAACGAATGTAGTCGAAAAAAGATTACGTTAAAGAAGTTTGTAATCATTTTCTTCATGTTTAGCACTAAATTCCGGCGCTGAATGAAATGTAAGGCTTCTGTGTTAACGTTTTACTATGTACTATGTTTGAACAATTCGTGTTATGACTAATGTTTCAAGCGTTCGTCTGAATGTGAGTGCTTTTTCATGGAAGAAAAGTGTTACATGGTATTGGGCGTTGAAAGGAATTTTCCCAGAATATGATGTTACAACGTATTACTAATTGGTGAAGTAAACAACTGTATAGACCGTAAACTGAGCTCATCATAGTTTAGCCGAAAAACGTCCACTGTTGGACTTAGGCCTCTCCCAATTGTCGTCACTATGAATCATACATCGGATTCCTGCGACCCGACGCGAAGTGACAGCGGGCAGAATACATTGCTCGCAGAACAGGTGGCCGTTGGAGCCGAAAGGTTCTGGAGTGGCGACTGCGTATCAGAAGACGCAGCGTTAGAAGGCCTCCTACAAGGTGGACCGATGACCTGATGAAGATTGCAGGAATCCGTATCTACATTGTGCACACATAATAGAAGCAACAAAAAATATGTATTCAGGATTACTGATTTAAAACAGTGTCCACTGTCCATGGAGTTTCTTGCACGTTATCGTCTCCATAGAGATCTATCTCTATGGAGGAGAAGCACGTTCTAAAGCGTAGACGCTTTGGAACGTGCAATTAAGCCTCACTGTTTTTTAGACTGACTGACATTTGACTATTCAAAAGTGCCTGTATAATGGTCTATTTGAAATAAATGCTTTTGATTTGATTTGATTATATAAATGGGGGGGGGGGCGAGTGGGGCGTACCTATATAGATAACTTTTCACACAAAAATCGGACAAGTCAAGGCTTCTTACCATGAAAAAAACCCTACATTTGACGTACAAAATTTTTGGAAAATCTCGTTTATAATAGTGACTTTCAAAGTTATACATAGTATGGACATAGAGGCTTCTCCCTTGACACTTGTATCGTTACGTCACCTTGTTTTGTACATCTCGCACCCAGCGGATGCCCATTTATAAGCTGACATCATTTTTAGATCATTTCCCCGTATAGATAAGGTAACTCATTATGTATAGAAAAAAATCAACAAAGCAAAAAACTGTCACTATAATGGCTGATCGCAAAAAACTCTACAATACCATAACACCCAGTTAAATCACCCAATAACAATACATAACAATACTTTCTACAATGCAAATAGACTCGTATCTAACTACCTAATTAACCCCACGACCTAACGGTAACCATTCAATGCCCACAACTAGACCAGTAAAAAAAAACATAAAAGAACAATGGCAACACTGCAGCCTGATAAAAGCAGAAAAAAAAAACGCTCTGTTCCAAATTCAAATAATTTCCCACACGTAACGTTACGCGGGCGGGCATTGAGCGCAGGCCGTTATATCTGCGGCAGTGACCCACTTTGGAACGTATCGCCAGTACTGTCGCGACTGTCTTCGTAACCTTATTGGTAGTTACGACTTTTTAGATATCCATTGCTCGTTTTGTTCTAACTTTCTCTTTGTTATGTCGCTGTTTAGCAGCAATGTATATTGTAGGAAGAAATGTATAGTTAGTAGTAATGTGGATTTGGAGTGTGATGGTAAAAGTTTGCAGCCGGTGTAAGTTGTGCGCTTTCTGATTTTGAGACGATCTCGGAGCGGTTTTCAAAGTCACGTACCTACTTATCTGTTACGTACTATGTGGCAATTTATTTATTATGTCTTTTTATTGGTATTTATTGTCTTTATTTGCTGTGGTTTTTCTGATTTGGTGGTACAATTACCTGTATAGGATTTTTTGGTTTCTGAGATTGTCGATTGTTTAGTGTGAGTTTTAGATGTCTCTTTTAAATTTTGCAGAACGGTTACATAGTACCTTATGTGTTATAAATACCTACTTTGTAATAATTTAAATTAACTAAAAAAATATTAGGAAGAAATCCTGTAGCTAAACGTCATAAGGAAAAATGTGCTGACGTCATCGCTGGCTTTACTTATTACTTCTGTTTTTTGAAAGTTAAAAATAGGAAATTATGACATCAAAATATTTCTCAGCGGACGTATGTAAAGCGATGACGTTGGCTTTAAATATCAAATTATAATATTATCAAAAAATTACGAATTTATTTATTTACCGGTTTCAACAAAACTGTAAGGGCGCAGCAGGGCCGATGTCTAGGGTCTTGGGTTTCCGAAAGGGAAACCCGGGGTCCTGGAACGCAACCTAGTAATATGCCTAGAAGACTATCAGCATTGCCGCACTGTATAGCAATACAGTAAAAACCCCGACAGGAAAATTTAAAAAGGGAATTTTATTAAAAAGTCATAGAACACAATCTTTTATTCCATATCGTCATAAATATACAATGCCAGGAAAATGATTTTCAAGTCAATACAGTAATATTCCCGACAGGAAAATTTAAAAAGGGAATTATACAAAAGTCATAGAATACAATCTTTTATTCCATATCGTCATTAATATACAATGCCAGGAAAATGATATTGAAGTCAATAACAGTTTTGAAGGCGGAAAATGTTTTGACGTAGGTAATGAATGAATAACAATTAGGTATCAAAATTCCCCATTTCCTTTGTAACTTGTTAGCACTCATTATTTTTCCCATCGTCTTTATTAGTGATCAGGAAAATAATAGTACATAAAATAACATACTTACTCATTTACTTTCTTCAATTCGTCATTGCCCTATGGAAAATATATCACCATCATCATAATTTCAGTCGAAAAACGTCCACTGTTGGACATAGGCCGTCCCAAGCGTTGCCATAACGACCGACCCTGTGTGCCTCTCTTCCATCGGATTCCTGCGACCCTCACCAGATCATCAATCCACCTTGTGGGAAGCGTCTTCCATTACCGCCACTCCAGAACATTTCTGCCCCAACGGCATTTATTTATTTATTAAATACTTCATGCACACAAAGTACAGAGGTGGACTTAATGCCTTAGGTATATTCTTTTAGTCAACCTTTGGGTGATGCAGAGGAAAATAGTAGTAGGTGCAATAAAAGAACGAGATAAGGTGAATACAAGAATAGATATACCAATAAGCCTGATTGAGCTTGGGTCAAAGTTATACCTCGGGGCTAAAGTAACTCGACTTTACGGTAGTTATCCAAAACTGCTGTTCTCACATGGTCAAACTGATGGTGTCATTTTAAGGCCCAAGCACCCGAGCAGTGCCATAAAACAGTAAGTTTCTGAAGCCTACTCCTCGGTAACGGCCAGGTTTGGTATTATAGATTAATGAACAACATTATCAACTATTGATTTTTTTGTCTGATTAATAATACTCTCGTCTAAAAAACATATTTAACAAATTCGCAACTTTTCCCTATTCCTTAAAGTCATTTAGAATCATTTTTCATCATCATCATCATTTCAGCCGATATGCTTCCACTGTTTGACATAGGCCTCCCCCAAGCGTCGCCACAACGAACGTTCCTGCGCGTCCCGCATCTATCGGTTTCCCGCAACCTTCACCAGGTCATCGGTGCACCTTGTAGGAATTATTTTTACACAGAAAAAATGGTGGTTAAATATTCTTCAAAGTAAGTAGCATATGTAAATTAATCAATATTTCGGAAAGAAAATGGATTAAAAGGTTAGCGGGGCTTTATCCGGGCAGCTGGCCGGAATTGAATGCTCGTACTGCCACCGGATATGAGTATTGTGTCCATTTGATTCCGGCTAGATGTTCAAACTTCTTTTTTATAAATACTTGTAATGAAATGACATTTCATAACGCGCGTTGAAGTTGTCAATGGATTTTATGTTCTGTGGTACGGGGTGACGTGTGATTGAATGACAGATGATGTTTAGATTATTTTGCATATTTTATTGTTAAAAATTCTATTGTAAAAGGATAAAATAAAGGGATATAATTGAGGAGGCGATACTAGTAAACTTTAAATGTCGTTTCTTTGATTTTCAGGTAAGTTATAGGTGTAATGGTCATAGTTGAACGTTGTAATATGGTAAAGACGTATTAAATAAACAAATCTTTGATTTTCAGAGAAACAATTTGTGGTTTATTTGGAAAATCCTCAATAACATACCTTATAAAACGACATTTTCGTCAACTACAAAAAGATGGACCGGTTACAATTTGAGTTCACGATGATAACCTCAAATGATGGCAAATCTGACATATTGGCCATAACCTCAATAACTACAGAGGAAGGAAAATGTTATATTTTACCTGATGAACGGAAGCCAGTGATTCATCATACATGTGTTGTCAAAATGAACAGTTTCACAAAAATAAAAAATAGCATAAAGAAAAGGCATCAATGCAGAAAAATATGGATAAAAATGGATGAAGATCTTAAGAAAACATATATGGATGAGGAAGGTAATATGCAATTTTTAGATCAATATTTAGAAGAAATGAACACAAAACAACCAATAGACAAAAACGACAATTTGCAAAATATCTTGGAAAAATTAATAGAAACAACAACAAAGAAAGAAAAACAACATAACCTAAAACATATTTCAGAGAAATTTATTATAGAAAAATTCACAAGCAAGAACCCAAACGCAATGCAGTGGATTGAGAATTTTGAAAAAGAGTGTGAGCGCTTTAATATATCAGAAGATGAAACAAAAATAGATATATTGAGGTTAATTTTAGAAAAATCTTGTTTGGATTGGTATAGCTCGATGGCCATAAAACTTACAATAAAGGCTGAATGGAAAGAATGGAAACACAAATTTCAAGAAACCTTTAAAAACAGAGGATGGGACATAGTCACATATGCTCTAGCATTCAGGTATAAAGAAGGACTACTAATTGATTATGCTATAAAAAAAGAGAGGCTTATACTAGATATAAACAAATCGATAGACTCCAAAACAATGATAGATCTTATTGCAACGGGTTTACCAGGTTTTATCTTAAATAAGTTAAACAGGGATGAACTCAATGATACTACTGATTTGTTCAATGAGATAAGAAAATATGAAGGTATGATGTACAAGAAAAACTCAACCACAATAAAGAGTGGTACATCCCTTAATAAAAATAAATATAAGGAGAAGAAGCCATGTAAGACTTGTGAATCTTTGGAAAAAGGAATTCGATATCATCCGGAGGAGACATGCTGGTTCAAGAAAAATAAGAATGAATCTGAAAAGGTTTTTAAACCCAAAAATGTAAACAACAACTCCATTATTGAAGTAGATATAAATACTGAGAAAAAAAACGAATAAGTACACCATTAATCAAAATCAAGCTCTTATTAGAAAATAAACTAGAAGTGAGCGGCATTTATGATTCAGGTTCACAGATTTCTTTAATAAATTCAAAGCTGATTAAAGTGAAAGAAAAAAAGGACAATGTGAATATAGCATATATGAAAACGGTTAATGGTGTGAAAAAAACAGATGGCTGTATTACAATAAAAATAAAAATATTCGATTTAGAAGAAGAGATGGAAGTATATATAGTGGATAATGAAGATTTCGAAGATTTCATAATCGGATTAGATATGATAAAGAAATTCAAACTAACCCAAAATGAGGACTTGCAGATAGAACAAAAGAAAACAACAAATAAAATAGATGAAATGTCTAAAGATAACAGATATGAAGAAAAGAATAAAAAAACATTTGCAATAAATTTTAATGAACACATACAAACAGAAGAATTCGTAAGTATCACAGACCATTTAGATAATAAAAAAAAAATTGAGATAGAGAAAATTATAAAGCAATATAAAACAATTTTTGCTAAAGACAAGTATGATATAGGATCAGTTAGAGATTATGAAGCCCACATAGATTTACAAGTAAATAGATACTGTAGTAAAAGACCATACAGATGTACAATAGAGGATAAATTAGAAATTGAAGAGCAAATATCCAAGCTACTAAAGAATAATTTAATAGAAGAATCCTACAGTCCTTTCGCTGCTCCAGTGACATTGGCATTTAAAAAAGGAGAAAATAAAAAGTCCCGCTTATGTGTAGATTTCAGGGAACTAAACAAAATTGTTGTTCCACAAGCTCAACCTTTCCCATTAATAGATGATTTGATTATCAAAACTAGAAACTGTAAGTATTTTACTACATTGGATATAAACTCAGCATTTTGGGCAATACCGCTACGGGTGGAAGATAGAAATAAAACAGGATTCGTCACACAAGATGGCCATTACCAGTGGACCTGCCTTCCATTTGGCTTGAAAACATCACCAGCAATATTCCAGAGAATTTTAAGCAATATTCTAAGAAAGCACAAGCTCACAGGATACTCCGTTAACTATATCGATGATATTTTGATATATTCGACCACCTTTGAAGAACATATAAGACACATAAGAAATGTATTAGAGGCAATAATACAAGAAGGCTTTAGATTGAAGCTTCAAAAATGTACCTTTGCTTCAGACTCAGTAAAGTACCTCGGCCATGTAATTCAGAACAATTCAGTAAGACCACTTAAAGACAATTTGATCTCGATAAGACATTTTCCAACTCCTAAGACACAAAAAAACATTAGACAATTTTTGGGAAAAATCAACTTTTACCATGAATACATACCAAGAAGCGCAATTATTTTAGACCCATTACATAATTTATTAAGAAAAAATGAAAAGTTTGTGTGGTCACAGAAGTGTGAAGAATCATTTAATCAAATAAAAAAATATTTATGTTCCCAACCCGTGTTGGAAATATTCGACAAAGACTTACCAATAAAAATCTTTACAGATGCATCTTTAGAAGGTATCGGGGCAATATTAAAACAAACACAACTAGACGGTAAAGACAAACCGGTGGCATATTTTTCAAAAAAGCTAAATGAAACTCAAAAACGAAAAAAGGCTATATATTTGGAATGTTTTGCTATGAAAGAAGCAGTTAAATATTGGCAACACTGGCTAATTGGAAAAAAATTCACTATTTACTCAGACCACAAACCTCTAGAGAACATGAATATTAAATGCAGAACAGATGAAGAATTGGGTGACCTCACATATTACCTATCTCAATATGACTTTACTGTCAAATATATACCTGGTAAAGAAAATGTAGAAGCAGACTGTTTGAGCAGAAACCCTGTATTAGAATCAGAAGATAACCAAGAGGAACTATTGAAAATAGTTAATTTAATACAAATAAAAGATATAGTTGAAGACCAAGAAAAAAATGAAATAATAAAAGAAAAGAAACAAAATTTACTACACAAAAATAATATCTATTATAAAAAAATAAAGAAACAGGAAAAGATTATACTTTCAGAAGAGTTTAGTAAAAAATTTATAAAAAAGGTGCATGAAGATTTATGCCATGTTGGAATCAGACAATTACAGAAAAAAATAAGTCCAATATATACAGCAAAAAACCTAACAAAAAATATCATAAATATTTGTAAAACATGCGAAACATGCATAAAAAATAAATCAAGATGTCAAGGGAAATTTGGATTAATGTCACAACTAGGACCAGCAACAAAACCATTTGAGATAATGTCAATGGATACTATAGGTGGCTTTGGAGGATCTAGGTCAACAAAAAAATACTTACACCTTTTAGTAGACCACTACACAAGATATGCGTTTATTGCGACTTCCAAAACACAGAATGCGAGTGACTTTATAAAACTAACTAAGAAAGTACTAGAGACAGATGAGATTGGAATAATTCTAACAGACCAATATCCTGGCATCAATTCAAAAGAATTTAAACAATATTTACAGGAGAATAATATTAAACTAATTTTTACAGCTGTAAATACACCATTTTCGAACGGCTTGAACGAACGATTGAACCAAACAATAGTAAATAAAATTAGATGTAAAATAAATGAGAAAAACAACAAGAAAACATGGACAACAATAGCAAGAGAAAGTATACAAAAATATAATGAAACAGACCACTCTGTTACAGGATTTGCACCAAAATATTTACTGGATGGTACAAATGTCAGTATTTTACCAAATGAAATTAAGACAATAGAAAAGGAAGACAAGTGGATGGCTGATAGAAAATTAGCATTAGAGAATACAATAAAATCCCATAAGTACAACAAGAAAATATTTGATAGAAATAGGAAAATGCAAGAGTTCGAGATAGGAGACAGTGTATATGTCGAAAATGGAAATAGACTGAATAGAAAAAAATTAGACGAATTAAAAATAGGCCCATTCAAGATAATAGAAAAAATATCAAACTCCATTTATAAGATTGACACTGGCAACAGAAAAACAGAATCAACTTTATTCCATATAACAAAATTACAACCTGTCACAGCAGTAGATGAAGTAGAAGAAAACGAATATAAAGATAACTTGTAGGTGCATTGTGTAGATTATAGCCTATTGCTAGAAAATGGCCTGCACGCACTGCCCTGTGCTTTAATTATTTACAATTTCTGCTCTTAGGGCCCCCCCTAAATCCATTGACAACTTCAACGCGCGTTATGAAATGTCATTTCATTACATCTCCCCAGATGTAATGAAATGACATTTCATAACGCGCGTTGAAGTTGTCAATGGATTTTATGTTCTGTGGTACGGGGTGACGTGTGATTGAATGACAGATGATGTTTAGATTATTTTGCATATTTTATTGTTAAAATTCTATTGTAAAAGGATAAAATAAAGGGATATAATTGAGGAGGCGATACTAGTAAACTTTAAATGTCGTTTCTTTGATTTTCAGGTAAGTTATAGGTGTAATGGTCATAGTTGAACGTTGTAATATGGTAAAGACGTATTAAATAAACAAATCTTTGATTTTCAGAGAAACAATTTGTGGTTTATTTGGAAAATCCTCAATAACATACCTTATATACTAATACCTAAATGACTGATAGGGCTTTTTTTGTAGGCAAAAAACATCCAATGACATAGCAGAGGGAGATAGTGTCAGACTCTTACTGACTAAAAACCCACCCCGTTCCTTCTAGCCTCTTCATACCGGGGCTCGAGCTTCTTATCAGGTAACCCTGGCCCCAGTAGGATTCGACCCAGCTGGGCCATCTGGGCTGGCCATCTGGCTGGGCATCCTTCTCTTGCTGACGACTCCTTGAGGCGTACGGAAACAGTGCGCGCCGTCGACGTCTTGGGCTCGGTTCGGACGGTTACCGGACCGGATTCCTCCTCGCTCCGGACCATGGCCTCGACCAAAGCCCGGCGCGAGAGGTCTCCACCGCCAATCGCCCTCACGAGGGCATGGCGATGCTCCGCATTATTGATAGGGCTCATCTTTGACCACAATCTCACCTGATGGTAAACTGTGATGTGGGCATCGATGGAGCACGCTTGCCTAGAAGTAACCTATTCATTCTACCTTACTTATGGGCCTCTAGGCTGGTCGGCTGTAGCTATCAGAAAACACTGGCTCCTGCAGGGAATTACACTCCTTATTTGCATGCACAATGAAAGTGTTTCCAAAACATTTCGTGTGTAATTTATGATTCATTGAGGTCTAGGCTAAAGGTTATAATATAAGGCAATTGACGTAAATACGATGATATCTATTCGAAACAAGGGTTTATGGTTGGAAAATACCAAATACTGTTTAAATTGGTATACTAGGCCAGTCATGTTTTAAGATCTTCATTTATTTATGAACCGAAAAAGGAAGAGGTTATCAATTCATTTGTCTTATTTTTATGCCTACCTCAGAACTCCGTCGTTTATAAACCGATTTGCATTTTTTTTTTCTCTTAAAGGATATGCTACCAGATTGGTCTTATTATTTCAAAATTCAGTTCTGATGATGGGATTTATGAGAAATCGAGGGAACTCCTCAAATATTATAGGCAACCATATAGTGATTTTGGTATTTTCATGGAGAACTCGAGCATTCACAGTCAAAAGGCTTCATTTGATTGATGATGATGAAGCCGTGTTTATTGGCTTATTAAAATTGTCATGATATGCACTTTGACTGTAAGGTACTATCGAAATGATCAGATGATCGGCAGGTGAAAGGTAGACACGGGAACTCCATAATAAAACAAAGTATCCTAGCAGACGGAACTGCTATGACAAATAGGTACTCTGGTGTATCGCAACTAAAAAGTGTAAAATAAAAAACTTTTACAAAAAAAAAGATCAAAATAATTTTTATTTCAGAAGTCGGTGCTTTTCAGTATTGTTTGTTTCTTATTTAACACCGACTTCCGAAATTAAAGTTATTTTGATGCTTTTAGTGATTATTTTTAGTGAAGTCGTTTTTTTTTTGTGTAATTTTGTTCCACATTTTTTACTTGCAATACATAACCAGAGTGCCAGTTTTAGTCGTTTCTTTTATCGATTGCTTGATATACTAACAGTAGGTATGTAGTTGCACCAAAGCAAGCTAACAATCTGCAAACTTCTTCTTCTTCTTCCTGCCCTTATCCCATATTACTTGGGGTCAGCGCAACCCGGTTTTTTCTTCTATTCTGTCCTGTCACCCGTCAAACTATCACTAACTCCCTTTTATATCATTCAATTATTTTTTTTTAAACTAATACAAACATTTATCATTTTTTTACTGCTATGTCGTATTGTGTACTTATGTAAATTTATGTTAAATTTTGATTCGTGAGTACTTAATCAGCAGGGCGTTCACGAGATGGTTGTAAGGGCAAATCGAAACGAACAGGCACCATAAGGCACAGCTGCGCGATACCCGCAGTTGGTCTGGAGCGAAAATATATTTTATTCTCTTTCCTCCAAATTATAAATATCTCCTTTCCACCATTTCCTTAAAAAGTATGACCAATCCAAGCAGCTTCCAAAAAAGTGAAACCTCATTTCGCCAAAAACAACTGTATTTTATAACCAGTGTTGCCGGGGAAACAAAGAGATACACATAACAGCAGCAGATACGCGTCAATACATGCAATACAGTTATACATAATGTGAGTGAATCAACATGCTAAAATATTGGTACAGATACAAATACATCATGTGGTAAAACCGCAGAAGTTGCATTGACTAATCGGCTCCTCCTTGGATCGTATTCTTTAATGCTGAGGGTCATGATAGTGATGAAGTAGGGATCATCACTTTATTTATAAGATATTACTCCATCTGTTTCTGTCTCTGGCGGTGTGAAGGGCATTAAGTGTAACACTAAGATTATTTTGAGAAACTAAAAAACTAACTTCTATGGATAAAATATTTTTATTACATCTTTTCAAAGAACTCTTCAATAGCCTCTATACAAAGTTTCATGCGTCTGAACCAATTTTCGAAACATTTTTTCCAGTCCACCGCCACCTCTTCCAACGCCTTTTCAAAGGCGATGAAAACTGTATACTGCCCTGCACTACGAGACGCTCTATCATTACTATGACTTTATACTTACATGTCGAAAAAAGGTCAAAATGCGCGACTGCACTGTGGATGATGAAATGGAGATATCCGCAGGAGAAACAAGGTTACCGACATAGCTCGAAGAATCGCCAAACTTAAGTGGCACATTGCAGAACAGATGGTCGATGGCGACGAAAGGTTCTGGTGACCACGTACCGGAAGACGCAGCGTTAGAAGGTCTCCAACAATGTGGACCGATGACCGGGTCAGGATCGCGGGATCCGATGGATACGTGACGCACAGGACGGGTCTTCTTTCGGCTGATATGATGATGATGATGACGGTGAATGATGGGCGCTGCCTGATGTAACATATATTCAAGTGTACCTTCTGCATCCATAGCTTTATAACCGCGCAGTAAATATTGGGCACATTGTGTAGCGCCTACGCAGCTCAAGATAGCGAGATTAGTACTAATGAGGCTCTGTTAGCAATCCTACGCGTCATGTAAGCTTCATTATGTTGAAGTTAAACATATATTATGTTAATTTTTTTTTGTGGAGTCTTTTCTTTGAGTTATATTTTTGGATTATGATCAATATTTTTTTGTTGGGTGAGAAATCAAATCAAATCAAAACATTTATTTGCTAGAATATGGTACATAAGGTGTTACAGTAAATTTGTTTCAGCATATTCTGCCATAACATGGCGTGCAACTATATTCACAGTTAGTGTCGTCAATTAATCTAACTCGTATATTACAGGTTCTATTGACTTGTCTTCTAAATATTCTTTAACAGTATAATATTTTCATCCAATGACTTCAGCCATTCTAGGGCGGTTCTGGGCGTGTCAGAATTTTACTGACTTGAACCTACTCCTTGTACATTCTTTGCCTTCATTCCAGGGTCGCGGGGTTTTCTTTCGCAAAACCCATGGCCTCAGTAGGCTTCTACCCTGCTGGCCCCTACGGTGTGACGATCAATGTAAACGCAAGAGGTTTTTGGTCGGTCCGAGTCGCAAATATTAGACCAAAGCTAAGATATCTTTAGAATTTAAATAAATATATATTTATGTTAAGATGGATGCGTGGTGTGACGAGAATGGATAAAGTGAGAAATGAGTTTATTAGGGGAAGTTTGAAAGTGGCGCCAGTGACTGAAAATTTGAAAGAAAATTGTTTGTCTTGGTATGTTCATGTGAAGAGGAGGAATGGAACACATGTTATTAACCCTTCAGATACCGTCAATTAGAGACACAATAGTAAGACAATAGATGCGCGGCCACCGGGTGTCGCTTGGGGATTCATGAATTAAAAGAATTATGAGTTTAAATGTGGATGGATGGAGGAGGAGAGGGAGGATTGTGTGAGAAGTGATATGAAAGATAAGGGAGTTTAGTGTTAGCGTGACGAGTGAAATTGGAAGAAATAAATGTGTTGCGCCGATCTCAAATAAAAAAGGACATGGTCAGGAAGATGAAAGGTGTATTTATTTGCTTATTAAATGCTAAAACAGCATTTTCGGCGGTATGCAGACCAGGAAAAAGAAGGATCCACTGACCAGACGAGTGCTGTCTGGTCCTGGCAATTGCCCAATAATTGATTTCGGACGGTTCTAATTGAGCGGAAAACACGATGTGGGGCTTTAGGTAACATAGATGTCGCTATAGTTATACTTTTTTGGATTTTTTTGGGGTTCGAGTAATGAAAAGATAGCTAAGTAAAAAGATAATAAACTATATTACCTCTTACCATAGTACTCAAAAACCGTAACAGTTGAGTAACTAAATCTAACCACAATAATTATTATGTCAAAGCGTCACCACGGCAACCAGTAACCGCTTGTAATGTAGGTACACAAATCATGCGTAAAGAAAACTTTCTTGTTCTGCGCGCGCGCCGGTTAAGGCGAAGACAACGGAATGGGCTTGTTTAAATTGTTTTTCATTGTTGGTGGAGTGGGTTGAAAAGTATCACACTTTCATCCCTAGGGAGTTTTACTTTCAACTGACAGCTGTCAAATTATTTAAAAAAAAAACTAGGTCTATCTTCTTGTATTCGTAATGAAAAGCACAGTATTTACCTTCGAATTAGCCAACTCCTTCTCGGGACGAAATAAGTAACTTTCACCCCTAGTGTAACAATGTACTATTTTAGGGCTGGTTTTTACCTCGGTCAGAGATTGAGCCATTTTTTTGGCACACTTTCAGTCAAATGCGAATGCGGAATAATTTTTTAACGCCATATTTTAGCCTTGGTACATTTTTAATTAGGTAGTTATTTTTATTTTTCGTATTTAATAAGTTTTGTAGATAAATCGTAGTTGGAAATCACGGAAAATATACATAATAAGGCAATCAGGCAGCTGTGGGATAGTATACGATTTTTTAGAAAATTGTTTTATAGGCAGTAGGCAATCGCTCCAGGTAAAATACCGGTTTTCAGCTGCATCCTGGTAGACTAGAAGCCGTCATCATATCAGCCGAAAGACGTCCACTGCTGGACATAGGCTTTCCCCAAGCGTCGCCAAAATGATCCAATGACAAACCCCGCTCTTGGGTGGAACGGGAGATAGTGTCAGACTCTTACTGACTAAAAACCCACCCCGTTCCTTCTAGCCTTCATACCGCGACTTTAGCGCCCTTTCGGATAACGCTGGCCCCAGTAGGCTTCGACCCAGCTGAGCCCCTCCTTAGGCAAATAATATGAACCGCACTTTTATTTATTTATTAAAACTTCATGCGACATAAAAGTACAAAGACGGACTTAATGCCTTAGGCATTCTCTACCAGTCTACCTAGGGTGGTAAAGAGAAAAGCATGGCAGGTGCATAAAAAATAAGTAAAAAAAGGGCTCAAAATTATCTCCAAATACAAAGTAACCTTAAATACAAAATAAACATACATATATAATTTAATATATAAATATATATGTACTAGCTTTTGCCCGCACGGCTTCGCTAGCGCTCTTCCCTACTCTACCCTACTATACTCTACTTTACCCTACTCTACCCTACTCTTCCCTACTCTACCCTACTCTACTCTACACTACTCTACCCTACCAAACTTCACATAAACCATCTACTAAATAGTCCAAACAAAGCCTAAAAATTTGGTTTGGATAGGTGAGTCCGCTTTTGAGTTATAAAATAACAACGAAAAGTGGCATTGATTTTTATATATATAGAAATGTAAAGTACGAGTACAAGAAAGAGGTTTTGAGACGACTTTTGTTCTAATCATCCCCTTAACAGCTCGAAACTTGAAAGTTCGTTACAGCGTGCTATGATTAAAGTTATTGGTTATAAAATACTTGTAGAATTATTGTTATAATTAAAACTACATAACTATGAAAGCGTGAAAGCAGGTCTTGTGGTAGAAAATCTGTTAAATGTGGATGCTTCGTATATATTTTATTAGATATTAGTCGTGTTTCATGGTTAATAGCCTTCTATGAGTATGGAAATTATGAAAATTTACTATAATTCAAAAAAATTATTACAGTTCTAGTCTAGTCTAGTCTAGTCTAGTCTAGTCTAGACTAGACCTTTATCTTATTCTTGCTTTTGTGCTTGTAACGATTTTCATTTACACAACACTAAAATTTTGTCGCCATCTTTTATTTTATTTTACCTTACAGCTTTATCTCAGAAAACATATTTTTTTTGTGTGGTTAATCTTTTTACTATTACAGAGTTTTTCATAACGTTCTTCTAGAAAGAATATCTCGTCATGATGTTCAACATAATTTTTGGTGTTGTCATAGATTTGAACAGTTCATTTTCTTCAAATCTAGGTACGACAGATTGTTGGGTCCCAGCCGGTAATTTTTCTCGGCGGGTTTTTTTTTCGGTTTTTTTTTTTTCGAACAATAATTTAATTTTCATGTATTTTTTGCTGTAGTAATGTTTATTTTGTTAATTTATTTAAAAATGTTGTAGGTCGTTCTTCTTTTCAACCGAAAATTGCTTGGCTCCTCAAAAAATATTGCAATTATGGTGTTACGTTTGGTTATAATTTTAGTTTCTCAATTTTCTTTTACTATTGTATTAGTAAAACGCATAATTACCAATCTACTATTATTCAAGGACTTTAAATTGAATAATAGGTACCAACCTAATATTTTATACCTAATAAGTACTTACTTTTATTTTTTAATTAAGTGGCAGAGTGCCCAAATTACGTCTCTTTTATCAATTGTCGATGGAAAATAAGAATTCCCTTTTTAAAAATGTTTGACGAAGCATTTGAATTTAGAATGTCTTTTTCAAATTTGTTTGTCAATAAAATCGATCATGGGCTGAATAAACATTTCCATGTTTATTTAACACAAGGAATAACCGTCGACATCATCGTTACCTCCTATAAAATAATTGCTTGTCAATTCACAAGCACAGCCGCCATCTTGGTCGTATCTAGAGCGAGTTTCGGGGCCGTGTCACACTTACGTAAAGAAAGTCCGTGTTTTGAAGCCGTGGCGGTGATAGGGTTGTGCGTCAGCGGTCAAGTTCAAGTTACGGTTTTTTTGTTTCTTATTTTTTATTGATGCTTTGCGTGCTGTATGGGTCAGTGGTTTCGGAGGGGGTATGAGGAAAATTATGCTGTTTTTTAGGAAGTGATAATTTATGACTATGCAGTATGCGTCACAATCGTGTTTGTAGGCTTACCTACGCTACCAACTTACACATAATATTATTACTCAATGAATTTATAAATTAAAAAATAACAACCAATACATGGAATTAGTACCTACTTGCTTGTTTCAAAATGATATATGTTAAATCTACCAAAAAATAATTTCTAGTGAGCTTTCACCATAATTTTGCTTACCTTAAACGTTTACGTTTTAATTATACAAGTTTTTCTAAGTTCTGAGTAACGAGAAAATCTTTTAGAAAGTTAATTAAAGATCTAAATCCAGATTCATATGTCAAAACTTCCAAAATTAGAAATAATGTCTGTAAATACTAACATATATTTTCTTTTTTTTTTTTTTTATTAACATACATATATACATCTTAATTATTAAATATTATAAACTAATAGGTATATATACAAACTTAAAGAAAAAATATATACAAACGAGTAAAAAACAAAAGGAACTTATAGGGCATCAAAAAATTCGTCCACATCGATGTCAATGGGAAATGTGCCCAGAACGCTGGCAGCATTGCCACGCTGGATGGCAATGCTGATTCGTTGACCGAAGAAAAGCCCAGCCCTCTGGTCACGCGAAGAGTGGACCAACTGGTTGCTAATATCTCGAACAACTCGATGAGCGCTCGGACCCCATGGCCCTAGTGTTTCAACCCCAAACGGCTCAAACATATAACTTCCGATGAGGTTATTATATTTACGCCGTTTGAGGTTTTCTGCACCTGCAGTAGCCGCACCAGCACAGCCCGCCGTACTAAGAAGATGGGATGGCGCAAGGGTGTCGACACATGTTGCATCCCACACCAAAGGCAACGATGGCACAACGATGTGGAGCTCCACTAGGAGCACCCATATATTTTCTAATTTCAATTGCCTTCAGCAAATCTGTACTGCACATTTCCTTATAGGGAAAATTGCAAATCAATATCGTCGCAGATCAGATAACCGTCACTCTGCTTTCAATAGACGATTAATTAACAATTAATCAAGGGAGAAAACTATCGACATGACGTCGAACGAACGCAGGGGAAATGCAATTTTCTTATGCAACCAACTCTAATGCGATGCAACCGAGGTATAAAACCAACGTTTCTAATATTACACACATGCATTTTAGCTTGCTTTCTTCGGCATACTCTCAAGTAAAATGGTGGCCGGCAAAAAATCTAGTGCTTTCTTTTTCAATGTCGAGTAGCAAGCGAGATAGACATATGATTTGTAAAGGTTTGAGCAGGATAGTTATACAGTATGTATTGCGCGTAAATGACACGATTGACGTTTGAATTTCGAACCGCACCAAACGTCAAACTTCCCGCCAGATGATAGTGATGGTTGCTACTTTGAAATAAGGTTGGGTTTTGTTTCGGTTCTTTTGCTGTTAGTGATGTGACTTTTCGGTGTCGCGCCGACGATTCGCGTGCGCTGATATGTGGGACAATCGAAAGCCTTTCTCCACTCGGCTGTTAGGTATTTTATTCCGTTAGTTTTTTTGTGGCCGCCATTACACCAATATGGCGGGTGGCATCATTTTTTCGCTTTGTCACGTTAGATCATTCTTGTTAGACGTTCGAAAGCTGTGCTCTGGTTCTTGGAATCAGAGTCGCATAACTGTATACCGCGCGGAGAAATGATGTAATTTTTACAAGTGATGTTTTCTGTATATTGCCATTTACTTATTTGTTTTTATTTAATTAATTTGTAACCGAAATGCATTCTAATTAGTTATTGAAAAA
Source organism: Mythimna lalbum (assembly GCA_949319445.1). NCBI lineage: Eukaryota > Metazoa > Arthropoda > Insecta > Lepidoptera > Noctuidae > Mythimna > Mythimna lalbum. The sequence continues at coordinate 10,919,995 of OX439371.1, read as the reverse complement.
AATAAGGAAATTGCATGTTATTTGCTTGAAGTTGTTAAAAGCAAATTATGATAATTGTTTGAGTTAAAATATTGCGTGACGCTTGCGCAGAAATACATTCGCATGTTATGTAGGTAACGGTTAAATGTAATAGTTACCTACTAAATAAAAATAACTGTAAATTCATTTTGTCGACAACATGATAATTATTTCAACTTGTTGAATTCAGGCTTTTATATCCTGTGACATAATAATCACATTTTGTTTTAAGATTTTATTATTGATTGATATGTAACCAATGGATGTGTGGACAGTGTAAACAACTGTATATTAATAAAATTATCCAATGAAACTTTCTTCTATCGATAAACACTTCGACGAAAAGCCACATGACTAAAAAAACCCAAACCACGCAAAGGACATTCACCCATACAGCCTCACCTGTCACTGTCAAAAAATCTATGTCACTAATATCACGAGTTTTTAATATGCGCATCCGTCGCACAGTCAATGCGTTTACAGGCCCCGTGTAATTGCATAATTTGCATAGGCGATGCATCGCGACCGCCACTTTCTCCCACTAACGGGACTTGGAACTGGGACATCCGTTCATTTGTTCCCACATCAGGTCTTCAAATGTTTTTTTTCGTGTTTGTTCGCTATTTGAAATTTTGAGTGCAATTTTTTTACAGTCAGCCAGTGTTTGAAAAAGATTTTGATAGACTAATGGATGATATTCTAGTTCTTTTTATAAAATCGGTATTGTAAGCTTCTCATTAATCAAAATTAATATTATTTGTTATTTTTTGTTCAGTACTCATTACCAACAATAGTTTCTTGCAAAACGATGGTAAGCTTTGTTTACGCTTTTGACCTGCTTAGAGTTTTCCAGAAATGCATTTGAACTTTCTATGGAGAAAGTTTTAGCTATTTCTGAATGAAAGGCAATTGTTTCTTATCAAGTTTATGAATATAAGTTATGATTAGGTACTTACTTTTTCTCATTATATGATTATATTTTTTTAGAACTCGCTAATTAATCTGGACAAATATAAATCAAAATGATACAATTAAGAGATTTTAGAAGCGAAACAAAGTTAAAGTTTTGATTTGCGAACTGGTAACACAGGAAAATATCATCATCATTATCAGCCTTTTTAATGTTCCCACTGTTGAGGCTCAGGCCTCCTCTCTAGGAGAGGGAAAGGGCTGTAATCCACCACACGGGCCCTGTGCGGGTTGGTGAATGTCACATGTCTTCGAACTTTTGGTTCGAGGACATGCCGGTTTCCTCACGATGTTTTCACCGTTTTGAGAGCAGTGGTAATGAAATATCAATTAAATTTAATTTTCCTACCGGTTTACTTCTGCATTTGAATTTTATTTTCTCCTTAACTAGGTACCTACATCATACGTACCATAACCATGAAGACAATTCATCAGAATAAAAATAAAGTTCAAATTAGCGATGGACAGTTTGTTACCACAAACCAATTATAATTAATAATTATGAGTCTGTTCACTTTAGCCTTAAAGACATCTAGTCTCTAAGGCTAGGGTGAATAAACTCTTAATAAACTAGTGCGCGTCACCATCAACGATTGCATCACTGCTTACCATCAGGTGGGATCCAGTCAAGCATTAAGTTTATATCATTTAAAAAAAATATCAAGTACAAACGGCTTTACATCTTACTGCCTTTGCCCATCAAAATCATAACACAAAACTCTCTAATAACATTCCAAATTCAAAATCAAATCCCGCTTCATTAATCAGAACACAATCTAATCGACCAATCACAGCCGTCCAATCGTTATCAGTTCATGGTCAAAATATGCACAACAACAAAGAGTTTGTGTGTATGTATGTCAGACAGCCGGTGAAAGTACGGCGCGAAAGGTGACCGCAACCAGGTCAGTTACTAGCATTACGTGTGCTCACTGTGACACTTTCTTTGACGCCATCTTGTATTTTTTGAAACTTTTTTTTTAGAACGATTTTTGAATAATGACAATAATAATTGGCGTTGTTATGGTGGTAGTACAGCAGTTCTTGTGAGATTTTATAGTCTATTTAAACAGTCAAATGATTTGGGTAATTATTAGGGTAAAATGAAATCTGATTGAATCTGATGTAGTCAACGTTGATTGAATAATCAAGATTGAAGAGATCGTGATCATTGTTTACTATTAAAACCTTATAAAAAGTATCAAATATAAGTATTTTTTTAATGAATATAACTAGTATGATAACAATAAAAATACAAAGATTTTCTTTTCAAAAGTCAAGGTCCGAATAAATAGAAGATCAACGTTATAAAAGTAGGAATTAAATAATTGAATGAAGACAAAGATAGAGACGGTTGGATAATGATATGAAGGAGTAATATTTTCCATTATAATTAATAAATTATATACTGTTTACATATTCAAATCTAAATGAGATGAGATGGTGGTCAAACGCAAGCCTATCAATAATAAAAAAAAAAATATAATTATAAACTTGTTTCAGATATAAATCATTGCTTGCTTCTGTATTTCATTCCAAATATGATATACCTTACTTTGTTTCTGGCTTGGTTATGAAGTCCTTTAAGCCATGTATTTGTATGAATAGTTTATTAGTTTACAATTAGAATATTACACGTACTAATGTTTTTGTAGTATTTGGAGCAAATGTATAAAGTCTCAAAGCCTTCTTGGCAAACTTTACTTGAAATAGTCAATGCGACAATAAAATTTTCAGCTCAATTTTACGAAATCGCGCCTATTTCAAAGATTCCTCATATTGTCCAGGACACATGTGATACAAAACTACACCAATTTTACATTACAATATCTTCTAGGAATCAATTTACAAATAATTAAAACAGCAACTGAACTTTCTTCGAAGAAATCCCGTCAAAAATCAATAAATATTATAAGTACAAGAACAGATAAAATAACTTCCAGCTTACTAAATCTTCGGTTCAGCTGACTTGTCTAATAAAAACGTGACAACACTTACAATGCGTTCCAAATGAGAATAGGATCGATTGCATGATGTGACGTCACGATTTACTGTCAAATCGAGGAAAGAAATTTTGAAACTTTAACTATTTTACGAAAAATTTAATTTATTTACGAACTGTGGACGAAAAATGTTTAATCAGAATTCAGTTCTTCAATTTTACTCATCTCCGAGTTCCTCAATTTTGAGCAAATTTCTTAGATTTGACAGTAAATCGTGACGTCACAACAAAAAATCGATCCTATTCTCATTTGGAACGCACAGTACATGATTCAATTTATTACTATTACGTGTCACGGTGTGTAACTATCAATGACACTTTTTTTGACCTGTTACCGCGAAATGACAGTGGCCGCCATATTTGTTGGCGCCATATCTAAACAGAGAGTATGACTGCAATGGACAAGGTTAAGGACGTTAATTTATAAAAGACTAGCTTTTGTCTGCGGTTTCGCACTCGTCAACTGACTACCCTACCCTACTCTACCCTACTCCATCCTATTCTACGCTACTCTACGGTCAATACTCCACGGTAATAATCAACTTTAGAGTAGGGTAAAGTACAGTCGGGTAGGGTAGGGTAGAGGAAGGACTCTACCCTACCCTACTCTACTTTACCCTACTCTGAAGTTGATTATTATTTAATTTGAATATTTATATCTTTCAATAATTTTAGCTTTTAAATTCTTACATATGATAGATAAATTACACCCAAACACAGAACAAATGATCATGTTCATCACTTAAACATTTGTGCTGGGTGGAAATCGAACCCACGACCTCCAGCTTAGCAGTCAGGGCCGCTAATCACTAGAGCCTCAGGGCAGTCAAAGTAGTGACAAGTGACGGAGCAAACAGTGCCTCAAGGAGTTGTCAGCAGCAGGAGGGGCCCAGCTGGGTCGAAGCCTACTGGGGACAGGGTTGTCCGAAAGGGAGCTCGTGCCCCGGTATGAAGGCTAGAAGGAACGGCGCGGGGTTTTTAGTCAGTAAGAGTCTGACACTTCTCCCGCTCCACGCAAGAGCTGGTTTCGTCAAAGATGGTTTTCCCCGTCGACAAAAAAAAAAACCGGAGCAAACAGTCTCAAACATTAGGTACTAGATATAGGTACAGAAACTTTTCCTAGACGCAACAACCATAGATCAAAATTGCTGATGTAAAACTAGACGCACTTAAAAAAAAATGTTACAATTTCCTTCTTAATTTGATCTTTGGTAGATCCCGAAAAAAAAAAGGTGTAGACTTGTGGTTTTCCTCTATCAAAAATATACCATGTTGTCTGAGAAACAAGTTCTTATTATAGGTATGCTGCAATTGACGTATTTAAAATCTTGTAAGGAAAGAACACATTAGATATTAACTATGTTTTGGTAGTTTTAATTTTTTGTGCCTGATTTCTTTTTATTCTGCGGTTAGAATAGAATAAACTTTACTTTACAAAAATAGTAACAATTTCACAGAAACTTAAATCAATGGGTACAATGGCGGTCTTATCGCTGACAGCGATATCTTCCAGACAACCTTGGGATGCGGACCGCGAGCCATGGGTAGCTCGCTGTCCGATCGCCCGGTAATGGACCGAGTCCAAGACGTCGACGGCGCGCACTGTTCCCGCGCCAGTAAGAGTCTGACACTATCTCCCGCTCCGCCCAAGAGCGGGTTTTGTCGTAAGATGATCCATCGAAAAAAAAAAGTCAACCTTGGGATGGAATATAAAAACTTAAACTAAAAAAGGGGATAGTCTGCGGTGTACTGCAAGCAATATAAATCAACCGAATTAAGAGAAAAAAAAATATATATGGGTACATATATACATACATAAATGTATACAGTATATATTATGTGTTACATAATTAAATGGAAGCTAAAAAGAAAAGAAAGAAAGAAAGAAAACCGTTTATTTGAACCTCACACATATTAAAAATATAAATTAAGAAATAGGTAGGTACAATAAACACAGAAGAATTTGTGCAAGGTCAAAAAGGCACCTAACTCAGCATATGCTGCGATATCTATAAAAATAGATAACGCAGCGCTGGTATAATAATAAAGAAGAGAATCGACTTAGCTCACGAGGTTGTCGACATGTGGAATGTGGACTCAGCTATCATTGTGCCGATTGTCGTGACCGCCAATGGCCTCATAGCCAAAAGCTTCGACGACCATCTGTCGAAGCTGTCGTTGCGCGGTTGGATTAAGGGCCTGATACAGAAGGCAGTACTCCTCGATACGGCTCGCATTGTGAGGAGGTTCCTGTCTCTGGAGCCCTAACCACCGGTAGCTTGGACCTTGCTCCCGATACCGGCGGAATACTATTTTTTTTATATTTTTAAAAGTTTTTTTTTAAATATTTTTAAATATTTCTTAAGTGTCCTTAAGAAATATTTAAAAATATATAAAATATGTGTAAAATGAAAATAAAGAAATAATAAGAAGAGAATAAAGGTTAGCGATGGAAGAAATTAATTTAGGTAGAACCAAAGTGATATTAGAGAGAAAGGTAATGTTCTTTGATGAGGTTTTTAAAAGAACCTAGCGACTGTATAATCGCGGTTATATAATCCCTATTAGTAAACAATGATCAAGATCTCTTAATCAACCTTGATTATTGAACCAGTGTTGATTACATTAGATTTCGTCATACCCAAGTCGTTTGACTTTTTAGACAGACTCTAGTACAAAAATTAAAAAAGAAAATGGCAACTAGGTATTATGTTGGTATAGTGTAGTACACTATTGACCAACATAACGGACACACCACCAACTATTATCAACAATGTAGTCATCATTCGCCAACATGAAAATGTCACAAATGTCCAGTCAACCGTCAACCGATTACAGAAATTAACTAAACTATTCATTTAACCGTTAAATAAACTATAAACCCATATAAAATCGGAACAGTAAGTCACGTCATTCTAGCGTGATAACTGATCATCATTCAAAGTAGTACCGTTATTTGGAAACGAGCGAATTTGAGCTTTAAGTCGACGGGATAAGGTTGTGAGAATAGTGTGGAATTATTAAAGATTTACTGATGTTAATATGGGTGGGTTTGTGTTGTAGTGCCAGCGAGCGATAGTGATGCTAGCTTTATGTAATTAGTGGGGTTATTCGAAATGTCACCCAGGTGCGTGAATGCAAAGAGCTACTAAAGGAACATGGGTGGGTTTGAGTCTACTCAAAGCGGGAGAAGTTATGTGATCATTTCCAAAGTCTGAAACAAAAAAAAGTATGATAGGTAAAAGGCATTTCTGAAACTCTACTGTGTTGTAGATTCTTACTGATGTTCATAAAATTCAAAATTGGAAAAATAAAAGTAGCTAGACACAAGGTGTCTGTGGCTGTGGAGCAGGACCAGCATACCGTCAAGTATTCTGGAGTTTTCCAAAGTCACATAAGTGAGCAGTGGTTTATTACGTAATACTCGGATGACAATGTCGGCAATGAAGGAACATAGGCTTGATTTTAGTCAGTAAAAGTCTGACACGCGAATGAAAGTAGTCAACGGATGATTTTTCACTTAAAAAAAACCATATACTTACAAACTTTACCATTTATTTAAAGAGTATATTAAACACTAGCTTTTGCCCGTAGCTTCATAAATATAACCTATGTCACTCACTGAAACAGTGCGTCGGAGCCGCGGTAGACCGCAAAGGAGATGGCGCGGCGAATCGGCAAGAAAAAACCCGGGCGCGGAAGGAGGCCTTTGCCCAGGAGTGGGACAGAACAGGCTAACAACAAAAAAAAAAAAAGATGTCACTCAGGAATAAAGCAGCTTTCTATCGGTGAAAAAAAAAATTGTAGCAATCGGACCAGTACTTCCAGAGATTACCTCCTACAAACAAAAAGAAAACTTTTTATAATATTAGTGTAGATAGCTATTCATAGCATAGCATCCGACTATCCCACATCTCTGTGTATACACACGCTCATTCATGAGAATGCTAGCGCGGGAAGTATTCGAACTTTTCACAACTTTTCCTCAGCCCCACACTTTCCTCGCCACGGCCCAATGCCATCGCATTACGGCAGAAATTTTCATTAACTGTCATTTGTCACTAGATAGTATTACAATAATCATTGGATTATTGTAATGTAAGTGATTTAATCAGTCGTTTGTTCTGTTTAACTGATCATTGAATATTTGGTTTTCTAGTAAACGTCGATTAAAGGAAACAACGATTAGTATGGATGTGGTAGACTTTGTTCCTTCGTTGTACTTTACGTTCCAGGGTCACAGTAACTGACCAAACACTCAGGAAAGAAAGAACAAACTAGAGGCGGATGTGTAATAATGACCCGGTAAAAAGAGCAGTGGTGGCCGAGTGGTAATGGCCCCGATTTACGAGTCGGAAGTTGTGGGTTCAAACCAGCCAGACGCATTACTTTGTGTAATTTATTTCATCGCCACTGCTCTCAAAAACGGTGAATCTAATGCAATTTAATTTAATTACAAAAAAATCAATTTTGTGTAAGTAATATAATTTATTTTGTGATGTAATTTAATTTGATCTATGATGCAAGAACCCATAAAGAAGCTTTTGTTTCTTAAAATAAATGCATAATACTAATTTAACTGAGTTTTCAGACCTTCAAAAATACATCGTCTTCTTAGCTAAAGCTAGTTGAATTCCTGCCTGATCCAGTATTCAGCCATGGCAATGCTGCAGGTTGGAACCATCTGAGAACCTATATTTAACTTGTCTGTATGTCTATGATGCAAGTACCCAAAAAGAGCCTATTGTTTCTTAAAATAAATTAATAATAATAAAAACTGAGTTTTCAGGTCTTCAAGAATACATCTTCTTAGCATGTCGATGGCGCTAAAGGTCAGAACCGTCCGAAAACCTACATAATGTGAAGATTGTCTTTGTTACGTCCAATCTGGGTGCGGAGTCTGTTAAGAGTTTTCCAGAAGTACATATGACAGCAAAAGAGAACATGCAGCACCAGGTGAAAGGCAGTGCATGCGCATGAAGAAAGGTGAGCATGTTATGCACAGTATTGGTACAGATAGGGGTTCCTAGTATATACATAAGACTGTGCCCGATCAGTGACAGCTCCGGGGACTAATAACTGATGACCTCGCGAGGAGAAATGCGCCTGCAGTCTAACTACATACGTATCTACCTACATAATATCATACAACACAATCTTAGGGTTGTCACTGGTGAATGCAACCCGGACTTGATTTTTTATATATCAGGTATCCGGCTAAATTGAATTTACGCTAGAACGAAGACATCATCATCATCATCATCGCCATTAATTCAATCAAAAGACGTCCACTGTTGGACATACGCCTCTAAAAAGTATCGCCATAATAGCCGGACCTGTGTGTCTCGTTTCCATCGGATTCTGGTGACCCTCACCAGGTTATCAGTCTACCTTGTGGGAGGCCTGCCAACGCTGCGTGTTCCGAAGTGAAGTGACCTTAAGGGTCCATTTCTACTGGAGTGAATCGGGGAGAGTGAAGCTGAGCTACCCTCTGTTCGACACCACAGCCTGTTCGACTAAGTTAATCTATCCAGTTCGGGGCTGCGTGTATGTTTCACTCGGCTCCACTAAGACTGATACCACTGATGAGGAATGGAAATTTTGAGTACTCTGATTGCCCAATTTATGGTCCGCTGCTCTCCGCTCCGCACAGCTTCACGTCACAATATTAGAAGGCTAAATGGTTTGTATTCTAAATAAACAGGTATTATAACCAGAACGAACCCGACTACATCCAGCGATCTTTTTTCACTGATTTTTTGATCCGCCTTCCAGACAACACGGAAATGTATTGTTGAAACAGTCACAGTTACCTAAAACTCTAAAATTATTTTTTTTATTTTTTTTTTGTGACAGAAAGATCAACTCTTCATAGAATCCTGAAGTGTGAGTATGGCTGCATAACAGATAAGAAAGATTGAAGCATGTATCCGTGACTGTGATGAGCAATTTCAATGAGTTTGATAAAACCCCATATAGATGGACTGTTCCAGCAGCGTCTAGATTTTTCCAGATACTATTTCTAATTGATGTTGGATTTGACCTAGTTTAGCATGAAAAGAAGTATCGTTTATTCGTATAAATTAAAAATACGAAGCTATGGAAAGAGAAAATTAAAATCTGTGTGGAGTAAAAAGTGCTTAACTCAGCATATGCTGCGATATTTGAAACGATAAATAACGCAGCGCTGGTATTCTGTTAAGCCCGACATCATTCTTGTATTGAAGAGCAGGATAAGCTAAAATCCTTAAAGGTCAAATACAAAAACACAGATGAACGAGAAAAGGTGGAGTGTCCTGCTTATAACAATAATAATCCCTGTATCTTGATCTCCCCAAGGACCTACAGGATCAGTAACTCCTAACATATTTCTCTTCTCCCACTCCCGGATCAGAAGCCAAGTGTTGAAGCAGCCCTGGCCACACCAGAGTGTACCGTTATGCAGCTAGCAACATAGACATGCATTTGAGGTCGCTTTCTCATTTTGCCGGCTTCAAATTGCGGTCACCTCGTTTAGAAATGTTTAGCTGGCAGTTATAACTACCGGAGATAGATGGTTTGGTTTCAATGTCAGATTCGGACGAAAATGTTTCGATTCTGTACGTTTGTTCTTGATTATTGCATCCAGTTATTGCGGATGTCATTAGGTCATCAGTTTATCATGCGCTTAAGGCTTTGAGATTACTGGAAAGGGTCACAATGGTTCTAGAACGCTAAAAATCAGTTAGTCGAGACTCTGACACTGCCTCTCGCTTCACCCAGAGCAAAAGTAGTAATGTAGTGACCAGCTGTCTCCCACAGGTTCACCTGCGTCATTAGTTACTATGCTCCCATGGGTTTTAGTATGGTGTAGTGAATCTTCCTCAATAAATGGGCTATCCACCATTTTTTTTAAATTCGAATTGGAATTTCCCGAGATTAGCGCGACAAATCCTTCAGCTTTACAAAATTAATATTATAGTATATTTATTATTGAATCTATCAAACTGAAAGAAGTAGATATAACTACATTTGCGAGGAGATTTATATCGAGCAGTGGACGTCATTGATTCAAATGAGGATTGGGATAACCTAATTGATCAAAATCATCACCATCATCATTTCAGCCGACAAACGTCCACTGTTGGACATAGGCCTCCCCCAAGCGTCGCCACAACGAACGTTCCTGTGCGTCTCGCATCCATTGGTTTCCCGCAACCTTCACCAGGTCATCAGACCACCTTGTTGGAGGCCTTCCAACGTTGCGTCTTCCGGCACGCGGTCGCCACTCCAGAACCTTTCCGCCCCAACGGCCATCTGTTCTGCGAGCTATGTGCCCTGCCCATTGCCACTTAAGTTTGGCAATGCTTTGTGCTATGTCCGCAACTTTGATCAAAATAGTAACCATTTATTTGCTAACAATTGTCAGTTACATAAAACGCCTCCTAAACTGGGTAATTAACCTGTATTAATAGTAGCAGTTAACCTGTTTACCTCAGGAGACAGTTACCTTCCTATTTTTTACAATTTGGTAAACTTAACATAATGAAAATTTTAAACAAAATTAGTTTTATTATATGCAAATCCAGTATGTAAAGAATATATGTACAAAATGTCATAACTTTATCGTGAAAAATCATTAAGTTAGTAGCTTATATTATAGCGAAGTTTATTTGTAGTTTTTAAGAATTACATAGATATTTCAAATCTTTCCTTTTTACAATAATATTTCTGTATTTATTCTACTTCTTCTACTTCCTGCCTTTATCCCATATTAAGTAATATTTCCCGTCCCCCCAATAATAATAATATCGCTACCACTAACTCCCTTTTCTTTCATATCACTCCTCACACAATCCATCCATCTTATTCTGTATTTATTTTTATTTACACACTAGCGACCCGCCCCGGCTTTGCTCGGGTAACAGTATTTCTCCACCATTTAATGGATTTTATTATATATAAACCTTCCTCCATATAAACCTTCCTCTTGAATTCCATATAAACCTTCCTCTTGAATTACTCTATCTATTAAAAAAAACCGCACCAAAATTTAAGCGAAAGATTTAAGCGCACATAGGGATATAGCGACTTTGTTTTATACTATGTAGTGATAATTTTCAAATATTTGAAAATAATATTTTTTATTATTTTCAAATATTTAAAAGATTATATGCATTAAAAGAAACATATTTTATTAGTAAACATGTAAAGATTATACTAGCAACCCACCCCTGTTTCATACAGGTGTCAATCTTTAAAATTCTCGGCTTTTCTATATTTTAATATGCATGTATCATACACATAAACCTTCCTCATGAATCACTCTGTCCATTGGTCAAAACTGCTTCAAAATTCGTCCAGTAGCTGCTAAATTTATTGCGTGCGTACAGACAAACCGACGCGGTGAAAGAGTAAAGTGCCTATTACACTATGCCATATTAAGCACACGATATTTTTTTTTACGGTGGGCAAAAATCATCTAATGGGAGATAGTGGCAGACTCTTACTGACTAAAAACCCACCCCGTTCCTTCTAGCCTCTTCATACCGGGGCTCGAGTTTCCTTTCGGATAACCCTGGCCCCAGTAGGCTTCGGCCCAGTTGGGCCCCTCCTGTTGCTGGCAACTCCTTGAGGCGCGCGGGAACAGTGCGCGCCGCACACGATATTGAGACTCATCTTATTTTTTATTCATTGTAAAACAGTCCGACCCTTATTACACTACGCAACATCGACTAAGACTGTCTGAATATCGAGTGGTGTAAAAGTTGGAGAAGAAGAAAAAGTTAGAGAAGAAAAGTAAAGGCCTATCCCTTTACTTTTACTCGTATAACTATGTAAGGTTATGTTCTTACTTTTACCTAAATCTTATCACAAAAATAAGTCCTAACACTCACTCTTACCGAGACCTACCCCACAAACTACTAAATTCCTAATCAAACTCACTCCCAACGCTACCATCAATGAACGGAACATTAGAAACTCGTAACGTAACCCAATTCCCCCTCTTTCCCCTTCAACTTCGCATTGACATTCGGTGCAGGCGGGTCAACGAACCCGCTTTCACTTTCCGGTCACACCCCCCCGCTTTCCTGTTGCATAACATCTGGAAGTGAATTGACGTGCGCGCGCGCATATGTGCGCTTGTGCAGTGCGCGTGAAAATGATTGTTTTGTTTGTAGTTGTTATGTTATGATTGATTTTGTAAGGTTGTAATTTGTTGTTTTAATTAATAGGCTACTGATTTGTAAACTAGTTTGAAAAAAAACTTATAAATTTTTGCTCTGTTAAGATTTTAACTCCATTAATTCACTTATCGAAAACAGAGCAGGAACCACTAGGTCTGGAAAAATTAAGTTTCATAGTTAATTTAGGGTTAAATTTTCAAAATTCCTTCCTTCTATAACAGGAATTTTATATCATCAACTTACTTCTCCTGCTCTTAGGTGGAGTCGTCAGACTTTTACTGACAAAACCTTACCTGTGTCCTCCAGTTTTTTTTACCTGGAGTCAGCCTGAGTCAACAACAGGTAAGGTTTCATACGCACCTCACAGAGATATCAGCAAAATAATAGGGGCCTAGCAGGGCCGAAGCCCTCAAAGCTTATTTTGACGATGGCACTTGCAACCTAAAAACAGTTTTCAGTCAAACAAATTGTAATGGATCTCAAATAGGTCAAGACACAAAAAATGATGTCGATGTTTCTGGTGAATGCAATAAGATTTTCAGTGTTTTAAACCTCAGATGTATTAGGGCTATATTTCACCGGGACACCATGGGGGCGCGACCAGTGCGCCGCCATGGTGTCCTGGTGAAATATAACCCTAAGCTACCAAACTAGACACCATACAGACACCAGAGATGCCACACGTCTGAGCTATCGCGAAACCAAAGTGGTTGCGCTACCAAACGGACACACACCAGGTGAGTAACTGTGACGGCGAGCCATAGGTAGCTCGCTGTCCGATCGTCCGGTAATGAACCGAGCCCAAGACGTCGACGGCGCGCACTGTTCCCACGCCCCTCAAGGAGTTGTCAGCTGGGTCGAAGCCTACTGGGGACAGGGTTGTCCGAAAGGAAGCTCGTGCCCCGGTATGAAGGCTAGAAGGAACGGCGCGGGGTTTTTTGTCAGTAAGAGTCTGACACTATCTCCCGCTCCACCCAAGAGTGGGTTTTGTCATAAGATGATTTTCCCCATATCAAAAAAAAAAAAAAAAATTGAGTAATTGTCTGTAGAGCTGTATACATTTTGTTGGTAGCGGCGACTGGTCGCGCCGCCATGCCGTCTTTCAATACAGCCCTTAGGGGCATAATGTCTTCAAACATGACGCCTATGCTCAATCTACGTAACGCTACAACGTTGCCCAGCATCCTGCAACTTTCATCATCGGACCACAAGACGTACCTACCTTTGCACCACCGGTACATGGTGGACATCCCTCCTATAAGTACAGCTAAGGAGTGGAATTCCCTGTCGGAGTCTGCGTTTCCTATAACCTATGATAGCTAGAACCTAGGGGTCGTTAAGTCAAGAGTGAATAGGTTGCCTCTAGGCAAGCGTGCTCCATCGTCGGCCACATCGTCGCTTTCCATCAGGTGAGATAGTGGTCAAACGGGGGCCTCTCCATAATAAAATAGTTGAAAAAACTTGCCTCCTAACATTTTACAACGCATTCACGGGATGCGGTACATGTTGGGGGACAGTTTGCCCCCTAATGTATCTGAGATTTTATGCATCATTATCACCATCAACATATCAGCTGAAAGACGTCCACTGTTAGACATAGGCCTTCCCTAAGTATCGCCACATTGAACGTGTCTGTGCGTGCGTCTAGCATCCATCGGACTCCCACAACCTTTACCAGATCCTCGGCCCACTTTGCAGGAGGCCTTCCAACGCTGTCTTCCATTACGCGATCGCAACTTCAGGACCTTTCGGCCCCAACAGCCATCTGTTCTGCTAGCAATGTGCCATGCCCATTGCCAATTGGCTTTATGCATGACGACCGGCTAACAGAGGCTTTAGATATTATATTTCAAAAATGGCTCGCATGATATTTTCCAATGACGTCAAACCAATGCCCTCATAATATTCTTTCCAGTATCCTGTAAGAATACAATAGTCAGGATAAATATTATCATGTGGCATATTGAATAATATTGTGTGGTATAATATTTACCGCCTATTGTTAACTTATTACGTGGAAGATAGAGGCTTGGCACAATAAACCACACTTTGACTATATTTCATTTACCTCAAGAGCCATTACAAGGAAATTTTTTTTACCCTAACGCGTTACAAGGAAAAAGTTTTTACCCTAACGAGAATGTTACCTATTAAAATTTATTATACTTACAAGGTCAATGAATCGCCAAACTTAAGTGGCAATGGGCTGGGCACATTGCACGTAGAACGGATGGTCTATGGGGGGCTATGTGCAACAGTGGATTTTGGCTGATATGATGATGATGATTATGCAAGGTTACTGGTAACTCGACCTTGCAAGAGCAAGGACAGTCCAACACAAAACAAAAAAAAAATAACATTGTATGTCTCACGTTTGCGTCAAAAAAGGCCCAGTTCAGCGAAAATGCCAGACAATTATAAAATGTCTATTAAAACATCAGTGCGAAAAAAAAAATACTACACCTGATGTACAAAATGCTGCAAAAATATCCTTGTCTTATCAGTTATCTCGAACATGTATAACTTGGCTTTTTTTTAAGGTGGGAAAATCATCTAAATGACATCGTTCACAGGTTCGTTCTAACCATAGGTACAATTTTTCAAGCTTTTATTTAGTTTCACCTGTCCCGATGTTTGTCTGTAATCAAATCTTGCAAATTAAATTTGATCGACTTCCCGGTTACCGATTGAGCTGAAATTTTGCATGCACGTGTAAATCAGATGACAATGCAAAATTATTATGAGCAAGGAGCTGATCTGATGATGGAACCGGAAGGTGTTTATAAGAACTTGGTAGTTAAACGACACAACCTCTTCGAGTTTGGGCTCGTAGAGGTTGCTAGTATGATTCGTCTTGACGAGTATTAATTATATAGGTATCATCATCATCATCATATCAGCCGAAAGACGTCCACTGCTGGACATAGGCTTCCCCCAAGCGTCGCCACAACGACCGGTCCTGTGCGTCATCATCCGTGTTATATCGAAGCTATAAAAGCTTGCTATGAAAAAAATATTTTCATTAAAAGCTTTTTTGTTTAGTTTCTCTTTCAGAAAAGGCCAAAAATATCTTCTTTCAGCTCAATCGTTTAGGGGTAAGTATTGCAAAATTAATTTGCAAGTTTTTCCGTAAACAAAAAGAAAAACATTAAATGTTAAATAAAAACTTGTAATATTATTCCACAGTTTGCAACACATAACAGTAGAAAATTCTTAGAAAAAGGGGCTTGAACGGAAAATATGCAAATTCATTCTAAAATTACGTCACTCGGCTGACCATGACGCAATAGGCACCCTTATTGACGTCAGAGGGAGCCATAAAAGATAGACAGAGTTTTTAAACAATTGTGATTCCCTAAAACAATTTCAAAACGTTATAAAATTATGACACAGAACTCTGTTACGTATGAGATTTGTAATAACGCTTATTTGAGGAAGACATTCAATGTTTTTTGTTTCTGGAAAAACTTTTCTAACTTGAATAATTTTTCCTGCTCTGATTGGCGTGAGAGGGTGTGTCAGACTTTTACTAATTACCTAAAACCTCTTTCCCGTCGGCAGTTATATTTTTGAGCCATTTGGGCTTCCTGATGACATCTGATTTTTGTGACTTTTATTGACTAAAATAAACCCACCCCGTTTCTTCGTTGCCTTTCATGCCAAGGCCGAGCCTCTCTTTCAGTACTAGACCGTGGCCCCAGTAGGTTTCGACCCAGCTAGGCCCCTACGGTTGCTGACAACTCTTTGAAAGTCATTTCGGGTTGAAACTTTTTGGGCCTTAGGGTTCAAGTGCTCATACGCTTTAAAAGAATT
The DNA here is from genome assembly GCA_949319445.1 of Mythimna lalbum. Lineage (NCBI taxonomy): Eukaryota > Metazoa > Arthropoda > Insecta > Lepidoptera > Noctuidae > Mythimna > Mythimna lalbum. Next base: position 10,904,026 of record OX439371.1, on the reverse strand, counting down.
ATCCAGACGCTTAGTTGACACTTCGCGTGACCCAAGGGCTTGGATTTTACCTCGGTCAGAGATTAAGTATTGCCATACAACGTGGCAATGCCGCCAGTCTTTTAGACACACTTCCAGTTGACAGCGATTCGAAGGAGTTTTATGACGCCATATTTTAGCTAGGAGTTATTAGTGTAGTATATATTCTTTAGTGTATATTATAGTTTTAATTATTTAAATATTCATATTTTTCTTGTTTCAGTATTTTGTTTAATTAAAACACTGGTTTCCTTTAGTTCCGGATTGTTTAGAACAATATTTTAAAAGATATTGAGTGCTTGCACTGACTGGAAAGGTCCACTCAAATACATATATTTTGGTTTGGTTAGGTTTTTTCATCAAAAGAAAATCTCAGACACTAAATTGCAAGATTCTCATATGATTCGACCATTACGTCATGTTTGCTAAATGGACTTTAAAAGAGATTTTGATCTCTGAGTTTGTTTTGGTGTTTCTTCTCAGGCGAGCCCATCAATAAAAAAAATAAAAATAATTAACCTAAATACCAGCACAGTCCCTTCCTACTAGTTCAAACGATACAAAAACCAGTCAATTCCTGTCCAATTATATCATAACGCAGGAAACGAAGAAAGCGCAGTCATTATACATACATATATAAATTGTTGCAATTACTATTACTCGCGTGATGTAAGGTGAAATGCGCGGGCGCAGTCGTCAGGAAGCTTGCGTAACACGGGCCTTGAACCTGCGCGGAACTGCGCAAACTGCGCGGCACTGCGCGAACTGTGCGGCACTGCGCGAGCAGGAAGTGGAAGTGGTGAGTTTTTGCGCGGGGAAGTGGCTTTTGGGCTTTTGGTGATCAAGGGTTGCATTTTTTCTCTGTGATGAGCATCGATCATTTGTCTGGATGTAATTTAGGTACTAAAGAGGTAAAGTTTGGGTTTTCATTTTTTTTTATTGTATCTCTGGAAGCCGTCCTCATAGCACAAGCTCTGCTTAATTTGGAACTAGGAAGTGTTGTGTGTGTGTTTTTGTATAGTGGGATCTTATCAAATGACTTTAGCAGACTATTATTGACTAAAACCTGTGTGTTTTAGTTGTCCTTTGCGATTCAGAATCACAGTATCTCTTTCAAAAACTCTATCTGCAATATTTTTTACAAGTTTTTATTTAGTTTCACCTGTCCCGATGTTTGTAAATTAAATTTGACCCACTTCCCGGTTACCGCTACGCATGCAAACTTTCAGCTCAATGCTGAAAGTTTGCATGTATGTGTAAATCAGATGACAATGCAAAATAATTATGACATGGAGCTGATCTGATGACGGAACTGGAAGGTGGCTATAGGAACTTGGTAGTTGGTTGGTGGTATATTTGTCTTGATGAAGTATTAATTAAGTATATAGGTATACCGAGATATAAAAGCTTGCTATGAAAAAATGATTGTCATTAAAAGCTTGTTATATATTCTGAAAATTTGATCACCATCATAAAGTAAACAAACCCAAACGTTAATAAATCCAGTGTACACCTTTCCTTTTACTATTTCAAATTTGATTAATTAAATATTTGTACTTAATTAAAAACAATAAAGTCAAAGTCAAAGTCAAAATATTTTATTTCACATAGGCCTACATGGACACTTATAAAACGTCAGAAGCTAGTGCACGGTTCCAAATTGGTCGTTTCCTATGGAGAAGAACCGGCAAGAAACTCCATGGTTACTCTTTTTAAAAAAAGTGGTAGGTGTTACAATATGATAGTATGTAAGAACAGTGTATATCAATACTGTACACAAAATCAAAAAAATAAAAATAAAAAAAGGAATTCAAATAAAAAAGTCATTTAAATAGGAAGTAATCTAAAGGTTTGTAAGGTATACAGTGTTCTCACATTCACATTACAAAGCAAAAAAGAGACTATATAAAAAAAAAGCAAGAAAGATATAGATAATTGCAAATATCAATAAATTGTTAACAAAATAAATTATCAACGAATTTAACCCTTCAGATACCGTCAATTAGAGACACAATAGTAAGACAATAGATGCGCGGCCACCGGGTGTCGCTCGGGGATTCATGAATTAAGGTAGTTGAAGTCTCAAATAATTGATAAAAGTAGGTAATTCCGTTATTAACCGTTTTTCGGTGTTTTCCGTTGTTTTAGTTAAGGTGTGCAATAAAGCTATATAATAATAATAATAATTATTATTATTATTATCACAGTTACCAACACGTAGTACGTACGTCAATAATAATCGTACGATATTACATAGGTATTATAATGAATCATTTACAATGAATAAACGAATCTGAATCTGAATATGATTTGGAATAACCAAATTTCATTATTTAAAACTCAGGTAAAGTTAGGTCAATAGGGAAAAAGTCCGCTGCCGCAACAGGTCGTGGAATGGCGGACAAAGTTCCGGCGGGAACCCAGTGCTGGGCACGCCACAATTACGGCGGTAAGTTCCCTCTTTGAGGCGTGGCTAGAAAGACCTCACGGCGTCCTCACCTTCCGCATGACGCAGGTTCTCATCGGAAATGGTAAGTTCGGGAGGGTTCTGCACCGGATTTGTGAGGAAGTAACGCCCGGGTCTCGCCACTGTGTAGAACGTCCGGAGGACACGGTGGAGCACACGGTTGAGGTGTGCCCCGCTTGTGCAGAGCATCGCCGTGTCCTTGTGGAGGCGATCGGCGGCGGTGATCTCACGAACCGGGCCTTGGTACAGGTCATGGTACGGAAAGAGGAGGAGTGGCAGGCGGTCGCCTGTTTCGCAGAAACGAACCAATAATGCTAGCAAAGGAAGAGGTCTACCGCATCAGGCAACGGCGCTCACGCCCCAGTCGCCGCCAGGATTCTGATCCCGATTTTTGGCTACGTAGGTGCGGGCTTGCAGAAGGCGAGCAATGGGTAGCTCGCTGTCTGAACTTAACCATCCAGACCGACCCAAGTCGTCGACAGCGCGTGTAGTGTTTCACGCGCCTCAAAGAGTTGTCAGCAACCATTGGGGCCCAGCAGGGTCGAAGCCTACTTGGGTCAAGGGTATGTTTCCGAAAGAGAGCCTGATCCCCGTTATGAAGGCGCGAAGGAACGGGGTGGGTTTTAGTCAGTAAAAGTCCGAAACTATTTCCCGCTCCGCCCAAGAGCGGAGATTGTTTTGGATGATTTTCTCCACCATAAAAAAATGACGGAAGGTAAAACTACACTTTTGTCCAAGACAGTCCAGTCTCAGAAGTTCAGAAGAGCTTCAAACCATTAACAACATATTCATATGTCAATTAAAATCTATCAAGTCCATCCAAAAGTTATGTATAATAAGACCGCCCATTGCTACAAACTATTAATTTTAAGCTCCTACTGTCATTTTTTATAGCGTGCTTCCTCTATTCTTAGGCTCCACTTTGGGTGGAGTTAGAGGGCGTGTCAGACTTTTACTGAAAACCACGCCTATGTCCTTCAGTTGCCCTTTGAGTTCTAGGACTGCGGGTTTCCTTTACAGAAATTCCCCGCGGTCCTAGCGGGCATCGGCCTTGCTGGGCCCGTATGGTTTGCTGACATCTCTTTGAGCAGCATATGGATCACTGCGTGCATCATTGATGATTATCGGGCTGCATCATGTTTCGAAGATTTACCGTAATCCTGGAACGCGAAGATCAACTGAAGAAACACGGCTGGTTTTAGTTAATAAAAGCCTATTTAGGCAGTCTAACTCGCCCTCTCGCTCCACCTAAAACGGGAGAAGCTATTTGATGACATTCCACATCAAAATAAAATCTCTATCTATTCTTAATAGCATAACACGACAGTACCGTTGCAAATAATCTGAGTTCAAGGCCCGAGCGTCGTTACGTAAAGAATATTATTATTAGACGCACGTAATAGTGGAGAAATGCTGTTACGACTTAGAATATTGTGATATCCGATTGTTTGTCTTTGTTTTTGTGTTAGCTAGAGGTTGGGCTTAGGGCCTGGTGAAAGTGCCTGAGGTTCACAGTATCGTTTGCAAAAACAGGTATAAAAGAATTCATTGGGTCTAAAAAAATGCTCATCGTTGCCAATGGGAAAACTAGCTCTGAATCGTAATTGCAAACTTTGATTCCGTCCAGCTTGTTCCATCATCGGACCACCAGATATGTGGTGGATATCCCACGCATACGCAAAAAAGTGTTTTGGGTAGACAAAGCTAAGGAGTGAAATTCCCTGCCGAATTCTGTTTCCTGATAAGAACAACCTAAAGGTCTCTAAGACAAGAGTGAATAGATTAATGTTAGGCAAGCGTGCTCCATCGTCGACCGCATCATCGCTTACCTTCTGGTGAGATAGTGGTCAATCACGAGCGAAAAAAAATGCTGGCAGCATTGCCATTTGCTAATAAATGTAATGATTTTATATATTTTAGCCTATTTAATTCTATCGCAGATAAACGCCTAATGACCAAAAGGCTAATCTTTTGTTTTAATCAAAGAATCAGCACTGTTTTTTAACGTGGCAAATAAAGGAGCCATGGCGGAGCGACGGCTTCACCCTAAAGTAAAAGAAGTCATTGGATGATTTCCCACCTCAAAAAAAAGTTAGAAAAAGAAAACAGTTCTTCACAATATATCCACCTCCTTGCATCGTTTATTTATTTATTTATTTATTATTTATATAAGTATACTTTATTGCACATCAAAAATAAAAATTTACAAAAAAGAAACCATACAATAGAAAACACAATTGGCGGCCTTATCGCACCAGGCGATTTCTTCCAGGCAACCTAGAATGGACAGAGATTGCCTGGACACAAAATATATATATATATTTATCCTCAATGCTCAGTGTTGTGACCTCGACGAATAACTTTCTTGTGCGATCGCTATATTGTCCTATATTCGACGATCTGGATGACGTCGAAGTTGTTCGGTCGGTGTTCTTCAGTCTATCATGGATTTGGTCTGACCAACGTAATGGACTCCTCTTCACGATACCTACATAATGTTTTCCTTTACTTCTGTCATCGAATTAATAATCCCACCTTCCATCTACCGCTTCGTGCTTACCCTTGTAACTCCGGCTACAAGTAAAGCCGGTAGTTCAAGGCTTATTGCGCAAACTTTACGTCATCGGGTCGACGTCCGCTCAGCTCGCGATGTTTTCAATGCATATTTTTATCATATTGTTCGTTGTGTTTTAATTTTATCTACCGATCTTTGTTTAGGTAATTTTAATTGGCTTGGTTGTATTTTGCTGCATCATTTTTTGGCAGTGTCTGAATTTTTCACGTTGACATAAAAACTAAGATGGCATGATAAAATAGACTCAGAATATACTTAAAAACAAACTTTGAACGTTGACGAATGACACAGTCATAGATGACGGAAAATGACACTTCACATTCATGAATTATATCAAAAATCGTCCCCAATTGACTCAGGGGTGCTAAAGACTACCATAAAGATGACTCATATACAAATCAGAACGGTAATCTGTTCAGTGTGACGTAGTGACTTACCGTTTTCGTAGAAAGTGTGAAAGCATTACAGAATACGTCGGAACGTGCGTCCTTACGTCATCCGGCCATTAACCCCGGCGGCCATGATACCCTGGTGTCTATGGGTATGCTAATGTCGGACAATGAATTTATTTTCATATCGTTTTTCTTTTGTAATTTTCAAGTGATGTAATTCATGATAAATTGAATTTCTTTTTATGAGGTGTGATTTGATTTGTAATGTGTAAGACAGGTTATATTTATGTAAATACCAGTCATTTATTGTCTCACAAAAATGTTTTGTAAGTACCTATATCAAACGAATTTGTTATCTATTAGAAGCTTTATTTGTGGCAAGAATTTGCTGTTCAGCAACAGGGGAATATCTCTATATTTTTTCCAGCTTCTTTGCTACAAATAAATATCTAATGGTTCTTACCATCAAGGTGTAGACTTGGTGTGCCAAGATCAAGCTTATTAATCTCTAGTTTCTTCTGACTATTTCGCTATCGGGATATACCCCACAGAAACAAGTTAAAAGCACCTCATGACACTCAGCAAAAGGAAGACAGCGTGGCTTTGTATCGCTGAGAAAATATCCTAATCGGATTTGGGATTACCTTATTCAAATGGACAAACAATTGTAACCCTTTAAAATAATAATTACACTTATAGTAGCCTTAGAAACAGTGTCCATACAAGTCTTTTTTTCTCAGTAAAATCCTATTCATCTTTCGAGGATACATCACCCCATCATCACAATTTCAGCCGAAACACGTCCACTGCTAGACACACTAGATCTCCCCAAGTGTTTCCACAACTACCAGGCATCCCGCATCCATCAGCTTACTGTGACCTCACCAGGTCATCGGTCTACTTTAAGGATGCGTAGCGGATTCTATTCAGCTAGAAGCCCACACATTCCTCGTACGCATCACTTGCATACATTACTTTTCTTTTGTGGTTGAGGCTTATAGTTCCTTGCATGACATGAAACTCGATGGGGTTGTGTTATTTAACTACCAAGTTCCTATAGCCACCTTCCGGTTCCATCATCAGATCAGCTCCATCTCATAATAATTTTGCATTGTCATCTGATTTACACATGCATTCAAAAAAATTTAAAATGCAAAAAAGCGCGTCTTGCGTTTACCACGCATTACAAGAAATACTTGTATGAAAAGGACATTTGTGGGGGTTACGCGTGCGGAGCAATCCCGCATGCGTGATCAAAACCGCACGAACCCCTCCCTCGTGCGACGGGGGAGGGGGGGGGGGGTTATTATTATTACGTAATTGCGCGTTAAAACAAACTTTTTCTTTTAGGAAAACCAAGATATAGAAACCAACATTTTCGGCCAAAAAAATTTCTTACAAAAGTGTGTACAAAACGACAATTACGCGTTTTTCAACGTCATTCAAGTTGTACAGACTTATGTACAATCGGCGCTCGAGGGGTTCAAAACACCCTAAGGTCTTGCATGACGCAAGAAACTAACTTGTTGTATAACCAAGATGATGATGTAAGTACGAGTGCACATACACATGCATTTCAACATTTTACCTGTTCAGAACATAGACCTGTGTCTTCCTTTCCTCTACCTTCAATTTGAATCATGGAAATCCCCAATCTACCTCAAATATATCATTAGCTTTGTTATAGGGAAAGCGGTTACAATATTAACAACTATAGTCTGTCAAAAAAGTCAAACAACTTGGGTAGTTATAAAAAGAAATCAGATGTAGTCGACACTCGTTCAATAATCAAGGTTGATTAAGAGATCTTGATCATTGTTTACTAAAGAACCATAAAAAAAGTATCGATTATAATTAATTTTTTAAATGATTTATGTATGCAAAATGTCAGCTCAATCGGTAACCGGGAAGTGGGACAAAAATTTACAAGATTTGATTACAGACAAACATCGGGACCGGTGAAACTAAATAAAAGCTTGTAAAAAAATCCCAAGTCGTTTTAATTTTTAGACAGACTATACAAGGAAATCTTTTAATTAGGTCACGATGCAGGAAGATTTTATTTTATTATACTGATTGACATCTCATTGACGTCATAATATGGCGCCTAGTTCTGTTTCTTCTGACGGTTGTATGATAAACGAGTTTTCTTTCTTAGCTAGTGCTTGACTACGATCTCACCTGATAGTAAGCAGTAGGTATACTGCAATCGTTGATGTTTAGACGCACGGGTTTATTAAGAGACAGTCACTCTAGCCTTGAAGACGCCTAAATTTAAATCAGACAGGCAAATTAGTCCAGCCCTTCGATGTACGCGATAAACGATGAAGCGAAATGCTTAGACCAGCCCGTCGAGGTTTCAACAACGTAAGGATGGATACTCGCCGTACTTCAGGATGTCTGATGGTAGAAAGGTGATGGCGGTATTAGGTCATGCAATTCCCGAGCACGCTCTCTAAAATGCATCCTGTAAAAGACGTGTAATTAAAAAAAGAAAAAATTTAAAACAACCCTCATTAGCATAGCATAGTTGGTTAATAATGTTCCCGTCAATATGTATGGAAAAAAGTTTACCCCCGATACCAGATTTCATTATCATCAGCTTCATGCCCTTATCCCGTTTTCTTTGTGTTCTTTTTTTTTTCATTCTGTTCTGTCACGCGTCACGCTATCACCAACACCCTTTTCTTTCTTACTTCTCACACTATTCATATTTTTTTTGCTTTCCCTGTCCACCTTTCCCCAGGTATATTCATAACTTTTTCTAACAACTTCTGCGAAGCTGTAATGCTAGCAATAGAGGAGGCTGACCGCATCAGGCGGCGCTCACAGTGCCCCAGCCTCCGCTGATACCGATCCCGATTTCCAGCCACCAAAGGCGCGGGCTTGCGGACGGCGAGTATTGGGTAGCTCGCTATCCGACCGCCTGGTAACTGTCCGGACCGAACCCAAGTCATCGACGGCGCGCACTGTTCCCGCGCGCTTCAAGGAGTTGTCAGTAATAGCAGGGGCCCAGCCGGGTCGAAGCCTACTGGGGCCAGGGTTATCCGAAAGGTAGCTCGAGCCCGGTATGAAGGCTAGAAGGAACGGGGTGGGTTTTTAGTCAGTAAGAGTCTGACACTATCTCCCGTTCCACCCAAGAGCGGGGGTTGTCATTGGATGATTTGCCCCACCATAAAAAAAAAAACCTGAAAACCTGTCAAACCTTGTCTTTCAAGTACGATATGAGACGTTCTGAACACAAAATTTAGCATTTTGTGTTTCAGAAAACCACCCTTCATGGTCACAAACCAAGTATAGCTTCAACCTCACCGATCGATCACACCACGTGTTCCGTATCCATGAGCTCCTCAAGTCGCTGAACTCAGACGAGCTCTAAAACTTTTCCAGCCAGATCAATGTTATGTAAACCTAAGGTCAGGATCGAACGTCGACCCGGCCACTAACGGCCAATCACCTGTACATAATGACGCATTACTGATTTTGCCCTGTCATTGCACCACTTTCCTGCTGGTCTTGTGACGAACAGGAAGGATTCTTCCTGGGGTTTTCTGAAGGTTACCTTTGACGTTTTAGTGAAAGGAATAAAATTGTAACAAGGGGAATAAATACTTTTTCCTCTTTCCTTTTAGATGTTTACCAAATATTCTTCGGTACCTTTCTTTCGGTGGTTTCCTGCCTTTTTACTTTTGATAGGCTTGCGTTCGACCACTATCTCACCTAATGGAAAGCTACGTTGCGGTCAACGATGGAGCACGCTTGCCGAAATGTAACCTATTCACTCTTGACTCAAAATTCCCCAGGTTTTGTCCGATGTACATGCTAAAGAGACTGTCAGTTTTTTTTTTTTTGTAATAGGCTAATTTCCTATAATAGGTACTGTAGATGCAATAGTTTTGGGACCAGTAAGTACCTAATTCAATTTTTTTTTCTAATGTAATGTTTGAAACACATCACAGTGCTCCAAAATGCAAATCTTTTATGTGGTTCAAAAAGCTGCACAATTTAAATGAATGGGCAGGACATGTCTGCCGCGTCTCTAACGAGCTCTGGGCCCGGACACCGCGATGCGGGGCCGCGGCAGACCACGAAGGAGATGGTAGGACGACCTGAATGTCTTCCTTGAGAATTGATGCGAGAAAGAGAGGCACCGTGATCATTGGTCAATTTTTGGTCAATTCAATATCTGGTTGCTTTCCGGTGTCTGAAAACTTTAACACCGCGGTGCAGGATTTTGAATTGTAGTTCCTAAGTGGCGTCATAGATGGCGTTACATAACGAAAGATATAATAAATGACTAACAGAGATTCATCTCATTCTCCACCTGGACGTGGATTGTAGTGGTCTATATTGAAAGCACTACGATGGGGACGAACATGCCAGAAGACCTTTTGGAAAGCGACGATGCGGTCGACGATGGAACGCGCTTACCTAGAACTATTCACTCTCGACTTAAAGATTCCCGAGTTGTAGCTATCAGGAAACACAGACTCCGGCAAGGAATTCCACTCTTTAGCTGCACGCACAATGAATGTGTTCCCAAAACGTTTTGTGCGTGTAGGTGGGACCCCCACCATGTACCGGTGGCGCATCGCCGTAGGCCGTACCTCCCACAAGGTGGATTGTCTATCTTATGAAAATACTATAATATTTGTAGTTAAAAGCTATTTAATTGCCACTCCTGAAAATAAACACACGATTCTTGTAGGCAAGCGAAATGTGCCAAAAAAAAAAATCAAAACAAACATTCAAAGGCCAGTAACCCCAAGCCCAACGAATCTTTTAAATAGTTCAAAAACAGAATTCCATTCATTCCTACTTCCGCGCGCTTACGATGCCAAGCGCGTGTCACTTTCGCGCCAATCGCTTGCGCATGCGCAACGCGCACCCCTGTTTGGTGAAACCGCGCTATTTGCGCACTTTCTGAGTATCCGGATACGGACGGCAACTAAAATTATTTAACCACTAGTTAGATAATGAACTTGTGAAAATCGGGTCTTTGAACTTTGGCTGAACTTGATTTTTTGATTGCTTGGTGATTAGAAAATTTGAATTTTGCTTTTTTATGTAATGTGTCATCGGTGTGGATTTTTGAATGAGCTGAGTTTTGCATAATTTTGTCAGTCTCAAAAAATGACTAAACAGGAAATCGTATCTTCGAAATGTTTCATACAGCATTTGAAAATTGATCTTTCCTACTCATTTGTTTTTTTTATTATTATGCATAGACTCGCGTTTGATCACTATCTCACCTGATGGTAAGCGATGATGTGGCCAATGATAGAGCACGCTTACTTAGAACTAACTTTTTGGGAAATTTCGTAATAAATAAATAATCTACCCAACTCTATGTTGATTTGTTGAATGATGAGGGAATCAGGTAAATATTATATTATAATATTCCCCAACTATCACACAACGCCGTCTAGTCTCAAGTTAAGCAGAGCTTGTGTTATGGGTACTAGACAACTGATAAACATACTTATATATTTCTAAATACATACATATTATAGATAAATTACACTCAGACGACCTCCGGCATAGCAGTCAGGGCCACTAGCCACTAGATCAACAGGCCAGTCAATACCAAATACTGTCAATATGAAAATTCAGTAGGATAAAATTCGTGTATTGTTCATTGTATATTACGGGAAGAAAATCCAGATTCAAGCCGACATCTCGAACCCTCAACATGACTGGTCCAAAGGAAAAAGTTGGGGCATGGCAATAGTGCTCTGTATGGTTACGGCGATGCTGCCACCACAACCTTTTCACTCTTGACTTAAAGACCTCTAGGTTATAGCTGTCAGGATTTATTGATTCTTGTGCTTCGAATTACTGTGATGATTCTTCAAACTTATGTCACTTTCAATGTACTTACCTGATAATTTGCTGTACTCCGAGTGAAGCAAGTAGCTAAATCACCCGTATTCTTCCAGTTACTCTTCGCATACCAGTCATCATCAGCCTTTTAATGTTCCCACTGCTGGGACTCAGGCCTTCTGTCTAGGCGAGGGAATGGGCTAAAATCCACCACGCGGGCCCAGTGCGTGTTGGTGGATGTCACATGTCTTCGAATTTTTGGTTCTAGGATATGATCACGACATCTCACGATGTTTTCCTTCACCGTTTTGAGAGCAGTGGTGATGAAATAAATTACACAAAGTAATGCGCTTGGCTGGGTTTGAACCTGCAACCTACAACTCGTAAGTTCGGGCCATTACCGCTCGGCCACCACTGCTCTCGTATACCAGTACCCCAGTGAGAAGCTGTCGACTCTGGCTTAACTCTTTTTATCAATTACGGAACCAGGCAAGCATCTATCCTATTACCTCCCGCTACTCAAACAGGCCCCTTTATTCATCACCAAAGCTGGCCCTATAACTCAAGTTCATTTAAAATAGTCCTAACACCTTAAGGCACACCTTAGTTTACAAGAACTCATCCACACTCACCCACACACCTGCACCCATTACACTGCTACGCCCCTTACTAATCATAACATAACTGTCAGTCAGTACTTGTCAAACTCGGAACTACATACAAGGAAGAGAGTTTACGTAAGAGTTATTACAGAGCCTTGAACCTCGGAACTGAGGTAAGTATAGACCACGGAATCACATAGAGAAGTCAACACTAATCTGTACTAATATTATAAAGCTAAAAAGTTAATTTATTTGAATGTGTTACTAACAGAAACGAATGTTTAGAACTGAAAAACAGGTTTGATTTTGTAATTTTTTTTCAATTAGTTTAGAACTGTGATTGTGATTTCTTGAGATTAGCATTTTCAACTAAACAAACAAATTATTGAGGTTTATAATATTAAATATATATTTGGTGTTGTACTTGTGTGTGTTGTGTACTTTTTTAATATACCGTATTTTAAAAAAGTCAACAAGTATAGAAAAATCGGGCGTTAAATCGTTTTATGAAACTGGAGTACTTTTTTCTATCTTACGAAGGCCGTGTAGTCTTATAATTTATGTGTGTTTGGGTTAATGGTTTTGCTGTGTGTGTAAGCTCAAGGTACTCGATATCAAAGAAAATAGTTAAAATTGGTGTAGTATTGAAAAATTGAATCAAGCGTATTTTCGGTCAAATAGAGCTCAGATTTTATTGTATGACTATGAAGTAGCGAGGCTTGCCAAGAAGATTAAAAAGATACTTATGCTACCACATACAACACAATAATTAGAATAAGTTACATCTGTATTCTTATGGAAAACAAAATGACTTCCTGCCCTTGTCCCGTTTTATTTGGGGTCGGCGCAACACGATTTTTTCTTCCATTCTGTCCTGTAACTCGTCACGCTATCACTAACTCCCTTTTCATTCATATCACTTCTCACACAGACTATGTGACTGTATGATGTTTTAAAAACGAAATATTTTCTATACTTAACATCGGCTGAATGCACAAAACAAATGGAGCTAAAAGAAAAATAAAACTGTTACCTTGTCTATACTCCAATATAATGAATGCTATCTCTAGCAGAGGCGTCTAGGCGTCTCTATATTCTATGGAGGGAAGCAAGCGGCGTCCGCGCACGTCAACAACTAATTGATCATGTTAGGAAGTGGATCGGAGGCGGGAGGGTACAGTTTAGCGTGGCATTGGATAATAGCTTAGATTGACGTGTCAACAGTAAATAAGGTACTACATAATTATATGAAACTGTTTTTTAAGCGAATGAGCAAATAATGCTATAGATAATATTCATCAGAAAGCTTAAAGTCACCCAAACGGCAATGGAAAGGGCTATGCTGGTAGTTTCATTGCGTGATCGAATCAGAAATGAAGACATCCCCTTTTATTAAACCAAATCTGGTTAAATAAAAGGGCGGCGAGGCAATGCCGCCAGTCTTTTGGGTACATTACCAGTCCACAGCGATGCGGAGGAATTTTTCGACGCCTTACTTTAAATTGCCATTTTTTTTTTTAGTTTTATCCTCCCCTTAGTTTTAAACTCTTTATTTTTATTTTTTAAGTTAGTTTTAATTAATTTAAGTTTATATCTAAAACTATATTTAAAGTCATTTTGCAAACAAATTATTTTTTAAAACAAAAAAAAACTAAATCTGGTTAGCCAATTTATTAGCCTGTTCGCAAGCCTTCCCACTAAGTCCAAAGCTGCCAGATGGCACTTTGCAGTACTACACTTAGGTACTTTTCTCTAATTTGGGTATTTATGTATATGTATTATTTCAGATACATACTAATATTATAAAAACGTAAAGTTTTTTTTTGATTTCTTGGTTGAAAATTTTTAGCCCAATATACTTCTTAGTAATCTCTGAAAGTATTGGTGCGATTGCTAAAATTTTTTCATCGATATAAAACTGTTTTATTCCTGAGATATTAATTCATGAATCCCCGAGCGACCACCGGTGGCCGCGCATCTATTGTCTTACTATTGTGTCTCTAATTGACGGTATCTGAAGGGTTAAGCAAAATTTTAGGTACGCGGGTGAAGCCGCGGGTAAAAGCTAGTGTTGTATGTATTCATATTTATACTCGTAACATTAGTATAGTAAGGGTGAATAAGTGTTGAGTCATGGAGGGCGAGAACCCCTGACACTAGGGAAATACAGTGACGTCATGTCTGACGTCACGCTCAAGGAAGTTGGGACTTGGTGAAACAATCGATTTGCGTGTGTCATTTGTTTTATACTCGGAGTACGTAATCGGGACAGCTTCTTATGTTATATAAAGTACAGGTTGATTAAGGCATTAAGGTGGTGCATCACGACTCACATTTTCACTGTTTTTCATACAACCGCTCATAACTGATTATGACGTTATTACACACTTTTCATTAAATATTTTGGAAACACAGTATCTTGTGGATATTATCTAGGTTTCTAAAGAAACCAATTTCTAAATTTGTGTAAAACTAATCCAGTAAAAACCTCTGAAAATGTCCTATTTTGTATGAACTTTGACACTTCATAATTTGCCTAAAAATTTAAAAAGTCAAAAAAGTAATCCTCTAAAGACCTTGCAAATTTTATTAAGATTCTAAATGATGACAACTTTTTCCAAAAACTCTTAAGGGTTTTAAAAAAACAGCTATTTCCTGGAGCAAGTTTTGTGAAATTTTCGAGTTAATCTCGGAATTACCGAATACTAACAGAGTTTCCAGGCGTTATCTCTCTTTTTTGCGTTGCCTTTTCGTCAAACATCGCGTTGGATTGCATTAAACGAAGTAACAAGCTTTTAAACCATTTTCGATGTTTACGATAAGCGAGTGGAGAAGGACCCTCTTAAGTCCGCCTTTGTACTTTTTGTTGCATGAAGATTAAATAAATAAATAAATAAATAAATTGTGTGTGAAGTACTGTAGCCACATATCGTCGCCCTCCCCGCTAACTGTCCTATCTCACAAACTGGCGAATCTGCACTGATATTACCTACAAAGTTCTCTGGATTCGTCGTATCTTTGTTGTTTACCGTTTTGAAGATAAAAAAATATACCTACTCACTACCTTTGTACTTTAAGGCTTTAAGGCCACTACTATTATTATTTTTTGAAGAAAAGGGGCTATGCATCTCCCATAGTGTAGGAAATGTAGTCACTGCGACCTAAAAGATCTATTGTGACTCGCCACCTTGTTAGAGTAACTCTTTTAGCCGGGAGGCTTCCAGGAAGTCTAGAATACTCCTAGCTTTGAGAGTTTTAATCTCCTCCGGGCGAATAATGTGTCGACCCAGATGGATATTCCGTTTGTGGATAAGGGGCCCACATTCACACAACAGGTGCTTAGGCGTCTCCCTCTCCTGATTACAGTACCTGCAAACATCAGTGTCACTCAGTTTCATGTGAAATTGGTGCCTGTTTAATTTGCAGTGGCCGGTTAAGGCGCGGGCTATCGCACAGATGTTCGTCCTGCTAACTTAAAGAATAAACCAACAGCAATATAAAACACTTATTGACTAATTAATAAAGCTACAGCTAACGCATCTAAAACAACATGATTATATCACCCGAACCCAAAACGGTTGCACTGGAAAAACATCAATTGCTAGTTAGGACAGTTAGCATCAGGGTGACGAAATTGGTGATGGTAGAGGTTATAAGTACACCATCCAATTTTCTTTAGATCTAACAATCTCTCTATTATATTCGTCACCCTCCCTAGTGATGAATATGGACTGATAATGCCACCTGGCAGCTTTGAACTCAGTGGATAGTCTTGCGAAGAGGCTAATTGGTGATCCAGA
This sequence comes from Mythimna lalbum, assembly GCA_949319445.1. NCBI lineage: Eukaryota > Metazoa > Arthropoda > Insecta > Lepidoptera > Noctuidae > Mythimna > Mythimna lalbum. Next base: position 10,888,349 of record OX439371.1, on the reverse strand, counting down.
TTTAGTTAACACCAATCTACAAAGCACAGGCGTAGCGTAGGGTTGCCAGACTTTTGGTGTTTTACAGGATGCATTTTGGAGAGTGTATAAAAAAATTGCATGACGTGATTCTACCATAACCTTTCTACCATTGGACAACCCAACGTACGGCGAGTGTTGGCCCTTACTTTGTTGAAACCTCTGCGATCTGAACTAAAAGTTTGCCTCGTCATTTATAACGCGTACTGGGTAAAATGGGGTGAATAGAGACAAAACTTTGGTTTGGTTTTTCACTTTGATACCATAATAACGGCCTCTAACAAAGCATCGATAATTCATTAATAAATTGATATAGTAATAATAATCATATTCCACAACTATAATACAACGCCGTCTAGTCCCAAGCTAAGCAGAGTTTGTGTTATGAGTACTAGACGACTGATATTATAGATAAATTACACCCAGATACAGAACAAATGATCATCCTTATCATATAAACACTTGTCCTGGGTGGGAATCGAACCCACGATCTCCAGCATACCAGTCAGGGGCACTAATCACTAAACAAACAGGCTAGGCAAGTCAGTTAAATGTTGCAAAAAATATTCAAATATCGAGAAAATACCCTTTATAGGTTTGTCTCTGTTCATCTCTAAGTCTCTATTCACCCTATTTTACGGGACATCGAAAGATTGGAACAATGTGCCTTTTGCGCTATTCCCGTCCGATTTTAATTTAGGTGTCTTCAAGGCTAGAGTGAATAGGCTCTGAATTAACTAGTGTGATTCACCATCATCGATGGCATTACTGCTTACCATCAAGTGAGATTGCAGTCAAGCGTTAGTTTTCATCATTTTTTTATTTTTTATTATTGAGTTATTCTAATGATTTGATATTTTTCATAGTATTTATTAGTTTATTATTTTAGCATATTTATGTATTTTATTATTATTAATAACTTATTTTATATTTTTACGTTTGTAGTATCTGTTATTTGTTTATGGTGCAAATCTACCACAGTATTGTCTTTTTAACCCAAAGGTTGACTGGTAGAGAATGCCTTGTTGCATTAAGTCTGTCTATGTACCACTACTGTACATGAAGTTTAAATAAATAAATAATAAATAAAAAGAAGTGGGTACTTGAACTATGTAATGATGATAAAAATCTATAATATTATTATAAAGAGGTTTTTATTTGGTGGGTAAAAATCGTCCGGATGACATCTCTTGCCCTTGGGCGGAGCTGGACATAGTGTCAGACTCTTACTGACCAAAAACCCCACCCAATTCCATCGTAGCCTTTCATACCGGGGCCGAGCGTCCCTTTCGGAACTAGACCCTTGGCCCCAGTAGGCTTCGATCCTGCATAAAGGTGAAGTTTTTTTTTTGTTTGTACTAGTTGATCTCTGAACCCCTCCTTCTCCCTCTACTAGAGAGGAGGCCTGAATCTCAGCAGTGGGAACATTAAAAAGGCTGATGATGATGATGATGAATTTCTGAAAGTACTGGTCCGATTGCTAAAATTTTTCCACCAATAGAAAGCTGCGCGCGAAGCCGCCGGCAACAGCTAGTTATGGATATAAGCAAAGCAAAGCAACAAGTTTTTATTTTATTTCGATAACAAATTAATTTTGAAAACAAAAAGTTTTAGAAATACCGGTGGGTTATGTTTATGACATGTATTATGTTTCCAAATAATATAACATATTCCCAATGACTAACACAATGTTATGTTCAATATCAGTAGCTCGGTGACTCATATACATATATATATATTTTCTTTTTATTGATAGGGTCGCTTTTGACTAACATCTGATGGTAAAGCGATGACGTGTGATGTGTGTGTTTTTATTTTTGGTTCTTGTATTGTGTTTGGGCCTTGTGCCAAATAAATTATTTTTCTTTCTTTCTTTATGTGGGCGACGATTGAACACGCTTACTTAAAAGTAAGCACTATAATAGTATTTACTCTTGACCAAAACATCCTTAGGTTATAGCTATCACAGGCGGTCGCCTCCTTCTGCAAAGCAGCTTGCAAAGAAGGCGGCCGCACACGCGCGAGGCAATGGCCCTCGCGCCCGAGCCGGATTCCGATACCGATTTCCGGCCGACAATCGTCCGGACCGAGCCCAAGTCGTCGGTGGCGCGTGGGGTGGTTCCACGCGCGCCTCAAGGAGTTGTCAGCAACCGTAGGGGCACAGCAGGGTCGTAGCCTACTGGAGCCATGGGTGATACGAAAGAGATCCCCGGGGCCCTAGAACCATGGCAAAGAAGTAACAGGAGCGGGTTTTTAGTCAGTAAAAGTCTGACACTATCTCCAGCTTCGCCCAAGAGCGGGGGATTACATTGAATGATTTTCCCACCTAAAAAAAAAATGTTATAGCTGTCAGCAAGCCTAGCCAAGGTACGACCGTTTGGTTTCAATTCTCATCATCTCAACGTGTTTAGAACAAAGGAATCGGAAGCGTGGACGAGTCGAGGCGATCGACGAAAGAGAATCTATGTCCCAGGCTGGGACATAGACTCCGGCAGGGAATTCTACTCCTTCAGCAAATGATTCAGTAGTTATAACGCAACATTTGTCATGACTGTGAGAGAGGTAGACATTGCATTGTAATAATGACGTCCAGGTTTTATAAGGAATACTGATTTAATCTAGTCTCAGAAAATGCATAGCATAGTCGCCGTAATAATGTCCCCACTGCTAGGACTCAGGCCACCTCTCTAGGAGAGGGAATGGGCCGTAATCCACCACGCGGGCCCAGTGCGGGTTGGTGAATGTCACATGTCTTCGAATTTTTGTTTCTAGGACATACCGGTTTCCTCACGATGTTTTCCTCGACCGTTTTGCGAGCAGGGGTGATGAAATAAGTTACACAAACGCCTGGCTGGGTTTGAACTCGCGACTTACAACTCGTAAGTTGGGGCCGTTATCACTCGGCCACCACTGCTTTTAAAAAACATACACAGGTGTGGTATTAGTCAGTAGAAGTCTGACACGCCCTCCCGCTCCGCCTTAGAGAGGGAGCAGTCATTTGATGAATTCCCATAAAAAAAATAACCGTATCCTATAATTAGATACAAACTTCAATATTGCTGAGGCTTCATAGGTAAATTACCTTTTAATTAGAACTAAATTGAAATCCAATTAATTAATGGTATCCTCATTGGTCTAATTAAACTGATATACGCAGTTTCAGAGTATTGTTTACAGCATTAATGCTATTATCTCCATTGAATATTATCGAATTCCATGAAAATTCATGCTGCATAGCAAAATAATTAATTAATTTAATTGGATGTCGTAATAATTCTAAAATAATTGGTTGTTACATAACATTGTAGCGTATGACATAATTGAATCATAGTACGTTTACATAATACTGTTTATTTTTGTTATGTAATAATATAATATCAAGACTATGTTTCCTGTTGGGCTGCGCTTTGGTTTTATATTTTCTGGAGAATTGTGGGTGTGAAGCCAAGCCTCCAAACCTTACTGGACTGGTACAATTATAAGGGTGTATTTATAATATCATGCGGTGGAGGTGTGCTCCGCTTGGGCAGAGCATCGCCGTGTCCTTGTGGGGGCGATTTCTCGTGCCGGGCCTTGGTATAGGCAATGGTCCGGAGCGAGGAGGAATGTCAGGCGGTCGCCTCCTTCTGCGAAGCAGTAATGCTAGCAAAGTAGGAGGCCGACCGCATCAGGCAATGGCGCTCACAGCTTTCCAGCCGCCGCCGGAAGTTGTCAGCAACAGCAGGGTCTAAGCCAACTGGGGCCAGGGTTAGCTCCAAAAGGTAGCTCGGCCCCGGTATGATAGACAAGAAGGAACGGGGTGGGTTTTTTAGTTAGTAAGAGTCTGACACTATCTCCCATTCTACCCGCCCTAGCGGGGGATGTCATTTGGATGATTTTTACCCACAAAAAATACCCTCAAATGTCCATTTCATACAAGTATTAAGTAAGTACATAGCATACATTATAGTAACGCGTGGAATACGCTGCGGACTAAATCCGCATGCGTGATGAAATCCGCACGATATTAATAACACCCGTATACGGGCTGTGAAATTATTACGTTGAAAGTCAATGCTACATATTTTTTGGCAAATAATGTAGCGAGAAAATATAACGAGCAGTGGTGGCCGAGTGGTAATGGCCCTGACTTACGAGTGTAGGTCGCGGGTTCAAACTTGACTGGCCTGTTGGCCTAGTGGTTAGTTGCTGACTGCTATGCCGGAGGTCGTAGGTTCGATTCCCACCCAGGACAAATGTTTTTGTGATGAGCATGATCGTTTGTTCTGTGTGGGTGTAATTTATCTATATTATGTATGTATTTAGAAATATATACTTAAGTATGTTTATCAGTTGTGTAGTACCCAAAACACAAGCTCTGCTTAGCTTGGGACTAGACGGCGTTGTGTGATAGTAGTAGAATATTTAAAAAAAAAACCCAGCCAGGAGCATTACTTTGTGTAATTTATTTCATCACCACTGCTCTCAAAACGATGAAGGAAAACATCATGAGGAAATCGGCTTATCCTAGAACTAAAAATTCGAAGACATGTGACATCCACCAACCCGCACTGAGACCGCGTGGTGGATTACGGCCCATTCCCTCTCCTAGAGAGGAGGCCCGAGATCCAGCAGTGGGAACAATAAATAAGGCTGATGATGATGAACCTCCTACATTTGTTGACATTCTTATTTTCAAAAACGGAAATAAAGACATACAGCTGTCTTGATTCGACATGTATCTTGACCCTTTAAATGATCTAGTAATGAAAAGCAATTCATTATTTGTTTTTCGCGTACCTACGCAGATATATTAGAAAAAGGTTAATTTACTTTATGCCACGGTTATCTGGGACCTTCTATAGTGATGTTATCATCTCTCTTGCTATGATGATTCATTTCAACCGAAAGACGTCCATTGCTGGACTTAGGCCTCCGAAGTTTCGCTACAATGTGCTCCAGAGCGGCTCGCATCCATCGGATTCCCGCAACCGCTGAGATTATTACCATTGCATTTTTGACGTCACGGCAGAATACAATATTACACATATAAACATAATATTACCAGTATGGTTTTCAACCTGGTCAAATTTGTCACGTCATGCCTTGTCATACTGCCAATGACCGCGTCATGACCAGTCTGACCGACCTTGGAAGCTAGGTCTTTCCTGTATGGCAAATGTCGAGTCAAAAGTGTATATGTGTGTATCGTTATTGAGAAGGATAATGTATATGAAGTGTGTATATATAAGGGTGTGGTAGTGTGGGTGTGCGAAAGAGATAGACTATGTGCGTCCTTTTCTGTCGATGCGTTTCTTTATTTAGGTACTTACAATTTGTGGGAAAAACAATGTGTGGAAATATTATGTATGGAATAATTCTCGTTTAATAAGTACGTTGTGGACTTTGGATGGATAAATTTGAGCTGAGTAAACAATATTTGTCCTGGAATATTTTTTGCTAATGATGGAAATATTTTAAATTCAAAACCTAGAGATACTTTATTGTCTTTTTAAGAAATTTTGCATTTGTATCTCTTTCAATTCAAATAAAAAAAATAATAATTCGGACATCATAATCCAACGGTTAGTATACATAAGACTTAAAAACTATTGTTAGTAATAATAATAACACACAGAAAGACTAAAACTATTTCTAAACTATATCTCCTCAGGGCCAGGAAACAGTAAAAAACAGCCTCTGCGACTCATAAATGGCCCTGCGCTCAGACACCTCACCCCGTCCAGGTAACCAACAGAAAGAGACCCTTCACAATTAATCATCAGATGACCGTAATATCTCAACACAGGAGCATGCACATCCTCAGCTATGGTTTTCAGGACGCTGTTGTAGTTTTTTTTAATATTTTTCAATACGATTTTTTTTATCCTTTGGCATTGCGATTCAAGGAGTTGTCAGCAAACCGTAGGGCCCAACAGGGTCGAAGCCTACTGGGCCCACTGTCAGGCAGAGTGAAAATTTGACCCGGGGCGCTGGGACGAAGGCAATTAAGGAAAAGGAGTGAGTTTTTAGTCAATAAAAGTCTGACACTATCTTCTGCGGAAGATGTTTTCCTACCTACAGAAAATAAAACACTTTGACATTGATTGTCGCTAAGGTGCTTCTTTTCCTAGTCCTTACTGTCCCACAGCTGGGCAAAGGCCTCATCCAAATCCTTCCATACATTCCTCTTTCACACCATCTCAAACCAGTCCAGTCCAGTCCAGTCCTCGTGGTAAGCGTCTTGATCATCCCGAGATTATTTGTAGTCACTGGAATTTTGACATTTTCAAACAAGAAGCTAATGTTATGAGCTACAATGCTGACCAGCTAAACAACATGACTTATTCTAAAATAGTTCCTTTTATAATGAACCTTTGCAAAGAACGAAGGATTTTCGAAAATTAACCCCGAGGCGCTCCGAGATATCGTGTCCGTGAGCGGTGTCTATGTGTGCGTTGCTCGAGCGCGCTTTGGATGTAGATTGACTTCTGTACCTATATATTTTGTGACTCTATATTCAGACAGTTGTAGTCGATGGCTCGTCGTGTCGCGTATGTAATTAGGGTTAGACTATCTTACTCAGAATGAAAAATAAGACGAGTCTGAATATCGTGTGTTGAATAACGCGTAGTGTAATAGCGAATGGCGAATGGCGGATGGTAAAAGAAAACAGTAGGTGCAGAATATAACGAATATATTTATTGCCAACTAGCTTTTTCCCGCAGCTTTGCCCGCATAAGTACCTACATAAAATATAGCCTATGTCACTCAGGAATAAAGCAGCTTTCTATTGGTGAAAGAATTTTAGCAATCGGACCCGATTCGGCTGGTGTGCGCACCCGACGGCTACAGCCCTTTAAATCTTTTTTACTAAAGAAATAAACTACTTAATGAAATTAATTAGCAAACTCATAAGTATGGTTTAGCATAATATAGTAGGTAACTGAACTAACAGGTGGAAGATGATAAAATAAGGAAAACAGAATAATGTATAGATAACTTTAACTAGTCTATTTATAAATAAAATAAAGCAATTTTAATTAATAAACACAATGGACGAACATTGATGTCCTCTTGAGAGGATAAATTTAATTAAATACAAATAAATTACTAAAAGTATTTACCTACTTCAAAAATAGTTAAAATAATTATGTACAAATTTAGATTTTCCTATTGCTATCGTCCACCATTGAACAGTGTTTCTGTTTTTTGTGTATCGCGTTGTATGTACAATAAATAAATGAAATATATATTTTTAACGAATAAATAAATTAGTACCTAGTAATAATACATAATTATCTATTATTTATCCGAATGGTAATGGCCCCCATTTTACGAGTTGACGGTCGCATGTTCGAACCCGGCCAGGCGCATTACTTTGTGTAATTTATTTCATCACCACTGCTCTCAAAACTGTGAAGGAAAACATCGTGAGGAAACCGTAGGGACATACCGGTTTCCTCATCACCACCAAACCGAACCAAATATTCGAAGACATGTGACATCCACCCAACCCGAGTAGGTTACCACCTACACAAAATAGATAGGTACAGAAGACAATCTACATACAAAGCGCGCTCAAGCAACGCACACATAGACACCGCTCTCGGACACGATATCTCGGCTCAATTGCCCGGTCGCACTCGTACAGTTTGGCTCAACGCGTTCGATCGCCTAGCGTAGGTTTGAGAATGTTATAATTTTATTGACTAAAACCTACTCGCCTTTCTTCAGTTGCCCTTTGCGTTTCTGGGCCATGGCACAAATCATATAGTACAGAAGTCAATCTACAAAAAAAGCGCGCTCGAGCAATGCACACATAGACACCGCTCACGGACACGATATTTCGGAGCGTCTCGGCCCGCTCGTCGAACAGTTCCGACTCAAACGCTCATTAGTGTGCATCCAACGAGCGTAGGTATAAAAAGTGGAGTACATACATAAGATTGACTTCTGTACCTATCTATTTTGTGCTACCTATGTCAAGATCGCAGCAGATGGTGTTCAGTATTTTCTGCCTACCCCCTTATAATAAAGTCGTGAGTTTATGTTCGAGTAATCATCAATAAGCTTAAGTATCCACCTGTAAATTAATATCATACCCCAGTTCCCTGACCAGGTGGTGTGTTCATTATGTCTTTAAGTAGCTATGATTGTATAGCGCTGGTCTATTACAACGTTAAATAACGTATAGTTATGGACCTTTAAGTTAATTTTTACGGTAAAGTTAAATACGTAGGAATAATGGTATTATTAGAAATACTTCAGTCTGGATTCTGGGTCTAGTTAGCATTGCTGGACGCTTGAAAATTATGTTGGTCCTAATTCCGTCATTTACTCGAATATTTCTCAAAACTTTTTCCAGGAAATACCTTTTCTTTTTTTAAACCTTAAAACACACACACGTCAAAAGGAAAAGTTTAAAAGTTTTGAGAAAAAAAAAGTCGCCATTCACAGAATCTTTATCAAAATGTGTAAGGTATTTTTTTTTTCGACTTTTTTTATTGACGAGTATTACCTACTACTTATCAAGGGCAAAAGTTCACGCAAAATAACAGATTTCTTTATTGGATTAGTTTTATACAAATGTCTGATTTCAATAGAACCCTAGATAATATCTATCCACATTTCTATGTGTCCAAATAACTAGAAAAGATGTGTCTCAACGCCACCTTGAAAAAACATAATTTTCGTTTTGTCATAGTCATAGTCATAGTCATAGTCATTTATTCATTAACAATAAATTGTGTCTGAAATTACAAACAAGTTAAATAGTACAACAACACACAATTAATGTAACATCGTATTCACCTTAAAGATCATCAATAGTATATAGACACTTGTTCAAATAAGAATCTTTTTAGTTTTATTTTAAAAGAGCTAGAGTATATAGCACTCTTCAAATCTAAAGGCAGTTTATTAAATAAAATAACCGATTGGTATCTGGGACAGTGCTTCACAATATTTAAATTAGGTTGTATCTTGTAAAGTTTCATGTCTTGTCTACGCGTGCCTTCTCTAATCTCTCGTTCTTCTATAGTCTCATATTCGTGTATATATTTGGCCATGTTACTTAGAAGCACGAGTACATAAATGCTCGGTACTGTAAGTATACCTAATTTAGTGAAGTATTCACGGCAACTCTCTCTTTGCGTAATACGAACTATAGTGCGAATTGCTCGTTTTTGTAATACAAACGCTCTTTTAATGTTATAAGCATAACTATTTCCCCAAAACATTATGCTATATCTAAGTTTTGATTCTACCAACGCAAAATATACCAATTTCATTTGTTCAATATCAATTTCTGTTCTTAGAGCTCTTAACGCGTAACATGCGGAACAAATTGATGCGTTTATCGCATTTAATTCAGTTTTCCAATTTAGCAGTTCATCTATATGGATTCCTAAAAATTTAACTTCCTTCACGAGAACAATTTTGTCATTATTGAGAACAACATCTAAATTGTCCTTATTACGGGCTGTGGTTCTAAATAATAGTACTTTGGTCTTTTGTACTCACGTTTGTACATTTATTTGGCCGAAAATGTTTGTTTTTAGATTATTATTTTCTTTCTAGAAATATCCTTTTTTTATTTACGTAAAAACGGCAATATTCCAGGTATATAACCCCCTGGTGCACGAAGGATTAAGAGAGCGGGTGTATGGAAAATTATGACAATTTATATTTGTTTATTTATTAAAAGTTCATGCAACATAAAGGTACAAAGGCGGACTTAATATATGTTATGTGAATGATATGTTATTATATGTTAGAATTAAACAATTCATTACTAAACAAAGGGTACTAAATAACAAAACTGCAGTTCAGAAGTCTGCACGTACACTCTAGAATCAATAGGTGTTAAAATTCGTCTAGACTGTAGGTAGGTCCGTCTAGTCTTGGTCTAGACGCTTTTCTAGCATCTAGCTAGGTACACAGTTTTGTGTAAAACTGTATTTGGACGCAGACATTGTTTTTAGGGATCCGCACTCAAAGAACGAAAGTAAAAACGTTTATTTGGCACAAAATGAATAAACAAGTATTGTAAATACTGTATGATTTCTGTGTTCTGTCATTGTAAATTTAAATTAAAAGAAAAATCTACACTTATATAAAAAAGAGGTACTTAAAGATTGTTGTGTTGTTTTTTTTTGGTTGTAGGTGGTTAATCTCTTTAACCCTTCAGATACCGTCAATTAGAGACACAATAGTAAGACAATAGATGCGCGGCCACCGATGGTCGCTTGGGGATTCATGAATTAAGTACTGGTTCATTTTTTCACCGATACAAGGCTGCTTTATTCCCGAGTGACATAGGCTATATTTGATGTACCTACGTGGTCAAAGTCGCGGGTAAAGCTAGTAATACAATAAAAACAACAACGTGTCTCACGGCTGCGCCAAATAGGCAAACTGGGACCCATTACTAAGACTCCACTGCCCGTCCGTCTGTCTGTCCGTTGGTTACCACGTTGTAACTGTTATAGTAAGGCAGATAAAATTTTCACAGATGATGTATTTCAGTTCCCGCTATAACAACGCTTACTAAAACAGAAGAAAATAATATTATTTAATGGGTTCCCTTACTTCGGAAATGTTTTTTTTTTGCCGGATTAAATAGATGGAGGAACCCTTGGTGCGCAAGTCCGACTCGCACTTAGCCGGATTTTTACTTTATTGAGCTTGAAAATATTAGGAAGTTGGGAGTTGTTTGGTTTCATTTGATTTTCTGTTCTTGGTGGAGGAAACCTTGTGAAGATATAGACTGAATGGTGAGCAATATTTGTTTCTCTGTATTTCAGCAAACCGTAGGGGTTCAGCAGGGGCCATGGGTTTGCTTCTGAAAGGAAAACCTTTGGTCCTGGAACGCACCGCAAACATCCTTTTTAGGGTTCCTACATAGGAGTGGGTTTTAGTCAGTAAAAATCTGACGCGCCCTTCCGCTCCACCTTAGAGCGGGAGAACTCATTTGATGACTTCCCACCTGGCTGGCCAAAACTAATACCTTTTTAGGGTTCCATATCTCAAACGGAAATAAAGACGTGTGGCACTCGGAGACTGCTGCGGTAAAGCTATTGCATAGCATTTTTTTTTATCAACTTATGCAATTAACCCTTCAGATACCGTCAATTAGAGACACAATAGTAAGACAATAGATGCGCGGCCACCGGTGGTCGCTTGGGGATTCATGAATTAAATTGTGATTGAAGTTGACAAGTTGCCATTACAACCATTTAGTGGGGGGGTGTTAGGTTTTTTTTGGTTACGGAATTTCTGGATTCGGTCTCCACGCTCAAGGCCCGCGATAGAAGCTATGCAATAGCTTAAAAACGGTACTCTTATAGGATCATTTTGTTGATCACTTGACTGTGCATCCGTCCGTGTCTATCTCTCTGTCTGTCTGTAGACCCTTTGTCACGAGAACGCGTGGAGGTATCGAGTTGAAATTAAAACTGTTTATTCAGGTTTGTTGTCAGCAACAGGAGGGGCCCAGCTGGGCCGAAGCCTACCGGGGTCGGGGTTATCCGAAAGGAAACTAGAGCCCCGGTATGAAGGCTAGAAGGAACGGCGCGGGGTTTTTAGTCAGTAAGACTCTGACACTGTCTCGCGCTCCACCCAAGAGCGGGTTTTGTCGATTTTCCCCGTCGATAAAAAAAAAGGTTTGCGGACTCTTGAAGCTGTAAAAACACTCTAACTTGTAAGTTAACGAGATAGAAAGATACTTCGCAGTTTTTGTGCCAAAAAACTTCCATTTCGATACTCTCGAGAAAATCAAAATACATAGGGTACTTCCTGTTGACCTAGAATCCTGAAATTTGGCATAAAACAAGGTCTCATGGCACAAGTTTCCTATACTTGCGCCATTTATTTATTTATTAAAACTTCATGCAACATAAAAGTACAAAGGCGGACTTAATGCCTTAGGCATTCTCTACCAGTTTACCTAGGGTGGTAAAGAGAAAAGCATGGCAGGTGCATAAATAAAATAAAAGTTTATTAAGAAAAAAAAAGGACTCAAAAAACAAATACAAAATAAACATACATATATAATTATCCGCCATGAGATCTTGCTTTATGCCAAATCTGATAACTGGAAATTTGTTGGTTCGCCACAATTTTTTTTGCCATTTTTTGATAGATAGCCTTTTTTTGTGGGTGGGAAAACACCCCAAAAAAGGCGCGAGTCTGAATCTTGCCCAGTTTTTTTTATTATTATACTAGCATATCGCGCGGTAGTATATCGCGCGGGCAGAGACCCGTGCTCAGCAGTGGAATTATAGGTAGCCTATGTGTTATTCCAGTGTCTCTTCTACCTACCTACCAAATTTGATCTAAATCCGTTCAGTAGTTTTTGCGTGAAAGCGTAACGTTACTTTCGCATTTATAATATTAGTAGGGATTATTGATACGCTCGCGCTTGACCTATCACTCTTAACTTATAGACCCCCTATGTTGTAGCTATCAACAAACACAGACTCCGGCAGGGAATAGGGTAGTTTCCTGGGTCAAAATAACTACATTTTTTTTTTATTTTTTTTTTCTCGACGGGGAAAATCATCTTTGACGAAACCCGCTCGTGGGTGGAGCGGGAGACAGTGTCAGACTCTTACTGACTAAAAACCCCGCGCCGTACCTTCTAGCCTTCATACCGGGGCACGAGCTCCCTTTCGGACAACCCTGTCCCCAGTAGGCTTCGACCCAGCTGGGCCCCTCCTGCTGCTGACAACTCCTTGAGGCGCGCGGGAACAGTGCGCGCCGTAACTACATTTTATTTAGTCCGTGTTTTAGATTATAAAAAAATATTGGACACGTATTTTTTCTTTTTTAGATACACGTAGCTTTAATGGGCTAGTCTTTGTAATTTTTGGTTTAATTTACAAATAAAAAAATACGTGTCCCTTATTTTTGAATAATCTAAAAGACGGACTCATTATATTTTTTTAGGCAACTAGCCCATTCCACCCCTTAGTTGCACAACGGCACTGACTGACATAAGCTGAACCAAAACGAATTACGTATAAGGATAGAAGTTGCTCCTATTACTACAAGGCAGAAAACTATAGCTGTCTATATCTTCCGGGAAAAAAGCATGAGTGTATGACCTTTTTACGAGTAAAACCGGATGAATAAACATAACCACAAAACATACAACTCACGGTCCACCAAAAACTTCCAAACGGAATTTTATAGCGGCCAAACGGAAAAAGTTTATTTACTTTTCTAGTAAACCAACTCATTTACAGGACAATTGTAAATAAATAAATGAATGTTACATCTATGCTATGTCATGGACACCTATACGTGGTTAAAAGGAATAATATTTGTCATATTATTTTACGATGACCTGGTGTCATCATCATCATCATATCAACCATAGGCCCTCTGCGTTACGCATCCACCAGATTCCCGCCACCCTGAACAGGTCATCAGTCTACCTTGTTGGAGGCCTTCCAACACTGTGTCTTCCGGTACGAGGTTGCCACCTCAGAATCTTTCGTCCTGCGTGCAATATGCCCTGCTCGTTTCTTACTTAAGTTTGGCGATTCTTCGATCTATGTCGGTAATCTTGGTTCTCTTGCGAATATATTCATTTCTGATGTGATCACAGAAGGAAACTCCGAGCATAGCACTTTTCATAGCTCTGACGTGGTGTATGTCGCGGGAATCCGACGGATGCGAGACGCTTAGGACCGTTCGTTGTAGCGACACTTGAGGGAGGCCTATGTCCAGCAGTGAACGTCTTTCTTTATGAAAGGGACGATAAACATGAATGACCACGCTCTGTCGATTTGAAATGAATGTGGAAACAAGCTTTTAATGAAAATATTTTTTTTATAACAAGCTTTTATAGCTCGGGCATACCTAAATAATGAATACTCGTCAAGACGAATCATACGAGCCCAAACTCGATGGGGTTATGTCGTTTAACTACCAAGTTCTTTTTGCCACCTTCCGGTCCCATCATCAGATCAGCTCCTTGTCATAATAATTTTGTATTGTCATGTGATTTACACATGCATGCAAAACTTCTGCTCAATCGGTAACCGGGAAGTGGGTTTAATTTACAAGATTTGATTACAGACAAACATCAGGACAGGTGAAACTAAATAAAAGCTTGTAAAAACATTATTGTTACTATCGTAATACGAGTATTATTAAAACTAGTTTTACTACAATTTATAGTAACATTTTTTGACATTAATTGTTTTTTGTGAGGAGCCTTCATTATGTTTTAATCGTGCTAAACCTTTGATACCGCGCGATTTTGTCTTTTAGTTCCTAAGTCGCCGCATAGATGGCGCTACTGACACTGATTTTAGACTTTTCCGTGCTTAACCCTTCAGATACCGTCAATTAGAGACACAATAGTAAGACAATAGATGCGCGGCCACCGGTGGTCGCTTGGGGATTCATGAATTAATAAAGAACATAAGGTCCTGTCATTTGTGTAGATCTTTGTCAGTCGTTACGAATAGTCAGAAGACAGATAATCTGACATAGATCTGGTAGCAATTGGTAGCTCGCTGTCCGACCGTCCGGACCGAGCCAAAGTCGACGACGGCGCGCACTGTTCCCGCACGCCTCAAGGAGCTGTCAACAGCAGGGGCCCAGCTGGGTCGAAGCCAACTGGGATCAGGATCCAGCTCCGAAAGGGAGGCTCGGCCCCGGTATGAAAAGCAAGAAGGAACGGGGTGGGTTTTTTAAGTCAGTAGGTAATGGATGTTGTATGGATGATTTTTACCCACCGAAAAAAAAAACACAGATCTTAGTAGTGTTTTTTTTCTACGTGGCAAACAAATCATCAAATCATTGCTAAAAGAAAGAAAGACAAACGTTTATTCGTATCTCACAATATCGTATACGAATATGTAGATAGGTAGGCATTGACTGGCCTGTTGGTCTAGTAGTTAGTGACTCTGACTGCTATGCCGGAGATCGTGGGTTCGATTCCCACCCAGGACAAATGTTTGTGTGATGACTGTGATGAGCATGATCATTTGTTCTGTGTCTGAGTGTAATTTATTTATATATGTATGTATTTAGAAATATATAAGTATGTTTATCAGTTGTCTAGTACTCATAACACAAGCTCTGCTTAGCTTGGGACTAGGCGGCGTAATGTGAAATAGCTGTGGAATATTATTATTATGGAAAAATAACATCAAAATCTGTACGAGGCCAGAAAGGCTCCTTAATCAGCACCACGCAGCAGCAACTACCACTCTGGGTGGAGTAGGAAGGAATGTCAGACTTTTAGTGACTAAAACCCACAGTTTTTCTTCAGTTGCCCATGATTGCGAGGGTCGCAGTAACATCTGCGAACCATCTGCAGCCCTAGCTGGCATCGGTCTACCTGGGCCAGCTACAGTAGTGGGTACATAGGTGGACTTAATGCAACAGGCATTATTTCTCAGTCCATCTTTGGGATATTAATAAAAATCGGTCAAGTGCAAGTCGGACTCGCGCACGAAGGGTTCCGTACCGTCTGAAGTAAACAAACGTCAAAAAATAACACATTGAATAGGAACCTCGCTTAAATATGTATTTTATTGTCTTTTTTTTTGTATTTGTTGTTATAGCGCTAACGGAAATACATCCTCTCTGAAAATTTCAAATGGCTAACTATTATGGTTCATGAGATGGTGACTAACGGACAGACAGACAAATAGATGGTTGGGTAGCGGAGTCTTAGTAATAGGGTCCCGTTTTACCTTTTGGGTACCATAAAAAAAAAACTGTGATGTGTGGTGTGGTAGGGTGGGGTAGATGTGGTGTGAACTGGTCTGGTGTGTGATCATCTCCCCGGATGGTAAGCGATGACGTAGTCGACGATGGAACACGCTTGCCTAGAAAAAACCTATTCACTCTTGACTTAATTCATGAATCCCCAAGCGACCACCGGTGGCCGCGCATCTATTGTCTTACTATTGTGTCTCTAATTGACGGTATCTGAAGGGTTAAAGCCCCTAAGTTGTAGCTATCAGGAAACAGACTCCGGCAGGGAATTCCACTCCTTGGCTGTACAATAAAAGAGTTTCCAAAACGCTTTGCGCGTAAAGATGGGATGTCTACCATGTACCGGTGGCACAACGCCGCCTGTACGTCTTGTGGTCCGATGATGGAACGGACTTTTCGGAATTGGATTGTGCTAAAATAATAAACTAATAAATATGATAATACAAAGAGTACATTATCAAATCATTTCAATTAAGAGAACAGAAAATATAATAAATATTAATTATTTTAATTTATAATTACTGGACTTTGAGGTTTTCCTTCTTCGGTACAGGCTGATTACTTAGAAAATACTATTATTTTCTCAATAAAATAAATAATTATGTGGTGGAAAGGGGGACACCGGTGTCCACCTACAATATGCAAAATCATTTTTAGTATAATATGCGAAATCTGAATATAGTTTGTTCAGAATCGGTAACTGAAAGGATTCCAATAGTTTTTAAACAATGTTATATTTTTTTTTTTAATGTTTTAAAAAGTAACAAATTGGACATCACCGACACTAAGTACAACACAGGGCACGGCAGGTCATAGCGGGCATTAGCCATCAAACAACTGAGTGCAAATACGAAACAACCCCTCAGTCGCCTGGATGGCCTATGTAGTTTTTCTGACATAATTATCAAGTTTATAACTTTGTGATTTTTCATCATATAGTTTTGAGTTTTTGTACTAAAATTCTTTACATAAAAATACTAGACAGGTGTTTCACGTTTCGTATATTCTAAAAATACCGTTGTATAGGTTGTCTGGTAGATATCGCTGTCAGCGATAAGACCGCCATTGCACCCATAGATTTAAGTTTATGTAGATGTTATGATTTTGGGTATACCTACAGTAATAGTACATTATGATATAAGTGTCTAATGTTAGTGATTACCGTTGAGGCGGTATGTAGACCCGAGCCATGGTCTTAAGAGAGCCGAGAACGGTAATCATTAATTACTCACGTGTATCATACGACGTTTTTCAGTATGGCCGGGCCGTAATCGACAATTCGGGCCCAGTGCGGCCTAGTTAATGACACGTGTCTTTGAATTTTTTTAATTGGGTTTCTTCACGATATTTTCCTTCACCGTTTTTGAGAGCAGTGGTGATGAGATAAAATACATAAAATAATGTGCCTGGCTGGGTTCGAACCCGCGTACTACAATTCATAAGTCGGGGCCATTAACACTTAGCCACCACTGCTCTAGCCAGGGGCATTCATCATTATCATCATCAGCCTTTTTTTAATGTCCCCACTCTGCTGGGACTCTGGCCTCCTCTCTAGGGGATGGAATAAGCCGTAATCCACCACGCGGGCCCATCGCGGGTTGGTGGATGTCACATGTCTTCGAATTTTTGGTTCTAGGACATGCCGGTTTCCTCACGATGTTTTCCATCACCGTTTTGAGGGGCATTATTTTGGGTACTTTATTTCATCACTACGGCAGACCTAGCCAAGTTACGGAAGGTTCGTTTCGATTCTCTTGCGTCGAACGCCTCGAGTCAGAAACGCCTGCGAGTTCTTTGTTCTGACGTCATCTCAACGCTCAGTCACGTGCTCAGAACAAAGAAATCGGAGACATGGCGGTGGTAAACTCGTGACGTTTATAAGTTAGATCAGCAATTCCTGGAACACATCTCTAATGTGTTCATACATTTCTTTTCTAGGTAAATCGGTGTGTTTTTTAATTCAACTCTTACTTTCATTTTTTCTACGAAACCTTTCTTTTTTGGCTGAGTGTTACTTCAAGGTCATACACCTTAGGACTTGTTTGTTTTGAGTCACTTTTTAACCGACTTCTAAGAAAGAAGGAGGTTCTCCATTCGGATGTTTGTATTTTTTTTTTTTTTGTTACTTCACGCATAACTTCGTCGCTTGCCAACTGATTTCAAAAAATCTTTTTTTGTTGGAAATGGTATACCTACTTCCTAAATGGTCCCATAGTCACCAAGTTTAGATCTGATGATGGAACCTTGGCGAAATCGAGAGAACTCTTCAAATACAATTAATTTTTTTAGTGAAGTCGGTTATATTTTTTTTATCAAAAGGGTTTTTGTTTTATTTTTTTTTATGTATTTATTTTTACAGATTTATAAAATATTGCTTGACTGCGATCCCATCTGATGGTAAGAGTCGGACCTCACCTGCATCTCGGGTGAATTCCGCCTCAGTCACAATGACGAACCTTTTCCACTTATATCAAAATTTACTATTTCCTATTTCTTTCTTCATATTATCTCCTAAAAAATAAAACCCTCTATTAACATTACAATCAAACAGAACCAATGACGTCACTCCCTAATAGAAAATTGCAATGAATTCGAGCATTAACCCGTTGCATGCTCACGGGCTGACTCACGCTTACGCAACAAGTCAAAGGCCTGTCGACCTTCGAACGAACTCGCGATTCGGAGCTATGACGTAGCGATAATAGACTCTTGTCTAGAGGAATGACACTTGGTGTTTGAGTGTGTTGAACTGTTGTTGGCGTTTTTGGTAGCTTAATTGCGTAATAACTGCAAATAACTATGATGTTACAGTGGGTTTATTGTTTTGGAGTTGCTGGTTTGAATTTAAAAAAGGTTTTGGGTTATTTTTTGAAAAAAAAAATGTTTTGTGTGTAAAAAAAAACTAATGCCAGGATTGGACTGAGGGATTGCTCAAAGGATTCATTACGGTGCTGGAATGCAAAAAGCCATTAGCGTAATACGTTTTTCAGTCAGTAAAATTTTGGAAATTCTTCTAGCTCCACTCAAAGCGAGGCAAGTTATTTAATCGTATGCCACTCTCAAACTAAAATAACTGTAGAATTACCTTATTTCAAGAGATATGTATAATTTCGCTATAAATAAGGGTGCAGGATGGATATTGAAAAGCTTTAAAAAAAAAGGATTTCTATACGATGTTAATTATATAGATATTTTTTTTAAAACAGAGGGTTTTTGTTTCATTTCAAAAAATAAAAAAAAGCAAAATAAATAATTAATAAACAAAATGTTAAAATATTGATAAATTGAATTGATTATTTGTAATCAATTTAATTAATCAATGTACTTCAAATTAGACATGCGTACGTTTTAAATGTACATAAAGATGGCGTTAATAGCCGACAAGGCGTGTGTCTAGTCAATGACATCGGCGTTTTAGGGTTAAGGTACTTGTTATGTTATGATTTTCGAGTGTATTGAACTATTGCGGAAAGAAGGCTAGGCGGCCCCCTCCTCCTTGCGTCGTATTCCTCAATGCTGAGGGTTGTGACCTCCCTGCTTCATCACTCTAACCCTTACGATATTCCTTCATCTGTTCCTGTCTCTGGCAGTTTGAATTTAGTTAGGCGCTAACGCCTTTTAATCTAAAGTAATTTACGAAAAGGTAAAATCATTTGAGAGAGTTCATGTCGTGAAATCTTAATCTGCTCTGAAAAGCTTTTTTGCAGGTAGAAAAATGCTTAATTTTATTGCCGAATAAATAGAACATGGAATCGATGGATAAAATTTATTTGTTAACAAGTTAAAAACAAGAAAAATAAAAACACTTAGCTAACTAATTAATTAAATTAATTGAAAAAACTATCATTGCTGAAGATAAACTTCGTGAAAAGAGTAGAATAATGTCGTGGCAAACCAGTTCAGAGGGCCTAGTTAAAGTAAAAACAATATCACTAAATTTCACAGTGTCTTATTTCGCACTAGTGCGGAAAAATGTAGTGACTAGTTCCAGACTGGAGTTTTACTACATCAGAGTGGTCTAGTAGCAGATTAAAAAAAAAATAGATTTGTGAATTTTTACTACTTATTTTTGATCTGGGGGTCTACTGTCTTTCTCCGAAACGAAATTTTCGTATACGAACGATATTCATTTGACGTTAAAATTGCAAACAATCCTCTGTCATAATTATATTTTTTTTCGAAACATAACTAATTACAGTAGGTTTAGAGATTCGGGAACGAAAGGAACCGTAGTAGGAAACACGCAAAATTTCAATCGAAACTTCGGTTTTCCCTTCTTCGTTTTTCGAACCCGAATCTTCGATTCGGATTCGTTCTCGGCTGCAATATCAAAATTTGACAATTTTCATGAAATTATATTATTTCATGATACTTTGAATGAAAATCGGATCAATATTGGTTCTAACTACTAATATCAATTATTACTATCTCTAATACAATATCTTATCTTAATGCAGATACACAAGATCCCAAGAGATTTTCTACGAGAATAGTAACAGTTATTATGTACCAAATAACGATGGATGGCAAAAAACATAAGGTGCTCGACCTTCGGAGTCAAAGCCCTCTAATACACGCACCTACTTAAGTATATTAACCCTATTTACTATTTTATTTATTATTGATAGGCTCGCGTTTGACCACCATCTCATCTGATGGTAAGCGATGAGATGGTCGACGATGGAACACGCTTGCCTAGAAATAACCTATTCACTCTTGACTTATAGACCCTAAGTTTTAGCTATCAGGAAACACAGACTCCAGCAGGGAATTTCAGTCCTTGTTACGCACAATAAATGTGTTCCCAAAACGCTTTGTGCGTAATGGGTGGGGTGATAATATGTAATTAGGTGATAGCTAGTTTTTTCAACCACATACCAACAAATAAAAAAATAGTAATATTTCACAACCATACGGTGCTGCTGGAAGAGATTTCTTTAGAAATAAGCATCACCTATTTACCTATTTTTCTGTTTATGTCTTGTTTTCTTTTATAAGTTCAGTGTGTACCTACATGAATTGTTAAATAAATAAATAAATAAACTATCACACAACACCGTCTAGTCCCAAGCTAAGCAGAGCTTGTGTTATGGGTACTAGACAACTGATAAACATCATCATCATCATATCAGCCGAAAGACGTCCACTGCTGGACATAGGCCTCCCCCAAGCGTCGCCACAACGACCGGTCCTGTAAAAAACATACTTATATACATTTACTGATAAACATACTTATATATTTCTAAATACACCCAGTCAATGAAAAATGATCGTGTTCATTACACAAACATTTGTCCTGGGTGGGAATCGAACCCTTGATCACTGCTCGGAGCTTTCGACCCAGCTGGGCCCCTACGGTTTGCTGGCATCTCATTGAGGCGTGGAACATTATGTGCCGTCAACGACTCGGGTTCAGTCCGGATAGTTAGCAGATGGCTTGACGGCGGGCTGCCTATTGTTCTTCGTCCGTGAAACTACGCGCTACTATACCGGTAGAGTCGCTGGTGGTATTTAGTGTATACAAGGTGTAGAGACAGCCCTCCGCATACTTTAAGGGCTTGCTCAGTAAACAAAACTGAATAACCTTCCACAAGATTTTCAGAAAACGAAAAATTAAATCAGCCTCACCATAAACTTGATTGGACAATTTGTATGGCGGAGCCGATTTTTTTTTCGTCTTCTAAAAAGAAAATTTGTGGAAGGTCGTTCAGTTTCGTCTCCTGAGCAAGCCCTTAAAGTTTGCGGAGGGCTGTCCCCTTACACCTTGTATTAATACGATTCCTGGCCAAATCGAAACACGAGATAAATAAAAAAAAAAGAAGCCTTTTTTCTACTACTTACATTAATTGAGTTACTTAATTTACACTTTACATTTAGTTACCTTTTTTTATAATTATGCTATAAAAATCCTCTCTAATTAGTAGTCGCCTCTTCGACGTAGACCTCCCCCAATACTTGCCTGTTGGTCTAGTGGTTAGTGACCCTGACTGCTATGCCGGAGGTCGTGGGTTCGATTCCCACCCAGGACAAATGTTTGTGTGATGAGCATAATCATTTGTTCTGTGTCTGGGTGTAACTTATCTATAATATGTATGTATTTAGAAATATATAAGTATGTTTATCAGTTATCTAGTACCCATAACACAAGCTCTGCTTAGCTTGGGACTAGACGGCGTTGTGTGATAGTTGTGGAATATTATTATTATGGTTTTTTTTTAAATTATTATTATTACTTTCAAATGTTTCCTATCCCTAGCCATTGTCATCCACCCCGGTCCAAATCTCTCCCGAAAAATGTGTTCCCACCTTTTTCTTGGTCGAAACACGAGCTATCCCACAAAAAATATTACAATTCTATTGACATTTAAAATTGTTTTTAGGTGCCATTACTGCAGTTTGTTACACAAAGTTTTTTACGTCGCCAGACAACGACTCAATTTACTGCAGTTTTTTCCTCAAAACTATAAAGGTGACAACACTGAAATCATTTTTAATTAAAACTCTGCGGTTTACCATTATTTTATTTTGTAATAAAGTAACAATTACCTGAATTTGTTAATGCAGAAATATAAGGAAACAACAATGTTTTATGCCTCAGGAGCAGGGCTACCTTTGAAGAAACCTAGTTTAGTTTATATTTCGCAAAGTTTGATTTTTTTTTGTTATTATTAATAGGCTCGTGTTTGGCCACTATCTCTCCAGATAATATGCTTGTAAAGGTATGTGTTTATGTCTGTTATTCCTTCATGATCAAAAGATGAAAAGATTTGAAAAAAAAATTACACATTTGGTGACCATGTCCTGAAATAGTCCTGAGGATTCCGCACAAACTTACCCATGAAAACAGTACAATTCCCAAATTGAGTTACGAAGATTTTTCCGAAACGCATTTTTTTTTGTGATGTGGTACCTATAATGATAATTAATCTACTATGAGACCTTTCTTCTTCTTTCATGCCAAATTTCAGGATTCTAGGTAAACGGGAAGTACCCTATGCATTTTGATTCCCTTAAGAACACTCTCAAGGGGATCAAAATGCATGGGGTACTTCGAAATACACGTTTTTTTGCCAACCTTTTTGCTTTAACCGAACTTTTTTTTCGTTAACTCAGAAGTTTTTTTTTTACAGCTTTGAGGGATCGCAGACCTGAGTATATGGTTTTAATTTGAACTCGATACCTCCACGCATTCCCGAGATAAATAGTCTTGACAGACCGACAACAAAGTAATCCCATAAGGGTTCCGTTTTTTCCTTTTGAGGTACGGAACCCTAAAAATGAGAATAGAACGCAAAGTTTTTGGATTGCCCAGATGAAAAGGCATTGCCAATGACACTATATTGCGTAATTAAGCAGGAGACACAAGTAGCCTGGACGATGACCTGCCAAACAAGGGATCAGTTTAAAAATCATAGATAAGAATCTAATATTGTACCATCAAATAGTTTAGTTTCCCTTCCGGCCACAATATGGATGGGTGACCAAAGTCAGGGAAGGCACCTGTGTAGTGAAAGTTGTCCATTTCCGTTTGATGCCAAATCCAAAATAGATGTTTGACGTCACTAAGATATTGTTATTAGGTTGTTTTGTTAAAGATAGGCGTTACAGGTAGTCTTGCAAACCTTTATTTCTACCCTCGGACCACCTGATATATACCTCTACGGTCCGGACTAAGCGTTTTGTCTCGTCGTTTATACCTCGTACTTAAAAAAATCCTGTTGCGGTCTACCCGTCCGATTATAATTTGAGCGTCTTCAAGGCATGAGTGAATAGGCTCACAAACTAGTGCGCCTCACCATCAGAGATTGCATCACTGTTTACAATCCATTAAAAAAAACCTCAGTTGAAAAAGATTGATCCTCCAGGGAAAGGGTTTTTTTTTTCTCTCTCGACGGGGAAAATCATCATTGACGAAACTCGCTCTTGGGTGGAGCGGGAGACAGTGTCAGAGTCTTACTGACTAAAAACCCCGCGCCGTTCCTTCTAGCCTTCATACCGGGGCTCTAGTTTCCTTTCGGATAACCCCGACCCCGGTAGGCTTCGACCCAGATGGGCCCCTCCTGTTGCTGACAACTCCTTGAGGCTCCAGGGAAAGGGTGGAACCAGACGGATGTTATGTATGATCTAGATAGCTCCTTGAAACTCGGACTCATCATCATTATCAACATTTCAGTCCAAAGACGTCCACTGACACACGGAAATAGACCTCCTAATGTGTCACCACAACAAACGGTCTTGTGCGTCTCGCATCCATCAGATTTCCACGACCTTCGCCAGTTCACCTTTTATAATTTAATATAAATTACAACATAATTTATTAACGATGATGATAAAAACTAAATAAATATCTGACATAATCTACCTATTTCTTGTACACAGACGTAATTATTATAATGATGTACATACATAATTACACGCCCAATAAATGCACCACATTAGACCTAGGTATAATACCTATTATTGAATTCTGTGAATTTCTACTTAGAAAGAAAGAAAACACGTTTATTCCGCCTAAACAGACGCACAAAACATTTAAAAAATACAAAAACATATTTCCGTGTTAGGCCATGTGTGTATCGGGCATAGTGTGTATTACGCTTTACAACCATAGACAAAGGAGTTGACTAGGTTGTTTTGACCACTATAATCTGTGTTTTTAACACCGGCCTCAACAGAGACAAACTAAGACAAGCATAAACCAAAGTTAACCTATAAATAACCAAAAATATAAGAAAAAAAAACATAATAATTATACCAATACAATCTAAGAATTATGGACCCCCATATTGATTCATGTCAATTATCAACACCATCTATGTATAAATATGGACTACAATAAAGTATTGAGTATTTAAAAAAATGACACAAACTAGAGATTAATTGCGATTCAACCTGATGGTACGCAGTGATGCAATCGTGGAAGACCTTCCAACGCTGCGTCTTTGACCTGTCCGATCAAAATGGAGTATGCCAATTTGAAGAACAATAACCTGGCTAAAATAAATTTTATTTGTCTGTTTACTCTATCATTAAGAATCCCATATTTAGCACCAAGCGTTTACTGACACCGATTTATATCTAATTGACATTGGCATGACAAACGTGACCAGTAATTGTCTGATGTCATATGAACATTGACTTTGACATGGTCAGACGTCAGTGACGATCGTATATCCGTACATATATATATTTTGGGGGTGACTGGCCTATCGTCCGCTGTAGTTATATTTAGTATGTTATCTAATTCGTGTGGGTGTTATGAGAGGCGATGAAGGGATTCAGGTCGCGTGTTAAACCATGTGTGAATAGCTTGGGCCATGGTGAAAAGATGTGATGGGACAAGGGCCACCGATAGGCCAGTTCTATTCCGGCAGAAGGATTCTAGCATAAGTTTCACCCACAGCCCATGACGCAAGTATGGCGAGGGATCCGTGAGTGGTTTTTGTCAGTTCATACTGACTCATATCTGAGAGACCGCCACCGACGCCTAGCCCATGGTGGTCGAGGTGTGTTCAGATGCAAGTCCTGTAAATGCCCTCCGCATTTAGAGGGCTTGCACCTCAAAAAAAAAATTGGGTAAGAAGTCAAGAGTGAATAGATACTTTTAGACAAGCGTGTTCCATCATCAATCACATCATCGCTTACTATCATGTGGTCAAGCACGTGGGCAGCTCGTCTCCTGCTTCCCCCAAGTGTCGGCACAATGACCAGTCCTTTGCGGCTCACATTCATTGGATTCTACCTGTGAGAGGCCTCCCATCGCATCGTCCTCCATCAGTTCTGCGAGCAATGTGCCTTGCCTATTTAAGTTTAGCTATTCTTTGGGCTAGGTCGGTAACCTTGGTTTTTCTGCAGATATTTTCGTACATAAATCGTCGCCATCCCCGCTAACTGTCTTATCTCACAAACTGGCGTATCTGCACTGATATTACCTACGTGTTCATAACATTATTTTAAATAAGTTCTCTTTTCTTTTTCGTATCTGTGTCATTTACCGTTTAGAACATAATCACGTATTTTGTTTTGCGTAAGTGCAAAAGGAGGGATAAAATATTCTCACTAACTTCGTACCTTACCTACCCTTTAGGTCTTTAAGGCCACTACTAACTTAAATAATAAACCAAAAACAATATATAAAACTTATTAACGAATTGATAAAGCTACAGCTAACGCAACTACAGGAACATGATTGTAACGCCCGACCGAAAAACGGTAGCTCTGAAAAAATATCAATTGCTAGTTAGGACAGAATTTAGCATCAGGGTGACGAAACTGATGATAGTAGAGGTTATCATCATCATCATTTCAGCCGATATACGTCCATTGTTGGACATATGGCTCCCCCAAGCGTCGCCACAATTAACGATCCTGTGTGTCTCGCATCCACCATCAAATTACTAAAACCTACATAAATACATAACGTACATAAATAAAATACAAAAACACAAAGTACACTCAGGCGTCGAAGTACTCCTCCACATCGCTGCCATCCGGGAATGTGCTCAGAAGACGAGCAACGAGCCAGCCCTTTGGTCACGCAAAGTTTAAATCATCATCAAATTTTCTTTAGTTCTAACAATATCTTTAACTAAAAACCAATTAAGTGTGCTTATATCATAAAGGCTGAAAAACCCGTAACCTCTCACCCTCTTGACTTAAGAAGACAGGCAGTACCCGGAAAAAAAGTCCAATCAATAAAAATATAATTGAAATATAATAAAGCTCAATACATACAATGGATCGTCAGTTATAGATGAAAACAGTTTTGCTGAGTTCATCGGCCGGAGATGAGTTGGGTAGAGGTCGATGACCACATGACACATATACTATGTAACTCGTACGGTGTCCTCATGACTTGGTGTGACGTAATTTGGTTGGTTTGGTAATATTAGACGACGGATCTTTCATGATTTTTTGTTTATCTTTTTCTGGACTTCTTGTGCTGAAATATATTGTTTTTAAATCATCTTATGACAACCCCCGCTTCTTGAGTGGAGCGGGAGATAGTGTCACACTCTTACTGACTAAAAACCCACCCCGTTCCTTCTAGCCTTCATACCGGGGCTCGAGCTCCCTTTCGGATAACCCTGGCCCCAGTAGGCTTCGACCCAGCTGGGCCCCTCCTGCCGCTGACAACTCCTTGAGGCGCGCGGGAACAGTGCGCGCCGTCGACGTCTATATAGCTCAGGATCTAGGTATCCTGGACCTTTGGAAGGCTGGAGTTAACTTGCAGAGGCTTCTTGGATACTTTTCATGGAATGTGGTACCAACCAATGATTATAATATATTTGTACTTGTGCGCTATGAAATTGCACCCAGGGACAACCTCCGGTTGGTGGAGGTGGTAAAAATAATAATACATAAAATCACAGTTTTATGAGGCTTAAGTGTACTGGTTACCATAAACTGTGTAAAGACTATCCAGGCAGCAGTCGGCCTGGAGTAATTTTAGGTGTCTAAGTGGAACAGGGTGTCGAATCTCGTATAGCCTTGTTAAAAAGGGAGGATCTTCCATCCAAACTAGTGTTGTGTCTGCTGCCTAATAGTGGAATTCTGGATTGTTGCGGATATTCTAATCGCACGGAGATCTCTGATACCACCATGCAGGATTTTTAATTCTAGTTCCTATGCCGTGGTATAGATGTCGCTACACGTTTGTAGAGGACTCCTTGTTCAAATTACTCAAAAGAACTTTGGACCACACGCTCAGCAGCTATGGTTATGACAAACATCATCATCATCATCATCATCATCAGCCTTTTTAATGTTCCCACTGCTGGGACTCAGGCCTCCTCTCTAGGAGAGGGAATGGGCCATAATCCACCACGCGGGCCCAGTGCGTGTTGGTGAATGTCACATGTCTTCGAATTTTTGGTTCTAGGACATGCCGGTTTCCTCACGATGTTTTCCTTCACCGTTTTGAGAGCAGTGGTGATGAAATAAATTACACAAAGTAATGCGCCTGGCTGGGTTCGAACCCGCGACCTACAACTCGTAAGTCGGGGCCATTACCACTCGGCCACCACTGCTCTATCTTCAAACATCAGATAATAGAAATTACACGATTACCTAATTTGAAACAGTGAACTAAGACACGACTCGATCACTTCTTAGACTCATGTAACACTTGATATCATAGTAGAAATTTTATTTTTTATCGATAATCACTTGAAAAAATGATGTAAATATTGTATTTACGGTTGAAATATTTCTCAATTTCCTTTTATATTAAGTTTCATAGTAAAATACACCTTGTCCACCTTGTTGGAGGCCTTCCAACGCTGCGACTTCCGGTACGTGGGTGCCACTTCAGAATCTTTCGTCCCCATCGGTCCACCATGTTGGAGGCCTTCTAAAGCTGCGTCTTCCGGTACGTGTCGCCACTTCAGAACCTTTCGTCCCCATCGAGCATCTGTTCTGCGTGCAATGTGCCCTGCCCATTGCCACTTAAGTTTGGCGATTCTTCGAGCTACGTTAGCTTATGTATATTTATTGATAAATTGGTTGGTCAATTTTTATTTTTAACCGGCTTCTAAATAAAAAAGGAGGTTCTCAATTCGGATGTTTGTATTTTTGTATGTTTATTCGCGCATAATTTCGTCACTTGCCAAACGATTTGAAATATTATTTTTTTGTTGGAAAGGGTATACTTCCCAAATGGTCCCATAGTCACCAAGTTAGGATCTGATGATGGACTCTTGGCGAAATCGAGGGAACTCCTCAAATTCAATTTTTTTTTTTAGTGAAATCGGTAATTTTTTTTTATAAAAAGGTTTTATTCTCTTGCATCTTCCTTATAAGAAGGGGTTAGGCGTTAGGCCTCCTACAAGGTGGGCCGATGACCTGGTAAGGGTTGTGGGAATCCGATGGATGCGAGACGCACAGGACCGTTCATAGTGGCGGCACTTAGGGGAGGCCTATGTCCAACAGTGGACGTCTTTCGGCTAAAATGATGATGATAATGATCTTCTTTAGTATCGAGAGAAATAAGAACGTCTCAGTTAGCAACCTAGGTTACTGGCTTTATTAAAGTATATCAACGTTTTTCTGACGTACATAAGTATCTCTTACGTAGCGATTAAAGTGTTCATATTTATTTTAAAGTGTAAGATAACATTATGACAAAACGATTATTAAGGTTTTGGACAAAAGTGGGGCTATTTGCAGATTTTTTGAGGAAAATGTGATAGAAATAATCAGGTTTTTTTTTTGTCGACGGGAAAAATCGCGCAATCTGTCATAACCAAACATGGACGCGTCTGTAAAGATGTTATAATATCATTTTGTAAATAAATAAATAAATAAATGTTGCTGAGGGATTTGGCTAGTATTTTAAGGTCGGCCGCCAGCCTGACACCAACCCTCCTTGGGAATGCTTTTGTTGGTGGTTAACCCGCCACCACGGGGTGACCTAAGGTGTATGCACAGTCTCTAAATATCCTTTAGTCGCCTCTTACGACACCCCCACGGGAAGATATGGGATGGTGCTAGGTCATAATGGAAGAAAAAAAACGTGTTGCGCCGACCCCAAATAAAACGGGATAAGGGCAGGAAGATGATGGGGAAAATCGTCTTATCACAAAACCCGCTCTTGGGTGGAGCGGGAGATAGTGTCAGACTCTTACTGACTAA
Organism: Mythimna lalbum; assembly: GCA_949319445.1. NCBI lineage: Eukaryota > Metazoa > Arthropoda > Insecta > Lepidoptera > Noctuidae > Mythimna > Mythimna lalbum. The sequence goes on along the minus strand of OX439371.1, from coordinate 10,858,976 downwards.
AAACCCCGCACCGTTCCTTCTAGCGATTATTTTATCGGATAGAAAATTATGTTATGTAAGGTTAGGTTAGAAATACTTTAGATGAGGAATATTTGTATTGTTTTACCGCGTACGTCGAAGGACTGGAATAGTTTGCCTGCTGCGGTCTTCTCGTCCGATTATAATTTGGGTGTCTTCGAGGCTAGAGTGAATAGGCTCTTAATAAACTAGTGCGCCTAACCATCAGAGATTGCATCACTGTTTACCATCAGGTGGGATCGCAGTCAAGCACTAGTTTATATCAATTTAAAAAATATTGTATGATACGTATGGTTTAAAAGTGTGTCTATAGAGTTTCTATCTTGGTGTGGTCATATGAAGAGGTGGCATGAAATGCACATGCGTTCAAAAAAAAAAGCCCATCCATCTTTTCTTTACTCCATCTATCAATTTTTTTTTCATAACTTTTATCATAATGTAACTAAAAGAGTTATGAATAGACAAAGAAAAGATGGATGGATTTGGTGAGGAAGAAGAAAAGGAAGTCAGTGATAGCGTGACCGTTGACAAGACATAATGAAAAAGCGTGATTCGTCGACCCCAAGTAGAGATGTGCCGTTGCCGGCAATATTGCCGTAAAGTGGGAATATTGCCACAAATGTCCATCATTTCAGCAACGGCACATCTCTAACCCCAATTATTCACTAAGAGATGTGCCCTTGCCGGCAATATTGCCGTAAAGTGGGAATATTGCCACAAATGTCCATCATTTCAGCAACCGCACATCTCTAACCCCAATTATTCACTAAGAGATGTGCCCTTGCCGGCAATATTGCCACAAATGTCCATCATTTCAGCAACGGCACATATCTAACCCCAAGTAGCATGGGACATAGGCAGGAAGATGATGATGATGATGGCCCAAAAAAAACTCATATTAACCCATTCAGTGTGCAACGAGGTCGAATACACCCCGTACGTGTCTCCCTCTTCTTGTTTGTATAACCTTGCAGCAACAATCTGGAACCAGATCTAGTTACACAGTCTGTTGAGTACCAAACCGATGATGCAAGTAGGTATGTCTGTGACGCATGATTAACGTCAGCACCAAAGAATTTATATTTGTTTCACGCTCTCTGATAACAGTATGACTTAATGATATTATTTTCGGTTACGGATATTCTTTATCTTGGTGTTATCTTCTTGCCTACGAGGTAAACGGATCAAAATAAGTATTATGAAATAAGTTCTGTTTTTATTTGTATCTGTGAGTTAACGTGTTGACAACAGAACTAATTTTTGTATTATACGGGGCTTTTAAGACCTCGTAAGGGGTTTATTAGACCCCGTAACTTTTTTGCTAAGTACGGTACGAGGTCAAAGTGACCCCATATTAAAGTAGATATCTACACCATAGCATTCATAATAGGGCACACTCAGGTATATTCATCTATTTTTTTAACTAAACCAACTGAAGTTATGGCCTGCAGAGAAGATGTTCCCGCGCGCCTCACGGAGTCAAGACTTGTTAGCAGCGGCAGAGGCCCAGCCGGGTCGAAGCCTACTGGGGCAAGGGTAAGCTCCGAAAGGTAGCTCAGCCCCCGGTACAAAAAGCACCACAGGTTTTTAGTCAGTAAAAGTCTGACACTATTTCCCGCTTCGCCCAAGAGCGGGTGATGTCATTAAATGATTTTCCCACCGCAAAAAAAGTTTAGCGCGTTAGAAAAAATGGCGTTAGGAGCACGACAGTAAAAAATAGCCAGAGACCTCTTTCTCAGATCTATCAAATTTATACAAAAAAAAAAAAATCGGCCAAGCCGTTTCAGCGTATTTCAATAACAGACACTGTGACACGAGATATTTATAAATTAGATTTATGTGCAAAAAATATCGATCCGCTCAATAAGGGATGACGGTGTTTGGGAGGCCTTCAACCATTGTATATAACCAAGATTTATCTCATTAGATAACTCTAGAAAACGGTACAAACTCTCAGTACCGTAACTAAGGCGGGGCCAGCGGTGCCCAGGCATAAACCATGGAGGGGCGCTGAAATTATCAAACCAGAGATAAGTTTTGCTTCATGCTTGGTAGTTAATAGCTTGCATACAATACTATCAATTATGTGTTTGATGTGTACATAATACGGTTGTAGCCGCGCCCTACCAGGATTACCGATTCTGTAGGTGTTCAGGACTTTAGCACTGACAAGAGGTAATAGAGTGGTTATGGTCGGTGGTATATGTACAGCATCATGTCTTTAATTAATGTAATTGGCGGATAGCCGTTTTTGTTAAAGTAAAACCATAAATAAATAAATAAATAAATAAATAAATAAATAAATAAATGTCACGCGTAGATAGACAGATAGATATACTCTTTATTGTACAACAAACTATAAATCACTAGACGTACGGTGTTGCGCCACCGGTACATGGTATACATCCCACCCATACGCACAAAACGTTTTGGGAACACACTTATTGTGCGTACGGCCGAGGAGTGGATCTCCCTGCCGGAGGCAAGCATGCTCTATCGTCCACATCATCGCTTAACGTCAGGTGAGATGGTGGTCAAATAAAAAAAGAAAACGCGTAATTATTTGTATCATTTTTATTGTTCAAGCTTTTTAAGGGGGGCGTTGTTAAAGAAGCTCGCACCGGGGTTTTAAAAAGGCTATTTACGGCACTGAAATCTCTTATGAGTAAGCATAAGAGTTAGTACCGTTTTGACCTTCAATGAAAACTTGTGTATATATAACATATGTAAATATAATCCTGTGTGGGTAGACACAGGGTAAACACAGTTTTTTTGATAGCTCCCAGTTTTTATCGATTTTAATTTATTTTAAATTGATTTTTTAATGTTTTAATAGTATTTAATTATTATTTGCCACCCTTCGCTCACTATCTATTATTTCCAAAGTTTTTTCTTCTATTATATTTATTCTTACTGCACTTCAAAATTATGGACACCAAATTGACTACAAGTTTGGAGGATTTGGAACAGCTTTTTAAGTCTCGTATGTCGGAGTATGAGAACAGGCTGAACACTGCATCCTCTGAGGTCCGACCTGCAGCTACAACGGATATCTCGGCATTAACAAGTGAGTTCACAGAGTTCAAGTCATTTGTCTGGATGGCACTCTCCAAAATCAAAAGCCAAATCGAGATGCTGTCGCTTGGCTTCGACAGACACGAAACCCTAATGAGGAGGAAGGTCCTCTTGTTTCATGGAGTCGCGGAGCATCCTGGTGAGAAGTTGCTTGATGTAGTTAGGGGGGTATTAACCGACCAAATGGGCATGTCCGAAATCGGCAAGGAGCACATCCATGTTTGCCATAGATTGGGCTCTACAAAAGGCAAGGCTCGGCCTATTCTGGTCAGAATGTACACTACGGAGCACCGCCATTTGATCTGGGAAAGTAAGAAATCCCTAAAAGGTACGGGTATCACCATCTCCGAGTTCTTAACGCATATAAGACACCGCACGTTTATGGACGCACGCAAGCATTTTGGTATGAAGAGTTGCTGGTCGGTGGAGGGCAGGATCGTGATCGTCGCACCCGATTCCAAGCGTCACAAGATTGAAACTCCGGGTGAACTTCGGGTACTGATTTCACGCTTTCCAAATGCTTGCGGCTCTGGTAATGCGGCGCAATCTGTGGAACAAACTCCGCCAAAGAATGCGAGCCCGCCTGGGGTCGCTCCTACACCTTCAAGAGGGCAGAGAAAGGCGCGCCGGCGCAATAATTAAAGTTGTTGTTGTCCCGCACTGTCGCCGGGTTACTTCGTAACTTTGGAGTGTACGATTACTTGAATAAGTTTCTCAGTCGGTAGCAAATCTATTGTAACTTTTTTTTTTTTTTTCCTCTTTCTTTAACACCCACATTGTAATACTGTATAACTTATTCAAATTCATGTCGGTACACATAATATTAAAACTTTTTCTTTTTGTTATGTCAAATCGAGTGGACTGAAGCGGCTGTTAAATGTCAGCAAGTGTCAATGTCAATTTTAACTTGACGTAAATTGTTGCGTTCCAGTTCCGTTATTTGTAATATGACAGTTTTTTAGCATAGTTGTTATTCGTTACACGCAAAGCAATTGTGTTACATCTTGTGTTGTTAGATTTTGTTCGTAGTTTTTATTTTTATTTTTGTTTTGGTTTATAATTTGTTAATTTCTTCCAATATACCAGTGAGTAAGGGTGGTTGTTTTGAAAGCAACCAGCAGTTTATTTAAAATTTTAATTATTATTATTATTTTTTTTAGGTACATATTTATTTGAATATCGTATTTATTATATCGTATTTATTTATGAATAGTCCAGGCGACTTAAATGACAGCTTTTTCTCATGTTCTTCGGCTTCCAGTTTTGTTAGTGCGGACAGTGAGACTTCGTTTCGTACTTTGCATGACAACCTCTCCACTCTCGTTTCCAACTTTCCTAACAATTTGCACATAGCTCACATTAATGCACAGAGTGTTCCTGGCCACTACTCCGATCTTCTGGCATCCTTTAGCAGTGTTCATCTTGATGCACTTTTGATATCAGAAACCTTTCTCAAGCCCTCTCTCCTTTCTACGCACTATGCACTCCCTGGCTATGTTCTGGTCAGAAATGACAGGACTGGTAAGGGTGGTGGTGGTGTAGCTATCTATATACGGGCTGATATACCACACAAAATTGTAAGTCTGTCTCCATCTCAGTATTCTGGGTCGGCTGAATTTTTATTTTTAGAAATTACAGTAAATCACTCGAAAATTTTACTTGCAGTATTTTACTCCCCTAATCTTCACATTAACTATTTTGACTCTTTAGAATCATCTCTTAATAATCTTTGCCCATCGTACGAACATGTAATTTTGATGGGTGATTTTAACACATGTTTGCTTAAAGATGATTCTCGTGCACTCAAACTCCGCTCTCTCTTCTCCTCCTTTAACCTCGAAATTTTACCTCTTTCTGCGACACATCATTCTCCAAACTGCACGCCCTCTCTTCTTGACTTAATGATCGTTTCTTCGCCTCACAATGTTGCTGAGTTTGGGCAGCTCACTGCAACCTTCTCTTATCATGACTTCATATATTTATCATATCGTATCCGACCTCCCAAACGTAAGCCTCGCTTTTGTTATCTGCGCAATTATAATGGACTTGATTTGGAGGCGTTGACGCGTGATGCAGGAAATATTGATTGGTCCTCCGTCAGTGACAGTACCAATGTCGACGAGAAGGTAAACTGCTTCAACTCTATTATGCTGACTTTTTATGATAAGCATGCGCCACGTCGGCGAGTCAAAATTAAGCATGATCCTGCCCCGTGGATGACTGCCGAAATTAAAAGCGCTATTGCCCGTAAGGAGAAAGCTAAGAGTAGGTTCAGACGTAGACCCACGGAGCAGAATCTTGCTTTCTTTAAAACTCTGCGTAACCACTGCAATCGTCTGTGTCGAGATGCAAAGAGACGCTATTTCCACGATTCTCTTGTTGATCGTAAATCCTCTGATGTCTGGAAATTTCTAAAGACAGTTGGTATTGGCAAATCTAATTCTGTTACCTGTAAAGACGTAGACTTGGGCGCTCTTAATAAGCATTTTTCTCTTCCTCCTATCGCTTTGAATTCAAGTGTTAAAGCTTCCACTCTGCATGAACTTTCCAAATTGTCATTACCGAACTGTCCTACTTTTAATCTTAGCCCGGTTACGGAAGATAATGTCAAAAAATCCCTCCTTGCTATCTCATCTTCTGCTGTAGGCCATGACCATCTGTGTTCGAGAATGATAATCCCTATTCTCCCACAACTGCTACCCATTCTCACTCATATTATTAATTATTCCCTATACTCGGGCACATTTCCCTCAGCCTGGAAGCAGGCTCATATAATACCACTTCCCAAAATAAATAATCCATCGTCCTTATCTCACTTCAGACCCATCTCCATTTTGCCTTTCCTTTCTAAAGTTCTCGAACACATTGTTCATGGTCAAATCACCAGATACCTATCTTCTAATTCTATCATTTCCCCTTATCAATCTGGCTTCCGATCTGGTCATAGTACTGTGACTGCACTTCTGAAAGTCACTGATGATATTCGCTTGGCTATGGACAACAAATCTCTTACTGTTCTAGTCCTACTTGACTTCAGTTGTGCATTCAACTCAGTAGATTTTGACATACTGCTTGGAGTTCTTGAGTCTATTAACTTCTCTTCCTCTGCTTTGGCTTGGTTCAACTCTTATCTTCGGGGTCGCTCTCAGTGTGTCTGCCTTGATGAGATTTTCTCTGATTGGTGTGATCTCACTGCTGGTGTTCCTCAGGGTGGCGTTCTCTCTCCTCTTCTTTTCTCTATATTTATCAATACTGTTTCTAAGGTTATCACTTCCAACTTCCATCTTTACGCAGACGATTTGCAACTGTATCGACACTTCACATTGGCGGAGGCAGAATCAGCGATTAATGCCATGAATCGTGACCTTGAGAGTATTGATCAGTGGGCCAAGTCTTTCGGCTTACTGGTTAATCCTTCAAAGTCCCAGGCTATGATCATAGGTAGTCGATACTTTCGCAATGAACTTGACATTTCTACCTTGACGCCACTATCCCTTAACGGCTCGTCTATTGCGTACACTGACACAGCTAAGAATCTAGGTGTCCTAATTGACAGCAACCTTTCTTGGCGAGCACAGGTAAACGAGGTTAGCCGTAAGGTTCACTATTCCTTTCACAGTCTTAAATCCCTTCAAAAGTTTCTCCCATTTAAAACCAAAATTTTTTTAGCTCAAACTCTAATTCAGCCGATCATCGATTATGCTGATGCCTGCTACCTGGATGCCACTGAGGAGCTATTAAATAAGCTTGAGCGCTTGCAAAACTTGTGCATCCGTTTTGTTTTTGGTTTAAGAAAATACGACCATGTCTCCCAGTTTCGCAAGGATCTCAAGTGGCTCCCTATCCGTCTTCGTAGGAACACTCGGGTATTATGTCTCCTGTACAACATCCTATTCAATCCTGCTTATCCTGGCTACTTGCGTGATCGATTTTCGTTCACTCGCCCTGCCGATGCCCCATGCAGATCCCACCTTAAATACCATCTCAATTTCCCAGCCCATAAAACCCATTTTTATTCCAACTCCTTCTCTTTTCATGCAGTACGACTATGGAACTCACTTCCAGCTAAGATCCGTGACGCTAAAAATATTTCTGACTTCAAAAGGCTAGTCAAAGAACACTACCTCTCTACTATCTCGTAAAGATATTTATTATAGTTATATGTATTTTTATAATTTACCTATTGTATCTATTCATTTGTGTATTTATTTACTGTTATTGTTATATATGTATGTATTGTGATATTTAATCTGGAAAATTATAGTCTATTTCATTACTTATTTTGTTTATTTTTTTTTTAGTTTATACACACTGTGTCTACGTTTCTTATCCAACTGTCCTGTCACAGGTCTGCTGGAAGAAATCTCTTTAGAGATAAGCAGATCCTTTGTACTCTTCTATTCTTATTTGTTCTTTTCTTTTTTAAGTGTTTGTGTGTACATAAATAAATAAATAAATAAATAAATAAATATGTAATAAAAAAAAGTATGAATGAACTCTATTCTTGTCACAGATAGTATCTGTATCCGGTTCAAACGGTTTACTTGCGGTTTAACAAACATTTGATGTTAATGGGGACTTACTGGGAGGTATATTTCAACGATTTTTACTGGAAATTGTTTTAAACAGAGTTGCCTTAGTTTTTGTTTCATCTAAAAGTGAAATTAGAGACAGAAAAATGATAGATGATGATACTTATAACTGAAAAAAAAGTGTTTCACTTTATTTGACGGTAGGTAATTAGTTTTAGTTATTTCTATATTTATAAGGTATTTTTCAATACAAATAATAAAATATTACTACTTATAAACAACTAAATAACTATATTTACAGTAAATTTAAAAAATAAACCCTACGCAAATTACAATATATAAGCTAATCGTTTTATAGAATTCAATATACTTTAAACTCAGTGTCATATTGATTTATATTTCAATTATTTGCCCATAAGTGGCCAGTAATTATTTCATTGTAGTGTCACATCCTTTTATTTTAAACGCCTTTTTCTCGATGCCTTGATTTGATTTTTAATTTTTGACATTATTTTTTGAGTTTTCTACTTTAGAATCACATCAAAACCTCTTTCTTGTACTTTATATATATACATATTTACATACATATCATCATCATCATCATCATCATCTTCCTGCCCTTATCCCGTTTTATTTGGGGTCGGCGCAACATGTTTTTTTCTTCCATTCTGTCCTGTCACTCGTCACGCTATCACTAACTCCTTTTTCATTCATATCACATACATATATAATAATATATTTTATATTAAATTATATATGTATGTTTATTTTGTATTTGTTTTTTGAGTCCTTTTTTGTCTTAGTCAACTTTTTTTTTGATTTTATTTTTGTTATGCACCTGCCACGTTTTTCTCTTTACCACCCTAGGTAGACTGGTAGAGAACGCCTAAGGCATTAAGTCCGCCTTTGTACTTTTATGTTGCATGAAGTTTTAATAATTAAATAAATAAATAAATCAACCCTCTGTCAAACTTTATGCTAGTAGAATTTAACTGTGTATACTTATGCTTATAAATAGTCATCATCATCTTCCTGCCCTTGTCCCGTTTTATTTGGGGTCGGCGCAACACGTTTTTTTCTTCCATTCTGATTTCTGTCCTGTCACTCGTCACGCTATCACTAACTCCCTTTTCTTTCATATCACTTCTCACACAATCCATCCATCTTTTCTTTGGCCTCCCTCTCCCCCGCCGTCCATCCACATAAACAGCTAACAGCAGCAGCAGTATGCTTATAAATAGTAACCTCAGAAATTCATAGACCGATATCGATTCTAGCAAAGTCCTAAATTGCACATAATTTCAAATCAATATTCGTCAAGTCGTAAGGCAATTGAGCACGCTACAAATTCCATGATACTGACAGCATCCCACGCAGTAGATGAAAGAATTTTCCATCGGAAAAAACCCAGTTCACTTCTATTGATTCATTCGATTTGGCATCAGCTTCTCTTTACCAAACTGCGCTCACGTGGTGGATTACTGCTAGGGAATCCAATCCAGCAATTAACCATGCTGGCTTTAATTCCACAGATCTTGCGGGATTGGGATATCTTATTTTTTATATTTTAACGGGGATACTCAAAAGCAGCTCGCGAAATTGATCATGCTGGCTTTAATCCCGCAAGTCATACGGGATTCGAATATTTTATTTTAAGGGGGATACTCAAAGACTGCCCAAAAAATCCCGCACTTACGGGATTGTATTCCCTAATTACAGCCCATTCTTTTTCCAAGAGTGAAGGCCTGAGTCCCAGCTGTGGGAACATAATAATGCTAATTATGCTTGCTTAAAAGCAGTGGTCCTGTGGTAACAGTCCCCACTTACGAGTAGTAGGTCTCGTGTTCAAACCCAGCCAGGCGCATTACTTTGTGTAATTTACCACATTACCACTGCTCTCAAAATGGTGAAGTAATACATCGTGAGAAAAAAAAGTAGGTTCTAGAACATAGTAGTACAAGTTCTAGAATCAAAAATTTGAAGACGTGCCTCCATCCACCACCATCCCGCACTGGGACGACATGGTGTATCAGGGCCCATTCCCTCTCCTAAAGCGAAGGCTCGGGCCTAGAACTAGGCTCATAATCTTGTGCTTGCGTATGCCTATCTCTTTTAAAAAGTCATCCATTCTTCAATTTGAACGACCCTGACCCCAGCTTATGTGCCAACGAATTGACACTTACAAATGTATTTCGAAAATGAAATCTTCTCATTATATTACAGTGAACAATATGCATGTTTTCATGTAACTTTTATGACACAATATTGTCCTTGAAGCTCTTGCATTGTAGTCTCATTTGTGAACTTTGTGAGTTCATGGCACCTTATTTTTAAACATTGCCCCACACTAGGAGGTATCGTGATTGCATTCATCATCATCATCTTTTCAGCCGAAAGATGACTGTTAGACAGGCCCCCCAAGCGTCCCCACAACGACCGGTCCTGTGCGTCTCGCATCCATCGGATTCCCGTGACCCTCACCAGGTTATCAGTCCACCTTGTGGGAGGCCTTCCAACGCTACGTTGTCTAGTACGAAGTCGCCATTTCAGAACCTTCTGTAGCCATCGACTATCTGTTCTGCTCTGTTGAAATTGCTGCTTTTTTGGGTGCAGTCACAAACATATAAACTCATATCGCAAGACATCAAGATCCGAAACACCAATCTAAGAATAATATAAGAATATTTGTTCTGTGCGAGAAACAAACCCACGACACGTAGTGTAGCAGTCAATCGCTCAACCACTGCACTAACTGCACCGTCATGCTGCTTTGTAGTCTCATTTATGAGTTCATGGCAGCTTGGTAGGATCGCAGAGGACTTTGTCCAACAGTGGACTACTGCAAATTTAAAACAACTAAAAATATTTTGAGAACTTAATAGATACGCAAATAGCCCATCATGTGACTTGTGGGGTAAAATGACTCCTCTTCGAAAGAAAACTAAATAAAATGTTATGTCATTAATTTTCAACAAAGATGATATAACTGAAAAATAAATGTTTTTTGTTTGAGTTCTATCATGTTCATCGTGATCAGACATGATTTTCAGCACATCTTATCAGCTAAAACGTGACTGATAAAACACAGATTACAGTCAGAGAGGTGACATAATGTGTTTGTATAAACTATCAAATCGGTAATAATCCTGTTATTTTTTTTTCTTTGCCCTTTGCCCCGAAAAAGGGATTTACTGGTTAGATTTTCCAAGAGCTAACATAACATTCTCAATAAATTCCAGACTATAAGTTGCTGTCAACCTTTAAACGTTTACTTAACCAGTAGTCCTAGGAAGAGCTCTATAGAAAAACAAAAATAATTTCGTTCTTTGGACTCTTTTCTTTTTAGTTGGTAATCGCTTAAGAGATAAAAGGAAATATCCTCGAAAACTGAAAAGAAGTAAGGGAGTATGTATTGTTCATAATCGCCCCATTATGGAACATTGCAGGTTCATATTGCCCCACTAAGGAATAATACACACTCAAATTACCCCGCTACGCCACTCATATTACAGCACGCGTTCATATTCCCCCGCAATGGGACAGTACACGCTTAAAATTACTCTGGTAGGTCAGTACACACTCATATTGATATATCAATATACAAACACAATTCAAATTATACATACAACTATGTAGCTTTTTCCCGCAGCTTCGCCCGCGTACATAAAATATAGCCTAAGATGTCACTCAGGAATAAAATAGCTTTCTATCGGTGAAAGAATTTTAGCAATCGGACCAGTACTTGTAGAGATTACTCCCTACATACAAACTTACAAATTAATTATTAGTATAGATAGTTGTAAAAAAATAACCTAAGAAAAAAAGTGCTCTTCTTACCGTCTAACTAAACCTTAATAAAAAAACTGGCAGTTTTCATAATAATATAGAAACATCCCATAAACCCTTTTTTTTAAATTATCTAATGACTTCTACCACTCTGGTGTGGAACGGGAGGGCAGACTTCTACTAATTAAAAACCCACCTACTGTGTCCTTCAGTTGCCTTTCGTGTTCTGGGACTCACTCTGAGACGGTTGGGGCCGGTGGATAGTTTTTTTTTTATATGGTGGGAAAAGAAAATGAATCATCCAACGACAACACCCGCTCTTGGCCGGAGCGGGAGCAAGTGTCAGACTCTTACTGACTTCCAGTCCGTTCCTTCGTGCCTGCATACCGGGGCTGCGCTTTCATTCGAAGCAAACCCTGAACCCAGTAAGCTTCGACCCAGCGGCCGGTGGATAGTTGATGTCGGGTTTCAATTTAGTTAACATACCTGTGACGTTCAGTTGCCTACGTTCTAGGTTCACGGTCACTCTTTCAAACGTTCTTAGCCCTAGAAGGCATTGGCCTTACTGAGGCCCATCACCTGATGCCTAGATAAAATACGGATACTACATTTCTACACATTCTCAGGTCAAAAAACCTACCCAAACATTCCGACATTGAAAACTGACATTATCTGTAAATTAAAAAAATTCAGCTATCCTATTTGTCCTCATTAGAGTCCTCACACAAACACAGTTATTTTCAGCCTATAGCGACACGCTTTTCGCTGTGTGCGTCCGTGTACGTATAGAGAATAGACGTGTACTAACGTCGAGACGCCTGTGTATGTGTGCGTGAGTACTTGAGGTCGACGAACTGCGAATTTTCGGCGGTACATCAAATTGCACAATTGTACGCGCTTTGAGGAAAATACCAACGTGATAGACCTTTGATAGCGAAGTTTTTTTAAGAGATTAGAGATCTAATAAAGATGGTTAATATATTTGTATATGAATGTTAAATATTTTCGATGGTGTGTTAGATTTTCCAAATTTTTCGTTAGATGGCGTTTTTGTAGACATTGCGGAGTGTAATGACCTCGAAATATTTTCTTCATTTTCTTTTCAGTCTCAATTGTTTTTTATATTTTGTGTAGATTAAAGTTCCTAATTGATATTACATAAATTACGCATTAGCGTTGATACTAAAGATGACAATAAAAGAACAAAGAAAATTTCTTTTTTCACAAAAATGTTATCTTTAAAGAAAAGGTCATTGGCACCAAAAAACTTTCTTTTTGGCTATAAAAGATAGGAATCTCTGAAACTGTCTGTACCTTTTCCATAATTTATCGGCTTATTGGAAATTCCATTGTTTTATTTAATAAAAAAACACGGGGTTTTAGTCAAATATATATGTACATATAAATGGAGAAACAAACTAATATTTACCGCGTCTTCACTCATTATTATCCATGTTACAGAAACTCATCTTCATCATCATCATTATTTCAGCCGAAAGACATCCACTGTTGGACATAGGCCTCCCCCAAATGCCGTCACAATGAACGATCCTGTGCGTCTCGCATCCATCGGATTCCCGCAACCCCTACCAGGCCAAACCTTAAAGAAACTATGCATATTTTATTATGAGTGACAAAATGATCGTTTTTTTTTCAACTATCTCACAACGCCATCTAATCCCAAACTAAGTAGAGCTTGTGCTATGAGTATTAGGTAACTGATAAATATACTTATATATTTTTAGATTCATACTTATCATAGATAAATTACGCACAGTCACAGAACACATGATCATGCTTATCACAAACATTTGTCTTGGGTGGGAATCGAATCCTCAAACTCATTTGATGATACTAACCACTAGACCAAGAGACCAATCAAATTATTGGATTGATTTACATGTAAATTTAATCTTCTACAAACACATAGAAAAGTACTTTATACTTCTCCATTTATGACATTAATTTAATGGAATTCCTTGCCGATTCTTCTCCACAGGAAGCGATCACTTGGAAACGAGAACTAGCTTCTAACGTTTTATAAGTGCCCATGTAGGCCTATGTTTTTTTTTATTTTTGGTGGGCAAAAATCATCCAATGACAACCCCCCCTCTCCTTGGGTGGAGTGAAAGATAGTGTCAGACTCTTACTGACTAGAAACCCACCCCTTTCCTTCTAGCCTTCATACCGGGGCTAGAGCTTCTTTTCAGATAACCCTGGTCCCAGTAGGCTTCAACCCAGCTGGGCCCCTGCTGTTGCTAACAACTCCTTGAGGCGCGCGAGAACAGTGCGCGCCGTCGACGTCTTGGGCTTGGGCCGGACAGTTACCGGAAGGTCGGACAGCGAGCTACCCAGGGCCCACCGTCCGCAAGCCCGCGTCTAGTGGCCAAAAATTAAATGAAAATTTTGAATTAGAATTTGTCTGCAGCAGAAAATTAAGGCCCCAAATAAACAAAACAAAGTCAACAAAGAGACTATAAAATCGAAATATTTCATAATCTTGTGTCGTTAACCAAGAAAGTTGATATGATCTGGCAGCAAAGTTCAATAACATCTGTTTTAGCAACAAGTGTTATAAAACAATTTGTTACATGCCAAGTCTTATCACTTTCACATGATAAACCACCAGACATTTAGGTGCTTGTAATCATTTCATGTGCCAGATGATAAAATACTTAAAGAATATTAGAGTATTAAATAATAAATATAAATAGGCTGCCTGGTTCTCTTTGTATGTGTTAAATAAACAAAAAACTGTGTTCGTAAAAGTCACTCAAAAGGCAATGGAAAAAGGCAGGGCAGGAATTTCTTTTACGTGATCGAATCAGGAAAAACTGTTTGTAGGGTAATAATCACCCAAAAGGCAGTGGAAAGGGGTATGCCTGTAGATTTGTTGGCGTGATCGAATCAGGAAAAATTGATTGTAGGGTAAAAGTCACCCAAAAGGCCGTGGAAAGGGGTATGCCTGTAGATTTGTTGGCGTGATCGAATCAGGAAAAATTGATTGTAGGGTAAAAGTCACCCAAAAGGCCGTGGAAAGGGGTATGCCTGTAGATTTGTTGGCGTGATCGAAACAGGAAAAACTGACTGTAGGGTAATAATCACCCAAAAGGCAGTGGAAAGGGGTATGCCTGTAGATTTGTTGGTGTGATCGAATCAGGAAAAACTGTTTGTAGGGTAAAAGTCACCCAAAAGGCAGTGGAAAGGGGTATGCCTGTAGATTTATTGGCGTGATCGAATCAGGAAAAATTTATTGTAGGGTAAAAGTCACCCAAAAGGCAGTGGAAATGCCTGTAGATTTGTTGGCGTGATCGAATCAGGAAAAATTGATTGTAGGTTAAAAGTAAGTTAAAAGTAAGTAGAAAGGGCTGCTTGGAGTATTTTTGCTTGATCGAATCAGAAAAAAATAAGTGTAGGCTAAAAGTCACCCAAAAGGCAGTGAAAAGGGCTACGCTTGGAGTTTCTTTGCGTGATCGAATCAGAAAAACTAATATTGGGGTAAGTCACGTAAAAGGCAAAAGCGCATACTTATTTGAAATATTTTTGCGTGATCGAATCAGAAAAAACAGAGTGTGGGGTAAAAGTCACCCAAAAGGCAATGGCTAGGGCTATCCTTAAAGTTTCTTTGCGAGTTCGAATCCTTACTAATATTATAAAAGCGAAAGTGAGTTTGTTTGTTACGTCTTCACGCGTAAATGGCAAAATCGATTTTGATGAAACTTGGTACACGAATAGACCATATCCTGGAATAGAACATAGGATACTTTTTATCCCGGAAGTATGTTCCCTTGGTATAATTTTCTGCTATCACGCGGGTGAAACCGCTGGGAGCAGCTAGTAAAAAATAAAGTTATCCGATAGAAAACTGCATAAGTAAGGTTATAGACATAACGAGCTATATGCACTACCCACTGCCACTTAAATTTGGCGAATTTTAGCTAATAAATAAAAAATTAAAAAATACTGTGCCTAAATCTGTGCCTAATAGGCTTTAATAAAGCTGACTAACTGAGCGTTAAGTTCTTTTTTATCTGGTTGCTTCATCCAACCAGAGAGACAGAAATTTTTAAGTGGGAAATCATGAAATAATGTCTCCCAGCTCTGGGTGAAGCGTGAGAGCGTGTCAGACTTTTACTGACAAAAAAATACAGGTGAGTTACTTGTGTTTGCCAGTCCTCTGGTCACGCTTAGAGCGTAAAATATTCTCGAAAAGGAAAAACGCACTCAGACTCCATAATTTATTTATGGCATCAAAGAGATGGGTTTTTGGACGACGAGGAATGGGCAGCTCCTAGCCCAAGTCATGGATAACGCATTTCCACGCGCGTTTAAAAAAATTACAAAAAATCTCTAGGGGCCTAATAGGACTGATGCCTGCTAGAGCTCCAGAAATGTTTCAAAGATTTACCGCAACCCTGGAACGCAACTGAAGGCGTCTCATGATAATTTCAAAACCTGAAAAAAAAAACCCAAATATTCATTTACATTTTGTCACAAAAATTTTTCTTACAAATCTTTCAATTCTAGTACTACACACAAGTTTTCTTACAAATACAACACAATAACTATTAAAGCAATTTCATAACGTTTGTCAAACATTAACTGTCAGTTGCCTAAGCAAAAATCAAGGCTCTATGTAGCAACTGCGACTGTTTCGCAAAGACTGCAACTGGTTTCACGCTATAAGTTACAAGATAGATGTAGCTATGACGAAAACAATTAAAAAAAATAACTGTAGTTAAGTAAAATTATGAAGTAATTCCCATCAGAGGTGACAAAAAGCTGTAATCTTCGTTCGAAGTAACCATCTTGATTTGACGCCAGATTTTGGATGAGAAATCTGATTACATGCAAATTGTTGCAGATTTAAGATGTGTAGTAATGGTTTCAATTTTGAAATGGTTACTGTTTCGGGTCGTTTGAAGTTTATTAACAAATGAATCGTTGCAAAATTTAGAGCACACGGGCCTCAAAAAAACGCTAAAAGCCGTCGCAAAAAACAGCTGAAGAGCGCGACAGCTTGTGGCCGGAGAAGCTTGAAAAGGCTTCAGGCGTTTTTTTTTTGTGGTGGCACCACCGCATGCGAGCCACAAAAAAGGCCGCCTCAAAAAGAAGCTTGAAGCTGCGTTTTTTTGAGTCCCGTGGGCGGGGACACTATAATGACATCGATCTAATTCATGAAGTTAGTGTCACCGCACATAGGCCACATACCGCAGCCACAAACGCCGCTACGACAAGCTAGAAGCGGCCACAAGCCACTTGTGGCATACGCGTAGTTTTCATAATGGTCTCTGACAAAGAAGGTTTGCACAAGTTGTGCCTTAGTGGGGGCGATACAAACAAAAAAACAAACTTTACCTCTATATAATATTAGTTTATGTTGAAAAATTATTATGTAGCTGTTAGTGATCGTAACTCGAAGAGTCGCCAAACTTAATTGGCAATGGGCAGGGCACATTGCACGCAGAACAGATGGTCGATGGGGACGAAAGGTTCTGGAGTGGCGACCACGTACCGGAAGACGCAGCGTTGGAAGGCCTCCAACAAGGTGGACCGACGACCTGGTCAGGGTCGCGGGGATCCAATGGATGCGTGACGCACAGGACCGGTCGTTGTGGCGACGCTTGGGGGAGGCCCATGTCCAGCAGTGGACGTCTTTTGGCTGATATGATGATGATGATGTTAGTGATCTAGCTTCGAGGTTGTCATAGACTTATAGATAGTAGATGGATGATGAAAATTTTGTATTTTATAAAATCACAGTGTTTAAAAAATTGGCGAGAAATTGTAGTTAATAGCTTTTTCTGTTACTAACGGTGAGAAAATGATGACCTCATTCTATTCCAACAAAAACCAAACTTAAGATTTTATGTTTCAACCAACATAAAAACTTAAATTCGAAATGATATAATGTTTTAAAATATGTATAAAGCTGATATTAAGTCAGTAAATAAACAGTTTTCATTTTCAGTATAACATAAATTAATTTCCATAATTGAATTTAAATGGAGGTGTGTTGCATAATTTATTGAGTTCATTTGTTTCTTGACAAACAACATGGTTGTGCACTTTGAAGATTAGTGATAAATTATATTTATTTTATAAATAAGTTTTTTTAAATACTTACACGTCAATTTAAACTAGATGAAGCCGTTGTTTCAGGAGGGGCCCATCTCAGGAGGGGCCCATCTGGGTCGAAGCCTACCGGGGTCGGGGTTATTCGAAAGGAAACTAGAGCCCCGGTATGAAGGCAAGAAGGAACGGCGCGGGGTTTTTAGTCAGTAAGACTCTGACACTGTCTCCCGCTCCACCCAAGAGCAGGTTTCGTCAATGATGATTTTCCCCGTCGACAGAAAAAAAAAGCCGTTGTTTCCGAGCTGACTATAACCTGAGAAGAAACATCGAAATAAACTCAAGTCTCTTTTAAAGTCCACACAGCAAAGATGTATGATCAAATTATAATATGATAATCATGCAGATTGATTTCCGAGTTGTAGTCGCGATTCCCAGAGTGATAAAAATAATATAGATTTATGTATTCAGCTATCTATAACCCAAAACAATATCTCAGCAACCATCAAATTCGATAACCATATTTAATGAAAACGAAAACGCATCAACAATATTTTCCAGAATTTTCTACACATACATACAAATCTATTCCAGTAAAAGTGGGCGTTGTACCGTGCAAAAATCATTGCCCCCAAACTGACCAGACACATTGACCGCTCACTTTCATCTCTCCCCCTTCTATTTTGTTCATAAATGTAGGGTGCACGAGAGGGGTGGAAGGTCTTTCTAGCTGGCTGATCGATTTTCCTTTAAAAAAAAGCCCGAAAATATACGTACATTTCGTTGAACTATCGTGAAGGTCGTGTAGCAAGGTCAGTGGCCGCAGCGGTCGATGAACGCTCGGCCAAAACATTAGGCGATCGAAAAAAATATGGCCGAATTGTACGAACGCTTTCGTCATTGATATTTATATTATCGCTAACTGTTTTTATGTCATTTGATGTTATTAATTTATGCTGAACGTTTAAATTGGGTGTGATTAAAATTGATGTTAGTTTACCTAATAAGACATTGAATTTTTAAGCTAAATATTTGCGCGTATGTTTATACTAAAGACAAATATTTTGACCCTTGAATAGAAGTCGTTGACCTACCATATCATTGCAGACAATCCATAATAAGCGCTAACCAAATTCAAGGTCGAAACTGCACAAAAATATCGCCAAAGCAAAAAGGTCGTATCTCCAAAAATCGATATCACTGTGACACAGGCCGTCTAATGGTCACTTACGACTTTTTTCTCTGAAGACATATGGCTATGACCTGATGAGGAGACGGTTGGTGAACTAACACAGGGGCCGGTGACCGATGGATGGGTGACGTCATCATATTGTTCTGTTGTTTTTGTTGGCTTACGTGGTGGCAGATTTGTAGACATAAGACGTCCGTCTGCTGCGAACTTTGGACAATATGATTGACTTTGGGAGATGTCTTCATGTAGACTTGTGATGTCATTGTCTTTGTTTGTTTTGGGCGACGTTTGTGGGATGTTTCTGACTTGAAAGAAGAAATACTAAAGACTCTAGATGTCGTTATGTAGTTAGTTAGCCCATTTATGTCCCACTGCTGGGCGGAGGCCTCCCTCTCCCTTTTCCACACACGTCTGTCTTCAACCATTGCGGGCCAGTCCCTCCGGTACCTATCAAGCTCATCTCTCCACCTCTGCCTTGGTCTAGACATAGACACAGCACAATGGTAACAAACACAATATACATACATATGAAAATCTCTAGTTTCAGTTTGTTATCGAACTTCTCCTAAACAAGCTATTTTTACGTTTTTTTTTTTCGTATATTTAGTAGGCCTGACAATAGATTAGATTACGTTATTATATATAAATTCTAGTGAAACAATAAAATTGCAGCGTCTCAGAATTTTCTGGGTAGCAGAAACCCAGTGTTGATCTTAGCTGGCTCCCTAGGCAGGGCAAAAAGTATTGGTTCTAAATGTGGGTGTAAAGCTTCTGCCGATCCTTTTGGAGGATGCAAGCTTAAAGATAGCTATTTTTATTGAGATGAAAGAACACGGAACACGGAGAGCAGTGGTGGCCGAGTGGTAATGGCCCCGACTTACGAGTTTATAGGTCGCGGGTTCGAACCCAGCCAGGCGCATTACTTTGTGTAATTTATTTCATCACCACTGCTCTTAAAACGGCAAAGGAAAACATCTAGAGGAAACTGGCATGTCCTAGAACCAAAAATTCGAAAATATGACTGTGACATTCACCAACCCGCACTGGGCGCGCGTGTTGGATTACGGCCTATTCCCTCTCCTAGAGAGGAGGCCTGAGTCCCAGCAGTGGGAACATTAAATAGGATGATGATGATTAAGGTGAAAAAATCCTGGTTGGTTTTAGTCAGAAAAAATCTGACACTCTTTCTCTCTCCATCCAAAGTAGGAGAAATTATTTAAATACTTGCTGCTCCCAGCGGCTTCGCCCGCGTGATAGCAGAAAATTATCCCAAGGAAACATACTTCCGAGATAAAAAGTATCCTATGTCCTATTTCAGGACATGGTCTACCCGTGTACCAAGTTTCATCAAAATCGGTTTTGCCATTTAGGCGTGAAGACGTAACAAACAAACAAACTCACTTTCGCTTTTATAATATTAGTAAGGATGAAAAAATAGAGTTCTGTTCATTAATTTACTATAAACTAGTAAATCATTGGACAAAATACTATTTTTAATTAAAATTCAATTCAAAGATAAATGTGTTCTTTTTCTGGACTGTTTTGCACACCGCACTTAACCGTCAATCGGTCCAGTTGTCTGTCAATACTTAATCTATTTCTCCATCAACGACTTCGCTAAATTGAGGCTACTAATAATCTTGTTTGATTACTCTTTTAAGATTAGCTGTAATAAAAAAGAAAGATGGCGTCCTATTTTGATTTCATTTTTAAAAGTTGACGTAATGATGACGATTTTTGTAAGTTTTAAATTCAAATAAATAAATAAACTAATAAATATTTATATTACTTAAATTAAATTATAAAAACCAAAAGAAAGAAAGTAAACGTAATAATATGTAAGAGCGAGAGGTCGTCGCCGCTAATCACCTTCACGAGAACAGCTGTACTCCGCCCAAGCACGGCTCACCTCCGCTTTATCCCTCGGACAGTCCGCACACTGATGACAAAAAAATTAAGGCTAGGTTCTTTTCCTTCTTCTTCTCTGACGGTATCACTCTTGACAGAGTGAACGTGGTCATCAGTTCAGGTGTTGGTGGCACACTTCACAACAAGCTGCCACTCCTCTTTGATGGCCACCTTCCTCGTGCATTCGTGTAGTGCTGCTGAGCCACTTTTCCTTATCGGCTATCTAATCAAGATTTTTACCTCATCTTCAGCCTTTTTAATGTTCCTGGTACTCAGGCCTCCTTTGTAGAAGAGAGAATGGGCCGTAATCCACCACGCGGGCCCAGTGCGGGTTGGTGAATATCACATGTCTTCGAATTTTTGGTTCTAAGACATGCCGGTTTCCTCACGATGTTTTCCTTCACCGTTTAGAGAGCAATGGTGATGAAATAAATTAGATAAAGTAATGCGCTTGGCTGGGTTCGGACTCGCGACCTACAACTCGTAAGTCGGGGCCATTACCACTCGACCAACCTTTTTTTATTTCGGTGGGCAAAAATCATCTTATGAGAACCCCCGCTTTTGGGTGGAGCAGCAGATAGTGTCAGACTCTTACTGACTAAAAACCCACCCCGTTCTTTCTAGCCTTCATACCGGGGCACGAGTTTCCTTTCGGATAACCCTGGCCCCAGTAGGCTTCGACCCAGCCGGGTCCCTCCTGTACTCGGTCACCTTTATCATCACGAAAAACATTTATTCCCTGAAACGCCTAACACTTTTCTTCGTTTTCCTACTAGAGGTCAATGACTCTGAAAAATTGAGGTCTTTCAACGTTTCAGTACATAAACCGCAGGGTGAATGACCCGGTAAGGGTGTGTTGAGTTTTCCGTTATTACTTAGGGCATGAAATGGTAAAATGGTATTTAATTATCACTTATATTATATTAGGGCTCGTAGTAATTGGTAGGGTGAGTTAATTATATGAATGATAAATTATAAAATGATAAATTATATTTAAACTAGCTGCTCCCAGCGGCTTCGCCCGCGTGATAGCACAAAATTATCCGAAGGGATCATACTTCCGAGATAAAAATTATCCTATGTCCTATTCCAGGACATGATCTGTCCGTGTACCAAGTTTCATGAAAATCTTTTTTGCCATTTAGGCGTGAACACGTAACAGACAAACAAACTCACTTTCGCTTTTATGATATTAGTAAGGATTTTAACTATTTCTTACTAACATGAGCTGAAATCTACTGAAATTGTTGAAATTCTCATTCAAATGGTAATTATAAAGATATAAGTACCTACTAAGACTAGCTGCCGCCAATGCCTTTGCCTGCATGATAGTAGACTTATCATCTTGTGGTAAAAAATAGACTAACCTATTATCTACCCCATATTATTTTCAGCGAAGCAGTAATGCTAGCGAAAGGGGCGGCCGCACGCGTCGGAATGATCTTCCTCACGCTCCATTCATTGGGATCCCGATCCCGATTTCAGCCACCGTAGGCGTGAACTTGCGGACGGTGAGCAATAGGTAGCTTGCCATCTATCCGTCCAGTAATCGTTCGGACCGAGCCCAAGTCGTTGATGGCGTAAATTGTTCCACGCGCACCTCAAGGAGATGTCAACAAATTCGTAATACAATCATTCTGGCGCTGAGTTTCAGATTTATATTTTTTCATCCGATTTCGATTTTTTTTTTAATATTTAATTTTTATGCCAAAACCACTTTGTCAACTCGTATTGGAGTTTGGGGCTAAAAATTAACCCCCAACTCAGATATACCTAACTACTAACAGATATAAAATATAATCTATTTTAAAATTGTATAAAAAATAACAAAAAATATTAAAAACTACTTTTCATCTAATACAATAAAATTGATTGTTGCATTTTGTAAACACAATGATATCTTAAAACGAAAATTGAGAATAAGTTTCACAGTTACAATAAAACAGAGTAAATAAAAAATACAATAATCTGCTACTGAATGAAAACCACAAAATATACCCAAAAGAACCGACCTACTTACTACAGAATCAAATAACAAATCGCAAATACAACCACGTAATTTTTTCCTAGAATATCCACATCCCTTCCTATATATATATATATATATATATATATATATATATGTATTTATAATTATAACGCATTTATAATCTATATATATAAAAATGACCCCCGTTTTCCGTTGTCACGACTTGGCATGAAAACGGCTTGACCGATTTGGCTGATTTTTTTTTTGTTGTGATTGTTATTGTGAGGAGAAGGTTCTTATGAAAAAAAAATAGGGTAGTGTAGGGTAGAGTAGGGTAGAGTAGGGTAGAGTAGGGTAGAGTAGGGTAGAGTAGGGTAGAGTAAGGTAGAGTAGGGTAGAGTAGGGTAGAGTAGGGTAGAGTAGGGTAGAGTAGGGTAGAATAGGGTAGAGTAGGGTAGAGTAGGGTAGAGTAGGGTAGAGTAGGGTAGAGTTGGGTATAGTAAGGTGGAGTAGGGAAGAGCGGGAGCGAAGCCGCGCGGGCAAAAGCTAGTATTAATATATATTGTATTATATATTATATATAATACAATATTATACAATATATAATACATACAATACATACAATATATAATATATACAATATATAATATATAATACAATATTATAAATACGAAAGTAACTCTGTCTGTCTGTCTGTCTGTTACGCTTTCACGCAAAAACTACTGAACGGATTTAGATCAAATTTGGTAGGTAGGTAGAAGAGACACTGGAATATCACATAGGCTACCTATAATTCCACTGCTGAGCACGGGTCTCTGCCCGCGCGATATAAACTGTAGTCCACGCGGGCGAAGCCGCGGGCGGAAAGCTAGTTTTATATAAACGGAATTCCTACGTTTAGTATCTATAAGTCTAAATCGAAAATACACGGTCCAAATTGAATCCTATCATTCAATAAATCGGCTGAAGATCGTCATGTCTAAATCGGGAATCGATCGGGCAACGATCGCAGGAAATACTTACTGGGTAACATACCTAACCTTTATGCGAAGTAATGGAGAGTAAAAATTTTGAAATGGTTACCGTCATTAGATATTTTGGAAACACAGTATCTTGTGGATATTATCTAGGCTTCTATTGAAATCAAACTAATCCAGTAAAGACCGCTGGAAATCTGCTATTTTGCATGAACTTTGATACTACATAATTTACTCAAAAATTCAAAAACGTATAGCAATTGAAGCCCTGCAAACTTTATCAAGATTCTAAATGACTGAAAACGCTTTTTGCCTGACCAGTGTATAAAACTTTAAGCCCAACAATCGCGCTTACACGTCCATGCTAAGCCGTCATTTAAAAATCTATGTCAAACAATATAACAGTGATTCATTAGGGGCCTATATTAACAATTATAATTATAACCTCAGGTCATTCGCCCCAAATTTTGTAATAAACTGAAACATGCGGCTTACGCGATTTTCAGGCGAACATTGACCTCCAAAAATATGTGTTACGAGCGGGAATTGAACCCGGAAAGTTGGTAACTAGACCTGTTAGCACTATAATAAGCCTATGTTTACACTAGAGCCGGAATGTAGATCTGTATGTTTAATGAAACTGGTTGAGATTGAATAAATAACGATCGTCTTTTGTCTTATACACATACGTTAAAATTAGAGTATGAATAGAGAGGTGCAGTTGTCAGTTTGTTTGTCTTTTGTTCCATGACGTGATTCATTTGTTTTTCATATGGATTTGAATTGTTTGCGGGATTGTTCGAAAGAATACTCGTAACCGTGATCCAGGAATTTAAAGGGCAATTGAAAGTTTAGGCTATTATAAGGCTATTATGGATTATTGACAAATAAAATACAATCATGTCACGAGTATATTCGGGGAAGTGGCGGCAGTGACTGAAAAATTTAAAGAGAATCGTCTGTCTTGGTATGGTCATGTAAAAAGGAGGGACGAAACGCATGTTGCTAAAAAAGTTATGAGGGTACATGTGGATGGATAGAGGGGGAGAGGGAGGCCAAAGAAAAGATGGATGGATTGTGTGAGAAGTGATATGAAAGAAAAGGGAGTTAGTGATAGCGTGACGAGTGACAGGACAGAGTGGAAAAAAAAACGTGTTGCGCCGACCACAAATAAAACGGGACAAGGGCGGGAAGATGATGTTGAGGAGAAGACGATCATGTCAGTATGTCTGGAGTTCTATGAGATGAGTGTGTGAATTTTGGGTATATTAATATATTATGTAAAGTAAAACAAATAAATAAATAAAATCGCGTATTATATACGGTTTCCCTATCTGAAAAACCTTACATTGTTCTTAAATTCTCTAGTAACAGAAAATATATCGGACTTATAAAATATTTCAAAAGTTTTGCCATATCAAAACACGGGCATAGTCACGAGAAATACTACTATTTCACGGCAGTTAAGATAACACATGACGACAGAGGTTAAATGCCTAATTTGGATCGCGTGCGGCAACAATACAGACCCACTTTGCGCTGTAACACAGAAGAGATAGAAAATGGAGGCTCAACAAATAAATCTAATACCGTCCCAGATAAACTATAATGTTACCAGATAGATTATCTTGTCATCATCATCAACATGCAGGTCATTTAATTCTTTATGCATACAAAAGTACAGAGGTAAACTTAATGCATTTACTACCATTCAAGTTTTCGGTAATGCACAAATGACAAATTGTCATATGTGAAACATTGCATTTGCATCTGTGTAGCTTGGGAGATTATTCAAAAGAGTTACCACGGAGGTTACAAGAGCTCTAGTATCATTTTCAAGGTTGTCTTGAGTGGCATATCACGTGACGATAAAGCATGGTCTTGGGATGCAAAGGGCAAGTGAAGGACTAGGTAGGTTTTAGTCAGTAAAAGTCTGATACTCTGCCTCGCTCCACCCAGAGTAGAAGGCGTTATTTGATGATTGCCTACGTAAAAAAACTTTTGTGTAGTCAAACTCGTTTATTATTTATCAACCTTCATAGAGTCACCTGTTATTTTCAAGCTCATTTTGTCGTAAATCTTATTTGTTAGAGCTAAACTCGTCACGACCAGTCAAGTGCGGTGCCTTATATATTTTAGTTATGCTCGTCTTGCGAGAGGCCATCCGTTCTACAATGACGAATGACGCCATTAATTTTTAAAACTGACACCAATCTGAGAGCACAATTCAAAGGAAAATCACCGAACAATGACACTCCATGCACTCAATACTCCGTGTTCTAGATATTACACGTTGTTTGTACATACAGTTATGTCTATTGTAATGTGCTAACTGTTCGCTTATGTGGTTTGTCGTACCTAATAGTGGCAGAAGCTAGACTAGAAAATCTGGTATTGTATTTGTTATCAAAGTCCTCGGAAACGGCTTGACCAATTTTTATGTTTTTTTTTTTTTTTGTGTAAGTAAGTAGGTAGGTTTGAGGATTATTTTACTCTCCTACCCCCCATTTTTTTCTTTGACAATTTGTATGGCTGAACAACATTGACCAAGTCAGCTAGTTTTTATAAAATACTAGCTTTTGCCAGTGGCTTCGCCCGCGTACATAAGATATAGCCTATTTCACTCAGGAATAGAGCAGCTTTTTACTGGTAAAAATTTAGAAATCTAACCAGCACTTTCAGTTACCTCCTACAGACAAAAAAAACAAATATTACCTCTTTGTTATATTAGTGTTTATTATGTTTGGTTTAATAAAGTGAGAAAATTTGTTATAAAGAGAATTTTTTAGTAAAGAAGTTTGTCATTCATCTTATATCAATCAATCAGTCAGTTACTGTTATGAGATTGCAAAAAAAAAAAACTGAAATCAGATGTGTGTTCATTGTGATACATTCTTACTAATATTATAAAAGCGAAAGTGGGTTTGTTTGTTTGTTTGTTACGTCTTCACGCCTAAATGGCAAAACCGATTTTGATGAATTTTGGTACAGAGATAATTGGGACCCTGGAGACGGACATAGGCTAATAAACGTGGGCGAAGCTGCGGGTAAAAGTTAGTATTATATATCCTGCCATGCAATTTCAGATCAGTTATTTCTTCTTTTCAACACACGTGTATGTCAAATGACGTCATCGTCAAAATTTCAGTGAAAAAACAACCACTGCTGAAGACCTCCCCCGAAGTTCCTGCATTACTCTCATCCAGCGCTCACGACCTCCAGGGCCGTCAAATCACCTAGTGGGGGTCCACCCACGCTTGGCCTTTGGTACGAGATCGCATTTGGGAATATTTTTGACCGATTTCTAATGGCATCAATATAATTTTATGATTAGATGAAATGGAAACAAGTCGTAGCAGAAGGCGTTCTGTTTCTGTCTACCCTCTTGGGAAAAATGTTTTTTATGAGAAATCGTAAAAACCATTCCGGAATTACTTAGGGTAGACTAAAAGGAGTGGTAGAGTTTTTGCCGACTAGAATCCATCTGTGTTGCCCACATTTCAAATGTGCATTTAAGTATAATTTCAGTGCTTGAATTATAATTGTAACTTAACTTTATTACTTAACTTGATTTTCTAATTGGGATGTACAAGGGTATACATTCTGTTCTGGAGTGGCAACCACGTACCAGAAGACGCAGCGTTGGAAGGCCTCCAACAAGGTGGACAGATGATCCAGGTCTGGGTCTCGAGAATTCGATGGATGCGTGACGCAAAGGACCCGTTGTTGTGGCGTGGCTTGGGGGAGGCCTATGTGCAAACAATGGACGTCTTTCGGCTGATATGATGATGATGATGCATTATTCCAGTTACACGTACGTAGTATAAAAAGAAGTAAGCGCCAAATTCAATTGCTTATAAAAGATTATTGTTTGAGTAAGAAATGATTCAACATATATCAGCCATGACCGACATTACATTTAAGTATGCTAAAGCAGTGCTAGAGCAGTTGTGGCCGAGTGGTAATGGCCCCGACTTACGAGTTGTAGGTCGCGGGTTCGAACCCAGCCAGGCGCATTACTTTGTGTAATTTATTTCATCACCACTGCTCTCAAAACGGTGAAGGAAAACATCGTGAGGAAACCGGCATGTCTTAGAACCAAAAATTCGACGACATGTGACATTCACCAACCCGCACTGGGCCTGCGTGGTGGATTATGGCCCATTCCCTCTCCTAGAAAGGAGGCCTGAGTCCCAGCAGTGGGAACATTAAAAGGCTGATGATGATGATGATGCTAAAGATAAAGAAATTCTAAACATAATACTATATTGTGCGCATAAGTCGTAAGACTATAGATTAGGAAAATATAACCTTCGTCGGACGGCGAGCAATGGCTAGCTCGCTGTCCGACCGTACGATAGCTGTCCGGACCGAGCCCAAGTCGGCGCGCACTCTTCCCGCGCGCCTCAAGCAGCTGTCAGCAGCAGGGGCCCAGCCGGGTCGAAACCTACTCCTAAAGGTAAGCTACGAGTAGGTTCTGGTACGAAAGGCAAGAAGGAACAGGAGTGGGTTTTTAGTCAGTAAAAGTCTGACGCTATGGGATGACGGGGGATGTCATAAGGTGATTTTCGTACCACGAAATAAAAAAGAAATGTAACTTTCGTCGTCATCATTTCAGCCGAAAGACGAAAGACCTAAGACAAAACTCCTGTGCGTCTCGCATCCATCAGATTCCCGCGACTCTTTACTAGCTTATCGGTCCACCTTCAGGCCTTCCAACGCTTCCTCTACCGATGCGCGGACGCCAGTCTCTCGACTTTCAGCCCCATCGACCATCTGTTCTGCGAGCAATGTGCCCTGCCCACTGCCACTTAACCTCTTCTGATTCTGATGAAACCTATTTGTGTGTGATTGTAACCTTAAGTTTATGTGAATTCCGCAGCAGGCATGAATCATAACCTAACCTTAGTTTTTTGTGCTAGATTTTTGGATAAAAGATAAACAAAGAATGCTGTTGCTTGGCAAAAAAATAGGGCAATTCCTCAAAGAGCTTTACACCCAAATTATTTTAAGAATTCTGACTTCGATGCGAGGAATCCTAACATGGCAGTTGCTATCACTGTTTGGAAGAGACTGTTAAAAATAATATTGTTTTCTTTTCTTTGAATCTTTAAACGCTGGGTCGCACTGGGATTACTTTTGTATCATGAGAGCATTGTAAACATTTTTTTCAGCACCTACTTTTACATTAATGAACTCGTGACAAGTTTGCAAAAAAAGAATAAAGAAAGTAAAATAAACTAGTTTTTAATTTTTTTTTTTTTTTAGGGACTAAAGATTTATTACATATATACATAAAAAAAACTTAAATACTAAATAAACTATTTAAACTAAAACCTAACTATGTACATAAATATGATACAAAAGACAAAGCACGCTCAGGCGTCAAAGTACTCCTCCACATCGCTGTCATCCGAAAATGTGCCCAGAAGACTGGCAGCATTGCCACGTTGAATGGCAATGCTAATTCTTTGGGCAAAGAACGAGCCAGCCCTCTGGTCACGTAAAGTGTCGATCAGTCGGCGTGAAATATCCTTGAAAAGGATAATAATAATCCCTTTTTAATAAAAATATATATTTTGACTAGTACCTGACGCTAGTATTCTACTAGCCCTGAGGTCAATCACTCAGCCACTACGCCAACATAGCACAGTCTATTAGCATAGTTGGCCATATAATTTTCCCACTGTTGGGACTCAGGCCTCCTCTCTAGGATAGGGAATGGGCCTAGGCCAATTTTTGGTTCTAGGACATGCCGGTTTCCTTACGATGTTTTCCTTCACCGTTTTGAGAACAGTGGTCATGAAATAAATTACACAAAGTAATGCGCCTGGTAGTGTTTGAACCCGCGACCTACAACTCGTAAGTCGGGGCCGTTACCACTTGGCCACCACTGCTCAGTCGGTACAGTCGGCGTCGGCACAGTCTATTATGACAATGTTATCATCCCTAAAATATCACCATATTATGATATACTATTATATCAATGTATCGGAGATGAACGAACGATGAACGTGGTCGCTTACAATGGGCCTTATAAAAAGACTCAAAGTCACCCAAAGGGCGATGGAAAGGGCTATGCTCGGAGTTTCCCTGCGTGATCGCATCAGAAATGAAGATATCCGCAGGAGAACCAAGGTTGCCGACGTAGCTCGAAGAGTCGCCGTAGTCGAACTTAAGTGGCAATGGGCAGGGCACATTGCACGCAGAACAGATGGTCGATGGGGACGAAAGGTTCTGGAGTGGCGACCACGTACCGGAAGACGCAGCGTTGGGAGGCCTCCAACAAGGTGGATCGACGACCTGGTCAGGGTCGCGGGAATCCGATGGATGCGTGACGCACAGGACCGGTCGTTGTGGCGACGCTTGGGGGAGGCCTATGTCCAGCAGTGGACGTCTTTCGGCTGATATGATGATGATGATGATCGGAGATTACCTATAACTATCCGCCGATATAGAAAAAACTCACCATGTTTTCCAATACATTGTCAATGGCAAGAACCCATAAAATTCTCCTATACTACATAACCAAAAATCACATCTTCATTTCGTCATAAAAATAACCAGAAACCAATGACGTATGTAGTTTAGTTATGACATCAAATTGAAGGTAGCCAACCTGCCTAGTATAGTTACAATGACCTGTGCCTAATTTAGACCATGGCTGTTAGGGACCGACGGAAACACGATTTGAAGCTGAAACCGATTGTTAAATGATATTTATTTTTGTAAATAGATTAAAAAAAAAAAAACACTTTTACACGTCAATTTTATTTTTTATCATTTTAAACTAGAAGAAGCCGGTGTTTCCTATTTGACTACCCTGGGAAGAAACACCGAAACAAACTCAGGGGTCAAAGTCTCTTTTAAAGTCCATATAGTAAATATGTAATAGTCAAATCACATGAGAACCATGAAGATTTGTCTGAGATGGTCTTTTGAAAAAAGAACAATACCAATTCGAGTGGACCAGTTCAGTCAGTGTAAGTATTTGTCAGTATTCGCAAGCTCAACTCAGGTCTACTAAAGAGCTCAACGACTTGACGATGCAATACCAAAGAAAGGTCATTGTTTGACAGCTCTTTCAGTTTTGGCCGTGATTGAAGCCGAAACTGACGTGGTAACAGAAAGGCTTGTGGAGGACGACCAATAGGCAGCTCGTCATCCGGCCGTCCGGTAATCATCTGAACGCGCGCCGTCGATGAGTGAAATGTTAGCAAAACCATAGGAGCCTAGCAGGGCTGAAATCTGCTAGGGCCATTGGTTTGTCTTCTCACCTGTAAAAAAAAAAAAATGTTTAGTTAGACGCTGACTTGATCAAGCCATTGGATCAAGCGGCCTGATAGTGATTGACCAGCGCCCGACGGCCCCATCAAAGGGGCTCTTTGGAGCGGGACTGCGGTCTCAACTTTCACCTATAAAAGAATATTTTTTTTTACTGTCGAGGGACCACAATTAAAATAAATACACATTTTTTTGATTCTTTCATACTTGTGTTCCTTGTGGTCGAAAAATACCAATAAAAAAATATATGTGGAATTTGGGAACGCGTACCCGGTCCAAGGAGCCCCACGACCCCATCAAACAGGGTCTCGGAACTAGCTAAAGCAGCCATCATTTAAATTATGTTTTTTAAATGAATTCGGCGTAGTGAACTCGACTGGACTGGTCTTTCTAAGTAAAATATGACATACGAAAAATTAATGAATAAACTTGCGGTTACTCCGAGCTGTTTTTGCCAAGCTAATTAGTAATTCATTTTGAACACTATATCAATGCATTTTATTTTATAAGACCGAACTATAAGTCTAGTATTTTTTTTTTGTGTGTGAAAATCATCATTGACATCCCACGCTCTTGGGCGGAGTTTAGATAGTGTCAGACTTCGACTGACTAAAAACCTACTCCTGTTCCTTCCTTGCCAATGTTCCAGGGCCCCGGTGATCTTGTCGCATCACCCATGGCCCCAGTAGGCTTCGACCCTGCTGGGCCCCTACGGTTGCTGACAACTCCTTGAGGCGCTCGTGGAACATTACGCGCCATCGACGATCTGAGTTCGGTTCGGATGGTTGAGAGACGGTCGGACGGCGAGCTACCCATTGCTCGCCGTCCGCAAGCCCGCGCCTATGGTATAAGTTCTAGTGATATGACATGCTATTATATCAGCCCAGGGTGATCGGCCCAAGTCAGGGCGTCGAGGTATCGAGTTGAAATTAAAACCATATACTCAGGTCTGCGTTCGCTTGAAGCTTTGAAAATATCAAACTTCTAAGTTAACGAATGAAAACGATACGGCCGTTTATGGCGCAAAAAACGTGTATACACTCTCGAGGGCATCAAACTTCAAAGGGTACTACTACGTAAAACCGATTTTGATGAAACTTGATACATAGATAGATCATGTCCTGGAATAGGACATAGGATACTTTTTGTCCCGGAAGTATGTTCTCTTGGGATAATTTTCTGCTATCACGCGGGCGAAGCCGCTGGGAGCAGCTAGTAAAACAATAATTTTGCGGTCATTCGTTCGCAGTTTTTGTCAAAGCAATTAATCATTAGTTCCGAACATTATTTCAATGTTTTTCTAAGTATAATGATGTACATTATGACATCACAGCAAGGGTGGATAACCTAGCCAGTAAAGATCCAATGACCGCACTACCCAATTTAGATCGCCACTCATTTACTCTTCAATACAAATGTCGAACTCGATGATTATAGTCATTATGTGTACAGTTTGTCATGTCGGGATGTTTGAGTAGGTAAATGATTTAGTGGTGACAAGAATGACGGTTGACCTTTATGTAAGTATATATTTCGATAGCCATCCTCATCCTGTCTATTCTTTATCATACTTACCATAACAACTTATAATATACTAGCTTTTGCCCGCGGCTTCGCTCGCGTTAAATTCGGGGTAACACGGTTCCCCTTTCGTTTTATTTTTTCACGACATCTTCAATAACAAATATCGTTAATGTACACAGAAATAAATACAAAAACTTAACAAATTATATACTAAAACCTTCCTTGAATATAAAGAAAAGAAAAAGAAAGAAAGAAAAATAATTTATTTGATACAGCAAGGCCAAACACAAATACAAGAAAATAAAAAAAATAAAGTGGTTGTAATATCACGCTAAAACTGCTTGAAAATCGGTGCAGTAGTTTTTGAGTTTATCGCAAATAGACAGACAGACAGACGTAGCGGGGGACTTTGTTTTATAATATGTGTTGAAGTGCATAACAGAGTTCATGTACATAGGCGAGCCTAACTCAAAATTTATCCGCCGATCTGGGCGTCGGTCTCCATAAATTTTTATGTGGAAACTAGACTTGTAGAGCCACACTTGAACATGCCAGGCGATGCCACGTGATTTTGTTTTACGTACAAATTAGGCGTCAGGCGTGGTCCACGTGTGTTTCGGTCTTATGTAGTTCTAGCTTTAATGTATTTAAATCTGAAATATTAATGGTAAGTTTTGTGTGTACATTAATGAATTATTACCAACCCGCACTGGGACCGCGAGGTGGATTACGGCCCATTCTCTCTCCTAGAGAGAAGGCCGGAGTCCCAGCAGTGGGAACATTGAAGGGCTGATTATATATAATTAAGAATTTAAGCAGAAAGAAACCAGGAATTAAAAAGAAAATATTAGTTGGTAGGAAACTAAATAATTCTTCTTCACCTGTCATACTTTCGCTCATTACTACAAATGACGTACCACTGCTATGACATCATCAGGGTGGTTAGCCTACCCAGAAAAGTTCCAATGACCTCTACTAAATATAGGTACAACGTTCACATAACAAAAAAATCTATGTAATATATGATACAAAACGGTTTTCTGCAATACAAGTAACTCTGTCTGAGATTCTGTAATTTATTTTCCCGCTAAAACCGTTGCGAACCAATTTTTATTTTAATAATGGAACCCTTTGCCCAAGGCTAGAAAAAAAAATTGCTTGACAGCGATCGCACCTGATAAGCAGTGATGCAATCGTTGATGGGGAAGCGCATTAGTTCATTAAGGCTGTTTTTAATATCGTGCGGTTTTGATCACGCATGCGGGATTGCTCCCCACGCGTAACCCCCACAGATGGCGAATTGATACACGTACTTATAGTAATGCGTGGAATACGCAAGAACGACGCGTTTTTTTTTTTGCATTTTGCAATTTTACGCATGCGGAGCAAACCCGCATGCGTGATGTTATCCGCATGATTTTAAAAACAGTTTATAGATTACTTTTATTTCGACGTTTTTAGACTATTTTTACGTTTTCAGGTACGATATCAAATGGTCTACATCTACACTGCTCTCACATAAATCTATTTGATATTGTAATATGACAGTATTATAAAATTAATCTTTTTTTAATAGAGTAACCGTGGAGTTATATAGCGGTTCTTCTCCACAGCAAACGACCAACACCTATGTGAAATAAAATAATTTTTAATTTTGGTTTGAATTACAGTACGTCTATTGATGTGTATAGTATATTTTTAATTTTCTAACTTATTTGTATATACAGTGTCTACATCTCTCATCTAACTCTCCTGTCGCAAGTCTGCTGGAAGAAATTTTATTTGAAATAAGCAATTCCTTAGTGCTATTTTATCTGTTAATGTTCTTTTCATTTTTAAGTGTTTGTGTAAAGAAAGAAAAAGAAAGAAGAAAGAAAAAGATTTTATTTGCATCAAACATGGCGCATACTTACAACAAAATAAATAAATACAGTGGCGGACACTCCAACCCACCCCCTACAATCCAAAATAACAATAATATTATCCGACATACACCTCTTTGACGTCACTAGGGTGGCTAACCTACCCAGAAAAGATCCAATGACCTCCACCCAATTTAGTTCATAGCGAAACTATTCGTATTTCCAGCACAATCCTACTAATTGATCCTCATTTGTTTCTGTTTGGCTGAGTTCAAAATAGATTCGTTGCGAGTTATTTTGACAAGGGATTTGCAGTATCAATTAAATACTAGTTTAATTTTAAATCGGGTTAAAATTTGTGTTTAGTGTGGTATTATTGTGAGAAAGAGTTTTTTTACTACTTTTTTTTAGAAGGTAAATCATCTAATGACTTCACGAGCTCTAGGGCAGAGGGAAAGGCGTCTAAGACTTTTACTAACTACCACATATAACCAGGATATCCATACTTATGGGTGGCCTTCCAACGCTGCGTTATTTAGTATATGAATATATTATAATATAAGCTCTTAAAAAAACGTATGTTTTAATTTTTTAAAAACTTATTTTTTAATTAGTGCTAAAAAATGGGGCTCTATACCGGTTACTAATAATATTTCTGTAGTTAAATGTGAAAACATGATATTTGGTACATAACATTTGGCACAATTGGTAAATTCTTAATAGAATCAATCATTCATAACAATTGCGACTAGAAAATGCTACGCGCAATGTTTTCCATTTTATATTCAAATAATTTATTTCAGGTACCATTATTAAGACCCATATAAAAATCATTCAAATTTACATTAAAATAAGATTAAAGATCTACCCTTACTACCCTACCCTTTCTACCTTTGCTACTCTACTCTACCCTTTTTTTTCATAAGAATCTTCGCCTCACAATATCAAACACAACAAAAAAAGAATTAGCGAAATTGGTTCAAACCCAAAATCCATTAATTAAAATCATTACAAAATACAATAGTCATTACAAATATTCAATACATAAAATTTCCACAATTAATTAAATTATAAATACCTATCTATCTTATATTTTGATCGCCATTCATTCATTGTCAATAGCCTGTACAATATGTCCATAAATTGAGTGACATTTTGGGATATAATGAATCGCTAATAACTTGGCTGTTCATCAATAGTATTTATTGAAACTTGACATCTACAATAACAAAACCTTTTCTAATAAGTCTTTTAAATATTTGTACTTATTAAAAATTAGTTCTGTATATAATATTCAAATAGTCATTATCCTCAGCAAGTCGCATCAGCGCTATTCAAACACACACACACACATACGCGAGCGGTCAGCGCCCCCGGGAAAGCGGCCGGAAGAAGTGGAAAGCGCGGAACTATGACGTCATACTTAGATAACTCCCGACGGGGAAGCTAATTATTTTGTTAATATTATCGTTGCTAGGTAGCGGTATTTTGTTTTGCTGTCAGACTAAAAAAAAAATATCTGTTGTCGCTTTGTTGTTTGTGAAATTATTACGTTCAGGAAAGAAAATAGGAAATAGTTGTATGTATGTAGGTTAACAAGTAAATGGTATCAACATCGATGCCGGGTTGCTAGCCTGTCGGTTTTCTATCGTTTCATTATTTCAGCCGTCAGACGTCCACTGTTGGACATAGGCCTCCCCCAAGCGTCACCACAATGATCGATCCTGTGCGTCCCGCATCCATCGGATTCCCGCAACCTTCACCATCTATCTATCATTCTATCGTTTACAAATTGGGGATTTGGGAAGTGTGCGTTAGAATTGCACAATTTAATTCCGCAAAGCCCGTTCCATCATCGGATCACTAGACGTACGGCGTTGGGCTATCGGTACTTGGTAGACATTCCACCCACACATACAACGCGTATTGAGAGTATTCATTGTATGTTCAGCGAAGGAGTAGAACCCCCTGCCGGAGTCTGTGTTTCCTCATAGCTACAACCTAGAGGTCTTTAAGTCTAGATTGAATAGGTTACTTCTAGGCAAGCGTACTCCATCGTCGGCCACATCGTCGCTTACCGTCAAGTAAGATAGTGGTCAAACGCGAGCCTACACATAATTTAAAAACCATTGGGGTCCCGACTTAAGAGTTGTAGGTCGTAAATTTGAGAATGTTATATTTTTATTAACTAAAACCTACTCGTCTTTCTTCAGTTTCCCTTTGCGATTCTGGGCCATGGCACAAAATATATAGGTACAGAATTCAATCTACATACAAAGCGCGCTAGAGCAACGTACACATAGACACCGCTCACGGACACGATATCTCGGAGCACCTCGGCCTGTACGTCGAACAGTTCCGGCTCAAACGCTCATTAGTGTGCGTCCACCAAGCGTAGGTATAAAAAGTGAAGTTTACACATGATATTGTCTTCTGCACCTATCTATTTTGTGGCCATTATAACTCTTCCGAAATACGAATGAAAATGTAGCTAATTATTTTCATAAATCCGTACATAACAGTTTACTGTAAATTCCCAAGCCAAATGTATGGAAAATAATTTGTTACCATCACATATGTGGGTCGACTGGTCAATGACACCTAATACGCGAACATTAAATATAGATCTTACTAACTAATTAGCAAAAAGTACGTCATTAGTAAAAACGATACAAGCATTTATTTGAATGAAAATGTATGAGCTGTTTTGTTGCAGTTTTATTAACAAAACGATTATGTCATCATCATCAGCATCAGCCTTTTAAATGTTCCCTCTGCTGGGACTAAGGCCTTCTTTCTAGGAGAAGGAATGGGCCGTAATCTACCACGCAGGCCCAGTGCGGGTTGGTGGAGGTCACATGTCTTCGAATTTTTAGTTCTAGGACATGGCATGTTCTAGGACATGTTTTGAGAGCTGTGATGAAATAAAAAAAAGCATTTTGCTTAGTTTCTGCCCCGATTTTATGTGTAGGTGGTAAATTAATTTGGGTAGGTGGGTCTTTACTCGTCAAGAGGTTCTTAATGAATTGTAAAGTTATAAATAAATGAATGATAAATTAATTAAATGACTTATAAATTACATAATAAGTGTGAATAAATTCTTGCATGACTCATTAGAGATGCTTGAAGTTGTAATGTTTTATCCTTAGTAATATTATAAATGGGAAAGTGTATGCGTCTGTTTGTCCGTCTTGCACGTTAAAACGGAGCGACGAATTGACGTGATTTTTAAGTGGAGATAGTTGAAGAGATGGAGAGTGACATAGGCTACTTTTTGTCTCTTTCTAATCCTCCACTTCCTGAGGAACCGTGTTACCCCGAATTTAACGCGAGCGAAGCCGCGGGCAAAAGTTAGTTTGTATATAAATTCCGATGACATGTTAAGCATTAGTTTTAAATAAATTATTGTGTGAATTTAAACGATAATAATAATGAATATTGTGTGTATGTTTAAGTATTACTGAAATTAAGAATTTTTTAATCAATATCATAGCATAACCCGCCTTATAATGTTACTACTGCTGGGACTCAGGCCTCCTTTATAAGAAAGGGCTGTAATCCACCACGCGGTCCCAGTGCTGGTTGGTGGATGTCTTCCAATTTTTGGTTTTAGGACATGCCGGTTTCCTCACAATATTTTCCTTCACCGTTTTGATAGCAGTAGTGATGAAATAAATTACCTACACAAAGTAAGGCTGGGTTTGAACCCGCAACGTACAACTCGTAAGTCGGGACCGTTATCCCGCGGCTACCACTACTCACTAACCATATTATTTAATTAATCATGACTAGCTTCTGCCAGCGACTTCGTACGCGGAGGCTGTTGCTTATGCCAGTGACAACGGGGTCGACAAAATCAAAGATCTGAAACGTCTGATGTCGAATTTTAAGAGCCCGGGACTGGACAACAACGTGATGCGCGAGACGATTCGAGACGTTCCAGATCCTCTCCCTTCCACTTATGCGCGTGACAGTGTGCACACACCTTAGACATGTTGCCAATGTCTCCGTGTTCGATGTAATTAATAAATGGGTTATAGGAAAACGCGCTCCTTTCTTTATTCCCAAAAAGTGTTCCCATAGCGTGATCTAACTCGACGCCAACGCCATTTACGAAACCTTTAGAAAACGGAAACTTCATATTATTTACCCAAATATTATAGTATCTTTGCCATGTGCAGCGCCGCTTAGTGAACTGCTGTTAAAATCAATTATTGTCTGTCAATAAGGTCGAACACTCTGAACGTCTATTCGCATCAACAGCTAAATATTGCCGCCGCGGCGCCGCGAGCCAACCATAAAAGACAGACATATGCTGTCGTGGGATATTTTTTATATAATTTTAAGGAGAACATTTTCGTTATGCATGATTTCTGTGTAGCTTTTACCATTAAGGCTGCAAACGCGACGGAAGCTTAAAAAATGGAATAATTTCTCCCGTTTCCCCAACATTTCCCTTCACTGCTCTGCTCCTATTGATCGTAGCGTGATGAAAAGTATACTATAACCTGCCCAGGAGTATGAAGAATGATTGTACCAAGTTTCGTTAAAATCCATCGAGTAGTTTTTGTTTCTATAAAGAACATACAGACAGACAGACAGACAGACAGACAGACAGACAGACAGACAGACAGACAGACAGACAGACAAAAATTTTACTGTTTGCATTTCTGGCATCAGTATCGATCACTAATCACCCCCTGATAGTTATTTTGGAAATATATTTCATGTACAGAATTGACCTCTCTACAGATTTATTATAAGTATAGATTATTGAAATTGGTAAAGAAAAATTCATGCAGTCTTTTTTCACGGTCCAGCGTTCTTATCCATAGAGTATGACAGTTTCACGGACTTGTAGATTTAGTCTTTGACATTGACGCACCAACAAAAACCGCGGATCCAGTACATTCTGGACCCAGTGGCGGAATGTTTCCTACTAAAACAATCTGTAAATTTAATCTATGTGAAATTGTTATTCTGACCAACCCTGATGATATTTTTAGTAAAAACCCAAAAAAAGAAATTTTCGAATTAAAAACGAGTTAATTAAAAAGTCATCGGGGTAGATAAAATCGTTCAACCCCGATGACATTTTTTTATTACAAATGTTAGAATAACGATTTTATAAGATTTCAATTCAAAAGCGTAAAATAAAATAAAAAACTGAAAAGAAAATCCACTACTGGGGGGTCCAGAATCATGTACTGAATTCGTGGATTGTGCGTCAATGACAAAGACATCCTGTATACTTTACTTAAATGTAATATGTAATAATGTAATTAATAATAAGTGAGGTGATGAAATAAATTACACAAAGTAATGGCTTGGCTGGGTTCGAATCTGCGACCTACAACTCGTAAGTCGAGGCCATTACCACTCGGCTACAACTGCTCTCAAAACGGTGAAGGAAAACATCGT
Source organism: Mythimna lalbum (assembly GCA_949319445.1). Taxonomy (NCBI): domain Eukaryota; kingdom Metazoa; phylum Arthropoda; class Insecta; order Lepidoptera; family Noctuidae; genus Mythimna; species Mythimna lalbum. The sequence continues at coordinate 10,819,356 of OX439371.1, read as the reverse complement.
GAGGAAACCGGCATGTCCTAGAACCAAAAATTCGAAGATATGTGACATCCACCAACACGCACTGGGCCCGCGTGGTGGATTATGGCCCATTCCCTCTCCTAGAGAGGAGGCCTGAGTCCCAGCAGTGGGAACATTAAAAAGGTTGATGATGATGGATGATAATGAATAAATGAGGAATTTACATGCTATTGCCACGCTGGGAGAGAAGCGCGAAACTTTGCAGTATCGATGGGCCTCTCCCAGATGGTAAAGCAAGCGACAAGGGTACCTGATGTAGTTGGTCATACTGCCAATTGTCTGGACCTACTGCTGACCACTGATCAGGACAGATGTATTGTAACAGTTTCCTCACTACTTGGAACTTCAGATCACTGTCTGGTGAAGTCCGTATCGTCCTTCTCCCCACCTGACCGCGACACACGTGGAGAACGGCGAATGTGGCGTCTACCATCGGACAACCCGACGTACAATGAGTATCCACCCATACGTTGTTGAAACCTCTACGGTCCGGACTAAGCGTTTCGCCTCGTCGTTTATACCCCGTACGTCGAAGGAATGGAACAATTTGCCTGCTGTGGTCTTCCCGTCCGATTATAATTTGGGTATCTTCAAGGCTAGAGTGAATAGGCTTTTAATAAACTAGTGCGCCTCACCATCAGAGATTGCATCACTGCTTACCATCAGGTGGGATCGCAGTCAAGCACTAGTTTATACGAATTAAAAAAAAAAAAAAATATTGTCCGTTACAAACAAACCAAGGCAATATCCTATAAATAAAAACTTTAAACCACGCCTAATTATGCCAGTATTTTTATTATAAGTTTGTTTCCTTGTAAATTGAATCTTGGATATCCCATGGCGGTTATTTTTGTTTTTCATACCTCACTATTAATTAGTGTAGGTACCTACGTAGGTACAAACAGTAGTTTTATATTGGGTTTAATTAATATAAATACCATGAAAACAATAAGTAAGAAACAATTTAAAAATAAACCATTGTCTCACAAGTAATTAAATGCTAAAATGGTAGAATTAACGTTGAATTTTACCTCCATTCCAGGAAATCTTTGACGAAGATTTATATTAATAAAATTATTCTGTGGTTTTTTTTACGGTGGGCAAAAATCATCTTATGACAACCCCGCCCTTGGGTGGAGCGGGAGATAGTGTCAGACTCTTATTGACTAAAAACCCACCCCGTTCCTTCTAGCCTTTTCATACCGGGGCTCGAGTTTCCTTTCGGATAACCCTGGCCCCAGTAGGCTTTGACCCAGCTGGGCCCCTCGTATACAGTCTAACCTTCCCGTTACATAAATCGTGGATAGTTTTCTACACTATATATAAGTATATTATATAATATTATAAAGAGGTAAAATTGTTTTTTTTTTGTTTTTTTTTTATTTGTAGGAGGTAATGTCCAAAAGTACTGGTCCGATTGCTAAAATTTCACCGATAGAAAGCTGCTTTACTCCTGAGTGACATTGGTGGTGGATTACGGCCCATTCCTTTTCCTAGAGAGGAGGCCTGAGTTACAGAAGAGGGAACAAAAAAGCTAATGATGAGTCAGTTAAGAACTGCAAAATAAAAAGCAGAAATATAAACACAACATAAAATGCCATCTGAAAAAATCATAAACAACTTAATGATAGCAAACATAAACCAAACCGCCCCACATACATAGTCTGAAAACAAATTTTATTACATTATACACGATTTATGCGAAACTTTTAATATGAAAGGTGAATACACTATAGCTGAAGTACTACATATCTGTGTTAAATTCGGTTGTTGAACTCATTGCGTATAACCGGGGCGTTAGGTCGGAAACCGGGCGTTATCACTACTAGTTGCCATGACAACCGGGTAGCTAAGCCTTCCGTACACGAGCCTCAAAAAAACACACCTTCAAGTTTTTTTTTGAGGTGGCCTTTTTTGTATCATAAATAAACGCTTGAAGCCGCTTCGAGCTTCTCCGAACACAAGCTGTCATGCACTTCATCTGTTTTTTGCAGCGGTTCCTAGCTTTTTTTTTGTGGCCGCTTCTAGCATTTTTGTGTGGCGGAGTTTTTTGAGGCACGTCACGAAAAAACGCTAGAAACGGCCACAAAAAAAGCTGAAGCGCGCGACAGCTTGTGGCCGGAGAAGCTTGAAGCGGCTTTAAGCGTTTTTATGTGGCGGCACCGCCGCGCACGAGCCACAAAATAGGCCACATCAAAAAGAAGCTTGAAGCGGCGTTTTTTTGAGCCCCGTGTGCGAGGACACTAAGGGTTGATTCTAATTTTGTTTATCAGTACAGAAAGTTGAATGAATTGGGCGTAATTGGGAAAACTCGAAATCTGCCTCGTGGAAATCATAAATAGGACAAATATTTATTTGAATGGTTTGTAATTATGAGGTCCTTATTAATTAGGGTACACGTGCTTATAAATAAGTAATTTAACCTCGTAAGACCCAACGGCCTAATTTAATGACAAAAATATTTAGATATTCTGCCCAAGATACTCTTTAAATTGATGAAATTATAGCCCAGCGACCTAAAATTAGGACATGATACTTAAACGTAATTTTTAGTACGTATATACAATCTATAAAAAAAATGTAAACCAAAAAGTTTAATTTAAATATAGGAATACCTCTTAAAAGAATTTATTCAAAAGTATTAAGCAAGAAAAAAAATCCTGGGCCACAACTACTTCTGACTATTTTTAGTACATTCGTCGTAATGTAAATAATTATATCGACATAAATTTAGGTTGGGCCTTACGAGGATTTTTTTTTTCGGTGGGAAAAATCATCCATTGACAAAACCCGCAGTTTTGTGGAGTGGGAGATAGTGTCAGACTCTTACTGACTAAAAACTCACCCCGTTCCTTCTAGCCTTCATACCGGGGCTCGAGTTTCCTTTCAGATAACCCTGGCCCCAGTAGGCTTCGACCCACCTGGGCCCCTCCTGTTGCTGACAGGCGCGCGGGAACAGTGCGCACCGTTGACGTCTTGGGCTCGGTCCGGACAGTTACCGGACGGTTGAACAGCGAGCTACCCATGGCTCGCCGTCCGCAAGCCCGCGTCTACGGTGGCCGGAAATCGGGATCGGAATCCCAGCGGCAGCGGCGAGGGCACCGTTGCCTGATGCGGTCGGCCTCCTCCTTTGCTAGCATTACTGTTTCGCAGATGGAGGGCCTTACGAGGATCATAAATCATGCTTACATTACCTGATGGTTTTAGCAGAAGTGCATTAACAGAAGTGAATTTCTCAGTAACAGCCTGTAACACCTACCTGCACTGTGCCCGCGTGGGTTACGGCCCATTCCCTCTCCTAGAGAGGAGCCTGAGTCCCAATAGTGGGAACATTATTAGGCCGACTATGTTATGCTATGCTATCAGCCTGCAAGTTGGGTTTGTAGTATTTCTTTCTTTTTCTTTAAATAAAGAAATAATGTACTAGTTAAATTAAGCGCTTCATTTAGTCATTTATTTTCCTAGTTACGGAGTCAATGGTGAATATGGAGAACTGAGAACTGTACCACCAACAAGCAAGAGCAGAATCAGGTTTATAATGGTCCCAACTAAGTTTCTGCAATTCCAACGCACACTACTGCACCTCATAGCGGTCGCAGGTGAAAATCGCGTCATGAGTTCTTAGTCACCAACTCTTTGTGTTTTAGCAGCAGAACTTTTCCAGAACCCTATAACGTTTCATCTCTAAAAATAGAACGTTCTTTATACTATTACTCAAAGGAAAAATTTATGTAGGAAAACTTTATGAAATTTCATCCTGCGTAGTTAAAGAAAAACAATGCCTTACAAAGCTTTTCAATTCTATTGCAACATTGAACATGACCGAACCGAATTTTTCCAATGACGCACATACAAGTTTCAAATTTCGCAACAATTTCTTATACAACCCTTATTTCATAATTTTCCTCTAAATTCTAAAAGACGTCATAAAAGTCATGTATAAAGAAAACTGGTACAAATAAGTGTTGGAAAAGAATTTCTGTAAAACTTTCTCGGAAAAAGTCTTTTGATGAATTCATTTTAGAATCACGTAAGAATACACGATGACGTCATAGAATTGTTTCACGTGGCTGTAACTTGAAGATTTTGCAAGAAAACTTATGAAATCTCGTTTTGTTTTGTAACTTTTTTTGCCACGCCTTTAGTATTTATACATAATAGGGTGTGCGTTAAAAGGTTGCTTTTCCACTCGCCTAACGTCAACATTGAGAATGGTTTAATAGTACATTATTACACTAGGGGTGAAAGTTACTTATTTCGTCCCGAGAAGGAGTTGCCGGCCGAGCGTAGCGAGTTCACTTATTCGAGGGACTAAATAAGTAACTTTAACCCCGAGGTAAGCACTGTGCTTTTCATTACGAATACAAGAAGATAGACCTAATTTTTTTTAAAATAATTTGACAGCTGTTAGTTGAAAGTAAAACTCCCTAGGGATGAAATGTGTGATACTTTTCAGCCCGCTCATTAGGCAACTTCAGACCTACTTTCAGAGTATGAGTTATGAATAAGCTTGTTACTTCATCTAACGCAATCCAATGCGATGTTTGAAGAAAGGGCAACGCGAAAAAAGAATTATAACACCTGAAAAGTCTATTCATCATCATCATCATCAGCCTTTTTGATGTTCCCGCTGCTGGGACTCAGGCCTCCTCTCTAGGAGAGGGAATGGGCCGTAATCAACCATGCGGGCCCAGTGCGGGTTGGTGGATGTCACATGTCTTCCAATTTTTGGTTCTAAGACATGCCGGTTTCCTCACGATGTTTTCCTTCACCGTTTTGAGAGCAGTGGCCATGAATAAATTACACAAAGTAATGCGCCTGGCTGGGTATGAACCCGCGACCTACAACTCGTAAGTCGGGGCCGTTACCACTCGGCCACCACTGCTCTAAAAAAAGCTCCACTGCTCGAAAAGTCTATTATCATTCGGTAATTTCGAGAATTACTAGAATATTTCACAAAACTTGTTCCAATAGAACTCGATTTGTAAGTATTAGAATTAAATTGAAAATATAAAATGTTCACGATCATAGACAATCATTATGGTTTAACATCATTGGCACCAGATTTAGCTATAGCTATTAAAATAATAATAATAATATAATATTATATGTTGTAGATGGATGTATGGATGTTTGTTACTCTTTCACGCAAAAACTACTGAATGGATCTCGATGAAACTTGGTACACGAGTAGACCATATCCCAGAATAACACATAGAATACTTTTTATCCTGGGATTATGTATGCGGGTGAAGTCGCGGGCAAAAGCTAGTTTATCATAATTGAATAATAGATGAGGGAAGAGATTTTTTTTACGGATCTCATACTATCATTATAAACCAGTAGCTTTTACCCGCGGCTTCGCCCGCGTTTTTTAATATACTTTACTCTTTCTCCCCCTTTTTTTTTTAAATTAGCCTATGTCCGACTCCAGGGTCCCAACTATCTCTGTACCAAAATTCATCAAAATCGGTTTTGCCATTTAGGCGTGAAGACGTAACAAACAAACAAAGTCACTTTCGCTTTTATAATATATATTAGTAAGGATTGCTCAGTAAGGAAAAGGCAGGTCACCCACACTCAAAGGTTCAGTTGAAAACCAACAACAGGCAACTACTACGGTTGTCTGGCAGTATGCTGAACTGAACCTATTTGGCACTACCGTGAGACACATTCTTGCTGTTGTTTTTTTTTTATTATTTCTTCTATTTTTTAAGTTTTTTTTTTAAATATTATTTAAGCTTTAAATATTTTTATTTTTTTGTAAATAGTTGTTTTGTTCATTGTATGCCAAATAGACATGTTTTCTTTCTTTCTTTTAGTCATATTGAAATAAAATTTCAGGATCAGTGTTATCACATATTTACTCATTTCCACAGTAAACCTGTCTGCACCATGTTTGATAAGGGCTTTCTCCTTATCACAAGACTGTTATTTTAACTTAATATAAACCTTTTGTTTAGTTTTCATAATTACGTTGATTTTCCTGAGATGTTTGTTTCTTTACTAAGTTAAATGCTTGGAGTAACTTAAAGTACGTCTACTATGATAAGTCACTCTATTCTCTTTATGCTTTCCTTTTTTTCAAAGTCAAAGTGAAAATATTTTATTTCACATAAGCCTACATGGGCACTTATAAAACGTCAGAAGCTAGTGCACGGTTCCAAATTGGTCGTTTCCTGTGGAGAAGAACCGGCAAGAAACTCCATGGTTACTCTTTTAAAAAATGTGTTTATTACAATATTCATTGATTTATGTAAGAACAGCACCAGTCAACACTGTACACAAAAGCACAAAATTAATCATAATAAAATAAAAAAAGTAAGTCGTAATAGAAAGTTATCTAAGTGTTTGTGGATACATTTTGAGGTGGTAAATCAGCCAAAGCCTTCCCCCACTCTATTTTTTTTAAGGTATTGATAGGCTCGCGTTTGACCACCATCTCACCTGATGGTAAACAATGATGTGGTCGACGATGGAACACGCTTGCCTAGAAGTAACCTATTCACTCTTGACTTAAAGACCCATAAGTTGTAGCTATCAGGAAACACAGACTCCGGCAGGGAATTCCACTCCTTGGCTGTACGCACAATAAATGTGTTCGCAAAACGCTTTTGCGTATGGGTGGAATGTCTACCAAGTACCGGTGGCGCAACGCCGTAAGTCTTTTTTTTTAAACTCGTATTAATTTACGCATGTACGAAATTAATTTCTTTAAGAAAACGTCAGCTGAGCGAGTCCAATGACCTGTAGGTAGTAGTCGGCGTTGCGTACTAACTACCTGCAGGTACTACAAGAAGGTATTTAATTTTTCAATTTTATCGTTACAAATCGATAGTGTTCCATGTACCGGATCGATCCTCTACGGGATTAAAACTATAAAAATTTCGACGACGCTTTCAGTAATAGTAGTTTATGTGACTAGAAGATAAAACAGTGTCTTTAAGTCGCGGGCGGCATGTTGAATTCCGAACGAGACGAAGGTTGCTAAGTTTAATCCCGAACGTCAGTGAGGGATTTATATAATTAACTCACAAACAATTTGGTCGACCAAATCGTATATTAGAGATATATAAGTAATATATTTACAAGTTTATCAAACAAACAAACTTCACTACTCCAAGATTCTATTGTTTCAATTTTCTATAACGCTCCCTGACGGGAGCGTTATATTAACGTTATATTAACGTAAGCAGGTTTTATTCTATTTTCTTTTTTTTTTTTAGTGGCCAGTTTGAATTTCGAGTCAACTTGTTCAATGCATGTACATTTTAATTCACAATGTTGACGATTTTTGATGTTCCAAATTTAAATTTCATTATTCCCTAGGGCCATACTGCATTATCTCCCTAGGGTATAATGACTTGCTTTAAGTGAGCTTTGTATGACGTATAAAACAACATTATCGAGCAGGTGGTGTAAAAACGTTATTTATGAACTCAATGATCAATATAATGATCCTTTGAAACACTGACTAACAAAAGTAGTCACAAACGTATTTACACAAACTTTTATGAGCCACAGTTCAGGGAACAGGCAAGTGCGACACGGTCTATGTTGGTGCATGTCGGCGCAGGCGCAGACGGACAACGACGTCCGGCCTTGACGTCCGAATCGTGAGTTGAGTCGCCGATTGCTATTCACTTCTCGTTACTGGACAGAGAGAAGAGTGGAGTAGGCGATTTATTTTTTGATAATGTGTTTTGACTTGAGAAATAAGAAATTAGTATATTAAGGGAAGTTTGAAAGTGGCGCCAGTGACTGAAAAGTTGAAAGGAAATCGTTTGTCTTGGTATGGTCATGTAAAGAGGAGAGATGAAACGCATGTTACTAAAAGAGATGATGAATTTACATATGGATGGATGGAGAGGGAGAGGGAGGCCAACATATTATTACAGAAATGGCCAGACAGCGGGATAAAATTATTCATTCGATTAGCTATAACCATAAAAAAATGATTAAATTTTATCCTTGCGTTATAGTTCTCCACTCCAAGTATAAAAATTAATTCCACTAGGTTTTTAAAACTTTTATGGATCTCATGCTAAGAAGTTTAACAAGAAAACGTTATTATTTTTTACATCCCTGAAAATAACTCAGCAAATTTATATTCTTAACAAAGAAAGCGAGAACAAAGCACATTCCACCACCAAAAATATCTCCAGTCCTCACACGACTCCACCCCACTTCTGTGCGTGCCCTTGAGCGCGGGCGCATTGCGGCAGGTCGTGTCTGCGCTGTACAGTTATAGACAATCTTGTGCGCGCGCGCATCATGAACATTTGAACATGGAACGAACGTGCCGAATTTAAAATTTTGACAGTTGGTTATGGGTACTGTCGAAACGGTATTTGGAGTATTTTTGGTACGAATTTGTTATGACTTCAAAAGAATTGCAATTTGTTTTGGTTGATTCCCTCTCTTAGAGAGGAGGCCTGAGTCCCAGCAGTGGGAACATTAGAAAAGTTGATTATGCTATGCTAGTATTTTTTGTTGCGGAAAACATATGGCCCCAGTAGGCTTCGACCCAGCTGGGCTGGTCCTGTTGCTGACAGTTCCTTGAGGCGCGCGGGAACAGTGCGCGCCGTCGACGTTTTGGGCTCGGTCCAGACAGTTGTGACGGACGGTCGGACAGCGAGCTATCCATGGCTCGCCGTATATTCCAAGCTTTTATTTAGTTTCACCTGTCCCGATGTTTGTCTGTGTTCAAGTCTAGCAAATTAAATTTGACCCACTTCCCGGTTACCGATTGAGCTGAAATTTTGCATGCATGCGTAAATCAGATGACAATGTAAAATTATTATGACGTGGAGCTGATTTGATAATGGAACCGGAAGGAGGCTATAGGAACTTGGTAGTTAAACGACACAACCCTATCGAGTTTGGGCTCGTATGATTCGTCTTGACGAGTATTAATTATATAGGTATATCAAGCTATAAAAGCTTGTTTTTCATCTGGTTTTGCGTTATGACATAAAATCGGAACACAAAACCTAAAGGTTCGTAGGTTAAGAGCAATAGGTTACAAATACTCACCACGAAGATGAGTGATTTCACATTAGTCATAATAAAAACTGTAGTAACTAATTATGCAACATTATTACATTGTTTTGTATCAATATAATAATAACTAGTACATCGCTTGCGCACGCAATGCGTAATAATTATCCTTGAATATAATCGGACAAAGAACAAACGGTAAATGTAATAGAAAATAATAATAGTCGGTAACTAAGCGGTAACTACAGTGCGTTTCACTTAAGAAGTTCCTTCGGCGTAATGTTGGCTCCCCTGTCTGTCTACAAAAAAAGAAGGGAAAAAGAAAAGAGTTGCCTACTCTACCTAAATTGTTCCCCTAAATGCGAAACGATGTCGATTTTAACAGTAGTTGCAATTTTTTTCGAGAATTATGAGGGGAATGGGATTTTATTTAAAAAAAAAACCGGTCTAAAAGGAAGTTCTTAATAGAGAGGTACGATATTGTGGCGTGTCGTTTTCGGTATCTGAAAGAATTGCAGGATAATCGGAATGGAGCCCAGCATCCTATACTTTATCAAAAAATGGTTAAAAATAAAAACAAAAAAGGCAATTGTTAAAAGTAACGAAGTATCAGTTAACCTCCCTAATATTTAGTAATTTAATTGCTAAAAATATTGCAACACTGTTTTTCCGTATTGCCAACATTACGACAAAGGAGCTTCTTAAGTGAAACGCACTTTAGGTGTTATTATATTTATGTTTGTCATATTTTTTATTCATTTATGTATTTTATGGCTCCGAAACGTGGTCGCTCACAATAGGCCTCATCAGAAGGCTTAAAGTCACCCAAAGGGCAATGGACAGGGCTATGCTCGGGGTTTCCTTGCGTGATCGTATCAAGAATGAAGACATCCGCAGGAGAATTAAAGTAGCTGACATAGCACGAAGAATTGCCAAAGTTAAGTGACAATGGGCAGGGCACATAAATGGTCTTGTGCATCTCGCATCCATCGGATTCCCGTCATCCTTACCAGATCATCAGTCCACCTTGTAGGAGGCCTTCCAATGCTACGTCTTCCGGTGCTTGGTCCCCATTACGGAACCTGTCGGCCCCAACGGTCATCTGTTCTGTGAGCAATGTGCCGTAATCATTAATAACTCACGTGTATCATACGACGTTTTTCAATACACTTGTGAAGAAAATAAGTGAAAACTAGTAAACTTTTGTGGCAGTAAAAATCGGTTTTCATATACGCGCCCATCTTGATACAATAAATGTAATAAAATTATGGTGGGGGTGAGGTTGAATAAAAAGGTTTTAACCACATTATAGCACTAGTAATGGTCATCAAATTGTGACAGTTTGGTAACAAGTGCCATTATATACCTAAGTGCAGTGCAATAAGAGTCACTTTATGAGCAAGTGTATTGAAAAAGCTTTTTATTATCTTTAGATCTTACCAGAAGCTTATTTTTTTCAAGTTTCCAGCCTCGCCAGATGCTTATGCCTACAAAACAATATCATGTACAATGTTCCAGATTCTTTACAAACAAACAATTTTATCCGACCAAAGACCCCGAACATGCGAAGTTTATTTTAGGGCCGATTTATTGTATCATAAAGAACAGAAACAGACTGTAAACCTAGATCGAAAAGTTTAGATGAATGATACATTAAATATGGAAGTTTGAACGTTCACTTTTAAGTAGATTAATGAGTTCTTTGTTTTAGATTTGAATTACAAGAAATAGATTTAAGATTCCCACGGTTCTCTCTCCTGGGACTCAGGCCTCCTCTCGAGGAGAGGGAATAATCCACAACGAGGGTCCAGTGCGGGTTGGTGAATGTCTCATGTCTTCGAATTTTTGGTTGCATGGACATGCCGGTTTCCTCACCGTTTTGAAAGCAGTGGTGATGAATTAAATTATACAAAGTAATGCGCCTAGAGGAGTTTGAACCCGCGACCTAGAACTTGTAAGTTGAAGCCATTATACCACTTAACTTTAAAAGATCGATTATTCCTTTTTCTCCCTCTCCCATGTTCATACTTATCATACTAACACGAACAATCTTATAAATGTTCCCACTGCTGGGACTCAGGTCTCCTCTCTAGGAGAGTGAAGGGGTCGTAATGCACCCAGGTTGGCGAATGTCACAAGTCTTCGAATGTTTTGAGAACGGTGGTGATGAAATCAATTAAACATAGTAACGTGCCTGCCTGGGTTTTAACTCATAACGTACATGTAACTCACAAGCATGGGTTGAAATGAGGTAAAGTTATTTATGTATTTACTAGCTTTTACCCGCGGCTTCGCTCGCGTTTATTAATATACTTTACACTTTCTACCTCTTTTCTCACTTAAAAAAAATAGCCTATGTCCGTCTCCAGGGCCCCAACTATCTCTGTACTAAAATTCATCAAAATTGGTTTTGCCATTTAAGCGTGAAGACGTAACAAACAAACAAACTCACTTTCGCTTTTATAATACTAGCTGCTCCCAGCGGCTTCGCCCGCGTGATAGCAGAAAATTATCCCAAGAGAACATACTTCCGGGATAAAAAGTAACCTATGTCCTAATCCAGGACATGGTCTATCCATGTACTAAGTTTTATCAAAATCAGTTTTGCCATTTAGGCGTGAAGACGTAACAAACAAACAAACCAACAAACAAACTCACTTTCGCTTTTATAATATTAGTAAGGATCAGTAAGGATTTAGGACTGATACCATTGAAACTGCTAGTGTGATAAAGCCCTAAGGATCTCAAAACGCTTTGTCCTACCATGACAAAGACATTCAGCACAATATGCAGATACTCATAGACTTCAACAGCCTCATAAATCGCTATCAAGCATGTCAAGAATACAATGCCCTGAATTTTCCTTTGTTGCCAATTATAATACGTAATATACTAACAACTCGACAAGGTAATATTTCAGAGGACATCACAACAAATAAATGATGTAATAAAAAAACCAGCTAAGTGTGAAAAGGAATTGCGCACAAAGGGTTTAGTACCGTCAGTACCATAAACAGCAAAAAATGAGGTTTGCTGTATAGAAGTCCCGCTCAAATAATTGTTTTTCTGTTTTTAGGAGTTTTTGTTACAGAAAATACATCATCTGTGGAAATTTCAACTGTCTCTAACTATCACGGTTCATGAGATGCAAGCTGGTAATGGACAAGCAAATAGACAGACAAACAGACAGACAGACGGACGGACAGCGTAGTCTTAATTCATGAATCCCCAAGCGACACCCGGTGGCCGCGCATCTATTGTCTTACTATTGTGTCTCTAATTGACGGTATCTGAAGGGTTAATAATAGGGTCCTGTTTTACCCTTTCGTTACGGAACCTTAAAAATCAGACCCCCAACGAAATTAAATAAGTTTTCAATTCCAAAAAGTAATAAACAATCTTTTCTGACATTAAATATGTCCTTACCATTTCTGGACGCCACAATAGCCCGCCAAAAATAAACGTCAAAAAATTCAAGATGGCCGCTGCAACATGGCCTCGGTCAATCAGGAAGTGCATGTAATACCAACGAACTCTTCAATGTTACCCAGTTTACTGCAGTGGATCCTGGTTGTAAAAATATTCTCGTTTTATTGTGCACATATGCGTAATTGTTGGCCTTTTAAAGCGAGATCTTCGTTAACAGAGAGTGTAGTGACTCCAATTTGCGAGCAGCCATTTTGAATGTCGCTCCGTTCAACCTTGGTCTTGGAATAATATTAAAGTTATGTGTGCATGAATTGTTAGCGCATGTGTGTAATTTTTTAAAGAAAACATTGTCATTTTGTCATTGTGTTTTGTAAATATAGCACTGAACTTTTGGTACTGATATTATTGTTTGGTTTGAGTTAAAAATATGGAGTAAAAGTTTGATCTTAACAAGATTTGGACTTTTCAATTCATGGTCAAAAGAAGAGCTAATTTTAATGCTCCTTTAGTCTATTATACTATTTAACGTACTAGCAGTTTTTCCTCACGCTCTGGGTAGAGTGAAAGGGAGGTTTACTGACTATAACCCACTCGATGTTCCTTTTGTTTCCCTTTGCTTTTCAGGGTCGCGATAACAATAAAGAAGCTTGCACAGCAATATCTTCAATACATTTCTCTATTCTAGCTGCAGTTAAAATTAATAGAAATTTTTAAACAAGAGTTTTTTTTAAGGTGGAAATTACATCCAATGACATCTCCCGCTCTTGGGTGGAGTGAAAGGGTGAGTTAGACTTTTACTGACTAAAAATCCACTCCTGTTACTTCGTTGCCTTTCGTACTGGAGCCGAATAAAACTGGCGAAGACACTGGTCCCTAGTATACAGTTAATTTACACTTCTGCATAACTTTTATGTCAAGAAGCAAGCTTTTAATGAAAAACATTTTTCCATAGCAAGCTTTTATAGCTCGGTATATCTATATAATTAATACTCATCAAGATGACTCATACGATCCCAAACTTGATGGGGTTGTGTCATTTAACTACCAAGTTTCTATAGCCACCTTCCGGTTCCATCATCAGATGAGCTCCATGTCGCAATGATTTTGCATTGTCATCTGATTTACGCATGCATGCAAAATTTCAGCTCAATCAGTAGCCGGGAAGAGGGTCAAATATAATTTACAAGATTTGATGACGGACAAACATCGGGACAGGTGAAACTAAATAAAAGCTTGTAAAATAAGCATTAAGAGGACGAAATGGATTAAATACAGATTAAGGAAATTACTCAAAACGAGGTAAGCATACTTCCCTCTCCTAGAGAGGAGGCCTGTGTCCCAGCAGTGGGAACATTAAAAAGGTTGATGATGATGATACTTCTGAAACACAAAAAAAAACAACTAACAAAATGACTAAGACAAAACTAGACTTACAAAACATCACGACCTTTCCTTAAACTTCCGCATACAGCCCAAGATCATCCAAAACGCATAATATCTCTGGTTTATAATAGACAAGATAAACAAAACAGTGCACACGTCAGTTCCGGTCATGGCGGCCTTCTCTCTGCTCACTTCCGTCGAGTAATAGGATGACATGCAAATGTTATGGACGTTAACGAATTCTTGTAAAGGATATGTCTTGTGTTATGTATGTTGTATATGATTTAAGTTTGAGGTTAGGAGGTCTCAAGTTCAAGTTTGTGTAATCCAAATGGTATTTATGGAAAGATTTTTTTTATTGAACTTTTAGATTTCTTGATGATTAAAAAACCTTTTTATAAAAAAAAAAACAATAACCGACTGCACTAAAAAATTAAATTGAATTTGAGGAGTTCCATCATCAGATCCCAACTTGGTGACTATGGGACCATTTGGGATGTATACCCTTTCCAACAAAAATAGAATTTTTCAAATCAGTTGGCAAGCGACGAAGCTATGCGCGAACAAACATTAAAAAAAAAACATACAAACATCCGAATTGAGAACCTCCTCCTTTTTTAGAAGTCGGTTAAAAAAACGAATAATGATCTGTGTGGTTTATTAGAAATCGCTGCTTATATACAGTACTGGTCAAGTTATTATAATTAGAAAGGGTACATTGATAAACTTATAACTAAGACAATTTTGTCATAAAGGTGGTATACTGTGCTGGGCTCCTTTCGTCAAGAAGTCAAGTTTATTACCATAGTAGTTTTTGCCCGCAGCTTTGCCCGCGTACATAAAATGTCACTCGGGAATAAAGCAGCTTTCTATCGGTGAAAAATTTAGCAATTGGACCAGTACTTCCAGAGATTCCTCCTACAAAAAAAAAAAAAAACATAAAAACTAAACTTTACCTCTTTATTATATTAGTGTAGATTTCTAGAAAGAACGAAAGACAGATTATACACGCGAAAATGACACAATCTTCACACCAGAACTAACTAACTAATCAACTTCTGTTATTCATTTCAGCGCCGACGGACGACGGACAGGCCCCACTGTTTGACATATACACCTCCCCATGTTTCACCACAACGAACGGTCTTATGCGTCTCGCATCCATTGTAATCCTGCGACTCATCATCATCTGTCCATCTTGTGGGAGGCCTTCCAACGCTGCGTTTGCATTTCGCATGCGTCGTTCCGCATTCTAGAGCCTTTCGGCCCCATTGACCATCCGTTCTACAAGCAATGTGCCCTGCCTACTGCCACTTGAATTTGGCGATTCTTTGGGCTATGTCGGCGACCTTGGTTCTCCTGAGGAAATCTTCATTCCTGATGCGATCACGCAAGAAAACTCCGAGCCCTTTTCATTGCCCTTTGGGCTGTAAGCCTGTTCCTAAGTTCCTTTTCCGCAGTGCAACGAATAGAGAGAAAAATGGCGAAGTCTTGCAAAAGTCACAACCAAACTACCAGACGATACGATATTATTCCAAGACTTTATCATAATTATATGAATGAGAACTGACCCAGCACATAATATAATATTAAAGTAAGGCCATACGCATATTATATAATACATGCAAATATCAGAATATCTCAAAACAGGTTCAAAAGGCTATTTGTTATTTTAAGTATTTTGTTTTTCTTCACTTGTTTTCCTCATATTCTCAGAATTTTTATCGTTCTTCGCAAACACTGTCTTGTATTCTGTTTATATTTGACGAGATCGGAATATTTGCACTCCCGAGGAGTACATGAACGAGGCGTTCCTTAAACCCGTAGACGTGGGCTTACGGACGGCGACCCATGGGTAGCTCGCTGTACGATCGTCCGGTAACTGTCCGGACCAAACCCAAGACGGTGATGGCGCGAACTGTTGCCGCGCGCCTCAAGGAGTTGTCAGCAACAGCAGGCACAGCTAGGTCAAAGCCTACCGAGGCCAGGGTTATCTGAAAAGGAGCTCGAGCCCCAGTATGAAGGCTAGAAGGAACCGGGTGGGTTTTTAATCAGTAAGAGTCCAGCTCTACCCTAGAGCGAGGGTTGTCATTTGATGATTTTTGCCCATCAAAATAAAAAAGGCGTTCCTTAAATATTACGAATATTTATTCCATGACTGAAGATGAGGTTACTTCTAGGAAGCGTGCTCCATCGTCGACCACATCGTCACTCACCATCAGTCCCCCTAGTCAAGCTACAATTTCATTTGCGCCGAACGCTTCGAGTTGGCCACGCCCCCAATTCTTTTGTTTTGCTCACGTGACTGAGCGTTGAGATGACGTCATTACCGTACATCGTGGTGCGATAGTGATCAAGCGCGTGCTTACCAATATCAAAAGAAAAATTTTCTCGGTATATGTAAACAGGATGCCTCGTAGATAATATATCTGTATATGGTTGTAACTAGTGCCAATGTTTGCCACGAGATGGTTCGAAAGAGTTACCGTAGCCCAAGAAAGCCAAGGGTACACACGTAGGTTTTGGTTTGTAAAAATCTGACACTCTCTCGCACCACTCAGAAGGTTTGTCAAATTTGATGATTTCTTTCCGAAAATAAAAGGCTAAAATAGATACGAATGAGTTTTAGTTAGTAAAAGTCTGACACGCCCTCACGTTCCACCCTAGAGCGAGAAAAGTCATTGGATAAATTCCAACCTCAAAACAAAAGCAACGACTCTTACAAGTAATTCAAGAATGAATCAAAACTCATTTCATTACCGATAAAACCATAGTCACTGTCCAATCAACAGTTAAAATGGAAAATCAACCCAAAATTACTTTTTAAACGGTCACTAATAAAACTCCTTTTTTATTGTAAATCTGACTGGAGTACTGGAGACCTACGACAAAAAATATTATGTATAGGTACAGAAGTCAATCTACATACAAAGCGCGCTCGAACAACGCACACATAGACACCGCTCACGGACACGATATCTCGGGAGCGATTCAGCACTCTCGTCGAACAGTTCCGGCTCAAAAGCTCATTAGTGGGCGTCCACCTAGCGTAGGTATAAAAAGTGAAGTACATACATGGGATTGTCTTCTGTACTTATCTATTTTGTGCCTACAATCAAGACAAGTGACATTTAGTGATGGCGCATCGAATCTGCTGCAACAAAACCAAGATGGCGCGGGTCTGCGCCGGCGCACGCCCGTGAACTTGCGTTCGGCGCTAAATTTACAAGCGACGCGTCATCCGGTGCGACAGAGATTATGCATGTTCAGATAGGGCGGGACATTCTTCGGAGCTTTTGTCGGTGTTAGTTGTTTGTGAGATCCGGAGATAAAGTGTATGGTAATGAGGTGTGAGAGTCTGGTAGCTAGAAAAATAGATTTACTGGCCTGTTGGTCTAGTGGTTAGTGGTCCTGACTGCTATGCTGGAGGTCGTGGTTTCAATTCCCACCCAGGACAAATGTTTGTGTGATGTATCATTTGTCCTGTGTCTGGGTGTAATTTGTCTATAATATGTATGTATTTAGAAATATATAAGTATGTTTATCAGTTGTCTAGTACTCATAACACAAGCTCTGCTTAGCTTGAGTCTAGACGACGTTGTGTGATAATTGTGGAATATTATTATTATTATAGATGGATGTATTAACTCACGTTTATTCTCCATAGATGTTTTTTTAAGGTGAAAAATTATCCAACGACTTCTCCCGTATTAGGACAGAGCGAGAGGACGTGCGAGGGCAAAGTCGCCGACATAGTCCGATGAATCGCCAAACGTCAGTGCCAGTGGTGGGGCACATTGCTCGTAGATCGGATGGTGTATGGGGCCGAAAGGTTCTAGAGTGGCGACTGCGCACCGGAACGCAGCGTTGGAGTCCTCCCACAATGTGGAATGCGGTGGATGCGAGACGTACGAAATATTATAAAACCACTTAAATCATCTTCACAAAGTCACATTGGAGTTTCTTGTCGGTTCTTCTTCATAGGAAACGACCAATTGGAACCGTGCACTAGCTTCTGACGTTTCATAAGAGCCCATGTACGCCTAAAGCTAGAACTACCTACATTAGACCGACGCACACGTGATCCTCGCCTGATTGGTACGTAGAACGACGTCGCTTAGAGTGGATCTAATGGAGCTCTACAAGTCTAGTAGCCATATAAAAAGTATGGAGACCGACGCACCCAGATCGGCGCACACGTCGTCACCCTCCCGGCTAACTGTCGTAACTAGCAATTGATATTTTTCCAGGGCGACCGTTTTTCGTTGGGGCGTTACAATCATGTTCTTGTAGTTGCGTTAGCTGTAGGTTTATTAATTACTCAATAAGTATTTAATATTGCTCTTGGCTTATTCTCTTATTCTTGGTTTCTTATTATTCTTAGTAGTGGCCCTAAAGCCCTAAGGTACGAAAGTAATAAGGGTATTTTTTTCCTTTTTTTGCACTTACGCAAATCAACATACGTGATTATCTTCTAAACGGTCAACGACACAGATACGACGATTAGAGAGAACTTATTCGAAATAATGTTATGATGTTCATAACCTTATTTCTTAATAAATTGATTTATGTTAGTAATATCAGTGCAGATACGCCAGTTTGTGACGCATATCTTCCCTATCGACTGATGTTATGTTATGTTTGTTTTTAGCTTTAAGTATGCGTCTATTTAGCGTAAATGAAATAGTTTTCTTTCTTTCTTTTCTTTAGATAGGACAGTTAGCGGGGAGGGCGATGACGTGTGCATAGTGTTATGTAGTTCTAACTTAATACAACATCTTTTCAACTCACTGCAGAAGTTTTATTGAATAAACTGTCGTATCTGCAAATGAATGCGGAGAGATGGTATTGAGCGAAGGTCATGAGGTTATGTATTTGCATAAACATCGTTATTGTACATACGTGTTATATACATATTTGTTACATTGAAGAAACATGTTATTGTGTTGCGTTTCAAGGTCTGGTTCCAAAGCATCCGGTACTTGCATCCTGAGTTCAGCAAATCTTACTGCATCCAGCTGATTCATCTACTAATTCATGGGCGGAGCATCGCCGAGTCCTTGTAGGGGCGATTCAAGGCCAGGCGTGGTGCGAGAGATCGCCGCGCCGGGCCTTGGTATAGGCCATGGTCCGGAGCGAGGAGGAGGGGCAGACGGTCGACTAATTCTGCGAAGCAGTAATTGCGAACAAAGGAGGAGGCCGACTGCATAAGGCAACGGCCGCTGCCAATTTCCGGCCAACGTAGGCTTGGGCTTATGGAAGGTGAGCAATGGATAGCTTGTTGTCCGGTCGGTAACCGTCCAGACCAAGCCAAAGTCATCGACGGCGCATACTGTCCCGCACGTCTCAAGGAGTTGTCGGCAACCATAGGGCCCAGCAGGGTCGAAGCCAACTGGGGCCAAGGGTCTGCTTCAGGTCAGTAAAAGTACACTACCCCCCGCTACACTAGTACCATCGCTACGCTACACTAGTACTATCTCCTGCTTCGCCCAAGGGCGGAGGATGTGATCTTGGTGATTTTTAACCACCGATCATCTGGATGTCATCTTCTAGCCTTCCGCTTGGGCGGAGTACCACCGTGTCCTCATGGGCTCGATCGGCAACGCCTAGATACAGGCCATGAACTTACCGGTTACCGGGCGGTCGGCCGGAGGGCAATGGGTAGATCGCTAGTGCTTACGGTGCAGCGGTGGCTGGAAATCGAGATCGGAATCCCGGCGGCTGGGGCGCGAGAGCCATTACCTCGCGCGTGCTGCCGCCTCCTTTTCTAGCATTATGCCAATGGTATAATATAAGACCGCAGAGAGGTTGCGTAACAGATTTCGCTGAGGCTAGAAAGTGAAGTGCACTGTCATTGAACTTGCTATAATTTATACATTACATAAAATGGTAGTAAGCATTTCAGCAGATAGACTACTGGGTATTTGTAACTAGCTCTTACCCGCGACTTTGCCCGCGTACATAAAATATAACCTATGTCACTTAGAAATAAAATAGCTTTCTATCGGTGAAAAAAATTTAGTAATCGGATCAGTATCTGCTGCAAACAAAAAAAAATAAAAAATCAAACTTAACCTCTTTATTATATTAGCGTAGATTACGTTTTCCCTTGTTTTTAAGTACCTATTTAATATTCACATACTATGTTAATGACAAACCTCGCTCTTGGGTGGAGCGGGAGATAGTGTCAGACTCTTACTGACTAAAAACCCACCACGTTCCTGCTAGCCTCTTCATACAGGGGCTCGACCTTCCTTTTGGATAACTCGGTACAGCGGTGGCTGTAAATCGAGATCGGAATCCCGGCGGCTGGGGCGCGAGGGCCATTACCTCGCGCGTGCTGCCGCCTCCTTGCGTGACGCACAGGACCGGTCGTTGTGGCGACGCTTGGGGGAGGCCTATGTCCAGCAGTGGACGTCTTTCGGCTGATTTGATGATGATGATGATGATGATGTTAATGGTTTCTTGAATAAAATCAATCAATCAATTAATAGAACTCTAGTCATCTCATTGGAAAACAACACCGTGATTTTATGTTATATTCAACGGATGAATGTGTTTTCAGACAAAGCATGGTTTCGGGTGCCAAACAGAATCGATTTACAAAATTATTCAAATCGTTTCGTGAGAACTACATAATATTTTTGAATATATTTTCCATACATTTAGGTACACACGCGATTTTTAATGACATACGGATATGCCTCTGTATATCCGGTCATGGATTATGGATTTTTAACATAATTTTTATGTAAAGTAGAGGAAATACATACATCGTTGGCACAGCCCGAAGAATCGCTAAACTTAAGTGGCAGTGGGCAGGGCACACTACTCGAAGAGCAGATGGTCGATGGGGACGAAGGGTTCTGGAGTGGTGACCATGTTCCGGAAGATGTGGCATTAGAAGGCCTCTCTATATCTGGTGAGGGCTGTGGGAATCCGATGGATGCGAAACGCACAAGATCGGTCGTTATGACGACACACAGGGAGGCCTATGTCCACCAACGAACGTTTATCGGCTGAAATGATGATGATGGATGTAGAGGAGGTTATTCGTTTACTGATGAAGACAACAATGTTATGATCGTTCGTTGACTGTTCGGTATATAAAAGTTCAAGTTAAGCCAGTTGGCGAGTTACATACCTAAATCCTTACTAATATTATAAAAGCGAAAGTGAGTTTGTTTGTTTGTTACGTCTCGTCTCTAAATGGCAAAACCGATTTTGATGAAACTTAGTACACGGATAGACCATGTCCTGAAATAGGACATAGGATACTTTTTATCCCGGAAGTATGTTCCCTTGGGATCATTTTCTGCTTTCACGCGGGCGAGCCACTGGGAGCAGCTAATACAGGAAAAAAAAAATGTTTTTGTGATTGAGTAAAGCTCTTCGAAGTAACAGTACCGGGGGCTAGGATCTCTAAACTGTAATGCCCAACAGTCAAGAAGATAATTATAATTATCAAGACGATTTTAAGATAATTATCATGGTGGGTCTCCAAGCGGTTAATGTCCCAAATAGAGTAATTAAAACAGTTTTTTTTAACAACTGTACTTTAACGCTTTTTGTCTTGTGGTTTCAAAATACTATCTACTCAAAAAAAACCCGCGATCCCGGTCCAAAGAGCCCCAAGACCTAAATCAAATAGTTTTCATTGACAGGTCCAATGATTTCATTAATAAGATAAAGGTAAAGTACAGGTATACCTTTACTGTATACTACTATCTTTATTTGAGTATGCTTGTACTTCTAGGCAAGCGTGCTCCATTGTCGACGACATCATCGCTTTGCGTCGGGTGAGATAGTGGTCAAACGCGAGCCTATCCATAATAATAAAAAAAAGACGTGTGGCACACGGAGACTGCCGCGGTAAAGCTATTGCATAGCATTTTTTATCAACTTATTTGTGATTGAAGTTGACAAGTTGCCATGACAACCATTTAGTGGGGGGTGTTAGGTTTTTTTCGTTACGGAATTTCTGGATTCGGTCTCCACGCTAGGCCCGCGATAGAAGCTATGCGATAGCTTAAAAAAAATTGTCTTCGATCTCTGAAATTGTATTAAATTAATAAAACCACTTTCTAGACTATTTAATGCAAATTCGTACGACGACCTTACACCCCACAATGCATACCAAGTATCTAACTAGATTATATCTACGAGTGTTGCCAAACCATTATTCATATTTCATATTATTGCATTAAAATAGTTTTATAATCCAATTTACATAACATTTCAACTATGTGTCAGTTTTATTTATTGACTTTTATGCAGATATGTGTATTTTTAGAAATGGTAATTTATGTGTCAAATATGCGTTTCGTTTTACAAAATAAAAATAGTATTAAGATTTTATAATATTATTAAGGCTTTCGTTTGTATGTATGTGCGAATGTATGTTACTCCTTCACGCTAAAACGGCTGAACAAATTTGGATAAACTTAAGTTCTTCTCTCTCTCTTCAATCTTGACATAACATAGGATACATGTCACTCCAGGAGTAGTAATTATCCCTTGATGTAATTTCCTAGTTTTAGGCGTGTGGAGTTGCTGGCAGAAGATATACGAATGTTACAAAAAGAAAAGATTAATATCTATCTAGTAATATGCATTATTTTTTCTACCAAATTCCTACCGGAATTTGTGTTTCCTGACAGACACAACCTAAAGTGAAAAGTGATTACTTCTAGCAAAGCTTGTTCTATCGTCGACCGTATAATCGCTTACTATTAAAAATCAAAATCAAAATATTTTATTTCACATAGGCCTACAAGGGCACTTATAAAACGTCAGAAGCTAGTTTTCTATTACAGGTATTTGTACTTACACTTATTCTTTGATTTATTTGAGTTGATAAAAAATCTCTTAAAAAAAGGTTTAAGAATATCTATACAATAAGATAACAGCTCCTTCCGTCCTCTTTCCTTCCTCCCCAAAACTCTTCAAGCCGACAATTTGAGACAATATCAATCTTCAACCCAGTCGGATGTCCTAAAATAATAAAAGGATGCGACGGAGCGGCGCGTGCGCCGACGAATTTTATTCCATTTTCGAAAAGGGGGTTCGTATTTAAAATTAGAACGAGTCGGCAACGGAAATCGTTCGAGAATGAATCATGCGCTTCTCAACTGCGTGCCACAGATTATAAATAATTACATTCGAATTTTGAAAAATATTCTCGTATTGTTCTGATGGGTATTTTCTGTTAGCGGTTGGGTTTTTGGGTTTTTAGATCTATTTCCGTCGTGTTAATTCCCCTATGGGAAATAATTTAGATTAGTGTGTTTATTAAAGGCACGTGTTTTATTTATATTGTTGCGACCTTTATTTATTAATTTATTTATTATATACTTAATTTTAGTTACATAAAAAAACATAACAAAGAAAAACTTATATCTAAAAAACTCGTACAATGGGCGGCCTTATCGCATTCCGCGATCTCTTTCAGGCAACCTGGAATAGACAGTAATTGTCAGAACATGATATGGGCTTGTCATAAATTTAACAAAAAGCATCCAAATGTATTACAATTTAGATTTATTATCTATCTATCTATCTATATATATAAAAATGACCCCCGTTTTCCGTTGTCACGACTTGGCATGAAAACGGCTTGACCGATTAGGCTGTTTTTTTTGTTGTTGTGATTGTTATTGTGAGGAAAAGGTTCTTATGGAAAAAAAATAGGGTAGTGTAGGGTAGAGTAGGGTAGAGTAGGGTAGAGTAGGGTAGAGTAGGGTAGAGTAGGGTAGAGTAGGGTAGAGTAGGGTAGAGTAGGGTAGGGTAGGGTAGAGTAGGATAGGGTAGAGTAGGGTAGAGTTGGGTAAATAGTAGTGTGGAGTAGAGACGAGCGGGAGCGAAGCCGCGCGGGCAAAAGCTAGTAATTAATAGATACACAGATACATACATATGCAAGAAAATACATACAAACCAAATATATGAGCAATCGTCAGGGCGACTTTCAATAATTATGTACAGCGACAAGTAGTGCCTTTTATGTTCAATAACCATTTATGTTTATTTATTTATAGTAATTTATTACCGTATTTTGAATATAGATCACAGATACAGTCAAATTAGAGGTAAATATTAGACTTAGCATATTGTAATCATAATAATAGCACACTTTACATTATGTAAGATGTAAGTTTGTATATATATGTGGGTGTTTGTTCATTATCAGCCTTTTTAATGTTCTCACCGCTGGGACTCAGGCCTCCTCTCTAGGAGAGGGAATGGGCGGTAATCCACCACGCGGGCCCAGTGCGTGTTGGTGAATGTCACATGTCTTCGAATTTTTGGTTCTAGGACATGCCGGTTTTCTCACGATGTTTTCCTTCACCGGTTTGAGAGCAGTAGTGATGAGATAAATTACACAAAGTAATGCGCCTGGGTGGGTTCGAACCCGCGACCTACAACTCGTAAGTCGAGACCTTTACCACTCGGCCACCACTGCTGCGTGTGTTTGTTACTCCTCCATAATCACAAGTAAATACCACAAGGTCTTCCAGGACCACTGATGTTATATAACGGCCTGGTCACGTCTTCGTTTTTAGCAGAGAGCGGCGCGGTGAGCGGGGCGGCAACGGTAAGCAGGGGAGCGGTGCTATGAGCGATGTTGTGCGGCGTGCTTCAAACTTTTTCATAATTTCGCTTAGCTACCGCTCACACTGCCATCATTGGTTGTACGAAAGTAAACTGGCCCTGGAACGAAGGTAAAGAAGGAACAGGAGTGGGTTTTAGTCTGTAAAAGTCTGACTCACCCTCTCGCTCCACGTTAGGGCGGGAGATGTCATTAGATGATTACCCACTTTAAAAAAAGCACGAAGTGGCATTCTGAAGTAGCTGTGGGCAGAGCATATTGCTCGCAGAACTGATGGTCGATGGGGCAAGAAGATGCAATGTGGAAGGCGTTCGACAAGTTAGACGGATGATCGACGCTTAGGGGAGGCTTATGTCTTTCAGCTGAAATGATGATGATGAATAAATGCTTTTAGTTATATGTTCTTTTAGTCAGTTTTATTTCGGAGTGTAGGTAAGTTTTATTCCGAGTTTTTGCAAGTTAGATTTTTTTTTACTGTACCCTATTTGTTTAGGTACCTACTTAACTAAATTGAATTAATCTTGACGTGTTTTATCTAAAATTTGTCTAACAATTTTAATCTAAAATTGTTTCATCATCATCATCATGGCATCATACCAGCCGAAAGACGTCCACTATTGGACATAGGCCTCTTCCAAACGTCGCCACAACGACCGGTCCTGTGCGTCACGCATCCATCGGATTCGATTGGTTCGATAGTTAACAATTATTTATTTACCTTGAACCGATGTTAGGTGATTAGCTTAATTAATAAAATAAAATAATAATAAGACATTAAGGTTGTTTACGTTTAGTTAAGTACCTAAATAAATAGAGTATAGGATACAGTTGTGTTTATATATTGTTACGCCGTTAAACTTCAACACGTCATATCTCCGACAAAATAAAGAGTGGCTACGAATAATTAAAACGCATTGCTGTTCGAAAGCTCTAGAACCAAAGTACCTACCTAGCCTGGCAAGATCTGGAACATTCCTTCATAAGTACTTGTTGTACCTACTATTTAGTAGGTATGTAATCTGTAGGTATCTGTTGGTGGATAAGGGAAATGGTACTTTCCGTTATTAACAATAGAGTCGAAATTCGCGTGAGTGACTCGCGAAGGACAAAGTTCTTTATTGGTAAATCGGCATTTAGTTACCCACGTACGTAACAATATAAAGTATCTAATATTAAATGTTTGTATTTCAATATTATTTACTTTAATAATATTATGAAAGAGGAAAGATTTCTATTATGGTATACTTTTATTTTGTATTAGTATTTTTGTCTGTAATCTATTTAAAAACTGGATCACACAAAAAAAGATGGATGGATTATGTGAAGAGTGATATGAAAGGAAAGGAAGTTAGTGATAGCATGACGGGTGACAGGATAGATTGGAAGAAAAAAACGTGTTGTGCCGACCCCTAATAACACGGGATAAGGGCAGGAAGATGATGATGAATCTATTTAAAAACTACAGAACGATTTTCGACCTTTAGAGTGCTACTTAAACAATGAATAATAATATATATAGGTATATATATTCTACAACTATCACACTACGCCGTCTAGACCCAAGCTAAGCAGAGCTTGTGTTATGGGTACTAGACAACTGATAAACATACTTATATATTTCTAAATACATACATATTATAGATACATTACACCCACACACAAAACAGATGATCATGCTCATCAGATAACCATTTGTCCTGGGTGGGAATCGAATCTACGACCTCCAGCATAGCAGTGAGTCATACCACTAGACCAACAGGCTAGTCGCGAATGACATAGGCTATAGCCTAATTTGTTTTAAAATGATATAAGCTAGTAATTTTATTGTGGTTTTGTATTATTACTTGTTTGTTTTTCTGGGTGCATCAAATAAATGCTTTATCTATCTATCTATCTATCTATCTATCTATCTACTTGACGGCGATCCCACCTAGCATCACTGCTTATCATCGTAAGCAGTAATGCAGTCATTGATTGTGAAGCATACTAGTTTATTAAGAACCTAATTTACTCTAGCCTTGAAGATACCAAAATTATAATTGGACGGGAAGACTGCAGCAGGCAAATTGTTCCAGAACTTCGATAATTAAATCAATACATATGTATTATAAAACAAAGTCCCCCGCCGCGTCAATCTGTCTGTCTGTTCACGATAAACTCAAAAACTACTGCACCGATTTTCAAGCGGTTTTTTTTGTGAAAACCGCTTGAAAATCGGTCAAATCACGCTATGGAGTGGTCTCGATATACTAAATTATATACTAAAACTAGTATATAATTTGTTAAGTTTTTGTATTTATTTCTGTGTACATTAACGATATTTGTTGAAGATGTCAAGACAAAATAAACCGTAAGGGGAACCGTGTTACACCGAATTTAACGCGAGCGAAGCCGCAGGCAAAAGCTAATATAATAAATATATTTTCTATTTTCATGCGGACGAAACCGCTGGCAATAAGTTGTATACATTTTTTGTGTTTGTAAAAATCCAAATTAAAAATATCTTGATTCATTTTCTTTGCTTTCAATCTAACATAGCGTGCAAACAGATCACCTGTTGCATATACAGTATATGTATCTGTGTTTGGGTTCGTCCGTAGATTTGAATCAGATAAGGTTCATTGCTCGGAGGTGCTTGACATTAACGATTTGTTTGGACTTCGGTGTGGCGCAGATTGCATGAATGGGTAATAAATAAACCAAATATTTTAAATAATCATCATCATCAGCCTTTCTAATGTTCCCACTGCTGGGACTCAGGCCTCCTCTCTAGGAGAGGGAATGGGCCGTAATCCACCACGCGGGCCCAGTGTGGGTTGGTGAATGTCACATGTCTTCGAATTTTTTGTTCTAGGACACGCGGTTTCCTCACGATGTTTACCTTCACCACAAAAAGAATTGTAGTGGGTTTTAGTCAGTAAAAGTCTGACACGCCCTCCCGCCCCTTCCAAGAGCGGGAAATATGATTAGGTGAGATGATGATGAGGTGATGTTTTTTATGGTCACCATTGTGAGGAAACCGGCAGATCCTAGAACCAAAAATTCTAAGACATGTGACATCCACCAACTTGCACCGGGCCTGCGAGGTGGATTACGTTCCATTCCCAGAGAGAAGCCCTGAGACCCAATAGTGGGTACATTATATGGCCGACTATGCTATGCTATGCTAACTGTGATGATCCTTTGTTCTGCAAGTATATAAATATAAATATTATGTTTACGTCTGTCCCTAGTTTTGGATCGATTCGGGGTCAGCGTTCGCTGGTCCTTGAAGTTGATCGGTTAGGCAGGCCGCGTATTGCGTATTTTTTGCTGCACGTTTGTTATTTTTAGGTGGATAAAACGGAAAAGCGAATAAATAAGTTACTTTTAGGTAAACGTGCTTTGAAGGAACGTTTTTAAGAGTTCATGTGACCCTGAAAAACGAAAATATAGAAGTCTTCAAGGCTAGAGTGAATAGGTTACTTCCACGTAAGCGTACTCCAACGTCGGCCACATCATCGCTTACCATCAGGTAAGATCGAAAAATCCGTGGGTAAGACAGTCTCACGATTGCATCACTGCTTATCATCAGGTGGGATCGCAGTCAAGCAATAGCTTTTATAAATAAAAAAAAAACGCCACGAGAGGACACGCCGCATGGCCATCATATATACGAGGAGCAATGAGTAGCTCGCCGTCCGGCGGTCTGGTAATGACTGAGCCCGAGTTGTCGCCGGCGCGTTGTATTCCACGTGCGCTTCAAAGAGATGTCAGCAAAACCGTAGGGGCCTAGTAGGGCCGATGCCCGCTAGGACAACGAGGAATTCCTGGCAAGGAGTCCTGTTGTCCTAAAACGCAAAAAACAACTGAAGCATTTAACAACTGTTATACTGACATCTTTGGCGCCACATAAGAACTACGAAATCCTGCAGCCCGAAATCATCTACCGGGCAGTTGCCCACCAGACATAACACCAGTCTGGCCTGAGAATCTCTTTTCAACGGAGGTATATGGGACATTACTGGCCATTACGGCTCCACTTCAGAGCGAGAGAAATCATTGGATGATCGCCCATCATTAAAAAACCCTATAGGTACATAGGCCTATAGAATATTACTATAATAAATTTTGTAGAACATTTAATATTTTCCTTAAGATGCGGTTTAGTATTTACCTACTTATCGTTGAGGAAAACCAGTACAGTAACTAAAGAGTGTAGACCCTTTGGTCATCTGATCTGATTTCAGGTTTGTTTGCATAAAGCTGTGTCCGGAAATTCCACGCGAGCCACTTGAAGCCTGGGCAGTGTTTTGTTTTAGACTGGACTTGAAAACAAGGAGGTTGGAAGTTAAGGTTTCTTGTGAACTTATTCGCTTTTTGTCTAGGCAGTACTTTTGATTGAAAATAAACTTATTATTATTACTTTCTGATGTTCATTTTTCTTAAGAGGGTCCTTCTCCACTCGCTTATCGTTAACATCGAAAATGGTTTAAAAGCTTGTTACTTCATTTAATGCAATCCAACGCGATGTTTGACGAAAAGGCAACGCAAAAAAAGAGAGATAACGCCTGGAAACTCTGTTAGTATTCAGTAATTTCGAGATTTACTCGAAAATTTCACAAAACTTGCTCCAGGAAATAGCTGTTTTTTTTAAACCCTTAAAAGTTTTTGAAAAAAGTTGTCATCATTTAGAATCTTAATAAAATTTGCAAGGTCTCTAGAGGATTACTTTTTTGACTTTTTTAATTTTTAGGCAAATTATGAAGTGTCAAAGTTCATACAAAATAGGACATTTTCAGAGGTTTTTACTGGATTAGTTTTACACAAATTTAGAAATTGATTTCTTTAGAAACCTAGATAATATCCACAAGATACTGTGTTTCCAAAATATCTAATGAAAAGTGTGTAGTAACGTCATAATCAGTTATGAGCGGTTGTATGAAAAACAGTGAACATGTGAGTCGTGATGCACCACCTTAAGTATAGTACTTTGTTTTTTTCTTTTTTCTTTCTCTTCACCAATGTCTTGTAATGCACCTTGTGCAACCCCATTTTATGTCCAGGCAATCACTTTCCATACCAGGTTGCCTGGAAGAGATCGCGGAAAGCGATAAGGCCGCCAATTGTATGTTTTAAATATAAGGCTCAAATGTATGTAATTTATTATCTTGCTGTACAATAAAGTATATATAAATAAATAATAAATAAATAAATAAGCATTTCCATACAGCGTGGCAATGCCGCCAGTCTTTTGGGCACATTACCAGTCACGTGGTTGTATAGTCATTGCCAGTCATCCATCGACAGCGATGTGGAAGAGTTTGTTGACGCCATATTTTAGGTAGTTTCAATTAGCGTAGGATTTTATTATTTTTCTTTTATTTTTTAATGTACTGTATATAGTTATTTAGTTACTTAGTGTAATTGTAGTTAAGTACGATTATTCTCGTATTAATACATTTCATCTCGAAGTGCATTTCTGTATAATTTATTTACATAACGAAATTACGGTTTTTTGTAAGAAAACCCAATTGTGGGTTATGCTCGCCTGTATATACCTGCTGTTTTATTTTCAAAGTCAAAGTCAAAACGTTAATAATTGTCAAAACGTTGTTAATTTTATTGTCTTTTATTTGTGTCTCAAAAACGATTCAACATATCAAAAACAATTTTGCAAGTTTGTCGAGAATTCTCTATAATATGGATAACAAACACAAATAGCGAAACCCCAAAGAAAACGAGATATTTGCTAAAAATTTGCAAAAAAAAAAACGATTTTTGTGCCCTATAATTCTTAGATTTAAATAGTACAACCTTTTTATTGTTTTCGGGGGGAAACCTCCAAAAGGCTTCTGGACTTTTGGGGGGAAAGACCAGAGAGAGTGGGATTCTTACCTCACTAAAACCACCCCGGTGATCACCATCAGTACACGGAAGAGAGCTCCGTGACCTCTTAAAAGACTACCCCGGAACCCTCTCTGTACAACGCCTGTTAGGATACTTCCCTAAGGAGACTGAGGAGTCTCCCCTGAGCCTCGTTGTGAACGGCATTTGTAAGTTTTGGGGATACTTTTAGGATATCAAAATACAAGTTTATACGAGGTTATAACTAATGATTTCCAATTACGAGGTAACTGGATTACGACGACTTTTTCGAACAATTGCAACCCGGTCAGGCCCAGGTCACTGCCCTTTAACAAGTAGAAACCAACACAAAATACCAAACGCATCTACTTAACAGTCAATTCCAATCGCGATTACAAATCCCATAAGACACCTATTAGGTATACACACATTCTCACACACACAGGCCCTATCTGTGAGCCCTGCACCAACCTTGAGAGTGACATTGTCCAATGACCTCGCATATTGCGTCTGCAATAGGATCCTTGCACTCATAAATTTTATCTTCAAATAATAAGACGGGTTTATTGCTATCTTTAAATGAGTTCGTGATTATGAAATTCTGGAATTCGATTCAAATTTGTTTTTTTGAAAAGAATTTTAATTTTGAATTATTGTGGTGACGAATAAATTTTAAAATTAGTGTCGTTATTTTACTTTGATGATTTAAAATAAATGACAGTTGTTTTTCGAGAAAATGGTAAAAAGTAATTTTCACTAATATAATAAAGAGGTAAAGTTTGTTTTTTTGTTTATAGGAGGTAGTCTCTGGAAGTAGGTACTGGTCCGATTGTTAAAATTTTTTCACCGATAGAAAGTTGCTTTATTCCTGAGTGACATAGGCTATATTTTATGTATGCTACACGGGCGAAGCTGTGGGCAAAAGCTAGTGGCATATAAAAAAGATAGGACAGCATCGCATTAAGCGATGCACAGATCGAAGAGTACTTCTCGAGTTATAAACTAAAAAAAAAATAATTTATAACAAAACATTTTTATAAATTGTTGATTGAATCCTTGATAATAATGTATTTTAGTTGTTGATTGGTTTGGGTTTGATCAATATCTCACCTGCTGGTAAGCGATGATGTGGTCGACGATGGAGCACGCTTACTTAGAAGTAACCTATTCATTCTTGACTTAAATAACCCCAGGTTATAGATTTTTTTAAAAATTATTATTGATAGGCTCGCGTTTGATCACCATCTCACCTGCTGGTAAGCGATGACGTGGTCGACGATGGAACACGCTTGCCTAGAAGTAACCTATTCACTCTTGACTATTTTTTTTTTTTTTTTCTCCTGACGGGGAAAATCATCATTGACGAAACCCGCTCTTGGGTGGAGCGTGACAGTGTCAGAGTCTTACTGACTAAAAACCCCGCGCCGTTCCTTCTAGCCTTCATACCGGGGCTCTAGTTTCCTTTCGGATAACCCCGACCCCGGTAGGCTTCGACCCAGCTGGGCCCCTCCTGTTGCTGACAACTCCTTGAGGCGCGCGGGAACAGTGCGCGCCGTCGACGCCTTGGCTCGGTCCGGACAATTACCGGACAAAGACCCCTAAGTTGAGGCTTAAGTTTCACGATATCTAAGACTCCAGCAGGGAATTCCACATCCCACTCTTTAGCTGCACCTACGCAATCTTAATGTTTTCCCAAAACGTATTAGGGCCTGTGCACAACACCTTTTTTAAACGCGCCGTCAACGCGCGTTTGTAGCGATACAGACGCGATACGCACGCAAGTCAGACGCAGCCTGTGTACCTATAATAGGATAAAAGCGCGCCGTCGACGCACGTTACAAAAACGCGCGTCAACGGCGCGTTTAAATAACGTCGTGTGCACAGGCCCTTAGATATAAATATATATAGATCAAATATAAACAACGGAACGCAAATAACAACAAACTTGATTTAAAGCAACATTTAAAATTATTAACTTAAATAACAAATCTAAATACTGAAAACATAATATTTATGAGTTGTAAATCTATATATATAAAAATCAATGCCACTTTTCGTTGTTATTTTATAACTCGAGAACGGGCTCATCTATCCAAACCAAATTTTTAAGCTTTGTTCGGACTATTTAGTAGATGGTTTATGTAAAGTTTGGTAGGGTATAGTAGGGTATAGTAGGGTAGAGTAGGGTAGAGTAGGGTAGAGTAGGGTAGATTAGGGTAGAGTAGGGTAGAGTAGTGTAGAGTAGGGTAGAGTAGGGAAGAGCGGGAGCGAAGCCGTGCGGGCAAAAGCTAGTATTTTTATAAAAATAGCTTTTTGTTTTTCGCCCAGTAAATTACCAATAAATATTATCAAATAGAAGCTAATAAAGTATGATTTATTACAAAAACAATGAGACCATTCTGTATCTCATTGTAACAATATAATTATTGTTAGGTTATTCTATAGTTTATTGCGGCAATTATTTGTTTTTATTGCAGTCAAGCCCTTGGGGTCGTCAGTTTGTTCTCTTTTCGAATTCATTTCGCATTGTCACGCATTGAGTGTATGAGATTCAAAATATTTATATACCTACTAGCTTTTGCCGGCGGATTCACTCGCGTACATAAAATATAGTCTATGTCACTCAGAAATAAAGCAGCTTTCTATCGGTGAAAAAAATTTGCAATCAGACCGGTACTTTCAGAGATTACCTCCTGCAAACAAAAGAAAAACAAAATTTACCTCTTTATAATATTAATGAATATTCAGACATTCGCACTTGACCATTATATCATCAGACAGCAAGTTATGTGGTTTATGACGGAGCCCGCTTGCCTAAATGTAATTACTCAGCGCTCTTGGCTTAAAAACCCCAGGTTGTGTCTATCAGGAAACACGAAATCCAGCAGAAAATTGGTAGATGCATAAAACAGACATTTTTAGTCCAGTTTATTCTTACAAACATTTTATTAACTTTACCTCTTTATAATACTATATGTGTAGATATACCTATTTACAGGCCTGTTGGTCTAGTGGTTAGTGGCCCTGACTGCTAAGCCGGAGGTCGTGGGTTCGATTCCCACCCAGGACAAATGTTTGTGTGATGAGCACGATCATTTGTCCTGTATCTGGGTGTAATTTATCTATAGTATGTGTGTATTTAGAAATATATAAGTATGTTTATCAGTTCTCTAGTACCCATAACACAAGCTCTGCTTAGCTTGGGACTAGACAGCGTTGTTTGATAGTTGTAGATTATTATTATTATTTAAATTTCATGTAGGTACAGTAGTGGTACATAAGTGGACTTAATGCAACTACGCATTCTCTACCAGTCAACCTTTAGGCTCAAAATGAAAACACTATGGTAGGTGTGCAAAATAAATAAAATAGAATTTATACAAATGATCATTAAATAAAGTTGCTTAGAATAACAAAATATATAATATGGTTAAATTATAAACTAATAAATACTATCAAATATTATTGTTAAGAGAATTTAAAATACAATTATAACGAAATATTTATTCAGATTCATCCAGCGGAAAACTCATGATGTGCCTAAGTTATAGCGCGAGTCCGACTCGCGCTTAACCAGTTTTTTTTATTAACTTTAAATTGTGTTTTCAAAATCTAGTATAAAAAAAAAGTTTATTAATCGCATGGCAACTAATCGTTATTCTGTTCAAAAACTTAACATCTTCATATAATCGTAGATATATAATTCTTCTGTATGTGTGTTTGTCACATAACTCCTAAACGGCTAGACGTATTCGGATGAAACTTTATGTTTATATTTTAGTGGGTCTTTGGATGGTTTGAAAATACAATTGATTCCAGTAGATGGCACTGCAATCCAGTTCTCAATTTTTTTTTTCTGACGTAAAGTCAGTTTTCAGCCAAGATAACGCTTGTCTCGACCGCTAGTTTATAATTTAATATCCAGCATATAACTGTAATAACATGTATCTAAATTATCTGCACTAATATTATAAAGAGGAAAAAATTGTATTTTGTGTGTATGTTTGTAATGAATAAACTCAAAAACTACTGTGTCGATTTCAAAAATCTTTCACCATTGGTAAGCTAGATTCACATACAAAGGCTATATTTATTGACCGTGCGAAGCCGGGACAGGCTGCTAGTAATATATAAAGAGGTAAAGTTAGTTTTTTTGTTCATAGGAGGTAATCTCTGAAATTACTGGTCCGATTGCCAAAATTTTTTCACCGATAGAAAACTGTTTTATTCCTGAGAGACATAAGCTACATTTTATGTACGCGGGCAAAGCCGCGGGCAAAAGCTAGTAATATAATAAAGAGGTAAAGTTTTTTTTTTTTGTTTATAGGAGGTAATTCTCTGGAAGTACTGGTGGGATTGCTAAAATATTTTACGTACGCGGGCGAAGCTGCGAGCAAAAGCTAGTTTACTAATATAACTGTAGATAGACTGCTAGACAATTTTATTAACCTGTCTAGACTAAAGTTGTCGCACCAGAGGGGCACAGTACTGATATAGTTTGAAGGGCGACTCTAACAATAACAATAACAAATTGTTATAAGGAAGTATTTTGCAATAATAAACGTGCTTGTTAAACGGTTTTTTTAATATGTTTTTGTCCTCATATCAATTAGGTAGGCGGTACACGTGATGGTAGCTGTTTACCGTCAGTAATCCGATGACAAAGGATACCTACTGTGGCTTGCGTTATCAAACAATGTGACGACATCACGACTGTTTTGAGGTTTGTTATATATAAGACTCCATTGCTTGGGTCCACCATAGGCATGGGCTTGCGGATGGCGAGCAATGGGTAGCTCGCCGTCCGACCGTCCGGTAACCGATCGGACCGAGCTTAAGACGTCGACGGCGCGTATCGTTTAACGCGCGCTTCAAGGAGTTGTCAGCAAACCGTAGGAGCCTAGCAGGGTCGAGACCTGCTGGGAGAATGTGTTTCTGAAAGGAAGATTCGGTCTGAAAGACAAAGAAGAAACAGGAGTGGGTTTGTAGTCAGTAAAAGTCTGACGCTATCTCCTGCTCTGGATAATATAATGTAAAATGGGTATTCATATCCAACTGTGAATGTGTGTGTCTAATTAGATTGGAACCCGACATCCACACAGTTTGTAAAAGTCTGAGCAGATTGATTGATCAATGTAATGGCACAAAATAGATAGGTACAGAAGACAATCTCATGTGTGTACTTCACTTTTTATATCTACGCTCGGTGGACGCACACTAATGAGCGTTTGAGCTGGAACAAAGTCAAAGTCAAAGTCAAAGTCAAAGTCAAAGTCAAAGTCAAAGTCAAAGTCAAAATATTTTATTTCATATAGGCCTACAAGGGCACTTATAAAACGTCAGAAGCTAGTGCACGGTTCGAAATTGGTCGTTTCCTATGGAGAAGAACCGGCAAGAAACTCCATGGTTACTCTTTTAAAAAATGTGTTTATTACAATATTGATTGATTTATGTAAGAACAGTGTAGACCAGTCAACACTGTACACAAAAGCACAAAATTAATCATAATAAAATAAAAATATAGTAAGTTGTAATAGAAAGTTATCGTGTTTGTGGATTATACAGTGTTCTCACATTCACATTCCAAAAAGAGGCTATATAAATAATTACAACAGAAAAATTTAAATAATTACAATTGTTAACAAAATAAATTACTAACAAATTGAATGCAGTTGAAGTCTAAATAAAAAAATAAAAAATATTGCAAAAGCAATTCGTTAAAGGAAAAATAAATATATGTACATTAAAACTGTTCTGTTCTGAACTGTTCTGAACTGTTCGACGAGCGGGCCGAGGGGCTCCGAGATATCGTGTCCGTGAGCGGTGTCTATGTGTGCGTTGCTTGAGCGTGTTTTGTATGTAGATTGACTTCTGTACCCTATACATTTTGTAGTAAAGGTTTCCAAACTTACTATCTTACAAATTACATAAAAACAAAACGAGAACTCGTTTAGACATTGTTTGCTGTATTTCGGCGCATCCTTAACACAGTAACACACATTACTGATAACGAGGTGAGGGCATTTGATAACTGTGTAAAACCTTGAGAATGACACAACAGTATGGGTTTTTCTTCGAAATTCAGTCTTCCATTTTTGTAGATAATTTTAACGTCCTGTGCAGCCTTGCTCTTACATAGAGGCAGAGGTTCAGCTGGCTGCCATAAAGCTGGGGATCTTAGCAAAGGTGAGACGGTATTCGACCCTGGAATAGCTGCTCAACCTCTATCAATTGCAGGTTCGATCGAGGTTGGAGTACTGCTCTCATCTTTGGGATGGGTCTGTCAAATACCAGCTTAGATGCACTAGAGTCGATTGAGAAGCGAGCCCTGAATATCATCGGCAATGATGCACTTGTCAAATCAAAACTCTAAAGTCTTGAGCATCGACTCCGAGTTGCTAGTCTGTCGGTTTTCTATCGTTTATATTTCCGGGAGTGTGCACTGGAGCTGCACAATATAATTCCTTTATCGGACTACAAGATGTATGGCGTTGCGCCCCGGTACATGGTGGACAATTGGACATCCCACCCATACCTACAAAGCGTTTTGGAAACACACTTACTATCAAGTGTGATATATAGTATAAGAGTGAGCCTGTTACAATACTAAAGTAAAATAAAGATAGGTAAATGATGAGAAATTAGTACTGGCTGCATGGTCGGCGACTATTTTCTTTCTCTTGTTTTTGAAGTAAAATAAGCGATGACGCCATCCAAGACCAACGACCATTGCCAACATGCCCTGACATCCATTCATAAACTACAAAGTATAAAGTTGCAAGACACAATCATAAACAAGTATTTATTTTTCTTTTCAACAGCAAGATTACCGGTAAACAGTCTTCATCACACATAGATATTATGTCAAACACCCCTTATTTTGCATAAAAATCCTTTGTCTGATATATAATCTTGTAAAAACACAGCCTTAGGTCAGTTATTTACTTGCAACAAACATCATAATCGTCACTGTTACTTTGAAAAAAATACCTGTCTTTTATTTTTTTTGCTTAGGGCTAATGTGTCATGTGATAAAACTAAAGGTACTCGTACTTGGAAATAAGTAATCTTATTACCACACTGTTTGAGTAACCATGGAGTTTCTTGCCGGTTCTTCTCCGTTGGAAACGACCAATGCACTAGCTTCTGACGTTTTATAAGTGACCATGTTGGCCTATGTGAAAAAAAGAATGAACTTTGAATATAAAAGCGAAATATTACTCACTAAACACAAAATCTCAGAAACTATAACACTTACAAACTTAGTGTAGACATATACTGAGAACGAATTCTACGCAACTCCACCCCTAAGGTTTTTTTTTATAGTGGGGAAAATCATCCAATGACAACCCCCGCTCTTATGCGGAGCGGGAGATAGTGTCAGACTCTTACCATCAGGTAATATGGTGGTCAAACGCCAGCCTATCAATAATAATTGAAAAAAAAAAAACTAAAAACCCATCCCGTTCCTTCTAGCCATCATACCGGGGCTCGAGCTCCCTTTGGGATAACCCTGCTGTTGCTGACAATTCCTTGAAGCGCGCGGGTTCAGTGCGCGCCTCAAGGAGTTAAAACGGAACCCCCCGTCTAAGTTTATATGGAGAAACCAAATTACACCAGCTGAAATTTCAGAAGCTTTCAGAAATTAAACTTTAAGAAATTTCAGATCTTTAATAGATAAAAGAAGAAATTTTGGAAAGACTTGGGAGAGGTCTTTGCCCAGCAGTGGGACACTAATGGCTAGTTAAAAAAAAAAACAGTAATCTTATAAAAACACAGCCTTAGGTCAGTTATTTACCTGCGACAAACATCATAATTATCACTATTACTTTGAAAAAGAAAAAACCTACCTTTTTTTTTGTTTAGTAATGTGTCATGTGATAAAACTCAAGGTATTTACTTGGAAATAAGTAATTATATTATACAAGGACAGTGTCGAGACTGTATATAGATTCTGTGTGTCATGTGTTTTTTAAATCCTGATGTTACTGAATATATGAAAATTGGTCTTAAATCGAACTGTCCTGAAAAATGTACTGATGAGGTAGTAACGATATTTCAGATGGAAGTGGTGTTTTTAGTGTCAAAATTTTATTGACTAAAATCCAAATAATGTTTTTTTTTTTGCCTAGACTTCCACGACCCCGGTTTTCCCTTTCGAAAGCTAACCCATGGTCCTAGTAAGCTTCAGTTTTGCTAACATATCTTTGAAGTGCGCGTGGAACACTATGTGCCGTCGAAGTCTCGGGCTCCGTCCGGACGGTTACCGGGCGGTCGGACGGCGAGTACCCGTAGCTCGCCGTCTGCAAGCACGTGCCTACGGTGGCCGTAAACGGGGTCGGGATCCCGACGACTGGGGCGTGAGGGTTGCTCCTTCGCGCGTGTACGTGCGGCTTGCTCCTTTGCTGCGTTACTGCTTCGCCGAAGGAGGCGTCCGCCTCAAACATGCCCAAGAGCAGGATATGTCATTGAATGATTTCCCATCTCTATCTGAAAAAAAATCACGAGTTCCATGATCCATTTGACAGCCTAAACTGAATTGTTAAATGGATGGAGCTATATAGAGTGTAAAGCTCTATCTCTCTTTATATTTCGCATCATCATCATCATCACCATCATATCAGCCGAAAGACGTCCACTGCTGGACATAGGCCTTCCCCAAGCGTCGCCACAACCACCGGTCCTGTGCGTCACGCATCCATAGGATTCCCGCGTCCAGATCGTCGGTCCACCTTGTTGGAGGCCAACGCTGCGTCTTCCGGTACGTGGTCGCCACTCCAGAACCTTTCGTCCGCATCGACCATCTGTTCTGCGTGCAATGTGCCCTGCCCATTGCCACTTCTCTTCTCTTTCTCATTCTTGACATTTTAACAATTCATGGTACGGCCACTTTTTAACTTTCAAATAAGGAGTCAAGCATTAAAACAAAAGGACATAGACTATTTACCTTTCACGTGCTTAAAAAACACGTGTCGATAAGCACGCGAACACGTGCTTTCTATATCAGGTAAAGAGTTAAAGACCTACATATTTATTTGCGTATGCCTTCGGTCCTTGCACCTCATTTCATATCAGATATGTTGAACAATAACCTAATACGTAGGCTAAAGCCTTTTGTGTTATTTTTTATCACCTTTAATAGGTGTTGAAAGATAAATTTATTGGGTCAAAAACTTTGGAGTTGTGATTGTGACGTATTGTCTGGAATTTACAAACGAGTGTAAAGATAGAGAAAGAAATATAGAAAAACAGAAAGAATAAAAGTTATTTAGTGATGATACATCTTCTTTCCTTAAGTTTTTTTTTATGGTGGGAAAATCATCAATGACAACACTCGCTCTTAGGCGGAGTGGGAGATAGTGTCAGACTCTTACTGACTAAATACCCACCCCGTTCCTTCGTGCCTTCATACCGGGGCTCGAGCTACTCTTTCGAAACTAATCCTGGCCCCAGTAGGCTTCGACCCAGCTGGACCTTCCTGTTGCTGACCTTGAGGCGCGCGGTAACAGTACGCGCCGTCGACGTCTTGGGCTCAGTCCGGACAGTTACCGGACTGCTGGGGCTCAGGCCTCCTCTCTAGGAGAGGTAATGGACCTTAATCCACCACGCGGGCCCAGTGCGGGTTGGTGGATGTCACATGTCTTCGAATTTTTGGTTCTAGAACATGCAGGTTTTCTCACGATGTTTTCCTTCACCGTTTTGAGAGCAGTGGTGATGAAATAAATTACACAAAGTCATGCGCCTGGCTGGATTTGAACCTACGACCTACTACTCGTAAGTCGAGGCCGTTACCACTCAGCTACCACTGCTCAACATTGGTATAACCCGGGCATTTCCATCTAATTTTTACAACGAGCTATACACTATGCATTTATAGGATAGGTCAGTCAAGATGAATGAGAGATTTTGCCAAGAATTTTTGGACATTCACTCTCTCAAATCACAAATCTGTTTACTAGACTAGGTGATGAAAGATA
This sequence comes from Mythimna lalbum, assembly GCA_949319445.1. Classification (NCBI taxonomy): domain Eukaryota; kingdom Metazoa; phylum Arthropoda; class Insecta; order Lepidoptera; family Noctuidae; genus Mythimna; species Mythimna lalbum. Next base: position 10,779,096 of record OX439371.1, on the reverse strand, counting down.
CGTCTTCTTGAGGTTTTTGACGAAAGATATTTGTTGACATGCAGAAATGCATAGGATTGACCGAGTGACATTTTCGAGGAGCATGGGAAGGAGAACCAAAGTTACTGACATTGTCCGAAGAATCACCAAACATAAATGGCAGTAGGTAGGACACATTGCTCGCAGATGGTCGATGGAGACGAATGGTTAAGTAGAACGTGTCAGTCGCAGTGTTGGAAGACGTCCTACAAGGTGAACCGATGACCTGGTAAGGGTTGCAGGAATCCGGTGGATGCTAGACGCACAGGACCATTCATTGTGGCAACACTTGGGCAGGCTTACGTCCAGTGGTGGACGTCTATCGGCTGAAATGATTTTGATGATGATGGCAATTGCATATATATATGAGTTTGGCAATCATTATTGCTGTGCCGTTCTACGTCAGTGACTCAACGCGAATGCAGTTCTTTGCAAACTTAAATGGCAGTAGGTATAGGACACGTTACTCGTAGAATAGTTAGTTCTGATTCTGGACTAGCAATCACGCGCCAAAAGACGCAGCGGTGGAAGGCCTCCCACAAAATGGACTGATGAACTGGTGAGGCACAGGACCGTTCATTGTGGCGATACTTGGGGAGGCTTATGTCCAATAGTGGACGTTATTCGGTTTATGATGATAATTACAATAAGCGCAAGTGTTTAAGAGTTTGGCAATCATTTTACGTGGCTGTTGCAAAGCAATCCAATGCCGTTCACGCGAGTGCAACGCGATGCGGCGGCTTGTCCTACCTGCACACACTTGCGCAGCTCTTAAGGCAGAACCATAAGAGGAGATAAAATCTACTCATGTGGTAGAACTACATTAGACCGACGCACACGTGGACCACGCCGGATTTGTACGTAGAACGATATCGCATGACGTGCATCTAATGTAACTCTACAAGTCTAGTTTCTTTAAAAAAAAGTATGGTGACGGACGCACCTAGATCGGCGAACGTGGCACACGAGTGCACAATGTAGTTATATCTTTATTATTGTAGCCACTAGTTCATCTCTATAACATAATGACGATGACAAATTAAAAGCCCCAGACAAAGATAAAACGAACCATATCAAACGAAATGTGCAACACCCTTTTATCGAAACGGAAATTACAGAAAAAAACAACGTCTCATGTTTCAATAATATAAATAAAACTATAACAATAAATAATAGCGTTATCTTTGCAACTGGTTGCATCATTGTTGATAATATTATTATTGGAAGTGTAGTAGGTAGATGCAGGGTTTTGTGTGCAAGGTCAGTGAGTTGTACTCCTTATATCGATGCGTCGTTAATCATTCTTTATAGTACGTCCACTGGCATATCTTTGTTGAGTGTGGTCTACTCGTGTAGTCGGCTCAATAGAGTTTGTGTTGCGATTGTAATATATCTTGCTTGTTATAAGGTTGCCGACATAGCCCGAAGAATCGCCAAACTTAAGTGGCAATGGGCAGGGCACATTGCTCGCAGAACAGATGGCCGTTGGGGCTGAAAGGTTTTGGAGTGGCGATTCGTACTGGAAGACGCAGCGTCGGAAGGCCTCCTACAAGGTGGACCGCTGACCTGGTGAAGGTTGCGGGAATCCGATGGATGCGAGACGTACAGGATCGATCGTTGTGGCGACACTTAGGGGTGGCCTATGTCCAATAGTGGACGTCTGTCAGCTGAAAAGATAATGATGGCTTGTTATAAGAGCAACTTTTATCTATAAACACATTGGTTTTTTACGGTTCCATACCCCAAAATTCTCCCACCCATCGTGTCAGACTTTTATGGACTAAAACCCACTCCTATTCCTTACTTAGGATTATCTAAGGTGGCCGAAAATCAGGATCGGGATCCCGGCGACTGGGGCATGAGGGCCGTTGTCTCGCTCCGCTTTTGCTAGCATTACTGCTTCGTAGATAGAGGCGGCCGCCTGCCACTCCTTGTCGCTTCAGACCATGGCCTGTACCAAAGCCCGGTGCGAGAGATCGTTGCCACTAATAGTCCCCACGAGGACACGGCAGTGCACACTTCAACACAAATCCGGTGCAGGAACCTCCCGAACTGACCATGTCCGGTGAGAACCTGCGTCATGTGGAAAGTGAGGACGCCGTGAGGTCTTTCCAGCCACGCCTTAAAGAGGGGACTTACCGATCCATTTCCCATCCCTGGGGTACCAATCTCTCTCTCTCTAATCGTGCCAATACCTGTGGTTTAAAGCAACAAATCTGTGCTGCTGCCTGTGCAGTAACGCATTAATATCTTATTGCGTCAATTACGGAGTCCTCTAATTATATTAATGTCCTGCATATAAATAAAATGTGGAAATATATCAGTTTCTACATTGTATGAAATGTAATTATTCCTTTCATTAATTACTATTATTATCAGCTATGTTATGCACGGTTGTCAGTATACACAGGTCAAAGTAAGGATCATTTCTTGTCCATGTTATAACGCGTGCAATTGTATCTATATATTCCAGCTATCCATATCATCATCATCTCGCCAGCCTCTTTCCAACTTCTTGGGGTCGACTTCCAATCTAGTCAAATGTGCCAGAATACCCGTGTTTTACGAACTGCAGATTAGACCTCCACAACCCAGTATCTGACCAACACGTAGATACTCCTTGGACAGACTGATGGTCAAAATTACTGGCGTATATATATTCTGAGGCGATTGAGGAGAGGAGAGGCATAGCACGGCTATAAGGACAATCCCGGAAGTAAGGTCAAGATCCCTACCAGCACCTTACTGGATTATACATCCTTCTCCCGAGTATATTTGCTATTGCGACTCTCCACTCAAGCCAGCTAATAAAGGCAAGAGAGAGGCGGGAGCTCTGTTCCTCGTCAGTGTTCACTACGGCCAGCCAATAAAGGCAAGCCGGAGATGAAGAACAAGAATTCTCCCAAGAGATAGGGTCCGTGGGGTCGCTAATACCCAACAGTTCACCACAACACTGCCCTGCGGAATGTAGCCCTCTAAGTCTGGCCCCTCACCCTAGGTATGTTATGGCAAAGAAAATTCTACCGATACAGACCTAGGGCATGTTGGAGCACGCAAGCCCCATCATGACGTCAACGTAGAGATACGACGATGGGGTTATTATTATTACTAATAATAGCCACAAGACATTTGCGTATCAAATATATACATTATACACATTACACACATAACATTATATACATTTGCGTATGAGAAAGATATGTAATAACATCATAATCACTTAAGAGCGGTTATATGGAAAATGTACCTCAAACGGCCACTGTGCCATCATGATAATTCAAGAACAACAAAGCTGATTACAGCAAAAGAAACTATCCCAGACATTTTCCCATATGTCCACAATGACAGTATTTCAGCAACACTTTGTCTCCTTGCTCCACTTTTTCTGTCGTAATAAAAGATTACAAGGATTGCGAGCAGATGGGCTTGCAAACATAATATTATCTTTGTTTGTGTCTTTACACATACATAAGTAGACACTTAAAAGAATACCTCCTTTTTTTAAGGGGGGGGTAATCATCCAATAGCATCTCCTTCACTTGGGGAGGTAGTGTCAGACTTTTACTGACTAAATCTCACTCCTGTTCCTTCTTTGCCTTCGTTCCAGGGTCTCAAGGTTCTCCTTCGCATCACTCACGGCCCCAGGCTTCGACCCTGCTAGGCCTCTACGGTTGCTGATATCTCCTTGAGATACGACTTGAGCTCGGACGGTTACCGGATCAGATGATGACGCGGGCTTGTGGACAACGAGCTGTAAGTAGCTCGCCGTTCACCCGTCCGGTAAGGACCAAGCCCGAGTAAAGAAGGGTACCTGTGGTTCAAGAATGCAAAAGGCAACTGAAAAATACAGGTTTGGTTTTTTTCAGTAAAAGTCTGACACGTCCTCCTGTTCTATCTAAGAGCAGGACTGGCGGGATCCCAATCCCGATTTCCGGCCACCGAAGGCGAGGGCTTGTGGACAGCGAGCAATGGGTAGCTCATCGGCGGTCGACCGGCCAGGGTGGGGAATGGGGTGTTATCAGATTGACCGTACAAATACATAGTCACCGGGCCATCCAGGTAACTCAGGACTGGTTTTGCTCCCGCACTCAGCTGTGCGTATTACCTGCTCGTAATGCTGTGTTATACTTAATGTCGGTGGTGTCCAACTTGTGACTTTTTGTTAAAATATTTGGGAAAAAATTAATGGAATCGATTCAGTTACTGATTAAATTATATTCAGATTTTGCATGTACTAAAAATGTTGTATATGAAATTACTGAATGAATGAATCCGATGGATGCGAGCCGCACAGGATCCTTCATTGTGGAGGCACTTGGGGAAGCCTATGTCCAACAGTAGACGTCTGAAATAATGATGATGATATAAAATTATGTACCTAATCAAAAACTTACAATTAATGTTTTCCTATTGCTCATAGGTATAACACTACATTTATTTCCGTACATTTAATTTATGTTAGCTTACAGCTCAAGTGTGAAGTACCTTCGTGATTATGAACACAAATATTTAATGTAATGTCCTGAAAAATATTTGCATAATTTGTGAAGGTTTAGTTTAGTAGGTAAATCTCTTGGTTTTGTTATGATGTCTAGAGCGTTGACTCCTTTTTATTTATTGTGATCTACCTCACTTTTTACTGATTATGTTAGGTTCGACTACGCAACAATAAAATTGTTATATTTATTTTTATTTTTTCGGAGCGGGAAATAGTGTCGGACTTTTACTGACTTAAAACCCTGTTCCTTTGTTGCCTCTCTTTCAGAAGCAGACCCTTGGCCCCAATAGACTTCGACCCTGCTAAGCCCCTACGGTTGCTGACAACTCCTTTCGGCGCGCGGGAACAGTGCGCGCCGTCGACAACCTGGGCTCGGTCGGGACAGTTACCTAACGGTCGGACAGCGAGCTGGGTAGCTCGCTGTCCGCAAACACGATACAAAGAATACCAGAGACGAGAGAGGGAAGGTTTTGTTTTATATCGAAGAGGAGGTTTCTTGGTAATAGTCTACCCAGTTTTTGCAGCTGGATTAATTACGTTACACAGAGAAACTTTGGATTGATGAACCAATTTATAAAACGAAAAACAACTCGAGATTACTGAAATCTCTAAAAATATTACAGTGCACGCCCTTGCAAGGTCGTCGGTGTACATTAAAACACTTTTTAATTGGCACATGTCATATTTTTACAGTAACACATGCGCCGGAGCTGCCATAAACAGGACCATGAACTTTTATTTCGACCAATCAGAAACGTTTTCGACATTCGGGGAAATTGCGCATTAATTTTGCACTGAAATGTGAACTTAAAAATATTTTGTAGAAAAATAAATTTTATTTTGCGTGGTTTCTTTGCATTTGAGGATGGATAATTAGGTGATGAAAGAAAATATTATCTTTGACAGAAATTAAATGGCTCTTGTCCTGACACCTGGATAAGTATTTCATTTTTGGAAATCTATTTTTGCATGCCTATACCTATGTGTCTATAATAAAAAATCTCCAGTGCGAGTCGGACTCGCATACGAAGGGTTCATCATCATCATCATCAGCCTTTTTTAATGTTCCCACTGCTGGGACTCAGGCCTTTTTTTTGAAAATCATCCAATGACATTTCCGCGCCCTGCATTTCTGTTTTCTCCAACTGTCCTTTCGTAGGTATATTGGAAGAGATTTCTTTAAGAATAAGCATCACCTTTGTACTGCGGGCTTGCGGACGGTGAACCATGGGTAGCTCGCTGTCCGACCGTCCGGTAGCTGTCCGGACCGAGCCTATACTGTTCCCGCGCGCGTCGAAGCCTGCTGGGGCCTGGGTAATCCAAAAGGGGCTCAAGCCCCGGAATGACGGCTATAAGGAACAGGGTGGGTTTTTAGTCAGTAAGAGTCTGACACTATGTCCCGCTCCGCCAAAGAGCGGGGTTTGTCATTGGATTATTTTCCCCAACATTAAAAAAAAAAAACAAAATCATCTTTGTACTATTCTTCTGTTTCCTTCTTTTTTATTTTTTTATTATTGTTAAATAAATTAATGAATGTTAAACATGAGAACAATATTTGGAAATAAACAATAGAGATTTCTGGCAGTCTAGAGAAGGTAATTTTCCTCCCTGCTCTACGATTTATCCTATTGATAAACAGGATAAATCATACAGTATTAGTGCAAATACAATTCATTAACCTCATATTAGGTACACACTGACCCCGGACAAAAACAATCACTCAACCATGTAATATCCAGTTTTCCTCATTATTGAAGAAATTAAATAAAAATAATTCATCATTATCATCATCACGATTCTGATGACGTAAAAATCATTATTTTCCGGGCATATTGCACATCCATGTACACATGCAGCTTTTGGGCTAGCTACACACAGAAGAGCTACAACACCCTTCGTGTCCAATTTAATAACGCCTTCAGAGCGGTGTTAGGTCTGCCTCGCTACTGCAGCGCTTCGGGTATGTTCGCATGGGCACGCACGGACTGTTTCCATGCGACCATGCGACAGCGTTGTGCGTCACTTGTGCGCAGAGTGCGGGCTCCAATACCGTTCTGAAAGAAAATGATAGCGAATAGCTTGGACTGTCCTTATGTGCGGCACTGCTGTAACAGACAAGTTACATACAATTTTGTATATTGGGACTAAGATATTTATAGATATTTATACTCGTAATTTAATGAATTGTGGAATGTTTATGTATTGAATATTTGTAATGACTATTGTATTTTGTAATGATTTTTATATGGATCTTAACCCTTCAGATACCGTCAATTAGAGATACAATAGTAAGACAATAGATGCGCGGCCACCGGTGGTCGCTTGGGGATTCATGAATTAATAAGGGTACCTGACATAGATGAATTTTAATTTTTAATTTGATTTAATCACTTCAGACAAAAGATCCGACGTCCACTGTTAGACTTAGGCCTCTCTAAGTATTGCCACAGTGACCGGTCCTGTGCGTCTCACATCCATCAGATTCCCTCGACACTCATCAGGTCATTGGTGCACCGCATAGGAGACCTTTAAACGCTGGGTGTTCTGCTGGAAATTTCAAAAGTCTAAATATTTTATTTCCATAGGCCTACATGGGCACCTACGAAACGTCAGAAGTCAGTGCACGGTTACAAACTGGTCGTTTCCTATGGAGAAGAACCGGCAAGAAACTCCATGGTTACTCTTTTTAAAAAAGTGGTTGTTTTTGCAATATCGATAGATATAGGTATGTGAATAGTGCAGACCAGACAATATTGTACACAAAAGCGGAATAAAAATAATCATTATCTATACTTATAATAAATCTGTAGAGAGGTCAATTCTGTACATAAAATATATTTCCAAAATAACTATTAGGGGGTGATTAGTGATCGATACTGATGCCAAAAATGCAAACAGTAAAATTTTTGTCTGTCTGTCTGTCTGTCTGTCTGTCTGTCTGTATGTTCTTTATAGAAACAAAAACTACTAGATGGATTTTAACGAAACTTGGTACAATAATTCTTCATACTCCTGGGCAGGTTATAGTATACTTTTCATCACGCTACGATCAATAGGAGCAGAGCAGTGAAGGGAAATGTTGGGGAAACGGGAGAAATTACTCCATTTTTTAAGCTTCCGTCGCGTTTGCAGCCTTAATGGTTAAAACTACACAGAAATCATGTATGACGGAAATGATCTCCTTAAAATTATATAAAAAATATCCCACGACAGCATATGTCTATATTTTATGGTTGACTCACAATAACACGTGTAACTCCCGATAGCTTAGCAGTTCGGAGCTTTCTGTTTATTTTTGTCTACTCTTACGTTTATAACACTCTCACTTATCCCTAATTAAAAAAAGTTAACATTATTATCTATTCAATAAAAAAAGAATCATAGAAATCGGTATAGAAACACCAAAATTAAACATGAAATACGCTAATAAGCCATCGCGCGAGAATACCTACTGAATCATGCTATAAGGATTATTTTTGTGTAACGGTCGCCGCGCTCAACGCGGCTCGCGGCGGCAATATTTGGCTGTTGATGCGAATAGACGTTCAGAGTGTTCGACCTTATTGACAGACAATAATTGATTTTAACAAACAGTGTTCATCTGCGCGACTTTTAGTCTACTCTTACGTTTAATAATTTATTTTTAGATTTCCTTGGTTGTTATTTTATAAAATAGGTATTAGTTATTTTGGTAGTGTTACATTACATTTACATTTCTTAGTATTAGCTTAATTATAAATTAAACTTATTCTTTAAATTTATTTAGCTGTAGTTTTAAATAGGTAAGTTGGTATCAAATAGGTTATTTCATTCTATTAGACGTAGCTTAGGTACCTACTTATACTTACAATAAATCTGTAGAAGTGAAAATTCTGTACATTGAAAATATAAAAAAAAAATACGGCAGGGGGTGTTACTAGACCGACACCAAACCCAAAAATTAGATTAAAAATTTTTTGTCTGTCAGTCTTTTTGTTCAGGCATCACGCAAAAACTACTGGTCCGATTACGATAAAACTTGGTATAATTATTCTTTAACATCCTGGGCACCACACTGGGTACTTTTTATCCCGGAAAAGTATATACAATAAAAACAAACTTAATTTTGCGGTTCGATCCCTAGACCCGATTACTGTACCAACTGCAAATAATGGTTTATGTTGGTCGTAGGTTACGTCACCCGCTGTGGAGTTCACTAAGGGACGCTGCACATGGCTAAGATACTATAATATTTGGGTAAATAATATGTAGTTTTCGTTTTCTAAACGTTTCGTAAATGGCGTTGGCGTCGAGTTAGATCACGCTATGGAAACCTTTTTGGGAATAAAGAAAGGAGCGCGTTTTCCTATAACCCATTTATTAATTACATCGAACACGGAGACATTGGCACCATGTCTAAGGTGTGTGCACACTGTCACGCGCGTAAGTGGAAGGAAGAGATCTGGAACGTCTCGAATCGTCTCGCGCATCACGTTGTTTTCCAGTCCCCGGGCTCTTAGAATTCGACATTAGACGTTTCAGATCTTTGATTTTGACGACCCCGTTGTCACTGGAATAAGTAACAGGATCCGCGTACGAAGTCGCTGGCAGAAGCTTACTAATATTATAAAAGCGAAAGTGAGTTTGTTTGTTACGTCTTCACGCCTAAATGGTAAAACCGATTTTGATGAAACTTTGTACACTGATAGACCACGTTCTGGAATAGAACATAGGATACTTTTTATCCCGGAAGTATGTTCCCTTGGGATTTTCTGTTATCACGCGGGCGAAGCCGCTGGGAGCAGCTAGTAAGATATAGATTTGTGTTAACCTTAATTATTTTAAAAATTTCAGTTAAAATATTCCTGGAATATTACTAAGTTATTAGCATTTCCTATTAAATGACCATTTAAGTTAAATGTGGGTATTTTGATAAAATATTCTTATGCAATCATGTTTGAAATGGTTAGTTAATTAAAAAACCTATTTACCTTGTGATTAATTCACTATTTTTAGTTTTGTGGCGTGTGTGTTGTAGAGTAACTTACCGTTTAAAGACCGTGGCAAAATCATTGGACGGGGCCCCAGAAAAAATCATCATCATCATCATCATTTTAGCCGAAAGACGTCCACTGTTGGACATAGGCCTCCCCCAAGTGCCGCCACAATGAACGGTCTTGTGCGTCATAGCACGAAGAATTGCCAAACTTAAGTGGCAGTGGGCTTGCGTGGTTTAGTCAGTAAGACTCTGACACTGTCTCCCGCTCCACCCAAGAGCGGGTTTCGTCAATGATGATTTTCCCCGTCGACAGAAAAAAAAAAAAAAAAAAAGTGGGCAGGTCATATTGCTCGCAGAACGGATGGCCGTTGGTGCCGAAAGATTCTGGAATGGCGACCAGAAAAATGTCGCGTAGTAATTTAACTTGGATAAATCACTGAAGTACAGACTTAGAATATAATAACTGTAAAAGTAGTAAACTTTTGTGGCGGTAAAAATCTGTTTCCATATGTGCGCCCATTTTTTTTTTTCTTTTCCCCGTGCGGGACGAGCTGCACCCCCATTATAGCACTAGTGCGTAATGGTAATCAAAATTTCATAGTTTGCTAACAAGTGCCATTATATACCTAAGTGCAGTGCAATAAGAGCCACTTTATGAGCAAGTTTACTCGTATTGAAAAGATATTTTGTTTTTGTTTTAATTCATGAATCCCCAAGCGACCACCGGTGGCCGCGCATCTATTGTCTTACTATTGTGTCTCTAATTGACGGTATCTGAAGGGTTAATTCATGAATCCCCAAGCGACCACCGGTGGCCGCGCATCTATTGTCTTACTATTGTGTCTCTAATTGACGGTATCTGAAGGGTTAATCTCTAAAAGTAATGGTCCTATTGTAATAAAGATAATGCAAACCACAATATAGCTTGTGCCTTTGACTGGCCTGTTGGTCTATTGGTTAGTGGCCCTGACTGCTATGCCGGAGGTGGTGAGTTCGATTCCCACCCAGCACTAATATTTGTGTGATGAGCACGGTCATTTCTTCTGTGATTGGATGTAGCTAAGTTATGTATAATATGTATGTATTTATAAATATATAAGTATGTTTATCTGTCCGGACCGAGCCCAAGACGTCGACGGCGCGCACTGTTCCCGCGCGCCTCAAGGCGTTGTCAGCCACAGGAGGGGCCCAGCTGGGTCGAAGCCTACTGGGGCCAGGGTTATCTGAAAGGAAACTCGAGCCCCGGTATGAAGGCTAGAAGGAACAGGGTGGGGTCTTTAGTCAGTAAGAGTCTCACACTATCTTCCGCTCCACCATAACCCATCGAAAAAAAAAAAGTGGTGAAAGAATTTTTGAAATCAGCACAGTAATTTTTGAGTTTATTCATTACAAACATATACACACACAAAAATAAAAATTTTCCCTCTATTATATTAGTGTCGATTAACTAAAAATTAAAATTCTTGCTTCAATCAATAAGAAACCAACTTAACATCCATTTTATATAACCAAAATATCCTTACCGCCCATACTTAACCCTGGCGCGTTATATTAACACCTTATCCGCTGTTACAAGCCGGCGATGTGGTCCTACCTCAACATGCGCGTACGCAGACGCGCCAGTGTGCGCCCGCCCGGTATTTTGAGACTAGGGTACTGGTAGCATAGAAAGAAATATTGCTGCAGATTTTATTTTTTTATTTTAACTATAGAAAGACATGAAAAATAAAAACACTTAACTAATTAAAATTATATATCCCTACTAATATTATAAATGCGAAAGTAACTCTGTCTGTCTGTCTGTCTGTTACGCTTTCACCCAAAAACTACTGAACGGATTTAGATCAAATTTGGTAGGTAGGTAGAAGAGACACTGGAATAACACATAGGCTACCTATAATTCCACTGCTGAGCACGGGTCTCTCTCTGCCAAAGGTTCTAAACGGGTGACTTCGTACCGGAAGACGCAGCGTTGGAAAGTCTCCCATAAGGTGGACCGATGATCTGGTGAAGGTTGCGGGAATCCGATGAATGAAAGTCGCACAGGACCGGTCACTGACGACATTTGGGGGAGGCCTGTGTCCAATAGTGGACGTCTTTCGGCAGAAATAATGATGATGAATGATGCTGTGAGTTCTTCTAAATCTTGGTAATCCAGGTAGTTATGACACCGTCGACGGCGCGCACTGTTCCCGCGCGCCTCAAGGAGTTATGAGCAACAGCAGGGGCTGCCGGGTCGAAGCCTACTGGGGCCAGGGTTATCCGAAAGGGAGCTCGAGCCCCGGTATGAAGGCTAGAAGGAACGGGGTGGGTAGTTAGTCAGTATGAATCTGGTACTATCTCCCACTCCGCCTAAGAGCGGGGTTGTCATTGGATGCTTTTCTTCACCAAAAAAAAGGTGTTTATGACAAAATATCCTTGATTGGTATTTTTGCCTATGCCACAGTTACAAGTTCAATACAATAGACCACATCCGTTTGTTTTTCCCTAAACCAAACATGGAAAACTGTGTTCGGGTTTTACCAATATTTTCGGGGAAAACCCTAAAAGTCCAAAGGTTCCAACGCTTGCCCGACACCGCTTGTTATGATTTGTTATTTAATAAATATATTTTTTTTTTTGCGGTTTTCATTGTTTTAAAAGTTGAGCAATAATATGAAACCACAAAATATTACTAAACATCAACTGTAACATGTGAGAGGTATTCTTAATTATAAGGTTATCTATAGTATACAACGTGATCAGCCTTTTAATGTTCCCACTGCTGGTACTCAGGCTTCCTCCCTAGGAGAGAGAATGGGCCGTAATCCACCACGCGGGCCCAGTGCGGGTTGGTGGATATCACATGTCTTCGAATGTTAGTGTCTAGGACATGTACCGTCATGTCCTCGAGATTTTCCTTCACCGTTTTGATAAACAGTGGTGAAATAAATTGCACTAAGCAATTCGTTTGGCTGGGTTTAACCCACGACCTACAACTCGTAAGTCGGGACTGTTTCCATGGGGCTACCAGACAGGTTATCTATAACAATATTATAGAAAGGAAAAAATATTTTTATATACCCCCCTCTCCCCCTAGTTAAATTACAACCTTTTCGTTTCGATTTTCTTGTGTCCAAAGCCTCGAGTTGGCCACACCTCCAATTCCTTTCTTCTGAGCACGTGACAGAGCGTTGAGATGACGTCAGAACAAAAGAATCGGAGGCGTGGTCAACTTGGCTAGGGAGGCAGGCCAGTTTAATTAGCCATATCATGATTTTTTGTCGAACAAGTTTATTTGATAAATAAGGTCCTATATGGTTGTGGTGGCGGTAATATATTTGTTTATTATTTAATGTAATATGGTTTTATATGGACCAGGAATCGGCCCAAAACAATGTGGTTTTACGTGGAATACTGGTTGTTTATTTGGCTTTTATTTAGATAGGTACTAGCTGACCCGGCGAACTTTGTACCGCCTAATAGTTAATGAATGTAGTAAATATTTTGATATAGTCAACCAATTACGATGAAATAAAGCCTAAATATTTTACATTTTCTCCATTTTCCTGTACGGCGCAGAGACGTGGACCCTTAAAAAAGCTGACCGTTGCCGCATTGACGCTTTTGAGATGTGGTGTTGGAGGAAAATGCTTGGAATCCACTGGTCAGAGCACCGGACCAACGATTCCATATTAGCCGAACTCAGAGCACCCATGAGACTCACCACAATATGCCAAAGAAGAATCTTTGATTTCTTTGGCCATATTGCCAGAAAGAGAGGTGATAACTTCGAAAAGTTGCTTCTGACGGGAAAAAATGATGGGAAAAGACCCAGGGGCAGGAGTCCATTACGTTGGTCAGACCAAATCAGTGATACACTGGAGACCACAGTCTGCGACGCCATCCACATCGCCGAAGACAGGACAACATGGCGAAATATAGTCCATAAAAAGATTATTCGTCGAGGTCACGACCCTCAGCATTGAGGATAAACGACGCAAGGAGGAAGGAGGAAAGCCTAAATAATGTATCAAGTTACACGCTGTTTCAGGCCGTAACTGTCTCTGCACACAGGCCTCAAAAAAACGCTGGGAGCGGCCACAGAAAAAGCTAGAAGCGGCCGCAAAAAACGCGTGATAGCTTGTGGCCGGAGAAGCTCGAAGCGACTTCAAGCGTTTTTTTTTTTGTGACGGCACCACAGCATACGAGCCACAAAAAAAAGCTTGAAGTGGCGTGGCACTTGGCGTTCTACAATCACTGCGGGATTGTTCGAAGGATTCACCGTTACTCTGGAACGTAAAAAGCAACTAAATTACCATAGATGGGTTTTAGTCAGTAATAGTCTGAAATTCCCTCTCAATCCACCCAGAGCGGAAAAAGTTATTGAAGTCATTTTCCACACTCGACGGTTCAATTTCAGTTCTTAAACTTGTTAAATTTTTTATTATTATTGATAGGCTCGCGCTTCATAACTCTCTCAGCTGATGGAAGTCGACCTTTAAGCACGCTTGCCTAAAAAGCAAACCTGGTTGTAGCCATCAGGAAACACAGACTATGGCAGGGAATTTCACTCCTTAGCTGTACGAACAAAGAATGTGTTCCCAAAATGTTTTGAGCGTATGGGTGGGATGTAGTGTGTAGATCTACACTAATATAATATTTTATAATTAAATGTGGTTAACACTCCTCCTCCTCGAGTCGTATTCCTCATTACTGAGGGTCATGAGGTTCACGCTGGATTAGCTTCTTATTATGCTGGTTAAGGATAAAGTTACAAGAGGTCTTTGCCCAACAATGGAACTGTTATAGGTATTACTTTTTTTTGATAATATAAAGAAATAAGATGAAAAGCATGTTACTAAAAGAATTATGAGTGTGGATGAAAAGAGAATGGATGAAATGCAAAGAGAGGGAGACCAAAAAAAGATGAATGTTTTGTGTAAAGAGTGATGTGAGAGAAAAGGAAATTTAAAACATGACGAGTGACAGGACAGAATGGAAGAAAAAAACAATCCCAAATAATGAACGATGATGAAACCAGTGCTTGACTGCGATCCCACCTGATGGTAAACAGTGATACAATCGTTAATGGTGAAGCCAACTACAATTAGTTTATTACTTATTCACTCTAGTCTTGTAGCTATTAATAATACTTACTATCATAATAAAAACAAAAACAATTATGTCTATACTGTCTCCACATATCTGCTGACGGTACAAACAAAGCATCCGCGCCATTGACTTGCTGGTGCCATTAACCGAATAACCCATTGCACAAAGAACTGGCGCTTTTCAAGGTGAACACACACATCGACAAACCCTACATGCATACACTGCATAACCACTATGTGATTCAAAATAAATTCACCAAAATACATCTTCAGTTCCAAAAATAAAACTTACTGGATTTTGAGTCTTACTGCCCAAAAGCTAAGGTAGATGTGTTAGTGTAACAACCGCAAATGTAAAAATGTCGAGACAAGAAGGGTGCACTCACACACACAAACAAAGACGCCCAGTCCGTTCAACTGCAGTCTGGACACACACTGACATATCTTCGTATAGATTCCTACTTTCATTACAGTATTAAAAGCTTTTAAAATTGTTGGCATATTTCTATCTGTACTTCAATCTTATAAACAAACTTTATACAGTTCATTTTATATGTTTACAGTGTAGAGTCACACACACACATGTATAGATTTCAGGGAAATATGTACAGTGATCTATGTTGATCATGACACAGACATTCACACCAAATATCCTGTGCCCTGTTGTGTGTACACGTGGGGTGTGTGTGAACACACCCTGCATGTGTGTGTTCATGAAGAACGTTTTGTAACTGTGGATTGCCGCATATATTAATAAATACTTTGTATAAAAATATACAACAAACCATAATGTAATTTTATTTATCTTTAATATTATGGCGTCTTTTATATTGATGTAAATTAATTTTGCGTAATAGATTGATTTTGTAAATATGGTGTATTTTTCGTAAACAAATATCAAAATTCATATTGAACTCGTCAAAAAATAAATGGCTGGTTTTAACATTAGATAAAGACCATAGAATGTAACTTGGAACGTAACTAAAAGAGACAGTAAAATAATAAGTAGGAGTCCGGTGTAGAGTCTTGTCTAAAATATCAAACGACTTGGGTAATTATTAGAGTAAAATTAAATCTGATGTAGTCAACGCTGGTTCAATAATCAAGGTTGATTAAGAGATCTTGATCATTGTTTACTAATACCTAGAACCTAGAAGAACCTTATAAAAAGTATCGTAAGTATTTTTTTAAATGATTAACCCTTCAGATACCGTCAATTAGAGACACAATAGTAAGACAATAGATGCGCGGCCACCGGTGGTCGCTTGGGGATTCATGAATTAAATATTATACAAAATTCCCAAGTCGTTTGACTTTTTAGACAGACTACAGTAGTAGCTATATTATACCGGACAAGCCGCTAGGTCATCATCATCATCATCCTTTCAGCCGATACACTTCCACTGTTGGACATAGGCCTCCACAACGAACGTTCCTGTGCGTCTCGCATCCATCGGTTTCCCGCCACCAACCACCGCCACCTTCACCAGGTCATCATTCCACCTTGTTGGAGGCCTTCCATTGCGTCTTCCGGTACGCGGTCGCCACTCCAGAACCTTTCGGCCCCAACGGCCGCTAGGTAGTCAAAATAAAAATGTCAAAACGGGACTTTTATTTTTTTATAACCTTACATAAATTCTCAGCAATTTTACTGATTATTAAAATAATTTGAAAATGATAAAATATCCTTTCAATGTGTAATCATCCGGTGGGGATCAGGAATAAACCCGTAATTATCAATTCCAATGAATTTTGTTAAAGGAAACATTTGTAGCAAACAACGATATTAAGAAGAAGAGTGACGTTCAATTCAAAATGGTCCTGTTAATTACCGGCTCCTTCATTAATATTCCACAATTCCATTAAGCTTATTGGTGTATGGTATTAATTAACTAATAATTGTCTGTTTCAATTGACATCAATAGCCATAGGTCATTGTAATGCGGAAAATAGCTCAACAAACACCATGTTGATGATTTAAAACTATGTATGTATTTAGAAATATAAAAGGTGTAAGGAACAGCCCTCCGCAAAATTTTAGGGCTTGCCCAAAAAAAAAATCAGCCTCACCATACAAAATTATTAACTTGATTGGGCAATTTGTATGGTGAGGCCAATATTTTTTTCGTATCCTGAAAAAAAAAATGTAGAAGGTTGTTCAGTTTCGTCTACTGAGCAAGCCCTCAAAGTTTGCAGAGGGCTATCCCTTACATCTTGTATAAGTATGTTTATCAGTTGTCTAATACTCATAACACAGACTCTGCTTAGCTTGAGACTACACGGCGTTGTGTGATTTTTGTGACATAACTGAAATTAAATTCATGGCGACTTTAGTCCTGCAAATTATCGTATCAAAAGTTCCGTATTGTTTTTATTTCTGCCGCATGCTGAAGGAGTGTTAGCCTTGAAATCAACGACGGGGTCGCGGCAGACCAAGAAGGAGATGGCGGGACGAGTGAGATCGCTGTCTTCCTTTTAAGGGTTGGTGAGAAGTAGCTCAGAGCAGGGAACAATGGAAGGAATGAGGCAAGCCTTTGTCTAGCAGTGGGACATTATGGGCAAGATTTAATAATATTATTAATAAAATAGTCCCACAGCTGGTACACATGAACTGTAACTACTCGGGAGGTCCTTCTTTTTCCTGCTCTTATTCCATATTACTTGGGGTCGGCGCAACTCGTTTTTTTCTTCCATTCTGTCCTGTCACCCGTCAAACTACAATCTATCCATCTTTTCATCTTACTTGGGAGGTAAGAGAAGGAATTCTATAGCATAGTGTATAATCAGCTGTACAATGTGGCCACTGCTAAGACTCAAGCTTCCTCTCTAAAAGAGGGATTGGGCTGTAATCTACCACGTGAACCCAGTGCGGGTTGGTGGCGGTCGCACTTGTTATTGAATTTTTGGTTCTAGGACATGCCTATTTCCTCTTAATGTTTTCCTTAACCGTTTTGAGAGCGTTTTGGTAAAGAAAAAAATTAAGTACCATACACAAAAATCAATCATGATTTCAGCATAATGAGGATCTACCGTGGGCGTGAGTTTGCGGAGACGGTAGTCCGGAAACCGTCCGAACTGAGCCCAAGTCGTCCAAGGCGCGTAGTCTTCCACGTGCCTTAAAGAGATTATGGCCCAGCAGGACTGAAGCCTGCTACGGCCATGGATCGACTTCTGAAAGGGTTACTCGTGGTCCTCAGATGCAAAGGGCACGCAGGCTTGCGGACGGCGTTGGCTTCCAGTTTATCTGGATGGGGCTGAATACACGTGTTTTACATAGAGCGACTGCCTATAACCATTTCAGCCGACAGACGTCCACAGTTAGCTATAGGCCTCACCCAAGTGTCACCACAATTATCGATCCTGTGCGTCCCGCATCCATCGGATTCCCGCAACCTTCATCAGGTCATCGGTCCACCTTGTACGCGGTCGTCACTCCAGAACCTTTCGGCCCCAACGGCCATCTGTTCTGCGAGCAATGTGCCCTGCCCATTGCCACTTAAATTTGGCGGGCTTCGTGCTATGTCGGCAACTTTGGTTCTCCTGCGGATATCTTCATTTCTGATTCGCCGATGCCTATCAGATGTCCACAACCCGACAACGACCTAATAAATATTGTCACATCCAATCGTAATTTTTTTTTTTGTAAATAATTTATAAAAACATGATTTATATTATTGTGTACCAAGGTTAACGTACAAATAAGTTCGATGACTCTATTTCCTGCCTCGTAAAGTTTATTTTGATCGTAATAAGTGATTCTTTATTTTTTTGTTTTCTCACAAAATGGTTGGCTAGGGTATTGACTGGCTAAGGTCGGCGGTTCAAATTCTTTTGTATTGAATGAGCCCATTCGTAACTCGAATATATTTAGATTGAAGAGAAGGTAATAATAACACATACATTGTATAAGAATACACATGTAATAATACTGGTTTTTTAGCGTTACAATTTATTAATAAATAAATTCGTTTTTTTTTCCTATAATTATGCTATAAGACTTCATGCCAAATTTCAGGCAAAGGGCAGTACTCTATGAATTTTGATTCCAAACCGTAGATTTGAGTATACGATTTTAACTTCAACTCGATACCTCTACACGTTTCTGAGATAAAGTTTCATGACAAGCAGACAGACGGCCGGACGAAGTGATCCTATAAGGCTGCCGTTTTTTCCTTTTGAGGTACACAACCCAAAAAAAAAATATTTCTTTCAAAAAGTCGTAAAAATACTATTTCCAAATTATTCGCGTGAAAAGAGACGCCTCGTAACTTCACAGGGCTTTACCCTGAGGTCAATAAACTTAACCCAAGCTCCTTTGTACCTATAAGTCAGTGGCATCTTGCGAAAATATAGAAAAATGGATGACACCCACCAATATGTTTTTTATAAGGATAAGTTATTGAGAGTATTTTTCTTAGATTTTTATTGGAATTATTGATAAGTATGTTTATTTTGATAAATGTTTTGTGAAGGGGAAGTCTTTTTTTTCGTGACGTCACAGGTTATTTTTTTTTAGCACTCTCCAGATATATTCATAAACTATGGTACGTGGTTATCACCAGATGGTTTTTTTTTTTTGCTTTATTGTCTACTAGCTTTTGCCCGCTACTTCACCCGTGTACTTAATATATAGCCTATATCACTCAGGAATAAAGCAGCTTTCTAGCGGTGAAAAAATTTCAGCAATCGGACCAGTACTTTCAGATATTACCTTCTACAAACAAAAAAACATGAAATCAACTTTACCTCTTTATTATATTGGTGTAGATTATAGTTTTTTACATTTG
The DNA here is from genome assembly GCA_949319445.1 of Mythimna lalbum. NCBI lineage: Eukaryota > Metazoa > Arthropoda > Insecta > Lepidoptera > Noctuidae > Mythimna > Mythimna lalbum. The sequence continues at coordinate 10,759,722 of OX439371.1, read as the reverse complement.
TTACAAAAAAAACACTTGTCTAAAACCTTTCAAAGGTTTATGTAACAAAGTGGAAGTACCAAGAGAGGGGTTTGTTATAGAGCTCATAGTGATTCCGAAAAAAAAAACTTCTGTACAAACCGATAAAAAGTTTTTTTTTTATTTATTTATTTCATCTTTTTTTGCATCTTGTTTTTTTTTTTCATTTTGGGATCTTTTTTTTCTTATAAAAGTTTAACAAAAAAAGTCTAGTAAAGTCTAATTTTATATGGATTTTTTTATGACCAGACGTGACTTTTCGTGGTAATCTTGCTAATTCACTTATTATATAGCCGATAGCAAAGAAGAGTGAGTACAGATTTTTGACAGTGAAATTTTTAATATACAACTAGCGACCCGCCCCGGCTTCGCTCGGGTGCAATATTATACATATAAACCTTCCTCTTGAATCACTATCTATTAAAAAAAACCTCATCAAAATCCGTTGCGTAGTTTTAAAGATTTAAGTGTACCTAGGGACAGAAAAAGCGACTTTGTTTTATTAGTGATATTATTTTTTTAGTATATGGGAAACTCGAATATAGTTTGTTCAGAATCAGTAACTAAATTGTTACCAAAATTACTCCATTTTTTCCCAAAAATTTTAAAAAAGGTCACAAGTTGGACACCACCGACGCTAAGTACAACCCAGGTCACGGCTGGTCATAGCAGGTGTTCGAAGCCAGCAAATAGCTGGATGCAAGGACAAAACGACCCCACAGTCGCCTGGATAGGGCCATCCAGGCGACTAGGAGGCAACGAGGAGGGTTTGTGATATTTCATGATAAAGTCATGAAATCCTTACTTAATATTATAAAAGCGAAAGTGAGTTTGTTTGTTTGTTACCCCTAAATGGCAAAACAGATTTTGATGAATTTTGGTACAGAGATAGTTAAAAAATTAGCCTATGTCCGTTTCCAGGGTCCCGGAAACGGACATAGGCTGAAGTGAGAAAAGGGGAGAAAGATTGAAGAAAAGGGGAGAGTAATGAAAGTATATTAATAAACGCGGGTGAAGCCACGGGTAAAAGCTAGTAAATATATAGATTTTTTTTACTAAAAATAAGGCTGTATTTAATAAAAAAAAAAACAATGGAAATCAGCGGCTAAAGAATCCAGTATTAAAAATATTTCATACCTTTTGTAGATACCTAGGTAGGTGGTTGGTTCTGTATGTATTCTTGAACGCACTGGGTTATGTGTAGGTACTGCGTAAAATGTATATTGCTTAAAAGAATTACGCATTATTCTCTTGCATCAGTAATGAGATAAAATCAATGTTCTGACGAATGCAGATAAAGGAAAATTAGCAGGTTTCCATTGTGGCACGATAAGAGTAATGGCACTGGGATTATCTCAGGAATCTAAGCTTAAAACGATTCTTAAGCGAGTGCCTACGTCAGTAATGCTAGCGAAGGAGGCGGCCGCAAGTGTGAGGGAACGGACATCCTCACGCCCCAGTTGACGTGACAGCAGTTGCCCCGGGGCGTCGGGAATCGCAGAAGGTATGCGGGAATTTACACTCTATTCCTTATACCTCTAAATCGCTTTCTTGTTCTTCTCTTGTCAAATTTGAAGCGTGGCTACGCAGAACATAAGGTCAAAGGGGTCAAAAGGTTCTGGAATGGATGATGACAAACAGCTACGACATAAAGTTTATACATAAAAATAACACATTAAGTAGGTAGAAGTGTTGCAGCCAACTGCATTTGGGAGGCGTTGGAACGCCTCCTACAAGGTGAACAAATGATCTGGTGAGGGTCGCAGGTATCCGATGGATGCGAGACGCATAGGACCGTTCGTCGTGGTGACACTTTGGGGAGGCCTATGTCCAGTGGTGGACGTCTTTCGGCTGGAATAATGATGATGACAGATTTTTTTCATTCTTGATAAGCTCGCGTTTGACCACTATCTTATCTGATGGTAATCGATAATGTGGTCGACGATGGAGCACGCTTGAACACAATGACAGTTTTGACGCATATTTTCGCATCTGAACCCATACGTCACGGCTCGCGTGATGCGTGTAATGTGCACGAACCCTGTGCATTGGCTTTGCATAAGAGGCGGCGGGAGCAAGGGCGCACGGCCGTTGATCTAACTGCTATAGACTTATGGTTGTATAGATACGGCAGGCGGCCGTCTGATGTATACATATTGTTTGGAAGATCGCAATATTTATATGCAAGAAATAGCTTTTGCCCGCAGTTTTGCCCGCGTACATAAATTATAGCTTATATCACTCAGGAGTAAAGCAGCTTTCTATCGGGGAAAAAAAATTAACAATCGAATCAGTACTTCCAGAGATTACCTCCTACAAACAAGTAAAAAACTAAAAAAAAATACCCTATGACGCCACATAAGAACTGCGAAGAAAATACGAAATCCTGCATCGCGCAATCAAAGTTCTCCGCGCGATTTGAACATATACGACCGTCCGACATCAACTATCGGGCAGTCGCCCACCAGACTATAACTGGTCTGGTCGGAGGATCCTACCTTTTCAACGGAGGTTTGCGGGACTTTACTCTCTGTTCCGCATGCCTCCAAAATATGAATAGTGTAGAAGTGTAGATAATCACATTAAGTTGAAGATGCTAAATGAGTTATATGAATCTGTGGTTGTTTACAAATCGATGATTTACCCGATGTGTTTCCTGATAGCTACAACCTAGGGGTCTTTAAGTTAAGAGTAATTAAGTTACCTATAGCCAAGCGTGCTCCATTTTCAACTGTATCGTCGTTTAGCATCAGGTGAGATAGTGGTCAAATGCCAACCTATCCATAATAATAAAAAACATCTTGGGCTGCGGGGCTTACTATTTGAGATAGTGGTCAAGCCAATACAATAATAAAAAAATATACCGCGCCGTTCCTTCTAGCCTTCATACCGGGGCTCTAGTTTCCTTTCGGATAACCCCGACCCCGGTAGGCTTCGACCCAGATGGCCCCTCCTGTTGCTGACAACTCTTTGAGGCGCGCGAGAACAGTGCGCGCCGTCGACGCCTTGGCTCGGTCCGGACAGGTACCGGACGATCGGACAGCGAGCTACCCATGGCTCGCCGTCCGCGAGCCCGCGTCTACGGTGGCCGGAAATCGGGATCGGAATCCCGGCGACGGCGGCGGGGGCGCCGTTGCCTGATGCGGTCTGCCTCCTCCTTTGCTAGCATTACTGCTTCACAGAAGGAGGCGACCGCCTGCCACTCCTCCTCGCTCCGGACCATGGCCTGAACCAAGGCCCGGCGCGAGAGGTCTCCGCCGCCGATCGCCCCCACGAGGGCACGGCGTTGCTCCGCCCAAGCAGGGCACACCTTTACTGTGTGCTCCACCGTGTCCTCCGGGCGTTCCGCACAGTGGCGGCACCCGGGCGTCTCTTCCGCTCGAATCCAATGCAGGAACCTTCCGAACTTGCCATGTCCGGTGAGGACCTGCGTCATGCGGAAGGTAAGGACGCCGTGAGGTCTTTCCAGCCACGCCTCAAAGAGGGGACTTACCGCCATAATTGTGGCGTGCCCAGCACTGGGTTGCGACAGTCGCTGACGCCATTTCACCGTGAGATCCCGCCGGAGCTCTGTCCGCCATACCTCGGCCTGTCGCGGTAGTGGACTTTCACCCCGGCGTTGAATCTCCACGCGCTTATCGTGCATGTGTGCAAGGACTGTTGCCTCCAGATCCCACGGCGGTAGGCCAGCCAGAAGGCTCGCCGCTTCGCGGGAGATCGTGCGGTAACCCCGCACCATCCGTATTGCCATGACCCTCTGGCAGGCGTTCAGTATGGACGCCGGTCGCTTTGCCAGCGACGGCGCCCACACCGGCGCCCCGTAGAGGGCCATGGACCGAACGATCCCCGCGTAGAGCCTCCGGCAGGAGGCGTCTGGACCCCCAAGGTTGGGCAGGAGCCGCTTGAGAGCAGCCCCGGCCCGGTTGAGTTTGGGAGCCAAACGTCGGAAGTGTTCTCCGAAATTCCATCGGCTGTCGAGAACGAGTCCCAGGTACTTCATCGTCGACCCGACGCCGATGCGAACTCCTCCTACCGTAAGTTGGGAGTCTGATGGTGGCGCATTCCGAGGGCCATGGAAAAACATGGCCTCGGATTTGTGCAGCGCCACCTCGAGTCCCAATTCCTGGATCCTACCAACGACTATCGCAACCCCACGTGTCGCTAGAGCGACCGCCGCCTGGTGCGACTCTCCCTGCGCTAGAACCAGCGTGTCGTCTGCGTAGCAGACCACGCTGACCCCGTCAGGGAGGTCGCCGCGCAGCACGTAGTCGTAGCCGATGTTCCACAAGGGTGGGCCTAGAACCGACCCCTGCGGAACACCGCACGACATCTCTCGACGTTTTCAGTCTCCCTGGTGACCGGGGTAGATAATGGACCTCACACTGTACCGGTGGCATATCGCCGTACGTCTGGTGATACGATAATGGAATGGGCTTGCGAGCCAACATTCCATTATCGTATTTTATTATATTGTGTATTTTTTTTTATGGGGTAGAAACTTAGTGCGAAATATTAATTCTGCTTACCATGCACATACGTAGGTACTTACATGTGTCCCCAAAGGGCATTTAACATAAAAAACTGTATTTACTCGTTAAAAACACAGTATCTTACCAAATCTAACACCAACCCGTGAAAAATAAGCGCCAAGTCTATTTTCTTCATAAGTCTAACCACGCGTTATATTTGCGTCGGCTATAAAAACAAAATGATTTGGTTTCATGCGACCGGGAGGCGACAATCACGGATTATTCTTTGTGTGTGGAATGATATCATATGTGTTATACTTGTGAAGCTGTTTTATAACATAATTATAAACACAAAATTTTAAAAAATAACAAAATGTTTATTTTAACTTATTTTACGAACCTGTCCTGGGCCCGCGTGGTGAATTACGGCCCGTTCTCTCTCCTAAAGAGAAGGCCCGAGTCCCAACAGTGGGAACATTATAAGGCTGACTATATGACCAAAGTGATCATCACCGTAGGCTTGCGGACGGTGGGTAGCAGGCCCTTCGGTCGTCCGGTAACCGTCCAGACCGAGCCCAAGTCGTCGACAGCGTATAGTGTTCCACGCACACCTCAAGGAGCAGCAACCGTAGGGACCCAGCAGGGTCGAAGCCTACTGGAGCCATAACTTAAGTGAAAATGATCCCAGTACCCTTGAACATAGACTAACAAAGAACAGGAGTTATTTTAATCAGTAAACGATAAATGATATTTATTTTTACAAATAGGTTTTAAAAAACCCTTTTACACGTCATTTTTAAAAGTCTGAGACCCGACCGCCCAAGAGTGGGAGAAGTCATTGGATGATTAAAAAAAAACATATTTCAACATGTTTTTTCTACACTGTGTGTGTTTGTGCACCAAGTAAATTTTTTTTTTGTCGTAAAAATAAATGTCTAGCAAACATTCCTTTTCGAATAGTAGTTGTTGACCGCGTCTAGTAGAATCATACGCAACTATAAACCTAGAAACTGATCTGGTGAATTAGCGAGGTATATTCCTTCGGGTTTTCCTGTTAGGGATCCTATTCCGGGAATTGCACGCCTCAGCCCTTTGTTGATGCACCATTCACAATGGAGAAGGTTTATTTAGGCCTTTTAGAATAGGTGCAAGTTCAGACTATTTATCACACTAAACACATTTCTACATTTCTCTAATTTTATCAACGTTATTTTATGATGTATTAAGAGGGTCCTTCTCCACTCGCTTATCGTAAACATCGAAAATGGTTTAAAAGCTTGTTACTTCATTTAATGCAATCCAACGCGATGTTTGACGAAAAGGCAACGCAAAAAAAGAGAGATAACGCCTGGAAACTCTGTTAGTATTCGGTAATTCCGAGATTTACTCGAAAATTTCACAAAACTTGCTCCAGGAAATAGCTGTTTTTTTTAAACCCTTAAAAGTTTTTGGAAAAAGTTGTCATCATTTAGAATCTTAATAAAATTTGCAAGGTCTCTAGAGGATTACTTTTTTGACTTTTTTAATTTTTAGGCTAATTATGAAGTGTCAACGTTCATACAAAATAGGACATTTTCAGAGGTTTTTACTGGATTAGTTTTACACAAATTTAGAAATTGGTTTCTTTAGAAACCTAGATAATATCCACAAGATACTGTGTTTCCAAAATATCTAATGAAAAGTGTGTAATAACGTCATAATCAGTTATGAGCGGTTGTATGAAAAACAGTGAAAATGTGAGTCATGATGCACCACCTTAAATACATATCACCGCTATATATTACACTACAAAACTGTTTTGCGTCCGTTACATCATCAACCTCAGGTTCAGTTGAAAACCAGCGTCTGGCACTAGTTGATTCATGCTGAATTGGATCTATTTTGGCGCAGCTTCTCATTTATTTGGTTTTGTGTTTATATAACTATTGTTTGTGTGCTTTGCGTTGTGACAAAATAAATTCATATTCTTTTTTCTTCTTTCTAGTTGATAGAATAAAAATAGAAAAAAAAGCACTTTATCAGTTTTAAAAATCGGATATAAATCTTAAAAGATACAATTAAAAGTATTAATTAGGTAGGATATTAAACCTGTATACGTGTGCAAAACACGCAGTCATACCCTTATCACTGCATCTTTTTCAAAATCTGATAAAACTGTTTTGATATTTATCATAGGATTTATTTGTTCATTATTTTTAGCACATTTATATATCTTTTTCCTTATCCAGAGGCTACCACGAGCTCTTAACGCGAACGAAACGCTTAGTCCGGACCGTAGAGGTGTCAACAACGTAAGGATAGACTATCGCCGTATGTCGATAGAAAGAAAACACACTCCACGCATCCTATAAAATATCGAAAGGCTTGTTACTTTTTATCCTGCCCTTATCCAATGTTACTTGGGGTCACCTCAACACGTTTTTTTCTTCCATTCGGTCCTGTCACCCGTCACACTATCACTAACTCCCTTTTCTTTCATATCACACCTCACACAGTCCTTCCATCTTTTCTTTAGCCTCCCTCTCCCTCTCCATTCATTTACATGTATACTCTGAACTTTTTTAGTAACATGCGTTTCATCCCTTCACTTCACATGTCCATACCAAGACAAACGATTGCCTTTCAACTTTTCAGTCACTGGCGCCACTTTTAAGCTTCCTCTAATATACTCATTTCTCACTTTATCCATTCTCGTTACATCACACATCCATCTCAACATTCTCATCTCCGCTACATGCAGTCTTTTTTCATCTATCTACAGGTACATGGTGGACATCCCACTTAACGCACAAAACGTTTTGGAAACACATTCATTGTGCGTGCAGCTAAAGAGTGGAATTCTTTGCCGGAGTCTGTGTTTCCTGATAGCTACAACCCGGGAATCTTTAAGTCGAGAGTGAATAGGTTTCTTCTAGGTAAGCGCGTCGTCGCTTTCCATTAGGTGAGATAGCGGTCAAGCGCAAACCTATCGACAATAAAATAAAATAAAAAATCTTTTTCATAGCCTAACATTCTGATCCATACAGGTCCTCAAGGAGTTGTCAGCAGCAGGAGGCGCCCAGCTGGGTCGAAGCCTACTGGGGACAGGGGTGTCCAAAAGGGAGCTCGTGCCCCGGTATGAAGGCTAGAAGGAACGGCGCGGGGTTTTTAGTCAGTAAGAGTCTGACACTATCTCCCGCTCCACCCAAGAGCGGGTTTTGTCATAAGATGATTTTCCCCGTCGACAAAAAAAAAATCCATACAGGTCGAAAAGCTGGTTACTCTACTCCTAAATAAATAAAATAATTAAAGTTACTAAAACCGTATCTATTTACATTCTTCAACCACGTATATTGACTTGTTTCACGGTCAAAACAATAAAGTGCAACTAATGCCTAAGTTCAGAGACCTTAATATAAACATACTATGTTATATATTATCGCTTAGGACAGACAGCTGGGGTCAATGAACGATCGATTAGGATGCTGTATGGGCCTTGAGTGGGGACTGGATTTGGGAGGCTGGACGGTTTTGTTTTATTTTGTTTTTTGGTATGGTTTTATTCATATGTTTAGTATTAGTATAATAAGCCGTGTATTTTCCGACTGCTGGGTCTTAGACCTCTTCTTTAGGAGAGGGGAAAGCTCGTAATCAACTATGGAGGTAATTTTTTTAGGTGAGAAATCATCTTATGAAATCTCTTGCCCTTGGGCTGGACGGAAGGGTGTGCCAGACAATCGACGATATGTGTTCGGTCCTGACGGTTACCGAACGATCGGACCGCGAGTAAGCATCCGCAGTCCGCAAGCCCGATCCATCTTGGAGGCCCAGTGCAGGTTAGTAGATGTCACCGTTTTGAGAGCGTTAAAATATGATCAAGTCTAAGACCAATCTAAGTTATTCGTCATCATCACGAGTGATGCAATAAATCACACAAACCAAAAGCAATGAGAGTTTGAACCCCCAGTCGGGACCTTTATCTATCTGCATGAATTTCTTGACAATTCTACAGGTATTTATTTGGCAGGGTTTAAAAAGCGTTTCTTTTAGGCCTAATGATTTCAAATTACTATTAAACCCTGACATGACATTAAATAATAATAATATTCACAATTATCACTCAACGCTTGTGTTATGAGTACTAGACAACTGACAAACATACTTAAACATTTCTAAATTATACATACATATATTATATAGATTTGTCCTTGGTGGGAAATCCAACCCTCGACCTCCGACATAGCAATCAGGGCCACTAACCACTAGACCAACAGTCCAGTCAATTATTAGTTTCAATGAAATCACTTTGTTCTGTGTATTGTTTTGTGGTTCATTAAAAAAATCAATGCGTTAATATTTACTTGTATATTTTTTCCATTTCCACGAAACGAATATTATTGTGACATAAAGTTAATGAGTTGTGGTCGCGAGGTCAACTCAATGACGTAAGTGAATCTTTAGTCACCTTTAGAGACCCGCTTTAGGGATCGAATGACCACTGAATGCCGCACTGAAGGAACTTGAAGCATCAAGAAAGACCTGTAATGACCTGCTGCGGGAAAGAGAGGAAAGTGAGGTGGAAGTCAAGAAGTTAGTTGATAAAAATACTCAACTGAAGAGGCAGCTTGTAGAACTACACACCCAGCATGTGGACATACTAGACCAGCATAACCACCTCCGTCAACTGGTCTCAGATTTTCAAGAATGCAGAGACACCCATGACCAGGCTTTGAATCGCATATCAGGCCTTGAAGCGGAATTGTGCAAGGCTCGCAACACTATATCCACCGTGAATACTTTGAGAGCTAGTGAACAGGCTGCCAATACCAATAACCTCTTTGAAAAGCTGATTGGCAGTGCATTTGAACGTGAGTGTAAGGAACCCACCGTTACCATAGACCTGACCCGGGATGATACCTTAACTAAATGTCCAATTTTAGGTAGTCATAATAAAATAAAGAAGTACATTAAAATAACTAAAAACATTAAAAAGTATAAGAAACTTTTAAAGAAACAAAGTGTTTATAAATGTAATATTGATCTTAGACAACAACGTTTCAACTTACAAAGACAATTAAATGACAGTAATTATGAGTTAGAAAACAGCAAAGTAATGTATAATTTTGATATACAGAACCTTCAAAAGGAACTACAGTGTAGGGAAAATACAATTAAAGAAATATTTTGTAAGTATGAGTCTACCCAACGAATGTTGAGTGAGCGCATGCAGGAAGCTTGTGAGTTGGTGGACTTGGTGAAGTACAATGCAGAGAGGTATGAGTCATTGACAAACCATCTCTCCTGTAATTGTGCTCCCATACCCCCACCTCATACTGTAGAATCTATAAACACTTGTCAGAGTAATATATTGGTGTATTCGGATAGGTTGGGAACGGGTTTTGGATCTTTATTAAATAACCGTTGCCAACATACCATTATCAGTCATTGTTACCATAACCTGCACTTTAATGAGCTTGTCTGTAAAATTAAAAATACACATATTAATGAGCAAACCACAGTGGTACTATTAATGGGAAATAGTTTAAATGTTACTAAAAGGGACTTAGTTAATGGTATTGACACCCTACTTAAATTGAAATTAGGTAAATTAATATTTTGTGCATTGCCTTACTCTAATTGTTTATCTGACCAGGAAAATGAATATATTTACAGCTTAAACAACTTGATGCATATCTTGTCTTGCCGTCATAGTGACCGTTTATTGTATTTTGACACTAACAACTTTGTTAGTGATTTTGTTTTGATACGGGAACATATGTTTCTTCCCAAAAAAAGTCGACACTTATTGGCTACTTTGTTAGCTTATAATATAAATGCAGTTAATGATAATTTAACTGAGACTAGGTTAAGTGACGAATCAGTATTATCTAGTATACCTAATAATGCTGATATAAACTCTTTAAACTATTAGAAACGACAAAAGAGAAGCGTAATAGCAACATTTTATTATACCATCAGAATATAAATCGCTTCTCCGGCAAAATTCTAGATGTGGAAATGTTAATAGATAAATATCATATGGATATCTTGTGTTTTTGTGAAACTTGGTTAAAATCAGATAGAATGTTGTTCAATGTAAATAATTTTTCAGTTGCCAGTGCATACAACAGATCATCAATAGGGGGTGGTACCTTGATATTGTGTAATAATTCTTTAAGATATAAGGAAAGGAAAGATATCACTGCTTGCTCTGTTGATCGCTTGTGTGAGGTAGCATGTGCGGAGGTTGAAGGCCAAACGTTCTTATGTGTCTATAGACCACCTGCATCAAACTTGACATCTTTTTTGATTGTAATAGAAGAAATGCTAAACAAACTTATTAGAGATAACAAATTAGTTTTCGTTTGTGGGGACTTAAATATTGATCTACTAGTAAATTCACCTGAAAAATGTAAACTTCTCTCATTGTTTAGTTCTTTTAACTTAAAATGTATTTTTAATGAAGCAACAAGAATAACCCCCACTTCAGCTTCATGTATAGATAACATTTTTACTAACTCTAATATAAAAGACTCGTCCATAATTAGTGGCGTGAGATCTGACCATACTGGCCAACTCGTATCTTTCGAGTTAGTCAAAAAGTTAAAATTAGATTCAATTGCAGAGTTTAGACCGCTAACTAAAAATAAATTAAATAATTTTAATAATAATGTTCTTAGTAGTCTCTCAACAGCCAATTTTGATTCGCAAGACCCCAATGTAAACTATGGTACATTATTTTCTACAGTATGCCAAGAATTTAATAAGGCGTGTCCACTTAGAAAAATTCAAATCAGTAATAAATCCAAATTTAATGAATGGGCTACTGCTGGGATAAGAAAAAGCAGAGACACTTTATATCAGCTGTACCATGAAAAATCTTTGTCGCCTGATCTTAACTTGCATAACCACGTTAGAATCTATTCAAAGATATTCAAAAGAGTTTGTGCCCAAGCTAAATCTAAATCAATAAGTAAGATAATCGAAAATTCTAATAATAAAATAAAAGCTGTCTGGAAGGTGATAAACAAGGAAACTGGAAAGGCAAACCAACGAAATCGGAACGAGTTGTCACTAAAAATTGACAACAAAATCATCTCAGATACGTCAAAAGTGGCCGAGACATTAGAAAACTTTTTCACTAATATCCCAATAGAAGTTACGAAATCTCTCCCTTCTTCATCTTTGTTAGCTGAATCTTTTTTAAAACAATATTTCACTAAGGATATACCAACCTTTGAATTTAAGCATATCTCTGTTGATACAATTTTAAAAACATTCAAAAGTCTTAATATAAAAAACACTGAAGACTTATGGGGTATATCTGTTAAGGTTCTTGGAGATATTATTGATACAATTGCTCCTGTCCTAACAGGCATATTTAATCAATGTTTGGACAGCGGTACATTTCCTGATTTAATGAAACATAGTAAAGTAGTACCAATTTTCAAATCAGGTAGTAAGAGTGATCCCTCTAACTATAGACCAATATCTGTGCTTCCAGCATTGAGTAAAATCTATGAAAAAATCATGCTTGACCAGATGTTGTCTCACTTTAATTCTAATAGGATTTTGCACAGTCATCAGTTTGGTTTCACGAAAGGAAGGTCAACGACGGATGCAGGAGTGAAACTCATCAGTCACATTTTGGAATCCTGGGAGAAATCCCAGGATGCCATTGGCATATTCTGTGACCTCTCTAAAGCATTTGACTGTGTTGACCATAATACTCTAATCTGTAAATTACATCACTACGGAATTCGTGGACGAGCTGCTGATCTTGTTTTTTCCTATTTATCTTACAGGCAGCAAAAAGTATCCATTAATGGGGCGACGTCCTCGGGATCTCTAGTAAAGATGGGCGTGCCTCAGGGTTCAATTCTTGGCCCTTTCCTTTTTCTAGTTTACATTAATGACCTTCCTTATATGATGGCTAATTTATCCGATATAATTCTATTTGCTGATGACACCTCTCTTATTTTTAAAGTAGATAGAAAAGATGGGGATGTCTTGCATGTTAACGAAAGTCTGGCAGTTCTTTCGAAATGGTTCGAAGCTAATAATCTCCTATTAAATGCCAATAAAACTAAATGTATAAAGTTTTCATTACCTAGTGTCCCCCAAGTTGGCGTCAGTCTAATTCTTGATGACAAAAAACTTGATGTTATTGCGGACACTGTGTTCTTGGGTATGACTATCGATTCTAAACTGCAGTGGGGCGCTCATATTAGAACTCTCTCGGGAAGATTAAGCTCAGCTGCATATGCAGTTAGAAAAATAAGGCAATTGACAGATGTAGCTACGGCTAGGTTGGTTTACTATGCTTATTTTCACAGTATTATGTCTTATGGCATTTTATTGTGGGGATCTGCAGCTGATGTGGACTCAATTTTCATATTGCAAAAGAGAGCTATCCGGGCTATTTATAGGATGGGTCCTCGCGAATCCCTCAGAAATAAATTCAAAGAAATCGATATTCTGACTCTGCCTTCTCTTTATATCTTGGAATGCATTTTGTATGTTCGTAAAAACTTAGGACTCTTTAAAATTAGAAGCGATTTCCACAACAAAAATACACGTAGTAAACACGAAATTGTATTACCCAAATGGAGATTAGCTAAGACCAGCAAGTCATTCCTAGTTAATAGCATACGTTTTTACAACAAGCTACCAAAGGCGGTAACTGAACTTAGTGAGGGAAAATTCAAAACGCATATTAAGCGTGTCTTAACCAAAAAAGCATATTACAAGGTTAAAGACTATGTCGAAGACACGCTTGTTTGGCAATGACTACCTCTGCACATGTGGCTCCCTGGTAACTCACCAATATTGTGTCTGTTAACTGCTCCACCTCTGTTTTAATATATATACATTTTTTATTTGTATTTTTTTTTCACATGACATTGCTTTTGCAATAAGTATTTTTTTATTTTTTATTTTTGAGACTTCAACTACCTTAAACTCGTTGATAATTTATTTTGTTATCAATTTATTGATAGTTGCAATTATCTATATTTCTATTGCTTTTTTTTTATATAGCCTCTTTTTCGTTTTGTAATGTGAATGTGAGAACACTGTATACCTTACAAACCTTTAGATTACTTCCTATTTAAATTACTTTTTTATTTGAATTACTTTTTTTATTTTTTGCTTTTGTGTACAGTATTGATATGCACTGTTCTTACATACTATCATATTGTAACACCTACCACTTTTTTTAAAAGAGTAACCATGGAGTTTCTTGCCGGTTCTTCTCCATAGGAAACGACCAATTTGGAACCGTGCACTAGCTTCTGACGTTTTATAAGTGCCCATGTAGGCCTATGTGAAATAAAATATTTTGACTTTGACTTTGACATACTTGACTAATTTGGCCTATTTGAATTAGAAGCGAGTAAAAATCCAATCAGTTATTATATATATATATATAATTATTACAAATCAGTTATACCTACACACATAACGTTTTGGGAACACATTCATTGTGCATAGAGCCACACAATATATAGATATAGAAGTCAATCTACATACAAAGCGCGCTCGAGCAACGCACACATAGACGCCGCTCACGGACACGATATCTCGGAGCGCCTCGACGCGCTCGTCGAACAGTTCCGGCTCAAACTCATTAGTGTGCGTCTAACTAGCGTAGGTATAAAAAGTGAAGTACATACATGAGATTGTCTTCTGTACCTATCTATTTTGTGCCCGAGTCGTCGACGGGGCGTAGTGTTCCACTCGCATCTCAAAGAAATATCAGCAAAACCTTAGTGGCCCAGTAGGACCGAAGCCTACTGGAGCCATTGGGTGTCTGACAAGGAACCTCGAGGACTTGGGACACAAGGCAAATAAGGAACATAGGAGTGGAATTTTAGTCAGTGTCTGACACACTCTCTCGCTCTGCAATAGAACAGGAGAAGTCATTGAATTATTTGCCACCAAGAAAGGGGTCTTTAAAGGGTGTGTTACATAATTCAGAAAAGTGTAAACTCAAATAACAATCTGAAGCACTAAACCAAATCTTTAAATTACTATACTATTAGTGGTAATTTATAGATTTGGTTATTTAAGATCTCATGACTACGGCGTCTGGTTTTTCTTTTTCGGGTTTGTTTGGTCCTACACCCAGCTGTGCGCTGGCATTTAATGCTCGCTATTATCTGCCGTGACCTGAGTTGTACCTACTTAGCGTCGGTGGTTTTCAACTTGTGACCTTTTTAAATATTTTTGGGAAAAAACATAACATGGGCGTAAAATTATTGGAATCGATTCAGTTATTGATTCTGAACCAACTATATTCAGGTTTCACTTAAACTAAAACTATTGTTGTAATTTCCCAAAGGCTGGCTTTTATTTCGGTCAAAGGATAAGCATTGCCATTCAGCGTGGCAATGCCGCCAGTCTTTTGGGTACACTTCCAGTCGATAGTAATGCGGAGAAATTTTTCGACTCCTCCCTTTCAATTACTTTTTTTTAGTTCTTTACGGATTTTAGTTTTATTTTTTAGGTTAGTTTTAATTAGGTAAAATTAAATTGATTGATTATATAACTTACTAGCTTCTGCCAGCGACTTCGTACGCGGATCCTGTTGCTTATGCCAGCGACATTCAGTGTTATAAACGTAAGAGTAGACAAAAATAAACAGAAAGCTCAGAACTGCTAAACTATCGGGAGTTACACGTGTTATTGTGAGTTAACCATAAAAGATGGACGTATGCTGTCGTGGGACATTTTTTATATAATTTTGAGGAGAACATTTCCGTCATACATGTTTTCTGTGTAGCTTTAACCATTAAGGCTGCAAACGTGACGGAAGCTTAAAAAATGAAGTAATTTCTCCCGTTTCCCCAACATTTCCCTTCACTGCTCTGCTCCTATTGATCGTAGCGTGATGAAAAGTATACTATAACCTGCCCAGGAGTATGAAGAATGATTGTACCAAGTTTCGTTAAAATCCATCGAGTAGTTTTTGTTTCTATAAAGAACATACAGACAGACAGACAGACAAAAATTTTACTGTTTGCATTTTTAGCATCAGTATCGATCACTAATCACCCCCTGATAGTTATTTTGGAAATATGTTTCATGTACAGAATTGACCTCTCTACAGATTTATTATAAGTATAGATAGATGTAGTAAATAAATGCTGAGAAGATTTTCATAACATAACCTTGTTGTAGATAAATTCAACCCTTATTTCCTCCCCAAATTCAGCCCTGTTCTAGAAAGGGAAAGTTCGTTTACTTACACCAGCCTGTCTGAAATAAAATTCAGCTTTCAGAGGCAAGTCATAGACCCCGGCGCGACGCAACCGAATAGGTTTCATTGCCCTTTTGCTGTGTGTACTTTTACTCGCCCAAAAGTATCCTGAAACTTTCATTAATTTCAATTATTTTGGTATTGTCTTGAAAACGTTTCTTTTAACGGATAAATAGGTTTGTTTTTTTTTATTATTTATTTATTTATTTAAACTTCATGTATTGTTACAGTAGTGGTACATAGGCGGACTTAATGCAACAAGGCATTCTTTCCCTGTCAACTTTTTGGTTAAAAAAAGACAACACTGTGGTAGGTTTTTTTTGAGTTGGAAAATCATCAAAATAAAATCTGTTCCCTCCCTGGGTGTGGAGCGAGAGGGCGTGTTAGACTTTTACTGACTAAAAATCACCTGTGTCTCTTCAGTTGCCTTCAGTGTTGCCTTAGGGCCATGATAACTCTTTTGATCAATCTTTGGACCTAGCCTGGCTAGGCTTAGTCTAGGTATATTTACCTTGCTTGACTGGCCTCTTGGTCAAGTGCTTAGTGACCCTAACTGCTATGCTGGAGGTCGTGGGCTCGATTCCTACACAGGATAAATGTTTGTGTGATGAGCAATCATTTGTTCTGTGTCTGGGTGTAATTTATCTATATTATATATGTATTTAGAAATATACAAGTATTATTATTAGTTGTCTAGTACCCATAACACAAGCTGTATGAACCCGGAGAGATGAGCGAGGACTGTCACTCACTGGATGCCTAACGTGGTGAGCGGCGCGGCGAGCGGTGCGGCATCGGTAAGCGGTCGCCCGGCGCTATGAGCAGCGTCTCGTGGTGTACTTCAAACATTTTCATACTTTTGTACTTACCGCTTACCGCCCCACGCTTAGTTCCCGCTCACAGTGGCAGGGTCGTGTACGAGCCGTAAGAGAAGACCACCTTCGACAGTGGTATGACGATCTGAAGTTCGCAGGGCAGGACACTGGCCTGTTGGTCGAGTAGTAGTTAGTAGCCCTGACTGCTATGCTGGAGGTCGTGGGTTCGATTCCCACCCAGGACAAATGTTTGTGTGATAAGCATGATCATTTGTTCTGTGTCTAGGTGTAATTTATCTATGATATGTATGTATTTAGAAATATGTCAGTACGTTTATCAGTTGTCTAGTACCCATAATACAAGCTCTGCTTAGCTTTGGACTAGACGGCGTTGTATGATAGTTGTGGAATATTATTATTATTAGACTTGGCCAGAGATTTTCCAAAATGAAAAGTTTTGGAAGAAGGAACCTTTGCCTAGCAGTGGGGGCACAATGTAGCATAATAACAAAACACATGATATTTAAAAAACAATTATTGTATAGAAAAATAACTGATTTCTAATTGTCATGATTTGTTTAGTAGGTAATTACCGAATGTTAGGTTACAGTTACAAACTATTTTGAATTTAATGTGAATGCCGTAATTTACGTAAGCCTGAGTTTAGGTAGAAACTTGATTAGCAGTTATAAAAATATATATGTAAGCCTAGGAGAGGGAATGTGGATGAGGGAATAATTCACCACGCGGGCACAGAATAGGTTGGTGAATGTTACATGTCTTCGAATTTTTGGTTCTAGGATATGCTGGTTTCCTCATGATGTTTTCCTTTACTGTTTTGAGAGCAGTGAATAAATCATAAATTAAGCCTGCCTGGGTTTTATTAATCGTGAACCCGTGAATTATTAATCGTAAGTCGGAGTCATTTACTGGACTGTTTGTCTAATGGTTAGTGGCCCTGACTGCTATACCGCAAGTTGTGGATTCAATTTTTACCCAGGACAAATGTTTGTATGATGAGCACGATCATTTTGTTCTGTGTCTGGGTGTAATTTATCTATAGTATTTAGAAATATATATGTATGTTTTTCAGTAGTCTAGCTCTCTTAACACAAGCTCAGCTTAGCTTGGGACTAGACGGCATTGTATGATATTTGTAGAATATTATTATTATATTATTATTTACTACTGGACCACAGATGCTCCAAATAAGGCTCTTTAGAACAAAAATTTCTTTATTATCCATTCCCATACATAACATTAAAACCAATATACCCCAACAATGCTACGATTCTACGAGTTACGTAAAACACATTCGTAGCACGCCTACGCGTTCATTGACCCCCGAATTCGTAGCTGCGTAGCGTGATAACAGTCCCTGGGCGATAAGGGTCGTTGAACTCACGTAATTTCGCCTTTTGTACTGTAATATCTTCCTATTGTGGTTTTTGTCTTTGTTTCTTTTTTTTTGTGGAAGAAATTTGATTTTTACTTATGAGTTTTAGAATAATAATTTTGTTTTGGAATTTGGTTAAAAGGAGAGAGGAATTAACACAACTTTCAGTTTCAATGGGGAATCATCATTATCTTTCTTACCTTGTCCAGTTTTATTTGGGGTCAGCACAACACATCTTTTTCTTCCATTGTATCCTGTCAAACAAATATGTCATCAGCATCATAATCATTTCAGCCGAAAGACGTCCACCGTTGGACATAGGCCTCCCCTAGGTCCAAGTGTTGCCAATATGACCGGTCCTCCATTGAATTCCCGCAATCCACATCGTTCCGCTTTGTAGGAGGCCTTCCAATGAACGAGCAATGTGCCCTACCCACTGTCACTTATGTTTGGCGGTTCTTTGAGCTATCCAAATATGTATGCATTTTTTTTTTATTTGCCATATTAAATAATTTTTAGTTTTAATACACAAATATGAAAGAATTTTAAATTTAGAAAGCTTCAAAAATGCTGAAACAGTAGTCCGACATGAACTTTGACATCAAAGTTCATCACGCCCATTCAGCCGCCACAGAAAACAGCGTTTCGACGAGAGAGAGACAGATACTTATTTGAAATTATTATATCTCGTTTACTTTTCTACCAATTTTGATATTCATTGATAAACTGAAAAGATAACAAAATGTCCGAGAACGAAAAAGCCGAAGATATTAGACATCCAGCAAACCACATTAGGCCCGCGTGTTGAATTACGGCTCATTCGTTCTCTTAGAGAAGAGGCCTGAGTCCCTGAAGTGGGAACATTTTGAGACTAAAAATATGCTGTACTATGATTGATAAAATATTTGATTAATATATAAAAAAAAAACAATTATTCTAATTAAAATACATCTAGTTTTAGTAACAGGATTTAAGGCAGTAAAACGGTCTGATCTAGCTTAAATTGACGAAAAACTTGACGTGTAAAAATGTTTCAAATACCTAGGTATTAAACTTTTATAGCGCAGTATATACCTGTATAAACAATACTCATCAAGACCATTCCAAACAGCTCAATTACGATATGGTTATCTGAGTTCCTATAGCCACCTTCCAGTTCATGTCATAATAATTTTGCATTGTCATCTGATTTACATACGCATGCAAAATTTCAGCTCAATCGGTAACCGGGAAGTGAATCAATTTACAAGATTTGATAACAGACAAACATCGGCACAGGTGAAACTAAATAAAAGCTTGTAATAATTTACCATATAGGTAATAACATAATTATTAGGTTACATCCTATTTGGCACAATTCCATAAACATAATTATTATATAACAGCTGTCTACACTAATAATATAAAGAGGGAAAGTTTGCTTTTATGTTTTTTTTTGTTTATAGGTAATCTCTAACAGTACTAGTCCGATTGCGAAAATTGCGCCAATAGGAAACTGCTTTATTCTTGAATGACATAGGCTTTATTTTATGTATGCGGACAAAGCTACAGGCAAAAGCTAGTTCTTTAGAAAAGTCTGATCCCCTCCTCTAGGTGCATAGGAGAACTTATTTGACGATTATCCACTGGAAAAAAAGAACAATGGACAATAGAAATATAATAACTAAAAACATCCTATTTCTTATAACGCCATAAACATTATAAAATATGTATTATAATATCTATATATAATGTAGTTAAAATTCGGTGATAACAAAGCGTCTGGCGAGTGATTTAAAGTTCTTTGTTGTCTGGCCCAAACAACCTATTATTATTAACACCACGCGTTTTCAGCAAACTGTTACACCTGTTATGCCTTTTGATATTATTGGTTTTTAACCAACTTCTAAAAAAGGAGGAGGTTCTCAATTCGGATGTTTGTATGTTTTTTTTTATGTTTGTTCGCGCATAACTTCGTCGCTTGCCAACCGATTTGAAAAATTTTTTTTTTGTTGGAAAGGGTATACTTCCGAAATGGTCCCATAGTCACCAAGTTGGTATCTGATGATGGAATCTTGGCGAAATCGAGGGAACTCCTCAAATTCAATTAAATTTTTTAGTGAAGTCGATTATTTTTTTTTATAAAAAGGTTTTTTTCATATGTCATTTTGGTTTGTATTATAAGCGAGGTATTAGAACCCTGCCTGGTTGCTTGAATTAACTATTTATGTTCACACAAAAAAAAAAAAAACAGAAAAAGTCAATACATAATAGATAATTAGTACAACACAGGTACCATATATTTCGAAAGAAGTTTCTTCTAGCACATCTGCAAAAGAAAAGATTAAAAGATAATGTAGACAAAAAATTTAGGAAGTAAGAGATGTTTTTTTTTTTTCACAACTGTCACACAACACCGTCTAATCTCAAGCTAAGCAGAGCTTGTGTTATGAGTACTAGGCAACTGATAAACATGCTTATATATTTCTAAATACATAACATATTATAGATACATTACACTCAGATACAGAACACCAACATTTGTCCTGGGTAGGAATCGAAACCACGACCTCTGGCATAGCAGTCAGGGCCACTAACCAAACAAAAAAAAAGACCATATTTTTCAATGTTGCACCACACTAGGAATTACTTCTGTATCGTGAATGCATTAACAAATATTTAAACCTAATATAAAACGCCTACACCTAGAAAAACATCAATAAGCTATCCTGGAGCTACGGCTTAATCTGTTTCAACTTCGATCCTTTGTTCTGACTCTGATTCCTTTGTTCTGACCACGTGACTTAAAGTTGAGATGTTTTTTTTTTTGGTGGGCAAAAATCATCCAATGACTTAGTGGAGCGTGCACTTAACGAGCGGGACATAGTATCAAACATCATAGGTTAAGAACATCATAAACAACAAGTTTTGTTCTATTACTTTAAAAAAGTATTATATTTTAGTTCATCAGATTTTCATGCAAAAATAAAAATATTTTAAATTAACGTTCTAAATGTTACGAAGTCTATGCTGGCGTATCAATTTTCTAGTGTGATGAGTACACGAAAATAGTGCGAATGCTTGCCAGGTAGGTCTGATGACAATGTTTCGGAAGCCTGCTTACTATTAGTACAAAAACCGGGTGTAGGAGGCGTAGGTAGGTACAGCAAAATACAGAGTTGAAATGTGTTAGATAGAACAACGAAATCTTGAAGATTTGTTTTTGGTAAATGTATATAGTTATATTTTGCAAAAAGTCATAGAACAAAAGTTGTTGTTTATTATGTTCTTAACTAGCACTTAAGAGGTTGCTAGTGTTTTACAGATAACCCTTACGGAGCTTCGACTCCGACTCCGTTAAGTCGGAACTTCCGATATTATTACACTTTCGGTTCCGACTTCGGCTCCGATACTTTTAGATCGGATTATTCGGAGGTCGAAGCATAACATAGCGGCTGCGGGCGGTTATGTCGACTGTTCGACTGTTATACAGGTTCATACATGTTTTTTTGGAAACACACTATTTTCTTCATTAAAATGAACAAAAATTGACATAACAATGTTTTATTTGTCCATAAATAAAAAATCTCTCGCCTGCCACCACTTCTGACCCTCTTCCGCATCTGGTTCCGATTCCGGTTCCGATTCCGATTCCGACTCCGATGAATCAAATATAAAAACTCCGACTCCGCCTTCGGTTCCGATATAATTACCTCCGTTACATCCCTGCCCTGTATATAGCCTATCAGACTTCCACAACCCAGCTAGCAACTCGGCGTCGATGCTCAAGACTTTGGACCTGTAACGACTTTCAAAGATCTACGAATGACAATTGCGACCAACGGTTATACGTTGCTATACATTTCGCAATACCAGTATACCTATACAATCAATACACTCATTCATTCCCTCATTATACACTCAATTACTCAACAAAAAAATAAGGTCAGTTTTATTACGCAAACGTACCCGTAACTAGGCTATCGACGGGTCAACGACCGATAACAAGGATTCAATTTACACAATTTTTTATAGCATTATTTGTGTGGTGATAACATTCGCGTATGATGTCATTCGGTATCGCATTGGGTTGAGAGAAATGAATGTGGCGCAGAAATATTACACAATATGCAAATAGAATAATGCTCATTTAAAAAATTATAATTACAGTAAAAAAAAAATTAATAATAAAAACACTACGCTAATTACATAATTACAACTAACTAAAATATGGCGTCAAAAATCTCATCCACATCGCATCGCTGTCGACGGGTAATGTGCGCAAAAGACTGGCGATATTGCCATGCTGTATGGCAATGCTTGTTCTCTGTACAAAGTGGTCTTATGCGTCTCGCACCAGGTCATCGGTCTACCTTGTGGGAAGCCTACCAATGCTGCGTTTTCCGTTGTTTATATTTTTTTTCGGTGACAGATGACATCCCCTGCTCTTGAGCGGAGTGGGAGATAGTTTCAGACTCTTACTGACTAAAAAACCCACCCCGTTCCTTCTTGCCTTTCATACCGGAGCCGAGGCTCCTTTTCGGAAACAGGCTTCGACATAACTGGACCCCTACGATTGCTGACAACTTCTTGAGGCGCGCGGGAACAGAATGCACCGTCGACGACTTGGGCTCGGTCCGTACAGCCACCGGACGGTCAGACAGCGAGTTAGCTATTGCTCGCCCTCCGTAAGTCTGCGCCTACGGTGGCTGGAAATCGGGATCGTATTCCGGCGACGGCTGGGGCGTGTGTGCTGTTGCCTGTTTCTGTCGGCCTCCTTTGTTAGCATTAGTGTTCCGCAGAAGGATGCGACCGCCTGCCACTCCTCGCGTTTTCCGGTGCGCGGTTAACTTCTAGAACCTTTCAGCACAAAATAGATAGGTACAGAAGACAATCTCATGTATGCACTTCACTTTTTGTACTTACGCTTGGTGGACGCACACTAATGAGCGTTTGAGCGGGAAGCTGTTCGACAAGCGGGCCGAGGTGCTCCAAGATATCGTGCCCGTGAGCGTTGTCTATATGTGCGTTGCTCGAGCGCGCTTTGTATGTAGATTGGCTTCTGTACCTATATATTTTGTGCTTTCAGACCCATCGACTGTCCGTTCTACAAGCAATATGCTCTGTGTAAATAGTATTAGATAGTAATTATGCAAAGGTACACAATAACGTGTATACTAAAGTGTGCCTGCTTATCATAACTGTTCATTGCAATAGATAAGACACCGTAACTAAAACCGTTATGTGGTTATGCCCTCAATACACGGTATATATACATTTCAAATTACATAAATTAGGGAATATACATACACAACACAAACTAACACACACAAAAATAACACGACAAATATACTTACATGAAAAAGTGGAGAAAGTTTGTCTTTGTAACCGAGGCGGATTTCGCCCGAGCCGTAGGTGAGGTTGCTGAAAATACTGCAGTGATTATATTTTAACGTGTTTCAAACGAGTTTTTACGAAAAAATAAATTCAGTATTAATACATAATATATGAACAATCTTTTTGTAACCTAATCATTACTGGGTAGCAAAACGATTGTCTGGTGGTCTTTTTTGTCGTTTTATTTTTTATTTTTACGATAGTGCGTGGCACGAATATATGTTTTTTCTTTCTTTTTTAGGGATCTGAGGCCACAGGGTAAAACGGAATCCTATTACTATGACTTTACTGTACGGACATCTGTCTGTTTGTATGTCACATAGCTGCATCTCATGAACCGTGATAGATGGTAAGTTGAAATTTTCAGTTTTCTATACAAAGTTTGACAATATTCCTAACTTAGCAAACATATGTTTAAATGCTTCATTCACCAAATAACGACATACTTACCTAGTCATCTAATCTATTAAAACCACGGCAATATCGGTTCATGAGCGCACACACTAACACTAACTATAAGCAATATCTTGCCTAGCCTAAATGTAACACGTGCAGTCAGCCCACGCCAAACTAATCAGTCGAGATATGATCTGTTGCTGACAATTGCTGCGACACCGTCGACGTGGGCACTTATGTTGAAAGAAAGACTTTGAAATACCAATACTTCATCATCATTATCATCATCGGCTTTTTTAATGTTCCCACTGCTAGGACTCAAGCCTTCTCTCTAGGAGAGGGAATGGCTGTAATCCACCACGTGAATTTCACATGTCTTCGAATTTTTGGTTCTAGGACATGTCGGTTTCCGGCTTCAAGTTGCGCAGAAGTCAAATATCGGGCCTACTTAGTGGTATGAAGTGAGACGCGGGGGCGGGGAGCGTCAATGATTGGCTCGCCGCGCCATCGTGTCATAGACGTTACTTGTGATTCGTTCCCTGCGCTTGCTGCATGTATCTAACAGCGACGACATTTGGCTCGCCAATATATGGAATGCGCAAAGCGATCCCCACTCTGATGCCGAGCGCTCAAGATCCATGCCGATACCTGCACTTCATCATCATCAGCCTTTTTAATTTTCCCACTGCTGGAACTCAGGCCTCCTCTCTAGGAGAGGGAATTGGCCGTAACCTACCACGCGGGCCCAGCGTGGGTTGGTGAATGTCACATGTCTTCGAAGTTTTGGTTCTAGCACATGCCGGTTTTCTCACGATGTACATACTTACGTTCGATTAAACTAAAAATCCCGCTGATCGCCCCATACAAGGACACGGTAGTGCTCCGCCCAAGCAGGGTCCACCTCGCCCCTACGCTTCACCGTGTCTTCCAGGCGGTCCTCCCAAACTTACCATGTCAGTTCGGAACCTGCGTTATACGCTGTAATGCCTCTCCGGTCACTCCTCAGAGAGGGGACGTACCACCATTATTATGGCGTGCCCATTGATATCTCGGGCTGCGGGATTGTTCGAAAGTATGAACAATTTTTTTTTTTTTTATAGAAAACAGTAAAAGCGATTAACATGCGTGAATTACGTATCTTCAATCGAAGCTTCATTCGCCCGTCATTTGAAATGATAATTCTCGTGCTTACTTAAATATTTTAAATCGCAATTGACCGTTTCGGAGACCCTTAAAAAACCACTCAATAGCCAAACTTGCATCTACTAACAAGACTATATATTAACAGGGTTTCTAAGTTTCAACAGTCATAAATGTTTTGCAAGAGGCTTCAGTTGCGACTGTGTTCAGAAAAAAAATCATTGACACACCTCTTTCCAAATTTAACACTTATAAGTCGTGCCTACCAACTTTTTCACTAACAATTTCATAACACAAAGCTACACCCTAGCTAAACATTTTGTAACAACGCAATTTAAACTAATTCGAAAAGAATAAACAATCACGTGCGTAATGAATGAACGCACAATTCGCTCTATGACGTCAGAACCAACAAAAACTTCCTAAAATTATGTCAAAAACAAAAGACGTTTGATGACGTCAGTAAGAAAAATTTCGAAATAAAAATTTGAATTTCGAACAGGTAATGTTCCTTGCGTAAGTAAAAGTTTCGGGACTTTATGACGCGTGTTTTAAAACGTGATGTGTAATCACGGGTCAGATGGTGTCTGTAATGTGAATACACACACTGATTCATCGGATGGATAGCTTGGGAAATTCAACTGAAAAAAAATGAAACTTAAAAAAAAAAAAAATGTTCTTTTTTTTCAAGTTTAAAAATTTATTTGACACTAGCTTCTGCCAGCGACTTCGTACGCGGATCCTGTTGCTTATTCCGTCGAGTAATTTCTCCCGTTTCCCCAACATTTCCCTTCACTGCTCTGCTCCTATTGATCGTAGCGTGATGCTATAACCTGCCCAGGAGTATGAAGAATGGTTGTACCAAGTTTCGTTAAAATCCATCGAGTAGTTTTTGTTTCTATAAAGAACATACAGACAGACAGACAGACAGACAGACAGACAGACAGACAGACAGACAAAAATTGTACTGTTTGCATTTTTGGCATCAGTATCGATCACTAATCACCCCCTGATAGTTATTTTGGAAATATATTTCATGTACAGAATTGACCTCCCTACAGATTTATTATAAGTATAGATTTCGAAGCACTTTGGCGAGCAATAACCAGCTCGCCATCCGGTCGTCTGGTAACCGTCCACAACAAGTCCAAGTCGTCATCGGTGCGTATTGTTCTACGCGCACTTCAGGGAGGTGACAGCAAAACCTTATGAGCCCAGCAGGGTCGAAACTTACTGGGACCATAAGTTCGCTTGATTTCTTACCACAAATTTTTTCAATACACTTACATGAAAATCCACTCTTATCCCGCCGCTTTTAGGCACGCAATATACAGTTTTCCGCACTAGTGCAGAAAAGTGCGCGTGCTCTCCCCGTCACAATTTTATTACATTTATCGTATCACGAGTCGCTGGTCAACCCACATTTATTATTATTATATAAAAAAGTCGTTTGATACACGTGAAAATTTAACACTGCAACTCTCGGCTCCATAACACTTTCGGCTACGGCTCGTGCGAATTCCTCCTCGGTCGCAAAGACAAACTTTCTGCACTTGCATCAAAATGTAATGTACGTTGGGCATAGGGGTAAGAACGTATACCTAAATATAAATTATACCACTTATTAAGTTTTATTCTTAGTGTTTGACTAACACTAAGAATAAAAAAAGAAATATTGCGTGCAGCCTCATTATGTCCACCTAGCCCAGCAATGTGGCTGGCATTAAAAATAAAACTAAATAAGTGGTATAATTTATATTTCTTACCCCAAACCACCTTCATGCAACAAAAAAGTACACAAGCAGACTTAATGCCATAGACATTCTCTACCTGTCAACCTAGGGTAGTGCAGAGACTACTGTTCCGTGGCAGAGACAATATGGCAGATATATTATTACATTTTGATGCAAGTGCACAGCAGCTTTCCACACTCTAAATCAGTATGTCACAGTATAATATCCTATTATAATCCCGTATTCATGGTCGGGGTAATTGTACGAAATGCCCGGGCAGTGTGGAATTGTAAATTATATTTGACATGTCTTGTGTCGCATAATGGGTTTAAATTGTCTATAGATCACGTGTCTATGCCCGTGTACCATAAAGAAAGGTGCGTTTAGTTTAGTGTATTATGTAAAAGTCAGTTATGATACTGAGGTTATAGGTAACTATAAAAGTTTTGGGATAAGACAATAGACGGTTACGTTAAATATCAATGGAATTGAAGATTTTGTGAGGTTATTTGGTTCACGGTTCATTATCGTCACCTTTGTGACTTTGTCCTATGACACTTGGGGCTAACGCAATGCTGAGGAGTCGTTCAGATTGGTAGCTGAAAAAAAAAACGGATTATTGCATAGTCATCAATCTTTGATGGGTGTGCAAAGTTTAAAGAAAATCTGATTGCCCAAAGTTGGGCAAAAACGAACTTAAAGGCGTTGATTACAAAAAAAAAACAAATAGTTTAAGCTTTTTTTTTTGTCGACGGGGAAAATCATCTTTGACGGAACCCGCTCTTGGGTGGAGCGGGAGACAGTGTCAGACTCTTACTGACTAAAAACCCCGCGCCGTTCCTTCTAGCCTTCATACCGGGGCACGAGTTCCCTTTCGGACAACCCTGTCCCCAGTAGGCTTCGACCCAGCTGGGCCCCTCCTGTTGCTGACAACTCCTTGAGGCGCGCGGGATAGTTGAAGCTAAAACACGGGTATTGTTTAGAATTTTTTTATTTTATTATAAGTATGACATTTATTTTAGTGATATTTTAATTTTTTTCATGACTTTTTAATTCTTAATTCATGAATCCCCAAGCGACCACCGGTGGCCGCGCATCTATTGTCTTACTATTGTGTCTCTAATTGACGGTATCTGAAGGGTTAATCAATGACATTCAATTTAGTGACAACTGTAAATTAATTTAATCTTTTTTTACTGTAAGAATATCTGCCTGGCGATTTGCAAGAAGACTCAATGAAAGGTTTAGATATATTATCTGTTTTATATTTACTATAATTTGTTTTACATAATTTGTACCTAATGTAATCAGTGTAATTGGCATTTTGTCGTTCTAGTTAAATAAATTAATTAATAGGCTGAACATAGCCAGGACACATTGCTCGCAAGGACTGAAAAGTTCCGCAGTGGCATCCGAGCACTGTAAAACGCAACGTTGGTAAGCCTCCCACAAAGTTGATGCGAGACGTATAGGACCGTTCGTTGTGTCGACATTTGAGGGAGGCCTATGTCCAACAGTGGACGTTTTTCGGTTGAAATGATGATGATAATGAAATAAATCGTATTTATTTCAAATCGTAAAGAAAAACAGTCTAAAAAGAAATTCTATCGCCCCCACACACTACTCGACAAATTGATTCAAATAAAATGTAAAATGGATTCATAAAGGAATAAATGCATGGGGTATAGCCGCCACGTGCCGTAGTGTATGGCGTGGTATCCAATTATGGGTGAATGTAAGGCAGGTCATACATATACATACATACATGTTTGAGTATTCTTATCATTTGAATTGGATTTACATCTCTATTTTATACTACGTCGGAAAAAGTTAAGTGTTTGCGATCTTTGGCGTAGGGAATCTAGACAGACAGTTTTTTTTTATTTTTATTATTGTGTATTGGGTATGAGAAGTGATATGAAAGAAAAGGAAGTTAGTGATAGCATGACGAGTGACAGGACAGAATGGAAGAAAAAAACGTGTTGCGCCGACCCCAAATAAAACGGGACAAGGGCAGGAAGATGATGATTAGGTCGCGTTTGACCACTATTTCAGCTGTTGGAAAACGATGATGTAGCCGACGATGGAGCACGCTTGCCTAGAAGCAACCTTTTCACTCTTGACTTAAATACCCTCTTTTTTGGGTGGGCAAAAATCATCCAATGACAAAACCCGCTCTTAGGTGGAGCGGGAGATAGCGTCAGACTCTTACTGACTACTGATTAAAAACCCACCCCGTTCCTTCTAGCCTCACACCGGGGATCGAGTTCCTTCCGGATTACCCTGGCCCCAGTAGGCTTCGACCCAGCTGGACCCCTCCTGTTCTTAAATACCCCTAGGTTATAGCTATCAGGAAACACAGACTCTGGCAGGGAATTCCAGTCCTTAGCTGTACGGATAATGAATGTGTTTCCAAAACGTTTTGTACGTTATGGGTGGGATGTCCACCATATCTAGTTTTTGTGTATGAAATGAATTGTTTTTTTCTTTTAAGCCTATAATCATATTATAAGTAGATCCGCGTTCGCCTCCTTCTGAAAGCAGTAATGCTAGCAAAGGAAACCGACATCCTCATGTCCCAAATCGCCAGGACCCCAATATCGAACAACAATCACCGTAGGCGTGGTATAACGAGCAATGGGTGGCTCATCGTCCGGTAACCCTCCAGATCGAGACTAAGTCATCGACGGTGCGGAGTGTTGCACCTGCACCTCAAAAAGATTGACTTCTAAAAGGAAAACCCATGGTCCTAGAACGCAAAGAGCAACTAAAGGATACAGGTGTGATTTTAGTTAGTAAGTCTCGGACACCCTTTTGCTCGCCTCTAGAGTAGAAGAATTCTTTGGAAGAGTACCTCAAAAAAAACCGAGTAATAAAATATTTAACTACTAGGTTTTGCCCGTAGCATCGCCTGGGTACATAAAGCATAGCCTATGTCACTAAGGAATAAAACGGCTTTCTATCGGTGAAAAAAATTTTGCAATCGGACCAGTACTTTCAGAGATTAACTCCTACAAACAAAAAAAAAACCTAACCTCTTTATAACATAAGTGTACCATCACAAACTATAAAACAATAACTATACCCGTCCTATTCCAACCTAAACACGTTTCTTGCCGCTAAACTAGTTTAGATCTAGCTCACAAGATGCGCAGGATTCACTCTATACCCACCTGGACTATAACGGTTACCCTGTAATCCTAGTGACATAAAAATATTACCACCTGGCGATCCGTAATTATGGGTAAGGACGACATAAAATAGATAGGTACAGAAGTCAATCTCATGTATGTACTTCACTTTTCATACCTACGCTCGGCGATCGCGCTAGGGTTAGCGCATGGCGGTGAATTGTCCGAGTGTGACCGGGCGCGGTGATAAATGCCTACCTAATCTGAACCCTGCGCTAATTCCAACCAACTAAAATCAGACTAAAATATGGCGTCAAATAATTAAAACATTTTTTATAAAAAAAAATAACCGACTGCACAAAAAAATTGATTTGAACTTGAGGAGTTTCCTTCGATTTTGCCAAGATTCCATCATCAGATCCCAACTTAGTGACTATGAGACCTTTTGGAAAGTATACCCTTTCCAACATAAAAATAATCTTTCAATTCGGTTTGCAAGCAACGAAGTTATGCGCGAACAAACATAGAAAAAAATACAAACATCCAAATTGAAAACCTCCTCCTTTGTTAGAAGTCAGTTAAAAACTCTTCCACATCGCTGTCGAATGGTAATGTGCCCCAAAGACTGGCGGCATTGCACCCTGTACAGCAAACATCCTCAGAAGTCTCAAACGGATAGCACTTGAGCTCCCGTTGAGCTGAATTGAGCTGAATTGATATCGTGTTCGTGTGCGTTGTCTATGTGTGCGTTGCTCGAGCGCGCCTTGTATGTAGATTGACTTCTGTACCTATCTATTTTGTGGTAAGAAGCTATGTTATAATGGGGTTGTTTTTTGTAGTATGTAATGTTTTATGCAAGTTACATGTTGCTTTAGTTAATCTAATAAAATTCTATGCTTACTTATTCGGTTAACAGTTAGATCTAAACATAGTTCTGTAATTTAGAACCCTATGGGAGACCAGTGTCATATTGATACAAGTGGAGGAAGTTTGTGATTGTGATCAAGGTGGAATCCGCCTAAGCAATAGACGACGATGTTATGGAGCCGAGTGTTTCAATGGCTTTTTACGTGTGTCTAACGACGTTTTTCAATACACTTAAAAAGATATAAAAAAGGGGGTTGAAACGCGACCCGTGGGGGTTAATAAATCAATTCGTTGTAAATTACAGTAGCACTCTATAATTTACAACGAATTGATTTATGAAAACCTTCTTGATAACAATAATAATATAAACCCTTTATTCAGACACGAATATGTTAACATAAAATAAACATAATACGACTCTGCTGAGTCGATGACACCTCCAATTTGGTCTGCTAGCCCAATTCTGGCAAAAGGCCTCCTCCATTTCTCTCCACTCCATTCTGTTCACCGCTTTTCTAGTCTATGTTTTCCCCTCTATTGCCTTTATCTCGTCTTCCCATCTTCGAAACTGTCTGCCCCGCTTTCTTTATCTGTTTCTTGGGTACCAGAACTACCCTCCAAGCAGATAACTATAAAACAAGTCTAAGTACGTCCAGATCGTACCCCATCAATTAAACAAAACTCAACACACTTTAAAATAATTGTACCACCAACATTCTACTAAGAAAAAAAAACTCTCCCATCGATTCTAGGTCTCTAGGGCCTAAAGAACACAAGTACTAGCCTGGGTAATTGAAGACTATTTAACAGGGGCACAAAAAGTGGTCTGTACTACACAATACAGGGCAGGTGGGCGAGTAGCATAACAATCTAGGTCGTTTAGAAGGGACGAGACGGGGACGATACGATGTTTAAAGACCTGTAAGTATTTAAACAGGAATACCTGGAAACTCCCCGTCCGACGAATCGAGTTTAAACGTTATCAGACGGCCGCACGGCAAGCTACCGATTGCTCGCCGTTCTCAAGTTCGCGCCTGTCCATAATTTCGATGCCCGTGATGTCTCATGCGGCGACTGGTTCAGTCACCAGTTTACTCGCATTATTTGATGAAGGAGGTCCCTGTTCCTCATTTGGCCTGTTGATCTAGCAGTTAATTAGCCCTGACTGCTATGCCGGCGGTCGTGGGTTTGAACCCCAGCCAGGACAAATGTTTGTGTGATGAACATGACCATTTGTTCTGTGTCTGGGTGTAATTTATCAATATATGTATATATTTAGAAATATACAAGTATGTTTATCTGTTGTCTAGTACTCTTAACACAGGCCCTGCTTAGTTTGGGACTAGACGGCGTTGTCTGATAGTTGTGTAATATTATTATTATTTCTTCTCGCCCTATACCATACCCTGAATCAGAACCGTATGCGAAAGGTCAACGACATCACGGTACTCCGCCCAAGCGGGACAGACTCCCTCTTTTCTTCCTCCGTTTGATCCGCATAATGGTTTCGCTTTTCTAGACCCTGCAATAGATAAAAACATATGACTAATGCTCTACAAGTCTACTAGTCTAATTTTTTTTTCTACTGACGTTTAAAAAAAAATCTTTTTAGTATGACATTTGTACACAAACACCGCGTGATTGGCGTGTCAAATTCCTGATTGTCATGACACCGCTGACATCACACCGACTGATTGACAGCAGTTACTATCATACAACTTACTCCATCGTGATTGATGGCAAAATACAACTGAGGTTATGTTGCCATCGACGTTTTATTGAATGGCTGTTGTTAAATGGCTGTGAATTTTTTGTATCACAATATTATTAGATAAGGAAAAGTTTGTTTGTTACCGTCATGTTCAAACTCCTGAAATACATACACACTTCCTACTTTTTTACACCACCTAACTGGTGTGTGATCGATAATGCCCTTTATTATGTCATACAACCTTCAATCTCCTCTCATCTCATCGATCAATTCAAGGCAATAAAGAGATTTGAATTTGGAACGTTAAAACCATTTGAAATAAAATCTGAAAAAGTAAATTAGGCTAGTTAGTTAAAAATAAAACTGGCCACTAGCAACAAAAAAAAATGAAATGTGGTTACCTACTATTGTGTATCTAAAAAAAAATGAAAGAGCAGAGCGTTACAGAAAATTAAAACTAGTGAAATTGGTCTGTTTCAAATCTCAAAATATGTCAAGCTAGAGTTATCATTGTCTACTTTACAAATATACTTATGTTCCGCCCGCGGCTTCGCCCGCGTGGACTACAGTTTATATCGCGCGGGCAGAGACCCGTGCTCAGCAGTGGAATTATAGGTAGCCTATGTGTTATTCCAGTGTCTCTTCTACCTACCTACCAAATTTGATCTAAATCCGTTCAGTAGTTTTTGCGTGAAAGCGTAACAGACAGACAGACAGAGTTACTTTCGCATTTATAATATTAGTAGGGATAGTAGGGATAATAGTAGGGATAGTAGGTAGATTAGAGACTTAAATCCCTATTATTATAATAGGGATTTAAGTCTCTAATCTCACAGAAGGTGTAAAATGTAAAGTATTCAACACGGGCTATATTACTCGAAACTTCCTCGCAGTGCTGCAGGACTAACTTATATAAATCCCTCACTGCGTTCGGGATTAAAACTTAGCAACCTTTGTTTCATTTGAAATTCAACATGCCACTGGAAACACAAAACACAAAAAAACTCAACGAAAAAAAAATCGGGCGCTCCATACCATAGATATAAGAATCTATGCTCCATACAAACTGTCCAATCAAGTTTTTAATTTTGTATGGTGAGTCTCGGGTTGTCCGAAAGGAAGCTCAAGCCTTGGTTTGAAGGCTAGAAGGAACAGGATGGATTTTTAGTCAGTAAGAGTCTGACACTATCTCCCGCTCCACCAAAAAAAAAGCTGATTTTTTTTTCGTTTCCTGAAAAAACGTCTTGTTTGTGGTTGTTCAGTTTCGTTTACTGAGCAAGCCCTTATAGTTTGCGGAGGGCTGTCCCTTACACCTTGTATGTAATGTCAAATAATCGTGCCTTATAAGAGGTAGTACCACAGATTATGCGGTGTAACGGTACCCAGCCAGATGCCAGGTGCTAGCCGTAATTAAAAATAAAGAACCGAGCACTATGCGACCAGCGATGAGCTCTACGTGAACGATGTAATACCTCCTAACAACTGGTTTTATAAGCATTTTTATTGATTTTTATTACTTATATAAATGGGGGCTTTTTATTGTGTACATACTATGTGGAATTAAATTCCATAAAGATTATTTTTGAACGTAGATTTTTTTTTAAATATGGGTAGGCTCGCGCTTGACATAATGGTAAGCGATGATGTGGCCGTTTCACTCTTGTTTTAAAGACCCCTAGGTTATAGTTATTACTTAGAATAATTTGTGACCTTTCATGATATTCATATAAAGATTCTGTTCCATTGATGCATCCTTTTTGTTTCTTTGAGATGTGAGATCATCAAATGACTTCCTCCGCTCTAGGATTTATTTATTTCTAATAAATAAATTTTATTAATTCATTAATTTATTTTTATTTATTTATTAGTTTTTTTAAGGATCACCGACGAGTGTTACAAAATAAAATAAAAATTGGCAATGGCATGGTTGTGATGTGTCTTTTGTTCTGTGTCTGGGAGTAATTTATTTATGTATAGTATGTATGTATTTAGAAATATATTTGTATGTTTATTAGTTGTCTAATACTCATATCAGCTGCTCCGCTTATTTTGGTACTAGATGGCGCTGTGTGAAAATTTGTAGACTCGGGCCTGTCATTGCCGGACTTCCAGACTGCGAGCTACCTATTGCTCGTCATCAGCAAGCCCACATCAACGGTGGCTGGAAATCCCTCTGTGACTCCCGGCGGCAGGGTTATGTATGTCCGTTCCCACACGCTATTACACGCTATTATTCCGTCTAGAGAGCAGTGATGGCCGAGTGGTAATAGCTCCGACTTACGAGCTATAGTTGGCAGGTTCAAACCCTGCCAGGCGTATTACTTTGAGTAATTTATTTCATTACCACTGCTCTCAAAACGGTGAAGGAAAACATTGTGAGGAAACCATGTATGTCCTAGAACCAAAAATTCGAAGACATGTGACACTCACTAACCCGCACTGGGCCCGCAAGTTGGATTACGGCCCATTCCCTCTTCTAGAAAGGAGGCCTGAATCCTAGTTGTGCTGAATCCATGTGTATATATAGGACGTAGTATGTAGGACGAAAAGATACCGCGTAGCTTGAAATAACATTCATCAACAGTAATTCAAACCTCGAGTCGCTCGTCCAAGGGTATGGTGAGGTAGACCGGGACGTAACACATCGGATCAACGCAGGATTGATGTAATGGCGACAGGTCACGGGAACCACTTGTGACCCACGGATGCCCCTCAAGTTGAAGGGCTAAATCTACAAGTCCGCAATAAGGCCTGTCGTATTGTATGGATCAGAATGTTGGTCTGTGAAAAAGAAGGATGAAAAAAGATTGCATGTAGCAGAGATGAGAATGTTAAGATGGATGTGTGGTGTGACGAGAATGGATAAAGTGAGAAATGAATATATTAGGGGAAGTTTAAAAGTGGCGCCAGTGACTGAAACGTTGAAAGGGAATCGTCTGTCTTGGTATGGTCATGTGAAAAAGAGGGACGAAACGCATGTTGCTAAAAAAGTTATGAGTTTACATGTGGATGTATGTAGGGGGAGAGGGAGGCCAAAGAAAAGATGGATGAATTGTGTGAGAAGTGATATGAAAGAAAAGGTAGTTAGTGATAGCGTGACGAGTGACAGGACATAATGGAAGAAAAAAACGTGTTGCGCCGACCCCAAATAAAACGCGACAAGGGCGGGAAGATGATGATAACAGTAATTCAAAGAATTGAGGTTTCTATATTTTTACATAATAAGGATTAATTTATATTTGTTTCAAACAATAAAATAATTATTTCTAGATATAAACTTAAATTAATTAAAACTAACTTAAAAAATTAAAATAAAACCCTAGAGAACTAAAATAAAAAAATAAACAATTTAGAGTAAGGCGTCGAAAAATTCCTCCGCATCGCTGTCGACTGGTAATGTACCCAAAAGGCTGGCGGCATTGCCACGCTGAATGGCAATGCTTATCCTTTGACCGAAGTAAAAGCCAGCCTTTGGGTCACGCGAAGAATTGACAAATATAGACATAATAATTAGTACGTGGTTTCATGAGGATATTAAATACGACTGCACTTTACAATGCAATTCCAATTATTTAATGATTTTATTCCTATATCCTTGAAATGACCCTTTGGGTCGCGTAAACATCTAAATATAGTAACTATTCATAAATATATTAATCATCATCATCATCATATCAGCCGAAATATGTCCACTGCTGGACATAGGCCTCCCCCAAGCGTCGCCACAACGACCGGTCCTGTGCGTCACGCATCCATCGGATTCCCGCGACCCTGACCAGATCATCGGCCCACTTTGTAGGAGGCCTTCCAACGCTACGTCTTCAGGTACGAGGTCGTCACTCCAGAACCTTTCGGCACCATCTGTTCTGCGAGCAATGTGCCCTGCCCATTGCCACTTAAGTTTGGTGATTCTTCTTTTACGTATATAGAAGATTTATACGAACTGAAGAGAAGAGTATGTACTAACGCATATTAAAAAAAAATTCTGGGAGTCAAAAAAATCATCCAATCGCTGTCAATAGCAACAGTCCGCAACGCAGCACTGCCACGCGCGATGGCAATGAGGATTCCTTTAAATTATTTGTAAGTATCTATAATAAAGTTACGAATTTATATAGCATAGTCAGCCTTGTAACGTTCCCACTGTTGGGCCTCCTCCCTAGGAGAGGAAATGGGCCGTAATCCACCACGCGGGCCCAGTGTGGGTTGATGAATCTGAATCACATCTCACATTTGCTTGAAATGTTTGCTTCTAGGACGTGCGGCGATTTTTTCCTTCACGGTTTTGAGAGCAGTGGTGATGAAAAAAATTACAGAAAGTAATGCGCCTGGCTGGGATTGAACCCGCGTCCTGCAAATTGTAAGTCGAGGCCGTCACTGCTCTCCTTATGAATCTGTAAATACGTAAATAAAAATAAATACAAATATCTGTAAAAATTATAGAGACATTATTTTTTATTATCTTGCGTTCGACCACTATCTCACCTGATGGTAAGCGACGATGTGGTCGACGATGGAACACGGTTGCATAGAAATAACCTATTCACTCTTGACTTAAAGACCTCTAAGTTGTAGCTATCAGGAAACACACACTACGGCAGGGAATTCCACTCCTTGGCTGTAAAAAAAACTTAAAAAATAAAATAGATACGCGCTAGACCATCACTAAACAAAAACCGCGATAAAGACGCAATTTCACTTACGCAGTTAAAAGCTAACAAACCTAACCAGCCTAACGGTGTAAGAATGGTGCGTTACATAAACAGCGCGCTGCATCGCCCTTGGCGGCTGGGCAGCGACCCCGCCGCCTCAAGGTCGAGCACGCACACTCGTGCGTGCGCTCGTGTGCGAATCTTAGGGTTGCGATTCTTTAGCGCGCCGTAAAAGTTGAATGCACTTTTTGTTTGGCTCGGGTGGAATATTTTTGTACTTTATATTTTTTGTATTTTGAATTATCGCTGCATTTACTAGGTAGTAAATTCATAAACTAAAAGAAAAACGTTATATTTCAAATAGTAATACCATATCTAGGACAACGAATGTAAAAAACTTGTCTAAATGTAATAAAAATTGATGTTTTTGACATATCGAAACTACAATGTGAATGCGCCTTGCTTTCACATTGCAGATAATTTTTTTCCTAAAAAATACGGGAAATTCCCTAGTTAAATAATTATTTGCAACAAAGAACAACAGTGGTTAAAATTAACAATGGGTACTACATATCTATGTCCTACACAGGGAAAAGTTTATTTTGAATTAAGTACTTATGTAATTTTACTTTACGGATAATTTAGTTATAATAATACATTATGAATTGAAAATCACGATGTGGTTTATGAATCTATATTAGGTAGTAAACGGTGTATTATTAGTAATGATTTAAAAATATTTTTAATTCTGTGACTACAAAAACATTATGTGTACGAGTAACTAATAACGATTTTCCCACAACAACATTACATTACGCATATTGTAATAATACCCATTGTTCAAAACAAACTGTTCACGTAATAAACATATTTATTTGTTACCAACTTTTCATTAAATAAAAATATCGCATGTAGATAATATTGAAACCTCGATTTGAATAGAATTAGGTACATCAATATTGAAAAACAAAAAATTCGCAGACATCCAAACGCGTAAATCAGGCACACCCTTTACGCCCTACACATCAAATATTGCAACCTAAACCGTCCACCACTTTACAAAGACCTTTGCATTTCCATTGAAATGGTTTCATCCCTTCAAATTTTCAAGACACTAGAGGGAGGGGGTCTCAAGTTAAAGTGGTCGACACACTCACACATTGAAAACATGCATAAATAAAATGTCTGTTAATGTGTGTGTGAAGGAAAATCTTAAGACTATTTTTGTTATAAAAGGGAGATGTTAATCATCAGACGTTTTAACAAAGGCGTGCTTACTTTGGAAATACTTGGTTTTGGATTTCAATCGGAGAAGTATTAACCCAGTGGTAACAGCTCCGACTTGTTTTGTGGGTTTGGTTGTGGGTTTAAACCCAGATAGGTATTCTGGCAACTGTAGGCGCAGGCTTGCAGACAGCGAGCAATGCGGAGCTCGCTTAACGACCGTCCGATAACCGTACGGACCAAGCCCAAATCAACCGTTCCTACGGTCCTCTACCCTGCAGGGTCGAAGCCTACTGGGGCCAAGGGTCTGCTTCTAAAAGTAAGGCTCAGTCCTGGTATGAAAGGCAACGAAGGAACGGGATGGGTTTTTTAGCCAGTAAAAGTATGACACTATCTCCCGCTCCGCCCAAGAGGAAGGATGTCATTGGATGATTTTTACCCACCAAAAAAACTGAGATATCTGGTATTTACTTCGTAACACGTCCGCCCAACGTATGTCTGTTCCGCGGTATCTCGCGGCGCATAATTTTATATTGTATGTCCGCTTACTTTCGTCTTTCTATCTTTCTACCATTCCTTCAGTCTCTTCTGTGACTGTGACGAATAAACTTTCTTCTCCTTCTTCTTCTTGTGTACTTCGGACTTTCACTCTTTCTCTTTCGGCGGCTTTCATTCGTGTAACTTATTTCATCACTACTGCCCCCCTAGCCAAGCTACAACCTTTTCGCTTGCGTTGAACGCCTCGAGTTGACCTTGCCGCCAGTTCTTTTGTTCTGACCACGTGGCTGAGCGTTGAGACGACGTCGTTCCCGTACATTTGAAGCATTCTACTAACGTTAACTATTACAGATTAGCAACTTGGCTAGGGGTACTGGTCTTAACTAAACGGTAGAGGAAAACGTCAATAGGAAACTGGCATATCCTAGAACCAAAAACTCAAAATCGTACAAGTTTTTGGCTTCCTTCACATACTAACAATGATATATGAGATACTAGCTTTTGCCCGCGTACATAATCCCAGGATAAAAAGTATCCTATGTGTTATTCTGGGATATGGTCTACTCGTGTACCAAGTTTCATCGAGATCCGTTCAGTAGTTTTTGCGTGAAAGAGTAACAAACATCCATACATCCATCAATACATACAAACTTTCGCATTTATAATATTAGTAGGAAGTAGGATTAAAAGGTATTCTAAGGAAATATACGTTACGCGCTAAAAATGCAATCAGAAAACCTGGACTCTGTGTGTACACAACTACATCATCATCATCATTTCAGCCAATAAACGTCCACTGTTGGACATAGGCCTCCTTCAATTGTCGTTCGCACAGGATCGTTCATTGTGGCACAACTACAGGCACGAGTGAAATGTCATTCATTATAATTTGTTTTTATATCATTTGTACAACGCATAAAGGCGACGATAAATTGCGCATGTTCTTCTTGACTGCACGTGTGTTACTGAAAAACGCACAAGAACTAGGTATCTCCAATTCCCATAAGGCCTGCGTTCACTTGAGACACGACATCTTAGACAAGACTGTTTTGTCTGCAACACGGGGCGCTAGGTCCGTTGATAAAATATTGATTATATTTTAGCAGTACTCAAACAGCTGAACATTTAAGTATGTATTTTGAAACCTCTTGAGAAATATTGGTAAGCTTAATCCTCTTAACCTTAATCCCACTTAAAACAAAAAATAATATTTTAGCGCATCACGCCCGTTTTTGAGAGCAGTAGTGGCTGAGTGGCAATGGCTCCGACTTACGAGTTGTAGGTCGCGGGTTCAAACCCTACGAGGCGCATTAGAAAGAAGAAAGAAACAAAAACATTTTATTTGCCGGAATGGCCAAAAAGTATTTACAATTTTTTTTTTAAGTGCATTTAAAAAAGCATGCGCCACTTCCGAGCAAAAGGGCCGAACGCTCAGCATAATGCCGAGTCCACAGCGTTAAAAGCGGTGGGTCTACGGCGCTGGTTTTCAGCGTGGGCCGTAAAAAAAATGACAGAGACGTGGGCACGCAGTGCAGTGTGCCAAAAAAATTTTTTAAGAAGTAAAATTCAATAAATAAAATTGTCGTAGGAAAAAAGAAAAATATGCAAAATAAATAAAGAATCATTATGTAATTTATTATATGTAATTTAATTATATGTAATTTATTTCATTAGGTACCACTGCTCTCGAAACGGTGAAGGAAACCGGCATGTTCTAGAACCAAACATTCGAAGACATGTGACATTCTCCAACCCGCACTGAGTCCGCGTGGTGGATAGCGGCCCAATACCTCTCCTAGAAAGGAGGCCTGGATCCCAGCAGTGAGAATATTAGAAAGGCTGCTGATGATGATGATGACGCCCGTTTATGTGACTAAGTGAAATTAAGCCATGGGGCTTGAATTTAGCGGTCCACGCGTTGGAGACGAATCATCTTCTGCTGTTTCGAAAATATAAAAATACAAATAATATTATCTATTTAAAAATTATATATATATATATATATTCCACAACTATCACACAACGCCGTGTAGTCCCAAGCTAAGCGGAGCTTGTGTTATGGGTACTAGACAACTGATAAACATACTTATATATTTCTAAATACATACAATACATACATACAGAACAAATGATTATGCTCATCACACAAACATTTGTCCTGGGTGGGAATCGAACCCACGACCTCCGGCATAGCAGTCAGGGTCACTAACCACTAGACCAACAGGCCAGTCAATTAGTACCTATAGATACAGTAGGTATAAATAATATACTTAGATTTTGCAACAACACACCGTGATCAATCATGTGCAGAAAAGCACATTGCCAGTCATGCGACTTATGTACTAAAACTGTTTTCTGCAAACATAATCACCAGTTTAACAATTCTAATCAACATTTTACAAACGACCAGCTCAAAATGGCCGCCGCGAAACGTCAAACGCATTTCAAATTTAGAACGTTAACTTTTTTTTCACGGGGCTGTTTGCGTTGGTTTTTCCGAAGTAAAAGGAATGTGAAAATGTCGTTCTAGATAAGGATTGAATAGCACGTTTTCAGTCGTGCGTTTTTCATGATATTGGTATTGTTGAAAAATGAAGGAATTTCAGCGCAACAAAGGTTGCGATTGTAGTTTACGACATGGCGTTTTATTCAACTTTTTCTCGATACTAAGCATAATATTGTCGAGGTAATACAAAACACGGATGTTTGGACTTTTGTGGTCTTTGTACTATTAGACGTAGTTTTTCTGTCGCGAATGGAAAAATTTGTGAATGAATGATTCTTTGAATGGAAAAATTTGACTAGTTTGTTACGTTTTGTAGATGATGTATATTATTCTTCTCGAATTTTGACCCCTGAGTTTGTTTCGGAGTTTCTTCTCAAGGTAGTATGATGGGAAACACCGGCCTTATCTAGTTTAAACTGACGAAAAAAAAAATTTACGTGTAAAAGTGAATGTGGTTTTTTAAAAACTACTTTAAAAAAAAAAGAATCGATGTTTTTCTCTTCCCTCAGTTTTTGGGCCCAGTAGGTTGCCAAGTTTATAGCGGCGTTAGTGGCGTTTTGAAGGTCCTCCAAAGTACAGGTGAAGGGACACTTTGGGCCCTCTAACAAATGGGCCATCGTCTGGTTAGGAGCACCGCACTCACACTGGGTATGGAAAGCGTCTATAATCCCCCACTTTACTTGTTTTTTTTTATTGTGGGAATATCACCTAATGACCACCCTCGCTCTAAGGCGGGGCGGGAGCTAGTGTCAGACTCTTACTGATTAAAAACCCGCCCCGTTCCTTCAAGCCTTCATACCGGGGTTCGAGTTTCCTTTTGAATAACCCTGGCCCCAGTAGGCTTCGACCCAGCTGGGCCCCTCCTGTTGCTGACAACTCCTTGAGGCGCGCGGGAACAGTGCGCGCCGTCGACGTCCCAATACGCCAGGTTCTGTTTGCAACGGTTAAGTACATTATTTGCGTTTAATGTGTTATCATTGGAATGTTGAATTTTTTTATTTTAAGTAATCAATAGTTTAGTTAATTTTTTTATTGTTGTTAGTCTGTGCGAGTCACGAATAAATGTTTTTCTTTTCTCCTTTCCTTCAAAAGTTTGTCAATCCTCTCGCTCAACCTAGAGCGGAACAAACTTGCCGGAAATAATACAATGTACCCACAAAATCTTACATCCAGATGTACGTCATCTTTGACCTTTAACAGATACACAATGCATGTTCATCTGAGTAACGAGGAGCAGTGAACTAGCAAGGTTGTCGGTTCGATTTCAGTTAGCGAATTTTACTCGTCGCGTCATCAAATGTAAAATTAAAGGTAATAAATATTGTAATGTGAGTAATACATGTTAGTGACGTAATCTTTAACATTGAGAATGCAAAATGCAATGTATTACCCGCAAATCTTGATACTGAGCTTTGAGATTCCCTGCCGGAATCTGTGTTTCCTGATAGCTTTAACTTAGGGGTATTTTAGTCAAGAGTGAATATTTTACAACAGATGGCCGTTGGGGCCGAGGGGTTCTGGAGTGGCGACCTCGTACTGGAAGACGCAGCGTCGGAAGGCCTCCTACAAGGTGGACCGATGACCTGGTGAGGGTTGCGGGAAACCGATGGATGCGAGACGCACAGGATCGATCATTGTGGCGACACTTAGGGGAGGCCTACGTCCAACAGTGGACGTCTGTCAGCTGAAATGATGATGATGATGATAAATATTTTACTTCCAGGCAAGCGTGCTCCATCGTCGACAACGGTGAAATGATGGTCAAACGCGAGCTTATTAATAATAAAAAATACTTATAGCATAATAAAGCATCTCTCGTTCTGTTACAAGACATGGTCTAGAGCGAGGAGGAATAGCAGGTTGTCACCTCACATGTGAGTGAACAGACTTCCTTACACCCCAACCGCCGGGATCCCAGACCCCAATTTCAGGCCACCGTAGTCGTGGTTTTGACTACCCTGTTGGTTTAGTGGTTAGTGGCCCTGACTGCTATACCGGAGGTCGTGGGTTCGATTCCCACCCAGGACTAATGTTAGTATGATGAGCATGATCATTAGTTTTGTGTCTGGGTGTAATTTATCTATAACATGTATGTATTTAGAAATATATAAGTATGTTTATCAGTTGTCTAGTACTCATAACACAAGCTCTGCTTAGCTTGAGACTAGACGGCGTTGTGTGATAGTTATGGAATATTATTATTATTATATTATTATTCTATTACATTTCCCTCAGTCTGTGAAGCAGAAGGTTCTTTGTCCATTAAACAATATCGTGCATTACTCAGATTAAAAATATTGTATCAGACCATCAGACAAATAAAATTACATGCGTAATTTTGTGCTCAGCTGTGATTGGTCCACTTTTTATATCAGCGTTAGGGCTGCCACTACTTACGACCACCGCCTACCGTCGATATAGATGAACATGATTTTTTTATGATTTGGTTTTGTGGTTAGTATTAGTTATCTCCTATTGCAATAGTTTTGTAGAAAAGAATTAGAAAACAACTAGACCAACAGGCCAGTCAAAAAATATAGGTATAATCTGCTTTTTTATTTTTTTATTTTATATGAATAATAAGTTTGACCAATATTTACCTACAGATTGTGCACCAGCGATGCGGTAAGTTTGATAGGAGGTGGAGTGACGAATTGGACTTTCACCTAAGGGAGAGGAGTGAGG
Organism: Mythimna lalbum; assembly: GCA_949319445.1. NCBI lineage: Eukaryota > Metazoa > Arthropoda > Insecta > Lepidoptera > Noctuidae > Mythimna > Mythimna lalbum. Next base: position 10,715,866 of record OX439371.1, on the reverse strand, counting down.
GTTGAGCTATATCTGCCAGCACCAAACCAAACTTTTCCATGCTTCTATCCTTTTCTGTCAATAATAACTGTCATTTATTAGAGCGAGAAAGAGAGTGGAAGTGCATACATGCACGCATAGCATAGCATAGCATAGTCGGCCTTATAATGTTCACAATGCTGGGACTCCGGCCTCCTCCCTAGGAGAGGGAATGGGCCCAATGCGATTTAGTGGATGTCACATATCTTCAATTTTTGGTCCCGGGACACATGCCGGTTTCCTCGCAATGTTTTCTTTCACCGTTTTGAACGCGGTGACCACTATGAGATAGTGAGCGATGGTAAGCGATGACGTGGTCGACGATGGAACTGTCCTGCCTAGAAACTATCGGGAAACACTGAATTGAGCAGGAAATTCCACTTCTTAACTAAACGCATAAGGAAGGTATTTCCAAAACGCTTTGTACATATATATATATATATTTTTTTTTTTGTAATTTCGAAGACACGTGACATCCACCAAATCGCATTGGGCCCACGTGTCAGATTACGGCCTATTCCCTCTTCCAGAAAGAAAGCCTGAGTCCCAGCAGTGGGAACGTTAAAAAAGCTGTTGATGATGATGATGAATTGTAAGCAATTAATATGGAAATCGATGGTAATAGTAAAAACACTATTGACGTAATCAAGATTTATCAATATTTTTTTTAACCATAGATATAAAAATACCTATTTAACTATCATATAGTAACCAATTCGGAATGTTGCTAAAAGAGTTATGAGTTTACATGTGAATGGATGGAGAGGAAGAGGGGCCAAAGAAAAGATGGATGGATTGTGTGAGAAGTGATATAAAAGAAAAGGGAATTAGTGATAGCGTGACGAGTGACAGGAAAGAATGGAAGAAAAAAACGTGTTGCGCCGACCCCAAATAAAACGGGACAAGGGCAGGAAGACGATGATGATGAGTAACTGATTCTGAACATACAAATTTCAGAATGTGTTATGTTATCTGGTCTATCTACAATCTGTTAAATCTACACTAATATTATAGAGAGGTAAAGTTTGTTTTTTTGTTTATATTTTATATTTTGTCGATTGTGAAATTTTTTTCACCGGTAGAAAGCTGCCTTATTCCTGAGTGACATGGGCTATATTCTATATACGGTTGTGAAACCGCGGGCACAATCTAGCTTAAATTGATTTACCAACTGATTCTAAACATACTAGTTTCAAAATGTTGTATGTGGTCTGTCTATGATCGGTTTTTTTTTAAATCTGATGTTAACTAGTGCTTGACTGCGATCCCACCTGATGGTACGGCGAGCCATGGGTAGCTCGCTGTCCGACCGTCCAGTAACTGTCCGGACCGATCCCAAGACGTCGACGGCGCGCACTGTTCCCGCGCGCCTCAAGGAGTTGTCAGCAACAGAATAGGCCCAGCTGGGTCGAAGCCTACTGGGGCCAGGGTTATCCGAAAGGAAGCTCGAGCCTTGGTTTGAAGGCTAGAAGGAACGGGGTGGGTTTTAAGTTAGTAAATCCACCCAAGGGCTGGGGTTGTCATAAGATGATTTTTGCCCACCGTAAAAAAAAAGCCTGATGGTAAGCAGTGATACTTTCGATGTTGGTGAGGCGCACTAGTTTATTAAGAGCCTATTCACTCTAACCTTGAAAACACCCAAATTATTTTTATAATCCGATATAAAATATCCTACTAACATTATAAATGCGAAATCCTACTAATATTATAAATGCAAAAATTTGTATGTATGGATGGATGTATGGATGGATGTATGGATGGATGTATGGATGGATGTATGGATGGATGTATGGATGGATGTATGGATGGATGTATGGATGGATGTATGGATGGATGTATGGATGGATGTATGGATGGATGTATGGATGGATGTATGGATGGATGTATGGATGGATGTATGGATGGATGTATGGATGGATGTATGGATGGATGTATGGATGGATGTATGGATGGATGTATGGATGGATGTATGGATGGATGTATGGATGGATGTATGGATGGATGTATGGATGGATGTATGGATGGATGTATGGATGGATGTATGGATGGATGTATGGATGTTTGTTACTCTTTCACGCAAAAACTACTGAACGGATCTCGATGAAACTTGGTACACGAGTAGACCATATCCCAGAATAACACAGGATACTTTTTATCCTGGGATTTTGGAAGGGGGTGAAGCCGCGGGCAAAAGCTAGTTTTTAATATAAATTAAAGCTCGTCACAGCCCTAAAGTTTGATTCACAGCATGCATTTCTGCGCAGTGATGCAATTGCTTACGTAAGCGGTCGTTCCCCCGAAGGTGACCCTGGCTGTCGCGAACCCTTCCAAGGTCATCAGATGGACAGCGGCAGGGTTAGTAGCGTTTATATTGAGATAGTTGAATATTCAGGGCGCCAGTTTTTTTGTGAGAAATGACTACGGCAGATTATGAAAGAGATGGTGGAATGATTTCAATATTACCTTAAGAGTAAATTCAATATTACCTAAAGAATTAACAATATTTTTTATTTATTGCCTTTAAGAAACACCATTATTAATTTATTACTTATATTTTTTTAAATTTCTAAAAATGCACAAAAAATGAAGTAGCTAAATAAATGTGCAACGGCAACAGTTTCACCGCGAGATATTTGCAAATCTAACTTTAATTTCGAGAAAAATATAGTTATATATTTAAATTTGAGTAAATCCTGCAAACAGAAAAAATCGATTTAGCTGTTTTTGAGAGAGACGAGTATTAACAATTTTTGTTCTCGAAATTAGAAATCAGGTACACAAACAAAAAAAAAACATAAAACACAAACTTTATCTTTTACTTTATTTTAATAACTATGATATAGATAAGTACAACTTGGTTAGTTTTTTTAATTATTTATATATAATTGTGAAAGTAAATTTTAAGATCGCACTATCACATTAGGTAATTACCTATAAATTATAGTTGTAAGATAGTTAAAAAAAAACCTATGCATAAAAACATATCTATATATATAAAAATGACCCCCGTTTTCCGTTGTCACGACTTGGCATGAAAACGGCTTGACCGATTTGGCTGATTTCTTTTTTGTTGTGATTGTTATTGTCAGGAGAAGGTTCTTATGGAAAAAAAAATTAGGGTAGTGTAGGGTAGAGTAGGGTAGAGTAGGGTAGAGTAGGGTAGAGTAGGGTAGAGTAGGGTAGAGTAGGGTAGAGTAGGGTAGAGTAGGGTAGAGTAGGGTAGAGTAGGGTAGAGTAGGGTAGAGTAGGGTAGAGTAGGGTAGAGTAGGGTAGAGTAGGGTAGAGTAGGGTAGAGTAGGGTAGAGTAGGGTAGAGTAGGGTAGAGTAGGGTAGAGTAGGGTAGAGTAGGGTAGAGTAGGGTAGAGTAGGGTAGAGTAGGGTAGAGTAGGGTAGAGTAGGGTAGAGTAGGGTAGAGTAGGGTAGAGTAGGGTAGAGTAGGGTAGAGTAGGGTAGAGTAGGGTAGAGTAGGGTAGAGTAGGGTAGAGTAGGGTAGAGTAGGGTAGAGTAGGGTAGAGTAGGGTTTTTTTTTTTTTTTTTTTTTTGTTTTTGTGGCAGGAGTGGGAAATCCATCATGGACACCCAGACTTCCTTGCGGGAAGGCAGTCTGGGTAGTGCCGGACTCCTACCGGCTAAAAACCACTCCTGCCATGCGAAAGGGCCCCCCTGCCGTCAGGTTACGCAGGGAAGTTTTTCAGGGCTGCAGTTGTAATACGTTGCAGTTTAATTATAATTTTTTACAATAAACCAATCAATAAATCATAATAAAATAGGTCTTAATAAATAAGTCATTATAATGTAGGTCATGATAATAAATTCATAATAAAATAGGTCACCCTACACTTCATAATACACACAATAAATAATTCACAATAAATAATTCTGTTTAAGATACATTAAAATTTCATGATATGCTGTAGTCACAGAACAGAAAATATAGGTAGAAGTGCCCCTAACGTGGCCAAGCACGGGAACCAGTGTCGCCAAACTCACACACTCGCGTATCAAATTGTACATTACACACATAAAAAACAGTAATATGATTGGCTACGAAGCTACGAATTACAAACTTAACTTTTACAAATCATATTCTTATTGCTTTCATAAATTAGGTCCTATTACAACGTAAGAAAGTTGTTATTATTTGACATGACACGAACAATAAAGAAGTTTTAACCAATTTACAACGAGTTCGGCTACTCAACGCTAGATGGCGCTGTAACCAATTTATTCTATTCAGAACGCTAGTGCCTTTGAAATAGATGCCATATTCACCTGCACTAGTATATATGTATATGTAATAGGCGAATTTCGCCTACTGTTGACACACGCGCCATATTTAAGAGGCACTTCCTCTAGTTTTCTTTATTCCGTGGCTGTAGTAAACGAGAAAAACAAACCCGACTATGATTATCAGGTTTGGTTTCTTTTGTTTACTGAAGTCACTATTTTCGTTACAAATTGTATAAATTCTTTTCTTAATTCTTTCCGTGTTATCAGTATGGGGAGGTTTTCTTTAATTATATTTACCCCTGTTCTTGCTTCGAGTTCATACCTAGGGGAAGCATATATAGGACAATCCGTCAGGAGGTGGAGGATTGTCTCCTGTTTGTCCGGGTCGCACGTACACGCCGGGTTCTCCTTACACTTGAAGCGAGTTAGGTATTCGGAGAACCCGCCGTGTCCTGTTAGAGCTTGGGTCAGCTCCTTGGTGATCTCCATCTTTCGCACCGTCCTGTACGCAGCAATCGCGCAAGGGAAGAATAACTTCGTTGTGGCCGCCGTTTCTCCTGCACAATACCTCCGGTTCCATTCGTCTAGCGTCTCCATTCGGATCATACGCTTGACGAATGAAACCGGGCACTTGTCATAGTCGGGTTGCCGCTTCAACTTCAGGGCAGCCTCCTTCGCGAGCAAGTCGGCTCTCTCGTTACCCTCCAGCCCCGCATGAGCTTTAACCCAGAACAAGGAGACGCTTTTGTTCTGGGTACTGCTGCAGCGGATGGCGTCCCTTGCTTCTACTGCGAGGGCGTGGAGGGCTTCGGGGTTCACAACTGTTTGAAGAGCTGCCATGGAGTCGCTGTAGATAGCGAACGCCGTCTCAGTCCGTCGGAGGACCTCCTTCGTTGCTTTGCAGAGGGCAAGAAGCTCTGCCTGGTAGACGGTAGAGTAAGACGGCAAAGCAAGTTTGAGGCCCTTCACCTCCGCTTGATTGGTCCACACTGACAGTGCGGCACCAACTTTGCCCTCAATCTTGCTGCCGTCTGTGAAAATACGCACCGCAAAATGGCGGTGCTCATTATATTGTTCCTCGTCTACCAGGCGTCGCAGTGTAATGGCCCTCTGCTCGGCCGGATGCGGCATCTCTAGTACCGATGCCACACGCTCGATCTCCCGATCTCCCAGCGCTGGATGAGGTACCCCTCTCTTGGCCTCATAAAGTGAGGCTGCCTCCTTGATCCGGAGATCAAGAGGGAGCATCCCAGCCAGCACCAGTGCTGAGTGTAGGGAGACCGTGCGGTAGGCTCGGCACAACTTTAGCGCGAAGCTCCTCTGGACGGCGTTCAGCTTCTTTTGCAACCCGACTTTGTTGGCGGCCGGCGACCACGCGCTCGCCGCGTAGAGGACGATGGGCTCCACTGCAGCCGTGTAGATGCAGCGGATAACCTCTGGATGGAGACCCCAACTGACCCTAGCAGCCCGTGACAGCTGCTTGTAGATGCCGACGGCTCGGGAACAGACGTTTGCGACGTGACTGTTGAAAGTCAACTTGTGGTCGATGGTGAGGCCAAGCAACTTAATTTCGTCCGACATGCCAATTTCAACCCCGCCCATCCTGAGACATGGGGTGTCATGCTTCAGTTTGCGCGTGACCAGCATTGCTTTCGTTTTATGCGGCGCAAACCGAAGCTTGTTCGTGACACCCCATGCGCGCACATACTCGAGGGCGACATTGGCATCTCTCTGGACTGCAAGAGCTGTCTCCCCATCGAACACAAGGACAATGTCATCAGCAAACGCCTGGCAATAGACCCCTATAGCCTCTAGACTCTTTAGGAGAGGATCCAGCAGAACGTTCCAAACCAAGGGACCACCGATCGACCCCTGGACGCATCCTTTCCCGGTCCTGGATTCGTACTCCACTCCCGCGTACCTGACTTTCACCACCCTCTCGGACAAGTAGCTGTCCATGACCCGTCTCAAGTTTACAGGACACTTTTCCTCAGCCAGTCGAACTCGTATAGCCGGCCACCACGCGCTGTCGAAGGCTCCCTCAATATCCAGGGACACAACCGTGACAAGTCTTTTTTCATTAAGTTTGCCACGAATGTGTCCCATCAGCGTGTAGAGGGAGTCTTCGGTGCTTCGTTGGGGCATAAAGCCGAACTGGCGAGTACTCATCCTGGGGAGTAGGTGAAACTTGAGTCGGGTCACGACCAACTTTTCAAAAACCTTGCCGAGGACAGGCAATAGCCCAATCGGCCTGTACGATTTTGGGGTGGTGTAGTCGTCTTTGGCCGGCTTGCGGAGCACGACGACAGTCGCCTCTTTCCAGGACCGCGGAAAGTATCCATGCGCCAGGCACTTGTTCACCAAGCGCAGAAATAAGTCTGGGTCTTGACGGATCGTGTGGCCCCATATGTCCGCCGTCAAACCGTCGGAACCGGGGGCTTTTTTAGGGTTGAACGAGGAGACAGCTCGCTCCAGTTCGTCGAGTGTGAAGGGAGGGTCCAAAGGTTCAACTTCGTTCCCCCCGTTCACCTCTTCCGCTCGTTGCCGCATCCTTTTGTGCTCCTCGTTATCCCCCTCCGAACGGTCTTCCGGGTAGAACGTCTGTGCCAGATACCTCGCCGAGGCCTCCGGGTCCAGAGTCCTGCCGTCCCTCACCATCGGCAAATCCTCCTCTCTCTTTTTGGTCCTGCGGATTACCCTATATATGCCCTCCCATAGGCCTTCCCTGTCTTGCTTTTCGCAGAACCCCTTCCAGCTCTCGATCTTTGCTTGGACTATTGCACGCTCGTACTCTTCTTTCTGTTTTAGGTACTCCTCAACAACCTTTGGTCTTCGGACTGGCGCTGCACAACGAATCCTTCGCTTCTTGGTGACCACTTTCCTCTTCAGACTGGCGAGTTGTTCGGACCACCACGGCACGGTTATCCTCTCTACACTCTTCTTCTTGGGTATCACGCATGTACAGGCGTCTTGCACTGCCGTTGTAAGTCCCTCGACTACCAGGTCTATTTTGTCCCTGCTGTCGATTTGATCGAACAGACTTACGGTAAGTTCGTTCCCTTGCATAATTTGGCGAAGTTTCTTACGAAACTGCGCCCAATTTGCTTTTTTGGTATTGTAGATCCTGGTAGTCCGGTTAACCGTGATACCCGAAGACTTCTCGAGGTGTATACTAAACTCAATGCCGTTGTGGTCTGACCCTGTCAAGTCGTCAACGACTCGCCAGCCGTTGGTCACCGTCAGCATGTCTGCCGTGCAGGCTGTGACGTCGACGCAGCTCGTGTAACGTCTGTTACCACGAACTACGTCGAAGGTTGGAGTTTCCCCTCTATTTAGTACCTGCAGTCCAAGCTGATCGAGAGCTCCCAGCACCTCGTCGCCTCTGCTGTTGGTCTCACTGCTGCCCCACCAGATACTCCAGGCGTTGGCGTCTCCTCCCATGATGAGCCTATGCGGGCCGGTTTCGCTTTCCACCTTTTTGAGGCTGTCCAGGTATGGCCCTAAGGGCTGGTCCGGTTCGAAGTAGAACGAGACCAGAGTTAGTCTCCAGGCACCGGTTTGGATCCCCACCACGACGATATTGTCTGTGGTGAGTTCTGGGTACTGTTTTACGGTCAGTTTCGGGTCAAAGACGGCTATTGCCGCTTTGACAGTCCCTTCTCCTTGCCTGGTGCTCTGGAAGATTCGGACTCCTCTGGTCCCGGTCATCCTCTTCGCACTGCCCACGTAGGGCTCCTGGATCAGCGCTGCGGCGGCTTTGCGCCGCTCGGCCTCAAGCATAAGCTCATGGGTCGCCAAGTTCTTTCTTTGGAGATTAGCCTGGAGTATCTTGTAAGGCATCCTGTTTGCTGGGACCACCTTAGCAATAGGCGACGGACGCACGTGCCAGTCGATCCCACCTAATCCGAACAGGACACTCAGGGTTGAACGCATTGTGATCGATCTTCCCCATCTTCGCCAAGACACAGTTGTGGCACTTTGGTGTTTCAGCCTTTAGCCACTGATCACATTGTGCTCTGAGGTGCGGGCCCCCACAGTGACTACATAAGTCGGCGGGCTCTTTACAGAGCCGCCGACTATGCCCGTATCCCAAGCAACTCGTACACTGAACCAGTGGCGACTGGTCATCGACGAAGACGGTCTGGAGATCGATGCGCGCTCTTCCCTTCTCGAGCATCCTGTTCCAGACAGCAGGGGACGTACTGACGATTACGTTGCTGGTTTGGGGGTTCCGCGCGTTCCTTTTATATTTAACTGTCATTCGATCCTCCTCGTTGTCGAGGCCGCGAAAGACATCCCGGTTTTGGTTCCGTAGCGCCTCTAGCAGTTCCTCATCGGAGTGTATGCGAAGGACGCCACGGAACACTAGCAGTGGGTCCTTGTTCTTCATGTCTTCGACAACGAGGTGGTCTCCTGACTTCTCTATTCTTTCCCTTACCCTTTTTCTATCTTCCGCCGACCTACAGCCCATAATAATTTTTCGGTCTTTTCCCTTTCTTACACTTTCTATATCTATTCCTCCTTCTCTGGCTTTTACTACCGCTCTAATTTTATTTATTACGTCCTCCCCCGAATCGTTCTCCTCTTTGGACGTCACCACTATCGAGTGCAGCGCGGTCCTTCCTGGGGTCTGCCTTTTCGGTGGCCCCGCCGCTACACTCGCGTAGGTAGCCGTCTTCTCCAGTAGTTCCCCCTGCCTCTCCATCACCCGCTGAAGCTTTTCCATCTTCTCGCTGCTCTCCTTCACCAGCGCGCTGTGCTCCGCTAATGAAGCGAGCAGCGAGTTAACCTCCGGGAGGCTTTTAGGAGCTTCTGTCGGAAGTGTGGCCTTTGTAACCTCCTCTCTTGCCAGCTCAGCCCCCTTCACTTGTGCAGCGGCCGCCGCCCCCTCCTTTACAAGCTGGTACAGCCGTTCCACCGATTGGGTGATCCCGGCTTTCAAGTCTGCCCTCAAATTGCGCGAATCGCCAAGGTGCGACTTCGCGCGCAGAAGGCAGTTGCGAGCCTCGGTCACCCGATCGGTGGGTTTGCTTGGCTGCAGCTGGCTCGACCCTGGTGACGCTCCCTGTGCCTCAGTAGAAGTTCGGCGCGCCACGGTCTTGCTATCCGGCTGGGAAGTGGCGCGCTTTGCAACCTTTTGGGAAGCCGTCACGGTCGAGGCAGCTTTCTTTGATGGGTTCGCGGCGGCTGACGGGAGAGGCTGAGAATCCGCCATTTTCCCGTTTTCCCATTCGCCAATGCTTCGCCTCACACTAGAGGCCTGAGTTGAAGCACTGGGAGGAGAAAATTCCCCCTCGAAGGTGACGGAGAGAGCCGCGTGCGATGGAGAGACATGGGGTCCTGTGGAGGCTTTCTTGGCCGGGGTCCTGGAGAGGAACATGGTAGTGGAGGTAAAGTTTTAAAAGTCAAATAAATAAGCTACTATTCTGATCCCTGTAAAGGGGCGATCAGAATGTCAATAAAAAAAATAAAAAATAAAAAAAATTTTTTTTTTTTTGGTCAAAATAATTCCTCAAAAGAGGTGTCAATAAACAATTAATAAATAATTAAAATACCTTAAAAATCAAATAAGTTTTTGATCCCTGTAAAGACAGTGGGTCAATGAGTCAGTAAATTTCCTCAGAAGAGGTGTCAATATAAAAAGTTCACCCCTACCTTTAGATACCGCGTACATCAAAGGACCGGAACAATTTGCCTGCTGCGGTCTTCCCGTTCGATTGGGGGTAGAGTAGGGTAGAGTATGGTAGAGTAGGGTAGAGTAGGGTAGAGTAGGGTAGAGTAGGGTAGAGTAGGGTAGAGTAGGGTAGGGTAGAGTAGGGTAGAATAGAGTAGAGTAGGTATAGTATGTTAGAGTAGGGAAGAGCGGGGGCGAAGCCGTGCGGGCAAAAGCTAGTTTTAACTAAAACTTCATGTATAACACATGAAGTTTTTACGGGTAGAGTAGGGTAGAGTAGAGTAGAGTAGGGTAGAGTAGGGTAGAGTAGGGTAGAGTAGGGTAGAGTAGGGTAGAGTAGGGTAGAGTAGGGTAGAGTAGGGTAGAGTAGGGTAGAGTAGGGTAGAGTAGGGTAGAGTAGGGTAGAGTAGGGTAGAGTTGAGTATAGTAGGGTGGAGTAGGGAAGAGCGGGAGCGAAGCCGCGCGGGCAAAGCTAGTATCTAATATATTTTATGTAACAAAAAAGATATTTTGCGCACCCCTAAACACCAGCCATATTTGTTCTAACTATAATTAGTTGTTTATTATAGCCATATTATAATCGTTTTCTTTTCATATAAATGCATGTTTTATATTAGTACGATGACACTAAAATGCCTTGTTATGTCAATGAAAACAAATGTATTGATTCATGTTAATTGCAGATGTTAGTTATTAGATTCTGAAATAATAAACGATATATCCATCAGGTGTGCCGATGACCTGGTAAGAGTTGCGGGAATCCGATAGATGCGAGTCGCACAGGACCGTGCATTGTGGTAACACTTGGGGGAGGCCTATGTCCAACAGTGGCAGTAGTATCATTTTTATTATTATATAAACTGGCCTGTTGGTCTAGTGTTTAGTGGCCTTGACTGCTATGCCAGAGGTTGTGGATTCGATTCCCACCCAGGACAAATGTTTATGTGACGAGCATAATCATTTGTTCTGTGTCTGGGTGTAATTTATCTATAATATTTATTTATTTGTAATAAGCATACCAACAGCACAATCACTTACAATACAAATAAAACTTACATCAAAAAAATTACATTTCAGTAACCATGCAAATAACAGGTATGTATGGCATTTAACAAAATGAGAAATTAGAGACAGAAAATTAAAAAGAGTGTCCAGTACACCTAGATACAGACAACAACACACCGAAACATAAAAACGTACACTATTCACACTTTATATAGGCGGCGTCTGTATGAAGCAAAACGCTTATCCCTATTAACAATGTCGGATGTGAAAATTGGCAACTTTACACGAGAGCGAGTCAAAGTTTGACATACGTCATTGTTAACTGGCGAATGGGCCACATCTGATAATGTTAACGTGGCCCATTTTAAAAACTACACGTAATTAATTTTTTCTTTTTGCTGCTATTAAAAAAAGGGACTTTTTGAGAGTGATTCGTGAAACAAACAGAAAATGGCAAAAAAACATAAGTATCCGACATTGTTAATAGGGACAAGCGAAAACTCATCGAGAATACATCGATAGGGTGATCCACCAAGTTGGACCTTTCATTATAAAGCCTAGCCATACGTGTAAAAGGACTATTGAAAGTGAAGTTTATGTATGTATTTAGAAATATATAAGTATGTTTATCAGTTGTCTAGTACCCATAACACAAGCTCTGCTTAGCTTGGGACTAGACGGCGTTGTGTGATAATTGTGGAATATTATTTATTTATTTATTTATTTATTTATTAGGAGAACCAACAGCTACAACAAAAGGATAACATTAGTATAATAAACATACAGCCAATTACAGGTTCTCACGGGTAGAAATAGTTAAAATAATAGAAAGCTTACGATCACTAAAGCACATAAAAAAAGAACATAGTTAAATATAATTAAACATCCCCTAAAGTACAATCAGCACTATGCATTTTTGAAAAATTTGGTATTCAGCTGAGTGCGTGCGAATAAGTTTTTGTGTTAAACGGGTCAAAAGAGAACTTCTTACAAAGAACATTAAAGTCCTTCTTAAGTCATTATTATTATAATATACAAACAAAAATAATAACAAAGTACAAAAAGTAATTCTTCTTTACTTATTTCTGCGCACTACTGTCTACATCTCTTCTAATCTTTCCTTTCGCAGGTCTGCTGGAAGAATTTTTTTTGTGAAATAAGCAGTACCTTTGTACAAAGTTTTATAATTATGTTATCTTCTTATGTATGTTGTGTGTACCTACACAAATTATAAAATAAATAATTAAAAGTTCGAGAATCTGCCATCACTCTTTGCGAATATATAATTATTACGACAAACCATATAAGGAATGGGGGCGCCAATGAATCAATAACATTACAATATGGAGGCTTCCTGGTAAAACCGCAAAATGAGTAAGCATGTGAAGAGCGATCTTAAGTTTACACATAATGTTATTAATTGCCATATAAGTAATAATACTCTACTTCTTATTAGTCATTTCTGTTACCTAGGTAGGTAATGTGTTATATTACTACATATTATTTGTAACAATGAGTAAGTACCTAAATATAGAATTATTGGAATTTTTAGAAGCAAGTTATCCTCGTCTGGGATTCCTAAAATAATACATTATATTTTATTTTTTATCAACTTTAAAGTAGACTTCACTTCACCAAGTACCTACTAAACAACTGATAAACATACTTATATATTTCTAAATACATACATATTATAGATAAATTACACCCTGACACAGAACAAATGAGCATGCTCATCACATAAACATTTGTCCTGGGTGGGAATCGTACCCACGACCTCTGACATTGGCGTCAGGGCCACTAACCACTAGACCAACAGGCCAGTCAAGATTGATAGATGTCATTGGATGATTCCCACCTAAAAAAAATCCTGGGAGTATGTTCCTTTGAGCAGTGGCGTAACTATACCATCTGAGGCCCGTGGCAAAATTATTGGATGGGGCCCAGAAAAATCGACAACGTTGTAATTTAATTAATTAAACCCCAAGCGAACCCATTGTCTTCCTATTGTCTCTAATTATCACGATTGAAGAGTTAATAAGGGTAAATCACTTTATTATTAGTAAGTTCGCAAGTTCTCTAATACATGAGGACTTTTATATTTCGTCTCTGAAGGTGGACTTCTCAGTGGCGAAGGCTGGAAAATTACAACGGGAAATTGATCTTTTTCTTATGAATGCATTTAAAAGATCTTAATAATTAATTGTAGCAAAATTTTACACAACTAATAATGCTTCATTTTATTTAACCCTTCAGATACCGTCAATTAGAGACACAATAGTAAGACAATAGATGCGCGGCCACCGGTGGTCGCTTGGGGATTCATGAATTAAAACATATTGTGACTTGTAAATGCAATGTTTACCAATAAATTTGTTTATCTGTTGTTGTGTACTTGAATTTGTATATTTATTTTTTCAGGTCAAGGCCTCTCGGACCGGGGACCCAGCGGGCCAGGGGCCCGTAGCATATTGCCAGCCTAGCCACCCTATAGTTACGCCACTGCCCTTGAGATAGTTTTCTATTAGCTACTACGCGGGCAAAGCCGATGGCAGCAGCTAAACTAATAAATAAGTTTTTAAAAGAGCCACTTAAGAACAAAAACATCCTTGACGATTCAAGATGATTCAATAAAGCGGCGCAGTTCCTGAGATCGGGTCGAAATACGGACAAAAAAATATTATGCAATCGAGCAACGACTCGCAAGGTGACCCGCCATTGTCTGGCCCTTCATGCCAGCTGCACATGAGGGAGAGAACACAGAAGTACTAGTTCATTGATTATTTTTTATTATTTTATTATGGACTAGGTTTTGCCTGCGATTTCACCCGTGATATATATGTAATGAGGAATGTCATTGCGTATGAATGAGTAAAATCTAGTAAAATAATGTATTTTAATACTAGGTGCTCCCAGCGGCTTCGCCCGCGTGATAGCAGAAAATTATCCTAAGGGAACATACTTCCGGGATAAAAAGTATCCTATGTCCTATTCCAGGACATGGTCTATCCGTGTACCAAGTTTCATCAAAATCGGTTTTGCTATTTAAGCGTGAAGACGTAACAAACAAACAAACTCACTTTCGCTTTTATAATATTAGTAAGGATAAGAATTTCACGAATATTGTTTGTTGTCTATATTATAAAGAGGTAAAGTTTGTTTTTTGGTTTTATGTTTTTTTGTTTGTAGGATCTTTACTTTCTGTAATCTCTGAAAGTACTTGTCCAATTGTGAAAAATATTTCACTCATAGAAAGCTGCTTTATTCCTGAGTGACATAGGTTAGGTATATTATGTATGCGAAAGCTAAACTAGTATCGTATATACAACGTGTAACGTTAAATGCGCAAAACCTTAAACACCCCAAATGATTTTTAATTCAAATGACCTAATTAGGTATGTGAGAAAAAAAAAACATTCAAAAAAATTAAAGGTTTTATGAGCAGTTTTAGTTTGTTTAAAATTCATATCAGCATTGAAATGAGAACTTTTATTATCCCGTGTATGAGAAATTGGACTACAACTATTTGTGTTTGTTTACCTATTTCAGCGGGTTTGCGCACGTGATGGCTTGACCTATTCATAAATAGACAGGTCGAAGTTTTTAATAAAGATTAAAAAAAAAATGTAACCTATATTAAAAAATGGTTTAATTGATTCTGCTCGTTATTCTGATCACACTAATTTCAGGTTACTTATTAACAAGTACAAAACACCACTGTACAACATGTTTGCAATAAACTGATTTGATTTGAACCAAATACTAATTTTGTTCTCTACCCATTATCATGTAATGTATACTCAATTATGGGTAACTATAGCTTACACGTTATTGAGTAAACATGCTCCGATTACATTATTATTTCAATATATAGGTACACACATATAGTATCACAATTTAAACAAGCTTTTAATGAAATTTTTTTTTTCATAGCAAGCTTTTATAGCTCGGTAACCTATATAATTAATACTCGTCAAGACAAATCATACGAGCTCAAACTCGTATGTGTCGTTTAACTACCAAGTTACCTATAGCCACCTTCCGGTTCCATCATCAGATCAGCTCCTTGTCATAATAATTTTGCATCATCATCTGATTTACATGTGCATGCAAAATTTCAGCTCAATCGGTAACCGGGAAGTGGGTCAAATTTAATTTACAAGATTTGATTACAGACAAACATCGGGACAGGTGAAACTAAATAAAAGCTTGTAAAATGCCATTCTTCTTATTATTATTCGTTTGTGGTCAATGCTCTCAAACTATATCTTTCCTGACCAATATTTGGCAACCTGTACAGCTCTATTGTTGGACTCGTATATATCCTGAAAACTCCAGGTGGTTATGCAGGATGGGTAGCATACCAGGTGACGCATGTCTTGCCCTGCCCTTTAAAAAGAAGACATAAATATATAATTTCTGCCAAAAGCCTTCTACTACTAGACCTAGGCCCCCAAGTGTTGCCATAACGGCCGGTCCAATGCGCCTCGCTTCCATCGGATTCCCACGACCCTCACCAGGTCATCGGTCTACCTTGTGGGAGGCCTTCCAATGCTGCATCTTTCGGTGCACGGTCGCCTCCTCAGAACCTAATTATTAATGTCTAATTTATTCCTGAATATAATGGAGAAATAATATTAGTTCTATATTAGTTATATTAGTTCTATATTTAAACTATTTTTAAACCGCATATATATTTTAAAGGAAAACTGATATTTCCTCCTCCATATCTGGTTAAGATGTTACCTAAAACATAAAATTACACAGGATAAAAATTAAAAACGAAAATATCGTAAATATGTGTATTGGGAAAACCCAATTGCTAGGTGTTACAAAACCGCAATACAATAGGATAATCACACTAATCTTTTTTTTTTTAAAGAAAATAGGAAGAAAGAGAAATAAACCCGTTAAGTGCGAGTTGGACTCGCGCACGTACCGTCCGTAGCAAAAACCTGCAAAAAATGACGTTTGTTGTATGGGAGCCCCTTTAAATATTTATTTTATTCTGTTTTTTTTGTTATAGCGGCAACAGAAATACATAAATCTGTGAAAAAGTCACTGGCGTCATATTCAAACTTCCTCTAATATACTCATTTCTCACTTTATCCATTTTCGTCACACCACACATCCACAACATTCACGCATGAACGCGCATTGTGGATTAGGGTTGAAAAATCTTGTGGAAGTAGTGCAGTTTCATTTACTAAGCAAGCCCTTAATTCATGAATCCCCAAGCGACCAACGGTGGCCGCGCATCTATTGTCTTACTATTGTGTCTCTAATTGACGGTATCTGAAGGGTTAAAAGTTGGGGAAGACCGGTCCCTTATACCTTGTATATGTCTTGAGGTTTCGTTTATTTAGAAGCAATTAGCAGTCCTACACTAATTTATAATCTCTGAAAGTACTGGTTCGAATGCTAATTTTTTTTTACCAATTGAAAGCTGCTTTATTCCTGAGTGACATAGGCTATATTTTATGTACGCGGGCGAGGCCGCGGGCAAAAGCTAGTCTAAAAATTTTATTCACAAATCAAACCTTCTGAAACTCATCTACACAACAGCACACGTCTGTCAGTTTGTCCTTGCCGACTATAAACGTAAACTATGCACCCTCAAATTAAAAGATATGCTAAGCTAATTTTATGCTATAAATTATAGCTCATAAACTCGATTGACGCTTTTATATATAGCTATAAAGTACATTAGCAAACGGTATAGTACCTGCGCTTATGATCATGACTTTTGAAGTAAAAAAAAAATATAAGGTTATAATTTTGAATGAATAATTTCCATTGTGGTTATTAAGGGTAAAATGGAACAAAATCAAAAGAAAAAATACTTAATTAAAAACCCAAATTGAAAAAGAAACAACAACATCTTGTGGTTTAAAAGTCATGATTTTCTGCGAAATATCATTCGCAATCATACCTTAAACGATTTATTCCATTTTAATACCGAAAAGTCATACCACTGGTATTTGTTTGAACTAATTTTTATTTTCTATTCTTAACGGATACCATTTCTTATATAATTAAATTTTATGTGCAAACAAATACCAACAACTTGAATTTGGTACTGTCAGCTAAACCGTCAAACCTAATTAAATTAACGTTGTTTCTAATATTTTATATTATCATCATCATTTCAGCTGAAGAACGTCCACTGTTGGATATAGGTCTCCTCCAAGTGTCGCTATATTTTACATGATTGCAATGTAATGCCAAAACTTTCCAATTTCACTTTATTCCAATATTTTTATAAATTTATAGATGAGAGTAGTTAGTCACCACGCAATGATGTAATGTTTTATTAATTATGGGTTAAAAGTCAATCACAAACAAATAAAACTACATAATTAAGACTTGATTGCGCACATTTAGTTTTTACAATTTTCTAGACACACTTCTTCTATGAGTCAGCTAAAATGCAATTTGCATTCTTCTCCAAGGAGTAATCAAATAAATGGGGTGAAGAAAGTCTAGACAAAGTAATATTTTTTAGAAGTATTCTGGTACCACCAATATGACCGTTTTTTTTTTTTCGGTAACTGTACTTTAATGCCTTTTTCCTTGTGGTCCCAAAATACTACTAAAAATATCTTATAGGTTGAAATTGGATGGATTTGACAGAGGGGAAAACTACGCAAGTAGACCAATAAAATACTGACATATAATAGGTAGAAAAATAAATTGCCATTTTTAACGAGTTACTTTCAGTATACTTAAAGTTAATTTTATTGTTATCGACAATAACGTTATCGAGATCGATAACGATCGATCGATATCGAGATAGATTCATGTTAACACAAGTTTAAACCTTTGTGGTTATTAGTTGCTATTTAAGTTAGATAATCCTGTGTTCTTTTGTATAAATTAAAAAAAAGTTCAAATAAACTTTTTTTTATTTTTATTTGTAGTACAGGTACATAACATAGCATTTACCTTTGTAATTTCTCTTAAGATTTTATGCAACCATTTATACTAAATTTTACCCTGATAAAATTATTATTATTATGGTTTTTTGGGCAATTATTCTCAGGCTTATACCTTGTATTCTATCAGAATCTCACGAGTCTGAACCAAGGTGAGATCCTAATAATTGAATTTAAGATGGTAAAAGAAATGTACTGGATTTCAATTATTATCTAAGTCAAGTTGTAAAAAATTTCCAACTATAAAAGTGTTCAAAATAGCCAATTTTTTTAGTGATATGTGTATTTTGATAGCTATGATATAACATTATAATTTTAAATTTACGTTTTTTTTTAGTTAGTGAAAGTCATCTTCTCGCTCCATCCTAGGTTGGGGAAGTGATTGGATGACTTCCAACCTCAAAAGAAATAAAACGCGTTTTAAAACCTACGTGACCCGTATCACAAGCCCACGCTTTCAATCTACGTCATAACAGTGTCAGCACCAAGACAGGGTTTATCCCACTGTTAGTAATAAAAAGAGGAAGAGTGATTCTGTACATATTTTTAATAGTAATTATTAAGGGCGTTTACTGACTTGGCGTTTTAACAGCAGCTATTTGCTAAAACGCCTCCATCCCGTTCACAATTCGGTTAAGGTCGTCAATAGACCGCATTAAAAACTCGTGGTATAGGCATAAGACCCTGTATTTTAATTGTACCTTTTTTTTAAATTTAAGGCTCAAATTGTGCGATTAATTATCTTGATATACAATAAAGTATAAATATACATAGTTATTTGTAAAATACTAGCAACCTCTTAGGTGCTAGTTAAGGACATCATAAACAACAACATTTATTCTATGACTTTTTACAAAACATAACACATTTACCAAAAACAAACCTTCAAGATTTCGTTGTTCTATCTAATATGTTTCAACTCTGTATTTTGCTGTATCTACTTACGGCTCCCGCGCTTTTCGTAATAATAATAAGCAGACTTCCGAAACATTGTAATTACACCTAGCAAGCATTCGTACCATTTCCGTGTACTCAACATTAGATTCAATTTAAATATTTTATATATATTATATACTAGCTTTCCGCCCGCGGCTTCGCCCGCGTGGACTACAGTTTATATCGCGCAGGCAGAGACCCGTGCTCAGCAGTGGAATTATAGGTAGCCTATGTGTTATTCCAGTGTCTCTTCTACCTACCTACCAAATTTGATCTAAATCCGTTCAGTAGTTTTTGCATGAAAGCGTAACAGACAGACAGACAGACAGAGTTACTTTCGCATTTATAATATTAGTAGGGATTTCTAATAAAATCTTGTTTGCATCAACAGTTTCATTCATTTGCTGTTTCTTATTTTAATATTATTATTTAATTTGGTTTAATAGTCTGTGTGGTGTGGTCCCTAACACATTAAATTTATTTTTTTCTCTTTTTCTTTACTTTCATAAAAGTAAATTAACTCAAAAGACAATGAAAACAAACCGCTTGCCAACTAAATCGACAGCGTTTAACAAAACAAGCGTGAAACACGCTCATCTGTGAACTGCCCTTAAAGGTCACCACACTAAAATAATTACTCACGGGCCTAGCAATAGGTATGATATACTATTACAATTCACAGAGCAAGTCATCAACTATGATCCATACTATGATGTAAGTCTCAATGCTATTGAATAAGCCATTTTTATTATTTACCAGTTACATAGAACTATTAGGTATTGAGTCATTTATTTTTAGCATGATCAAAATTAAGTCAATAATACATACCAATACGCACAAAACGTTTTGGGATTAGATTTATTGCACATATAGCTTGTGAGTTATAGTTGGAGTGGAGTTCTCTGGCGGAGTCTGTGTTTCCTGATAGCTACAATCTTTTTAAGTCAAGAGTAAATAGGTTACTTCTAAGCAAGCGTTCTCCATCGTTGGCTACTTCTGTCACTTTACATCAGGTGAGATAGTGGATAAGCGCAAACCTATCATAAATACTAAAAGAAATACCATTTTAAAACTATTTTATAAGATACTTACTGTAAAAATACAAAATATTTTCAAAAACAAGCTTTTAAAACTGTTAATAAATATTGGATTTATTTTAATTTAGTTGGTTTTTCGCACAGTTTAAAAAAAAGTTTTTAATTGACTTAAAACCAAGAACTAGTGGTGTATCTTCAGGAGTCCACCATATTGGATTTAGAATGATGTTACTTAGCTAAGTTCAGGGTCATGAACTGGGACCGCGGTCCCAACTTCCACCAATATGTTTTTTAGTAGTATTTTGGGACCACTTATAAAATACAGTTTTATGGTAACTGTACTTTAATGCCTTCTTCATTGTTGGAAGTTGGGACCGCGGTCCCGGTCCAAAGAGCCCCACGACCTAGTATACATTGTCATCCAAATTAACATGTCTGCAAAATTTCAACTAGGGGTAACAGTTTTAAAATTCATTTGCGAATTTTGACCTCAGCAAACATACATACAAATATTGCACGTTATTAAAAACTTTGTAAAAAAAAGCTTTAAGGTTGAAAATGAGCACCATTAAAAACACAAAAAATAAAACTTGCTATAGAAACGTCCTGCGTACCTTAAAAAAAATATGGCCGCAATAACCATACTTTCACACTTCACAAACAAAACCAAAAACCTGCCTCAACAAACAAAATAAAACAAAACACCTTCTAAATTCAAAAATCTAAATCCCTTTACCAAAAATCAAAAAAAAAAACAACACATCTTTTATTCCAGACAGAACCATACAAGCGAACAAAAAACCGCTCGAATTTCTTTCCTATTACGTCTACGGTCATCGAAGGTCCCCAGTTCAACGCCCCAAAGGTGACTCCAAAGTCCCCATGACCTACCCCAAAGTCTGGCATGTTCCTAGAACCCATAATAGCCCGAATATCGTCCGGTTTCTTTACAAAATCGTTTAAAAGGCAAGTTACGTAAGTTGGTTTTCTATAGTGTATTATAACTGTCTGTCTGGGTCGGTTCTTAGGGTTGCGCACGAGTTTGTAAGGGGACCGGTTTTTTGGGTTTTGATTTTGTAACCCCCTTGCGTATGTTTTTTTGTTGTTTATTTTTAGGCTAGCTTTTGTAACTAAGAGCGTTTGAGTAACCGAAAAATTGTCTGGAGAAAAAATGCTCTTAGGATAAAAAAAAATATATCGTACTAGTTTTTGCCTTCTGATGGAGAGGGAAAGGGAGGCCGAAGAAAAGATGGATGGATTGTGTGAGGAGTGATATGAAAGAAAAGGGAGTTAGTGAAAGTTTGACAGGTGACAGGACAGAATGGAAGAAGAAAACATGTTGTGCTGACCTCAAGTAATATGGGATAAGCGCAGGAAGAAGAAGAAGAGCTTTTGCCTGAAGATTCGCCTAAAAAAAATTTTTGCAATCGGACTAGTTTCAAAGGTTACCTTCTACAAACAAAAGAACGAAGGTTGAATGTACTAATATGCATTTATTCCACGGAAATGATGATGGTGATGTCGAGAGTATATTTACCTTTTCCGATCTCTGATTATGGTAGTAAAGATCCATTACATCTTCTGTCATTCAGAATCATTACATCTTCCGATGTAATGTAATTTGCGGAATAAATTATTTGCATTTACAATATGTGGAAAAAAAATAGATAGGTACAGAAGACAATCTCATGTATATACTTCACTTTTTATACCTACGCTGTGTGGACGCACACTAATGAGCCGGAACTGTTCGACGAGCGGGCCGCGGCGCTCCGAGATATCGTGTCCGGGAGCGGTGTCTATGTGTGCGTTGCTCGAGCGCGCTTTGTAAGTAGATTGACTTTTGTACCTATATGTTTAGTGATGTGGACGTGTTTCTTGGCACGTGTTTATAAGCAAGTGTCATAGGTAAGGGACGCGTAACAATCATAACAATAGTCAGAATTCTTACTCGTCCAAGGGACATGTGTCATGTTGTTATTTAAAACTCATTATTGTGTGAAAGACTAATTTGTGTAAAAGCTTTTTATCAGAAACTAGTGACTCCATCCTAATTCATCCAGTTTTTTTTTATGGTGGGCTAAAATCATCCAATGACAATACTCTTGTGCGGAGCGGGAGATAGTGTCAGACTCTTACTGACTAAAAACCCACCCCTTTCCTTCTAGCCTTCATACTGGGGCTCGAGCTACTTCATCCAGCTGCAGCATCTATTACTGACATGACCACATCATAAAACCTTTTTATAAAAAATAAAATAACCGACTTCACTAAAAAATTGAATTGAATTTGAGGAGTTCCCTCGATTTCGCCAAGATTCCATCATCAGATCCTAACTTGGGGGCTATGAGACCATTTGGGAAGTATATATCCCCTTTCCAACAATTTTTTTTTTCAAATCGGTTGGCAAGCGACGAAGTTATGCGCGAACAAACACAAAAAAAAAATACAAACATCCGAATTGAGAACCTCCTCCTTTTTTAGAAGTCAGTAAAAACATAGAAATTATTACGCTGTATCTAAGATAAGCAATTTACTATTATTGTATCTAGACTCCCACTGCTGGGCAAAGCATATAGCATAATCAGCCTTTTAATATTCCCACTGCGGGGACTTAAGCTTCCTCTCTAGCAGAGGGAATGGGCCGTAATCCACCACGCTGGCCCAGTGCGGGTTGTTGAATGCCACATGTCTTAAAATTTTTGGTTCCAGGACATGCCGGTTTCTTCACGATGTTTCTCTTCACCGTTTGAGAGCAGTGATGCTGTCACTGTCAGTACAGCATCAGTACAGTAGTTGAACATACATAATTTTATATGTACATAAAAGCGAAATACCACTCACTAATTAATCACAAAATCTCAGAAACTATAGCACCTACAAACTTAAAATTCGGCAGGTATGTTCTTTATAGGGTGTAGACATCCGGTAAGAATCCGGATTTTCCGTAATTTAACCTCTAAGGGAATAAAACGGTTGTTCAAAGTTTGTATGGAGATACCTATTATAACACGGGTGACGCCTTGGGCAGAAGCTAGTTATATACATTAAAAATACAGTCGGAGAAAACATTTACCATCATCTGGCAAACAGCCACAACTAATGTGCAAACATTATGATATCAATTACAACTCCACATTTCTGCATGTCATTCTCTTTACTTATGCAATAATGAATTTGCTTGCGAATATATACTAATTAAGAGCCAATTGCATAGTCGGCCTTATAATGTTCCCACTGTTGGGACTCAGGCCTCCTCTCTAGGCGAGGGAATGAGCCGTAATCCACCACGCGGTGGATGTCACATGTCTTCGAATTTTTGGATCTAGGACATGCCAGTTTCCTTCACCGTTTTGAGAGCAGTAATGAAATAAATTATACAAAGTAATGCGCCTGGTTGGGTTTGAACCCATGACCTACAGCTTGTAAGTCGGGGCCATTACCACTCGGCCACCGCTGCTTTTCCTGATTTCCGATTGCAGGCACAACCTCCAGCGCAACAGTCAGAACCACTAACCACTAGTATAGCAGACCAATCCAAAAAGTTTGATCTTATCTTAGTACGAATAAAAATAAACACATGCAATTGAAGATATAGGTAGCTCAACTAAAGCTACCTATGTGGACTGGCCTGTTGGTCCAGTGGTAAGTGACCCTGACTGCTACACCGGAAGTCGTGGGTTCGATTCCCACCCAGAACAAACGATTTTTTTATTATTATTATTGATAGGCTTGCGTTTGATCACCATCTCACCTAATGGTAAGCGACGATTTGGTCGACGATGGAACACGCTTGCCTAGAAGCAACCTATTCACTCTTGACTTAAAGACCCCTAAGTTGTAGCTATCAAGAAACACAGACTCCGGCATGATCATTTGTTCTGTGTCTAGGTGTCCTTGATCTATATATGTATGTATTAAGAAATATATATTTATCAGTTATCTAGTACTTATATCACAATCTCTGCTTAGTTTGGGACTAGATGGCGTTGTGTGATAATTGTAAAAAAAAGCTATGACCATAAAATCGCAGTGGCATCTAGACCAGTTTTTATATTCCACAGAACCCCTTTTAGATCCAAGGTCCGACTCAAATAGAAGCGGTATGGGAACAAACCTTTTATTTTATGAATATAAACAGACTATTATAATACTGTCTGAGATGTTTTGATTGAAGTTTGGTGATGCATATTTTATTATTATTGATAGGCTCGTATTTTGTTTTTCTTTATGGTGAATAAAATCATCCAATGACAACCCCCACTCTTGGGTGGAGCCGGAGATAGTATCAGACTTTTACTGACTAAAAACCCACCCTGTTCCTTCGGGCCTTTATACTGGGGCTGAGCTAAATCTCAAAACTAACCCTAGCCCTGGAGGCGCGTGGAAATAGAGCGCGCCGTCGACGACCTCAGCTCGGTCCGGACAGTCCGGACAGTCGGACAGCGAGCTACCCATTGCTCGCCGTCCGTAAGCCCGTGCATAGTGTGACGGGTGACAGGACAGAATGGAAGAAAAAACGTGTTGCGCCGACCCCAAGTAAATCCCATATTACTTTAAAGCAGGAAGAAGAAGATTAATAGGCTCCCACTTGACCAATCTCACGCTCGTGCGTTCCCACCTGATGGTAAGCAGTGATACAATCGTTGATGGTGAAGCGCACTAGTTTATTAAAAGCCTATTCACTCTAGCCTTGAAGACACCTAAATCATAATCGGACGGGAAGATCGCAGCAGACAAATTGTTCCAGTCTCTCGACGTACGTGGTATAAACGACAAGGCGAACCGCTTAGTCTGGACCGTAGAGGTTTCATCAATGTAAGGGTGGATATTCGCCGTTCATCAGTGAGATGATGAAATCAAGTCATGCCATCCCTGAGCAGTCTCCAAAATACATCTTTTAAAACACTGCTTTTAGAAATTACAATAATCGCGTAATAAAGAATGCATAATGGAGCCTGGTCAAGCTTCGATTTTCCTCACGGTATTCTCCCGTGAGCTTTAAGCCTTTTAAACTTAAAAGTCATGATTCACTAAAATCTTGAAAATACCCATATTTGAGCTTAAAAACAGAGTATGCAGTGAGTGTGCATCTTTTATAGTTCCTCTTTGACGTCAAAGTAACCGCATCAGGTATTATGATTGACATGTCAACTATGACACTAGTCATGATTCCAGGAAAGTGACAACACTGGTGTAGATAAGCTTTAAATTTTTGTTGTCCATTTTTATTTTTAGTACCAAGAAGTGAGTGAATTTCTTGCCGGAGTTTGGTTTTTCCGAACGCCAAATATGGAATCTTAGGGTTATGTTTCACAGAGACATCATGGCGGCGCGACCAGTCACCGCTACTAACAAAATGTATAACCCACACACAGAACAAATTATTATGCTCGAACCCACCACCTCCGCTCGTACAGCTCTATAGAGAGTTACTAGGAGAGCATATTATTGTGCGTACGTTGCGTGTTGCGTGCGTTGTTTTTTATTATTGTTTATTTTGAATGTTGACCTGATAAGATAAAAATAATTTCGAATTAAATGGCCAAATTATTTTATAACTGATTTCAGCTAGCTAAGTTTTATATGTTAGAATTTATTATCAATTTTATTATTTTTAGTTTTCAATTTTATAAATATTTGTACGCCGATACTTCGGCATAAACATGACTGGACACAAAGAATAAATTTATATCTTGCATGCTACTGTATGTATACAATGTTTAGACAAATAAAGAATATTTTATCTTATCTTACAGCGAGTGGAATTCCCTGCCGGAGTCTGTTTCCTGATAACTACAACTTAGGGGTCCTTAAGTCAAGAGTGAATAGGTTACTTCTAGGCAATAGCGTGCTCCATCGTCGACTAATCGCTTACCATCAGGTTTTTTTTTTGTCTACGGGGTAAATCATCTTATCATCATAATCAGCGGGAGATAGTGTCAGACTCTTACTGACTAAAAACCCCGCGCCGTTCCTTCTAGCCTTCATACCGGGGCTCTAGTTTTCTTTCGGATAACCCCGACCCCGATAGGCTTCGACCCAGCTGAGCCAAAGTTGCTGACAACTCCTTGAGGCGCGCGGGAACAGTGCGCGCCGTCGACGTCTTGGCTCGGTCCGAACAGTTACCGGACGATCGGACAGCGAGCTACTCATGGCTCGCTGTCCACGAGCCCGTGTCTACGGTGGCTGGAAATCGGGATTGGAATCCCGGCGCCGTTGCCGCTCGCCGCTACTCGCTCCGGACCATGGCCTGAACCAAGTCCCGGCTTACCATCAGGTGAGACGGTGGGTAAACGCGAGCCTATCAATAATAAAAAAAAGCTCTACCAGTCTAGTTTTCATATAAAATGTGTATGGAGATCGACGCGCTCAGATCGGTGTGTCACACGTGCGTGCAGTGTTCTAGCTTAATTATTTAATTCTTTATCTGAGACGCAGCCGATGTTCTTAAGTTCAAATTCACCATCATCATTTCAGCCGATATATGTCCACTGTTGGATATAAGCCTCCCCCAAGCGTCGCCACAACGAACGTTCCTGTGCGCCTCGCATCCATCGGTTTGCCGCTCCCTTCACCAGGTCATCGGTCCACCTTGTTGGAGGCCTTTCAACGCTGCGTCTTCGGGTACGCGGTCGCCACTTCAGAACCTTCCGTCCCCAACGGCCATCTGTTCTGCGAGCAATGTGCCCTGCCCATTACCACTTAAGTTTGACAATTCTTCGTGCTATGTCGGCAACCTTGGTTCTCCTGCGGATATCTTCTCTCATCATTTTTTATTCGATCACGCAAGGGAACCCAGAGCATAGCCCTTTCCATTGCCCTTTGTGTGACTTTAAGCCTTCTGATGAGTCCCACTGTGAGCGACCACGTTTCGGAGCCATATATCATCACTGGCAACACGCACTGTTCATAGACTTTCGTCTTGAGACACTGTGGTATGTTGGACGAATTAAAGTTCAAATTAAAAAGTTGATAATCATGATGACGCGATCGGCGTTATCAATTCCAAAAACTGACCGACGCAGGTAACTTTATCATCTCCGTTCGAGCATAGCCCTTTCCATTGCCCTTTGTGTGACTTTAAGCCTTCTGATGAGTCCCATTGTGAGTGATCACGTTTCGGAGCCATATGTCATCACTGGCAACACGCACTGTTCATAGACTTTCGTCTTGAGACACTGTGGTATGTTGGACGAATTAAAGTTCAAATTAAAAAGTTGATAATCATGATGACGCGATCGGCGTTATCAATTCCAAAAACTGACCGACGCAGGTAACTTTATCATCTCCGTTCGAGCATAGCCCTTTCCATTGCCCTTTGTGTGACTTTAAGCCTTCTGATGAGTCCCATTGTGAGTGATCACATTTCGGAGCCATATGTCATCACTGGCAACACGCACTGGTCTTAGACTTTCGTCTTGAGACACGGTGGTATGTTGGACGAATTAAAGTCCAAATTAAAAAGTTGATAATCATGATGACGCGATCGGCGTTATCAATTCCAAAAACCGACGCAGGTAACTTTATCATCTCCGTTAAGTAACACGTAAGTACATACGTATTACGTATATCGGAATAGGGATAATATAACACTGTACCAATTATCGTGGTATTACATGGAAATGTTATTTAAAAACCATTGGTGCATGTGTATGACGTATGATGGGTAGTACATGGCGTTGTATCCTGTGTTGATATGTATCTAAAGGTCAATGTTCATTTATTGATAACAATAAATTGTTTGCACTATTTAAAAAGTCATTGAAAAAACTAGCTTTTAATGAAAAAAAATTCATAGTAAGGTTTTATAGCTCGGTATACTTATATAATTAATACTTGTCAAGACGAATCATACGAGCCCAAACTCGATGGGGTTGTGTCGTTGAACTACCAAGTTCCTATAACCACATTTTGGTTCCATCATCAGATCAGCTCTTGTCATATTAATTTTGCATTGTCATCTGATTTACACATGCATGCAAAATTTCAGCTCGTAAGTCAAATTTAATTTACAAGATTTGATTACAGACAAACATCGGGACCGAAAGTTGTCCACTGCCGGACATATGCCTCCCTCAATCGTCACCACAACAACCGGTCCTGTGCGTCACGCATCCATTGGATTCCCGCGACCCTGACCAGGTCATATTATATACTAAATAAATAAATCAATTGTAACATACCACATGACAATATAATAAGCTCTAAGAATTCGATTACACTGTGTATTAATGGAACTAACAATTAAGGATGTTATTAAAAATCATAATTATTTGTTTCATTTACCTCATACAATCGGGATGCAGGGAAGAACCATACTCATACGCCTCATATTTGTCATTCTATGACCATTAGTCATACATTTATTTGTTACAGTAATTACACTAATTTATTTATGAAGTTTAGTAGTGGATGGATGAAGGGGGAGAGGGAGGCCAAAGAAAAGATAGATGGATTCTGTGAGAAGTGATATGAAAGAAAAGGGAGTTAGTAATAGCGTGACGAGTGACTGGACAGAATGCAAGAAAAAACACACAAGGGACAAGGAAGACAAGAGCAGGAAGATGATGATTTATGAAGTTTAACATGTACAGTTGTGGTAAAAAGGCAGATTTAATGCAACAATGCATTCTCTACCAGTCAACCCTTGGGTTAAAAATACAACCCTGTGGACTGTGGTGAATAAATAATAAATATTTGAAATATAATGTAGTAATCGTTACATAAAGTTACATATACAACGTATAACATAAAATGCGCAAAACCTCAGACACCCCAAATGATTTTTAATTCAATCGACTTAATTCTGTGAAAAAAAAATCATTTAATAAAATTTGGAGGTTTTATGTGCACTTTTAGTTTGTTAAAAATTGCATTGAAATATGAACTTTTATTATCCTGCATATGAGTAAATTTAATTGGACATCAACTATTTGTGTTTGTTTACTTATTTGGGTGGGTTTGCGCACGTGCAGCAACAGGATCTCCTTGGATAGACTGATCGAGCCCGAAGATACTCGAGTGTCGACCACGTGCAGGAAGACGCAGTATTGGAAAGCTTCCGACAATGTGCGCCGATGACCTGGTGAGAGTCACGGGGATGCGAAACACATAGGACCTTTCGTTGTGGTGACACTTGAGCTCTCCCAAGTGTACAACGAAGGCCTCCGCCTACATTCAGCAGTGGAAGTATTTTTGCTGGAGTGATGATGTGATGATGAGACTGCTGATCACACACATACAGACCTAAGCGCCATTTATTACTGGATTGTTAAAACAAATAAAATAATCTGACGCAATGGTCTGCATTTGTGAATCACTCGACAGAGTTCGACTTAGACGTAACCTTCCTGGAATTTAGTCTAGACTAGCACAAGCTTAGGACATAAAGCAAGCGGAGCGGATAGATAAGCAAACTAAGTGTTCGGCCAGACTGGAAGAGCGGATGCGGAACTTCATTTGGGTGTCCATAGTGGGCACGCGGGCGTGGGAAGCCACGCGGGTTGCACAACGCGAGACATGCGGGCAACTCACACCATAGTTCATTCATATAAGTGGCGACAGAGAGTGCGTGAGCGGCGAGCGGAAACCCTGTCCCTGAACACGCGCCGCTCCCCACACCACGCTGCCAGTGTAGCCAAGCAACACGCGCGCGTTCCCACACCGCGCTGCCAGTGTAGCCAAGCAACACGCGCACGTTCCTACACCGCGCTGCCAGTGTAGCCAAGCAACACGCGCACGTTCCCAGGCCGCGCTGCCAGTGTAGTCAAGCAACACGCGCACGTTCCCATGCCGCGCTGCCAGTGTAGCCAAGCAACACGCGCGTGTTCCTACACCGCGCTGCCAGTGTAGCCAAGCAACACGCGCGCGTTCCTACACCACGCTGCCAGTGTAGCCAAGCAACACGCGCACGTTTTCAGACCGCGCTGCCAGTTTAGCCAAGCAACACGCGCGAGTTCCCACACCGCGTTGCCAGTGTAGCCAAGCAACACGCGCACGTTTTCAGACCGCGCTGCCAGTTTAGCCAAGCAACACGCGCGAATTCCCACACCACGCTGCCAGTGTAGCCAAGCAACACGCGCACGTTTTCAGACCGCGCTGCCAGTTTAGTCAAGCAACACGCGCGAGTTCCCACACCACGCTGCCAGTGTAGCCAAACAACACGCGCACGTTTTCAGACCGCGCTGCCAGTTTAGCCAAGCAACACGCGCGAGTTCCCACACCGCGTTGCCAGTGTAGCCAAGCAACACGCGCATTTTTTATTCATTGACCTATTTCTTCCCAACTCAAACGCATATGATTAGCATAATCAGTCTTTTAATGTTACTACTGCTGGGGCTCAGGCCTCCTATCTAGTCTATAAAACTGGGCCCTTATCTACTGCGCCTTTAGATATTTCCAAATCACAAAAAAAAATGGTGACATAACTGCAAGTTTACGGTTTTTTCAATTTTTAGGTTTCTAGGTCAACTGTCCACATGTCTAATGAGCAGAAGGCCCGTAAAATACAAGATTAGTGCCCAGGCACGGCGATACAGGGCCACGGCAGACCACGAACAAGATGGTGGGATGACCTGGATGGTTTCCTTAAGAATTGGAATGATAAAGCAAAGAACCGTGATGGAGGAACAATGGAGGGAGGCCTTTACCCAGTAGTGGAGCAATAGGTTTAGGCTAGCTATAATAATAATAGGTCTCAATTTTTAAATTGCGTTAATGTAGAAGTTTGATTTTTTCACTGCTCTTAGGCAGATTTGAGTATTTCTGCACCATTGCTGGTGGTGCCTACTGCGAGGACAAATCTGTAAAAAGAAGCGCCACTGACGCGACACCACTTAATCTCATACACGACAAGTCAGACCTATTCATTAAATTTTGTACTTTGAATGAATTTAACAGAGGAGCAGTTATTATGTAGGTTTATCAACAAATTATGTTTATCTAGTTATTTTGGCTGTACTGGCGTATTAGGTTTCTCTGTAAAGATAGTAGTAATTTTGATAAATAAATAAAAACGAATGAAAAGTATTTGTTTTAATTACAGCTTAATAAGTCCACGCGTTCCTAAAAAAAACGGTCTTGACAGACGGACACACGGACAATAAACTGATTCTTTTTTTTGCAACTGAAGTAAGGAACCCTAAAAATAGATCAACGCAACATTGACTCGACCTTTATTTGATATAGTTTTGTTTCTTTGTTTTGTGAACCCTTTCCTGGAATCAAGTCTAGACACAAATAAGCTGAGGACACTAGGGGTATGTGCTCAGTGGAAGCTGAGCGAACCTGGTGCCATTTCATTTTTATTTCCAGCCTAGCCAATCTTCTTCTTGTTTGTTCTACTCCTAGCCATTTCCCATTATTTGGGGTCGGCTGTTCTCGTTCTGCGGCGCCAGGATTTTCTGTCCTGGGTTGTCGAAATATTTGTTTGAGCACTCTCCTTGACCACTGCGGACCACCACGTGTCTAGTGGCCGTCCTCTACCTTTCTTGTTTTCGGGCAGTGCTAGGGCCTGTTTCACGACATGGTCTTCGAGGAGCTCATGGCATGACCGAACCATCGTAGGCAGCTTTCGGTGAGCTTTTCTGCAATGGGCGCGACCTTGTAACGTCCTCTGATGTGCTCGTTTCGCACTTTATCGAGTCCAGTTAAGCCTGCTCCCCATCTTAGCAGCAGGCGTAACTCGATTTCCAGCCTATCAATAATAAAAAAAAACAAAACTGATCAAATCGCTATCAGGACAGCGACTCTATGCTCTCACCCTTACCTGCAGTCTAAGGTTAACCACGTCAACCACTTATGCAACTTCCTTATCGTTTATAAAGTAACAATACGTAATAATTAATGTATAAAGTTGATATTGTCGTACTAGTAATTTAACTTTTCGCAGGAAAAAAAATTGAAGAGGTTTTTTTATTGACATAAGCTAGTCCGTGACTGTGATCCCACCTGATGGTAAGCAGTGATGCGATTGTTGATGGTGAAGCGCACTAGTTTAGTTTTTCGTTTAGTCTAGTTTTTTTGAGCCTTTACACTCTAGGTTTGAAGACACCTAAATTATAATCGGACGGGAAGACCGCTGCAGGCAAATTATTCCAGTCCTACGATGTACGCGGTATGAACTCCGGATCATAGAGGTGTCAACAATGTTGAGGTGGATACTCCTCGTACGTCGGGTTGTCCGATGGTGGAAAGCCATTTTCGGCCCCTTATTCGGACTTCTTGAAATTCAAGTTCTTAGCCCTGAAAAAATCTTCAATTCACAAATACGATTACTTATTTATTTTTTCTTTTTTTTTTGGTTATGTTTTCTACGTTGTCCCCACCCTGTCTTTGTACAGTGATTCTTGTGCATAAAGTTTTAATTAATAAATAAGCGAAATGTTCATTCTACAAATACAATAACAAGTGTTTTTTTTTTTCAATCTCATAAGATCAGACCAGTTTCATCTCCGAAAACCAACTTCCGACGTTATAACAGCCAACAAGTTCTTACACCAAATAACAATCATACACTTGACAAGTTTTCCCTGGAAATGATGTGTTTACACTGGAGTGACTCATACACTAATACGGGGGTGACATTATGAAAATTAAGGATCTTATTATGACTCATACTGCTTACATTACTCACTACCCGCACGCACGTAAGATCGTATGGGATTTCCGTATTGTTTTCAAGCGACTTCAAAATAGAGGAGATTCTCAATTTTCAAACTGTAACAGTGTATTGCATTCCAATGGTATGATAGTCATAGTCATAGTAGTCATAGTACTTTATTGGTAAGAGATTTTTACAAGTCATATTAAACAGAATTTTCAAATTACATGTTAACAAATGATTTCATTACAATGTCAAATAATATAAAATGTCAAACCAATAAAAGAAAATACATTAAAAAAAAAATAGAAGTCAAATCACAAATTAAAATTGATACCATTGAGCTTCTTCTTCTTCTTCTTCTTTTAAAGAATAAAATTTTTTAGGCAAAGTGTCGTGGGAGTCCGATGAAAGCAAGATGCCTATGCCAGCGCAGTAGATTTGACTTTCGCTGAAATGATGATGATGATTATTATAATAAGCATATCTTATTTTTTTTATTCAGTAGTTCAGACTGCGGTATCTACAAGGTGTAATCAAAACTAGGTGATCATATTTTAGAAGCTGGGCTCCGTGGATAATATGGACAACTTTCTTCAATAAAGTCAATTCAAAAGATTTGTCAATTCAGAAAAAAATGGACTCATAAATTTTGATAAGATAATGATAACTACTGTAAGCCGAAACCAAAACTGCACTTTCGACCTTTCTTCCTAAAACTGATGTAGGAACACAGAGACTGTAAAGTCAAAAGGAAAAAATTTTATTAGCGTCAAACAAAGCGATAAAAACTAACAATAACAACACTATAATATATTGGGAAGATCTGCGTCACATTCGATACAGTTATTCCTAATAATTTTTCGTTAGAAGTTATGCTAAGTTACTCAGTTAAATAAATAATTAAACCGATAATTACATAAAAACTATAATAATATACGTACAAGAGTCAAGTCACTTCATTTTTTTTGGTATCTATCGCAACCGTCACCTCAAAGATGCTAGTTTCGGTCGAGCCGAATACTCAGCCTCTTTTTGGCCGAAACCAAAAGTTCGGCTTAAGCCAACTTTCTTGAATAAAACTGGCCAAAACTGAAGCTTCTGTCGTTTTCTAATGACTATGTATGAAAAACCCATTTTGTTTTTTAATTTACTATGACTTAATTGAAGAAAATCCTCAAGATTCCTTACACCCTATAAAATGGTAAGCCGTTTTATTTTTCTGACTAGGCACAAAAGTGCGAACAGCAGAAATGTTCGTGGAATATTTCGTATAAGCTTGCAAAACAACTATTATTCGGAGATTTTTTGACGTCATTACTTTGCCTACCGATTACAAGAAATTAAGATCGATCAAAGTTCAAAAAATACCCTGACCCATAAAACTTTAGCACCAGGAAAGTTTCCACAATGTTTACGTAAAATTCCATAATTCTGACCTAATTAGCAAAAACCACATTAGTATGTTTCCACTATTTCAAACCAAATATTGATTGGTTGCTGGTAATTAGAAGTAAATAAACATGCATGAGGTTCATAATGAGTCAGTCAATACAAAACAAGCCAACTGGCTAATCGTACCATTTTAAACATCTGACTCTGGTTTGAGATAGGGGGAATGGGAAGTGGTTAACTTCTTCTTCGAAGTAGTAATGCAAGTGAAGATGATGGCCTAAACTGTGACGGAATGGACATCCTAACGCCCCAGCCGCCGCTACAGGAGGCACTCCAGTTGTTAGGAGTCGCATGGCGATGCGCGGGTTTATGGACGACGGGCAATGGGTATCTTGCCGTCCGGTCACCGGGTAAGGACTGAGCTCGAGTGCTCTTCGCGTGCCTTAAAGAGGCGTAAGCAAAACCGTAGGGGCGCCCTTCTACAGCAAAAGCTGATATCTCTTTGAGTCAGGCTGCTATAGCAACAGGAATGTTGAAATAGTTACCGAGGTCCGGAACGCATGGGGTAACTGAAGGACAGGTGGCTTTTGGTCAGGAAAAGTTCAACACTCTCTCTTCATTTTAGAGCAAAACCCTCACCAGGTTATCGGTCCGCCTTGTGGGAGACCTTCTAACGCTGTGTCTACTGGTATGTGGTCGCCCCTCCAGAACTTTTCAGCCCCATCGACTATCTGTTCTGCGAGCAATATGCGTTGCCCAATGCTACTTGAGCTTGGCGATTCTTCGAACTATGTCGATAATTTTGGTTCTCCTAAGGATCATTTCCATGCAAAATACTAGTTTGTGTTCATTTTTTCCAACCTAGAGATCTTTTAGTCAAGGGTAAATAGAAAACTTCTAAGCAAGCGTGCGCCATCGTTGACCACAACGTCGCTTTTCATCAGGAGAGATAGTAGTCAAGCACGGGAGAAACCCCCTTTAAAAAAGCTACTGTTATCCTAGAATAACGCGCGGTTCCTAAAGTTCTCACTGGTATACGTGATGCCAAAAAAAACGGTCATAATAATGTTTTTTGACGCACGTGTACCACGTTACCTTTGTACCCTTGGAATTCATTGAAATACTTGATGCAATTATATTAAAACAATAAATTTTCCTCCTGAACAAAAATACTGTGTGTTTGTTTTAGTGGGAATGACGTAGCTAATTAGGGTTATTATTGCAAAATATGATTCATGAGTTGTTTGAGCACTCTTTTCTATGTTAAATAATTCATGTGCTCACATATACCTATTAAAAAACAAGAGGAAGGGAAAAGAAAAATAGGTACGAAGGTGGTGCTTATTTATAAAAAAGTTTTTTTTTTCACCGCACAACATAACACAAGACATAGTATGTGACCCTTTCGGTTCGGGCACATTCAATGCAACTCTATTGTATTTCTGTACTCTATTTTTTTTTTATTATTGTTTTATGTTATCGTATATTGTGTTGTTTGCGCCGAATAAATGCTATTTTATTCTATTCTATACATACATAAATTACATTTTTTGGGTAATATCAAATAACTTTTCCTGATCTGCTTAGAGCGTGTGTAACACGTTAGAATTTACTGACTTATAAAAGCCACCTGTGTTCCTTTAGTGTTGGTATTTCAGGGTAACGCTAACCCTTCCGAACAATCCCACAGCCTAGTCATCCCCAAGTACTGAGTATGTAAATCTATGTAAATTTTTCATAATAATAATTTACGTTCGGTCAGCTGTAAGAACAGCTCTAGCAACATAACATAATTATTGTCCTAATTAGATACCGAGGAAAGGTTCGGCTTTGGTTTGGGGCAAAAAAAAACTGGTTTCATAATGGAATTTCGGTTTCAAGCAAAGTGAGGCCAAATATTCGGCTTGACCGAATCTAGTAAGTTTGAGCTAGTTGTGATAGATACCAAAACCTATGTTTTTTTTTATGTAATCGTCGATTTATTCAACTTTTTAGTAATTTATGCAAGTTATAACTAGGTGCATAACTATTAAAAATATATATATACTTGGAAATAACTGTAGGTATCGACATATTTTATTTTTTGTCAATTTTTTTCTGTTACCATGTTAGTTTTGGTTTCGGGTAAGGCCGAAACCAAAATAGGAACCAAACATTCGGATACGGTTTCGGTTTCGGCAGCAAATCGTGTTTTAGTCAATCACTAGTCCTAATCATCTCATCTAATGAGCCATGAAACACTCAAGACAATACTTCAGAAAGTGATTCAAATAATGACGCACAGTTTTCTTAATGCTTTGTTTGTCCGTCTGTCTGTCTGCATCTCAGTAATGTGCTAAAAAGGTATCATTAAATATATTTGCAGAGCAGCTGGAAGAAGGGACATTTATTTTTTTCCTTTTACGATGTCACTGCGCATAATAATTTCTGGGATTAAGGAGAGAAGTTAGGACTTGAAACATTTGTTTGAGATGTACTTAGTAAGGATGAATTACTATAAATAATTTTACTGTTTCAGAAAAACCGGACAAATTGATTTCAGATTGGCAGTCACTACGCAGCACTGCGCTGCGGCAGATGCAGCGCTGGAAGGCCTCCAACAAGGTGGACCGATGACCTGGTCAGGGTTTCTCTCGCATTTCTTTTTGTTACTGATAGGTTCGACCACTTCGAGCGGGCCCACACGACCTCAGACCCTTACCTGATGGAGAGCGATGATGATGATGATGATGATGATGATGATGAGGCATTAAGTCTGCCTCTGTACTCATGTGTGACAAAGTTTTAAATAAATAAATGATGTGGTCGAAGATGGAGCACGCTTGCCTAGAGGCAACCTATTCCCTCTTGACTTAAATACTCCTAAGTTATATCTATCAGGAAACAGTGACTCTAGCAGGGAATTTCACTCCTTAGCTGTACACATAATGGTAAGCTATATGCATAGTGGATACTTGCCTATTTCTTCGCCCAGAGAGGCGATTTGTATCTGCGCAATGGGTCCATCAGCTTATAGGTAATTAGACACTCCGCACGCTTTTCCACCGAGTCCAAAGCTACTAAATGGCATTTTGCATTACCAACCCATATATGGCTCTGTTCCCGCGCGCCTCAAGGAGTTGTCAGCAACAGCATGGGCCCAGCTGGGTCGTAGCCTACTAGGGCCAGGGTTATCCAAAAGGGAGCTCGAGCCCCGTTATGAAGGCTAGAAGCAACGGGGTGGGTTTTTAGTCAGTAAGAGTCTGACACTATCTCCCACTCCGCCCAAGAGCGGGGGATGATTTTTGCCAACCATAAAAAAGCCCATATTTGGATGCAGTGCTCCAC
Organism: Mythimna lalbum; assembly: GCA_949319445.1. Taxonomy (NCBI): domain Eukaryota; kingdom Metazoa; phylum Arthropoda; class Insecta; order Lepidoptera; family Noctuidae; genus Mythimna; species Mythimna lalbum. The sequence goes on along the minus strand of OX439371.1, from coordinate 10,678,705 downwards.
ACACAATAGTATTCATTTATTTATTTCATTAGACTTATGAATTGTACGACATTTTATGCTTAGTCTGGAAATACCTGGATGCGATTGACGCAGATCGGATGCGAGTGACGCAAGGGAATTCTACGTCTTCTTCTCAAAGTGTCTTTTAGAGTTTGGTCACGTCCATTCGTGTAATTTACAAGTTGTCCCCCGCGGTTTTACTCGGGTCTTAAGCAACTGCTCTACGCCCGTGGGTTGTAGCGTGAAGTTAATAAAAGAATTTTTCAATAAACAAACCAACTCTTCCACCTCATAATCTTAATTATCCTTACTAATATTATAAAAGCGAAAGTGAGTTTGTTTGTTTATTTGTTACGTCTTCACGCCTAAATGGCTAAACCGATTTTGATGAATTTTGTTGCAGTGATAGTTGGCACTTTGGAGACGGAAATGGGCTTATTTTTTATTTTTTTTTAAGTGAGAAAAGGGGGATAAAGAAGGAAATCAAGTACCAATATTATTATTAAATTAAAGTATAAACGCGGGCTAAGCCGCGGGTAAGAGCTAGTGATTATATAAAATACTTCCGTACGTGTGTGTGTCACCAATCTCATGATATGGCTAGATATGTGTCGTGAATGTCTAAGGTTTGGTGAGAGGAAGGATGGAAAATAAGTAAACCTTGTTTTATTTGTTTTGTGGGATATATTATTTTAGTGGTAATGTATAATTATGTATTTTCTTTCATTTCTTAGTTTCTATTGTACAATGCTTTAGATAGTCAGTAATGTTGTACAAGTAGAGCAGTGGTGGTCAAGCGGTAATGACCCCGACCCAACCAGGTGCATTACTTTGTGTAAATTATTTCATTACCATTGCTCACAAAACGGTGAAGGAAAACATCGTGAGGAAACTGGGCATGTTCTAGAACCAAATCGAAGACATGTGACATTCACCAACCCGCACTGAGCCCGCGCGGTGGATTACAAATTTCAGCAGCCCATTCTCTCTCCTAGAGAGGAGGCCTAAGTCCCAGTGGGAACATTAAAAAGGCTGATGATGATGATGTATGGAGAAATTTACTTTCACGAGGACGAAACCACTGGCAAAAGCGAACCTAGACGTATTATAAATGCTCCGATTACAACAACTACCAGATCAGACATTATTCAGACGCCATTACCAACATAACTGAATCCCTTATCAAAAACAAAACAAACTAATCAACAAAGCCGTCTCTCGCCCTACTACAGACTATAGATTAGCAAGCCAAACGCGCGTTACGTTCCTGGAACGCTGACTCACGCGTCGCCGGTTACCCCCCCTCCCTCCTCTCCCCCCTCCCCTTCAGACGGCGACGTCTGGCGCCCCCCTTGACACTGACATTGTGAGTCAGCGCTTATGCAATGCATGTGCAGTGTATTGGAGGTTTGAGTATGTAAAACAAGCTTTTAATGAAAATATTTTTTTTCATAGCAAGCTTTTATAGCTGGGTATACCTGTCAAGACGTATCATACGAGCCCAAACCAATGGGGTTGTGTCGTTTAACTACCAAGTTCCTATAGCCACTTTCCAGTTTCATCATCGGATCAGCTCCATATCATATTAATTTGGCATTGTCATCTAATTTACACATCCATGCAAAATTTCAGCTCAATCGGTAACCGGGAAGTGGGCCTAATTTTGCAAGATTTGATTACAGATAAACATCGGGACAGGTGAAATGAAATAAAAGCTTCTAAAAAACTGTTCTGCATGCCCACTGCCATTTACTTGCCGGACAAAAGTAGTCGCTAATCTTTTAACCACGTCGGATATATTCAACAATATACCATGTCGGATATATCCAAAAATCAGTCTCCCATTTATTCAACCAGGGTCGCACATCCACGACGAAAAACTCCATCTCGTCAGCTCTTTAGTCATCTATGGGGTTGAAGAGCTAAACGAGATGGAGTACCTAGCCGTAAATATATGACCCTGGCGAATGGGACACAAAAACACTCGTCGGACTAATCCGACGCAAGCTGTAAAGGGTTTATAAAATGTCCATAAAAAAAAGTCTGCCTTTTGACTGTGATGACACGACATATGGCTCCGAAACGTGGTCGCTTACAATGGGCCTCATCAGAAGACTTAAAGTCACCCAAAGGGCAATGGAAAGGCCTATGCTCGGAATTTCTTTGCGCGATCGAATCAGAAATGAGGATATCCGCAGAAGAACCAAGGTTACTGACATAGCACGAAGAATCGACAAACTTAAGTGGCAATGGGCAGGGCACATTGCTAGCAGAACAGATGGCCGTTGGGGCCGAAAGGTTTTGGAATGGCGACCACGAAGCGGAAGACGTAGTGTTTGAATGCCTCCCACAAAGAGGACCTATGTCCTATCACTCCTGGTAAGGGTCGCGGGAATCCGATGGATGCGTGACGGATAGAACCGTTCATTAAAATTCTGGTGGATACTTGGGGAAGACCTATGTCCAACAGTGGACGTCTTTCGGCTGAAATGATGATGATGATAATATCAGCCTATGTCCATATTGTCAGCAAAAATGCAACATACCTATTCTAGTTTTCGTAGACCTTCGTCTGACCTTGGCAGTGACCACGCTGAGTCATTCAACTTATACAATAATATGCATTAGTTGTTATGTCTGCAGTAACGATAAGTTTATATGACTGCGTACAAAATGAATGCCTACAACGTCTGGACATTAAACTACAAAATAAGGTTACGCGCACTTGACAAACCTGGAGTTATCTGCTTTAAGGCAAATAAGTATGCTCCAGGGTAGCTCAAAACGGTGAAGGAAACAGCGTGAGGAAACCAGCATGTTCTAGAACCAAAAATTCGAAGATTTGTAAAATCTACCAACCTGCACTGGGCCCGCGTGGTGGATTACGGCCCATTCCCTCTCCTAGAGACGAGCCTGAGTCCCAATAGGGGGAACATTATAAGGCCGAAAGCCGATTATGCTACGCTACGCTATGTAGTTCCCAAAATTCAATATCGGATAGTAGTAGTCGGTAGTAGTAGTTCGATAGTATATACAATAGTACATTTTGATACAAGTGGAGAAAATTTGTCATTACGACTGTGGTGGTATTCGCCCGAGCCACAGGAGAGGGCTATGGAGCTAAGTCCTGCACTGACAAATTTATCAAACGATGTTATTCAATAAATATACGAAGATTAACCGGCGACTCGGCTGATCCATACAATAAGTTGTGGTAGGCGTGTGCTTGCGCACTTTTCTGCACTAGTGCTGAAAACAGTAAATTGCGTGTCTGAAAGCTATAGACACAAAGCGAGTTTTCGAGTAAGTGTTTTAAATACTAGCCGTTGCCCGCCACTTCGTCCACGTATATATTAAGTATAATTATGTATTTATACAACTACTACTCATAAAAACCACCATCATAACTTAGAGATTAGGTTAAACGTCAAGATTTTATTAAAATGGCAGATTTTAAATGATAAATGATATTTAGCTCTTCTTCCCCAAGTGTCGCCACAACACTCTGTCCTATGCATCTCGCATCCATTGGATTGCCACGACTCTCACCAGAACCTAGATCATGACGTTCAAAATAAGGTTGTTTTAATCTTGTTTCAGTGGGTAAGAGATGGCGCTAGACAGTCTATATAGCTATGTCTCTTACTCACACTGGAATAAGAATTAAACAATCTTACTTTGAACGTCATGGTAACCCCGCTCGTCATTGGAGGTTTACCTTGTAAGAAACCTACCAAGGATCAATAAAACGATTTAATTATTTACGGACAGTCGCAAAAGTTAACAAAAACCGGCAAAGGTGAAAAATTTACATTTTAAGTTATTCCTAATCGCTGGAAAATTCCTACCTTAAAACCAGTATTTTACACTAAGAACTAAAATGCAAAGATACCCAGTAGATATTGGTAAATAAACCGCATTTTTGTGGTATGCATTCTGTGTAAGACGTACATATAACCTTCGTTAAATACAAGAAGTATATATATAACAAAGTAGCTACATATTTATGCTAAGTAATATGGTATACAAGTGTAGATACTAACAATGATTATCGTGTGTATCGCGTGGAAATGAAGATATCCGCAGGAGTACCAAGGTTACCGACGTAGCTCGAAGAGTCGCCAAACTTAAGTGGCAATGGGCAGGACACATTGCACGCACAATAGATGGTCGATGGAGACGAAAGGTTCTGGAGTGGCGACTGCGTAGCGGAAGACGCAGCGTTGGAAGGTCTCCAACAAGGTGGACCGATGACCTGGTCAGGGTCGCGGGAATCCAATGGATGCGTGACGCACAGGACCGGTCGTTGTAGCGACGCTTGGGGGAGGCATATGACCAGCAGTGGACGGCTTTCGTCTGATATGATGATGATGATGATCATGTGGCCCAGCACACTGGCACAAAATATTATAGGTACAGAAGTCAATCTACATACAAAGCACGCTCGAGTGACGCACACGTAGACACCGCTCACGGACACGATATCTCAGAGCGCCTTGGCTTGCTCGTCGAACAGTTCCAACTCAAACGCTCATTAGTGTGCGTCCACCGAGCGTAGGGATAAAAAGTGAAGTACATAATAAGATTGTCTTCTGTACCTATCTATTTTGTGATCCTGGGTTGTGGAAATCTGATAACAATGGGTATTTATTAATCTCAGGATCCTGGGATCCTGGACCTTTGTAAGGCATACGAGGGGCTGAAGCCAATAGACGTGCAAAACTTTTACTGAATAGACTCAAGGTAGAACTACACAGCCTGGTCAGGGTCGCGGGATTCCTTTGGATGCGTGACGCACAGGATCGGTCGTTGTGGCGGCGCTTGAGGGGGGCTATGTCCAACAGTGGACGTCTTTCGGCTGATATGATGATGATGAGAACTACACTGCGCACACGTGTACCACACACGTTCAACAATAAATCAGGCACACGGTACACGGTCTCATGTAGTACTAGCTTTACTGTGTCGAAACATTTTAGAGTTTCGAAGGACTGGAACATCCGTGATGTTTTAAATGAATCATTCGGAACACTAGAACTCTCTTCACGATATTAAAAGTGATAGAAGTGATGCCATTGCAAATCATACGAGAAGTTTCTTCCCCATTCTAGCAGGATTTTATTCATTGTTCAATGAACCAGTAAAACAAATACACGTTGCTTTTATTGCATCGCCGTTGAATGATCTCCAGCGGTTCTGATGTTCTCATATATTTTTAGAAATACCTACACCACTGCTCCAGCATACAAGATCATACAGAAGTTATACTTGGATCAACAAATTCTTCTTCTCTTAGCACTCTTTAGAAAAGTCTTGAAGTAGCTGGCACTGATCTTTCCAAATGCGTCTCTATACATAGTAAAGGTTTTTATTTAAAAGATAGGTAATCATTCAATGACTTCTCAAGGAAAGAGGGAAATTTCGAGATGTTCCTGCATTGGATTCTGGCAAAAGAAACGCCTGAGTGTCACCACGAAGAGGTGTGCTCCACATAGGCAAAGCCATTGGTAGCAGCGACTTCTTGCGTCAGACCCTAGTACAGCCTATAGTCTGGCACGAGGAGAAATGGCAGGAGGTCACTCTCTTCTGGCAGTATGCTATGAAGAAGGACGCCGCATGCGTGAGAAAACAAACGTCCTCACGTCCCAGCTACCGAGACCCCGACCCCGACCAGCAGCCGTAAACCTGGGCTTGCGGATGTAATAGATCGGACCAAGCTCCAGTGAACGACAGCGTACAGTGATCCACGTGCTCCTCAAAGAGATATCAGCAAACCTTAGGGGCCCAGTAGAGCCGATGATCGCTAGTAACGCGGGGATTTTTTGAAAAGGAAACTCATAGGCCTAGAACGCAATTGACTACAGATGTGGTTTTAGTCACTAAAAGTCTAACATGTAGACTGGAATAAGCCATTGGATGATTTCCCACCTTAAAAAAACCTGCGGTGGCTTGGATCAGGGGCGTTTCCTGTGGCGCCGTCTGGGTCATGAGGATGACCGTCGCTCCGGGTGTGAATGGTCCCCTCCGTTGTTAGCGCCATGTCCAGACATGGCACAGAAATCAAGATCACGATTATTATCGGTCGACCATATATCTTCAGTGGCGGTTCCTAGGGTAGGAATATTAAACCTTCTATCTTGCCTGTAGCTTGACTGAGCATTGAACCCACCGCCCTTGAGTCTCCCTTTACTTGGCGTTGCGCCGGCGCAGCTTTTTGCGACACGCCCACTTTTTGCTTTTTTCCCATTCGCACAGACAAATGAATTTTCGTGAGTGACAGCTGGACAGTTCTGGTTAGTCCAGAAATAATAAATAAGAGTAAATGGTAATGCAGATATTATTAAATGCATTTATGAACGTCCCGTCATACAGATCATGTATGATGGCATTGACACTGGAAATAGCCGCCTTCTTGAATTCTGTACGTTCTTTGTTCTCAACGATGGCTATCGTTTTCGGTCCCCTTCTTGCGTCGTCCTCAATGCTGAGGGTCGTGAGTGATGTAACAGGGAGCTCAGACAGTGTCAAGAGCTAACTCGCCACTCGTTCGTGCGCATTCTGTGCTTAATGCTCTTCTGAGTCTAACACCAATGTGTGACTTGCTGGGAGATGGATAGACGTGTGTCGTGAATGTCTAAGGTTTTGTGAGAGGTTGGATGAAAACAGCTAGTAAACCTTGTGTTATTTGGTTTAATGGGATATTTTATTTTAGTGGTAGTGTATATGTATGTTTTCTTTTTTTTTCTCTTCTTTTTTTTTCTTAGTTTCTGTACAACGCATTAGTTTAGGCTTTTTTTTTTTTTTTTTTTGTCGACGGGGCAAATCATCATTGACGAAACCCGCTCTTGGGTGGAGCGGGAGACAGTGTCAGAGTCTTACTGACTAAAAACCCCGCGTGACTAAAAACAGCATTAGTTTAGGCTGTAATGTTGTTCTGGTAATTTGTAAATAAACATATAAATCACTTTTATACGAATGATATTCCTCCATCTGTTCCTGTCTCTGGCGGTGTGGACGGCATTGTATAGCGTAGAGTCAAGAGCGGTGCGAATCTGGTCAGGCCAACGTATTGGGCTGCGTCCACGAGGCCTTTTCCCATCCACTTTCTTTTTCGGCAAATTCTTCTTTATTCTACTGGTTATTGGTTTTTCTTTTGTACTTTTAAATGCATCTTAGTTAATTCATGAATCCCCAAGCGACCACCGGTGGCCGCGCATCTATTGTCTTACTATTGTGTCTCTAATTGACGGTATCTGAAGGGTTAAAGCTAAGATATTTTTCTTTAACGTTTTGAAAGCAGTGGCAGAAAGTTTGTCATTACGACCGAGGCGGAATTCGCACGAGCCGTAGACGAGCGTGTTATGCAGCCGAGGGCTGCAGTGACAAATTTGCACGTGTATCAAAGACTTTTTTCAATACACTCACGAAAAAAAAAAACGAGAATTGACCGGCGACTCGTGGGGATCGGCGTGCACCCAGCCTGATACGATGAATGTAATAAAATTGTGGCGGGAACTTTTCTGCACAAGTGCGAAAAACAGTCTATTGCGTGCCTAAGAGCGAATAAGTGTATTCAAAATAAATTACGGCCTGCCTTGGTTTGGACCCACGACGTGCACTCATAAGTTGGGCCGTAATCACTGAGCCCCTAATGCATCTTTGTAAAAATACTTCTATGACTAAGAAATCATGTACCATAACATTCCATTTGACATAATATAGCTGACTAAACAATTGATTCACCATACTCACAGTCGAGATTTCGATTATGAGGCGTCTCCTTTATGAATCATCCATTGTTTCTAGGTCACGATATTACAATATGTGGTTTTTCATCTAACATACGCAAGCTAGTGTACAAAACTAGGTTATCACCCGGCGTTTACTGGAAAAGTTATGGTTGATGTGTTATTTAATATTCTGTTTGGGGTCAATAACCAGGTCGGAAGTCGATGACTACTAGTTAGAAGAGTCATCTCACGGCAGTTTCCTTGTGCGTCAGTTTTGAAAAACAAGGTCATCTTCCTCATCATTTTATGCAGTTTTGAATATTTGGAGCCTTTTTTATGGTGGGGAAAATCATCCAATGACAACTCCCGCTCTTGAGCGGAGCGGCAGATAGTGTCAGACTCTTACTGACTAAAAACCCACCCCGTTCCTTCTAGCTTTCATACCAGGGCTCAAGCGCCCTTTCGGATTACCCTGGCCCCAGTAGGCTTCGACCCGGCTAGACCCCTGGACCCCTGCTATTGCTGACAACTCATTTAGGCGCGCGGGAACAGTGCGCGTCGTCGAAAACTTGGGCTCAGTCCGGACAGTTACCGGACGGTCGGACAGCGAGCTACCGGTGGCCGGAAATCGGGCTCGGAAACCTGCGGCGGCGGTGAGAGCGCCGTTGCCTGATGCGGTCGGCCACCTCCTTTGCTAGCATTACTGCCTCGCAGAAGGAGGCGACCGCCTGCCACTCCTCCTCGCTTCAGACCATGGTCTGAACCAAGGCCCGAAATATTGAAAGGCTGATCAAAATTATGAGAGTATTTCGTGGAAATTACTTTACTCTACTTTTTTTTAGTTATTTACTTATAATTATTCTCAACTATCTAAAGCTGAGGACTTAGAGTACCCCAACTAGGACAGGTAAGGTTAGAAGGAGACGGCGGGGTCTAGTGAGCGAGCGGAGAGAGCGAACACAGATCCCCCATTTCCCGAAGGAACTGGGGGATTTTTACTGACTAAAAAACTCACCCCGTTCCTTCGTTGCTTTTCATACCAGGGCTGAGCCTTCCTTCAGAAGCAGACTTTTGGCCCTAGTAGGCTTCGACTCTGCTAGGCCCCTACTCCTTAAGGCGTGAGGAAACAGTACGCGCCGTCGGACAGCGAGCTAGCGCTCGGGAGTCGCGATTATGCGGACATATGGTTTCATACTGTCGAGGTGTGCTCTGCTTGGGCGGAGCACCATCGTGTTCTCGTGGGGGCGATCGATGGCGGACTTGGTTCAGGCCATGATTCGGAGAAGCCAGTCTAAAAAATAAAATGACCTCCACAAAAATGACATAACATTACAAAAAGAAAAAAAAAACAAAATCTCTACACATTGTGGTCACTATTCGTCCACATAAAGGTTGCCACACATTGCAGCGTAACACTTATGACATAATTGCATATAACGACACACTTACACTGAAGTGTAACACAGATTTTTTGCGAACACGTAACCTGTTGCTATGCCCATCTGTTTTGTAATTTACCGTAACAGTTGTTTTTGTTCGCTTTAGTTTTCTGAAGTATACAGAATTAGGCATTTTCATGGCCTATTGAGCGTGTTTAGGTAACTGGCGTTAATGTTTATTGCGTACAAGTTTTTGTTGACTTGTTAATGACTTTGTTAATGTGGTTCATTGTCATTCACAACCTGACTTTGCCCACTGCTGGGCATAGGCCTCTCTTGTTGTGCTAATTCCCACATTCCTATGACAAGATTGTTTGTACTCAAGATTTGTACTAGAAAACGATTGCAAGTGTCTTTTGCGAAGCAGTAATGAGAGCGACGGAGATGGAACGCCTCACGATTCAGTCGCCGTTGGTTGAGACGCCCAGGGGTGTCAGGAGTCACAGGGCTTTTTCCAACCACCATAGGTGTGCGCTTGAAGATGACGAGATAGTTCATCCTCCAGAGTACACACACAGTACCCCTAGCCAAGTAGCTAATCTGTAATTGTTGTAGCTTCAAATGTACGGGAATGACGTCATGCCAACGCTCAGTCACGTGGTCAGAACAAAAGAATTCGGTGCGAAGCGTTCGACGCAAGCGAAACAGTTGTAACTTGGCTCCTCTCCTCAACCGTTTTGTCTATTCTATTCTATTCTATTCTGTTCTATTCTGTTCTATTCTGTTCTATTCTGTTCTATTCTGTTCTATTCTGTTCTATTCTGTTCTATTCTGTTCTATTCTGTTCTATTCTGTTCTATTCTGTTCTATTCTGTTCTATTCTGTTCTATTCTGTTCTATTCTGTTCTATTCTGTTCTATTCTGTTCTATTCTGTTCTATTCTGTTCTATTCTGTTCTATTCTGTTCTATTCTGTTCTATTCTGTTCTATTCTGTTCTATTCTGTTCTATTCTATTCTATTCTATTCTATTCTATTCTATTCTATTCTATTCTATTCTATTCTATTCTATTCTATTCTACTCTATTCTATTCTATTCTATTCTATTCTATTCTATTCTATTCTATTCTATTCTATTCTATTCTAGTCCCATCTCAAAAAAGGAGTCCCGATGTTTATGGAACAGCATGACATTTGCACACTTGCTAAAAAAAAATAATTAAAAGTTTATCGCTGAGTTTGTATTGCAAGTTAAGCATAAAACATTCGTAACATGAAAATAACAAAATCAGCATACAATTTTAGTTAATTCTAATTTCTAACTCTGAACAAAACGACACTAATTTACACAATAGGCAAGCCAACATTTCATGAACAATTATTTTCACAATCCTGCAATTACGAATGGTAATTAAGTGTCTCTTACAACAGACTTATAAAACAATAAAATGAAATAATGAAAAAACTAAAGAAACTAATTCAATATAATGTGTTACTTTATACACCTAATTCTACAATTTCGTAATGTATTGTATGGCCTGATAATGTATGACATTGTTTGACCTATTTCCATAAGATTATCAATTCGACGTAGGTGAGCCGTACTTTTAATTAGTCATAGACGTTGTGACATTATGGTGAGAAAGTGAGATTCAGCGTGGGTGGGCTTGATATAATTGCTTATTAGATGCTTTCTTGTGCATCAAGCAACGGCGCTCTCGCCGCCGCCGCCGGGATTCCGATCCCGATTTCCGGCCACCGTAGACGCGGGCTTGCGGATGTCGAGCCATGGGTAGCTCGTTGTCCGACCGTCCGGTAACTGTCCGGACCGAGCCCAAGACGTCGACAGCGAGCACTGTTCCCGCGCGCCTCAAGGAGTTGTCAGCAACAGTAAGGGCCCAGCTGTGTCAAAGCCTACTGGGGCCAGGGTTATCCGAAAGCTCGTGTCCCGGTATGAAGGTTAGAAGGAATGGTGTGGGTTTTTAGTCAGTAAGAGTCTGACACTATCTCCCGTTTTCCCCAGAGCAGGGGTTGTCATTGGATAATTTTTGCCCAGTGCGTGTTGCCAGTGATGACTTATGGCTCCGAAACGTGGTCACTTACAATGGGCCTAATAAGAAGTCTCAAAGTCACTCAAAGAGCGATGGAATGGTTAATATACATAGACCAATATTATAGCATGGTTGAACTATTCATAAATACCTATGTACATATATATCTCCTATATATATATTACATAATATATTACCGATATTTGCAAACAATTACAAGCACCGTGACCCAGTTCGATAAAGAAATGTAAAATACATTACAATTCAATTATATTTATATAGGTTATCGAATTTGCGCAGATAGGTAAAAATAAATTGCGTTAAACTTTGATAGTGGACGTTCTTGAAATATTTCCTTATATGATTTTGATAACAACAATTAGTTTTGCAAGGAAAAGTACATGGTAATGGCATGACAAACTACGACGAAAAAGCTGATTATATGTTTTATAATTTACTAGCTGCTCCCAGCTGCTTCGCCCGCGTGATAGCGGTAATTTAGGGAACATACTTCCGGGATAAAAAATATCCTATGTCATATTCCAGGACATGGTCTATCCGTGTACCAAGTTTCATCAAAATCGGTTTTGCCATTTAGGCGTGAAGACGCAACAAACAAACAAACAAACTCACTTTCACTTTTATAATATTAGTAAGGATGTACACACAAAAATACAAAAGGAGACCTAAAAAACAGCCCTCCATGTTTTTTATTTTATCCAAATCGTTTCCCCATGTTAGGAATTACCCACCGTAAAACGGGGTGAATAGAAACGTAGGGGTAAATAGAAACAAAAATTTGGTTTAGTTTTTCACTTTGATACCATATTGTCGGCTTTTAACTAAAGCATTAAAGTCATGGGCAGAGCACATTGCACGCAGAACAGATGGTCGATGGGGATGAAAAGTTCTGGAGTGGCGATTGCCTACCGGAAGACGCAGCGTTGGAAGGCCTCCAACAAGGTGGACCGACGACCTGGTCAGGGTCGCGGGAATCAGATGGATCCCGCAACCTTCACCAGGTCATCGGTCCACCTTGCAGGAAGCCTTCCAAAGCTGCGTCTTCCGATACGCGGTTGCCACTAAAGAACCTTTCATCCCTATCGACCATCTGTTCTGCGTGCAATGTACGCTGCTCATTGCCACTTAAGTTTGACGATTCTTCAAGCTATGTCAGTAATCACAGTGAACCCAATGGAAGCGAGACGCACAGGGCCAGTCGTTGTGGCGACGCTTGGGGGAAGTCTATGTCCAACAGTGGACATTTTTCAGCTCAAATGATGATGAAAATGATTACCACCTACCAAAGCCAAGGTAAAGACGATAAAGGCTAGTAGCCTTTAGAAAACATCAAAATTCAATTTACGCAAATTATATTAATTTTCATATTAAATTCTGACACATTAATAACATTAATATTGATTGAAAGCATGCTTTACCGACAGCGACAGTGATAAATTCAAACCAAACACAAAATGAGTACGTAGATAGGTCAGTATTTTAATTAATCAAACGATGACATAATTTTGGTACCAGACATGTATTTCCTAATAGTACATTGTTACACTAGGGGTGAAAGTTACTTATTTCGTCCCGAGAAGAAGTTGGCGGCCGAGCGTATCGAGGTCGCTAATTCGAGGGACTAAATAAGTAACTTTAACCCCGAGGTAAGCATTGTGCTTTTCATTACGAATACAAGAAGATAGACCTAGTTTTTTTTAAAATAATTTGTCAGCTGTTAGTTGAAAGTAAAACTCCCTAGGGATGAAAAGTGTGATACTTTTCAGCCCGCTCCTCAGGCAACTTCAGAACTCCTTTCAGAGTATAAGTAATGAAAAGTTATATTAAACTTCTATTTCATTTTGTTTTACACCATTATATTATTACTCTATTCTACAGGGAAACAGTTGAAATAGAACAAGTTGTCAGCAACAGCAGGGGCCTGTAGCAGGGTTTGTATCTCAGCAGCGGGTCCATCAGCTTATGAGTAATTAGACACTACGCACGCCTCTACACCGAGTCCAAATCTATTAGATGGCATTTTGCAGCACCAGCCCATATGTGGCACCGTAGACGCGAACATATGGTAGCTCGCTGTCCGAGCGTCGGCGTCGGGTAACTGTTCCCGTGCGCCTCAAGGAGTTGTCAGCAACAGCAGGGGCCTAGCCGGGTCGAAGCCTACTGGGGCCAGGCTTATCCGAAAGGAAGCTCGAGCCGCGGTATGTAGGCTAGAAGGAACGGGGTGGGTTTTTAGTCAGTAAGAATCTGACACTATCTCCCACTCCACCTAAGAGCGGGGGTTGTCATTGGATGATTTTTGCCCACAGTAAAAAAAAAAAAATTGAAACAATCTTCTTCTTTTTCCTGCTCTTATCCCATATTACTTGGGTTCGGCGCAACTCGTTTTTTTCTTCCATTCTGTTCTGTCACCCGTCACACTAACTCCCTTTTCTTTCATATCACTTCTCTCACAAGCCAACCATTTTTAGTTTGGCCTCCCCCTTTCTCTTCATTCATCTACATGTATACTCAGAACTTTTTTAGTAATATGCCTTTTATACCTCCTCTTCACATGACCATACCAAGACAAATTTCCTTTTAACTTTTCAGTCACTGGCCCCACTTTAAAACTTCTTCTAATATAGAAACAATAAACATTTTAAAATTTAATACCTAGAATCTTATATTATATGTTTAATTCTCCATCGAAAATGCGGTCAAACCTGAAAGAAAACTATTGAATGAAGCTTGCCATTTGTCACTTTTTTTTGAGTGGGAATTCATCAAATAACATTTCTCGCTCTGGGTGAAATGCGAGACTAACTTCTTCCTGCCCTTATCCCGTTTTTACTTGGGGTAGGTGCAACACGTTTTTTCTTCCATTCTGTCCTATTCGCGCTATCTGTGCGATAAGACCGCCATTGTACCCATAGAATTAAGTTTCTGTGAAATTTTTACTATTTTTGGTGTACAATAAAGTTTATTCTATTCTATTCTATTCTATTCTATTCTATTCTATTCTATTCTATTCTATTCTATTCTATTCTATTCTATTCTATTCTATTCTATTCTATTCTATTCTATTCTATTCTATTCTATTCTATTCTATTCTATTCTATTCTATTCTATTCTATTCTATTCTATTCTATTCTATTCTATTCTATTCCATTCTATTCCATTCTATAATATTCTATTCCATTCTATTCTATTCTATTCTATTCTATCATTCGTCACGCTATTATCAACTCCCTTTTCTTTCTTTCAGACATATACTAACTAAAACCTACGAAATCTTTTCAATAGCCTTTTATGATCAAAGGCTATCAACCATCTAACAATACTATTAAATTTCTCACGAAATACCAGTATGCAAAAAGATTTTTTTTTTATTGTTGATAGGTTTGCGCTTGACCGCTATCTCACCTGATGAAAAACGATGATGCGGTCGACGATGGAACGCGCTTACCTAGAAGAAACCTATTCACTCTCGACTTAAAGATTCCCGGGTTGTAGCTATCAGGAAACACACACAAAAAATTATTTCTATAACAATATTACAGTATCAAATCATTTCATACATTCTTATCAAACGCAGTTTTTATTACATCATAGTTTATAATATCAATAAAAACACTACAATCTCATGTGACCGTGTTTTACGAAATAATCATAACATGTCCCAATTTCTATATCTGACAATCAATACTTTTATTATCTTGTGTTTATATTACTCCCGTATGCTAACATTATTATATTTTATTGTGTTGTAATATAAATAGAGTCTGTCTAATGAAAGCGTAACCTGGAGTTTTTTTTTTAAATTAAAGTGGCAACATTATTTTGCCGCCAAAATCACGTCTAAGTCTATGACTGCAATTGTCAGTTTTTGGAAACAGATGTTTATTTATCAACAATAACTGCTTTATCATGGGTAAAACAATATAAAGTTATGTGCGAAAGCTGCTACACACTATCATCAGTGAGTTTAAACAAAAACAAGAAGAGAAAGAAGTTGTTTTCTAAGAAAAACAACAATGTTTATACACGATCTTGGATTTTTAAGTTAGTGTGACACTTTAATCTTGATCATTGTTGACTGACCACTAGATATTTTTACGGTATGAATGATGATGACTATTTTAATTGACTATCGCAGTTTTGTGCTCTTGGTATTCTTGTCGGAAGGCCAAAATGCCAAATTGTAAATAAAGAATATTATATACGGCATTTGAGAGAACAGATAAAATAAATTTGGAATAATATCTAACATTTTGTGTATTATTAACCTTTACCATACATCTACCAATAAATAAATCTACACAATTTTA
The DNA here is from genome assembly GCA_949319445.1 of Mythimna lalbum. Lineage (NCBI taxonomy): Eukaryota > Metazoa > Arthropoda > Insecta > Lepidoptera > Noctuidae > Mythimna > Mythimna lalbum. The sequence continues at coordinate 10,663,219 of OX439371.1, read as the reverse complement.
AGTTCTTATACAACTATTGTACAATCGTCATATATAAAAAAATACTCAAGTACCAAAACTTTTTTCTCCTACTATTTCAATAATACCATATTCAAATTTTTGGGTTTCAACCTCCTTTTCTCAGGTCACGCTTTCAGTAGACGGACTCTATCAATATTTAAATGAAAATTAACCTTTCTATTTCTGTTTTTAAAGTTCGTCGTATGTAGGCGGCACGTACTAGGGTTTGTAAGGTTTTGTAAACACATGTCAATTTTTTTTTTTGTTAAAATTTGTTGAATTACTTTTGTAATACAAGTCAGACTTTATTTTATATAAATACTGCCTTTCTTTTGCACCAAAAAAAGTAATATCAGTAGATCCTTATCAATAAGTAACTCAGTTTACGAAATCATCTCTGTACTTCTAGATAACATCTACAAACAAACAATTTTACACACATAAGTACTTAAGATTAAGCTTAGATTTCTCAATAATTTTGTACAAATTATCATTAGTAAATCACGTAATGTATTCATTGGACACAAAATAACTGCATAATATCTGATATTTCGTGTGAAATGCTGAAGCAATACGGACACCTTGTAGAAATCTAGAATTTACAACATTCACTAACACTTACTAAACATTTCTATAAATAACATGATCGCCAAAATATTCTGATTAAAACAAAGATACTATCATATTTAGATGACTACATAAATTATTCTCATATTGAATTAAATACATTTATCACCAGTTTTCATTTTCAACTTAAAATAATAAGCCTGAGGCCTGAAGTTTTTTTTATTATTATTATTAATAGGCTCGCGTTTGACCACTATCTCACCTGATGGTAAGTGATGATGTGAAAAAAAATCATTAATTTTTCTGGACATCATCTTTCGGTATTTATATTACTTAACCCTTCAGATACCGTCAATTAGAGACACAATAGTAAGACAATAGATGCGCGGCCACCGGTGGTCGCTTGGGGATTCATAAATTAATACGTGACCGCAGCATATCATCTTTAAAAAAAAAAATTATTTACCGACACCGCCTTTCTTACCACGAAGTAAGTTTTAGAAAAATTGGTGGATGGTGCAAAATATTATATTATTTCACACCAAACACTATAACCATCTAAATTCATACTTTATATAAATATAGATACAGATAGACATAACAAACTTAAATATTACCTATCAAAGACGTCCACTTCTGAACATAGACTACTCCCCCAAGTGCTACTACAACGAGTCCCGGTCTCTTGCGTGTAGTGTCCATCGGATTTCTGCCACCCTCACTGCTTTGCTGTTGCCACTCCAGAACCTTTCAGTCTCGAAGACCATTTATTCTGCAAGCAATGTGCCCTAGATACTGCCGTGTGCGATAGCGGTTCGATACGAAAGACTATTTAGTTTTGGCCATGTCTGGACAGACGATGCTAATAACTACGGAACAAGTATTATTTTTCTATGCTTGCTAAATTACGTATTTTCTTAAATACTTAGATTGATTAAAATAGTGCTAAGTTTACACCTGGAATCTTACTACGATCGCAAGTTTAATTCGCTGTAATTATATTTTATACCCTAACCCTTTCAAGCTTCTACCTAAAAATAAATACAAGTTAGCGATCGTCAAGTTCTTGGCTTTTTGAACAATCTTAATGTTGCTTTTTCGTTTTAAATCTTTAGTGCTAAGCATAAGCATACCTACCAGTGACACATTCAACAACTCATTCGTTCAAAACCACACGAACATTCCCCTCCAACAAGTTTCAAATTCGTCGTACACAGGCGGCACTTGGCCCACTTCTAGATCTAAGCCGGCTTGCGCCACCGATACTCCCTTGCATAATATCGTGAACTATTTCGATAGACCATTGTCGACGTTTGGGCAATTGTGAACTATGTATACCTCATTGTGGACTTGCGATTGACTTGTCGAACTGATGTGATTTGATTTTCAACGTATGAAAGATGGATGAGGTTAAAATGTTGCAAATGGACTTTGGAGAAGTAACAGTCGTGCATCGAAGCAATGTTTAGATGGCAGTTATTACAAGTTTTTATTCACCTGTCCCGAAGTTTGACTGTCATCAAATCTTGTAAATTAAATTTGACCTACTTCCAGGTTACCGATTGAGCTGAAATTTTACATGCATGTGTAAATCAGATGACAAGGCAAAATTATTATGACAAGGAGCTGATCTGATGATGGGACCTGAAGGTGGCTATAGGAACTTGGTAGTTAAACGGCACAACCCCCTCGAGTTTGGGCTCGTATGATTCTTCTTGACGAGTATTAATTATATAGATATACCGAGCTATAAAAGCTTGCTATGCTTGCTTGATTTTCATTGAAAGGTTGTTTATGTTATAAACTAGTGTTTAACTACGTTTATCCGGTTTCCTCCTTAATGTAAAATAATAAATCAGAGCAAAAAAACAAAACAAATAGCTGTAAATTTTTTTCTAGTCATCATGCTTCAGTATTTATTTTTTGCAGCACCAGCCCGTATATTTATTTATTTATTTATTAAGGCTCTACCTTAGGGGGGTGGTAAGTAGTTGCTAGGTAGGTGGTAGGTAGGTAGGTATGACTGTAGTACTCCCCAAAAATGATCGGACCTGCGCTATGTATAACATTAGAAGCAGTTCTGGTGTGAAGGACCGCCGGACCTATGCAAGAACCCCAAGTTTCTTAGTAGCTTCCTAATAAATATATACCTAGAAACACTTATCATCATCATCAACCTTATATTTTTAATGTTCCCACTGCTGGGACTCAGGCCTCTACTCTCGAATAGGGGATGGGCTGTAATCCACCACGCAGGCCCAGTGCGGGTTGGTGAATGTCACATGTCTTAAAATTTTTGGTTCTAGGACATTCCGGTTTCCTCATGATGTTTTCCTTCACCGCTTTGAGAGCAGTGGTGATGAAACAAATTACACAAAGTAATGAGCCTAGCAGGGTTTGAACCCGCGACAACTATCAGTAGGTAACTATACAACTAAAAGCCATTTCTGCTAACAAGTCACGAAAAACAACCACACTATTTATATACCACGGTCACTGTAATCCTTCTTCCTTTTACATAACCTTCTCAAACACATGACTAACTCTATGCTTTGTTTACACTCAATTACATCACTTGCACGCAAGGGTACTTGCAACGTGCTTCTACTTCCGATTAGCTCACGGCATTTCCGGATGACCTTACATCGGTCATGCGGTTGTGTGCTTAGCGTGCATTGGAATGTACAAGTGTTTGAGCTAGGAGAGTAGACAAGTGTGGAGATTTGAAGGCTCCTTTTGGGTTGTTAGTTTTTGTAGCCGGTTCCACGGTGGTTCTAATGTGATCTATTTGCTTAAAACCTATTTACTATATATACAAAGTGTAACATTAAATGCACAAAACCTCAGATACCCCAAATGACTTTTAATTCAATTGACCTAATACTGTGTGACAAAGAAACATTAAAAAAAATTACGGTTTTATGTGCAGTTTTGGTTTGTTTAAATTCATATCCGCATTGAAATAAGAACTTTTACTATCCCGCGTATGAGAAAATTTGATTGGAATACAACCATTTGCGTTTTTTTATTGCTACTTGGGAGGGTTTGTGCACATGATGGCTTGACCTATTAATTAGACAGGGCAACATTTTTAATAAGATTTTTTTTGAAAAATTTAATCTATATTAAAAAGTTTTTCAATTGATTCTGCTCGTTATTCTGATTAAACTACTTTCAGGTTTTGCGCATTTAACGTTACCCGTTGTATAAGAAACAACACCTTTTACTCCATAACTCAAATAGGTATCTAGCAGAAGTCGGGGAAAAAACAGCCAGGCAGAAGTCGGAGTGGGCTGGCCACATCTCACGAATGCACATAGAAAAGGCGAAGATCATCCCTCACTGGACGCCAGAGGGAGAACAACGTGGTCGAGATCGACCGCTGTAAAAGTAGTTTGACGATCTGAAGCTCTACCACGAGCACTTAACACAATCCATTTGACGATCTAATCTGAACTGTTAAAGGGATGGAGCTATATAGGGTTTATAGCGCTATCCTTCTTTCTCGCTCGAACGACTGACATTTTAAGTGGTCATGGTAAGCCTCTGATTATGTTCGCGGCTTTGGCTAGAAATCGCTCTAGACAACATTGAAAATTTTATTTAACATAAATAGAGAAGCCTTTTCCCAGCTGTGGGAAACAATGTACACTAATAATAAAAAAGATTTCAAGGCATTTTTCCAAAAAAAGAAAAAATAATAAACGTGCTTAAAACGCAAAATTACCTACACTTTTGCGTTTTAAGCACGTTGTAGTAAACATGGCTACATAAGTGCATACTCGCCAAAATTTTTAACTATTCATTTAAACATACATAAAATAAAAGACTAGAAATAGGAAACAGAAAAATCAGTACAAAGACCATGTTTACTTCTATAAAAATCTCTTCTAGTATACCTGCGAAAAGAGAGTTAGAAAGTATAGAGATGTAGACACCGTGTATCTACATCTCTATCCGGTAAAATGGGCTGAATAGAAACTAACGGGTGAATAGAAACAAAACTTCATATGGTATTTTTACGATATGTGAATATTTTTTGTAGCATTGAACTATATCAATTTATTAATGAATTGCTATTTTAATAAAAGTCGATGCTATGTTAGAAGCTGATGTTATAGTAAGAAAGTGAAAAACAAAACCAAAGCTTTGTTTCTATTCACCCCTGCGTTTCTATTCACCCCGTGAACTCACAAAATGCATATCAATGAAATAACATAAAGTTATCAAAGAGTTAAAGACCCGTTTTGACCGAAAAGAATACTCGCAATATATTTTTCAATGCGTCAAAAGAATGTATGTATTTTTTACAACGCTCTTCGTAATTAATTTTTTTTATTATTTCTTTGAGAATTGTTCCAAGTTACATTCTAGAGTCTTCCTCAAATCAAAACGGGCCTTTCATTTGTTTTAACGTGCTTAAAATGCAATTAAAAATTTACTATTTTAAATTACTAGAACTTTGCCCGCGACTACGTCCGCGCGCATCGCCGTGATAAGAGTTTGGCCCAGTAATTTCTTTATTGTCATTGCAAAGCAAACCTTCAAAGGAAATTGTAGTCTTTTTAAATTATATGTAAAATAAATATCAATAGAATTATTAATAATAATTTGAATGCAGTATTAGTTGTGTCTTGATAGAGGCAATTTTCAATCGTGTGTCAGGGGTTATTTTTAGCAAGAAATATTTAATAAATGCTGTTCATAGTAATTGTGACTAAACATTGTTCAGTTCTGGTCATCTTCCGGCTGTTTAGTGATGAACAGTCCTAAAATAATATTATAATCATTTAGGTAAGTATGAAATATCTCCGTGTGATACTTGGCACTACGCCTTCTTGTTAAGGGAAAATGCGTGACGATTCATATAAGGTATCTTGAGATTTATAAACATCTCCAAACATATGATCAATATAATAGTCATCACTTATTTTTTTCTAAACTCTGAGAAAGGTTTCTCAGACCATTCAACATCATCATCATTTCAGCCGACAGACGTTCACTGTTGGACATAGGCCTCCCCTAAGTGTCACCACAATGATCGATCCTGTGCTTCCCGTAACCATTCATCATCATCATCAGCCTTTTTTTTTAATGTTCCCACTGCTGGGACTTAGGCCTCCTATCTAGTAGAGGGAATGGGCCGTAATCCACCACGCGGGCCCAGTGCGTGTTGGTGGATGTCACATGTCTTCGAATTTATTATTTATTTGTTTCGTAACCATTATTGCCGGATATTCACGGAAAACCTGCAGACTTAGGTACGAATGATTATAGTATTTTATTTATTAAAAAAAATTGTCCCTCACTAAGAATTACCTACTCCTGTAACTATGTCCTGTACGTGCATTCACAACACAAATATAAACTCAAATATACAATACACCAGAAAAACAATACAGTAACCATCCATACAAATATTTGTTTCGTGTGGGAATCGAACCCACGACACGCAGCGTAGCAGCCAATCGTTCATTATGAAGGGGCAAAGTTTACGTAAAATGGCAGATTTTCAGAGGTCTTTAATAGGTTAGTTTTACACAAATTTGTGTTTTGATCTACATAGAAACCTAGATAATATCCACAGATTTATTTGTTATAAACTAGTGCTTGACTGCGATCCCACCTTTTTTTTCTCTCGACGGGGAAAATCATCATTGACAAAACCCGCTCTTGGGTGGAGCGGGAGATAGTGTCAGACTCTTACTGACTAAAAACCCCGCGCCGTTCCTTCTAGCCTTCATACCGGGGCTCTAGTTTCCTTTCGGATAACCCCGACCCCGGTAGGCTTCGATGATGATTTTCCCCGTCGAGAGAAAAAAAAAAACCCAGATGGGCCCCTCCTGTTGCTGACAACTCCTTGAGGCGCGCGGGAACAGTGCGCACCGTCGACGCCTTGGCTTGACTGCGATCCCACCTGATGGTAAGCAGTGATGCAATCTCTGATGATGAGACGCACTAGTTTATTAAGAGCCTATTATTAGCTTTGAAGACACCCAAATTATAATCGGACGGGAAGACCGCAGCAGGCAAATTGTTCCTGTCCTTCGATGTACGCGGTATAAACGGTGTTTCAAAAATGTCTAAAGAAAGTTGTGTAAATAACGTCTTAAACAAGTAATGTAAGCAGTTGCATGGGAAATGCATCGTGAGTTGGTCGCTCTTAACCGTAACTATTTATATACCATTACACACTCATTTACTAATGAATCAACATGCAATCAGATAATTATATAAATAACATTTGCAGTATGAGGAAATTCCTAACAAGGCGTTATCAATGACACTGAAGTATATAATACTACCGACAAGAATGTTCATAGTAAATACTAATTAGTCAACAATAGTGGATTATCTGAAATATGGGTAAACCTTTGACTTTTTAGAATACCGTACCTCAAACGGAAAAACGGAACCCTTTTAGGATTACTTAGCTTCACTTTTTCTTTTTTTGACTGACCGACATTCTGATAATTGCAATTTTAAATAAATAAATAATAATCCTTACTAATATTATAAAAGCGAAAGTGAGTTTGTTTGTTTATTTGTTTGTTTGTTACGTCTTCACGCCTCAATGGCAAAACCGATTTTGATGAAACTTGGTACACGGATAGACCATGTCCTGGAATAGGACATACGATACTTTTTATCCCGGATGTAAGTTCCCTTGGGATAATTTTCTGCTATCACGCGGGCGAAGCCGCTGGGAGCAGCTAGTAATAAATAAATTCAAAAGTGCCTGTAATTGGTCTATTTAAAATTAACGTTTCTTATTTTGTTGTCCGTCTGTCTGTTTGTCTGTCAAGACCCTTTATCTCGGGAACGCGTAAAGGTATCGAGTTCAAATTAAAACCATAAACTCAAGTTTGCGGTCCCTTGATGCTGTGTAAAAATCAAACTTCTAAGTTAACGAAAAGAACGATCCAGTCGTTTATATCGTAAAAGAACTTATATTTCGACACTCTCAAAAGAATAAAAATTCATAGGGTTGGTAGGTAGGTAGGTTCCCGTTGATACAGAACCCTTAGGGCCTATGCACACCACGTTTTTTAAACGCGCCGTCGACGCGCATTTGTAGCGATACAGACGCTATACGCACGCAAGTCAGACGCAGCCTGTAGACCTTTGCACACCACACAAACGACAACAAACTGCTCTGCAGGATAAAAACGCGCCGGCGACGCGCGTTCCCAAAACGCGCGTCGACGGCGCGTTTAGAAAACGTGGTGTGCATAGGCCCTTAAATGTATGTAATGAAATGTCATTTCATAACGCGCGTTGAAGTTGTCAATGGAATTTATGTTCTGTGGAACGGGGTGACGTGTGATTGAATGACAGATGATGTTTAGATTATTTTGCATATTTTATTGTTAAAAATTCTATTGTAAAAGGATAAAATAAAGGGATATAATTGAGGAGGCGATACTAGTAAACTTTAAATGTCGTTATATAAAGCAAGGTCTTATAGCACAGTTACCAGTGCAGTGCAGTGCAGTGGTAGTTAGCAGTGCTATCTTAGCGGACTCTTAACAATCGGGTCCCGCCCGGGGACAAACAGACGAATCTGTTTGTCCCCGGGCTATATCTCACGAACCGTTAGTTATCAACTAGACAGTTGAAATTTTCACAATTAATGTATTTATGTTGTCGCTATAACAACAAATATTATAAACAGAATAAAATAAATATTTATTTAACAAACGTGATTTTTTATGGGCGCGACCCTATTTTTCCCGCTTATTCGTCTGTTTTTCCCCGGGCTATATCTCATGAACTTTGATAGCTAGATAGTTGAAATTTTCACAATTGATGTTGCTGTTAGATCAACAAATATTAAATGCAGAATAAAATAAATATTTAAGTAAGCACCCATACAATAAATGTGATTTTTTTATCCCGCCGATATACATTAGGAATACGTATATTAGCATGGACAATGAGTCCATGCTAATAATTCTAATTTCATTTAAAAAAAAACAATACATTCTTTCCCACATAAACAATAACACTAAAATTATCGGCTAAATTAGTACCAACTGCGTGCTCGATAGTAACCTTGCTGTAAATAGCTCTATCGCCGTTACATCACATGTTATGCAATGACACAATCAAAATCAATCTGCGTTTGTGTGTTGGTGTATACGCACACATACGAAGCTTGCGCGTACGCATATTGTTCTATTTGTTTGAGGATTGAGGTCTGTTTACTCTGTGTTTGAGTTTGGGGACTGATAAATTGATTAAAGTGACTGTTGGCTGACCTGCTGGGTTTAGGTTAGGAGTAAGATTAAAATTAATGACCTAAAAATAATTCTGTTAAAAGTTTTAATTAATATAATAAATAATAATAATATTCCTCAACTATCACACAGCGCACACAGTCCCAAGCTAAGCAGAGCTTGTGTTATGAGTACCTACTAGAAAACTGATAAACAAACTTATATTTTTTTTAAATACACACCTTTTATCGATAAAATTACACAAAACACCAATATAATAAAGAAGTAAAGTTTTTTTTTTGTTTTTGTTGTAAAAAAATTTGCTTCTATTGCAAAAATTTTTTCACCGATAGAAAGCTGCTTTATTCTTAAGTGACATAGGCTATATTTGATGTGCGCGGACGAAGCCGCTGGTAGAAGCTAGTCTATAATATATATGTGTTTAGAAATATATAAGTATGTTTATCAGTAGTCTAGTACCCATAACACAAGCTTGGGGCTAGACGGCGATTATTATTATTATTACATTAGTGTGATTAAGACTTCAAATAGACATAATCTATTTACAGAAGACTGGCTAAAGATAGATGTTTCTATTTAAATGATGAGTCATGGCGTCACCTGATTGATAGTGACTGGCGACTAATTTGAGTATTTATGACTGTATGAATCATTTGTTTAAGATTCTAATTAGTTTTATTATTTACTGTAGCAGTTTGACGAACTTGTTAAATAGTAATGGTTTTTTTTTCTTTTTTGCAGTGGAATAACCATCTAATGACATCCCCCACTGTTGGGCGGAGCGGTAGATAGTGACAGACTTTTACTGATTATAAACTTAGGTACTCCTGTTCCTTCGATGCCTTTCGTACTGCGGGCTAAGCTACCTTTCAGACTAATGCTGGCCCCAGTAGGCTTCGACCCAGCTGGGTCCCTGCCGTTGCTGACAACTCCTTGCGGCGCGCAGGAACAGTGCGCGCCGCAAGTCCGCGAGCCCGCGCCTACGGTGGCCGGAAATCGGGATTGGAATCCAGGCGGCGGCTGGGGCGCTGTGAGCGCCGCCGTTGCCTGATGCGGTTGGCCTTCTCCTTTGCTAGCATTTCTGCTTCACAGAAGGAGGCGACCGCATATTTTTTGTATCTAGCATAAGCACAAGCAATTTTTCCTACACTGACACCGCCGCAGGACAAAGGCCTTCCTTCATTCCTTTAGGATCGAGTCTCCCCACATTACTCGGCGCTAACTATTTTATCCTGGGTGGTCGGCTTTGGCAAATGGGCTAACTTGTGGTCTCTCTCTAGATTACCAGGTCAGTGGTGGGCAACCTCTGCCTTTCTTTTGTTCTGGCAGGTTTAGTGCTATTTTTGCGACATGGTCCTCGCTTCTCCTGCTATAACCAAGTACTAGTTTATATCACTAAAAAACGTAGTAGGTACAATAGGCTAGTTGCCGTAAACAAATTGATTAGTCCGTCTTTTAGATTATTCAAAAATAAAGGACACGTATTTTTTTTAATTTGTAATTTAAACCAAAAATGACAAAGATATAGCCCATTAAAGTTACATCTAATGTCACGCCGTGCTGCATTTATTCGCACGGGGGGACGTCACACGTAACTTTAATGGGCTATATCTTTGTTATTTTTTGTTTAATCGAAAAAAGAATAAATACGTGTCCAATATCCCTATCCCTACTAATATTATAAATGGGAAAGTAACTCTGTCTGTCTGTCTGTTACGCTTTCACGCAAAAACTACTGAACGGATTTAGATCAAATTTGGTAGGTAGGTAGGTAGAAGAGACAATATAATAACACATCGGCTACCTATAATTCCACTGCTGAGCACGAATCTCTGCAGCGCGATATAAACTGTAGTCCACGCGGGCGAAGCCGCGGGCGGAAAGCTGGTTTTTATATAATCTAAAATGCGGACTAAATAAAATGTAGTTATTTTGACCCTGGAAACTACTCTATTCATGTAGTCGTGATACTTCAACCTTCTTTCTTGTTATGTAATATCGCACTAGTTCCTAGTTGTTCCCACCGTTCCCCTGTGTTACGCAACGAGTTGTCGTGTTGTGTAACATAGGAAGTCCCGGTGATATGCCGAGGGACGATATGATGACGAGATTGGTTAGGTTGCGTCATTATTGACGTTGATTTGTTTGAAGTCGAACGGTCAGGATTTTGATAGGAGAGTTTGTTAGGCGGAGACATAAGCGCTTGTTCTTTTGTCTATAACACCGGAGCGTGACTGGTTTGCTGAGAGATGGATAGATATGTGTCGTGAATGTCTAAGTTTTTGTGAGAAAATGAATGAAAAATAAGTAAACATTGTTTTATTTGATTGCCTTGTTGGTCTAGTGGTTAGTGGCCCTGACCTGACTGGTCGTGGGTTCGATTCCCACCCTGGACAAATGTTTATGTAATGAGCATGATCATTTGTTCTGTGTCTGGGTGTAATTTATCTATATTATGTATGTATTTAGAAATATATACGTATGTTTATCAGTTGTCTAGTACCCAGCTCTGTTTAGCTTGGGACTAGACGGCGTTGTGTGATAGTTGTGGATTATCATTATTATTTGTTTTGTGAGTTATATTATTCTACTGGTAATGTATAGGTACGTATTTTCTTTAATTCCTAATTTTCTATTGTACAACGCCTTAGACATGGTCTGTAATGTTGTACAATGTTAGTCAATAAATAAATAGGTATTATGGAACATTTTTAGAAGTTGGCTGTTACGGAGTATTTTGTAATGTTAAGATTTAATAGGACTTTTTGCATGACCCACAAATCGGACCCCACGCTAAGCAGTCGCTCTTGTCACTTCACCACAAAATCAACGAGCTCGTTAAAAAAAAATCTACTTAAAGAAAATTCGTGTCACTATGATCTGGAGGAGTTTTATTACAAACTCTGTGACAAGAAATTTTCTCTTTTTTATTGTTGATAGGTTCGCGCTTTACCGTTATCTCACCTGATGGAAAGAAACGATGCGTTCAACGATGGAGCGATTATATCTTTCATTACACACAAAATTTAAAATTTACGCTAGCACTAGTGCAGAATTCACTATTTTTAGCATCTTTATTCTGCCAATAGCTATTTTTTCTTTTGTCATCATAATTAACAAAAAATTAAACGTGTAAGTAGTGAAATTGTCATTTATTTATTTTTTTCACTACAATATGTTTATTGGATTATTACAACTGTCAATATAATGTCTTCACAATACTCATAATTACCTAAACAATAACAGACAAATACATGCCTATTTACATATTTCAAAGAAACAACAACATCTTACTCCTGCTTCATCATCTCATCATTCAACATAACCGCCCTGCATCAACGGCCCCGTAGAGCGCATGCACCGGTCTACCAACGATGATTTATTGATCTCTGATCTTACACAACTCACCGCTCAAGTGGGACTCATTCCACACAATTGTGTGATGTGTATGTCTTGTAAATCATTGTTGAATGGTGATTGTAGTAGTCTGTTAGAATGATCCTAGCTCAGTCGTTTACAAAGCAGTATATATCTTTAAAGACTTTTAAACCGTCTGTGCTACTATTCCGTCACTCACCCATACTCAAAAATTCAGTTGAAAATGTTAAAATATAACTAAATCAAATCTAACCTCCGTCAATACTATAGTTTTTATAAATGACTAGCTTTTGCCCGCACGGCTTCGCTCCTGCTCTTACCTACTCTACCCTACTATACCCTACTCTACCCTACTTTACCCTACTATACCCTACCAAACTTCACATAAACCATCTATTAAATAGTCCGAACAAAGCCTAAAAATTTGGTTTGGATAAGTGAGCCCGTTCTTGAGTTATAAAATAACAACGAAAAGTGGCATTGATTTTTATATATATAGATAGATAAATGATATTTATTTTTACAAATAGGTCTAAAAAACACTTTTACACGTCGATTTTTTTTTGTCTGTTTAAGCTAGATGAGGCCGGTGTTTCCTAGCTGACTACCCTGAGAAGAAACACCCAAACAAACTCAGGGATTTTCTCTTTTTAATTCATGAATCCCCAAGCGACCACCGGTGGCCGCGCATCTATTGTCTTACTATTGTGTCTCTAATTGACGGTATCTGAAGGGTTAATCAATAAATGCTGTATTTAATTGCTCTGAGCGCCGTCTCAAAGGCACTCATTTGCGCCCAGTACAATCTGAAAACAGTTTAAGATAAAATTAATTTGTTCATTATTTCAGCCGACACACGTTCTCTGTTGGTCATAAATTCCCTAAAGTATTGCCACAATTACCGGTCCGGTGCGGCTCGCAACCCTCGGGTTTCCACGACTCTCTCCAGCGGGGTAACCATGACATTCAAAGTAAAATTGTTTTAATCTTATTTCAGTGTGGGTAAGAGATGGCGCTAGACAACCTGTATAGCTCTGTCTCTTCCACACTGAAGATTGATTGATAGATTGACAATCTTACTTTAAACGTCAAGGTCTAGGTCCAGGTCACTGCGTCTTCCGGTTTTTAGTAACCACTTCAAAATCTTTTGGCCCCATTGACCATCTGTTCTGCGAACAATGTGCTTTGTTCATTGCCACTTAGGTTTGGTGATTCTTCGTGCTCTGTCCGTAACCTTGGTTCTAGGTACTTAGATTTTTTTTTTTACTCTTTTTCTTCTTCTCTCGAGTCGATGGTTTTCTATTCCCTTAAAGCTTTTCGGCCCAGTAGGTTGCCACGTTTATAGCGGCGTTAGTAGCACTTTATAGATCCTCCAAAGTGCAGGTGTAGGGACACTTTGGGCACTCCAATAAGTGGGCTATCTGTGTTACCGCGCGTCTCAAGGAAATTGTCAGCAGCAGGAGGGGCCCAGCTGAGTCGAAGCCTACTGGGGCCAGGGTTATCTGAAAAGAAGCTCGAGCCCCGATATGAAGAGGCTAGAAGGAACGGGGTGGGTTTTTAGTCAGTAAGAGTCTGACACTATCTCCCGCTCCACCCAAAAGCGGGGGTCGTCATAAGATGATTTTTGCCCAACGTAAAAAAAGGCTGTCGTCTGGTCAGCAGCACCGCACTCGCCCTGGGTTTTGGTAACTTTTTTTACTCTGTTTACTAAATATTCTATCAATATTAACCCTTCAGATACCGTCAATTAAAGACACAATAGTAAGACAATAGATGCGCGGCCACCGGGTGTCGCTTGGGGATTCATGAATTAATTGCTATTCCCCTAGCCTTGTTATCTTCCTTAATATTCTTGTTTTGTACGTCTTTTGTGCTCTACATTTTTAAAACGTTACTTTTCATTTATTAAGAGTCTGGGGGCACAAGATCTAGGCTATTAATACCCAAAGTTCAATATTATGATCAAATACGGTACACTAGAACAGCTAACAGTACAATCTGACCAAACAAAGGCACTATTACGCAATATGAACGGCGATAAGGTATTCAATTTATCTATAAGGAAGTAACAAACGCCTTATTTAGACTCTTATGACACTGATTGTGTTATCCAGTTGCTTTTATTGCCTTTGAAGTGTGAAGAAAAATGTTGGTTAATTGAATTATACCTAGAATCTAGTTATACAGAAGAATATCTTTTTTTTAGGGTTCTGTACCTTAAAAGGAAAAAACAGAACCCTTATAGGATCACTTTGTTGTCCGTCCGTCTGTCTGTCTGTTTGTCAAGACCCTTTATCTCAAGAACACATGTAGGTATCGAGGGAAAATAAACCATATGCTTAGGTCTGCGGTCCCTTCAAGCTGTGAAAAAATCAAACTTCTAAGTTAACGAATAAAAAAGATAAGGCCGTTTATGACACAAAAAAAACGTATATTTTGACACTCTCAAAGATCGAAATTCATATGGTACCTACTTCCCGTTGACGCAGAAACCTGAAATTTTGCACAAAGCAAGGTTTTATAGCACATGTATAGGGAAAAATCTGAAAACAGTAAATTTGTGGTTACCTACGTCACAAAAAAATATTTTTTGCAATTCGGAAAAATCTTCGAGACTCCATTCGGGAATTCTAATTTGCACGGAACCCTCAGTGCGCTAGTCCGACTCGCACTTGCCCAATTTTTTTTATTGTTGATACGCTCGCGTTTGACCACCATCTCACCTGATGGTAAGCGATAATGTGGCCGACAATGGATCACGCTTGCCTAAAGTAACCTATTCACTTTTGACTTAAAGACCGCGAGGTTGTCACTATTAAATTTTTGCTAGAATTAGTTATTACATAAATGTTATCTAGATACTGTGTTGAAAGTATGGTAAGGTGTTACATTTTGAAAGCAATGTCGCTTCACTTTGCATACCCTTGACCGACACTCGTCTAATTTTCACTGTCCGGAGAGATAGCGAGATATCTTAGGAAAGTGCTAAATTTATTGACATTGACGCCTTCTGAATTGTCTTAGCGTACCCGCATAGGGGCCTCAAAAAAATGCCGCCACAAAAAAACGCTAGAAGCGGTCACAAAAAGGAGCTAGAAGCGGCCGCAAAAAACAGCTGAAGAGCGCGACACCTTGTGTCAATTGCCAATAGAAAAACTATTTCCTAATTTTCCAAACAAAAGTCTGACACGCCCTCCCTCTCCACTCAAGGGCTGAGGACGTCATTAGATGTTTTTTCTTCCTAAAAAAAGGCGTGGTAACTTTGGAATAATCCCGTGACCCTGGCAATCCTATTTACTTTCGCTTTTTCCTATACACATTTAGACAACCTTATATTTAGATATGCGAAACCTGAATCACCTGTCTAGTATTTTTCTGTAAAGTATCTATGTACAAAATTCCATCCAATTTGTGACCATTTTTTAATATTTTTGGGACAATATATAACATGGTGTAAAAACTGTTGGAATCCATTCAGTTACTGATTCTGAACAAACTATTAAAGTATTTGAATATTAATTCATGAATCCCCAAGCGACCACCGGTGGCCGCGCATCTATTGTCTTACTATTGTGTCTCTAATTGACGGTATCTGAAGGGTTAAAAATAACATGGTGTAAAAACTGTTGGAATCCATTCAGTTCCTGATTCTGAACAAACTATTAAAGTATTTGAATATTAATTCATGAATCCCCAAGCGACCACCGGTGGCCGCGCATCTATTGTCTTACTATTGTGTCTCTAATTGACGGTATCTGAAGGGTTAAAAAATATTTTTAAATAATAAGGTTCAATTTTCAAATACCCACATTTTGTAATTGGTACTAAAACTTTACCTCTTTATTATATTAGTGTAGATGTAGATTCATCCTTACTAATATTATAAAAGCGAAAGTGAGTTTGTTTGTTTGTTACGTCTTCACGCCTAAATGGCAAAACCGATTTTGAGGAAACTTGGTACACGGATAGTCCATGTCCAGGAATAGGACATAGAATACTTTTTGCCCAGAAAGTATGTTCCCTTGGGATAATTTTATGCTATCATGCGAGTGAAGCTGCTGGGAGCAGCTAGTCTATAATAATAACAAAAAAAGGTAAATTTTTGTTTTTTTGTTTGTAGGAGGTAGTCTCTAAGTCAGAGTCAAAAGTTTTTATTTCACATAGGCCTATATGGGCACTTATAAAACGTCAGAAGCTAGTGCACGGTTCCTAATTGGTCGTTTCCCCTATTTCTGAAATTACTAGTTCAATAGCAAACATTTTTTCACCGATAGAAAGCTGCTTTATTCCTGAGTGACATAGGTTATATTTTATGTACGCGGGTGAAGCCGCATGCAAAACCTAGAGTTATATAAGGATAATCTCAAAATATAAATAGCCGTACGTCTGTTACGTCGACAAAGGATGTAACGACGGTCTCTCAAGGATACTTCCTGAACTCGAGATGTTGTGAGAATGTTCAGTATTCTTATATCGTTACGTAAGCGTCTTCAGACTCGAGGTCAGTACTATTCCTAGTTGAGATAAAATTATTCTCGTAACAATTTAAAAGTATGATGCCTTTTACCCGACTTCGTAAGAAAGAGAGCTTTGTTTTTCGGATTAATTCATGAATCCCCTAGCGACACCCGGTGGCCGCACATCTATTGTCTTACTATTGTGTCTCTAATTGACGGTATCTGAAGGGTTAATGTGTGTGTCCAGTGACCATCCGAACCGAACTCGAGTCACACATACCTCTAAGAGATGTCAGCAAACCATAGGATCCAGTTGGGCCGTGGCCCACGCGGGTCATGGGGTTACTGCCGAAAGAGAAACTCGTAATCCTGAAATGCGAGGCAAAGAAGGAACGTAGGTTTGGTACCCCTTCAGATACCGTCAATTAGAGACACAATAGTAAGACAATAGATGCGCGGCCACCGGTGGTCGCTTGGGGATTCATGAATTAAGTAAAAGACTTGTTACATTTTAACTTAAGAAGTGTCATTAGGTTTATCTTAATCAATGTGTAAGTGAGACTAGTTAAATCAAAATTATAAAAAAGTAAAATGGTTGACTTTTTAACGCCATATTCTATATTTTTTCCTGATTTAGTCATGTTTCCGTATTTTTATACTCTAGTATTAAAATACGCACTAGATTACTGACTAAAATATAGTAAATAAAAAAGTTATCAGTATCAAATAACCCGACCACGAAAAACAATTAAATATTTCAAAAAAGTCACTATCAATAGAATCAAATCTACGATTAAAATAGAATACATTTCACCAACTGCATCAGACTGTTAAACTATATAAAGTTTAAATAAATAAATCTAAGATACAAAAAATCTCGTGTCACAGAACTCCTTCTCGGTTTGACCAATTTTTATGAATTTTTTAGCGTATATTGGGAAGATTTTACTCTTCCACCCCATTGTTTGTTTGATAATTTTTATAATATAACATTTGCTGGGTCAGCTAATCTATCTTCTATTTATATAAAAGCCACTCCACTCACTGATTAATCACGAAATCACAGAAATTATATCATCTACAAACTTAAAATTTGGCAGGTTGAATTCTTATAGGGTGTAAACATCAGCTAAGAACGGATTTTTTGATATGCACAACCTATGGGAAAGAAACGGGGTTCAAAAGTTTGTATGGAGAAACCGACTTTTACGCGGGCGAAGTCGCTAGAAAAAACATTCCCATACGCACAAAGCGTTTTGGAAACACATTTATTGTGCGTACAGCCAAGGAGTGGAATTCCCTGCCGGAGTCTGTGTTTCCTGATAGCTACAACTTGGGTGTCTTTAAGTCAAGAGTGAATAGGTTACTTCTAGGCAAGCGTGCTCCATTGTCGACCACATCATCGCTTACGATCAGGTGAGATGGTGGTCAAACTTGAGCCTATCAATAATAATAAAAAAAAAAAATGTATTTGTAGCCCCCTACTCACCTTGACATCAACCATACCTAAAATGGGGGTAACAATTAAAAAAACCTAATCTTTAAACTTTCTTCAAGTTCAAACAAATCAAGATAAATTCAGTAGTTGCCGAGAGGAAACGAATCTAGGAAAAACATTGAAAGAAACGAGAATTTACATTCTTATTTCCATTACAACATAATCTACGTTATTGACACTAACAAATCTATAAATAGCTTGTATACATAAATAAATAATGAGCATGATGTAAAAATCATTCAACCAAATGTTATTTCGGTGCGTGAAATTATGATGAAATTATATGCTACAAATTTTAATGGCGTCGCCCGCGTGATGGTAAAACAATTATCTCAAGGTCATCATCATTATCATTTCTGACAAAAGACGTCCACTGTAGGACATACAAGTAGAGCTGGCCGAGTGGTAATGGCTCCGAATTACGAGTTGTAGGTCGCGGGTACAAACCCTGCCAGGTGCATTACTTTGAGTAATTTATTTCATCTGCTCTCAAAACAGTGAAGGAAAACATCGTAAGGAAACCGGCATTTCCTTGAATCAAAAATTTAAAGACATGTGACATTAACCAAACCGCACTAAGCCCGCGTGGTGGATTACGGCCCATACCCTCTCCTATAGAAGAGGCCTGAGACCCAGCAGTGGGAACATTAAAAAGGCCGATGATGATGATGTAGGACAAAGGCCTCCAAATGTCAAATGTCGCCACAGCGAACGGTCCTGTGCATCTCTCATAAATCGGATTCTCAGGACTCTACCTCATGGGACGCTTTCCAATGCTGCGTCTTCCACTACAAGGGAACTTACTTTTGAGATAAAAAGTATCATTCAACGACATAGTCTACTCGTATACCAAGTTTCATAGAAATCCGTTCAGCTGTTCTAATGTCATGAAGTAATAGACATACATATACTCATATACATTCGCCTATATAATATTAGTGTGAGAGCTAGGAGGAATTCACAAAAAAACTACCTCTAAATAACTGGTTTCATTATTTATAACAGTTACCCTGCTTTTGCAATTCAATGGCAGTCCAGAATTTTTAAAACCGATGACAATATTTTAAACTTTCCAATTAAACAGTTTACAACGAATCTCCAACGTTACCCAAAAACTCAGAACATGAAAATTTGAATGTGGAACGAACGAAAAAGAAAATGGTTCTTTTAAAAATGATCGGACAGTACTTTGGTAATTTTTTTTCGTTAGAGTACCCTAAATGCGTACACCTATCTCAAATAGGTGCCAGCCAAATTAAAAGGGGTCAGTTAGGTCGATGCCTGATCTCTGACCGATGCCTGACTTGAAGACTGCAGGAACGTGAGAAAGAGTGAAGGTCATCTTAGAACGCAACGAATAACTGAAGGACAAATGGATTTTTGTCAGGGAAAGTCTAACACGTCCTCTCGTTGCACTCTAGAGGTAGGAGAAGCCATTTTTGCCATCTCAAGAAAGGGTCCGTACTCCTGCATTTTGGAGGACGATGCTGCAATTAACAAAGCCAACCGGGTTCAAACAGTTTAGGAGATTTACAATCGACTCGAAATGAACCAAATCATTCTATATAGTCTTCAAGTCATTGTCCATTATCTTCTCCTCCCAAATAACCAAATTTCTATCCCAGGCTGGCATTTAGGCCAGATCCCATTGGCCAACAAATGGAAAGGCGTTCTGTTTCCACTCCGAGACGCCTTGACACGGCTCCACTCCTTTCCTAACTCGACATTTGAGTTGCGCAATGAAACGCTACGCTTGCCTGCACTATCCTTGAATATCTTGCGTAAGCCTTACCTCATGCAGCTAGTGGATGTTGACACTAGTTTTGTTCTAGATGGCGTTGGTATCGGGGAGTGGGCATGGGAGAATTTGAATGTGGAATGCACGAAAAAAAAAATGGCTGTTTTGAAAATGGCGGGATAGTTTTGAGCCAGTACTTGTGTCATTATCTTTTTTCTTTTCATGTGATTGGAAGTGGACTCCTGAGAGATTTTGAATTTGGAATAATTATAGAAACTCAAAATGGCGGTTCAAGAAATGACAGATTAACTTTTTTAAATAAGTTTGGAATGTTGAACTTTTGTCTGATTGTTTTGTTTCTTTTTTCTCGTTTCTTGCAAAAGGTGAATGACCTAAATGCCGTAGTAGAATTTATACTATAATATAATAATTGTGTTCGTAATAGGAAAATTACTTAATTTATTATCCTGCGTATGATCAATTCTTTGGTAGATAAAGTTTGTAAAAATAATATTGTTATTTTGATGTAATTTTCCTGAGTTAATGCAAGATAGCGACCTTAATCTTTGGGCAATTTCCTCAGTAAGTACTTTCGTAACGTATCTACATGTGTTGCATATATATAAATATATAAGTCCTTTTATCATATGAAATCCTATCTCATCACAATAATATTGTAAAGGCGAAAGTTTGTATAGTATGTGTGTTTGTTACGTACTCCTTTACACTCAATCGACTGAAAAGATATGGATGAAATCTGTCACACGAGTAGACTATGTCTCAAAGCACATAGTGCATAGGATAAAACGCCTATATAACGTATCTGCTCACTAAGAGAGAGTTGGCCAAAATCCCCACTTTGAGGAAATGAAACGGGTGCAAAGCTAGTATGAAGAAACCTACTTTTACACGAGCAAAGCTGTTGACAAAAGTTAGCCTGAAATAATATTATAGAGATAAGGCTGGTTTGTTGTTGGAGGTAATCTCTGTAAGTACTGGTCCGATTGCAAAATTTTTCCACCTATATTTTTTGTAAGCGGACGAAGCCGCGGGCAAAAGCTAGTTTTATATATAAGTTCTTTGATCATATCAAATCCTAACACATCACACTAATATTATGAATGCAAAAGTTTGTATATTATTATATTATATTTTATTTGTATATTATTATTTTGTTACTTCTTAACACTTAAACGGCTGAATAGATTTGAGTGAAATTTGTCACAAAGGTAGACAATGTTTAGCATCACATAACACATATGACTTTTTATCCCGGGAGTATGTTTCTTTGGGATAATTTTCTACTTTCACATAACAGACGCGAGTGGACTCGTTAGCAATAGCTAGTCCTTAATAATGTTATATAGCGAAAGTGAGTTTGTTTGTTTGTTTGTTACGTCTTCACGCCTGAATGGCCAAACCGATTTTGATGAATTTTGGTACAGAGATAGTTGGGACCCAGGAGACGAACATAGGCAATTTTTTTTTTATTGAGATATGGGGAAGAAAAGGGGAGACGAATTAAAGTATATTAATAAACGCGTGCGAAGCCGCGGGTAAAAGCTAGTTTACTAATAAAAATATGAACTAGGTATCCAGTCTCTTCACATGCAGTTAACTTCACTTCTAACTGCGTGTGCCAATAGTTCTATTATGGAAGATAACTCTGTCATTATCTGTGTTATCCTTGAATGTTTTGTGTAAGAGTTACCTCATGTCGTTTACTGGCGTGTTTCTGTAGATTGGATTATTCTAGATGGTATGAATGGACGGACGAAGGTTTTAGTTGTGAATGGGGTGAATAGTGTGTAGTTTTTAACCGACTTCTAAAAAAGGAAGAGGTTCTCAATTCGGATGTTTGTATTTTTTTTATGTTTGTTCGCGCATAACTTCGTCGCTGGCTGATTCGAAAAATTCTTTTTTTTTTGTTCGAAAGGGTATACTTCCCAAATGGTCTCATGGTCACCAAGTTGGGGTCTAATGATGGAAACTAGGTGAATTCGAGGGAATTCCTCAAATTCAATTCAATTTTCTATTGAAGTCGGTTATTTTTAACGACTTTACAAAAAGGAGGAGGTACTATGTTTTTTTTTATGTAAAAAAGTTTTTAGGTTTAGAAAAGAAAGAAAGAAATTGGTGAAATGTAGGAACAAAAGTTAACAAAAAAATGACGATAATTTTCTATCAGTACTAATTTCCGTGTATCATCGACATCATCATTTCAGCCGAAAAACGTCCACTGTAGGACATAGGCCTCCCCCAAGCGTCGCTACAACGACCGATCCTGTGCGTCTCTCATCCACTGCATTCCCGCGACTCTCACCAGGTCATCGGTCAACCATTCCGTGTCTGTCTACTTCGATAGCTCCAAAGGAACATATTTTTGAAGTAAAATGATGTAGTAAAAATGTGAAATAAACATTATTATTTCTTATTACCTAAATTATTCCAGTGTCTGGTACTTCTTTTTAGGTGGAAAATCATCCAATGACATCTCGGAGGATGTGTCAGAGTTTTACTAACTAAAATCCACTCCTAGTTTTACCTGTGTATATATATATTTTTTTTTTGTCGACGGGGAAAATCATCTTTGACGAAACCCGCTCTTGGGTGGAGCGGGAGACAGTGTCAGACTCTTACTGACTAAAAACCCCGCGCCGTTCCTTCTAGCCTTCATACCAGGGCACGAGCTCCCTTTCGGACAACCCTGTCCCCAGTAGGCTTCGACCCAGCTGGGCCCCTCCGGCTGCTGACAACTCCTTGAGGCGCGCGGGAACAGTGCGCCTGTGTATATTCAGTTGCTCTTTGCGTCCCAGGGCCATAGGTAACCCTTTCAAAATTCAACTCATACTGGGGGTACTACCTGGGGGTTAGCTGACATCTCTTTGAGGTGCGTGTGTAACCCTGCACGTACTTGATGACTCGGGTTCGGTCCGAAAGGTTACCGGAGGGCCGGACGGAGAGCTACCTATTGCTTGTCGTCCACAAACTTACGCCTGCGGTAGCTGACCGTCAGGGTCAGGGTCTCTGCTGCTTGGGAGTGAAGATGTCTGTTTTCTCACGCGTGACTTATGTGTCGTTCCAATTTTAGTGTCATGATCAATATGTTGTTTTTTTTCTGTTAAACTTATCTTGACTTGTGTGATTATTATCTTAGATAATATTTACGTAGATAGATCTGTTCATAAACGTTCCTAAGTGATGGTTTTAATTATTTATTGTCAGTTATTCTATGATAAGGTAATTTCCGCATTTACTTTTATCTTTATAAACATACGATATACTTCGTATTAAAACAATAATGCTTATCTTGATAGAGTAGGTTGTACAATAAGGATAAATATTAAAATAATGATAATATCTATCTACTTATAATTAGGTGCTTTTGTGCAAAATGTTGTAATAGGTACATTGTAGATAGAAATCATACATCGTGCTAGGTAATTCCCCTCTTATAGGAGTGCCTGGAGAGGCGTCATGGCGTCCTCACCTTCCACATGATGCACTGGATTCAGGCGGAAGAAACGCCCGCAAGTCATTATTGTGTGACTCCACCGTGTCCACCGCCCGAAGGACACGGTGAGGTAAATGGTAAGGTGTGCTACTTTGCGCGGATTGCCGCCATGTCTTCGTGGAGGTGCTTAAGTCAGGCCCTGTTTCAGGCCATGGTATAGAGCGAGAGGGCTTCCTTCAATGGAGCAGTTCCTAATTATAGCAAAGACGATGGACGCACGCGTAAGGGAACGGACATATTCACGGCCCAGCCACCACGATCCTCCCCGATGACCAGCCACAGCAAGCCCGGGCTTGTGGACGATGAGCTATCGATAGCTCACCGTCCGGCGATCCGGTAGTCGTCCGGACCGAGCCCAAGTCGTCGACAGCGCGTAGTCTTCTATACATACCTCAAAGAGATGTCAGTCAAACCATAGGGCACAGTTGGTTGAGCATCAACTCGCTGGGGCCATGGGGAATTTCAACGGAAGACCAAGGGACTGAAGGACACAGGTGTGGTTTTAATCAGTAATATTCTGACACACTCTCCTGAAGCTTTTTGATGATTTGCCACCCTCAAGAAAAAAGCCCATTTTCAGTCATGCAAAAATAAATGATGGCTAGAGCTTAGCCAATTAAGTCTAGTTAAAAAATTAACTTATCAATAAATCAATGTCACTAATTGACAATATGGCAACAACAAGAAATAGCGTGACCGATACAATTAAAAAGAAATTACGAAAGAAAATATTTGCCAAAAAAACAAACTGTAACATTTTTACAAAATACCAAATATTTCGACAAAAACTATTAAAAAAAACTTATGTAAAATATTTTGAGTACAAAAATGAGAACTGTAAATTGCTTAATTACCAAAAACGGAGCCATATTGATTTCAAAATGGAGTAATGTCACAGAGTATAAAAGACAGAAGTGACATTTCATGTACGCACGCAAAAACATACCTTAAAAACTGACATTTAAAGATTGCAATTGCTTGAGAATTTTGTTACAACAAAATCGTATATTTTAGGTCTATAACACATGTTTTAGATAGTGAACATTCTGCATTTTTATTCTTTATGGTATCATGGCGCAAACAGTTAGGTCTTGCAAATGATTTCGCACAGACCGACTCAGGCGCAGCCATGGCAATTTATACGTGTTTCGAAATGTATGCATTTTGTATTGCACGATAATAAATTATTATCTATGAATATATATCAGTGTTGTGCTGGAGTGACGAAAATTGGGTGCATGGGTTCGAAATATTATGTTTCATAAATATTTATTAGTTAATATCACGATTTTAATTTCCTTGTTCATGCTAACGGTACTTACACTATCGAAGTACAGAAATTATGTTAACTACATATTTTTTTTTTCTTGTTTTCAAAACAAATTTTTCTTTTTGTGCGCCTACCATATTATCTCTTCACCTCCCTAGGTTGACTGGCAGAGAATGCCTAAGGCATTAAGTCCGCCTATGTACTTTGTGTTGCATGAAGATTAAATAAATAAATAAATAAATAAATATGTTCTTACTTAGCCATAGACATACTCTCCAGTCCAAATACTTTGATTTCTGCCCCAGTGTTCATATTTCACCATCAGATGAAATATGTCCTCAGCTGGACATGGGCCTCCTCCAAAAGTCGCTACATCGACTGGTCCTGTCCTTTTCTTTTCCATCGGAATCCCGTGACCCTCACCAGGTCTTCAGTCCACCTTGTGGGAAGCCTTCAAATACTACGTCTTCCAGTTCGCGGTTGCTACTCCAGAACCTTTCGACCCCATCGACCGTCTGTTCTGTGAGCTCTGCCGATTGCTACTTAAGTTTAGTGATTTTTCTGGCTATGGCATTAATCTTGATTCTCTAACGGATAATTAATTTATCACTAAGGATATGTAAAATGTTAGCTGTGGTTCACGTCATGTAATTTTGATATAAAAAAATTACAATAATTTGAAAAGAATATAAGTTTATTTATTACAGAACAGAATTCAAAACAGAACATGGAGAATGGTTAAAAAAGACATAAATAGATATACAACATGCAACTGAAATAATGCACCCTTTATACATCCCAATTTAAAAATAAAGTTTTTTTTTTTTATCTGATATAAACTAGTACTTGACTGCAATCCCACCTGATGGTAAGCGGTGATGCAATCGTTGATGGTGAGGCGCACTAGTTTATTAAGAGCCTATTCACTCTAGCCTTGAAGACGCTCAGATTGTAATCGGACGGGAAGACGGCAGCAGGCAAATTGTTCCAGTCCTTCCTATGTACGCGGTATAAAAGACGAAGCGAAACGCTTAGTCCGGACCGTGGAGGTTTCAACAACGTAAGGGTGGATACTCGCCGTACGTCGGTTTGTCCGGTGGTAGAAATGGGATGGCGGAATCAAGTCATGCAATTCCTGCGCGCACTCTCCAAAATGCAACCTGTAAAACACCGAAAGGCTGGCTACCCTACGCCTGTGCTCAAGGCTTTGAAGATTGGACTTAACCATATCTGGATCACCAATCAGTCTCTTCGCACGCCTTTCCACCGAGTCCAAAACTGCCAGGTGGCACTTTGCAGCACCAGCCCATATGTGGCTGCAGTACTCCACACACGATCGGACCTGTGCTTTGTTACATTAAGTTAAGTTTTGCAGCACCAGCCCATATGTGGCTGCAGTACTCCACACACGATCGGACCTGTGCTTTGTTACATTAAGTTAAGTTTTGCAGCACCAGCCCATATGTGGCTGCAGTACTCCACACACGATCGGACCTGTGCTTTGTTACATTAAGTTAAGTTTTGCAGCACCAGCCCATATGTGGCTGCAGTACTCCACACACGATCGGACCTGTGCTTTGTTACATTAAGTTAAGTTTTGCAGCACCAGCCCATATGTGGCTGCAGTACTCCACACACGATCGGACCTGTGCTTTGTTACATTAAGTTAAGTTACACACATAACTCAAACTCTGCAAAGCACTTTTGTGGTGTATCATAAGAAATTAGTTATTCTGCCAAATAATAAGGGAATTGTCATGTGACATTAGTAGTATATTGATTTTGATACCTACGCTTGCACACACAGACTTGCTATTGACATAATCAAAATTTATGAATAATTCATCAAAATATTTTTTTTTTATTTATATATTTTTTATTTATTTTAGGATAAAAAAAAATGCTGAAATCAGTTCTGGAATTGTACTGAATATATTATTTTTAGAATGTGAATTCAGTGACATGTTGTAGAGTAAGTGAATTTTATTTACCGACTTCCCAAAAAGGAGGAGGTACTACGTTCGGCTGTTTGTATTTTTTTTTTTTTTTAGCAACTAGAATACATACTCTGATAAGGGTATGCTTGATAACCCTGACTTGCCCCACAATTAGTAGGATACCCATTGCTCCCATAACTGTTACAAACACAATACACCATGGGCTTCGAATCAGCAATGGAGGAGCAAACAGAACCTCTAGTTGCTGAAGAACCACCACACGCATACGGTGCGTAATTGTGCTTCGAGACGCAAGTGCACTCCGTTTCATAGCAGCCATTTTGTTTGTTTTTAGGGCTACTACAAGTACCAAGATGATTGCCGCAGTTGTCATGGTGACGAGGTTGTTGGTTGTCGCAGTTACACGCAGCTTTATGCAAGATGATTGGTCCGTCGTAGTTTTGGATGTGAACGTTTATTGGTTCGGAGCATGCTTGTATAGATGCAACCTGAAAAAAAATGTTTCACATGATTTTAAAGGCAATTAAAAGAGGGATGAATAGATCTTTCCATTGACAAGAAAATTACAAAATCTCCCGAAACTTTATAAGTAGATATAGTTTTTGAAGATTTTATAATAAAACTATACATTTATTTATTTATTTACACACAAATACTTAAAAGAAAAGAACAAATACAATTAGAAAAGAACAAAGGTGCTGCTTATTTCAACGAAATTTCTTCCAGCAGACCTGTGACAGGAGAGTTGTGTGAGAGAAATGTAGAACACACAGTGTGATATTAATATTATGGAAGAAATTAATCAGAGTATTACTGTTAGAGATAAAATTATTAAAATTTAAGCTCCTCTTGTTATTTTTTTATAGTCATATAATAAAAAGTATCTCTATTTATCTACAAATTAGAGATATTACGGAGGTCCTATTCCGGAAAGGTTGAAACTACCGATTGATTTTATACTTTCAGTTCCGATAAACTTTATATCGGAGGAACCAACTTTTTTTAATTGATATAAACTAGTGTTTGAGTGCGATTCCACCTGATGGTAAGCAGTGATGCAATCTTGATGGTGAGGCGCACTAGTTTATTAAGAGCCTATTTACGCCTAGCCTTGAAGACAAACGATTCCGATAAACCAAATGTTAAAACTCCGGTTTCTAATTCGGTTCCGATATAACCACTGTGGTTACATTTCTATGCAAGTCATATTAAAATATAATTAATACATAAAATAAATAAAAGGTACTTACAAAAGCCAAGAAGAGAGTCAGAAAAAGGCACACCATTTTGTTTAGCACAAAACAGAAAAGACTCGATACAAGAATGATTTTTCACCGGCCAAAATCAATATTTTATACCTAAAAATAATCAGTTTTGAGAAAATTACACATATGCTACCAAAGATTTTACAAATTTTTTGAATCAAAATCACGTACAGAATTTGGTAAAGCTTATTTTTGGAATTATTGCAGAATTATTGCTACATATTTATTCAAACAACGATGATAAAATAATTTATTATGAATTCGCTAATTATGTATTTTTTGTATAATGTTATCATAATATCTACATAAGCCATTCACTATCTTGTTGCAAATTAATAAATTAAAACTTGCAGTTAATGTGGAAATGTGAATATTTTTGTTGTTCCAATTTCCTAGCACATTCATTCAAGATCTTTGATCTGGCTATATTTAGACTTTAAGTTTGATATAATTATAATTTTTTATCGATAATAAAAATAAAAATTCAAATACATTTCATTGAAGGACAATTTAGGTTTCTTCGAGGCTAGAGTGAATAGGCTCTTAATAAATTAGTGCGCCTCACTATCAACGATTGCAACACTGCTTACCATCACGTGGGTTCGCAGTCAAGCCCTGGTTGATAACAATCAAGACCGGTCCTATACGTCTCGCATGCATCGGATTCCCGCGACCCTCACCGGGTCGTCGGTCTACCTTGTGGGAGGCCTTCCAAAGCTGCGTCTTCCGGAACTTGGTCTTGTGCTGTGCTGGTCCGATTGCAAAAATTTTTTCACCGATAGAAAGCTGCTTTATTCCTGAGTGGCATGGGCAAATTCTAGTCAATAAATATATATTTTTTTCAAACCTATTAACCTGGCCGTTACCGTGGTGTAGGCTTCAGAAAGTCACTGTTTCATG
Organism: Mythimna lalbum; assembly: GCA_949319445.1. Classification (NCBI taxonomy): domain Eukaryota; kingdom Metazoa; phylum Arthropoda; class Insecta; order Lepidoptera; family Noctuidae; genus Mythimna; species Mythimna lalbum. The sequence goes on along the minus strand of OX439371.1, from coordinate 10,634,434 downwards.
GCACTTCTCGGCTAGTAAGCTGCACTCCCCAACAAAGTTGGGTAAAAGCTACACAGATTAATTAAACCATTTCACATAAGTGTTACGATAATCCAGATTCTTTCTTCAATGCCAAGCACAAGATGACCCAATACATTACAAAGTAGCATGTAAGTATCGTCAGCACAAAAAGACGTTATCTCCAGTTTATCAATAGTTGCATGTGGAGTAGTGGGCCAGCACGCGACACGGTATGCTCAGCCAAGTGTTGGACTAGTGTGGATACGACGCGAGATCACGCTATGACGTTGCTTCTATTGCTTTTGATGTTTGACTGACTGACGTTATGATTATAAAAGTCAATTTAATTTAATGATAATCCAATTCAATTTAATGATAACCTTATGCAATTTAATGATAATCCAATCAAATAATAATAATAATCCAATGCAATTTAAATTAGTTTAATTTTAATTTTAACATTTCAATTTTAGGTAATTTTATGATATTTATATTGTCTATGGTATTTGAAAATAGTATAAAAAATAATAAAATACTCACTAAAAGCATAAATTTGTATATTTGTTACTTTTGCACACTTAATCGGCTGAATGGATTTGAATGAATTTTGCACACGAGTAGACAATATCCAGGAATAGCACATTTTTATACCGGGAGTTTGTTTCCTTGAAATATTTTTTTACTTTCCGTTGGGGTGGACCATAGTCATGTCCAGTATCCTTCGCGTCTGGGGACGGGTCTTAGGGTTGCCTAGGCATATAACCAGTTCAAATCAGCCTTCTGAATAAACAAATCAAATCCCAAAAAGAAGTTTCCAAATGAATCACAAAAAAAGTATCAAGATTAGGCAGAGATGAGTCCATAGACAACTTGAAACTTGATTACAAAATAAACAAAAACCGATTTTTTTGTTTTCATTAAAAAACATTATCTTTGCATCAGAGTTTACTTAGCTGCTTGCATGAGTAAACATGACTTCAAATGTTTTTGTTTCTCATTGCATAAGAAAAAATCTCGGCTAAGTGCGAGTCGGACTTGCGCAGGAAGAGTTCCGTACCACCCGTAGCAAACCATACTGAACGTCTGCCAGAGGGTCATGGCAATACGGATGGTGCGGGGATACCGTACGATCTCCCGCGAAGCAGAGTGCCTTCTGGCTGGCCTACCACCGTGGGATCTGGAGGCAACAGTCCTTGCACACATGCACGATATGCGCGTGTAGATACAACGCCGGGGTGAAAGTCCACTGCCGCGACAGGTCAAGGCATGGCGGACAGAGCTCCGGCGGGATCTCATGGTGAAATGGCGTCAGCGACTATCGCAACCCAGTGCTGGGCACGCCACGATTATGGCGGTAAGTCCCCTCTTTGAGACGCTGGAAAGACCTCACGGCGTTCCTACCTTCCGCATGACGCAGGTTCTCACCGGACATGGTAAGTTCGGGAGGTTCCTGCACCGGATTCAAGCGGAAGAGACGCCCGGGTGTCGCCACTGTGCGGAACGCCCGGAGGACACGGTGGAGCACACAGTCGAGGTGTGCCCTGCTTGGGCGGCTCGGGCTCGCGGACGGCGAGCCATGGGTAGCTCGCTGTCCGATCTTCCGGTTTATTTTTTTTATTATAGCGGCAACAGTAGGTATACATCATCTGTGAAAATTCCAACTGTCTAGATATCATGGTTCATGGTGTCTTATGTGTATGCCTGGTGACAGATAGATAGACAGACGGATGAACAGCGGAGTCTTAGTAATAGGGTCCTGTTTTACCCTTTGGGTACAGAACCCTGAAAACTACGGCAAAAATAATCCGACAGGTAAAAAAAAAAATATTTCCTCAGCTTGTGACAAATTCCATCATACTAACTAACGCAATACTTGGCCATCTTTCGTAAAATGATTTGCAAGTTCGTTTGCAGATGACAAATAACTTCAATGTCAGCCATTTAGAAATGATTTTGATTCTCCTATAAATGCTTACTAATGCTGTTTTTAAGATTTCTGATTTACGGTTCGGACTATGCGTTTCGCCTCGTCGTTTATACCGCGTACATCGAAGGACTGGGACAATTTACCTACTGGAACTATTATAATTTAGGTCTCTTCAAGACTAGAGTGAATAGGCTCTTAATAACCTAGTGCGCCCCACTACCAACGATTGCATCACTGCTTACCATCAGGTAGGATCGCAGTCAAGCACTAGTTTACATCAAATAATATATAAAATTATTACAAACTTATAATTATGTTGGTTTTAGTGGCTGACTTTTTTTAGGTGGGAAATCATCCAAAGATTTCTCCCGCTCTTGGTGGAGCGAGGGGGAATATTGGACTTTTACTGACTAAAACTTACTCCTACGTTCCTTCTATACCTTGCATTCCAGGACCTTTGGTTTGCTTTCAGTTCTGGGCTAAAGCGTTCTTCGAAAGAGTCACCGTAGCCCTGGAACATAAAGGGCAACTGAAATAACATGGGAGGGTTTTAGACAGTAAAAGACCTACTTCCTCTCGTTTTATCTTGAGTGGAAAAATATTTAATTGTTTTTTACCCAGAACAACAAAAACTAAGGCAAAATATTTTAACTGAAATATGTATGTAAGTAGGCATAGTTTGTTTATGATGTTAGTGGCGTAGTCCTGAGAGGTTGCCAGTGTTTTATAAATAACCCTGTTCATGCAAATAGTACACCATGAACTGCCTGCGCATTTTTTTCTCTTTTTCTGTCAAATCCATCCAAATGATGTTTATAAAAATCGCTTTTAGCAAGAAGACCGCCAATAGTGACACCCTATTAATTTTAAGTTCCCTAAGTAATTTTTATTTTTGATGTACAATAAAGAATATATCTATCTAGTTTTCTTCACAATCGCCAGATTAATCAGTTAACATATTGAATAATTAAACACAACTTTGATTTTTTATCGACGCTTATAAATAAGATTCTACGAAATTTTCATAATATAAATAACGTTTTCAATGGTCTCTGTACAATGACCTGATTCAATCTTTTAAATTCATGTGAAATAAAGTACTATTTTACACTTCCAACGATTTACAATTCTAACAAATAAATTTAAAAATGTAGTATCTTTATCGAAACACGAATCTTTTGTACCAAAATACTCGTAAACTAGTACTACTTATTTACGCAATTATATAAAACATTAATCTAAGCAGTTACTGCAAAGAAAACTCCTAAAAATATTAACGTAACGCAAAACGTTACGTTTTTATTTACCAACCGTAACAAATACTTTTTTTTTTAATGATATAAACTTGTGCTTGACTACGATCGCACCTGATAGTAAGCAGTGATGCAATCGTCGATAGTGAAACGCACTAGTTTATTTAGGCCCGTTTTATATAGCCGAGCATAGCATAGCATAATCAGACATGTTTCCAGTCCCACTGCTGGGTCTCAGACCTCCTCTCTTGTAGAGGCAATGGGTCGTAATCCACAACGCGGGTCCAATTGTTCATCATGATCAGGCTTTTTATGGTTGCCACTGCTGGGACTTAAACCTCCTCTCTATTAGAGGAAATGAGCCGTAATCTTTTTCGAATTTTTGGGTCGGGCATGCGGTTACCTCACAATGTTTTCCTTCCGTTTTGAGAGCATTGGCGATGAAATAAATTACACAAACTAATACACCTGTCTAAGTTTGAATCAACCTATTAGTCGTAAGTCGGGGTTATCGCTAGATCACCACAGCTCTATAGTACATTGTTACACTAGGGGTGAAAGTTACTTATTCCGTCCCGAGAAGGAGTTGGCAGCCGTTGCTAGTTGAAGCTGTTAGTTGAAAGTAAAACTCCCTAGGGATGGAAAGTGTGATACTTTTCAGCCCGCTCCTCAGGCAACTTCTACTACTTTCAGAGTATGAGTAATGAAAAGTAAATTTTACATACCTACGAAGCGTACAGTGAACGGTGTGTATATCTCCGGCATGTCCACAGTTACCTCGCGTGGTTGTCCCGTTACGTTAGCAGTGTAGGTTAGCATCACCAGCACATCCCTGTGATGCTGTGTGCTAGGGCTGTGCCGTCAGGAAATATCAATTAATTATTTGTATGTAATTAATTATAAAGTAGTTAGTGGATGGGATGGATAGATGGATCTTGTTGTGCAGGGATTTATAGGATGAAATAAGATGGAAGAATATAGGTATATATTTTGCTTTAATTATTTAAATATTGATTATAAGGATTAAAACTATAAATAGTTTTATACTAAACCTAACTATGTACATATATTACAAAAACACAAAATACAATACTTTAAATGGTTTATTCTACACATCTGTAAAAAAAAAAAAACATGCATATGACCGATAATGTAAAATGACGTATAAAAATGATTTTCAAATAGTTAACTATTTGAAAATCATTTCAGTCTGTTAATTTTATTGTAATTATCGCCTTACAGAAAATTCTTAACTAGTTATAATAATCTTTACCACGACTATATTAGGATGAAATTTGTAATGAAGGGCGTAATATTAGAAAGTACAGAACCTATTCTAAAAATTCTTTCACCAGTAAAATTCTTATTTGTCACTGAGTAACACAAGTGGAGTTTTAGTCAGTAAAACTCTGATACTCCTTCTCGCACCACCCAGAGCGGAAAAAAACGTAAATGATGACTCCCATCACCATCATCATCATCTTCCTGCCCTTGTACCATTTTTATTTGGGGTCGGCGCAACACGATTTTTTCTTCCATTCTGTCCTGTCGCTCATCACGCTGCCACTAACTCCCGTTCCATTCATATCACTTCTCACACAATCCATTCATCTTTTCTTTGGCCTCCCTCTCCCTCTCTATCCATCCACATGTAACTCATAAATGATATGATCAAAACATTTTGTAAGTCAAAAAACGAATAACGCGGAAGTCTATATTATCTAGTTTTTTTTTTTTTTTGCAAACCGTTATTGCAATAACGATTGTAGTTTCAATCAATTTAGTATTTTAATTTCATGCACTTTATAGTTAGGTAATAAACCGTTAACAATTTCATCTCGTTTATGAGTTTATTTATTTTTCGTAAAATACAGTTTCAGAAATGAAGATATCCGCAGGTGAACCAAGGTTACCGACATAGCTCGAAGAATCGCCAAACTTAAGTGGCAATGGGCAGGGCACATTGCACGCAGAACAGATGGTCCATGGAGACGAAAGGTTCTGGAGTGGCAAACACATACCGGAAGACGCAGCGTTGGAAAGCCTCCAAAAAGGTGGACCGATGACCTAGTCAGAGTCGCGGGGATCCGATGGATGCGTGACGCTCAGGACCGGTCGTTGTGGCGACATTTGGGGGGGGGGGCTATGTCCAACAGTGAAAAAAGCGCCTAACTTAAATATGACTAGGCAGGAAGAAGTCCAAGAGCCCAGGGTCCTGAGATAAAACAAAAACTATACGAATATTATAAAGAGATAAAATTTTAAGATTTTAAGAAGAGACTGAAAATTCATCCACTAACGCGTAACTGCACTATCCCTGACATTTTTCACAATTTTCTACATTATAATGAAATACAGTTTTAACAAAAACTTATTCAAGTTACAGAACAAAAAACCAATTATTGTATTAAGTATATTTTGTTACTAGTAGAGAAACTTTGTCTTTGCGACCGAGAAGGAATTTGACCGAGCCGCAGGTGAGGGTATTATGGACCCTGTACTGCAGTGACAAATTTCCACATGTACCAAATACACTTATGAAGAAATAAATAAACGGGATTGTCTGGTGGCTCGTGGGCGATCAATTAGCTAGCGCCCAATCTAATACGATAAACGAGAAAGCTGGCGCACTTTTCCGCACTAGTGCGAAAAACAGTAAATTTAGTACCTAAGAGCGATAGAGGTTTTCCGATTACGTGTATTGAAAAATATATTTTAACCGCTAATTTTTTTTTTTAATTACTGATTGATTTACAGATAGTTCACATATAGTAAAGTCAATATGTAAAACTCTTGTACACACATAATTTAATATAAGTAATGAATTAAATTTAACTTTGCTTAATTAAAACTAACTTAAAAAATAAAAATAAAACCCTAAAGAACTAAAAAAAAAAATGGCAATTTAAAGTAAGGCGTCGAAAAATTCCTCCGCATCGCTGTCGACTGGTAATGTACCCAAAAGACTGGCGGCATTGCCACGCTGAATGGCAATGCTTATCCTTTGACCGAAGTAAAAGCTTATATTAACTTAATAAACGGTACGATGGCAACCCTACCCCGTATCCGGCTCTTAGTGGGTAAGCAGATTATGTCACGGCACAAGTGCGGGTAACGCTCGTAACAGGCGACTAACTATGGGAACCGCGCGGGCGCACGCGTGCGTCAGTGTGTATGTGTGGGTAGGGTGCCCATAAGTTTGTGTAAGGTGAAGTTTTCAGGAAGAAATTAGAGCTAGCGCGCTCTGGTGAGTTTTGTCATGGTGACAATAATTTTTTTGTCATTTTTTTACCTGACGAGACTGTCTCGTTTTCAAGTGCGTGCACCATATGTTGGGTTTATAAGCACGGTGACAGTAAACAAAAAGGCACGATGACAAAAGACACCAGTGCGCGCTAGCTCTTACATGAGAATGGACGGACGCTGTCAGTTGAGACTAGTCGGCTCTTGACTGTCAGAAAACTCGTTAAAAAATAAAAGGCCCTTTTTGACATTTGAAAACCACCCTAGAATATATTCTAGGGTGGTTTTATAAGTTATAACTTGGAACGAAACTGAAAGAAACAATAAAATTAAAATTAGGGGTCCGGTATAGTAGTAGATATTTGAACTATTTTAGCTATTTTATTAATAGCTTCACTACACCGGACAAGCCGCTAGTCAAATACAACTGTCAAAACGGGCCTTTTATTATTCGTCAACTTTAGCTTATTTTAATTTAAATGTATTGTTTTTTATTTTTTTTATTTACGTTGTTCTCACATAATAGAGGCTACAAGATAATATGTAACCGACATAGTTTCTTCGTAATTTGACGCGATCTTATTGTACTGTAACCGACATAATTATAATACTTGAAACATTTATAGATCTCCATAGATCTGCGCTTTGGATTGATAAGATTGATTTTCTATTTGTCTTCTTGACAATTCAAAAATTCCTGGAAATATTTTGTTAGAAATAAATGCTTTGTTTCTTAAAGAAATTTCAACAATTTTATTAAAATTATTTTGTGTTAACTAACTGTAAATCAAATTACACAAAATATTCATGTTCTGTGGTTGCAACACAATAATAAATCATAATAATTTGTAATATTAATTTATTTTATCAAACTAATTTATATGTCGAAAAAGTCATTAGTGCTTTACGTCATTTTTATTACTAGCAAAGGCTTACAAAACAAAATCTAGTAGATCATACTGTTTGCGTAACTCGAGGTCAATTATTGTACCTGAAATATTGGAATTGACATTGGCCGGAGTTTGGTTTATTTCAATCTTTATCTGATTAATATCGTTAAAACAATGTAATAGCTGATAAAGGCAAAGTAAAAAATTGTTACCAAGGAAAGCAAATAAAAATAAAAATTTTAATAAGTGAATACCTACAAATATTCTTCGTATTAAAAACTAGCCCACAGCTTCGCACGCGTACATAAAACATAGCCTATGTCACACAGGAATAAAATAGCTTTCTACCAGTGAAAATAATCTCGTAATCGGACCAGTATTTTCAGAGATTACCTCCTACAAAAAAAAAACCTTTATACAACGTGTAACGTTAAGTGCGCAAAACCTCAGACACCCCAAATGATTTTTAATTCAATGGACCGAATGCTGTAAGAAAAAAAAACATTAAACAAAAATTAAAGGTTTTATGAGCAGTTTTTGTTTGTTTAAAATTCATATCTGCATTGAAATAAGAACTTTTATTATCCCGTGTATGTGAAAATTTCATTAGATTACAGCTGTTTGTGTTTGTTTACCTATTTCAGCGGGTTTGCGCACGTGATGGCTTGACCTATTCATAAATAGACAGGTCGAAGTTTTTAATAAAGATTTTTATGAAAAATGTAACCTATATTAAAAAAGTGGTTTAATTGATTCTGCTCGTTATTCTGATCAAACGGATTTCAGGTTTTGCGCATTTGACGTTACACCTTGTATATCAGTGTAGATATAAAGTCCTTCATTTCCCCTTCATCATGGGCACCCGACGCCGCGTGGCCTACTACGACACGGATGACACTGAGAATTGGTTTAGTAAACTATGGCGCCGGATTGTATGGATAACAGATCTACTGACTAACTCAGGAGATGGATAACCTGCTGATAAGATGTAATTAATGTGAGAATGAGGGCATATACCCAAGGAAACCGCAACAAATAAAATTTGGCGAAGAAGGCACTTCATCATCATCATAATCATTGCAGCTAAAAGACGTCCCCTACTGGACATAGGCCTCCCCTAAGTGTTGCCACAATGACTAGTCTTGTGCGTCTCACATCCATCGGATTTCCACGGCCCATAGTTTATGAATTAAAGACATTGATTTCGTATACCGGTTCCATGTACCGGATCGAACCTCAACGGGATTAAAACGATCAAAATTTAGCGGTGTATAGGTGTATAGCATAATTTAATACATAAGACCACCACACCATAACACCATATCTGTTACCTACATTATTGGCAAATAAATGATTTCTATTTCTATTTCTAAAGATCGTGTGGTAGGGCCTCCGCTTGCAAATCTCTTCTTCACTACCGGTACATCTCTTGACAGAGCAGTTGTGGTCATCACTTCAGGTGTTGGTGGCAGGCTTCGCAACACGCCGCCACTCTTCTCTGTTGACCACCTTCTTCGTGCATACGAGTAGTGTGATACTTGCAAATCTACCGAGTAATTTATCTCAACGATGCCAAAGTATCAAGATTGGCAATGTTTTAACAAACCGCGGCAATTTCAACGGTAAACCCAAGATACCCTTCGAACCGGAACACATCAATAAGACTTCAGAAATAGGCGAAACTCCAAGAAAAGGTCAACGATCGATACATCAGACGAACTCAAAAGCACCTGTTGCAATAAATCCTTAAGAGGACTACAAACTATAGGAGCTAATCACGAGGGTTATAATGCACTAGCTATTGCCCGTGGTTTTGCCCGCATGCATAAAATAACAGCCTATATGACTCTGGAATAAAGCAGCTGTCTATCGGGGATAAAAATTCGCAATCGGACCATTACTTTCAGAGATTACGTTTTTTTTATTATGATAGGCTTGCGTTTGACCAACATCTCACCTGATGGTAAGCGATGATGCGTCCTAAAAACCAACTTTACCTCTCCTCTCATAATGTAAAAAACTCCACTGCAGTAAACTGAATCAGAAATGCTGGATAGATAATGTGTTCAAATTATAATACAGTTCATTTACAATGATAGAAAAAAATCACAAGGATGCCTCTAAAAATTACTTTTTAAAAGTCACTTAAAAACATGACTAATATACATGTAATCATTCTGATTGTTTGTCAGATTGTTCTAATAGCAAAGTTTTATCGTTTATTTTATTTTTTCTAAGCTCTTTCTTGAGATACAATATAGGTTTTTGCCTAGTTTAGAAAAGGGAATCTTATGACTCATTTATACTGATTGTACTAATTTTTTTTTGTGTGTATAAAACTATTCTGTTTATCATGTGTATATGTATATGTATATTAAAATGTATATGTGTTGAATACTATAAATTATTATTATAGCTTTTCAATTTTATAATTCCTTTCGGGAATCTTTAAGTCAAGAGTGAATAGGTTTCTTCTAGGTAAGCGCGTTTCATCATCGACCGCATCGTCGCTTTCCAACAGGTGAGATAGCGGTCAAGCGCAAACTTATCAATAATAAAATAAATAAAATAATTAAAGCTATAGATTTTTGTAGATCGTTTAAATGCATCAGATTTGCAAGCATTGTGTCTTCGCACATTTCTTTCTTTTCTAAGCAGACCGAGAGTGACCACCCTTTAGGTGCCGTAATCCTCTTAAGGTTAAAGGTTCATATGCATAACTAGTAGTTAACGTTAACTTGTAAACATACTGGTAATAACAGATTACCCTCAATTGACTCTTAGGGCTTGCGCAGACGATCAATCAACAACGCAACTGACATTTATTGGTAAAACAACGGTGATGCTGTTAGGTGCGAAATATTGTACATTACCTTTTTTTTGAGCTAGGAAATCATCCAATGATTTCTCCCGGTCTAGGGTGGAGCGGGTGGACGTGTCAAAATTTTACTGACTAAAGCCACGACTTAAATTTTAAGACCACGTGTTTCCTTTTCAGAAATTCTTTGCAGCCCTAGTGAACATCGGCCGACATTTTGAGACTGGGGTTCGGTCCGGACAACGGTTCGGTCGCCGTCCGATTGCTGTCCGGCTGTCCGGTGGTTACTGGACAGTTGGACGTAAAGTTTGTTGACGGTTTGTTTTTATGTTTGTAGGAGGTAATCTCTGAAACTACTGGTTCGATTGCGAAAAGTTTTTCACCGATAGAAAGCTCCTTAATAATTCCTGAGTGACATAGGCTATATTTAATGTACGCGGCCGAAGCCGAGAGCAAAGCTAGTTTGTTATATTATATCTGACGATCCTGGTTACTTACTTATCTCCTTTGCTGACTGTACCTACCTACTTCCCAGTATAAGCACTCTATTCTTCAAGCCCTAGTATCTTAAATTAAATTCTTTCCCTAAAATTAACTAATCTGCTTATTTTACAAAATAACTACGACCGATTATCATGAGAACTAGACCCGATATCCTAACACTACCATTTCGAAACCAGCATTCTAAAATTAGCTAACACAAATCAAGTATCTATCCACATAACTTGCTCTACCACTCCCCTCTTGAGCCATTGAAAGCTCTAACAAATTCTGGTCCTAGCCTATATTGCAAGAGGTCTTTGAACATTGGTTTAGCTCATTGAGGTGTTATGCAACCGCTATGACCTTAAAATCTTACGTAACGCGTAACCAAAACTTGGTTTATCTTCAATTGGAATTCAACTCTATCAAGTAAAAGGTAAGGTTGGTTTTCAATTGATAATATTCTCAGTTATAGCGAATTGGGTTACTCAAATGTGCCATTTGCAACGCTAGTCTTACCGAGTTATGTATGTAGATTACAAATACATAGAAGGTATTACTTCATATATTTTTTGTACATAAAGACATTAGGACGGCGTTCCCAAGGTCGTGTTTTGTTGGTTGAGAGAACGGGAAGTGTGGAGCGTGTAAACTGAGTAATTTGACGATAAATTTGTCAACAGATCATTTACATTTTACCTTTTTTTCTGTTGTAAGCTTATTTTGGAAACTAGCTTCTGCCCGTGGTTTCGCCTGTGTGCTATTAGAAAATTATCCCAAGGGAATATAGGTACTCATACTTCCGGGATTAAAAGTATCCTTTATTCTGTATGTGCTATTCCAAATCATGGTTTATACGTGCGACAATCGCCAGATCTGTTCAGAAGTTTGATAGTGAAGGAGTAACAAATAGACACACCACACTCATAATGCATACTTACAAAAAATAAATAAATGAATTGTAGCTGTATAAAATAATAAATCTTCTTCTTCTTAGCGTATCGATGGCAAAATCAGTCAAATTCCTTGCCCAGCCCAGAAATCGGCCATGGCGATGCCGTCCGCTGATGCTGTCATTAGGTCCTTACGTAAGCAGGCAACCGGGCACGTGGTGCAGGACGGAAGGTGAGACATCGTCTGCGGAGTGACGCCGCACGAACACTGAAGATCGGAACCATCCGAGAACCCCCACCTGTGGAGATTGAAAATAATAAATATAAAAATGTATAAATTCAATATGTTAGTCCTAAGTTTGCGCCTTTTCGGACAAATAAAAGACTTTTTCTTTCTTTCTTTCATAATTTAGCCTTTATGTGATGATACCTACAAACTTACTGTGCCAAAATTGAACCTGCGATACGCAGCGCAGCATTGATACAGTCAACCACTGCGTCCACCGTGCCGCGAAATTAATTCGATGGTCACCCATCATTTTCCAAACTTCACCAAGTGTTGCTTAATTTCAATACAAAAAACAAAAAGTCTTATCTTTTCCACACAATCTACCAGTAATTACATACATACATTATTATGAATATAGCTATACGTTACTATTCATTGGTCACCCATCATTTTCGAAACCTCACCAAGTGTTGCTTAACCTCAGTACAAAAACAAAAAAAAATCACATAATTCACCAATAATTACAAACGTACATTATCATTATGAATATAGCTATATGAAAATGTGGGTCATTCTGTAGATCGATCCACGGAGCCATGATGCAAACGGTTGCATCACAAATGGCCCAGTTTTTAATGCACGAGTCCAAGGTTTTGAGATTAGGTCATAACTAAATAATTACATGTACTGTAACTGATTTATATGTTTGTACATAGTGTACTGTGCGTTATGGTTCTGCAATACTTGTACATTTTTTATTAGAAAAACCGGTCAAGTGTGAGACGGACTCGCGCACGAAAGGTTCCGTAAATTCGGTAGCAACAAAACGCCAAAAATAATTACATTAGTTGTACGTATCAGTACTCAGAATAAAATATTTTTTTAAAGGAGCCCCTTTAAAAATTTATTTTATTTAAAAAGAAATTAGATTCCGCTGCAAAACACATCAATCATAAAGTAGCTAAACTGCGCGATAGCTTGTGGCTAAAGAAGCTTGAAGCGGCTTCAAGCATTTTTTTTTGTGGCGGCACCGTCGCACACGAGCTACAAAAAAAAGCTTGAAAAGGTGTTTTTTTGGGGCCCACTATGAGCTTATGAAGCCCATTGTGAGCGACCACGTTACTAATAGTATCAAAGTTTCCAGCTTCAAAAATACTAATTTAATACTAATTGCGACCACCTCGGAAAACCTCAAAATCATCGATAATTTTTCAAATTGTGTCTTACAATTTCTAAATAATAAAATTGAAGGCCACGTATTGTGTGTTGATAAGAAGTGAATTAAAAATTAAATATAGGTTTCCACACCTGTATAAACAATTATTTTGTTTGTTTTGTTATAATGAAACTTAAATTTTGTGCAATTTTTGATAATGGCAGTGTAAGTATTTATGATCTTTAATTTTTTCTTGATATATTATACCATTATTTTAATCTCTAAACCACCCCGCACTGGGCCCGCGTGGTGGATTACGGCCCATTCCCTCTCCTAGAGAAGAGGTCTGAGTCCCAGCAGTGGGAACATTATAAGGCTGATTAGGTTGAAGCTAATCTCTAAAATTGACAAAATGTCTTGAGTTTACCTATTTAATTTCAACTATTTCCTCACAGATTACAGGTTTTCGAAAAGTATGTCTTTACTCTTTTCAAAAACCGATCAATCAGTGTTAATATATAAATAATAAATCTGTCTATTTCAGGTAACAGTACCTTTATCACAAATACATCAGGAACTTTGTCTATACCAGCGATATAAGTTAAAAATGTTATTAGCTAGCACAAAGAGACGCAGCAACAAGGGGCCAACATACCCTGCTGGGGTACTTGAGGAGTAGAAAGGTATAGGTACCACGGCTATCAGGGCAATTCCGGAAGTACAATCAAGATCGACCAGCATCTTATTGGATTATACATCCATATCCCGAGCACGGTTGCTCTTGCAAAAATCCATTCAAAAAAATTCCAGTTTGCCTTTATTTGCTGGCTTGAGTCCATCTCCAGATGATGCACCAGAATTCTTGTGAGAGATCGGGTATGTAGAATCGCTACTGCCCAACGGTTTGCCACAAATTTGTCCTGTCGATTGTGTCTCTCTTAGCCTGGCCCCTTAGCCACACTCCAAGCAGACCTAGGGTTCATCGAAATGCGCAAATCCCACTACGACGTCAAAGTAAAGATCTCCCAATTGCGGTATTAATATTAATCCATTTATTTTCTATATAATCAAATGATTTACATTTTTATATATTTCTGAAACATAGGCATATTAAAAAAAACAGCCGGCAGGCATCATGGTCCAAGCTACCAGTGGTCAGGGCTCCTGATAGAAGAATCTCCTAACAATGCACGCAGTGTCCAGGAATACCGCTTTCTGAATCAAGCCCCTGATCCAGCTGCCTAACGCGAGCCTCCCCAGATATTGTTTGAGGTTCTTAGCTATTAAACCATTGGCCGTTACGACTATTGACACAATGATTGCTATTGCAATGATTGCAATTATTATTATTATAAAGCTGTTTTTTTTTTATCTCAACACGTTAATCTCAGAACTACGGGTTTGAATTGACAAAAAATATTTGAGCATCGGTTTTTTTATGATGGGGAAAATCATCCAATGACAACCTTCGCTTTTGGGCGGAGCAGGACATAGTGTCAGAATCTTACTGACTAAAAACCCACCCCGTTCCTTCTAGCCTTCATACCGGGGCTCGAGCTCCTTTTCAGATAACTCTGGCCCCAGTAGGCTTCGACCCAGCTGGGCCCCTGTTGTTGCTGACAACTCCTTGAGGCGCGCAGAAACAGTGCGCGCCGTCGACGATTTGGGCTCGGTCCGGACAGTTACCGGACGGTTGGACAGCGAGCTACCCATGGCTCGCCATCCCAAGCCCAATTGCATCGCAAGCCCAATTTGAGCATTGGATGGCTCACAGTTATCGAAGAGGGCTATAGCTAGGTATACTGGGTAATATTACGCTGTAACCCGCGGAAGGGCAGTAACCAATGGACATGAATAAAACCACGGGAGACCGTAAGTTTAACATAATTGGGTATCATGTCTCTTCGAACAAAATGGGTCATCAAAAATCATTTAAGTAAGTGACACAAACATCATCTTATCTCGGTTTCCTAACGAAACCAAACAATGGAGGAACCTTGACACACAATTAACTGTTAGTAATACTATTACATCATGTAGTTACTATCTGACAGATAAAAGCAGCGATTACTGTGATGTAAGTTAGATGGTATTGTGACATGATTGGGATAGGAGTAGATAGTAAGTGGAGGGCTAAAAAAAAAGAAGAAGAAGAAAAAAGAAAAGAAAAAAGAAAAGAAAAGAAAAAAGAAAGAAAAGATAAAAGTGCAACTTCTCAGCAACCTACGGCTTCACTACTTCTTTTAGCCTGCTTTTTTAAATTTAGGGTGGGAATCCATAAAATATCTTCTCTAGATTTGGGAGGAGCGAGAGGGAGTATCAGATTTTTACTGACTAAAATCCAACCGTGTGCTTTTAGTTTTCCTTTGCGGTTTTAACCCAGGGTTACTCTTGAACAAATTCGCAGCCCATATATCTGTGAGATTTGTGTTTAAAGTGTTAATGGCAACGCTACGTTTGAATTTAAAAAACAAATAAACCATTTTGCTAAAGTGAGACATAATAATATATCCCCTTTTTTTTTTTTTTTTTTTGTCGACGGGGAAAATCATCTTTGACGAAACCCGCTCTTGGGTGGAGCGGGAGACAGTGTCAGACTCTTACTGACTAAAAACCCCGCGCCGTTCCTTCTAGCCTTCAT
This sequence comes from Mythimna lalbum, assembly GCA_949319445.1. Classification (NCBI taxonomy): domain Eukaryota; kingdom Metazoa; phylum Arthropoda; class Insecta; order Lepidoptera; family Noctuidae; genus Mythimna; species Mythimna lalbum. Next base: position 10,618,901 of record OX439371.1, on the reverse strand, counting down.
ACTGGGGCACGAGCTCCCTTTCGGACAACCCTGTCCCCAGTAGGCTTCGACCCAGCTGGGCCCCTCCTGCTGCTGACAACTCCTTGAGGCGCGCGGGAACAGTGCGCGCCGTCGACGTCTTAGACTCGGTCCATTACCGGACGATCGGACAGCGAGCTACCCATAGCTCGCCGTCCGCGAGCCTGCGTCTACGGTGGCCGGAAATCGGGATCGGAATCCCGGCGACGGCGGCGAGGGCGCCGTTGCCTGATGCGGTCGGCCTCCTCCTTTGCAAGCATTACTGCTTCGCAGAAGGAGGCGACCGCTTGCCATTCCTCCTCGCTCCGGACCATGGCCTCGACCAGGGCCCGGCGCGAGAGGTCTCCGCCGCCGATCGCCCCCACGAGGGCACGGCGATGCTCCGCCCAGGCAGGGCACACCTCGACGGTGTGCTCCACCGTGTCCTCCGGGCGTTGCGCACAGTGGCGACACCCGGGCGTCTCTTCCGCTTGAATCCGATGCAGGAACCTCCCGAACTTGCCATGTCCGGTAAGGACCTGCGTCATGCGGAAGGTAAGGACGCCGTGAGGTCTTTCCAGCCACGCCTCAAAGAGGGGACTTACCGCCATAATCGTGGCGTGCCCAATAATATATCCCCTTAAACATCCCACTTAGCAAAGGATGGTTGACTTAATTATAATGCCTGTGTTTCTTCAGATCAGACACACGTAGATTCACTCATATTACAGGTGGTCAGCATATTGCCATTCTAACCCTGATACCGAGAATATCAGAAAAGCTCAATAACACTTTGCTTGAACCGGAGGTCGAAGTTAGAACTCCAAGTTAAGCTGTCATACTGATACTTACTACACCCGCTAGAACCTCAAACTAAATTTTGTTATCTATCTACATATTAATATTTTGAATTTGGTTTTGAAAACATGTGAACTCAAAGTGAAAATTCCATGTACGAGTAGTATAATATTATTATTGTGTGTATCTCGGCCTCTGTTGCATTATTTACTCTTTGTGACGACCAAACGCGGATCAAGTTCAAGAAAGTGGGGATAATTTGCAATACACATAACTTGTATACAGTTACTACTTCTTTTACAATTATTATATGTATGAATATTATATTTAATATAAAAATTATCTGACATTGAAAAAGAGAAATAAGAAATGTATATATACTTACTATAATATACACCTTAACTTTTTGTGCGTGTTTTTTAATTGCCCTTTGTGTTCCAAGAACACGGTAACTGTTTCTGTAGATTCTCTTAGTTACTTAGATAGAGACACTTTTTGGACTTTTTTCGCGAGATAATTCGATCCACAGAAGCAAGAGTGACTTTGCAAATCCTTCTAACATAATTTTATAACTTACAAAATATTTTCAAACCATGCCTACATTAATTTAGTAAGACCTAAATGTCAATCATCTAATAACTTAAGTGGGCTGTCAGATTGCAGTTATTACGTAACTGCGAAGTCGGTCAGACGTCGGGAGATAACGTGAATACGTTTTCATTTAAAAGTTATCGGAATAAGTGTTAATACATCTTTGTGCGGACGCCTATTGATGGACGTGAACTTTATTTATAGACTGGATTATTGCATCTCTTGATATCAATATCTTGAAGACTGATTTGGGGGGATCGATGCGGTATGCTCGGCCCATTCTGTACCAACTCTTATTATTTTTTACTTGGTATTTGTAAGCCGAAAAATTCCTAAACTTCAGGCGTATAGTCTCTTGAAAATCTGGCCGGAATTAAATGCACACATACTCATACTGACGCCTTGGCGGCAATACGTACCTTCATTTTTTTTTTGTAAAAGTCATATATGTTGTTAATGTTATAATTATATAAATCTAAGCTATAATAAACATACATTTTTCAAAACCATTGATCTAGCCGTTACTGAGGAGTAAGCTTTTATTTTTAATTGATATAAACTAATAAGTTGGAAGGAGTGGAGGGAGGCCTTTGCCCAGCAGTGGGACAGTATGGGCTAATTATAATATAATTATAATAATAATAATCGTTGCGCGGTTGGATCAAGGGCCTGATACAGAAGGCAGTACTCCTCGATACGGCACGCATTGTGAGGAGGTTCCTGTCTCTGGAGCCCTAACCACCGGTAGCTTGGACCCTGCTCCCGACACCGGCGGAAACTATAGTTTTATATTTTTAAATGTTTTTTTTTATATGATTTTGTTAAAAAATATTTAAAAATGTAATTTTATATGTGTTCAAAATAAATAAAGAGATAATAATAATAAACTAAAAGAAAGTTTAAGCTTCAGAAAGTCACTGTTTGGGAGCTACGGCCTTTAGTGGTAGAGAGTCACATTGCTCGTAGAACGGATGGTCGATAGGGCTGATAGGTTCTGAAGTGACCACGCACCGGAAGACGCAGCGTTCAAAGGCCTCCTACAATGAGGACCAATGTCCTTTTAAGAGTTGTGAGTGAGGCGGTGATGCACTAGGAATCAATTTGCGAATAATTAAAACAGCCAATGAAATAAAATTATCGATTTCACAAAAAAAAAAAATACTAAAACGATCAAAATGATGAATATTCCAAAATAACTATATAGTATGCCTATAATAGTTGAGGAGTTCCCTCGATTTCACCAAGATTCCATCACCAGATGACGACTTGGTGGCTATGGGACCATTTGGGGGACCCTTTCCAACAAAAAAGGAATTATTCAAATCGGTTGGCGAATGACAAAGTTATGCCTCCTCCTTTTTTAGAAGTCGGTTAAAAACTCAAAAACTTTTTTCTCAAACCCTTTTAACCCTTTAAATATTCCACACCACTTCCATCACCTGACAACAGACACACATTACAAACTTTCACACACACAATACCGTCTCAGTAACATACAAAGAAACACACAAAAAACCATTTCACCATTTGCATATCAACGCAAACGGGTTCCATATTACCACACCAGTTCTATACTGGCCAGACACCCTTCAAAATAGCTGACCTTGCTCCTCATTCGAGTCCGTTACATCAGCTGCTGAGCTGGTCTCGTTACCAGTTAGATAAGTCATGATGCAAAGAAGTTGGATAATATTACTGTTTCGTGGGTGATTAATTTTTACTAGATCGAAGATGATTAATACTTTTTATTTATTTATTTATTATTTATTAATGCTTATTGCACAAACACTGTACAAAGGCGGACTTAATGCCTTAGGCATTATCTACCAGTCGACCTTAGGGTGGTGCAGAAACATAACATGGTAGGTGCTAACTTCAAAGTAAACAAAAAAGAAAAATTAAAATCAAAATTAATACATAATTATAAAAATAAATACTTATATAAATACATACAAATAAACAGAATTATTATGAGAAATGAGTATAATAAATCACTGCTATGAAGATTCTGCCAATTTCTTCCGAAAGTGTTCACGTGCCATTACCTTAAAATAGAACCGGCTGGATGCCATCCTGATGTTCAATGGGAGCGCATTCCAGAGAAAGATCGCCTGGACAAAGAAAGAGGACCGGATAAACCCAGACCGGTGTGAAGGACATCTTAGTAGACGATTATTCGTTGAACGGAGATTTTTAGTATGTGCAGAGCAAAGGAATTGAATTTGAGAAGTTAGATAAGAAGGAGAAGAAGGTTTGTCTAGAAAAGAAAACAGGGTAGTCAAGGCCCTTAGTGCTCTACGCTGACGAATAGGTAGCCATTTCAGAAGCGAACGATGTTCAGATACATGATCATACTTACGGAGGTTGAAGACAAATCGAATGCAGTTATTCAGAAGGCGGTCAAGTTTATTGAGGAGATCTGCATTCAGGTCATAATAGCACACGTCACCATAGTCAATAATGGGAAAAATTAGGGACTGTACAAGCAGTACCTTTATGTGAGCTGGAAGAAGATTTTTTAGACGATAGAGCGACCGTAACGTTCCGGTTACCTTTCTACTGACACTTGCAACCTGCTTGCGCCAGTCAAGGCAGGCGTCGACATGTAGACCCACTACTTTTATGGTCTTAATCTTGCTTTCTTGACATGGTGTAGCATACTGTGAAGGTGTGCCCCGCTTGGTCGGAACATCGATGTATCTTCGTGGGAGGATCAGCGGGGGTAGCCTGTTGCGCCGGGCTCTGGTGCAGGGCAAAATCCGGATTGAGGGGGAATGGGCGGTGGTCGCCTATTTCAGAAAAACAGTTATGCTGGCAAAAGCGGCTCCTCACGCCCCAACTACCGAGACTGGTCCCCGACTTCCAGCTACCATACACGAGGGCTTGCAGACGTCGAGCATTGGGTTGCTCGTTGTCCAGCCTTCCGGTAAATATCCAGACCGAGCCCGAGTCTTCGACGATACGCAATATTCCACGTGCGCCTTATGGGGATGCAACTCGACATGCATTTTCACTGTTTTTCATACAACCGCATTTGATGAAGTAACAAGTTTTTAAGCCATGCTCGATCTTGACGATAGGCGACTGAAAAAACAGCCTCTTAAGGGTAGACCTTAAAAAAACACCTCTTCCGTTTTCAAAATTTGTAAAAATACTCCATACTGAATTAAACAAAAATTAAGAAAAACCTAAATAGATGAGCCAGCAGTTTTTCCGCGAGATATTTGCAAATTCCTATTTTCGAAAAAAAATAGTTCATATCTCCCAAAAACTACTAAATCTATCTAATAACAATACAGACAAACCTGTCAGGTATACCCTAGCATGTATGTACCCTACCTTTCAAATAAAATATGCCAATTCGGACACTGTGTAAAAATATATTATGTCCAAATCGTCAACAACCCTTTGCAATTTGTCTAGTCCCGTATATACCATTTTTTATTTTGCAGACAGCTTTTAATGTAGCTAACCTTGGTCCCTATTTGAGTCCATTACATCAGCTGGTGAGCTGGTTACCAGTGTGATAAATAATGATGCAAGGAAGTTATATACTTATTGGATAACCTGAACACGTTGTGGTGAATAAGTAATGGTATCGACCATTGCGGTTTGTGGTTGAAATCAAATTATTTGTTACCTTTTTGCTTTGCACGATTTTTATATTTAACCAGGGTCAAGCTTAGAAAGTATTTGGTTTTGACACAAAATACAGATTTTTTGTTAGCTAGTTATTACTGTCCCTGCTGGGCATGGACTTGGGGCCTCCCCAAAGTCCTTCCAAACTTTCTCTGGCGCCGTCTCTAACTAGAAGAATAGAGACATTTTGATTTTTTTTTTCAGTGTTTGACAGCAATACGGTCCACCTTCGATGTGCAGCAAGCCCTCACATGGTGGACCAAGTACGCAAATGTCACCTGGCCTCCAGCCGACTGACTTAAATGACGAAAAAAAAATGACATCTTAGGAGTGGACGGATTCGTTGCTTTGTATTTATTTACCGACGGCTTTTAGGTACACTGCATACGCTCTGACGCCAAACTTAAGTGGCAATGGGCAGGGCACATTGCTCGCAGAACAGATGGCCGTTGGGGCCGCAAGGTTCTGGAGTGGCAACCTCGTACTGGAAGACGCAGCGTCGCAAGGCCTCCTACAAGGTGGGCCGATGATCTGGCGAAGGTTGCGGGAATCTAATGGATGCGAGACGCACAGGATCGATCGTTGTGGCGACACTTAGGGGAGGCCTATGTCCAACAGTGGACGTCTGTCGGCTGAAATTATGATGATGATACGCTCTGATTCCAACACGATGAACGCTAAGCTTTGTAGATACTTTATATACAAAACTACACCAATTTAACATCAATAGGAACCAATTTGTAGATAATTAAGATAACTTTTTGCCGCCTCTTTTTGGGAATTAAGTCGTCAAGTCAAATCATGTCTCTTTTACTTGCAATATTAAATTGTCTGATTTTATCTTTTTACTGTAAAGAATTATTTGGCAAATAATTTTCTAACAGAAGATGTTTCGTTTCGGTTCTGTGATCAAAAAATGTGCTTAAATAAATAAAATTTAAAAATAAATTCTATTTATAAACGTGTAATTTTACAAACTTTATCTCAGTAGTTGACGTAAAAAGACCATCTTTTATATCAGAAACGCAAATTAAATTACGTAAAATAAAATTTAAAAAAAATGGTTTTAAATCCTTTGCGATAAGAATAAATTCTTATTTTTTATTTATCTTTTAAGGTGGTGCATCACGACTCACATTTTCACTGTTTTTCATACAACCGCTCATAACTGATTATGACGTTATTACACACTTTTCATTAGATATTTTGGAAACACAGTATCTTGTGGATATTATCTAAGTTTCTAAAGAAACCAATTTCTAAATTTGTGTAAAACTAATCCAGTAAAAACCTCTGAAAATGTCCTATTTTGTATGAACTTTGACACTTCATAATTTGCCTAAAAAATAAAAAAGTCAAAAAAGTAATCCTCTAGAGACCTTGCAAATTTTATTAAGATTCTAAATGATGACAACTTTTTCCAAAAACTTTTAAGGGTTTAAAAAAAACAGCTATTTCCTGGAGCAAGTTTTGTGAAATTTTCGAGTAAATCTCGGAATTACCGAATACTAACAGAGTTTCCAGGCGTTATCTCTCTTTTTTTGCGTTTCCTTTTCGTCAAACATCGCGTTGGACTGCATTAAATAAAGTAACAAGCATTTAAACCATTTTCGATGTTTACGATAAGCAAGTGGAGAAGGACCCTCTTAAGTATCCACAGTATGCACCAAATATGTCCACACTCTCAGCTCGTTCTCACATCATTACAAAACGCTATCACACGCTGCAACCATTTCTTCACAACGTGCCTCACAGACCTTGACACATTACGTCACCAAGGTGAAGAGCGGTATCTGTAACGTTGTAACGTTATACAGTTATATCGTTACGTTATGTAACAGCTATTGAGTAACCGGTCGCTGATCAATAGTGTTGCGCAATGATGCAGTGGGAGGGTTATTTTTGAGTACTCATTGTTTTTTTTGTTTAATTTTTGTTGCAGTACTAGATGTAATTGTATTCAAAGATGATTTGATTGTTCGAAAAGGTTAACGTGACCTAGAATATAAAGCGCAACTTAAGGGACACAAGTTTGGTTTTTGTCTGTAAAAGTCTGACACCTCCCCTCGCTCTATCCAGAGCGGAACAGGACTTATTTGAGGATTTCTCAACTAATATAAAGGAACTTAGTTTTTTTTGTTTGTCACATCTCTTCTGAACATATCTTCGACAAAATGCATTTGTTCAAGACGACGAAAAGCACCGTGAATAAATCTCGGGCAGAACAAAATAGAACATAATTATATTTTTTGATATAGATACAGCTCAACAACAACAACAACACAGAATAGAAACGAGCACAGGATAATTAAAAATAATAAATAATGTAATATAATTCTATAATACATACCTATGGATATTATTCTATTTGTGCATGCTTAAATCGAAAGGGTTGCTATCTAAGCAACCAGTTAATAATGTCTCTAAAATTGCTAACATTCATTAAAAAAAAAAGTAGACAACATATATTTATGTTATTTATGAAAAAAGATGTTGAGGAGTGACATGAAAGAAAAGGGAGTTAATGATAGCGTGATGGGTGACAGGACAAAATAGAAGAAAAAAACATGTTGCGCCGACCCCAAGTATTATGAAATAAAGGCAGGAAGATGATGATGAGTTCGAGCCCCGGTATGAAGGCTAGAAGGAACGGCGCGGGGTTTTTAGTCAGTAAGACTCTGACACTGTCTCCCGCTCCACCCAAGAGCGGGTTTCGTCAATGATGATGTTCCCCGTCGACAGAAAAAAAAAAGTTCCTTTTAAAAATTAAGCTAGAATAATGTTAATACACATTATAATTCTGACTTTAATATAAAAATAAATGACCTCCCAATCTCTATAAATCTTAGTTTTATTAAGAACTTGCAAAATTTCTACTTTTATATTTTACTACCTTTTGCCCGTCTTCAGCTTCACCCGCGTAAATAAAATATAACGTATGTCACTCAATAATAAAACAGTTTTCCATCGTAAAAAAATGTTCGCCATCGGAGCAATAGTTTCAGAGATTACGTCCTACAAACAAAAAAACACACATCACATCTTTATAATATTACTAGCTCTTACCAGCGGCTTCACCCACGTAGGCACATAAAATAATGCCTATGTCACTCAGGAATAAAGCAGCTTTCTATCGGTGAAGAATATTTCGCAACCGGACCAGTACTTTCAGAGATTACCTCCTACAATCAAAAAACAAACTTTACCTCTATACAATACTAGTGTACTTAGATTACTTTTACAACCAAAAGCTTCAAATAATACTGCCTAACTGTCCGCACACGAGCCTCAAAAAAACGCCGCCACAAAAAAACGCTAAAAGCGGCACAAAATAAAGCTAGAAGCCGCCGCAAAAAACAGCTGAAGCGCGCGACAGCTTGTGGCCGGAGAATCTTGAAGCGGCTTCAAGCGTTTTTTTGTGGCGGCACCACCGCACACGAGCCACAAAAAAAGGCCGCCTCAAAAAAAAGCTTGATGCGGCGCTATTTTGACACTTAAGTCTTCTACAAAAACAGCCATTCACTCAGTTAGCTTAGCATTACATTCAAAAACATGTAAGTGTGTACATAAGCTACATATAAGTCGTACATAAGGTAATATGTGGTAACTTGTCACCCGGGAGAGTTTGCAACATCGGACATTAGGCCATGACCACACTAGCTGATCAAACACGACGGTTCTTTTTTCTAAATAGGAGAATGTCAAAGTGTACGGAGTAATTTTTCTGGGTTCCGTAACTCAAATGGTAAAAACGGAACCCCTATCTTTGTTGTCTGTCAGACTGTCAACAGTGTCAAGACCCTTTCTCTGTAATACGTAGAAGTATCCCGTTGAAATTAGAAATTTATAAAATTAAATCTGCGGTCTCTTGAAGCTGTGGAAAAATTAAACTTCTAAGTTAACGTATAAAAAAGAATAAAGATACTGCCGTTTATGTCACAAAAAACGTAAATTTCGACACTCTTAAATGAATCAAAATTCACACAATGGGAAGGTTTTTTATCACAAGACAGAAAATAATTCAATAAATTTTGTTGTTATCTACGTCACAAAAAAATAATACTTTTTTTACGATTCGAAAAATCTTCAAGAATTTAGTCTTCGTCAGGAATTGAACTATTTACATAGATAAGTTTGTACAGAACCCTCAGTGTACGATTTCGACTCGCACTTACCCACTTTTTTTATACAGGGTGATGCATGTCTAGTGCAGCAATTTTTTCGAAGTTCGATCAACGTTATAGTCTTTAAATAATAAAGATCTTCGAAGAAGCAAAAATAATATCAAAAAATTGTTTCGTCGTAGGTATTTATTCCTATATTTGTGCTAAGATTCTAGGTAAACGGGAAGTACCCTATAAGAAGTACCCTAGCTATATACCTGGGAAGTCCGGTAACCGTTCAGTCAGAGCCCAAGTCGTCGACGGCGCGTAGCGTTCCACGGGTTCTTCAAAGAGATGCCAGGAAACCGTAGTGGCACAGCCGGGCCGACGCCTGCTTAGGCAACGATTTTCTGAAAAGGAAACTCGGCGTTCTTAAACGTATAGGGCAACTTGAAGACATAGATGAGTAGTTCCCAGTCAGTAAAAGTCTGACACGCTCTCACTTCTCCTGCTCCACCCTAGAGCAGGAGAAGTGTGTAGATGTTTTCCTACTTCAAAGAAAAAAATATTTTTAATCACTCTTCTTTGAACCATCCTGTACACATCGACCATTCCGCAACATCGATATGTTGATTTAAGACAATAGTCAGAAGGCTTCAATGTCAGTTAAGTTAGCACTTTCCGAAGATATCTCGCTATCTCTCGAGACAGTGAAAATGAGACGAGTGTGGGTCAGGGGTACGCAAAATGAAGCGACATTGCTTTCAGAATGTAACACCTAGCATACTTTCAACATAGTATCTAGATAACACATGTAATAACTAATGCAAGCAAAAATGTAATAGTTACAACCTCGCGGTCTTTAAGTCAAGAGTGAATAGGTTACTTCTAGCCTAACGTCACCGTCGCGTCGCCCGTCGCGGACGGCGAGCCATGGGTAGCTCGCTGTCCGACCGACCGGTAACTGTCCGGACCGAGCCCAAGACGTCGACGGCGCGCTCTGTTCCCGCGCGGCTCAAGGAGTTGCCAGCATCAGAAGGGGAAGCCTACTGGGGCTAGGGTTACCCGAAAGGAAGCTCAAGCCTTGGTTTGAATGCTAGAAGGAACGGGGTGGCTCTATCTCCTGCTCCACCCAAGAGCGGGGGTTGTCATAAGATGATTTCTGCCCGCCGTAAAAAAAAAACCATCGCGTCGCCGCCGTGTTGCTAGCATTATTGCTTCGCAGAAAGAGATGACCGCCTGCCACACCTCCTCACTTCGGACCACGGCCTGTACCAAGGCCCGGCGCAAGAGATCGCCGCCACCGATCGCCGAACGGATGGACAATAAAGATCCTATTAGGACTCCGTTTTTTCCTTTTGACGTACGGAACCCTGGTGAAATTATCGTCGGGCTGTTTTGAAAGGTGTTTTACCTTTCAAAACAGCCCAACAATAATTTTCTGGCACCCCGTGTGTCCTAGGGCTTACACTAATGCAATAAGATTCCATTGATTAAACTTAGTCCCTAGCATTTGGGCTGAGGTCAATAAGTTGTGTCCACATCTAGTAATGAGGATGCAGCTTAGGACATCGTGCGTACAAGTACTTACTTACCAAATTATTATAGCTAGCAAATTATGCTGTAACTGTTGTATACAGGGCTATTTGTAAAACACTGGCAACCTCTTAAGACTACAGTACTAACATCATAAACAACAAGTTTTGTTCTATGACTTCTGTGTGAAATGTATCATATTATTTTAAGGTGGTGCATCATGACTCACATTTTCACTGTTTTCATACAACCGTTCATAACTGATTATGACGTTATTACACATTTTTCATTAGATATTTTGAAAACAGTATCTTGTGGATATTATCTAGGTTTCTAAAGAAACCAATTTCTAAATTTGTGTAAAACTAATCCAGTAAAAACCTCTGAAAATGTCCTATTTTGTATGAACTTTGAGACTTCATAATTTGCCTAAAAATTAAAAAAGTCAAAAAGTAATCCTCTAGCAACCTTGCAAATTTTATTAAGATTCTAAATGACGACAACTTTTTCCAAATACTTTTAAGGGTTTAAAAGAAACAGCTATTTCCTGGAGCAAGTTTTGTGAAATTTTCGAGTAAATCTCGGAATTTCCGAATACTAACAGAGTTTTCAGGCGTTATCTCTCTTTTTTTGCGTTGCCTTTTTGTCAAACTTCGCGTTGGATTGCATTAAATGAAGTAACAAGCTTTTAAACTATTTTCGATGTTTACGATAGGCGAGTGGAAAAGGACCCTCTTAATTTATCTTTTCATACAAAAATAAAAATATTTTAATTAAACGTTCTAAAAATTACGAAGTCTATGCGAGGCAAGCGATAGTACGATACTTCTATTATAGGGTACTCCCTATAATAGAAGTATCGTACTATCGTATCAATGCAAACATAGGTAGGCACAGCAAAATACAGAGTTGAAATGTTAAGATAGAACAACAAAATCTTAAAGGTTTGTAAGCAGCAGCATTTGAAGGCCTCCCATTAAGTAAACCGATAATCTGGTGGGGTCCATATAAATTGTGGAACAGTTAAATACTACCCGTAACGAAATAACTACAACCTAAAATACAAGTTAAATTTACGTCTAAAGCCATAGAAAGCTAAACTACAAAACCCCCATATCTATTCGCAATAAAACTAAACAAACCATAGTCCACGGCCACTAGCGCTTAGATTCAGATATTGCGCGAGCGCAGACTGGAAACAGGTTCCGTTGGCTCAGTAACCCATATTCACAGCCGGTTTCTAAGACTGGGTCGGGAATAGATTACAGCGTTAGAGCCTTCATAACTTGTCGTTTGTACGATAGGAAATATTGTATAGCTTCGGCTATAAGAAAAACGTAGCCCTAATTGAAATATAATAATTTTGAGTTTGAGATTGTGACCCAAGATTTTCATATAACACTAGCTATATTAACCGCGGCTTCGCCCGCGTTAATTAATATACTTTAATTCCTCTCCCCTTTTCTTTACTCTTTCTCCCCCTTTCTCATTAAAAAAATAAAAAAAAATTAGCCTATGTCTGTCTCCAGGGTTCCAACTATCTCTGTACTAAAAATTATCAAAATCGGTTTTCCTATTTAGGCGTGAAGACGTAACCAACAAACAAACAAATAGAAACAAACAATAAACAAACTCACTTTCGCTTTTCTAATATTAGTAAGGATTAGTTTTATGTAAAGAATCTATTTACAAAAATACACATATGTATGTGTCATGAAAAATCACAAAGTTATTAGCTTGTTATTTTTTTCCCTAGTCCTCGAAAACATCCAAAATATGAACCCTAGTTTTTATTACAATCTAGCCTTATACAGAGTTATTTGTAAAACACTAGCAACCGTTAGTACTATGTTACTAACATCAGAAACAACTTGTTCTATGACTTTTAAAAATGTATCATATTTTAGTTCATCAGATTTTCATACAAAAATAAAAAGAATTTAATTAATGTTCTAAATATTACAAAGTCTATGCAAAGCAAGCGATGGTACAATAGCGGAAGAGAGGGGGAGTATGTCGGCGGGGGTGCTAGTCTTAGCGCATTAAGCACCCCCACCGAATAGAACAAGGAAATATGGAAGGATTGTTTTTGGTAAATGTATTATGTTTTGTAAAAAGTCATAGAACAAAAGTTGTTGTTTATAGAATAGAATAGAATAATAGAATATAATAGAAGAATAGAATAGAATAGAATAGCATTTATTCGGCGCAAGCAACACAATATGCCACAACATAACCCTTAAGTGCTTAAGTGTTTTACAAATAACCTTTATATAGACTATAATAAGTAATTTAATTATATCCTAAACTAATAAATTGTCTTTACTAAGAATGTGTCCAATAGCGATTTTCTTATTGTAGAGACGATTTCAATTACACAAAATCAATTAAGGCGAAATAAGCTTGTTATGTAAGCAAAAATACATTTTCGCCTGGTCTTACGACTGAGGGGTTGTTTTACACTTGCACCCAGCTGTTTGCTAGCACCCTATGCCCACTATAACCTACAATGACCTCTGTTGTATTTATTGTCCGTGGTGTCCAACTTGTGACCTTCTTAAATATTTTTGGGAAAATATATAACGTGGTATATTTATACAAACTATATTTAGGTTTCGCATAAACTAAAAATTATGTTGTATATTAGAAGATTAAGATAGATAAAACTTGCAAGGTCACTCTTAAACTATATCATATCGTAATAATCGTATATCATATTTAATTCACTTTCAACTTCCAGCGAACGCGAGAATTCGCTCTCTCATTGTTTGTCTATTGTATCTCTTATTACAGTGTGCGAAAGGTTGATGTTTCTACGAAAGTAATCAAATCATCATCATCATCATTTCAGTCGAAAGACGTCCACTGTTGGACATAGGCCTCCCCTAAGTGTCGCTACAATGAGCGGTCCTGTGCGTCTCGCATCCATCGGATTCCCGCAACCCTTACCAGGTAATCAGTCTACAGTAATCAAATCATCAAGGTTGAAATATTTTTTTTATTAGGACAATAATTAAACAAATTAAATTATAAAATAAACTTAAATAATTAAAAATAATATATACACTAAAGGCCTAGCTAAATTTGACGTCAAAAAACTCCTCCGCATCGATCTCGACTGAAAGTGTGCTCAAAAGGCTGGCGGCATTGCCACGTTGTATGGCAATGCTTAATCTCTAACCGAGGTAGAAGCCGCGGACGGCAAGCCATGGGTAGCTCGCTGTCCGATCGTCCGGTCGACGGCGCGCACTGTTCCCGCCCGCCTCAAGGGGTTGTCAGCAGCAGGAGTGGCCCAGCTGGGTTGAAGCCTACTGGGGACAGGGTTGTCCGAAAGGCAGCTCGTGCCCCGGTATGAAGGCTAGAAGGAACGGGATAGGGTTTTTAGTCAGTAAGAGTCTGTCACTATCTCCTGCTCCACCCAAGAGCGGGTTTTGTCATACGATGATTTTCCCCATCGAAAAAAAAAGCCCTTGGGTCACGTGAAGAGTCAACTAAAGTCATCATCAAGTCCGAAACTTCAAAGCCCAACCAACTAAAGGTAATTATCACAAAATATTTCACACAAAACATTATTAGATTATGGAACATGTCGAAACTGACTCCCGGCGGCGGCAGCCATTTCTTGCGAGCGGTGGAAATGCAACAGGTCAACTAACTTCGTGATGAAATAACTCCGGAAGGTCTCGAGCTCATGCGCTAGACGACGGTGCAAGTTTTGTATTTAAATGGATTCATCAATTAATATTATAAAGTCGAATCTAAAGTTTTGTTTATTAAAAAAAAAACAATTAATTTATTAAACACTAACGGCTCCTCCCGGCTCCGCACGGGCAATAATAAATACAGCCTATCTTACTCAGGGTGAATGTAGCTTTCCAATGGTGAAAGAATTTTTGAAATCGGCACAGTAGTTTTTGAATTTATTCATTACAAACATACATACACCTTAATAATAATAGTGTAGAGTAGCTTTTGCCCGCGGCTTTGCATATACTTAAAATATAGTCTATGGCACTCAGGAATAAATCAGCTTTCTATCGGTGAAAAATATTTTCGCAATTGGGCCAGTAGTTACTTTGAGAGATTACCTCTTTTAAACAAAAAAAAAACATAAAATCCAAAAAGAAAACAATCTGTACCTCTTATATTAGTGTAGATGAGTTTCGTGTTTAAATAAACAATTTTTAATAAAACACTTATTTATATATTGAACACAATAACCTAATAATTTGTTTTCTAGTTAAAACTATTTTTGAAAACAAAGAGGTTTAACGAAAAAAACTGTCATTATCGTACTAGTGCGTAATGGTGATAAAAATGTCACATTTATATACTTATATAGGTATATAATGGTGCCTATAACCAAAATTTTATTATTATAAAATCTGAGGAAACCGGTCTCAGAACCAAACATTTGAAAATTGTTTTTTTTTTATTGTAGTAGGTAATCTCTGAAAGTACTGGTCCGATTGCTAAAATGTTGCACTGATAGAAAGCTGCTTTACTCCTAAGTGACATAGGCACAGACTTAGTGGCATTTTATTTATATACACGGGTGAAGCCGCGGGCAAAAGCTAGTATAATAAGCAAACAACAAACGACTGCGTAAGTCATGTAATTATCAACCACGTTAAGCGATTGTGGTAATATGATGATGCAGCGTGGTTTCCATATATGGAAAACATAGGGTATTATTATATAGGATACTATATATAATATGAATGAGTGTGGAAGTTTTCGTTGGAAAATGAAGCGAGGTTGGATTAACCCTTGGCCAAAACAGAAAATGTAAAAATAGGTTGTAAAGAACAGTTTTACTCTCAGTTTAGTTTACTTTAGTTTACTTAAATACGCCCTAGTATATTGTGAGGAGACCCTCACAATATACTAGGGCGTATTTAAGTATCGCTCTTTTATTATAACTCAACAAATTTTGCTTCATCATCAACGATTGCATCATTGCTCACCATCAGGCGGGATCGCAGTTAAGGACTAGTTTATACCTGTTAGTAAAAAAAAAAAATGTTTCACAGAATCACTTGTAATAAATGTGGTGTGGTGTGGTGGTCAAATATAGAGAGGGATCTCAAGAAAGCCTAGTTGTCAAAATTGACAACCTAAGATAGAGGCACTTGGCGCAGGAAAGTGAGGAGACCCGACCCCAAATAATGGGACCAGGGATGGAAGAAGAATCACTTGTAGGTAATAAATGTGAATTTCTGTACAAGATTTCTTAAATGTTTACTTTTATAATATCTTTATTGTCCTGAAGTTTACATTACATTTGCATGATATATTAAGGAGAATGTACATGGGATCGTATTATTTCGTATAACATCTTAATTTTATTTCACCATAGTTAATTTCTGCCTGTTGTATATGTGCTAATCGCGAGGAGAACTAGCAGCATTTATTTTTTAGTTTCTTGGTGGCGATAGAAAGGTCGCTTTACTATTAATCTAGCTCTTACCGTCCCACTGCTAGCAAAGGCCACCCTCTCTCGGCTCGGGACCACTTCTAGCCAATTTTGGAAGACACCTAAGACGTTGATGCTGATGACACTGTACGATTACAGAGCATCAGTTCTTTGTCTAACCTAGTTCCACTTAAGCTGGGATAATTAATTATAATCTAAGCAAAAACACAATGTCGCAAAAAGTGTTTTCTATTACATCATCCATTATCAAATTAATTTAGCAAACAGAATTACAATACAATACCTTATCAAAATTTTGAACAATGCATCGACATTTATAATCAAAAACTGCACTTTCATTCGCCGAATAAATCATACCACTTATATGTATATTTAGCTTGCATTAAGTAATAGTATATGTATGTATGTTTGTGTTGACATATCTACGGAACTATGGTTACGACAGTGTTGCTATTAGCGAAATATTTCGCTAATTTTACACTTGGCAATTACATCAAGTGTTGCAATGTGTGGCGGTATATTGTGTTGATTATGTTCTATCAAAATGTTTTTGTAATTTGTAATGTAATTTGGTGTTAGATAATTTGATGTTGATAATTATTTTGGATTAATGGTATTTAAAGGTTAGAGTCTTTATTAGTGGATACTAAATTTAGATTTAGTATGTTGTTGACCTTGACTTAGTACATATCTTTTTATAAGTATCTTGAAATAAGTGTTGAAAAAAAATCTGAGAAAACATTCTGGAGATTATGACCTGTGCTGACATATGGCACCGAAATGTGGCCGCTGACAATAGGCCTTAGAAGGCTTACTGTCACCCAAAAGGCAATGGAAAGGGCTTTTTTTTGGTGGGCAAAAATCATCCAATGACAACCCCTGCTCTTGGGTGGGGCGGGAGATAGTGACTCTTACTGACTAAAAACCCACCCCGTTCCTTCTAGCCTCTTCATACCAGGGCTCGAGTTCCTTTCGGATAACCCTGGCCCCAGTAGGCTTCGACCCAGCTGGGCCCCTGCTGTTGCTGACAACTCCTTGAGGCGCGCGGGAACAGTACGCGCCGTCGACGTCTTTGGCTTGGTCTGGTTAGTTACCGGACGGTCGGACAGCGAGCTACACATGGCTCACCGTCCGTAAGCCTGCGTCTACGGTGGCCGGAAATCGGGATTGGAATCCCAGCGATTGCTCGTTGTTTCAACGCTTGGGGGAGGATTATCCAACAGTGGAAATCTTTCGGCTGAAATGATGATGATCTATCGCATGCGACTCTCTCCAGGTCATCGGTTCAGGTTGTGGGAAGCCATCTAAAGCTACGTACGTCATCATTTTCTCACCTAAAAATAAGTCAAACCAATGATCTCTATTTTGCCAAACTTAAATGGCAGTGGGCAGGGCACATTGCTCGCAGAACGAATGGCCGTTGGGGCCGAAAGGTTCTGGAATGGCGATCACGTACCGGAAGACGTAGCGTTGGAAGGCCTCCTACAAGGTGGGCCGATGACCTGGTAAGGGTTGCGGGAATCCGATGGATGCGAGACGCAAAGGACCGTTCATTGTGGCGGCACTTGGGAGAGGCCTATGTCCAACAGTGGACGTCTTTCGGCTGAAATGATGATGATGATGATGCACTGATGTGGCGATAAAAAGCTAGGATCTCTTCAGCAACTCCTCAAATAACCTTGTAACTGTAAAGTAATCTACCATTTGAGTAAACAATACTTCAAATGACTCAATCCCTGCTTCACCAATCTCCCTAACTACCAAAGTTACAAAATCGATTGTCAATTTTCGAGACGATCAATTCGATTTCGTATCGATTACGTTATCGATTTCGTTATATCTACACCGGAAAGTGTATTCAAGGACAGCTGTTTTTTTTATTGTATTGTTTGAATAAATTATTTGTTTTTAGTGCAATAATTGACGGTTGAGCTAGCCCTTTTGTAGGGAGACACGATTTCTATATTTTCTTTTTTTTTTTCTAGGGAAAATTTTAGTCAAGCAGGCATGAGAGTAGGTTAATGAACTTTTTTTTATTTACGGTGGGCAAAAATCATCTTATGACAACCCCCGCTCTTGGGTAGAGCGGAAGATAGTGTCAGACTCTTACTGACTAAAAACCTACACCGTTCCTTCTAGCCTCTTCATACTGTGGCTCGAGTTTCCTTTCGGATAACCCTGGCCCCAGTAGGCTTCGACCCAGTTAGGCCCCTCCTGTTGCTGACAACTCCTTGAGGCGCGCGGGAACAGTGCGTGTCGTCGACGTCTTGGGCTCGGTCCAAGTTACCGGACGGTCGGACAGCTACCCATGGCTCGTCCGGGAGCTCGCGTCTGCGGTGGCCGGAAATCGGAATCCCGGTGGTGGCGGCGGTGAGGGTGGCTTGAAGCCTGACCTGGTAAGGGTCACGGGAATTCGTTGGATGCGAAGTGCTAAGGACCAGTCGTTATACCGATATTTGGGAGAAGCTTATGTCCAACAGTGGACGTCTTCCGGCTGAAATGATGATGATGACATTGTCGTCAAATAATAGAAATCACAAAAAATACGGGATCGATTATATCTAATAATAATAATAATATTCATTCCACAACTATCACTAGTCCGTCCGTCCACCGTCTAGTCCCAAGCTAAGCAGAACTTGTGTTATGGGTAAGTACTAGATAACTGATAAACATACTTATATATTTCTAAATACATACATTTAGATTACACCCAGACATAGAACTAAATGATCATGCTCATCACATGAACATTGGTCCTGGGTGGGAATCGAATCTACGACCTCCGGCATAGCAGTCAGGGTCACTTATCACTAGACCAACAGGCCAGTCAATTAGTAGTTGTTAGTATCCAAGACCCCGGTAGTTATCGGGTCTAGTGGGTCTTATAATATCATATTTCCTCACACAACTTTTCAAAATACTTCCATTCCGTAATACCTTAGCCTACACCTGTTCGAAACATTGAATCTAAATCTAGATTAAGAGCAAACTTTCGATATCGAACAAACAGGTTCGATTTTAGTAATACTAGATACTAACTGGTACCCGCGACTTTGCCTACATCAGATTTGTAAAACATCACAATACTTCAAGAAGTTTTTGACTTTAACTCCCTAATTATTTTTCTACAATAAAAGTAGTCTAAATTACTTCTTATAACACTAGCATGCATATGACATATCAGTGAAAGTCCCATCAAAATTGGCGCAGCCATTTTGGAGACTAGCTAGAACCGACAGACAAACAATTTTTTTTATAGTTATCGAATATATGTACTTTCATATGTATTATTATAGAAAAAACATGTTGTTTTCGTATTAAAAACAGAAAGTTCAATTTTATTTATAGATATATAGAGATAACTATTAAATCAGACATAAATATATATTTTCTGTAATCTGTCTCTCTAATCAAACGGGCTAGTTATTAACATTGCAAACTAAAACTTCACAAAACCTTTAACTACCTCACAAAATCTAAATTTAACCAATTTTGAACCTTAATTTTTGAGTACTAAGGTTTCTTGTACCGTTTCCGAACTGCAAGCGAAACTTTGTCGCAATGTAAAGGAGTATACACACTGTGATAAAGTTAGCTATGATGACTTAAAAAAAAATACACATGGAATTATCAAAATCTTATTTTCTCTACATAAGGCAACTGAAAAACACAGAATAGTTTTAGTCAGTATAAGTCTGACACTTCCTCTCTCTCTCTCCACTGAGAGCGGGAGAAATTATTTGCTAATTGCCCAATCTAATATAAATTACTAGCTGCTGCGAACTTCACCTACATGAAAGTAGAAAATTACCCCAAAGGAATACACTTTTGGAATAAAAATAAATCCTATGAACTATTCCAGGTCATAATCTACCCGTGTGCAAAGTTTCATCTAAATCCGTTTGAATGTGAAGAATTAACAAGCATAAACACCCACTCACAACCTTCCCCCTTATAATATCATTATATACCCTAAAAATACAAGAAGATAACGCTAAAAACTGAATATGTTGAAAAACGAAATACTCATAAATGGGAGTAGCTTTTTGAGCCTTTTCTCAAATCAAGAATACTTTTATCAAATACTTTGTAATTATGGAAGCAAAAACTTATTCCTGCAGAAAACTCAAACTATCGCTTATGACATTCTTCTTAAAAAGGTCAATTTGCTCTCTATTGTTATAATAAATTGAAAAACATACCCAATGTGGGTAGGAAAATACATAAATACCTTATAAAAACAATCGCAGCGACAAGCTAGCGCATATGCAAGGTCCTTACGATGCATTCACGAGGGATGTCGCAAGTGAACAACCTTGCGTGGTTGCAACAGACGTTGCGTTACCGCTGCGTTCATTACAGCTGGTACGTAGAGCTTACGTAGGTACTAGGTGGAAAAACTTAGTACTCTTATGTTGGCAGGCCTCGGTTTTTCGAAGGATTACTTAGGGGAATTGTTATAGGACCAACTTTGTTTTTTGAGATTTCTTTTTTGGGTGTGTCAAAGAATTGCCAAACTTAAGCGGCAATGGGCAGGGTACATTGCTCGCAGAACAGATGGCCGTTGGGGCGGAAAGATTCTGGAGTGGCGACCGCATACCGGAAGACGCAACGTTGGAAGGTCTCCAACAAGGTAGACTGATGGCCTGGTGAAGGTTGCGGGAAACCGATGGATGCGAGACGCACAGGAACGTTCGTTGTGGCGACGCTTGGGGGAGGCCTATGTCCAACAGTGGACGTATATCGGCTGAAATGATGATGATGATGTGTCAGACTTTTACTGACTAAAACCCACTTCTTCGTTCCTTCTTTGCCTTGCGTTCCAGGGCCCCGGGTTTTCCTATCAGAAGCGAAGCGACGGCCCCAAAAGGCATCGACACTTCTGAACACCTACGGTTTAGCTGACATCTCCTTGAGGTGCGTGTGGAAAACTACGCGCAGTCCACGACTCATGCTCGGTCCGTACGGTTACCGGACGGCCGGACAGTGAGCTACTATTTTTTTTATGGTGTGGAAAATCATCCAATGACAATTCCCCATCTTGCGCGGAGCGGGAGATAGTGTCAGACTCTTACTGACTTTAAACCCACCCCGTTCCTTCTAGCCTTCATACCGGGGCTCGAGCTCCCTTTTGGATAACCCTGGCCCCAGTAGCCTTCGACCCAGCTGGGCCTCTGCTGTTGCTGACAACGACGGCGAGCTACTTGACTTTTGAGATGAGATCATCATCATTATTTCAGCTGAAAAACGTGTACTATTGCCGCGTCGCCACAACTACCGGTCTTGTGCGACTCGCATCGTTTGGATTCCCGCAAACCTCACCAGGTTATCGGTCCACTTTGTTGGAGGCTTTCAATGCTGCATCTTTTACTCTAGATCATTTCAGCTCCATCGACCATCTGTTCTGCAAGCAATATCATCCCTACTGCCATTTATGTTTGACGATTCTTCAGGTTATATTAGAAATAAAGAAAGAAAAATAATTTATTTGGTACATCACAAGACACAAACACAAATAAAAGAAGTAAAAAAAAATAAAGATAAAAAATAACGTTGTTGTGTGCCTCATGGCTGCACCAAAATAGGTTCAGTTCAGCATGATTGCCAGACAACTAGTGCCTGACGCTGGTTTTCAACTGAACCTGTGGAATATTAGTAATCTTGGTTCTCAGGATATCTTCACTTCAGATTCTCTCTCGCAAAGAATCTCCGAGCTTAGCAGGTGGGATATTGTGAAGAGGTATCCCTCGAAACAGTCACCTTGGCCCTAAACAGAAAGGGCAACTGAAAGAACACAGGTTGGTTTTAGTCAGTAAAAGTATGACACTTCTCGCGCTCCTCTTAGTGCGGAGCACTCCTAGTAGTAAAATGATTTACCAGCCAAAAAAAAAAAAACTACTACGTAAGGCTGCTACGTTTTTCACTCATTTTCAATTAGCTTTTGCCCACGTCCGTCGCAACTTTCTATCGGAAAAAAAAAATTAGGCAATCCGACCAGTACAAACAAAAAAAACATAAAAGCAAAAAAAAAACTTTACCTCTTTATTAAATTAGTGTATAGAAAACTGTTTACGTGTTCTGTTACGCCAAACCAATAGAAAGAAAATAAAAGCAAGCAGGCCTGATGTCAACGTAACCCTTTTCAAACGGATTAAGGAAGGTTTCCACAGGAACATACTTCACAAACAAATAATAGCCGTCCTCAACCCCTACTTACGCAACAATTTTTCTTTTAACAGAAACGTTTTTCGTAAAGTTTAACCTTTTCAAAAACCGCGTAACTTTCCGCCGATCCGTCTATTGAAAACGAGTTCTTTTCAAATCGTGCGATTGGCAGAAACAACAACAAAAGTTTTTTATGAAAAAGTGGTTAAGATTTGTTTTCCACCAAAGATGCTATACTACGCTACAAATGCTTTTAATGCATTAAACCCCAAGTGAACGCCGACATTCGCGCACCCATTGTCTTTCTATTGTGTCTCTAATTATCACGATTGAAGAATTAATAAATATACCAAATATATAAACAATAAAACAATAATAATTATTATTTATCATCATCATTTCAGCCGAAAGACATCCTTCCGAAAGACGGCCTTCCCCAAATGCCGCCATAACGAACGGTCCTGTGCGTCTCGTAGTCAATTTATGTCAAAAAGATTAGAATTACCATTACCAATGTCAATAAGTTAAAAATAAAACGAAATTAAAAAAATCACACCTCGAGTTTGCGAATTTTCCACGTACACCTATATCGCAGCGACACATCTTACACACCCCACCACTAACATAGCTCAGCTCAGCAACAGTGGAAATGGTCACATAGTTTCGCAGCTTAGCTCCCAAATTTTCGCAGCATAGCTGTATTATAGCACATCTTTGCTGGACAAACGCCCTAACAGACGACTTCCCATGAACTTTTACGTAAGCAAGTTATATGATTTCTCGTTTACGGCAGATTTTTCTTTCTATCGGGCTGAAACCTCTAAAAAGCTCTGGCTTTTTGAATAAAAGTTGAATTTTCATCTCAACATAACCACTCTGGTGATTACAATCAGCACATGGAAGCCTTATTTTTAAATGACAAGCTTTTGCCCGCAGCTTCGCTCGCGTACATAAAATATAGCCTATCTATATATATAAAAATCAATGCCACTTTTCGTTATTATTTTATAACTCAAGAATGGGCTCACCTATCCAAACCAAATTTTTAGGCTTTGTTCGGACTATTTAGTAGATGGTTTATGTGAAGTTTGGTAGAGTAGTATAGAATAGTGTAGAGTAGAGTAGGGTAGAGTAGGGTAGAGTAGGGTAGAGTAGGGTAGAGTAGGGTAGAGTAGGGTAGAGTAGGGTAGAGTAGGGTAGAGTAGGGTAGAGTAGGGTAGAGTAGGGTAGAGTAGGGTAGAGTAGGGTAGAGTAGGGTAGAGTAGGGTAGAGTAGGGTAGAGTAGGGTAGAGTAGGGTAGAGTAGGGTAGAGTAGGGTAGAGTAGGGTAGAGTAGGGTAGAGTAGGGTAGAGTAGGGTAGAGTAGGGTAGAGTAGGGTAGAGTAGGGTAGAGTAGGGTAGAGTAGGGTAGAGTAGGGTAGAGTAGGGTAGAGTAGGGTAGAGTAGGGTAGAGTAGGGTAGAGTAGGGTAGAGTAGGGTAGAGTAGGGTAGAGTAGGGTAGGGTAGAGTAGGGTAGAGTAGCGTAGAGTAGCGTAGAGTAGGGTAGAGTAGGGTAGAGTAGGGTAGGTAGGTAGGGTTTGAGCGGCAGCGAAGCCATGCGGGCAAAAGCTAGTACTCATATATAAAGCAAATTTTAGCAATCAGACACTTTCAGAGAAACCAAACAAACAAAAAAAAAACTTTACCTCTTTATAATATTAGTGTAGGCAGAGCTGTGTGACCCAGGGGCATTTTTTGAAAAGGAAATCCGTGGTCTTATGACGCAAACGGTAGCTCATTGTTCGACCACGCCCAAGTCGTCGACGGCGCGTAGTTTTCCACGCGCGCTTCTACTGTCACGCTAGCGATAAGAGCAGTAAGTATGTTTACGCGTTTTGAGTAACTGTCGTGCAAAGTTTTTGTTTTTCCTGACTTCTTTTTTTTAAGTAATATTGTGATAGTTGAAACGTGTAGCCCAAATATAGCGCTTTTATATTCTTCACTCAATAAAATTGTATATATAATAGAATAGTTTTAAATGACGGAATAAAAGGATTGTCCTTTTATTTCAAAAATTTCACTTACTGCTAATATCGCTAGCGCGGCAGTCTAGTAGATGTCAGTAGACCGTAGGATAACTGCAGCCTACTGGTACCATGGTTTGTGTGAAAGTGAACCCCGAAGACCCGGAACGAAAGCAAAGAAGAACACAGGTGTAGTTTTAGTCAGCAAAAGTCTGATACGCCCTCTTGCTTCATCCTCCTCAGTCGTACACTCTTGACAGAGTGGTCGTGGTCATGTCTCGGTCGAGTCTCGCACCACCGCCTCTCTCGCGATACGACACCATGCAGCTCTGTGTTTGGCCGCTTAGGAGCCTTCATTTACGCTGCAGTGTGTCACGGTTTTGATGAGGTCCATCCACCGTGTTGGAGAGCGTCCACGATATCTTAGATCCCGTAGTTTTTCTAAGATGAGAAATCATTCAATGATTCCTGATTGATTTGTGAATGTGAAGTACCATGGAGCATTTTTATTTTTATTAGGTTACGACTTTTTATTCTTTTTATTTTTGACATTACGAGCATGGCAGTTAAGAGTTTGTCATGCTCACTTAAATGTCTCGCTGTTGGTGGCACGTGTTATTGGGTCATTCAGTTCCCTTGAAAATGGTTGAGCTGGGTGGGGCTGACGCACGCGTCATGCTCGTGAACGGGTGCCGTCAGTTGAGACTGGTCATCTCTTAGCTGCCAGTGGCTTAATTCAGTTTTTATCTTTTAATAATTTTTATTTGTATTTTATTATCTACATTGTGCTCACATAATAGAAGCAACAAGAAATAATGTAACTAAACATTATATGTAACATAATATGATTTAAAAGAGTGTCCATGGAGTTTCTTGTACGTTCTTCTCCATAGAGATCTACGCTTTGGAACGTGCAATGTGCTTTTCTTGGACTGACCGACATTTGACTATTCAAATGTGCCTACATTTGGTCTATTTGAAATAAATGATTTTGAATTTGAATTGAATTTGAATTTGCTACCTGATTGTTCGGAATAATTACCGAACAATTCTTCCGATCAAAAAAATAGCACCTTACAAAAAAATCACTTTCATCGGGATATTGCAAATTGAAATCTAAAGCTTTTTTCTCACAGTTCATAATCCTTTGTCTGATCTTGTCTTCGACATATTACCTCATAATTAGTCACAACATAATATAATTATTTTGTAATTTTAACACTCGAACACTTGCTTAAGCATTTTCACGTGTTTGTTATTATTTAATTATACAAAATGGCCACGTGCCTGGTGTTTTAATTATCTCCTTTTGTTTCTTACATAGTTTCAATGTTGGTTTTGTACGCAACATTATATAAGTTTACATGGTTGGCAAAAATAGCAGACATTTTGAGTACGACGGCGTGCTGTTCCCGCGCGGCTCAAGGAGCTGTCAGCAACAGCCAGGACCCAGCTGGGTCGAAGCCTACTGGGGCCAGTTAGTTCGAAAGATAGCTCAGCCCCGATACGAAAGGCAACGAAGGAACAGGAGTTTTAGTCAGTAAAAGTCTGATATTATCTCCCGCTCCGCCTAAGAGCGGGGGATGTCATTAGATGACTTTTCCACTGGAAAAAAAGACATTTTGAGTACAAAATTGTTGCTAAAAATCAACAATTTCTTCTTCGACGATTTTACAGAGATGTAAATAAAAAAAAGAAAGAAAAGAAAAAAAAACAGCTTTCATTTGAGACTTCTAAGTACTTACAAATAAAATAAAAATACTAACTAGTACATAGACTATAAATAAAATAAAAAACAAAACCTGTGTGAGGCTAAAAAGACTCCTATATCAACATATGCTGCGACATTAAAAAAAAAATAACACAGCGTGGGTAATCTGACAGGGCCTGTGATGCGACGGAAACACTCCCAGAACACAGACTAAAGATAAAATAGATAAAAAAAAAAAATGGGTACTTTTATAAACGAAAAAAAAATAGTCGTATAGACAGATTGAAAAAATATTTAGCCTTTTTCAGACTATAATCAATTCTAGTTAGGCGCATATTTTTTGTGACTTCGATGTCAGAACATTGTCATCATTATTATAATTAGACTGACCTGATGGTCTAGTGGTTAGTGGCCTTGACTGCTATGCCGCAGTTCATGGGTTCGATTCCCACCCAGGACAAATGTTTATGTGATGTGCATAATAATTTGTTCTGTGTCTAGGTGTAATTTATCTATAATATGTATGTATTTAGAAATATAAGAATGTTTATCAGTTGTCTAGTACTCATAACACCAGCTCTACTTAGCTTGGGACTAGAAGGCGTTGTGTGATAGTTTGAAATATATACTATTTATTTCAGCCGAAAGACGTCCAGTGTTGGACATAGGCCTCCCCCAAGTGTTACCACAACGAACGGCCCTATGCGTATCGCTTTCGTGAAGTAAGCATAGGAGAGTTAAAGATGGCAACAGTAAGTCCAATTCCACCGCAAAGAATTTCACTAACCCGTTTAATCTAGTCAGTAAACGGTAGTTAGATGTTAAACCGTCAGCTGACCGGGTTACTAACCGACGATACTCCGGTTGTTTTAACCCCGATACTAGTCAACTAGTCGTTAAAGGTTAAAGTAGTTAACTAGATATTTCTTTTTCTTATCAGAGTCAATCACTCTAACATGTATTATAATTATCTATAATATATCGCAAAATGTGTTGGTAAGCGCCTAACTCAACAACGCCTGGACCAATTTGGCTGATTCTTTTTTTTTGTGTTAGTTATTGTGAGGAGAAGGTGGTTATGGAAAAAAAATAGGGTAGTGTGGGGTAGAATAGAGTAGTGTAGAGTAGGGTAGAGTAGGGTAGAGTAGAGTAGAGTAGGGTAGAGTAGAGTAGAGTAGGGTAGAGTAGGGTAGATTAGGGCAGAGTAGGGTAGAGTAGGGTAGATTAGGGTAGAAGTCTCTACCCTATAGAGAAGGTAGAGTGGGAGTGAAGCCGCGGGGGTACAGCTAGTATTATATACATCATTAGTATATGCGAAACCCAAAACAAGTGTCTAGTATTTTAAAGAGTCTGAGAGATGTACAAAATTTCATAATTGTATCACGAAAAATCACAAAGTTATAAGCTTGTTATGTCATCAAAAATACATAGTCATCGGGCCATCCAGGCGACTGAGGAGTTGTTTTGCACTTGCACCCAGCTGTTTGATGGCCCCTAAAACCCGCTATGACCTGTCGTGACCTGTGTTGTGCTTAGTGTCGGTGTTATCCAACTTCTGACCTTTTTAAATATTTTTGGAAAAATTAGATTTAGGTATGTTTACATATATTTATACCCGAAAACGCAGCGTTGGAAGGCCTCCCACAAGGTGGATCGACGACCTGGTGAGAGCGGCGGGAATGCGGTGGATGCGAGACGCACAGGACCGGTTGTTGTGGCGACGCTTGGGGGAGGCCTTACTTAGGCTTTGTTTCATCGCAATCTGTTGACTATATCGAAAGATATACTACATTCATTGACTGTAAGGCGGTCCGAAGTTCGCCGGGTCAGCTAGTCTAAATAAATAAAAATGAATTGCAATTCTGTTATTTGATTTGGCTAATTTTAGTCTTGAAATATTCGTGGAAGTCCAGGGAAGGTTTAAACAGTGAGAAAATATGGAAAAAACATTGAAAAAAAAGTCGAATACAACGGCATCATCATCTTCCTGCCCTTATCCCGTTTTATTTGGGGTCGGCGCAACATGTTTTTTTCTTCCATTCTGTCCTGTCACTCGTCACGCTATCACTAACTCCTTTTTCATTCATATCACTTCTCACACAATCCATCCATCTTTTCTTTGGCCTCCCTCTCCCTCTCCATCCATCCACATGTAAATTCATAACTCTTTTAACAACATGCGTTTCATCTCTCCTCTTTACATGACCATACCAAGACAAACGATTTCCTTTCAACTTTTCAGTCACTGGCACCACTTTCAAACTTCCCCTAATATACTCATTTCTCACTTTATCCATTCTCGTCACACCACACATCCATCTCAACATTCTCGAATACAACGGCATCTCTAATTAAAATGATATTTTGAAATGAATTGTGCTGGTTCTGGTAATGCCTGCAGATGGCGTTATTTCCTCCAAAAAGTCCTCCAGGAAAATATCAACTCTGTCCGAAAGTATTCTAATACGACTGTATTAGAATACTTTCTTCCAAGAATTTCTTTAATGGCCGATCAATTTTACAAACATCAAAATTAATAGCTTTGTGGTCATTACCGTGACATATCTCAGATACTATCATTTTTATCACGAAACTAAAAACGTAGGTATGACGTTGGACACACCAAATTGAGGTCAAATTATCAAAAGTCACCTTCCGTTTCTTATAAACGAATTAATTCATTGCATCCTACTAATATTATAAATGCGAAAGTTTGTATGTATGGATGGATGTATGGATGTTTGTTACTCTTTCACGCAAAAACTACTGAACGGATCTCGATGAAACTTGGTACATGAGTAGACCATATCGCAGAATAACACATAGGATAATTTTAATCCTGGGATTATGTACGCGGGTGAAGCCGTGGGCAAAAGCTAGTATTATAAATATGCAGTGAAGTGAGAGCAGTGGTGGCCGAGTGGTAACTGCCCCGACTTACGAGTTGTAGGTCGCAGGTTCGAACCCAGCCAGGCGCATTACTTTGTGTAATTTATTTTATCACCACTTCTCTCAAAATGGTGAAGGAAAACATCGGGAGGAAACCGGCATGTCCTAGAGCCAAATATTCGAAGACATGTGACTTCCACCAATCTGCACTGGGCCCGCGTGGTAGATTACAGCCCATTCCCTCTCCTAGAGAGGAGGCTTGAGTCCCAGCAGTGGGAACATTAAAAAGCTGTTGATGATGATGATAATAATTATTATGCCCTCATTCTAAAATTCCTATTTCGATTTAGACCAATTGTCTATTTTAGTGTATGTATGTAGTGTATGAATTTAAGTAGGTATATATTGTATTATATTTATTCTATGGTTTATTGGTATATCTATTAGCACTTTGTTTTTTTTTTTTTTTTGTCGACGGGGAAAATCATCATTGACGAAACCCGCTCTTGGGTGGAGCGGGAGACAGTGTCAGAGTCTTACTGACTAAAAACCTCGCGCCGTTCCTTCTAGCCTTCATACCGGGGCTCTAGTTTCCTTTCGGATAACCCCGACCCCGGTAGGCTTCGACCCAGATGGGCCCCTCCATATCTATTAGACCTGCCTAAGGCATTAAGTTTGGGGACAGGGTTGTCGTGTCCGATATAAAGGCTAGAAGGAACGGGATGGGGTTTTTAGTCAGTAAGAGTCTGACACCATCTCCCGCTCCACCTAAAAGCGGGTTTTGTCATAAGATGATTTTCCCCAATGAAAAAAAAAGGCATTAAGTTCGCCTTTGTACATTTGTGCATAAAGTATTAAATAAATAAGATTAAATGAAAAACTACGCTGCTGAGTTGGATTTGCCGATTGACCTCTTTCTCGAAGTACGCAACCAATTGGACCACCTGTTCCAGGTAAACGTAGTCGACCACAACTTCGAGTGTAGAGTCTCCGACCTTGATAGGAGTGGGTGCTACATGGACGTTAACTATTACTTAGGTATTACTAGGATATCCCCCATCGGGGCAAAGACCTGTTTGTGACTTTTTTTTATTTTATTGATTTAACCCTTCAGATACCGTCAATTAGAGACAGAATAGTAAGACAATAGATGCGCGGCCACCGGTGGTCGCTTGGGGATTCATGAATTAAAGAAAACTTACAGCTAAGATATTACAGTAAAAAACATTATATGCAGAAGAAAGCCAATTACAAGTTTCCACTTATATAAATTTAAAAACTAAATTGAACAAAACGGCATAAAAGCGTGAGCATTAAACATAACAAACACAGAAATATTAGAAAGAAAGAAACAAAGATACGATCTTCACAAACAACATTCTTCATTCGAATCTTCATTTGTCAACAGAAAACTATTTCATGTATTAAGTTAGAACTATACGAGGTGTAAGGGACAGCCCTCCACCTTAAGGTGGTGCATGATGACTCACATTTTCACTGTTTTTCATACAACCGCTCATAACTGATTATGACGTTATTACACATTTTTCATTAGATATTTTGGAAACACAGTATCTTGTGGATATTATCTAGGTTTCTAAACAAACCAATTTCTAAATTTGTGTAAAAATAATCCAGTATAAACCTCTGAAAATGTTCTATTTTGTATGAACTTTGACACTTCATAATTTGCCTAAAAAATAAAAAAGTCAAAAAAGTAATCCTCTAGAGCCTTGCAAATTTTATTAAGATTCTAAATGATGACAACTTTTTCCAAAAACTTTTAAGGGTTTAAAAAAACAGCTATTCCCTGGAGCAAGTTTTGTGAAATTTTCGAGTAAATCTCGGAATTACCGAATACTAACAGATTTTCCAGGCGTTATCTCTGTTTTTTTGCGTTGCCTTTTCGTCGAACATCGCGTTGGATTGCATTAAATGAAGTAACAAGCTTTTAAACCATTTTCGATGTTTACGATAAGCGAGTGGAGAAGGACCCTCTTAAGGTAAGAACGTATAAATATAAATGTAATGTATAAGTATAATACATGTGCCTGCGCACATGGGTTAAAACCCAGTCAGAGTAGGTGCTACATAATATTATAATGGTAATGGTTAAAAAAAAACATACATGGTACAGATTTTTGAGCGAGTGGAGAAGGACCCTCTTAAAGTTGTCCCTTACACCTTGTATAAAAAAAACAGCATCAATCACCATACAAAATTAGGGCGAGCGCGCACTACGATAAAGTATCGTTGCGAAAAAATATCGCAAATCTGTAAACCACAGAAATACACTACAATCCGCGCATTGTGAAAATAAATCGTGCGTGTATGAAATATTATAGTTTGCGATTTTATTTCGCATTAAAAAAATCGCAACGATTTTTTATTGCGGTGCGCGCTTAGCCTTATAAGCTTTATTGGACAAACAAATTGTATGGCAGGGCGATTTTTTTTTCGTTTCCTCAAAAAAAAAATCGTTGAAGGTTGTTCAGTTTCGTCTACTGAGCAAGCCCTTAAAGTTTGCGGAGGGCTGTCCCTTACACCTTCTATTGCGCACAAGTGTGCCACGTAAACCGATCTGAACGCGTCGGTCTCCATACATTTTATATGGAAACTAGACTTGTAGAGCTACATTTGATCTACGCCACGCGACGTCGTTCTACGTACAAATCAGGCGTGTTACACGTGTGCGTCGGTCTAATGTAGTTCAGTTTTATACCTACCCATATTAGGAGAAACTGACTGACTGACATATAAACGCATGACGTTCCTTATAGTCTCAATAGTTTCCCTATTGAGAATAGGAACGTGGAATTTTGCACACGGCTTCCTTTTATGTCGTAAGCGATCACTAAGAAGGGAGTTTTGAAAATTCAACCTTTAAGGAGTTTTTTTTTATCGTGGGCAAAAATCATCCAATGACAACCCTAACTCTTGGATGGAGCGGGAGATAGTGTCAAACTCTTACTGACTAAAAACCCACCTTGTTCCTTCGTACTTTCATACCGGGGCTGAGCTTCCCTTTCGGAACTAAACCCTGGCCCTAGTAGGCTTCGACCCAGCTGAGCCGAGGGAGTGAAAAGGACAAATTTCATTTGTATGGATAAGCAACATTAGTTTCACTCAAAATTTCATAACTGTACCTATCATGAAAAATCACAAAGTTACAATTGTATTATGATACTTTAAATTAAGTAGTAAAAAATGAGGAAACTGGCATGTCCTAGAACTAAAAATTCGAAGACATGTGATATTCACCAACCCGCACTGAGCCCGCGTGGTGGATTACGGCCCATTCCTTTTTCTAGAGAGGAGGCATGAGTCCCAGCAGTGGGAACATTATAAGGCTGATTGTGCTAGGAGGAACTATAGAGGAAGAGGAGGGGGGGGTGGAGTTGTAGCAGGGGGGAGTAATAGTGTTAATGTGTATAATAAGTTTTGAATTGGAGAATTCTTATTTTTTGCCTAAATATACTTGAAACTTTTCACAAATTCTAATCACAATGAATAATATGACTGCCTTAATTATTAAGGCAGTCATTATAAGTTTTACAAAACTACCTTCAAAAATAGGATTTCAAGGTTGTTCAAGTTTTTATGAAAAAATTTAACAAACTAGAACAATTTTTTCATAGACGTGTCATGACTTGGAATTACTTGCATATTATTACTTATGCATAAATATAATAATGACTTGAAATTACTTGCATACTATTACGTAACCAACCTGTTCGAAATGTCAGAAGTCATAACACGTCATCTCTATGACGTGGACAAAATATGACTACATTACTTTAGAGTTCATAAACATGACATAATTTGGAATTACTTGCATACTATTACGTAACCAACCTGCTCGAAATGTCAGAAGTCATAACACGTCATCTCCATGACGTGGTCAGAATATGACTACATTACTTTTGAGTTCATAAACATGTCATAACTTGGAATTACTTGCATATTATTACTTACGCATAAACATAATAATGACTTGGAATTACTTGCATACTATTACGTAACCAACCTGTTCGAAATGTCAGAAATCATAACACGTCATCTCCATGACGTTGACAGAATATGACTACATTACTTATGAGTTCACTAATTTAATGACATCATTATAATGGTACGATTCTTTATGGCGTCATATTGAAACATGGTGTGATGGAGAATAATAATATACATTCTCACAAATGGAATAATTATAAACATGACTTTGCTCAATTATGGTCATTATATATTTCAAATAATGAGATCACACTCAATTATAGAACTAATTTAATTGTATCAAAGTGTATGAGAATAAATGCTTTATAATATACGAGGAAAATCATTAAGGTTTGTAATAATATATACTAGTGCTTGACTGCTATCCCACCTGATGTTAAGACAATTGAAGGGTTAAGTGGACAAAGGTGTTATCTAACGAAATAAAAAAATCCAACTATTTACATTACAAGCATGGACATAGGTTTTAACTGATGGTAAATCGATCCATGGATTTAAAACATCCCAATTCTAATTTGTTACATAGTTACAGATGCTAGCGAAAGTTTTAACTGCCAATCAAGTATACATTTCAGATTTGTCTTCTTCATCTTTAAAATAACAAAATAAAAATATTGAGTATCTCAATGATAAATCTCCTCCTCCTATTTTGACCGTTAGATAGACCCTGGTCTGCTAGAATTGAAGGATAATACGAAAAAGTTACCACAGCCCTTCCTTTTTGAGGTAAGGAATGACTGACCTCCAATGACTTCTCGCGCAGGAGGGTGAGAGGTCAGCTCTTGTACCTGGGCCTAGTGGATTTCCGAAAGTGAAACCCGTGGTCCTGGGATGCAAAAGGCAACAGATAGAACACAGGTGTGGTCTTAGTCAGTAAAAGTCAGACACTCGCTTCGCCCTAAAGCTTAAAAAGTCATAACGAGATTTCCCACCTTAAAAAAAATAAAACTTTAAGTAAATCCTTTTCCATTACCCTTTCATCATTATCATATTCGCCGAAAGACGTCCATTGTTGGACATAGCTCCCCCAAGCGTCGCCACAACGACCGATCCTTACGCTTCCATCAGATTACCGCAACCCTGACCAGGTCATCGGCCCATTTCCATTTTCCTTTGGATGGCTATAATTATTACAGGAATATTATTATCTAAAGAGTCCATTCTATTAAACGCTCGAATGTACTAGTAAATTGTATAACATTAAAAGAAAAAGAAATACTAACAGAAATCATAACATCACGTCAATCATACGTCATTAGAAAACACACCCACCGTTGTAATTCATGGAATTTAACCCTCTATTACTCAACTCGAGTTTAAAATTACATCATATAATGTAATTATGTTTATTTCGAAACAAGGTAAATCCCCTTTTCTTTTGTATCATTTCTGCAATTGCGTCGGTTCGTAGAATATTTATTACGTCTTTTCTTTTCCTGCTAGCATTTTTATGGCCTTGAAAATATTTTGAAGTGCGTATGAAAATGAGTTGTCATGATTCTGAAAGGTTTTTAATATTTTTCAATACACTTTGCTCATTAAGTGACTCTTATTGCACTGCACTTAGGTATATGCACTTGTTACCAAACTGACATTTTGATTACCATTACGCACTAGTGCTATAATGTAGTTAAAACCTTTTTGTGCAACCTCTCCTCAAAAAAAAAATAGCAGTGCATAATATTAAAAACAGATTTTTATCGCCACAAAAGTTTATAATTTTTACAGTTCTATTTTTCAAAAGTGTATTGAAAAACGTTATATGATACACGTGAGTAATTAATGATAACCGTTCTCGGCTCTCTTAAAATCCTTGCCATGGCTCGGGTCTAAATACCGCCACGAGGGTAATTCCAAACATTACACACTTATATCATAATAAGGAGCTAATCGCGAGTTTTATAATGCGCAAAAGTATACGACCTCTGCAATAAAGCGAATTAGAAAAATAAAGGATAAAAGCCAGATAGATAGTGTTTTCAAAATATCATACTGCTAATTTAATAGCATAAAAAAAACCTGAATCATGTAGATGCCTAAAACTATTTTTATTCAATTAAAAGTCGTTATATTATATTATTATATATTATAATTATATATTATTATAATTAGCCCATATTGTCCCACTGCTGGGCAAAGGCCTCCCTCCACTCCTTCCAACGATCACGGTTCCTCGCCTTCTCATTCCAATTCTTAAGGAAGCCATCCAGGTCGTATATTATATTACATGCAATTATTTTTATTTTTGTTCAGATTATTCTATGCAACATTTTAGAGTTATAGTAAGTATGTTTATTTTATAATAAAATTCACAATATGTTTATTTGCATCAATATTTGCATGCCAAAATGGTAGAATGTACAAGGATACTCTAATAATTATTTTTATCACCTTATTGTAAATTACCTACATTCTGAGCAAATCACTACATATGTAGTATAAAACAAAGTCGCTTTTTCTGTCCCTATATCCCTATGTGCGCTTAAATCTTTAAAACTACGCAACGGATTTTGATGCGGTTTTTTTTTTATAGATAGAGTGATTCAAGAGGAAAGTTTATATGTATAATATTGCACCCGAGCGAATCCGGGGCGGGTCGCTAGTAAATGAATATTCTATTCTATTCACATAAATAATTTTAGTATGTCGCAGAAATGTGTTCTAATTTAACTCTTATTAATTACAAATGTAAGTTTACAAAGTTTACGTAAAAGCTCTTGAAGAACACTCCATTTAATTAACCCTTAATCTATTTATAATCAGTTACCGCTAACCAATCAATTACTTACGTAAATCATGAATCTATAGTTTGTGCCACGAGACCATTCGGTAATCATCGATAGATTGTTATCGAGAACAAAGATCGTTCGTGTTATGTAGCCTAAGTCTAATTCTTAGGGTGCTTGTAAATCCAAGATGTGCGAAGCTAGGAGCTAAGCGAGGAAAAAATTCGGCAACGGAATTATTTTATTTTCCTAGCTTTTTTATGGTGGGCATAAATCATCCAATAACAACCCCCACTCTTGGGCGGAGCGGGCGGAAGAAACGAGCGGTTGCTTTTTTTTCGTTGAGTAAAAATCATTCAAATGACATCCTCCGCCCTTGAGCAAACCGGGAGATAATGTCAGACTTTTACTGACTAAAAACCCACCCCGTCCCTTCGTGCCTTCATACTGGGGCTAAGCTTTCTTTCGTATCTAACCCTGGCCCCAGTAAGCTTCGAACCAGCTGGGCCCTTGCTGTTGCTGACAGCTCCTTGAGGCGCATGGGAACAGTGCGCACCATCGACGACTTGGGCTCGGTCTAGACAGTTACCGGACGGTCGGATAGCAAGCTACCCATTGCTCGCTGTCCGCAAGCCTGTCCGCTGGCCTACAGTAGCGAAAATCGAGATCGGAATCCCTGCGGCGACTGGATCGCTGTGAGCGCCACCGAGGACCACAGATTTCCCTTTCAGAAGTTAACCCTTAGCCTCGGTAAGCTTTGCCCCTGTTGGACCCCTACAGTTTTGCTGACATCTCTTTGAGGTGCGCGTGGGATGAGCAGACTAGCTAGGCGGTGCGCGTGGAAAAAATCCGGCAACAGAATCATGGAATCATTTTCCTAGCTCATCTTCGCACCGCTTGGTTGGTAAAGCATGGTACAAAAAATGACGTTTTCTTACAGACAACCTATGGATGGATTTAACAGAGAAGGAGAAAAAGATACGCAGGTAGTTCATGGTGTATTATTTACATAAATACAATACATAAACGAATACACTACATATAACATTTACTGGCCTGTTGGTCTTGTAGTTAGTGCACCTGACTGCTATGCCGGAGGTCGTGGGTTCGATTCCCACCCAGGACAAATGTTTGTGCGAGTGCACGATCATTTGTTCTGTGTCTGGGTCTGGGTGTAATTTATCTGTAATATTTATGTATCCAGAAATATATAAGTAAGTTTATTAGTTGTCTGGTACTCATAACACAAGCTTTGCTTAGCTTGAGACTAGACGGCGTTGTGATAGTTGCAGTAAAAAAAAATTTTTTTTGAGAAAAATAAAAACTTATGCACACATCTTCGCACAGCTTTGTAAATACGGACCACACATTTTCCCAGCACCGCTAACAATCCTCGTACCGCTTAGCTACCTCGCAAACTGTTAGAAAACCACCCTAACGCTAAGGCAGGCTACACGTGAACAAGGCACGTGTCCCCGTTATACAACACGTACTAAATATAGAAAGGCAAGTATCGTTAACTGTAAAGTAACTTATAACTGAAAATAACTTTTCCTCTAAGTTAAAATTAAAATATAAAGTTTGTTCGTATGAAAAAACCTGTTCTATTCTGCTTCGTTCTAAATTTAAAACGTTACGTTACCAGCAGGTAAAATTACTTTCAAGTACTGTGTAGATTACTGTTAAATTTAGAGCACCCTGTGGGTTTCGTAAAAGGAAACTCATATTTATAAAATTCTGGGGCCATGGGTGATGCGAAAATAATCCCCGGGGCCTAACAACGAAGTAAAAGAAGGATAGGAGTAGGTTTTAGTCTGTAAAAGTCTGACACGTCCTCCCGCTCTGTCCAAAAGGCGGAAGATGACATTAGATGATTTCCTATCTTAAAAAAGGTATATCAAATTCGCTAAAGCCACGGAAAATTTTCGTAAGGGAACCGAAGTTCTAGAACGCAAAGCAAAAAATTTATTGTGAGTGCAGTCCCTGTTCAATACATAAGCCACATATTAGAGTATTCCAAGTGCCCATACGTCTGCATAAGCCACATGTTAGAATGCCCGGAGTGCCCATACACCTACACTTTGAAGGATTTGATGACTACCACCGAAGCTGCAGTTAGCCACCTACTGGGCCCAAACAGTGAGGTTACCATCGATTCGAAAAGAAGAAAAAATAACAGTCTTACAATCATTTGCTTTTCCAGAGCCGGAATCCCAAAAAAAAGGTATATGGAATTGACTACACGTTGGACGCAGTGGTTGAGATATTGGCTGCTGCGCTGCCCGTCGCGGGTTTGATACGATATGCGAGTATAATTTCATACAGAAAATCTGCGAAAAGAAAGTTGTAATTTTTTTACTAATAACGTTAACATCATCTGAATTAATATTCTTTATATGTTAAGCAAGTATTTTAAAAAGGAGGAGAAGAAATATACAATAACAATAAATATTATAAAATATTTTTTTTAATCCATAGAATTACTTGCCGGTTCTTCTCCATAGAAACTGTGCACTAGTTTTTGACGTTTTATAAGTGCCCAAGTAAACCTATGTTTATGATTTTTTTTATGAAATAAACTAGTGCTTGACTGCGATTCCACTTGATGGCAAGTTGTGATGCAATCGTTGACGGTGAATCGCACTAGTTTATTAAGAGCTTAATCACTCTAGTCTCGAAGACACCTAAATTATATTCGGATGACAAGACTATTGCAGGCAAATTTCCTGAGCTTGTTTCGGTGTTTCTTCTCATGGTAGTCAGTTAGGAAACACCGGCTTCATCTAGTTTAAACTGACGAAAAAAATTGAAGTGTAGGTAAATGTGATATTTAAACCTCATCATCATCATATCAGCCGAAAGACGTCCACGGATATAGGCCTCCCTCAAGCGTCGCCACAACGACCGGTCCTGTGCGTCACGCATCCATCGGATTCCCGCGACACTGACATACTGACTGGGTATTTAAACCTATTTGCAAAATAAATCTAATTTATCATTTGTTCCAATATTCCTGTAAACGACATATAAAAAAACTAAAAACATGGATTTTTTTTAAATTTAATTATGTACATTGCCAATTAAAATTATTTAAAAAAACAGAATAAATAATTAAATTAAGTACTTATTTTAATAAAAGGCCTCCTAACCTTGATAGTTCAACCCGCAAACGCTTACGTACACTCACACGTGACTCCCCCACAACGTGAGTTACATAATGATATAAGCCCGTGTCTACATTGTTCACACAGATAATAAGTGATTATATTTATGTAATGTCTATTATTTTTGTTTAGTTTTACATAAAAATATACTTGAGCAGTGGTGACCGAGTAGTAACGGCCCTGACCTACGAGTTTAAACCTAACCAGGTTTTTTTTTTTTTTTGTCGACGGGGAAAATCATCTTTGACAAAATCCGCTCTTGGGTGGAGCGGGAGATAGTGTCAGACTCTTACTGACTAAAAACCCCGCGCCGTTCCTTCTAGCCTTCATACCGGGGCACGAGCTCCCTTTCGGACAATCCTCTCCCCAGTAGGCTTCGACCCAGCTGGGCCCCTCCTGCTGCTGACAACTCCTTGAGGCGCGCGGAAACCTAACCAGGTGCATTTGTCATCATCATCAACAACATTTCAGCTGATAGACGTCCACTGTTGGACATAGACCTCCCCCAAGTGCGTCCCGCATCCATCGGATCACCGCAACACTACTAAAACTCACATTTTAACAATTTATTTAACAATTTTTGTACACACAATAATAAAAAGAACAGAAGAAGGAAACAGAAGAATAGTACAAATGTAATGCTTATTTCTAACGAAATCTCTTCCAGCATACCTGCGAAAGGAAAATTAGAGAAACAAAATGATGTAGACACTGTGTGTAAAAGAAAAAGGAAACACATTTAATTTAATAGTATATATTTTTTATCTTAATAATTTGTATGTCAACTGACAAAACATAGCGCACTATCTAATTTTTAAGATCTTGTATATAATTATCACCTATGTTTACGAATAAATGATTCTGATTCTGATTCATGTGTTCTCTGCACTCCAGTGCCGCAGTAACTCTTTCATAATATATTTCGTAATTGTAATAGATATCAGTTTTCATCCTCAAATAAACTGATTCGTCATCATATCAAAAAGTAAACAGGGAAATATTTATACCTACCTTACACAACTCAATAGTGCAGTGTTAATATATTATTACATATGGCGCAATAACAATTGTTTATTGGTGTCTTAATAGCTATCACGTGTTTTGACATGTGCGTAAATTGACATAAATGTCTTGCAATATTTCGGTAACTCACTGTTACACAAATGTCATGATTGTCACATCAGCGATTGAAGGGTTAAAGATTAACTACATTTATTCAGCTCAATGCAGCTGGCCTCTTTGAGGAGTGGGTGGAAAGACGTCACAGTGACCTCACCTTCCACTGTCCGATCGTCCGGTAGCTGTCCGGACCGAGCCCAAGTCGTCGACGGCGCGTATTGTTTCTGCGCGTCTCAAGGAGCTGTCAGCAATAGCAGGGCACCAGCTGGGTCGAAGTCTACTGAGGGCAGGGTCAGTTCGAAAGATAGCTCAGCCCCGGTACGAAAGGTGACGAAGGAACAGGAGTGGATTTTTAGTCAGTAAGAGTCTGACACAATCTCCCGCTTCGCTCAAAAGCGGGGGATTTCATTAGGTGATTTTCCCACCATAAAAAAACGCAATTGTTTTTCACACTAGTGCCGAATTATTACATTCATCGTATCAGGGTGGGCGCGACCCCTATGAGTCTTGTATCAACTCCTTATACATATCATCGTAAGTATACTGAAAAAGATTGATACACGTGGAAATTTGTCACTGCAACACTCAGCTCCATAACACCCTCCCCTAAGGCTCGGGCAAATTCAGCCAGGGTCGCGATGGCAAACTATCTCCATTTGTATTAAAATCTACTAGGTATTTTCAGTAACACGACCTAGATTTACCTAGGTCATTTAGTTCCAATCACGTAAGCATAATTTCGTAGGAATAACTAAACCTGAAGTTGTAGCATGAGTTTGGAATTCGACATTAAACGTTATGGGTTTCCTGTAGCTTTGCTATGAAAACTTAAATCACGTAATTTTATACAAGTATTCTGTCAATACGTTGGTTTATACGTCAGATTAATGACGTTATATTTGACTTGGGATTTAAGGAAATGGAAAGGAATGCAGTTATCCACGAAATAGTTTAGTGATGACAAATTAATGACGATTTAAGCTAGACCTACATTAGACTGACGCACACGTGTAACACGCCACACGACGTCGTTCCACGTTAAAAGTTTTTTTTTTTTTGTGACGTAGGTAACAACAAATTTACTGTTTTCAGATTTATTCTTATACCTGTGCTATAAGACCTTACTTTGTGCCAAATTTCATTGATTTCGTTGGATTCTGGGTCAACGGAAAGTACCCTATGAATTTCGATCTTTAAGAGTATCAAAATAGACGTTTTTTTGCGACATAAACGGCTATATCTTTTTTATTCTTTGAATTAGAAGTTTGATTTTTTCACAGCTTGAAGGTAATGCATACTTGTGTATATGGTTTTAATTTCAACTTGATACTTTTACGTGTTCTCGAGATAAAGAGTCTTGACAGACAGACATGCGCCATGTTTGCCGCGAATAAACTCTTTTTCTTTCTTTCTTTCTAGACAGACCGACAGACGGACGGAAAACAAAGTGATCCTATAAAGGTTCCGATTTTTTCCTTTTGAGGTATGGAACCCTAATATTCAGTCTGCGCTTCAAACAGCAAATCATTGATGTAGCTCAAAAGGCTGCCCAACTTTTTTTTGTATAAAAATCTGATGAACTAAAATGATACATTTTTAAAAGTCATATATCAAAATTGTTGTTAATAAATGTTAGTACCATAATTCTGAGAGGTTGCCAGTGTTTTATAAATAACCCTACATAGACAACGTTACGTCTGTAGACTGTACAAACGGTTCACGTGGAGTCTATCGGCTGACACAACTCACCGTAATATCACGTTTCCACTGAAGTTTCTGTTGCCGACAGTTGTCAAAGACACCAGTTCTACTTACTTAACGTAACGGTCTTCTCTGGAGGATCTGGAGCAGTCTCGTGTAATTTTCCACTGAAAATATTGCATAAAACTAAATACTTACAGTGACAATAGACAAGGCATATTGCACACAGAAGATACAGTCGATGGAGACGAAATATATTCCACAACTATCACACAACGCCTTCTAGTCCCTAGCTAAGCAGAGCTTGTGTTATGGGTACTAGATAACTGATAAACATACTTATATATTTCTAAGTACATACATATTATAGATAAATTACACCCAGACACAGAACAAATGATTCTGTTCATCACACAAACATTTGTCCTGAATGGAAATCGAACCCACGACCTTCGGCATAGCAGTCAGGGCCACTAACTACTAGACTTACAGGCCAGTCAAGATTACCTTCTACAAACAAAAAAAAACAAATTTTACCTCTTTATTATTTATATTTATTAAACTTCATGGAACACAAAGGTACAAAGTAAGTAAGTTAGTTAGGTATTAGTGTAGATATTATTATTACAGAATTAAAAAAATCATATTTAAAAAATAGCTCAAATCGATTCAGGAGCTGATTCTGAACAAACTACTTTCCAGATAAATGTTTTTAATATCGTTGCATATTGTAGGCTAGCTTTTGCCCGCAGCTTCGCCCGCATACATAAAATATAACCTATGTCACTCAGGAATAAAGCAGCTTTCTGTCGGTGAAAAATTTTAGCAATCGCACCAGTACTTTCAGAGATTGCCACCTACAAATAAAATAAAAAACATTAAAAAAAACTTTCTTTATTATATTAGTGTAGATATGTAGTTATTTCAGGATAAAAAAAAAAATCGTATTTAACAAATAGCGATTCTGAACGAACTACTTTTTAGAAGAGCGTTTTTTTTATGTGGTACGTTGTAGATATACCTTAGATTAAATAAACAACATCTTTAGACACAGTTGATCAAACAAATTGAACAAATTGTACGGAAAATTCATAATAACTTCATAAGAAATAAGTAGAAATGAAGGCATTTTACTCGTATGTATGCTAATTATCTTACGTTGCCTTTTGAATGTATGAAAAATATATAGTTTAAAGACATCCATTTGTTTATCATAGAACGGAAGGTGCGTTTGATGTTAGTCCTGGTATAGGCTAGTTGCCGTAAAAAATGTAAGTCTGTCTTTTAGATTGTTCAAAAATAAGTGACACGTATTTTTTTCTTTTTAAACAAAAAGTAACAAAGATATAGCCCATTAAAGTTACGTGTAAAGTCACGCCGCCGTGTTGCATTTCTTCACACAGGGTGACGTCACACGTAATTTTTTTATAATCTAAAACACGGTAGTTATTTTGACCCTGGAAACTACCAACATTTTTGTATTTTTTTTAAACTATACGATTCGATTATCTTCGTATTTTTTATCACAGTAATACTGAAACAAAAATAGTAATCCGTATCTATGTAAGGTTAGGTACATTTATAACAATAATAGTGGACATCTCACCTACACGCACAAAACGTTTTGGAAACACATTCATTGTGCGTGCAGCTAAGGAGTGGAATTCTTTGCCGGAGTCTGTGTTTTCTGATAGCTACAACCCGAGAATCTTTAAGTCGAGAGTGAACAGGTTTCTTCTAGGTAAGCGCGTTCCATCGTTGACGGCATCGTCGCTTTCCATCAGGTGAGATAGCGATTAAGCGCGAACCTATCAACAATAAAATGGGTGTGTTTAAGTCAGTAGGTATAATTCTGTCACTAACTCTCTCTCCACACAAAAGCAGGAGAAGATTGACTGGAAAACATACCTCAAAAAGAAGGAGACAAAAAATAACAAAATATAACATCCGACAGGCAACGTAGATATTATCACGCGATAAAAAAAAGTTATTTAAAGAATATTACAACATTTCCTACAG
The DNA here is from genome assembly GCA_949319445.1 of Mythimna lalbum. Taxonomy (NCBI): domain Eukaryota; kingdom Metazoa; phylum Arthropoda; class Insecta; order Lepidoptera; family Noctuidae; genus Mythimna; species Mythimna lalbum. Next base: position 10,575,290 of record OX439371.1, on the reverse strand, counting down.
GCATTTGGGTCATAAGCTTATGAATGACGAAGTTCCTTGAGATCTACGCAATTTAAGGACGCACTCAAAGGTTTCACAACTCACTAATTTGCCTGTTAACTAATAAATTCACAAAAGTTCTGTAGTCTCAAAATAGAAATACGTCATAATTTCATTAGGGGATGAAGCTATGGCGTAGGTCTTTTCTTTAGATGGGGAAATGTTACTTGAAAACAAAATGGTGACTCATAAGAAAATATATCTTATGACGTTATCTTGTTTAAAAGTGTTAGGTAATATTGTAAAACTTATGTAACATTCAGCATCATTATTTCAGCCGATAGACGTCTACTGTTGGACATAGGACTCTCCCAAGTGTCGCCACAATGAACAATCCTGTGCGTCTCGCATCCATCGGTTTCCTGCAACCTTCACCAGGTTTTTTTTTTTGTCGACAGGGTAAATCATCTTATGACAAAACCCGCTCTTGGATGGAGCGCGAGATAGTGTCAAACTCTTACTGACTAAAAACCCCGCGCCGTTCCTTCTAGCCTTCATACCGGGGTACGAGCTCCCTTTCGGACAACCCTGTCTCCAGTAGGCTTCGACCCAGCTTGGCCCCTCGTAACCTTCACCAGGTCATCGGTCCACCTAGTAGGAGGCCTTTTAACGCGGTCGCCACTCCAGAACCTTTCGGCCCCAACGGCCATCTGTTCTGCAAGCATGCCCATTGCCACTTAAGTTTGGCGATTCTTCGTGTATGTCGGCAACCTTGGTTCATATCTGATTTGACCACGCTAGGAAACTCCGAGCATAGCCCTTTCCATTGCCTTTCGGGTGACTTTAAGCCTTCTGATGAGGCCCATGTAACATTGCCAGTCTAGAATGTTCCCATTACTGGGACTCAGGCCTCTTCTCTTAAAGAAGGAATGGGCCGTAATCCATCACGCGGGCCCAGTGCAGATTGGTGGATGTTACATGACAAAAATTCGAAGAAATGTAACATTCACCAACCCGCACTGGGCCCGCGTCCTAGAGAGGAGGCCTGAGTCAACATTAAAAGTCTGATGATGATTAGGTCTTCAGATTCTAAACTTACGTAAAACTAACAAAGCCTCTGTTCTGCGGTTTTTTAACTGAAAAGCTCGTTAAACGGTATTTACGTAAGTACATTTTCTTTTATATAAATTCAAAGCTTATTTTCAGTACCTCACCACGGCAAAGTTTTGTTATTTTCAATTCAGAAACCTCATAAATTTTTCTCATTTGTAACAAAGAAACCTTAGCAATGTCGCTATGATTCGTAGCAAAGATCCATAAAGAATTTTACTTTTGTATCTCAAACACAAAACATTTTCTACCTCCCGTCCCTTGCGTTACGTAGTCCGTGGAAACGTGACCGTTACGCAGGCGGACCTCTAACTAGGACGAATCACGTGCAGCCATACAAGTGCCCGAGTCACATGACCACACGATACTGAAAATGTAACGGGACAAACGCAGTGGAAAAAGGGCCGAAGTCAACACGTGCCGGATACTATTTTCATCGGTAAACATTTGAAGATTTCTACCGTACGGGTTGTTATGGAGGGTTGGATGTTGTAGTTCAAACGTTTTGTTTTTTTAATGGGATTTACTTTAAACAATGAATAAATGAGTAGTTATATAAAATGTTTTATCTTATTGTGACAGTTTTAACATAGCTTACCTAATTATTTTTGCTGTGCTAGTTACTATAAAATGATTGAATTTTTTTGTTTTAGTTTTTGGCCAGGATTATCCCATTTTTTTTTCAAAATCGTGGTTGTCCTAACGTTTTATTTGTTTATTAAAGAAAAATCTTGCTTCTTTTTTTTATTACGTGGGGGGGCTAAGGGGGGTCATCTTAGTCAAACTTTTTTTAAACGTTTCCGTCAGAAAGTACGTATTTTCTTGACGCGTGAGATTTGAAAATAATTTGGAGGTAGCTTTTTTTTTAAAAGATTTTTTTGAGGAATCATTAAAAATGAAAACTCGTCTTGAAACAGGAAAATTTGTGTTTCATTGGGAAAGTCCATTGTTTTTTTGTTGCTGAAAAAAAATGGCGACGCTTGTGGACGTTTTTTGAGTTTTTTAAGGGAGGAAATGATCCAATGATTTCTCCCGCTCTGGAGCGAGAGGGCGTGACTTTTACTGACTAAAATCACCTGTGTCTTTCAGTTGCCCTTTGTGTTCTAGGACTACTGGTTTCCTTTTCGGAAATTCTCCGTAGTCCTAGCTAGCGGGCATCGGCCCTGCTGAGCTTCTACGACTTGCTGACATCTCTTTGAGGAGCGAGTGCATCACTACACGCTATTGACGACTAGGCTCAAGGTCGGACGGCGAGCTACCCATTGCTCAACGTCCTTATAAAAAAAAAACATCAAAAAATGATGATGTTTTGTTTTTGATGACGAAATGAAGATTTTTATATAGTTACCGCACCGCGCCCTTTTTTTGTCTTACAAAATTAGATATGATTTCTCCAGCTCTAGGGTTGAGAAGAATGGCTAGACTTTTCTAACTAAAACTCACCTAGGTTCCTTCATTAGCCAAGTACGTTCTTGGTCCACGGTCGCTTTTTCAAACGGTTCTGCAGCCTAGTTACCACAGCTCTGGAACACACAGGGCAACTGGCGGAACACGGTTGAGTTAAAGCCAGTCTTCTTCTTAGCGTATCGATGGCAAAATCAGTCAAATTCCTTGCCCAGCCCAGAAATCGGCCACTGCAATGCCGTCCGCTGATGCTGTCATTAGGTCCTTACGTAAGCAGGTGACCGGGCACGTGGTGCAGGACGGAAGGTGAGACATCATCTGCGGAGTGACGCCGCACAGACACTGAAGATCGGAACCATCCGAGAACCCCCACCTGTGGAGATTGTCTTTGCTGCGCCCAACCTGGGTGCGGAGTCTGTTTAGGGTTTTCCAGGTTGACCATGGCAACTCGTGTCCAGGAGAGAGGCTCTCCGATGGCCAGTAAAACCCAGACACTCCCTCTCGTTTCACTTACAGCAGTGATTGTGTGTGTGGCCTTTTTTTTAAGTGGCAATGATTTGCCATTTAAAAAAAAGGCCTGAAATGACGGAAGACGTCCACTGCTGAACATAGGGCTCCCCAAGTGTCGCCAAAACGGCTGCGTCTCGTATCCATCGCTTTGTCACGACTCTCACCAGGTCATAGGTCCACCTTGGGGGAGGCCTTCCAATGCTGCTTCTTCCAATGCGAGGTCACCACTCCAGAACCTTTCGGCCCCATCAACCATCTGTTCTACGATCAATGTGCCCAGCCCAGTGCCACATAAGTTTGACGATTCTTCGGGTTATGTCGGTGACCTTCGTTCTCCTGCAGATATCTTCATTCCTGATGTGATCACGCAAGAAAACTCCATCCAAGCATACCCCTGTCCATTGCCCTTTGAGTGACTTTAAGCCTTCTGAAGAGGCTTGGTTATCCTGCGGATATCTTCATTCCTGATACGATCACGCAAGGAAACTCCAAGCTTAGTCTTTTTCATTGCCCTTTGGGTGACTTTAAGTTTTCTGATGAGGCTTGGATCTCCTGTTGATATCTTCATTCCTGATGTGATCACGCAAGAAAACTCCAAGCTTAGCCTTTTCCATCGTCCTTTGTGTGACTTTAAGCCTTAGGTATGATGAGGCCCATTACTTACATCATCATCATCTTTCTCTCATCCTGCCCTTATCCCGTTTTATTTGGGGTCAGCGCAACACGTTTTTTTCTTTCACTCTGTCCTATCGCTCGTCACGCTATCACTAACTCCCTTTTCATTCATATCACTTCTCACACAATCCATCCTTCTTTTGTTTGGCCTCCCTCTCCCTCTCCATCCATGCACATGTAACTTCATAACACTTTTCGCAACATGCGTTTCATCTCTCCTCTTCACATGACCATACCAAGACATTAGTCACATTATAAGCTAATTTATTACAGATAAGTCAACTCTAGGATAATCCGATAATTCCTAGGTTAAGTCTATAAACCCAAGGCTACATTATTATATATTCTAGTCGATATTACGGAAACGCTTAGTTAATGACTTCATGTAATCGACTTACCTTATTAAAACCTTGTGAAAGAGGAAAAGTGTACGCTATTTATAGTTTGTGGTAATGGTAATTGTATTTAAGTATGGGTGCCATGAAATGTTAATAATATATGTTAGGTTCTATAGTATTTAAGAAGTATTGTATTGACTAAGTACTACAATGATTGATTTGATCACAAATTCATGAACTGATGAGTTTACTTCTTTAAAGTATTTTTGAAGAATTAATAATTAATCTGTGTGTACTTATCGTGTGATATGAATTTGTTTGTAATTTATTAAGTGAAATGTCAAATGACGTATTGTCAACGAATTTTATGAACTTGTATCTTTAAAATGTTTTAAGGATTTAATAATAAATAAATAGATAAATGATAATTAATTTGTATGTATAAATCGTATAATATAAATGTATTCGTAATTTATTACTTTGTAAAATCACTTATGTTTGTCAATGTAGTATTTATTGGTTGCTCAATTGACTAACACTACCTCATAGTGGGGACTATGAGGTGGGAGGCTACCTGTACTTTGCTTAGCGGCCATGAGGGGCATTCGTTGGGTAGCACTGGCTGAAGTAGGAAGTCTAATTCATATACTGTGTCGCAGTAATAAAAGTGAAGTTTGCAGTTACGTTACGTGTTTTATTTCCTGACCAATAGGTCAGAAGTGGGATATTCGAGAAAATTTCACATTTTCTTGTCACGTCCACGGCTCGGAAAAACGTAAGTAACGTACCTTACAATGTTTTTTTTTTTAAATAAGGTAACTAACTACGTTAACTTATTTCTGTTTGAATATTTGTCATGACTACTTGCAACATGCATTTAGATTTATTTCTTATTATAAACTGTTCTGGTTGAACAAAACATGTTGAGTTTAAGATAGTCGAAAACTATTTTTCAGTTAGGACACATGGGAAATGATAGTAAACTTATTAAATTGTTTAAAATTAACGGTCTTATTTACAATTTTGTTTTTGGGAAAAGGTGTTTGTTTTTTTTCCTGTTTATTATTTTACTGGATAATATGGAACAGGGAACCAAGGACAAATGAGTAAATGGACCAAAATTAAAAAAAAAAAACAAACCCTGGTTTAAATTTGTTCGAAAGGTTTAATTTTAACTAAACTATTTTATTTTAAATAAATAATTGTTGAATTTTATATTGATTTCCATAACGCTTTAGTTTACATTTTTATATTTGTTTTTAATTTTTACAAATTGTGTAATTATACTCGTACCCACACTTATTTATTCATTTTGGTAGGCAGCTTATGTATTACCACATTAGTGGTGGTTGCAAGTATGAATGTTAAACAAAGAATCTGGGTTCGATTCCCAAGTCAGGTAAACATTGCCTATTCGTATTAACAGTTAGGATTATATGGAATTGAATTCGTTCAGTATGTGTTATGGTAATAATATGTGACGATTATGTACAGATCTTGTGACATGAGTATTAAGCTTTTATTTAAAAGTTGCAGGTTTCTTGAGATGGACGGATATGAAGGAAACACCCGAGGTAAAGGGTCTGATGAACAGCAAACCCGAGGTAAAGGGTGTGATGAACAGCAAACCCGAGGTAAAGGGTCATATCAACAGGAAACCCGAGGTAAAGGGTGTGATGAACAGGAAACCCGAGGTAAAGGGTCATATCAACAGGAAACCCGAGGTAAAGGGTCTAATGAACAGGCAACCCGAGGTAAAGGGTCATATCAACAGGAAACCCGAGGTAAAGGGTCTAATGAACAGGCAACCCGAGGTAAGGGCCCTGTTGGAAAACCAACCCGTGGTAAAGGGTTAAGGACTTCTTATGATGTGACCAGACGAGGGGAAGGTCTGGCACATGCGCAGGAAGGACGACCCGAGGTTACGGGACCAAATCAGGTTATGGACAATCTGAGTTTTGAACGAAGTGCACAAAGCTCGAGGCAAGAGCATGAGCACACAAACTCTGACGATAACCAAAGTATTATTCTAGGAATAAATGATGAGGACTGGAACGAAAGAAGGCAGGAACTCAGAACAAATGGTTCAAAAGGATCATTAAGGAGACGGAGAAAGCGCCATTACTCCACCTCATCGGATTCGGAAGGTGAAGCACCGCCACTGAAAAGGACAAGAGGAGAAAGAAATAATGACTCTAATAACAGGTTAATGGAAAAGTTTCTAAGTATTTTGGAAAAATTTAAAGGGCCTGACAAACCTAAGATGGCTTTTAATACAAATGTGATACCTGAGTTCGACCCTTTGTCAAAAGAGCAAACGATATTAACCTGGTTAACAAAAGTTGAGGAATGTGCCGAAATTTACGGTTGGGAGGAAAGGGAAATAATACATTACTCTTTGCCCAAGTTAACTGGTGTAGCAAAGACATGGTATCAGGGTCTAAATTCGATATTGCATACATGGTCAGAATGGAAAAGAAAACTGATTGAATCTTTTCCATGTAGGGAAGATTACGCTGAGCTTTTAACTGAAATTGTGCGGGGTGCGAGGTCGTATATGATATAAAAGCACTGATTGGTTTTGGATAGTAAGTAGGATCTAAGTTCAATATCTGACTTTTTGAGCCAACGCTACCGTGTTTACGTAATTTCTCTATTTCTGTTGCAAATTCCTTATTTTGCACATGTTTTATAATGATTGTTTTAGTTTTGTGTAACTCTTGTAATGTGATATAGCTCGGCAAAAGTTTGCGGTTACGTGCAGGTGTGATCGCTCGATATACCCATGCTAATATATGTGCTATTTTCTTTGTACTGTTGTATTTTTCTAGGAAATGGTCAATAATATTTGGACAATTTTGCACGATGTTGACTTGTTTTTTGATGTTTTTGATCTCCTCGTTGATGATGTATATTTGTTTTTCAGTTTCATCTTCCGGAGTCCATGTTTTTAGCCATTGTGGGCCTTGCCACCACAATGTATGTTGTATCAGCTGCGACGCTAACATTCCACGGCTGGCACAATCCGCTGGATTGTCTGTTGATTTCACATAGCGCCAGCAGTTAGGAGGCATTGTTTCTGTGAGTTTGACGACCCTATTTGCGACGAACGCCTTCCAACGATTAGGCTCACCCTGTATCCAACCGAGTGTTACCTTCGAATCCGTCCATCCAAATATTTCTAGTCTATTCGTTAAAGATTGTTGAATTTTATTTACTAGTTTAGAGAGTAAGTACGCGCCACTAAGTTCCAGTTTTGGCAACGTAAGGGCTTTCTTATGCGGCACGAGTTTAGCTTTTGCGGCAATGAGTGTTACGTCCGATTGATGTTTTATGCGCGCATAAACTACGCATGCATAAGCCTTCATGGATGCGTCACAAAACCCATGAATTTCGATGACGTCATCACTGTTGTTCTTCAACCACCTTGGCACCTCACAGCTGTGTATGTTGTCTAGGTCTGCTCTTATTTTGGCCCAATCGTTGAAGATGTCATCGGACACTTGTTCATCCCACTGTAAATTGTTTTTCCATAGTTTTTGGAACAGTAATTTTAGTTGAGTGGACAATGGCGTTAACCAGCCTAACGGATCGAACAATTTCGATATTTCCGAAAGTAAGTTGCGTTTTGTTGGCCTTGAATTCTGTTTAGAAAAATCGCAGCGAAAGAAAAAGTTATCGGTATTTGTATTCCAACACAGACCTAGAGTTTTTGATGATGTTGATTCCGATTTCGAATTAAATACAATGTTTGTGTCTGGATTTTGATGACTCGGTAAGTCTTTAATTAATGTTGGTTCGTTGGAGGCCCATTTACGCAAGTTAAAACCCCCTGAATGTAGTAAAGTCATCAAATCAGATATAAGCTTCTTCCCCTGTTCAATAAAATGACACCCATGAACAAGATCATCCATGTAAAATTCTTTGTCCAACACCTGAGCTGCGTCAGGATATTTTTTCTGTTCGTCAGCTGCTAATTTCTTCAGCGTCATTAGAGCTAAAAATGGAGCCGCTTTAGTTCCGTATGTTACGGTTGTGAGTTGATAAGATTGTATAGGACATTGAGCATCGTTACGCCAAATTATTTTTTGTAGAGGTTGATCCGATTCATGTACTTGTATCTGCCTATACATCTTCTCGATGTCCGCTGTATAAGCGTATTGGTATTGTCTCCATTTTAGCAATAATATTTGCAGATCTTGTTGAAGGTTGGGTCCTTTGTGCATGAAATCGTTGAGGCTAAATCCTGAAGATGTCCTCGCAGATGCGTTAAAAACAACCCTGTATTTTGTTGTAGTAGATTCCTCTCGTAGTACACTGTGGTGCGGTAAATAGCATTCCAGTGTCAAGTTACTTTGCAAAGCTAATTTCATATGTTTTAATTGTAAATATTCGTCCATGAACGTTTTGTATTGTACGGCCAGTAGTTCCTGTTTCTGAAACTTGCGCTCCAAATTTCGAAATTGAGCTAAAGCCATTTGTTTTGAGGAACCCAATTTGTTTTCTATGTTGTCCTTTAAAGGTAGCCTGACCTCGTAGTGTCCGTTTTGTTTCCGAGTTGTGGTATTTAAATAAAACGTAATGCATTCTTGATCTTCGACCGATAGATTGGATTGTTCTGATATCTCTTCTGTTTCCCAGAATTTATGTATATCTTCTAAGTTGTGCAGAACTGCATTACATTGAAATGTTTTTGTTGAACCTCCACACAGTATCCACCCCAAGTGGGTTTGCTGAGCGATAGGCTGTGTTGTGTTAGTCCCCTTGATAACTCCCTCCATAATAATGTTCGCGTAAACTTCAGCTCCGAGTAACAAGTCAACTGGTCGACTAATGTAGTACTCCGGATCAGCCAGATTAATATTTTCTGTAAATGACCATGATGGCTTCGAAAATGTTTGGTTGGGGAGGTTTTTAAGTAGATTGTTCATGATCATGCCTTCTGTTGTAAACGAGTAATCACTATGTATGGACTTGCACTTTATGTGAAGCAACCCTTTGCAATTGTTCTCCTTTGCGCCTACTCCTAGTACAACCCCATTGCATTTTTGGCGTTTTATCTTCAACAACTGAGCGGCTTTTTCGGTTATCAAAGAAATCTGTGACCCCTGGTCGATAAGGGCTCGCATGTTTTGATAAGTTCCGTCGGCTGCCATAACCTTCACGAGAGCAGTTGTAAGCAAAATCTCAGCATTACCGTCTTGTGACGCGTTAGAGACCTTGACCGTTGGTTCGGTGTGTTTAGACACTTGAGACCCCGTCGGCTTGACAATGGCGTCATGTAATATCGTACTATGATTAGCTGTACATTTGCGGCATCGTTTTGTAGAAGTACACTTGTTGCCATTATGGCTAAATAAACAATTGATGCACACCTGCAGTTTTTGCGTAATTGCAAGCTTTTGTTCAGTGGGCAGTTCCAAGAAAGTTTTGCAATTGTAGAGGCCATGTTCGCCACTGCAATGTGGACATTTGAACTTCGACACGTGTAGGGTCTTTTTCAAGGTTCCATTATTCCCACTGTTGTTATGTTTCTTGAAACCTGTTGAGGAATGTTGGTTGTTACACCCTTTCTGTTGAGGGTTATCTTGTTTGCGACGAGCTGACTCCAAACTGATGAATTTGGTCTCCAAAAAGTCCAGAAATTCTTGCAGCACTGGTAGCTCCCGCGAGTCTTTTAAAGACTCAATGTAATTAGTATATGTGTCAGAGTCTAGTTTTTGGGATAAGATGTGTACCACCATAGGATCCCAAGATGTAGTGTCAACATCTAAATTGCGGACAGCATTCAGACATTCTACTGTTGTGTCATGCAGTTTTTTGATTTGTTGCAAGGACTGCTGTTGCATGTTGGGCAGTCCTAGAAGAATGTTCATGAGAGAAGAAAATATAGCTCTCTTGTTGTTGTAGCGGTGATGCAGAATATCCCAGCATACGGAATAGTTATCGGCACTGATTGCTAAATGTTGGATGAGCCGTTCAGCTTCTCCTTTAACTTTTCCTTTTAAAAACTGCATTTTTTGGGCGCTTGAAAGCGACGGGTTGTTATGTATTGCTTCTTGGAACAAATCCTTGAAGCATGTCCACTGGTTATAGTTACCACTAAATACAGGTATATCTAGTGTCGGTGTTGTTTTTTCTCTGTGAGCCACGGACCACATTTTAGTATTAATTGCCTTCTTCAGACAGTTGTATTGTTTTTCGTGACTCAAGAAAGTTGTTTCATACTCTCCATTTTCTTCACATAATTCTGAATCAATTTCCCAATGCAGAGTATCGATTGCTATCCACCTAGATTGCAGTGTTTTGAGGACGTCTTCAAATTCCCATTTGTCAGCAATAAGTTCTAAGTTGATGTTAGATACCGTTCGTCGGAAAGCCTTAAAATTAGCTGCCTGCTTGCGAAGCATTTCATCCAGTCTACTGTTTGTACCCTGATTTACCATCCAAGCACGACGAGCTTTTTGACCTAACTCCGAAGGTTGACCATTTTCTCTTGGCTGCTGTTCTTCTTTACACTCCTGTTCAGTTTCGAGTTCTTTACCAGAAAACGTACCTTCTTCTAGCAATGCTTGTTCATCACTCCTAGATGGAGCTTCCAGCAGTTGTTGATGCATCTGGTTGATCAGCATTTTGACAGCTTGATACGACTTGCTTGTTTTCTCGTACTCCTGTTTTGTAAAGTAGACATGCGTCTTACTTACTTCTGTTGTTAGACGATCGTTGTTAAATTGATACTCCTTCCAGTATTCTTCTAAAGAATTCAAACACTTTTTCAAGTATTCGAAGGTTCGACGTTGGACACTGGTCTTCTTTAAATTAACCCCGATCTTTTCGATGTTAATAGCGAGCGTCAATTGAACGTCGTAAAGCTCAGCCATTTTGCACGTTGTTTTTGGATGTAAAATCTCCCAAAGTGTAGAAAATAATGGAAAGATCTTACTTGTGGTCTGCTACTATACCACCGTTGATGTTCTCCTTGGATCAGGAGCGTAATCCAGTCACCTACCAGTCCAGAATACCACTTTGGTCCACACACACCACACTGATATACACGCAACACTCGCGATTACTTTTCGGAACTCGCGCGATCCGGCTCGAAGGACCATTATGTGCGGGGTGCGAGGTCGTATATGATATAAAAGCACTGATTGGTTTTGGATAGTTTATTAAAGTTCTACAAATGTTATGTTAAATGTTACGTTAAAATGTTATGTTAAAAGGTTATGTTAGATGAATGCACCCGGTCCGTTTGGTGTCTCGTAATGCACTGATGTTAAAGTACAATTGTAGTAAATTGCTGCGTTAGCAAGTGTTCGGTTGCTTAGACCGAACAGAAATGTTAGCAAAAAAAGCTAAATATGGAGAATCCCTAGAGCATTATTACTACGCAAAGGTAAACCTTCTAAACAGGTGTAAAATATATGGCAGGCAAGCAGTAGACTGTCTTTTGTATGCAATAGAAGATCGTGCGGTGAAGGTTGGCGCACAGGCAGCTCAGTTCAACGAGCCAGAACAGGTATTAAAATATTTAAGGACAGTCAAAAGTGGTCCAAACAGGGATACTCATGACTCTACGCGAAAATCAAATGATCGACGATTTGGAAGCAACCCAAATCGACCGGGCCCATCTAAACCAGGTACAAATATCAATTCTTCTATAAAATGTTTTAATTGTAACGAGATTGGTCACCCAAGTTTTAGGTGTGAGAAAACTCCAGAGAAATGCGCCAATTGTGATCGTCTTGGCCATCAAACCGCTAACTGTCTTAGGAATAAGAAGACTACTAAAGAAGTTGATAAAAACCAAACATCAGGTAACGATCAAACACAAAAACAAGTTTCGGAAGTCACAACTGAAGATACCGGTTTAAGCAAGTACGTGTTAGATATCAAGGTAAATGATTTAGCTATTTCGTGTCACATTGATCTAGGGAGTCAATGTTCCCTTATTAAGGTGAGTTATGCAGATTCATTAAATCTTCAAATTACTACTCGTTCAAACTTGCCGGTACTCAGGGGCATAGGCGGCAACTTAATACATCCCTTAGGAGTCGCTGTGTCTTCCGTCGAGGTTCAAGGCCTGCGGGAAATAGTAGATTTATACGTAGTAGAAGATTATGTGCTAGTACATCCTGTTTTATTAGGACATTCATTCACTGAGAGGCCTGATATATTAATTATTAAGACGCCAAATGAAATTAAATTCCAAAGACTACCGCCAAATAAATTAGAGGTTATGGTGTCTACTGATTCTAAAATTCTTGGTAATGTTTTACAAGCAATCAAAGTTCATACGCATGCACAATTGGATTCTGATATTTACGTAAATGGCAGTTTACGTGGTTCTGAGGGTTGCGAATATTATTTACTTCCCGGACAGTACGAAATCAAAAACGGGAATGGAGCAGTCTTGATCTATAATATATCAGATACTCCTTTACACATCGCTAAAGGTACATTGTTAACCCGATCTCTACATAGAAACCCTGTACCATTTAGTAAAACCCTAAATGCGTTCAGCGTAACGTTTAGTGACGCTAAAATGGAAACTTCGGTAAACTGGAACCCTAGTTTAAACGAGGATCAGTGCCAGGAACTGAAAGGGTTGCTTGCCAAATATAGCACTTGCTTTTCTAGTGGGCTACATGACTTGGGTTACACACCTGTTGCTGAGATGACCATTGAACTCAACGACGACGTCCCAGTGGTTTATCGCCCTTATCGCATGTCGTTTTCTGAAAGATCATTGGTAAGAGACATGATCCAGGATATGCTGGACAATGATATAATACGAGAATCATCGTCGCCCTATGCGAGCCCGATCGTCATGGTTCAGAAAAAAACAGGTGATAAACGATTGTGCGTAGATTACAGGGCGCTCAATAGAAAAACTAAAAAGGATCACTACCCATTACCTAGGGTGGAAGACCAACTGGATCTCCTTGCAGGTAATGCTTTATTTACGTCCTTAGATCTAGCGTCTGGGTATTACCAAATCCCAGTATCTGAAGAATCCCGTCCTAAAACTGCTTTTGTGACTCCTGACGGGCAATATGAATATAATCGCATGCCTTTTGGTTTGGTCAATGCACCGTCGGTTTTCCAGCGTACAATCAATAAGATATTAATGGAAGCCAAAATAAAATATGCGATTATATACATGGACGATATTCTCATTCCATCCAAAGATTTCAGGGAGGGAATGCGACGGCTGGAAGAGGTACTACAACTACTAAAAAAAGGTGGGTTAACCTTAAAACTTAGTAAATGCCATTTCTTTCTAGACTCCATTGATTTTCTAGGTTTCGACGTCAGTGCCAATGGTATCAGGCCGGGCAGCAGAAAAACGGACGCTGTCTCTAATTTTCCAATGCCTAAAAATCAGCATGATGTTCGGCAGTTTCTTGGACTTTCTGGGTTTTTCAGGCGGTTCATCAAAGGTTACGCTGTGATTACAGCACCCTTGACTGATTTACTTAAAAAAAATACAAAGTGGATCTGGAGTAATGAACAAGAAAAGGCATTCACTAAAGTAAAGGAGTTGCTAGTAAATCGACCGATACTTGCTTTATATGATCCAAAAGCTGAGACGGAGCTACACACAGACGCCTGTAAGGATGGTTTGGCAGGTATATTACTTCAGCGCAATGCGACCGGTGTATTGCAACCAGTATCATTCTTCAGCCGCAAAACAAATATTGACGAACGTAAAATGCATTCTTATGAACTCGAAACTCTGGCAGTGATTGCCTCATTAAATCGCTTTAGAGTTTATTTGGTGGGCATTCCTTTTAAAATTTTGACCGATTGCAATGCACTTAGGTCAACGCTAGTAAAACGAGACATCATACCACGAATTGCACGTTGGTGGGTTTTACTACAGGAGTATGACTGTACCATAGAATATCGTCCCGGTGTTCGAATGGCTCACGCAGACGCACTCAGCAGGAATCCGGTAGATAACCCGGTAAGTGAACCACATATTTTGGACATCTTGCCAATACAGCAATTTGACCAAAACTGGATCTCAACTGTGCAATCAGCTGATGATGAAATTAAGAGAATCAAAGAAATCCTTCTGGACCCGTCAACCGAGGAAACTATCGAGGTACGTAAAAACTATAAACTAAAGAACGATCGAATTTTTCGCGTTGTAGGGGATGATCTAAAATGGCTGGTTCCACGAGGTGTGCGCTGGCAAATTCTAAAGATGAATCACGACGATGTTGGTCATTGCGGATTCGAGAAGACGTTACATCGCATCAAGGAACACTACTGGTTCAGAAAAATGCGCAGGTTTGTAAAAAAATATGTCTCTTCTTGTTTGGAGTGTGCTCACCACAAAGCTCCAGGTGGTAAAAAGGAGGGTGAGTTACACCCTATCGAGAAGGTCAGTACCCCTTTTCACACCATTCATGCCGATCACCTAGGACCGTTTGTAAAAAGCAAAACCGGCAACTGTTACTTACTGGTAATTGTAGACGGATTTACAAAATATGTAAGCATAAATCCGGTTAGGAATACTAAATCTGCAACTTCAGTAAGGGTCCTGAAGCAATTCGTAAGTTATTTCGGAGTTCCTGCTCGACTTATCACTGATAAAGGCACAAGCTTTACCAGTAAACACTTTCAGGATTTTGTAAAAATCTTTGGCATAAAGCACATCCAAAACGCCGTTGCTACTCCAAGAGCAAATGGGCAAGTAGAGAGATATAACAGGACAATTTTAGATGCTTTATCAACCTCTAGCCATGGAGGAGATGAAAAGTCATGGGATGATCACATTTCCGACATACAGGTAGGTATTAATACAACAAAACATAAAACAACTCAAAAGAGCCCGTCGGAATTGTTATTTGGTTTTAATGTGACCAGCAGAACTGAAGGTAAGTTAAATGAAGTAATCAAAGAAACTCTCAATAGGACTCCTGTGGCAGAATTGGACGAATTAAGACAAAATGTGAGTGAAAAGATAAGGCAGCAACAAGTAAGAGACTCTACTAATTATAATAAACACAGAAAAGCCGCAACCCAGTATAAAGAGGGAGATTTGGTACGAGTCGAGAGACAACTGCCACATGACGGTAAGTCACAAAAACTTACCGTAAAGTATCAGGGTCCTTATCGCGTAGTAAAAATACTCCCCAATGATAGGTTTCTCGTCGAGGACACACCTCTAACTCGTAAGCATGGGCGTAAATATGAAGGAATAGTAGCAGTGGATAAAATTCAACCATGGATGAATTTTAACAGAGACTTGGAATCCGAATCATCAGAGAATGATTCCTGTGCCAGTGAATGCGAGCAGACGTGTGCCCTAGACAAGAATTAGAGTAATAGTAGGAGTAGTCAAAACTATTGAACTAATTATTTGTGATTATTAAACACTTTGATTTTGAATGTTTTTGCTAATATTAAGTTACTCGTACCATTATAAATAAGTAGTATCAAATTGTTTTACTATAGTTTAAGCAATAGTACTTAAGTGAATAAGGATATGATGATTATGGTAAAAAAAAAAAAAAAAAAAAAAAAACAGCGATGGGACTCGCTTTGAACAGGATGGCCGAGCTGTTAGGTTCTATAGTATTTAAGAAGTATTGTATTGACTAAGTACTACAATGATTGATTTGATCACAAATTCATGAACTGATGAGTTTACTTCTTTAAAGTATTTTTGAAGAATTAATAATTAATCTGTGTGTACTTATCGTGTGATATGAATTTGTTTGTAATTTATTAAGTGAAATGTCAAATGACGTATTGTCAACGAATTTTATGAACTTGTATCTTTAAAATGTTTTAAGGATTTAATAATAAATAAATAGATAAATGATAATTAATTTGTATGTATAAATCGTATAATATAAATGTATTCGTAATTTATTACTTTGTAAAATCACTTATGTTTGTCAATGTAGTATTTATTGGTTGCTCAATTGACTAACACTACCTCATAGTGGGGACTATGAGGTGGGAGGCTACCTGTACTTTGCTTAGCGGCCATGAGGGGCATTCGTTGGGTAGCACTGGCTGAAGTAGGAAGTCTAATTCATATACTGTGTCGCAGTAATAAAAGTGAAGTTTGCAGTTACGTTACGTGTTTTATTTCCTGACCAATATATAGGTTTAGTTATGAGTTTATTTTTTGCCCTAGTGTTTTATATTCGTCTTTGAAGGGTGTCACTAATCTCATGTTATGTATTAAAGGCATGCAACTCGACTCACATTTTCACTGTTTTTCATACAACCGCTTGTACATGATTATGAAGTTAGGATTTAGAGTTAGGAGTTTAAGATATTTTGGAAACACAGTATCTTGTGAATATTATCCAGGCTATGTAACACTAATCCAGTAAAAACCTCTGTAAATCTGCTATTTTGCATGAACTTTGACACTTCGTAATTAACTCAAAAATTTAAGAAGTCACAAAAGTGAAACCATAGAAACCAAATGCAAATTCTATTGAAATTCTAAATGACGACAACTTATTTCAAAATCTTTTAAGAGTTTAAAAAAAAACAACTATGTTCTGGAACAAGTTTTGTAAAATATTCGAGTAAATTACCGAATACTGACTGAGTTTTCAGGCGTTAAGTATCTCTCTTTTTTTGCGTTGCCTTTTCGTCAAACATCGTGTTGAATTGCGTTAGATGAAGTAACAAGCTTTTAAACGATACTCGATGTTGACGATAGGCGAGTGGAAAAGGAGCTTCTTAAGGTGTGATTGGCAATGACACTTGCCTAACATAAGCATAAGTAGCCTTGTATGTGCCTACTGCTGAGACTTGGTCCTCCTCTCTAAGAAAGGAAATAGGCCGTTAATCTGCCACGCGGTCCCGGTGCGGGATGATGGCGAGCTTTGCTAGTCGTTCGCAACCCCATGTCTACGGTAGTCGGAAATCGCCCCGCGAGTTCGGGCGCCCGGGGCGTCTCCTTTAGCGATGGCTGGGAAGTGAGGATATCCGTATTTTTTCACGGATACTTCAACGACCACTTATCTGAGACTGCCTGAGATAAACAGCCCCAGCCTAGATCAGGGTGGATGTGGTCACGTGTTGCTAGAGCTTAAGGTATCAAAACCCCTCCCACATCGCGCTCGCAACTACCTAAAGTGTCTCAGTAGCGGTAGGGCCAATATCCTCGAAGATATTGAACTCATTATCAACAAAACACCTTTATATAATAGTCATTACTGTTTCTTGTCATTCAATCTTCGACCCGCATGAGCTTAACACGAGAGATGGCAAGGCTTACATAACTAAACTAAAACCAATGGGAATGATTCATTACATAAAGCACCCATTTCAAGCATTTTTTCTGACTTACTCATCATTGGAGCAATGTGGAGTAGTGCGAAGCAGAGTGGAGGGGAGCGGAGTAGAGCGGAGTAGAGCGAAGAAGAGTCGAGCAGTGTGGAGCAGAGCGGAGCAGTGTTGAGCAGAGCGGAGCAAAGCGAAGCAGAGTGGAGCAGAGCGGAGCAGAGCGGAGCAGAGCGGAGCAGAGCGGAGCAGAGCGGAGCAGAGCGGAGCAGAGCGGAGCAGAGCGGAGCAGAGCGGAGCAGAGCGGAGCAGAGCGGAGCAGAGCGGAGCAGAGCGGAGCAGAGCGGAGCAGAGCGGAGCAGAGCGGAGCAGAGTGGAGCAGCGTGGAGCAGAGCGGAGCAGAGCGGAGCAAAGCGGAGCAAATCGGAGTAGACTGACAGTTCCAATCACTGTACAGAGACGGAGTGAAACGAAAACAGGCACAACGGAACGATGCTTAAATCATTCAGATTGAAAATAAAATAAGCTGAACGATGCTAAGCCAAGTTTAGCAAACTTCGACCTTGACAAAGATGACTGAATTTATTAACGCGTTTTCATTAAGAGTACTTCACTCTTGAGAGAATGAAACAGATGAAAGATGATTTATGCAAGTCTTGGCCGAGCTGAGCGAAACTAATCAAACCAAAGCAAAGCTGAGCGGAGTCATACAGAAATCGAGCAATCACAGAAGCGAGACGGATGTGATTGGTCAGTCCTGGAAAATCTCCACTTCTACTAAAGAAAATCATGCTTCAATGATATAATAATTACAGATTCTCGTCAGCCATTCTCTGACCTGTCACAGGGTCGGTGTAAGGTCCTCGGCCCGCATGCAGCTCACACGTCCGGAAGCGAGGAGGATGAATGTCAGCGATGATATCGTCCGACCTTCGATTTGACATTGAGTTAGGTGATAGGAAAATTTTGGATAGCTGAGTTGAGAAGGTTTTTTGTTAAAATATTTAGTAAAACATTTGCAAAATTGCTATGTTTTCTTTCACCATTTTGAGAGCAGTGGTCTTCTTCTTCTTCCTGCCCTTATCCCATATTACTTGTGGGCGACGCAACACGTTTTTTTTTTTCTTGAACGACCTAAAATTTTTAGTTGATGGCATCACCAATAGGCCACTGTTCTCCAAGCCATTACAGAAGCCTAGCCATCCATAAATTATGTCCCATGTATTTCATAAATTTTTCCTTTCCTTTGCAGTGACGTTACATAATTTGCATCTAAAATTATTTTAATCAAAAAGGCAGTTCCGAAATTAGTTGTACTTCCATTTATTTTATAAATTCAGAGATAGATCTAACGTTTAAAAATGTTTATAATATATTCAACGACAGTACAAATAAAATTTGAAATATTTCTAAGGTTTTCGTCAATAGTTAAGCGTTTTAATACTGTTTATTTTTGAGAAGTGGAAAATCATGTAATGACTTCTCCCATTCCTTGTCACACAATTTTTCACTTCTTCGACCCCCTCCTCTCCACTTAACGGCCTGGTCTGGGACCTTTATCTTAGCGATGAATGGCGCGGCGAGCGGGGCGGCATCGATACATCGGGCGCACGCGCAGCGGCGTCTCGTGACCTGCTTTAAACATTTTTATACTTTAGATCTTACCGCTCACCGCCCCGCGCTTAGCTTTTGCTCACAGCGACAAGGTAGTGAACGATCCGTAACGCGTCACGTAATTTGTGGATGACCTTTATAGGCAGCCTTATTTAGGCTTTCTTTTTTAGGATCAAATGTGTAAGATTTCAATTGGCAACAAAATAATGACAATAGAACGCTAAAAAGAATATTTTCGTAACTAATACCTCACAGACTCACAAAAATATTTGTAAATACTTCCATAAACTACAAGAATATTAAAAAGATCAATGTCTTCCGATAAGGAAGTAGCTCAAAGTTGCATATTATTATGCAAGCGACCACTTCGCCAGCATGACCTTCTGAAAGGTCAGTGGCAAGGTTCTCGATAAGGATGACATGTTCTACTAACAGGTTTCATTATTATGTTACGTGTGAGCCGGGGTCAGAGGCCCTACTACGAGCTCTAAATACGATCCATTTTACGACGAAAACTAAACAGTTAAAGAGATAGAGCTATAGCATAATCAGGCTTTTAATGTTCCCACTGTTGGGACTCAGGCCACGGAAAACCACATCTGTCTGAGCAGATCTTTGGTGTTAGATTACACATATCAAGGTGAATCCCCAGATGTTTTTTTTTTAAGACAAGAAATCCTCTTAAGACTTCTCCCACTCAAGGGCGGAGCGTAAGGGCATGTCCGACATTCACTGACTTAAACCACACCTATGTTCCTTCAGTTGCCCTTTGTGTCTCAGAACCACGAATAACTCTAGCAGTTCAACCCTGATGGACCCCTGCGGTTTTGCTGACATCTCTATATATATATGATTTTTGCCCACCGTAAAAAAAAGCCCCTTATCATCATAATGACAGTTCTCAACAGATCTTAAACGCCCCGTACCAGAAATTGAAATAATACAAAAAAGAGGGCCGCTGTCAACTCGTTAATCTCCCAGAAAAAAAGAAGAAGAGAAATTCCCTCTTAAAAACACTCTCCCCCACCCCGACTCCCCACGAGAACTTGACCGCATGCAAACAGTCATGATGATACGCAAAACGTGACCATAGCCGTGCCAAGTAATCGTATTACACAATGATACTGGCCTTGACTATGAATA
This sequence comes from Mythimna lalbum, assembly GCA_949319445.1. Classification (NCBI taxonomy): domain Eukaryota; kingdom Metazoa; phylum Arthropoda; class Insecta; order Lepidoptera; family Noctuidae; genus Mythimna; species Mythimna lalbum. The sequence goes on along the minus strand of OX439371.1, from coordinate 10,555,251 downwards.
TCGCACTCTCTTCCCGTGGGTGGGTCGCGTAAGATCAATTATATCAGATTGCTCTGCAGCTATGCAGTTATGGCACTGAGTAGTCATAAATCATAAGTCATTTATTCATTTGTTTATCATAGGTACAATAGTACATTGTTACACTAGGGGTGAAAGTTACTTATTTCGTCCCGAGAAGGAAGAAAATAAGTAACCTTAACCCCGAGGTAAGCACTGTGCTTTTCATTACAAATACAAGAAGATAGACCTAGTTTTTTTTTTAATAATTTGACAGCTGTTAGTTGAAAGTAAAACTCCCTAGGGATGAAAAGCGTGATACTTTTCAGTTCACTCCTCAGGCAACTTCAGACCTACTTTCAGAGTATGAGTAATGAAAAAATCATATTCATTATAAACACATACATTATGCACATATCATGTCCTTCTACAAAACTCTGCGCGGGAATGTGTGCGAGTTCATCCCCGCCACAATTTAATACGGTTCTCGACCCCCCCAAGTCGCACGTCAACCTTCTATTACTTATATCTTATAAAGTATATTGAAAAACGTTTGATACACGAGGAAATTTGTCAATGTAGCACTTAGCTCCATAATACCCTCGCTTACGGCTCGGGCAAATTCCGCCTCAGTCGCGAAGACAAACTTTCTACATTTGTCACTACATATGTAGTAAACAAATTCGCTTCCCGCTGTCTGTCCTTTGTATGCTTAGATCTTTAAAACTGCGCAACGGATTTTAATGTGTTTTTTTTAATAGATAGAGTGATTTATAAGGGAGCTTTATATGTAATATGCATGTACCATAGTAGCCGGAAATTGCACAAAATAGATAGGTACAGAAGTCAACCTCATGTACGTACTTAATTTTTTATAGCTACTCTAGGCGACAGCGCTAGGGTCAGCGCGTTGCGCCGAACTTTACGAGCACATGTGTCAATAAACCGTAGTACGAGTGCGATTGGGCAATTGAGCCGAGATATCGTGTCCGTGAGCGGTATCTATGTGTGCGTGCTAGCGTGCTAGCGTGCTAGCGCGCTGTGTATGTAGATTGTCTTCTGTACCTATCTATTTTGTGGCGCTAGAGTCAGCACGTTGGGCCGAACTATACGAGTGCGACCGAGCAATTGAGCCGAGATATCGTGTCCGTGAGCGGTGTCTATGTGTGCGTTACTCCAGCGCGCTTTATATGTAGATTGTCTTCTGTACCTATCTATTTTGTGGAAATTGAGTCACACCGCCGACATCACACCGGCAAAAATCTCTTCCCTCCACAACACAAGTTACTAACACGTAACCTCCCCCGTTTCTAAGGAGGTTTCGACCTCAGGCTCCCAAATCAATAAACTTACTCAATACCGTCGAAATAGACAGGTACACACACGTGCTTACCTACCCCACACGTGGTTTCGATTGTACTTCAAACGTGACCAATGTTTCAGCCAAGTACTCAATACTTCACAACAGTACATTACCTAACTACTTTGTTGTCTTAAGCTAAATATAGGGCCGTGTCTTCGCCATGTGAGGAATCGTGGGCTATATTTGAATTGCTATGTTAGTGCCCATTGTACATCGACTTATATACATATATATATAGATGCTATTGTATTAGTAGCAGTACCAAAACTTTGTTCATTACAATATTAGTGTGTCCATGGAGTTTCTTGCACATTCTTCTGCATAGAGATCTACGCTTTGGAATGTGGAATTAGCATCATTTTTCTGACTGTCTTTTTGACATTTCAAAAGTGTAAATCTACACTAACATTGTAAAGTCGTAAAGTTTGTTCATTTATTTTTTATTTGTTTGTAGGAGGTAGTCTCCGGAAGTACTAATCCTATTGCAAAAATTTAGAAAGAGAAAGAAATAAGCATCTTTCATAAGAATAATAATCTTCCACAACTATACTATCTTACACAACGCCGTCTATTCCCAAACGAAGCAGAGTTTGTGTTATGAGTACTAGACAACTGATAAACATACTTATATATTTCTAAATACATACATATTAAAGATAAATTACACCCAGACACAGAACAAATGATCACGCTCATCACACAAACATTTATCCTGGGTATGAATCCAACTCACAACCTTGGTATAGCAGTCAGGGCCACTAACCATTTGACCAACAGACAAGTTAAAATAAAATAATCTTTAAAACCCCCTTAATTGTTCTATTTTAACCTTTAAATGACTGAGAGAGATCACATCCACCCCCACCACATTTTACCACAATCACAACGCCCCAGTAAACAAGAAACAAACCTACATGACCCAACGCACGCGCACACAACAATCACATTCAACTAGATAACACATAACATTATATCTAATGCATATAGTGAAGATATTACACAAAACAAATAATAGGAAGTGCATATTACGTCGAGGTTCTTGATAAAGATATCGCGAATGGATTGCGTAATGAAAACATATGCTGTTAGCTTGAGTCACGTTTATAGATCACTAGCGAACCGCTCCAGCTTCATGCGTAACTGGGGTTGGTATTAGAAAAAAACCTTTTTATAAAAAAAAAACCGACTTCACTAAAAAATTGAATTGAATTTGAAGAGTTTCCTCGATTTCGCCAAGATTCCATTATCAGATCCCAACTTGGTGACTATGGGACCATTTGGGAAGTATACACTTTCCAATAAAAAATAATTTTTCAAATCGGTTGGCAAGCGACGAAGTTATGTGCGAACAAACATAAAAAAAACATACAAACATCCGAATTGAGAACCTCCTCCTTTTTTAGAAGTCGGTTAAAAACATACAAACATCCGAATTGAAAACCTCCTCCTTTTTTAGAAGTCGGTTAAAAAAAGGCAATTATCAGGTTTTCTCTGCTGTAATAAATTATTTTTCAATATACTCACTCAAAATCTCAATCTTATCGCTACCGCTTTTGGGCACGCGATTGATTGTTTTTCACACTTGTGCGCAATTGCACAAGTTCACCCCCACCATAATTTATTACATTTATCGACCCACACAAGTCACGCGTCAACCGTTTTTTTTTAATTTACGTCTTCCTAGGTGTATTTAAACCGTTTAAAATTACCCAGCTCCATAATACCCTCGCTTACAGCTCGGGCGGATTCCGCCTCGATTACGATGACAAACTGTAACTGGGGTTGGGTATTAGAAAAGGCATTTCTCAAATTTTCTCTGCTGTAAAATGCATGTAGCTTATTCGGCCTTATAATGTTCCCACTGTAAAGACTCTGACACAGAAAGAAGACACTGAAAGATTTCTCAAATAAAAATGAGGGTAGTTTTGAAAATTTACACAACTACTACAAGTTACACATCTTATTCTATTATTTATTTTATTAAATTTTTTAGTGTAGCAACAGAAATACTACGTCATCGATCTGTGAAAATTTTAACTGTCTAACTATCACGGTTTATGACATTCTGGTGATAGACGGACCGACAGACAGACTGACGGACAGCTGAGTCTTAGTAATAGGGTTCCATTTTTACTGGGCAGGTACAAAACCCCAAAAATGGACAAATTATCTGTCCGTTTTTAAAAAGCATATTTTTTGCAACAGTGGGAACATTATAAGGCCGACTATGCTATGCTATGTTTTTTTTCCGGTGGGTAAAAATCATCCTAATGACATCCAAGGGGATGTCATTAGGATGACGGCGAGCTATGGGTAGCTCGCTGTCCGATCGTCCGGTAACTGTCCGGACCGAGCCAAGATGTCGACGGCGCGCACTGTTCCCGCGCGCCTCAAGGAGTTGCCCAAGGGGGCGGAGCGGGAGATAGTGTCAGACTCTTCTTCTTCTTCTTCTTCTTCCTGCCCATATCCCATGGAACTTGGAGTCGGCGCAATACGTTTTTTTCTTCCATTCTGTCCTGTCACCCGTCAAACTATCACTAACTCCCTTTTCTTTCATATCACTCCTCACACAATCCTTCCATCTTTTCTTCGGCCTTCCTCACCCTCTCCATCCATACACGTCAGACTCTTACTGACTAAAAAACCCACCCTGTTCCTTCATTGCCTTCCATACCCGGGCCGAGCCTTCCTTTCGGAACTAGAACCTTTGAAAAGAGACCTGTGTTACTAACTTTACCTCATGCGATAATTTATTTTTACTATGTTAAAACACCGTTAGCACGTGGTCACCAATCAGTTCTTACTACATAAATGGCGCCGGAACAGCAATATCCGTGATTCATTAGCTAAGGCACGGCACGTGCTGTATAGTTAAATCAAGTGCACGATAATACATCACGTGATTTTAACTGTTACATTTTTCTAGTCCTTACATCGTGAGGAAACCGGCATGTCCTAGAACAAAAAATTCGAAGACATGTGACATTCACCAACTCGCACTGCGCCCTCGTGGACGGCGAGCCATGGGTAGCTCGCTGTCCGATCGTCCGGTAACTGTCCGGACCGAGCCAAGATGTCGACGGCGCGCACTGTTCCCGCGCGCCTCAAGGAGTTATCAGCAACAGCAGGAGTTGGCCCAACTGGGTGCAATTTAGCTTCACTTGTTTGTTTGACTGACCGACATTTTGACAATTCAAAAGTGCCTGTAATTGGTCTATTTGAAATAAACGTTTTTGACTTTGACTGGGTCGAAACCTACCGGGGTCGGGGTTATCCGAAAGGAAACTTGAGCCCCGGTATGAAGGCTAGAAGGAACGGCGTCGGGTTTTTAGTCAGTAAGAGTCTGACAGTATCTCCCGCTCCACCCAAGAGCGGGTTTTGTCATAAGATGATTTTCCCCATCGACAATAATAAAAAAAAAACCCGCACTGGGCCCGCATGATGAGTTACGGCTCATTCCCTCTCCTAGAGAGGAGGCCTGAGTCCATGCAGTGGGAACATTAAAAAAGGCTGATGATGATGATCTAGGCGTGGAGCGAAATATGGTCGTAGGCATTAAGGACTTAGGCACTGCGGTGGTAAGACCCCTTTTTGAGGAGTGGCTGGAGACGCGCCACAGTATCCTCTCGTTCCGCATGATACAGGTCCTCATCGGACATCGTAAGTTCAGGAAGTTTCTGTTCCTAATTCACGCGAACGCAACGCCCGTTTGTAACCGGTGGACCGTCTGGAGGATACAGTAGAGCATTCATTGAAGTGTACCCCTCTTGGTTGAAACATCGCCATTTCCTTGAGAAGACGATGTCTTGAACCGGGCCGTGGTTCAAAAGCATGGTCCCTCTCGCTCCAAATTGCCTAATGCTCATGAAAAAGGCGGTCACAAGTGTAAGAGAACGTATATCCTCACGCCCTAGCCACCACGACAGAAGATGATGAAAGGGAAACCCGAGGTCCTGGAACACAAGACAAAGTAGATTGACAGAAGCACTGTTTAAAGAAGTCATTAAATGATTACCCACCTTAAAAAAAGTCTGGAAGGTTGTCTGTAAAAAAATCGCTTTTAACGATAAGACTGGCTATTCATCATATTCGTCAGCATCATTTCAGCCGAAAGCCGTCTACTGTTGGACATAGACCTCCCCCAAGCGTCGCCATAACGACTGATCCTGTGCGTCCCGCATTCACCGCATTCCCGCGACTCTAACCTGCCCCCCTAGCCAAGTTACAACCGTTTCGCTTGCGTCGAACGCTTCGAGTTGACTTTACGCCCAATTCTTTAAAAAATATCTCTGACTATGTGACTGAGCGTTGAGAGGGCGTCATTCCCGTACATTTGAAGGTTTCTACTAGCGTTAACTGTTGCAGATTAGCAACTTGGCTAGTCTTGGCAGGTCGTCGGTCCACCTTGTGAAAGGACCAAAGATTTTATATATCCTAGTACAGTAGGATATATAAAATCTTTGGAAAGGACATCCAACGCCGTCTATTGTGACAACCTATTAATTTTAACTTTATTTATGGTGTACAATAAAGAGTATATCTTTCTTCAGTCTGTCTGATAGTGAAAGTTTCATGTAATTCTAATGAGCAGTTTTTTGTTCCTCATGAATTTCAGATACACAAATTTTAATTTTCACAATGCCTTTATAATTCGATTCACGTGTACCTACCTACTGACGATGGTTGGATAAAACTATATTTATGTACGAGTATGATAATTTGATAAAATATACAGCGTATTATACAAGTTTTCTTTTTTCAGTTTAATTATTGCCTAAATTACTTCGATAACCTTGTCTTATTTTTCTACAACGGTCATATGAAGTTAACCGAAAACGTCATATTTATTTACAACTAGCTTTTACCCGCGGCTTCGCCCGCGTTTATTAATTTACTCTGTCTCACTTTTTTTTTTAATTAGCCTATGTCCGTCTCCAAGGTCCCAACTATCTCTGTACCAAAATTCATCAAAATCGGTTTTGCTATTCAGGCGTGAAGACGTAACAAACAAAACTCACTTTCGCTTTTTTATATTCATCATCATCATCATCATCATATCAGCCGAAAGACGTCCACTGCTGGACATAGGCCTCCCCCAAGCGTCGCCACAACGGCCGGTCCTGTGCGTCACGCATCCATCGGATTCCCGCGACCGATATATAATTTATAATATTAGTAAGGATTAAAAATAATCGCCGATATGAGATAGAGATCCGTTCGAATCTCGGTCATTCTCGTTATGTTAAAATGGTCACCCATCTAGAAACTGACCTTGTCATGCGTTGCTTAACTTTGAGCATTGTTTAACAATGTTCTGTCAACACTGACGTACTACGTACAACTTTAATCTCCAAAAAAGAACCATAACTCACTCCGGTACTATTTCATTCATACAGTTTTACACACATTCACAAAAATCGATCAATCGAATGCTTTGAAAACATTCATGAACAAGGATATTGTAGTAACAACCATAAAAAAAGAAAAAAAAATTGAAAATATTTTGTATACTTTGACTAACGTTGCTCGCCCACGTCAGACTTTTTGTAGGACAGATAATCGGGCCGATTTTGTATATTTGTGACATTGTTCTGTATTTCTGTCCGACTTTTTGTAGGACGTGTGCGATGCACTATTGCTATCAGTGTGTTCTATTTTTCTCCTACAAAAAATCGGTTACCGATTATCGGACGTGGGCGAGCAGCCTTAAGATATAAGTTTTTAACAGTTTGCAAGGAGATCAGTACTACCAGGTCAAATGAGGTAAACAGAAACTCAAGGGTGTATAGAAACAAAACTTCAAAGGGTATTTTCTCGATACTTGAATATTCTATCATCATCATCATCATCATTTCAGCCGACAGACGTCCACTGTTGGACATAGGCCTCCCCCAAGCTTCGCCACAATGATCGATCCGTAATATTCATAATTCGAATATTCTATACATCAATGTATTAATTCATGAATCCCCAAGCGACCACCGGTGGCCGCGCATCTATTGTCTTACTATTGTGTCTCTAATTGACGGTATCTGAAGGGTTCATGAACTGTTATTCTAAAAAGTCGATGCTTTTTAGAGGCCGATAATGTGGCATCAAAGTGAAAAACCAAACAAAAGTTTTGTTTCTACCCACCCTCTGATTTTCTATTCACCTCGTTTTACGGTACATTTTTTTTTTTTCTAATAGTGTTTTAGTCTAAGAGTTTAACACAGTTTAGTTAAAAAAAATGACTGCAGGACAAAACAATAAAATTGACGGCACGGTTTGCGCTGTGAGCTAATATTTGTACGGTTCAGATAGTTGTTCTGGGTTATGCTGGATTAGCTCCTGGTGAGTTAAAAAAAAATACAAAAAAGGTACTGAAGTGCAAAGGGACGCAAGTGACTATTAGTCAGTAAAATACTGACACTCTCTTTCACCGCTCCCAGAATGTATTAACTTAAATCTAATTATTTCCCAACTTCAAAAGAAAAGGTAGTACACACAAACAAAAAAGCCTTTAGATGGAAGAAAGCTACCGATAAAAAAATGATAGTGAGATTGATAAAAAACTTCACAATATCAAAACTTATTCCAAATCTCCAATTTATTTCATTTTTTCTCAGGGTAGTTAGCAGCTACGAAAAACATCTCGTTAAAACCGACTGAAAACAAAATTTACGTGTTTTTTTTTAAATTGTTGTTAGGTTTGCGCTTGACCGCTATCTCACCCGATGGAAAGCGACGATGCGGTTGACGATGGAACGCGCCCACCTAGAAGAAACCTATTCACTCTCCTGTTTTTTGAAAACCTATTTACAAAATAAAGTTCATTTATCATTATCATTTATTATACAGTGACAATGAATGTGATAAACCCGCATCATTTTCCTGCCCCTGTCCCGTTTTATTTGGGGTCGGTGGAACACGTTTTTTTCATCCATTCAGTCCTGTCACCCGTCCCGCTATTGCTAACTCCCTTTTCTTTCATATCACTTTTCACACAATCCATAAATATGATAAACTCTATTTAACCTAAAAAGGGGGCAGTGACAACCCTAGTCTACAGCATAATAAGCGCAGCGCGGGCGCACGATCATACACACGTGAAGCAAACGCGCACGTGCGACAACATGCGCTCATACACTCATCCATACATTATAAATGGTGTAAGCAATACCACCCATACATATTAAACAGCCAAATTTTCTAGAAAATAAGAAATTGTAATTTCCCAAAAAAAAGTGAATTTTCATGAATTTAAAACATTGTTTTTTAGCAACAGGATGTTATGCCATCCATTTTGATTTTGGTTTTATTCGAAGCTGAGTCGTCAACAGGATATTAAAATTTATGAATGAAAATGTAAGAATAATACTTCTTCTGATAAAAATATCAAATTTTTACGAATTTTAATGGATACCTATTATTAAATTGGTCATCAATGAATCAGGCTTGGTTTCTGCGAATTTTGAAAGGAAATGCTACTGGTAGGTGGCTATCTCATCTGATGCAAATATTTGAATGAAGTTTTGCACACGGGTAGACTACGTCCTGGAATAGTACATAAGATACTTTTTATCCCGCGAGTAAGCTCCATCAAGACAATTTTTTACTTTCACACAAAATACAAGGGTCGACTTTTTGACGCCTGCGCTTCTAGTGTTAAAAATCCAATTTCGAGACACCTAAGTTCGTATTTCTCAGAACCTGATGAGTTATCCACATCCTTAAAGACCAAGGTAGACCAAGAACCTGGTGAGGGACGCGAGAATTTGATGGATGCGAGATGCACGGGACCGGTCATTGTAGGGACACTTCCAGCAGTGGACTTCTTTCAGCTGAAATGATGATGATGATCGACCGTTTTGATCAGCCTGTTTTGCCCCGTTAGGGCAGGAGCGTCTTCTCAAACAAATATTTATCTTCTTAACAAAAATCTTAATCATCAAATCGCTCACACAAATCTTGTCCATATCCTTACAAGTTTTCTCATTGCAAAACCCAAAACTAGGCTAGGCTAGTAATTTTATGTACAGAATCTATCCACAAAATTTCATAACTGTATCATGAAAAATCACAAAGCTATAAGCTTCTTATGTCAGCAAAAATACAAGATCATCGGACCACCCAGGCGACTGAGGAGTTGTTTAGCACTTGCACCCAACTGTTTGATGGCGCCTAATACCCACTATGACCAGCCGTGACTTGTACTTAATTCATGAATCCCCAAGCGACCACCGGTGGCCGCGCATCTATTGTCTTACTATTGTGTCTCTAATTGACGGTATCTGAAGGGTTAATGTCGGTGATGTCCAACTTGTGACCTTTTTAAATATTTGTGAGAAAATAATATAACATGGTGTAAAAACTATTGGAATCCATTCAGTTACTGATTCTGAACGAACAAACTATATTCAGGTTTCGCATAAACTAAAAATACCTAATGTTGTATTGACAAGTCAGCTGTGTTCATTCAACCAGTTCAAATCCAGCCAAGAAAACGAAACCCTACCTCAAAGGCCAATAAACGATAGCTTATAACCAACAATGTTTTAAATATCCACAAATACATTCACGTTCAATGCTAAGGTTATCCAAGGAAACTATACTATTATATAACAGCTGAACGTGCTCCGGTCGTTAATTCTACGGTTACGCCTCACGTGGACCTAGTCTTACAATCGACGCGTGCTTGGGTTGGGTCATGTGTCTTCAAGAATAGTCACGAGTTTGGGTTCTGACCTAATGGGTTCTTGGGAGGAATAGTCTTAGGGCCTTGAAAACTGGAGCCTTCCTGGAAGAAACTTGCTGTATATAGTTACTTGAGAGAGGGTTTTGCTTTTTTTACTATTGATTGATAGGTTGCGATGACCTGGTGAAGGTTGCGGGATACAATGAATGTAGGACGCATAGGATCGATCATTGTGCCGACACTTGGGGGAGGCCTGTGTCCAACAGTGGACGTCTGTCTGCTGAAATGACAATGATGATGATGGTGATAAAAAAAGATCCCACGCTTAAATCCATAAAAGAAAAACGTAAACCTACCTAATGGTTCTGGAGTGGCGACCACGTACTGGAAGACACAGCGTTTGAAGGCCTCCAACAAGGTGGACTGACGATATGGTCAGGGTCGCGGAAATCCGATGGATGCGTGACGCACAGGAGCGGTCGTTGTAGCGACACTTGGGGGAGGCCTATGTCCAACAGTGGACGTCTGTCAGCTGAAATGACGATGATGATGATGATGGTGAAAAAAAGATCCCGCGCTTAAACCCATAAAAGAAAAACGTAAACCAAACTAAATAAATACATTACGAAAACACAGCATAAACATAACCCTATAATAAAATAAACAATAATAAACCACACGTAATATATAATGAACACATAATGTACTCCAAGTGTTTGTACATATGTTGCGCAATTGCACTACCACATACATATTCTATATTAGTTGCTATTTATTGCACATGTGCTTAAGAACTGTCACGTGGAAATAAATAGGAGCGTATATATATTATTGAGTGATCATAACATATATCAATCAATTGTATTTACTGTAAATATACAGCTACTAACTTATATAGATCATTTTTTTTTATGGTGGGAAAAACATCCAATGACAACTCCCTTGGACGGAACGGGAGATAGTGTCAGACTTTTACTGACTAAAAACCCAGCCCGTTTCTTTGTGGCTTCATACCGGGGCTGAGCTTTCTCGCGAAGCTAACCCCCCCAAGCAACTAACTCCCCCAGTACTCCTCCCCCAGCCACCAGCAGCCAGTCTCCTGGCCCCAGTAACTTCTATGGATCTCAAAATACATTTTGGAGAGTGTGCGCGGGTATTCCATGACTTGATTCCGCCTTCTCCTTTCTACCATCAGACTACCCTTCGAACAGCAAGCATCCACCCTTACATTGTGGAAACTTCTACGGTTCGGACTAAGCGTTTCGCTTCGTCGTTTATACCGCGTACATCAAAGGACTAGAACAACAGGTCGGGGGATGTCATCTAGATAAAGAAAGAAAGAAAAAAGTTTATTTGTACCTCACACATATATTTAAATTTATAAACAGTTGAATTAGGGTATATAGAAAATACCATATAATACCCACCGGAAAAAAAACTTTACTTATCTCGACCCTCCTACTAATCCTACTAATATTATAAATGCGAAAGTTTGTATGTATGGATGGATGTATGGATATTTGTTACTCTTTCACGCAAAAACTACAGAACAGTTCTCGATGAAACTTGGTACACGAGTAGGCCATATCCCAGAATAACACATAGGATACTTTATAGCCTGGGATTATGTACTCGGGTGAAGCCGCGAGCAAAAGCTAGTCCTCCATAAGTTGACAAAATGACAAATAACAATCATTATTGTGGAGTCTTCAAACCGATTCGTCACACTATCGATAAGTAGAAGCCTGTGAGCTGTCAACGTTATATAACAATCGATCTTTGATACTCATACTCTATGAATAGTTACGTTGTAATAGTGATGTGCCTTGTAGTCTTAAAATTTAAATAATACTAAAAAAAACCCTTTTTATAAAAAAAAAACCGTCTTCATAAAAAAAATGAATTGAATTTGAAGTTGTCCCTTGATTTCGCCAAGATTTTATCATCAGATACCAACTTGGTGACTATGGGACCATTTGGGAAGAGTATATATATAGTTTCCAACAAAAAAAAAAATTTTGAAATCGGTTGGCAAGCGAAGAAGTTATGCGCGAACATACATAAAAATAATACAAATATCTGAATTGAGAACCTACTCCTTTTTTAGAAGTTGGTTAAAAATATATTGCTCCACACAAGAAATTACTCCAGTATCGTAGGTTGCATTCATCATCATAATTCAAGACGTCCACTGTTGGACATAGGCCTCCCCAAGCGTCGCTATTATGAACGGTCCTGTGCGTTCCGCATCCATCGGATTCCCGCAACCTTCATCAGATCTTCGGTTCACCTTTTAGCAGACTTTCTAGCGCTGCATCGTTGTACACCGTCGCCACTCCAGAACTTTTCGGCTCCAACGGCCATCTGTTCTGCGAGCAATGTGCCCTGCCCACTGCCACTTAAGTTTGGCGATTCTTTGGGCTCCATCGGTAAAGTTGGTTCTCCTGCAGATATCTTCATTTCTGATAAGATCACGCTAGGAAACACCGAGCATAGCCCTTTCCATTGCTCTTTGATTGACTGTGACCTTGTGACACGCTTACTTAGAAGTAATCCTATACCTATTACTCTTGACTCTAAACGTTCACTCATTTTCCGGTGCGCGGTCGTCACTCCAAAACGAAAGGTTTTGCCCCATCGAACATCCGTTCTACAAGCAATGTGCCCTGCCCAATGCTATTTAAGTTTGGCGATTCCTCTACTAATATCTAATGATGATAAATGATGTTTATTTTGCGAATAGGTTATAAATAACACTTTTCACAGACACGTCATTTTTTTTAAACTTGTACACGGGCCTCAAAAAACGCCGTCACAAAAAAACGCTAGATGCGGCCACAAAAAAAGCCGAAGTGCGCGTCAGCTTGTGGCCACGCGTGCAGTATCATAATGGACTCTGACGAAGAAGGATTAAATACGCAAAAGGCATGCGGCGGCATCATTATTATAAAAAACACCGCCACAAAAAGAAGCTTGAAGCCGCTTCAAGCGTTTTTATGTGGCGTCACCGTCGCACATCATCATCATCATCTTCCTGCCCTTGTCCCGTTTTATTTGGGGTCGGCGCAACACGTTTTTTTTCTTCACTTCTGTCCTGGCGTCACCACCGCATACGAGCCACAAAAAAAGCCGAAGCATGAAGTTTGAAGCGGCGTTTTTTTGGAAGCCCGTGTGCAGGGACAGTTACTGACTTCCCTGAGAAGAAACACCAAAATAAACTCAAAGGGCTTACAAAAAGTCCATTCAATAAATATGTTATGGTCAAATAATATGAGAATTTTTCGTTTGTAGCTTGAATTAGGACTAGTAAAGAGATAACGATCCGACTAACAATGTATTATCTATTTATAGAACTATAAATAATTATGTGTATTATTTTTTCAGTTTTTTTTTGTATGTAGGTCTATAAATATAGTAAATAAAAAATGTCTGCTAATTGTTATGTTGATCACATCACTACGTAACGTAATTACGTAACACATATTATTATTGTGTTTGTTGTGGAAATAACAGATCTATATCTTTAGTTATTTACTCGCTTTACGTAATATTTAACGTCATTTAACTCGAGTACTCTCGAAGGAAGCAGAAATGGGGGATAAAGGTTCTTATTTTTTTTTAATTCATGAATCCCCAAGCGACCACCGGTGGCCGCGCATCTATTGTCTTACTATTGTGTCTCTAAGTGACGGTATCTGAAGGGTTAATTGCCATTGGTATGACTACCGGCGCAGATATTGAGCGCTGGCTTCAAGTAGCGCAGAAGTCAAATATTCGGTCTCTTTAGTGGTACAAAGTGAGACGCGGGGGCGGGGAGCGTCAGTGATTGCTTCATAGACGTCACTCGTGATTCGTTCCCTGCGCTTGCTGCATGTATCTACCAACGACGACAATTGGCTCGCCAATGTATGGAATGCGCAAAGCGATCCCCACTGTGACGCCGAGCGCTTAAGATCCGTGCCGATAGTAATACATAATAAGGTGTCCCACGGTAGGCTGAAGGCTTCTCCCTCCTCCTTCCATACCTGTCTGCCTTATTATTTATGACTTCGAGTGGAATTCTCTGTCAGAGTCTGTGTTTTCTGATATCTATTTTCTATCGTTAATCATTTTTCATGAAATTTTATTTTACGTGAAAAATTAATTAAAAATGTCAGAAAGTTGACAAATACAGGGTTCAGGTCCGAGAATAATATTCCTATAATCAGTTGATTTAGAGTTAAAAAGCATTCTGGGGAGTGTGCATCGGAAACGCATAGCCTGATTCCACCAAGCCCATTCCATCATTGAACCACCAGGCTTACGGCGATGCACTAGTGGTACACGATGGACATCCCCCCTATACAACGTGTAACGTTAAATGCGCAAAACCTTAGACACCCCAATGATTTTTGATTCGATTGACTTAATTATGTGAGAGAAAAAAAAAATTAAAGGTTTTATGAATAGTTTAAGTTTGTTTAAAATTCATATTTGCATTGAAATAAGAACTTTTATTATCCCGTGTATGAGAAAATTTGATTGGATTACAACTATTTGTGTTTGTTTACCTATTTCAGCAGGTTTACGCACGTGATGGCTTGACCTATTCATAAATAGACTAGTCGAAGTTTTTAATGAAGATATTTTTGAAAAATGTAACCTATATTAAAAAGTGGTTTAATTTATTCTGCTCGTTATTCTGATCAAACTAATTTCAGGTTATGCGCATTTAACGTTACACCTTGTATAAATAAAACGTTTTGAGAACACATTCATTTATTTATTTACAATTAATTTGTAAAAGAAAAAAAAAAACATACACTACCACTAAAATAAAATATCCCACAAAACCAAATAAAAAAATTCATTGCGCGTACAGCTAAGGAGTGGAATTCCCTGCCGGAGTCTGTGTATCCAGATAGAGTCAAGAGCGAATATGTTATTTATTCTATGCTAGTGTGCATTGTCAAATTCGTCGACCAAATCGTCGTTTGCTATCAGGTGAGATAATGGTCAAGCGCGAACTTAAATAATAAACAAAAAAATAGAAGACGCATTCACGTTGCCGTAATTCGCTATTATGTATATATAATTATTATAAGAGCTAAAAAAAAAAAAAATAATTAAAGTCGGTAATAATTTCCAAAACTATGCAAATTTAAATCATATTTTTACGACCGTAAGCAAATGTTTTTATTTAACAAAAATAAAAAGGAAACGTGATTCGATCACGTTGTGTTATTCAATAGTATCTGTGATAATTGAATTAGTATTTTGTGCGTCATTCTATACTAAGACTGGTATTGTGGACTGTGGTAACTAGGAAAATAGATCACACGACTAGGACTGTCTACCCTAATTGAGAGTATTGTACTCTATTTTAATTCATGAATCCCCAAGCGACCACCGGTGGCCGCGCATCTATTGTCTTACTATTGTGTCTCTAATTGACGGTATCTGAAGGGTTAAGGAGGAAGTCCTTTATAATCTACGAAAACGACACAGTACACAAATACTCCACTTACTTTGACTCTTTATTTTTATTAAATTAAATCCTGACGTTTCAGTAAAATAACTAAATGTTTTTTTCATATTAAGCAAAACAATGTTGGATACTCTTTTTTTTATTTTTTATTCGATCATGTTATGTTCTTCAATAGTATCTCCGATAATTGTATTAGTATTTTGTGCGTCATTCTGTACTAAGACTGTTATTGTGGACTTATAGTAACTAGGAAAATAGATCACACGACTAGGGTTGGACAGTACTCCTATAAAGACTACTACTAGCTACGACTACTAGTTTTTTCCCACGACTTCGCCAGCGTACATAAAATGTAGCCTATGCCACTTAGGAAACAAGCATCTAATAAGAGAAAAAAAATCTCAATCCGACCAGTACTTTCAAAGATACAAACCAAACCAAAAAAACATAAAAACAAATAAAAAACCTACTTTACCTCTATAATAGAATATGTATAAAATTAGAAAATATGTAGAATATGTTGATTGTACTCTCTACTCTCTACTACTACTACTCTACGAACGCAATGGAGTACGGAAAAATAATTCTATGAATTCCGATACTTTGTTTTCATGAATTGAATTGAATAAAATCCTGCCGTTTCAGTAATTCAACTAAATATTTGCTTCATAAAAAGTACAGACAGGGTTCGCATGGTAGATTATAGCCCATTCCCTCTACTAGAGAGGGAACATTAAAAAGCTAAGGTATTTTATGCCTTCACACTCCGTACACAAGTTAGCACATAAGTAAATAGAACAAATAATTATATCCTTTGAACGTAACACTGAAATAACCTTCAAAAAACAATTAATAGCTACGAGCACAATGGAAAATTCAGAATTACAATATGTTAAAACAATTATGGTATTTTCCTACACAAGTTGAAGAAAATATTATGTTATACTCAGCTATATGTGATAACAATGGTGTATTACTATGAGAACTAATCAACGGGCGCCATATTTACGCCAAGTTTTCAAGGCTATCTTTGAAAACCTAACTCATCCTTACCTAATATAAAACAAAGTTCCCCACTGAGTATATATGTCTGTATGAACAGGATAAACTTGAAAACTACTGAATGGATGTTCATGCAGTTTTTACTAATTGATAGAGTGATTCATGACAAAAGTTCAAATGTTTAATAGATGTATATGTGATACGCACAAAACATTTTGCGTGCAGCTAAAGACTGGAATTCCCTGCCAGAGTCTGTGTTTTCCTGATGACTACAACCGAGGAGTCTTTAAGTCAATAGTGAATAGGTTACTTCTAAGTTACCGAACTCCAAGGTTACAGCCACTCAAAGAGCAATGGAAAGAGCTATGCTCGGAGTTTCCTTGCGTGATCTCATCAGAAATAATGATAACCGCAGGAGAACTAAAGTTACCGACATAGCCCAAAGAATCGCCAAACTTAATTTATTTATTTATTGTGACAGTGAACAGGGTACATTGCTCGCAGAACAGATGGTCGATGGGGATTAAAGGTTCTAGAATGGCGAACATGTACCAGAAGATGCAGCGTTGGAAGGCCTCACTCGAGGGGGACTGATGACCTGTGAGGGTCGCAGGTATCCGACCGGCCATTATGGCGACACTTGGGGAAGGCCTATGTCCAATAGTGGACATCTTTCGGCTTAAATGATGATGACGAAGAGTGCTCCATCGTTGACAGCTTTGTAGGAGGTAATCTCTGAAACTACAGGTCCGATTGCAAAAATTTTTTCACCGATAGAAAGCTGTTCTATTCCTGAGTGGCATAGGCTATATTATATGTATGTGGGCGAAGCCGCAGGTAAAAGCTAGTCAATAATAAGAAAAAATCCGGCTTACGTACATTTAATAATCCATACAATCTAGAACATTCCTCACGTGATTACAACTGCGTCATACAACACTAGAGGTTTCTCAAAACCATGGCCATAATACAACACAATAGCTATATGTACCGTACTTAATTAGGTACAACTCGTACTTCACTAAGTACGGCGTGTAGGTACTTGTACGGTACTCTGTTGTTTTCACGTGTTATGAACTAAACTAATCATTGTTTCGGTTTTCACCCAATTTCTGAGAAAAGGCTTTAGTTTGAAGGTAATTTGAAAATGGTATATTTCCTTGAAAGTGTTATTGTAAGGTTACCATCGATATATAATGTACTACGCACTAGATTAGGCGTGCTGAACCCTTTAGTCACAAAATAGATAGGTACAGGAGACAATCTCATGTATTGGAGACCTCTCGCGCCGGGCCTTGGTTCAGGCCATGGTCCGGAGCGAGGAGGAGTGGCAGGCGGTCGCATCCTTCTACGAAGCAGTAATGCTAGCAAAGGAGGAGGCCGATCGCATCAGGCAACGGTGCCCTAGCCGCCGCTGCCGCCGGGATTCCAATCCCGATTTCCAGCCACCGTAGACGCGGGCTCGCGGACGGCGAGCCATGGGTAGGTCGCTGTCCGATAGTCCGGTAACTGTCCGGACCGAGCCAAGACGTCGAAGGCGCGCACTGTTCCCGCGCGCCTTTCGGAATTGTCAGCAACAGGAGCGCCCACCTAGGTCGAAGCCTACCGGGGTCGGGGTTATCCGAAAGGAAACTCAAGCCCCGGTATGAAGGCTAGAAGGAACGGGGTGGGGTTTTTAGTCAGTAAGAGTCTGACACTACCTCCCGCTCCACCCAAGAGTGGGTTTTGTCATAAGATGATTTAACAAATCGAAAAAAAATTTTATGTACTTCACTTTTTATACCTACGCTCGGTGGACGCACACTAATGAGCGTTTGATCCGGAACTGTTCGACAAGCGGGCCGAGGGCTTCCGAGAGATCGTGTCCGTGAGCGGTGACTATGTGTACGTTGTGAAAGCGCGTTTTGTATGTAGATTGACTTCTGTATCTATCTATTTTGTGCTTCAGTCGACTCAGGTGTAATGTCGACTATACATTTTGTACATTACACTATATTGAACTCTAAAAGCTATCTTAGCTCTGCATGTTTTAATAGTTCTGTTAGACGACATAATGCCAATGTATCGCTGCAGCAAACTTTTGTTTTAACTTTTCAATATTTTGTCAAATAGTTTCCATGAAAGGGCTTGTCTATCACTAGAATATAAATCGATGAAGGTTACAGTTTCATGGTTAATTGGGAATTAATTGAATTTTTTTTTTTGGTGGAGTTTCATCAAACAATCTTTCCCGCTCTGGGAGGAACTGAGCAAGTTTCGTACTTTTTAAAGCAAAAACCACCCGCAAGGCTTGCGGACGACGACCAATGGGTAGTTCGCCGTCCGACCGACCTGTAACCATCCGGCTAGAGTCCAAGTCGTCGACGGCGCGTACTGTTCGACGCACGCTTCAAGGAGATATCAGCAGGGTCGAAGCCAACTGAGGCTAAGAGTTTTTTTCTATATCTGTTCAGTTGGTTGTTGGTTCAGCGGATCCAATTACACTTTGCGTTTTTTATCTATACTGTCTATGATACTTAATCACTACATAGTATAGAACAAAGTTGCTTTTTCTGTCCCTATATCCCTATGTGCGCTTAAATCTTTAAAACTACGCAACGGATTTTGATGCGGTTTTTTTTATAGATAGAGTGATTCAATTTCAAGAGGAAGGTTTATACGTCTAATATTGCACCCGAGCCGGGTCGCCAGTAATATTATAAAGAGGCAAAGTTTGTATTTTTGTATTTATGTTTTTTTGTAAAAGAAAAACTGGAAGAACTGGTCCAATTGGTAAACTTTTTTCAACAACAAAAAGCTGCTTTATTCCTGAGTAACATAGGCTTTGTACGCGGACGAAGCCGCGGGCAAAAGCTAGTTTCGAATAATCCCGTAGCCTATTCATACGTCATTACGGAACCGTTAGACTATACTAGGGTTTTGTTATTATTAACAATAATATCAGTTACAAAACATAACAAACGCCAGTGTGCAACACCGTTAGCACATGTGTGTCTGTGTGTGTGTATGAGCCTGAAACGTGACTGAATGTGACGTAAAGACATACCCTGTCGATGTACAGTTGTGTAAAGTTGTGTAGTTGATAAATGTGACATTTTTGTAAGGTTTTAACGTTTTAGGGCTCAATGGAGATTATTTATTTATTTATATGTAGTAGTTAGTTTATTTCAGGCACCCATAGAATAATTACAATTTTGATAAATTAAATAAATTAGATTACTTACATAAATTATAGAATTACTAGCTTTTGCCCGCGGCTTCACCCGCGTAAATAATCCCTGGATAAAAAGTATCCTATGTGTTATTCTGGGATATGGTCTACTCGTGTTTCATGGAGATCCGTTCAGTAGTTTTTGCGTGAAAGAGTAACAAACATCCGTACATCCATCCATACATACAAACTTTCGCATTTATAATATTAGTAGGATACTATTAAATAAATTATTTTTCTTTCTTTCTTTCTTGCATTTTTTCTTTCTTTCTTTCTTTACTATAATTATTGCTAAATTATTGAATTACATTATAAAATATATTTTTAATAATATTGGGCAAAAGCAACTACTGACTTGATTCCGAACAACAGGAGCCAGCGACGCGATAGGCCTAGAAGGAGATGGCGTGACGATTTGGACTCCTACCTTAAGGATTGGCCAGAAGTTGCTAAGGACAGAAAAGATTGGAATAACGGAAGGGAGGCCTTTGCCATGCAGTGGGACACAACGGGCTCATAATATAATAATAATAATATAATTAATTACTAGCTTTTGCGTCACGTTAAATTTGTTAAATTTCCCCATTTTAAGGAAGTGGGGGGTTAAAAAGCGACAAAAAGTAGCCTATGTCACTCTCCATCCCTTCAACTATCTCCATTTAAAAAATCACATCAATTCGTCGCTCCGTTTTACCGTGAAAGACGGACAAACAGACACACACACTTTCCCATTTATAATATTAGTATGTATTAGTATTAGATTAGCCTAGTTTATAAGATATTATAGGATACAAGCATATGCGTAGACAAAGCTACATAATATAAAATCGAAACAGTGAGTATGTTTGTATGTTTGTTACTTCTTTACTCTTGAACGGCTGTATAGATTTCAGTGAAACTCAGTACACTTGTAGACCATGTCCTGGAATAGATATATATGATACTTTTGTTGTGGGAATATGTTTTCTTGGGATAATTTTCTACTATCACACAGGCGAAAGAACCTAGGCAAAGACCTGGTCAGGGTTGCCGGAATCCGATGGATGCGTGACGCACGGGACCAGCCGTTGTGGCGACGCTTGGGGGAGGCCTATGTCCAATAGTGGACGTCTTTCGGCTGATATGATCATGATGATATGATGACGCAGGCGAAGTCGATAAATACAGCTTGTATAGATAACAGCGCTATGTAACTTCAAATCTCCCTATCTACAACCTGTGATGTGTTACCCAACTATTAGACATAATACGATTGTAGGCTATTTTATTACCGAACAACGTATGTAAGCCTGTGTGTCGCACGTGATCTCGGAAACGTGAGCAGGGCCTCAAGTCTGCTATTACCGTAGAGTCAGAATGGTCTATCATTGACTTCATAATTGTTGATTTTGACAAGTTTTGGTAATCTACTAATATAATGGCGTCATAATGACTTTCCAATGGTCAACCGCTAACACTTCATTGAAAGAAGTGGCTTAAAATGGTAATTTCGTACATAATGACAAATGAATATCTGACGTATGCGGTAATTTGCAAAACTTTTGACAGTTGTTTTGATCAGTGACCTACCATTAGAACGTTATTGTGCAGTTATTGGTTTTAATAAGCTCGATATTGTCATTCTACCACCATTGTATTACGAGACCATTGACCGATCAATGATCGATCATTATGATTTAGCAGACTACGAACTTTTAGCAAAATGACAATGGAATCGTGTTGGAATGACGAATTTATAAAAATAGCAGACTCGCCCCCCTGGTCTCGTGCACACGGTTGTATAGACGCAGATAGTACACGTAGAAACTTTCTAGATAATCCTATTTGGACATTACGATTTCGATCGATGTTGTGTTTGTTTTGTTAAAGTTTTTTATTTATGAGTATTTTATTTACAATCAAAGTCAAAGTCAAAATATTTTATTTCACATAGGCCTACATGGGCACTTATAAAACGTCAGAAGCTAGTGAAGCTACTAAACATCAAAGAGAGATTATCGTCGTCTGTGCAAATACGAATCCTCGAGTTCTTCGGGCATATCACCCGTAGTGAGGTCTTGATGGAACAATAAAATTGGTGGTGCAGGAGAAAATCGAGGGCAAATTTTCTTTATATGCGCCTACCATAATGTCTTTGCACCACCCTTGGTTGACTGGCAGAGAATGCCTAAGGCATTAAGTCCGCCTATGTACTTTGTGTTGCATGAAGATTAAATAAATAAATAAAAGATCTAGTGGACGCTCTCCAACACGGTGGACGGACCTCATGACATCGGTGACACACTGCAGCATAAATGCAAAAATTTAAAGACATTGAGACATTCACCAACCCACACTGGGCCCGCGTGTTGGATTACGGCCCATTCCTTTTCCTAGAGAAGAGGCCTCAGTCCCAGCAGTAGGAACATTAAAAAAGGCTGATGATGACTATACTAATACTAGTCCATCACTGCTCTCAAGCCAATGAATCAAAAGTCACCTTTAGGACTTCATGGGACTACTGATAGCATTTTCGTATCTTTTCCTCGATGTTTCTGCTTAGCAACGAATGCTATTACCCTACCGTCGATGAAGGATGCCAAGCCCTAGTCAAAACCTGCAAGGGTCTTGGAGAATTTCCGAAAAGGAATACCCGTGGTCCTAGAATGCAAAGAGCAACTGAAAGCACATAGGCGGGTTTTGGTCAGTAAAATTCAGTTACACCCTCTCGCTCCACTCTCGTTGACTTCAGATTCTGGAGTTAAATGCTCGCTCCACTCTCGCTCCACTTTGGTCAGTAAAATTCAGTTACGCCCTCTCGCACCACTCTCGTTGACTTCAGATTCTGGAGTTAAGTGCTCGCTCCACTCTCGTTGACTTCAGATTCTGGAGTTAAGTGCTCGCTCCACTCTCGCTCCACTCTCGCTCCACTCTCGCTCCACTCTCGCTCCACTCTCGCTCCACTCTCGCTCCACTCTCGCTCCACTCTCGCTCCTCTCTCGCTCCACTCTCGCTCCACTCTCGCTCCACTCTCGCTCCACTCTCGCTCCACTCTCGCTCCACTCTCGCTCCACTCTCGCTCCACTCTCGCTCCACTTTGGTCAGTAAAATTCAGTTACGCCCTCTCGCTCCACTCTCGTTGACTTCAGATTCTGGAGTTAAGTGCTCGCTCCACTCTCGCTCCACTTTGGTCAGTAAAATTCAGTTACGCCCTCTCGCTCCACTCTCGTTGACTTCAGATTCTAGAGTTAAGTATCAGACCTCGTACCGGATGACGCAGTGTTACAAGGCCTGGCACAAGATGGGCCGATGACTTGGTGAGAGTCGTGGAAAACCGGATGTGAGACGCTTAGGACCGGTCGTTATGGCAACACTTGGGGGAGGTTTATGTATGAAATGATGATGATAATGATGAACTACGAGTTGTGTATAGATGATAGTTTGGAAAACCTGCTGTTACATTATTCCAACTGTTAGTAACACAAATATTATATAAGCTCCTAAATCCTAAAATATTGACCTTGTTTACCTCTAAACCAAAAACATACAAAATCCTTTTGTTAGTTTGTTTGTCAAAGGCGTTTCCGATCTGAAAACAGTGAACAAAGCATGTATTAGCAGTATTGTAATTCATATTATAACAATACATTACAAAAATGTTGTTATTATGAAATAACAATGGCGCTGGTAACTTATTAAGTAATTTTAAGTCTTCACTTAAACTCGTGATCGGCTTTACAAATGGCTGAGTATGTGTGGTATGTTATGTATTACTTAATATCTGAAGAAAGGTTGTTGTTGAGCATGTTTCAGTACCTAAGTAAATATGTAGGTACACAGTGTTTTGGGAACACATTCATTTTGCACACAGCTAAAGAGTGAAATTCCCTGCTAGAGTCTCTGTCCTGGTAGCTACAAACTTTTTTTTTTCGCAGAGAATCCTTCAAAAAGCTTCTGGTCTTTTGGGGGAAAGACCGGGGAGTGTGGAATTATTCTTACCTCACTAAAACCACACCGGTGATTACCATCAGTACATGGAAGAGATCTCCGTGACATCTTAAAATACCACCCCGGAATCCTCTCTGTACAACGCCTGTTTAGGCACATCCCTGAGGAGTCGGTGAGGAGTCTCTCCTGAGTGATAGCTACTACTTAGGGGTATTTAAGTCAAGAGTGAATAAGTTGCTTCAAGGCAAGCGTGCTCCATCATTGGCCACGTCTGCGCTTACCATCAGGTGAGATAGTGGTCAAACGCGAGCCTTTTATGATTGGCGGAATTAAATTGTGCAATTCGAGTGCACACTCCCCGATATGTAAACGATAAAAAACCGACAGACCAGCAACACGGCGTCGATGCTCAAGACTGGAGCTTTGACTCGATATCATCATTGCCGATAATCTTCTTGGCTCGCTTCTCTATCATCAATTGACCTGAGTTCCTTAAATTGCCAATTAGCCTGAAATTTCGACTGGCCTGTTGGTCTAGTGGTTAGTGGACCTGAATGCTATGCCGGAGGTCGTGGGTTCGATCTCCACCCAGGTCAAAAGTTTGTGTGATGAGCACAATTATTTGTTCTGGGTCTGGGTGTAATTTATCTATATAATATGTATGTATTTAGAAATATATAACTATGTCTAGTACTCATAACACAAGCTCTACTTAGCTTGGGACTAGACGGCGCGGCGTTGTTTGACAGTTGTAAAAAATAAAATACTCTGTGTTTTGGGGCCAGTGGAACTCTTTGGAACATTCCCGTAGTTTGGACATTCCAAGGGTTAACTTATCTTTAGCTTACCCTAACTAAACACGCACCCACGTTATCTCAATAAATGCAGACACAGCACATGCGTCTGCGCATTCCAATTACATGTAAATATAATACGTGCTACATTACTACAAGCGAAACTAATTATGTCACGATCTAGATAAGTTTTATCTTAATTATTTAACAGATAATATTATGATTATTTAATTGATACCTGACTTTGCTTGTTTTAGAGGTAGGAAATCTAACTTCTTCCGCTGTGGGTGGAACGAGAAGAAGTGTCAGACTTTTTCTGACTAAAAGTCGCCTGTGTTCCTTCAATAACCCTTTGCATTTCAGGGTCTGTGGGTCACGGTACGTCTTTCGAAAGATCCCACAGCTCTGGTATCTGTATGCCGATATTTAACGATTTTTCTAAACAATGAGTTTCTTTTGAGGGTGGAACTCATCCAATGACTTCTCCCGCTCTGGGTGAAGCGGGAGGGAGTCTCAGACTTTTACTGATTAAAAGTACACCTATGTCCACCAGCAGCCTTTTGCGTTCTAGGGCTACGGGTTTCTAGCTAGCGGGCGTCTGCACTTTTGAGCCCCTACAGTTTGCTGACCTCTCTTTGAGGAGCGCGTGGATCACAACGCGTTGTTGACGACTGGGCTCGGCAGTCATTGCTTGACATCCCCAAGCCCGCGTCTACCGTGTCTGGTAGTCGGAGTCGGAATCTCAGTGGCTGGGGAGTGAGGGCGTTCATCTCCAATCTGGGCGCGTCGGTCTCCATACATTTTTTAAGGAAGCTTGACTTGTAGAGCTACATTTGACCCACGCCACGAGACGTCGTTCTACGTACAAATCAGGTGTGTTGTAGGTATCGGCACGAATCATTGGCACTCTGCGTCAGAGTGAGGAACGCTTTGCGCATTCCATAAATTGGCGAGCCAATCGTCGTCGTTGTTAGATACATGCAGTAAGCGCAGGGAAAGCATCATGAGTTACTGCTATAACGCTATGGCGCGGAGAGCCGATCACTGACACTCCCCACCCCCGCGTCTCACTTAATACCGCTGAATAGGCCAGATATTTGGCTTCAGCGCAAGTGAAGGTTAGCGCTCAAGATTCGTGCCGGTATCTATACACGTGTGCTATACACATGTGTTTTATATAAAAACGCGTTACCTCCTCATCGTATTCTAGGATCACGTCCAGTCCAACTTCAGGACCATTAAAAAAATTGCTCACGTAAACAAAAAGGATCTCTATCACTGTACTTAACCCTAATCTAACTCAAACATTTGCCGATTATAATTGATTGATAATCGCTATCTGTTGTGTAATAATCGATTTACTTTATCGAGTATTACATCATATTATATAAAATAATATGATCCTGAACACTTAGTTGCACTCTTACACATTTAGTTGTAAGTATTTTTTATTTTTTATAAAAAGATATAAAAGAGTAATGGTGGCCGAGTGTAGGTCGCGGGTTCAAACCCAGCCAGGCGCATTACTTTGTGTAATTTATTTCATCACCAACTGCTCTCAATACGGTGAAGGAAAACATCGTGAGGAAACCGGCTTGTCCTAGAACCAAAAATTCGAAGACATGTGACATTCACCAACCCGCACTGGGCCTAAGTGGTAGATTACTATTACTAAGATGTTATTATTATTATTAAATAGAAATACCTACATTAAACTATTGGCATTGTATAGTATTAGTTACCTATACAAAACTTACTCAACTCTTACAATAAAACTTTAACTAATCGTTAAGTCTAACGGGAGTAATAACAAGGTACAGTTATTGTGACGTAGATCGCGTGTAGCAATGCGTATGTATTACATACTTAAGAAACTCCTTCAACGTTAGCTTATCGACAACATCGAAAATGGTTTAAAAGCTTGTTACTTCATTTAATGCACTCCAACGCGATGTTTGACGAAAAGGCAACGCAAAAAAAGAGAGATAACGCCTGAAAACTCTGTTAGTACTCGATAATATCGAGATTTACTCGAGTATTTCAAAAAACTTGCTCCAGGAAATAACTGATTTTTAAAACCCTTAAAATTTTTTTGAAAAACGTTGTCTTCATTTGGAATCTTAATAAAATTTGCAAGGCTTCTATAATTTTACTTTTTTAATTTTTAGACTAATTATGGAGTTTCAAGGTTCATACAAAATAGGAGATTTTCAGAGGTCTTTACAGGATTAGTTTTAAACAAATTTAGAAATTGGTTTCTATAGAAACCTAGATAATATCCACAAGATACTGTGTTTCCAAAATATCTAATGAAAAATGTGTAATAACGTCATAATCAGTTATGAGCGGTTGTAGGAAAAACAGTGAAAATGTCAGTCATGATGCACCACCTTAACGTTAGCTTATCGTCAACATCGAGCATAGTTTAAGGCTTATAGTCCCTTGAATATAAGACCGAAATTAAATGGTCACAAGTCTTGTCCCCGCCTAGGCGACAGTAGAACTATCTGTGCATTTATTTGCAGCCAGCTACGCCCGGACAGAGCCCCGCTGACTTTTAAATCCATTTTCTTTGCATATAATAACCTTGTTTAGACCGGGTGCTAGAGGTAAGTGAGTATGCATAATGTGAGTAATTTCGCCAACGGATTTAAGTGAAGAAAAGATCAAAGAATAATAATGTGAATCTTGCTGGTCGATTTTTTGGTCCATATTTTTTTACCCCTTCTTCTCTTATTCGTAAAGGGAATGTATTGAGTACATGATATGAAATCATTTTAATGATTATTTTTGTAATAATTTATAGATTTTTTGTACTTAATGGTAAAAGTCAGGATTGATTCTTTAATAATAAAAAAAATCAAAAATGAAAGTAATAATTTTTTTTATTAATAAACAATTGAAAGTTACATGAAAAAACAGCGAATCCAAGCATAAATGTATTTAAAGTAGGTTAAAAAATTAGTCATTTTTATTTTAAAATTTGTTATTGGTGCATTTACATAATGAAATACAAAACAATTTCGATTTTTTACAATTACAAGACAATACAATACAATAACTAAACTAGAGATGTGCCGTTGCCAGCAATATTGCCGTGAAGTGGGAATATTGGTGGGAATATTGCCCGATGTATGAATATTGGTGGCAATATTGCCAGCAATATTCCCATATGGCCGGCAACGACACATCTCTAGTCGGAATGCATCCCCTGAACTTACATTCGTTAAATACCTACCAATTAGTTAAATATAATAATTACTAGCTTTTGCCCGCGCGGCTTCGCTACCGCTCTTCCCTACTCCATCCTACTATACCCAACTCTACCCTACTCTACCCTACCCTATCCTACTCTACCCTACTCTACCCTACTCTACCCTACTCTACCCTACCCTACTCTACCCTGAAGAAAGGCGAAAGTTAGTGAGTATGTGTGTGTGTACGTTTGTTACTTTTTGACACTCGAACGCCTTGACGAATTTTGATGAAACTTGGTGTATTGGTAGACCATGTCCTGCAATAGTATAGAGGATAGAGATTTTAATCGTGGGAGATCGAGAGAGATGCAATGCAATTTCTTTTTTTTTTATTTTGTCTCTCATTCGGAATATATCATACCATCTGTCCCGATTTTTATCCAAACGGACCTTTTTTTTTTGAAGCATCGGTCTCGGTCTCGACCTGGCATTGAGGAATACGACGCAAGGAGGAGGATAGTTCCGTCTGTCCCTCTTTCTTGCTCACACGCTGTTTTTTTTTCGATGTCGTAAATCATCTTATGAAAAAACCAGCTCTTGGGTGGAGCGGGAGATAGTGTCAGACTCTTAGTGACTAAAAACCCCATCCCGTTCCTTCTAGCCTTCATACCGGGGCACGAGCTCGGCAACACTAGCCGTGAGACACAATATTGATGTATTTTAAGATTAATTCATGAATCCCCAAGCGACCACCGGTGGCCGCGCATCTATTGTCTTACTATTGTGTCTCTAATTGACGGTATCTGAAGGGTTAAATGATAAATAGGTTTTCAAAAAACACTTTTACACGTGAATTGCGTTTTCAGTCAGTTTTAACGAGATGAGGCCGGTGTTTAAGTTTCTATACTATAACTGTTATCTTATTGTGTGTACCTGTGTGCCCAATAAACGCGATTTCCTTCTTTCTTTCTTTCTCTATCACCCTCCATATGCCTTCCAACTGCGGACCTTTACCACTTGTAGATCGAGTTCTCCACAAATTAATGATCGACCTTTAACTTTTATCTAAATTGACTCCAATTAATTAGTATTACTTAACGTACATAATCCCTACTAATATTATAAATGCGAAAGTAACTCTGTCTGTCTGTCGTTCGGTCTGTCTGTCTGTCTGTCTGTCTGTCTGTCTGTTACGCTTTCACGCAAAAACTACTGAACGGATTTAAATCAAATTTGGTAGGTAGGTAGAAGAGACACTGGAATAACACATAGGCTACCTATAATTCCACTGCCGAGCACGGGTCTCTGCCCGCACGATATAAACTGTAGTCCACGCGGGCGAAGCCGCGTGCGGACAGCTAGTTAGCAATAATACTTAGTTACATAAAGGCAACTAATTATAATTCTGATGACTAATATGTCATTAAGATGTTTGTTTGTTGTTTAATATGTATAAAGTAATTTTAATTAGCTTTTTTCAAGGTGGGGAAACATCTAGTAACATCTCTCGCTCTAGATAATAATAATAAATAATATTCAACAACTATCACACAACGCAGTCTAATCCCAAGCTTAGCAGAGCTTGTGTTATGGGTACTAGACAACTGATAAACATACTTATATATATGTCTAAATACATGCATAAAATAGATAAATCACACACTGACACTGAACAAATTATCATTCTCATCACATAAACATTTATCCTGGGTGGGAATCGAACCCACGACCTCCGGCATAGCAGTCAGGGCCACTAACAACTAGACCATTCGGCCAGTCAACGGAACGGAAGGTTCCTATGTTCATTCAGTTATCCTTTGCGTCCCAGGACCAAGGGTAACCCTTTCGAAATTTGACCCATGGTCCCAGTAGGCTTTGGCCCCACTGGGCCTCTACGATTTTACAAACATTGAGGCGCACTTGGAACACTTCAACGACTTGGGCTTGGTCCGGACAGTTACCTGACAGTCAGACGGCGAGCTACCCATTGCTCGACGTCATCGTCTTTGGATGGAGTGAGATGTGTCTCTTTTACTAACTAAACCCCTTCTGTGTTCCTTCAGGGTTGCGGTACCTCTTTCGAACAAACCTGTAACTCTAGCAGGCATCAGCCCCAGAGAGCACCGTCAGGTTTGTTGACAGCTAGATCTAGGAATGGTCTTTATCAGATGGCAAGCTTCCCATCGCTCGCCGTCCTCAAACCCAGATTAGAAAATACCTGCATTTCTCTTACAATGTTAATCAATTTTCTAGAAATTAAACCTAATATGTTTACCAGAAACCAAGATATGCTCAGGTCACAACCCGGAAACAAACTAGATTACATAAAACATTGAAGTAATCGGTATTATTTATTATTTTGCACGCCAGTGTACCGTGTATATCGCTTTATGTAACCAATTGTATTCATATGTATGGAAAAACGTGTAGTCAATACATATGTTATCTTCTTAGGTATTTTCAATGAAACGTGAGTGAATTTTCCAAACAATTATAGAAGTGTAGGTATTGTGTGGGAAATTGGGTATTTGGTTTTGCTTATTTTTGTAGAATATTTTATACTAAACAACAAATAACACCAAAAAAATCTCTTTCTGAAAACAGCATCAAAATTCGTGCCTTGTCACTGGTATCATTAACAGTTTCATGATGGTACTACTGATGTTTTTTTTTAAATCACTAGTTCCATTTTAAAATAATCTGTAAATAATGGAAATAACGTTTTTTTTTTATTTAAATATTAACTGAAAAAGACGGATGAAAAAAGATTGCATTGAAAATATTAAGGATGAATGTGTGGTATGACGAGAATAGATAAAGTGAGAAATGAGTATATTAGGGAAAGTTTGAAAGTGGCGCCAGTGACTGAAAAGTTGAAAGGGAATCGTTTGTCTTGGTATGGTCATGTAAAGAGGAGGGATGAAACGCATGTTGCTAAAAGAGCTATGAGTTTACATGTGGATGGATGGAGAAGGAGAGGGAGGCCAAAGAAAAGATGGATGGATTGTGTGAGAAGTCATATGAAAGAAAAGGGAGTTAGTGATAGCGGGAGCGTGACGAGTAACAGGACAGAAAAAAACGTATTGCGCCGACTGGCCGACTCCAAGTAGAACGGGACAAGGAAAGGAAGATTATGATGATGATTATTAGCCACATTATTTTTTATTATTTTAGGTACTTGTAAAATTTTCAAGGTTTAAAAAACTCTAGGGATAAAAACACTTGTAATTTTTTTAAGGGTGGAACACAAACTCGCACAGGATTCCATTCTGGAGCAGTAGCTGGAGAAGGGGCACGATGTCCTCACCTTCCGCATGACGTAGGCCAACACCGGATATACTAAGTTCGGGAGGTTCCTGCCTGAAACAAGCGGAAGATACGCCCAGGTGTCATCATCATGCATATGGTGGAGCACACGATTTGATTTAACTGAAATATTGGAAAAAGGCAAATTCATTGACCTTTACGTTTTTCTACGTAAAACAATATATACCGGAAATTGATGTTTTATAACCTTAGTAAATATTTAATAGAAATTCATATTGTACCTTTTTTTTTGTATCGATGCTGAAACTATTGCAAAAATTACATCCGTACGTAACAGAAAAGATTTCAGTGTTAGGATTCAAACATAAAAATTCGGTTACCGGTACAGACAAATCTGTACGGGTCCGTACCGATCGGTGCAGGTATAATTATCCCGCGTATTCTTATGCGCTTATTTATATAGAAACAGGTTTATACTGCTCGATACCGACTGCCTGTACCGAGTCATACGGGTTTAAGCATTGGCCAGTGTAGTGTTTCACACATACCGATTTACCGGTACCTGTCTATACCGACCCGTACCGACAATTACCGGTATCGAAAAACCTGTATCTTTATGTTTGCACCAAAAAAACAAAACAGCCAATCTAACTTCGACAACACTGTTATCAATTCCAATTTCAAATAAAAACGTGTCATTCCGTTGCACGCTGGTGTACGTATAACATAGTTGCAGGGACAGAAGCGTGCGAGAACGTGATACACTGGCGGCCAAGGTCACCAGTTCACCACACCACTGCTTCACGTGTATACTAATCCACTTATGTGTAATTCGTTAAATACTTATTACATTACACTTCCTGAGGTAATTCGAGATGGAATGTTGTAATTTTGTGGCGTTTTAATTGATTTGTAATGCAGCGTGTAAAGGAATTTGAGATTGTGTTATGTCATTTTGTTTGTTCACGTGTATAATTTCAAGAACGCTCGGCTGTTTTTAAGAGGGTCCTTCTCCACTCGCTTATCGTAAACATCGAAAATGGTTTAAAAGCTTGTTACTTCATTTAATGCAATCCAACGCGATGTTTGACGAAAAGGCAACGCAGAAAAAGAGAGATAACGCCTGGAAACTCTGTTAGTATTCGGCTGTTTTTTTTAAACCCTTAAAAGTTTTTGGAAAAAGTTATCATCATTTAGAATCTTAATAAAATTTTCAAGGTCTCTAGAGGATTACTTTTTTGACTTTTTTAATTTTTAGGCAAATTATGAAGTGTCAAAGTTCATACAAAATAGGAAATTTTCAGAGGTTTTTACTGGATTAGTTTTACACAAATTTAGAAATTGGTTTCTTTAGAAACCTAGATAATATCCACAAGATACTGTGTTTCCAAAATATTTAATGAAAAATGTGTAATAACGTCATAATCAGTTATGAGCGGTTGTATGAAAAACAGTGAAAATGTGAGTCATGATGCACCTTAACATCAGTATTTATAAAGATATAAATCTTCGAGTCTCCATTCGGGAATTGTAGTTTGCACGGAACCCTCTATACGCGAATTCGGCTCGCACTTGCCCAGTTTTTTAACTATAGAATACAAAAGTTACTTTTACTTGTTTAAAATTACAGTCTCAGATACTTTAGGGGACAAACTGTCCCCCAATATGACTCGCAACGGCGGTGGCAGTTGTTGCTGAACATGCTGAACTGTGATACTACTTTTACGGTAGAAATACACTACGCACACGTGTGCCACACACGCTCTCTGGGCGCGTTGGTCTCCATACATTTTATATGGAAACTAGACTTGTAGAGCTACACTTGATCCACGCCGCGCGACCGCCATTTTAATCGTAGGTACACTGTTGGACTTAGGCCTCCCCAAATGTCGCTACAATGAACGATCCTGTGCGTCTGGCATCCATCGGATTCTCGTCATTCTCGATTCATCGGATCAATCTTTAGCAGATCATCGATCCACCTTGTAGGAGGCCTTCCAACTCTGCGTCTTACGGTAGCGGCCAGAACCTTTCGGCCCCAACGGCCATCTGTTCTGCGAGCAAGGTGCCCTGTCCATTGCCACTTAAGTTTGGCGATTTTTCGTGCTATGTCGTGCGGATAATCTTCATTTCTGATTGAGAACGCCGAGCATTGCCCTTTCCATTGCCCGTTGGGTGACTATTTTTTTAATTGATATAAACTAGTGCTTGACTGCGATCCCACTTTAAGCCTTCTGATTAGGCTATGCTATGTAAAGAAAAATATTCATTAATAATATTACCTACTTAAGAAACTGGTAATGCAAATTTCTATTTGACTTAATTAGCATTTGACAAAGCGTTTCGTTCCCAATCGGCTGATATTACCTAGGTATAAATCTATCGTATCAAAACAACACATTTTTTGTCGACCTTTTTTCACTCGGTGCAGCGGTTGTTTACGAGTTTCTATAAACCATAGACACGTGACTGGCTGAATTATGTATGACGACAAAAAAAAACTTTGACCTTGTATGGACATTATAATTGTATGTCCTTATGTAATATTCTAAATCAGGTTTTTGCGATAACTTCACCAGTGTTTATGTAAATAGCTTAGCATAATATAATCTGCCTTTTAATGTTCCCACTGCTGGGACCCAGGCCTTCTCTCTAGCAGAGGGAATGGGCAGTAATCCACCACGCGGGTCCAGTGCGGGTTGGTGAATGTCACATGTCTTCGAATTTTTGGTTCTAGGATATGCCGGTTTCCTCACGATGTTTTCCTTCACCGTTTTGAGAGCAATGGTGATGAAATAAATTACACAAAGTAATGCACCTGGCAGGGTTTGAACCCGCGACCTACAACTCGTAAGTCAGGGCCGTTACCACTTGACCAGAACTGCTTACTAAGTTTTTGTAAAGACTTACTATTTTCATTGGTTTTACCTCCACAGGCGCAGGCAAGAAGACGAGCATTTGGTATCGAAAACGAGTTCCAAGTACATCATCTTCGACCCGACGCCGCGCCGATGTGGACCCCTCCTACCGTTATTTGGGAACCCGGTGATGGCGCGTTCCGAGGGTTATGAAAGCACATCGGGCTTGTGCAGTGCCACCTCGAGTCCTAACTGCCGGATCTTCTCCACGACTGACGCAACCCGTGTCGCTAGTTCGACCGCCGCCTATTGCGACTCCTGCTGCACCAAGACCAGAGTTTTTTCAGTGCATCAGACCACGCAGACCCCGTTGGGCATGTCGTCCCGCAGCACGTAGTCGTATCCGATGTTCCTCAAGGGCATCTCTCGTGGAATTCCTGCCGGAGTCTGTGTTTCCCGATAGAGCTACAATCTAGAGGTCTTTAAGTCAAGAGTGAATAGGTTACTTTGAGTCAAGCGTGTTCCATCATCGCCCGCATCGTCGCTTAAACTAAAATTGAGAGGACTTTAAGTAGAAGTCCTGACAACTCTTGATTGACGGAGAAATCTGTACATATACACTTAATTATAAAGAGGTGAAGTTTGTTTGGTTTTTTTTGTTTTTTTTTTTTTGTAGGAGGTTATCCCTGAAACCACTGTGCCGATTTCAAAAATTCTTTCACCATTGGAAAGCTACATTTACCCTGAGTAAGATTAGCTATGTTTATTGCCCGTACAAAGCCAGGACGGGCCGCTAGTATCTTATAAAGAGGCTAGTATATTTTTTTGTTGTTTTGTTTTTAGGAGGTAATCTCTGAAACTACTGGTCCGATTGCCAAAATTTTTACACCAATAGAAGGCTGATTTATGCCTGAGTGGTATAGGCTATATTTTATGTACGTGGACGAAGGAAGTTGTCTTATAAAGAGGCTAAATCATACAGGCACGTTTAAGACCGAGACACCCAAATCACGCGTTTAAAAGGACAAATAAGTTCACGTGCTGCCAAAGGCTGCCATAGTAAATTAATTTACTATTTACTCTCCTTTATTAGGCCACAAAACAGACTTTTGTCCACACAACAATGTTAAAACAAAGCTTACATTTAACATTGTCATGCCGTAACAATATCATCAGCACAACGTGATTTTAATCACGTGTATAATTTACACGTGACTTCTAAACCTATTTTGTGGTTTGTTATACAATTTGTCTTACTAATATCACATGATCATCAGCCGTAAATACTGATCTAGTCAAACTTTTGTATCCATTGAAGGTTTTTAATACAATATTTTGTCGAACTCTCTTCTTAACTACGCAATGTACTGCGAAATAGTTTCGAGGTACGTTTTTGTATTGTTTTTATAGTTTTTTATGGTGGACAGGTTTTGTTCAGTTATGTAACCTGTTTTATTGTTACGACATAGGAAAACGTTGGACTATATAATACAATATTATGTCGTAAGTAATTTATTTTTCGGGATTTTTTTTATATGCGGAATCCATTTTGAAAAGAAATTGCAGCCCCAGTACGAAAGGCAACGATGAAACAGGAGTGGTTTTTAAATCAGTCAAAGTCTGACACTATCACCTGCTCCGCCAAAGAGTGGGAGATGCAATATTAGATTAAACTAAAAATGTGGATTAAAAATACAGTTAAATGAAAATATTATTCGAAATATACTAAAATTTATTTATTACTTTAGGACAAACATTTACAATAGAATAAGTGTACAATAGGCGGTCTTATTGCACAAAGCAATTTTTTAAAATTTGAAATCAAAAATATTTTTTATTAATTATTTTTTAATTAGGTATTCATTTTAATTTAATTTCTTTGACATATTTTTTTGGATTGCAACCATCTGAACCGTCGGTCGTCTATTAGAAGTTTGAATTTTTCATAGAATTGAGGGAACGCAGACTTGAGTATATGGTTTTAATTTCAACTCGATACCTCCACGCGTTTCCAAGATAAAAGGTCTTGACAGACAGACAAACTGACTGTCAAACGGAAACGCATAAGGGTTCCAATTTTTCCTTGACTGTACCTGAAGGAAAAATTGGAACCCGTACAGGAGATCCGTAATAATTAATGGAATGTCCCCATTATAATTAACTTAACAGCTAATATTGAAAATAAACGCTAATCACCTGAGTATTACCGATGACGTCAAAACATCATCATCCGATACGACAGGAACAATGTCACGGTGACGTTTCGCAGAAATACCACAAAAAAGGGCCAATATTGCCACTCTTATGACGGGATAATGATGAAATTAAATAAATGGCAAATTAAAATGACATGTATAATTGCTTTTCCAAGACAAACATGTCTAAATATGGAGAGGCTTGACAATTGACGTCACAAATAAACTTATTCATAAAGATGATAAGTTTTTCCAAACTCCAACTTGCGCTGTCAAGGAATAATAATAATAGTCATTATTTCAGTTAAGGTGGTGCATCACGACTCACATTTTCACTGTATTTCATTCAACCGCTCATAACTGATTATGACGTTATTACACATTTTTCATTAGATATTTTGGAAACACAGTATCTTGTGGATATTATCTAGGTTTCTAAAGAAACCAATTTCTAAATTTGTGTAAAACTAATCCAGTAAAAACCTCTGAAATTGTCCTATTTTGTATGAACTTTGACTCTTCATAATTTGCCTAAAAATTAATTATATATTATAATTAGCCCATATTGTCCCACTGTTGGGCAAAGGCCTCCCTCCACTCCTTCCAACGATCACGGTTCCTCGCCTTCTCATTCCAATTCTTAAGGAAGCCTAAAAATTTAAAAAGTCAAAAAAGTAATCCTCTAGAGACCTTGCAAATTTTATTAAGATTCTAAATGACGACAACTTTTTCCAAAAACTTTTAAGGGTTTTAAAAAACAGCTATTTCCTGGAGCAAATTTTGTAAAATTTTCGAGTAAATCTCGGAATTACCGAATACTAACAGAGTTTCCAGGCGTTATCTCTCTTTTTTTGCGTTGCCTTTTCGTCAAACATCGCGTTGGATTGCATTAAATGAAGTAACAAGCTTTTATACCATTTTCGATGTTTACGATAGGCGAGTGGAAAAGGACCCTCTTAACCCTTCAGATACCGTCAATTAGAAACACAATAGTAAGACAATAGATGCGCGGCCACCGGTGGTCGCTTGGGGATTCATGAATTAAGGAGACTGCGGTAAGTATATTAAAATAGTATCCAGGAGTGACGACGTAATAAAAAAAAAAGGGAAAATCAATAATTTACTAAGAACCCAACCAAGTATATTAGGGGAAGTTTGAAAGTGGCGGCAGTGACTGAAAAGTTAAAAGGGAATCGTTTGTCTTGGTATGGTCATGTGAAAAGGAGAGATGAAACGCATGTTGCTAAAAAAGTTATAAATTTACATTGTGGATGGATGGAAGGGGAGAGGGGGGGCAAAGAAAAGATGGATGGATTGTGTGAGAAGTGATATGAAAGAAAAGGGAGTTAGTGATAGCGTGACGAGTGACAGGACAGAATGGAAGAAAAAAACGTGTTGCGCCGACACCAAATAAAACGGGACAAGGGCAGGAAGATGAAGATGACTAAGAACCCAACCACAAAATAGATAGATACAGAAGACAATTTCATGTACTTCACTTTTTGGTTCGTAACCAAATGACAAAAAACAGAACCCTTATAGATTCGTCATGTCTATCTATCTGTCTGTCGGTCTGTCCGTATGTAACAGCCACTTTTTTTCGAGACTATAAGAACTATACTGTTGAAACTTGGTAAGTAGATGTATATTCTATTCTATTCTGAAAAAAAAACAAGAAGCTTTGGGGGTCGCCATACTTAAATCTGAAACTCAAAACTTTTTGGGCTATCTACAGATAGGTCTTCAAAAATTATATTAAAGTTTCTAATTTTTTTTTTTTTTCTAAAATGAATAGTTTGGCGAGAGACACTTCCAAAGTGGTAAATTCTATGTGTGCGTTGCTCGAGTGCGCTTTGTATGTAGATTGACTTCTGTACCTATCTATTTTGTGCTAAAGGGTTGATTGTATCTCAATGGAGACATTCTACTAATTCTTCTTAGTAATATTAGACGATTTAGGGTTTGGATTCTAGGAAGGCTCGTGTCTCAAAATCTCGGGACTTTCAATATTTTTGGTGCCTCGAGTCTCGTGACTTTCGGGTCGAGACAAGATTGTTGAAATTGTTATTGTCGGACAAAACTGTTGACGTTAAAGTCAAAGTCAAAGTCAAAGTCAAAATATTTTATTTCATATAGGCCTACAAGGGCACTTATAAAACGTCAGAAGCTAGTGCACGGTTCGAAATTGGTCGTTTCCTATGGAGAAGAACCGGCAAGAAACTCCATGGTTACTCTTTTAAAAAATGTGTTTATTACAATATTGATTGATTTATGTAAGAACAGTGTAGACCAGTCAACACTGTACACAAAATCACAAAATCAATCATAATAAAATTAAAATAAAGTAAGTTGTAATAGAAAGTTATCTAAGTGTTTGTGGATTATACAGTGTTCTCACATTCACATTCCAAAAAGAGGCTATATAAAAAAGGAACCGTTGTAATTATTTAAATTTTTAAATAATTACAACTGTTAACAAAATAAATTACTAACAAATTGAATACAGTTGAAGTCTAAATAATAAAAATAAAAAATATTGCAAAAGCAATTCGTTAAAGGAAAAATAAATATATGTATATTAAAACAAAAGTGGAGCAGTTAATAGACACAATATTGATGATTTACCAGGGGGCCACATGTGCAGAGGTAGTCATTGCCAAACAAGCGTGTCTTCGACATAGTCTTTAACCTTGTAAAATGCTTTTTTGGTTAGGACACGCTTAATATGAGTTTTGAATTTAAGTTAAAATTCTAAGTTAAAATTCTAATTCTAAGAGAGAACAAGTCTAATTAATGTTTAGTTGATTATTTATACGTAAAATACTGATTTATAATCAGTTTTAGTATTTATATTTAGATTAATTAATTATGAGACTAATCTGTCATTATTAGAATTAACAATGTTGTAATTATGTCCAATGATTAGATAAGTACTAGAATTACTAGATAATAGTACAGCTATTATGAATTGGTACTAATGATTTTTAACTAAGTTCCTTTTATTAAAGTATAACTATTAGATTTAACTGTTGAAAAGTTTATTAGGACACTAATTAAACAAATTAAATTTTAAAATAAACTTAAAATAATCGAAAATAATATATCATTTTATACTGTTTAAAAATGAATGATAAAAAGTATGTGATTAAAAGAAATAAACAAATCAATTATTAAGACTGAAATTAACTTTATAATTATTAAGATTTAAGTTTAATAAATGTGGTTTTAAATGATGGATTGTGGAAGGATGGATTGTGTGAGAAGTGATATGAATGAAAAGGGAGTTAGTGATAGCGTGACGAGCGACAGGACAGAATGGAAGAAAAAAACGTGTTGCGCCGACCCCAAATAAAACGGGATAAGGGCAGGAAGTGGATGATGATGAAATGTGGTTTTAAAAATAAATATTTTTTCTAAATAAGTTTTACCAGAAAATTAACTCAATTAAAATTATTTCAAAAAGGCATAAGTAACTCACTTAAAAAAAAAAAATCTCAAGTCACGGGTATTTAATTGTAGGTTGTCTTGTTTCCGGGGACTTTGAGATTGTCGGAAAATCCCAAATCCTAATACGAATATTCGTTATCAACGACGTTCTAGAAAGGTTTTCAAGAGTAATTAAGTGTTACATTCCGGTAAGTCCCCTCTTTGAACCGTAGCTGGTGGTGGGGCCGCATGACGCAGGTCCTCACCGGACATGACACGTTCGGAAGGTTCCTGCATCGGATTCAAGCGGAAGAGACGCCATGGTGTCGCCACTGTGCGGAACGCCCGGAAGACACGGTGGAGCACCCAGTCGAGGTGTCCCCTGCTTCGGCGGAGCATCGCCGTGCCCTCGTGGGAGTGATCGGCGGCGGAGAACTCTCGCGCCGGGCCTTGGTTTAGGCCATAGTCCGAAGCGAGGAGGAGTGGCAGGCAGTCGCCTCCTTCTGCGAAGCAGTAATGCTAGCAAAGGAGGTGGCCGACCGCATCAGGCAACAGCGCTCTCGCCGCCGCCGGGATTCCGATCCCGATTTCCGGCCACCGTAGACGCGGGCTAGATAGAACGTCACCGTAGACCGTCCGGTAACTGACCGGACCGAGCCCAAGACGTCGACGGCGCGCACTGTTCCCGCGCGCCTCGCGGAGTTGTCAGCAACAGCAGGGGCCCAGCTGGGTTGAAGCTTACTGGAGCCAGGGTAGAGATGTGCCGTTACCACCAATATTCATACATCGGGCAATATTCCCGGCAATATTCCCACCAATATTCCCACTTCACGGCCTGCCTGTTAATAAGTGATTTATTATTATTATTATTTTTTATTATTATTACATCTCTAGGCCAGGGTAATCTAAAAGGGGGCTCGAGTCCCGGTATGAAGGCTAGAAGGAACGGGCGGGTTTTCAGTCAGTAAAAGT
The DNA here is from genome assembly GCA_949319445.1 of Mythimna lalbum. Taxonomy (NCBI): domain Eukaryota; kingdom Metazoa; phylum Arthropoda; class Insecta; order Lepidoptera; family Noctuidae; genus Mythimna; species Mythimna lalbum. Next base: position 10,514,898 of record OX439371.1, on the reverse strand, counting down.
CTGACACTATCTCCCGCTCCACCCAAGAGAGGGGTTGTCATTGGATAATTTTTGACTACCACAAAAAAGGGTTACATTCAAAAATGCGTGTGAAGAATTTGTATTTTCCCCACACACATGCATGCAAAGAATGCATACAAGAAATACATGCAAGGAACGCTTGCAATAAATGCGTGTAGGGAATACATGCAAGATTGCATGTAAGGACTACATATCGAGAACGCTTGCAAGGAATGTGTGTGGGGAACGCTTGCAAGGAGTGCATGAAAGAAATGCATGCAATTAGTGCATACAAGAAATTCATGCAAGGAGTGCATGCAAGAAATGCATGCAATTAACGTCTGTGGAAAATACGTGCAACAATGCGTTGTGGGGAATACGTGCAAGAAATACGTGTGGGGAATATATTCAAGAAATCTGTCCATGAAATGCGTATGGGGAATATTATATTATTTATTATTATTTATAAAAAGTAGAGATGAAGAAGCTCTCTACCTCGCTAGGCGACTAAGCGCCGCTGAGTTTTTTCGCCCCTCTGTACTAGATGCGCTAGCCGCTACCTCCAACTCTGCTTGTCCAAATGCCACACCATCAAGCAATTTAGTCATAATATAATCTGAAACAATTTCTTTCAAATAATTGTCAAGAAAACGGTTAATCAAAAAAATTAAGCTAATTGGACATTCCAATTTTTTTTTTATTATATCAAAAAAATTACATTTATGTCGAACTATTTAAAAATTGACAATAATTACGTAACACAACATTAAAAAACTACTATATACTAAAAAAAAAAAATATCAAAAGCTGGTGTAGAAAATTGTTAGGTACGAGTAGATAAATTAAATTATATTCCACACTAGTCATCAACATTATATCCCTACTAATATTATAAATGCTAAAGTAACTCTGTCTGTCTGTCTGTCTGTCTGTTACGCTTTCACGTAAAAACTACTGAACGGATTCAGATCAAATTTGGTAGGTAGGTAGAAGAGACACTGGAATAACACATAGGCTACCTATAATTCCACTGCTGCACGGGTCTCTGCCGGCGCGATATAAACTGTAGTCCACGCGGGCGAAGTCGCGGGCGGAAAGCTAGTAGACTATAAATAATGAAACAAAAAATAATGTCAATGTTAAAAAAAAAAAACAAAATGTAAAATATAAAAGAAAAAACGTAAATCTCTATGGAAAAGAACGTGCAAGAAACTCCATGGACACTAAAATCATATTAGGAATAAAGTAATTAATTACCATTTCTTTAATAATAAAACTAGGACGAATAGATAAAGTCTTTTTCTAAATCACTTTATCTATATATACCGTTAAAGTATGTATATAGGTCAATTTGTCATAGCCGAAATAATAATACGACTACATTAACGTTCAAAGGATTCCCCTTATATAAGGGACTAGCTTTTGCCTGCAGCTTTGCCCGCGTACATAAAATATATAGCCTATATCTTTCAGGAATAAAGCAGCCTTCTATCAGTGAAAAAAATTTAGCAATCGGACCAGTACTTCCAGAGATTACCTCCTCAAGCAAAAAACAAACTTTACCACTTTATTCATCATCAGCCTTTTAATGTTCCCACTGCTGGGACTCAGGCCTCCTTTCTAGGAGAGGGAATGGGCCATAATCCACCAAGCAGGCCCAGTGCGGGTTGGTGAATGTCACATGTCGTCGAATTTTTGGTTCTTAGACATGCCGGTTTCCTCACGATGTTTTCCTTCACCGTTTCAGAGCAGTGGTGGCCGAGTGGTAATGGCCCCGACTTACGAGTTGTAGGTCGCGGGTTCGAACCCAGCCAGGCGCATTACTTTGTGTAATTTATTTCATCACCACTGCTCTCAAAACGGTGAAGGAAAACATCGTGAGGAAACCGGCATGTCTACCACTTTATTATTTTAGTGTAAATAATTATAAAATTCATAAATAAAAGAGGGGCATGTTTTTCTTTTATGGTGGTAACTCATCCAATTACTTATTCCATTTCAACACTATCGATTTGTAACGATAAAATTAAAAAATTAAGTTGTCGGCGTTGCGTACTAACTACCTACAGGTCATTAGACTCGCTCAGCTGCCGTTTTCTTAAAGAAATCAATTTCGTATATGCGTAAATTAATACGAGTTTAAAAAAAAGGTACATTATTTTTTAATTTTATCGTTAGCTACAAATCGATAGTGTTCCATGTACCGGATCGACCCTCCACGGGATTAAAACGATCAAAGTTAAGAGTTTGTTTGTTTGTTACATCTTCACGCCTAAATGGCAAAACTGTTTTGGACGAAACATGGTACACGGATAGTCCATGTCCTAGAATAGGACATAGGATACTTTTTATCCCGGAAGCATGTTCCCTTGGGATAATTTTCTGCTATCACACGGGCGAAGCCGCTGGGAGCAGCTAGTAAATAAATATCATTTATATTTCGTAAAACTGTCAGAAATGATTGAAAATGAACCCAGACTCTAGATCCCGTAACCGTAACATGTGTTACACTTTAAAATCATACATAACACGGCTAAGTATGTAATCTATCATTATTATCTGTTAGATTAACCTACATTACATCATTCAAGATAACTTGTTGGTTAGATAGCACAATATGGAGTTAGTTACAACATTCTTGTTGAATAAGTAACTCCTCCTTTTTTAAAGATTTATCTAAACGCTTAGTTGACTCTTCGCGTGACCCAAGGGCTGGCTTCTACCTCGGTCAGAGATTAAGCATTGCCATACAACGTGGCAATGCCGCCAGCCTTTTGGGCACACTTCCAGTCGACAGCGATGCGGAGGAGTTTTTTGACGTCACATTCTTGTAACTAATTTTTTTTAGTAAGATTTTATCTTTCCGGTACATCATAATTATTGTCACCGTTAATTACTGTCCCCACAAACGGGCTTCAAAAAACCCCTCTTCAAGCTTCATTTTTTGGCGCCGTTTTTTTGTGGCTCGTGAGCGGCGCCGTACAAAATTGCTTAAAGCGGCTTCATGTTTCACCGGACACAAGAGGTGTCGCGCGCTTCAGCTGTTTTTTGCAGCCGCTTCAAGCGTTTTTTTGAGGCCTGTGTGCGGGCGGTGACAGTTAGTGTTACTGCATAAGTGCGTCGGATTGTTCCGACGTGTGTTTACGTGTCTTATTTGCCATGGTCGCGTATTTGCGACTGCAATGGGTAGCTCGCCGTGCGTCGGCCCGTTTGGTAACCGTCTGGACTACAGTTTCTTTTTATGGTGGGGAAAATCATCCAATGACAACCCCTTCTCTTGGGCGGAGCGGGAGATAGTGTCAGACTCTTACTAACTAAAAACCCACCCCGTTCCTTTAAGCCTTCATACCGGGGCTCGAGGTATCTTTCAAAACTAACCCTGGCCCCAGTAGGCTTCAACCCAACTGGGCCCCTGCTGTTGCTGACAACTCCTTGAGGCACGCGGGAACAGTGCGCGCTGTCGACGTCTTGAGCTCGGTCTGGACAGTTACCGGACGGTCAGACAGTGAGCTACCCATAGGTCGCCGTCTGCAAGCCCGTGTCTACGGTGGCTCGACTGTAATGGGTAGTTCGCCGGCAGGCCGTCCGGTAACTGTGCGGACCGAGACCCAGTCGTCAACGTCGCGTAGTTTTTCACGCACGTCTCTAAGATATGTCAGCAAAACCTACTGGGGCCATAGGTCGAATTTTGAAATGGTTACCCTAGGTCCTGGGACACAAAGGGCAACTGAAAAACCAGAAAAACCCGGGGCCCTGGAACGCAAGGTAGATCTACTTCAGAGAATGCTCAACTCTCACCCACAACAATAACTTAAGAGGCTGTTTTGCAACTTGCGTATCGTCAACACCGAGCATGGTTTTAAAGCTTGTTACTTCATCTAACGCAATCCAATGCGATGACGAAAAGGGCGCGAAAAGGCAACCTGAAAAAAAAGATAACGCCTAAAAACTCTGCTAGCATTCGGTAAGTCCGTGATTTAGGCAAATATTGTACAAAACTTGTTTCAGGAAATACGTGTTCTTTTTAAAAGTTTAAATGTTTTTGAAAATAATTCTAGTCCTTTAGAATTTTGATAAAATTTGCAAGGCTTCTATCGTTATAATTTTTTTTTTTGAGTAAATTATGAATTGTCAAAGTTCATGCAAAAAAGCAGATTTGGTCTTTACAGGATTAGTTTAACACCAAATAAATTTATTTCAATAGAAGCCTAGATAATATCCACAAGATACTGTATTTCCAAAATATCTAAAGAAAAATGTGTATTAACGTCATAATCGCGTAGGAGCGGTTGTATGAAAAACAGCGAAAATTTATGTCGAATTTCATCCCCTTAACTCTCTCTCTCTTGGTGGTACTTACGCCACCATCTACTTCTTTTGACCAAGAAACAATAAACAAAAAAAAAAACAAACATAAAAAAGCAGCTAGATTTTATTTAAATGTCAAGCATTGTCCTCAAAAGAAACCTAATCTCGACCCCGCCTTATACAAGCAAGTCGTTGAAACAAAAACTTTCATTTGAAAAGACGAATTTAGCATTCTCCCATAGAAGCCTATGAAAATCTTTTCAATTTTCAAACATTGTCCAGACAATATTCTATTTGAATTTTTCCGCTGTATAAGAAAGTTTTTTTGGGTTCCGTAGTCAACTAGGAACTCTTATGGTTTCGCGGTTCGCCATGTCAGTCTGTCTATCTATCCGTCCGTCCGCGGATAATCTCAGTGACCGTTAGCACTAGAAAGTTGAAATTTGATACCAATATGTATTTCAATCACGCCAATAAAGTGGTAAAATAAAAGAGGAAAAAAATGTTTTCTTAGTGTTCCCCCCTCCCCCTTCCTATACGTAAAGTGGGGAGTGTTATTTTTTTCATTTCAACCCTAACGTGTGATATATTGTTGGATAGGTATTTAAAAATGAATAGGGGTTTAGTAAAATAAATTTTGTATAATGTATATATTTTCGGAAATAATCGCTCCTAAAAGTTGGTCACTCTAACTTTTGAACCATAAGTTTAGAAAATATGAAAAAATTCTCAAAAGTAGAACTTTATAAAAACTTTCTGGGATAATTATTTTGAACTTGATGTGTTGAACAGTTAAACCGTATATGCAAATATTTTTTTTTAAGTTAAAAAAAAATTTACTTATTTTAGTTTACTTATTTTATTATCCTGAACGTATCTTCTTTCATAACCCGTCTAATTTGTATAAATTTGCAACCCAATTTCTGGAGAGACGCTGTACTTTGGGCTATTTCGCGCTGTTAAGATTTTTCCTATATGAGCTACTATATTGTCGAATAGATTGGTTGGTCTCTCGTCGGCATTGGTAGTATTTGTTCTTGTTCATAGTCTGTTGTTCATTGTTTTAACTCTTAAGTAGGGACACTTATTGTGACGGACGGGAAACTACGGAACCCTAGACTGAGCCCGACACGCTCTTCGCCGGTTTTAATGGTTTCTTTCCGACAACTTTATAGGAGGCATGTGACTTGACGTCACGTGGCTAAAAAAAAAATTCTGAATACTTACATAAACGGCAAATGAAAAGGCTTGAAAAGAAAAGTTTGAAAATTTTTCCATGTAAAAATAATAAACCATGAAAAGACGAGAACTCGTATAAGTTCGCACTGTGTTCGGTAACATTCGATTCACTTGGCTATGGCACAAAACAGATATGTACAGAAGTCAATCTACAAACAAAGCGCGCTCGAGCTACGCACACATAGACACCGCTCACGGACACGATATCTCGGCTCAATCGCCCCGTCGCACTCGGTGCAACGCGCTGACCTAACGCGATCGCTTGACGTTGGTATAAAAAGTGTAGTACATACATGAGATTGACTTCTGTACCTATCTATTTTATGGCAATGGTCTCGTGAACTGAGAAGAAAAAAGTCGCAAGGTTTAAAATGAAAAGTCTTGCCTGCAAATAGATTGAACCTACCCCTTTTCCTAAATGCTGTAACTGCTTTTAGGGCGTTTGCGTTTTCTAATCCTGGTTGTAAATGCGGTCATATTGTTATACCATTCTTGTAGGTTTTCTTTAAAGAGAATCTAGGAGGTTGTCCCAAATCTAACCCTTATGACCTTTTATTTAGTTAAGGTCTTTTTTAGAATGGGAAATCATCTAATGACTACATACATCTAATGGGTGACGCTGGAAAGGGTGGCAGACTGACTAAAGCCACACTTACATTCCTTCATTTGCTTTTTGTGTTTTAGGAACTACAACAGAGCTGTGTGCTGAATTGGACTACTCGTTTTTTTTTATTCCACAACAGCACACTACGCTGTCTAGTCCCAAGCTAAGCAGAGCTTGTGTTATGGGTACTAGACAACTGATAAACACGATTTCTCGGCTCAATCGCCCGGTCGCACTCGTACGGTTTAGCGCAAGGCACTGACCCTAGCACGATCGCCTGGCGTTGGTATAAAAAGTGAAGTACAAATATGAGAATGACTTCTGTATCTACTACAGTTCACGAGACCATTGCCACAAAGCAATGTTCTCGTGAACTTGGAAGAAAAAAGTCGCAAGGTTTGAAATTAAAAGTCTTGCCTGCAAATAGATTGAACCTACCCCTTTTCCTAAAATGCCGTAACTGCCTTTAGGGCGTTTGCGTTTTTACTTCTGGTTGTAAATGCGGTCATATTGTTACTCAATTCTTGTAGGTTTTCTGGAAAGAGAATTCAAGAGGTTGTCTCAAATCTACCCTTTTATTTAGGTAGGGTTTTATATTTGGAGTAGAAAATAATTTAATAACTTCTACTGTAGGGTGAAACTGAAGAGCTCGTCAGACTTTGACTAAACCACACATATGTTCCTTCAGTTGCCTTTTGCTTTCTAGGACCTACAACTCTGTGCTTAATTGGACCTACATAGATGAAGTCATGAGGCTCACAATGTAATTTATTACAAGCTTTTATTAAGCCTGTCCCGATGTTTGTCTGTAAAAATCTACTTCCCGGTTACCGATTGAGCTGAAATTTTACATGCATGTGTAATTCAGAAGACAATGCCAAATTATTATGACAAGGAGCTCATCTGATAATGGAACCGGAAGGTGGCTATAGGAACTTTGTAGTTAAAAGACACAACCCCATCGAGTTTGGGTGGGCTCGTATGATTCGTCTTGACGAATATTAATTATACAGGGTGTAAAAAGACCGATCACATACCCGTTAACTACACATTCTGTACATATAACTAAGTCATTTTGGCCAAAAAATATTGCAGGGAAACAAACTTTTTTTTTTCAACCTTTAAAAAAATGACGCCTTTCCTTGCGCGCAATGTAAAGCGTCCAACTGATTGTGCCGGTGTGTGTAATAAGTATGCGACAGGCGAGGCGCGGCGCCCGGGCGTCGCGCGCGCTTTGAATGGTGTAGGTATTACGTTAAAGGTTTGCTACACGGTTGCAAACTAGCGTTCCAACTTGGTTCCAACCAAGGCCTTGGTTCATGCTGCGGCTACATGGATGTAAACCAAGCTACAAAAGTTTGCTATGAAAAAATGATTTTCATTAAGAGTTTTTTTAATTCAAAGAATTTAAATGTAATCAACGTTGTGCGTATCTATGTGTACCAAATAAATATGTATTATTTTTTCAAAATCTTTAAGAGTTTAGTATTAGATAGAGACACAGTTGTGCTGTGTCTCTATGTAAGTACCAAACACAATATACGTAATATAGTAAAGTATAAAACTCTTAGAGAGTAAAGTTGGTTACGCGGGCTTGCGGACGGCGAGCCATGGGTAGCTCGCTGTCCGATCGTCCGGTAATGGACCGAGTCCAAGACGTCGAGGGCGCACACTGTTCCCGCGCGCCTCAAGGAGTTGTCAGCAGCAGGAGGGGCCCAGCTGGGTCAAAGCCTACTGCGGCCAGGGTTATCCGACAGGAAGCTCGTGCCCCGATATGAAGGCTAGAAGGAACGGGGTGGGTTTTTAGTCAGTAAAAGTCTGACACTATCTCTCGTTCCACCCAAGAGCGGGGGTTGTAATAAGATGATTTTGCCCAACAAAAAAAAGAGAGTAAAGTTGGTGGCAGGACTAAGTGTTTACGGCCATGTTTGTACCTACAAGCAAATTGCATGCAATTCAAGTACAAAACCACAAGCATAATCACCCTTTTAATGTTCCCACTGTTGGGACTTAGACTTCCTTTCTGGGACAGGGAATGGGATGTAGTCCACTACGCGCGGCCCGTCAGTGCATAGAAATATAAATAAGGTTTATATTGACTGTGTAGTTTGATCTGATTTATGATTTGTGAATGTATGCGCGACTGCGTAAGTATTCCTGCACGTGTAGTAGTGTCGGTAGTGGAAGGGGAAATTGGAGACACCGTGTTCCGATACATTTTTTACTACTAAGCATATCTCCTCCGAGAGCCGTGGTGGCCGAGTGGTAATGGCCCCGACTTACGAGTTGTAGGTCGCGGGTTCGAACACAGCCAGGTGCATTACTTTGTGTAATTTATTTCATCACCACTGCTCTCAAAACGGTGAAGGAAAACATCGTGAGGACAACGGCATGTCCTAGAACCAAAAATTCGAAGACTTAGACATTCACCAACCCGCACTGGGCAAGCGTAGTGGAGTACAGCCCATTCCCTCTCCTAGAGAGGAGGCCTGAGACCCAGCAGTGGGAACATTAAAAAGATTGATGATGATGATATCTCCTCCTTCCTTATATCTATGGTGTACGGCCTATCTGGATTTTTCCAACCGATATAAAAATGCGACAGTCAAAGTAATGCGTCACAATTATCAAAGTTACGAAATTTGAAACTTCAGGAACAAAATCTAAAGACGCACGACGCCCTGAATTGAAATGCAGAAATAGACCGAAAGGGGGCTCGCCCCTATTACACAGCAATGTTCTAACTACGTCATAATTAACTAAAAGTTGGTGCATAATGTTTATGCGTTCTTTTATATAATGTTATTTCATGCAGAAATATACTTATTTGCGTCCCATTCGACCCTTTTCTTGTGGAAGTTGAAATAGTTACTTTGGATTTCGTTTTTGTTTTGTAATACATAAAGTCTTTGGGAGGTTTTTTTTAAGTGGAAAATCATCTAATGACGTCTCCCGCGCTGAGGCCTTTTTGTCTGAAAATGACTCCTGTTCCAACTTTGCTTTCGTTCCATGGCTTTGGGTTTCCCTTTCGCACATCCCATGGCCCCAGTAGGCTTCGACTCTGCGGTAACTGTCCGAACCGAGCCCAAGTAGTCGATGGCGCGTACTGTTACAGGCGCGCCTCAAGGAGATGTCAGCAAACCGTCGCGTAGGGGCCCAGCATTGTCGAAGCCTGCTGAGGTCAAGGGTTTGTTTCTGAAAGGAAATCTCGGCCGTGGTATGAAAGACAACAAAGGAACTGGAGTGAGTTATTAGCCAGTAAAAGTCAGACATGCCTCTCGCTCTAAGAGCCCAAGAGCGAATTAAGTTAACTACAATCGAAGAGTTTATAAAAATAACTTTATTTAATTCATGAATCCCCAAGCGACCACCGGTGGCCGCGCATCTATTGTCTTACTATTGTGTCTCTAATTGACGGTATCTGAAGGGTTAACTGACAGAGTAACGGTGAAGATAATAATGTCTTAATTCTAAAGATACTTAAAGCTAATATTAATTAGCTAAGATGACATTTGTGGCATGACGACAAAGTCCAACATAATTATTACTTATTCGCTAGATTTGGAAGAAGCTACGCTGCTGACGAAGCTAATTGTAGTAGGGTTGCTATACTTAACTAGCGCAGGATGTCATTGGATGATTTGAAATGATGTAGTAGGGGATTTTGTTTTATAATATGATGTAAGGAAGTAGGTTTCCATGCAGGAACAAGCCTGTATACTTCGTAGAACTTCGATGATTAGTAAATACAATTGCGGTTGAGTAATTAATTGGTTTATTATGTAAGAATCATAGAAGGAAGCTCTGGTTAACTCTGACGTAATCAAGGCAGGATGTCATTAATAATTGTTGTTTTTTCCATAGTAAATTGTTGATGTGTAACACTTCTTTTTCTTCTTACCCAGATCCTTATCCCATATAACTTGGGGTCAGCGCAACATGTTTTTTTCTTCCATTCTGTCCTGTCACCCTATTTTTCTTTCATATCACTCCTCACACAATCCATCCATCTTTTCTTCGGCCTTCCTCTCCCTCTCGTCATCTACGTATACGTGATACGTAGAATTCTTTTAGTAATATGCGCTTCACCCCTCCTCTTCACATGACCATACCGATTACCTTTCAACTTTTCAGTCACTAGCGCCACTTTCAATCTTCCTCTAATATACTCATTTCTCACTCTATCCATTCTCGTCACACCACACATCCATCTCAACATGTTGATATGTAACTATACACCGCTAAATTTTGATCGTTTTAATCCCGTGGAGGGTCGATACGGTACATGGAACTCTGTCAATTTGTAACGATACGATTAAAAAATAAAGTACCTTTCTTTTAAAACTCGTATTAATTTACGCATGTACGAAATTATTTTTTTAAGAAAACGTCAGTTGAGCGAGTCCAATGACCTGTAGGTAGTAGTCGGCGTTGCGTACTAACTGTAACTTTTTCAACAAAGATTTGATTACAGACAAACACCAAGACAGGTGAAACTAAATAAAAGCTGTCGTGGTCGTGGGGTCTGGACCGTATACCGGAAAGACTCAGCGTTGGAAGACCTCCTACAAGGTGGACCGATGACCTGGTGAAGGTTGCGGGAATCCGATCCGAACCCGGCGACGCTTGCAGAGGCCTTAGTCCAACAGTGGACGTCTATCGGCTGAAATAATGATGATGGCCATGGTATATGTATCATATCTGCAGCGGGTTCCTGAAGGAAATCGCTGCCCAAGCCAGCCTACAAATCACTGTTCCCGCGCGCCTCAAGGAGTTGTCAGCAACAGGAGGGACCCAGCTGGGTCGAAGCCTACTGGGGCCAGAGTTATCCGAAAGGAAACTCGAGCCCCGGTATGAAGACTAGAAGGAACGGGGTGGGTTTTTATTCAGAAAGAGTCTGACACTATCTCCCGCTCCACACAAGGGCTTGTCATAAGATGAACCTGCAGAAGGAACAGCCTGTAAGGCTGTAGGCTGTCCAAGCCAGCCTACAAATAATATAAGCATAGACAGCAACCAACCTACAAAACGTGACTCCTCAGTTCAATTCACTCGAATACTTAGAACACTAGAGTTCTAGATAATAGTCCAGTCCATAGACTCGTGTTACGTAACGCGACCTTGTCCATTACATAACCGTCACGTGTCCCTTGCGTAACAGACACGTGCTGCGCGGGCGCACGTGGTGTGCGCACGCGGCGGTGCTTGTACGGTGATTAGTGGGGTGGTGATTTTGTTGTTGAGGTGATTTTGATGGTGGTGGGGTGTAATGTTTTACGTGCCGACGATGACTTGTGGTTGGTCCAGACGGTTACCAGATGGACGGATGGCGAGCTACCCATGGCTCACCTTCCGCACGGTGGCCGGAAATCGGGATTAGAATCCCGGTGGCTGGGGCATGAGGTCCGTTCCCTTGCACGTGCGGCTGCCTTCTTTCCTAGCATCATTGCATCGCAGAAGGAGGCGACTGGCTGCAACTCCTCGCTTCGGACCATGGCCTGTACCAAGGCCCGGCGCAAGAGATCATTGCTGCCGATCACAAGAGACTGACCCCTGAGTTTATTTCGGTATTTTTTCTCACCATTGGGTATATTTTGACTGGCCTATTGGTCTAGTGGTTAGTGGCCCTGACTGCTATGCTGGAGGTTCCAATGGTCTATTTGAAATAATAATAATAATTTATTCAAATAACTTTTACAAAATAAAATGAACATAAAACCAACAGTACTAAGGTTTTTCATACAGTTCAGTGCCTAAAAATATACTAAAACTAAAATATTATTATAGGTGCAAATAATCGTGAGTCGGATATGCAATGTTTGTTAGTGGAACACCCGAACTAGGTTAATTTAAACCTGTGTTTCATTTCAAATAAATGTTTTTAATTTGATTTGGTCGTGGCTTCGATTCTCACACAGGACAAAAGTTTATGTGATGAGCATGGATCATTTGTTCTGTGTCTGGGTGTAATTTATCTATAATATGTATGTATTTAGAAATAAATAAGTATGTTTATCAGTTGTCTAGTACCCATAACACAAGATCTACTTAGCTTGGGACTAGACGGCGTTGTGTGATAGTTGTGGGAAAAAAAATTATGACAACTCCAAATTAATTTTTATTTACAAATCTCGTTAAATATAGTTATAGATAAAAACTTAAATTAATTAAAACTAACTTAAAAAATAAAAATAAAACCCTAAAGAACTAAAAAAAAAAATATTTTCCATTTTTATTTTGTACTTTAAAAGTACCTAAACAAAGTCAAAGCGTACAGCGAGCCATTGTCACGTCATTACCATTGACATTAAGATTAGAATAATAATATTACTAAGAAAAACCGGTTTTTCAAGCCTCTAACAAACAGTAGTTTTGTACTATTTTTGTACTATACTTAGTCACATATTTAAATAGCATGATGTGTTCTGAATGATATTTATACGCAGTAAATATATACAAGGTGTAACGTTAAATGCGCAAAACCTGAAATTAGTTTGTTCAGAATAACGAGCAGAATCAATTAAACCATTTTTTAATAATAGGTTATATTTTTCAAAAAAATCTTCATTAAAAACTTCGAACTGTCTATTTATGAATAGGTCAAGCCATCACGTGCGCAAACCCGCTGAAATAGGTAAACAAATACAAATAGTTGTATTCCAATCAAATTTTCTCATACACGGGGTAATAAAAGGTCTGATTTCAATGCAGATATGAATTTTAAACAAACTAAATCTGCTCATAAAACCTTTAATTTTTTTTTAATGATTTTTTTTTTCTCACATAATTAGGACAATTGAATTAAAAATAATTTTGGGTGTCTGAGGTTTTGCGCATTTAACGTTACACGTTGTAGATTTGGGGTTGCAAATTAAAATATTGCTGCTAGCGACAAAAATTTTGTTCATTAAATTACGACACTGTCCGATTATACTGTGTCCGAATCGTCTGCAAGCCGTTTTATTTATTTCCTAGCAGATAAAAACTTCACGTGAATTCCCTGCACGTGAGATTACGAACAATGACATTCAAGTAATTTGTAACTCTGATTAAAATGCTGGTTACTAATATGTTGTGACGTCATTAAACTTATTATTAACATTGATATTTATCGCAACTTTTTCCTCAATCGCCACTTATAGATAAACTGATAATACATCTACTTTTGTTAGCTTTCTCAGAAAGGAAATTCCTTTTTATTTTTAGGTGTGAACAGAAAATAATTAAAATGGACTGGGTTTTCTATTCTTGTACAGAAAACTAGTTTTAGCCTTTTTTTGTAGGTGGGAAAATCATCCATTGACATTTTTTTTAATCTGATATAAACTAGTGCTTGACTGCGATCCCACCTGATGGTAAGCAGTGATGCAATCGTTGATGGTGAGGCGCACTAGTTTATTATGAGCTTATTCACTCTAGCCTCATCTCCGCGCCCTTGCGTGAAGCCGGAGATAGTGTCAGACTTTTACTGAAAAAAAACCCTCTCCTGTTCCTTCGTTGCCTTTCTTACCTGGGCCAAATCTTTTTTTCAGAAACAGACCTTTGGCCCCTGTAGATTCTAGCCTTGAAGACACCTAAATTAAAATGGGACTGAAAGACCGTAGCAGGCAAATTGTTCCATTCCTTCGATGTACGCGGTATAATCGACGAGGCAATACGCTTAGTTCGGATCGTAGAGATTTTAACAACGTAAATGTGGATATTCCGTGGAAACTACAATTCCCGAATGGAGTCTCGATTTTTCGGAATTGCAAACTAAAATTTTTTTTCTGGTGTAGGTAACAACAAATTTACTGTTTTCAGATTTATTCCTATACCTGTGCTATAAGACCTTGCTGTGTGTCAAATTCAGGATTCTGGCTCAAGGAGATTGGTCAAGAGGCCTATGAATTTCGATGTTTGTGAGTATCAAAATATACGTTTTTTTTGCGACATAAACGGCCGTATCTTTTTATTCATTAACTTAGAAGTGTAATTTTTTCACAGCATGAAGGGACTGTAAACCTAAGTATATGGTTTTAATTTCAATTCAATACCTCCACGCGTTCTCGAGATAAAGGGTCTTGACAGACAGACAGACGAACGGACAACAAAGTGATCCTATAAGGCCGTTTATCCACCACAGCCGTCACCGAGAACGATATGACGGCGCCGATTTAGCGATACATACATTTTTATGGCCATGTGTCCACCCCACGCCCGTCACCCGAGCGCATCTTAAACTTAAACTCGCCCGAAGAGGTTAAGTTTGGTTTATAATGTTTGTCTCTGTTGAGGCTGGTGTGTGAACCACAGATTATAGTGGTCAAAACCACTTAGTTAATTTTTTGTCTATGGTTATAAGGCGTAATACACACATGGCCTGACAGGGTTGTTTCTGTATTTATGATGTTCTGTGCGTCTGTTTGGGCGGAATAAACGTGTGTTTTCTTTCTTTCTTTCTTTCCCGAAATAATCTCGTTCTCGGTGACGTCCCAGTGACGGCGGCGGTGGACAGACGGCCTTAGGGTTCCGTTTTTTCCTTTTGAGGTACGAAACCCTGAAAAAACAAGAAAAGAACCAACTTTGTAAAAGTAAACAAACATTTCATAATAAACCCTTGGCTCCATTCAATGATCACAAATACGCAGCAATCATTAAAATTGGCACCGATACCGAATGAAAACTAAATATCTGGCGTTCTCTCAAAACCCATATTGAAACGTAGGAGACTATAATTGGCATATTATCTCATGTGATTCAGGAAATGAGTGGCGTTCCTAGGAAATTTCTGATTGGATTGTCGTTGGCAGTAGTTTGGTATTGGGACTTTGTATGTGGGCTTTCCCCAAAAGATCAGTAGATGAAAATGAGCGGATCTAAACTTATGGGCACGTGTGGATTTCTGGGTAAATGAAATACTTTTGAGGCTTGCAGATGTTCCAAGTGTGATGGGCTTGCGGACAGCGAGCAATGGGTAGCTCGCCGTCCGACCGTCCGGTAACCGTCTAGACCGATTCCAAGTCGTCGTCGTTCCACGCGCGCCTCAAGGAGAGGTCAGCAAACCATAAAGGCCCAGCACGGTCGAAGCCTTCTGGGGCCATGGGTTCGTTTCTAAAAGAAAACCCTGGCCCTGGGAATGAAAGGCAATGAAGGGACTTTAAGTGGTTTTTAGTCAGTAAAAGTCTAACACTCCCTCCTATCCCTCCCAAGGGTGAAAAATTAATGATTTCCCTTCTGAAAAATAAACTGTTCCAAGTCTTGGCTGCACGATTATTAGAAAAAAATCACAGTAACCTTAGGTGAGTTTTATTCAGTAAAAGTCTATCTTACACTCCTCCCAAACAGAGAAATCAAAAAAAAAATGCAAAAATCGATCTGCCTGCTATTTAGATAGTAAAATCTGACAGTCCACTCCGCACTCTCTCTTACTCCACGTACAGAGAGAGGAATTGAGATTCTAACCTCCAAAAAAATGTTTGAAGTCTATGAAACTGAAAAAAAAAACATGATTTTTAGTAGCAGTAAACGAATTTACAAAAACCATTCAATAATTATCTCCTGTATGTAAGCTTTTATGGAAATCACTTTTTCATAGCAAACTTTTATAGCTTGGTATACCTATGTAATAAAATTAATACTAGTCAAGACGAATCATCCAAGCCCATACTCAATGGGGTTGTGTCGTTTAAATACCAAGTTCCTATAGCCACCTTCCGGTTCCGTCATCAGACCAGCTCCATGTCATAATAATTTTGCATTGACATCATTTACACATGCATGCAAAATTTCAGCTCAATCGGTAACCGGGAAGTGGGTCTTTAATTTACAAGATTTTATTACAGACTAACATCGGGACAGGTGAAACTAAATAAAAGCTTGTAATAAAAGTGAACTCACTTACAATTCTGCTTACCATAGAAAGGCATAACGCGAATAAACTTTATGCAATATCCCGTATTGAGTTCCCAACATATCCTGGACTACGGCGAAAAAAGGAATTATAACAATAAGTACCGGAACTTTGAGTTGGTCTTTGTAAGAGGCGCCACGGGGAAGTGTCAATGTATCCTGGTCATCCAATGTAGTTCACTTTTCGCAGTTGGCATTGTTTCAAGCTTTTCAGTTATGTATTGCTCATATATTTTCCACGTAATTTTGTTCGTAATTATTGGGCAATACTTGAAATCATCACTTGTATTCAGATCGTTAACGTAGACGTTTAGGGTTTGCGTTTAAAGTTTACGGTTTACGTTTAATTCATTCGCTCTCTCATTGTCTTTCTATTCTGTCTCTAATTACAGTATTCGAAGGGTTGATGCTAGAACTACACTGCGCACACGTGTGCCACACACGCCGATCTGGGCGCGTCGGTATCCATACATTTTATATGGCAACTAGACTTGTAGAGCTACACTAGATCCACGCCGCGCGACGTCTTTCCACGAACAAGTCAGGCGTGTTACACGTGTGCGTCGGTCTAATATAGTTCTTTTACACCTAAAGAAAGAAAATGTCGTCCAACAAAAAGTAGTTTTAAAAAATGTAGCAATCAAATGAAATAAAAAGGAGATTTTTTTAAATGATTTAGGGTTTTGCCCGCGGCTTTTCCCGCGTACTTAAATATAGCCTATGTCACTCAGGAATAAAGCAGCTTTCTATCACTGAAAAAAAATTCGCATTCAGACCAGTACTTTCAGAGAGCTTGACTGCGATCCCACCTGATGGTAAGCAGTGATGCAATAGTTGATGTTGGATCGCAATAGTTTATTAAGAGCCTATTCTCTCTAGCCTTGAAGACACCTAAATTATAATCGTACAGGAAGACCGCTTCAGGCAAATTATCAATTTAACAAATTTTGACTAAATAAAAATGTGTTATAAGTACCTATTATCAGAAAGACATTCCAGTACCTACATCCTTATAAAAGAAAAAAAAAAACAATACGCATAACATAAGCATTGAATCCAGAACCTCACGCACTTATCCAAAAAAACCGGCCAAGTGCTAATCGACCTCGTGGTTCGAAAGGTTCCATACCGCCCATATCAAAAAACAGCAAATAGAGGCGTTTGCTTTATGAGAACCCCAGTTAGATATTTATTTTATTCTGTTGTTATAGCGGCAACAAAAATACATCATTTGTGAAAATATCAACGGTCTAGCTATCATGGTTCAAGAGATACAGCATGGTGACAGACAGACTGAGTTTGTTTCGGCGTTTCTTTTCAGGGTAGTCAGCTAGGAAAGACTGGCCTCATATATTAAACTGACGAAAAAAAAATTAAGTGTTTTTTAAACCTATTAGCAAAATAAATATCATTTATCATTTGATCAGATGGACAGTAGAGTCTTAACAATGGGGTCCCGTTTTTACCCTTTGGATACTTTACGAGAGCAGTGGTGGCCGAGTAATAATGGCCCCGACTTACGAGTTGTCGGTCGCGAGTTCAAACCCAGCCAGGCGCATTACTTTGTGTAATTTATTTCACCACCACTGCTCTCAAAACGGTGAACGAAAACATCGTGAGGAAACCGGCATGTCCTAGAACTACAAAATTCGAAGACAACATGTGACATCCACCAACCCGCACAGGGCCGGCGTGGTGGATTACAGCCCATTCTCCTAGCGAGGAGGCCTGAGTCCCAACAGTGGGGACATTATAAAACCGACTATGCTATGCTATACGGTACCCTAAAAAAGTGTTAGAACAATCACAACATATTTTCCACCTAAATAACCTAACGTGTAATCGAACCCGGAACAAATCATTTTAATCTGGCGCTAAACTGCTACACAAAAAAACAGATAATAATATAAAAGTGTGACAAAAAGTAGTCTGACTAGAGCTCAATGTCATGACGGTCACTCATGACAAATCGAACGTCATGGACCGCCAAATATGCATAAAGGTCTTTTTAAAACTTTTGTCAGAAGGATTTTGATTGACTACACACATACCGATGGATGAGTGACGCACAGGACCGGTCGTTGTGGCGACGCTTTGCGGAGGCCTATGTCCAGCAGTGGACGTCTTTCGGCTGATATGATGATGATGATGATGACACACATACCATTAGGAATTTTATAATAATATAATATTCCTCAACTATCACACAATGCCGTCTAGTCTCAAGCTAAGCAGAGCTCGTATTATGAGTACTAGACAACGAATTAACATACTTATATATTTCTAAATACATACATATTACAGATAAATTATAACCCAGATACAGAACAAATGATTATGCTCATCACACAAACATTTGTCTTGGGTGGAAATGGAACCCTCGACCTCTGGCATAGCAGTCAGGGCCACTAACCACTAGACCAACTGGCCAATCAATAATGATAATTCAAAGACCCACTAGTCCACTACAGCTTCCAAGCGCCTCCAGGAGTTGTCAGAAAACCGTAGGGGCCTAGCTGGGTCGAAGCCTACTGGGGCCAAAGACGGTACGAAAGGCAATGAAGGAACAGCAGTAGGTTTTTTTTTATGGTGGAGAAAATCATCCGAAGACAACCCCCGCTTTTGGGCGGAGCGGGAGATAGTGTTAGACTCTTACTGCCTAAAAGCCCACCCCGTTCCTTCTAGCCTTCATACCGTGGCTCGAGCTCCCTTTTGGATAACCCTTGCCCCAGTAGGCTTGTTAGTCAGTAGATATAAGTCTGACACTACATCCCGCTCAGCCCAAGAGCGGGGGATGTCATCGGATGATTTTCCCATCTAAAAAAAATATATCATAAAGCACAAATCACTAGTATCTTGATAAAATACTTACCATCGTGAAACCTGTTATAAATATAGATGGCTTAATCAACACAAAATTGTTTTGGTCATCAAATTGTAACTGCGACACTTATGACGCCAACGATGACGTCAGCCTGTAAAGAATTCAGGATTTTCCCCAAATAACAGGTAAATGTAATTTTATATGCAAGATATATGTAGTAGTTACACATATTACATGTGCATCACAAGATAGAGGTCAAACGCGATATATATATGCATATGCATAAAAAAAGCATAATCAGACTTATATTAATAGTGGGAATATTTCCCACAGCTGAGACTCACTCTCTGAGGTACGCACTTGGGTCTCCCCACGAAATAGAAGCTGCTACAGCTTAAGTCAACATCATCATCATCAGCCTTTTAAATGTTCCCACTGCTGAGACTCAGGCCTCCTCTCTAGGAGATGAAATGGGTCGTTCGTTATCCACCACGCGCATCTAATGAAGGTTGGTGTCTTCGAATTTTAGGTTCTAGCACATGCCGGTGCCTTCACCGTTTTAAGAGCAGTGATGATGCGCCTGGCGAACAGGAGAGGACTAAGGTTGCTGAAATAGTACAAAAAATTGCCAAATTTAAGTAGCAATGGGCAGGGCACATTGCTCATAGAACAGATGACCGTTAGGGCCGAAAGGTACTGGAGTAGTGACCGCGTACCGTAAGACGCAGCGCTGGAAAGCCCCCTACAAGGTGGACCGATGACTTGGTGAAGGTTGCGGGAAACCGGTGGATGCGAAACGCACAGAAGCGTCCGGACCGAGCCCGAGTCGTCACCGGCGCGTAGTGTTACACTCGCGCCTCAAAGAGATGTCAGCAAAATCGTAGGGGTCCAGCAGGATCGATGCCTACTAGGGGTTATGGTAAAGGGAATCCCAGGGTCCTGGAACATTATCAATGAAGCCTATGCACATGAACTCGGATATCCAAATTTTTTTTTAATTATCATGGTGTACAGTAAAGAATTAAGAAGAATCATAGGAGTGGGCTTTGGTCAGTAAAAGTCTAGTCACTCTCTCCCGCTTCAACTTAGAACGAATAAAGTCATTAGACATTTACCCACTTTTTTTACGGTGGGCAAAAACCCCCGCTTTTGGGTGGAGCAGGAGGTAGTGTCAGACTCTTACTGACTAAAAACCCACCGCGTTCCTTCTAGCCTCTTCATACCGGGGCTGGAGTTTCCTTTCAGATAACCCAGCGAGCTACCCATGGCCGTCCACAAGCCCGCGTCTACAGTGGCCGGAAATCGGAATCGGAATCCCGGCGGCGGTGGCGAGGGCGCCGTTGCCTGATGCGGACGGCCTCCTCCTTTGCTAGCATTACTGCTTCGCAGAAGGAGGCGACCGCCTGCCTCTACTCATATTTACCCACCACAAAAAAAAAAAATTAGTCACGTTTTTGACAACTAAATCAACGACGCAGTATTCCGATCCGTAATATATGCCCATAATTATGTAATAATAATTAATGTTTATGTATTTCCTAGTACAAATAAAATTATCCGGTTTATACAAGAAACTAATTTGCACACACATACTCTAGTTTTGACGTCATGCTCAAAGCAGCGATCTGATATTCTTCGAAGTTATTAAGGATCTCTGCAAAACTTAGGGAACCCCTTTTTTACGGTGAGAAAAATTATCCAATGTCAACCCCCGCTCTTGGCGCGGGAGATAGTGTCAGACTCATACTGACTAAAAACCCACCCTGTTCCTTCTAGCCTCTTCATACCGGGGCTCGAGCTTCCATTCGGATAACCCTGGCCCCAATAGGCTTCGACCCAGCTGGGCCCCCCTCCTGTCGCTGAGAACTCCTTGAGGCACGCGGGAACAGTGCGCGCCGTCGACGTCTTGGGCTCGGTCCGGACAGTTACCGGACGGTCGGACAGCGAGCTAAACTTAGGGAACCCCTCCGTTTATACTATTAGCACACTGAGTAATACATAATTACATATTTAAATCGCGGCCAGCCCTCGTGGGAGCGCTCGGCGTCAGTTATCTCTCGCGCGAAGCCTTAGTACAGGCCATGGTCCGGAGCGAGGAGGAGTGGCAGGTTGTCGCCACCTTCAGCGAAGTAGTAATACTAGCAAAGTAGGCAGCCGCAGGCGCGAGGTAATGGCCCTCGTGCCCGAGCAGCCGGAATTCCGATCCTGATTTCCGGCCACCGTAGGCGTGGGCTTGCGGATGGCGAGCAATGGTTAGCCCGCCGTCCTACCGTCCGATAATCGTCGGACCGAGCCCAAGTCGTCGGCGGTGGGTGGGGTCCCACGCGCGCCTCAAGGAGTTGTCAGCAACCGTAGGGGCCCAGCACGGTCGTAGTTTATTGGGGCAATGGATGATGACGTGCAATATTGGACATAGAACTCCCACAAGTGTCGTTGTAACGACCGATCTTGTGCGTCTCGCGTCCATCAGACTCCCACAACCCTCACCAGATCATCGGCTCACCTTGAGGAATTCTTCCAACGCTGAGTCTACTAGTACGCGGGCGCTACTCCAGAACCTTTCGACCCCAGTGACCATCTGTTTTGCGAGCAATGTGCCCTGCCCACTGCAAACTAAGTTTGGCGATTCTTCGTGCTATGTCGTCAACCTTAGTTCTCCTGCGAGTATTTTCATTTCTGATTCGATCACGCAGGAAACTCCATGCCTTTCCATTGCCCTTGCCGGTCATGTAAATCCCATTTTTTATAATTAGCGTGAATACTTTTCAATTATTATCTTTTAGAACAGCTTTATCATCTGATTAGTAAAAACGAGTATTTTGATGTAAATATTATGCAATTCAACGATCAAGCTATGACGATACAAAAGTGGTGTTCGAGTCCAAAGTTTGGAGTTCAATCCACGTACTAATGGTATGCTTTCGTCATGCTATCTTCTTTGCATTCAGTTAAAAAAGTATGAGTAGTCAGGACTTTGTAATAAAGTAATTGCTAAATACCTACTTAAGCCATACTGAAAGTTTCCCGATTTTAGATTACTAGCTTTTGCCGGCGGCTTCGCCCCCCGCCTATGTTACACAGGAATAAAGCAGCTTTCTATCGGTGAAAAAAAATTCGCAATCGGACCAGTACTTTCAGAGATTACTTCCTACAAACAAAAAAATAACATTAAAAAATAATAATAGTGTAACATTATGGCAGGGGAGAGCACGCGCAATTTTCTGCACTAGTGCGGAAGAGAAACTATTACGTGCCTAAAAGCGTTGGCCTAAGAGCACGGTTTCGAGTGTATTGAAAAAATTTTTTTAACCAGAACGACAGAATGCCTATTACACTGATTACAATAGGTACAAATTATGTAAAAACACATTAAATAAAATATAATATAACATAATATAACTTAACCTCTCATGCAGTCTTCTCTTTTTACCTCTTAGTAACCAAACTTGGTTTAAATTAAACATATAATGAATCAATGGCATTCATTAATTGAAGTTATTTTCCTCAAAATGACATTGATAATATAAAATAACAAACTGACTGCAATCCGGAATTTCCTGAAAAATTGTTCGATGCTCGGGAGTATCGGGAAACTGTGCCAAGAACAAATTCGTTGAGTAATATGCAAAAAAACTATTCACCTAAATATTTTGCTAGTGATTTGGGTTTTTAAAAGTAAACCATCAGGGCTATTTCTTTTTATATTTTTCGGTATGACTCTTAACGTTTGAGATTGTAGGCTCAAGCTTGACCACTGTCTCACCTGATGGAAAGCGACGATGTGGTAAATCATGGAGCATGCTAACCAAAAAATAACCTCTTCACGTTATTATTATTATTTAATTTAATCATTTTTTTTAATATTTCTTAAATAAATCTTGAAAAAAAAAACATTTAAAAATATAACAAATAATAGCCCGCTGGAACAACGTCCAAGCTAGCGGTAGTCTGGGCTCCTGAGCGAGGAATCTCCTAACAATACGCGACGTGTCCAGGAGTACTGCTTTCTGGATCAAGCCCTTGATCCAACTGCCCAACGCGAGCCTCCTCAGATGTTTTTGAGGCTCATGGCTATTAAGCCAGTGGCTTTCACGACTGTCGGCACAATTACTGCTGTGTCCATTTCTCACCCTCGGGAGCTAAGTCAAGATAATTAGTTTGTTTATCTTTCTCATCTTGCCCGAAGTTTTCGTCATGTAGGGTTGCCATATTTGTCTAGGTCAATATTAGTCTAAAGATTTTATAAATTTGGACTCTTCTCAGGATTACGGCCGATATTTGCAAATCTCACGAATTTTCAGGATTTTTAGAATTTTCAACAAAATACAGCTTAGGTACCTACACTTAAAACTTAAACAAACTGAAACAAATTAATAATAAATAGTTAAATTAACTAAAATTAATCTTCCTTTGGCAAATGGTAGTTTCGCTGCCACCCCCACCACTTTGAGTGCAATATACCACGCCTGAGTTAGATCCACAGTGTGGAAAAATTCTCAAACTGTAAAAAATCTCAGGAATTTTCAATCAAAATCGGGTCTTTTTTCCGGACTTTTGATTTTTCATCTAGTATATCATGGTCCCCATCGTCATAGGGGACCATTATATCAACAATCATTGTAAATTATTATTTTTTTTAGCTTGTACCTATCAGGAAACGCAAGAAAAAATATGAGGCTCGATTATGACGCCATATTACTCGTATTATTGCACAATTATTATTATTTCACAAAGACTTCCCTCTTTTATTTCAAACTTGTCCAAACCTGTTGATGACGTGTCCACGAATACCGCGAGTTCTATTGACGTAAATATGGAGATTGAAGACAATGGACATTTGCGTCTATAGCAGGTAAGTTGTGCAATGATAAAGGGGTAACCAGATGGTTAAAAACCGACCTTCCAACTACAGAAAAGATGAAAGAGGTTAGAAAGGAAATACTTTCCTAATTTCCTATATGTACTACGACGAGTGTCGCTGCTTGTCTCACACCACAAAATATATAGGTTTAGAAGTCAATCTACATACTAAGCGCGTTCGAGCACCGCACTAATAGAGACCACTCACGGACACGACATCTCGGAGCGTCTCGGCCCGCTCGTCGAACAGTTTCGGCTCAAACGCTCATTAGTGTGCGTCCACCGAGCGTAAGTGGAAAAAGTTTGTACTCACACCCTTTATAAATAAAAAATTAAATTAAATTCATTTATTTCAGGTAAAAACCCATCCTGGAGTAAAATTCAATCGGCAACAACAAATTAAAATATGAATACAAAAAAAAAATACAATCCTAAAAAATATTCCGAAATGTCACTTAATAAAGAATAATAAATTCCAAAATGCCTTTAACTGTTACACCTGATGAAAAGCGATGATGTGGCACGCTTGCCCAAGAAAAAAACTTTTATGAAAATTAAATGCCTTTTAAAGCAATTCAACTCTTACTACGCACTATTTTGATGCTGATTTTAGTAGGTACTAGTAATTCACAAATAAAATTTAACATTTGTCATGACATGTATTAGGTAGCACTAATATGATTAAGTTTACGGATATGCAATAGGAAAATACTCAAATATTGCGTACCATATATTTGATAAGACGACCAAATATTATTTGTATGTCGTCATCATCATCGTCATCATTTTAACCGATTAGTTAGTTATATGCATATATAACACATGAACAAAGTGTTTTTATCAATATCAGAATCGAAGAAGAAAGAAAGAAGAAGAAGAAGAAGAAGAAAGAAGAAGAAAGTGCTATGGACTTCTATAAGTGCTAAAGGACGCTATTCTTAGTTTAAACAAAACCGGATAAAAATAATTTAGATTTAAATTATTTATTAGTCGGCTAGATTGTAATCTATTATTAAGAAATTTATACTTAATAACAAGGAAAAAAAATTTTAACCGATAAACAACCAACGCTGAAAAAAAAATAGCCATCTAGCGGATTCCCACCTGACCGAGTCATCGATTCACCATAGAGGAAGATTTTTTTTTTAAATCTGGAAAATCACCCAATCATCAAACTTTTACTGACTGAAACTGCACCTCTGATCCTTCTTAGCTCAACCCATGAAGGCACGAAGGAACGGGGAGGATTTTTAGTCACTAAAAGTCTGACACTATTTCCCGCTCCGCCCAAGAGCGGGCGATGTCATTGGATGAGATCCCCACCAAAAAAAAACCTCTGATCCTCTTTTTCTAGCGTTCCAGGACTCCGAGTTTCCCTTTTGGAAGGCAATCCATGGCCCCAAAGGAAGAGGCTTTAGAAAAACTTTAGAAAGAAAACGTTATTTTACACACATAACTGCTGTATTGTGGGTGCCCAGATGCGAGAACTGTCTCTCATCTGGGCACCCACAGCCCTTACTTACTTTAAGGCTGGGTATAATATAATAATAATAATATTCCACAACTATCACACAACGCCGTCTAGTCCCAAGCTAAGCAGAGCTTGTGTTATGGGTACTAGACAACTGATAAACATACTTATATATTTCCTCCGACTTCTCCTCAGACCTCCGGCTTTAGCAGTCAGGGCCACTAGCCACTAGACCAACAGGCCAGTCGAATATGAATAATCATGATTACAAGCAACTTAAAAATTGCTTTGGGATGTGATGATGGGAGGAGACCAGATGGCATGACGTTGATGCCATAGAAGGTAGCCTCTGGGACGCAACCTCTTTGAATACCGTGACCCCATTCCTTATTCCTAGTTCGGTAGGCTGTGTCGGTGCTGCTGCTGTGGCTGCTGATACCCTCAAACGGCGTAAATACATCTAATTGGTACAGTTTTGAGCTGTTTGGGATCGACACTAATTAAAGTTTCTTATTCATCATCAGCCTTTTTAATGTTCCCACTACTGGGACTCAGGCCTCCTCTTTATGAGAGTGAATGGGCTGTAATCCACCACGCGGTCCAGTGTGGGTTGGTCGAATTTTTGGTTCTAGGACATGACAATTTCCTTACGATGTTTTCCTTCACCGTTTTGAGAGCAGTGGTAAAAAATACACTAAGTAATAAATTGAAAAAATTGAATGAAATAAATTACACAAAGTAATGCGCCTGGCTGGATGCGTGACGCACAGGACCGGTCGTTGTGGCGACGCTTGGGGGAGGCCTATGTCCAGCAGTGGACGCCTTTCGGCTGATATGATGATGACAATGCACCTGGCAGGATCTTATTACATTGTTGTTAAAAATCCTTGAAATTAATAAACTTTAAAACAGTTCGACAACTTTTGAGGTCATCAAAGATGGCTTACTTTTCTTATCATGAAAGTTTCGGGACAATCCCTTTCCCTTTCGGCTATATTTAAAAAAAATATCCTTGTAAGTTAATTAATTGAAGTAATTTCACCAACAAGGCTATCAGTTTGTTATCAGGAAACGTTCGATAAGGGTAATTAGGTAATGTTTAATAATAATATTTTGAACACCTGAAGGTCGTTGAAACGTAGGTAGAAAAGATATGTTTGTTATGTACTGTGATATATTGAAGATAACAGCCAGGCCCCCAGGTATATTATTATGCCAAAAATAAAATTTTATCATATATGATCAAATACCAATCAAATATCAATTAATCAAATACCAATTTGCCATCACTGGCGAATAAATGGCAAAAAATGGCGAATTGGTCGACAGAGTGGGGATCGCTTTGCGCATTCTATACATTGGCGAGCAAATCGTCATCGTTGTTAGTTACATGCAGCAAGCGCAGGGAACGAATCACGAGTGACGTCTATGACACGATGGCGCGGCGAGCCAATCACTGACACTCCCCGCCCCCGCGTCTCACTTCATACCACTAAATAGGCCCGATATTTGACGTCTGTGCAAGAAAAGGTCAGCGCTCAAGATTCGCGCCGGTACCTATACGTAACTTTCAACACCACTGTGAATGAAAACATCGTCAGGAAGCCGGCTTGTCCTAGCGCGAGAGAGAATGGGGTCCTGGGAAAAAAATGGCAACTAGATGTGGTTTTAGTCAGTAGAAGTCTGTCACGATCTAGCTCCACCCCAGAAAGGGAGAGTCGTTAGATGGTTACCACCAAAAAAAAGTCCAATCACGATCCATTTTGTAGTAGCCGATTCGCTCAATATCAATAGCAACGACTTTTTCCTTTCTTTACATTACAACGATTATATTAAAAGTTTGTTGGTATAGCTAGACGCGCATGAAGAAAAGCTAACAATAAAAGAATATAAGCGTAAAAGAGCAAGATTATATTAACCGAAATTTCCCTGAAAAAGTGGTCGTAAACTGTTGTTTCTGTAAAAACAAACAAAAAAAAATCTTTTTTTTATAATAGGCTGTACAGTACGCGTCAAATAACTTTGCCGCTCTGAAGTTAGGCTTTCCTTACAACGGCGCAGGTACTATCGAGTGGTATAGGTGCGAGCGGAACACAAGCTGGTATCTGACGTATACGAGCGACTGAGATAGAAACGTAAAACTGAGGTTCGCGCATGCGCAGTGCTGTCTTTTTCGTAAAATTGACTAATGCGTAGTGAATGTAGCCAACTTCAGAGCGGCAAAGTTATTTGACGCGTACTGTACTGTCCCACTGCTGGGCAAAGGCCTCCCCCAACTTCTTCCAGATATTCTTTTCTTGAGCTACCTCGAACCAGTCCCTGCGGTAGGCATCCAGGTCGTTTCACCACCTCTTCCTCTTCATAAAAAAAAACATCATCATCTTCCTGTCCTTGTCCCATTTTATTTGAGGTTGGCGAAAAAAAAAAAAAAAAACCAAAAAAATTACCTCTTTATAATATTAGTGTAGATGTAGATTTTTAGTTTACAATACTATTGTGTGAAACACGAATTTAAACGTTTTTCTGTATTTGTGTCGATTAAATCATTTTGTTCTATTCTAGCTAAGTACTAAACTGCCAGTTGGCAGATGATTTCTTCAAGCTTGGAAGATGACAAGCCTGAAAAATGTTAATTACCTACATCTGTTCTAAACTGTTGACAAAACCGAAGATTATTCTACGAAATCCAACGGACATTGATATGACTAACGCTTTTCAGTTTTTATGCGCATAAAAACACACGGGACTATTATGAAAACAAAATTTTCATATGTACCTAAGTACTAGTAATATCTGATAAGGTAAATAAGAACAAAACATGTCGCAATAATGTAAATCAATTGCGCAGTTTCTGTAGTAGCCCTTATTGATAAATAACCCCTTATTTCCTAAGCTGTAAAATCGATTATCCCTCAGCTATAGGTTTGTAAACACAGGTATTATCTTGTACGGAACTGCAATGGCTTATGTCACAAAATAGATAGGTACAGAAGTCAATCTCATGTATGTACTTCGCTTTTTATACATAGGGTGCAAACATAAAGGTAGAGGTTTTTCGGTCCCGGTATGTCGGTACAGTACCCCTAGCCAAGTTACTAATCTGCAATAGTTAACGCTAGTAGAAAGCTTCAAATATGCAGGAACGACGTCATCTCAACGCTCAGTCAAGTTGTCAAAATAAAAGAATGGGCGGCCAGGTCAACTCGAAGCGTTCGACGCAAGCGAAACGGTTGTAATTTGGCTAGGGGGGCAGGTCGGTACAGATAGGTACCGGTAAAACCACATAAAGAAACAGGTAAATTTGTATGTGTAAAACACTACATTGGCCAATGCTTAAGCCGACGGTACTGATTATTAAATTAAATGAGTGTATAAGAACACAAGGAAGAATTATACCTGTACCGATCGGTACCTGTACAGAATTACCTGCACCGGTAACCGGTTTCTTTATGTTTGGCACCCTAAACGCTAGGCGATCGCACACAGTTCAGCGCGCAGTACGTACAAGTGCGACCGGGCGATTGAGCCGAGATATCGTGTCCGTGAGCAGTGTCTATGTGTGCGTTGCTCGAGCGCGCTTTGTCTGTAGATTGTCATCTGTACCTATCTATTTTTTACTTACGTGCCGTCACTGTGGACTATTTTTCTAGAATGAAACAATAATATGACCTTTAGGATTGTTTTGATTGCATAATATTGTTTGAAAACAATGTAAGTTGTTATGTAATGGAAATCGTTGCGATAATGCGATTATGAATATAATCCATTATGTGACTAAAAGGTTATTAGTTTAAATTTTGAATCCCTTGTTACATAACAAATAGTCTAAGGGCTTATCGGAAAGCGCTGTGGGAATGGATATGTTTGATTGAGTCACTACGGTCCTGGATCGAAAAAGGTAACTGGAGGAACACCATACTAGGCGAGCAATAGGTAGCTCGCCGTCCGACCGTCCTATAACTATCCGGACCGAGCCCAAGTCGTCGACGGCGCGCACTGTTCCCGCGCGTCTCAAGGAGTTGTCAGCAACAGCAGGGGCCTAGCTGGGTCGAAGCCTGCTGGGGCTAGGATTAGTTTCGAGAGGTAGGAACGGGGTGAGTTATTAGTCAGTAAGAGTCTGGCACTATCTCCCGCTCCGCCCAAGAGCTGAGGTTGTCATTAGATTTTCCCACCATAAAAAAACCATATGAGTACTAGCTGTAACAGGATGACTTCAAAATAAAATCATCATCATCATTTCAGCCGAAAGACGTCCACTGCTGGACATAGGCCTCCACCAAGTGTTGCCATAACGAACGCACCCAAGGACAATCCCGGTTGGTTTATTATTATTATTTGGACCAATCTAGTACATTTATCCTCCTCCTCCTTAGTCGTTCACTCTTGACAGAGTGGTCGTGGTTGACGATGTTGCATTTTCGTTGGCGAGTGAGGCTACCGCGATGCGTCTCCACTTGTCCCGATTCACGGCGTCTCGAGAACTCTGGACTATGGAGGTTTGTGTTGCAGCTCTGATAAGGTCTGTCCAACGCGGAGGTAAGCGACCACGTGACCGCTTCCTCTCCACTTGTTCCTAGACAACGAGTCGCTCCATGGAGTGTTCGTTGCGAACGTGACCAAAATTTACGTGACCAGTACATTTATAATACGTGCTAATGCTCACACAGGTATGCCGTATCATCCCGTTCAATATCCATAACAGGAACTGGGTTTATCCTAAATAACAGCATTATATAAAAACTGACGTGAATATTTACTAATGATTACCTACTACGTATGTATACCTAAATGAATACCTACGCTAAAACACATTCATACATTTAGCGGGTGGTGGCCACGTGGTAATGGCTCCGACTTCAAAGTTTGTAGGTTGCAAGTTCAAACCCAGACAGGCACATTAGGTACTTTGTGTAATTTATTTCATCACCACTGCTCTCAAAACGGTGAAGGAAAACATCGTGAGGAGACTTAGAACTCTAGAACCAAAAATTCGAAGACATGTGACCGAATCTTCCAATTTGCAGTCAATGGTTGATTTCATCAATAGCAATAATTGGTCCCAGTAGGTGACTACATTGCATTGATTTAGTCTTTCAAATTTCAGCATGTATGGGCACTCTTTTTTAAAGTAGGAAAATTATCCAATGACATCTCTCCCGCTCTTGATTGCGGCGAGAGGGTTTGTCAGACTTTCACTGACTAAACACGCACTCCTGTTCCTTCGATGCCTTTCATACCAGGGATTTTTTTAAGAAACAAACGTCGAGTCGTAGGGTTTTTTGGACCGGGATCGCGGTCTTAACTTCCAACTCGGTATTTTTTTTTTTGAGGAGTCTTTTGGGACCACAATTAAAATAAGAACAGTTTTTTTGATAACTGCTATTTTCTTTGTGGTCCCAAAAAACTGCTCAAGAAAATAATTATTTTTGTCGGTAGAATTTTGGACCACGGTCCCATTCCAAAGAGCCCCATGACCCAAAATATATATGTGTGTTTGTAAAGTTCTGTATCACCTTGGGATCCCTCAACTTTGGCTACTTTGTCAACCCAATGAGATAGTAGTAGTTTTAAAACGCAAAGAGCAATTGAGAGTCACAGGTGAGTTTTAGACAGTAAAAATGCGACGAAAATTCGACATGCCCTCTCCCTCCACCACACAGCGGAAGAAGCGATAAAGTCATTGAATGATTTCTGATCTGCCCTGGTTTTGGCTTGGCTCGTGATTTACCTCTTATAAACAAATAACAAAATATTTATTTTACAGCATTTGTTTAGATCACATGATGGGGCAGCCCAAATTATAACCACGTGTTGGGAAATTTCACATTTAAAGTTGTTGTTTTAAAGTTATCCTGTAACGTGTGTGTTTATGATTGTGCGTAGGAACGTAAAATGGACACGTTGTAATTTTTTTTTTTTTACGGTGAGCAAAAATCATCTAAAGACAAACCTCGCTCTTGGGTGGAGCGGGAGATAGTGTCAGACTCTTACTGACTAAAAACCCACCCCGTCCCTTCATACCGGGGCTCGAGTTTCCTTTCAGATAACCCTCCAGTATTTCAGATAACCCTGGCCCCAGTAGACACATTGTCATATTTGAGATCATTTTTTACCTCGTTTTAACGTAATTACCAGACTGATTACGAGGTGATTGCTTTGTCAAAATCTTTGTTAACGTAATTCTGGGTGGTGGGGCTCTTTGGACTGGGACCGCGGTCCCAACTACCACATATAAAAATAATTATTTTTTTGAGCAGTCAGAAATCAGAAACGTTTATTTCAAATAGACTAATTACAGGCACTTTTAAATTGTCAAAATGTCGGTCAGTCAAAAAAAAATTGAAGCTAAATTACACGTTCCAAAGCGTCGATCTCTATGGAGAAGAACCTGCAAGAAACACCATGGAAACTCTTTTAAAATCATATTATGAATAACACAAATCTAGGTTACATATTTCTTGTCGCATCTAGTACTTTGGGACCATAAATAAAATAAATACAGCTTTTTTGGTAGAAATCTTTAATGCGTTTTTCCTTGTGGTCCCAAAATACTACTCCAAAAAACAATGTATAAGTACCGGGTTGGGACCGCGGTCCAATAAGTACCACGACTCGTAATTCTTCTGTAGGTGTGCTTGTAACTCCTCCTACAATAGATGAAACTTCATGTGGTATATTTGAGTGGGTCCCTGGATGGTTTGAAAATACACTTAGACCCGGTAGGTGGCGCTGCAATCGGATTCTCAATTTTTTTTTCAGATGTGATCGAAAACCATCGCAGCCACCGGCCACAAGTGGCTGTCGCGCGTTTCAGCCTCCTTTGTGGCCGCTTCTAGTTTATTCTGTCGGCATTTGTGGCTGTGGCGTGTGGTCTCTGTGCGGCGACACTTTTTGTTTTACTAAGGTTTTACTGTCCCCGCACACAGACCTCAAAAAAACTCCGCCACAAAAAAACGCTAGAAGCGGCCACAAGAAAAGCTAGAAGTCGCCGCAAAATACCGTTGAAGCGTGCGACAGCTTGTGGCCGGAGAAGCTTAAAGCCTTAGCCTACGAGCTACAAAAAAAAGCCGCCTCAAAATGAAGCTTGAAGCGCCGTTTTTTTTAAGCCCGTGTGCGGGGACAGTTTCTCGTCGTCATCAACAAAAATAAATAATTAGTCAAACTTACAATCTATGACAAAGCAATGATAAAATATTTTACTTTCTCAAAGATTATCAAATCAGTCTTTTATATCAAGTATTGTATATTGTATCTACCAATTACGCTATAAGCAAAAGTTTGTATTTATGTTTGATACTCCTTCACGCCTAAACGATTGAACGGATTTGGGTGAAATTTGACGCACAGATAGACCTTGTCCTGGGACAGCACATGCACACAGCACTGGGAGTATCCCAGGAGTATATTACATAGCATAATCAGTGTTATAATGTCCCCCCTTTTTTTAGGTGGGAAATCATCTAGTGACATCTCTCGTCCATAGGCGGAGTGCGAAGGTGTGTCAGACTTTTACTGACTTAAACCCACTCCTAGTTCTTTCTTTGCCTTTCATTCCACGGGCCGGATTTCCTTTCAGAAGCGAACCCATGGACCCAGTAACCATCGACCCTGTTGATAATGTTCCCACTATTGAAACTTAGGTCTTCCGTTTAAGAGAGGGCATGAGCTGTAATCTACATGCGAGCCTAGTGCAGGGGATGTCTTCGAAATTTTGGTTCTAGGGCATGCCAGTATCCTCACAATGTTTTCTTTTACCGTTTTAGACCAAAGGTGATGAAATAAATTACACAAAGTAATGCGCCTGGTGCAATAAGAAGGTGAGAGGTCCTAGTTGCCCACCATAAGGTGGGTTAAGAAAATAATACCTAGAAGAGGTTGGGGGAAGCCTTTGCCCAGCAATGGAACAGTCATCATCATCATTTCAGCCGATAGACGTCCACTGTAGGACATAGGCCTCTCCAAGTGTCGCCAGAATGAACGGTCCAGTGCGTCTCGCATCCATTAGATTCCCGCAACCTTTACCAGGTCATCGGTCCACCTTGTAAGAGGCCTCCCAACGCTGCGCCTTCCGGTACGCGGTCGCCACTCCAGAACCTTTCGGCCCCAATGGCCATCTGTTCCGCGAGCAATATGCCCTGCCCATTGCCACTTAAGTTTGGCGATTCTTCGTACTATGTGGAACAGTATTGGTTTATTTACAAAAATGCGCCAGGCCGGATTGAACCCGCGACATCCAACTTGCAAGTCAGCGCCATTACCACTAGACTACCACTCTGCATGTGAGTGTGTTTGTTTCCTTGGGATAAGTTTTGACTTTCACGAAGGCAAAGCCGGTAGCAAAAGTTAGTATACCAATAATATTATCAATTTAATCCCCATATTGGTAGAAATCCCAATCATCTATCTGTTTATCTAGGTTTAAAATAAACTATAAACATGACTACTCCAAGTTTTCACGATTACAAACTAGTTAAATCTGGTTTTTGAAGCATTTTTGCAAACGATTGCTTGGGCGATAAGCGGATAGGTAGATATCACGTGGCGTGACGTGAGTAGACCAAAGACAAAGGCAACTAAACCCCTACCATGAGCTCTTAACGCGATTCTTTTGCCGACCTAAATTGAATTATTAAAGCGATGGAGCTATAGAACATTACTTTCAGTATATGCAATATACCTGAAATACGTCATCGTCATCATCATTATTCCACTATAAGACATAGGCCTCCCCAAGTGTCATCATAATGACCGGAACTGGGCGTCTCGCATCCATCGGATCCCGCGATCCTCACCAGGTCATCGGTCCACCTTGTGGGAGGCCTTCGAACGCTGCGTCTTCTGAAATACGTGTCTAGTATTTTTATGTAAAGATATACAAAACTTTCATAACTATCGCTAACGCCTGAGGGGTGGTTTTGCACTCGCACCAAGCGGTTTACTGGCGCCTAATCATGTTCATCATCATCATCATCAGCCTTTTTAATGTTGCGACTCAGGCCTCCTCTCTAGGATAGGGATGTGTCGTAATCCACCACGCGAACCCAGTGCGGATTGGTGAATGTCACATGACTTCAAATTTCGGTTCTAGGACATGCCGGTTTCCTCATCAATATTCTCTTTCACCGTTTTGAGAGCAATGGTGATGAAATAATGAATAATGACACAAAGTAATACGCCTTGCTGGGTTTGAACCCACGACCATCATCTGAAACATCTGCCACTCGGACACGATTTGCAATGGTCTTTATGGAAAGCGATCAATAGACTACGCACGCAAGTAGGCTGTTGCAAACACGACCTGACAAAGTGGAGGATCATAGACCCATCTAACACCCAGTGTGAGTGCTGTGCTCCTGACCAGACGATGGCCCACTTATTGAAGTGACCAAAGTGTCCCTACACCTGCACTTTGGAGGACCTAAAAAACGCCACTAACGCCGCTATAAAAGTGGAAACCAACTGGGCCGAAAAGCTTTGAGGGAATGGAAAACCATCAAGAAAAGAAGAAGAATCCGTGATCGTGGTTTGAAATATGCGTGTGACACGTGTGAGCTAAAGCAGAGAGAACTGAGGCACTAAAATGTACCGGATACGATTCAATACAGCATTTCATATTATTGGAAGTAACTCATATATTTACGATCAAACGGTTTTCTCTACATCCTGTTACGAATAAAAGAATGTCGTAAAAATATTACGAAACGCGTTATTATTGTTTTATCGTTTACAATTCGATAAACCTTATCGGAGCTATTTGTCATCAGGTCGTTTGGGTCGCCACGAGAAAATTGTTGAAATACCTCTGGGATTAACTGATGTGAACTTTTTCTTGGTCTAGGAATTTTCCTGTTTTATTAGTCTCGGAATAAGTTATGATTATTATCCTCCCAACCGAATTTTGGTCACGGTAGCCAATCTTAACACAGATTAACGAAAACAAAAATAACCTAAAATATACAGGGTTATTTGTGAAACACTAGCAACCTCTCAGGACTATGTTGCTAACATCATAAACAGCCACTTTTGTTCTATGACTTTTGAAAATGTATCATATTTTAGTTCATGAGATTTTCACACAAAATTAAAAATATTTAAATTGAACGTTCTAAATATTACGAAGTCTATGCGAAGCAAGCGATAGTACAATAGTGGAAGGGAGGGGTTTGGCGGGGGTGCGTGATGCGCTAGTGTCACGCCAAGCAGCCCCGCCGAACAGAACATGGAAATATAGAAGGATTGTTTTTGGTAAGTAAATGTATTATGTTTTGTAAAAAGTCATAGAACAAAAGTTGTTGTTTATGATGTTAGTAATACAGTCCCTGCAATATGCAAAGTCTAAACAATTTAAATGTTCCTGCTACCAAGGCAGATAATAATTATGTATGCTCTCATTTTTCTAATGCGTGAAGCAAGAGGGTGTGTCAGACTTTTACTGACTAAAACTCACCAGTTGCCCTTCGTGTTCCACGGTAACTCTTTACCCTCCCCTGGCTCTTGAGATCGATTGGTGCAGCCGTTATTACAATACTTGGTTAGAAGCTCTTCAAACCTTGAAGATAACCATCAACATCATATAATATTATCATCATAGCCCTTTCCCAAGCCTCGTCTCAATAAGCAGTCCTATGTGTCTCGCATCCATTGGATTCCGCAACCCTCACCAGGTCATCGGCCCACCTATTGGGACCTTCTAACGCAGCATCTTCTGATACGCGGGCGCCATTCCAGAACCTTTCGGCCCTATCAACCATCTGTTCTTATGGCACTTAAGTTTAGTAATTACACATTTTTTGACTGGCCTCTTGGTCTAATGGTTAGTGGCCCTGACTGCTATGCCGGAGGTCGTGGATTCGATCCCCACCCAGGACAAATGTTTATGAGATGAGCATGATGATTTGTTCTGTGTCTGGGTGTAATTTATCTATAATATGTATGTATTTAAAAATATATAAGTATGTTTATCAGTTGTCCAGTACCCATAACACAAGCTCTGCTTAGCTTGGGACTAGACGGCGTTGTGTGGCATATTATTATTATTAATTGATCTTCCAGAATGACAGTAACCCTGGTGCTTCTACGAATTTCTTCATACAGATAATAATGACGTACCTATTATGACGCAGTAAGATCGTAAGACACAGCGTCATGAATCGAAAATTTTCGGTGAGTCATCTACACAATCAAATACCCAATCAAAAAATGGTTCCAAAAAGAATGTTTTATCTGAATCACGGCCATTTTTCCCGAGTATTTTAGCGTCAGATCTCACACTACATGACTAATTCTAGACCGGCCCCCGACGTAAAAACCAGTCTTCACGATCGAATCTCGAAAGATAATGTAATCAAATCGATGCTTTTGAACTTTGGTCGCAATATTTCTTTTTATTATTTAGTAGGTTCTTTTGAATTTGATAATTAAACTCGTGAATCCATATTTATGCACACAAAGTAACACGTTTTGGGATTCATTATGCGTACAGCTAAGGAGTGGATTTTCCTGACGGAGTCTGTTTTTCCTAATAGCTATAACCTTGGGGTCTTTAAGCCAAGAGTGAATAGATTACTTCTAGTCAAGCGTGTTCCATTGTCGGCCTCATCATCGCTTACCATCAGTTGATAGAGAGGTCAATCTCAAAAAATGTCAAGGAATAAATACAGATAGAAGAGCATAAATGTGCTGCTTATTTCCAATGAAAATTACTTCTAGTAAACCTGCAAGAGAATCGTATGAGAGACAGTGGATATTGAGAATGCTGAGCTGGATGTGCGGTGTGAAGAGAAAACATACAGTAAGAAATGATATAAGTATATCAGAGGAAGTTTAAAAGTGGCGCCAGTGACTGAAAAGTTAAAGGGGAATCGTTTGTTTTGGTATGGTCATGTAAAGAGGAGGGATGAAAATGAAACGCATGTTAATAAAATAGTTATGAGTATACACGTGGATGGGTGGAGAGGGAGACGGAGGCCAAATAAAAGGTGGATGGATTGTGTGAAGAGTGATATGAAAGAAAAGGAAGTTTGTGATAGCATGACGGGTGACAGGATAGAATGGAAGAAAAAAACGTGTTGCGCCGACCACAAATAACACAGGACAAGGGCAGGAAGATGATGATGACTATGTAATTCATAATGTGTAACTGTTTATTTTTCCAATTAATTAAATTAAGTAAATATTACCGAGTTTATGCAGAATACATTGACTTTTCGCTGTGAGAAAAGAAAAAATGCATTTTGGTTTAAAGGTAGTGGTGAAATGACAAATGACTTTTTCCGCACTAGGGTGGAATGAGAAGCATGTCGTCCTGATCTGTGTAGGCCTTCAGTCTCAAAGTTATTTGAAGATTTCACACATTGAAAAAAATGCATGTCGTACAAAAATAGACCTGTCAAAAGATGAAACAAAGACCTGGTGAGGAAGGTCGTGTGAGTATGATGGATGTGAGAAACTGTACCAGGTAGGTGTGACAACGTAGGTGTGGTTAAATGTTTTATATTTCGATTTTTTAGGTCCACATCGTAAACATCGAAAATGGTTTAAAAGCTTCATTTAATGCAATCCAACGCGATGTTTGACGGAAAGGCAACGCAAAAAAGAGAGGGATAACGCCTGGAAACTGTTGTTATTCGGTAATTCCGAGATTTACTCGAAAATTTCACAAAACTTGCTCCAGGAAATAGCTGTTTTTTTTAAACCCTTAAAAGTTTTTGGAAAAAATTGCCGTCATTTAAAATCTTAATAAAATTTGCAAGGTCTCTAGAGGATTACTTTTTTGACTTTTTTAATTTTTAGGCAAATTATGAAGTGTCAAAGTTCATACAAAATAGGACATTTTCAGAGGTTTTTACTGGATTAGTTTTACATAAATTTAGAAATTGGTTTCTTTAGAAACCTAGATAATATCCACAAGATACTGTGTTTCCAAAATATCTAATGAAAAATGTGTAATAACGTCATAATCAGTTATGAGCGGTTGTATGAAAAACAGTGAAAATGTGAGTCATGATGCACCACCTTTGTCTAGGTTACTGTAGTCACAAATTTTTGGATCTCCTATCCAATATCATCATCATTACAGCCGAAAGACGTCCACTGCTGGAAATAGGCCTCCTCCAAGTGTGGCCCTGTTCTGTGCGTCTCGCATCTATCTGATTCCCGCAACCCTCACCAGGTCATCGGCCCTCCTTGTGGGAGGCCTTTAAACGCTACCTCTTCCGGTACGTGATCACTCCAGAACCTTTCTTCCCATCTACCATCTGTTCTGCGAATAATATGCCCTGCCCACTTAAGTTTGACGATTCTTCGAGCTATGCCAGTTTTTATACATTATTTTTAGTTTATGCGAAACCTGAATATACCTAGTTTGTTCAGAATCAGTAACTAAATGGATTCCAATAATTTTTACACTATGTCATATTTTTTCCCATAATTTTTTTAGAAATTCACAAGTTGAACACCACCGACACTAAGTGCAGCATAGATCACGGCAGGTCATAGCGGGCATTAGGCGCCAGTAAACAGCTGTGTAAAAGTGCAAAACAACCCCTAAGTCGCCTGGATGGCCTGGTGACTATGTATTTTTGCTGACATAACGAGCTTATAACTATTTGATTTTTTATGATACAGTTACGAACTTTTGTTCATAGATTTTTTACATAAAAATACTAGGCAGGCGTTGTTTCGGGTTTCGGATATACTGAAACTAAGGTTTATATGCTTCTAGGCTTTTATTAGATCAGCTTATAAACCAAGCACCTTTCTTTTTCTATTTCAACCTAAGACCACACAACAAGCGAACGAGAACGACACACATTTTGACATTCACCTACTAATTAATGTTTATTTATGTAAACACAAACAAGCCCCTCGACTTTTACAAGAAAGTGAATGACGCATCAAAATTTTCAAGTTCGTGAAAGTTCTTTATGACTCAATAAAGAATAAATATATAAATGTACTCAAGAATAAATGCTAACTAAGAAGAAACTGTTTGAACAAATAATTTTTATTCTATTTGATTCATCGGAACTGAATGACTCACTTGGCGCCAAATCTGACGCACGGCCATCTTGGAATCTTTTATTTTTTTTCTGAATGTCAGTGACGCGGTGACGCAGTTAGTTATTCTGTCTTATGTAATAAGTTTTGTTTATATAATCCTGACGTAATGCTAGTTCTTCTTGTTACAAGATTATAACCCGATTATGTTTATAGATAAAATTTTAGACTCAAGTGGTTTTAGTCACTCTTCTAGTGACTGTGTGGCGTCAGTATTGTAACAGCACTTTGATAATTGATAGATTGATTCATAGCTTAATTCCACTTGATATAATAGTAAATTCCAATATTGAGAGTCTGTCTACTAAGCCTTTTCCCAACTGTGTTGGAGTCGGTTTCCAGTCTAACGGAATGCAGCTGGAGACCAGAAAATTAGGGTTTCGCGAGCTCTCCTGATATTTCACAACCCGCGGCCGGCGAGCGGTAAGAACAAAAGTAGGTGTGTAAATGTTTAAAGCACGCCACGAGACGCCGCTCTCGCCGCGCCGCCCTGCTCACCGAGTGTGAGCAGTGCGGTGCAGTGAGCAGTGCGGTGCGGTGAGCAGTACGGTGCGGTGAGCAGTGCGGCGTGGCAAGCAGTGCGGCGCGACGAGCAGGGCAGCGCGGCGCGGCGTGCCGCAAAGACCGAAGTTGTGACTAGGCCGTTAGGTATGTTTTGAAAACCTAAACAATATATCGCACTTACACTCTGCCGAGCTAATCTCAAAATCTAGATTGGGACAATAAAATTTTCCTTATAGATTAAATTTCTTTATCACTTTCTTATTAAAATTACAGGAAAAGATAATATGCAGTCGGATATTTGGCAATTAAAAGATTACTTTAATCTCGTAACATTATTCCAATCTTTTGTTTTCGCTTGTAATAACTTTGTTTTTTGACGCAATCTCATAATATATCGGTATCATATTATGAGGTAAGAAAAGTTAACATATCTATATATTATAACTAATATATAAAATTGTATATCTATACACACCCCCTTTTTTTCAAGTGTGTAAAATCATCGGCTTATTTTCTTAGGTGGGAAAATCATTCAATAATCCCCGCTCTTGGACGGAGCGCGAGGCCGTGACAGACTTTTACTGACTAAAAACCCATTCCTGTTCCTTCATTGCCTTCGTCCCAGGGCCCCGGGTCTAACATTCGCACTGCCCGTGGATCATCGGCTTACTACTCCTGCACTAGGTGGAGCGAGAACGTCAGACTTTTTACTGGTTATAACCCACACGTGTTTATTTGCCCTTTGCGTTCTTAGATCGTGATGACTATTTCAAAAAAACCTGCGACCCCCGGTCTCCGGAGTCACAGAGCGATCCCCAGCCACCGCAGGCGTAGGCTTGCGGACGGCG
Source organism: Mythimna lalbum (assembly GCA_949319445.1). Taxonomy (NCBI): domain Eukaryota; kingdom Metazoa; phylum Arthropoda; class Insecta; order Lepidoptera; family Noctuidae; genus Mythimna; species Mythimna lalbum. The sequence continues at coordinate 10,474,291 of OX439371.1, read as the reverse complement.
AGCAGTGGATAGCTCGTCATCATTGTCCGGACCGAATCCCAGTTGTCGACGGCGAGTAGCAGTCTAGACGCACCTCAAAACGCTTTGTACGTATGGGTTTTTTTTTCTCGACGGGGAAAATCATCATTGACGAAACCCGCTCTTGGGTGGAGCGGGAGACAGTGTCAGAGTCTTACTGACTAAAAACCCCGCGCCGTTCCTTCTAGCCTTCATACCGGGGCTCTAGTTTCCTTTCGGATAACCCCGACCCCGGTAGGCTTCGACCCATCTGGGCCCCTCCTGTTGATGACAACTCCTTGAGGCGCGCGGGAACAGTGCGCGCCGTCGACGTCTTAGGCTCGGTCCGGACAGTTACCTGACAGTCGGACAGTGAGCTACCCATGGCTCGCCGTCCACAAGCCCGCGTCTACTGTGGCTGGAAATTGGGATCGGAATCCCGGTGGCGGCGGCGAGGGTGCCGTTGCCTGATGCGGTCGGCTTCCTCTTTTCCTAGCATCACTGCTTCGCAGAAGGAGGCGACTGCCTGCCACTCCTCCTCGCTCCAGACCACAGATAAGGAGGTAGCTTCAGCCCCAGCAGTAGCTACAGTCACATTCCTACTAATTCTAAATTCCTAGAAACTGAGTAAATAACACGTAAACACTTACATATACATGCGTTGTCAACGCTAAAATACATGACTTGATCACGCATCCTGATAACAAAATCTCACGCTTACTCATTGCTAAACAAAAGAATAACTATCTCCGACATTACATAATATACGTCACTATATACTGTTATCTCGTTTGATAGGAGCTGTCACTACGGTAACTGTTGGAGCGCTTGGGGTCATGGATTGCAATAATTGGGGGCTTGGCGACATTTGAGGGGTCAATGGTCAAGTGACGTGGGAAGATTTGGTAAGCCCAGTTAAATATAGCCGCATCAGGAGATTGTAGCTTGTTCGCTGTGCCTGCGAGTCATACTGTTGCGCGAGCCCAGTCTCCTGTCTCTCTCAACGCACTCTCTGTGTTCAATACTATCCCTGACTGTGTGTGTGTGTGTGTGTGTTCACAGACGAATGGAAGTCGATCAGGTTAATAGGTATGTCTTTTTTTTTAGGTGAGAAAATCAGCCAATGACATCCCCTGCTCTTGGGCGAAGCGGCAGAAAATGTCGGACTTTTACTGACTAAAAACCGACTTCTGTTCCTTCGATTCGGTGCCGAATCTTCCTTTCTTAAACAGATCCTTGGCCCCAGTAGGCTTTGACGAGGTTGAGTGTCCGAAGACAAATGATGAGGAGTAAGAAAAATGACGTGAGAAAAGTTGAGTTGAGTAGGAAAGTGGTGGCTGTAAGAGTGTAGGAAACAATTTGATCTATGTCCTAAAATAAATAAAATAAAAAGTACACTATTAATCTGGTGTGGGAAGTCATCAAATAACTTTTCCCGCTCTGGTTAGAGCGAAAAGAACTGTAAAATGTTACTGACTAAAACCGACCAATATACCTTCAGTTGCCCTTCAGGTTTTAGTCACTAAAAGTCTGACACGCCCTCTCCACCCAGAGTGGAAGAAGTTATTTGATGATTTCCCTCTTAAAAAAATAAGCATTACCAGAACTTTCTTTCTTCGAAAAATTAAAATGGCTACGTGATTTGTCGCACGTAATCATCTATACCCAATGTTTTATCACTTTCACCCCAAAACTATTGATCTATACCTACGCAGTTTAATTCAACCAGTTAGTAACTACTTTATCTGAATATGAGGAAAACTAAATAATAACTAAAGCCCGGTACAGACAGCTGTAACGTAACATGCAATGTAACACGCAGTTAAAGAATTTGCCGTCCACATTATCGCAATGTAACATTGTCATAGGGTAGACGCCTTGCGCGCGCGAACCGTCGCTTGCTTCTCATAGACTTCGTAATATTTAGAACGTTCAATTTAAATACTTTTACTTTTGTATGAACTAAAATAAGATAAATTTTAAAAGTCATAGAATAAAAGTCGTAGTTTATGATGTTAGTAGCATAGTCCTGAGAACGGTAATGGACCGAGCCCAAGACGTCGACGGCGCGCACTGTTCCCGCGCGCCTCAAGGAGTTGTCAGCAGCAGGAGGGGCCCAGCTAGGTCGAAGCCTACTGGGGCCAGGGTTATCCGAAAGGGAGCTCGTGCCCCGGTATGAAGGCTAGTAGGAACGGGGTGGGTTTTTAGTCAGTAAGAGTCTGACACTGTCTCTCGCTCCAACCAAGAGCGGGGTTTGTCATAAGATGATTTTTGCCCAACGGAAAAAAATATTGTCGTGAGAAGTTGCCAGTGTTTTACAAATAAACCTGTATAATCTAAGCCTTGCATGTAACGTTACATCAGTCTGTAGTCTGTACCCACAGTTTATTTTTTTAAGTATCAACATATAATATTCTATTGATAAATCGTCGTAAACAATACATTTAGGTAGGTTTTACATAATTTTTAAGATAACGAACGAGACAAAGTTATCTTTATAGTCTAGAAAACAACATTGTTTTGATATTTCAATTGTATTGTTTCATCATTTTAATCGTAAACAGTTCAGCGATTACATGGTTTGGGACTTTTGGGAGTAACCTAGTCAAACTATAGGAACATGTAGATTATGTAGTGAAAGGTCAAGGTCATGATCATCTATTGAACTAGACTTACCTGTTGAAAATATAAGTGACGCCCGGAGGACACGGTGGAGCACACAGTCGAGGTGTGCCCGCTTGGGCGTTCATCGCCGTGCCCTCGTGGGGGCGATCGGCGGCAGAGACCTCTCGCGCCGGGCCCTAGTTCAGGCCATGGTCCGGAGCGAGGAGGAGTGGCAGGCGGTCGCCTCCTTCTGCGAAACAGTAAAGCTAGCAAAGGAGGAGGCCGACTGCATCAGGCAACGGCAATCTCGCCTCCGGGATTCCAATCCCGATTTCCGGCCACCGTAGGCGCGGGCTTGCGGACGGCGAGCAATGGGTAGCTCGTATCAATAGTGTGTTCCATGCGAACTGTTTCGCTTCATGATGGCGTTCATTGATACACCTACTTTACAGTTTATGCGACTTACACGTTAATACCACAAAATATATATGTAAGTAGGTACAGAAGTCAATCTACATACAAAGCGCGCTCGAGCGACGCACACATAGACACCGCTCACGGCCACGATGTCTCGGGAGCGTCTCGGCCCGCTCGTCGAACAGTTTCGGCTCAAACGCTCATTATGTGCGTCCACCGAGCGTAGGTATAAAAAGTGAAGTACTATAGAGATTGTCTTCTGTACCTATCTATTTTGTGTTGAACTTCGTGGGTGTGAACACTCATATTACCTCCATCTTTCATCCATCATCATCATCAAATTATAAGGAAAACAACAGCTGTCCAGCCCCCTATGACGAGTCTCTAGAGTAATAATTAGACGGAGGTATATAGAAAGAAATAACACTATGTTAGCAACGCGACACGACATAGTAGGGGACAAACCGCCTGCAGATTGTGCGAAAGAGAGCTAGAACTATACTGCTCCTGATAGTTAAAAAGACATACTCGTACTAACAAAAACGAAAACGGATAAAAAAATTTTTTAACGAATGAAACGGGAAATGGGGCCTTTTTCCTTGTGTTAAAACAGCACTGAAGAAAGTTAGCAAAATATAAAAAATACAGGCAGATGCGACATTATGTCCTGATTCGAAAAAATGTTAGATGCGTCTTTTTTACTAACGGGGGCAGTATATTGACCGATGCACAGGTGTAACACGCCTGATTTGTACGTAGAACGACGTCGCGTGGCGTGGATCTAGTGTAGCTCTACAGGTCTAGTTTCCTTATAAAATGAATGGAGTCTGACGCGGCCAGCTCGCCGTACGTGAACCACATGTGTCTAATGTAATTTTAGCTTTACCGCGGCCTTGAAACGTAAAGGGCAATTCAACAAACACAATTGAGTTATATTCAGTAAAAGTCTGACACTGATTTGACAGAAAATCGTGACGTCACAACATGGCAATCGATTCTATTCTCATTTGGAACGCATTGTATTCATAACACAAGCTCTGCTTAGCTCGGGACTAGACGGCGTTGTGTGATAGTTTTTCCTACAGAAGAGTTAATACATATAAACATAATATGTCATCAGGTGATTTTCTTTCCTCGTGTTTACCCAAAACATTATCCTATAAACATTACAGATGACGTATCTCCCCCCTCCCCCCTTATTTCCTTATACGCCTTACTACGCATTTCATAAAACGTAGAATAAATATATCATGCTTCCCATCACGTAGGACTACGGGATTTTAAAGTTACCTACCGTTTATGGGCAAAGGGCAACTGAAGAAAGGGGGAAGAAAGTGGGAAGAAAGTGGGTTTTTGTTGTTTACCGCTTTATTCCAATACGCGATCTAAATGTCTTGTGTGGTAGTAACGTTGAACCACTGAAACCCCTAGTTATATTAACATCTATATTATAACTTAAGAGGGTCCTTCTCCACTCGCTTATCGTAAACATCGAAAATGGTTTAAAAGCTTGTTACTTCATTTAATGTAATCCAACGCGATGTTTGACGAAAAGGCAACGCAAAAAAAGAGAGATAACGCCTGGAAACTCTATTAGTATTCGGTAATTCTGAGATTTACTCGAAAATTTCACAAATCTTGCTCCAGGAAATAGCTGTTTTTTTAAACCCTTAAAAGTTTTTGGGAAAAGTTGGCGTCATTTAGAATCTTAATAAAATTTGCAAGGTCTCTAGAGGATTACTTTTTTGACTTTTTTACTTTTTAGGCAAATTATGAAGTGTCAAAGCTCATACAAAATAGGACATTTTCAGAGGTTTTTACTGGATTAGTTTTACACAAATTAATCCAGAAATAGATAGAAATTGGTTTCTTTAGAAACCTAGATAATATCTACAAGATACTGTGTTTCCAAAATATCTAATGAAAAATGTGTAATAACGTCATACCTAATCAGTTATGAGCGGTTGTATGAAAAACAGTGAAAATGTGAGTCATGATGCACCACCTTAAGGTTAGCTATTTTGTGGTGAGTAAAATCATCCAATGACAACCCCCGCTCTTTGGCGGAGCGGGAGATGATGTCAGACTCTTACTGACTAAAAATCCACCCCGTTTCTTCTAGCCTTCAAACCGGGGCTCGAGCTTTTCGGATAACCCTGGCCCCAGTAGGCTTCGACCTAGCTAGGCCCCTGCAGTTGCTGACAACTCCTTGAGGCGCGCGGGAACAGTGCGCGCCGCTAGGTAAAGCCTGGCCGGCATCAGACCCTAGCGTGAAAGGTAACCTCCACGGGGACACGGCGGTGCTCCACCCAAACTGGGCACACCTCCACTGTATGCTCCACCGTCTCCACTGGGCGGTCCACGCGATAGTGACACCTAAACGTTTTTTCCGCCTAAATCCGGTGTAAGAACCTCACGAAATTACCGAATCCGATGAGGAATGAGGGTCTGCGTCATGTGGAAGGTGAGCTTTTCAGCCACTCCTCATGGAGAGGACTTACTGCCAAAAGTGGTGTGCCCAGCACTAGGTTGCGACAGTCGCTGTCGCCATTTCACCATGAGAAAAGAGCTCTTTGTGAGGAACTTATCCCCACGATTATGGCATGCCCAGCACTGGGTTGCGACAGTCGTAGTCGCCATGTTGCCATGATGATTTCACAGTTCAAAGAAGAAAAATCTTTTTATAATAAAAAAAAATTAATTGAATTTGAGGACTTCCCTCGATTTCGCCACGAATCCATGATCAGATCCAAACTTGGTGACTATGGAACCATTTGGGAAGTATACCCTTTCCAAATAAAAAAATTTTTTTTCAAATCGGTTGGCAAGCGACGAAGTTATACGCGAACTAAGATCCGAATTGAGAACCTCCTCCTTTTTTAGAAGTCGGTAAAAAAGAAAAATGCTAACAATCACGTAAACACAGTGACTATTTGAAAATAAAGCCTAAACCCTACACTAATTAGACATGATTCAATAATTAATTTGTCCTATGTTGTCATTAAGACAGGTACATTTTGTGTTTGTAATGCGCAAATCGATTTCATAGAGGTATATTTTCGCGGGAAAAATGAGATTCAATATTTTCCGTGTAAATTAACGAGGACAAAATTACCCATTGCTGTATCAAAGTCACGTCCACCTGGCATACTCATATTTTTAGTTTTTTTGGGGTAGAAATTTATCACATAACTTCTGTAGCACCCATAGAAGTTGCCCGATATATCGATGTATCCAAGATTTGCGGAATCCATTCCAAATGTTACGGTTACCGTCGGCAGAGACGCCCCTGCTTGCATGTGTCGTGGATAATCTAAGAGGATTCAAGGTAGCATGGGTGCGTATGGATACACAGACAATCCTGAGCATCCACCACAACATTATAACTTCTCCTATTCTTGGTGGAGTAGGAGTGTGTCAGATCTTTACTGCCTAAGTAGCACCTGTGTTCTTTCAGTTGCTCTATATTCCAAGGCCACAGCAACTCTTCTCAAGGCCATAGTAAACTCCAAGACTTTGCAAGTCCTGTAGGGGGAATTCATTGATTACGTGAGTTGTTTAGGGGGAAGGGGTTGAGTTGAATCTCACCTAATCTTACTTTCGAAAAGAGTGGGGTTTAGGCAAATACTGTCTCACATTCGAAAAGACGGAGATTTTGGCAAGTACTGTGTAAATTACTTTTCGCAAAAAACTGGTTGGTCTAGTGGATAGTGGCCCTGACTGCTATGCAGGAGGTCATGGGTTCAATTCCCACCAAGGACAAATGTGTAATTTATCTATAATATGTATGTATTTAGAAATATATAAGTATGTTTATCAGTTGCCTAGTACCTATAACACAAGCTCTGCTTAGCTTGGGTCTAAACCGCGTTGTGTGATAGTTGTGGAATATATTAATTATTATTATTAAATTGCTACAACAGAGGCGATCAAGAATTATCTCACATAATTAACAATATGTTAAACAACATCGTTTTACTGAGAAGCGTCAATTTATTTTATTTATAACCGCACAATAGACAAATGTCCGCGGTGATGTAACCTCAGATAGATCGCCGGAAATGCCGCACAGTTTTAAAAGCAATGTCACTGGCTACACCATAATAAATATTGTTTTTAACCTATTTGTTTTAAGGAAAATTTTCAGAAATACTGGGTGTTGGTCCTATCGTTATTTAGGCATCCACTCATTACATCTACCGGTAGGACTTTTTGTTAAGGAACTTATCTGGGGAAAAACCACCCACTACTACCCCCACATAATCTAAACCAACTACCACACCACACTCACTCACACTCACACCACACTCACTCACTCAGTCACTCACTCACTCACCGTTACAACTAGCAACTAGATTATGTACCAAAATCCAGTTTAAAGAGGGTAAAAAAACTGCAAAAATGTTTGAAAAAGTTTCCAAGGCCCTGTAGCACAAGGGACAACTGACGGATCACTGGTAGGTTTTAGCCAATAACGTCTAACAACCTCACGCCATACTCTGAACAAGAAAATCTTCTAATGACATTTTTCGCTGTAGAGCCCAGCGGATTGAGAAAGCGTGTCAGACTTTTACGGGCAAAACCCACATTTATGTTCCTCCTTTGCTTTGCGTTTCAGGACCCCGAGTTTCATTTTCAGTCAACTATTGTCCCCAGTAGGCTTCGGCCCTGCTGCTGCAGGAGGCCCTACAGTTTTGTTAACATCTCTTTGAGACGTCGACTTGGGGTCGATCCGGAATATTCCTAGCCGAACGGCAAGCTGACTATTGCTTGTCATCCGCAAGCCCATGCCTACGGTAGCTGGTAGTCGAGGTCGGAGTCATGATGGCTAAGGCGTGATGAGGTCCGTACCCTCATGCATGAACCACTATAGATAAGGCAACCGTTGTTAACTAATTCATCATATTAATCAACATACAAGACACAGAATGAATTCTGCTGATATTTAATTTCGCAAAATGAAGATTGTCATTAGGCGAACACTAAGAAAAAAAAGGATAAAAAAAGGATTTTCCAAAATTTACTCCATAAGGTTGCGAAACAGGGGTCAAAAGTTTCATTCACCCGGTGCGGCAAAGCAAATTACAAATAAAATATGTACTTTTAAAATATCTACAATATAATTATGAAAATAAGTATCACAGCTATAGGTACCGTAATAAAACAATGTAATACCTTTTTTCCTGTCCATAATTAACTGTTATTATGGAATACTAAGATGACTCTCTTTGTTTTATGGTGGCGTGTTACAACATGCCATACCTACATAGGTACATGGTATTCTAATTGGCTCGAAGTACGTGTTTCGGTAAATACTGTATTACCTAAAAACCAGCTTTATAATGTTCCCACTACTGGGACTAAGGGCTCCTGTCTAGAAGAGAGAATGGGCGCCCAGTGCGGATTGGTGGATAAAATAATAATATACCACTATCACACAACGCCGTCTAGTCCCAAGCTAAGCAGAGCTTGTGTTATGGGTACTGAACAACTGATAAACATACTAATATATTTCTAAATACATACATAATATCTAAGGTAAATTACACCCAGACACAGAACAAATGATCATGCTCATCACATAAACATTTATTCTAGGTGGGAATCGAACCCACGACCTCCGGCATAGCAGTCAGGGCCACTAACCACTAGACCAACAGGCTAGTCAACATATCACATTTCTTGGAAATTTTAGTCCTAGGTCAAGCCAGTTTCCCTACGATGTTTTCCGTCACCGTTTTGAGAACAGAAATGATGAAATAAATTTCCCTCATTCAGCCCCATTTCTTCATCCTGTTTCACGCATCCATCAGATTCCCGCGACCCTGACCACCTGGTCCACCTTGTTCAAATTCAACGCAGGCATAATATATTTTTTACGATCTACCCACATAATTTTAGGGGAATACCTTTTTTATCCTCTGGTCTAGATTATTCCAGATAAGTATATACAAACATGTCTGTCCGTACAATCCTTTGTTTAGATTTTATCAAAGCTGCCTGATATCCATCTGATAATACGTTCAATGTCGTAGTAACCTACAAATGAGGAGTACCTACAGCTAGAACTACATTAGACCGACGCACACGTGTAACACGCCTGATACGTACGTAGAACGACGCACGTCGCGTGGCGAGAATCGAGTGTAGCTCTACAAGTCTAGTTTCCATATAAAATGTATGGAGACCGACGTGCCCAGATCAGCGTGTATGTCACACGTATGTGCAGTTTATTTTCTTAGTACTGTTAATCTTCCTTTCATAATTATTACTATTGATACAGTTGAAGTTAGCACTATATGCCTTGCTTCCGAGATAGCGGTGTAAAGTTCCATGGGCTCCAATTTTATACGTTCAGGAGCGTTAACACCTCACTACGTACTAAAGACCTCATCCTCATCCCATGGTGATATGGAACGAGGTTTTTGGACGCAACCCAGCATTAGTCCAGGGCAGCAGAAGTCACATTGCATCCGCAGCCCCCATTAAAGTCTGATAGACTCCTTCGTCCGTCTCATGACGAAAGACATCCATGAGGATGTCCACACCGAAAAAAGTATTCCTTGCGTATGTCGAAAATGTATGGAGACTGACGCGTACAGATCAGTGTGTATTTCACACGTTTGTGCAGTGTAGCTCTACCTTAAAGTTAGAACTACATTAAACCGACGCACACGTGTAACACGCCTGATTTGTACGTAGAACGACGTCGTGTGACGTGGATCAAGTGTAGTTCTACAGGTCTAGTTTCCATATAAAATGTATTAAAACCTACCTACCTGAACGATTCTAAAGGTAGAACTACACTCGCACACGTGTACCACACACGCCGATCTGGGCGTATCAGCCTATTTCCCAAATAGGCTAAATAAAAAAAATAAGACCATAATTCAACTGAAATATTATGAAATAATGCGACACTAAAATATCTAACCATTTTATGAACTAAAAAACTTTCCTTAAAGTTATTATCTATTTGCAATACCGGATAAATTAAAAACATAATTAGTGGATTTTTTTTACCGGATAAATTAAATACATAATCTGACCTGAATTCAGTTAGCCTATTCCCCGTAGAATAAAACCTAGGTAAGCATGTTTTCCTTCTAAAATAAATATTAATATTACAAGTAAAATGCAGTAAGCGGCCCCAATGAAGTCCCATTTGGTCGATGATGTTATTAATACCATAATTGAATGATTTTATGACATCAATCAATTATATTCAAACGTTATATACCTACAACTACCAACATCACTTATACAGGTATCTTTTTATGTTGTTTATATTTCTATCTTAATTATTGTATACTAGCTTTAGCCAGCGGCTTCGCCCGCGTACATAAAATATAGCCTATGTCACTCAGGAATAAAGCAACTTTCTATCGTGGTATCGGTAAATTTTAGCAATCGGACCAGTACTTCCAGAGATTACCCCCTACATACAAACATACAAAATTACAAACTTACAAATTTTACCTCTTTTTAATATTAGTATAGATTGACTTGTACTCTATTAATCTTTACAGAGGTGTAAGGGACAGCCCTCCGGAAACTTTAAGGGCTTGCTCGGTAGACGGAACTGAAAAACCTTCCACAAAATGATTTTTCAGGGAACAAAAAAATATCGGCCTCTCCATACAAACTGTCCAATCAAGTTTATAATGTTGTATGGTGAGGGTGATTTTGTTTTCGTTTCCTGAAAAAAAATCTTGTGGAAGATTGTTCAGTTTCGTCTACCGAGCAAGTCGTTAAAGTTTGCGGAGGGCTGTCTCTTACACCTTGTATAGGAACATATAAAATTGAAGGAGTATCATTATCATCACCATCTCAGCCAAAAGACGTCCCCTTTATCTCGGGAACGCGTAGAGCTGAAATTAAAACCGTACAGTCTGCGGCCCATTGAAGCTGTAAACAAATCAGACTTTTGAGTTAACGAAAAAAAAAAAATACCATTGTGTCGCAAAAAAAATTAAAATAAAGCAAGTTTTTATAGCACAAGTATAGCCTCCCGTCCGTTAATAAAACTCCAGGCGATTTCTGTCAAAACACGCGTGTCTGGTGGGAATCTCCTGGAGATTTCGTGGATCGGTTCGGATTAAATGCCAAATATTGCCTGTCTAGAGTATACCTTTCTTACTCTAACTTACACAGACTGTAGGTGAAAGAATGAGAAAGGCATAAAACATCACATGCTAAACATTCAACAACATTTGTTATCGGAATGTTTTTCTGTTGTTTTGTTCGGTGTACGGGTTGACTACCTGAGCCGTGTTTTTGTTCAGCTTGCAGATGAAAAATATGTATAGAAATGTGTGTTCTTTTACTTGATTCTAATTAGATTTGCCAGAATAAAAAAATAAAAAAAAATATATATTAGAAAAACTATTCACTAAAAAGTGCGTTGTGCCATATTTTTCGGAAATCGAGCACTTCACGCTTTTTTCACCATAATATTTTTCGTTATTTTTTTTTTTGATAGTTTTTTCTAAACTAGATTTATTTTTCAATTCGGAAAATCTTCCGAGACTCCATTCAGGAATTGACCTGTTTTCATAGGTAATCTTTCATAGATATACGGATCCCTCAGTGCGCGAGTCCGAGTCGCGCTTGCCCGGTTTTTTATCTAAAGCATATTCGATACCTATATCAAGCTTGGTTTCTCTATCTATTTGTTTGGCTAATCTCCGAAACTGCTAGACCAATTTTGAAGGAAATTTTATTGACAGACAGCTGAAGGCCTCCTACAAGGTGAACCGATGACCCGGTGAAGGTTGCGGGAACCCAATGGATGCAGGATGCACAGGATTGTTCATTGTGGCGACACTTGGGGAGGCCTATGTCCAACAGTGGACGTCTATCGGCTGAAATGATGATGATGTGATGATAAAAGAAAGAAAGAAACATGTTATTTGGCATAAAAAAGCGCCGATTTGAGATCATTGAGATATTGTTATTATTACTAATTTTTTTATTTTTTTTTATTTGATAATGAGGAACTCAAGCTACTATTCATTTTCCCGCGGTATCGGAGCATAATTGACAAGGGGAAATATACGCAATAATGAGGCCAGGAGAATGAGGTTGCCAGGTAAATTATGTTACCAGAAAATTGATGTTTGTTCAGCATACGTGATCAACGGAGAGTAGACAAGATGTCAAGCTAACTGAAGCGTAGGGGAAGTAATGAGGAATTCCATTTAATTACAAAACTAGCTTTTCGCCCGCGGCTTCACCCGCGTGGACTACAATTTATATCGCGCGGGGAGAGACCCGTGCTCAGCAGTGGAATTATAGGTAGCCTATGTGTTATTCCAGTATCTCTTCTACCTACCTACCAAATTTGATCTAAATCCGTTCAGTAGTTTTTGCGTGAAAGCGTAACAGACAGACAGACAGAGTTACTTTCGCAATTAATATATTAGTAGGGATATAACTGGAATATATAAAACATATTATTCACACCCTTATACACTCCAATTATTAGATAATTAGGTTACAATCTTAATTTAAGCGTTTTTTTTTTTTGTCGATGTGGAAAATCATAATTTTTTTTTACGAGTATGTTAAGATGTATTTTTTAAGAAATTAGTTTCACGGGTATTCAAGCTAGTTGAGAAAACTGGGAGATAATGAATTATCCTAATAAAAAATTAAAATATTAAAAATCAATTGCTTGCAATACTTGTGTTGTTATGGGTTGCTCGCCGTCCGACCGTTCGGTATCCGTCCGACCGTTCGGTAACCGTCCGGACCGAGCCCAAGTCGTCCATGTCGCGTAGTGTTTCACGCGCGCCTCAAGGAGCTGTCAGCAAACCGTAGGGACCGAACAGTGTGGAAGCCTACTGGAGCCAGGGTTAGTTTCGAAAGATAGCTCGAGCCCCGGTATGAAGGCTTGAAGGAACGGGGCGGATTTTTAGTCAGTAAGAGTCTGATACTATCTCCCGCTCCGCCCAAGAGCAGGGGTTATCATTACATGATTTTCCTACCATAAAAAAGCTGGGTCGAAGCCTACTGGGACCAGGGTTAGCTCCAAAAGGTAGCTTAACTTCGGTATGGAAGGCAAGAAGGAACGGAGTGGGTTTTTTAGTCAGTGAGAATCTGACACTATCTACTGCACCGCCCAATGGCGGAAGATCCACCAAAAAAAAAACGCCCTCGCGCTCCGCCCTAGAACGGGAGAAGTCATTGGAATATTTCCTATCTTAAAAAAGCCTAGAATTAGTAATCAAAATAGCTGTTACTTATACTAAAAACTACTCAAATAACACGAGTGTTATGTGGGTGAGATGACCTAGTCATGACGTCATAACTGCTTTATGTACTTTTTCACCCAAATTATCGCCAAGTCAATGTCCGAAGCTTCCGTTAACATGCGAATGTTATATAAATACCTATATGTACGGAGCTTCGGTATCGAATTCACGTTTTTTATAACTGTGAGAGCATGATCGATAAGAATTGGACGGTTCTATTTAAACAGCTTTACTGTTTGTTTTCACTTGGGGGAGGCCTATGTCCAACAGTGGACGTCTTTCGGCTGAAATGGTGATGATGATGATGACTGTTTGTTACTTTTGTTTAGAGCAATGATGGCCGAGTGGTGGAGGTTTTTTTTTCGGTGGATAAAAATCATACAAATGACATCCCCCTCCCATGGGCGAAGCGGGGAATAGTGTCAGACTCCTACTGACCAAAAACTACTGACCCACCCCGTTCCTTGTTTCCTTTCACACCGGGGCCGAGCCTTCCTTTCGGAACTAAACCCTGGACCCAGTAGGCTTCGACCCAGCGGGGCTGTTGCTGACAACTCCTTGAGGCGCTGGAACAGTGCGCGCCTTCGACGACTTGGGCCCGATCCGGACAGTTACCGGAAGGTCAGACAGCAAGCTACCCATTACTCGTCGTCCGCCGTAGCTAAGCTGTGAACTATATGACCGTTTCCACTGCTACAAAGCTATGTAGCGGTGCGAGTAACATGTGCTATGAAGATGCGTCGCCTAAAAGTAGCTGCGGGAGGAGGATGTGCAGCTCGAGCTATGCGATGTATCGATAGTAGGGATAGCACGCATCCATAGCACACATCCATAGTACGCCTCCATAGCAGTATAGCACTCCTCAAATACAATAAAAATTTAAGGGGTCATCCAATACAACAAACACGATTTTTTTGCCGTATTTTCCTAAGGACGGTACGGAACCCATCGTGTGCGAGCCAACTCGCACTTGGCAAGTTTGTTTTTGTTGCTACACATCATCATCATCATCATTATTCCATCCGACAGACGTCCACTGCACATAGGCCTCCCCCAAGTGTCGCCACAACGATCGATCCTGCGCGTACCGCATCCATCGGATTCCCGCAACCTTCACCAGGTCATCGGTCCACCTTGTAGGAGGCCTTCAGACGCTGCATCTTCCAGTACGATGTCGCTACTCCAGAACCTTTCGGCCCCAACGGCCATCTGTTCTGCGAGCAATAGTGCCCATTGCCACTTAAGTTTGGCGATTCTTCGTGCTATGTCGCTACCCACCTCCAAAAAAAGAATTCATGGCCGTATCAGGTACATTACAAAATATAAAATTCAATTGTCATGACAACTATAAAAATCTTTATGTAACAAAGACGTAACATTCAAGATAAATATGGCACTATCCAAAAATATTCTATTATATCAATATCAGGCGTTTCGATACATTATATGGGTCACGATTATTACAGCCAATCAACATTCGTTTATCAGGAACGTTACAAATATTTGCATGCGTTCGCGCATATAAAAAAAACCCGAGTTTTTATCGACAAACGTATTAAAAATCGTAAACATACATGTGACATAATTGTACTAAAAATAAATCGTAATTATTATTTGTGGCGATAAGATATGTACTGCGTATCGTCACCTTTGTACTTTAATATCAACATTAAAAAAAAACCTTGGTTTTTCTGGGATTTCTTGCTCTTACAAACATCAACACCTTATTGTTTTTAGGAGTTAATTTACAAACATCAACACCAGGAGGAGTTAATTTCCCAAAAATCCTTACTTCTTATCTCTTCTTGAGATTATATGTCTGCACTCTATTTGGTGCGTCATCATAATATCAGCTACCAGACGTCCACTGTCCGACATATACTTCCCCAAGTATCACAACAACGAACGGTTCTGTGCGTCTCGCATCCATCGGATACACACGACCCTCACCAGGTCATGAATTCAACGTCTGGTGCGCAGTTGCCACTCCAGAACCTCTCGACTTCATCCACCATCTGTTCTGTGAGCAATGTGCCCTACCCACTGACACTTAAGTTTGGCAATTCTTCAGGCTATATCGACCACCTTAGTACATTCTGTGTGCAGGTTTCCATCATTGCAAACCAGTTTTCCCTGTCCTGGTTACCCGCATCCAACTGCTGTAACCAGGTTACATGTCCACAGGTTCCTTTGGGAACCCTTCCAATGCTGCATCTTCGGATACGCGGTCACCACTCCAGAACTTATCAGTCCCACCGACCATCTGTGCAAACCTTTACCCTGATCACTTTTCGACTTCAAAAGGCATCTGGGGCTTTGGAGACGAGACGAGGTAGAGTGGGATTTTTGCCACACTAAAACCGGCTATCAACATCAGCACATGTATGAGCAATGGTGGCCTAGCATTAAGAGCTCTGCTATACAAGTTGTAGTTTGTGAGTTTAAACCCCGTAGCTCCAGAAAGGTTTTATGAGAGGTAACGGTGTTCCCACCCTTATAAGCCAGAATCAGCCTTATATTGTTACCATTGCTAGGAGTCAGGCTGCCTGTCTAAGAGAAGGAATAGGCCGTAATCCACCACGCGAGCCCAGTACGGGTTGGTAAATGTCACAATCTTTGAATATAGGGTTCTAGGACATGCCGGTTTTCTGTTTAAGATAGGAAATGGGCTGTAATCCACCATGTGCCCTGTGCAGGTTGGTACATGTCATATTTATGGTTCTAGGACATGCTGGTTTTCTGTCTAAGAGAGGAATAGGCTGTAACCCACTACCACAGGTTGGTAAATATCACACATCTTTAAATATATGGTACTAGGACATGCTGGTTTTCTGTCTAAGAGAGCGAATGGGCCATCCACCACATGGGCCTAGTGCAGGTTGATAAATGGCACACATCTCTGAATATTTCTAGGACATACCAGTTTTCTGTTTATGAAAGAGTATGGGCTGTAATCCACCACGTGGGTCCAATTCAGGTTGGTAAATATCACACATCTTTGAATATATGGTTCTAGGATATGTTTACATTTCGATGTTTTCCTGCACCATTTTAAGAGCAGTCGTGATGAAATAAATTACACAAAATAAAGCTATCTGGGTTTACGTTTAACGTGAATACCAATGACAAAAATATTTTGTTAACAATAACTAGAATTCTCTTCATGAATTTCAGGAAATAATTTCGTTCTTTGTTATCGTTGTTACGTATTCTTATCGGTTTCAAGGCAGAATCATTGATTGCCGTTGCCCTAGATTCGTTTCAGCTCAGAAATAAAACGGTATTATTTATTGCATGAAGGTTTTATAGTTTAATGATCGTATTGTTTTCTTTCGAACAATTTTTCGTTTTTCAAAAATAAACATAAATATTGTAATTTTTTGAGGTGGGTTTTGTGGTGGGCAGCGAGAGGTCACTCCAGACTTTTACTGACTACAAATTATAGTGTGTTCTTCAGTAGCCCTTTGCGTTCCAGGACCTTAAGTTTGGACGCCGAGCCATGGGTAGCTCGCTGTCCGATCATCCGGTAACTGTCCGGACCGAGCCCAAGACGTCGACGGCGCACTGTTCCCGCGCGCCTCAACGAGTTGTCAGCTACAGGAGGGGCCCAGCTGGGTCGAAGCCTGCTAGGGCCAGAGTTATCTGAAAGGAAACTTGAGCCCCGATATAAAGGCTAGAGGGAACGGGGTGGGGTTTTTAGTCAGTAAGAGTCTGTTACTATCTCCCGCTCCGCCCAAGAGGCGAAGGGGTTGTCATATGATGATTTTCCCCATCGAAGAAAAAAAAAAAGGACCTTAAGTTTCCTTTTCATAAACCGACCTTAGCAGGCATCAGTCACATGGCATATTATGGGCGATTTAGGACCACTGTAAGTCTTTCAAACGTTCCCGCGAATAAATATTGACATAGAAATTTTTCAGGCATTTTATTTATGTTTGTTTCACATTTTCTACGCACTGTTTTTTTTTATTCTCTGCTTGATGGGTCTGCTTCTAAAAGGAAGACTCGGCCTTAGTATGAAAAGCAAAAAAGGAACAGGAATTGGTTTTTAGTCAGTAAATGTCTGACACGCCCTCGCGCGTCACCCACGAGCGGGGCATGGAATTTTCCACCCTAAAACAAAAAGTGGAGAAAAACAATTTACTAAAACAGTCCTTGCCTGTTCGAGTAACTTCTTACTGTTAATGAGTTGTACCTTCCATCATCAAAATACACAAGATACTTCATAAAATACGCGAAAAACAATAAGTAAGCCTATAAAATTTGAGGGTTGATCTCGATTCGCATCATCATCCATCGTCGACCGCATCGTCGCTTTCCATCAGGTGAGATAGCGGTCAAGCGCAAACCTATCAATAATAAAAAAATAAATCAGATCCTAATTTGGAGACAATGGGACTATCTCAGAAAATTTCGAACAAAAAAAGAATTTAGAAAATCCGTTCTTATTTTGCGGAGTATTCGATGAACAAACATACAAAAAAAAAAACATACAAACAGCCGAACATAGTACCTCCTCCTTTTTGTGAAGTCGGTAAAAAAGGTTAGGGGAGTCGAATATCAGAACTTAGTCTAGTACAGTCATCTAAACACTTTCCAACTTTCTATATACTTATTGTTTTCTATATACTTAGTTAATGACAAATTGTTGCAAATAAAGTTCTCAGAAAAGTACATTTCAGCCGATGACACACACACAAACTGTCGTACATAAATGTGTAACGAGTAACGCTAATTTATCAATCGACATTGCATAAGATTACTCCAATGTCATTGCTTATCGAACACGCTCAAGGTACCACGTTTGTATTATATACTCGTATGTACTACTTATATAACGTCCTTCAAAATGTACCTGTTTTTGTGCAAAATCGTCAAATTGTAGCAGATGTTGGGCATCGCCGTGCCCTCGAGGAGGCGATCGGCGGCGAAGACCTCTCGCGCCGGGCCTTGGTTCAGGCCATGGTACCCGGAGGGAAGAGGAGTGGCAGGCGGTCGCCCCTTCTGCGAAGCAGTAATGCTAGCAAAGGAGGAGGCCAACCGCATCAGACAACGGTGCTCTCGCCGCCGCCGAAATTCCGATCCCGATTTCCGGTCACCATAGACTAGATAGATAGAAAGATAGAGCCGGCGACGAGGTAGACCCAGAACGAGATGGCGTGACGATTTGGACTCCTACCTTAAGGATTGACCAGAAGTGGCTAAGGACAGAAAAGAGTGGAATAACGGAAGGGAGGCCTTTGCCCTGCAGTGGGACACAACGGGCTCATAATAATATGGTAGTATGTAGTACAAATAAAACATTTTGAACTCTGTCACTATTCAATGACAAATATCTCATCCAATCTTAGTAGGTGAGTCAAATACTATAATTGGTTAGTTCATCATCGGATCAAGATGAACATACATATTAAGGCAATTGCAGTCAAATAATTACCACCTGCGACCATATAATATTGGCGTCATTCAGTATAAATGTAATCTAATTATATGATAATTCAGAATTTCAGCCAAAAACACATCCGGCCAAAGGCCTCCATCAAGTGTCGCTAGAACGACCGGTCTTCTACGTCTCGTATCCATCGGGCTCCCACGACCCTTACTAGGTCATCGGTCCACCTTTTTAGAGATCTTCCAATGCTGCATCTTCCGGTACGTGGTCACCACTACAGAACTTTTCGGCCCCATCGACCAATATACTAGGCTAGTACGTTCTGCGAGTAATATACTATGCTAATAAATTAATAAATGCTTACTAATAATAAGTCTGCAGAATTTAGAACAACGTCAGATTTTCCATAACCATCCTAAGCAATTTTATTTTTACACTTTTATCATCTACATAATATAAAAATCGATCTGCCATCTTAGATCAATAAGATCATTAAGAGTTACCGCAACACGATTTTGTCTTCCATTATGTCCTGTCTAGAGTCACGCTTACCTAACCCCCTTTTCTTTCATACCACTCCTCACACAACCCATCCATGTTTTCTTTGGCCTCCCTCTCCATCCATCCACATGTATACTCATAATTATTTTAGTAACATTTGTTTCATACCTCTTCACATGACCATG
Source organism: Mythimna lalbum (assembly GCA_949319445.1). NCBI lineage: Eukaryota > Metazoa > Arthropoda > Insecta > Lepidoptera > Noctuidae > Mythimna > Mythimna lalbum. The sequence continues at coordinate 10,454,939 of OX439371.1, read as the reverse complement.
CCAAGACGAACAATTCCCTTTCAACTTTTCAGTCGCTGGCGCCATTTTCCAATTCCTTCTAATCCGCCATCTTGGATCTAGTCTCCCAATGCCTCTAGAAGCCCTATCACGAGTGGTTAACGCGAGCCAATTGACGACCTAAAGTGAACTGTCAACTCAAAAACAACCACAAGGATTTATTTTAAAAATTTTTGTACCATGTTTATTATATGGGATACAAAAACAGTATTTGAATAAAAAAAAGGTATTTCTTTTTTCAGGGGTGTTCCCAAATTGGCACAGTAGTGGTGGTAGTGATAATTTTTGAAACAAGGTTTTTCAATACACAGGGTTTCTTGCATTTTTTGCGGCTAACTATGAAAAATTAAACAGCGTAAATATTCGCTTTGTGTTCCCAAATTGGAACGGCGAACAAAAATGGTTTAAAGGGGTGAAGTTATAGTAGTTATATAGTTCCATACCTCTTTGTCGCTCGCACGTCTTTTTTTTATGGTGGGAAAAATCACCCAATGACAACCCCCGCTCTTGAGCGGAGCGGGAGATAGTGTCAGACTCTTACTGACTAAAAACCCACCCCATTACTTCTAGCCTTCATACCGGGGCTCGAGCTCCTTTTCGGATAACCCTGGCCCCAGTAGGCTTCGACCCAGCTTGGCCCCTGCTGTTGCTGACAACCCCTTGAGGCGAGCAGGTACAGTGCGCGCCGTCGACGTCTTGGGCTCGGTCCGGACAGTTACCGGACGGTCGGACAACGAGCTACCCTTAACTCGCCGTCCGCAAGCCCGCTCACTCGCGCGCCTGTCATTTCGACACGTCACCGCACCAGAACATTCTAATCTAAGTCACAATGACATTTCAACTAACAAAGATCTACAATAAAAGAAATTGACGCACACAAAACGTTACTACTTTTGAACAAAACATTTTTCATCGTATTGTATTATAATATCTAATGAGCATTCCGATCTCCGAACATAATATGAACTGAAACAAATACCGTGGCATGCAAACAGCATACAAATGGATATTTAGTAAACTATTATTTCTATTGTCTATTGAGCTTGACCTGTCAACATTGTTGTTTGTTTATCATTGTTGATACTAGACTCAACCCTGTTGTATAAGCCCTCGTAGGGACTTATTCAAGTCCTATTACAGGGCATTGCGTTACTATGAAGTTGTAATGGTGAGATGTGAGTTGTGAGAGCAACGCAGGGACGCGAAACTAGTGAGGTGGGTCGGTGAAAGTTTGTAATTGGATTGGGAAACTTGTGTGGGTTTAGGAAAATTTTAGAGCTCGGCGAGTATCAAAGTCGAGGTTGAATAATCGAGTTTGCAGCTATCGTTTGTAAATGTTGAGCTTTCCAAAAAAAAATTTATATCATCATCATCATTTCAGCCGATATACATCCACTGTTGGACATAGGCCTCCCCCAAGTGTCTCCACAAAGAACGATTCTGTGCGTCTCGCATCCTCCATCCATAATTATAATCTTAATTATATAAGTATAATATAATATAAATTATAATTATAATTCTACTGTGTTGTCAGCTGTCTCCTCCTAAACAGCTCGACCGATTTGGATGACACTTTGTGTGTGTATTTAAGTGGGTCCCTGGACGCTCGAAAAATATAATTAGGCCCGGTAGGTGGCGCTGCATTCGGAACCTCAATTTTTTTTTCTGGCTAGAAGTCATCTTTCCTACAGAACAATGTCTGTCGGGACCACTAGTAGGCATAATTAGATTCTTAGGATAGCGTAGTTTTCATCTGTCTAGAACATTATAAAGGAAAAAATTACTTATTTATGCAATTAAAATGACGATGATTTCTGTCTTTCATTATTTGTCACACAAAAATAATGCGACATTTATTGAATCGTAATACAATATGTAGGTAATAACACCACTCATAATGATACTATTAAAAATTATTTCCCCTATTCCATGAAAGAGTGGTATCATAACAAAATAACAAAAATGACTCACCAATCGTAATAATTCAAAAAAAAAATCTCCCATAGACCATTTCCAAGAATACCAACCTAACATTCGCGAACTAGCATTCGACATTATGACGTCACTTTTCTAACATGGCGCCGAAACAGCAAATGACATAACAGAAACAGGTATTTTTATTATTATGTAAGATTAATTGATAGTCGTTCACGTGATTTTAATAGGTTCTGCTATTATCACGATTATTAAATTATGTTTCCTTGAATCTTATTAATTTGTTTACGTGTTGGTTAGATAAAGCGAATTAAATCAGATAGATAATATCGGAGGACGGTCGCGTTTGTTTTGGCGTTCATATGAAGGTCGATTGTGTTTTTTTGCACAAGGATATTTAATTTTGTTTTGGATGATAACGTTAGAAGTGTCAGAATCTAGCTCTTTGTGGGTTATGGCTGAGTATCAGGCGTGGCTAATAGGGTCAACTCAGGGTTTATATTATCTTATATCATCATCATCTTCCTGCCCTTGTCCCGTTTTATTTGGGGTCGACGCAACACGATTTTTTCTTCCATTCTGTCCTCTCCCTCGTCATGTTTCTTTCATATCACTTCTCACACAATCCATCCATCTTTTCTTTATTCATCATAATTTCAGCCGAAAGAAAACTGGACAGAGGCACAAGTGTCGCCACAATGACCGGTCTTGTGCGTCTCATAAACTTGACTTGCACCCAACTCTGCTTATAGTCTAGCTAAAGCAAGATAAATAATCTTAAATCAGTCTAGCTATACTAAAATCAAAAAGGTTTCTTTTCCCTCGCGATTACTGTTCGAATGCTGGGCAAAGGCCTCCCCCTAGTCCCTTTAGACATTCACCTCGCGCGCTGTCTCGAAGGAGAACCATTATTATATATTAAATTACTTCCTTTTGCAAGCGGCTTCGCCCGCGTGAAAGTAGTATCTCTAAAAAAAATTTGGATCCCCGTTTCAGCCCTATAGAATTTTTCAAAATTGGGATGAATTTTGGAAACCCCTCTCTGAGTGCTCGCGTCATAAGAGGTAACTTTGTGCAAAATATCACGTTCCTCGTTCCAGTAGTTTTGTTTGCGCGTAGATTCTGTCTAAAAAGTCAAACGATTTGGGTAATTATTAGGATAAAATGAAATCTGATGTAGTCAACACTGGTTCAGTAATCAAGGTTGATTAAGAGATCTTGATCATTGTTTACTAATAGAAGAACCTTAAAAAAGTATCGAATATAAGTATTATTTAAATGATTAAATATTATACAAAATTCCCAAGTCCTTTGACTTTTTAGACAGACTATAATTATGTCAGTCAGTTTTTCATTTTATTATACATATAGATAGATTAAGTATTTAACCCTCCAGGTTCGCAGGTCCGCAGCCCTGGAACGTAACTGGAATAACAGACTAGTCGCTCCACCCAAAGTGAAGGAAGTCATTCGTTGAGTTCCCAGCCTAAAATAAAGTATTCAGCCTTACCTCGGACTTACTAAGTTATGTGACCTTTAAAAACTCATCTCGTTCCCAGAAATTAAAAAAAAAGTTCTACTATTTTCCTCTTCGAAAACTGAATGAATATACCGCCATTAATTCTTACATCAGTCTAGGGTTAGCACTGTCATACAAATTCCTCTAAATGACTAAACCTACATTTTACATGAAAAAAAAAAGTTTACATGAATTAGTTGCCAATACCGCGAATAAAACTATAGTATGAATGAAAAGTTGCCGTTGCAAATATATAAGGTAAACCTAATGTATTACTGCTTTCGTTGTGGTTTTTTGTAGGTAAATAATAAACTTATGAATGGGCATTCTTGATGGGTCGTGTCATAAGTATTATTGACGTCCTTTCGACCTTTCGCCGAACATTTTTATTAAGAGGTCACTGACTAATTAGACCATGATGCAATTTACTTAAGAATAAGAATACCATTTACTGTAGTAAAATTTACATATGTACATAAAAAAACTTAAACTACTTATACTAAAACCTAAATATATAGGTAGGTTTTTTTTCATTTTAGGTTTTTTTTTATTGCACTTTTTGATATCATGATTTTTCCGATTTTTAACCGACTTCTAAAAAAGGAGGAGGTTGTCAATTCAAATGTTTGTATTTTTTTTGTTTGTTCGCGCATAACTTCGTCGCTTGCCAACCGATTTGAAAAAAAAAAATTTTTGTTGGAAAGGGTATATATACTTCCCGAATGGTGATTCACCAAGTTGGGATCTGACGATGGAATCTTGGCAAAATCGAGGGAACTCCGAAAATTCAATGCAATATTTTAGTGAAGTCGGTTTGTTGTATTTATAAAAAGGTTTTTAATTCCTAGTACCATGAAAGTAAATTTGCATATCTACACAAGACACCCAGACACGGAACAACAATATGATGCCATACAAATATTTGTTCTGTTCGGGAATCGAACACAGTAGGCAGCAGCCAATCTTACAACTATTTCGCAAACTGTGCCTTTAAAACTATTCTCTCATATCTATTAGTTTTATAAAATAGTATTATTACTGGCATTTCATTTGTTTGTCTAAAAAATCTACATAGTTAAAAAAAGCTTCACTAACTATAATTTTTATGATGCTCTAAATAATATCAATAAAAAAAAAATAGGTTCTTCATACCTAGAGGTATCCGAAAATACATTTTGATAGTTATGATTATAGTTTTTTTTACAAAAAAAAAAATGAAAAAATGATTACTTTTTTCGACTAGATATTATTATGACATGAAAAACCCTTTTATGCATAAAAATTCCTCTCTCATTTAAGTGCAAGATATTGTTTTTTATCGAATGTGAAAACTTTAAGTACGTTATTTTTGTTTCGAATAAAAGTTGATATTCTTTAATAAAAGCTAAAGTTCTTCCTCAGTTTTTAAAATGACTAGGATAATCTAATGTTTTTAAATTAAAAAAACTTCGATTTAAAAAAATATCTTGCACTAATTACAGTTCTATCGTAAAAAAAAAATAATCATAAATGGAGCTTGCAAAAACATCATAAACTTTATCCTCAAAAATTAAAAAAAAAACAAATATTCATGACTCCTAAACTTTCCAAAGTCGCATAATGACATGCCAAACACGAGGAGTGTATTTTTATTTATTGACGTCCTTACTTGGACCATCCTGTACCTACAGAAAAACAAAAAAAAAAACTTACAAGTCAAAGTCAAAAGTCAAAATATTTTATTTCACATAGGCCTACATGGGCACTTATAAAACGTCAGAAGCTAGTGCAAATTGGTCGTTTCCTATGGAGAAGAACCGGCAAGAAACGCCATACTTAACTAATTATATAAACTAATTAATTCATTAAACCCCAAGCGAGCGCCGGCGTTTGCGCACCCATTGTCTTTCTATTGTGTCTCTAATTATCACGATTGAAAGGTTAAAACTAATCTAAAATATAATTAAAAGTAACCTAAAGATACAGAGGAAAGACGACTACTACTGGAGATAGGCCTCCCCCAATTGCTCCTACGTCAGCGGACCCCTTGCTTCTCACATGGATGATTTCCGCGACCTTCACCAAGTCCACTTAACGTTTAATTGCTTTTTACTACTTTCATAGTTCAATATGACAATGAACAAACATGATTCTAGAAAATAGTAAAATGGATTTAAAAAAAAAAAAATCCAAAAAAAAATTATAATTTTGGTGTCTTCAAGGCTAGAGTGAATAGGCTGTTAATAAACTAGTGCGATTCACCATCAACGATTGGATCACTGCTTACCATCAGGTGGGATCGCAGACAAGCATAAGTTAAATATCATTTAAAAAAATATACACATAAGTAATAAAAAACTTTCTGTCCTACTCTCACAAAAGAAAAAACATAAAATATCGCAAATAAAATCTAATTTAATTGAATTATAACAGCTAAAATATCTTTACAAATGTTCTACAGTTGAATCCAACTCAGTATAAACCAAACAATCCGAAACGCACATGCTTTAGCAAACAAATATAGACTTGACGAACCACCAGCGCCATCTAGTAGCCGCGAACCGTAAACTTAGCGCAACTTTTTGTTTTCGTGAAAATTAATATGTAAACAAGAAAACTAAGTTGTTATTGTGTTTTTTATTAATAAAATAGGTTGTATTTTTAATTATTTACGTATATAAAGTTAAAATCACGTATTTCGCAGTTATTTAGTGTTAAAAGTGAATGTCTTGAAATCAATGACTATAATTTTATTGTAGCTAAAATTTTAATATAGTTTCGGTAATTTAAGTTTATGGGATATTACGAATCGAAAAAAAATGTGTTTTGCCAAATATTTGAAACACATGGTATAGAGTTTTTTTTCGGAACTCCGCATCTAATTGAATCGAGGGAAAGATAACACAAAGCATAAACATTCTTAATACTTTTATAAATATTTAACCAGCAATGTTATTATCGTTACCCAAGTAAGTAGGTATTACTTAGTTATGAAATTAATTGTTTATATTCTATTTAGGAAAATAAAATCAACATCTTTATAGTAAACTCTCTTATCTTGGCTTAATTAGTTTATGAATATAAAAATTGGTTAGCAACCTGGAAATAGCTTGTGTACTTTTTTTTGTTGTTGATAGGCTCACTCTTGACCAATATCTTTCCACGGAAAGCGACGATGTGGTCGACGATGGAGCGCGCTTGCCTAGAAGTAACCTATTCACTCTTGACTTAATTCATGAATCTCCAAGCGACCACCGGTGGCCGCGCATCTATTGTCTTACTATTGTGTCTCTAATTGACGGTATCTGAAGGGTTAAAGATTCCCGGGTTGTAGCTATCAGGAAACACAGACTTAAGTTCATATATATATATTTTTTTTATAATTTATAGGCTCGCGTTTGACCACTATGTCACCTAATGGTAAGCGATGATGTGGCCGTCGATGTTACACGCTGTCCTAGATTCACTCTTGACTTAAAGACTTCTAGGTTATACCTAGTTATATATTTTAAACAATAAAAAAAGAAGTCGACATTTGAAAACTGGAAGTGACTATTTTTTCAGTCAGAAAATATAAGAAACAGGATAATTCATAGACAAAAAATCTAGTACCTAATATCGTAAGCAAGCAAAAAAACTTAATGTTTTCAAACCAAAATTCTCGGAAACTGATGAATAAATTTAGATTTATATGCACACGTGAGGAAATGTATGTGCAATGTCAAGGTGAAGTCCTGCTCATGTTTATATTGTTTGTTTTTTTTTTATATATTATTTCAAATACATTATTTATCGTCGTTTTGATTCTATGTTAGACCGGAAATGGTATAGAATTATTTTATTATGAAATTTTTATTTCGTTTTATTTTTTGGCCCTCTTTGTTTATATAAATGAATTAAACAGGTAATAGGAATTTGAAGTGACCAAAAACACAACAGTAGTGAGATAAAAACATTATTTAATAATTCCGGTTTTAATATGAATTAATTAAAAATAATTATTATACTGTATATGAAATAAGTAAGTTTTTAAATATATACATAGCTTATACTTATTTTTTAACCTAGCACCCTTACTACAGACAGTAAAAATCAAGCAGGGTAAAGTTCATTGAACCTCAAATTTCGGCAACACTCACAAAGTGTGACTCATCAAACCACAAAAACTTAAAAACTTCCCCTATTAACTATTTTCAAGAACTCATTAAATATTTCTACTCTAAATACTTGGAAAAACCAAGAAATAAACTTCCGGATTTTTCTCGATTTCCACAAAAAGATTACAATCATAGTACAACTTATCACCTCTTAATCTGCAGACGAGATAACATAATCAATTTATCATAATAATGAAAAACACTTCAAAATACAATAACAAGAAAATAACTTTAAAACATAGACTTAAACAATCAATCACCTCCATGATGACCGATATTATGACTATGACGTGTCACGCGACTCACACTTGACTGTTTCGCAATAGTTCCTTGTTTGACGTAATAATAATGAGTAATAATTGGAACAATTTAGCTGGTAAATGATTTATTTACCTAATACCTACCTAGGTACATCGGAAGCTGGAAAAAATCCAGACATAAAAATAATATTTGTTTAACTAAATTGAACATAGATTTTTTGTTTATATAGAACTTAGAGTATACGGTACTTTTTTGGCTAAATGGCTTAATAAGCAGGTTATTATATTAAAAAAATAAACTAATAAATCAATCTTCGTGGCCATGCCGCGGCGTAACGCGTAGCATCCCAAAAACAACAAACAATACGCAACTACGCAAAATGATATCCATTATCTTGTTTACGTATTCCAATAAAAATAACTCAGACAGAGGTAACAAAGAAAGATTACAGATAATCGTCAAAATAGAACACATTGTTGCGAAACAAAACAAAACACAAAACTCATTCTGTTAAACCATACCAGTTCAGTTAAAAACTATCAAGTTACTGTAATCGTACCAATTTTTTAATTTACATTTACTCAACTACCTACATTGTAATGTTGACAAAACCGTCAAAATCTTACAGTTTCAATTACGCCATATAATTGCCCAAAACTAAACCTAACGCTTTATCAATCGATTAAATTATTTCATGGAAAACGCGACAAACACATGACTCAACAGCGAATTAGCTAAAAAAAATCGGATACATTGACTCAATACTAGCTAAAGTGATTACACGGACACAGTTGGCCCGCGTTACGTAAATGAGCGCACACTAGCACAACTTGCGATACGCACACAGAGACAAAACACGCACACATACAAGAGCGCGCCTGTGTGAGTGCCGCAGGCTGGGAGTCGGGCGACCCCACTACAAAATTTAGTCGCACCCGAGACTTCTTACAGTACAGACCTGTCCAAGCGAGTGGAGTTACACAGCGCCATACGCAGTGGATATTTCGTCATAACAAATATTGTGATAGTGACAAAAATAATTTAGGACGTGAAGTGGGAGTGATACATTTTTTTATTACATTTGAATATTATTAAAAACTAACTGTGAAGCAGAACGTTGTGAATTACTGTTCAGTGGATTATGACATTGTACCCACAATTTGGATAATTCCGGATAAGGAGTGCGAAAACACCGCAAATATTTTTGTAAGTATCTTTTTTAATTTTTATTTCGTATTTTGACAGGATTTTTTGCAAAAACTGAATGTCGGATTTTATTTTTAACTTGTTTTTCAATAAATTCTAAGTTCAAAATAGTTTTTAAAAAAGAACTAAAAATGTGCACTTTCTCAATCATTTTATTAAAAATCCCTTAATTCGCAAAACAACAAATTGTAAACGCGAAAAATAAAATTAGTAATTCAAAATTAAAATTTCCGAAAAAAATACAAGTTAATAGTTTAAACCAAAATTTTCTATTTCCTCGACTATCTTATTAAACTTCCCAAGAAAAGCAAATAATAAACGGGAAAAAATAAAATCAGTAATTAAAAGATAAAATTTCAAAAACTTGAACTTTACAAATTAATCATAGAATCAAACAAAATAAAAATGTTAATGAAAACAAACAAAACTTTTCCAACTCGAAAAGGAAAGTTTGTGAAAAATGCGCATTTAAAGTAGCTGTTTGAAAAAACAAAATCCATCCTTACTTTTGAACATAGAATTTTCTTGAAAACTTTTCTCCGAATTTGAAATTCAGTTGAAACATTATCTCTGAATAATTCGGAATTTATGAAAATGCAAGCAGATGTTTCATTTTTTTTTTTCGGTTTTCCTCGTAAGTACCGAGTCATTGACTTCGCTTCCAAATTTGTTTACTGATCTCCTGAGTAGCGTGCCAAAACGCTAGTGTTAATCATTTTATTTGTTGAATTCTTACGTTCTTGAAGATTCTCAATGACGCCCCTCGGCGTTTCACCTTGTTTTAATTCTTTTGTTTGCATTTCTGCTTCCTCGGTAATTTCGTCACTGTTTCGTCTGTTTGTGTACGAGCACAACTCATTTTACAATTGTTTACGTGTCCTATCCTGTGTTTTCTTTTATCTAAGTTGTGTTACGAAAGACAAAAGACGGTATTTGATAAAATTTAAATTGTTCTGATTTTGAAAAATGCTGCGTCACAGTGACTGTCAGATTTTTTTTTTAATATTTTTTTTTTAAGTTTTGTAAGTGTTTGGTAAAAAGCAAAATATGGTATGTAGTGATTTTAATTGCGGGATTGCGTTGGTCGGTGTTGTAAGCTGCCTGGCACGGTTCTGTCGTAAGCTATTGTGAGTCGCTTACACAAGTGGTTCAAGGTTCCAATCGGGCGTGCATTCGCCCGCGGATGTACGGAAACTAGTTTTTTTTTTGTTGTTAATATTGCGTTTTGATATTATTGCAGTTGTAATATATTAAAAAATATTAATTTTAAAAAATAGTATAATATTATTTTTAATTACTCATACCTACGCTGTAAAAATCTATAAGTCGATTTGGCAGATCAGAATTATTTAAAAAAAATATTCAAAGTCCAAAAATTAAAAATTAAACCTAAATCAGAGCCAAATTCAATTCTCTCAATAAAATTTAAAGAAAACAAATACTTTTCCAGATACCGCATACATTCACTATATTTTTTATTAAAAAATCTAACAAAAATACAACCAACCCCTAACCAATAAAAACCTATGCCATACCATAAACAACGCAATATGTCTCGCTTCCAGCCCCTCCCGCCTGCCACCTGTTCCATTACATGCAGTAGTCGAGTGCAACAATCGATCCGCCTCTAAAGGTCGCCAATACATGACGTAACGGGGTGGTTGTTGCGCAATCAGCTGCAATAAGACGTGCCAGACACCACGTATTAAAACGTTTGAACACAAATCGAACGAGCCCACGATAAACTTCGTGCGACTTCGGAAAAATTCGCGAGTTCAATGAACTCCATGTGTCAAAGATGGCGAAAATTCGCAAAACAAACGTGGGTCGCTTCGTAGACGTATACTTTGGTTGTAAAAACAATTGATGGTTTGTTTAGAAGAAATGTTTTGATAGTTGGGACCAATAGCATTTAATACTGACTAAACTTCCTTAAACAAAAATTTATTAAACTGTCTGGGTGTAACAATTGAACACAAAGGCGTTACTAATAAGTAAATAGGTTTATCACGAAATGCATTATAGGCATATGATGTAATACGGAACTAAGCGCAAGGTTAGTCGGAAAGGAATACTGAAGACTGGTAAGGCCACGTTTTAATCGCATATCGACATGGAACTTATCGGTATCTGATCTGTACAAATGAGTCATTTGTTAAACGCGCACAATGATAGATAAACACATTCTGACACCGTTAACGAAGACCATCACCTAATTAGCCGAAAAGCTTTGTAAATATTAGCAAAAGATAAAGAATCTCCAGCCAGGGTTACCAAACTTATAAATGAACGGCATTGGGATGTAACCCTCGGTTTATTTGCCTGGATTATGCTTTTCATACAACGTACGGGTTATGTAAGCAGAATTTTTTTCACGCGCAATAACAAGAGCGATAATTTCATTGGCGCGAGGACAAGCAAAGATAACTTGACCTATTTTTTTTATCTCGCTGACTGCGTAACTGTAACCTACTTAGTGATGCGCACGTGAATGTATACGACCAATTGCGGTGAAGTGGACCATCGTGACGTGGCCATTGTGTGGACACCAACTCCCAAATGTGAGTGATTGATGAGTTAAACGCTGATACGAATGCGACGCAACTGAACGACAGGAAACAAGAACGAATGCCGAAAATTCTTGATGCATCCGTAATCTGTTTTTGTTTTTCTGCTGTCAAATATATATTTGTCTTACTGGGAATCCCGATGAGTCAGTAATGATAAAGACATGCGATATTACGACTCCCGATAATAGCTTCCAAATATTATCTTGCGCCGCGTGACCTCACGGCTTGGAACAAAACAACGCACTCCTCTTTCAGTGTTTCCGCGAACAAGGCCTGTTATGTAACTCTAGCTGCTACATTCGACGAATCTAGCACAAGGAAATAGGTTAAGTGTTTCTTAATAATGTAGCAATTAGCAGGTAGAGCAAGGCTAAATAACTAGGTCTGTCTTTGTTATAAAAAATGATTCACTGAAACACCTGTTATCATTGTTATCTCTTATTTAAAAAGACAATTTCTACCGGAAAAGCGGAAAGGCCTTGGCACATTTATAAATCGGAGTTACGAAATGTAACCTTGACACCAAACCATTATCGTGAGCCGACCGATAGAGGCCGTCGCACAGAAATAACGCTCCCGCGTTTAATTGGGTCTTACGCGCGAAAAATCGGTCAAGTATACATAATTTCTGCTGTAAAAATATCTGAAACGTACCCAGAAGACGACCTCTAAGTCAAAATAACTTGTAGTTACTGCAACACATCGCTTCTAAGACATAACATATGACTCGACGTATAGCAAGTTTTCAAAACATTCACATCTTGACATAATTCATAAACACAGACAATGAGCCATTGGCGCCAACAGGAACGTCATGTCAATTATGCAACCGTTTTTTTATATTTCTCGCCAAGCTAGGGAAGCAAGATTTCTTCCGGAAAATTATAGAAACATTTCTCACAGTTCTATTCAAATTTTTGTGCTAAAAGGTAAACAGACGCGAATTCTAACAGTATAATAGCAAAGAAATTATACTTGATGTTAAAAACATTTCTATCATTTCATAGTTGGCGGTAAGCGTCAAATCAAATATGGCCGCCGTCCCACTTTTCCCGCGCAATAAACGGCAAGCGCGTGGAAAGTTACCGCTGTACTACTTTCTCTACTTTTTCCAAGATGGCGACGATTATATATTATTTAAACTAAGGTCAAGAGCGCAGTTATTTATTTCAAAACCGTCACAAATGCTACAATTAAACTTGACATTGCCTCGACGTGTACAAGTTATTCATATGGCTTCTTTCGTATTTTTACGGTCAAAGTTCTAGTTTACGGTTGATGCTCATAATGACATTGACTTTGGCATTTGGCAAAATATTTAGTTTATAAAGCAGCAGTGTGACTGAGATTTTCCGCTCGCGCCAATGAACAGAAAAACGCGCAACACGACGTAAACGCGCCCACGTATTTCATCAAAACAATAGTCCCACTGTCAAAGCCAAGGGCAACACCATTAAAGGCAATTAATAATTAAATTTCACGTTCTTCGATCACGTTGCAGTTTATATAACTATGTAGAGAGGAGCAAACGTGCTTGGGTTGGTCGGTTGCGCAACACAACGTGAGGTTCAAGAACACACGTGCTGATGGCCGCGTGACCTGAACGCGCTCTGGCACGTGTGATGCAGGTAGGACAATCACGCCGCTAAGGTCACCAGCACAGGGCTGCCTCTATGAACTTTGACATGGACTTTCTCGCTTCGAAGCCAAAAAAAACAAGATATCGGAATTCGGGGAACTGAAATACGATAACAAAGATAAGCAGAGATACCAGATGGGGTCATGTGAAGTGTAAATAGTTATTTGTGTGTCATGATGGTTAGATTTCTGCAGATTTAGAATCAGACAGTTTAAAAAAAGCATGAGGTCATCTATTTTTTTTTGGGTATCCGATTATATAAGAACAACCTCAAGCATTTTATGGTAATCAATGTTTATTATTGCATATAGAACAGACATTTCCATTAGCTGCACGAGACGAGTCTATTTCTAATTCAAATGGTCATTCTAATGACATAATCATAGACAACCTCGTGCCCTAGCACGTGCTATAGTCTATGACGCTACAGATAATGTATGCAGTTGCATTATTATGAAACCATTCGTGGAATTTCAACAGGAACAAAACAGAATTTAACACTGATCGTATTGTGTAATACTCTAAAATATGTTCTATGTTAATAAACTATAATAACAGTGTTTGTGAAATTAGAGGACTTTGAACAATGACTCAGAGGATGAGGTGTCACATCATTACAAAGAACGTCAGATAAAGAAGTAATAGGAACCTTTTTAGTCGTTTTGTTCTACACACGTGACTCAACAACTCAAGACTCGAAATATAATTTATGCAAATATTCAAGCGAAATAAATTGAGTTTTTTGTTCTTAAAATTGAAGTACAGGTTTTGAGGAAAACGTGGTCGAAGTTAATTAACTGAATAACAATAAAACCCTTAATGAATTTGAGTAACAGGCAACCTTATATGAAATATATTCACATTACTTTCCATAATAGAAGTCACTAATCTAAAATCAATACAAATAAACGATACAGTGCACACGTGACGCGTTTAGAAATAAGAAATCCATAGACAGTAAGAACTATTCTATATTTAGCAAGAGGGGATCGACACGTGTTTAAAAACAAACGTGTCTCGAGACCTACGGGCACGTGTCTTGTTGCGTAGGTCGTGCCCTATCTTCAACGTGACTAGCTGAAAGAATTGAAGACCTGAAATGGTATAGGCACCAATAGAAGTTGAAATAATATCCTCATTTTACTGATTAGACATTCCATTAGCTGTTACGGTTACTAAAACAGCAAACATATCGGTATTTCTTCGCACACTTTAAACCAAGCCGAATTCTTTCCCATCAATCCTGAAGCTAGACGAATCTATTGACTAACGGTTGCACAATACATAGCTAACAACGATCAAGCGGGTTTTGACAATCGACAGTTATCACTAATCAAGAACTTTCTCGCGACGTGCCCCGTTACCCGAAAACTGGGACTGTACGGTACAACCGAAAACGGTTTTTATGCTCTTCACTACCGTCTAAAACTCGTAATACTGTTATGAAACAGCTATTAGTGTGTCGTCATCATTTTAGCGGTTAAATTTGGTTTCGATGTGATAGTCAAGGTTGGGTTTGATTAATGGGATGGGCCGTTTGCGTTAATTGGCTCGTCAAAAATTTGTCAAAATAGTCCAGTTCTTATAGACATTCAAGTCACGTGAACTACTTACTATATTATTATAAGACATAAATAACCACAACAATAGCTCATAAAACCCATAAAAGACGTTCAGACATAAAGCAACAAAACACAGAACGTGCCATAAACAAATTTCCTTATTAAAAAGCTATGACAAAAAGTTAACAATGCATATATTTTTATAACCAATGCTAAATAGTAACAGCTCGGTTTGAAACGGTGTTTAACTGTCAGTGCGCCGCCAAGCGTCACCGGAATAACGGGCGGTAACATTTTTCTGTTAATCTCTTTGTAAATGGAGCAAAAACATCATAATTTGCTGTATAAAAACGCTGTTTTAAACAGCCAATCGATTGCTAATCATGCAGCAATCGAATTTCAAAAATTTGACAATTCAATTCTGAACAAGGTCAGCCATATTTGAGCCATAGACTAAACTAGGTTTATTTGTTTTAACGTCCCAATTACCAATAAAGTACCGTACTACTGTTATGACGAAACATTTCCCATGTATTACGATCACGAATACTGTTTTAAATTAACACCTAATAAAGTGGGCGGGCTGAGCAGGGCAACAAAAAATGTTTGAATAGTTATGTGTAACTGTACAATATAGCATCTACTATTGAAGTAACGGAACTTGATTTTATTAATACAAATGAACGTTTAATGCGACGAAACCTAGTTTGAAACTGATTAACCTTAATCCAATTTAATTAAGAACAACAAAGATCCCACTGTAATTTTTCAATAACAATGTAAACCAATTAAAGTTGGCGCAATTATTTAAACAGTTAGGTGGAGTAACGGGGCGCCAGCGCATCTGGACCGACCTACTGACACCAATCTGGTCGTGTCGTGGAACGGAACGTATCAATAACACAATCATACACTTTAGCGGCCATGATTTATGATGAAAAAAAAACTCTTCTCTCTGAATTGGCAATCATAGTTTTAACAATTTGGTAGTTAAAACTATCTCGTCAAGTAAACACTACAAAAAAATTATTGCAACGTGAAAAAATTAAAAGCGAACCCACCGGACGTCGGTTCGAAATTTAAATTTATTGAAAAGTATATTCGAAATTTAAATCACACGTGTTTTGACACATTATACATACAAACAAATACTAATGGCATAATTTTCTTCGAAAAATAACTCTCACGTTGCCTGAGTTAAAACCGCATGTTATCAAACGTGAACGACATTTTTTTTTCAGTGCACTACCGAGTGCAATTCTCATTGTTTTAAAATCATTGAAAAAACAATCAAACTTAGTCGCCACAATAGGCACTTACAAAATGATCCATACCATTGTTAGTTTCGGATAATAAACTTGATAACAATGTGCACTGGTACATTTTTTTTACACTTCCTGCATTCACACTTTGATCGATAAATCGAATATGAAATCGATTAATGTAAATCGATTGTCTTAATGAGAAAAGTCGTGTATTACATGAATGTATTCGATGCTTTCGATTCAGTATATTCAGCTAATTTTAGACCACGCTCAAATCAACGTGATTCTTGCTAAACGTAAATGTTATTGTTTGCTTAACCCCAATCAATCAGTTATTAAAAACGTCACGTGTCTCAAGCATGGTAAGGAATTTCGAAATACCAATCAGATCTAAATTTGCCTTTAGTCAGATAAAATAATCAACCTTGGTATAATTTGTCGTGTAATCAACTGTCTTCAACTCTGAAAAGCGTTCTGCAATCGCTCTGTTTTTACATTTCCATCGTAACGTTAGCAAAAATCGATGTTCGGCAATAGGAAGCGAGTTTTGTAACGGAATAAATCCGGTGTAACCTTAAAATTGGATTGCTAACAATGTAACACGCTAAAATTAAGAAACACGACTTATTAATGAGTTTGGCTAACATGAAGGGAGTAAAAAGCGTTCAATGTGGCAACATTATTTCACAAAGGTGATCCACGTGCAACAACTTTGCAGCGGCGGGATCTTGCGACATTCAGTTTTTGCAACCGAACGATTTTGTAACAACGACATTATTTAGACAACTGCAATGGTTCGCGAATTTGTTTTTAAACTGTAACTAATTTAACCTTTTGCTTGTTTCAGAACCACAGCGATAATTCGTGCGGACCCGTCGACGTCCGCCGAAACATGGTTGCAGAGTTCATCCTGAGTCAGCAGCAGCTGTTGAGTGGAGCGGGTGGCGGGGGCCTGGGGCCCGCACCGCCCCCCTCCCGCGCGCCGCCGCCCAATCGCGGCCGCCAGTCCGTGTCTCCCTACCCCATGGACCACAGCCAAGGACCCGTGGGAAGCCCCGGCGATCCCAATGACTACTCACCTTTCGAATTCAACAAACGCAAGGAGTTCTTCGGCCAGCGCAAACAAAGGGAGTTCATCCCCGACAGCAAGAAAGACGATGGCTACTGGGACCGTCGCAGGAGGAACAACGAAGCCGCCAAGCGCTCCCGCGAAAAGAGGCGCTTCAATGACATGGTCCTGGAACAGCGCGTCGTTGAGCTGTCCAAGGAGAACCACGTGCTCAAAGCACAACTTGATGCGATAAAAGAGAAGTACGGAATCTGCGGGGAGACCCTCATAAGCATAGATCAGGTGTTGGCTACACTGCCAACTTGTGACCAGGTCCTTTGTGTCACAAAGAGGAGTAAGCTCACCACCAACACGCTGTTCCCCGCACCACCGCCACCACCCCCGGCACAGCCTGCCTCTCCCCCGTCGCCGCCGCCCCAGCGCCAGCCGGAGCCCTACCAAGAGAGGCTACCAGCCCCCGAGGCATACTACCCACACCCCGCACACTACGAGCCCCCGGGCTCAGTGCTCAACCTGTCTAGATCTCGCCGCGTGCCCTCCCCCTACGAGCTGAGCTCCCTGTCTGGCTCCGGAGACGAGACCGCCGAACAGTACGCGCCCGAAAACAATGGGCTGCCGCTAAAACTTCGCCATAAATCACATCTGGGTGACAAGGACGTCGCCAGCGCCCTGCTCTCCCTCCAGCACATAAAGCAGGAGCCGGGCCCGCGGTCCTCGCCTTCATGGGACGGAGAAGGCTCCAGTGATGAGCGCGACTCTGGGATCTCCATCGGAGCGGAATACAGGCCGCAGCGGCCGGAGGACCGGCTCGCGGCCGAGGAAGAGGACGCACACCTGAAGGCGGAGCTGGCGCGGCTCGCCACCGAGGTGGCCACCCTCAAGAACATGATGCACCAGAACAAGTCGCGCGCGCACGAGCACTGAGCGGCCGCCGCCTGCGCCTGGACCGCGCAGCCTCCCCCCGCGCCCGCGCCGCGCCCCGCTCGCCGCGCCACGCGTCGACACGAGCTCGTACAAACTGTCTCCCCTCCCAGTAGATGAAGTTACCACGTTGTAAAGAAATGAATATTATATTTGTATCATATTGTGCAGCTGTAAGCGGCTAAGCCGCGATGCTATTTGTAATTCCTTCCTAGTAGTTGTATGTCGTGGTCGGTGTGTAGATGCACTCGTGTAGGGTAGACAGCAGAAGTGGACGTCGTCGTAGACGCACCTCCTGGACCCTTTCATATGAAAATGAGACTAATTATTTTCGGTTTACAGACTTTTCGAACAGATAAAACTTGTCTACTCAGTGATAGGATATAATAAAATGCATTTTTAGTGTTGAGCTATGTATGTATATGTAATAAGTTAAGCAGTAGATCTGTTTCATCTTTTCGAAGACTCGATAGTGAAAAAATCGATGGCTAAAGACTATGTTCTTATAAGAATTAGTTCGTAAGTTTTGATCTAAGTAAGTTTAAGTCCAACTTAGTTATTTATAAAAATTAATGTATATTTCTCATTTCGGATTGCCCCGTTAAGTTTTGAACCAAAAAGATGATAGGTCCTCTGGTTAACTAATGAGAAATCGCAAATAATTTGTAAGAAATAGATTCTACATTAAATCCTGTAATAACAGAATGTATTGATAACAAAAAAAAAACAAGATTAAGAATACCAGTGCCTTTGACAATACATACATACCTTTATAAATAGCTACCTAAAGGAATATTTTTGTACACTTATTAGAAAAAGAAAAAAGAAAATGGCGATTTCATCTTTCGGAAACCACGGTCGTTACTACGAGTTCTCTCAACTTGCAACAACTCGATAGTTGGTTGTTACCTTTTGAAAAGTGAATGATATGCTAGGCATTAGTCCTTCTTTATGCGAAGAGACTTTCGAGTTGTTGTGAGAAGTGGACTCGTGGTAGACACAAGATTAAATTTTATGAATGTATCGAATCCTAAGAAAGCTAGCTCGCAAGTATTTCAGTTGTATTGTAAGTTTACTCCTAATATTGCTCTAAAGGGCATGTGATAGGACTGAAGAATGGAGGTATACTAAGTATTTATTTATTATTCGGACCGAGAAAGAGGATTTTACAATTTATTATCTTTGTATAAGAAACTCTATACGATATAAATAAATTGTGTACATTACAATTATTTTATGAATTTTATTTCTGTTTTATCCTTACATACAAACACACACACATTACCTACCTAAAAAAAAAAAAAGTTAATATAGAAGGCGCTAGATAACCGCAGAATAAAGTACATTGATTTTCCTAATATCTCTGCGTAGGTACCCGAAAAACAAACAATGAATTGCTTTTCATTACTAGATCAGGAACACGATAATATCGATTCAAGACTGCTTTGTCTTTATTTCCGTTTTTGAAAATTAAGAATATCAACAAATGTTGGAGGGTCAATGACCGTTCTTCCACGGTTATCTGGCGCCTACCTTAGCTGCACCCCGCGGTATCACCCGCGTTTTAGAACTCTTATAGGTTGCAGTGTGTAAATGGGCTATCTAACACTGAAAGAATTGTTCACTTCAAACCAGTAGTTCCTGAGATTAACACGATCAATCAAGCGCACAAACCCTTCAGCTATAAAATATGAAAAATATAAGTAAGTGTATATTAAAGCTACATAGCTATACAGGGAAGATTAGTGGCAGCCTATTGAGTACGAGTAGGTTCAAACCCAAGCAGACGCTTTGGGGTCCGTTCACACAGACCCGCTCGGAGAGGAGAGCAGATTTTCATCACGTTGAAAACAGAGTTTTTAGTATTCTTCAGTAAGGTTTATTTTTGCATGAGCACTGCTTTTGTCATTAAGAATGCTTGAACGCGCTTGGTGTAGGAAAATGCGCGCCGATGCTTTCCGAGCCGGTCTGTGTGAACTCTGTGTAATTTATTTCATCACCACCACTCTCAAAATGGTGAAGGAAAACATCATGAGGAACCGGCATGTCCTAGAACAAAAAAATTTCAAGACGTGTCATACACCAACCAGCACTGAGCTCACGTGGTGGATTACGACCCAAACAGCAGAGGGAACATTACAAGGCTGATTGGGGAATATATGAGTTACTGAATGCCACTATTTCATACCTAGAGGAAATTAGAATACCGTGAAATCGTTTGTCTTGGTATGGTCATGTAAAGAGGAGAGATGAAACGCATGTTGTTAAAAGAGTTATGGATTTACATGTGGATGGATGGAGAGGGAGAGGGAGGCCAAAGAAAAGATGAATGGATTGTGTGAGAAGTGATATGAATGAAAAAGGAGTTAGTGATAGCGTGACGAGTGACAGGACAGAATGGAAGAAAAAAACATGTTGCGCCGACCCCAAATAAAACGGGATAAGGGCAGGAAGATGATGATGTACCTACGTAGGTATGGCACGTTATAACACTCCATAATAATAACAACAAAGAGAATCGTATTATTATTCCATATTAACGATATAACATGATAGCGTCTTGCGTGATCACATCAGTAATGAATATATCCGCAGGAGCACCAATGTTACTGACATAGCCCAAAGAATCGCCAAACTTCAGTGGCAGTGGGCAGGACACATTGCTCGCAGAACAGATGGTCGATGGTGATGAAGGGTGAGTGGCGACCATGTACCGGAAGACGCTGGATGACGTCCCACAAGGTGAGAGTGAGGGTCACGGGAATCCGATGGATGCGAGGCGCACAGGACCGGTCACTATGGTGACACTTGGAGGAGGCCTATGCCCAATCGTGGATGTCTTTCGACTGAGTGAATGATAATAGCGTTAAGAACATTACTGGTTTTATAGGCATATGAGACTTTTCAACCATGTCTCCCAAGGCATGGATGGATAAATTCCTTGCTTGACGCATCTGGAGTCTAAAAAATGACTGCATGAACGAATTTCATCTTTTTCCACCGACTGGGCTAGTTTCCTACAGTATAATCACAAGGAAAAGTATAAAAAAACACTCAAGGCCACTGTGACTGCTAGGGCTGCGGACGACAAGCAATAGGTAGCTTGTCGTCCGGCTGTCCGGTAAGGGCCGAGCCTAAGTCGTTGACGGCGCACAGTGTTGCACGCGTACCTCATAGAGATATCAGCAAAACCGTAGGGCCGATGCCCGGCAGCGGAAGTTTCTGAAAAGGATACCGTGGTCCCTGCAAAGGCAAATTATGGGTGGATTTTGGTCAGAAAAAGTCTGGGACACCCTCCTGCTCCACCAAAAGCGGAAAATATATTAGAAAAAGCATTTTTTTTATATACCACCTCCAAAAAGCATTTTTTTTTTTTTCAATAATACAATCTAATGCTGCGATCCCCCCTGATGGTAAGCAGTGATGCAATCGTTGATGGTGAAGCGCACTAGTTTCCTCCAGTAGCCTATTCTCTCTAGCCTTGAAGACACCTAAATTATAATCTGACGGGAAGACTGCAGCAGGCAAATTGTTCCAGTCCTTCGATGTACGCGGTATAAACGACAAGACAAAACGCATCACGGTGATACTGTAAAATTCTAGACAGGAAAATCCAATGAAAATTTTCCTGACAAACTGAAATCGAACTTTGGACCTAGTAACGATGACGACTTAATCAACAACAACGTTCATATTACAAGCTTGAAAATATACATACAAGGTGTAACGTTAAATGCGCAAAACCTGAAATTAGTTTGTTCAGAATAACGAGCAGAATCAATTAAACCACTTTTTAATATAGGTTACATTTTTCAGAAAAAATCTTCATTTAAAATGTCGCCCTGTCTATTTATGAATAGGTCAAGCTATCACGTGTGCAAACCCGCCGAAATAGGTAAACAAACAAATGGTTGTAGTCCAATCAAATTTTCTCACAGACGGGATAATAAAAGGTCTTATTTCAATGCAAATATTAATTTTGAACCAACTAAAACTGCTCATAAGTGCTTTAATTTTTCTTTAAATGATTTTTTCTCTCAGTATTAAGTCAATCGAATTAAAAATCGTTTGGGGTGTCTGAGGTTTTGCGCATTTAATGTTACATGTTGTATATATGTCGGGGATTATGACATTTTAGCGATGATAAGACACTCAATTGATTCAGTAGTACCAAGAACCCTCTACCAGGAAACCTTACTGATGAAGGCTGTGCCGCTGATCTATTGCTGTTGCTGTTTCGCATTTTTAGTTTATGGATTCCAATAGTTTTTACACCATGTTATATTTTTTTCCCAAAAATATTTTAAAAGATTACAATTTGGATACCACCGACACTAAGTACAACACAGGTCACGGCAAGTCATAGCGGGTATTAACTGCATGCAAGTGCAAAACAACCCCTCAGTCGCCAGGATAGCCCGGTGACTATGTATTTTTGCTGACATAACAACTTTATATCATCATCATATCAGCCGAAAAACGTCCATTGTTGGACGTGGACCTCCTCCAAGCGTCGCCACAACGACCAGTCCAGTGCGTCACGCATCCATCGGAATCCCAAGCTTATAACTTTGTGATTTTTCATGATACAGTCATGAATTTATTTACATAGATTTTTTACATAAAAATACTAGACACGTGTTTCGGGTTTCGCATATACTGAAACTAATGTAGTATTAAGCAAAATCAAGACAAACGTAATCAACCTAGTTTTCAAATCAATAAGTCAGTAAAATTGATATCGTGTTAAACAGATTCAAGAATAAAGGATGCTGCCCACTGCCCACACACGCCCACCGCGCACCGTATCATACCTTGTCCGTACTACGAACGTAACAAGCATGGGATGAAACACAACACGATCTAATATGCCCACTAGAACGTCTCAACAGCGTGTCTTACTCGTACGTTATGCATGGATATGATAAGCTGATAAAGGATTTAGTCATGGCGTATCATCTCGTGTCTTATTCGTTCCTGATCTCTCGGATGGACCTAGTTGTTTGCATAAGTTTTTGCGTGTATCAGACACGTTAGAAAGAAAACGTTTTCATACGATTATAACAGTCATCATCGTATGCTCACAAGTTTGGAAATGACGCGTTCCATGCATGGAACGTATCAGCACAGGCAAGACGTCGAGCTACGGTGATGGGCGGTAATGGAACTGTCTCAAACGTTTAAATTTTGCCTGATACATCATTCCAAACACGGTCATGGTACGATACGGCGTAAGGATGCTAAAATAGAGAAACAGGTTACCGGTGCAGGTGAATCTGAGCAGGTCGGTGCAGTTATAATACTCATGTGTTCTGATGCACGCAATTATAAAGAAAAAGGTTTATACTTGTCAGTACCAACTGCCTGGACCGAGTCATACCGTCATGCCAGTGTAGTGTTATACACATACAGATTTACCTGTTTCTAAATATGGTTTGACCGATACCTATATGTACCGACCCGTACCGATATATCGGGACCGAAAAATCTGTATGTTTGCATCCTAATGGGCAAACTCCTTTATTCTGCATTGTATGAATTGTAACTTAATCATTACGAAAGTATTTTTCATATTGAGATAAGCAAAAAATAACGTTGCTACGCCGTTCCGTGGTGATGCCGCTAGAGACTCTACCACGTGCTCTAAACGTGATCCAATTTACGACCAGAACTGAACTGTTGGAAAAGAGACGGAGCTATATAGGGTGTATAGCTCTATCCCTCTTTCTCACTCGTACAACATACATTTTAACACGTCATGGTAGGGCCCCAGCACCTTACTCAGGTTTTTGATACCAGCCTGGTTTTCTAGGATTATTCTTTTCTGTAAACAATAATCCTAGAAAACCAGGGTAGCCCTCCACAAACTTTAAGGGCTTGCTCAATAGATAAAGCTGAACAATCTTCAACAAGATTTTTTCACGAAACGAAAAAAATATCGGCTTTTCTATACAAACTGTCCAATCAAGTTTTTAAGTTTGTATCGTGAGGCTGTTTTTTTTTTTTCGTTACGTACACCCTGTATATAAAAGGCAGTCCCGATTCACTCACTTACTCGTCATCGCCCTGTCCAAACCCTTAAACCTAGAACGCTAAACTTTTTAAAGCTTCTTATGATGTATACAGAGAGTAGAAAAAGTCAATACACTTAGACTCAATAGGAATTAATATCACACAACTATTTGTTTTTAATGGGAAATCATCCAATGAATTCTACCGCTCTAAGGCGGGGCGGAAGGGCGTGTCAGACTATTACTAACTAAAACCCACTCCTATGTTCCTTCTTTGCTTTCGTTCCTGGGCCCTGGGGCTCTTTCACACAACTCATGACCGCAATAGGCATCCACCCTGCTGGGCCTCTACGGTTTCCTGACATTTTCTTTTCATTTATTGCTGATAGGTTCGCGCTTGACCGCTATCTCACCTGATGGAAAGCGACGATGCGGTCGACGATGGAGCACGCTTACCTTGAAGAAACCTATTCACTCTTGACTTAAAGATTCCCGGGTTGTAGCCACCAGGAAATACAGATTCCGGCAAGGAATTCCACTCCTTAGCTTCACTATATCTCCTACAAAACAGTCAACATACAACATAAAAAAGTATAAGAAAAGTTCATGTTGTTGTTACAGTTTTTTTAAGGATGCATAAAATTATTTCATATTTAAATTTTATCTATTTTTGACATTGCTATGTATATATAATCAATTTTGTATACTCCAATTATACAAGGTGTAACGTTAAATGCGCAAAACTTGAAACTAGTTTGATCAGAATAACGAGTAGAATCAATTAAACCACTTTTTTAATATAGGTTAAAATTTCAAAAAAATCTTCATTAAAAACTTCGACATGTCTATTTATGAATAGGTCAAGCCATCACGTGCGCAAACCCGCTGAAATAGGCAAACAAACACAAAAAGTTGTAATCCAACCAAATTTTCTCATACACGGGATAATAAAAGTTCTTATTTCAATACAGATATGAATTTTAAACAAACTAAAACTGCTCATATAACTGAATTTATTTTATAATTATGTACATCTTAACTATTAAATATTATAAGTTAATAGGTATATACAAACTTAAAATAATAATATGTACAAACGAGTAAAAAAGGCACAAAAACGGGGAAAAGTCAAAGGGCAAACTCATATAACTTGTAATTTTTTTTTTAATTTTTTTTTTCTCACATAATTAGGTAAATCAAATTAAAAATCATTTGGGGTGTCTGAGGTTTTGCGCATTTAGCGTTACACGTTGTATAATAATCATTAATTCATATATTTATAAACTCTAGTTTTTTTAAATATTTGCATACCTGTAACTTATGTGAAATATGTCTCGGTCTATAACTGTCACTGTAACAACTCCTGTACCATATTTATAGCAAATAAATGATTGATTGATTGATAAAATATACACTATATTAAATAATAAAGTAATACCGGAAATCAATAAGACAGTTATTATCACAGCCTTGTAACTATATAAATAACAAAGGACCGAAGTTAAACGTCATCACTGTCGATGACGTCATAGTCTAATTGAATTTTCTTAGAAAAGATAAAAATAACTGGAGCATCGCGTTATATAGGTAGGTAAATATTGTATAGCGTTTATGTAAATGTAGCTACATTGCATGATGGGTTTTACCAGGATTCGGTATCCCTGACCTCTAAAAATAATATGGACTCGGTAATTGAAAATAATTGTACCGATAGTCGTATCAGCCAATGGCTTCATAGCCAACAGCCTCGATCAACATCTTAGGAGGTTTAAGAGTCCCTGGACCTCTAATAATAATACAGATTTGGTGATTATTCTTGGTTGGCCTATTGGTCTAGTGGTAAGTGGCTCTGACTGCTATGCCGGAGGTCGTGGGTTCGGTTCCAGGACAAATGTTTGTATGATGACCAGAATCATTTATTCTGTGTCTGAGAGTAATTTATCTACAATATGTATGAATTTAGAAATGTAAGTTTATCAGTTGTCTAGGACTTATAACACCGGCTCTGCTTAGCTTAAGACTAGACGGTATTGTGTGATAACTTATGTTTAACTTAAAAAGAACTAAGGGTATCAAAGCATTTTATGGTGATAATTATATTTAATCCCTTGTGTGATAGTTGTGGAATCTACTAGGTATAAGGGACAGCCCTCTGCAAACTTTAAGGGCTTGCTCAGTAGACGAAACTGAACTATCTTCCGAAGATTTTTTTTCAGGAAACGAAAAAAAAATCAGCCTCACCATACAAAATTATAAACTTGATTGGACAATTTGTATGGAGAGACCAATTTCTTTTTTCGTTTAAAATTAAAATTTATACTTGTAGGTACTAGGTGAATAAAGAGATAATAATATAATTCTTCGGATTAAAAATAAAGAATAGAAAAACTAAATAGCACTTTTTGTCAAATCCGAGAGTCGAACCCAGAACCCTAAAGACGAGGCCAATGCCTTAGCGCTAAGCCTGATACGATAAATACAATAAATTGTGGCGGAGGCGAGGTCGTGCACTTTTCCGCACTAGTGTGGAAAACAATCAATGGCGTGGCTAAAAGCGGGTGTTTGAGTAAATATATTGAAAAACAGTTTGTATTTAAAAAGGAAAATGTCTAACATATCATGTGACACAAACCTTCATCTACTTAGACGCTAATTACAAACAATTAGTGGATACGTATCTGTGAGAACAGCTCAGTAACCTGCTTCCCCAGTTGTCGTGCAAGCAGCGCGTGAAGGTAGCGCTGATACCATCTGCAATGTGCATCAAGATGAGAGGAATTCTATGGTAGTGTCACAAATACGATAAGAATTTATGCTGTGGATGGATAAAGGATCCTTATCGGCTTCAGGATTGTTCGAGGCGACTGAAGGAACAGGGGTGGATTACAGTCAAAATGTCTGACATTCCATCTCACTGGCACTAGCACTAGCTATGACATTTTATAAGTGCCTATGAAGGCCTATGTGAAATTAAAATATTTGAATTTTGATTCCACCCAGAACGAGAGAAGATTGATGTATACTCGAAATATGAAGACTGCATTTTCCTCGGGTGGAATTCGCATACCCCCGCGTAAAAGCCGCGTGGAAGAAACGTAAAAGCCGCGTAGACTTCGCGTGGGCACGAGTAGACCCACGTAGACCTCGCATACACCCGCGTTGAAACCATATTATATACCTCGCGTAGACCCGCGTAGACCCGCGTAGACCCGCGTAGACCCACGTAGAAGCCGCGGAAACTTCGCATACACCCATGTAGAAATCATGTAGACCTCGCGTAAACCTGCGTAGACCCACGTAGAAGCCGCGTAGACCTCGCATACACCCGCGTTGAAACCATCTAGACCTCGCGTAGACCCGCGTAGACAAACGTAGAAACCGCGTGGACCTCGCATACACCCGCGTTGAAAACATGTAGACCTCGCATACACCCGCGTTGAAACCATATTATATACCTCGCGTAGATCCACGTAGACCCACGTAGGAGCCGCGTAGACCTCGCATACACCCGCGTTGAAACCATGTAGACCTCACATACACCCGCGTTGAAACCATATTATATACCTCGCGTAGACTCGCGTAGACTCGCGTAGACTCGCGTAGACTCGCGTAGACTCGCGTAGACTCGTGTAGACTCGCGTAGACTCGCGTAGACTCGCGTAGACTCGCGTAGACTCGCGTAGACTCGCGTAGACTCGCGTAGACTCGCGTAGACTCGCGTAGACTCGCGTAGACTCGCGTAGACTCGCGTAGACTCGCGTAGACCCGCGTAAACCCACGTAGAAGCCGTGTAGACCTCGCATACACCCACGTTGAAACCATGTAGACCTCGCATAGACCCGCGTTGTAGATCATACTACGCATAAGGTGATGAACACGGCCTACGCTGGATATCGGCGTACGCGTTGTGATCAATATGGAACCACATATGCCACCAGATGGGGTTGATGTATACAATTCCTTACTTCCTGGACCTGGACCAAATGTTCTATAATATCTTCTTTTCTTCATCTTTAGGTAAAACGGGCTGGTATCCGCAACTCCACGACTAATGCGCGTATTTTGCTTCATCTTTTTACACAGCATAAAATAAAGTCGCTTTCTGTATCTCTCTGTTTCTTCGCTAACTCCTCTTAAACGACGTAACGGATTTTGATGCAGTTTTCACTAATAGGAAGAAATTGAACGAGGAAGGTTTATGTATATAAATGTAAAGTGGCCGAGACATTAGAAAACTTTTTCACTAATATCCCAATAGAAGTTACAAAGTCCCTCCCTTCTTCATCTTTGTTAGCTGAATCATTTTTTAAAACAATATTTCACTAAGGATATACCAACCTTTGAATTTAAGCGTATCTCTGTTGATACAATTATAAAAACATTCAAAAGACTTAACATAAAAAATAACTGAAGACTTATGGGGTATATCTGTTAAGGTTCTCGGAGATATTATTGATTCAATTGCTCCTGTCTTAACAGGCATATTCAATCAATGTATAGACAGTGGTACATTCCCTGATTTAATAAAACATAGTAAAGTAGCACCAATTTTTAAATCAGGTAGTAAGAGTGATCCCTCTAATTATAGACCAATATCTGTGCTTCCAGCATTGAGTAAAATCTATGAAAAAATCATGCTCGACCAGATGTTGTATCGTTTTAATTCTAATAGGATTTTGCATAGTCATCAGTTTGGCTTCACGAAAGGAAGGTCAACGACGGATGCAGGAGTGAAACTCATCAGTCACATTTTGGAATCCTGGGAGAAATCCCAGGATGCTATTGGCATATTCTGTGACCTCTCTAAAGCATTTGACTGTGTTGACCATAATACTCTGATCTGTAAATTACATCATTATGGAATTGGTGGGCGAGCTGCTGATCTTGTTTTTTCCTATTTATCTTATAGGCAGCAAAATGTATCCATTAATGGGGCGACGTCCTCGGGATCTTTAGTAAAGATGGGCGTGCCTCAGGGTTCAATTCTTGGCCCTTTCCTTTTTCTGGTTTATATTAATGACCTTCCTTACATGATGGCTAATTTATCCGATATAATTCTATTTGCTGATGACACCTCTCTTATTTTTAAAGTAGATAGAAAAGATGGGGATGTCTTGCATGTCAACGAAAGTCTGGCTGTTCTTTCGAAATGGTTCGCAGCTAATAATCTCCTATTAAATGCGAATAAAACTAAATGTATAAAGTTTTCATTACCGAATGTTCCTCAAGTTGGCGTCAGTCTAATTCTTGATGGCAAAAAACTTGATGTTATTGCGGACACTGTGTTCTTAGGTATAACTATCGATTCTAAACTACAGTGGGGCGCTCATATTGGAGCTCTCTCGGGAAGATTGAGCTCAGCTGCATATGCAGTTAGAAAAATAAGGCAATTTACAGATGTAGCCACGGCTAGGTTAGTTTACTATGCTTATTTCCACAGTATTATGTCTTATGGCATTTTACTGTGGGGATCTGCAGCTGATGTAGACTCGATTTTCATATTGCAAAAGAGAGCTATCCGAGCTATTTATAGGATGGGTCCTCGCGAGTCCCTCGGAAATAAATTCAAAGAAATCGACATCCTGACTCTGCCTTCTCTTTATGTCTTAGAATGCATTTTGTATCTTCGTAAAAACTTAGGACTCTTTAAAATTAGAAGCGATATTCACAACAAAAATACGCGTAGTAAACACGAAATTGTATTACCCAAATGGAGATTAGCTAAAGCGAGCAAGTCATTCCTAGTAAACAGCATACGCTTTTACAACAAGCTGCCAAAGGTGGTAACTGAACTTAGTGAGGGAAAGTTCAAAACTCATATTAAGCGTGTCCTAACCAAAAAAGCATATTACAAGGTTAAAGACTATCCTTATCCTTATCCTGTTAAGGGGCCGAGATACAGCTCGGACACTTCGACCCATGTGGATCTTTTGTGGTCCCCTAGATAGCTAACTCCTCCCCACCCTCGCTGAAAATCTCCTTCATAAGTTTCACAACGAGATGCGGGGATAAGAGCCTGTAATCCTCTGGTCTTGGATATCCTACCCCTAGAAGACTCATTCGCTTGTTAGCCAAAGCATCGCATGTGCACAGCAGGTGCTCCATGCGTTCAGGTTAAAGACTATGTCGAAGACACGCTTGTTTGGCTATGACTGCCTCTGCACATGTGGCCCCCTGGTAAATCATTAATATTGTGTCTATTGACTGCTCCACCTTTGTTTTAATTTATATTTATTTATTTTTCCTTTTTTTAACGCATTGCTTTTGCAATATTTTATTTTTATTATTTAGACTTCAACTGCATTAAATTTGTTAGTAATTTATTATGTTAACAGTTGTAATTATTTAAAATTTTCCTGCTTTTTTATGTAGCCTCTTTTTGGAATGTGAATGTGAGAACACTGTATAATCCACAAACACTTAGATAACTTTCTATTACGACTTACTTTTTTTATTTTATTACGATTAATTTTGTGCTTTTGTGTACAGTGTTGACTGGTCTACACTGTTCTTACATAAATCAATTAATATTGTAATAAACACATTTTTTAAAAGAGTAACCATGGAGTTTCTTGCCGGTTCTTCTCCATAGGAAACGACCAATTTGGAACCGTGCACTAGCTTCTGACGTTTTATAAGTGCTCATGTAGGCCTATGTGAAATAAAATATTTTGACTTTGACTTTGACTTTGACTTTGACTCGAACGAGGCCGGGATTGACTACTAGTTTGCGATATACACACTAATATTATAAAAAGGTAAAGTTTTTTTATTTTATTTTTCATTGTAAGAGGTACTTAATCTCTGGAAGTACTGGTCCGAGACGCACAGGACCATTCATTGTGGCGACACTTGGGGGAGGCCTATGTCCAACACTGGACGTCTTTTGGCTGAAATGATGATGATGATGACTAGGCCGAGTGCTAAAACTTTTTCACCGATAGAAAGCTGCTTTATTCTTGAGTGACATAGACTTTTATGAACTCGGACGAAGCCGCGAACTAAAGCTAGTAGTCTATAGTAAATAAGCATTTTTTCAGTCGCAACAAAATGTAACATTGTTCTCATTATAATATTTGCTCATCCAACGAGATGATTACGAGATTCAGGCCTTGTGTTCAATCTTGGAGGCAATCATTTCTGAGGAAATGTAGACAAAACAAACATTCAAGCCTTGGTTAAATGTTTTTAATGACTTCATCTGCATGCATCTAGAAGATTTTTTTTCATGATGTAGATACTATCTTTTGATCTGATAAATA
The DNA here is from genome assembly GCA_949319445.1 of Mythimna lalbum. Taxonomy (NCBI): domain Eukaryota; kingdom Metazoa; phylum Arthropoda; class Insecta; order Lepidoptera; family Noctuidae; genus Mythimna; species Mythimna lalbum. The sequence continues at coordinate 10,423,565 of OX439371.1, read as the reverse complement.
ATCTATAAAGGAGCAAGGAATTACATAACTTGATTCCGCCATCGACAGAAGAAAGTAAAAACCACGCAAAACTCCATTGAAAAGGGAGGACCCTGAGTCCAGACGGGTGTTATAGTCTGGTGGGCAACTGCCTGGTAGATGATTTCGGGTTAAACTGAAATAAGAATGAAAAAATCTTACTTTGAACGGCATGGTAACCCACCACTGAGTACTGGACGACGAGCTTCCCACAACTCACCTAGGAAACAGACCCTGGTACAGAATTCTATCTTCTGGCTAAAGCATCTCATTACAATCCTCTCAGTGAAAGCTAAAATTAATTAAATTTCATATAAAAAGAACCTGACCTAGCCTAAATTGATTTTTAGTCTGTCTAGAAGTATTATTAGCTCACGCATGCAGACAGAAATAAAAAAGAGATGTATCTACTATCGCAAAAAAGCTTGCGTTCCTAAAAACTGTCTGGGTCGTTCCGATTTAAAACGAATGATGTTTTTTTTATTATTATTATAAGTACATCCTGCGACCCTGACCAGGTCATCGGTCCACCTTGTAGGAGGAATCCGGTGGATGCGTGACGCTCAGAAACGGTCGTTGTAGCGACGCTTGGGGGAGGCCGATGTCCAACAGTGGATGTCTATCGGCTGATATGATGATGATAAGTACATCTTGTTTAGCAATGCCTTCGTCAAATATGACTCAATTTTCATGATTATTTTTGTTTAGAAGTAAGTATTTTCATCAGGTTTTAATATAGGAAGTCGATATGAAAAACATAGAAACAAAACATTTCTAGTTTTGTCACTGGCTTTCAAAATTCTAGTTATTTTTATTATGGTTCCATTCCTTAATAGTTTTTTTTAATGGGGAAATCATTCAACGACTTCGTCTGGTCTGGGAGGAGCGGGATATCAGACTTTTACTGACTAATAACTACACATCTATACTTTGATTGCTCTTTGCATTCTAAGACCACAGGTTTCCTTTTCAGAAAATGCCCGGGGCCCAGTTCCTGACAGGTGCCAACGAGACCCTATTACAAAGCTTTACGCTGTCCTTCCATCCGTCTATCTGTCAACGGGTTGTATCTCATAAATTGTAAAAGGTGAATGTGTATTTCTATTGCTGCTACTACAACAAATAATCTAAATATATAATAGCGAAATACCACTCACTGATTAATCACGAAATTTAAGAAACTATAACACCTACAAACTTAAAATTTGGTTGGTAGGTTTCTTATAGGGTAGGTAGACATCTGCTGTGAACGGATTTTTCGAAATTCACTCCCTAAGGGGATGAAACGGGGGTCCAAAGTTTGTATGGAGAAGTAGACTGTCACGCGGGCGAAGCCGCCGGCAAAAGCTAGTTTTAAAATTATGTTAAACGTTAAAGAAGACTTCCATACAAGAAACGTTATTTTGTCAGTGTTTTTAGTCGATTTTAATATGTAGTGGAGCAGTGGTGGCCGAGTGGAAACGGCCACGATTTATGAGTAGTGGGTCGTGGGTTCAAACGCAATACTTTGTATAATTTAATTCATCACTGCTCTCAAAACGGTGAAGGAAAACATCGTGAGGAAACCGGCATGTCCTAAAACCAAAAATTCGAAGACATGTGACATTCACCAACCAGCACTAGGCCGGCGTGGTGGTTTACGGTCCATTCCCTCTCCTAGAGAGGAGGCCTCAGTCCCAGCAGTGGGAACATTAAAAAGGCTGATGATGAATATGTAGTACGGAAAGAACTTCGCCGGTTTTTTTTTTAATATTCAGTCCCATTAGGTTACCATCAGGTGGGATCGAAGTCAAGCACTAGGTTATATAAAAAAAAAATGTAAAAAGTTTTTATTAACTCTAAATCAATTTAAAATACATACCTACTGATGTCAAATAACCTCGATTGCAGAGCTGCAGACGTAATTTAACTATTTTTAACACATCATGAAATCTATGTGGGGATCTCGGTCAAGGCGTTTGTTGCTTTCTTCTCTATTATCTGATCTTCAAACTATTGAAGCTTATATTGATGCTAGACGGTATGTAATTATGGATATTGTTTTCTTTTTATTGTGTCTAGCTTTTTAGAATCGGAAATTCAATCAATCAATTATTTATTTGCTATAAATATAGTACATGAATTGTTATAGATACATTTAGACCAAGATATATTTTACCAAGTTATAGGTATCGGCATGGATCTTGAGCGCTCGCAGTCATAATGGGGATCGTTTTGCGCATTCCATACATTGGCGAGCTAATCGTCGTAGTTGTTAGATACATGCAGCAAGCGCAGGGAATAAGTCACGAGTGGCGAGCCAATTACTGACGCTCGCTGGACGCACTAAATAAAATAAAAAAATATATTTGAGATCACCAGATTTTCAAACAAAAATAAAAATATTTAAATTAAACGGTCTAAATATTACAAAGTCTATGCGAAGCAAGCAATAGTACAATAGCGGAAGGAAGTGGAGATTGGGTGGTGGGGGTACTTGATGCGTTTGCGGGGCATCATACAGACGTAGGTAGGTATAGCAAAATACAGAGTTGAAAAGCGATATTTACAACAACGTCAAATTGAAGGTTTGTTTTTAGTAATGATTTGTGAAAAGTCATAGAACAAAAGTTGTTGTTTATGACTATTGAATTATGAATTCAGTCCTGCAGGTTGCCAGTGTTTTACAAATAACCCTGTATACTGAAAGAACGTTAGAAAAACAGTGAAAATGTGAGTCGTGATGCAGGTGGTGCATCATGACTCACATTTTCACTGTTTTTCATACAACCGCTCATAACTGATTATGACGTTATTACACATTTTTCATTAGACATTTTGGAAACACAGTGTCTTGTGGATATTATCTAGGTTTCTAAAGAAACCAATTTATAAATTCGTGTAAAACTAATCCAGTAAAAACCTCTGAAAATGTCCTTTTTGTATGAACTTTGACACTTCATAATTTGCCTAAAAATTAAAAAAGTAAAAAAAGTAATCCACTAGAGACCTTGCAAATTTTATTAAGATTCTAAATGACGGCAACTTTTTCAAAAACTTTTAAGGGTTTAAAAAAAACAGCTATTTCGAGTAAATCTCGGAATTACCGAATACTAACAGAGTTTTCAGGCGTTATCTCTCTTTTTTTGCTTTGCCTTTTCGTCAAACATCGCGTTGGATTGCATTAAATGAAGTAACAAGCTTTTAAACCATTTTCGATGTTTACGATAGGCGAGTGGAAAAGGACCCTCTTAAGTACCTGCTTATATACTTTCATTCAACTTGACCGCAAAAACACAAAACCACAAACCTACTTTGTTTAATTCATATTTGTTATAGAACAAACCGAAACACTTTTTCCTTCTTTTATTTCCCTGGTACTGTAAACACACATAAAACATTTTTTTTTATGTAATATAGGCTTGCGTTTCACCACTACCTCACCTGCCCCCCTACCAAAGTTACAACCGTTTCGCTTGCGTCGAACGCTTCGAGTTGACCTTGCCGCCAATTCTTTTGTTCTGACCACATGACTGAGCGTTGAGATGACGTCATTCCCGTACATTTAAAGCTTTCTACTAGCGTTAACTATTGTAGATTAGCAACTTGGATAGGAGTACTGATTGAAAGCGACGATGGAGCACGCTTAGAAGTAACCTATTCTCTCTTGACTTAAAGACTCTTTGGTACCCATAGTAGCTATCAAGAAATAGTCGACTCCAGCTATATTTTAACTAGCTTTTTCCAGCGGCTCTTTTCAGCGGCGAGAAAATTATTATTTAAATTATATTAACAGGGTTATTTATAAAACACTGACAACTCAACCTTACAGGACTGAATTCATAATTCAATGGTTTTATGGAGAAAAAAATTGAAATAATGTGATTTACGCCTATACAAAGCTATTTTTATAGAAAAGTGTGAAACGTCATTATGGTACTTCATAGATTTGTTGTGATACGAGTATAAAATCATAAACAACAACTTTTGTTCTATGACTTTTTGCAAAACATTATTCATTTACCAAAAACAAACTTTCAAGATTTCGTTGTTCTAACACATTTCAACTCTGTATTTTGCTACACCTACCTACGTCTGGAACCGTGTGTTGGAACCTTGCACTAGCTTCTAACGTTTTATAAGTGCCCATGTAGGCCTATGTGAAATAAAATATTTTGACTTTGACTTTGACTCTGTATGATGTGACGCAAGCGCATCAAGCACCCCCGCCGCCCGATCCCAACTCCCCTTCGCGTTTTTGGATCCTATATATTTATTACATCAAGTTTTCACCTATTGCAAATACGGTTTTCACTGAAAAGTACCTGAATTATCCTGTCCCATTTGCCAATACTAAGGGAAATTGAATCATGTTGGTTTTGGCTCTGGGTTTCTACCCTAAACAGTGTTATTTACCTTTTATTACACACAGGTACCTAGTCAATAGGTAGTAAAGTGTTATAAAATTTACCTATTGACTACCTATCCAGGCAGTACTTGTACTAGGGCTTGTCGATCCCACCTAAGGGTTTTTTTTTTGGTGGGTAAAAATCATCCAAATGACATCCACCGCCCTTGGGTGGAGTGGGAGATAATGTCAGACTCTCACTGACTAAAAAACCCACCCCGTTCTATCTTGCCTTTCATATCGGGGCCCAGTGTTTCTTTCAGAAGCAGACCCTTGGCTCCAGTAGGCTTCAACCCAGCTGGGCTGCTGTTACTGACAACTCCTTGAGGCGTGCGGGTACAGTGCACACCATCGACAACTTGGGCTCGGTCCGAACGGTTACCGGACGGTCGGTGTGGATGGCCGGTATCGGAAGACGCAGCGTTGGGAGGCCTTCTACATGGTGGACCGATGACCTAGTAAAGGTTACGGGAATCCGATTAATGCGAGACGCACAAGACCGTTGATTGAGGCGATGGCGACACTAAGGGCAGGCCTATGTCCAGCTGTGAACTTCTTTCAGCTGGTCTGATGATAATGATGATACCATCAGGTGGGATCGCTGTTACAAGCATTAGTTTATATTGTATATGTGTATATTTCACGTCTGCATTTCTCTAAGAAGGTCGAGGAGGTCGTGGAGATAAAGAGCAACTGGACTCTGAGGGTCTAAAGGTTGGAGTCACGACACGAACTTCAAGTCGTTCGTGATACGAGTTCCAACCCACCATCTCGAGACCTTTTTGAAAGAGGTCTTTTGACCGAAAGGTGTCGTGTAACATCGACGTTTCCGAGGATGGCTACGCGACACCACGCAGCGGAACACGACGCCGAAGTTACGTGTATAATGATTAAATAAGTTTTGTTGTTATTTATTTATTTTATTAAATTTACTGTAAATAAATGGTTATTATTATTATTAGTTTACATCAATTTAAAAAAAAAATAGAATAAAGGACAAGATAAAATCAGGTTAATTTTTAAAGGAAATGGAAAATGAAATAAGTGTAAATTATTACGTGAAACACCTAGTTTCAGACGTAATACATAAATGCTAGATCAACATTGTTTGCCTTGGCCTAATTAACAGCTCCGCGGGTGATCGATGGATCGCCGGGAAAATGGTTGCTATAACCTGGTTATTGTTTTAGCTGGGAAATTTTATTCAGTCACTGTTTTATTTAGCTGCTGAACATACCTAGGTTAGACGTATAGGCGTGTACAGGGCCGAGATTACATCAGTATGGTCTAACGCCCACACCAGATATGTTGAGTTTTTTTTTTAAGAAATCATTCAATGATTTCTCCCGCTATGGGCGAAGCGGACAGGCCTGTCAGACTTTTACTAATTAAAAACCACTTTTATGTAGGAACAATATAAGAAGGATCTTTGCCTTGCGTTCCAATTGTGGTCTTTCAATCCGTCCAGCTGTTTCGAAGATTAGACAGAACAAACAGACAGAGACACAAGTTTTCAATGTTGTTTTCTTATTATAATTATTGATAGGTTCACGTTTGACCACCATCTCACCTGATGGTAATCGATGATGTGGCTAAAGCTAAAGGTAACCTATTCACTCTTGGCTTAAAGACCCTTGGGCTGTTTTTTTGGTGGGAAAAATCATCCAATGTCAAAACCCGCCCTTGGGTGGAGCAGGAGATAGTGTCAGACTCTTACTGACTAAAAACCCCGTTCCTTCTAGCCTTCATACCGGGGCTCGAGTTTCCTTTCAGATAACCCCTCCTGTAGCTGACAACTCCTTGAGGCGCGCGGGAACAGTGCGCGCCGTCGTCGACGTCTTGGGCTCGGTCCGGACAGTTACCGGACGGTCGGAAAGTGAGCTACCCATGGCTCGCCGTCCTCGAACTCGCGTCTACGGTGGCCGGAAATCGGGATCGGAATCCCAGAGGCGGTGGTGAGGACGCCGTTGCCTGATGCGGTCGGCCTCCTTCTTTGCTAGCATTTCTGCTTCGCTGAAGGAGGAGACCGCCTGCCACTCCTCCTCGCTCCGGACCGTGGCCTGAACCAAGGCCCGGCGCGAGAGGTCTCCGCCGCCGATGGCCCCCACGAGGGCACGGCGGTGCTCCGCCCAAGCAGGGCACACCTCGATTGTGTGCTCCACCGTGTCCTCCGGGCGTTCCGCACAGTGGCGACACCCGGGCGTCTCTTCCGCTTGTATCCAGTGCAGGAACCTTCCGAACTTGCCATGTCCGGTGAGGACCTGCGTCATGCGGAAGGTAAGGACGCCGTAAGGTCTTTCCAGCCACGCCTCAAAGACCCTTTGGTTATATTTCACCGAGAAACCATGATGGCGCAACCAGCTCAGACGTGTGGCGACTCTGGTATCTGTATGGTGTCTAGTTTGGTAGCTAAGGGCTATATTTCACCGGGACAAAATGGCGACGCAACTGGTCGCACCACCATGATATCCCGGTGAAATATAGCCCTAAGTTGTAGCTATCAGGAAACACAGACTCCCGCACACAACATTCCCAAAACATCTAATACATCATCGTCTGCTAATGATTGTTGACAACTTAAATAAGAATTTAAGCGTGAACAAAAACAAAGGTAAACGATTCGTTGTCGTATTTCCGTCGGTAATCAGGTTAGTGTTACGAGGCGTAGGTATTTGCAACCGGGAATGTGATGTCACCTAATAATAGATTAGTGAGTAACGGATAGTTATCTTTGAGTAGAAGTAGTCTTTGTCGCGCCTTTGATGTGTCTTGTCGTAGTTTGTTTGTTTGTTCGTAGTAACTTAACGCTCACAATGGGCCTCATCAGGAGGCTTAAAGTCACCCGCAATGGAAAGGGCTATGCTCGGAGCAGGGCCGAACCCAGCCAACGCCTGTGTGCGAATCCTACGGAACGCCTCTTTTTAACCGACTTCTAAAAAAGGAGGAGGTTCTCAATTCGGATGTTTGTATGTTTTTTTTTTATGTTTGTTCGCGCATAACTTCGTCGCTTGCCAACCGATTTGAAAAATTTTTTTTTCGTTGGAAACGGTATACTTCCCAAATGGTCCCATAGTCACCAAGTTGGGATCGGATGATGGGATCTTGGCGAAATCAAGGGAACTCCTCAAATTCAATTCAATTCTTTAGTGAAGTCGGTTATTTTTTTTTTTTGTTATAAAAAGGTTTTTTTTGTTGTCTTTTTGGATATGGAATCAGTGCGTCTATTCTAATTGTCTTAAACTAAACAACAGACAAAAATATTAATTTGACTTAGGAGATTTTACCGATGTAAGTACTTATCTTAATATTCTTAATTCAACTATAAATAATTTGTTGCTCTGTAACAAAAATATTTTAAAAAATTGGCCCTGGCATCTCATCCGGCGCCCCTTATGCCTTGGCGCCTGTGTGCCCCGCACACTTCGCACATATGGGCGGCTCGGCCCTGGCTCGGAGTTTTCTTGCGTGATCGAATCAGGAATGAGGATATCTGCAGAAGAACCAACGTTACCGACATAGCACGTAGAATTGCCCAACTTAAGTGGCAATGGGCAGGGCACATTGCTCGCAGAACAGATAGCCGTTGGGGCCAAAAATTACGACCTCGTACCGGAAGACGTAGCGTTGGAAGACCTCCTACAAGGTGTGCCGATGACCTGGTAAGGGTTGCGGGAATCCGATGGATGCGACACGCACAGGACCGTTTCGGGGAGAGCATGTGCACTTTTCTGCACTAGTGCGGAAAACTGTCTATTGCGTGCCTAAAAGCGGTGGGATAAGAGCGGGTTTTTGAGTAAAAGTATTGAAAAAGAAATTGTTTTGTTTTGTTATCGTAAATTCTTTGTTGGCATTACAATAATTGCAACTTATCGACCTTATAGCTGCTATTTATAACGTCAGCTACAAATATTTTTTATCTATAGATAACATAGCTACATAAAGTTATTATTGCATAATGATTTTAGTTGACATATAAATATGTTTCTTATCATCGTGTATTTGTGTTCGGGGAAGCCCCTGAAGTTTGATTTCTGTTCCAAGATAGGTATTGTTGAACACTTTAGGTCTTTTCAGGTCTAAGAGGAAGTCTGTATAAAGAATTGGAGGCCAAAAAGAGTATTGGTTGAGGAAAATGCCGAGGGAAAGTCCTTATATAGGTATTATTATAATGTGTCCTTGACAAGTCCCGTTATATTTGGGACTGTCCCTTATTGCGGTCACATTTTCCCAAACTGTGTTCCAATACACAAAATAGTCCCGTTTTTTAAAACTATCTGCGCGGTTTTCAAAAACGGTTCTATTTACACCCGTATTTCATAATCTTCCTGCCCTAATCCCGTTTTATTTGGGGTCGGCGCAACACGTTTTTTTCTTCCATTCTGTCCTGTCACTCGTCACGCTATTACTAACTTCCTTTTCTTTCATATCACTTCTCACACAATCCATCCATCTTTTCTTCGGCCTCCCTCTCCCTCTCCATCCATTCATAAAAGAAAGAATTCTTAAATTTTACAAATTCTCATTTTGTGGTGGAGTACAAGTAATACACATTAGTCTTGAAAAAATGCTCTGACACTATCTTCCTCTCCGCCCAAGAGCGGGAAATGTCATTGACGGCGCGTATCATTCGTTACATTAGGAACTTAAAATTAATAGGGTGAAACAATGGGTGGTCTTATCGCTAAAAGTGAGTTAAAAAAAACAACCTTTAGATGGTTTTGACAGAGAATGAGAGAGATTGAGGAGACCACGGAGACTATACTGAAGTCGCCTCCTGATGAGGCCCATCATCATCAGAAAGCTCAGTCATCCCAAAGGGCAATAGAGGAGGCTGCTACGAGTTTCCTTGCGTGGTCAAATCAGGAATAATGTTACTTGATCAAAACACAATGTAATTTAGGGATCCATTTTCAACACGAGTTAATTTTGCCAGTCAGTTTTTTTTTTCGATGGGGAAAATCATCTTATGACAAAACCCGCTCTTGACCTCGAGATAGTGTCAGACTCTTACTGACTAAAAACCCCATTCCGTTCCTTCTAGCCTTCATACCGGGGCACGAGCTCCCTTTCGGACAACCCTGTCCCCAGTAGGCTTCAACCCAGCTGGGCCCCACCTGCTGCTGATAACTCCTTGAGACGCGCGGGAACAGTGCGCGCCGTCGACGTCTTGGACTCGGTCCATTACCGGACGATCGAAATCCCGGCGGTGGCGGCGAGGGCGCCGTAGCCTGATGCGGTCGGCCTCCTCCTTTACTAGCATTACTGCATCGCAGAAAGAGGCGACCGCCTGCCATTCTTCCTCGCTCCGGACCTTGGCCTCGACCAGGGCCCGGCGCGAGAGGTCTCCGCCGCCGAGCCAGACACTCAGTGCGATGTCGTAAGATTCGGATGAAAGTTTTATTCAATTTAACCCAGCTCGGTTTTTACCCTGCCTTTTGCTATAAAACTATAGCTTGATAATTGCTGAAACCCCCTTCTCCCCCACGATAGATTTGGGCAGATTCTACCTCACCTAAACCCTTCACGTAGTTTTTTTACTTTGATAGGCTTGCGCTTTACCACTATCTCACCTGATGAGAAGTGACGATAATGGTTGACAATGGAGCACGCTTGCCAAGAAGTAACTTCATGACTTAAAGATCCTATTTTGTAGCTATCAGAAAACACAGACTCCTGCAAGGAATTCCACTCCTTAGCTGTACGCACAATGAACGTGTTCCCAAAACGATAGATGTATATAATGAACTAAAATCTTATAAAATAAAAATCCTTATAACTCATTTAAACTTTATTTTACTAGAATAATTATATAATGACAATAAATTATATACATTTACAATATTATATGAAGATTTTTTGATAGGTTTGGTACACATTGAGTCAATTTAAGATAAGATGCGCATGCACAATTAGAAGCTGTGATTCACGAGATACGCATTTACTACGAACAGTAGGTTAATTGCTTATAAATAGATGAGATAGTGAAATCTATTTTAAGAAATACTAAGAAACCGAATTAGTGAGCTAATTGTGTTTATTTTAGTTTTGGTTCAATAGATAAACTTGGAGGAGTTTGATAGTGGCGCCAGTGACTGAAAAGTTGAAAGGGAATCGACTGTCTTGGTATGGTCATGTGAAAAGGAGGGACGAAACGCATGTTGCTAAAAAAGTAACGAGTTTACATGTGACTGGATGGAGGGGAAGAGGGAGGCCAAAGGAAAGATGGATGGATTGTGTAAGAAGTGATATGAAAGAAAAGGGATTTAGTGATAGCGTGACGAGTGACAGGACAGAATGGAAGAAAAAAACGTGTTGCGCCGACCCCAAATAAAACGAGACAAGGGCAGGAAGATGATGGTTCATTAGATAAACTTGTCTTATTTTACCTTTAAACTTGAAATGTAGAAATCACACATAGTTGCAAAAAGCATAGCATATCATAATCCGGCTCATAATGTTCTCACTGCTCAAACTCAGGCCTCCTCTCCAGGAGAGGGAATAAGTCCAATCCAATCCACTACGCTGGCGTGCGGTGTAAGTTGGTAGATGTCACATGTCTTCGAATTTTCGGTTCTAGGACATACCTGTTTCCTCACGATGTTTGCCTTCACCGTTTTGAGAATAGTGGTGGTGAAATAAATCACACAAGTGAGAAAATAGAATAGAAAAACTTAAAAATTTCAAATAAATTCAATATTTACATTATTTTACGAGAGGACAATGGAGCTCAATGTGTACAAAACCTATAATATCATTACAATAATCTATTTAACCTAGCTTAGCTAGGAGATCACATAGTTTGACGATATAATATTCAATACATTTAACAAACAATTATTTAATTAAATAAATACACATGTATAACTATGAAAAGCATAACATCCATAAGATTTGTTCCATTATATTCAGTGGCCTGTTAATAAGAGTGAGTTATCAGAAAATACACATGATCCATCAAAAAAAAAACGCACGACTAATATATAAAAAAAACATCAATCTGCAAGTGAGTAAAGGGTTCCAAATACCTATTAAATTAATATAAGAAGCTTCCGTTTAAATATTTTATTTAAACACTTATAAATACGGATACATTTTATGTTAAACACAAGCACCTCTGCTCATCCTCACGAATACAGCATCAAACATTTGTCCTTTCAATCCGTTAAAGAAATTAAAACTAACAACTGTGCTGTTAGCGTTAATTTTTTTTTTAAACACACGTCTTTACCGCGCAGTGTCCGCGCGTCGTCTGACAAAAATTTCACTGTCGAGCAAGCATACCCTGTTGCTGTCTCACTCGCACTTGTCGTGATGGGGTGGGGATTGCTCGGCTGGACAGTGAAAGGGATAGCTTCACTCAACTGAGGCCGGTATCATTTCTCCGCAGGCCAGGGTCTGAGGAGCGTCCAGTGTAGGAAGTGGGGCAGTGGAGCCCCGCAGCCTGGCTGAGCTCAGCTCATTGCATTGGACCCAGAGCTCCAACTGGAATTTTGAACAAAAATAGCACATATTTTAACTGAAATCTTTTAAGAGTTTTGTGTATATGGTCGGTTTTGAGGTATCATATCGTGGTATCATCATTTTCGACTTACTTGTCTCAGTTTTGAGCAATTATGGTAATCATTTTCCTAACTAATTAAATAATACAACAAACTACGTTTACAATAGCGTATTACTATTCTAAATAATCCTACAAGGTGGACCGATGACCTGGTGAAGGTTGCGGGAAACCGATGGATGCGAGACGCACAGGAACGTTCGTTGTGGCGACGCTTGGGGGAAGTCTATGTCCAAAACTGGACACATATCGGCTGAAATCATGATGATTCTAAATAAATAATGAATAGTAAGTACCTAACTATCATCTTCTTGGTACTTCTTTTGTTTAGGACTTCAACTCCATTCTACAACTCGTGTTCAAACTATATGTTACATGTACTAGCTATGATTTTTTTTATTATTTTATATTCTAAATACATAGCTATTTTGACGATTCTAGGACTAAGATACTCATATGTAAATCGGTATACCTTGTCATTTCTGCTGTCTAATTCTGGAGTATCTAAAAAAAATGGCTTCGACTCTCGTCCTAAGTGAAGCTTACATATTAGACATCTTTTCTGGTCCTTCTACGTGTTTAAGCTCTGGCCAAACCAGGGGTAATCTCTCACGAGAAGCTATTGCGACTATCCCAATTCAATGAATGAATGAACGAATGTATGAATGAATGAGTTACCCAACAATTTGCACATTAAACTAGTGCGCTTCACCATGAACGATTGCATCACTGCTTACCATCAGGTAGGATTGCAGTCAAGCACTAGTTTATATCATAAAAGAAGTTGAATCTCATCCGTCTCGTATTGGACATAAATGTTTGTGTTTGTGTTTTTAGTAAGTATTTCAAGAGTAATTGAATTTTACAGTAATTTGGTCGGAATGACATAAAACATTTTTAATTGGAATTCAAGAAGTTATATAAGGTAGGCGTAAAACTTGCTTCTGCCACTGACTTCGCCCGCGTCAAAAAAGGTTTCTCCATACAAAACTTTGGAGCGCCTTCAATCCACCTAGGGGGTGAATTTTGAAAAATACTTTCTTAGTGCTCGCCTACGTAATAAAAGGAAACCTTATGCAAAATTTCATGTAAGTAATCAGCTTCAGCTATGCGTTGATATGTCAGTCAGTTTCTTCTTTTATCTATTAAAAACAATAAAACTCCTACAACAATTAACACTGCGTGTATTGTACGTGATGTGAGTGGTTGCTAATCGTGAGGTGCAGGCGCCAACAACGTACATACAATTTTATTGATACAACGATCGTCTAATATAGAGACTTAGGGATACTATGACAAGTGACAGGACAAAATGGAAGGAAAAAACGTGTTGCGCCGACCCCAAGTAAAATTTGACAGGGGCAGAAAGAAGAAGAAGAAGAAGGTCGTCCACTAATTCTGTTTTACATCGATCCACATCAGTTTGGCCAGAGCAATTAAGTCCATAGACTACGTACCTCAGGAGGCATCTTCTCCGGTGGATGTCTGCAGGTTCCTCCACAGTGCAGCTGCAGCAACAGCTCGGCTATAGCTGCTGCAGAGGTGTCGATAACACGCTGCCTGCACACGGCTACTGCGTGGACGAAGCCTCCAGGACCAACGAATTCGTGCTCCATGAAGACTGTCTTGTCATCCCAGTATATTGCCTGAAAGAGGAGAGAAAAGGGAAATAAGTCGAAGTACTTCTCATCAGTGACAGAGAAAGATTTTCAGAGAAGATTCAGGAGTCCCTTGCCTTGGAATATCTTGCATCTATGCTAGATGCAAGATATTTTAGTCTATTTTAGTCTACGTTCGGTTCTCACTCGAAGTTCGGTACTCAATACTTTATTGCATTCCATATTATGTACAGAGATGGAATGAAATATAGTCAAACAAGCGTTGGTTAATTCATGAATCCCCAAGCGACCACCGGTGGCCGCGCATCTATTGTCTTACTATTGTGTCTCTAATTGACGGTAAATAGTCGTCGTAGTTTTTGAAATTATTGTGCGAACAGCCAAGGAGTAGAATTCCCTGCCGGAGTCTGTGTTTCCTGATAGCTACATCTTGGGGGTCTTTAAGTCAAGAGTGAATAGGTTACTTCTAGGCAAGCGTGCTCCATCGTCGACCACATCATCACTTACCATCAGGTGAGATGGTGGTTATCAATAATAATTTAAAACAAACTCATTTTCTACGCAATTTTCTCAATTTTTTCTTTCATAAGAACTATCTCCTGACAATAAACAAAAACACAAAAAGAAATAGCGAAATTGATCCAGTCGTTCACACGTGGTGACGTGACAAAGAACATTTCTAACAGCGACATTCATCACTAAACTTGACTTCTGAGAGTATCCAAAGCAAATAGAACAAAACCCACCTTAGAAGTAATAGTAAACTTGGTGAAAGGCTTGAGGAACCTCCTGTATCTGATAGTGGCAGCAGCCTGGACCACGGCCCCTCCAGCAGCCTTGATGTTGTTGTAAAGACCAGTTCGCTCGTAGAAGTCTGCCCGAGCGAAGTCGAGTTCCCGAAGGTAGCGAGCGTTGTTCATGTGGTACAGCAAAGTATCTATGTCGTTCATGAGACACCAGCCTGGAAAATGAAATGAATGTTGGTGTAGCAATAGTAATACGATGAAGACGTCATGGGAGTGGAACACGTATGATCCGTCTGGTCCAAATGTAAAGGATAACACATACCTACAAAATTATACTTTTTAAAATTTTCCGGAAAGTTTTTTTACTTTTCCATTATCTTTTGATTCCGTAAGTTTAAATGTACCAACCGTTTATATCTATCAGCTTTTATTTTCCGTATACAGCTTTTTGGTTTTTTATATAAGGGTAGGCGCACATTTACGAATTTAACACAGTGTTGATATCAGTTAAGGTAAAATTATAGCGGTTTCTATATCAAGGAGTCGTTGTTGAAACGATCCGGATTGTTTATGCTTTATTTGTAGCTAATATGTTTTTTTAAAAATATAGAAAATCAAGGACAAGTGGAAAAAGAAGTTCCCCGAAGTTCCCGTGCATCACCTTTTTTATTATTGTTATTTTTGCGTCGTTAATGTAAACTCAAATTAAAGTAAATTCAAATAATAGCAGTAAATGGATTTATCTTGCTTACCCACCTGCTAAACGAGCAAATTTGTTACCAATTCTAGATCAAGAGCCTATACCAGCAGTTTTACCTTCGATATCTGCAGCAGCTTCTAGCCAAATGGAATTAGACAAAATAATAGATGATGATAACCACAGAAAAGTTAAAAACTGGAATATTCGATGGAACACCAACACATCTGCTATTTAATGATGTAATTAAAAAAATAATAATAATGAAAACGAGTCCAACGCATGGAAATTATTTGTATCAGTAATGAAAAACTTTTTGGTAATACTAAAGCATCAAACTACCAAAACTTAGCCCACATTATGTTGTTATGTCTGAGCGATCTTGGTTGCAACATGACCGTAATCTTTCATTATTTCTACTCTCATCTGAACCATTTTCCTGAAAATCTTGGCCATTTTAGTGATGAACATGGAGAAAGACTCCATCGAGAAATTCGCACCATGGAGAAACGATATGAGGGCAGATGGAATGCGCATATGATGGCAGATTATATTATTATTGCTGGAGTTTAAAACAAGATCTACCATAAGCATCTCAGGAAAAAAAAACATTAAAAAGATATTTTTTACTGTTTCCCAAAATAAATATTTTTTATAGAATTTTTTTTTTTTGTATTTTTCTACAAAATTACATATACGCCATATCTCAAAAACTAAAGCTGATAGATGAAAACGATTTTTATTTTCAGAATCAGGATTCCAAATGTCTTCATAAATGCTAAATAAACGTCTGGAAAAAAAACTTTGTAAATATGTGTAATTAAAGAAACATAGGTGAGGTTTTTGTCAGTAAAAATCTGTCTCGACCCTGCTCCGCCCGGGACTTCTCCCACAGAAGTGTTTTTTTCACTCCAGTACTAACTCATCAAGTACAACTGGACTACAGGACTGGTCCATCTATAGGATTCCTGTGACCCTTACCAGATAATCGGTCCAATTTGACGGACTCCCATCTTTTTCTTCTGGTACTTACCTATTTACCCTCAATCATTGGCACGTGGTCAATCACAGTTCGCCTATCGATTTCCACATAGAAATTTATAGTTACCCAAAACTTCATACTGTAGGTATCTGACTATCTTTATATGAAAATCAATGAAAATAACTTTTCATAGCAAGCTTTTATAGCTTGGTATACCTATATAATTAATACTCGTCAAGACGAATCATACGACCCCAAACTCGATGGGGTTGTGTCGTTTAACTACCCAAATTCCTATAGCCACCTTCCAGTTCCATCATCAGATCAGCTCCATGTCATAATAATTTTGCGTTTTTAAGTAAAATCAGATGATATCTGATTTACACATGCATGCAAAATTTCAGCTCAATCGGTAACCGAGAAGGGGATCAAATTTAATTTGCAAGATTTGATGACAGACAAACATCGGCACAGGTGAAACTAAATAAAAGCTTGTAAAAAGTAAAATCCTGACTCAGTTACTGAGTCATTAACGCCCAGCCCAAACCCTTGAACCTGTTTACAAAAAATATGAAAAAATTTGTCAAAATTCCCCCTCTAAGAGGACTTAATATCAAAGAGAGATTATCGTGGTCTGTGCAAATATGAATCCTCAAGTTCGTCGGACATATCACTCGTAATGAGGACTCGATGGCACAATTAGTGGTGCAAGGGTAAGTCAAGGACAAAAGATCACGTAGACGCTCTCCAACATGGCGGACGGATCTCGTCAAATCTGTGACACACCACAGCATCGTTAATGACTCCCACCAAGCCGCCAAACACAGAATTACATGGTGAGAAACGGTGGAGTCTCGACCAAGACATGATCTAGTCCACTCTCTCAAGAGTGCACTACTAAGAATAGAAGAAAAAGAGAATGAAACGAAGTTCCAAAGTTTCTTTCACGAGACCGCTGGCAGAAGCTAGAGAATTAAACATAAGGTAAATCTTACCATGAACTTCCGTAGTATCCATAATACAGCTCTTCTTCTTGAAGTACCGAGCTTTAGCTACTGTGTACATCATCCTGGCGAAGTAGGCGACGTCCAGACTGCTGTAGAGTATCAGGGCACCTGCCACCACAGCAGCCGCCCATCCTGGCACGCACACCGTCCACATATTGACCTGGAACAGTTCACCATCATCATCATCTATCAGCCGAAAGACGTTCACTGTTGGACATAGGTGTCCCCCAAGCGCCAGATAAATTTAGGACATCAAATGGATCGCGTTAAGTGCTCATTTATCATTTAAGCTAATGCGTGTTGCCAGAGATGACATAAGGCTCTGTAACTCGGTCACTCACAAAGGACCTCACCAGAAGGCTTATAGTCACCCAAAGGGCAATGTAAAGGACTATACTCAAAGTTTCCTTGCGTACTCGTAATCGCATCAGAAATAAAGATATTCAGGAAAACCAATGTTACCAGCATACCCCAAAGAATCATCAGACTTTAGTTTTAGTGGGCATATTACTTGCAGAACATAATTATAGTCATTGGGACCGAAAGATTCTGAAATGGGAACCGTGTACTGAATGACGCAGCGTTAAGAAGGCCCTCCACAAGGTATATCGATGACCTAGTAAGGGTCACGGAAATCTGATGGATTCGAGATGCGAAGAACCGGTCATTCTGGCAACACTTGAGAGAGACATGTCCAGCAATGGACGTCCTTCGGTTAAAATGATGATGACCCTCCACAAGGTGGATCGATGACCTGGTAAGGGTCATGGAAATACGATGGATACGAGATGCATAGGACCGATCATTGTGGCAACACTTG
The DNA here is from genome assembly GCA_949319445.1 of Mythimna lalbum. NCBI lineage: Eukaryota > Metazoa > Arthropoda > Insecta > Lepidoptera > Noctuidae > Mythimna > Mythimna lalbum. Next base: position 10,405,731 of record OX439371.1, on the reverse strand, counting down.
AGAGATACCAACCTATGTCCAGCAATAGACGTCTTTCGGTTAAAACGATGATGATCAGTTTCAATTTATTTTCAAGTATTCTGTAGCAGCAACTGATACCTACACGGATTGAAATATACACGGGGTGAATTCAAAATAAAATTGTTTTAGCAAATCCTAATCATCCATCCGGGCTTTGGTTCAGGCCATGGTTAGGAGCGAGTAGTGGCAGGCGGTCACCTCCTTTTGCGAAGCAGTAATGCTAGCAAAGGAGGAGGCCGACCGCATCAGGCAACGGCGCTCTCCGATTTCCGGCCACCGTAGACGCGGGCTTGCGGACGGCGGAGCCGTGGGTAGCTCGCTGTCTGACCGTCCGGTAACTGTCCGAACCGAGCCCAAGACGTTGACGGCGCGCACTGTTCCCGCGCGCCTCAAGGAGTTGTCAGCAACAGGAGGGACCTAGCTGGGTCGAAGCCTACTGGGGCCAGGGTTATCCGAAAGAGAGCTCAAGCCCCGGTATGAAGGCTAGAAGGAACGGGGTGAGTTTTTAGTCAGTAAAAGTCTGACACTATCTTATCTCCCGCTTCGCCCAAGAGCAGGGGTTGTCATTGGATGATTTTTGCCCACCACAAAAAAGAAGCTAATCATACATTTCATACAAAAGAAACTTAAGAATGCTTTTAACAATTTACTAATTGCCAATTAGTAATGGGGCACTAAAATTGATCCAGCATCAGCCATTATATGAGTAGCCACGTTATACTGCGTTCATTTTATTACCAGCTTCGTGTATGGAATGAGCGTTTCTATAAATACCAAGCAGCGAATGTTGTCAAGGGTAAAACCAATCGATACGGAGGGTAAATTACTAATGAACTGGACGCTACCAATCTACGTTTATATTTAAGTAACAAGTATGTTAACTTTCTTATCATCGCATTGTCTAGTATTATTTCTGACATGTTTCACATTATCATCATATCAGCTGAAAGATGTCCACTGCTGGACATAGGCCTCCCCCAAGCGTCGCCACAACGACCGGTCCTGTGCGTCACGCATCCATCGGATTCCCGCGACTCTGACCAGATCGTCGGTCCACCTTGTTGGAGGCCTTCCAACGCTGCGTCTTCCGGTACGTAATCGCCACTCCAGAACCTTTCGTCCCCATCGACCATCTGTTCTGCGTGCAATGTGCCCTGCCCATTGCCACTTAAGTTTGGCGACTCTTCGAGCTACGTCGGCAACCGTCAGAAACAATACCTGATGGAAATTTTTACCAAGATAGGAAGTTGCCGAGATGGAACTAAAACGATCACTACCTATGAAACTAGTTTTGCCTATGACTTTGTTCGCAGTCGTAACGTTACATTTGAAGAATATTTCGTGAGGAAAGTTTTGATTATGAATGTAATGGCTATACCGAGTGTGGTTGGACCGTGTGAAAGATAACTTGGCCAGAATGGGTTGAGTACTGAGATGAAGGCTAATGAAGAATTGTGTAAAACAAAGATTTTCCATTTTGCAAATACATTATTGTATTTATTGCCATGCAGAGTGCAAAGTAGATTCACAAGCTGGTGTGGTCGAGGCCTCCCCACGCCATGCAATCTATCGCACTTTGGTTTACGAAGCGAGATTTCGAGTGCGGTTGTTTTAATTATGCGAAAATTGATTTTTAGAAAATATTGTGGTGTAAAATTGGTGTAGTATTGTATCTCAACTGTCTACACTACTAGACATTATGTAGATTGAAAGAAAGTGGCGCGATCTCAGTAAAATGGAGCTGAAAATTTGATTGTAGTATTGATTACTTCAGGGGAGCTTAAAGAAGTTTGAATCAATACCTTTGCTGCCAAATACTGAAGATTAGATTATGTTGCATTCGCATTCTAATGGAAAATAAAACGGCTTCATTTTGTGTCTAAAACGGAATACTTGACACTGATAAAATGCACAAATCGTGTGAAGCCGAAAAAAGATAAAAAGAAAGGCCATGGCGTAGGGGGATCGCCACAGGGGGATATCAATGTATCCCCCTGTGGCAATGATGTATTCCTGTTAGTAGGTCAGTTGTTTAAGGATAAAATGTACTAAAGACTGCTGGGGTTGTTGTAGTTTTGAAAAAAGAAAAAATAATTACATTATCTGAGTAATTTATTGTCAGTACTTTTGATTGCGTTATTTAGTCTTGTTATAAGATTGGTTCTGCTAAAAATTATGACTGTAGGTACTGTCATCGTAAGAAATCACTTCATCTTTTCCGAATGGAGATTTACTATGTTAATAATGTACTGTGAACAACGTAGGATCTAGAGTACTACCTTGAGGAACACCAAACGTGATAGGGAAGAATATCTGCTTTGAAGACTGCCTATTTTGGAATATTGGTACTGAGATCTCAAGCAGCCACAGAGTTAATATAGAGGTACATTCTTTACGCCCATTGCTACGAAACCCAGGTACAACAGTATCGATAGCTTTTACCAAGTCAAAACACACACCGCCATAACATCCTCAAATGCTCCTTTCTATGATTTTTATGTATTTTGTATGTAGTAGATAAACTTGTGATAAACTTAAAAATCTATGACCAGTGCGAGTTGTCAGTGATGACTTATGGCTCCGAAACGTGGACACTTACAGTGACCCTTATAAAAAGACTCAAACACACCTAAAGGGCGATGGAAAGGGATATGCTCGGAGTTTCCTGGCGGGATCACATCAGAAATGATGATATCCGCAGGAGAACCAAGGTTACCGACATAGCTCGAAGAACCGACAAACATAAGTGGCAATGGGCAGGGCACATTGCACGCAGAACAGATAGTCGATGGGGACGAAAGGTTCTGGAGTGGCGATCAAGTACCGGAAGCTACAGCGTTGCAAGGTCTCCAACAAGTTGGACCGATGACCTGGTCAGGGTCGCGGGAATCCGATGGATGCGTGCGTGACGCACAGGTCGTTGTGGCGACGCTTGGGGGAGGCCTATGTCCAACAGTGGATGTCTTTCGGCTGATATGAAGATGACGATGATGATGATGAACTTGATTACTTACACTTGACTCTTGAAAAAACCAGACTGCCTAACAGAGGCTATTTTTACGTTTCTATATATTTTGGTTTTATTACTTCAATAGTTTCAGTTCAGCCGTGATAAGTTTAACCAGGTTTTTAGGCTTGTGGATACTCAAACTACATTTTCATAAGAACCTAAAAGTCTTCCTTAATATCGGGAAAGAAGTAGCAAAGCATCGCGTGACCGATGGGACAAGTGGAGGGAGGCTTTTTCCTAGTGTTACGATTTGGGCTAGTATTAATATTTTTTTTGAAAATCGGACACTACATAACGATCCAACAAAACGTGATACTGAATGTGAACATGAATTCTCGTTAGCGCCTGATCAAAAAATTATAGCATGTAAAAGAAGAGCAACATCTTGCTCGTAAGTATTTATGACAGGGTTGGAGAAAAGAGCTCAAAAACACGTAGGTAATCGGCTTCTAATTTCAGCGACATTTCAATTAACTTAACACACGTTTTGAATAAATAATTAAAGCTATTCTTAAACGCGTATTAAACAAATTTTAGTTATTACAATTCTCATACATCAAGGCTAGTGGGAAATGAAAAGTCATTAACAAAAAACTTTGATTAGATAAAAAAGGGATTAAATATTACAATTACTTTAGGAATTATATTGAGACCTGGTGATACCGAAAGACGGTAAAAAGAGCCTTGGACATTCTGTAAATCGGTAATGGATGGATATGAAAAATATAGAAGTTTACTTATAATATTCATAGGGAAGGCTATGATAATGTATTTGTGGATATTGTAGATACCTTTTCATACTTTTCATGCTTGTCCCCACGTGCATAGCGCCCGAATAAGCTCTGGTTAATCGAGATGAAGCGCTCACATTATCGATCAGCTGTTGTATGCCCTACTATGACAGTTACGCTATTTCATATAAAAATTAAGGCCCAAATGGCCCTTTTATCTTATCTATCAGTATAATAGCAATTTAATCATAACTGCCCTAACTAATACAATGAATAAAGAAACTTACCTTTGGCCTCAAACCGGCAAAATTTTCATAAAAAATTAAAACATCATATTCGAAAGAAAATTATTGTATAACCATCACTAATCACTTCTTCACTTCAAAAACCACTAATTAATTATGATTTAAACAGTTTTAATATTCAAATTACTATAAAACTTGATAAATACAACCTCGGAGGCGATGTCAGTACGAATTTTTTCACGCACAAAATATAATGACAGTTTCCCATGCGCGCGCATACCGATCGATACCACAAGGGATTCAGGCAACGGCAACCGGCAACACCGGTTGCCGTTGCCGCGAATTTTGACGGCTTTCTTTAAATTGCTGGTCTAGATAATGATAAGATTTATAAATAAAAGGTTTTGTACAATAAAAGGACAGTTTATTGGAATGAGAGTTGGAGAAATCATGACTGTGGGTCTAAGCTAGAGGATCATCATCATCATCATTTCAGCCGATATACGTCCACTGTTGGACGTAGGCCTCCCCTAAGTGTCGCCACAATGAACGGTCCTGTACGTCTCGCATCCATCGGCCTCTCGCAACCCTCACCAGGTCATCGGTCCACCTTGTAGGAGGCCTTCCAACGCTGCGTCTTCCTGTACGTAGTTGCCACTCCAGAACCTTTCGGCCCCATCGGCCATCTGTTCTGTTGGACGCTCTTAGAATTGAAAAATTCCTTACGCCTGGTAATGTATGACACGCAAAGTTTACTTATTTCAACAGTAGCTAATGAATTTCATACAGGCGTTTGAATACAAAATATGTTTTCTTTTGAAACTGAAAAAGCAGATTGCGCCAAAGTTTCAATCAATAGATGAGATACTTGTTTCCAACATTAAGCGACAGCTAGGTAGGTAGGCTTTTAGATAGGTAATTGTAATTGTAACGCTTTTACAATTTTCTTTTTTGCGCTGTCAAACAACACGGTGTACCTACCACTTTCCTTATGTTGGTGCACCTATTAGGTACATTTAGCTGTTTTTAGTGGAAACCATAGGTGAAAACTGAAGTCTAGGAAGATTTATTTCCACTACCCACCTGGCCCTTACCACGGGAATAAAGCTTTTGTAGGTATGTAACATGCCTTGCCCACGGTTCTACGCGCTAAGATACAGTGCTGATAGTTTAAGGACGCGTTTACGACTCCGAAAAAAATAAGGAGTTTTTCGGTGCATTTTGCGGCAAAATGGTACAAAACTAAAAGTAACTAATAATTACCACAGATAGATTACTCCTTAATCTTCAAATGGTAGCAATTTTTTATTCGAAAATTTTGGTTTATAATATTGTAAAAAATAATTTCCGTTACCTCTTCACACAAATTCGACGACAACGTACTGACTTTAGGGACATTTTTCTTTTATTTAATAACATAAATTTATGTATTTAAAAATATTTTATGTAAGTAGACATGTTCAACTCAAAAAGGTAGCAAAAAAAACTATCAAAATGTTACAATACGCTCAGAAAAAAATTAAAATTGAGTCTTATTTTTTCGCATATTTAGTGGTAACACGTGATTCTTATTGGATTGAAATAAGGGTTATTTTACTGGTCACTGTCTTGCTTTATTGCATAAAAATTTGTAATGAAATATTAGTCTGCGCTCGGCCGCCGTCGTGAGTGGACACTGTGACGCTTGCAAGCAGCTCCTCGTATTGGAAAAGATCGCTGTACGAATACAAAATATTTGACCTAACATACTTGATCCTTCACGCATTCTGCACGGACTACGGACAACCAAGGTAAGATTTTATTCACAGTTTCTTATATGTACTTATAAATTTCATATTTAGTTTCGGACTTGATGGAGTGACCTGAAATGTACTTCGAAGACTGCTACTGGAACTAATAGACGAGTAGAGCTAGATGTGTCGAGTTTGGGCTTGTTTTGTTAGTAATGTTGAGACCTTACCTCCGGACTTGATGGAGAGACCTGCAGGTGTACTTCGAAGACTGCTACTGGAACTAATAGACGAGTAGAGCTAGGTGTGTCGAGTTTGGGCTCGTTTTGTTAGTTATGTTGAGACCTTACCTCCGGACTTGATGGAGAGACCTGCAGGTGTACTTCGAAGACTGCTACTGGAACTAATAGACGAGTAGAGCTGAGTGTGTCGAGTTTAGGCTCGTTTTGTTAGTTATGTTGAGACCTTACCTCCGGACTTGATGGAGAGACCTGCAGGTGTACTTCGAAGACTGCTACTGGAACTATTATACCAGTAGAGCTAGGTGTGCCGAGTTTGGGCTCGTTTTGTTAGTTATGTTGAGACCTTACCTCCGGACTTGATGGAGATACCTGCAGGTGTACTTCGAAGACTGCTACTGGAACTAATAGACGAGTAGAGCTAGGTGTGTCGAGTTTGGGCTCGTTTTGTTAGTTATGTTGAGACCTTACCTCCGGACTTGATGGAGAGACCTGCAGGTGTACTTCGAAGACTGCTACTGGAACTAATAGACGAGTAGAGCTGAGTGTGTCGAGTTTAGGCTCGTTTTGTTAGTTATGTTGAGACCTTACCTCCGGACTTGATGGAGAGACCTGCAGGTGTACTTCGAAGACTGCTACTGGAACTATTATACCAGTAGAGCTAGGTGTGCCGAGTTTGGGCTCGTTTTGTTAGTTATGTTGAGACCTTACCTCCGGACTTGATGGAGATACCTGCAGGTGTACTTCGAAGACTGCTACTGGAACTAATAGACGAGTAGAGCTAGGTGTGTCGAGTTTGGGCTCGTTTTGTTAGTAATGTTGAGACCTTACCTCCGGACTTGATGGAGAGACCTGCAGGTGTACTTCGAAGACTGCTACTGGAACTAATAGACGAGTAGAGCTGAGTGTGTCGAGTTTAGGCTCGTTTTGTTAGTTATGTTGAGACCTTACCTCCGGACTTGATGGAGAGACCTGCAGGTGTACTTCGAAGACTGCTACTGGAACTATTATACCAGTAGAGCTAGGTGTGCCGAGTTTGGGCTCGTTTTGTTAGTTATGTTGAGACCTTACCTCCGGACTTGATGGAGATACCTGCAGGTGTACTTCGAAGACTGCTACTGGAACTATTATACCAGTAGAGCTAGGTGTGTCGAGTTTGGGCTCGTTTTGTTAGTTATGTTGAGACCTTACCTCCGGACTTGATGGAGAGACCTGCAGGTGTACTTCGAAGACTGCTACTGGAACTAATAGACGAGTAGAGCTGAGTGTGTCGAGTTTAGGCTCGTTTTGTTAGTTATGTTGAGACCTTACCTCCGGACTTGATGGAGAGACCTGCAGGTGTACTTCGAAGACTGCTACTGGAACTATTATACCAGTAGAGCTAGGTGTGCCGAGTTTGGGCTCGTTTTGTTAGTTATGTTGAGACCTTACCTCCGGACTTGATGGAGATACCTGCAGGTGTACTTCGAAGACTGCTACTGGAACTAATAGACGAGTAGAGCTAGGTGTGTCGAGTTTGGGCTCGTTTTGTTAGTAATGTTGAGACCTTACCTCCGGACTTGATGGAGAGACCTGCAGGTGTACTTCGAAGACTGCTACTGGAACTAATAGACGAGTAGAGCTGAGTGTGTCGAGTTTAGGCTCGTTTTGTTAGTTATGTTGAGACCTTACCTCCGGACTTGATGGAGAGACCTGCAGGTGTACTTCGAAGACTGCTACTGGAACTATTATACCAGTAGAGCTAGGTGTGCCGAGTTTGGGCTCGTTTTGTTAGTTATGTTGAGACCTTACCTCCGGACTTGATGGAGATACCTGCAGGTGTACTTCGAAGACTGCTACTGGAACTAATAGACGAGTAGAGCTAGGTGTGTCGAGTTTGGGCTCGTTTTGTTAGTTATGTTGAGACCTTACCTCCGGACTTGATGGAGAGACCTGCAGGTGTACTTCGAAGACTGCTACTGGAACTAATAGACGAGTAGAGCTGAGTGTGTCGAGTTTAGGCTCGTTTTGTTAGTTATGTTGAGACCTTACCTCCGGACTTGATGGAGAGACCTGCAGGTGTACTTCGAAGACTGCTACTGGAACTATTATACCAGTAGAGCTAGGTGTGCCGAGTTTGGGCTCGTTTTGTTAGTTATGTTGAGACCTTACCTCCGGACTTGATGGAGATACCTGCAGGTGTACTTCGAAGACTGCTACTGGAACTAATAGACGAGTAGACCTAGGTGTGTCGAGTTTGGGCTCGTTTTGTTAGTTATGTTGAGACCTTACCACCGGACTTGATGGAGAGACCTGCTGGTGTACTTCGAAGACTGCTACTGGAACTAATAGACGAGTAGAGTTAGGTGTGTGAGTGTCTCGAGTTTATTGGGCTCGTTTTGTTACTTATGTTGAGACCTTACCTCCGGACTTGATGGAGAGACCTGCAGGTGTACTTCGAAGACTGCTACTGGAACTAGTATACCAGTAGAGCTAGGTGTGCCGAGTTTGGGCTCGTTTTGTTAGTTATGTTGAGACCTTACCTCCGGACTTGATGGAGAGACCTGCAGGTCCAGGACCTGGAGGCTGCTATTGAAACTAATAGACGAGTAGAGCTAGCTGATAAGAGTGTGTATAGTTTATACCTTTTATAACACAATTTTTGTTTTAGATGCCAAGGCCTAAGACGAGATTCAAAAGGAATATGGAACTACGAGAATATTCATCATAATAATATAATTGTCATTGTCATAATAATATAACGAAAAATAAAAATTGATATTTTTTTTTATGTCTTTCGTAAGTTTTATTCATTTCTTTTATCATTTACTAGCTCCTGACCCGGCTTCGTACGGCATCCTAATTACGTAACACACTTAGAATGGCAATCCATTCCAATTTGACAGATAAACAATATCTATTGAGTTGTTCTTGTTGTCATGCCAACGACTTTTTTTATGAAGCAATTAATAATGTTTGGAACCTAATCCTAACCTTGAAAGTAATTGTAAGTACTTATCAGTATTATATGTATGTGCCAAATAAACGTATTTTCTTTCTAGTTTTCGAGAACCATTTGATACTAAAACAAAATTATATAGGTACCTAAAACTTTTTACTTGCTATGTGAATAACAGTGACAGGAAATTAAACATCATCAATTTCAAAATTTTATGAACTCTATGAACTTTGCTTGGGTAGGCCAAGCAAAGTTCATAAAATTTATATTGTACTACCCCTGGGGCATGCATAGCTTATCCATTAAAAAATGACAGAATTTTGCAAATCCATCTAAACATACCTACATTTAAAAAAATACTTAATCTAAATTAAGTCGGTTAATTAAATCAATTCATAAACAAAAAAGGTTGCCCGAATTTACTTGCAAGATTAAAGGTACCCCAATAACAACTTTGAGATAAATGACGGTGTGCCGTGGTATACTGAACACATCTGCGTACCCCTTTAGAGGGTACAGACATGATCTTATACTGTGTGATTACGCAAACAATGCATACATAATATGCGAAAGCAGCAATTGCGGTTGATTTGCTGGCATTTATTGAAGAGTTCCGTTGTCTGTCTCTGAAACTCTCCAATCCCACAACTCTCCGACATCATCAGAAGGCCAATTCTCGTAATTAAAAACATTCAAAATCTATTCGCAGTCTCATCTCGGCAACAAACAAATGTCAAACAATTTTCAAAATGTAGGGAAATTAGAGGTATTTTTGACAGATTGAGACAGATTAGACTGTGAACGTTCTTAAAATTACGAGAATTGCCCGTCTGATCTTTACAAGGGACTATTTCGGAATAAACCTCTTTCGAACAAAAAAGAATTTTGCAAATCCGTCTATATTATGACGGAGTTATGCCCTAACATACCTACCTCTTACATAAAAAGATATATAAATATAAACATCCGAATTGAGAATATCCTCCTTTTTTTAAGTCGGTTAAAAATACTAAATACAACAGATAAAATAAGCTTATGTTTTTAATTATTTGTTTTCAAAAAGCTTGTCGCGCAAATCGTAAATACATAGGTACTTTAGCAAGTACTTGCTTACCAGTCAATCACTGTCCAATGAAATTAAGTAAATCAGTACTTCCTATCCGATCAACTAAACCGATCAACTGGTTGATCAGAATGGAACTCGATCGGATCACCTTCTGCACTTCCTATCCGATCAACTAAACCGATCAACTGGTTGATCAGAATGGAAATCGATCGGATCACTTTTCTGTACTTCCAGTCCGATCAACTGATTTTTTTTTTTAGAGTGGCAAAACACTTGTGAAATTTCTTAAGGGTGGAAAACCACTCGAGGTAAAAATTTTGTTACCATTTCACGTTACGAACTTTTTGAAAAATAATTAAAGTAAACTTAAAAAAAAAAACATGGCAAAAATTAAATAAAAGTAAGCTCAAGTATCAAGTCGTGTCAAGTTACTCATAATTTCGCCGCTTCGCGCATTTCGCTGTGTGTGTGAGCCGTGCACGTGTAGTAGTAAGACTCTATACCTAAAATTGATGCGCGTCAAATCGTAAACGCGTCCTTAAAAAAAAAAGTAACAAAATTGTCATTTTAGTACCCAAGTGGATAAATCTAAAGAAAATCTATGAAGGTAAACTAAAATACCTACATAGTATTGCTTCATTTTATCTAGAAACTCAATTCCAAGTCGACTCCAAACGCAAAGTATACAATCTCTTCTACGGTTCGACATTTTGCGACGCACAATGAACACGAAAACCCAACAACCATTCTCGTTTACCTCTAAAACTCAATCATTTATACGGAACGGAAGCTCAACTATCGCTGGCGTCCGAAATGCCCGATGCAAGGCACGGCGAGGGGCGAGGTGCGACGACGCCATGTCGGTGACCTCGCGCCGTGCCTCTTTCTCGCTCACTCTTACGTATAAAGAAAGTGACAACGATACCCTGTCCGATCCGAGAAATGGATAAACGTAGCAACCGTCAGTAGTGACGTGTCAGACGAAGGAGTGTAAACAGCTCGTATCAGAAAAGTTTTTGTGATTATTTGAATAATACTTCAAAATGAGGGAGTTTAAATACAATGTGATCGATTTAATAAGTTACGTGAGGGATCGGCCGTGTTTGTGGGACAAGACTATTGAAAATTATAAAGATCGTACGGAGAGACGAAGCGCTTGGGAAGAGATATTCAACAATCTAGATGAATCGTACGAAGAACTAGCTCCGGAAGAAAAGAGGATTACGGGTAATGGAAACAAACATCTTTTACAAAACCAATTTGACTAGTTTTTTTTTAATTGATAGGTATAAACTAGTGCTTGACAGCGATCTTTTTTTTTAATTCATGAATCCCCAAGCGACCACCGGTGGCCGCGCATCTATTGTCTTACTATTGTGTCTCTAATTGACGGTATCTGAAGGGTTAATTGATATAAACTAGTGCTTGTCTGCGATCCCACCTGATGGTAAGTAGTGATGCAATCTCTGATGGTGATAAATTTCTTTGACTAAGTTAACATGAATTGTATCATGTCGTCGACTTTTTTGCCATTTGAAATTTCCTCACAGCCTTGTCGCGATAGCCGCGCGCGCTAGCCAGCAGTGTGACGTTTCACGAATTTTTACGTTATGTAGGTATGCCAAACAAAATAAAGAGTACCAATATAGAGGGCCTACCACAAACTCTTCATGCGATCCATTTTACGACCTAAACTGAACTCTTAAAGGAATGGAGCTATACCAACACCTTATATAGCTACATACCTCAGTCAAAAGTCATGGTAAGACCACAGAAAAGAACGGAATACCTCTGTGATGCTTTGATCGTCTAAAAATTTATACTTACGTACTGTTAAGTAATATTGGTATTATATTCTTTTTAATGTCATAAGTAGACATTTTCAACTGCTTCATCATCATCATCATTTCAGCGGATAGATGTCCACTGTTGGACATGGGCCTACTCCAAATGGCGCCACAATGAACGACCTTCACCAGGTCATCGGTCCAACTGCATACGCATCCATTTTTTTTTTGACGGCCTGGTTAGCGCAGTGGTTGAGCGATTGGCTGCTGTGCTGCGTGTCGCTGGTACCAGGTTCGATTCCCACACGACACAAATATTTGTATGGCCTACAGATAAGTGTACCGGGTCTGGGTATCTTGAGTCATGTGAGTTATCATTTTCGTCCATCGCAAGTTTGCTATTGGTAGTTGAACTATGAGCATTGCCCTATTTTGTGGCACGCCTGCCCCGCCCCCAAGGCCATTTAAACCTCTTTCATCCTGTGAGCAAATCCATGTCCTCTTGCCCTCCTGGTTTTCATGTTTTGACTTTACAATTAATAAAATCATTTTGTTTCAGGAGAAATGGTCCTCCACAAGTGGACAAATATTCGGGATACATTTCTTAAAAGCCTGAAAACAAGGATGGGCAAGCCTAAAAAGAAATACCTGCTATACGACCAATTACAATTCTTAACCAAAGTGTTACCAGAAAGCGAAAGGCCATCAGAATTAAACAGTCCGAATCCTCCTTTCATGAAGCAGGAAGAAATAGATTCTGGTTTTAGTGTAACTGCTGAGATAGAACCTGAATCATCTACAAGTTTTGCTATCAGTGATGAGCCAAGTTACGAGAACCAAAAGAACGCAAAACCAAGCGATTTCGACGATGCAAAGTCTACAGACTACGCCAGCGCCAGTGAAGTCAGCTACAGCCGAAAAAATGGCCGCGTAAAAAAGAAGAATCGATCCATATACGTAGATGACACCGATTCAGTTTCTAGCAGAAAAAAAACTAAAAAGACTAGTACAAATAATGATGATGTATCAGTGAATGATCAATTGAGTGCTATAGACTTTGTGGAAGTTGACAATAATGACCCTCGGATAATGAATGAGGATGAGGCGTTTTTCGCCGCATTATTGCCAACGATTGTAAAGTACACTGAAGATGAGAGACTAGAGTTTAGGATCGAAGTGCTTGGTATAATGAAAAAGTTGAAGGAGAAGAGAACTTGGATGCCGGAGTAATAGTTTGTATTGCGGTCTTACCACGAGCTCTTAACGCGATCGATTTGAAGACCTAAACTGAACTGTTAAAGGGATGGAGGGTTTATAGCTCCACTGGAGCCTCCAGCAGCATCCCGACTCACTGGGAGATCATCACCACGACTCACTGGGGCATCATTCCGACTCACTGGGGCATCATTCCGACTCACTGGGACAGCACCACCCCGTTTCACCGAGAACTATGCGGCATCGGTTCCGATTCACTGGAACCAACCTACCACTGGCCTGGTACGCATAAAGAACCATCGATATCCGATCTCCGGAGGGAAGTGATGTAGCGACATCTATGACGCCACATAAGAACTATAAAGAAAATACGAAACCCAAAGTTCTCCGCGCGATTTGAATATATACGACAGCTCGAAATCGACTATCGGGCAGACGCCCACCAGATTAATCATAACAACTGTCTGGTCGGAGGATCCTCCCTTTTCAACGGAGGTTGTTTGCGGGACTTTACTCTCTGTTCTGCATACCTCCAAACATCTTGCTTGTTCGCACGCCTTGTAGGAAGACGATGGAGCTATCCTACACCCCATATAGCTCGAGGAGTGGCAGGCGGTCGCCTCCTTCTGCAAAGCAGTAATGCTAGCAAAGGAGGAGGCCGCCCGCTTCAGGCGACGGCGCCCTCGCCGCCGCCGCCGGGGTTCCAGTCCCGATTTCCAGCCACCGTAGACGCGGGCTCGTGGACAGCGAGCCATGGGTAGCTCGCTATCCGATGGTCCGGTAACTGTCCGGACCTCCGGCCTCAAAGAGTTGTCAGCAACAGGAGGGACCCAGCTGGGTCGAAGCCTACCGGGGTCGGGGTTATCCGAAAAGAAACTAGAGCCCCGGTATGAAGGCTAGGAGGAACGGCGCGGGGTTTTTAGTCAGTAAGAGTCTGACACTATCTCCCGCTCCACCCAAGAGCGGGTTTTGTCATAAGATGATTTCCCCGTCGACAAAAAAAAACACCCCATATAGCATCATTTTAACAGTTCATTTTTGGTCGTCAAATGGATCAGCCCATATAGCATCATTTTAACAGTTCATTTTTGGTCGTCAAATGGATCACGTTAAGCCTCTAGTTTAATTACAAAGAAATAATGAGCTACTTTATACTTTAACATTTTGAGCACCAACCTTTGCCGAACACAATGTGTCCTCTCTAGCGCCAAGGTATAAATGTATAACGATTACTTTAATTTTGCTGTTTTTAAAATGAAATAAAAATCTAAGATTAGGGTAAAAGAACGCACAAAAGAAAATAAAGCATTTTTTTAAATTTATATTAATAATAAGGTTAATTAAATAATATTGTCTCGTAATAAGAACGTGGCGTGGAGGGCACGAAAACTTTTGTCTTTTAAACAAGACCGTGGCGCTCAAAGGTTAGAAGAAATGTAATTGTAAGGAAATGAAGACTGAATTAATATGTATTCCTAGATATAAGCACGATGCTATTATGTTAATTAAAAAAAAAAAGAATGAGTATGAAGTTAGCCGCCGTCGCACGCGCGCCGTTGGTTTGCATATCGTTCGCACCACCTTCACGTCGTTGTTGTCTTCACCGATTGCCACCAGGTGGCGCGGGCGGCAACAATTATTATAAATAGTAAAGGAAAAATACTTCCTTTTTCTTTTTTTTTTGATCGAATTCCAAAAAGTAGGTTGTGTATTCGACCTTTTGTACCTATGTATGTTTACCCACGATTTTCTCAAAAAATTAAGGTTCAATTTTGGTAAAAAATTCTTTCTTCATCACACTTTGACCGTAAAGTACGTTGTATTAATATCAATAGAACAAGGACGGTATACTCTTTATAACCATGTATTTCAAGCTTTATATTTTTTCACTGTAAATAAACGGCTTTTATAAGACAAGTAGGGTGTTCGTTTTATTTTATCTTAGAACTTATGTTTGTATGTTTTAGGTAAACCTATAACACTATAATCACACCAAAATTATTTTCCACACCATAAAAAAAAAACACCAAAATTATTAAGTCAAGTTTATTCGATTGTTTACCTCCTCCTTCAAGGCGGAAATTATCACGCCTCGAAGGAGGCTGACCGCATCAGGCAACGGCGCTGTCGCCAAAGCCGCCGGGATTCCGATCCCGATTTCCGGCCACCGTACCACCACCACGCGGGCTTGCGGATGGCGAGCCATAGGCAGCTGGCTGTCCGACCGTCCGGTAACTGTCCGGACCAAGCCCAAGACGTCGGCAGCGCGCACTATTCCCGCGCGCCTCACTCAAGTTGTCAGCAACAGCAGAGGCCCAGCTGAGTCGAAGTCTACTGGGGCCAGGGTTATCTGAAAAGGAGCTCGAGCCCCGGTATGAAGACTAGAAGGAACGGGGTGGGTTTTTAGTCAGTAAGAGTCTGACACTATCTCCCGCTCCACCCAAGAGCGGGGGTTGTCATTGAATGATTAATGCACCTAAAAGAAAAACGCTCGAACGGCTGATCGGATTTCGATCCTGAGGCGATTTCACACTGCCACGCATCACGCTGCATGTTGCGTGTCAACGCACTAGGACATGCCGGTTTCCTCACGATGTTTTCCTTACCATTTTGAGAGCAGTGGTAATGAAATAAATTGCACAAAGTTATACGCCAGGCTGGGTTCGAACCCGCATCCGACAACTCGTAAGTCGGGGCCGTTTTCGGCCACCACTGCTGTCAATCACGCACGAACGGAGGTAATGTATTTTGATACTGAAAGAGTAATTCAGAGTAATTCTAGAAGTGCAGTGTCGCCCTATCATATGGAACCACCTGGTTCTGAATGAGTAATATAAAGATCGGGATGCACAAACAGCGCAGCGTTGCAGACTACGTCCGCGACGGGACCCGCTGCGGTCTCACGGAAAAGACTAATCGCGGGCGCCCGCGTAATGTAGCGTTGGCCCCTAACTTTTCATCCCGAGAATATGTTCCCTTGGGCCAATTATCTATTTTCAAGAAGTTGAAGCCACTGGTCACACTAATATTATAAAGGCGAAAGTGTGTTGTGTATGTTTTAGTTCTTCATGCTCGATCGGCTGAATGCATTTCGATGAAACTTGGTAAAGGGGTAAAACCACATACGATACCGTCTCTTGTGGGACACACATTTGTGTGTTGTGCGTGTTTTACTTCTTCACGCTCAAACGGCTGAATGGATTTCGATGAAACTTGGTAGAAGTGTAGAACCACATACGACACTTTCCCTTAGGACAATTTTCTGCAATCACGCATGCGAAGCCGCTGGCAGCAACTAGTTATATTATAATGGCGAAAGTTGTATGTTTGTATGTGTAGCGGATTTTGATGAAATTTGGCCGAAGGATAGACTAGTTCTAAAATAGAACATAGGATACGTTTTTCCAGGTGTCTGGTCCCTATGGATATTTTTTTGTACTTTCACACAGGCCAATTGGCAAGTTGAAGCTAGTAAGGAAATTAAATAAACACCTCAAATGTTTAATAGATAAGTTTTAATGATCATTTTTTCTGTAGCACTTTTAAAAATAATGTTTACAGTATGTAATCACAAAAACACAATCCGTTTAATAAAAATAATGATGAAACTCCTAAACTTTAATTATTAGTTTCCCTTTACAGCTAATAAATTTAAACTTCTAAGTGAAAAATATAACAAAACGCATTTGAAATACTGTATTTTTCCATTCAGACAATAATATCGGAGGTACGACGCTACCTACAATATTATACGAACAATAACAACTTGTTGGAATATATAAAAAATTCGAACCTTACTTTTTTAGAAATGGCAGATTTTTTTTCTTCCAAAACGAAATAATACATAGGTTTCAAAAACTCTCAGACAATAAGTTAGTCGTTATATTGGATCTGTTTTTATTTTAGTGTCTTTAGTGGAGGCATCGCAAGCGGGCACGCCTCGCAGCGGGCGTGCGGCGCTGCACTCTGCCATCACATACGACCTTACGACTAAATTAAGTTGAACTATGGGTTCATAAACCACCCATCGAGTGCACATAATTACCCCAATACAATTTTCACTATACGACCCAAAACAGGTCGGAACTCACTAAATTCACTAAAATGTAAACACCCCCCCTTCCACTATTTACAAATTCGAAATAAATCTTGCTGAAGACGAGGGTAATTTTGTTTTTTACTTTTTTTTTTTGATAATTTTTCACAATTTATTCTGTGGTTATAATATACAACTGAACTGTTATTATCGTCATTATCTATTATGGCGTTTTATATACACAAGCTGTAGAATACTGCAAGGAAAAGTAATGACCGGCTTACAGCCGCTTCGGGTAGCCAGTACGCAGGCGGGCCTGGCCGGGTCTGTCAACACGTATAACGCTATATCATATCGGTACTATAGTGACTAGACGGTCCCCTAAACAAAAAATTGGGGATCAAAAGTTTATTTACATGTTTTACACTATGGATATCAAATTCACACTAGCTTAACACATTGCTACTATTAAATGTTTATATATTTATTTATTAAATACAGCGATATTAACGCCCTTTGGAAACGTAACATAAAGCACAGGTGAGTATAGATAGCCAAGTAAACTATTGGCACCCAAGTATTTTGATAAACGTAATCTCAAAAATAATTCAAATCACCCGAAGTTAAAGCTCCCATCGTCTTTTATTTAAAAGTTCACTTTGTGCTGTGTCACATGGAAGTCTCTTACAACTAAAACTATGCGCATACACTACAAGTATTAAATCAAAAATATATATAGGCTCGAAACAAAACGACAACGCGTTAATGAATCAAATCGTTTACCTCAACTTCAGTCTAGCATCGTTATGAAGGGCTATGTTATAAATTAATACATCTACACAGCTAAAAGATGATTAAATTCATATTTGAGTATGGCTGTAATCACTAACGGAAACACTTACGTCTATTAGAGGTCACCTATAGAAATACAGTTTTATACAGTTACATATCGATACAAAATATGCTTATGGATAATTTACAAGACGAAAAAAACAACAATACAAAAGGAAATCATTATTTCGTACTAGAAATAAAACGAATTTGAACTTATCGGTGTCGTAACTTAGAAAATAATAACACGTTAAGGAACTCACGAAGATCGATTAACTTTAACAAAAATAAAATCGTGTATCGAATTTGGGATGAACTTAGCTACCGGTTTTACTTATAAAATTATATACAAAACAATTTCAACAACTTTTTTCATTATATTATACACCTAAAGAGTGAAACCTCGTCAGTGAAGAGATCGCGTTTCAGTCTGGCGCGTGGCAGACGGAGTATAATATTCATAATGCCACAGCCTTTAATGTAGAAATCGGTAATCACAATGTGTCGCAGTTCAGTTAGTGGTGAAGTCAATGTTGGGTTTCCTCTGGCGCGGCTTCTTGGGGCGCGGCGGGGCGGGCTCGCCGCTGCAGCAGTGGCAGCCGCGCTTCACCACGCCGCGCCCCGACGCGCGCCGCCGCGGCTCCGGCTCCAGCCGCGTCTTGCCCGACACGCTGTGCAGGCGCTTGGCCGGGTACGTGCGCAGCGGCGGCAGGAGGCTGTCCGACGCCGACGACCCGTCCTGCTCCATCCCCCGCGCGTCTTTAATCACCGAGTCCAGTCTCATGTGAGCGCCTAAGCCGCTCGAATCTGTTGAATTGTTCTCTTCGAACGAAGGACTCTTGCAGCATTTGTCACTGTCGCTGCTGAAGTCCAACGGTCGTCGGGTCTCTCGTTCTGAAGCGGAGTTTGACTCCCAAAATAGTTCCGTCCGGTCGGGAGACGATTCATCATCGTCTACATCGCCAAAATCTCTGTCGTCTTCCATCATTTTGGCGTGGTGACTTGCCATGATGTTGTCTGACTCATCCATGAGGAATCGAGAGGCTTGTTCTCTCTTATTGCCGTAGCAGACTCGTCTAATAACTTGTGTGGTGTTGTGTCCTGTAGCGTGTACGATGTGAGACGCTGTGTTTGAGAGATGTAACTCTCTGTTATCATTGAGAATGCTGTCAAATCTTGTTAAGCCATCGTCTTTGACGAGGACTGATGATAGGTTGATGTTGGTATGGTGTGGTCCAGGTAAAGAGTTGATCATGTTGTCTATATCGGTATATTTGACTGTGTTGTGCACGCCGCTGGTCTCCGCGGTGGCTTGCGAGATAACGGTGGTTTGAGGGGCGGTCATCAGGACGGTACCGGGCGCACGATTCGCGTGAAATATCGTTGATGTTACTTGCCGACCTTTTAGACCGCTTATCGTGAATGGTTGGACCTGGAATAATGTGAATACACGTGTTAGTTAAAAGTAATTTCGTAGTCATGACACATGTGCGAAAAGTAGAGTGTTTCTCAGAGATCAAGCTGGCCCAAGGCGAAAGTGAGTTTTTTCTTCAAACATGAATCTGGTTCCAACAATACGGAAAAAAATACAAAATAATTGAGGAGAAAATCTAAATTATTATAAAGATTTGATTTGACGTTACAAACTCAAAAACTACTGGACCGATTCAAAAAATTCTTTCACCATTAGAAAGCTACATTTACACTGGTTAACGTAGACATATATTTTCTAGTTCTGCGCGGGCGAATCCGCTGGCAAAAGCTAGTAACTAATAAAAAGCTCACCTCTCCCTCATCAGTAGGCTCACTATGGAAGGTAGTATTAGGATGTGACCGCGCAAACTCCTCCTGATCCAGCGCTATAGTCGCCTGCATGCCGTCCTCACTCACGGTGACGATGCCGACGTCTTCCAACCCCGTTATGCCGAGGTCTGGCCGAACGTCGTGCATGTCCGCACGAGGGAGCAGCTGATCTGTGGCTATCTGGTCGTCTAAGTCCGGCTGTGGTATACTGCTGTGATGAAGAAGGGGTTGGGCTGGAAAGAAATAGAGTAATTGAGTACTTGCCTGAGTTTAATATTATACAATACTAGCTTTTGCCCGCACGGCTTCGCTCCCGCTCTTCCCTACTCTACCCTACTACATATATCCTACTCTACCCTATTCTACCCTACTCTACCCCACTCTACCCTACTCTACCCTACTCTACCCTACTCTACCCTACTCTACCCTACCAAACTTCACATAAACCATCTACTAAATAGTCCGAACAAAGCCTAAAAATTTGGTTTGGATAGGTGAGCCCGTTCTTGAGTTATAAAATAACAACGAAAAGTGGCATTGATTTTTATATATATAGATCTTGTATACTGAAAATAAATCGTTTGCTGAAAATCACATAAAATCTATACTGCCCCGTTAGTAAAAAAGACGCATCTAACATTTTTTCCAGATTTGAGTTATATACACTGTCGGAATCAGGAAAAAAGGCGCATCTGCCTGTATTTTTTATATTTTGCTAACTTTCTCCAGTGCGGTTTTATCAGAAGAAAAAAGGCCCTATTTCTCGTTTCATTCATTAATTCATGAATCCCCAAGCGACCACCGGTGGCCGCGCATCTATTGTCTTACTATTGTGTCTCTAATTGACGGTATCTGAAGGGTTAAAACCTTTTTTTATCAGTTTTTACTTTTTGTTAGATACGTCTTTTTAACTATCAGGGGCAGTTTATTACTCGTAATATTATAAAGAGAAAAGTCTGTAAGAAATTTGTATTTTTTTTTCTAATGAATAAAGTCAAAAACTACATGACTGATTTAAAAAATATTTTATCAATATATTGCTACTTTATCACTGAGTGACATAGGCAATATATTTTTGATTATGACGGCAATACGGCTAGCAGAAGCCAATTGGTTATAAAATGAAGCGGCAATAACCATTTCAAATAGTAGGTATGAGGAAGAGTGCTACAGCCCTGTAAGTATATATTGCTAGTTTGTAAATCACCTAATTTAAACCAACCTTGTGTTCTATCGCACTGGGCCCGCGGGTTGGATAACGGCCCATTCTCGCTCCTAGAGAGGAGGCCTGAGTCCCAGCAGTGGGAACATTATAAGGCCGACTATGCTATGCTATCCATATAACAATGATTCTCCAATAGAATAGGTACCTACAATAGTGTTTGTATTTATTTCATAATTTTATCTTCTACTTACGCGTGTGCGAATGGTGTCCGTGATCTTGCGTGTGGTCATGAGCAGGCGACGCAGCGAACAGTAGCTCGGCTTCCGGAAAGAGTTCCGATGCCGACGGCGAGTCCACGCCGAGATCCTCGCATTCCTCCGACAAGGATTTCTGTGAAATATACTCCTATTCGATACATGCGTATTATATTAATAAAACAGAAATAAAACATAGAAAAATCATAAGAAAGAAAGTGAGAAAAAAATGTGAAGTGAAATAATGTTATGATGATGGACAGCTGAAGTTCTTCGGCTGGTATTTATTATTAGAAGACAAAAGTTTAAACGTATAATGAACAGAATGTCGTAAGCAGAATCGACGACCTCCCCTGTCCGACTCAAGCACCTATTTATCTCAACGCAAGTTAACCCATACGCACAAAACGTTTTGGGAACACATTCATTGTGCATACAGCTAAGAAGTGGATTTCCCTGCGGGTGTCTGTGTTTCCTGATAGCTACAACCTAGTATTTAGGATGAATAGGTTACTTCACAGCTAGCGTGCTCCATAGTCGACCACACCATCGCTTACCATCAGGTAAGATAGTGGTCAAACGCGAGTCTATCTATATTAATTCATTAACCCTCAAGCTCGCTCTCTTATTGTCTTTCTATTGTGTCTCTAATTACGGTATTCGAAAGGATAAAAAGTAACTATAAATTTTCATAAGAATATACTCCAATAGACCAATAGTCAATACTTTATAGCATTGCATATACCTACATAGATGTATTAAAAAATGTCAAAGATCATAGATTTATTAAAAAACTAGCTTTTGCCCGCGCGGCTTCGCTCCCGCTCTTCCCTACTCTACCCTACTATACCCAACTCTACCCTACTCTACAGTATCCTATGTCCGTCACCTAGCTCTAAGCTACCTACCCACCAACTTTCAGCCATATCGGTACAGTCATTCTTGAGTTATAAATAGTGTAACTAACACGACTTTCTTTTATATATATAGATGTTAAAGATCAATATAGACCCTGTCGGGCACAGCAATATATGAAATAGGTAAGGGAACAACTTTTTATAAGTGTTTTTTTTTTTCTAACGCATTAGGTGCTTGTTTCTTTACGTTTGATTTTTTATATGGTATCCTATTGGTTGTTATTATAAAGAATAAAACGACACATTACCTGTAATCGCAGCTCATGTTCCAGTATGGCATATTTATGACGCAAAGCGGCGGCAGAAACGTGTGTCAGACGATGCTGTCTATGGTGCGTGGCATCCTTCTTCTGCACAACCTACATCAGAAAAATATAGGTTAGTTTTTTGTATAACTTACAAAATTAAAGAATATATTTTAGAAGGAAGATTTTTATTTGTTTATTTTTCTTTCTACTATAGAAAGCGCCTGATATACAACAAGAGTCAAAAAGAGTCTTCAAGGAATAGATTTTTTGGGAGTATAAAAAATGTTCAAACCTTGGTTTTTAATTAATTTTCCAATACAGACGAATAAGTAGTATTTTAAGCATGAAGCTAGGGATGAATCGTTTTCAAAGCCTACAAAAATGATATACCTGCCCAACAAAATGAATGGTTCCGATGACGGCAAAGCAAAGCTTTCCATTTTAAACACAGTTTTTATAATAACAATAATATACCTTATTACTAAGACATTAAGATTGAATTCCACAACAACTAATGAAGGAAACTTTTCAATTACAATGAACCGAATGAAAGGGACATGCGTTATAATGCGGGAAAAGACTTGACAAATGAATAGTATAGTTTGGATAGACGTTTGTTCATCATGCAAAAATTATAATAACTATTCGCTAGAAATTGTTGTTTAAATGAAGCTTACTCCTAGATCTGGAGTTATGACAAAATAAAAGACAAAGACTATTAATGAAGAGGGGAGGCAGTAATTAATAAACACCTAATAATGTTTCGTCCATGTTCCATCCGGCGAGGCCGAATACATCGTGTAGAAGTGAAGTTAAAAGCGAATAAGTCTTTTTCTTTAGGTCAGATAATTTTTATTTAAAGAATAATAATATGACTGTTTGACATAAAACTGTCAAATCGCCTTGTTTATTTCTCAATTAAAAAGTTATCTGACGATTTACAAATTTGTACTTATAGTGTATTCGCGTTAAGAAAATAGTGACTCATCGTTCGCCCCTTGACCCATTACATCACAGTAAAATAGAAAGCCGTCTTATCATTGATCAGTTGAAGTAAGGTTTTCAGACTGTAAAAATGTTATAAATTCACCTATTTGTAAAAATAAAAGTGAACATTCTAAAGAGCTTAATGAAATTTTAAAATATGTAATTATTTAATATTAATATTTGAAAGTACTGTGTAGTGATTTTTTTCTGCAATTTTAATGGTTTGAATATGCTCTTACTTTGAAGTTGGTTGCACTAATGAGTCATTATCTACTTAACGCGAATACACTATCGTACAAAACAAAGTTTTTATTGTTGCTAATATCACTTTGAAATCAAGCTGTGTTTTTAATTTTTTTTCTGTACTTACAGGTCACAACAGTGCTGTAGAATTTAAGAAATTGTCACTAACCGAGTGTCAGACAACGCTAGGCACTGTTTCTATTGACATATATTCGTCGTACCGACGACTGGGTACTACACTTTCTAATTGGACACTCAAAACATCACATCTACACGATGAAAAACAAAACGGCACACCAACGAACGAAGAGAACAGCTGACAAAAATAAATCGATGCGTGCATTCTACTAAAGAGGCGACTAAGTCTTTAGGTTATCAGCGTCGGTTCTACGATACGGTGTACCTGATGGTAGCCCTTATCGTCGACATCTGACGCGTCAATATCGTAGCCGCAACGCGGCGAATCGTCGTGCGAACCGACCATGTACGACCTTTTTGAATCGACGTCGAACATCTTATCAAATATCCTTTGCGCCTCCATATCGGGACTGTATCTATCTGGGATCGGGTCCTGAAGTTGCAAAATGTGTGTCATACACGATTTGGACGGTTTTTTAAATAAAATTTGGAACTATGAATGGATATCATACATATATTAAGATATATAGTTCCAAAGTACAAATAAAAAAGGCTACTTACTAGTACGGTTCGATCCATGTTGTCAGTTCGGACGACTTCCTCGTAGCTGTAGTCGTGTGGGTTGGCCGTTGCCGGGAGATGCCATGGCTCTCCTTCAGGACTCGACCCTCGCTCTGGTTTCACTTCCTCTCGACTTTCAGTTCTCCATGGGGAACTGTTGGCTCTTGTCTCTATCAACTCGGGTGGTGTTGGAGCAGGAGCCGGTGAAGCAGTGCTGTCTGGCGGTTGTACTGTTGTTGCAGTGGCCAAGTTGAACGCTTGGAGGTTATGAAGCGCTGCAGTTGGTAAGCGAACGTGTCGCACTCCTGGTCGTGTCAACACTGGCTTCAATCCAGCCGGGCCGATGAGACGTTGTAGTAGCAAAGCGTTTGTCGTCCCACCCTCTCCACCACCGACTGTTAACAACTTCGGGCCTCTGTTTGTGACAATTGCAATCTGCTGACCACCTTTGATCATAGATACTGGTAAGATGTAGTTGGCAGGCATTAGGACGGCTGTGGATGGTTTGCCAGCCGTTCCTCTAGCTACAGTGATCGTTTGACCGTCTGCCACGATGACGTTTCGTGGTTGGGGTGGCGTTGGTCGAGGGCTTGGCGTCGGCGGAGCAGATTGTGCATTCGAGTTATCATGATCAAACGTAAGCTTGCGAACGACCTTACGTGGGCTGTCCTGCGGTGAGTGACTGTCAATACAACTCTCGTTGCAATCTCCTTGAGATGTGCCACAACTACTGTCTTCTGATCCCATCGTCCTGCAGGAATCGTCTGTAGGGCTCAAATCCCGATTTCGACGGTGACTCTTCTTTCGTTTTGATGATCCTGGATTCGACGGCGGATTTGTTCTTCGCCGAGGCGCCGGTTTATCCTTGTCCGGAGAATTTTCTACTTGTTCTTTGTATTCGGCTAAGATGTATAGAATCCGTTGCGTGGTTTGCTCATCCTCTGCTGGCTTTTGAGTGGATGGCTTTGGAGGTGCAGGTGTGTTTAGTTTTAATGTGCTCGGTGGATTAGATGACGCTTTTGGTCTTGATTTGGACTTAGAGCTCGACTTAGATTTTGATTGAGCAGGCGCGTCTGATGATGTTGACGGTTCACTGGTGACCGTGTGAGGAATCTGTGACGATGATGATGGAGATGAGTCTGCAATCCCTGAAGAGTCTGGAGACCGTACGAAGGTAGATGTAGTAGGTGTTGGAGTTGAAGCTGGGGCTGGAGTTGATGCTGCTTTTTTGTTCACATAAGCTACGTTTAAAGGTTGCGTGTTTCCAATAGAGTAAAGAACTTGATGTTGTTTGTGAGGCGCTGGCGTTGACCGAGAAGACTCTGCTGCCGCGGCACTGGTAGAGGCTGCAGCTTCCGCAGCCTTTTCTTTCTTCTTTTTAGATTTCGGTTTCGGCTGTACCGTGCTCCTTTCTTTGACTTGCTCTAAGACCAGGTCGAACTCTCTGAGCTGTTCCAACGTTGACGAGCTCATGGATTCACTTGAAGACTGACTTTCACTTGCAGTAGCCTTCACAGCTGCTGGTCTAGGAGTTGGCGTGGGTGTTGATGCTTGTGTTGACGTTTGCGGTGTGCTTGTTTGAGGTTGAGGTTGAGGTTGAGGTTGAGATTGAGCTTGAGCTTGAGCCTGCGCTTGTGGCAGTCTTATAGTCTGTTGTCCAAGTTGTGGAGCTGCTGTTAAAACTAACTGTTGGTAAACTGGCTGGTTCGTCCCAGAGATGACATTGCGCTGTATTTGGAAGAATGATGGTCTTACAACTCTTCCACCAGACACCATTTGAGGTGCTTTACTCAACATTGGCAGCTTTATTCGCATTTGTGTTAACAGTGGTTGTGGCTGAGGTGTATGAGCGTTGTCATTCGCTGGCCCCATAGTATGGGTATTATTTTCCTCAGCACCGTCAGTATTGGAATGTGTTTGAGTTTGTGGCACAATTTTAATAATAGACGGTTCGATCTCGCCCTGTTGTTTTTGGTTTGATTCGTCGTTGAGCTCTGAACTAGGTACTGTGATCAAGTTGATAGTTTGCCCACCTGCAAGGTTTACAGGTATTTGTCGAGTGTAGATCACGCCACCGTGTAGATTCATTGGTGACATAGTTTGCTTTAGTTGTTGGACTAAGTTGGGCTGAGCTTGTGAAGGCTTTCTCAACAACAGCGGTGGGCTTCCAATCTGACTTATATGATCTAAGTTCATAGCGTTATCATTTGCTTGACAGTCCGGGTTTTCGTCATTCGGTGACATAGCATTCCCATTGCTGATTTCGCTCTTCTGACTGCCATCTTGGTACACTTGTTTGCCAAAGGCTTGTCCGAATTTTGGCAAGCTCGTGCCTTTCTCAGAACCAGGAGTTTTCGGTGACGAGTTTTGTATAAATTTAGCGTAATTTTCTTCGTATATGGAACGAGATTTTATTTCAGCGTCTTTCGCAGCGTTATGTGTAGGACTAAGATCTTGAGAGTCTATTTGTTTTGGCTGCGAAGTTTGGAGATTAGATGTCTCAACGGGTTGTAGTCTTAATACCATGCTACGTTGGTGTGGTCCATTTAACTGTATAGACTTTCCATCAGCAGATTTACAAACAAACTGCACCATTTTCTGTTCGTTTCCTCCTTGAGCATTAGTTAGGTTCGTTAGGAGATTAACCCTTTTAAGCAGCTGTCCGGTGTTTGCGTTCTTTTGATTTCCTGCGTTTACTATATGGAGAAGCTGATTTCCTTGTTGTAATCCGCCATCGACTAATGACAGCCCACTGAAGGAGTTGGTTTGTTGTGCTGGTGATCCATTTGACGTTGGGCCAGTTGGCACAGTCTTGTTTTGCACAATATGTAAGACAGGTGTAGAATTTGGTGCATTTATAACAGACTGCTGTGTGTTATCCACTAGAGTTATTTGTTGATGGTTTCCCGAGGCACTTTTTCCTTGCACAATATGCAGAACTTGGGGCGTATGTGAGTTTGACGATTGTTGATTATTTTCTGAAGCATTTGTCTGGTTTAGTGCCGGTGGCAGTATTTGGGCTAAGGCCTGCTGCAGAGACATGGCATTGATTGATGTGGTTTTTTGGAAGTTGTTCGAAGATTGGCCTGCAGTGACTGTACCTTGCCTTAGTTTTTGTGATATCATATTGACAAGAGCTTGTGCTCTGTTGTTATTTGGCATAGTTTCAGAAGGGGTAATTCCCGCTGCGTTCATTGCATGGGCAATTTGATCTGATTTTTCAGGTGAACCATTCTGTTGCAGCTCTTGTTGTTGCTGAATTTGTTGTTTCTGCTGTATTTCTTGTTGCATTTGTTGCTTTTGCTGCAACTCTTGTTGTTGTTGCATCTGTCGTTTCTGATGTAACTCCTGTTGTCGTTGTATTTGTTGTTGCTGTTGTAACTCTTGTTGCTTTTGCTGTATTTCTTGTTGTTGTTTCTGCAAAATCTCTTGCTGTTGTTGCATTTGTTGTTTTATCTTTAACTCTTGTTGTTGTTGCAACTGTTGTTTCTGCAGTAACTCCTGTTGTTTTTGTAGTTTCTGTTGTTTTATTTGTTGTTGTTTTAGCTCTTGTTGTTGTTGTTTCTGCAGTTTGAGTTGTGCCTGCTGCTGTTGCTTCAATTCCTGTTGCTTTTGCTGTTGCTGCTTCAACTCTTGTTGTTTCTGCTGTTTTAGTTTCAGCTCAAGTTGTTTCTGTTGTTTCAGTTCTTGCTGTTGTTGTTGTTTTAATTCTTTTGCTCTTTGTTGCTGTTGCTTTAACTCTAGTTGTTTCTGCTGTTTCAGCTCTAGCTGTTGTTGTTTCATTTCCTGCTGCTGTTGTTTCAGCTCTTGTTGTTGTTGCTTCAGTTCTTGTTGTTGTTGTTGCTGTTGTTGCTTTAGATCTTGTGCTCGTTTCAACTCTAGTAGATGTTGCTGATGCTTTTTCATTTCTTCCTGTTGCTGTTGCTGTTGTTTTAACTCCTGTTGTTGTTTCAGTTCCTGTAAACGTCGCTGTTGTTGTTTCTGTTCCTCTTCTTGTTGTTGCTTCAGCTGCAGTTGTTGCATCTCCTGCAACTTTTGCTGTTCTTGTTCTAGCTGCAGTTGTTGCAATTCTAATTGCCTTTGCACTCTTAACTCTTGTTGCTGTTGTAACTGTTGCTGCTCCTGTTCAAGTTGCTGTTGAATTATTTTTTGTTGTTGCTGATACTGTTCTTGTTGCTGCTGTATCTGATACTGTTCTTGTTGCTGCTGTAGCTGATATTGTTCTTGCTGCTGATGTAACTGTTGCTGCATATGAATATGTTCTTGTTGCTTTAGATGTGGATATGCCTCAGGTACACATTGCTTGTCTGTATAATTGTACATCATCGTTACATTAGAATTCGGCTCCAGTGGGGTTATATGAGAATAATCAACGTTGTTCATCATATTCTTGTCAAACAATGGTGGATACTCACTGTTTTCGTAATTTTCATTTATCTCTTGTTTAATTTCAGGTGCCTCTTCCATTTCTATTTTGATTTCTGGTTTAATATCAACATCAACTGTATAATTACTACCCATAGGATAGTTCATGGCTTCATGACCATGAGGAGGCAAGGGCATTGATTGGATATGTTGCACGTATTCTTGCGCTAAAGGTATACTTAAATCAGCAGTCGTAAGTTCTGTATACTCTGTTTTTATAACTGACTGATCATCACCAGGGCTGTTTTCAGCAGAACATTGAGATGGGCTAACATTGGACACTTGGGTGACCCTTGGATCGCATGTCACTGGGTTTTGCGCGGTTGCACTTACTGGTAGCTGACCGACTTGGACCACTTGCACAACTGCTGCAATCGGTCGTGGCTGTACAAAATCTGGGTTTGTAAGTCCATATGGAAAGTCAAACAGTCCATTGAAATCCGACTTGTCATCTTTTTCATGTTGTTTCTTAAATTCGAAACTTAATTCAGACATAGTTCTCTTGAAAAAGGATCTAACTTTATTCTTCATTTGAATGCATCTGATGTTACATTGTAATTTATCTATTCCTTCTTTATTTATAAAATTAATTGTATTATGCACACGTTTACAGTTACCATAATTTTCGGACAGTAAAAGCGGCTGAGTTTGTTTTACGTCCGACAGAGTCGCAGCCGAAAATTTTGTACCACATCCGTCCTCCAAATTTTGTATGACTCTGCCGGACCCCTCACCAAAACCCATATTGAAATTAGTTTCAATGACATCGCTAGATTGATAGTCTGTTTCGTCGTAATTTGAATCGATTTCTTCGGCCAATGTCTTAGTACTTGGATCAACTGTTGTATTAACTTCTTTTTCCATATCAGTAAACAAAATGTCGTCCTCTACAGTTTCATATTGCTCGACTTCGCAAACGCCTTTTATAGGCCATGACTGTAGTACTTCTTGAACATCTATGTATTCTTTGTGGAATGGTCGCGAGTAAGAAAATTTTACGGAACTGCAGTAATCGAGTAGTTGTTTGAATTCTTTACTGTATGCAACCTCTCCCATGGTTGCTGCGGTAATTTTGGGGAAGTCTATATTCTTACCTTTTCTGTACTTCTTCTGACAAATCTTTATGTCTGACATGTCAATTTTGCGCTTTCTAGAGTTCATTTCACACAATAAGTAACCAAAAAATAAGCCATGTGGATATTTCTTGGAATATGTTATGGTGGGGACATTAAGTCTAATATCAATTTCTTCTATTTTACCATCGATACCTATTTGTTGTGTTATCAGTATAGTTTCTTCGGGCGACTTCTCATCTTCGCAATCCAATAACATCGATCCCGATGGTTCATTCAACAGGGTGTTATTTTGAACTGTAGTTAAATTCTTATTTTGAATAAGTACAATTCCCCGTGGTTCTGATCCTCTCAACTCTTCATTTCTGGAGGAATCATTAAATTCGCTTATAGCACTCGCGAGAACTTTTTTAGCCATCTCATCATCAAGGATTTCATCACTGTGCATATCAACGATTTCCTCAATTAAGTAATTATCGTCGATATCGTCCACACCGAATTGAGCAGCTTCTTTTAATAAAACTTTTTGAGATTTATGAGCAGTATTTTTAAGTTCAACTTTATTATTAAGTACAGTTGTAGTTTCAGATATTGTGGGACTCAAGTATTTATTAAGTACTGTGACACCTTTATCATGAGACATATTCACTTCAGGTGTTTTATCTTCTTTTCTACCAATAGTTTCATCAATTTCATCAACTTTACAAATAACTTCGACATCTTTTGCTTTATTATTCGTGAGGCTGTCGGTAATCGTGCCCTGTTCGGTAGTTGTTTGATTAGAGTGCTCGATAAGTTTTCCACCGAGTTCTTCGCAAATTCTATGCAGACTTACGTCTGTCTCTTCGATTTCTTTACAAGCATTTCCAATAGTCATTATTTCTGTCTCTTCTAGCATACTGTCTGTATCTTCAAACATACTTCTCAACGTTGATTCAATCTCCTTGAATTTTCTATCAATATCGTCACAATTATGTTCCGAATCTTTTCCGGATATTATTGGTTCTATTTTATCGTCCCATATATTATACAGAGCTTTTTCCGTTTCAGTTCCTACTAAATGTTCATCAGTATGTTCACAAATACTTTCTTCCACTGACAAGTTCTTTGATATATCTAGATTTGTTTCCTTTACTGTTTCTATTACTCCTATGCCGTCACCGCTGTCAAAAGTATTTTCTGAGTCTATGTATGGACCTTTCAGTACGGTATCAGTGTTGTTACAAAAATCTTCAGAGATTATTTTTGACCCTTCGATTTTTGTTGAACTTTCCTTCTTTTCTTCGACATATATTGTCATTTCTGAATGTATCAACGCAGTGTCTACAGTGCTGGTTTGTAAGGCCATTTCTGGCTTGGTATTGCAGATGTCGTGGATTATTGCTTCTGACTCTTTTGAGTTTGCATTATTTTTTTCTTTTACTGGCAGTATTAGTTCTTCATCAGCGTATTGACAAACAACTTCCATTACTATTTCAGGCTCTTCTAGACTTGAATCCGTTTCTAAATGTTCTGCGTCAATGTCTTCACAAGTAATTGATCTCATTCTTGTAACAGCGTTGCTACAAACGTCCAATTTAATATCTCCTTTTTTTTCATTTATTGGCAGTACCAGTTTTTCATCGGCGTATTTGCAAATTACTTCCATAACTATTTCGGATTCTTCAAAATTAATATCAGATTCCTTTGTAGATTCCATATTATTGTCCGCGTCTTCACATACATTTTTCGTGGCTATTACAGTTTCAGGCAATTTCCTATCAGTGTCGCCATAAACGCATTCCCTCGTTATTTTTGACTCTTCTAAATATTTATCAGATTCACTTGGTATTTCTGTTGTGTCAATATTTGTGTCGGCGCCTTTACAGATATTTTCCGAGAGTATTCCTGACTCAGCAAATGTTGTACCAGCATCGTCACAAGCGGTTTCTATGTTTATTCCTGTCTCTTCTCGATTTATTACAGATTCTTCTAAATCTGTCGTTTCAATTTCTATGTCAGCGTCTACAAAATGAAGACCTGAAGACAATTGTGGTTCTTCTAGATTTTTATCAACTTCTTTTAATCTTTCCGACGTTTCCATATTTGTGTCAGCGTCTTCACAGTCATTTTCTAAGGGTATTTCTTGGACAACGTCGTCACAAACGACTTCTAAGTTAATATCTGGCTCTTCTCGATTTGTATCAGCATCTTCTTCTAAATCTGTTGTTTCAATCTTAACGTCAGCGTCATCACAAGCACGTCCCAAACGCATATGTATTTCTTCTAAATTTTTAACAGATTTGCTTAGTCTTTCTGATGTTTCCTTAATTGGGGCAGTGTCTACTGAGTATATTTCCGACTCAGCCAATATTGTGACAGCGTCGTCACAAACGCTTAAGTTAATTTCTGGCTCTTCTTGATTTGTCTCAGTTTCTTCTTCGAAATCTATCGTTTCGACCTCAACGTTAGCGTCATCACAACCACTTTCTAAGTGCATATGTAGTTCTTCTCGATTGCTATCAGCTTCACTCAGTCTTTGTGACGTTTCCATATTTATGTCAGTGTCTACACAGATATTTTCTGAGAGCATTTCTGATTCGACCAATGTGTCAGCGTCATCATAAACACCTATATCTGTTTCTGGCTTTTCTCGATTTGCATCAGATTCTTTTAGATATGTCATTTCGACTTCAATGACAGCGTCTTCACAAGTACCTACCGAAGGCATTTGTTGTTCTACTTTTTTCACATTTATTTTAGTGTCATCACAGTTATCTTTAGACGTTCCTGACTCAACGAATTTTGTGTCGGTATCGCCACAAATACCTTCAACAACTGTTTCGGGTTCTTCGAGAATAGTATCAGTTAATTTTTCTAATTCTGCCCTTTCAATTGTAATGTCGGCGTACGCGCATACATTTTTCAGAGGCTTTTCCGACTCAGCCAATTTTGTGCCAGTGCAACCAATAATATCCATGGCGATTTCTGATTCAGCAAGTATGATAGAGTCTCTTTCTATAGTTTCTAATGCATTGGCAACATCTGCGCAGACATTTTCCATATGCATTTCTGTACCTGCACTCGTTGTGTCCGTGTTACTAGGCTCTTCAAGATTTAAGTTAGTTTCTTGTTCTAATTCCGTCGTTTTAATTCCAATAACAGCATCTTGGCAAACATCTGGCATGGGCATGTCTAATTCAGCCAATTCTGTGTTATTATCACCAAAAGTGCTTTCATCCATGGCCATTTCTGATTCGTTAAGTTCCGCATGGGCTTCTCTTTCAGTTCCAGTATCTTCTAACATAATACCTGTGTCTTCATAAACATTTAATGATGGCTTTGCCAATATGTCATTGCTGCGAATGTTATGAATTTTTGCATCTTTTATGGTATTTATTTCGATATCAGCAACTTCACTGAAGTTGTCTTTAGGTGTTTCTGGTTCAACTACTTTTGAGCCACCGTTGCTACAAAGGCCTTCGATGACTGTTTCTGGCTCGTCAGGTTTTGAGTCGGTGTCTTTATCTGTATTTTCAGTATTTAACACTGCCATTTCTGGTTCCGCAAGTTTTGTGTTGACGTCACGCGTAACGTCATCTGTGACCATTTCTGGCTGCTTTTTATTGGGTTTCATTTCTGTTTCTAGTCGTTCCAAGCCAGTATCTTCACATATATTATCTGTTAGAATTTCTTCTTTTTTAGTATCATCGGCTCCAAAATTAATTTCTGTTAGCATCTCTGGCTCTTCTGGTTTTGTTTCAGCACCTTCACAAATACTTCTTGTTTGCATTTTTAGCTCTGCCAGTTTTATTTCGGCGTCTTCATACATATTGCTTTTCAGTATTTCTGCCACTTCGCTAATATTAGCCATTGGTATGTTTGGTTTTACTGTTTCCGATTCAGTGTTGGTACAAATGTCTTCAATGACCTTTTCTATCGCTTCCATCTCTGTTTCCTTCACTTCATCAGCGTCTTTACAGATATTTTCACGATATTCTTCAGGCATGTTTTCTATGTCCAGTTGAGTAACTTCATGTAACACTATATCTTCAGGAAAATTTACAATTTCAGTCGATGTTTCGGTGCTTACATTCTTTGACATTTCGTGAGTGTTATCAGTGTTCACACAAATATCTCTACTGTCTTCTTTGGATATTTCTTTTGAATCCGATAGACCAACTTCGGATATTAAATTGCTATCTACAGCAGCATTTATCTCAACATCTATACTAATATTTTCAATTTCAGATATTGTATCTTCATTAAAGTTTTTTGTGTCTAATACTGTGGCTTCTGATACACCGTCGATAACAAATTGAGGCTTTTCATTGTCAATATAAAATTCAGTCTGTGTTATACCTGCTTTATATAATATAGACGCACTAATTTCATTCTCACTTTCGTCAAAGCAGGAAGTTCTAGAGTCGAATTCAATAATATTATTTTCAAATGATGAGGCTTTAATTGTTTTCTCGTCTACAGTATCACTATCCTTGTTGGTATCTTTAATAAGTTCAGAGGTCTTATCAGTTACAGAATGTTTATTGACAAAAGCAGCTTCGTTTCGTTTCTGAGCTGAATTCTCACAAGTCTTAGCTATTTTACTGTCTGTTACAATGGTCTCAAGAGATTTTCTTTTTCGGATTGGTGTAAAGCGTTTTATTTGTTTCGTTTTCAGTCTAGCAGAATTTATTTGATCTATTAATGTATCATTATGGAAGAGTTTTAATACTAAAGCTTTGAGTGGCATTACGTTGTTTTTATTGGGTAAAAGATTGTCACAAATATTTGCTGTATTATATCTGTCGATACTTTTATGATCTTCTCTTGTACTGTGTTTATGTTGCAAATGAATCACGCGCTTAGTGGCCAAATATTGACTGTCGCACGTCGGTCTGTCATGTGCTGCAACTTTTTCCATTGTTATTTCTCGATAATTACTAGACAGAGATGCAATTGCGTCGTATACTTCCATTACTGGTGAATTACTTCTGTCAATTTCATCAACAGTATCTACAACGTCGATTAAGTCGCAACTTTCGAGAATCGAGAAAGATTCACAGCGCGATAATGGCACCACATTAATTGCAGCATCTTCAAATACATCATCTTCTATGTCAATGTCAATTAAATCATCAAACTGATCATCGTTTTCTTCAATAGTTGGTTCGGAGTAGTTTGGAACAAGATCATCACATCGAACTAACGTAATGAAGCACTTTTTAAGCAATTTCAGATTTTCATATTTCCTGACTAGTTCGTCGCATCTCGTTAGATTCACAAAACATTCTGGAAGTGTTGGTGTTTGCGACGAAACATCACTGCTATCCGAATTTCCGCTAGGAGTGACAAGAGGTGTGCCAGCCACGGAAAGAGACAAGTCGTCCGATTGTATTGAATTTTTAGCAAGATCTTCTAAGCCAAGGTCTTTAAACAGTAAGTTTTTGAATTCATTTATCTTTGCTTGGACTGGTATTGGGCTCTTCTTTTGAATCGGTTTAAATAGTTCGACAGTCTTATCTTTTAAAATTGTAGGTTCATCTGGGTGTTTTAAGGATGGCACCAATCCTATAATAGTGTTTTCTTCATCGCTCCTGCCAAACTGGGTAGCATCTGCGTCGTCGTTAGAGGAATCGTCGATTTCAATAATTTCAATTGGTTCTTGCTGTATATGTTTTGTTAGCGTTGATTTAGCTATTACATGGATTGGTTGAATGATCTGTTGACCGCTTGTTTGCGCGATGGGTACTTCGATTTTTTCAAAAACATGCATCGGTTGAATATCCGGTACAATCATAAGATCAGGCTGTATAATAGGTCGAACACAAGATGGAATAATATACTCATCGCATTGCATTACAGGTAGAACATCAGTCTGAATCACAGGTATCACATCAGATTCAATCACAGGTTGAATTATAGGCTGATCATCGGTTTGAGACACAGGTTGTGCAATAGGTTCGATTGAAGGTTGCACATCAGGTAAAATCACAGATTGTTTGTCAAAATGAACTTTTGGTTGAACTTCAGGTTGATTTTCAACCTGCATAGGTTGTTCTTCAGACAGAAAAGGTTGTTTGTCAGATTGAATAGATTGTTCTTCAGACTGGATAGGTTGTTCTTCAAACTGAACAGGTTGCTCTTCAGACTGGATAGGTCGTTCTTCAAACTGAACAGGTTGCTCTTTAGACTGGATAGGTCGTTCTTCAAACTGAACAGGTTGCTCTTCAGACTGAATAGGTTGAACGTCAGTCTGTATCGCAAGTAGTGGATCAGAATTAATCACAGGTTCTGTAACAGGTTGATCTTCGGGCTGATTTATAGATGGTTCGTCAGGTTTATTTATAGGTTGAGTGTCTACCTGAATTGGAGGTAGCACATCGGGTTGATTGACAGGTTGAACGTCAGGTTGAATCATGGGCTCATTTTCACACTGAATAACAGGCTGTTCATCAGACTGAATAGTAGTATGTACTGTGGACTGAAACACAGGTTGTATGTCAGGTTGAATGTTAGGTTGTTCATTACACTGAATCTCAGGTGGTGCAACTGGCTGATTAGCAGTTTTAGCATCTTCAGTTACAGGTTTAACTACAGGTTCAATTATAGGTTGAACTGTAGATTCGACTAAATATTTTTCTACATTTTTTGTTAGTTTGTCAGTTAGCAACGAGTCAATAGGTAGACCTTCTTTCACCAGATAATCATCAACTGAAGCTTCAAGTGTCTCGTCATCCTTCGACATGTTCAAATACTTGTTCAAATCTTCTCTTTTCAATTTCACAACACACTTTTTATTAAATATCTTCTGATGATTTCCCAGTACGTTTTTCGCCATCTTTTGTATAGGATATTTTCCAAATTCAGTATTGAAATATTGGCGTTCAGTATCTTCGTCTGAGTCACTAAGCAAATCTATGGTTTCAAGGACGCTCGGGAAGTGAACAGGTCCATCTTTCAAACTAATTTCTTGTATTTGGGACTCGATTAATTTGTCTGATTGAGACTTTGAAGTTGTTGACATTTGTTTTATATTCAAAGTGTATCGCTTTCTTTTAGACACGTTGCTTAAAAGAACTGATTTCAGTGCAGGGTCGGAAAATAATGTGTTAGTATCAACATTCGCTTGACCGTGAACGGTTGCCTTGAATATCTTTCCACAAGGCAGTTTAATCCGCACACATTTCTTATTTGGATCGTCCGTATTTAAGTGCGGCATGTCTTCTATTAATATAGAGTCCATATAAGACTGTGGAATGTCATCTTTTTTTCTAAATATCCTGTTATCTTGACTGTTGATTTTACCATCTTTTAAAAGTAATCTACTCTGATTCAATAGTTCTGTTCTCCTGTTATCTTGACTGCTAATTTTACCATCTTTTAAAAGTGATCTACTCTGATTCAATAGCTCTGTTCTCCTGTTATCTTGACTGTTGATTTTACCATCTTTTAAAAGTACTCTACTCTGATTCAATGGTTCTGTTCTCCTGTTATCTTGACTGTTGATTTTACCATCTTTTAAAAGTACTCTACTCTGATTCAATGGTTCTGTTCTCCTGTTATCTTGACTGTTGATTTTACCATCTTTTAAAAGTACTATACTCTGATTCAATGGTTCTGTTCTGTTATCTTGACTGTTGATTTTACCATCTTTTAAAAGTACTCTACTCTGATTCAAACGTTGTTGTATATTTTGATCGCATATTGGTACTTCATCATCGTCTTCATCAATACAGATGATATCTTCTTCCTCAATATGTTTTGCATTATCCCCATCTTTAGCTTTATCGTTTATTTTAGTGTCTGTAGTATTTTCTTTTGGTGAGTTATCAGGTGTTATAACTTCGGTAGTTAGTGTTTCTGGCTGAGAAAGAGCGCTTTCATTCGTTTTATCAGAACTAAACATGATTTCATTGCACTCTAACTGTAAACCTTGAGCATTAGCAGTTTTTTTCATACTATCTTCTAATTTCTTCACATAACTTTCGATTTCTTTTAAGATTTCAGTATTTGCTATACTTTGTTCGGCCGTGTTTATTTTATCCATGTTTTCAACGACTGGCTCTTTAATAGTTTCAGTTATTTTGGGAGATTTGTCATCCTCTTTATTTGAACCTACGTCATTCTCGTTATTTAAAACTATTTCATTATTTTTTAGTGCGTTTTCTTCAGTAACGACATTATTAGGTTTATCAATGATCTCAGTAGTTAAAAGCTGATCTAGTGTAACATCATTTTCTAAAATATTTGGACTAGCGCTGTTTTCCATTTTTTTGTCCTCCAATGTATTTTCTTCAATATCTCCTAAAATTTCTTCGACATTAGGAATTTCCTGTAGAGGTGGTATAGGTTGATACGGAGACATTACCTGTAGGATTTTGGTAGCTATAATTTCATCTTCGATATCCATAAAATCTGTCATTTCATTTGGTATTGTTACCTCCTGCGGTTTTGCTTCTAAATTTTTAACAACCGTGACTGCGCGTTTAGCGTTTCTCTTAGGCTGGATTTTAGTGGCTTTTTTCTTAGCTTCCACTTTCTTGATTGTTTTATTAAGTGTCTTCTTCATTATTGGTTTCTTAGTCTCTTTACGCTTATTTATGCTATCTCCGTTGGTAACATTTTCAATAGTTTTGATCGCAGTTTCAGTAGGTGTAGGAGTTGTAGGTTTTAGCCTGACTTTCGTTTTCCTAGGCACTGAGACTTTCTCAGGCAACTCCGATACCATTTCTACGTCTTTATTTGAAGATCGTAATAAAATGCGACGGCAAGAGGGGGACCCCTTATTTTCTTTGGAATTTTCGTTGCTGTTTGTTTTTTCCAGTTTGTCAACTTTAACGATTACTTTTGCATCAACTGACTCTTCCACACTCTTTACTTTGCTGTTAACAGTCAGTTCTAATGTAGAACTTTGAGTTTTATCGTCATTACTAATATCAGAAGTAGATTCAACCATCTCCTTATGTTTTTCTTGGTTTACACGGGGAACTTTTAATATAATTTTTAAAGATCTAAGTGGTGCATATGTTAACGGGATTGCTTTTTTGTCACTTCGATGATTAATATTTCGATTTATAATAGACATGCGTTTCTTTTGCAGTCGTTCCTGATCTTTTTTTATTACCTCGTTCATCAAATCTCGTTCAGACTTTCTTGTTTGGCTTCTAGTAATCTTCGGTTCGGTTTTCTCAACATCAAGCTTTTGTTTTTCTTGTACCTCAGACAGTACTTTCCTCTCACAGACATTTTTATTGGAGTTTATATCGACCTTTTCTGATTTAGACGTAGTATCGTCATTCGGTTTATCAACAGAATTCGCTTTCGATTCTGATTTATCTTCTTTCGAGTCATGCATAACAGTCTTGTTTTGAGTTTCGTCATCTCTTAATAGTTCTTCACTTTTAGGAGCTTGAACGTCAATTACAGGTTTATTGGTAACCGTCGTCAATGGTGCCTGAACAGTTGTCGTTTTAGCTACTGTAATAGCACTTCCTATGATCAGTGGGTTCACAACAGGAGCGGCGAATTGAGTCGTTTGATAAAGTGCCATGTTTTGCTGTGTATTATACGTGACATATGTATTCTGAGTCATATTGTTCGCAGGATCCGGAGTTTGAACCATGCAAGGTTGGTAAACTATATCTGATCCAATAAGAACTACGTTCGTTAAAGCAGTTTGCCGGGGCACTGTCGCCACAAATGTGTTTGTCTGATCAACTGTTTGCATTGGATCAGTACTGGTGTGTAAGTTTGGCTTTCTGGTATGCTTAGGAGGTGGAACCACACTTTGAGGCATTTTGTGAACAGCAATAGTAGGCTGAACATTCGTCGTGTCATTATTTTTGTATTCAACATTTTTAATCACCGCTGGCTTCGCTTTACTAAATCCTGGCGGATACTGTTTTGGTATTGAAGAATCAAAAGCAGTCTTTGGGACGTCACATCTGACTTGTGGCTCAGATTTCTTATGGGTCGGTGTAGTATCAATCAGTGTTGGATTGAATCGTTTTTCCTCTTGAGTCACGGGTATGGTAGGCTTATTTATGCTGTAATGTTTGTCTTTCAAGCCAAGCATTGGTCGTGTATAATTGTCCTCATCAGAAGACAGCTCGCCGATTTCTTGTCGCAAATCATCATCCATTAATTCTTCAAGAAGATCATAATCAGAATTAGGTATTCCTGATATGAATGGATCTTCTTCTTTGTAATATGTAGCAGTAAACTGTTTCTCGTGAGGTTTGAGTGGTAATTTTTTTAGACTGTCAGTTTGGTCTTTTGTTCTATGGCTTGGTCTTTTTTCAGTCCGAATGTGTTTTGGCGTTTCAGGTAGTATCGGCCTAGTTACGTTTGGATTGGCATGAAGTACAGTTGTGTTTATCAAAGATTTCTGAACCACTTTCGCAGGTGTCTTAGATTTCCTGATACTTTTGATTACACTCTCCGTATTCGATCGACT
The DNA here is from genome assembly GCA_949319445.1 of Mythimna lalbum. Classification (NCBI taxonomy): domain Eukaryota; kingdom Metazoa; phylum Arthropoda; class Insecta; order Lepidoptera; family Noctuidae; genus Mythimna; species Mythimna lalbum. The sequence continues at coordinate 10,365,630 of OX439371.1, read as the reverse complement.
CAGTACGGGAGGATGTGAACTCTGCGTCACGGCAGCTGCCTGGGTCGGTGTCGACTGACCTTTTCCCATTACGTTTGTCATTTTTATAAGATCTCCAGTTGAATTAGCCTTTACTATCCTTTGGTTCCGCAAACTTTCTTCGACCGTTTTTTTATAGATATCTTTATTCAAAGCCATATCAAGGGCGCTAGGGCCTCTATTCGGGGTTTTGTGAGACAGTATGGCATCCATTACCTTCTCCCAATTCGTTCCTTCTTTACGTTTATCATTCGTTCCTTCCTTACGTTTATCATTTGTTCCTTCCTTACGTTTATCTGCAGCTTCAGATGTGCGCTTATTGCTGCTTTTAATTTCAATGTTACTTAATATTTCAATCTTTTTAGAAGGCTTTGGTTCTATGGTCTTAGTGCAATTAAGTTCAGTCTTGACCATGTTCAGAGGTTTTGTCTGTGGCAATCTTAAATCAAGGTTAACGTATGAAGGTGGTTTTATGCTTGGACTAGGTTTCGTTAGTTGCTTATTATTGATGTTGCTATACGTTATGTTAGGGGCATCCAAAATTTTGTGCTTGGATGACTGACTAGTGCAAGGAATGTGACGATTTGTAGGCAAGTGGCTTGTTATCGTTTGTGGAGGCTGAACCTTCTCCTTGACATGCTCAACCTTTGACCGATGGTTTAACTTAGTCTGCTGTCGCAACAAAGCAAGCAAATCATTTTGATCCTTCTCTGTTAGAGACGAGAACTTATTTGGTAACGTCAACGTTTCTCGTAATCGTTCAGCTTGAACGTTTTTGCATACATTCTCAGTCGTTGGAGCTGATTTTTTAGTAGGGCTGGACAGCAAATTGGCAATTATGGGATTTTGTTTTGCTGCAGGAGATAAATGTTTTGCCGTATTACTTACAGGCTTTTCAATTTTTTTTAGTATGCTTTGACTGTTTTCTGGGTGTTGGTAGGCGAATCTTTCACTTTTAGATGAATGTGGCTCACTTTTGGTTTGCATATGCTTTGCTTTTAATTTGTGTTCCTGTAAAATCCGATTGATTTCCGCATCAGTAGGGGGGGTTTGCAGGGTTTTACTCTGATACTCTATTAAGGCTTCCACAACTATTGGTTTGGTTCCATTAACTTTAGGGTCAACTTTATTTTTGTGTAAATAACTGAGACGCGAAAACGTGTTTAAATAGTCAGATTTCTTTTGTGATTGTTTGGCACATTGTGGGGATGTCTTAGTATCAGCCTTGGTTGTTGGTACTACAGGTGTCACCTTGCTGATTGGTTTAATTTCTTTTTTGTTTGCATTATTTGCGTGCGCACCTGCATTAATAGACTCCTGTAGCTCCTTGAGAAATTTATGGAAATTCTGCTGACTTGGTGTGTCTACATTTTTCTGTCTGACCGGCACAGTAGAACGTGATGGAGTGTTAGTTTGTGTTTGAGGCATTTTATAAATATCTTGAAACTGTTTTTGTATGTTAGGGATTGGTAACCTAGCTGCACTTGTCTGAGAGTTATTCAATAAACAGTTGTTGGTTTTGCCATAGGGTACAGCTGGCCTTGCTATTCCAAAGGTTTTAGCGCTCAACAGGTTGTTAACTTCATTCCTTAGTTCACCGAGTTGATCAGTCTGTGTTTTGTTCATGTAGACCTTGGGACTCTCTGGTAGGTTTGCCGTTAGCTGAGGGCTGGTTACAGGAGTTCCTGGCACAGAACTTGGTGACGGTACTATCGTTGGGGTAGTAGCTCCTTGATTGTAAGTGTATGTGTGTACTACATTTGGCTGTAGATTTATCCTCTGTTCACTCTCAATGGCTTTCTGTCTTCTATAGTGTAAGAGTTTAGTCAGGCTTTCTTTAACCAACATATTACTTGGTGATCCAGTCCTAGTGTGTGGTGAATTCGGGGATTTATGTTTAGTTGCGTCATTTGGACTTGGACTCTTACTATGATGCACAAAAGATGCACTGGCTCCGACAGTGCCATTGGAAATATGGAGCTCACTATTCTTTGCGAGTACATTTTTATCCTGACTCCTTTCTGGTGACTTTATTTCGTCCATAGAAAATAGGCCATCGTAAAGAACGTCAGTTTCGTTGTGTTCAGTTAGGTTGGAGTTTAGTGAAGACCTTCCCTGGCTATCGTAATCACTGTCACTGACTGAGAGTATGTTGATGACACCAGAACCTGGTGGCTTGTTTGTTGTATTAGCCACTTTCATTCCTACAAGACTGGATAAAGAACTCTTCAGAGTAGTAGGCGGTAGTTTTTCCTTCTTTTTCCTCTCCCTTTTCTTTTTAGGTTTCTCGTCTTTTTCTTTCTTCTGGTCCGTGCTTTGGTCGTCGATTTCTAGAGGATCTTTGGGTTTCGCCTTAGATTTTGATTTCTTATGCTGTTTACTTCTTTCCTTGCTGTGTGGTCGTTCCTTCTTCTGCTCTACTCTCTTAGCTTCTGCGACAAGACTGAGAGGGTCAGAGTCGTCTTCCGAGGACAAGATTTTTTTAGTCTTCTTATGAGATTTCTTTATTTTCACTATTGGCTCTGATTCTCTGTCGGTTGAATGTGCACTTTCCGTTCTTTCGGGGTCGTCGGCGTCTTGCCATATTTCCTCTGGTTCTTGATATTCTTCGACTAGATGCTCGTAGCCTTTCGAGAAAGTTTAATTATCAAATATGGTTATTGGATACTGGTAATACTAAGAGACATTGTTCCAGATAAGAATTTGCTCTTGAACGCGCGTAACTTAATAGCGGTGACGTCACATTTCAGTTTGAGCTTCCTTATTCTGTTACCCTCTTCTGTTTATATTTTTAAGGGTTAACAGTATCCCTTTTTACCAGATTTGAAAGGTTTTCTAATTTACTTAATATTGAATTAATTTGAAAAATAAACTCCCATTTGCGATTTTGAACAAAATACTTTTACTTTTTGATACAAATAAAACAAAATTGAGTCAAATACCCTACGGAACGTGTTTTTCTCAAAAGTAAAAAAAAAAAATTCATGAACGAGTCATACCTTTCTCAATGCCATAATACATGTCGGATTCATCGTCCTCCTCCTCGGGCAGGTGCTGAAACTCTCTGGGGTCCAGGTTCAAGTACTTCAGCTCTGTCGTCAGTGCGCGAGTTCCGAAGTTTGTGCGCTCCATGTACGTGCGACAGTTTTCTAGAAGTAGCTCTCTGGAAGATAGAAATGGAGAATGTGTATATATGCCAATGTCGTAAAAGTTTGGTTAGTTTTTATTTCAGCAAATAATATAAAGACATGTCACATATACCAACAGATGGAGAATATTTTGGTATTTTAAAACAGAAAATGCGAGAAATAGTTGTTCTTGGTCTGGATGTATTGTGTATGTGAGTTTACAAGTTTTTGAATGTACCCTTGATACAGGAGTAATTACTTATGTGGGAGCAGAGTTTTCTTTGAAAATATGTAAAATTTGACAAAAACAAAAGTTAATGACGAACAGCACAAAACGAAAAGTAAACATCGAGGGTGTGGCGGTTAAAGACCATGAGTACATATTCCTCGGCCAAATAATTTCTTTTCAGGTGGGGCAAGATAAAGAAGTTGCTAGACGCACTGAGAATGCCTGAAAGTGCTATTGTTCGATGAAACACTTGATGAACAGATCACTTCCAATTTCCCTTAAAAAAAAACTCATGGACATGTGCAACCTTCCCACCCTCACCTACAAAGCGCAAACGTGATCATTAACAAAGTCATAAGTTCGCACTCCGGATCTTCCAGCGAGCAATGGAACGAAGTATTCTCGGAGTCAAAAGAACAGATCGCATAAGCAACATGAATATAATTCGTTCCAAAACGCAAAAACAGATGTATAATATACTCAACCGCCAAAGTAAAATGGAACTGGGCAGGACAAATCTGCTGCATGTTGCAATGAAATTGAGCGAAGGCAAGCATTGAGTTCTGAGTATACATGTAGATGGATGGATAGGGAGACCAAAGACAAGATGGATGGATTGTGTGAAATGTGTTTTGCCGACCCCAAGTAATACAGAATAAGGGCAGGAAGAAGGACCCCTACAATTTCTATTGAATTGTCAATTCGAAAATAAAGCTGAAATGACATAAGATCGATTAAGAGTAGTTTATTGTTAAAATAATTATTTGTTACTAACCTGTCAGTATCCCAAGAAAGCGTCTTCAGCCTAGGTCCTGAGAGCAGCACCGCAATATCCGTGCACAGCTCAGGACTGATCCCTAGGGCTTCGCCCTCAGCAAATATCGCAGTGGAGAGCACATTGGCCCGGTGCTGCGTGTGCTTGAGGTTCAGAGTCTCCGAGGTCTTCACGAAGTTGGTCTGCCCGCGAGAATCGCTGGCCCAACTGCCGAATTCTTTGTTGGGTTCTTCTTGTATTTCTTGGTCGTCCTGAAATGACAGATAATTTTCTTTTGTAAAATGGATGATAATGTAAATATTGGGAGAACGGGGCGTTATGTCCGGGCACCTACCGATTCAAACCTGTTTTTGGGAGGGAAATGAAGAAATAACTCCATCCAATCTGAGTAGAGCAAGAGGAAGAGTCAGACTTTTTCGGACTAAAACCCGACTGTTCTTTCAGTTGCTCTTTGCGTTCCAGGGCAGCGGACGCAGCAGTAACTCTTTCAAATAATGCTTTTAAAATTCTATGGTCTTCGGTCAAGGGGGGGGGGGGGGTCTAAGCCGAGTGACAACGATGAGTCACTATTTTCTTAACGTGAATAGACTACAATTAGGCTTTAATTTTTTACTGCTTAAGGTTTATGGACAGCTGAGTCGCCGTCGCTGAGCGATTATGCATATTATGAGTCTATCGCACCGCAGTAGCCAGCCAGGTGACACGGCTCGGCCGGCGGCTTTGGTGGGCATCGACCGCCCTGACTGGCATTAGGGCATCTTAATTCTTAACTTACCAGTTTTAGCGGCGGCAACATAGGCGCCGCCTTGATTCTGTCATACATGGCAGGTGTAGGATGCACCGAGAAGGCCGTGAGCGTGCACTCGCAGCGGATGCGCTCGCTCGCCGACAGTAGCGCGCCGAGTTGTGTGAACCACGACGCTAGCGTCTGTTCCGCTGAACGGGCTTCCGCTTCCTGTGGAAGATGGGAGATACTTTGTTACATTTTATTCCTTTCTGTTCCTGTTTTCGAGTTTCTCTTCATCTTCTTTTCAAGGTTCTCTTCTTCTTCAAGTTTCCGACTAAAACCATTGGGTGGCCATCTATAGGATAAAAAACCAAGGAGCTAGAAAATCTAATAGTACTCAATCACTGTTCCAACAGCATACTTATAGCTCATCCTTGAGGAAATACACGTGCCAGCCGCCAACCCTATAATAAGCCAGATACAATAAGTCCCCATCCTTTTTATGGAAAGAGAAACCCTTTGACGCAGCAGTAGGAACGATCATATCAGTTGTGTCCCACTGCAGAGCACAGGCCTCCCTTCCGTACTTCCACTCTTTTCTGTCCAATCCTTTAGCTAGATGTAAGAGTCCAAATCGTCATGCCATTACCTTCTGGCCCTACCGCATCGTCAGCTAGTTATGAATAATATAAATAAGTAAATTCTACCTTTTCAGTCTTAAGTTTGAGCCTCTCCAGTTCGTTCATGCCAGCGGTGATGGCTCGCACGTAGAGCTCACACACGAATGGCTTCATGTCATCTTTGCTCTGTAAACAATATATTTTATGATTAGATATACATATAGAGACCAGCAAATATCTTACATTTTATATTTCTTATTAAGTGTATTTAAATTATTAACTATACTAACTGCGTATTAAAAAGTTTGTTTCTATATTCATGGTTTAATTTTTACCCCAGCATGAACATGCTAAGTGTACGTCGCAGTTGCACTGACGAGTCACTATTTTCTTAACATGAATACAATATAGTAGTTACAGCCTGCGCCGCTTCCGGGCGCAGCGAGAGCGGGCACACTAGTATAGTGCAGTGCACTGCACACTGCAATGCGTTATCTGTTACCTGTGCATCCACAGCAGCTGCTAGCGTGTGCAGGTGGCGGGCGGTAGCGGCCGGTGCAGCCAGTGCGCGTGCAGCGGGCGGCAGGCGCGGGCCCAGCGCGCGCACCAGGGAGCGCGCGCAGCAGTACAGTGCCGTGCGCGACGCGCCGCTGCACACTGGCACTACCATGCACCGAGTTATCTGTTACCTGTGCATCCACAGCAGCTGCTAGCGTGTGCAGGTGGCGGGCGGTAGCGGCCGGTGCAGCCAGTGCGCGTGCAGCGGGCGGCAGGCGCGGGCCCAGCGCGCGCACCAGGGAGCGCGCGCAGCAGTACAGTGCCGTGCGCGACGCGCCGCTGCACACTGGCACTACCATGCACCGAGTTATCTGTTACCTGTGCATCCACAGCAGCTGCTAGCGTGTGCAGGTGGCGGGCGGTAGCGGCCGGTGCAGCCAGTGCGCGTGCAGCGGGCGGCAGGCGCGGGCCCAGCGCGCGCACCAGGGAGCGCGCGCAGCAGTACAGTGCCGTGCGCGACGCGCCGCTGCACACTGGCACTACCATGCACCGAGTTATCTGTTACCTGTGCATCCACAGCAGCTGCTAGCGTGTGCAGGTGGCGGGCGGTAGCGGCCGGTGCAGCCAGTGCGCGTGCAGCGGGCGGCAGGCGCGGGCCCAGCGCGCGCACCAGGGAGCGCGCGCAGCAGTACAGTGCCGTGCGCGACGCGCCGCTGCACACTGGCACTACCATGCACCGAGTTATCTGTTACCTGTGCATCCACAGCAGCTGCTAGCGTGTGCAGGTGGCGGGCGGTAGCGGCCGGTGCAGCCAGTGCGCGTGCAGCGGGCGGCAGGCGCGGGCCCAGCGCGCGCACCAGGGAGCGCGCGCAGCAGTACAGTGCCGTGCGCGACGCGCCGCTGCACACTGGCACTACCATGCACCGAGTTATCTGTTACCTGTGCATCCACAGCAGCTGCTAGCGTGTGCAGGTGGCGGGCGGTAGCGGCCGGTGCAGCCAGTGCGCGTGCAGCGGGCGGCAGGCGCGGGCCCAGCGCGCGCACCAGGGAGCGCGCGCAGCAGTACAGTGCCGTGCGCGACGCGCCGCTGCACACTGGCACTACCATGCACCGAGTTATCTGTTACCTGTGCATCCACAGCAGCTGCTAGCGTGTGCAGGTGGCGGGCGGTAGCGGCCGGTGCAGCCAGTGCGCGTGCAGCGGGCGGCAGGCGCGGGCCCAGCGCGCGCACCAGGGAGCGCGCGCAGCAGTACAGTGCCGTGCGCGACGCGCCGCTGCACACTGGCACTACCATGCACCGAGTTATCTGTTACCTGTGCATCCACAGCAGCTGCTAGCGTGTGCAGGTGGCGGGCGGTAGCGGCCGGTGCAGCCAGTGCGCGTGCAGCGGGCGGCAGGCGCGGGCCCAGCGCGCGCAGCAGTACAGTGCCGTGCGCGACGCGCCGCTGCACACTGGCACTACCATGCACCGAGTTATCTGTTACCTGTGCATCCACAGCAGCTGCTAGCGTGTGCAGGTGGCGGGCGGTAGCGGCCGGTGCAGCCAGTGCGCGTGCAGCGGGCGGCAGGCGCGGGCCCAGCGCGCGCACCAGGGAGCGCGCGCAGCAGTACAGTGCCGTGCGCGACGCGCCGCTGCACACTGGCACTACCATGCACCGAGTTATCTGTTACCTGTGCATCCACAGCAGCTGCTAGCGTGTGCAGGTGGCGGGCGGTAGCGGCCGGTGCAGCCAGTGCGCGTGCAGCGGGCGGCAGGCGCGGGCCCAGCGCGCGCACCAGGGAGCGCGCGCAGCAGTACAGTGCCGTGCGCGACGCGCCGCTGCACACTGGCACTACCATGCACCGAGTTATCTGTTACCTGTGCATCCACAGCAGCTGCTAGCGTGTGCAGGTGGCGGGCGGTAGCGGCCGGTGCAGCCAGTGCGCGTGCAGCGGGCGGCAGGCGCGGGCCCAGCGCGCGCACCAGGGAGCGCGCGCAGCAGTACAGTGCCGTGCGCGACGCGCCGCTGCACACTGGCACTACCATGCACCGAGTTATCTGTTACCTGTGCATCCACAGCAGCTGCTAGCGTGTGCAGGTGGCGGGCGGTAGCGGCCGGTGCAGCCAGTGCGCGTGCAGCGGGCGGCAGGCGCGGGCCCAGCGCGGGCCCAGCGCGCGCACCAGGGAGCGCGCGCAGCAGTACAGTGCCGTGCGCGACGCGCCGCTGCACACTGGCACTACCATGCACCGAGTTATCTGTTACCTGTGCATCCACAGCAGCTGCTAGCGTGTGCAGGTGGCGGGCGGTAGCGGCCGGTGCAGCCAGTGCGCGTGCAGCGGGCGGCAGGCGCGGGCCCAGCGCGCGCACCAGGGAGCGCGCGCAGCAGTACAGTGCCGTGCGCGACGCGCCGCTGCACACTGGCACTACCATGCACCGAGTTATCTGTTACCTGTGCATCCACAGCAGCTGCTAGCGTGTGCAGGTGGCGGGCGGTAGCGGCCGGTGCAGCCAGTGCGCGTGCAGCGGGCGGCAGGCGCGGGCCCAGCGCGCGCACCAGGGAGCGCGCGCAGCAGTACAGTGCCGTGCGCGACGCGCCGCTGCACACTGGCACTACCATGCACCGAGTTATCTGTTACCTGTGCATCCACAGCAGCTGCTAGCGTGTGCAGGTGGCGGGCGGTAGCGGCCGGTGCAGCCAGTGCGCGTGCAGCGGGCGGCAGGCGCGGGCCCAGCGCGCGCACCAGGGAGCGCGCGCAGCAGTACAGTGCCGTGCGCGACGCGCCGCTGCACACTGGCACTACCATGCACCGAGTTATCTGTTACCTGTGCATCCACAGCAGCTGCTAGCGTGTGCAGGTGGCGGGCGGTAGCGGCCGGTGCAGCCAGTGCGCGTGCAGCGGGCGGCAGGCGCGGGCCCAGCGCGCGCACCAGGGAGCGCGCGCAGCAGTACAGTGCCGTGCGCGACGCGCCGCTGCACACTGGCACTACCATGCACCGAGTTATCTGTTACCTGTGCATCCACAGCAGCTGCTAGCGTGTGCAGGTGGCGGGCGGTAGCGGCCGGTGCAGCCAGTGCGCGTGCAGCGGGCGGCAGGCGCGGGCCCAGCGCGCGCACCAGGGAGCGCGCGCAGCAGTACAGTGCCGTGCGCGACGCGCCGCTGCACACTGGCACTACCATGCACCGAGTTATCTGTTACCTGTGCATCCACAGCAGCTGCTAGCGTGTGCAGGTGGCGGGCGGTAGCGGCCGGTGCAGCCAGTGCGCGTGCAGCGGGCGGCAGGCGCGGGCCCAGCGCGCGCACCAGGGAGCGCGCGCAGCAGTACAGTGCCGTGCGCGACGCGCCGCTGCACACTGGCACTACCATGCACCGAGTTATCTGTTACCTGTGCATCCACAGCAGCTGCTAGCGTGTGCAGGTGGCGGGCGGTAGCGGCCGGTGCAGCCAGTGCGCGTGCAGCGGGCGGCAGGCGCGGGCCCAGCGCGCGCACCAGGGAGCGCGCGCAGCAGTACAGTGCCGTGCGCGACGCGCCGCTGCACACTGGCACTACCATGCACCGAGTTATCTGTTACCTGTGCATCCACAGCAGCTGCTAGCGTGTGCAGGTGGCGGGCGGTAGCGGCCGGTGCAGCCAGTGCGCGTGCAGCGGGCGGCAGGCGCGGGCCCAGCGCGCGCACCAGGGAGCGCGCGCAGCAGTACAGTGCCGTGCGCGACGCGCCGCTGCACACTGGCACTACCATGCACCGAGTTATCTGTTACCTGTGCATCCACAGCAGCTGCTAGCGTGTGCAGGTGGCGGGCGGTAGCGGCCGGTGCAGCCAGTGCGCGTGCAGCGGGCGGCAGGCGCGGGCCCAGCGCGCGCACCAGGGAGCGCGCGCAGCAGTACAGTGCCGTGCGCGACGCGCCGCTGCACACTGGCACTACCATGCACCGAGTTATCTGTTACCTGTGCATCCACAGCAGCTGCTAGCGTGTGCAGGTGGCGGGCGGTAGCGGCCGGTGCAGCCAGTGCGCGTGCAGCGGGCGGCAGGCGCGGGCCCAGCGCGCGCACCAGGGAGCGCGCGCAGCAGTACAGTGCCGTGCGCGACGCGCCGCTGCACACTGGCACTACCATGCACCGAGTTATCTGTTACCTGTGCATCCACAGCAGCTGCTAGCGTGTGCAGGTGGCGGGCGGTAGCGGCCGGTGCAGCCAGTGCGCGTGCAGCGGGCGGCAGGCGCGGGCCCAGCGCGCGCACCAGGGAGCGCGCGCAGCAGTACAGTGCCGTGCGCGACGCGCCGCTGCACACTGGCACTACCATGCACCGAGTTATCTGTTACCTGTGCATCCACAGCAGCTGCTAGCGTGTGCAGGTGGCGGGCGGTAGCGGCCGGTGCAGCCAGTGCGCGTGCAGCGGGCGGCAGGCGCGGGCCCAGCGCGCGCACCAGGGAGCGCGCGCAGCAGTACAGTGCCGTGCGCGACGCGCCGCTGCACACTGGCACTACCATGCACCGAGTTATCTGTTACCTGTGCATCCACAGCAGCTGCTAGCGTGTGCAGGTGGCGGGCGGTAGCGGCCGGTGCAGCCAGTGCGCGTGCAGCGGGCGGCAGGCGCGGGCCCAGCGCGCGCACCAGGGAGCGCGCGCAGCAGTACAGTGCCGTGCGCGACGCGCCGCTGCACACTGGCACTACCATGCACCGAGTTATCTGTTACCTGTGCATCCACAGCAGCTGCTAGCGTGTGCAGGTGGCGGGCGGTAGCGGCCGGTGCAGCCAGTGCGCGTGCAGCGGGCGGCAGGCGCGGGCCCAGCGCGCGCACCAGGGAGCGCGCGCAGCAGTACAGTGCCGTGCGCGACGCGCCGCTGCACACTGGCACTACCATGCACCGAGTTATCTGTTACCTGTGCATCCACAGCAGCTGCTAGCGTGTGCAGGTGGCGGGCGGTAGCGGCCGGTGCAGCCAGTGCGCGTGCAGCGGGCGGCAGGCGCGGGCCCAGCGCGCGCACCAGGGAGCGCGCGCAGCAGTACAGTGCCGTGCGCGACGCGCCGCTGCACACTGGCACTACCATGCACCGAGTTATCTGTTACCTGTGCATCCACAGCAGCTGCTAGCGTGTGCAGGTGGCGGGCGGTAGCGGCCGGTGCAGCCAGTGCGCGTGCAGCGGGCGGCAGGCGCGGGCCCAGCGCGCGCACCAGGGAGCGCGCGCAGCAGTACAGTGCCGTGCGCGACGCGCCGCTGCACACTGGCACTACCATGCACCGAGTTATCTGTTACCTGTGCATCCACAGCAGCTGCTAGCGTGTGCAGGTGGCGGGCGGTAGCGGCCGGTGCAGCCAGTGCGCGTGCAGCGGGCGGCAGGCGCGGGCCCAGCGCGCGCACCAGGGAGCGCGCGCAGCAGTACAGTGCCGTGCGCGACGCGCCGCTGCACACTGGCACTACCATGCACCGAGTTATCTGTTACCTGTGCATCCACAGCAGCTGCTAGCGTGTGCAGGTGGCGGGCGGTAGCGGCCGGTGCAGCCAGTGCGCGTGCAGCGGGCGGCAGGCGCGGGCCCAGCGCGCGCACCAGGGAGCGCGCGCAGCAGTACAGTGCCGTGCGCGACGCGCCGCTGCACACTGGCACTACCATGCACCGAGTTATCTGTTACCTGTGCATCCACAGCAGCTGCTAGCGTGTGCAGGTGGCGGGCGGTAGCGGCCGGTGCAGCCAGTGCGCGTGCAGCGGGCGGCAGGCGCGGGCCCAGCGCGCGCACCAGGGAGCGCGCGCAGCAGTACAGTGCCGTGCGCGACGCGCCGCTGCACACTGGCACTACCATGCACCGAGTTATCTGTTACCTGTGCATCCACAGCAGCTGCTAGCGTGTGCAGGTGGCGGGCGGTAGCGGCCGGTGCAGCCAGTGCGCGTGCAGCGGGCGGCAGGCGCGGGCCCAGCGCGCGCACCAGGGAGCGCGCGCAGCAGTACAGTGCCGTGCGCGACGCGCCGCTGCACACTGGCACTACCATGCACCGAGTTATCACCACCTGGGAAAGGCCACAAAAAAATATATGTTACATGTAATTTGTGACTACTGTAGAGTATTGTAGTAAACATACAGAGTGCTGCAGTGGCAAATTGCTTGACCTTCTGCTGCCAACAGATCCGTCTGGATCGGAGCGGTCTCCCTACTCAATGTTGATATATTCGCTTTTATGTAGTTCCGCCCACTATCTGGTGAAGTCTATGAACGCCTACTCCCCGCCCGATCCCAGCCCTATTAGTATTCAACGCGTTAGGCAATACAGATCAGCAGATTGGAACGGCATGCTCTCATTCTTCGCATGTTATCCTTGGCAGTCTACTTGCTTTTCTTCGGAAGATGCTTCGTCGTGCGTAAATGCCGTGACGAATGTTTTGTGGCAGGTGATGTCTGGCGAAGCTCAACCATGGTTTGGCACCTAGTATAGCGCTGACGCGTTTGAGCACGCGGCATATCGAACTTGGGTCGACACTCGTATGCGCAAAACAAGCGACGTTACTCTTAAAAAGAATGCCTTTAACAGGGCTGCTAAGTCCTGCAAGATAATACAAACTTCATCCCACCCAACCTGCACGTTTTGAGCACCTTATTGTGCATACTGTTAAAAGCTTGAATTCCCTGCCAAAGTCTGTATATATGCTAAAACATAGAGGTCTTTAAGTCAATAGTGAATAGATTACTTCTAGGCAAACATGTTCCATCGTCGACCACATCGTCGCTTACCATCAGGTGAAATATTGAGACTTAAAAAGAATATTCAATTTATCTATGAGAACCAAGCCAGAAAAGTATACAAACTAATAGCTATTGTTCACAACATGGCAAATATAAGTCGGAACACGGATTAGACTTTAGTATTCATAAAATATGCAACCACTTACATATTCAGGTAAAATTTTAAACAACTGCTTCCAATATTATTAAATCAAAACTATTACAATAAAAACCTTTTTATTAAAAAAAAATAACCGACTTCACTAAAAAATTGAATTGAATTTGAAGAGTTCCCTCGATTTCACCAAGATTCCATCATCAGATACCAACTTGGTGACTATGGGACCATTTGGGAAGTATTCCCTTTCCAACAAAAAAATAATTTTTCAAATCGGTTGGCAAGCGACGAAGTTATGCGCGAACAAACAAAAAAAAAAAACATACAAACATCCGAATTGAGAACCTCCTCCTTTTTTAGAAGTCGGTTAATAACTAGATAACCATATAAAGTTCTGAACCCTACCACGCTGACGTGCATTAACAAGAAGTATCGATCGTATTGACCGCGTTACCTACAGCAGACACACTGATGAATTAATAACGTATTCGTAGAGCCGCTGTACCAAAATAGCGCATTAGACAGTAAAGCATCAATATTCAATAAACACTGTCCATTGATTTACATTGCATGTTTAAACAGAATCGGCCTAATAATGTTCCTACTGCTGGAATACAGATCTCCTCTCTGGGAAAGGGCCGTAATCCATCACGCGGGCCCAGTGCGGGTTTTTTTTTTTTTTGTCGACGGGGAAAATCATCTTTGACGAAACCCGCTCTTGGGTGGAGCGGGAGACAGTGTCAGACTCTTACTGACTAAAAACCCCGCGCCGTTCCTTCTAGCCTTCATACCGGGGCACGAGCTCCCTTTCAGACAACCCTGTCCCCAGTAGGCTTCGACCCAGCTGGGCCCCTCCTGCTGCTGACAACTCCTTGAGGCGCGCGGGAACAGTGCGCGCCGTCGACGTCTTAGACTCGGTCCATTACCGGACGATCGGACAGCGAGCTACCCATAGCTCGCCGTCCGCGAGCCTGCGTCTACGGTGGCCGGAAATCGGGATTGGAATCCCGCCGACGGCGGCGAGGGCGCCGTTGCCTGATGCGGTCGGCCTCCTCCTTTGCAAACATTACTGCTTCGCAGAAGGAGGCGACCGCCTGCCATTCCTCCTCGCTCCGGACCATGGCCTCGACCAGGGCCCGGCGCGAGAGGTCTCCGCCGCCGATCGCCCCCACGAGGGCACGGCGATGCTCCGCCCAGGCAGGGCACACCTCGACGGTGTGCTCCACCGTGTCCTCCGGGCGTTGCGCACAGTGGCGACACCCGGGCGTCTCTTCCGCTTGAATCCGATGCAGGAACCTCCCGAACTTGCCATGTCCGGTGAGGACCTGCGTCATGCGGAAGGTAAGGACGCCGTGAGGTCTTTCCAGCCACGCCTCAAAGAGGGGACTTACCGCCATAATCGTGGCGTGCCCAGCACTGGGTTGCGATAGCCGTTGACGCCATTTCACCATGAGATCCCGCCGGAGCTCTGTCCGCCATGCCTTGACATGTTGCGGCAGTGGACTTTCACCCCGGCGTTGCATCTCCACGCGCATGTCGTGCATGTGTGCAAGGACTGTTGCCTCCAGATCCCACGGTGGTAGGCCAGCCAGAAGGCTCGCCGCTTCGCGGGAGATCGTGCGGTAACCCCGCACCATCCGTATTGCCATGACCCTCTGGCAGGGCCCAGTGCGGGTTGGTGGATCGGTTTTCTTACGATGTTTCTTTCGCCGTTTTGAGAGCAGTAGTGATGAAATAAATTACACAAACTACATCTATACTACTATTATAAAGCTGACGAATTTGTTTGAACGCGCTAAATTCAGGAACCACTGGTTTGAATTGAAAAAAATCGTTAGGCAGCCCATTTATCGAGGAAGGCTATAAGCTATACATATAACATAACGCTACGACCCCCGGGATCGGAGCAGGTACCAAAGACGCAGCGGGAGACAACTAGTGTTACATAATATCTGAGCTGTATTCCATGAAAGGCCAGGCAGAAATATAGGCATAGTTATTTTTTTTTTTTTCCATCAAACAAATTTGTTTTATTTAAGTACCTACACGCGTTTTTTTTTTTTCTTAAAATATAACTTTATCCTTTGCGAAGTAGAGGCCAGACTTTTCAGTAGCAGATGAACTATAGTAGTACCTTCCTCATAATGAAAAATGAACTGTTAATTGAACATGAGAATAGTTATTAATATTTAGTTTTAGATTTTATTTTTGCTGGGAAAAATAAAGAAATGTTGGAAAATTTAGAAACGAAAGTGGTTTTTAATAGGTGGGGTAAATCATCACTTGTATTCTAGGATGGAGCGCAAAGGATTTTCGAAGTTTTTAAGTCTCCTGTAATTGGGACAATCACAATGCTATCAACCAAGCAAAAACCGATCAGAATATAATCCTTACTTATTCAATAACAGAGTTCAATAGGAACTGACCTGCGCTATAAGCGTAGCAGCTTCTTTGGCGTTCTTCCACAGTTTCTTCTCTCGAGGCGAAGTCTCGAGCCGGCTCTGAAGCCTCTCCACTAGCTGGTAGCCGTTTCGGAGGGGCGTTTGTTTGGCCTAAGATAAGCAAGACAAAACAGGTTCTAGGATGAAGAAGGTTCTGTTAGACAAGGTTCAAGCTTGATAAAGGTCATCATCATTGCTGTATTGAATATGAATACGGTAGTGCAGCCTATTCATATTGGGGATTAAAAAAATATCCTTTAATCTCAGCTGCTCATACATTAGAGGACAAATGACCCCCAAAATGACGTGCAACGCTTTATCTAAGTGATGCTGCAACGTTGCCCTGTGTCCGCAATTTTCCCCCTAACATTTTACAATGCATTGACATGGCGCGAAATAGTTTGTTGGACAACTTGACGTTCTTGGTATTGGGGAACATATTTTAATAAGGTTCCAGAGCGATCTGACATAACCAAAAATAAAAATAAGAGGTAACTGTCTCTTATTTTTAGTTCCCTTTTTCACCTGGTGCCCTTAGCCAAGTTGATAATCTGCAATAGTTAGCACTAGTAAAAAACATCAAATGTACGTTAATGACTCTATCTCAACGCTCAGTCACGTGGTGAGACCAAATGAATCGGGGGCGCGACCAACTCAAGACGTTCGACGCAAGAGTTTCGCAACGAAACGGCTGTAACTTGGCTAGGGGGGCAGGTGCACAAGCACAGAGGTATTCAAAGCACATGAGACGCTACTGACAACCTAAGGTTTCATCCACGTGTAAATAAGTTATGTCATATCGCAAAAACATTGAATGCCAGCAAGCAGACATAATGTACTGGCCTACTAACTAATACGGCACAATTTTCATCCAAAATACATTTATACGCGCGAAAATCCATGAAATGCCCAAACCAGCATAATTATACCCATAGTTGTATGCTACCTGGGTATTTCAACGTCTAATTGGTTTGGGCAAACAATACCTTTAATAAACAACAAAATAAATAGGGGAACGATTTAACGAATTTTTAGCTTCAAGGTTTAGCGCCAATTTTCTGAGGATAAGATGACCAGCATCAGAGATGTTTAGGGATATACCAGCAGTTTACTTACCAGTTCGATACATCGCGATCGTTTGTCTCCTTTGTGCAGCAACACAAACTCCATATCAATCAGCAGCTCCCACACGTCGACCGTGAACCCCGCCTCGGTCTTAAGGATGTCTTCAAACGTCGGCTTCTTGTCTACGTTTGGTTTTTCTGTAAGAGAAAAGATGTATAAGAGACTGACTAGGTAAGAGTTTTTTCAAAACATTTACTCGAAAACCTGCTCTTTTATCCCATCCCGTACCGACTCGCCTGCACCGGTAACCTGTTTCTTACTGATTTTGACTGATCAATGTGGCGGACGGACACTTTAGTAAGGCCTATACCCAGCATCGGACGTCTCTCAGCTGAAATGATGGTGAAGTCACCTTTGACATCAGCGGACTGGTCAGCGTCGGAACCTGCAGGCGCCGCACTAGCGCGCACGCGGTCCATGACGGCGGATGATAGAGACAGCGCTAGGTCGTCGCACTTGGACGCTGTTAATTGTCGTAGCCGCGTCACGAACATCACGCCGCGTTCCTCCTTCAGCCATTCTAGTACTGCAACAACGGAGAGAAAGTTAAAAGCTGGGAATAATGGAAGAAATGCTGCCCATCCTGCATTACCACCTGCAGTTTTCAGGATCTATACGAGGCCAACAACAGAGCTCCGTACAGGTAGCCAAATATTGGTCAGATAAAGTATAGTTTGAGAGCTTCAACACGAACACAAGAAGAAGAATGGAAGAAATGTAGAAAGGTCTTCTAGCAGTGGCTAGCAGTGGGACAGTATAGGCTAGGTATAATAATATTTGTTAGGTCTGAGAATAGGACGTAGGGTATTTTATACCCTCCTACCCAACGCCCCATTTTTTTCTTTGATAATTTATGAACATCAATTAATACCTAAACCATGACGACCCTCTGGTTGACCCTGGAGTGTATGTGATATTATGAAGTGCAACTTAACGTGTATATTCCATGAAATACATAATAATATCCATCCACATTCCTATGTAGGTCAAAAATATAAGAAGACTAGCTTTGCCCGCGCGGCTTCGCTCCCGCTCTTCCCTACTCCACCTTACTATACCCAACTCTACCCTACTCTACCCTACTCTACCCTAATCTACCCTACTCTACCCTACTCTACCCTACTCTGCCCTACTCTACCCTACTCTACCCTACTCTACCCTACTCTACCCTACTCTACCCTACTCTATCCTACTCTACCCTACTACTCTACCCTACTCTACCCTACTCTACCCTACCCTACTCTACTCTACCCTACTCTACCCTACTCTACCCTACTCTACCCTACACTACCCTATTTTTTTTTCCATAAGAACCTTCTCCTCACAATAACAATCACAACAAAAAAAAAATCAGCCAAATCGGTCAAGCCGTTTTCATGCCAAGTCGTGACAACGGAAAACGGGGGTCATTTTTATATATATAGATTATTATTTGAACCTTGGATATACTTTGCAAGTAAATACAACCAAAAATTGCAATACCATGTGTTCAGACAAAGATAATAAATTGGTCCACTAACCTTCCTCATCCGAGGGCGGCTCCCCCCTAGGGTCCAGCAGGACCCTAAGCACAGGATGCCCCCATGGGTTCCCAAGGATCTTCTTGAACCACTCTCCCCTCGCCACCAGCTGTGTCTCCCAAGGCGGAGGACCTGCATCTCTGCTGCCTCCCGAACGATTTTTGCACTCCTTGATGAAGGCATTGATCGCTTCTTCAAGGTTCTCGTGTTCTTCTTTACTTTTTGGCGACTGCCATTCTGTCTGTTGGGTTAAATGAAAATGTTAGTCAATCGACAAGAATATAATTAGTGATCTAAGGCCAGCAAAAAAACTGGCATGGCTGTACCATCCTTTTCTCGAAACATTTCAGGCTATTTTCGATCCCCTATAACTTCGTTGTGTATAAAACTAGAAGCCTGAATTTTCAATAACCAAACAGGCATTGTATAAACACGGTATATTTAAAATGTCATTCAAGTTTAAGAAAGTCAAATTTTCTTAATTTTTAAATAACTACCTTTTCTTTCATATCACTCTTCACACAATCCTTCCATCGTTTCTTTGGCCATGATGTTCCACTTGCAACCCATGATATAAGGATAGTTATTTTGATCGTGTCTCACCTGCAGCACAAGCCTCGCGGTGTGCCTCTGCAGCCAGTTCAGCAGATGCGGGTGCGTCGAGGGCGCCGAGTGCTGACAGAGACTGTGAATGCGCCGCCAAGCCTCGCACAGGTGTTGCGTGCGTTCGTGAAGGTCACAGTCGCTGCTCAGCCCCGCCTCGAGCGACTGTTGAAGGAATTAAGATGTTAGAACACTTTAGAAGACTTACAGAATACCGCTTCTAGATATTTGAACACACAGCAAGGTAAAACGCAAGGTAAATCTCGTTTTTTGTATATCAATGGTAAATCTGCACTTATATTATAAAGTTAGTTTTTTTGTTTGTAGGAGGTAATCTCTGAAAGTACTGGTCCGACGGCTAAAATATTTTCAGCGATAGAAAGGGCTATATTTTATGTACACGTGCGAAGCCAAGGTCAAAAGCTAGTTGGTGATCATAAGTCTTCGAGTTTCTGGTTCTAGGACAAGTCAGTTTCTTCACAATGTTTTCCTTCATGGTTTTGAGCGCAGCGGTGATAAAGTAAATTACACAAAGTAATGCCTGGCTAGGTTTGAACCCGCGACCTACAACTCGTATGTTGGAGCCATTATGTCGAATTCTATCATTTAGGAGTAGACCTAAACTCAGCAATTTTTCAGATTGATGACATAGAAATGAACTCACTAATCCTATTCGCTTAGTATTTCTATAAGAACAATCATGTTGATCATATACTAACCAAATATCTACCAATATATGTTCAAGTTACAATAACAATAAAAGCTGTACTTCAAAACAGAAGGGCTTGGTAGAAGTGGCTCAGAGCTGAATTCAATAGAAGGGATGTAGAGGCCTTTGCCGAGCTGCAGCAGTGGAACTGTATAGGCAAAAATCATCTTATGACAACCCCCGCTCTTGGGTGGAGCGTGAGATAGTGTCAGTCTTTTACTGACTAAAAACCCCACTCCGTTCCTTCTAGCCTTCGTACCGGGGCTCGAGTTCCTTTCGGCCCCAATATTTGTTAGGTCAGAGAATAGGTCGTAGAGTATTTTTCACCCTCCTATCCTACGCCCCATATTTTCTTTTAAGGTTTGTTGGCTAAGCTAATATAATAATAACTAAGACTAAGAAACACTAAGTTTATCTTATTTATAAAAAGACGGTCAAGGTCAATTCAACAATTAAACACATCCACTGAACCAAGCTCAAATCCATGTTATAAAAAACGGTATGATTCATTTTTAGTTCTCGTTTTAGTCAAGAAAATTTTAAACTATTCAGATTTCTTTAACTAAGATGCTGAGCTATTATTGATTATATAATTAAAGTTTATACACACACGTTTATTTGAACTTATAATTCCAAGTAAATCAGAAATTATCAAATCTCAAAACAACCTGTTTTTTTTTATTATTACTAATAAGCTCACGCTTGACCACTATCTCACCTAGTAGCAAATGATGTGGTGAATGATGGAGCACGCTTGCCTATAACTAAAAGTAACATACTCTATCTGGACTTTAAGATCCCCAAGTTGTAGCTATCAGAAAAGTTGGTGCACCCGTTTTATACAATGGCAGCTTCATTGGTGACATAATAATTATTTTACACACGCATCCCTTTTGTTTATCATAGTAGTTCAACGAGCTTCCTGTCTAAGACGCAGCTGAATTTAAAATGAAACACCAAGGTTCCCGACTTAGCCCGAATAGTCTCCAAAAAGTGGGCATAGCACACCAGAACACGCAGCGTTGGAAAGTTTCCCACAAGGTAGACCTAAGACCTGGTGAGGGTAGCGAGAATCCGATGGATACGAGATGCACAGGACTGTTTGTAGTGGCAAAACTTTGGGGAGGGCTATGTCTAGAAGTGGACGTCTTTCGGCTGAAATGATGATGACCTCCACAACCCAGTAACTAGTAACATAATATCCCTAGGCAAGTTTTGTGTTTTTTGGTGGGTAAATATTATCCAAATGATATCCCCCGCATTTGGGCGAAGCGGGAAATAGTGTCGGACTCGTTACTGACTAAAAAACCCGCCTTGTTTCTTCTTGCTTTTCATACCAGGGCTGAACGTTCCTTTCAGAAGCAGTCCCTTCGCCCAATTAGGCTTCGACCCAGCTGGGCCCCTATTGACAAGTTTTGTGTCAGATTTTCTGAGTTCTGACTACCCATCATCATCATCAACCTTTTTAATGTCCCCACTGCTGGGACTCAGGCCTTCTCTCTAGGAGAGGGAATGGGCCGTAATCCACCACGCGGGCCCAGTGCGTACCCATAATATCTATAAAGCTGTTCATAATATGGTTATAGCAAGGAAACGTGAGGTTCCACATCTCGAAAACAGTATTAAGTTTATAAAACACAAACCATGCGATTCATACTGGAATACATAACAAGACACTATAAATATACATAGTGACAATGAAAACTGTTCAACATTAGCTTACATTGAATTTGTTAGGATTTCCAGTCTAAGCGGATACCGTTGAATACTAGAGACCATTCCATGAGCTCTTAACGCGATCCATTTTAGGACCTATACTGAATTGCAAAATAAAGGGATGTATTGAAAAATAGCTCCCTTTATGGAGCTATCCTATAAAGTTCCATCCCTTTTTCTCGCTTGCACAACTGACATTTTAAGATGTCATGGTATTTATTTATTTTTGCGGTGGGAAAATCATCTAATGACCTCCCCGCTCTTGGGCGAGTGGGAGATAGTATCAGATTTTTACTGACTAAAACCCACTCCTGTTGCCTTTCGTATCGGGGCTATCTTTCGAATTAACCCTGGCCCCAGTAGGCTTCAATCCAGCTGGGCCCCTGCTGTTGCTGACAGCTCCTTGAGGCGCGCGGGAACAGTGCGCGCCGTGGACGACTTAGGCTCGGTCCGGACAGTTACCGGACGGTCGGGCAAGATGTCTTGATACGGCCCCAATATTGTACATGGAGCGACTACTTAACTGTCCTCCACAACACTGTCACGAGATAACAGCCCTTGGCAAAATTACTTAACCTAACTTCAATGTAGGTGAATTTTATGAATTCTCTTAATTTCACGAATAACTTCAATCATCAATGAAATACAGTGTATTTGTAGAAACGGCAGACTAGACGAGAGAATATTATAATTAATTCATGAATCCCCAAGCGACACCCGGTGGCCGCGCATCTATTGTCTTACTATTGTGTCTCTAATTGACGGTATCTGAAGGGTTAATTATTTATTTATTTATCTCAGAAATCTTGAGGGCTGAACCTTTGGAAGTCTTACGAGGAATCAAAACTACCTCGTAGAGACCCCTTGCTTAATTTTCATGGAACTCTGTACCAACCGCTTGGTAAACAGTCCACTGTTTACCAAGAACTAGATTATGTAATGACTGCATGAACAATGTTATTAATAATATACATCAATAAAAAAGGCACGGGGTGACTTGCACACTCAATAAATGAGTTATTATTTTATACATTTAAAAATACATTTAGATTACATTTTTTAATTACTTTTTCAAAAAATCTTCTTAAATTCTATTATTATTTGTTAAGACACACTAACAGCTAATTAGCTGATGCGTGTGTTTCAAATAGCTAGGAGAGATTTAGTCTGTCCAATCGTTTTCGAAGCAAAATAAAACCTTTCTTGACATACAGGATATGATATACATAAATGCATAATCAGCACTGATAACACATAGATTAGATGACCATTCAAAAGTCCAAGCGTCTATATCTAGTCTTCTTCTTCCTACCCTTATCCCATTTTACTTGGGGTTGGCGCAACACGTTTTTTTCTTCCATTCTGTCCGGTCGCGTCACACCATCACTAACTCCCTTTTCTTTCATTACACTCCTCACACAACCCATCCATCTTTTCTTTGGCATCCCTCTCCATCCATCTACATGTATACTCAGAACTTTTTGGTGTCATGCGTTTTATCCCTCCTCTTTACATGACCTCGTCTATACCTAGTCGTAAATAAGTAAAAAGAAAAATACGAAACGGCAAAATCGACATCCATCTTGACATAACAATC
Organism: Mythimna lalbum; assembly: GCA_949319445.1. NCBI lineage: Eukaryota > Metazoa > Arthropoda > Insecta > Lepidoptera > Noctuidae > Mythimna > Mythimna lalbum. The sequence goes on along the minus strand of OX439371.1, from coordinate 10,343,114 downwards.
TAAAACCATGCAACGTCTAGAACGATTTAACTAAATCAAACTGTTCCTATTGTAATACTGCAACTGACTTTAGTAATAACAAGTTAACTGCAAGTCATTTACAATAAAATAAAACAATAGAGTATTTGAGTCAAAATTATGATGCTCATCATCATTTTAGCCGAAAGACGTCCACTGTAACGACCGGTCCTGTACGTCTCGCATTCATCGGATTGCCGCGATCCTCACCAGTCAATCAGTCCACCTTGTGGTAGGCCTTCGAACGCTGCGTCTTCCGGTACATGGTCGCCACTCTAGGTCCTTTCATCCCCATTGATGATCTGTTATTGGTATAACTGATTAATCAATGAAGTCTATGATTCTCACAGCATAATGTTTCCTTTCGTTTCTCCTAGTCTTATAACTAGTGTAACATACTCCAAGCACCTCTGCCTACATATTCAGAGGCCCTACCTACCACGAGGTCTTAATGCGCGATCCAATTGATAAACTGAACTGTTAAAAGGATGAAGCTATAGCTCCATACCTCTTTCTCGCTCGCAGGCCCCTGGTCATTAAAGCGTGATGTTAACTACTGCAAGTCTATACAATATATAAATACGAAATGATAAGGGGGAAGCCTATGTCCAACAGTGGACGTCTATCGGCTGAAATGATGATAACGAAAAAACATACAATATTATTATTGATAGAGATAACAAAGTAGTTTAGTAAAGTAGTTTTATCATTTGCAGAAATCCCAGTGGCTATATTGTTTGTTTTGAATACTCTGCTGAAGTGCCTTCATTCAAGTTGTACCTGTATACAACTGAATAAAATGACTTTAGAGCAGAGATTTTTCAAGTTGACGTGCGTACATGGCCAATTTCGAAACTATGAGGACTTGATTTTGAAACTAAATGCAGTTTTTCGTGTGCGAAGTGAAAGAAGAAAAATGAGACATCTTCAAAGGAAAGTTTTGGCCGAAGGGTGTCGTGTATGGCCAGTTTCGTGGAAGGATACCGACATCGCAGTGAAACATGATGCTGTAACTTCGCGTGCCGATAGTGATTTTTAATATGCATCAGTTAATTATTTTGCAAGATTATTATTTGCGTACTTTGCCTGACAATAAATAACAGAAATATTAGTTGGCAAGTAGGGAATATAGAAATTATTTCTTTAATTTGTATGTAGTAACAAGACTGTACTATGTTGTGTAATCTCAAGTCATTTTGTTTTACTACTACTATTCAAAGAAATTCACCCCATTTCGGAAAATCCGTTCTCAGCGGATGTCTACACCTTATAAGGCACCTATCTGCCAAACCTTTAAGTTTGTTGGTGTTATAGTTTCTGAAATTTCGTGATTAATCAGCAAATTGTATACCTGTACAGATTAAACATTTCTCACAATCTGCATAGCACGACTAACTAAATGACTCAGTGTAACTAACACAATAGATTTACTTAGCATTTTTCCTCCAGTAGCTTGATTATTTAGACAATACATCAAGTGGATGGATGGAGAGGGAGAGAGAGGCCAAAGAATAGATGGATACATTGTGTGAGAAGTGATATGAAATAAAAGGGAGTTAGTGATAGCGTGACAGGTGACAGGACAGAATGGAAGAAAAAAACGTGTTGCGCCGACCCCAAATAAAACGGGATAAGGGTAGGAAGATGATGATGACATCAAACTATACAGAAATATAAAACTAAACAGGCAATTTGTTTATCTACTAAGTTTAAAAGTTAAACACTTATTATCACTTTCAGAAACCCCTCATACTAATACAGGTTAAGTTTATGTAAAAATTATGTTTGTGAAAAATTACTGTATCCAGTCTAACTGGATTAATTAAGCTAGAACTATTAGACGACGTGGATTATGCCTGATTTGTAACTAGAACGACGTCGCGTGGCGTGGATCTAGTACACCTCTACAAGTCTAGTTGCCATATAAAATGTATGGAGACCGACGCGCCCAGATCGGTGTACGTGTAGGTACGTAGCTCTACCTTAACCCTTCAGATACCGTCAATTAGAGACACAATAGTAAGACAATAGATGCGCGGCCACCGGTGGTCGCTTGGGGATTCATGAATTAAATCTAGAACGACATTAGACCGACGCACACGTGGACTATGCCTGATTTGTACGTAGAACGACGTCGCGTAGCGTAGATATAGTGTAGCTCTACAAGTCTAGTTGCCTTATAAAATGTATGAAGACCGACGCGCCCAGATCGGAGTACCTATGTGACACACGTGTGCGCAGTGTAGTTCTACCTTGAAGCTACATACCAGGATCGCAGGAGCCTTACCATGACGTGTAAAATGTCAGTCGTGCAAGTGAAGAGGGATGGAACTATACAACCTGTATAGCACCATTCCTTTAACAGTTCAGATTAAGTCGTAAAATGGATTGCGTTAAGAGCTCGTGGTGGACTTGATGCAGCTTCATCTATTTAGACTGGAAACTGACTCTGATCTAATTGAGAAAATGTTAAGGAGATTGATTTAGGTCTCTAACTAAAAGTTCATAGTATAATCTATACTAATATTATAAAGAGGTAAAATTTTTAAGTTTGTAAGTTTGTATGTAGGGGGTAATCTCTGGAACTAATAATCCAATTCTAAAATTTTTTTTACTGGCAGAAAGCTACATTATTCCTGAGTGCTATAGGCTATAAATTGTTTCTATAGCATGTATATTAACCGAGCTATCACAACTTTTGTCTAGCAAGTCGGAAAAAAATACCTCATAAAATAGAATTATTTGCGTGCGCTGCCTAAACAGTTGCTTAAAATTAAAAACAATGTATGGCTACCTGGTTCGTCTTAATTATTTCTACAAAAAAGTCCGCGGTACCATATCTCTATCTTTTATATTTCATCTTTTATACTTCTTTTATGGCATTAAAAATATTTTTTTTCGGCATACTTACGTTTGGTTGATTATTTGAGCAACAAAATATTAATTCTTATGACAATAAATTATTTCAGTATCACAAGAACATTATACAGATAAGATTTGCCATTTACAGCATAGCAATTGGTCATACAGTTTCGAAGATAATATAAAATTACTAAAACGCAAAATGCCCCTAGCGTAATTTTCATTGTGCAGAAGTTTTACCTATTTTTTTTTATGGTGGGCAAATATCATCTTATGACAACCCCCGCCCTTGGGTGGAGCGAGAGATAGTGTCAGACTCTTACTGACTAAAAACCCACCCCGTTCCTTCTAGCCTTCAAACCAGGGCACGAGTTCCCTTTCGGATAACCCTGGACCCGGTAGGCTTCGACCCAGCTGGGCCTCTGCTGTTGCTGACAACTTCTTGAGGCGCGCGGGAACAGTGCGCGCCGTTGACGTCTTGGGCTCGGTCCATTACCGGACGATCGGACAGCAAGCTACCCATGGCTCGCCGTCCGCGAGCCCGCGTCTACGGTGGCCGGAAATCGGGATCGGAATCCCGGCGGCGGCGGCGGGGGCACCGTTGCCTGATGCGGTCTGCCTCCGCCTTTGCTAGCATTACTGCTTCGCAGAAGGAGGCGACCGCCTGCCATTCCTCCTCGCTAAGGACCATGGCCTCAACCAGAGCCCGCCGCGAGAGGTGTCCGCCGCCGATTGCCCCCACGAGGGCACGGCGATGCTCTGCCCAGGCAGGGCACACCTCGACTGTGTGCTCCACCGTGTCCTCCGGGCGTTCCGCACAGTGGCGACACTCGGGCGTCTCTTCCGCTTTAATTCGGTGCAGGAACCTCCCGAACTTGCCATGTTTTCTGAATCGCGGTGTTAAGACTTTCTGTGGATTGATGACCCTCTCGAATTATTATGCCCACGTTGTCGTTAGTTGGAGTTCTTCTGTCAGTTGCTTATTGGTTTCGGTTGTTTCGTTCGTATGGTTGTTGTTGTTGATAGATACCTCATAATCGAAAATATCGTAATTTCGTTGTACGTTTTTGTATGTTCGTAGTTTCGTACTTCGTTCTATCGTAATAATCGATACGAGTTATTCGATATTACGATTGTTTTGTTTTGTAAAGGCGGACGGTGTTCGAGTCGCTCTCCTTTTGTTCATAATTGTTTTCAAGTCTGTGCGTAGTTTGTTGAGAGCATGTCTAAAAGGAAATCTCAACTGTCCCGGCAGACATCACAGACAAGAGCCGCTCGAGTACGCCGTACGGAAGAATCTGCCCCTGAAAATGAGCAGCGCCTCTCGAGAAATAGAGAATATATTTCGCAAGCACGCGCTAGAGAATCTAGCTCCGAGCGCTCACAGCGCCTCGCTAGCCAAAATGTGAGGACATCGCGGGCCCGTGCTCGAGGAACTAGCGCTGAACGTGCGCACCGTCTATCTGAGTTAAGGCAGCATGTCTCTGAGACAAGGGATAGGGAGACTAGCGCTAAACGCTCGCGGCGGCTTGGTAGGCAAAATGTCATAACATCGCAGGCCCGTGCTCGGGAATCTAGCGCTGAACGTGCGCAGCGTCTATCTCATTTAAGGCAGCATGTCTCTGAGACAAGGGATAGGGAGACTAGCGCTGAGCGCTCGCAGCGGCTCGCTAGGCAAAATGCCATAACATCACAGGCCCGTGCTCAGGAATCTAGCGCTGAACGTGCGCATCGTCTAATCGAGTGTAATCTTATTTTAAAACAAGAAATTTTCCGCGGACGAAGTCGCGGGCAGAAGCTAGTTTTCCATATTATTGTAAAAGAAACAGTAATGTTTCCAAACAATCTTTAATATAAATAAATGAATAAACACCGTCATCATTTCAGTCGAAAGATCTCCACTGCTGGACGGCCTCAGTACGCCTTCCTTAACTGTCATTACTGCAGTCTCGCATCCATCGTATTCCCACGACCCTCACCAGGTCATCGATCCATCTTGAGCGAGGCCTTCTAACGCTGTCTTTCAGTACAAGGTCGCCTTCCGAGAAGCTTTCGGTATCATCGATCATCTGTTCTGTGAACAAAGTTCCCTGCCCGCTGCCGCTTAAATTTGGGGTTTTTTGGGCTATGTAGGGTAACTATAGTTCTTCTGAGAGCATCTTCATTGCTGATTAGATCACACAAGAAAACCCCGGGCATAGCCCTCTTCACTGCTCTTTCCAGCCTTCTGATAAGGCCCAGTGTGAGCGACCACGTTTCAGAAGCCATAAGTCATCACTGACAACATGCACTGGTCATAGATTTTCGTCTAACCAACCGTGGTGTGTCGGACGAGACAATATCGCGAAGTTTTCCGAATGCGAACCTGCCGAGTCGAAATAAGTACACAACACAGCAAAAGCACTTACAGGTCAGTGACCTTTGAGACGGCTTTATGAAGCTTCAATGGAATGTTTACAACTATCGGAATTTTCCGTAACAAAATACACCTTTCACACATTTTTCAGGTAGCCTGAAAAAGATCGCGTAATGCGATAAGGTCACCAATTGTTTTGTTTTTTATTTCTTATACGTATCATCATCATAATCATATCAGCCGAAAGACGTCCACTGCTGGACATAGGCCTCCCCTAAGCGTCGCCACAACGACCGGTCCTGTGCGTCACGCATCCATCGGATTCCCGCGACCCTGACCAGGTCATCGGTCCACCTTGCATAAATAAATAAAATAAATATTAAATTAAATTTTAACCTAAAAGTATGTATAATTTTAAATTAATGCAGTGGTTTTCATGTGCAATGTTTTTAAACTTAATGTATATTTGCAATTACTATTTAATTTGTAATATGAGAACTATTTCCTGACATAAAATGATTATATTATTATTGAAATTTGTTGATCCGAATATTAGTTATTTAAAATAACTGAAAACAACAGAATGTAATTCTGTTATCACACAACACACCCTACCTAAATACAACAGAGTATAGCAATACAACACTTTATTTATATTTAATAAATTAACTGAGTTATCAAACTAAATGATTCTTATTAGACATAATATTTATGTAAACATAGGAAGCAACAGATTTTACGAAATGTTATCAATTAATCATAATGACTGATAGACAAATAAAATTTAATCAATTATGAGATTATTTATTACAAAAACAATATGTATTTACAAAGTTTAAAATTTACGAAGTTTAAGTAGTAAAACTTAATATGGTCACTAGCTGCTCCCAGCGGCTTCGCCCGCGTGATAGCAGAAAATTATCCCAAGGAACATACTTCCTGGATAAAAAGTATCCTATGTCCTATTCCAGGACATGGTCTATCCGTGTACCAAGTTTAATCTAAATCGGTATTAATTAAAGTAACTTCAGTTAAATTAAATCCTTACTAATATTATAAAAGCGAAAGTGAGTTTGTTTGTTTCTTACGTCTTCACGCCTAAATGGCAAAACCGATTTTGATGAATCTTGGGTACACGGATAGACCATATCCTGGAATAGGAAATAGGATACTTTTTATCCTGGAAGTATTTTCCCTTGGGATAATTTTCTGCAATCACGCGGGCGAAGCTGCTGGAAGCAGCTAGTAAATGATAATTCCTAAGGTGCTTAATAATTCAAGAGAAATAAGTTTAGTAGGTAAATAGTAAAGGTTAATGTCAAAATCTATCTCAATTTTGATCACATTGTAAACAAAATATAACTTCTCATTAGAAATCTTTATTTGTCTGCATGTAGTTCCTACCTGTCCCTTTACAATAATTCTCTGATATAATTATTAAAGAACAAATGGGACCTGGCTAGACATGTGTGCTGCATATCTAACCAACTGTAGGCCTGTAAAATAGGATTGGGGCCCAGATACAGCGCCACAAAGGAGATGGCAGGACGACCTGGATGTCTTCTTTGAAAACTGGAAAAAGGAGGCGAGGAATCGTGATTGTAGCAAGGATTCAAGGAATAGAGGAAAGCCTTTACTCAGCAGCTTTGACTGGCCTGTTGGTCTAGTGGTTAGTGACCCTGACTGCTATGCCTGAGGTCGTGGGTTCGATTCCCACCCAGGACAAATGTTTGTGTGTTGAGCATAATCATTTGTTCTGTCTGGGTGTAATTTATCTATAATATGTATGCATTTAGAAATATATAAGTATGTTTATCAGTTGTCTAGTGCCCATAACACAAGCTCTGCTTAGCTTGGGACTAGACAGCGTTGTGTGACAGTTGTGGAATATTATTATTATTAGCTGTAGGAATATTATTATTATTAGCGGGCTACTAGTAATAATAATACATGAAATACCTTATGCTAACTTATCAATTAGGTGTCAATTAAATTTAAAAAAATCTCAGCAAGGCTCTGTTATTTTGTAACTTCAATTTAATACTACCAACAAGATTTACTAAACTATAAGCTGTCCCTTAAGTTAAAAAGTCTGAGTAGTTCAAGATAAGGTCAGCAACCTAACCTTTCCCTTAAATTAGCTTAAGTTTAGGGAAAAGTTACTGAACTGTGACATAAGGAGATAAATTTAATACTATTATGTAAAGGTTACATTCTTGATAGCAGTGGTAACTCAGAGATAATGGTCCTTTTTTTTGTCGATGGGGAAAATCATCTTATGACAAAACCCGCTCTTGGGTGGAGCGGGAGATAGTGTCAGACTCTTACTGACTAAAAACCCCACGCTGTTCCTTCTAGCCTTCATACCGGGGCTAAAGTTCCCTTTCGGATAACCCCGGCCCCGGTATGCTTCGACCCAGCTGGGCCCCTCCTGTTGCTGACACGACCTGACCTTGAGGCACGCGGGAACAGTGCGTGCCGTCGACGTCTTGGCTCGGTCCGGACAGTTACCGGACGATCGGACAGCGAGCTACCCATAGCTCGCCGTCAACGTGATAATGGTTCTAACTTATCCAGATACATGTTGTGGGTTTAATAACTGCTTTGCTTACTATTACTTACTTATAAACAAGTGCACATGAACCCTGTCAGGCACAGCAATTTCATAGAGGTAAGTAGGTAGTTAGAATTACAATTTTTTTAAGTTAAACTTAGAGCCAAACTAAGTTCAAAGATGTTACCCAAAAAGCTGCCACTCTAAAGTGGAATTGGGTCGGACATGTTTGCCGCATGTCGGATGAGCGGTGGGCTAAAAGAGCCACTTATTGCGGTCCCATTGAACGCAAGGCGACATCGCGGCAGACCAAGGCGAAGGTGGAGAGATGAGCTTGATAAGTACCGGAGGGACTGGCCCGCAATGGCTCCCCCAAGTATTGCTACAACAACCTCAGTGAACATTAAATAGACTTATCAAAAATATAGTGTGAAGATATAGATAAAAGGAAATGAAATGAACTAAACAACAAAAAATTAAACGGTCTATAACTGTCACTTTAACAACTCCTGTACCATATTTGTAGCAAATAAATGATTGATTTGATTTAATTTAAATATAAAAAGCGTTGTTCTCAAAAAGGTGAATGAAAACATTGCAAGGAAAAAAATATATCCTAGAACTAAAAATTCATCATTCATGTGAAACCCTCTAACACGGATCGAGAGAGCTTTGTGGATTGCAACCTGTTTACTCTCCTACAAAAGAGGTCTGAGTCACCGGCTATGGGAGCATTATAAGGTCGATTATGATTACGCTTACATTTAAGGAGGATGCTCAAAGATAACCTGCGAAATTCAAAACTTGAGTTTTTAGCTTTTTGCATGTCAGTATCAAATTATATATTGATTCAAATATGACTGTCTTATTACATATTTTTTTATGTAATCATTAATTCATTAAACCCCGAGCGAACACCAGCATTCACTCTCTCATAGTGTCTCTAATTACAGTATTCAAAAGGTTAAAACCATTGACGAAACACTTTCAGCTTGTCTTATCCTGATGAATAACTACATATTATATCAAGAAAAACTTATCCAATTTAGAAATAAAAATCCCCCATCCTACAAAAAATGCAAACTAGTACAGGCTGTTATGACGACAAACTATGTTTTTATTATTATTATTATAACTATGAATCATCATAGACATGTGCTTTTAATAAAATTAAGTAATAGTACACATTGTTATCATTTCAGTGATAAGAAATTTGGCACTTATATTTTTTTGGCAATGTTTTAGAAAACAAACAATTTAAACTGTATATTTCATAAAATAAGGGTGTTTTTCCTTTACTACTATATATTGCTATTATACCAAAAAATAGGTAATAGTAATTTTATTGACAGTTAGTGGTTTTATGATATTACAATTTTTTGATTGTATTAATTCATGAATCCCCAAGCGACACCCGGTGGCCGCGCATCTATTGTCTTACTATTGTGTCTCTAATTGACGGTATCTGAAGGGTTAATTCATCAAACCCCAAGTGAATGCCAGCATTCACTCTGTCATTGTATTTCTATTGTGTTTATAATTGTAAGCGGTATTTGAAACTTAGTGGTTAATTAATTCATGAATCCCCAAGCGACCACCGGTGGCCGCGCATCTATTGTCTTACTATTGTGTCTCTAATTGACGGTATCTGAAGGGTTAATTAATAGGGAAGGTAAAAAAAAACGCAAGCCTGTCTTTTCCGGAGGCATAGTTTTGATTTCCCCTGAGAAGTCACTACTTGAACATTCCAGTTTGACCAAAAATACTAAACATATTTTAATATGAGACAGTTAAAAAATTATTTAAACATGATAGCAAGAACATTATACAAATCACAACTGCGGACATGGCAAAATAAAAAATACCCAGAATGTAATCTGAACCGGCTAAGATTTACAACACTAGTGCAATGTAATAATACCGAAGCAGTTTTATTTCAGTCCAAAAACGCGAGTCAGGACAAAAGTTAAGCCTAGTCTAATCAAACAGCTGATACATCCAATAACTCCTATACCTACCACGTGCAATGGGAACGACGCAAAAATAGAACCGACATATTTTTTTTTACATAAATAAATATTGAGGACCTACGTGACTCCCCGATGTTATGATATGGCTGTCCGTCATCATTACCTACTGATGATTACAAAGTACCTACATGATCATTCGTCTCAATTACAACTTACACGTCAAATTACAAGACTAACTACTTAGGGTGCGAAATGAGATGTTTTATCACACCAAAACACATTAATTTCTATTATTATTGAAACACAATAATTATATCTACCATGATTTTTCACTGTGCATACCCTTGCAGCATCTATGGAACTTAAACATTCCATAAACTTTTTATGATCCAATTATTGTTTCAAACATATTGGTATTGAAATAAATCGTATATTTTATCGAAAATAGCGAACAGATCACCGAAATATACGAAAACAAGAGTTTACAGAAGACAAATATGGCGGCCACAGTGAACTTCACCAGCACAACGGCGTCGCGTTATGTATGGTAATCTTGATGATTATAAGAATAAAACTTACCTTATAAAGTTCAATGTAATATGATTTGCCTTTTGGGCCACTTGTTTGATTACTTTTCACGTCTTTTCCATCATTTGTAGAAGTCATTTCTTACGAAAATATCGCGGGGAGACATTTATGCGCTTGTGTTTTCGTAATTGTACTGTCAAATTCAGTGTTGCAACGATAAAATGAACCAATAAATAATATTCATAAAACAGCAACCCTAAAGGTACAGCTCATGTAAAATTTGCACAATAAAATTAGGCAGCTTTTTCACTATCTGGCATTTTAACTTGTATTTTATAGACGCACTGTGTGAAACAAAAATTTAAATATAAAGTAGGGTATTTAAAATCTTTGAGATTAAATACATTATGATCGTAAATAAACGAAAACATCGTAAAAAATAAAAAGGGATTCTACCGTCTTCTTATCTCGCCACTCACATTCGCACGAATACGCAAACGGCAAATCCACAAGTGAAGGACGACATTTGCAAATTATTGTGCAAAGTTTTCGCCACATTCTCGGTTTTCCAAGCTACCCCTAAGCTAGCTAAGATAAGATAAGAGGTATTAACCCGCTTGCCAAATATGGATATAATCTATATATCTATTATGGCATTCCTCCCTCCTCCAAAATGAATAGCTAAACTAAAAAATGGGCTATAATGCGCTTGACTTCGATATTTACAACGGTGGGGCAGGGGAGACTAAGAATCACCAAATGAGATGTGGCTTTCTCTTTAATTGGCTCCAAAACGTGGTCGCTTACAATTGTCCTCATCAGAAAACTTAAAGTCACCTAAAGGGCAATGGAAAAAGCTATACTTGGATTTCCTTGTGTGGTCACAATATAAAAAATGGAGATATCTGGAGAATCAAGATTACCGACATAGCTTGAAGAATCGACAAAATAAAATGGCAGTAGACATTGCTCGCAGAACAAAGAGTCAGGAGATAATTTCGTCATATTGAATATGAGCTGCTTTCAATAATAAAATTTATTCCGCCTGCTGTTCGTCAAATGGGCCACATTAAACCACACTCTTGGTGTGGAAATATATGACAATGCTACGGAGATCTAAGTGTAAGAATCACACGAAGTACTAACATTAATACGGTTCCATACTATATTATTTATATCAGGAATTAGGTGTTAAATAATTTATAAGCTTAAATATATAAGAATAATTAGTATGTATACGTTTTAACAAAAACTTTATTTATTACAGAAAATAAAGCAACGAGTAATAAAATAAATACTAGGTACCTTACGAAATTTAAACGCAATTTTTTTTACACGTCACTCATGTTGCTCCCATATTTTTAACAGGCGCAGAGAATTTTATCTTATCTAGTGAAGTGAATATTTATATTTACTCTTATAAACAGGGTCTACAATTACAAATTATGAAATAAGCATGATAAGTGAATAAAACTATTTTTAGTGTAGCAACATCTATTGGCGCCATATTAGAACTACAAAAATACGAAATCCTGCATCAGCAACGTGCAATCAAAGATCTCCGCGCGATTTGAATATATACAACAGCCCGAAATCATCTACCGGGAAGTTGCCCACCAAACATAACACCCGTCTGGCTGGAGCATCCTTCCTTTTCAATGGAGGTATGTGAGACTTTACTATCTATTCCGCATACATAGGTACCTCAAAATTAGGGACGATTTAACGACTGTAGACCGCCCATTCGCGACAGACGCTCACGCTTCCTCGATCTCCAACACAGTGCCAGTGTGGAGCCACTGCGCAGGACATGCGTCACCTGCTATGCTGCCCATCCTGCATAACCACCTGCACTTTTCAGCATCTATACGAGGCCAACAATAGTGTTGTACAGGTTGCTAAATTAATAAAGATCGGAAAAAAAAATTGTTTGAGAAAATCAACTTGAAAAAAAGAAGAAGAACGGTTCAGATAGTTAACTAAAGGTAAACAATCTTGATATGTCTTTTTATTTAAAATAAATTGCTTAAAAGACATACAAGGATTATTAAAATTGAAATTATTACCTAACATCGGTTTAAGTAAATACCTAATAGTAAACGTTTTTAAATGTATTTTTTAGACAATTTTTTCAATAAAAAAAATTATACTATTAAAAAAGATGGATTATAAGGTAACTATTAAAGTGGGTATCGTGATTTAAAATTATGTAGTTTTGTATTATACGTTCCAAATGAGAATAGGATCAATTGCTATGCTGTGAAGTCGCGTCGTACTGTTACATTGAAGAAATTTTGGCAAAATTGAAAACGTAGAGATGAGTAAAATTAAAGAACTGGATACTGATTAAACTTTCTTCGTTCACAGTTCGTAAATAAATTACATTTTTCGTAAATTAATAAAGTTTTAAACATTTTTCCTCCATTTGACAGTAAATCATGACGTCACAGCATGGCAATCGATCCTATTCTCATTTATAACGCATTTTAAAAAAACATTAGAATAAGTTACGTCCGTATTATAATGTTAAACAAAGAGACAACTTGGTGGCCGTAAGATTAAGCAATATAGTTGAAAGACTTTAACCTTCCTATTTAGGGTTAATTAAAAAATAAACTAATATATTTTTAATGTTGGCAGCATTGTAGTACAAAGCAAAGCGAGTTGTGTCAAGAATTACTGCGTTTTTTACGAAAAATAATCTCAAAATATAGTAGAAAAATGTAAAATTCATTGTTAATGTAAAGTTTATTAAGTATGTAATAAATTCATTTATATTTTGTTTAGTTATCATCATCACCTCCGACGTGCTCGCTAATAAAAATTGATGTGTCAAAGTGCACGGGAATAGAAGGGAAGATAAATTATCGCTTTTTAAGCTTAATTGGACAGTGTATTTTATTTTATTAGCGTTATTTTGCGTTCAAAATGTACAATGGAGTGTAATTGAGGGATTTTGGCGACAAGGGTGGAATAGGGCGTGTGATCCGACTTGGCACATCTGGCGAGCCTTTGGTATCATTTCCCTTCCTTTCTCACTAATTGGCAAACTATTTACTGTTGTCCGATGTTCTAAACCCACTCATATCAATTATTTTAACACAAAAATATATATTTCTAGAGATTATCTTTCATTATACGTAACATTTATTTGAGCTAAGTCTCCAAAATTTAGCGAAATTAATTAAATGTTTAATTTCAGTGATTTTAAAATATTAAATGTACATATTAATTAGTTCAGTGTTGATAAGCGAACAGTCTGCTTAGTGTTGTGATGTGTGTATCAAGTAATTATAATATTTTAACATATTGTGAACCAATTGAGTGATAAACTGGTAAAATGGCTAAGAAATCAGATAATACCGGCGGGAAGCTGGTCACAGTTTCTGTCGTCGGTCTTTCTGGTAAGAAAAACATTTATTTCTAATATTTTATTTCATGTCCTTACTTACTTTTTATTTTTCAGAAATATAAAACCTTAACCACCTAATAATATTAATATTCAGTCTGCTTCACCATTACCACCATAATAGCCCCAACATCATCCTAAAATGCAAACACTGTTCTGTTTTTAAAACTGGAATGATCTTGACCTTCAGTACTTACATTGTTATTGCAGATATGCTGTACTAATGTTCTATTCATAGACAATTATCATTCCTTTTTATTAGCCTGTTATTATATCCAATCTATTGTTTTTATCATGTAATTGGAACAATAGCTCAGGATTATCAGGAAGCATAAAATCCAATTAGTGTTTTTATTGCACATGCCATACCCTATATATAAGGAACTGATCACATTAAGTTACTGAATCAAAATCTAATTAGTTTTTAGATAAATTATATACTAAGTAAAATGTTTTTTGGTTTTCTTTAGTCATCTAATTTTAATATTATTACATCATCATTAGACTGTCTGTCTACTGCAAAGAATATCATCTTTTTAGATGTGTATTCTTTGGATATCTACAGTGTTTTAATACGTCTTAAGAATTCTGAAATCTCCTGTCCATCTAAAGGTGTGGTGTGAGAGATTGCCCGAAGAAAAGACCACTCAATTGAACAATACATTGTTTTATGAATGTTTATCTTGTGTGAATTACATGCTAAGTTTTAATAATTATGTATAATCAAATATGTACTTTGGACATAGATATACAGTATATATATAATAATCATATGGTATATCAGGCTGGTGTCTGCAACTCCTGACCTAGACTAGAATCAACTTTATTGTATACTGAAATAGTAACAATTTTACAGAAAGTTAAGTCTATGGATACAATGGTAGTCTTGTCGCTGACCGTGATAACTACCAGACAATCTTAGTATGGAGTATTAGGACCTAATGTGCATTAAAGTATCTTCTTCCTGCCTTTATCCCATATTATTTGGGGTTGGTGCAACGCATTTTTCTTCCATTCTGTCCTGTCACCAATCACACTATCACTAACTCCCTTTCTTTCTTATCACTCTTTACACAATCCATCCATATTTTCTTTGACCGGTAGGTCAAAGAAAATCTCGAGCGTTCTCCCTCTCCCTGTCCTGGTATTCTACATGTCTTAAAGTGCATTAACCTTTCAAATACCATTATTAGACAGACACAATAGAAAGACAATTAGAGAGTGAACACTGGCGGTATCTTGGGGTAGACACCAAGCAAGCTCAATGAATTAAAGTATGTAACTAAGACCTTGTAAACAACATGAATGCAATGAATAAATAAATAAATAAATAATATGAATCCAAATTTTCCTCATCCTCAGCCTTTTTAATTTTCCCCCTGTTGGGACTCAGGCGTCCTCTCTTGGAGAGGGAATAGGCCATAATCCACCATGCGGGCCCAGTGCAGGTTCATCCAAATAGCTACCATGTAATATACAAATCTGTTCTGATGTTTCTTTAAGACAAACTTAAGCTGCTAACCACCTAAGAAACTGACTATAACCTTGGAGAAGAACAATAATTTTATATTATCTCTCTATAATTAGATTATGTCCTGTAAGTGCTGTCTTCTTGTCTTGTCTTTTTTTGATAATTAACAGGTTTGTTAGAACAGGAGTTGTCAGCAATAGAAGGGGCCCAGCTGGGTCGAAGCCTACTGGGGCCAGGGTTATCCGAAAAGGAGCTCGAGCCCCGGTGTGAAGGCTAGACGCAATGGGGTGGGTTTTTAGTCAGCAAGAGTGACACGAACTCCCGCTCTGCCCAAGAGTGGGGGTTGTCATTAGATGATTTTTGCCCACCAAAATAATAAAAAAAGGCTCATCAGAACAGAATTTAGTAAAAGTCTTTTTCTCTGTACCATCAAAGACAATTCTGCCTGAACACTGCTAAGTTTATTTTTGCTTGCATTTGAAACTAAAACTTCTAGGGATTTGGTCTGGCGTTGCGCCGTAGGATTCTTGCGAATTTTTTTAATGTAATCAGGCACAAATAACCCCGATGGTACCTCTATTAGTTACAGTATTATACAAAAATAAAAAATCTACATGCAAAAAATTACAAATTGAGATGAGATTGAGATGTGAGTAGGATTCCTGTGAGAATCTTTCAAACAAAGCAAAAGGAGTAGGTATGTAAAGATCTTAGCAGGTTCTGTATTTTCTGCCTATCTCTTTAGTAAAGTATTACTATTTCTAAGCAAAATATAAAGATGAGAGATTTCCTAAAGAAATGAGGCATGCTCAAACACTACCAACATTTAAAAAAGTGGTGAAGGAGCATAGAGTAAAAGGAAAGAAAAGTTGAGTTTTCCTTTCCTAATTCAATTAATATTTGATTTATTAGTATTTTTTTTTTATCTGATATTCTTAACCTAGTGCTTGACTGCAATCCCACCTGATGATAAGCGGTGATTACTGTTGTTTCTGATGTTTGTACGCTAACAGCCATGAATCTGTCTCTTGTAAGAAATTGCTCTGTGCAATAGAACGGCCATTGTACACTTGTCTTTTTATAAATGTTTTTGTCATGAAATGTCATGAATTTTTTTTATGCGGTGTACAATAAAGTCATCAATGAACCATCAATACTTCAAATCTCAACTCTCATCTCCGATAAAAACAACAGGAAGTAGATCTCAACAATGTTTACATTAAAAACAGTGTACTAACTTTATCATGACAATATGTGTGAGATAAATGTCTAAGTAGTTGTTGTCTGATGATTATCATATGTAAACATGACATCATCTGCTATTAGGAAGTATCTTATCTCTGGTAATGTACATTATAGTGTTAGGTAATATTTTATCAGGGTTACAAATGTGGATGAACTTGCAAGTGCATCAAGTCATCATTCTCTACATCATTTTTTTAGGAGTAATGGATAGCCGTTTGTTACTATGTTAAAAAAGACCCAGTTTGGGGCATATTGGTTAGATATTTTAAAAGGATATAATGGAAATAAGTAGAAACTTGCTCATCATGGGGTTTGTCCAAGCCCAATGGAGCGCAGAGTTCTGGCTGTCAAATGAGCTGATAGCGTCCGTAGGTCGTCTGGTTCAATGAGGATTTTAAGGACTTGCGAATATAATGATTAGCGGCACTAAAAGCAGCAAAGAAAAAAAAATTCTAAGTTCTCATGCCAGAACGCCACCAACTGCTGATAGTATAAGAAATACCACGCTATGCTTAAAAACGGGGATCATAGACACAAAATGGGATTGGGTGGGTCACGTCATGCACACTAACTGTTGAACAAGAATCTACACAAAGTCTGAGCCTGATGATGAGCGACGTTGCCGAGGCTGACCTGAGAAGAGGTGGCGAGATGACCTAGACGCCAAAGTTCGAGGCGGCTGGAGAAAAGAATATTTGGAAGAAGTTGGGGGAGGCCTTTGCCCAGCAGTGAGAAAGTAAAGGTTAAAATAATAAATAATAGGTTGGGTGCAACATGTCTTCAACAAATTATATTAACGTCTTTCTGTACCTAATTTATTAGGAGCAGTACATTTCTTTTATTCCTACCTTCATATTTCCCTATAGATTGTCATTTTACTACCTAGTCTTACAAATACAAATCATTTATTTGCTTGAGTCCATCCATTCTTTGTTAGTTTTTCTACTCTTATCACATTCATGATGTGAGACCACTGATGATATATGGCTTTCAAATTTGGTCGCTTCCAATGGGCCTAATCAGAAGGCTGAAATTCACACAAAGTGGAAAGGGCTATGTTTGGAGTTCCCTTGCGTGATCGCATCAGAAATGAAGATATCTGCAGGAGAACCAATTTTCCCGACATAGCAATGGGCACATTGTTCGCAGAATAGATGGCTGATGGAACCGAAAGGTTCTGGATTGACAACCGCATAGCAGTACACGTTGGAAAGCCTCCCACAAGGTGTACCGATGACCTAGCGAGGGTCGCGGGAATTCTATGGCTGCGAGACACACAGGACTGTTCGTTGTGGCAACACTTGGGCCTCCCCTATGTGTAGCAGTATACGTCCTTCGGCTTTATGGTAACACCGAGATATTACAGAAAGATACCCAAGTTATTTTGGTTGAGTTTAAAATAACAAGATAAATATGTGCAGCATTTTAGTGGGTATGTATTTTTTGTTCATTCACCAGTTTGTTTTCATTTTTATCACACCTTTTTGTGTCCTAAATACTTTCGGATTTAGCTTAGTGATAAAGCAAAAAGGTGTCTTATCTATCACGTAAGTTGTGGCTGTTTATTGATGGTTTTGGTGTTTTATTTTACATCATTGAATGGTATCTGAAAAAGTGCTGTTGTGGATAATATATACCTACCACGATTTATTTGTCTCTGCATCACCCAAAGGTTGACTGGTAGAGAATGCCTTAAGGCATTAAGTCCGCCTTTGTACTCTTTTGTGCATGAAGAATAAAATAAATAAATATAGGAAACCTAATGAAAAATTATCACAGTTTCTACAAATGTAAGAGAAAGTCTAGTTCAAATAATTTACTTATGATTGGGTCTTTAAAACCACTTACATCCCTTCAACATTTCATGGAGGGTACCTGGGTTTCCTGGGTGAAAATAGATTAAGACTATTGTCAAGAGAAAAAGTAGCTCAATGGCAGGACTGTGGGATTCTTGCAACTGAAGGAACATGGGTTGTATTCAGTGAAAGCTTGACACTCCCTCTCGCTTGACAAGAAGAGAAGCAGACAAGTTATTTGCCGAAGGAACCACATAAAACAGCCACATTCATGTGCTTGTTAAATAAATCACTGAACAAAGACCAAGAAAACTAAAATCCATTAAATATCAAGCTTGGAAATCTGGCCATACAATCAGATTGAACAAACGAGGCCCCCATTCAGGGGTGTACTATGCCAAATCGAATACCAAATAATCGAATATCAATTGATCGACCACTATAAGTCGAACATCTAAATACTCGAACGTTCTTAATATCGAATGGTTAATAAATCGAACATTCAAAATATCGTACACTCAATACATCGAGTGTTCAAAATATCGAATGATTGTTTGATCGAGCGTTCAAGGCATCGCATATTCATTCTATCGAAATATCAATACACTGAATACTTTTTGTTTTTTTGCAAACCATTTTGTTTGGCAGAGCACACGAACTTGATTTTGAAATGTTGGCCTCATTTAGCTGAATAATTTGACTCCACTTAGGTCAAAATGTATGGCGTCAAATTCAACAAAATGGTTTGCAAAGTAATTATGGCCAAGATGCTGAGTTTGCTGTCAAGTTAAGACACATTATCGCACTTGCTTATTTACACCAAGATGAGATACCAGATGCTTTCGATAAATTGAGAGAAGAAGTGTTACCCGACGAGGCAAGTGATATCACCAACTGGTTTGGAAAATATTATGTTTGGGGAAATATTAATTCTCGTGAGACGGGAAATAATAAATTACTTATAGCACGCTCAGCACCGATGTTTCCACCTTCACTGTGGTCTGTATTTCAAAATAATACACTGGGTTTGCCTAGGACTCAAAATAACATTGAAGGATGGCACAGAAGATGGAACACGTTGCTTGATAAGCACAAAAGGGGTCTTTATGCTACCATAGAATTTTTAGTTAAGGAGCAAGCTATAACAAATAGGACAATTGAAAAGGCAAACGCGGGATTGGAAAGACCTACTCCACAAAAAAGAGGCAAAAGAGATGACAATGCGATTGAAAAAATATTAAACAGTAAAAACAACATGGATTTATTAGAGTTCCTCCGTGCAATCGCAATTCACACAAAATATTAAAATGTACCTGTAAAAGATAATAATTAAAGATTAAAATGTGATTTATTAGTAAATTTTGTGTTTTTCTTGTATTCTATATAAAAAGTATTCAGTGTATTGATATTTCGATAGAATGAATATGCGATGCCTTGAACGCTCGATCAAACAATCATTCGATATTTTGAACACTCGATGTATTGAGTGTACGATATTTTGAATGTTCGATTTATTAACCATTCGATATTAAGAACGTTCGAGTATTTAGATGTTCGACTTATAGTGGTCGATCAATTGATATTCGATTATTTGGTATTCGATTTGGCATAGTACACCCCCCATTCAGAGTATTAGAGCAAGTGATCGTCAATAGTTTGTCTATTGTGGCATTGTTATCTACGCAACTTCCTGTTATCAAGCGTAGGTGTTAGATTGTTTGTTTGCCACGGAGAAAGTTGATAAAATTCTGTCATAATAATATGGATGATGGGTATGTTGCGTTGATTTTTGTCAGCGGCTTTGATCGCGTGAAAATAGAGACTGACCAAAGCATCAATTTCGGCAAAATCTCGGCTAGGCTTGATCAAAACTAAGCGTCTTTGAGTTGACGATTGTGATAGATACCTACCTAAAAACTGATTTACTCTTTGGTTTATGTATGTTATATTTTATGTAACCATTGATTTATTCGATTATTTAGTATTTTATAAAAGTTATGACATTCTATAAAATGTTTATTTATTCCTTTGAGCTTTGTTGTCATATTTAATATCTCGCGCACACTGCCATTATACAGGGGTGTTCTAGGACTTTCTACTCGTACGAAAAGAGTATGGAACGTCACACTGGCAGCGATTATATGCATATCCGCGCAATGTGTGTTGAGCACACCTTTCGATAGTCATATTTATAATGGCGGTCAATTTCTGTAGCTAATCGGTGACTCTAGCCTCTTCTTCATATCTCTAGACTCTAGCGCAGCTCTAGATCTTTGTATCCTAATCCTTAGCCACTTCTACGGTCTCGTCATCCCTACTTCCCTACTAATATTATAAATGCGAAAGTAACTCTGTCTGTCTGTCTGTTACGCTTTCACGCAAAAACTACTGAACGGATTTAGATCAAATTTGGTAGGTAGGTAGAAGAGACACTAGAATAACACATAGGCTACCTATAATTCCACTGCTGAGCACGGGTCTCTGCCCGCGCAATATAAACTATAGTCCACGCGGGCGGAAAGCTAGTTGCTTATATTATTATGTCACTTAGCTGCATGTTTTGAGACACAGAGGACAATGTAGGGTTGTGAGATTATTTGAAAGTGTCTCTGAAATTCATTGAATAACAAAGGCTAACTGAAGGAACACAGGTGTAACATAAATCTGACACTCCGTTTCGCTTCACGCAGAGCGAGAGAAGTTATTTGATGAATTACCATCCAAGAGACCCTAGCATAACGGGTGGAGCATAGTTTGCGGGTCGGATCCACATCAATACTCACTGACGCATTTGGTGCTTATAGCAGAAAATGCTGTCTTCTATCATTATAATTT
Organism: Mythimna lalbum; assembly: GCA_949319445.1. Taxonomy (NCBI): domain Eukaryota; kingdom Metazoa; phylum Arthropoda; class Insecta; order Lepidoptera; family Noctuidae; genus Mythimna; species Mythimna lalbum. Next base: position 10,322,070 of record OX439371.1, on the reverse strand, counting down.
AGGTGTCTTCAAAGCTAGAGTGAATAGGCTCTTAATAAACTAGTGCGCATCACCATTTACGATTGCATCACTGGTTACTATCAGGGGGAATTGTAGTCAAGCACTAGTTTATATTATATTAAAAAGGAAATACCATCTAAGGCGTCTCAGTGTTTTGTGGTATCTTTTCTCATTAGGTACTCATAATATCATCATACATATCAAATCAAGACCAAGATACCGTTGTATGTCGTTTGAAAGACTTCAGTTCATTCCTAGAATCTATTTAAAAATATAAACAAAAATAGTCCACCGGCATCGGGAACAGGGACCAAGCTACCGGTAGGCAAGGCTCCCGAGATAGGAATCTCCTAACAATTCGCGCCGTGTCCACGAGTACTGCTTTCTGGATGAGGTTCTTGATCCAGCTGTCTAACGAAATTTATTTAGCTGATATTTTTCTCTACAGTTTGGTCTCGATTCTCTCTGTCCTTAAGGAAAATAAAGGCACTAGTGTAAGTGTTGACGTTTTACTGGGTTAATTGACTCACTGCAATAATTTATTAACATTTATAATATTCGCGGTTAATTCGTGAAATGTCATAGCACTCATGCCTTACGCAAGAACTGACATTTAATGGGGTCAATCGTAAACTGGGTTAAAAAGTTGGTTCATCAGGCCATGGTACCATTCACTCAAGTAACATCTTCATGATATCATCTTCCTTGACTTTATTATAATTTTTGTTATCATCTTCCTGCTCTTGTCTTATCTAATTTGAGGGCGCACACACCACTACACTCACTTTCGATTCCGACCTGTCACTCGCCGTCTTTCGAACGATTCAACAGCAGACAGCCTTCTGTTATGATTCACTTACGCAGCCAGAGGCCCCCTTATAGCTCCCCTTATGGCACCCTTTATAGCTCCATAACTTTCACAGTTCAGTTTAGGCCGTCAAATGGATCGCTTTAAGAGTTTGTGGTAGGGCCGCTGCACTCACTTAAATTCTTGATCGATTGATTACGGACTATAGTTAAGAAATTTCTGTACAACTTAGAAAAATATCTACTTACATTTCACGATAACTCATATCTCAAAATCATCGATTGACCGATTTACTAAAACGTTGAACTTCCGATCAAAGCCAGGTAGATAAACATTGAGAGCCCAATGTGACAAGTTTCAATTATCAAGTTCAAAGCAAATGTACACTGTTTGAGATGATCGGTAGCGGCGTAATGGCGTTTGTGTAAATACACCTTACACACCGGTGGGCTGGGGATTGTTAGAACGAGTTACCATGGCTGGAAGGAACACGGGTGTGGCTTAATCAGCAAAGAGTTCTTCTTCTTCTTCTCTTAGTGTTTATGGACTCTTTTTTTTCTGACCGGTATTTGGTATCCTGAACAGCTCTGTTATTGGCCTCGTATAACTTAAAGTGGTTGTTTTTTTTTTTGTCGGGAAAATCATCTTATGACAAAACCCGCTCTTGGGTGGAGCGGGAGATAGTGTCAGACTCTTACTGACTAAAAACTCCGCGCCGTTCCTTCTAGCCTTCATACCGGGGCACGAGCTCCCTTTCGGACAACCCTGTCCCCAGTAGGCTTCGACCCAGCTGGGCCCCTCCTGCTGCTGACAACTTCTTGAGGCGCGCGGGAACAGTGCGCGCCGTCGACGTCTTGGACTCGGTCCATTACCAGACGATCGGACAGCGAGCTACCCATGGCTCGCCATCCGCGAGCCCGCGTCTACGGTGGCCGGAAATCGGGATCGGAATCCCGGCGACGGTGGCGAGGGCGCCGTAGCCTGATGCGGTCGGCCTCCTCCTTTGTAAGCATTACTGCTTCGCAGAAGGAGGTGACCGCCTGCCATTCCTCCTCGCTCCGGACCGCATAGCTGGTGATGCATGTCATGTGCAGCAGGCCCACACTGGCATTGTGTTAGAGATGATTTGAAAAAGCCCCATATGGCCAGATTTTTTTTGCTAGTCTGGGTCCGCATTCAAAAGTTTGACACTGCATCTAGCTCCACCCTGAGTTGAAGTAAAAAAAAATAACGGTAATGGCTCCTCAATGCTCATTTCCATCCTGTTAAAAAACTTCATTTGTTGTACTTTGCGAAAGCTTGTCGGTTTCACAATGTCGTTCAAGTCTCGAAAAACATGTGGATAAGAATCTCTTATCACAAACACCCCTGCCGGGAAGTAAGGCAAAAGAAAGTGGATGTTGTATACCAACCTAACAGTTGGTGAACTCAAACTGAAACGATGTCCAGTCCAGCCGAGGATAAGGGATAAACTTCGAAGCCAACAAAGGATCCAAGGCCCAGTTAACAGTTACGCACTGCTTATACTGTATTTTATTTTTCTAGCCCTTACTATCCCACTGCTTGGCAAAGGCCTCTCCCAGGTCTTTCCAGGTTTCTTCTCAAATCAGTCATCGCGATACGCGTCCAGATCATCCCGCTACCTCTTTCTAGGCCAGCCTTGACGGCGCTTTCTTTATTATGCTGTATTTACAATGTATTAATCCTTTTATCTTCTTTTGCAGGTACTGAGAAGGAGAAAGGGCAGCTCGGTGTGGGGAAGTCATGTCTCTGCAACAGATTTGTGCGCACACACGCCGATGACTACAACGTCGATCACATATGCGTGTTAAGTCAGGTAAATATATAACATAGCTTGCTGAACCTTATTATGTTCCCATTGCAACTCACGGACCGTTCACGACTTTGCCCCTGTTAGCGGGAGCTAAGCGCGGGTCGGCGAGGGGTAAGAATAAAAGTATAGAAATGTTTGAAGCACGCACGGCCGCTTACCGATGCCGGCCCGCTCGCCGCGCCGCTTAGACCGAAGTCGTGGACAGGCCGTCAGGCCTCCCTAGGAGAGGGAATGGATAGTAATCCACCACGCAGGCCCAGTGCGGATTGGTGAATGTCACATGTCTTCGAATTTTTGGTTCTAGGACATGCCGGTTTCCTCACGAGGTTTTCCTACACCGTTTTGAGAGCAGTGGTAATGAAATAAATTACACAAAGTAATGCGCCTGGCAGTGTTTGAACCCGCGACCTACAACTCGTAAGTCGGAGCCATTACCATTCAGTCACCACTGCTCGAAGAAGCGAGTATTGACATATCATCTTAATATTTAAACGATCTGGCCAGTTTTAGTTGGCCATATCATAAGGTGATCAATTCTAAGATCCTGGCCTCGGCAGCTAGCTTACTACGGATTACAGAGTTTCATAAGAATAGGAGGCTAATTTTTAGGTACTGTTTTTACTGTTGTTACGTGCCGCGGTGCGGCTTAGTGCCTGTGCGAGTTTTAGTCAACCGGAAGACTGTGGTGACAGTATGGCCTTGAAGCCTTCATTGTTTCATAGCAGGAAGGGTGGTTTGCGTGTACGAGAATAGCTCATAACGTGATGAAAATATCGGCCTTTTTTTTTGGGTTAGCAAAAATCATCTAATGACAACCCCCGCTCTTGGGTGGAGCGAGAAATAGTGTCAGACTATTACTGACTAAAAACCCACCCCGTCCCTACTAGCCTTCATACCGGGGCACAAGCTCCCTTTCGGATAACCCTGGCCCAGTAGGCTTCGACCCAGCTGGGCCCCTCCTGCTGCTGACAACTTCTGGTACTATAGCCTGCTAGATAAAGCGTGCTGATTGCTTTGGTTGCCTTATACGAAGTCAAACCAAAGTACTTGTATCGTCACACTCATTTGATTGGCATAGCATAGCATAATCGGCTTTTTAATGTTTTCACTGCTAAGACTCAGGCCTCTTCTCTAGGAGAGGGAATGGGCCGTAATCTACCACGCGGGCCCAGTGCGGTTTGGTATCACTAGTAATTTAAATAGAGAAATATGGTGTTGCGCCACCGGTATATGGGGGAGATCCCATCCATACGCACAAAACGTTTTGGAAAAACATTTATTGTGCGTACAGCTAAGGATTGGAATTCCCTGTCGGAGTCGGTTCTTGATAGCTATAGCCTAGGGCTCTTTAAGTCAAGAGTGAATATGTTATTTCTAGGCTAGCGTGCTCCATCGTCGACCACATCATTGCTTACCATCAGGCGAGATAGCGGTCAAACGTGAGCCTATCAAATAATAATCATGAAAAAAAAAAAAACGTATAAACGTTCAAAGTTACAATGTCCATCATTTGAATAAGTCTAGTCTCTAAACCAAACAAACGATACCATTACCTTTTAAAACAAACCTGTCCCCTTACAAATATTCTGCCCTTGCGTGGGGTTATACCGACCCCTACGCATTGAAACTGGACACTTCAATGCACGATGACACAACTTAGTCAATTGGAAAATTGTAAAAAAAAAAACGGGCGTTTTAAAAATAGCCACTATACAAAGAGTATGTTAGCTGTGTGGCCAATTATATCGGTAAAGTCGGTCTTTATAACTTCAAAGCTTGTAAACGATTTCCAGTATTTAGTTCTATAGAGTGAGTGTCATTTGTCAATCTAAAAGAGAAAACTGGTCAAGAGCGAGTCAGACTCGCGCATGAAGGGTTTCGTACCGTCCGTAGAAAAAGAAATGGCAAAAAAAAAATCACGTCTGTTTTATGGGAGCCCCACTTAAATACTTTTTTTTTGCAACAGAAGTACATCATCTGTGAAAATTTGCAGGACGCACAGGATCGATCATTGTGGCGACACTTGGGGGAGGCCTATGTCCAACAGTCGACGTCTGTCGGCTGAAATGATGATGAAGTGAAAATTTCAACTGTCTAGCTATCACTGTTCATGAGATACAATCTGGTCACAGACAGACAGACGGACAGACAGCGGAGTCTCAGTAATAGGGTCCTGTTTTTACCCTCTGGGTGCGTAACTCTAATTAACTACGGACGCGATACTCATAAATTAATTTCGACCACATTCCAGCGCCATTTGTCGTAATAAAAACATTCGTTTTATATCTCTTATACCAAAGCGTGAAGGGAATTAGCCCTTTGTAATATTAGCTTTATTTGTCTCACTAATGTTATATAGATACTAGCTGCTCCCAGCGGCTTCGCCCGCGTGATAGCAGAAAATGATCCCAAGGGAACATACTTCCGGGATAAAAAGTATCCTATGTCCTATTCCAAGACATGGTCTATCTGTATACCAAGTTTTATCAAAATCGGTTTTGCCATTTAGGCGTGAAGACGTAACAAACAAACAAACTCACTTTCGCTTTTATAATATTAGTAAGGATATGCAAAAGTTTGTGAGTGGGTGTATGTTGGTTACTTATTTACGATCGAACATAGCATAGCATAGTGGGCCTTATAATGTTCCCACTGTTGGAATTCATGCCTCCTCTCTAGGAGAGGGAATTAGCCGTAATCCACCACGCAGGCCCAGTGCGGGACGTTGGCGGTCGCATCTTCGAATTTTTGGTACCAGGACATGCCGGTTTCCTCACGATGTTTTCCTTCACCGAGAATAGGTTACATTGTATGAAGATACCTGTCACCCGCACCATCCTATACCAACTATAGTGTACCATTGAATAATTCATAAATTGACGTTGGAAGTGTGACTAAAGAAAGTCATTACAAATTATGACAAAGATCTTGACGTCCGCAATTCTGAGTAGGAAGACGTCCATTGCTGAACATTTATTATTGTGTTCGCGAAGTTTTAAGTGACTGAATGAAGTGTCCATGGAGTTTCTGGCACATTCTTCGCCAAAGAGATCTTTTATTTTGATCTTGGTGGAGTGACAAGAAGTATCAGACTTTTACTGACTAAAGCTACTTGCGTTCCTTTACCCTAAGCGTTCTTGGCCCGCGGTAATTCTTTCGAAAAATTTCGCAACCCTGGGGCTATACCATGACTTATCAGGCGTGCGAGAGAGAAAGACCGATGGGTATATAGCTCCATCCCTTTTTACAGATTTGCAGTATTACCATGACGTTCAAAGTAAGATTGTTTCATTCTTATTCCAGGGTAGGTAAGAGACAGAGCCATACGGGTTGTCTAACGCCAACTCTTACCCACACTGAAATAAAATTAAAACAATCTTACTGTTTAGGTTGTCAATTAGATCGCATTAAGCTTGTGGTAGAACCACTGGTATCCATAGCGATGTACGCTTTGTAACATGCCGACTCCTTGCAATTTTTTAAATTGAAATAAAAGCTAAGGGTCTTTAAGTCAACAGTGAAAAGGTTACTTCTAGGCAAGCGTGCTCCATCGTCGGCCACATCATAGCTTACCATCAGGTGAGATAGTGGTTAAACGCGAGCATGGGCTCGAATCTACAAAAATACAAAACAAATAAGTCATGAGTGAACAGTTACTTCTAGGCAAGCGTGGTCCATCGTTGGCAACATCATCGCTTATCATCACGTGAGATGTGGTCAAACGCGAGCCTATCAATAGAAAAAAAACAGCTCTTACTCCGAGTTTCCTTTATTAAAATGCCTCATTAGTTCCCTAAATAAAGGTACAATATATAACTTTATACCTTGGAATAACTAATGGACGCGCGATCTTCACCGCACTAAAAACATGCAATGTTTACGTAGCCCTAAATAAATAAAACCTCTACAGTTATGGCTTCTCTCTTATTTACTAAGATATTCGTTTCTCTAGCTTTGCAATGAGGCTCTCGTAGTTTTTATTATTCGTTTATTTCAAGGACCCAGCTAGATAACAATCTAGCTATCTGTGTCTAGTTTTAGTGTTATTTTATTGGAATAAATAATTCCGGTTTCTGGGACTCTTATCGTGTCTGTGATCGGTAGTAAAAGCTGGCTTTCGTTTGAAATATCATCGATTGACGTTATAGGGCCCTAGCACATGTTATATAAGCATTGGCCAATTTTCATTTTATACAAACGATCTGACGACTGAAGTTTTATAGTGCGGGACACTTGTAATTAATGCTCTCATCATTTGCTTGGCCTTTTCTGGAATTTGAAAGTTGATAGTAATACCCCCTTGCCTCGGAAACCATAAAAAAACCGTTGGTCCTATGCCTGGTCTTTTCCCTATAGTATCAGATTGCTGTCCCATGGAACTATAAGAATAAAGTAATAAAAAGATTCGGGCTTGATCCTTACGAGGCCCGATGTCAAGGTGCTCATTGCATATCGTCCGCAAACCGCGCCTACGATTATTTCCGACGTCCGAGACGTCTCTTACGTCGGTGGCATGAGGATGTCCTCACTCCCCAGCCGCCGTCGCAAATCCTCACAGTTTCCTCCATCTCGCTGGTATTATTGTTTCCCTCTCAACTTTTTACTTGACTGGCCACGGCCAGACGCAAGAGGTCACTGCCGTCGATCGCCTCTATGAGGACACGGGCGGCAGTGGTCCGTCGTGGGGCAGACTTCCACCATATGCTCCATCGTATTGTCTAGGAGATCCGCACAATGGTGATACCGGAGCGACGAACGTCTGCCTGGACCACCAAGTTTACTTGATAGCCTTGCCACGGAGGACTCTCAGTATGTGATGGAAGGTCACCTATTCACGACTTCAGAAAGCGTAGCTCAACCTTCGGCCACCGAACCTTTAATACTCAGCCATAAGTCCTATAAATACTTACCCAAAATTATTCTCTCCACAGTCGGACTTCAGCGGCCGCGTGGTGAACAACGACCACTTTTTGTATTGGGGCAGCGTGCAGAAAGAGAACGATGACCAGGAATACAGGTTCGAGATTGTGGAGCAGACGGAATTTGTGGACGACGCCTGCTTCCAGCCGTTTAAAGGTGAGTTTTGCTGCTAGAACTGAGGACGAAAGACTGTATTTTATTTTATTTGTTGGTGAAAAAAAAAATACAAGAAATCCTCAAAAAAAGAAGATAAGAGCGCTGTGGTAATGTGGCCAGGCTCTAAGTTGTCGTGCTCTTATTAGGTCTCATTAAACTCTTGCCTGAGGAACTGGCCCGAAATGGCCGAAGACAGATCAGATTGTTGTGAAAAAGGGACAATGAGACTTGCCCAACAGAGGGACACAACGTGCTCATTAGATTAGTCAAGCTTTCTTAAAGGGATGCAACTCTACACACATTTTTACTGTGGTTTTCATACAACCGCTCTTACCCGATTATGACGTTATTACACATTTTTGATTAGATATTTTGGAAACACAGTATCTTGTGGATATTATCTAGGCTTCTATTGAAATCAATTTCTAATTTTTTGTAACACTAATCCAGTAAAAACGTCTGAAAATCTGCTATTTTGCATGAACGACACTTCATAATTTACTCAAAAATTAAAAAAGTCAAAAAAGTAAAACTATAGAAGCCTTGCAAATTTTATTAAAATTCAAAATGACAAAATTTTTTTTCAAAAACTTTTAAGGGTTTAAGAAAAACAGCTATTTCCTGGAACTGGTTTTGTAAAATATGCGAGTCAAACATGAAATTACCGAATACTAATAGAGTTTTCAGGCGTTATCTCTCTTTTTTGCGTTGCCTTTTCGTCAAACATCGCGTTGGATTGCGTTAGATGAAATAACAAGCTTTTAAACCATTTTCGATGTTGACGATAGGCGAGTGGAAAAGGACCCTCTTAATGAAGGTGCTCGTTCGGGAAGTACTGCCACCATCATAAATATCTATATTCTATCGCCAATAGTATTATTGCCAATTTACCGGTGTGGTGTCATGTACTAGTATAGATTATTTATTCATGAGAAATTCGAGCTTCGTTGAATGTCAGATTTGCGATGCATCCGTGATCCTCTGATTTTGATTACGTAAATTTTGTGTAATTTGATCCTCTTGTAGTAATTTTAGTAACGTGTGAATTTGGTATTTGTTCTCACAGTTTTGTTTTGTTGATAAGTAAATTGAGTCTGTAGGAAGATACAGGTATAATACAAGAATAATGCGGAAATACATAAGCATAATAAATATTTGGTCGTTCACACAAGTCATACAAGTTCTTGAATTTTTATTTTGTTAAACCTACAGCACTTATAAAATATCAGCTTATGTACTATTTGAACATTGATTCATATCTTATCATTAAAATCAAAAGCATTTATTTCAAATAGACTATTTACAAGCATTTTTGAATAGTCAAACGTCAGTTAGTCCAAAAAAAAAGTGAAGCTGAATTGCATATTCCAAAGCGTAGATCTCTATGGAGAAGAACATGCAAGAAACTCTTTCATCATCTTCCTGCCCTTGTCCCATATTACTTGGGGTTGGGTCTTACCTTTTTTCTTCCATTATGTCCTATCTCCCGTCACGCTATCACTAACTCCCTTTTCTTTCTCATCACTCCTCACTCTTTTTTTGTAACGCTTTTACCGACTCCCTTTTAATTATTTTTTTAGTTTGTTATCTTAAATTTAATCAGTTTCCCTCTAGCTATGGTAAGGCTATCAAACTTACCTCCAAATACCTAAAACAAATACCTTTTCTTGTTACAGTCGGCAAAACCGAAGCCTATGTGAAGAGATGTGTGGCCACAAAGCTTCAGTCAGCTGAGAAGCTCATGTACGTGTGTAAGAACCAGCTGGGCATAGAGAAGGAGTACGACCAGAGACTGATGCCGGACGGAAAGTTGTCTGTGGACGGGTTCCTGTGTGTCTATGATGTCAGTCTCGTGCCCGGACGGACTTGGGAGAAACAGGTGAGTTGGTCAATTAACCAAAAAATCGTCATTTCAGCCGAAGGACTTCCACTGTTGGCCTCCCCCAAGTGTCGCCACAAAGGTCTTGTGCGTCTCGCGTTCATCGGATTCTCGCCAAACTTAAGTGGCAGTGCAGGGCATATTGTTCGCAGAACATATGGCCATTAGGAGCGTACCGCTTTTGAGACAATATGCGGACGATTCAATGCCCTTCACACCGCCAGACAGAAAAAGATGGAGGAATATCATAAGATGAACCAGGGAGGTCTCGGGAGCATTGACTAATACGACGCAAGGAAGAGGATAGTTCCGGCTGTCCCTCTTTTTTGCTCACACGCATTTTTTTTCCGATGGGGAAAATCATCTTATGACAAAACACGCTCTTGGGTGGAGCGGGAGATAGTGTCAGACTCTTACTGACTAAAAATCCCACCCAGTTCCTTCTAGCCTTCATACCTGGGCTCGAGTTTCCTTTCGGATAACCCCGGTGGCCCCCGTAGGCTTCTGGGCCCCTCCTGTTGCTGACAATTCCTTGAGGCGCACGGGAACAGTGTGCGCCGTTGATGTTTTGGGCTAGGTCCGGACAGTTACCGGAAGATCGGACAGCGAGCTACCCATGGCTCGCCGTCCGCGAGCTCACGCTTGACATTTCATTACGTTGTAATTTTAATGAATGTAGAGCATACTGTCGCTATACATTATAACAGCTAGATCATTACCCAACCTTTGTTTCATTTCCAGAACGAAGTCCTAGCCGCAATTCTTCAGAACATCTTGAAGCTAAAGAAACCAGTAGTTCTGGTGACTTCGAAGAACGACGAGGCTTGCGAGCAAGGAGTGCGGGAGGCAGAGAGACTGGTACAGCGGAAGGAGTTCAAAGGCAGCATCCCGATAGTGGAGACGTCCAGTCATGATAACGTGAATGTGGATCATGCGTTCTTCTTGTTGGCGCAGATGATTGACAAGTCTAAGGCTAGGATTAAGGTAAGAAGGAAAAACATGATTTGGTTTACTTTGCAGTTTTAGTTATTTAATGAGGGAGAGGGAGGCCAAAGAAAAGATGGATGGGTTTTGTGAGGAGTGATATGAAAGAGTTGTGATAGTATGATGGGTCATCATAATCAGCATTTCAGCCGATATAAGTCCGCGTTGGATATAGGCCTCACCCAAGTGTCGCCACAATTAATATCCTGTGCGCCTCGCACCCATCGGTTTGATTGGTTTTTCAGTGTGACAGGACAGAATGAAAAAAAAAATGTGATGCATTGACCCAAAGTAATATGGGATAAGGGCAGGAAAAAAAAAGAGTGATCCAGGTTGTATCACCATAATGCGGACCGCCTTAAAGATACGGTGGAGGTGTGCGTTGCTTGGGCGGAGCACTGCCGTGTTATTGTGGAGGCGTGAGGCGGCGTGATCGTCCATGGTCGGAAGTGAGAGAAAATGGGGTACGGTTGCCTCCTCCTCGGTGTTTTAGGAGTAGTTAGCAGATAAACAGACAGACCCGAAAAGCTACTTTGTTTTATACTGGTGATAGCGACAAAAATAATTTGGTAAACTTAATTGTGTATTGAGAATTTTTAATTATGCATAGAAAGTTGGTTTCGTACAATTTGGAGCTTTGAAGTGAAAGTATGCATACCGTGTTTAAACTTTCTATGATGTCATAATGTGTCTCATCAATTAAAACAGAGAAACAATTACAAAGGTTAAGAATGACCTCTTTATCTCCAGTGACTTCTTTATGTGTTCATAATGTGAACAAAAGTTTGGCCGTATTCTACCCCCCCTCCCTTTAATTATCTCTGGAGGGTTTTAATAAGTGATATTGTTATTTAATATTATTATTATAATGTTAATAGGCTTTTGTAAAATTAATAATAATCTAGCTTTAGCCCGCGGCTTCACCCGCGTACATAAAATATAGCTTATGTCACTCAGGAATAAAGCAGCTTTCTATTGGTGAAAAAAATTTATCAATCGGACCAGTACTTCCTACAAACAAAAAACATAAAAACAAACTTTACCTCTTTATAATAATAACTAACTTTTGCCCGCGTGGCTTCGCTCCCGCTCTTCCCTACTCCACCCTATTATACCAAACTCTACCGTACTCTACCGTACTCTACCCTACTCTACCCTACTCTACCCTACTCTACCCTTCTCTACCCTACTTTACCGTACTCAACCCTACTCTACCCTACTCTACAGTATCCTATGTCCGTCACCTGGCTCTAACCTACCTACCCACCAACTTTCAGCCATATCGGTACAGCCATTCTTGAGTTATAAATAGTGTAACTAACACGACTTTCTTTTACATGTATAGATTATGATGTAGATAGTGTAATGATAAAACCGTATCTCTGGAATAGTCTCATGATCAACTTCCTACCATAAAACTCATTGTTTTCATAATTTGTATAATAATGAAGGTTTTTTTTTTCTCAGGTGGCAAACTATGCAGAGGCTTTACGAATAAGAAGAGAGACGCTAGACTTCGTAACTGAAGCCTTCACCCAGCTCATCAGAATGCATGTCCAGGATCATAAGTAAGTGACAGATACCTATAATTTGTGTTTTGCGCCGGTAAATTATTTATAGAAAGTATTTATTTTTGATAGCCTCGCGTTTGAGCACCATCTCACCTGATGGTAAGCTATGATGTGGTCGAAGATAACACGAACACACTTGCCTAGAAGTAACCTATTCACCCTTGACTTAAAGATCCCCAAGTTGTAGCTATCAGGAAATAGACTCCGGCAGGGAATTTTACGCACAATAAATGCTTTTTGCAAGTGGTTTTCGTCAGTTTATACTTGATGAGGCCGGTGTTTCCTAGCTGACTACCCTGAGAAGAACCACCGAAACAAATTCAGGGGTCAAAGTCTCTTTTAAAGTCCATACAACAAACATGTATTGTTCAAATCATATGAGAACCATTTTTTTTATGGTGGGGAAAATCATCCGATGACAACCCCCGCTCTTGGACGGAGCGGGAGATAGTGTCAGAGTCTTACTGACTAAAAACCCGTTCCTTCCAGCCTTCATACCGTGGCTCAAGCTCCCTTTCGGATAACCCTGGCCCCAGATATGAGAACCATGCAGATTAGTGTCTGAGATTGTCTTTTGAACAAAGAACCACACAGATTTGAGTGGACCTGTCCAGTCATTGCAAGCATTTGTCAGTATTCGTATAGCTCAACTTAGGACTACTAACAGTTCTCGCACAAGGGCTTCAAAAAAACGCCATTTGAAGCTTAATTTTGAGGCGGTCTTTTTCGTGACTCGTGTGCGGCGGTGCCGCCACAAAAAAAACGGCTTCAAGCTTCACCGGATACAAGATGTCGGTGTCGTGCGTTTCAGCTGTTTTTTTGCAGCCGCTTATAGCTTTTTTTGTGGCCGCTTCAAGCGTTTGTCTCTTTGTTTTTTATTTTGGCGTATTTTTGAGGCCCGTGTGCGGGGAGACAGTAAGGAGATCAACGAATGTAGTTCTACCCTTTTTACCATAGATTTTCGTGGGATAAAACAAGTGTTCAAATAAAATATTTTATTTTATCTGATTTAATAATTATGTTGTTTACAGAGAGATGTGGTCGGCAGCTAGCAAGAGGTTATGTCATTACCCGGAATGGATTAAGTTTGTGCAGCAGTTTGGAAATGATGGGACACAAGTAAGTTATCGTCTAATAATAATTTAAACACTACTGGTAAAAAAAAAAAACTGTAAAATGGTTTGATGAGATCTATACTTCTTTTAATTTAATCCATGTTTCACAGGTGGTATACCGTCGTCATATTCGAAGACTGAAAGAAGAGCGCGCAGCCAAGAAGCTTCGGAAGCAGCTGGCGAAGTTACCGCAAGTTCTGTCTAGGATGCAGCTACCCACTGAGGACTTGCAGGAGAAGTAAGTTGTTACAGCGTCGTAAAAGGGCCTGGGCCCTTTATTGTCTTTATCGGATTACTTCTCAGAACGCCCTTAGGGCTATATTTCACCGAGACACCATGGCGCTACCAACAAAATGTATACAGGTTTATAGATAGTTACTCACCTGGTGTCCGTTTGGTTGCGCAAACAATTTGGTGGCGCGACCAGCTCGGACGTGTGGCGACTCTGGTGTCTGTATGGTGTCCAGTTTGGTAGCTTCGTTCTATATTTTACCGGGATACCATGGCGGCGCAACTGGCCTCGCCGCCATGGTGTCCCGGTGAAATATAGCCCTTATGAACACCCGTAGACAACAGATACACGTAGGGATAACATAACCGAACTGTCGCTATACACTCTTCTTCTGGATAGACCGTATCCCATTTATGTAGTCTTCTTTTTACATTGTGCACGATTTTGTGCCATTTCGGTGTCGAGACGAGCTTCTTTTAACCCTTCAGATACCGTCAATTAGAGACACAATAGTAAGACAATAGATGCGCGGCCACCGGTGGTCGCTTGGGGATTCATGAATTAAGACTCTTTGGACTGTTGTGAACCAAGTGGAAGGTGGTCTTTCACGAGTGTGCTTCGTCTTAGGCAGTTCAAGGGCAAGCTTCACCATATGATTATCTGGACGTCTTTTTACGAGGCCATACCACCATAAACGCTTCTCTTTGACTTTATCGATTATAATCGATAAAGTCAAAGAGAAGCGTTTGTTTTTTAAGTTGCTTCGATAATTATCGAAGCTCCAAAAGAACTCATTACGGATTTTAACTCTTCGATCAATAATAGTACTAGATACACAATCCCATGCAAAAGTTCACTTCAAAACTGGCACCAATCGTATTTACCTAGTCCTAGTTGAAAAAAATGTGCATTAATGTAAATTCAACCTTAAATATAATAATTTAAAGTTATGTTCGCAAAGCCGTGCAAAAAAAAAACAATAAATTTTTACGACCGAAGCTCGCTGGTCAACATACAGCAAAAGAAATTCAACCTTACACGCATGATTTAAGGTCAGAATTACAAAGTGTCTGTGAATAGTCGATGTTTGTTACAACAGTTGGCGCGTTGTAGCAAACATTGGTCAAACAATCATAATATTTGCTAAGACTTATATTTACTATTTATAATTCAGTTTTTATGTTATCATAAAGACATATTGATATAAACTTACCGAAAAAAAGATATTCCTTCCAAAATCTTAGTGTTACGGTGATTATTTACACAATTTTTTAACGCGTATTGCGGCATTTTGACGTCTTAACGTTGGCTATGATTGGACCGTACTAATTTGAAATAAGAGCACAACAGTATTTGTGCTCTTATTTTTCTGGCCGTTTTTGAAGCGCTTATCGGGAATCTAGTACTTTTATTGATCGAAGTTTTAACTAGTAGTGTGACTCCCGCTGACGAGCGAAACATGCGCATTTCGGTGTGAGCAGTTTATTTAAGCGCTGCTGGTGGTGTTGTCGCTGTACAGTCATAGCCTAACAAATATTCGGTCACCATTGGTCGTTATTTTTTTTAAACAGTACCATCGCTCTTTAGACTTTTTGAAAAGGGATAGGTAAAGGTCAAAAACAATGTATCTAATTAGGTTCAGACGGTATGTTTTTTAACCACAGAAAAGATGACAGAGGTTAGAATGGCCTTGTGGGCGGGGCAGGCGTGCCTCAAAATATGATCATGATCATAATTCCAACCAATAGCAAACTAGCAATCTATGTGTGCGTGGTCTGCTAGTTGCGTAGTGCGTGTTCGTATTGGTTTATTGTCTGTAGTGGAGTTAAAGGGTGGGAGACAAGCGGCGAAACACGTTGTAGTACAAATTGGAAAGTATTTCCTTCCAAACTTCTTTCTTCTTTTTCTGTGTTTTTAACCACCATCTATATCAATTGCAGCGACTGGCCCATGGTAGTCCGTCAGCTGCGAACTCACCGCGACTTCTCAGTCTATTTCAGCGAGGGACGGCATCAGGACTCGGGCTCCGAGTCAGGGTCTGATCTGGACAGTCCCCTGGCCATAGACACCACGCTTCGTGTCGGCGAGAGGGCAAGATATCAGGTAACTAAATAACAAGAGATGCAAAACTAACACTTCCAAATTTGCAAGTAAAAATCATTTTCTTACACAGTTATTTTACGAATTTGTACTTCCATAATTATCAGTTTTTTTATAGGAATTTCCAAAGAAACCGGTTTTGCGTGATAGTAGAAAATTATTCCAACAAAAACATACTCCCGGTATAAATCCTATCCTATCCTATGTGCTTCTCCAGGACATGGTCTACCCGTGTACCAAGTTTTGTAATCCGTTCAGTTTTCTTTTACTGTTTGAAAGAAAGAAAGAAATAAAGAAAGAAAGAAAGAAAGAAAGAAGAAAGAAAGAAAGAAAGAAAGAAAGAAAATGCGTTTATTTTTTACTTTGTTTTATTTTAAGGTGTACCTATTTTTGTAATGCTAACAAAAATAGGTACACCTTAAAATAAAACAAATGGTACATTGAGTAATGCCAAAAAGGCCTCAGCTCAGCATAATGCCAAGTAGTAACACAAGACCACCACTTGACGCTGATTTTCAGCTGCAGCCCTAGGGTGCCATATGTTTAAACATTGTTAGCCTTGCGCTTGATCATAATTTCTCTTTATAGAAAAATAGCGTGATAAAAGTGTATGTTTGAGTGCGTGGATTAATGTCATAATGTGATGATAAAGGAGCACGTGTAGCTTAGCTGAGCACGCTATGCGGTTCACAGGTCACTTGACATAGGGCAAAATACTACGATAACTCTACCTGAGTTAACGTGGGATCGTAAGTCACTCCAGCTCGTTCTTGGCCGTACTTGAGGAGCCAGGGTGAATCGACGCACAAAATCAAGTGTTCATCTTCTGTTTCATTCTCCATCAATTTAGATTTCGCGTCACCATAATTTAAAATTTATCTATTACTAGCGCCATCATGCCAGCTACATATGGGTGTTAAAAATCTTCAAAATTCTCGGGATTTTTCAACTTTGTTAGAGGTTGTAATAGCCTGTGGTAAAACACCGCTAAGCAAATGCCATTTTGTAGCCAATCAGCTGTTCAAGGGCTTGGAATGTATTTATTCAGTTTTTCAAAATTGAATATGTTTTGTGGTATTTTGAAAAAATAACGGATTAAAAGTGTTATCTCACCAATGTTTTAGTGTCTGTTCTTGTGTTTGATATCCGTGATCACTATCCACTTACATTGTAGGTTATGTTTACAAATTCTCACGACTACTAAGTATCGCACCTTTAGAATTATAGGGACCTAATTCAAAAAACCATGATCAATCTTTATCAAAATCGATTAATTTATTTTCTCATAATACATGTAGACTAGGGATGTAACGGAGGTAGTTTTATCGGAACCGAAGTCGGAGTCGGAGTTTTTAAATTTGATTTATCGGAATCGGAATCGGAGTCGGAATCGGAGTCGGAGGCAGGGTCAGAAGTGGTGGCATGAGAAAGAATTTTTATTTACGTACAAATAAAACATTCTTTAATCAATATTTTTTTTAATTATAAAATAAAACACAAACAATGAAAAAAAATTAGCATATTAATTCCAAATAAACAAGAACACACATTATATTAAATCTATGAACCTGTTCATAAAAGTCGACACAGGCCGCCGTCGCCGCTATGTTATGCTTCGACCTCCGATTAAAACCTCCGATTTAAAAGTGTCGGAGCCGAAGTCGGAACCGAAGGTATAATAATAATCGGAAGTTCCGACTTAACGGAACCGGAGTCGAAGCTCCGTAACATCCCTGATGTAGACAACTAAGTTAAGAAACAAATTCAACTATTATTGGTATAAGTTGTATGAAATTTCATTGTAATAACCTTCATTTACAAAAAAAACTTACGTGTATAAAACTTTATTTAACGTTTCCCAAAAATTTACATTTTTGGAATAGGTCAGTATAATTCTAAGGGTGCGGTATGTTTTTTACACTTTTTAAAAACTTTTGGAAATTAAATTAATGATTAACAATTTCACCTGTCTGTTTACGTTCGTGCAAGAGATAACACTTAATTAAGCATGTATTAAATACTTAAACTTTCCTCATGAATCACTCTATTAGTGAAAACGGCATGACAATCTTTTCAGTAGTTTTTTAGTGCAGTGTGGAAGTGAAGCAGTATGGAAAAAAGGCATATGGCGCCGACCGCAAACAAATGATAGTATGACAAAAGAATGATGACGCTCCGTTATTTGACTTGTAGTCTTATTTGCAGACCCTGGGTCAGTCGCAGAAGATCCCTTACGAAATACTCGAGTCCAACGAAGCGGCTGCAGTCTTCAAGACGTTCTTACATGAAGCCCAGGAGGAACATAGGAATTATGAGTAAGTATTTTTTATATACGACCAGTGCGTGTTGCCAGTGATGACTTATGGCTCCGAAACGTGGTCACTTACAATAGGCCTTATAAGACTCAAAGTCACCCAAAGGGCGATGGAACGGGCTATGCTCGGAGGTTCCTTGCATGATCACACCTGAAATGAAGATATCCGTTGTAGAACCAAGGTTACCGACATAGCTCGAAGAATCGCCAAACTTAAGAAGCAATGGGCAGGGCACATTGCACGCAGAACAGATGGTCGATGAGGATGAAAGGTACTGAAGTGGCAACCACGTACCGGAAGACGCAGCGTTGAAAGGCCTCTAAAAAGGTGGACCGATGACCTGGTCAGGGTCGCGGGAATCCGATGGATGCGTGACGCACAGGACCGGTCGTTGTGGCGACGCTTGGGGGAGGCCTATATCCAACAGTGGACGTCTTTCGGCTGATATGATGATGATTTTTTATACCAGCAGCTTGTTCTCAAGACACCTTTTTGTACAAAAATTCTCTCATTTTTCTCTCTTTTTTATTGTTGATAGGTTTGTGCTTGACCGCTATCTCACCTGATGGAAAGCGACGATGCGGTTTTTTATTTATGTTTTACACTAACAATTATCCCTGAACCGTGAGTGCAATCACAAACATGAAAACTAATATACACAAGACACTCAGATCCGCAACAACTCTCTGTAGATCATACAAATATTTTTCCGTGTGGAATATACAGACTTACACGCAGCGCATCAGCCCATTGCTCAACCACTTTGCTAACCGTGTCCTCAAATTCGTCTTACAAGAATAAGTGTGGATGTTGAAGAAACTTGGCCATTGCCGTGCTGAAACCCAGTATTCCTTGGGCGGAGCGGGAGATAGTGTCAGACTCTTTCTGACTTAAAAACCCACCCTGTTCCTTCTTGCCTTTTATACGGGCCCGAGCCTTACTTTCGGAAATAGATCTTAGCCCCAGTAGGCTTCGACCCAGCTGGGCCCCTACGGACTGGTGGCCTAGTGACAACGGCTCCGACTTAAGTGTTATACGTCGTTAAACCGTTATACCACAAAATATATAGGTACAGAAGTCAATCTACATGCTGTGCGCGCTCTCACAACGCACACTTCGACACCGCTCACGGACACGATATCTCCTCGCCCTTGGTACGCTCGTTGAACAGTTCCGGCCCAAACGTTCACTAGTGTGCGTCCACCGAGCGTAGGTATAAAAAGTGAAGTACATACATGAGATTGTCTTTTGTACCCATCTATTTTGTGGTTATACCTAGACAGGCGCTTTACATTGTGTAAATTGCTTCGTCACCACAGCTCTCAAAACGTTGAAAGAAAACATCTTGCGGAAAGCATCGTGCGATGTGAGTGCGTGAGCGACGATGGTTCGACGATGGAGCACGCTTGCCTAGAATTAACCCATTCAATTTTAAAGTTTTCTGGGTGGTGGATTAGTGCCGAAGTCCTCGCATAGAGAGGAGGCTCGAGTTCCATCGGTGGGAATATTATAAGGCTCATTATGATCATCTATCTGCTTTTATTCCCGTATCTTCCCTTCCTCTACTTGAATCTTCTAACAAAACCTCCACTTTCAGATGGTGCCAGCAATTCAAGCGACTTCTAGAAGAGACCGGCTACGTGACCCCAGGCAAGCAGTTGTCGGAAGTGCGGGTGCTACTGATGGGACGCGAGTGCTACGAGGCGCTGTCGGACGAGCAGCAGCAGCGGGTCTACGACCAGCACCAGCGGCAGATACAGCGCCGCGCCAAGGACAACTTCCAAGTGAGTTGGTGACACCAGCTTCTGTCATGATAGCTTTTCACTCTCGTCGAGGTAAGACGAGCTTCTGCCAGCGGCCATGGCTGCGTGAATGTTGCGGACGTGAAATCAAAGTCAAAGGCAAATAAGAAGTAGCCTATGTCTACCTTAGAGTTCAAGCTTCCTCCTTACTAAATACCATCGCAATCGGTTCAGTAGTTTAATCGTGAAAGCATAACAGACAGACACAATTACTTTCACATTTATAATATTAGCAAGGATTGTGATACCATTTTACAACTGGTTGCAAATACTTATAAATTCTACAAAATATACCATACTGTTGACAGGAACTACTACTGGAGCATGCGGATTTATTCTACCACTTCAAAAGCATATCGCCGACGGGGACGATCACTCAGGAGGACATCAAAGAGATCACTGACGTACTTCAGGATGATTTCAGGTGAATTTATTAGAAGATAGTCAATTAGAAATTAGTTGAGGTTGTAGGAATCTACCAGATGCCAGAAGAACAGGATTATTTGTGATGATGATGGAATGGGGATAGTTTTCCTCCTGACAAACTTAAAGCGGTTATTTCTAGTAAACCATTTAAAGGCAGTTTGAAATTTTTTTTTTGTTATTGTATCAAAAAAATAGTGACTCATCAGTAACTGCACTGATGAGTCACTATTTTCGTAAAGCGAATAGACTATAGTAGAGAATCTCATAAAATACTGACGATTAAATTAAATACAAAAGATCCCCTATTTAAAATTATCTTTTGTATCTTTTAAAAGTTCAGTAAAATAACACACACCACACTCACTTCACATATAACAGTTTACAATTCCGTATTTCATTGCTTCAATAAGTCACTACAAATAACTTGTTTTTTTTCTTTCACAGATACAAGATGCTAGACCGCATGGAGCAAGACAGGAAGTTAATGTTATTCCAACACCTTGGTTTTGTACACTGTCCCATGCGCGAACACTGTCCTGCTGGCTCTAACTGTCTAGATGCCACGCTGCCAGTCATACTGAACACTAGAGTAGGGTAAGTAATTTTTTTTTGAGGTAGTTATTCAGAGAGGTATTTTTAGAATTTTACTGACTAAAACCACGCCGCCGGTGGTATTTTTTTCGAGCAATCCAGTAGCCAGATTTAGTATATACTAGCTTACCGAACTTCGTACCGCCTAAGGTCAATGAATGTAGTATTTCTTTCGATATACACACCCATTTTTTTAGTTTTTTACGATAGTTCAGACCGCGCACACCAGAATCCCGGAATTCCCAAATTACGCGACGCGTGATCCGATCCGGCTCGAAGGACCAAAAAACATGTCGAGGGACGTAGCGAGGTGTTTGATGTTTATCAAGAGAAAGAAATGTTTACGTAAACCACTGTTTATTAGTTCTCACCTAAAATGTTCTTAATGTTAATCTAAGCTAAAAATATCAATGAAATGTTTAAATGTTATGAATACACTCAGCTGTCGCGGTAGACGAAAGTGCACTGACTACGTTGTAAAACCTATTCAATTAGGACGGCGAGTCACGCCGATATTGCTGAGTAAGATGTTTGGGAAAACACCGAACAGTTACACACAATTTTAATGAATAAAAGTTATCTACGTCAATTTCGTACATTGTACGTGATGTATGTACAACTAAAAACTTATATAGAGTTATTATATGTATCCATTATTACATTATTAATAATGGAACTGAAGCGGATTATATCCCAGAACAATCTTCTGATATACTATTTTCTAGGATTTTCAGGACATCGACAATACACCATTAAACTCTTGATGTCCTTTCAATACATTAGAAACTGTCTTAAACGTAGATTATTTGTAAAAGAATAGAGTGCATTTTTGTTCGCTCACATACTGGTGCACTTGAGACTAGCTACCGTGATTGATATTCAGAATTAATAATAATGGCAGTTTGTTCAACAGGTCATTGACATCGACAGGAGAGTCCCAGTGTCACGCGGGCCCCCCGGCGGCCCCCTGGGCACTTACTACAGACTCGAACCAGATCAACGTCATCATACTAGGTGTAAGTATTTTAACTTATAATATATCTTTACCTTTTTACGATCCTTAAGGCGGTGCATCATGACTCACATTTTCATTGTTTTCCATACAACCGCTCATAACTGATTAAGTGATTATGACGTTATTACACATTTTTCATTAGATATTTTGGAAACACAGTATCTTGTGGATATTATCTAGGTTTCTAAGGAAACCAGTTTCTAAATTTGTGTAAAACTAATCCAGTAACAACCTCTGAAAATGTCCTATTTTGTATGAAATTTGACACTTCATAATTTGCCTAAAAATTAAAAAAGTCAAAAAAGTAATCCTCTAGAGACCTTGCAAATTTTATTAAGATTCTAAATGACTACAACTTTTTCCAAAAACTTTTAAGGGTTTAAAAAGAACAGCTATTTCCTGGAGCAAGTTTTGTGAAATTTTCGAGTAAATCTCGGAATTACCGAATACTAACAGAGTTTTCAGGCGTTATGTCTCTTTTTGCGTTGGCTTTTCGTCAAACATCGCGTTGGATTGCATTAAATGAAGTAACAAGCTTTTAAACCATTTTCGATGTTTACGATAGGCGAGTGGAAAAAGACCCTCTTAGCCAGTCTGCAAAGACTAAGGGTCTTTGCAGACTGGCTAACTAGGCTAAGCTAAGACCTCATGAATCGGTCTTCAGCCGCGTTCGTTGTGGTCCAATCCTAGTAACAGGAACATTATTAAACTGATTGCGTTTTGTTCTTCCATGGGTATCCCAACGTTCATACTTCTTAATTATTCTCTTTAACACTATTGAAAGAGAAGGATTTTTAATGTGTCATACTTTGTACCAAACTAAAAGTCTGCATATCTACAACGCAACCTAGCGTATTCGAAGGAGATTAATTGATTTCGGAAATTATTTTAACATGGTGCGGAGAACCATACTGTCTTTTTTCCTATTTTAGATGACATTATCATCTACACCCCGCTTTCGCTAATAGCTGGACGCATCCTCTCATATCTCGTGCCATTCCGTTTACTGCTGTTTTACTCCTATTCGGATTCTGCCCACATTGGAAACAATTCGTTTGCTTATCACACGTCTTTTGCGGGAAGACTGCAGCAGGCAAATTGTTTCAATACAACGATTTTCGCTATACAAAAGACGAAGCGAACCGCTTAGTCTGGACCTTAGAGGTTTCTACAAAGTAAGGTATACTCGCCACACGTCGGCTTGTCTGATGGTAGAAAAGAGATGGCGAAATCAGTTCATATAATTCTTTGCACACTCTTCAAAATGCATCAGGGTGCACAGGTAAAATACCGAAAGGCTGGCTACCCTATGCCTGTGTTCCAGGCTTCGTAGAATGGACATAACTAAATCTGGATCACCAATTAGCCTCTTCGCACTCCATTGCACTGAGTCCAAAGCTGCTAGATGGCATTTTGCAGCACCAGCCCGTTCTGTATTACTCCACACTATCGAGCCTGAGCTTTGTATAACATTAGAAGCTATCGCCGTCGTGTACCGTCGGACCTTTGCAAGGTCGCGTTTTCCACCTTGGCTTTCCTCACAGCTTGACAGACTTTCAGAAGAGAAGCAGACCTACTGCTAAGGCAAAGACACGAAGAAATTCCGCATATCATCCCAATCTGCTGACTTGTTACGCCACATTCGGCGTTCACGGCGTGAGTCGCAGTCGAGTGAGATGCAGCACGATACAGACTTCGTCAGACAGTGATCTGAAGTTCCAAGGGGTGGACTTTAGACCCTGTTACGTATACTTTTAAACTTGAATTTAGATAATTTAAAGACTGCTGGTTATTCTTATGGTTTTTTTATTTTATCAGGTGGAAGGCATAGCGGGTGAGTTCGGCAAGCGTCTCCTGGCCGGCTGCGACTCGGAGCGGCGCGTGGGCGTGGCGGGCCACAGCTGGCGCGTGGAGCAGCGCGTGCGGACCGACGACTTCAGCGCCGACACCACAAGTATAGACGACTTCGCGCCTAACGGTAAAGCTTTGGCCTACACTCCACGGACGCGTAGCTTTATATACGCGTACTCATCATATACGTTTGCTGTACACCTGCGTCAAATTAATATAGAAAGCTATGAAACTCTGTCGATAAAGCGGCCAGGGTCCTACCGTCGCATCGATAGACTTTTCATTCAACTGGGGCAACTTCCGAGCGAAATTCGGAACGAAATAAGCTCATCCCGACTGTGCAGACGCAGCGTGGTCGCAGCCTAACACATGGTGGACCAAAGACCTGGTGAGATCCGCGACACGTACAGGACCAGTCGCTGTGGCGACGCTTGGAGAGGCCTAAGTCCAGTAGTGAACGTCTTTCGGCTGAAATATGAAGATGTAATTTACGTTAGTTTCGAGTTAACATTGCAGATTTATATTTTATTTTTATAGAGGACTTTCAGCCAGACATAAAAATCTGTCAGTTAAGGACGCGTTTACGATTTGACGCGCATCAATTTTAGGTATAGAGTCTTACTACTACACGTGCACGGCTCACACACACAGCGAAATGCGCGAAGCGGCGAAATTATGAGTAACTTGACACGACTTGATACTTGACCTTACTTTTATTTAATTTTTGCCATGTTTTTTTTTTAAGTTTACTTTAATTATTTTTCAAAAAGTTCGTAACGTGAAATGGTAACAAAATTTTTACCTCGAGTGGTTTTCCACCCTTAAGAAATTTCACAAGTGTTTTGCCACTCTAAAAAAAAAAATCAGTTGATCGGACTGGAAGTACAGAAAAGTGATCCGATCGATTTCCATTCTGATCAACCAGTTGATCGGTTTAGTTGATCGGATAGGAAGTGCAGAAGGTGATCCGATCGAGTTCCATTCTGATCAACCAGTTGATCGGTTTAGTTGATCGGATAGGAAGTACTGATTTACTTAATTTCATTGGACAGTGATTGACTGGTAAGCAAGTACTTGCTAAAGTACCTATGTATTTTCGATTTGCGCGACAAGCTTTTTGAAAACAAATAATTAAAAACATAAGCTTATTTTATCTGCTGTATTTAGTATTTTTAACCGACTTAAAAAAAGGAGGATATTCTCAATTCGGATGTTTATATTTATATATTTTTTTATGTAAGAGGTAGGTATGTTAGGGCATAACTCCGTCATAATATAGACGGATTTGCAAAATTCTTTTTTGTTCGAAAGAGGTTTATTCCGAAATAGTCCCTTGTAAAGATCAGACGGGCAATTCTCGTAATTTTAAGAACGTTCACAGTCTAATCTGTCTCAATCTGTCAAAAATACCTCTAATTTCCCTACATTTTGAAAATTGTTTGACATTTGTTTGTTGCCGAGATGAGACTGCGAATAGATTTTGAATGTTTTTAATTACGAGAATTGGCCTTCTGATGATGTCGGAGAGTTGTGGGATTGGAGAGTTTCAGAGACAGACAACGGAACTCTTCAATAAATGCCAGCAAATCAACCGCAATTGCTGCTTTCGCATATTATGTATGCATTGTTTGCGTAATCACACAGTATAAGATCATGTCTGTACCCTCTAAAGGGGTACGCAGATGTGTTCAGTATACCACGGCACACCGTCATTTATCTCAAAGTTGTTATTGGGGTACCTTTAATCTTGCAAGTAAATTCGGGCAACCTTTTTTGTTTATGAATTGATTTGATTAACCGACTTAATTTAGATTAAATATTTTTTTTTTTATGTAGGTATGTTTAGATGGATTTGCAAAATTCTGTCATTTTTTAATGGATAAGCTATGCATGCCCCAGGGGTAGTACAATATAAATTTTATGAACTTTGCTTGGCCTACCCAAGCAAAGTTCATAGAGTTCATAAAATTTTGAAATTGATGATGTTTAATTTCCTGTCACTGTTATTCACATAGCAAGTAAAAAGTTTTAGGTACCTATATAATTTTGTTTTAGTATCCAATGGTTCTCGAAAACTAGAAAGAAAATACGTTTATTTGGCACATACATATAATACTGATAAGTACTTACAATTACTTTCAAGGTTAGGATTAGGTTCCAAACATTATTAATTGCTTCATAAAAAAAGTCGTTGGCATGACAACAAGAACAACTCAATAGATATTGTTTATCTGACAAATTGGAATGGATTGCCATCCTAAGTGTGTTACGTAATTAGGATGCCGTACGAAGCCGGGTCAGGAGCTAGTAAATGATAAAAGAAATGAATAAAACTTACGAAAGACATAAAAAAATATCAATTTTTATTTTTCATTATATTATTATGACAATGACAATTATATTATTATGATGAATATTCTCGTAGTTCCATATTCCTTTTGAATCTCGTCTTAGGCCTTGGCATCTAAAACAAAAATTGTGTTATAAAAGGTATAAACTATACACACTCTTATCAGCTAGCTCTACTCGTCTATTAGTTTCAATAGCAGCCTCCAGGTC
The DNA here is from genome assembly GCA_949319445.1 of Mythimna lalbum. NCBI lineage: Eukaryota > Metazoa > Arthropoda > Insecta > Lepidoptera > Noctuidae > Mythimna > Mythimna lalbum. The sequence continues at coordinate 10,295,912 of OX439371.1, read as the reverse complement.
CTGGACCTGCAGGTCTCTCCATCAAGTCCGGAGGTAAGGTCTCAACATAACTAACAAAACGAGCCCAAACTCGGCACACCTAGCTCTACTGGTATACTAGTTCCAGTAGCAGTCTTCGAAGTACACCTGCAGGTCTCTCCATCAAGTCCGGAGGTAAGGTCTCAACATAACTAACAAAACGAGCCCAATAAACTCGAGACACTCACACACCTAATTCTACTCGTCTATTAGTTCCAGTAGCAGTCTTCGAAGTACACCAGCAGGTCTCTCCATCAAGTCCGGAGGTAAGGTCTCAACATAACTAACAAAACGAGCCCAAACTCGACACACCTAGGTCTACTCGTCTATTAGTTCCAGTAGCAGTCTTCGAAGTACACCTGCAGGTATCTCCATCAAGTCCGGAGGTAAGGTCTCAACATAACTAACAAAACGAGCCCAAACTCGGCACACCTAGCTCTACTGGTATAATAGTTCCAGTAGCAGTCTACGAAGTACACCTGCAGGTTTCTCCATCAAGTCCGGAGGTAAGGTCTCAACATAACTAACAAAACGAGCCCAAACTCGGCACACCTAGCTCTACTGGTATAATAGTACCAGTAGCAGTCTTCGAAGTACACCTGCAGGTCTCTCCATCAATTCCGGAGGTAAGGTCTCAACATAACTAACAAAACGAGCCCAAACTCGACATACCTAGCTCTACTTGTCTATTAGTTCCAGTAGCAGTCTTCGAAGAACACCTGCAAGTATCGCCATCAAGTCCGGAGGTAAGGTCTCAACATAACTAACAAAACGAGCCCAAACTCGGCACACCTAGCTCTACTGGTATACTAGTTCCAGTAGCAGTCTTCAAAGTACACCTGCAGGTCTCTCCATCAAGTCCGGAGGTAAGGTCTCAACATAACTAACAAAACGAGCCTAAACTCGACACACTCAGCTCTACTTGTCTATTAGTTCCAGTAGCAGTCTTCGAAGTACACCTGCAGGTCTCTCCATCAAGTCCGGAGGTAAGGTCTCAACATTACTAACAAAACAAGCCCAAACTCGACACACCTAGCTCTACTCGTCTATTAGTTCCAGTAGCAGTCTTCGAAGTACACCTGCAGGTCTCTCCATCAAGTCCGGAGGTAAGGTCTCAACATTACTAACAAAACGAGCCCAAACTCGGCACACCTAGCTCTACTGGTATACTAGTTCCAGTAGCAGTCTTCGAAGTACACCTGCAGGTCTCTCCATCAAGTCCGGAGGTAAGGTCTCAACATAACTAACAAAACAAGCCCAATAAACTCGAGACACTCACACACCTAACTCTACTCGTCTATTAGTTCCAGTAGCAGTCTTCGAAGTACACCTGCAGGTTTCTCCATCAATTCCGGAGGTAAGGTCTCAACATAACTAACAAAACGAACCCAAACTCGACACACCCAGCTCTACTCGTCTATTAGTTTCAGTAACGGTCTTCGGAGTACACCTGCAGGTCTCTCCATCAAGTCCGGAGGTAAGGTCTCAACATAACTAACAAAACGAGCCCAAACTCGACACACCTAGGTCTACTCGTCTATTAGTTCCAGTAGCAGTCTTCGAAGTACACCTGCAGGTATCTCCATCAAGTCCGGAGGTAAGGTCTCAACATAACTAACAAAACGAGCCCAAACTCGGCACACCTAGCTCTACTGGTATAATAGTTCCAGTAGCAGTCTTCGAAGTACACCTGCAGGTTTCTCCATCAAGTCCGGAGGTAAGGTCTCAACATAACTAACAAAACGAGCCCAAACTCGGCACACCTAGCTCTACTGGTATACTAGTTCCAGTAGCAGTCTTCAAAGTACACCTGCAGGTCTCTCCATCAAGTCCGGTGGTAAGGTCTCAACATTACTAACAAAACGAGCCTAAACTCGACACACTCAGCTCTACTCGTCTATTAGTTCCAGTAGCAGTCTTCGAAGTACACCTGCAGGTCTCTCCATCAAGTCCGGAGGTAAGGTCTCAACATTACTAACAAAACAAGCCCAAACTCGACACACCTAGCTCTACTCGTCTATTAGTTCTAGTAGCAGTCTTCGAAGTACACCTGCAGGTCTCTCCATCAAGTCCGGTGGTAAGGTCTCAACATTACTAACAAAACGAGCCTAAACTCGACACACTCAGCTCTACTCGTCTATTAGTTCCAGTAGCAGTCTTCGAAGTAGTCCTGAAGGTCTCCCCATCAAGTCCGGAGGTAAGGTCTCAACATAACTAACAAAACGAGCCCAAACTCGGCACACCTAGCTCTACTCGTATAATAGTTCCAGTAGCAGTCTTCGAAGTACACCTGCAGGTCTCTCCATCAAGTCCGGTGGTAAGGTCTCAACATAACTAACAAAACGAGCCCAAAGTCGGCATACCTAGCTCTACTCGTCTATTAGTTCCAGTAGCAGTCTTCGAAGTACACCTGCAGGTCTCTCCATCAAGTCCGGAGGTAAGGTCTCAACATAACTAACAAAACGAGCCCAAACTCGGCACACCCAGCTCTTCTGGTACATTAGTTCCAGTAGCAGTCTTCGAAGTACATTTCAGGTCACTCCATCAAGTCCGAAACTAAATATGAAATTTATAAGTACATATAAGAAACTGTGAATAAAATCTTACCTTGGTTGTCCGTAGTCCGTGCAGAATGCGTGAAGGATCAAGTATGTTAGGTCAAATATTTTGTATTCGTACAGCGATCTTTTCCAATACGAGGAGCTGCTTGCAAGCGTCACAGTGTCCACTCACGACGGCGGCCGAGCGCAGACTAATATTTCATTACAAATTTTTGTGCAATAAAGCAAGACAGTGACCAGTAAAATAACCCTTATTTCAATCCAATAAGAATCACGTGTTACCGCTAAATATGCGAAAAAATAAGACTCAATTTTATTTTTTTTCTGAGCGTATTGTAACATTTTGATAGTTTTATTTGCTACCTTTTTGAGTTGAACATGTCTACTTACATAAAATATTTTTAAATACATAAATTTATGTTATTAAATAAAAGAAAAATGTCCCTAAAGTCAGTACGATGTCGTCGAATTTGTGTGAAGAGGTAACGGAAATTATTTTTTACAATATTATAAACCAAAATTTTCGAATAAAAAATTGCTACCATTTGAAGATTAAGGAGTAATCTATCTGTGGTAATTATTAGTTACTTTTAGTTTTGTACCATTTTGCCGCAAAATGCACCGAAAAACTCCTTATTTTTTTCGGAGTCGTAAACGCGTCCTTAAAGTGTTCATCCACTATAACTGACAGATTTTTATGTGATGCTGCCACGCACTGAATTGATTGAAATCATAGCAAAAATTACCCACAACATACCCTAGGTCAATTGTAAGCACAAATTATGGTCTATGACAAATTATTGTCCGCTTCAATATGTTTGTTTTTGTTCCAGGTTATTTCTGCGTTTACCAAGATCAGGAGTCCTTCGAGTACATCAGAGGATGTGCCGAAAAGACTCTTCTATCAAGCCTAGAACAAGAAGACAAGTTGCCGTTTCAAGTAAGTTTGTTGAAACCAGGACCTAGACCATGACATGATTGTTTTAATCTTGTTTCAGTGTGGGTAAGAGACAGAGCTATACAGGTTGTCTAGCGCCATCTCTTACCCGCACTGAAACAAGATTAAAGCAATCTTACTTTGAACGTCATGGTAACCCCACAGGTTTGGTTTCTAGACTCTGGCCTCTTCAAATTAGAGCCACAACACCTGGTTCTTTGCTTTCCTCATTCTGTCTGTCCTAGCTGACTTTTCTGCCATCTCTATCTCGATACTAAAGGCTGAAGTTTAAGTTATCTTTAAAAAAGAACATCTTTGTTTCAACAGTCATTTATTTTTTTATACAAATAACTGGTTCACTACGTTATCGTCACTTCCTCGAGTTTTCGAGCAGCGAACCGTACAGTCAGCACATCATCATCATTAGCCTTTTTAATATTCCCACTGCTGGGACTCAGAACTCCTCTCTAGGAGAGGGAATGGACCGTAATCCACCATGCGGGCCCAGTGCGGGTTGGGGAATGGCACATTGTCTTCGAATTGACAATGCCGTATTTGAATTGCCGTACAGCCAGCATCCCCGACTTTAAACGTATCCTGACCACCAGCTTGCTTACCTGGTCATACCTGGTGATCACCCTCCGTTTTAAATGCACTTCTCGTAACCTATTTTAATTACTGTTTTTTCTCCAGGGCTTGCCGTTAGTGGTGATGTTTGTCCAAGACGAAGGTATGGATAAAAAGGAACTGACGAGGCTGCAGGAAGAAGGACAGAATCTGGCTGACAAGTAAGTTAGAAGATATAATATCAATGTTTATATCAAGGTATATAGCTTAGTTACAGTGCGTTTCACTTAAGAGGTTCCTTTGCCGTAATGTTGGCAATACGGAAAAACAGTGTTGCAATATTTTTAGCAATCAAATTACTTAATATTAGGGAGATTTACTGACACTTCGTTACTTTAACAATTGCCTTTTTTGTTTTTTAACTATTTTCGTATAAAGTTTAGGACGCTGGGCTCCATTCCGACTGTCCTGCAATTCTTTCAAATATCGAAAATGCCACGCCACAATATCGTACCTCTCTATTAACGACTTCCTTTTAGACCTGCTTTTTTAAAATAAAATCTCATTTCCCTCATAATTCTCCAAAAAATGTTGCAACTACCGTTAAAATCGATTTCGTTTCGCATTTCGGGGAACAATTTTGGTAGAGTAGGCAACTTTTTCTTTTGATTTTCCTTTTTCCCTTCTTTTTTGTGTAGACAGACAGGGGAGCCAACATTACGCCAAAGGAACTTCTTAAGTGAAACGCACTGTAGAAGGCTGGCTTCTTAGAAGTGCTTTTCCAAAATGTTTTCGTATTTTTACAGTGTATAGCAGCCATCTTGGTTAAACTACGACTGTAAAACAATGGAGGGATTTAAGATTTTATTTTTGACAAAACAGAGACGATTGTAGCCCTAAAGGTTCAAGGCCTACAGTCCACAGACGATTTTTCTGGCTGACAGTTAATCTCAAAAGGAATCAAATCAACAGCAAACAAAGTTGCACAACAAATGTGTTTATTTAACCGTTTATTCGCTTGCATCGGAGTGGTCTGATTAGTGTTTTCGTGTCCTATTCGCCAGGGTGATGTAATTGCGACTGGGTACTCCAAGTCTTTTGGTTCCTCAATCTCCATAGGTGACTGAAGAGCTGACAAGATAGATGGCTTGATATTTGGTTGTGGATGTGCGATCGTTGCGGAATAAATGCGAGAATGTTTGTCAGATATATTTGACGTAGACTTTTAAAAGGTTAACCGCTCAACTAACTTGACCATATTCTTTCAGCCTACACTGTTCCTACATGGAAGCTTCAGTGAACGAACTCGGAACAGAAGCTCTAACATCGGACGCGGTCCAGGAGTTAGTGCGAGCCAACAGGGAGAAGGCCAGCTACGCGCATCTGTATAGAGACGTTATTGTGTGCTTCGATTCTGACATCAGGTATTTATCCTAACCTTCACGGCTTCGGTCTTTTCGGTCTTAGCGGTGAGCGGTGCGGCGAGCGGGGTGGCATCGGTAAGCGGGCGCGCGGCGTTATGAGCGGCGTCTCGTGGAGTGCTTCAAGCATTTTCATACTTTTTTTATCTCACCGCTCGCTGCCCCGCGCTTACCTCCCGCTCACAACGGAAAGGTCGTGAATGGGGCCACTTCAAAAAAGCAAAAAGCGTGTTCTAACCAACAAGCATCTGAGCGATTGAGAAAAAATTTAGACGCCCAGCAGTGACGAACCTTGGGATGGCTTCCGAAAAGGGAAATCCAGGGTCCTGGAATGCAAGGCATAAAATAAACATAGGAGTGGTTTGTAGTCAGTAAAAGTCTGACACCTCTGTGCCCTCCCGGGCCGCCAGTCAGTCAGTGAGTGGGTGACAAAATTAAGAAATTTGGACTAATTATAATACTTAAACTACCGTGAAATATACCGTGTTTGTATAATGCCTGCTTGGTTACTGAAAATTCCACAACGAAACTTTAGGGGGAGTTGAAAATGACCTGAACTGTTTCGAGAAAAGGATGGTACAGCCATGCCGCTGTTTTGCTTGACTTGAATAAAAAAACAGCAACGCCTGCTCGAGGCACTATTGTGCCCCCGGATTTTGTTTGTCAGCCAAGATCCGTACGAGATTACATAGTATCACAATCATGGATCCCACTGGCATTTGAAACCAACGTTACCTTTCAGAATAATGGTGTGCATGTTCTGCGACGACCCGTACTCGCCCGAGAGAGTGCTGAGTCCACTGCTGCTGCATCGCGCCTGCTTCCTCACGGGGGATCGGTCCATAGTCATTGAAACGTTTCTCGGAGATTCCAAGAGGAAAGTTGAGGTGAGAACATGATGTGAATTACATTTCATTTATAGAACTAGACACACAGACATAGGTAGATTCAAACTTATTGGCGCCTTCACTGTGCTGAAACAAACTCCAGTTGCTTAACTTATAGTACAATAAAGTCGTCTTTGTGCCTTTCTATTTGTCCGCAAAGTTCTTTTGTAGTTTCCTTCACAGTATACTCTGATTAGGTTTTTATCAGCATTTGGAGAAAAAAAATTAAATACTAACTGGCTGGGCAAACATTGTTCTGCCTTATAATTTATCAAAGAAAGAAAGTGGAGGTTGTTGGTAAGACGGTAAAAAGTAGCCTACGACCTGAATACACTCGACGTGAATTTTTTTCTGTATATTTGGTTAGTCTGAGAATATACAGAATAAAAATCGGCCAAGCCATTGTTTTAAATTAGATATTAAAGAAATTACTTTTTCGCAAATTGGTGGGTATAGCAACCCATACATTTCATGCATGCATGTATTTCAGAAATTCTGTTGTTGTAATCTATTACCTAAGTATATCTGTGTGGCCTATGCACCTTTGAGTGCGGATGCCAATAAATGTCAGTGCATGTAGTTGTTTCACTCGGCTGTCCTCATGCTTATCAAAATCAAATCTTGCAGGTGATAATATCAAGTTTCCATGGTGCCAGTCAGTTCAGAGAAGAGCTGATCCACGGGTTTATACTCATTTATTCAGCGAAGAGGAAGGCTAGCTTGGCTACTTTAAAGTAAGTCCTACTTTATTATTATTATTATGTAAAGGTATATAAAACTTACATTTGTATGAAATGACAAACGCTATGCGATGATTGAGAATAATGTCCATGCTACTCTTTTAGGTATATCGTCAACAAATGAAATTGATAACAACAGTCTTTTTAACTCAAAGATTGACTGGTAGAGAATGTCTTGTGGCATTAAGTCCACCTATGTACCTCTACTGTACTATATAGCTTAAAGAACTGATTCAACGTTACTACGCGAAAGGAAGGCGTAGTGGTGGTAGGCCGAGAGGCCAGTCCTTGTGAGAACAAGGACTGGTCGTTGTGGCAACGCTTAGGGGTGGACTATGTCCAGTAATGGACGATTTTCAGCTGAAATAATTAATTGATGAAACTAGAACTACATTGTTCACAAATTGGCCACCTATGTCGATCTGAGCGCGTCGGTATCCATATTTATTTATTTAATACTTCATGCACACAAAAGTACAGAGGCGGACTTAATGCCTTAGGCATTTCCTTCCAGTCAACCTTTGGGTGATGCAGAGAAAAATAGTAGTAGGTGCAATAAAAGAAAGAGATAACATCCATACATTTTATATGGTGACTAGACTTGCAGCCTTGGAGGCAAACGACGGCGGCACGCCGCAGGCCTGTTCATCGACAGCCACGACCACTCTGACAAGAGTGCCCGACTAAGAAAATGAAGACTTGTAGCGCTACATTAGATCCACGCCACGCAACGCGACTCTACGTACAAATCTTGAATGGCCCACGTGTGCGTTGATCTACATAATGTTAATGTAGTACATGCTTGAATATTTGTTATTTGCCCTCGTAGTGCGTTCTCAATGAACATCCCGAACCTGCCGATCCAAATGGTGGCCGTGACGGACGGCGGCGGCTCGGCGGCCAGCGCCTTCTTCGGCACCGACGTGGGCCACGCGCTCATCACGGACGGGAACGCCACGGCCGACCGCCTCGCCGCGCACTTCACCACCTACACCTCCAGTGCTGAGAACAAATGTGAGTCTACGTGACGTGTAGTTAAAAATAATCTTTGAGATGGATACTCCAGGGTACCCCGACTCCGCATGGGCGGAGCACCGCCGTGTCCTCGTAGAGGCTCATGGCAGATGATAATAATTATGAGACCTTTAAACTGATTATATATTGCAAACAAATAATTATATTGCAAACAATTGATCCTTAACTAAGGATGACTAAATCCGCTCTTGTCTTCCACAGCGGCCTTCTACACCCCATTCTTCAAAGAAGTATGGGAGCGTAAAGGCGAGATAGAACGCGCCTTCCGCATGGAACAGCCTCACAACTTGCCCGACGTGGCCGCTGCAAGGCCAGCCCCGCCTCCCAGGAACCACTCTTATCATCTGAACCATATGTAAGTACATATTTGACACAAAAAACCAAGCATAAGAGCCAACGTTGCGTTAAGCGGGTGCCCGCGCGGGCTCCCGTCGCGTGACGTCGCGCTGTTTGGTCTGTTCGGGTCACGGATATATACAACTTTAACGGTGTGCATGTAGTCGTATCGATGGAGAACTTTAATGTATTATTAAATAGGGGCGCGGGCGTGGGGAGCCTGTGAGCCGCGCCGGGTGCCCGCGCCAAGAGCCGCGACGCGTATGAGACCGCGCGGGCGACCGCGTAACGCGACGTCGGTCCTTAATATGACACACACCGTATAGCTTTGGTTTCCTAGGATAGCGGTGCCGTCATATAGCGGCCGTTTTCCGGAACAACGACCATTTTCCTCTTCTGATGATAGTTCATCCTCCAAGTAAATTACTAAAGCTAAATCAAGGTCGTCCATTTTCAATCTTGGTTACTTTTCGTATGGCGTTTGTTTTGAAAAAATGACTAACGATGTGTTAAAACGGCCGCTATATGAAGGCAGTAGCGATGGGAGCAACAGTACTTTTCCGCCACAAAGAACATACTCTCGGGATAAAAACTATCCTATGTGCTATTCTAGGACATCGTCTACCCGAGTACTAAGTTTCATAAAACTTAGTTCACTCTAAAAATTTCGCCTTTATAAATTAGTATGTACGTTTGCATACCGCGTCGATCTTCCAATAAACTTCGATGTAAAAGTAAACTACACATTTTTTCCACTAGGAGAGAGCATAAGCTGACGAACTCGCTAGACTTGCTGATCGGACCCGAATCTCGCGCAGACATCGACTCCGAGTACAGTGACACGCTCAACAACTCCAAGAACAGAGGATTTCTCAAAGGTAACAACTTTGTTCGTGCATTTTCTCTACAAAAACGTGTGTTGTATGCATTTTCTTGTAAATAAATATACAAGAAAATGCACAACAATATATGTAATCTTAAAGGCTTTCTTCAAGGTCTGTTCATAAAATTTTACGTCCTGAATTCGTTTTATATTATAATTGGGTAGTTTCCAGAGTCAAAATAACTACATTTTATTTAGTCCGTATTTTAGATTATAAAAAAAATATTGGACACGTATTTTTTCTTTTTTAGATTAAACAAAAAATAATAAAGATATAGGCCATTAAAGTTACGTGTGACGTCACCCCGTGCGAATAAATGCAGCACGGCGTGACGTTACAGGTAAATTTAATGGACTATATCTTCGTCACTTTTGGTTTAATTTACAGATAAAAAAATACGTGTCCCTTATTTTTGAATAATCTAAAAAACGGACTAATTAATTTTTTTTTGTGTAGTCAGTAGTAGTCATCGACTTTTGCACATGATGTTGGTTCCTTTGCAGTCAGGTAAAAATGTCGGTGCATAGTAGTCTCAGTATTCAACATACAGTTAGACACTGAGATAAGAATGAAAATATATTTCATAAATACGAGTATTGTCCCTAAACATGAGTGTAATTTTAGTGGGTCCTTTGCTCTGTGTTAAACTTTAACTATCATTTTACTGTTACAGGTTTTAGCGTATACCCGCCACCTAGTACCCCACCAGAACCCGCCCCCCCAGATCACAGGATGCACGCAGATTTATCACGTAAGTCATACTAACCTACCTCTTATTTATGTTCATAATATCTAAGTAGTAAACAAAAAATTAAAAAAAATGGATAAGGCAACAGCGATTGCAAGAATACAATATCGAATGTAATATGTAATTTTGTAAAGTTTTAAGTATAATAAATGATGTCGCCGTTACCTTAAAACACATATATTAGGTCTACATCCAAAGTCTAAATTGAGTAACGCGTTGCATTGAGTTTGACGTGCGTTTTGGTGACATATATTTGAATTTAGTTGGTGTATCGTTTAAATCTTCAATCGTGATAATTAGAGACACAATAGTAAGACGATGGGTGCGCGGTCGCTTGGGGTTTAATGAATTAATACGAATACTGACAAATACTTGGTCCACTCAAACCTGTGTGTTAAAAGCTCTGTCTTCAAAATACCATCTCACACACTAATCTACATGGTTCTCGTATGATTCGACCATTACATGTTTGTTACAGTACATACTTTAAAAAGAGACCTCTAAGCTTGTTTTGGCTCTTGCTTCTTCTCAGGGTAGTCGGCTTCATATCCAGCAATAATCTTGCAGCACCCGGGCGTTACCCTTGGGTGCACTTGCATAGTCAATACAGAGAGAATCGCCGGTTTGGTGTAACTTTACATGTAAAAGATATCTAACGGGGGCTCTGCAAGTAGTCTTCGGTCCCTGGCATGTCCAGAACTCGTAGGGTTCTGTGATATAAGACATAAGTCAAGCCTATAAATGTCTCACTGCTGGAATACCTTTTGCTCATGATAAAGAAAATGGTTTTCAGAGCTAACTAATCAAAAAGCTTACGCGGTGACCTCGATGTATTACCCCCCGCGTTCCGACTCATGGCAACGTCGATGTTAAAGCGCCAACAGTCATTCCGAGTGACAGTAAGTGCGTCCATAAGGCGTCCATCAACGATTTGTTCGAGTCGGAACACGGTGCACAACGCGTTACTCAACTGAGACAGATGTATACTCTGTTCATTTTATAATGGTTTCTGTGACGCATCCTAAAATAACGTTTTAAATACATACAAATAAACTAGTACAAAGCACAAAGCTGTAGTAAGTAATTGAATGTTTTATGCATTCTCTCAAGGAATTTCTAAATTAAGCATTTGTCATGTGTCATGCGACCCATTTTATAATGAACAGACTATAGTAAAATATTACCACCATCAGAAACTACAACCTCTGAATATAAATAAATGTACAAATGTTATAACGCAGCGGACCTCAACTGTTCGGAGGATTCCCTCAGCACCCATGAGTCAGGTGATTGCATGTCGAACGATTATCAACTTTATTACTGTTGCAGACGGTATCTTTTTGTTTGTAGATAGATAGGCCGTTTTTTTTTGTAAACTTTTCTGTTTTGTGGGGTCCTTGGGCGCAAAAATTATACATAGCATTAGAAAGTGAATTGTATAATGGTTAGGCAAACTTTGCAGAACAAAGTATAGCTTTTGTACCGTAGGCTCCGGGAAGGGAACCCTAGGTCCCTGGGACGCAAAGTAAAGAAGGAACAAAGGAGTGGGATTAGTCTTTCACGCCCAGAAGTCATTGGATGATTTACAACATAAAAATAAATGGGTGGAACGGATGGTCTGAAAGATTGTCTATGAGTTACAAGTCTATATTATAAATATACATACATATGTAACATTTTTGCGCCCAAGAACTCTAATCGTATTACATTTTTGTCTAAGGAATGATCTTTTGCATGAAAAATTGTGTTGTGTTCGATTTCCACCGACCGCTGTGTTGTAGAAAATTGAAACGATTGTGAACTGGTTAGATGTCATCATCATCATCATCATTTCAGCCGAAAGACGTCCACTGTTGGACATAGGCCTCCCCCAAGTGCCGCCACAATGAACGGTCCTGTGCGTCTCGCATCCATCGGATTCCCGCAACCCTTACCAGGTCATCGACCCACCTTGTTAGATGTCATATTTGCATGGAATTGAAATGACAAATGAACCAGTTTGGATCGGCACGAACGCCTCATTAGCTAGTAAGCTATTATACAAATGAAATAACTACGCTATACTCGCTTTAATTTTCTTTCTGGCTAAAGGAGTAACAGTCGTACGAGTTGATCCTCAAGGTTAAGTTACACTTGCCGAAGCCCATCTGTGTATTTTGACATACTAAGATGTTAAATTGGCCACCCGTCTCTCGAAAAGCACTTGTAGCGACAACTATATCGCCATTAGAACATATACAACAGTCCGATATCAACTATGGGTTAGTTGCCCGGACCAGACATCATACCCGTCTGGTCGATGGACCCCTATTTAATGGTACTTTACATCCTGTTCCGCATACCTCTTAACTGAAGATCCTTACGTGATATTTAAAAGACCGTTTAAGTCGTTGGTCTCCGCTGTCATTTGTAGATCTTTGACAGTCGTCAAGGATATAATATATTAATCAGAAGCCATGAATTCTTCGTCGTTAGTACCCCGCATTGTAAATCAACTTATATTCAATTGTCTTTCACCTGTCTTGCCATGGGTCTTGTTAGAAAGAAAGAAAAACGTTTATTTGAACCTTACACTTACATTTAAATTAAAAAGCAGTTGAATACAATACAAAAAATACCATACAATTTAGTATGAAAACAAAATAACTTTTAAATTTGTGCAAAGTCAAAAAGGCACCTAACTCAGCATATGCTGCGATATCTATAAAGATAAATAACGCAGCGCTGGTATTCTGTTAAGGCCCGCGGTGATGCCACGGTGTTACCGAATTACTAGGTTATGGAGGCAGGTAGGTTGCTTCAAATTGTTTTGCAAAATTTCCGTTACGGTCTGTGGAAATCGCACAATATTTTTGTAGATAAGTTGATTTTTTAAACCATTCCATTTAATATTACAAGAGTTTTATTTGTTTTTTTTTTTTTTATAATAGGTAGTTTTTATTTTAGGTATTGTTTTGTTTGTAAATAGAATTTGATTTAACATTCTTATGTTTATTATTGTAACAATAGATTTGTAAAATAGTGATACAATATCTTTTTTGCATGGTAGATATTGGGAAATATTAAGAGATAACAATGTCAACAAATAAAATACACATAATTGCATTATTTACAATGTTGGAGGCCTTGAAAAGAAAGAAAACTACCAAATCTACAAGCAACTAAATAGTTGCCTGTACTTGCGCAATTAATTCAAGTTATCACACACTGGTTTATAAATATTAATATCATATGACGTATAAAAATATATAAAAATACTTAACTAATTAAAAATATACACTAAAGGCCTAGCTAAATATGACGTCATAAAATTCCTCCCATAGATGTCGACTCGAAGTGTGCCCAAAAGGCTGGCGGCATTGCCACGTTGTATGGCAATGCTTAATTTTGTTTGGTTCACTCCAACCCCCACGGAACCCATCCCGGGTTAAAAAAAAAATAGAAAAAACATAAAAAACTTGAAATCTCCTCGTACTAATGTCATGGGGAAGCCGCGTGGGCAGCTAGTTAATAATAACTCTGAACATCCGCCATCCGTATGCAGATGGTGGAGGCCTATGGCAGCCAGCTAGCTACGGACACCGCGCCTTCACAACGGGCCGCACCCGGCCGCATCAGCCCCCGCAACGACCGCGACACTCGCAGACTTTAAAGGTAACTATCTATTTCTTCCTCTTGTTCATGAATACTATGGTATAAAATTGTAGTTTATAATACTGTAATATAATAAATGTTATTAAAATACTAGCAGCTGCTAACTGCTTCGCTCAGGTGATAGTAGAAAATGATCTCAATGGAACATACTCCCAGAGTAAAAAGAATGCACTAAGCACTGGCATTTAAATGAAACATAAAAAAATAATTGTTGGCTTGTCTCTTGCCAGTGTGAGTCTTTAAAAACTGAAAGTGACATAATAATAATAATATTCACACAACTATCACACAACGCCGTCTAGTCCCAAGCTAAGCAGAGCTTGTGTTATGAGTATTAGACAACTGATAAACATACTTATATATTTCTAAATACATACGTATTATAGACAAATTACCTCCACATACACTGTACTTTAGATGAGTCTTGTCAACATATCTCATTCTAACACAAATCAATCATATTTTTCTTAATACAATAACAATGTAACCTTAAGGGCCTGGCCACATTATCACGTGAAACGCTTTGCTTGACCATAGTATGTTGCTGCGTCTCATGCATGTACTACGCACTAGATAAGGCGTGCCAAACACTCACTTCAGTCGACTAAGGTGTAATGTCGACTGTACACCTTGAACGTTCCACTTTGTTGAAAGAAACGCGTAAGAGCCACGTAACAGACGCGTCATGCTCGTGAACGGGTGCCGTCAGTTGAGACTGGTCATCTCTTGGCTTAATTCAGTTTCTATCTTTTAATTATTTTTTTATTTTTATTTTTTTATCTACATTGTGCTCACATAATAGAAGTAACAAGAAATGTAACCAAGGATTATATGTAACGCATAATATGATTTAAAAGAGTGTCCATGGAGTTTCTTGCACATTCTTCTCCATAGAGATCTACGCTTTGGAGCGTGCCATTTAGCTTCAGTTTTCTTGGACTGACCGACATTTGACTATTCAAAAGTGCCTGCAAATGGTCTATTTGAAATAAATGCTTTGATTTTTTCTTTTTTTTGATTTTGAATTTTATGGCACTCAAGACATTTTGCTCGCGATAAAAGTATCTTCCAAAAACTATCTTAGCGCTGCATGTTTTAATAGTCCTGTTAGACGACATTAATACCAATGTAGCGCTGCAGCGATATTTTGTTTAACTTGTCAGTATTTTGACAAATAGTTTATATGAAAAGGCTTGTCTATCACTAAAATATAAGTCGATCGTCTCATGGACACGCATCAACTTGGAAACGGATCGTAACCTTCACGGCACCATGACAGTGTGGCCAGGCTCTAACAATATTAACAGATTCCCTTGTTTTCAAGCTAAACTTGGGATGGCGAATCATTTGTAAATCTATGCTATACTATATTCTTGACCTAACCAATTTCCTTTACTAATACCGACCTTACTAATGAGTGATAGATGTCCGTTTTCGCGCAGCAACCCGGCAAGTTGGACATGAACAACTACACGATGGTTAGTGATGCGCTGCAGCACATCACTATTGGACCTCCGGCGCATTCCAGATCTGATAGAAAGGTAAGGATTCTTTAATATTCTGTTTTATTTTCAGTATTTTTACATTCTAATAATAAAATGGTGACTCGCCAAACTTAAGTGGCAGTGGACAGATAGTCGCTGGGGACGAAAGTTTCCGAAGTGGTGACCACGTGCCGGAAGTCATAGCGTTGGAAAGCTTCCCACAAAGTGGACTAATTATGAGACATATATGACCGGTCGTTATGGCGACAGTTGGGTGAGGTCTATGTCCAACAGTGGACGTCTACCTAACTGATGGAACTCCATACAAGGGCTACTTATAGGCCAAAGTGGCAGCATTGACATACTGTACAGCACGGAATAAAGAAAAGTAGAGGAAGTGCCTCTTAGATATCGCGCGTGTGTCAACAGCAGACGAGATTCGCCTATTACATGTGCAGGTGAATATGGCATCTATTTCAAAGGCACTAGCGTTCTGAATAGAATAATTTGGTTATTTGGTTACAGCGCCATCTAGCGTTGAGTAGCCGAACTCGTTGTAAATTGGTTAAAACTTCTTTATTGTTCGTGTCATGTCAAATAATAACAACTTTCTTACGTTGTAATAAGACCTAATTTATGAAAGCAATAAGAATATTATTTGTAAAAGTTAAGTTTGTAATTCGTAGCTTCGTAGCCAATCATATTACTGTTTTTTATGTGTGTAATGTACAATTTGATACGCAAATGTGTGAGTTTGGCGACACTGGTTCCCGTGCTTAGCCACGTTAGGGGCACTTCTACCTATATTTTCTGAGCTGTGTGTTTCCCAAATACTTTGGAAACGACTGCCGGTCTGAGCTCCAAGAACAATCGGAAGACTCCCCTTAATAAATCACTTTCATAAGTTCATTGTTTTAAGGTCTGTTTATGCTCACTTCTCAATATTTTAAGTGTGACACTTTACGTGTGGCCTTGTAATTGTCTAGCTGTTGTCTATGATTGTTTTCCTTTTATGATGTATTGTTTTCATCGTATGAATTACGATGTTTGTACTACGTCATGTTTGTTTACGTTCTTACGTTCATATTTGTTGTAGACTCAACGCACTAATTGGACTCACTCGAGCGGTCAACAAGGAGGCCACCACCATCATCCTTCAGGAGTTAGTTCGGAGACTGAATTGGACGCACAGTATGCGCAGGTAATTTATATATTTATTTATTAATATCCATAGCTAAAATGTTCTTACTTCTGGTGTTAAGTCGAGAGTTTTGTGGTTCTGTGGGCAAATATCGTAAAAGTTTTAATAAAATAACTAATATTATAAAGATCTAAGTTTGGATGTAAGTTAGTCTCCGAAAATTTTTTTTTTTTTTATCGATTTGGGTGATCTTGTGAGATAGTGGTCAAGCGCCAGCATATTATGAATAATAAAAAAAAAAACAATGCATGTTCTGGAATAAAAAAAATCAAAACTGAGACATCCACCTATCCACACTGGGCCTGCATTGGTGTATTACGGCCCATTTTCTCTCCTGGAGAAGGCCTATGTACCAGCTCTGGGAACACTACAAGGCAGGGCGTAAACGTGTGTCTTGTGTCAGATACCAAGCTACCGATGAAAATTTGATTTCTGCTGCGCATACATAAACATTTTTGTGTCCAGTTTCTTCCACTTAACACATACTCATAACAATCAAAAAATGTGCGGTGTTGGTAACTGAAAACTACATGTGTCTACATTTGCGCAGCGCCTAAGGCTGATTATGCTTATGCTATGCATCTTTGCCGTAGATCAAAGAAACAAATGAATACATGGACGCCCCATCTATGATGAGATTAAGAAGACATCGGAGACATGAGAAGACGCCGTTACACCAGCCATGTGAGTAGCGATTTTTTTTTATGTTGAGCGACATTTTGTCGCGTCATATAATATGTCAGGCTTTATGTGTGCAAAATAATAAAGAAATAGAAATGAAACATCTTTATTCTGCCTAAATACATGCATAGTTAAAAAAAAAAAATGTTTTCCGGCCATGTGTGGTCAATATGGACATGGACAATACAGTTGTCTAGATTATCTATTGCATCTCTGGCCTCAGCAGAGACAAACATAAACAAAATTACAAGAAAAAAAAAAAAAAAAACTATTTTAACAAATACTAGTTGTGCGTCACATTCAAGCAAGAATGGGCCGTTTTTCAGCCTAGTTGTAGCGTAGAAAACACGTGTACGTGTTTTCTTTTTCTTATATTTTGATAAAAAACTACTGTTGTGCACCGAAAATTGAAGCACTGATAATAAAGTTAATTAATATTCTGCAATAACTTTATATAGAAGAATCTTATTTAGGTTTATAACGGATTTCAATTAATCCATTCTAAGGTTGTCTGGTGGCGGTTAGTTGGCTGTTAGCGATAAGACCGCCATAGATGCAAGTCATTTTAAAAGTTTTGCTGTACAATAAAATTTATTCTAATCTATTTTGTTGAAGAGTTCTATTGTTTTTTGCATAGGTACAATTCATTTGTTTTTTTTTTTTTGGGTTGGTCTTGTTATACCTTATTCGTTTGTCAATAAACAAGTGATAATAAGTGCAGATCTGCCCCTAGCGTTCTCAGAGACGGACAGCTCGGGCTCCAGCTCGGGCTCGGGCGGCGGCAGCGCCGGGGCTGCGCGCGCGCACACGCGGCGCCGACACAACGCGCACCACGCACCCAGGCACTATAAGAAGAGGTTAGTAACAGTCCTAGCGCTCTCTATTCTGTAATAACCGAGTGCCGCCGAAAACCATAATGAGTCTCTTCGAGAATAAACCATGACGCGGCCGATAGTGACACAATCATTCTGTCTGACCTTATTTTAATTATGTTAAAGCCGGTTTCTGGCCTAACCGGACGCAGCTGAATAGCATTTTACATAGGTATAATTCGCTATTCAGGTATACTTCTCTATTAAAATTCTGTGCTACATTGTAAGATGTCGCTTCAATATCGATTTAGTATATACTCATTAAGGAAATAGTGATTGTCATTTAACTTAGCCACGCCCTATGGCAGATTAGATCATAGTAAAATAGAAACCCGTGTTCACAATAACCAATTAAAGTAAATCCTTAAGGCAGTACAGACGCACTTTTTTTAATCTTATAAATGTATAACTCACCTATTCGTAAAAATGTGTGAAAATTCTGACAATTTCAAATAGATTTTAAAATAACTACATAATTTTATTATTTATAAATGCTGTGTTGTGAAAAGTTTTAATATTTAATGGTCTAATTTGTAACCCAGTATGAATACGCCTTTACTTTTCAATTGTACTGATGAGTCACTATTTTCCTAAAGCAAATAGGATTGGTAAAAAAAAAACAATTAAATAAGAATAACATTAGTAAAGGAGTCTAATATAATAAACTCTTGTGTAAATTAAAACTTGTTGACGTTTATCTATTCTCCACAGATCGTTAGGCAATCTCGTAGCCGTCCAAAGTCCTCGCGTGCCGAAACTGGGCATGTTCGTGGGACCGCCCGAACTGCCGACCGGATACAGAGCTAGGACGCAGGAGGATAAAGGTAATTTTATTAGATCATGAGAGTATGAAAGTTTTCTGCAGTCATGTGGTGGTAGCATTGAGATACAGGCAACTCCATATTTACGCGGACTGCCCAGACGATATGGCGGAGCATACGTTGGAGGTGAGCTCACTGTGCTCAGCTTTGGCATAGTAGCGTCGTGCTCGTAGAGTGCAGTGGGTGAAGTAGATTAATTACATAACGATAAAAAAATCTTTTTAAAGTAATGTGCTTATTCTGTTGTTTTTATATTAACAATTAATTAAAATGAAACAGTCAATTAAAACAGTAGATTTAATTATTGTCAATTTCTTTTTACGTGATTATTGTATGTTTATTCTCTTATTTGTCTCCATAGCTGCGAGCGAATCCAGTGAAGGCAGTTCGGACGGTGAGACGAGGAGGCCTAGGCCTCTGCCCCCACCGCCTCATCATGAACCACCACATAAGGTAAACTATACTAACACATAAACCTATTTGTCGCCCATTTCTTCGCTGTTTTTTTTAATCAGTTTTTTAAATTCCGGTCAACTGACTGAGCGCGTTAATTTACTAGAACAACACTCGAGGCAAGACAACATTGAGATAAACGGTATTCCTGAGAACAAAAATGAGAACCTGCTGCACACTGTGTTACAACTAAGCAAGGTGGTATCACATGACATACAAGAACAGGATATACTGTCATTTACACGTATCAGGAAATTAGATTCCCAAAGCAATCGTCCGCGCTCAGTTGTTGTTAAACTGAGAAGTGCCAGAGTCCGGGATGAGATTCTTGTGTCGGTTTCTAAATTCAACAAGGCTAACTTACGGGATAAGCTTAATTCGGCCCACCTAGGATATGGGGGCACTAAAACTCCTATATTTGTATCAGAACATCTATCACCGACTAATAAAGCTATCCATGCTGAGACAAGAAAAATGGCGCGGGAAAAAGGTTACAAATACGTCTGGGTTCGCGACGGACGCATTCTAGTTCGCAAGGATGATGGCGCTCATGCCAAGCAAATAAAATCCATGTCAGCGGTGGCACTCATGTAAGGAAGTAATGTTCCTCTAGATACAAAACCTGCATGCACAGATACAAAATTCACTATTTATTATCAAAACCTACGAGGAATGCGTACTAAACTTCATGAAATAAGTATGGCAGTTAGTGTTACTAACTACGACGTAATAGTGGTGACTGAAACGTGGCTTAACGGCAACATTAACGATGGAGAAATATTCAACAACTCATACAACATCTATCGAAGGGACAGAGCTTCTAGTGCTTTGGGACAAAAAGAGGGGGGTGGAGTACTAATCGCTGTGTCAAAAAAGTTTGACTCTCTTCGGTCTTGTCAATGGGAAACCATAGCCGAAGATTTGTGGGTCAGTCTTAAACTGGATAATGGGAAGAAAATCAACATCTGTGCATTATACTTGCCCCCACCTGTAAAGCAAGACCAGCTAGATTCGTTCTTGGATTCTGTATCCTGCGTTATAGAAGCAGCCCGAGATGACGTAGTTATCTTGGGAGATTTCAACCTTGGCTTCATGGGTTGGGAATTGGATCCGGGTACCTCTAATGTGGCGACAGCAATTCCTTCAAATTATAGCAATAGTTTAGGTTTTTCGCTTGTTGATTTCATGTCCTTAAATTCACTACATCAATTTAATTTTGTGAAAAATTCTAAGGGTAGAGTTCTGGACTTAGTTTTGTCTAATGTATTAACTGGAGTGGTAAATAAGTGTGCAACACCATTATGTAAAGTGGATGAATATCACCCACCATTGGAGATCGACTTCAAATTTATAAGGATCGCTACATTAAAGCCTAATCAAACAATTTCCCTTAACTTCCGCAGGGCTGACTATGAATCAATCAATAGAAAACTTTCCAATATTGACTGGGGGCGGCTACTAGAATCGGTTTCTCACGTCGACCAAATGGTTTCCACTCTTTATGATCACCTAAATATTATCGTTAGTGAGTTCGTTCCTAAACGACAGCGTCTCTGCAGCAAATTTCCTCAATGGTACACGAGATCTCTTGTCAATATTTTGAAGGAAAAAGAGAAAATAAGGATCCGTTATAAAAAGTATGGGAACCCTCGTGACGAATTTGAGTACAGAATTCTTGACGACAGGGCGCGTGCGCATATCAAGGAATCATACCGAAAGTATGTAAATGGAATGGAGAGCAATATTCGGTACAACCCTAAGGCATTTTGGTCGTTCATTAAAGCCAAAAATACTCAATCGTCAGCAATCCCATCCACGATAAAATTAAACAACACCGTTGCCACAAATGGCAACGGCATCTGTAATCTCTTTGCCTCGCAATTTTCATCGACATTTATTCCGGACAACCCTAGTATTGACTTATCTCCCGCAGTGTCCGACGCATTTACCCAACATGCACTAGGCAAGATTTTTTTTACTGAAAGCGATGTCCTCAGGGCTCTCCAAAAGCTTGATATAACCAAGGGTGCTGGACCCGATGGGTTGCCCCCTATTTTTATCAAAAAGTGTGCTCGTTATCTTGCTCTCCCACTTGCCTTGATATTCAACAAGTCCATAACAACTGCTGTTTTTCCAACTGAATGGAAAAAGGCAAATATTGTTCCCATTTTTAAAAAAGGAGATAGAGCTGATGCAGCCAATTACCGACCAGTTTCGTTGCTTTCTATCTTCTCGAAAGTCTTTGAGTCTTTGGTTTGCCCCGTCCTTACTGCTCATATTCAATCACTGATAGTACCTCAGCAGCACGGGTTTTGCAACAAGAAGTCAACGGTTACCAACTTAGTTTCCTTCGTAAACGACCTTTCTGCTTCCGTGGACGCTGGGGTGCAGATTGATGCTCTCTATACAGACTTCAGTAGCGCCTTTGACAAAGTCAACCATCGATTATTATTGTTGAAACTTGAAAGATATGGTGTACATGGAAGTCTCTTAGAGTGGTTCAGATCATATCTAGATCAGCGGAAGCAGAGAGTTGTAGTGGAGGGCTACTACTCCTCTGAATATACCGCAACTTCTGGTGTGCCCCAGGGCTCGCATGCAGGCCCAATATTATTTATAATATTTGTTAACGACCTTCCGGACTGCTTTAGTCACAGCCAGTGCTCTCTATTCGCGGATGATCTTAAAATTTATCGTAGAATTGCCTCGCTCAGTGACGCCGAACTGCTTCAGCGCGATCTCGAAGCATTACAGTCCTGGTGTGATACAAATGGGATGGTATTGAACGTGAAGAAATGTCATCATATCACATTCACGCGCAAAAAACATACAATACCGACTCATTACTCACTAGCGGGTACTGCACTACTGAGAGTGGAAACCATCCGCGATCTTGGCGTGCTGCTGAGTAGTGACCTCTCATTCGCCCAGCACATTGATAATATCGTAGTAAAGGCTGCTAGAATGGTGGGATTCATTAAAAGAACTTGTAGGGAATTCAAGAGTGCTGCTTCCTTAAAGGTCCTTTATAGCGCTTTGGTGCGTAGCACACTTGAATATGCATCCCCGGTTTGGAATCCAACCTACAAAGTCCACGCAAACCGTATTGAGGGAATCCAACGGAACTTTACACGGTACCTGCGTTATAAGGATCACAGTTGTCCCTACAGAGCCGGCTACACGCAGCGTATTGGTCACTTCGGAATGTCATCTTTGCAAAATCGTAGGACCCTAGCAGACTTGATTTTCTTGTTCAAGATCGTAAATGGTATCTCGTGCACTCCTGAACTGCTGCAACAAATAAACCTTGATGTACCTCGTCGAGGCATTGTGAGGACAGTGAGAGCACATAGCACCTTTGTGAGCAGAAGCTCTCGCACCAATCTCGGGCGATCTGCTCCATTAAATAGGTTCGTGACCACGTACGATAAGATATGTTGTAACAACGGGGATATTGACATCTTCTTTGACTCTTTGGTTCAGTTCAAGTCGAAAATCAGCCTGATTGATCCGTAGTTTTGCTCACCCTAATTTCGAATGATATTTTTTTTATTTTTATTTAATATGAATTGATGAATATGTATATTATGTATGTTAAATGACTATAATAATTCCCTTAATAATTTGTCTGTTTTTATTTTTTTTATGCGATCTTTTTCTAATTATCATGTTTTTTTTTACTAATATTGTAACATTTAAGTTGGTTTATTGAAATTTTTAATGGAATTTTTTTTTTTAATGATATCAATGAATCTTTTTTAATTTAATTTAAATTTATATAAAATATGTGATTATGTAATTATAAATAACTATTGTGAATGTTGTGCATGCCTATAATTGATTTGTTTACACGGAACCATAATTTAAATACTCATTCTGAAATTTTATTTTGTGAACAAATTGTTGGTGTGCCTTATTAATAAAATAAAATAAAATAAAATAAAACTTTATTTAAACTTCATGTACAGTAGTGGTGCATAGGCGGACATAATCATAGTCAATTGTCGCCTAAAAACCTGTCCAAGCGTGACATTGAAGCAGGATTCGAGATGGTATTTTTTTTTTTTTTATTATTATTGATAGGTTTGCGCTTGACCGCTATCTCACCTGATGGAAAGCGACGATGCGGTCGACGATGGAACGCGCTTACCTAGAAGAAACCTATTCACTCTCGACTTAAAGATTCCTGGGTTGTAGCTGGAATTCCTTAGCTGCACGCACAATGAATGTGTTAAATCCAAATAAGCAATTTTTGGAAATAACTGCCAAAAAATCTACAATTGACAGCCAAGACGAACAGTTTAGTGTGCTTCACACGCCCTACGTTGAAACTATTAGACTTGAAAGAAAAACTCATGTTCCACAGATGCTATCCGGAGAATATCCATCATCAGCTCAAGACAACTCTTCATCAAGCGCAGCAGACACGCGGCGACGTCACCATCCGTTCAGCAAGCATGACCGTAGGCATAAGGTAACGTCTAAGCCTTGTGTAAACTCCTCTGGTTATAAACATTTAATGCATGCACCAAATCAATGCTCCAATTTAGTAGTTGATGTTATCATCTCATTAACGGCCTGATCACGACTTCGGTCTTGCGAGAGGTGCGCAGCGCGTCGAGCCGGGCATCGGTAAGTGGAGCGTATTCGCCATGAGCGGCGCCTCGTGGCGTGCATCAAACATTTTCATACTTTTGATCTTACCGCTCGCCGCCCCGCGCTTAGCCACCGCTCACATCGACAAGGTCGTGAACGGGACGTAATATAAGTAACTAGCTGCTGCCAGTGGCTTCGCCCACATGATAGTTGAAAATTATCCCTAGGTAACATACTTCCAGTATAAAAAGGATATTGTATATAGCATATACGATATCCTTTTTATACTTTCCAGGACATGGACTACCCGAGTAACAAGTTCAATCGAAATCCATTCAGTAGTTTTTGCGTGAAACAGTAACAAACATCCATACATAGAAACTTTTCGCATTTATAATATTAGAAGGATATTATAAAGGCTAAAGTTTATATGTATATGTTACTTCTTCACGCTCAAGCGGTCGGACAAATTTGCATGAAACTGGTACACGGTTTGACGACGGTTGGTGGTGACGGTTGGATCTTGGAACAAGACATAGGATAATTTTTATTTTGGGAGTATGGGAGTATCCCTTTGGGATAATTTTCCTCACACGCGGACGAAATCACTGACAGATACCACTCTAATTATATAAATACCAGCATTGTAGTCTATGGCCTGTTTCTATTAATTCTTATACCACTTCCTACCAAATCCCAGATTACCTAGTGTCTTTTATCGACTTATTTCATTATTAACTTATAATTGAATGGTATAAATATGTTTTAGGAATTCTCAAAGAGCAAAGATTCAAAGAAGAATGCAGCACAAGTAAACAACACACAGTCGGCACAAAATTGGGGTCCACAGGTAAGACTAATACAAGTAACTTTTACCCATAGGTCACTGAAAAGCTAACGAAATGAAGTATTTGGTCGTGAAAGCGATGCTGGCGGAATAAACTCGAGTGTTTTGTTGGATATATCCTACGATTAAAAGGTTAAAGAACTTTTGAAGTATAAGTGTGATAGCCATTGTCTTAATTTGTCTATTTCTATCATTACAGGGCAACCACGGCATACCTCTGTTCGTGGAGAAGTGTGTCGAGTTCATAGAGCGGGAGGGACTGGCGTCGGAGGGGCTCTACCGGGTGCCCGGCAACAGGGCGCACGTGGATATGCTGTTCACCAAGTTCTATGAAGGTTAGGAATCTTTTGCCGCGCTGTGTCATATCTTTATGAACATAGTACCTGACAATGACCAGAAAAATTAAAAAAGAAGTTACACCATAAGATGACACAAGAGTTTTTTTCATGATTTTTATTATGGATAGGCTCACGTTTGACTACTATCTTACCTAATGGCAAGCGATGATGTGACAGACAATGGAGCACGCTTGCCTAGAAAGAACCTATTCAATTTTAACTTAAAAACCCCAAGGTTGTAGCTATCACGGAACTCAGACTGTGGCAGGGAATTCCACTCCATAGCTGTACAAATGTATTCCCAAAACTCTTTGTATGTATGTGTGGCATATCCACCATGTACCGGTGGCTCAACGTCATACGTCTAGTGGAAGTTTTAAAACAATTCAATAAAAAAAACTTTATTGTACACCGAAAGAGTACAAACATAAACTTTATGGGTCATCACTCTTCATCAAGTGAGATAGTGATCAAAGTGGAGCTTATTAGTAATTAAAATAAAATCTATGCTGCCAAACTTTTTTGAACCCTATGCTGTGCCGCATACATTTCTGGAAACAAGAAATGTTATGTTACAATAAAATAACTATTTTGCCTCTCCCCAGATCCCAAAATTGACCTAGATTCGCTAGACATCCCAGTGAACGCGGTCGCGACTGCGCTCAAAGACTTCTTCTCCAAGAGGTTGCCGCCGCTACTGGATGAGGCCAGCATGGCACAGCTTGAAGATATTGCGAGTAAGTATGCTATTTTGTACTTTAAAAGTTATGATTTAATGTTGATTTTAGGTCGGTGAAGTGATTATATCAATGAACTGTACGTACATGTCAAAAGATTTTGTATTTTATGAACTTATTATAAGGAAAAAACTTATTATAAGGAAAAAACTTATTTAATGTAATTTTGAACAGTAAAATTATAGTTTTGCTTCGGTTTTTTAATAAGACCATGAAAAACTGTCAAGATAACTATTTTTTATTCTTTAATGTTGACTATTATTTTGCCAATTCACGTTAAGAAAATAGTGATTCATCGTGGTCAATCGGCTAAGTCACATTCCTTGACCCATCTGATCATCACCTCAACTCGAAATTTCAAAAATATATTTAAAAAAAAGCTGCTTTATGACGCAATAGCAACAGACTCAAACTAGTGAAAGAAATGAGTCTACGTGGTTAGCGAAGAAAAAACACATGTGGGACTTAGACAATGTTATGGAACTCGCAGAACAGAATTCTTTTATTATAAACTTTCATAAAAGTTCTGATAATTCTAATTAAATGTTAAGGTGAATGCTCCAACCAGCCCGCGAAATTCAAATTTTCTTACGTTTTTTGCAATTTGCAGGCCAGTGACATGTTCTAAAGTCGTTTTCATCGCCTTAAGTTTGCGATGGCACTGATGACTCACTATTTTCTTAACGCGTTTAGACTAGATTTTGCTTGCAGCAAATTTTCGGTTAACGAATACTTAAAAATGAAATAATTATCGCCCTACGGTATGGCACCATTTTGAAGACAGATTTTTATCATGAAAATATAAATAAAATATTAGGAGTAGTAGAGTAAAAGCCGTCACGCCCCGAAGGTTTTTTAAAAATTTTCGTAATTTAGTCTTCATTTCTGTGGTTGAAGTGTTAATAAGTAAAGGAAGGGTGTATTCCAGCGATGCGCGGCTGCATCGCGGGCGGCGTGGAACTAAAAGACCGCAGCTGGCGGCTGCTGGCGCTGCGCTCGCTGCTCAACACGGCGCTCACGCCGCTCGCCCGCGCCACGCTCGACTATCTACTCGACCACTTCGCTAGGTAAGTGTGTACTCCAGCGATGCGCGGCTGCATCGCGGGCGGCGTGGAGCTGAAGGACCGCAGCTGGCGGCTGCTGGCGCTGCGCTCGCTGCTCAACACGGCGCTCACGCCGCTCGCCCGCGCCACGCTCGACTATCTACTCGACCACTTCGCTAGGTAAGTGTGTACTCCAGCGATGCGCGGCTGCATCGCGGGCGGCGTGGAGCTGAAGGACCGCAGCTGGCGGCTGCTGGCGCTGCGCTCGCTGCTCAACACGGCGCTCACGCCGCTCGCCCGCGCCACGCTCGACTATCTACTCGACCACTTCGCTAGGTAAGTGTGTACTCCAGCGATGCGCGGCTGCATCGCGGGCGGCGTGGAGCTGAAGGACCGCAGCTGGCGGCTGCTGGCGCTGCGCTCGCTGCTCAACACGGCGCTCACGCCGCTCGCCCGCGTCACGCTCGACTATCTACTCGACCACTTCGCTAGGTAAGTGTGTACTCCAGCGATGCGCGGCTGCATCGCGGGCGGCGTGGAGCTGAAGGACCGCAGCTGGCGGCTGCTGGCGCTGCGCTCGCTGCTCAACACGGCGCTCACGCCGCTCGCCCGCGCCACGCTCGACTATCTACTCGACCACTTCGCTAGGTAAGTGTGTACTCCAGCGATGCGCGGCTGCATCGCGGGCGGCGTGGAGCTGAAGGACCGCAGCTGGCGGCTGCTGGCGCTGCGCTCGCTGCTCAACACGGCGCTCACGCCGCTCGCCCGCGCCACGCTCGACTATCTACTCGACCACTTCGCTAGGTAAGTGTGTACTCCAGCGATGCGCGGCTGCATCGCGGGCGGCGTGGAGCTGAAGGACCGCAGCTGGCGGCTGCTGGCGCTGCGCTCGCTGCTCAACACGGCGCTCACGCCGCTCGCCCGCGCCACGCTCGACTATCTACTCGACCACTTCGCTAGGTAAGTGTGTACTCCAGCGATGCGCGGCTGCATCGCGGGCGGCGTGGAGCTGAAGGACCGCAGCTGGCGGCTGCTGGCGCTGCGCTCGCTGCTCAACACGGCGCTCACGCCGCTCGCCCGCGCCACGCTCGACTATCTACTCGACCACTTCGCTAGGTAAGTGTGTACTCCAGCGATGCGCGGCTGCATCGCGGGCGGCGTGGAGCTGAAGGACCGCAGCTGGCGGCTGCTGGCGCTGCGCTCGCTGCTCAACACGGCGCTCACGCCGCTCGCCCGCGCCACGCTCGACTATCTACTCGACCACTTCGCTAGGTAAGTGTGTACTCCAGCGATGCGCGGCTGCATCGCGGGCGGCGTGGAGCTGAAGGACCGCAGCTGGCGGCTGCTGGCGCTGCGCTCGCTGCTCAACAGGCTTGACGCTTCATCGAGGCGCAGGTTGACGTTTCAATGAGGTGCAGGTTGACGCTTCAGTAACTACATATCAAGCTGTCAGCTCCCATTAGTGTTCTTCAAAGTTCCTTGATGGATCCTTTACTGTTCAGTTCATCAATTAAAATGGTGGATTTATTATAAAGTTTTTCTGAACGGCTACTTAGAAACGCGTGACGTCATCTGTCATGATCCGTGCGACGAGTGCGACGATCATGACAGATGACGTCACAGCGAGTGGTTTCTGGAACTAATACATTAAAATTGCTGTATCTTCGTCACTTTTGGTCCGATTTAAATAATTTCTTCATTGTATTTACTGTAGTTTTTGACGCTACGAGTATAAGTTTGCATACTCAACAAAAATTATGACTGATTTGATTACCTACCCAGGGTGGCGGATAACTCCAAGCTGAACTCAATGGACAGCAAGAACCTGGCCATCTGCTGGTGGCCGACGCTCCTCCCGGTGCAGTTCTCCGACATGGGCCGCTTCGAGATGACGCGGCCGTACCTCGAGGACATCGTGCAGACCATGATTGACCAGCACCCCTTTCTGTTCCGGGGGCAAGAGGCTTTTGTTATGGTGTGAGAACAGTGTGTGAGTATCTTACGTATGTATTAGCAAGTCGGTGATGTGTTTTTCAATCGTAAAATGCCTTTTTTATAGTAGCTGACCCGGCAAAGGTAGTTCAAAATGTTGGGTGGGGGTAGAAGGGTGAAAAATATTTGGCGACCAAAATTATTTTAAAAAAATCGGTTAACCCGTTTCGGAGGAGTGTGATCACAAATATCGTATATATATAGATTATAATAGATTTATAATAAATCTGTAGAAATTCTTAGTTATGCGCCCATCACGTAAAATGTACGAAATCAACTTTTATACATTAAAATTGTGTGTAACTTGATATATTACTTAGGCTTTGTTTCATCGCAATCGGTTGACTATATCGAAAGATTTACTACATTCATTGACTGTTAGGCGGAACAAAGTTCGCCGGGTCAGTTAGTCTATAATGTACTCTATGTACAATAACATAAAACTTGATTTTTATTTGCAGGAACCCACAATGCATGTTGCATTTGTGATGGATGACGTTTGACGTCGCCGCGCGTCACCGGACGTTAGCGGCAAAATGCGGGCCCCGCTTACCATACGATAGTTAGCGCGTAAGTTTGGCTACTCCGTGTACTGTGCGACGTGGTCGAGCCGTGACGTCATCTGGCATGACGTGGCAACAAATGACGTCACTACAAGACCACTTTTATGGCGATATTGCGATTTTATTCGGGACAAACGAGCTCCAATCACATCGCAGTGACGTCAATGTTTATTGGCAAGCTATTGTTGTTTTAAAGTAGGTTTTTACTATATAAAAAAAAATGTCTGTCGGTATCCAGTAAAGTAAGTACGATAACATTATTTTTCCATGCGGTTTTTCATATCAATAACGCTTAGTGATCGTGTTATGTCGTTGCTTGCATTTTTTCAAACATTATATTTTTTATTCGAATTATTTAATTTTTAATACGATGGACTAGTAAATCAGTATTTTAAATAGATGTTATTTCAAAATTGTACCGCATTTGTAATAGGTGTAAGTGGAAATGCACAAAAAAGTATTTAAACAAAGTGTTTTTTAAACTTAAGTAATACTGGTATGAATATTTAAACGTTTATATTTGTAATCAATTAATGGCAACACCATGTAATGAGCACATTCCGTTCAGAAATATTAAGTGTTAATAATTATTGGATATTAATGAGTATGATTAATTATAGTGATTACTTAACCATGGGTTTAATCGATCGAATAAGAATTGGTATAAAGAAAAGCTTGCGGGCGC
Source organism: Mythimna lalbum (assembly GCA_949319445.1). Classification (NCBI taxonomy): domain Eukaryota; kingdom Metazoa; phylum Arthropoda; class Insecta; order Lepidoptera; family Noctuidae; genus Mythimna; species Mythimna lalbum. Next base: position 10,265,811 of record OX439371.1, on the reverse strand, counting down.
TTGTCTTTTTTTTTATATGGCAACATTTTTTGTTGATGTCATGTGTCTCTTGGTAAATTTTGGCTAATTCGAGCCAAGTTTGAAGTAAGCGTTGTTATAATAAATAAAATAAAGTGTTAGAAAAGCAAGGGTTTTTTTGCAAAACCAATTTGTTGTAAATCCGCAGCTAAAAAAAAATTTAATTAAAAATCCAAGGGACACGTTTAGATTGAAATGAATTCTAACCAATTTTTTTACACTGAATATGATATAAAATTAAATATCGCTTAATAATTTGTTTGTCAAGGCAATTTATTAAAAAAATAATCTTGCCATAATCATAAAACGTATATCATTATAAAAATCATTTATTGGAAAACGGTAGTAATCACAAAATGTAATATGGTTGATGCATTTTACGAAGACGTGTTATTGTGGCTCTTATTGCTAATGTTTTAAGATTCAAATTTAAATGACGTTTTTTAAATGCTAACTTACATAAATTGGGAGTTTGAAGGCCTCCTACAAATTACCTTGTAAGGGTTGCGGGAATCTGATGGATGTGAGACGCACAGGACCGTTTATTGTGGCGATACTTGGGGGAGGCCGATGTCCAACAGCGGACGTCTTTCGGCTGTAATGATGATGATGATGATGATGATGATGATGATGATGATGATGATGATGATGATGATGATGATGATGATGATGATGATGATGATGATGATGATGATGATGATGACATAAGTTGGTGCCAGGCTAATGGCTGATGGTTGTTTTGGGATAGACCACAATAGGCCTGATTGGTGAATAAAGCCCTACTCTTTTGCATTGAGAGAAATCCTCAGTTTCCACATAAGAACTTTTTAGGCGGAAAACTGTTGTGCAATCATCAATAGTAACACTAGCTAACGCCCGCAGATTCATCCTCGTCTTTGATTACTGCCATAGTTTATAACCTACCTCGATAATAATAATAATAATCCACAACTATCACACATGTTGTCTAGTTCCAAGCTAAGCAGAGCTTGTGTTATGCGTACTAGACAACTGATAAACATATTTACATATTTTAAATATACACATACTATAGATAAATACCAGACACAGAAAAAATTCTCATGCTCATCACACAAACATTTGTCCTGGGTGGGAATCGAACCCACGACCTCCGGCATAGCAGTCAGGGCCACTAACCACTAGACCAACAGGCCTGTCAAAATAAACGGCACAGTGAAACACGAATGAAAATCCGTTCACTGGTCAGGATTTGAGTTTATCGCGAGCATACAGACAGACGCATTCGAAGATTTGTTTTATAATATATAAGGACGTTACAGATCATGTAATTGATTCCTAGTCAAGGCTTTGGTCAAACTGAGTTTACGTGTCTACGTAAAATGCAACGACCATGAAAAATAAAACGATATTGCATTTGAAAGGCAGCTTTTTTTTTCTTAATTTTCGAGACTGAATCCAGCTGGTTCCTTTGACAATGAATCCAAAATGCGCACTTAATTTTAATAAAAAATTACTTAAACTTATACTTTGTTAGCAGTTGGTATGATGAATCTTTTGAACACCAATGTCTTGTAAGTCCTACGAAGTTTCGGGTTATTTTAATATTACTCAAAGTTGAAACTGCTTCAAAATATTTTGTCATTTAAGGCGGTTTGGGATCTGCGAACTTGTTCGAAAGAGTTGAGCCTACTGTCTACGGACGCGTAGCTTCAGAGACGCGTATTCATCATTATACGCTTGGTGTATGCCTGCTCACAACTTAGATACACAGCTATAAAACTGTCGACGAAGCGACTCAGCCGAAGAACCGGCAACGCTGAGCCGTGAATAGGCGTCTATGAAGCTACACGTCCGTGGACAGTAGGCTTTACCGTGGTCCTGAAACGCAGTGGGCAACTGAAAACAGGTGGGATTAAGAAAGAAGTTATGATATGGATATCCGTCGAGGGTACAAAACCAGTGAAATATGGGTGTTATATATGTATATCACGTTCCACTGAAGGGATACACAGATATAATATGTATATATACATATTATATGTGTGTATCCCAGTGGAACGTGACATTGAAGGATTTTTTTACAAGGATTGGTGTTTAAAAATGACATAATCTACCACAATGTATAGCGGATGGCCTATTTTGTATATTAAGTGTTAGATAGACTGACGTAGCGATATGTGTATCTCATTATTGTTTAACACTCTTAAAACTATGTACACTTTCTTTATATCTTCCATATTTCCATACTAATCTTATGAAAGTCTTTTTAAATAATTTGTAAGTCGTTGGTGACTGATGATGATGATGATGATGGTAAAGTAGTGATAGATTCACACTTTAGGGTTCCGTATCTCGAAACAGACTATTGGAAGGTTTTTAGCTTGTGCACAGGATATATTTATTTATTTACAATTTGCTTATGCAACATTACAGCCTAAACTAATGCGTTATACAGAAACTAAGAAATAAAAGAAGACAAAAAAAAAGAAAATATACACTACCACTAAAATAAAATATCCTACAAAACCAAAATACGGGATGTTTCTATACAGACTATGTGAAAAAAAAAGTGAAATGTTAAAACTTTCTACATAAAAGGCAGCTCAAGTTATCCCTCCTCAATCGTGATAATTAGGGACACTATTAGAAAGACAATGAGTGCGCGAACGCCGGCGTTCGCTTGGGGTTTAATGCATTAACGGCCCGCGTCGGATAAGTCCGACGAGTGTTTTTGCATCCTATTTGCCAAGGTCGAGTGTTTGTGTCTGCGTACTCCATCTCGTTAAGCTCTTCAATCCCCATAGGTGACAGAAGAACCGACAAAAATGAGTATTTGGTTCGTAGATGTGCGACAGGGCAATAAACGCGAGAGTGTTTGTCGGATATATCCGGCTTAGGCATAAAAACGTGTCTTTTTCATTGAAGCTATATTGTTCGTGTAACTTCTGCGCTCCGCGTATTTGCTGTGTCAAGCCGTGGTGGCCGTTTTTACGCAAACATGAAGATAAGTAAGGGGGCAATTTCAAATACATAACATGTGTTGTGTGATTATACTGAAGGGGGTTAAGGACAGGTGGAGGGGTAGAGGCTTGATGTAATTGGTCTGCGTGGGCCTAATGCGTGGTCATATTTAAGTACTGCTTCTGTTTATGGAATCAAAACAGAATTGTCTTCGAGGATAACATAGTCAATTCGCAAATAATAACTATGATTCCCATACTAATTTTATTTAGTTGATGAAAAGAAAAAGCTTGTACAGAAAGTACTTTTGTGTACAATATTGACTGGTCTACACTGGTATGTTGTCATATGGAAGCTTCCTAGCATGGGATTGGGTTCCAGTCTAACCGGATACGGCTGTATACCCGTGTTTTACATCGAGCGATAGCTTATCGGACCTCCACAACCCAATTACTGGGCAACACGATACCCATGTAAGCTTATGTGTATTATTTATGTGAATTTGAAAAGTCCAATTCCCTTTTTGCGATTCTTTTTACTTCATTGAGGAAAATTGTTAATTTTCATTCGCAGAAGTAGTATTTAAAATAATTATGATCACTCAGTACCCTATTACACTCTGCAAATAACTTATTTTCGCGAAAAAAAAAAACAATTTAGACTAAAAAGCATTTTTAAATTGGATACGGAACCCAACGAGTAAAACTCGCCCTTCGAATGTAAATTAAACTTAATTTTGTTCAAATTATAATCTAATGAGTATTATCGGTTGCAAAGTTCTGCCATTAGACATTAAGAATCGATGTGCACTTTAAATTAAACTTTTTAATTTCAAAAACATATATTTCTCTATTCTATTTCAAAAACTTTTTTTGTTAAATGTATTTGCTATTGTAATGTGAATCGCTTACTTATTTCAGTGTTTAAAGTACATTGTTATATTTATAATGTATTTTTTTATTATTAGGCTGAATGTAATAGTTATCGTCCAAGTGCTGTTTATTGGCATTTGAAAATAAACTAACGAAATTAGGTCAATCTCTTTCATATTTATTTTCGCGATACCAATATCACAAATCGAGATTGATAAATGTATATTTCTCTTATTTCAAATGCTAATAAATAACACAGAGTTTTCTACCTTATTTTACGTCATTATAAAACAATACGTCTTCAGCTAATATGAACTTTGTTACGTATGTCGTAAGGTAGATTTTACTCTATTCCATTACGTTGATTTGCAAAAGCAATTTCGGATTTGTATTAAGCGTCGCGAGTAAACTATATGTAACTATTTAATAAGTATATTTAATATATTAGGTGTCTTCATTAAGCATAATTAAGAATGTACGTAAGTTTTTAACGATATAATGTCATTATATCTGTCTCACTCGCACGCTAGCGATGTTCGTCCGGCCGCCAGTGTGCGAGGGAGACGGCAATCATGTCCATTAGGGGAATGATGTGAGGGAATTTTTTATATTTTACTATGAATCGAAAAAGACAGAGCCTACCTGTGTTTAAATATTATTTTTCTAGAATTTTTCGCTTTTCTTGTAGATCTCACTGGCGGTGTTACACCCTATATTTTTAAAGTTTTTATTTTTTTAAACGTAAATTTTCCCCTAATGTTTTTTCGAAAATGCAATTTCTATATAAATATTCGATGTAAATATTGTACATTCATTCATTTTTATTATTTTTTTGCTTAATTTATTTATTGAGATATTTTTTTATCAAAGAGTTTTAAAGCCATATATTTGTTACTCCATGCAATATTATGAGTGTTTTTTTTTAAGTTGTAAACATTGAATTTTTTAATTTTATTTTGGAGCACATGTTTTTCTAATGGATTTCGTGAACGTGCCATTTATTTTAAACGTGCGGTGATTTCGGAGATTCCTAAAGTTTATTGTAATGTCATTTTTGGTAGTAAACGCTTTTACGTTCCAAATTCTTTCCTGTAGGTTCTTAAATGTTCTACAGTAGGTATCAATGTACGCTTAGCCCTGTGCCCCGTCGTTGCCTGCGTATTTGGTCTATGTGACTAGATATTGAGTGTTGTGGGAGGTTGCTTGAGTTAATGAGTAGGATAATTATCTAAGGATTGAAATAAAGGAGATTGACGAGCGAAGTTTTGATATTTTTGCTCTTGCCATTGTAGGATTAGAGTGGGGATTCCAATTAAACGTGAGGTGCGGTCTTGAAGCGTAGGATTATGAAATAACAGTATTAAAAAAGCATTTGAAGTGTAAAACTTGCTTAACAATATTTGACTTTGCATTAAACTTACACAAAAGGTGAAAACAGTATTTATGAAACTCAAAACTGCATTTAAATCATGACATTTTATTAGTGAAGTCTTGATGTCATATTGCGATAAACTTGTTGACTGGTATAAAATTAGAATTCAATTCATAACATCAAATAAAATGTAACCCTATGTTTGGGATAACGAGAACATCGTCAAAGTATTTCTTTTTATACTTAAATTAACTTAATTAACTTAACTATATACTTAAATTACATATTCCGTCTGTGTATATAATGTACCAAACATTATAAACAATATATTTCTCAGCAACACTATTTCTTTATTTATTTAAACTTCATGTACAGTAGTGGTACATAGGCAGACTTAATGCAACAAGGCATTCTCTACCAGTCAACCTTTGGGTTAAAAAAAGACCAACACTGTGGTAGGTTTCGGGTGTTATGGTCTGGTGGGCCCGATAGTTGTTGTCGGGCTGTCGTATATGTTCAAATCGCGCGGAGAACTTTGATTGCGCGATGCCGGATTTCGTATTTTCTTCGTAGTTCTTATGTGGCGTCATAGATGTCGCTACAGCGCAATAAACAAATAACACGAATACTGTTGAATATCCGTGCTTCATAGGACCCTAACAAATATTATAATAGTAGTGTGATCAATGTTGTGATATTATCGGTCGAAACAGCAGGCGACAGCGGTGCACAGGCGCCACCATTTTGCTCTGCGTCTCAATTGCTGTAAAACACGACTCAAAAGGAATGTGTCATATTTTATAATAAATAATCATCTATGTAATGAATTTGTTCTTTTATTTTTACGAAGTTCTTTTACTTAGCGAGGCTGTGGTAAATACCTGGCCGGTATTTGCCACCGATTCGCTTTGATATATCAATCAATCGATCAATTTGTTTGTTTGTTACGTCTTCACGCCTAAATGGCTAAACCGGTTTTGATGAATCTTGGTACAGAGATAGTTGGGACCCTGAAGACGGACATAGACTATTTTTTTTATTAAAAAAAGTGAGAAAAGGGGAAGAAAGAGGGAAGAAAGGGGGAGAGGACTTAAAGTATGGGGGATATAGGGAGCTAAAAACGTGTCATACCCTATTTTTAATCGACTTAAAAAAATGAGAAGATGATCAGTTTGGTGGCAGTGGAAACAGCGTAAGTGAAGCTGAGGTAAGCGAGCTTTCAAATAAAAAGAATTGAACACGTGGTCGCAAGCTGGGCAGAAATAAGTGGAGGTCGAGCGGAGAGCACAACAACACAGCACGAAACGGGTAGCTCAATTCTACTCCGCCCTTAAATTAAATTAAGGCACTCGAAAATTAACTTTACAATTATTAAAATAAAGTGTAACTGACAAAAAATGCTCGCGCGTCCTCGAAGATACGCGGGAAAGGCCGCGCGCATGGCGCGCATTTAATTTGCGAGTGCCTTAACTCGTGATAATTAGAGACAATAGAAAGACAATGGGTGCGCGAACGTCGGCGTTCACTTGGGGTTTAACCCTTCAGATACCGTCAATTAGAGACACAATAGTAAGACAATAGATGCGCGGCCACCGGGTGTCGCTTGGGGATTCATGAATTAATCCTTACTAATAACATAAAAGTGGAGCGCTCAGCTTCAGTGGAGATCGCTGTGCGGAAATATTTGTATGGCGCGATGGAAGCGGAAATGTGAGCTGTACGCGGACGACGCACAGCGAACAACGAAAACGCACACATCTCCGCTTTGGCGGAGTCCCCCGAGCTGAAAAACATCTCTTCTCAGACAGCGCAGAGCACACCGCACACATCTCTGCTTTGGTGGAGTCCCGGCCTAAGGCCTATTCTATAAACTCTAGAAGGGGGTGCGTGCCAGATGCTATGCGCAAGGAACAGCGATATAGCATGATGCCCATGGTTTGTCACACGCTTTTCACCCATTGCTCAAAGTCTACGACTTTACTGGTCAGGTTGGTTTTCGAAATCAAATAAGCAATGATTCCATCAATCATTACTTATTTGATTTCAAAAACCAAGCTGACCTTTTGAAGTATTTGATTGATTTTATCACGATAAACTTGAAGAATACGAGCAGGGTCTATTTCTGGCCATGGAGAAATGGAAAATAAATCGGCTCCAGTTGACTCTCGTTAATTCAAACCTGCGATAATTCGAACCTCTCTATAATTCAAAGTTATCACGAGTTCCCTAGAAAATCTCTTTATATTTCGAACTAAATCAATACATTTGTGCACTTGGTAATTCGAACGAAAAAATCATCGCTACGTAACAAAACGACGCGTTAATTCGAACTCATCGTCGTCAAGCACTCGACAATTCAAAGTTGCAGAGAGAAAGATTGCAGTACTTGCAGAGGTATGTAAGTTAATTTTGAGACAAGTTCAAACTTGTATCATCATACAAACCTTTGTTTTTGTAACGCTTAGTTTGGCACACACTTCCGCACGAATTGGTTGGTTTAGTTAAGTTTTAATTCGAATCATTATTTTTCAAAACATTTGATATTTATTCGTAATATTTTAAGAGTCCCTCGGGTTTCGAATTAACGAAAGTCGACTGTATTTTAATTTTATTGTAAGCCCGGAGTCAGATTCACAATTTGATCAGCTTGGACTTTTAATAAAGTTTGCATTCTATGAGCTGTTACTAGAGCTAGAAGGGTCACTAACTTTTTACTCAGTTTTTTAAATCTTAAGTTTTCGTTAGGGTATAATTTTGTCAAATTATTTAAAACTTGATCATTGTTCCATATTAAATTATATTTAGGAATTGTGGGCCGAAACCAACAAATTCCTCCGTTCTTCATAAATGTATTGATATTGGGTTCAAGTAACAATGATAAACTGAATTACGACGAGCTTAGGTTGGAAGGGCCCCCAAAGGACAATCCGATTTTCCGTATTAAAAACCTTAGGTAGATCCGAGAAACAAGTGGGTACTTTATTTATTTAGGCAGTGGAAGGCTCCTCAACGGACAATCCGATTTTCAGTATAATAAAATAATATCTACTTATAAGATGTTATGAATTCAAAACCAGGTCTACTCGCTTTCTCCGATACGAAACTTTCGTAAACGTACGACATTCATTTGACGTTAAAATTGCAAACAATCCTCTGCCATAATTACATTTTTTTTCGAAACATAACTTATTAGAGTAGGCTTAGAGATTTGGTACGTCAAACAATTTTCGTTCGTGCGAAATTTTGGGAACGAAAGGAACCGTGGTAGATAACACGCGAAATTTCAATCGAAACTTCGTTTTTCGGAGAAAGCGAGTAGACCCCCAGAAACGTACGAAATTACGTAATGGTTTTTAAATGTGAGAAGCCACGTGTTTGTGATTCTAGAAATAGGTCTATAATTAAAATGAAAACACAAAAATAAATAGGTCAAGGACTCACCCTGATGCCGGGGGTATAAGGCTTAGAAAAATTACCATCCGATGATGCGTCACTCACGTAATAATGAATTTCTAAGTTTTTTTACATAAATAACTATAGGTAATTCTTGCACTTATCACTCTTTATTTTTAGCAATTTATGGTTTAAATTTAAAAACGTAGGTACTTGAAATAATTTATAAGACAAAATATGATGCGAAACAGCGAAGCACTGAAACGAGAATGAGCTGGCTAGGTGAAGATGTCATTGGCAAGAACAAAAATTTAAATCTACCTTACATTACATTAATATTCATAGTTTTAAATTATTTGTTTTTCTCTTAAAATCAGTGCGAAATGGTGAGTCTGTATGTGAAACTACATGCACAAAATAGATAGGTAGGTACAGACAGTGCCGTAAATAGGGCGGTGCCAGCGGTGCCCAGGCACAGGGCGCAGTCCCCGAAGGGGCGCAAAAATTGTATACCTAGTCCATTTTGTTTGTATTGTACTTTTTCTAGGGGCGCAGTTATAGTAACACGCACCGGGCGCATAAAAGGCTGGTTACGGTACTCGGTACAGAGGACAATATCATGTATGTATTTCACTTTTTGCACCTACGCTCGCGCTCGGTGGACGCACACTAATGAGCGTTTGAGCCGGAAGTCCGGAACTGTTCGACGAGCTGGCGCGAACGGGCCGAGGCGCTCCGAGATCTCGTGTCCGTGAGCGGTGTCTATGTGTGCGTTGTGAGAGCGCGCACAGTATGTAGATTGACTTCTGTACCTATATATATTTTTCATAACTCATACTCTGAAAGTAGGTCTGAAGTTGCCTGAGGAGCGGGCTGAAAAGTATCACATTTTTCATCCCTAGGGAGTTTTACTTTCAACTAACAGCTGTCAAATTATTAAAAAAAAAACTACTTATTTGGACTGGTTTTTTATTTGGACGTTGCAGCCAGCGCTGCGCTCAAGGCTGTTTTCTTAGAGAATAGCACGCCAGGAACAACTATCTGTAGGCCCTACAAATATTTGTTCCGTACGGGAGTCGAACCCGTGATACGCAGCGCCGCAGCCAAACATTCAACTACTGCGCCAACGTGCCTTACATTAACCCTTCAGATACCGTCAATTAGAGACACAATAGTAAGACAATAGATGCGCGGCCACCGGTGGTCGCTTGGGGATTCATGAATTAAAAAACGGCAGTTGGCGAGACCACCCAAGAAGCAGCCTTTGGCGCCATATACGGTAGTACAATTCGGAAGCTCATATCCTTGCGGACGAATAAAAAATACAACAGTAGAATATTTTGTATAAAATTTATTATTCATTCAACAGGCATGCCTTACATACAACACCGAGTGAATCACAGTTTCCTTTACATTATGTACATACTCGTGCAAGTGACGTCATCGATGGACATCTTTATATTCTAATTTATGCTACAATAGATACAATTTGATAGATGTATCAATCTGTTTAGGGAGAACACATTAGGTTTTTTCGTTTGTTTTAGGTATTGAAGTTCAAAAAAGCTATTTACTAATGTATTGGTATAATTAATACCGATTTGTGAAATCTTAACACAATAATCAGTAATCTTATGTTCTCTGCAGTGATTTGTTGATGGAGATAAGTTTTCAGAAACTAGGACATTAATCTTATTTTATTTTTTTGCAGTACGGTCCAAACATGTTGCCGCTCTGAAAGTGGCGTTGCAAACTATAACGCATACTCAAAAAAATTCGCAATACGGCTATCATCGTCATATAATAGTCTCATCATAATTTTAAACATCACTTTGTGATTGAATATGGACCACTGCACCAACACAGCATTTAAAAACCAGGGGCTTACCAAGACCTGTGAAAATATCAAGCGTGCGAGCGACATGGAGCTATATACCCTACTAGCTTTCCGCCCGCGGCTTCGCCCGCGTGGACTACAGTTTATATCGCGCGGGCAGAGACCCGTGCTCAGCAGTGGAATTATAGGTACCCTATGTGTTATTCCAGTGTCTCTTCTACCTACCTACCAAATTTTATCTAAAACCGTTCAGTAGTTTTTGCGTGAAAGCGTAACAGACAGACAGACAGAGTTACTTTCGCATTTATAATATTAAGTAGGGATATAGCTCTATCCAGGTCAGTTAAGGTCATCAGATGGATCACGTAGGGATCAATAGACATTGTTTTTCACTGCAGATGTCTGCTACATTTCATTGTTGTTTCTCATGATTCTCTTGACAGAACGCCAACCCATCAAAAATAGCCTCATAAGACCTCATAGTTCAGACTTCATAGTTTTATGATCCCCTAATAGCCCTTTCCGTTCAAACGCAGCCAGCCCCCCAACATCCGCACCAGGGTATAGAGCCATCGTTGACCGGCACAGACAGTTTCCTCACAGACTTGTGCGTGCAGGCTGAGTTCAGAGAATTGACGGAAGAACACACGCTGTTGGTCCTCTCGTGCTCCGAGTGGGAGGTCGTCATCTCCTGGGAACAAAAATGATGATTGTAGAAAGAGAATACGGGTTTGGGAGTGTTTTGGTGCTTGCTGATGAAGTTCTGGATAAGTCTGTTGTCTTTTGATATATCAGTCTGCCTAGCAATTTCCCCGCTGTAGAGTGGACCGAGAGGACGTACCTATCCTACTTTTTTTGACTGTGCCCTTCAGTTGCCCTTTGTGATACCTAATTCTTTCAAACGTTCCTGCAGCCCCCAATTATATTTGGTGCGGTTTCCAGTCTAACCAGATGCAGTTAGATATTGGCTGCTTATCTGACCTGACCCAGTACCTGGGTAGATATCACGATACCCCTACCCCTTGGCAAGACTCGAGTTAGATTTTCTAGCCACAAGTCTTGACCATCCTCGATTATGGTATGCTTAAGGACTACCAAATGAACGTCTGGATCAACAGCTCAATTCTCTTTTCGAGGTGGAAACTCGGTATGTAAAGGACGGTCATCCATCCACGGACAGTCCTCGATAAGCACAGCTTAACTCGGTGTGGCTGTTATTGTTTTAGCCGCGGTTCCTCTTTTTCTGTCTTTAAACTTTACTCTGTCACGTTTTTTGATACCTATATGAACGTCCAAAAGTGCCCATTGCCTAACCGATCCTTTGAAAGTACCTAGTTATTGAAAATACTGAGCAAGAAATTCATACCAAGCGCCTTTCATCAGCAAGTGACCAAACACTCCTAAAATAATTAACAGATAAAAAGATAAGAGAGTTTACCTGACAGAATTTAGTTTTATTTGAAAGAAGATATTTATTTTACTAATAAAATCAAATAATATAAATTTTAGACAGCATGACTTTTCTTTATTAATAACTTGAGAGTCATATTCACAAAGCCCACCAGGTTTGTCTATAAGATACAGCAGTTCATTAGAAACCAGGTCACAAGAGAAATACCTAGTTTGAAAGATAGCATAAAAAACTCGGTCTAAAGCGTTTTACCTGATAACTATCCCGCTTGTACCGCGGGCCTGAACTTGATGACGACAACGTATTCCTTGGTCTATGCCTCGTGCAGTGCTTGTGCTTCGCTATATCTGGCACCTCCCCTTCGATCAGCCTCTCATTGTCACTCTCCACTGTTCCTCCGTTCTTTGCAGCTCCATTCTTTGTCTCTTTCTTCTTATCTCTTCTTTTTCTTTCCCGCTTTTTGAAGGTCAATGAAAACCTTTTCCGCTTTTTTATCTTTGGTGAGTCAGGTCTTTGGGGAGCGGTTGATTTTTCTCTATCAGATCGACTCGTGTCATCGTCAGGCGGTGGCACTTGAGATTCTGAGTCAGTTTTCAGAGTTAGCTCTGTTCGTGTAGAGGAATCCGGTTCACCAGATTTGTATGCTACTTCTTTCTCAAGGTTAGCGAGCTCCATTCTTCGTAATCTCTTTGGTAGTTTGTTCACTGTCGCGTATATCGGTTCTTCGTTTTCTCCTACGGGTGCTGATCGTGATCGGGAGAAGAAGTCGAATTTCTTTGGCTTGACTGGTATTCTTCTTTCAACGAAGACTACCGTACTAGCGACCTCTGTCGTCGTTGTTTGGACATCGTCCCCAGACTTCGGACTAGGGCTGCTCGGAATGGGCGTAGCTCTCGGATAATCATACGTTAGTTCTATGTTTTTCTCAGTGACATACTTCTTTGGAGGCTCCTGTTCCTCATCAATTGGTACGCCTGAGATCTGTACGTTTGTAATTGGTATTCCTGATACTGGTTCCTTTTTCTGACAGCAGCATTTCTGTGTGATCCGCCTTGTATTGCACATGAACACTGAGTTCTGCTGTATGAACGTGGTCTGAATGGTGGGTGAGGCCTGGACTTCTCCGAGGAGGTCTTCGACGTTCCCGCCGGTGTGGAAGCGGGGAGGTTGGTAGGGGGCGATGACGAAACCTGGTGGCGGGGGGGCGGCGACGTGGTAGGGGGGAGAGGTAACGGATTGGAAGAACCTGGGTACCTCGGGAGGCGCGTCGTGCACCAGCACGTCGACCACTCGCTCGTGCCCATTGTCCGCTATATTTGGCTGCTTATTGTTCGAGCTTTGCGTCATTTGTGCCGGTCTCAGAACGTTTGGCATCTTCCGCGGAGCCTCCTGTTGGCATTCATCGCATGTGCATGGTGACTCGGCGCCGCTCTGGAATTACAAACGGAAATTATAAGAATTTGCTACTTGATTTTTGTCAAAACCTTGACACTTTTTTAAAATTTAATAAAGTAATGAGAGACTTGAGATTTTGACGAAAATAAATGTTAAAACGTTTAATTAACAGTAGAGTAAAAAAACAGTTAACCCGCTGAATGGGCTTTCGCCAAAATAAACACAATATGTTGGCCAGAGAGAGACCTCGAAAACATTAGAAGCTACAGACATTTCTTTTATAGTTTTATTACCTTCAAATGGGTAACAAAATAAAGATAATGGTTTAAAAATCTCTTAGGAAGTTTATCATGTTTTGATGATTGAAATATGTTAAGGCCTCCTCCTTTGCGACTCCTTTCCCAGGAACCCGATCCTGGGAAAGGAGTTGTTTCCATCTTTACCTTCTTTTGTTTTGAGCTGGAAAATCATGAAATGACTTCTTCCAGTCAGACTTTTACTGACTAAAATCTATCTATGCTCCTTCATTTGCCCTTTGCGATCTAGTGTTAGCCCAATGCTTCTGCAGTTCCGGCTTTCTCTGAATCACACAGCCTAAGTTCTAGTCACGAGTATAGACTCGTCAGTGGCACAACGTGGCGGTCTGATGAAGAGCTTTTCTTTATATTTAGTTACGGCAATACGAGAGAGCAATAACCTAGCTTTGACACGACATTGCGCGATTGGGTACTTAGCTGCTGTGCCTACCTAGACAGAACACCGGATCAGGATCAATAAAGAAGAACGGATCTTCCAGAAGAAAAAAAATATAAGCTTCCTTCAGCGTAACAGTAATAATGCTAGCGAAGGAGGCGGCCGCACGGGTGAGAGAACGGCCTTCATCACGCCTCAGTTGCCGGGATCCTAACCCCATTTTCCAGCTACCGTAGGTGTGGCTGTGGGCTTATGGACGGCGAGCAATGAGTAGCTCGCCGTCCGACCGTCCGGTAACTGTTCGGATCGAGCTCGAGTCGCCAACAGCGCATAGTGTCCAGAGATGTCAGCCAAACCGTGGGAGTGCAGTAGGGCCAATACCTATGGTGGGCAATGGGCATGTGGTGACTTTTGAAGGAGAAACTCGGGGTCTTCCAACGCAAGGTAAAGAAGAAAGATAGGAGTGGGTTACGTCAGTAATAGTCCGACAGTTGTGGACAGTACCACGCCCACCAAAAAAGATGCATAACTATTTTTATCCGACCATGTAAACAAATAACAAACCATAGTAACAATAATACCGTTATATTTATTTATGACACCTACATCCCTGAGACTGGTCACCAAGGTTTGTGATCGTTCCATCTGCCGTTCAGAAATATCCAGTCATGACCCGATTCGCGTCATCCACCCAATCTGTCGCGTAGTCGTAAAACATCTGAATTTGTCTTAAGAGGGTCCTTCTCCACTCGCTTATCGTAAACATTTTCGGGTTTAAAAGCTTGTTACTTCATTTAATGCAATCCAACGCGATGTTTGACGAAAAGGCAACGCAAAAAAAGAGAGATAACGCCTGGAAACTCTGTTAGTATTCGGTAATTCCGAGATTTACTCGAAAATTTCACAAAACTTGCTCCAAAAAATAGCTGTTTTTTTAAAACCCTTAAAAGTTTTTGGAAAAAGTTGTCATCATTTAGAATCTTAATAAAATTTGCAAGGTCTCTAGAGGATTACTTTTTGACTTTTTTAATTTTTAGGCAAATTATGATTAGTTTTACACAAATTTAGAAATTGGTTTCTTCAGAAACCTAGATAATATCCACAAGATACTGTGTTTCCAAAATATCTAATGAAAAGTGTGTAATAACGTCATAATCAGTTATGAGCGGTTGTATGAAAAACAGTGAAAATGTGAGTCGTGATGCACCACCTTAACGCTTCAGATTATAAAATTAAATTAATTCGCTGTACGATATATTGAGAGCATCTCACGATTTACATGTCTTTACAACATGTAGGTAGATTCAGGAACATTACGGCGATAGCTTTGAGCGGTCAATGGCCTAGTAGCCAAAAAAAAACACATGAGTTTTCATGCCCGTTTGTACCGTAGACGCGGGCTGAAGACAAGTTTTGGGTAGCTCGCCGTCCAATAAGGACCAGGCCTGGTCGGAGGCAAGCTGTTGGTAATTAATTGCTGCTGCAAATTTTTTGGGCAACGGACGAGGTACACCTCTGGTCATGCAGTGTCCGCGCACGTGGACTCCATGACCCAAGCGCCAAGCATTTCGACCCCAAACGCTTCAAATATTGTAATCAGTAAGTTTTCAGTATTTTCGCCGTTTGGGGTCTCAGCTAGTGTTGCCAGGTCCGTTTGGATAAAAATCGGTACAGATGGTAAAACAAATCGGGATTTAGGGGCGCGTCAGTTTGGATAAAGATCGGTACAAATCGAGATTTAGGGTTTTATATCGGGACAACTATTTTTTTTAATAAAGATCTTTTTTAGGTGGGAAATCATCCAATGAGTTCTTCCGCTCTGGGTTACAAAGAGAGGGCGTATCGAAATTTTACTGCGTAAAACCTAGACTTATTCAGTCGCTGTTTGCGTTCCAGGGTTTTTAGCAGGGTACATTTAGCTTCCTGATCAGGTGTAAATCGGGACGCGTCCCTAGAACCCTAAAGATTGGGACATACCGCGCAAATTGGGTCGCCTGGTAGCGCTAGTCTCAGCAGCTAACATTATTTACGAAGTATGTTAGAATCTAGATATAGCATAGTACAGTCAGCCTTATAATGTTCCCATTGTTGGGACTCTCCTAGAGAGGAAATGGGCCTGAATCCACCAAGTAATCCACCACGCGGGCCCCGTGCGAGTTGATGAATGTCACATGTCTTCGAATTTTTTGGTTCTAGGACATGCCGGTTTCCTCACGATGTTTTCCTTCACCGTTTTGAGAGCAGTGGTGATGAAATAAATTACACAAAGTAATGCTCCTGGCTGGGTTTGAATCCGGGACCTGTAACTCTTAGGTCGGGGCCTTTACCATTCGGCCACCATTGCGACTACAATTCATAAGTCGCGGCCGTTACCATTCAGATTCAGATATCATCACTATCATCATCAGCCTTTTTTTAATGTTCTCACTGCTGGGACTCAGGCCTCCTCTCTAGGAGAGGGAATGGGCCGTAATCCACCACGCGGGCCCAGTGCGGGTCTACTCAATTCTTTATTTCAATATTGAGTACGGCGTCAGACTAAATAATGTATCTGTTATTATTTCGAGCGTTATTTGATTGATATGGATCTATAAATGTGATTGTCTGGTGTCTGGCCCAGCAGACATTACACCGTTCAAGGAGGCTATTCTTGTTGTTGTGCTAGTACATTGGGCTGCGGGTGTGTTCGAACTATAGGTGGATTTTGTAGTCAGTAAAAGTTAAACACTGTTGCTTGAGACAGAGCGAAAGAAGTTTTGTAATCAGTTCACACAAATAAAAATTTTAGGTATTGTCTGTCTAAAAAGCGACTTGGGAATTTTGTTGTTGGGAACTTAAAGCGTTTAAAGAGTTAAATCATTTAAAAATAATTATATTCGATACTTTTTATAAGGGTTCTTCTATTAGTAAACAATGATAAAGATCTTTTATTCAACCTTGATTATTGAACCAGTGTTGACTACATCAGATTTCATTTTACCTTAATAATTACCCAAGTCATTTGACTTTTTACTTTTAGACAGACTCTAACGAAGTATTGAACTAACATGTCTTTATAATATTCAAACATAAAAACTGTACCTACTTATGTAGGTAGGTACTGTCAGTGAAATAGTTCCGATATTATTGAAAACAGTCTCCTTGCTATTTATTTATATTTTGATACTAAAATACGTAAATCCTTTCACTCTGTCTTCTTACAAAACCGCAAACATTCTAATAATATCATCTTGCATTCATCATCACGGTGAAGGAAAACATCGTGAGGAAACCGGCATGTCCTAGAACCAAAAATTCAAAGACATGTGACAGCCACCAACCCGCACTGGGCACGCATGGTGGATTATGGCCCATTTCCTGAGTCTCAACAGTGGGAACATTATAAGGCCGACTATGCTATGTTATTCATCAGCAAACAAATCAAATCTAGGTTTGGTTTCCATGAATGCATTGAGCATCGTTAGCACGCGCGGTATAGGAGAAGAGGATCGAACTACAGTGCGACAAAATGAGACATTAGTATGGAGTGCTGAGGACCTAGTTTCGGTGGTCCGGAAAGAGGTTTCCATTAGGAAAGTGTATCTTACAAGCGCAAGTTCGATCGTGTATGGAGTACTGCTCTCATCTTTGGGACGCATTTGCCAAATATAAACTTCATGCACTTGAGACAATTGAAAAGCGAGCCAAGAGGATCATTTGCAATGATGGACTCATTGAGTGAAGGCTTCAAAGGCTTCGACGAAAACCTCTCTCGAAATGTAACCGGTAATGAAAACCAGCAGGTCTGTCGGTTTTCTACCGGTTGCATTTCGGAGAGTGTGCATGCGCGAGTGTGTGTTAGATTTGCATAGCCTAATTCAGCCAAGCCCGTAGCGTCCCATCATCGGAGCACCAGGCGTAAAGCGATACGCCACCGGTACATGGTGGATTTCCCACCTATAAGCACGAATGGTTTTTGGAACTAAGAAGTGGAATTCGTTGCCGGAATCTGTGTTTCCTGATAGTTACAACCTGGGGATCTTTAAGTTAAGAGTTACTTCTAGGCAAGCGTACTCCATTGTCAACCAAATCATCGCTTTCTATCAAGTGAGTCAAGTGCGAGCCTATCAATAATAAAGAAAACCAGGTACATCTTCCGAATGTCAAATGGCTTGATCACTATCGAATGAAATACCTGTAATTGGTGCACATCTTGAAGGCTTTGAGAAAATCAGTCATAAGGTTGTGTAAGGTAGGGATCCTTGTTATAGAATATGCCTCTCGAATCTCCACATAGATTAGTCATTGACGCAATATCTTCCATTACAGTGTATAAGCGTGTGCGCAGGATCAATGACCTAAAGTGTTTTGTGAGATGAGTGTAATCAGTCCATCAGTAGATGATAAATTTCTGCCTGAAGCCTGGAAGTATTCTAGACTTCAGGCTGCCGTTAGGAAGTTTAAAACAAAAAATCCTTTAAGAATTATAATGAAGCCTGATCTGTGTATGACATCACTTTAAGCAGTCGCTGTGAGACGCCAGGATGGAGCGAGAATCATATTTTTACTAACTAAAACCTATCTGTGATGAAGTTTAAACGATGAAGTCAGTATGTGTAAAATATTGATAAACAGTCGCATCTGTTGCATTGAGCTTCTTAGAACGCGTTAGAAGCAATTCTGCAGCTGTACCTATATCTAGTTACAGCTGCAGAGTTGCTTTTTTGCAGAATTTTCAGCACTTGGCCATCAGGTACAGCTATTAGCAAGGCAGCCAATGTTCCGCACTTTATTAAATCTGTGAATTCTGGCCTCGTTAGTAAAAAAGACGCATTTAAAATTTTTCCTGAGTTGAGTTATATACTCGTACATTGTCAGAATCAGGACATAATGGCGCATCTGCCTGAATTCTTTATATTTTGCGAACTTTCTCCAGTGCGGTAAAACCGCACACAAGGAACAAAGGCCCGATTTCTGTTTCATTCTTTAAAACATTTTTTTATCCGTTTTAGTTTTTGTTAGATACGTCTTTTTAACTATCAGGGGCAGAATTAGCCTCACCCTCCTGCAATATAAATTGTGATCTGTGTTAGAGGACATGGCCTGCTCTAAACGTCACAATAATTTGGGATTGTTATAAACTCTTTATGATTAGCAGTGGATAAATTTCCAATAAGCTTAGTGGGTAAAGAAATAGACTTGTGGTCTGAACGCTTAAACCTGTGTTTAGGCTAAAGGCGGCTACATTTTGAGTAGAAGCATGTCTAGATGTCTTGTTTCGATTCTCTCACACGTACGAGAATCGTTTTTATGAAAGTATGGTTTTCTTAAACAGTAATGAAAATTTGTCACCATCCTTATTATTTTTCGAGAGGACAAACCATTATTGATAAAGAAGATCGACCCAATATTGCTCTACTTAGTAGGTACCTACTAAACTGATGGCTGATAAAGAATTCCGGACATAAACCACACTGCTCAAGTGCTCAGGGTCCAAATATATTTGAATACAGAGCAGAAAGATGATGAGTTATTGCGAAATAGAATATTGATAATCTTGTACATCCGGCTAGACAGAATCCAAACTAGCTAAATGATAATAAGCCTAAGCCTGATGATAACAACGCAAATGTGGAAACTGTATTCGAATCAAGACGTGTATAAACCAACATCATAATCTTGCTTTAAGTTTACATGTTTGAATTGGAAACAATTCAATTCATGAAAACGAAAGTACCTCGTGATTCATCACTCTATTATTGACAAGAACTCAATCAGTAATAAAAACGTTGGAGTAGAGCAAGGGTAGAAGAATTAGATTAGTAAGTTAAGGCAATTAAATCTCAAAAAGGCGATTGTAATTAGAATTTGATTGAATGCACTAGTTGAATAAATGTCTAGATAATCTCAATACAAAAATCTAAAAGGACTGACAACTTTGCGAAAAATAAAATACTTTCCAAAGACCTGAAAACAACAGAAGAGTTGAATGATCGGGTATTAAAAATAAACACAACAGCATTGACCAAATTCCAATTTAACAAAAAAAACTCACAAAGATCACTCACAAATTTCCACATAAATGCACATAAAAACGAAAAAACGGAACATATAGTTTATAAAAAGGATGTAACTAAAGGTACCTTCATCACAAACTGTCACTCGAAAAATCACGGACCGCCGAGCGGCGCTCGCGCAGCTCAAAACGCTACTGAGTTTATTTATAAAACAACATTACGGTTGTACAATATTTTCTTAGACATGATTTTCTTGGCCGACCTTGACTCATTTCCTATCTATAAAGCAAAAATATTTTTTGGATGAACTGCGGCTTGACTGTCGTAGTTTGTTTAATAGATAAATTTAGTAGATTATAGCTTTTGTCCGCGTAGAAGATGAAAATGATTCTAAAAAGATTTTTAATTGGTTTTTTAAATTTCAATAAAATACGTAACTCGTTTTCCATCAATATATTAAAAAATGTTCATGCAAAAATTGAAGTAGATTGAATCAAGGAATCCTCCTTAGGGGTAGAATTTAGAAAAATAATTTCTTATCGGATGCCTACGTGCTACAAAGTTTTTTGCAGGACGTAGGCATCCGATATGAAATGTCTGATAAATGATATTTATTTTTGCAACTAAGTTTTAAAAAACACTTTTAATAAATTTCAATTTTTTCTGTCAGTTTAAACTAGATTAACCCTTCAGATACCGTCAATTAGAGACACAATAGTAAGACAATAGATGCGCGGCCACCGGTGGTCGCTTGGGGATTCATGAATTAAGCCGGTGTTTCCCATCTGACTACCCTGAGAAGAAAAACCGAAACAAACTGTGATGTCTGGAGAGTATATATGTTTATACTCTTACTCCAAGTTTCAAGTCTTTACGATCAGCGGTCTAGACAAAGCATTTTGCAATTTATACTCTATAATGTACGAGCACACCATAAAAAATAACAGTAAGAACTTAAAATTAACAGTGTAACAATGGGCGGTTTTATCGCTAAAACCGATTTTTTACAGTCCACTTTCTGATGGATTACTGTATCTTGGTGAAGGATTTTTAGATAAAGGAGAATTATTGATGGCTTTTTGTCTCTTTCTGTAGAAGGCATTAGAATAGAAATGATAATAAAGTAAAAGCGCTACGGTAGTAGCCTTGCAAAACTCTAATCTTCTTCTTCTTTTCGTGTCGATGCTCTCAAACTATACTTTTTCTGACCAGTATTTGGCAACCTTTACGGCTCTATTGATGGCCTCGTATAGATCCTGAAAACTGCAGGTGGTAATGTAGGATGGGCAGCTTAGCAGGTGGCGCATGTCCTGTGGAGTGGCTCCACTTAGTCAATAAAACACTGTCACACCCTGTCATTCCACTCAAAGCGGGATGAGTATTAGATGCGGAGTAATTTTACTTAAAAAAGTGTTTTAACTCCAAAACGGCCATTTTTTTTAATGGTGGGAGAAAATCATTCAATGACAACCCTCGCTCTTGGGTGGAGCGGAAGATAGTGTCAGACTTTTACTGACTAAAAACCCACCCCGTTCCTTTGTGCCTTCATACCGGGGCTGAGCTTTCTCTCGAAGCTAACCCTGACCCTAGTAGGCTTCGACCCAGCTGGGCTGTTGCTGACGACTCCTTGAAGCGCGCCGAAATAGTGCGCGCCGTCGACGACTTGGGCTCGGTCCGGACAATTACCGGACGGTCGGACTTATCTACAAGCCCACGACTCCAAAACGGCCCGAAATAGCTTGATAAGTTTTCACTGAAACCTAATAAGGAAATAGGTGCTCTCCATGGTTCAAGCTCGAATATCTATTCTGCAAAATATGACTAATTAGTCCCGTAAGTGTCTAGCATACTCCAGGCAACTTTGGTCTGTTTGTCAGCCGGCTATTTGCGTCGTGTCGGCTATTCTCGTCAAATGGTTATGGCTCGTGGAAACTGATTAATACGTCAAACATCTTGATGGCTTTCTTGAGCTTCTGACGTAAGTAGAGGTACGTTGATTATGAAGTTATTTTGTGGTGTTTTTATGTGTTTAAAAACACGTGTGCTTTGCTAGAAGCAGAAGACTTTTATGGTTACCTTCCTATACTGGAATGTAGTACATGAGAATTAGCGCACATGCGAATCAATTTGAATGAGAAGCGTGTTGCCTCATCGTTAATACCGCGTAGGCTTCCCGTCCGATTATACGTGGCATCGCAGTTAAGCACTAGTATGTATAAATAAATAAAAAATATGAATTTGTGCAGGAATTACATGACTTGATTCTGCCATCGTCTTTCTACCATTTAGACAACTCGACGTACGGCAAGTGTCCACCCTTACCTTGTTAAACACCTCTATGGTCCGGACTAAGCGCTTCGATTCAATGTTTATACCTTGTGCATCGAAGGATTGGAAAAAATTGCCTACTGCGGTCTTCCCATCCAATTATAATTAAATACCGTATCTGTATTTAATTTTTTTGCGCAAATACTATTCGCCATCAGTCGGTGTACTTATGGCATGCATAAATTAAAATATTGTATAGACAAAAAACACAATTTACTTCATTAAACCTCAAGCGAACGCCGGCGTTCGCGCACCCATTGTCTTTCTATTGTGTCTCTAATTATCACGATTGAAGTTAATAAAAAAATTAAATATATTTCCAGTAAAAATGTAAAGTAGCTTCAACTATAGATATTCTAATTCAACAGTCACTTCCCTTTGCTCAGTAGACAATAGTGTATAAATAATTTCACTTTTCCGTGCTACTTTTAGAATATCAATAATACAATAGATAGAAGCAGGTCAATGTTATTTACTGTATAAACGTTTTTTCAACAATTTCAATAGGTATGACATTGGGGTCTTTTATAATCTGAATTAATCTACACTAAATTTTATAAAGAAGTAAAGTTTGGTTTTTTGTACGTAAATCTCTGAAAGTACTGGGCCGATTGCGCAAATTTTTTCACCTATAGAAAGCTGCTTTATTCCTGAGTGTCATAGGCTATAGTTTAATATACGTGGGTGAAGCCACGGGCAAAAGCTAGTTGATAAATAAGAGTACACTATGCAAGGGGTTTTTACAGAAGGAACAATAAATTAAAAGCCGAAACCATGAGATATGTCCATGTGAATTGTCAGGCACAACATGTTGGCATGAAACTGGAGAGGGTCTGGATTACTTAGGTACATAAAATGTGGTCTGCAGGACAGATGTGCTACGGACAGTGAGGGTTCTGAAATGGCAGACACATACCAGAAAGTGCTGCAAAGGTTGGCTTCTCAATAGATAGACTGGTGACCTGGCGATGGTCGTAGGAATCTGCTGGATGCGAGTAGCAGAAGACCGGTCCTTGTGGCAATGCAAGTGGGAAGGTTTTATCCAGAAGTGGACGTCTTTCTGCGGAAATATGACCATCAATCCATCCAAAGAGTGAATTAGTATCTTGTAAGTTCACTCGCTTTACTGTTGACCTCATCAATGGCATACTATCTAGCCAGATCGAAGTCAAAAGCATGCTCATGAGCAATTTTTGGTTCTTCTGTGTCCAATAGTAATCAATCGTTGACAATAAGCCAATTTGTGAAGAGCGTTGTATCATGCTGAGTGTGCCTCTCAACGAAGACATCTCCTCAACGGAAACGGCTAAATCTGGTTTAGCTCCAGGATGAAGCACCGTTTCAAGCTGGTTTATTAGATCATAAAATATAACAACAAAAAATGATTTAATAATGATGATGACGTTTCAGCCAATGGAGTGCTAGCCAATAACCTCGATGACCAATTGCTACAGGTACAGAAGGTAGTGCTCCTGGAAACTGTCTGTGGAGCTCTAACCACCAATAGCTTGAACCCTTCGTTCAATGTTTTTTGCCTTATAAAACTGTTTTAAAGGTAGAACACGCACACGCCGATTTGTGGCGCGTCGGGCTCCATACATTTTATATTGAAACTAGACTTGTAGAGCTACACTTGATACACGCCACGCGACGTCGTTCTACGTACAAATCAGGCGTATTACACATGCGTCGGTCTAATGTAGTTCTAGCTTTAGAAATATTTGAAAATGTAAATTCATTCAAATAAAAAGATCATCGACGATTTTGGATTTAAATTTTAATTATGAAGTATACAATGATTATGATGATGGTGCTACATACCTTGTCCTGTTCCCCCTCTTCAGGCACGACGCTCAGGTCGTGGAAGGCCACTGCTCGAACTGAGTCGTCCACGCTGGCACAGTCCGGGCATGCACTGCATACAGACACGCTGTCCTGCCAAGCGATAATGTGCTTTATTTACTCCACATTTAATGTTTGTTTTACTATATGCTACTGTTGTTATCACTGTATGATGTATGGCTCACAGTTTGTGGTTAGTTACAGAAAAGTTGTAAGTTGATGAAAAACCTTCACGACTTACACGATTACACGACATATATTTTTGATGGTAATCTGAGAACCTACGGGTACGGTAGCTATTGGTCAACTATTTTTATTATAATGAGAAATGAACAAACAACAATAGCAAAAAGTAGGCCGCTGTGTTTGCAAATTCTTGACCACGGAGTAATTACTCCGTGCTCTTGACGTACGGAATCTAATACGGCAGAAAGCGTTAAAACCTTTTTGCTCAATATGTAAAAGAGGCCGAAAGTCATTTAATTCCAAAAATATAAAACAGCAACAACGTCAATGTCAAAAATATTTTTTCGGCAAAGTATTTTTTTTTTGATAAATTTTTAGAAAATCTTTAAAACTTTTGAACAAAACCAACCTAATGAATTTTTTAGATTTACCCGTTGAAGTGGGCGTGATAATATTTAATTATTTAGATACTAAGACGAAAATCAATGTCTACAATAGTTCCGAGCATGTCAGGGAGTATTTTGCATCAGGATGGTGTCACTTAAATAGTGTGGTTCTCTCAAGGAGTACCATAGCAACTGTTAAAACTTTAGACGAAAAGTTATTTGCCAACCTCGGAGAATATATCAGAGACCTGAACCTGAGTGGAGTACAAGACCTAACTGTACAAAACCTAAAGCCTCACATGAATAAATTTAAAAACCTAAAATCTTTAGATATAACATTTACTAACATCTACCTACCAGATATAGGAGAAGTGTGCCCAATAAGTGTTAAAAAAATCGCCATAAATTTCTTCAAATGCCCCAACAGTTACAAAAATGAAACTTCACACAATAAATGTAGAGAAATATTTAAAGAGAGGCAATTTGAAGTGATACACTTCGTTATCTTCGAATTTGTTGTGTCAGCGTCTCCACTAAAATTCCTTAAGGGTGTTCCTCTAATAAAAGACTTGAAATTAACCATATCCGACAATTATAAAGACTTCTTCGATTTAAGCCACCCTGAATCGAGTAATTTGGATGCATATGATATTGAAACTAATTTTAACAAGTTAACTTACGTATTCAGGGACTGTGCTGTAACCCACAAGCTATCCACACAATTGGATGGAGTTTCTAAGCTAGATTTCAATCAATTGGAGTATATTTTTATTATGTATATGGAGAAAATTACAATTTACGTGTCACCAGTATTTGCGAGTATGTTCACGACATGCTGCAATGATTTAAAAGTTGAAGTTAGCGCTTCTTTACCGAAAAACTTTATGCTTGATGGCAATATTATTTTCAAAGCCTGGAATAAAGCTACGAACAATTTTGATGAAATTTTTTTCAGTAAATTACTTTTGGAGTTAAAAGATTACTTTCCTACGTATGTTTGCATGCACAACCAAAAAAAGATGCAAATTGTCAAGGCTCCAAGCAGTTGGTACTGCATCGATTGTTGTGAGAACTTTGAGAAGAAGTTGAACGATTTACCAGATAAGGTAACATTAACAGATTTCTGTCGACATGACGGCATTGTCAGGAGATGTCGGAGACCAATTAGCTTATCGAAGGAATGCAAAACGACAAGGCACTTAACGTTTCTGAGGATAAATAACGTACCGCTCAGGAAGGACTTCTTTACTAATTTGTTTACTGCTTGTCCCAAATTGGTCACTTTAGATATTTATGTCGAAAAGTATGGTATGATCCGTGGGTTTACAGAGTCTTTGTCAAAAGCGATACATATAGCGAAGTTGAAGAATTTCATGTTGACCTCAGAAGATATAGAATACGAAATTATTTTTGAGATTCTGAGCCACTGTGTCAGTTTGGAAAACGTTCATATTTGCGAGTATGAGAGAGCGACTAATGATGATGAAGTGATTACGACCAATATTGTGAATTTTATAGAAAAATGTGTGAATTTGTACAGTTTATATATCGAAGCGGACATGACTGGACAAGGCCTGACAATGCTCATGGCTCCTCTTAGAATAGCAGCGCAGACTCTAGAGAGGGAGTACCTTTGTGTTGAAGTGTGTGAGTCATATTGTGGGTGGAATCCATTTGTAGATGTGTTTAATCCAAGCCCTTTACATATTCTTAACTAATGTGTTTGTTTGATATAACTTTGTTGACGTAAATAAATATACCAATATCATGTTGAAAAGCAATTTTCTTTATATGACAATTAAACCGGATCAACCACCAAAAAGTAGAAGTCACCCCATTTCTATTTTAGTAATTTTTATTGCTAACTATTAAACTTGTATAAACGTATCTTCATAATTATAATAGTGTAATTGCTAGCAACCGTGGTCAACAATTACTTTTCGACAATTGGTTTTTTAGTTACCAGGAAGCCTGCCTTTTTAGGACGCCAGACGGGCGTTGTGTCTGATGTACCTAATATTTCGTGTATCTTGTACTAAAGTTTGAACAAATAAAGAATATTATTATTATTTTCTTTATTTGTCTTTTTCACATTATTCATCATCATCATTTCAGCCGACAGACGTCCACTGTTGGACATAGGCCTCCCCTAAGCGTCGCCACAATGATCGATCCTGCGCGTCTCGCATCCATCGGTTTCCCGCAACCTTCACCAGGTCATCGGTCCACCTTGCAGGAGGCCTTCCGACGCTGCGTCTTCCAGTACGAGGTCGCCACTCCAGAACCTTTCGGCCCCAACGGCCATCTGTTCTGCGAGCAATGTGCCCTGCCCATTGCCACTTAAGTTTGGCGATTCTTCGGGCTATGTCGGCAACCTTGGTTCTCCTGCGGATATCTTCATTTCTGATTCGATCCCGCAAGGAAACTCCGAGCATAGCCCTTTCCATTGCCCTCTGGGTGACTTTGAGCCTTCTGATGAGGCCCATTGTGAGCGACCACGTTTCGGCACCATATGTCATCACTGGCAACACGCACTGGTCATAGACTTTCGTCTTGAGACACTGTGGTATATTGGACGAGAAGATACCGCGCAGTCTCCCGAACGCCGCCCAGCCGAGTCGGATTCGACGGTTGACTTCTTTCTCGAAATTAGCTCTACCCAACTGGATTGTCTGTCCGAGGTAGACGTAATCGTCCACTACTTCGAGTATAGAGTCTCCGATCTTGATAGGAGTGGGTGCTACATGGTTGTTTATCATGACTTTAGTTTTGTCCATGTTCATTTTAAGACCCACTCTTTCGGAAGCTCTACTGAGGTCATTGAGCATTGTGCTGAGCTCCTCCGTAGTCTCGGCCATGACTACTATGTCGTCGGCAAACCGAAGGTGAGTGATGTACTCGCCATTAACATTGATGCCTAGTCCACTCCAGTTCAGAACCTTGAAGACATCCTCCATTGCGGCCGTGAACAGTTTCGGAGAAATGACGTCTCCCTGCCTCACGCCCCGCTGCAGGAGGATAGGTTTCGAGGTCTGGTCCTGAAGTCGGACTGACATAGTGGCGTTTTTGTACAAACACTTCAGCACCTCGATGTACCGATAGTCTATCTGGCACCGTTGGAGAGACTGTAGCACAGCCCATGTCTCGATCGAATCAAAGGCTTTCTCATAGTCCACAAACGCTAGACAGAGAGGCAGATTATACTCCTCGGTCTTCTGTATAACCTGCCGTAGCGTATGTATGTGGTCTATGGTGCTGAAGCCTTTTCGGAATCCGGCTTGTTCGGGAGGCTGGAAATCATCGAACCTGCGCGCGAGACGATTCGTGATGACTCTGGAAAACAGCTTGTAGACATGGCTCAGAAGTGAGATGGGTCTATAATTCTTGAGCAGGGTCTTGTCGCCCTTCTTAAAGAAGAGTACCACCACACCTCCGCTCCATGCCTGTGGCGTTTTTCCCTCGAGTATGACGGAATCGAATAACTTCTGAAGGGCCTTTAGGACCGGTTTTCCACCCGCCTTCAGGAGCTCAGCCGTAATTCCGTCCTCACCCGACGCCTTGTTGTTTTTCAACTGTTTCAGAGCCATCCGAATCTCATACAGGCTGACGTCCGGGATATCTTCAGTGTAGTGTCGAGTCAATCTAGCTCTTGGGTCGTTTGCTAGATTTGCAGCGGGTTTGGAGATTGACGTGTATAACTGTCCATAAAAAGCCTCGATCTCTCCCAGAAGCTCCGATTTGGCGGATACGACTCTGCCATCGTCGGTCTTCAATTTCGTGAGCTGGCTCTGCCCAATAGACAGATCTCGCGCAAACACCTTGGAGCCCTTATTCCGCTCAATCGCGTCTTTAATCCTCTCGGTATTAAATCTGCGAAGGTTTTTTTTTTTTTTTTTTTTTTTCTCGACGGGGAAAATCATCTTTGACGAAACCCGCTCTTGGGTGGAGCGGGAGACAGTGTCAGACTCTTACTGACTAAAAACCCCGCGCCGTTCCTTCTAGCCTTCATACCGGGGCACGAGCTCCCTTTTGGACAACCCTGTCCCCAGTAGGCTTCGACCCAGCTGGGCCCCTCCAGCTGCTGACAACTCCTTGAGGCGCGCGGGAACAGTGCGCGCCGTCGACGTCTTGGACTCGGTCCATTACCGGACGATCGGACAGCGAGCTACCCATGGCTCGCCGTCCGCGAGCCCGCGTCTACGGTGGCCGGAAATCGGGATCGGAATCCCGGCGACGGCGGCGAGGGCGCCGTTGCCTGATGCGGTCGGCCTCCTCCTTTGCAAGCATTACTGCTTCGCAGAAGGAGGCGACCGCCTGCCATTCCTCCTCGCTCCGGACCATGGCCTCGACCAGGGCCCGGCGCGAGAGGTCTCCGCCGCCGATCGCCCCCACGAGGGCACGGCGATGCTCCGCCCAGGCAGGGCACACCTCGACAAATCTGCGAAGGTCGCGTTTCAGAGATTTCGAGATCCGTTTATTGAGCTGCCGGTACGTGCACGCATCATCTGAAGACTGCAAAGTCATTTCACGCCTCTTCTTCATGAGCTCAAGAGTTTGATCAGTGAGCCTCTTGGTCTTGCTTGTACGAGTCTTAAAAAACTTAGACCCGACCGTATGGACAGTTTCCACGAACCCATCGTTGTATTCGTCCACGGAGCTTCCTAGGCACTCGAAACGATTTTGAAGTTCGAGCTGAAAGTTTTCGGAGTTTTGGATCTGGATCTGTGCAGGGCGGAGCGTAGACTTCATCAGTCGAGATCTTTCAAGCTTGACATTGATATTCAATGAGCCTCTTACCATGCGGTGATCACTTCCGGTTTTCACCGCATTGATCACGGAGACGTCATTGAATATTTGCTTCTTCGTCGACATGATGAAGTCAATCTCATTTTTACTTGCACCATCAGGGCTTTGCCAGGTCCATTTCCTATGCTCACGCTTTCTGAAGAAGGAGTTCATCATGTAGAGGCCCTCCTTCTCCATAAAGCTGGCCAGTAGGTGTCCCCGGTGGTTCCTACGTCCAAATCCAAATTGCCCCACTCGCAGCTCGTCACCGTCTCGTTTGCCCAGTTTTGCGTTAAAGTCCCCCATGACCACGGTGAAGTGAGTCTTAGGACCATGTATGGCTCTGGATATATCCTCATACATGGTCTCTACTTCGTCGTCGGGGTGTGTCGAGGTCGGAGCGTAAACCTGTATGACCTTCAACGAATATCTTGCTGATATTCTGAGTATAAGGTACGCTACCCTGGTCGACACACTCTCGATCCTCACCACATTGTTCACAAGGGACCTGTGGACGATAAACCCGACACCACCTTGAGACAGCCGGTCCCCTTCCCGGAAATAGAGCAGGTTACCAGATCTTAGGATTATCGTGTCCTCCCCCTGTCTTCGGACTTCGGATAACCCCACAATACTCCATCGTAACCTGCTCAACTCCTCTTCGAGTTCGGTTATCTTCTCGTCGGACCTGAGTGTACGCGTGTTGTACGTTGCCAGGTCCAGTCGTTGACGGTTAATCGATCCCGCCCGGAGATTTTTAGCACCCCGGACCCCAGGGCCGCGCTCACGCCCGTCCACGCTAGCACTACCGCTGGAGTCGCCGAGCACTTGGGGCCTGTTTTTTGTGCTTCTCTGCATTAAGGGGGGTTAGGACCTTAACCCGCCGCGCTGGTCCAATGCGTGTTGGCGGGTCGCCAGAGCCTCGTTTGTTCGTCAGCAGGGTGCACCACGTGCAGGTGAGGTTGGCTTGGGTCCCGATAGGTGTTGGTTGAGACCCCGTATACACCCCACATTATTATTATTACATATTATAAAGTAAAAATGTAACGTACGTCCGAGTGTTCCGGCGAAGATCGTCGGTCTCGCAGCATGCTGTCCAGGCGATCGTACTCATAGCGAAGAGCTGATATCTCCCGCTTAAGCTGGTCGTTTTCTCGCTTCAGCTTCTTTATGTCCGATTGACCTGAGGATTATTTATTTTGTATTGTTGGACGAAAAAAAAATTGGTGATTTCACAAGTTTTCTTATTCAGATCCTGTGCCCGTGATTGCTTTTTTTTTTTAAATTGAAGTCAGTTGTATTTTTTTTGTAAAACATTTTTTTATGATGTGAAGTTATCAGTATTTTGACACCCATCATAGAAATTCTAATCGGTAGCACGCTATGCTGAAGTTGACATGGCCCACACACCTCCTCCCCCATATACTCGTACGCCTATGTATTTGATAAGAAACAATTTCATTACCTCTTTCAACTTCGGCGTTGATGTTGATAGTTCGCAGTCGTAGCTCTTCGTTCTCGTATAGCATGCCCCGGGAGGACTTGCGATCCAACCTGCGGGCAAATATCCAGTTAAAGACACAGTCCTAGCTTGGGCATCCCTTCTACAGATCCTGACAAAGATACTTTCAAACAGAGTTCATTTACTTGTTCCTTTTCCTTATCTACCTTTAGGTTCTGAAGACTCTGAGACTTCTTCATGGAACCGTTTGCGTGTAGTAATTTTTAGTGAAGATGTTTCATGTTTATGTCTGTAGGTATGTCGAATGGCCATGGGAATGACACATGAAATGGCTGCATGATATCTATGCCTAAAACTGAAAAACTTAACTGGTTAGCATATACGGACTGGTCAAGCGGTTAGCCAGTTGTCAACACACATGAACTTCTCGTGTACTCAACGTCAACTGCTTGAAGTTGCCACTGAGCTCTACTAGTCGCAATTTCAAATCGGTAGATTCATAGATTTTGAGGAAAAAGCAATTGCAAACCATGTTTGTATGGCCGGCAGGGCAGCTATGTGATGTCCTTCCAGGCCCGGTGAATCAATATGTAGAAAAAAAAACATTAGAGTTTGGTTTTAACTAATTAGCGTAACGTACGTCGTTCATTTTGCTCAATAAAATAGTGTAGTGAACGAGTGGGAGGCGTACGCGATGTGGAATGAAGAGCGTGAATGCAAAGGCCTTACTATGGCATGACAAAATGACCAAGACCACATTCTTTGCCAGTGAGAAAGAGGGATGAAGCTATACACCCAGTATAGCTCGATCTTTTCACCAGTTCAATTTAGGTCGTCAAATGGATCCCGTTAAGAGCTCGTGGAAGGCCCTTGAGGGGGTAATTGCCCCAGCGCAGTTGACAGTCTATGCCTAAAGACTGCTTGTCCACACGAAGAAATTTCACTGTGCTACCGACCGTTCTTGTACGTAGAAACCGTTTGTAGTCGCAGCTTAAAGCTGTCCGTGTATGGCTATTCTAAGGTGTCCATGCTTACAAATGCGACAATTTCAACAGAAGACAATGCATGTTAAAATTGATGCTCAACTTGAGGGAAGAAAGTCTTGGCCCCCTTAAATCATATTCAGATGTAAGTATAATGAAAGCAGATGATGCGACGAATAAGCAAGCGATAAAGGAAAAAAGTGGTGCAGTACAAAATGTGACATGGAAGGATTTGGTATAAAATAATAACTTTGAGGTCTTTTGCTGTATAAGGGTCCACTGCGGAACATGGTAAAAAACCTAGACTATTTTATATTGTGGTTCCTATAAAAGGCTTTAATGAATCTTAAAGGTTAGAGTGAATAGGCTCTTAATTAATTAAATCCCATCCCGTTCGCTCTCTTATTGTCTTTCTACCGTGTCTCTTATTACGGTATTCGAAATCTTCTTCATAGATTGCATCACTGCTTACCATTAGGTGGGATTGCAGTCAAATACTAGTTTATACTACAAAAAATAAAAGTATTTTTGCTTCTCTCTTTACTTTGGAGACCTTTTGACCAAAAGAAGTGTTTTTTTTTTCTAAAATACTTCTTATACAGTTATACTCTGTTCAAAATAACATTAGAAAATGAAAACCTTTTATTACTGTCCGTTCAACCGATTTTGACTTTTATTACGTTGGTGGCATGACAAATGGCAGTTGCAGTAAATAGTTCGTATTGTAACCACTTTTTGCTTTTAATGCCATCCTTATGCCTGTGAAATAGAAGTTAAAATCGGTTAAACAGACAGTAAAAAAGGTTTCTTTAAACTATTCTTAACGCGAATAAGGATCGGATCGCGTAGGACTAATCGAAAAACGGCTTTAAAGTCTTAAACACTCCAAACGGAAAAAAATATCTACATAAGTAACTGTCCCTGCACGGGCCTCAAAAAAATGCTAGAACCGGCCACAAAAAAAAAGGTAGAAACCGCCGCAAAAAACAGCTAAAGCGCGCGACAGCTTGTGGGAGGTGGCTTCAAGCGTTTTTTTGTGGCGGCACCGCTGCACACGAGCCACAAAAAAAGGTCGCCTCAAAAAGAAGGCGTTTTTTTTGAGGTTCGTGTGCGGGGCGGCTAAGAGAAATCTGGAGTACCACTATTTGTCCAAGGTCCATGTCCAGCAGTGGACTACAAGAAACTGAGAAGAGAATACACAAAACGTAGTGCGTTCCAGCCTCAAGAGTGCTAACAGAGACATTCCTTTCATACGCCATTTACAGTGCACATAATAGGGACACCATTTTACCCGTCTTCCTCTTCCTGTAACTCTTTGGCCCTTGCCATGGATCTCTTGAGTCTCCACAAGACGCGTTCTTCTGCCAACTGAAGCCAGAAAGTACCACCAAATCTCCTGACTCCTCCCATCCCTGGATACGCCCCATACACCTTGTGTCTGTCTTAAGTTTATGAAAGTTAGGCACTGGAATGTGGAACCTAGGTCTCTTCCAAATGTGCACTATAAACGGGTGACGTCATGATTTAAGATGGTGGAAAGTTAAAGAAGCTACTACTATGGAGTCATGCGTGGGTTGTCAATGGTGGTGATACGGTGTGCATTTGTAATTGTGTTGAGAAAGTCATTGGCTGAGACATAAAAATTGACATAAAATAAATATATACGTTGAGGTAGAAAGCACTCGCAGCTCATGGCGTTCAATTTCAATTCCCTCAGTTTTTTGCAATTTACGGCTCAGTATCTATTAGATTGTATATTATTATTATAACCGGCCAAGTGTGAATCGGACTGGCGCACGAACGGTTATAACCTTTATTTTTATTGTGACAAATCATCTTTGTTAAATGGGAGCCCCATATATTTCTCGGCATCGGCAATTGATTTGTTGACAACAAAATAAAGCATGTTATCTTGTGGCAACTAGAAGAACTAGAGGTAGCGGACATGTGGCGGACGGACAGTAGATAGCGCCCCACGTTTTTATCCTTTGTGAATAGAACTCAAAAAACGGTTATTCCCGCTGCAATAAATATAACAGTAATGAGATCATTCGGATTATCAATAGCATTACCATCAGATGTCACAATTTTGTGAAATAGTCATTGTGACGGACTTGACCGCAAGATGTATTATGGTCTTATCAAATGCTTACATAGATAACAAGTCAATTATAATGTTTTCACTGCAAGAACTTTCTGAGTAAAGGAGAGGCCCACTCTGTCTCAGTGACCGAAAAACAATCCCGCGCACGGGTCCAGCATTGCTATTCTCTAAGAAAACTGCAGTGCGGGTTTATGTGAATGTGAAAAGATGCCGAATTCGTGGTTATAAGACGTGTCGGTACAGTAAATTAAAAAATAAATAAAGCGGCGTATAACCGGTTTATAAACTGAACTGTAAATTGCAAAAAAAAAAGTCAGAAAACTTTGAATTTCATAGCTAGACGAGCGCACCCCTCTATAAATTCCACGCTACGGTCTTTTTAATATAGCATGGATAGGATGACAGCAGGATGAAAACATACATCTTTATGATGAGAGAAAAGGATATGTAACTACATTGTATGAAGGTAGAACTACACTGCGCACACGTGTACCACGTATAGATACCGGCACGGATTTTGAGCGCTGGCTTTAAGTTGCGCAGAAGTCAAATATCGGGCCTATTTAGTGAGACGTGGGGGCGGGGAGTGTCAGTGATTGGGTCACCGCGCCATCGTGTCATAGACGTCACTCGTGATTCGTTCCCTGCGCTTGCTGCATGTATCTAACAACGACGACGATTGACTCGCCAATGTATGAAATGCGCTAAGCGATCCCCACTCTGACGCCGAGCGCTCAAGATTCACGCCGATATCTGTACCGATCTGGGCGCGTCGGTCTCCATACATTTTATATGGCATCAAGACTTGTAGAGCTACGTTAGATCCACACCACGTGACGCCAAGCGACGTCGTTCTACGTACAAATCAGACGTGTTACACGTGTGCGTCACATGAAGGAGAGGCGTGAGATGATTCTGCAGTCTTCAGACGATGCGTGCAGATACCGGCAACTCAATAGACGGATATCAAAGTCTCTGAAACGCGACCTTCGTCGCTTTAATACCGAAAGGATTAAGGAGGCGATTGAGCGGAACGAGGGCTCTAAAGTTTTTGCACGAGATCTGTCTATTGGACAAAGCCAGCTAACAAAACTGAAGACCGACGATGGCAGAGTCATTTCCGCCAAATCGGAGCTTCTGGGAGAGATCGAGACCTTTTATGGGCAGTTATACACATCTATCACTAAACCCGCTGCAAATCTAGCAAATGATCAAAGAGCTAGATTGACTCGACACTACACCGAAGATATCCCGGACGTCAGCCTGTACGAGATTAGGATGGCTCTGAAGCAGCTGAAAAACAACAAGGCGTCGGGTGAGGACGGAATTACAGCCGAACTCCTGAAGGCGGGTGGAAAACCGGTCCTTAAGGCCCTTCAGAAGCTATTCAATTCCGTCATCCTCGAGGGAAAAACGCCACAGGCATGGAGCAGAGGTGTGGTGGTACTCTTCTTTAAGAAGGGCGACAATGCCCTGCTAAAGAATTACAGACCCATCTCACTTCTGAGCCATGTCTATAAGCTGTTTTCCAGAGTCATCACGAACCGTCTTTCACGCAGGTTCGACGACTTCCAACCTCCCGAACAAGCCGGATTCCGAAAAGGCTTTAGTACCGTAGACCACATACATACGCTGCGGCAGATTATACAGAAGACTGAGGAGTATAATCAGCCTCTCTGCTTAGCGTTTGTGGACTACGAGAAAGCCTTTGATTCGATCGAGACCTGGGCTGTACTGCAGTCTCTCCAACGGTGCCAGATTGACTATCGGTACATCGAAGTGCTGAAGTGTTTATACAAAAACGCCACCATGTCAGTCCGACTCCAAGACCAAACATCGAAACCTATCCTTTTGCAGCGAGGTGTGAGGCAGGGAGACGTTATTTCTCCTAAACTCTTCACGGCTGCAATGGAGGATGTCTTCAAGGTTCTGGAATGGAGAGGACTAGGCATTAATATCAATGGCGAGTACATCACTCACCTTCGGTTTGCCGACGACATAGTAGTCATGGCTGAGACAACGGAAGAACTCAGTACAATGCTCGGTGACCTCAGTAGAGCTTCCGAAAGAGTGGGTCTTAAAATGAACATGGACAAAACCAAAGTTATGGTTAACATCCATGTAGCACCCACTCCTATTAAGATCGGAGACTCTACACTCGAAGTTGTGGGCGATTACGTTTACCTGGGACAGACGGTCCAGTTGGGTAGGTCTAACTTCGAGAAAGAGGTCAATCGTCGAATCCGACTCGGCTGGGCAGCGTTTGGGAAGTTGCGCGGTGTCTTCTCGTCTAATATACCACAGTGTCTCAAGACGAAAGTCTATGACCAGTGCGTGTTGCCAGTGATGACTTATGGCTCCGAAACGTGGTCGCTTACAATGGGCCTTATAAGAAGACTCAAAGTCACCCAAAGGGCGATGGAAAGGGCTATGCTCGGAGTTTCCCTGCGTGATCGCATCAGAAATGAAGATATCCGCAGGAGAACCAAGGTTGCCGACGTGGCTCGAAGAGTCGCCAAACTTAAGTGGCAATGGGCAGGGCACATTGCACGCAGAACAGATGGTCGATGGGGACGAAAGGTTCTGGAGTGGCGACCACGTACCGGAAGACGCAGCGTTGGAAGGCCTCCAACAAGGTGGACCGACGACCTGGTCAGGGTCGCGGGAATCCGATGGATGCGTGACGCACAGGACCGGTCGTTGTGGCGACGCTTGGGGGAGGCCTATGTCCAGCAGTGGACGTCTTTCGGCTGATATGATGACACGTGTGCGTTGGTCTAGTGTAGTTCTAGCTTTGATCTGACAGCTGTCACCCGCACCATCCTATAGCAATTGTGTAGTTAATCTGTCTTCTAGTGTTGACGGATATGTGTTACTGGCACTCACTTTCGGTTGGGTTTGACGTTGACATCTTTCCTGCGCGTGCGAAGCATGCTCGCTCCCGTCATGCCCGACATCTTGCCGCTTGTCAGCCATGCGAGGAGTAACACCTGGAACAATAGATAATAATATGCTCATTCATATTTTTCTGTAAATGACAATGACATTTTGACCTCACATTAGGCGTGCGCGATCCTCGGGCACGCTCGCTGCATACACGTCACACGGCGGTAACACGCGACGCTTACGCAGCGCGCTTGCATCGCGTACTTGGCGCTCGCGTCGCTCACACGCCCGAGGAACGCGCGCGCCTAATGTGGGGAAGGCCTTAATTCGACATCTACTTAATAATGATAATAATATCTTCTTTTTGGCATAAAATTATTCCCAAAACACTACAAATTGCGATTTACACAAGTACACAATTAAATAACATTACCTACATTAAAATTCTATTCAATTTAAAAATTTACGTCAAAGTAAATTATAAAAAAAAAACAAATTAAAGGAGTAATGTATATTTTAAATATTCTGTTCAATCATTATATTAAAACGTTTTTGAAAACAGATTTATATATCTAAAAAAGTTACAGAAGATACCAAATTGAGGGGTGAAGAGTTTCAGGAGACATCAAACTGAGAAGAGAAAAGTTTCAGAAGATACTAAATTGAGAGTAAAAAGGTTCAGGAGACATCAAACTGGACTGGAGTTCCAGGAGACATCAGACTGGACAATAAATTAAGGAGTTTCATATCTGTTGCATACAAATTTTTTTTTAATCATTTGTTTTCTCACTGGATGACACGTTGCTGGGTTGTGGAGGCTGTCGCTATAGGGAGACTAAATACTATTATTCTGCTACCATCGGTTATTCTAGAAGTCGACTAACGCCTCAAGGAAGCCACTCACGAAGTTTGAAGTATATATTTATCATTTTACAAATTAGGTATCGTTCCGTGGCCTACCAGGTAGCAAGGATGATTGACTTGACGACACGTTTCCGATACGACACGTGATGGCCAACGTGACGTGCGTGGATTTAGTTGCGTAACAGAGTAAGTTATCACGGCACAAGGTCTTGACTACATGGCTTCATATAACGCAACGTGTGGCTTCCTTTAATCAGAAAACCCTTGCTTGCATGATGACTAGGTAACAGTTGCGTAATTTAAAATATAATCTAATTGGTTAGTTAGCCTATCATGTCCCACGGCTGGGCAAAGGCTTCCCTCTCCTTTTTCCACACACGTCTGTTCTCGTGCATTGCAAGCCAGTCCCTCTGGTAGTGGTCAAGTTCATCTCTCCACCTTGGTCTGCGACGATGTCACCTTGCGTTTAATGGCACCCAATATGGCTCTTTTAGTCTACTGCTCATCCGACATGCAGTAGACATGTGATCTAATTATTGGTACACATGAAAAAAGGTCGCAGAGATGACAATGTTAATACAGATGTGTAGATTGACAAGAAAGGATAAGGTGAGAAATAAGTAGTTAGAGGAAGTTTGATAGTAGCGCAAGTGACTGAAAAATTTGAAAGGGAATTGTTTGTTTCGGTATGGTCATGTGAAGAGGAGGGATGAAAAACATGTTATTAAAAGAGTTATGAATATACATGTAGGTGGCTGGAGAGAGAGGCCAATGAAAAGATGGATGGACTGTGTGAGGAGTGATAAGAAAGAAAAGGAAGTCAGTGATAGCGGATGGCTGATCGGACAGAATGGAAGAAAAAAACGTTTTGCGCCAACCCCAAGTAGGTACCTACACAGGGCAAGGGCAGGAAGAAGATGATGATGGCACACATGACTACGTCAATCAATTATTCTACCTGCCTAGCCTACGGTTCACTTCAAGTTTACACGGATTTGTTTAAGTGGATTTATATAGAGCGACTGCCTATCAGACCTTCACAACCCAGTAACTGGGGCACATGATAATTTTTGGCAGGACTGGTGCCAGATATTCTGGGTTCTCTGATTAGGTACTGTAACGACAGTTAAATATCTGTCAATAAGAGCCTGGACCAATAGCTTTACATGCTTTCCGAGTTATGGAAAAGTTTCGGTATGTACCTAATGGATTTTATTCCATCCAAAAACTCACCATATATGTATGAAACGTTTTGGTAACACATTCATTGTGCCACTTACAGATATGGAGTGGAATTCCCTGCCGGAGTCTGTTTCCTGATAACTACAACTTGGAGCTCTTTAAATCAAGAGTCAATAGGTTACTTCTAGGCAAGCGTGCTCCATCGTCGACCAAATCGCCGCTTTCCATCAGATGAGATAATAGTCAAGCGTGAGCTTATAAAAAACTTCAGCAAGCATTGCCATAACCTTGAAAGTACCCGTGTACTTGGATGTTTTTAATTAGTCGCGATTTTCTCCCCTTGTCCTTTAACGTAACCAGAAAACCCCTGCTTGCGCGATGATTTCAACCTATTTCGTTGCGTGGTACAAAATAATGTAATATAAAATACTGTTGCTTAGAAAATACATTGGTTATTAATCAATGCGGTTACAATAGTTCCGCAAATGACTCATTGTATGATGAACACACGACTTACTGAAAACATGCAGAGTCTATTTTGAGATTTTATTTTTGCTATACATGAGAAAATTTGCTCCAGTTCAGCTATTATTGGCTACTTTTTCTTTTTCTATCTGACCCTTTTTTGCAGAAAAATAACTAACTTAATTCCCCCAGGTGGGAAACACCGAAATTCTATCACAGATAGCTTAGTTGTGATATGTGCTAACAGGACAGTCTGCAGGCGTCGTGATGATTTTTTTAAAATTGGTATTAATATGAACGAGCTATCCGTTATTCCATTTCGTGGAAATAAATTTTACACTAATATGCGAAATCAAAGTACTTTCTTACTACGTACTTCTGTACGTTCACAATATATGTATGTAGTTTAGTATTTTCACATGTCTAGTATTTTTATGTAAAGAATCTATGTATAAAATTTCATAATTGTATCATGAAAAATCACAAAGTTATAAGCTTGTTATGTCAGCAAAAATACATAGTCAACGGGTCATACAGGCGACTGAGAAGTTGTTTTGTACTTGGGCCCAGCTGCTTGCTTACACCTAATACTCGCTATGGTCAGCCGTGACCTGTGCTATATTTAGTGTTGGTGGTGTTCACGGAATAAAGAAAAGTAGAGGAAGTGCCTCTTAGATATCGCGCGTGTGTCAACAGCAGACGAGATTCGCCTATTACATGTGCAGGTGAATATGGCATCTATTTCAAAGGCACTAGCGTTCTGAATAGAATAAATTGGTTACAGCGCCATCTAGCGTTGAGTAGCCGAACTCGTTGTAAATTGGTTAAAACTTTTTTATTGTTCGTGTCATGTCAAATAATAACAACTTTCTTACGTTGTAATAAGACCTAATTTATGAAAGCAATAAGAATATGATTTGTAAAAGTTAAGTTTGTAATTCGTAGCTTCGTAGCCAATCATATTACTGTTTTTTATGTGTGTAATGTACAATTTGATACGCAAATGTGTGAGTTTGGCGACACTGGTTCCCGTGCTTAGCCACGTTAGGGGCACTTCTACCTATATTTTCTGTTCTGTGGTGGTGTTAAACTTGTAACCTTTTAAAATATTTTTTGGGAAACAATATAACATAGTGTAAAACTATTGGAATCCACTCAGTTAGGGATTCTGAACAAACTATATTGAGGTTTCGCATAAACTAAAAATTATGTTGTAAAACTCTTGTAAAGTCATATTACACAATTCTATGTGAAATAGGATTTGCCGAGTCCGCAGTTTATTCTGTATACAAATTGCAAGTCTTTTGACCCATTTGTAGGTCAACTGAGCCGTTGGCGATTCCATAAATACTTTCTTTGAGCACCGCGCATACAGGTGTATTAGTTTTAAACATCATAAATCTTTCAACTTATGGAGCATAGTGTACGTTACTATCCTCAGTAATTTGGAATATT
Source organism: Mythimna lalbum (assembly GCA_949319445.1). Lineage (NCBI taxonomy): Eukaryota > Metazoa > Arthropoda > Insecta > Lepidoptera > Noctuidae > Mythimna > Mythimna lalbum. The sequence goes on along the minus strand of OX439371.1, from coordinate 10,224,953 downwards.
TCAACTTGTATACTAATATTATAAAGAGGTAAAGTTTGTTTTTTTGTTTGTATGTTTTTTTTTTTGTTTGTAGAAGGTAATCTCTGGAAGTTCGATTGGTAATTTTTGTTCACCGATAGAATGCTGCTTTATTTCTGAGTGACATACGAGTAGGGGGGTGGGGGTAGTAGGGGGATTTTAGGTATGCGGGCGACGCCGCGGGCAAAAGCTAGTTTTACTTAAATTACGGGTGCTAACACTGTCACGGGTAATTTCTGAAAAAAAAGCAGGTCCTAGTATGCAAAGGGCAACTGAAGGACACAGGTGTGTTTGTAGTCAGTAAAAATCTTATATGTTCTCTCGTTCCACTCTAGAGCGGAAGAAATAATTGGATGATTTAAAACAATTAACTTAAAAAAAGCAGTAGACTGAAGACTACCCTCCTTTTTAAGTTCAAGTTCTTATTGTCCACCCTAAGGTTGTCTGGCGTCGTATCACTGTTAGCGATAAGACCGCCTTTATGATCATAGCAACCATATATTTAGGTTTGTGTAAATGTTTATGTTATAATAATAATAATAATAATTGTTGCCAATAAGCCTGACATAGTGGTGATAGATCGACTAGAGCGTCGCACAATGATTGTTGATATAGCGGTCCCTCATGACGAGAACCTCGTGAAAGCTGAGAAAGATAAGCAAACTAAGTATCTTGACTTAGCTCGCGAGGTTGTCGACATGTGGGAAGTGGATAGAGCAATCATTGTGCCGATAGTCGTAACGGCCAACGGCTTAATAGCCAAGAGCCTCGAACAACATCTGAGGAGGCTCTCGTTAGGCAGCTGGATCAAGGGCTTGATCCAGAAAGCAGTACTCCTGGACACGGCGCGCATTGTTAGGAGATTCCTCTCTCAGGAGCCCTGACCACCGGTAGCTTGGACCCTGTTCCCGATGCCGGTGGACTACTATTTTTTATATTTTTAAATGTTTTTTTTTAAGTTGTCTTTTTTAAAAGAATATTTAAAAATGCGATAAATATGTATATAATAATAAATAAATGAAATAATAATAATAAACATTTATTTCGGAATAAATTCCATAATTGTTAGTAACAGTGTGAACTTATAAACTAGTGTTAGTAACATTATTTAATTATAAGCGTGAGGCTCACCGACCCTGGGAATGTCTACTTGACTGCATGCAGTCGTATCCACCGCCCCAGGATCGGAGAGTCCCACCTTTCAGCCAACGCTCCGAGAATGGTTATGATTTTGGTGCACTTACAATAAAGATTATTCTATTCTGTATATTTTTTATTTTTATGATATATTATTATTATTATTTTAAATGCAGAAAGTAGCATATTGAAAGAAATTGAGAGATCCTAGCAGAATGCTTGCTGAAAAGAAAATTTAGTGAAGTTGCGGCAAAATGTATACAGGGTTATTTGTAAAACACTAGCAACTTCTTGTTTTGATGTTTGTTTATGATGTTCCTAACATAGTCCTAAGAAACCTCTTACAAACAAATTACCCAGTATACGTTGATCGATATCAACGTATTTTTTTTTTTATAATGTATAGGCTCACGTTTGACCACTATCTCCCCTGATGGTAAGCGATGATGTGGCCGACAATGGAACACGCTTGCCTAGAAGCAACCTATTCACTCTTGACTTAAAGACCCCTTTTTTTTTTTTTTTTTTTTCTCGACGGGGAAAATCATCTTTGACGAAACCCGCTCTTGGGTGGAGCGGGAGACAGTGTCAGACTCTTACTGACTAAAAACCCCGCGCCGTTCCTTCTAGCCTTCACACCGGGGCACGAGCTCCCTTTCGGACAACCCTGTCCCCAGTAGGCTTCGACCCAGCTGGGCCCCTCCTGCTGCTGACTACTCCTTGAGGCGCGCGGGAACAGTGCGCGCCGTCGACGTCTTAGACTCGGTCCATTACCGGACGATCGGACAGCGAGTTACCCATAGCTCGCCGTCCGCGAGCCCGCGTCTACGGTGGCCGGAAATCGGGATCGGAATCCCGGCGACGGCGGCGAGGGCGCCGTTGCCTGATGCGGTCGGCCTCCTCCTTTGCAAGCATTACTGCTTCGCAGAAGGAGGCGACCGACTGCCATTCCTCCTCGCTCCGGACCATGGCCTCGACCAGGGCCCGGCGCGAGAGGTCTCCGCCGCCAATCGCCCCCACGAGGGCACGGCGATGCTCCGCCCAGGCAGGGCACACCTCGACGGTGTGCTCCACCGTGTCCTCCGGGCGTTGCGCACAGTGGCGACACCCGGGCGTCTCTTCCGCCTCAATCCGATGCAGGAACCTCCCGAACTTGTCATGTCCGGTGAGGACCTGCGTCATGCGGAAGGTAAGGACGCCGTGAGGTCTTTCCAGCCACGCCTCAAAGAGGGGACTTACCGCCATAATCGTGGCGTGCCCAGCACTGGGTTGCGATAGGCGTTGACGCCATTTCACAATGAGATCCCGCCGGAGCTCTGTCCGTCATGCCTTGACATGTTGCGGCAGTGGACTTTCACCCCGGCGTTGCATCTCCACGCGCATGTCGTGCATGTGTGCAAGGACTGTTGCCTCCAGATCCCACGGTGGTAGGCTAGCCAGAAGGCTCGCCGCTTCGCGGGAGATCGTGCGGTAACCCCGCACCATCCGTATTGCCATGACCCTCTGGCAGGCGTTCAGTATGGACGCCGGTCGCTTTGCCAGCGACGGCGCCCACACCGGCGCCCCGTAGAGGGCCATGGACCGAACGATCCCCGCGTAGAGTCTCCGGCAGGAGGCGTCTGGACCCCCAAGGTTGGGCAGGAGCCGCTTGAGAGCAGCCCCAGCCCGGAGAAGCTTGGGAGCCAGACGTCGGAAATGTTCTACGAAATTCCACCGGCTGTCGAGGACGAGTCCCAGGTACTTCATCGTCGACCCGACGCCGATGCGAACTCCTCCTACCGTAAGCTGGGAGTCCGATGGTGGCGCGTTCCGAGGGCCGTGGAAGCACATTGCCTCGGATTTATGCAGCGCCACCTCGAGTCCCAACTCCTGGATCCTACCAACGGCTATCGCAACCCCGCGTGTCGCTAGAGCGACCGCCGCCTGGTGCGACTCTCACTGCGCTAGGATCAGCGTGTCGTCTGCGTAGCAAACCACGCTGACCCCGTCAGGGAAGTCGCCGCGCAGCACGTAATCGTAGCCGATGTTCCACAAGGGTGGGCCTAGAACCGACCCCTGCGGAACACCGCACGACATCTCTCGACGATTCCAGTCTCCCTGGTGACCGGGGTAGACAATGTACCTGTCTGACAGGTACGCCTCGACCACTAGACAGAGGTATTCGGGCACCCGGTGGTACCGGAGTGCCCTCCGGATCGTACTCCAGGGCAGGGAGTTGAAGGCGTTGGCAATGTCCAAGGACACTGCCACGACACACCTACCCTGGGACACCGCTTCCCCTGTCGTGAGGGCTCGCACGCGCATGATGGCGTCTATTGTAGAGCGCGCCCTGCGAAAGCCGAACTGTCCGTCCGACAAGTCCGGCCCCACCCGTGTTAGCCGCACGACGAGGCGGTTTGCAATCACTCTTTCAAAGAGCTTGCCCACCTCGTCGAGCAGCACAATGGGCCGGTATGCGGACGGAGAGTCCGCAGGGCGCCCTGGCTTCGCTATGAGGACCAGTTTTCCCGTCTTCCAACGAAGTGGGAACTGGCCCCTCTCCAGGCATGCGCTAAAGAGCCCTCTCAGTCGAGGCCCGAGAGCCTCCATGGCCAGGACCCAGGCTTTCCCTGGCAAGCCGTCGGGTCCTGGGGCGGTGTTTTTGGCACTCAGCCTTCGCACCGCCACTCTCAACTCTACCTCGGTCGACTTAAAGACCCCTAGGTTATATACATTAGGAATACTTTAAAATTACTGCGTTTTCTACGCGAAGTACATTGAAGTTTTATTTTTCTCCGCGTATGTGACTGTTTGCTATCAGCACTTTGATGGGCGCTTAAAATATTCACCATCAAACGTGATACAAGAAACGAAAACCGCTGATCTTAAATTTCATTTCTCGAAACACACACATATAAATTAACTATTTTTTATTATCGATCTACGAGTACAAAATCTACGTCCATTACATTAATTTGCAATACACAACATTAGGTATACATACTTGCATACTATCTAGGTACTCCAATGAATACTGGGTAGGCACCATCATCCCCACGTGCTACAATTATTGAATGTTTAGGGTTTTTCCAACTACACCTGTTTACATCACCTTCATTACTAAATGGTTCTAGTACTTCCCCGAAAGAACTCATTAGCTTAGTAAGTACAAGTTACTGTACTTGCTTTATAATTATTTGACTGACTAATATTAGAGCTGGCGCGCACTGGTAAACTTTGTCACCGTTACTTTTGTTTGCTGTCACCGTGCTTATGAAACCAAGATGTGATGTGGTGCGCGCACTTGAATACGTGAAAATTGCGTAAAAAATATCAAATATGTTTTTTGTCATCATGACAAATGTCACCAGTGCGCGCTAGCTCTTAAAATGAGGAAATATGTTTGTTATCTTTCACGCCTAATCATCCATAATCATGGCGTTAAGGATCCAGTTTCTGAGGAGTGGCTTGCGAGGCGTCACGGCATCTTAAACTTCCGTAATGACGCAGGTCTTCACTGAACATGTTAAGTTCAGGAGGTTCCTGCCCCAGATTCAGGTGAAAAAAACGACCGGGTGTCAATATGGTGCGGATCGCCCGAAAGACTCGGTGGAGCATATGGTGGAAGTATACCCCACTTGGGTGATACCCCGCCATGTCCGCGTGGGGGCTATAGGTTGCGGTGACTTTTTGCTCGAGCAAGGAGGGATGGGTGGCAGCCGTCTATTTTTAATTTTAGCGGAGGAGACGGCCGCACGCGTGAAGGAACTGACAAGCTCACGCTCCAACCGTCAAACTCCGACCAGCCACCGCAGGCGCGGCTTTGCGGACGGCGAACAATGGGTAGCTCGCTGTCTACCGACCGTTCGGCTTGAGCCCGAGTCTTCGACAGCGTGTAGTATTCCACGCGCACTTCATAGAGATGTCAGCAAAACAATAGGAGCCCGACAGGGCGGTTGCAAACACACCCAATGTTTACAGTGCTCCAGTCTAGACGATGCTCCGTTTACTAGAGTGCCTAAAGTTTCCCTACAACTGCTTCTTGGAGAATCTTAACCACTAAGCCACTGACACCGCTATATAAACGTAGCCACCTACTGGGTCAAATACTTTGAGGGAAGAAGAAGTAGTAACTATTAGTACCAATTCTAAATTAAGGCAGGTGATGAAGCCGCGAGCAATGCTAGTGCATCATTTAAATCTGCGTGTGAGGAAGAATGATCCGTATACCACATTTGGTATACCATTCTTTCTCACGCGCTAAAATTCAAATGCAACGCAAAACGGTGAAGGAAATTTATGAGGCATTCCTCATAACATTTTCCTTTACCGTTTTGAAAGTAATAGTTATCGAACTCAAAATTATTTATTTCACATAAGCTATATGGGCACTTATAAAACGTCTGAAGCTAGCGCACGGTTCCAATTGATCCTATAGAGAAGAACCGACAAGAAACTCTATGAAATAAATTAGACAAAGTCAAAGTTATGCGCCTATAACGGGCACCTTACTGTCCCCACACACGGGCTTCAAAAAAACGCTGCTTCAAGCTTCATTTTGAGGCGGCCTTTTTTCTTTTTTTGTGGCTCATGTGCGGCGGTGCCGCCACAAAAAAACGCTTGAAACCGCTTCAAGCTTGTCCGGTGTCGCGCGGTTCAGCTGTGTTTTGCGGCGGCTTCTAGCTTTTTTTTATGGCCGCTTCTAGCGTTTTTTTGAGGCCCGTGTGCGGATACACTATCTAGTACTACGAATCCAACACTACAAGTTTATAGTACTTACAATGAAACAGAAACAAAACTATCACTTTGGTCAACTTTGTTATTCCGTTTTACAGCCCAACACCGCTGTGCACAGCTAAGTTCAGCGATATACAGCGCTCTATGGCGTTTTAAAGGCTTAATCCAACATACGACACTTGGTATAATCAACTAAATAGCCTTACCTTATTCCTTAACAAGATTACGGCATGCTGACTTGTTCGAGATAGAGAGTGTACTGAACCCACCTCGTGAAAGCCACTTCACTTGGCTCATGCGCAGTGAAAAACGCTGACGGCCGTCGTAAAAGCAGGTAAGATACGTCATTCGTCTATAGTAACAATTTGGTTCTGATAGTGTCTTTATTTCCTTGTCTTAAGGGCGGTTTTTGTAGTTCACAAGTGTTGATTAGTTGACTATACTTTGGTTTGTGTTTTGGTTGTAAAAATTTGCGGCGTTTTTAATTTTAGGTTTAGGGTGAGCAGATTGATAGATAAGGTCTTCGATCAGATACTTAATATTGTAAGGTATTGTACCTTCTTCAAAGGCACTTCCGCTTGACCACCGCTAAGTTCATTTTTGCTTGCACTCGAAACGAAAACTCAAAGGATTTGTTTTGGCGCCGCGCTGCAGGGTTCAAGCGAAATTTTTTTTAAGTGATCAGGCAGAACCGCGGTGGTACCTCTAAAATCATGCTTTCTATCACTGAAGGGAGTGAAAACTTTAATTAAATTAGAATAATTGAGATGACCTGTACATTATGACTTCACTAAATAAACTTTATTCACACAGTCATAAAACGTATTTCAAAATACCGATTTTACCAATCGAGCATTTGATTCTTCGAATTTATGGAAATCGGTAAATAAAACAAATCGTAAGTATTGACTTTGGTAAAATACATTTCGTGATTGTATTAATAATAGACATCACTACATAGTATAAACAAAGTCGCTTTTTCTGTCCCTATATCCCTGTGTACGCATAAATCTTTAAAACTACGCAACGGATTTTGATGCGGTTTTTTTAATAGATAGAGTGATTCAAGAGGAAGGTTTATATGTATAATATTGCCCTCGAGCGAAGCCGGGGCGAGTCGCTAGTTAGATATAATTAGTTAGATAAGCAACTAGAACTTTTGAAAAAATAGAACGTCGAAATTCGGATAAAATATTTCAGAGTATCATTGTCATTCTATTGTGTCTCTAATTACGATATTGGAAGGTTATAGCATAGCATAGCATAGTCAGCCTTATAATGTTCCCACTGCTGGGACTCAGGCCTCCTCTCTAGGAGAGGGTATGAGCCGTAATCCACCACGCGGGCCCAGAGCGTATTGGTGAATGTCACATGTCTTCGAATTTTTTGGTTCTAGTACATGCCGGTTTCCTCACGATGTTTTCCTTCACCGTTTTGAGAGCAGTAGTGATGACATAAAATACACAAAGTATAATGCGCCTGGCTGGGTTTGAACCCACGACCTACAACTCGTAAGTCGGAGCCGTTACCACTCAGCCACCACTGCTCTGCAAAGGGAAATTGGAAGGTTAATCATAATAAATCAGTAGCTGTATACCGTGAGGACCTAGATTTTAAGCTTATTTCAGGAATCGTATCACTGGGTTTTACATTACTTAGGTATTTAATATAGGACCATGATAACAGTAATGCTCTCGCCTCCAGTAAGTTTGTGATAGGTGTAAAACAACTCGATTTTACCAACTCAGGATATTTTTTTTAGGTGGTAAAATCATCTATTGACATCGCCCGAGAGCGGGGGCGGAGCGGGGATAGTGTCAGACTTTTACTGACTAAAAACCCACTCCTGTTTCTTTATTGCCTTTCGTACCGGGTCCGAATCTTGCTTTCAGAAACAAATCCATGGCCCCAGCAGGCTTCAACCCTGCTGGGCCCCTACGGACCTAAGGAATTAAGGATATAGAGGCGTGAATTATTGATGGGATATGTACATGTAGATTCTCACGTCTGCTTCTTAAGGGGATGCAACTCGATATACATTTTTACTGTTTTTCATACCACCGCTTTTACGCGATTATGACGTTATTACCTACACATTTTTCATTAGATATTTTGGAAAAAGTTTCTATTAAAATCAATTTATAAATTTGTGTAAAACTAATACTAGTAAAGACCTCTGAAAATCTGCTATTTTGCATGAACTTTGACATCTCATAATTTACTAAAAAAAATTAAAAAGTCAAAAAAGTATAACAATAGAATACCTATAACAATAGAAGCCTTATCAAAATTCTAAATGACGAAATTCAATAACTTTTAAGAGTTTAAAAATATCACGTATTCCTGGAACAAGTTTTACAAAATATTCGAATAAATCACGGAATTACCGAATGCTAACAGAGTTTTCAGGCGTTATCTCTCTTTTTTCGCGTTGCCTTTTCGTCAAACATTGTGTTAGATGAAGTAACAAGCTTTTAAACCATGCTCGATGTAACGATAGGCGAGTGGAACAGCAGCCTCTTAACTGGAGTATAAAAGTCAATTTAAAAAACTTCTGTTTACTACAAAAGTAGTTTTTGGGTGTCCCGTTATCTTAACAAGTGGTTGTAGGTACTTATTATTTATATTATAATTTTAGAATGTTATCAGAAAATTCGGTTTTACCACAAAACAACAACAGGTAGGAGGAAAAATAATATACTTATTATATTATTGTGTAAAATGATGCAACAAAGTTAAATATGTCATATGTGATGGATGCTCTACATTGTACGAAAATTGTGGAGTTTATAGTACATTATGATATAAGTGTGTAATGTTAGTGATTACCGTTGAGGCGGTATTTAGACCCGAGCCATGGCAAGGGTCTTAAAAGAGCCGAGAACGGTAATCATTAATTACTCACGTGTATCATACGACGGTTTTCAATACACTTGTGAATAAAATAACTGTAAAACTAGTAAACTTTTGTGGCGGTAAAAATCTGTTTTCATAACCGCGCCCATTTTGTTTTCTCGTGGGGGACGACCAGCGTCCATCCTAATACGATAAAATGTCATAAAATTATGACGATGGAGAGGTTGAACAATAAGGTTTTAACCACATTGTAACACTAGTGCATAATGATAATCAAAATGTCACAGTTTGGTAACAAGTGCCATTATATACCTAAGTGAAGTGCAATAAGAGTCACTTTATGAGTAAGTGTATTGAAAAAAAAATAACTTACCCAATATTGTATTAGTATTGCCATTCTACGTGGCAATGCTGCTAGTCTTCTGGGCTTATTTCCGTATGACAACGATGTGGAGGGAGGCGTCGTTTGTGTTTTTGCATTATATATTTATGTACATAGTTAGGTTTTAGTATAAATAATTTAGTTTACTATTTTTACTTTATTTCAACTCAAGTTTCTGCATCAAGTAAACCAGATGGTTAAAAATAGGTACCTAGTCTTGTAGTCTGATTTATTGGCTGTCTTATTTCTGTATTGGTTAACCAATAAAGAAATAAGTAACGGTAGGTACGTAATATTAAATTAAACTCCATTCTAGAGTAATAGCATCGGCCCATTGTTACATCATATGGACAAATACCTCCCTCCCTCTTTCGTTTCCTCCCGGATTTATTTATTAATTAAAACTTCATGCAACACAAAGGTACAAAGTCTCTACCAGTCGTTAAACAAAAAATGTCGTCGTTCAAAATCTTGATTAAATTTGCCCTTTTAATTTTTTTAGTAAATTATGAAGTGTCAAAGCTCATGCTAAATAGCAGATTTTCAGAGGTCTTTACTGGATTAGTTTTACACAAATTGATTTTAATAGAAGGTTATATAAATATCCACAAGATGTTTCCAAAATATCTAATGAAAAATGTATAATGCCATAGTCGCGTAAGAGCGGTTCTAAAACAGTGAAAATGCAAGTCGAGTTGTATGTCCTGAATTTTTTTTGTAGAATAATAGGAACGTTTTATATTTTCATTTTTTTTTATCGAATGACTTTTCCTGCTCTAGGGCTGAGCGAGATGGCGTTTCAGACTTTTACTGACTAAAACCACACTTTAAATATTGCTTTAAGTGACTTTGCATGTTGAAGGCGCGCACTGTTCCCGCGCGCCTCGAGGAGTTGTCAGCAACAGCAGGGGCCTAGCTGTGGCGAAGTCTACTGGGGCCAGGATTATTACTGGGGCACGAAGGAACGGGGTGGGTTTTTAGTCAGTAAAAGTCTGACACTATCTGTCGCTCCGCCCAAGAGCGAGGGTTGTCTTTGGATGATTTCCCCACCATAAAAAGGTGACTGCATGCTATGCTAGGATGGGTAAACTATTCAGAAGATGACCCATGGCCCTAGTAGGCTTCAGTCCTGTTGAGCCTCTACAGTTTTATTGAGATCTCTTTGAGACGCGTGGAACACTACGCGCTGGTGACGACTCGGGTTTACTGGCTACTGGATGACCGGACGGCTTGAGGCATCGGTATCGTCCTAATAGAACGCGAATGCGCGAGTAAGCGATGCGACCATCACGTGTACGCGCGATGGCAAAAACTGGGCTGCGTTCAAATTTGAGTTTAGAGTTAACTCAAGTGACGTCATAAAGTAATTACTCTACCCTGGCTTTTATGAACGCGAACGTGAGTTCAACTGTCAATGTCAAGCATTGGCCGCTTTGCCCTCCCAGGCGGTCGCCTCCTTCTGTGAAGCAGTGATGCTAGCAAAGGAGGAGGCCGACCTCATCAGGCAACGGCGCCCTCGCCGCCGCCGCTGGGATTCCGATCCCGATTTCCTGCCACCGTAGACGCGGGCTCGCGGACGGCGAGCCATGGGTAGCTCGCTGTTCAACCGTTCAGTTACTGTCCGGACCGAGCCTAAGACGTCGACGGCGCGCACTGTTCCCGCGCGCCTCAAAGTGTTGTCAACAACAGGAGGGGCCCAGCTGGGTCGAAGCCTACTGGGGTCAGGGTTATCCGAAAGAAAGCTCGAGCTCGAAAGATGAAGAGGCTAGAAGGAACGGGGTGGGTTTTTAGTCAGTAAGAGTCTGATACTATCTCCCGCCCCACCCAAGAGCGGGGTTTGTCATTAGATGATTTTTGCCCACCATTTTTGCAAAAAAAAAGCATTGGCCGCTTACTCCAACCTCAACCTCAGAGTTACTTAGTTGGGTTAACTCTAGGGTAGCTACTAGAGTTATAAAAGAACGACCCTGGGTGGCAACTCTACTCGACTCTGGTTATTTTTGAACGCAGGGCTGGGTGTCCTACTGATTGAATATGTTTGATCTCGTGTTCGTACGAACTAAGTTTGCGCAAATAGATTTACAAACATTTATTCGCGCGAAAGCGACGTGCGATTGTCAGTTAGGACACCTATTCGAGTTCAATAAGTTTGATCGCGCGTTCGTACGAGTAAAATTCGCGCGAACCTCTATTTGGACGATGCCTGATACCTATAGCTCGCCGACCACAAGCCCGTGCCTACGGTGACTGGTTTTCCGGCTCGAAGTCTCTGCGACTAGGGCGTGAGTATGTGCGTTCCCTCACGCATGCGGCTGTCTCATTCGTTGGCAATTTTTACATCATATAATAATATTCCACCACGATCACACAACGCCGCCGTCTAGTTCCAAGTTAAGCAGAGATAATGTTATGTATTCTGGACAACTGATAAACATACTTATATATTTCTAAATACATACATAATATAGATAAATTACATCCAGACACAGAACAAATGATCATGCTCATCACATAAACATTTGTCCTGGGTGGGAATCTAACCCACGACCTCCGGCATAGCAGTCAGGGCAACTAACCACTAGACCAACAGGCCAGCCTAAAAATAGAACAGTTACATGGCTGGTAAAGTGTATATGTGTTCTTACCTATTGCATTAACTTGCATATGGACTTGCCTTTCCGGACCTCAGCGGGAGATTACAGATTTGAACATTACATCAATGAAATAGGAGATGCGAGCATCACAATACGTACCTTGTAATGATACAATGTGTAATATCTCGATACAACTTGTAACATCAATTCGCCATACATCAATACTCTTCGTCTGCAATTATGGCCCAGGCCAAATGTTTGTGTGATGAGCACGATCATTTGTTCTGTGTCTGGGTGTAATTTATCTATATAATATATGTATTAAGAAATATTTATGTATGTTTATCAGTTGTTTAGGCTCTGCTTGGTCACGCTTAGCTTGGGACTAGACGGCGTTGTGTGATAGTTATGAAATATATTATTATATTACATTATTTACTGAAATGTAATGCTCAAGGTCAAATCTATAATGTTACATTACACGCGTGTGCTCCCGGTGAGGGAGCAACTTTAGCGTGATATTTTTAGAATTTCAGATACTATTTTATACACGATCTTTTAATTTAGGTACCTACTTAGATCCTTGCTCCCTGCATACAGGAGTATTTCTATGATGACATCTTTTTTGTGCTAAGAATTGGGAGGTTTTTAAAGAACTACTTTGAATCAAGACCCGTTCCAAAATCGCTGAGTCGACGGAAGTATTCTGTGAACTGAAGTTATGACAATATGATATTTCTTGACTACTGATAATGATGACTGACTAAGAATCGTGGAAAAAACAATATCACAAAAATCCCAAATAAATTTTAACCCTTCAGATACCGTCAATTAGAGACACAATAGTAAGACAATAGATGCGCGGCCACCGGTGGTCGCTTGGGGATTCATGAATTAAGGGGAAACATAATAATAATGAGTCATATTCATGTTTGTCGTATCATCATGTTTTTCGAATAAACCCATAAACTCGTATGTAGTACTGCACCAAGATAATACTGTTATTGTGAATGATTTATGAACCTAGTACAATGTTGCGTCAGATTCGCGCAACATATTTTTATCAGTGACGCAATCGATAGGTACCTACTCCACTAAATGCTTCGTCAGAAGTTTGACATACCAAATTATACAGATAGTACAAAATCCCCCCCAATTAGCTTTCTTCTTGTCTGCAAAATATTACGCAATAATAAATAAAGTTAATGCAATATGACTCTGCATTACACTTGTGTGCACATCGATGTCATCGACCGAAAACTGTGTATGTGTGCGTGTATTCTTGGCCTCTCATTGGTCGACGCGTCCCTCGGTAAAGCTACAACGCAATATTTCCACCATTTTAAGTTTCACGCCAAATATTGCTTCGCAGTTGCGCACTACGCTTCGAGACGGACGGATGTCGAAGTTACGGATAAAAGAATATATTAATTTTGCTATCATGGAAAGCAAACATGATATAATGTTTCCAAAAAGTGATAACAGTAGGAAGGATATAGTGGAGTTTGTGAAGGAAGTGGAGAAATATCCGTGTTTGTATGACAAAACTTTGCCAGAGTATGCAAATAAAATGCATAACAGGAGAGCTTGGTCGGCGATTGCAAAACGAGCTAATACATCAGGTATGTTATTTTTTTTATCAATAGTTTGGTATCGATTTTTATTGGTTGCGCTAGTTGCAGCACCTATTCCAGAAACTAGGTCATCAGTAGAAGTGTTTGCATTGTTTTTGGCGCGCTTTTCGATTTGTAGGTCACGCATATAATCTTCTTATATGTTTTGTCACATAATGAGTTTAGCATCAGCATATAACATTGACATAACAACTTTCAATACGTAAATACTTATTAGTTTCGAAGTGACTTGGCAACGGTTTTTAAGTTAAACGTTGCATAAGCGAGCGAATACGTGCGGAGATGCGTTTAATTTTTTTTCGAAGAAGTTCCTATTATTACTTGGAATTATCACAGATATATCAGTGTTTCCCATGATATGAATTGAATTAACAAGGCTTAACTTTCATTCTTAAGACTTGATTATATTCTACACAATAGATAATATAGGTAATTGTTCTGCTGCCGCTTTAACAAGTTTGCTAAGATATGAAATCTGTTAACAAAAAAAAAGCCATTATCTATTAGAAGATAATTCAAGGATAAAAAAACCTCCTAAACAAAAAGATCTATATTGGTGGTAGCAATGCAACTCTACAAGCAGTTATTTTTTTTCCAATGGTTACATTTGGTATGATCATATTGGACCAACCCGCACTGGACCTGCGTTCCGGCCTGAGTCCCAGCAGTGGGATCATTAAAAGGCCGAATATGCATATGCTTATGATCATATTAGCAATAGGTATAAACCTACTAGTATATTAAACGCAATTTGTGACCTCAATAAACCCTATCTACTAGTAATTAGAGCCATTGAGTTTGAGTGATATATACTTATCTACACTTGTTTTCCTCCTTTCCAATGAGTATAGTTTTTAATTCAATAAAACAAACCGATAAAAGAAAACCAGTTCGAGCAAGTTCATAAATGTTGCAATGGATGACGTCACGTTTAAAAATATAATCTTAGATGTTCCAACATGTGAAATATGATGAAATACTGTAAAAAATAGAGAAGGCCGTTATAATTGCCAAAAATATCTTTATCTATGTATTACAATTGAGACCTTATATTAATGTTTAGATAAGAATCTATTAGTTTTTTTTTTTTTATAGGTTCACACTTGACCACTATCCCACCTGATGGTAAGCGATGCGATGAGGGAGCATGCTTGCCTAGTAATCTATCTATTTAACCTTGACACATAGACCATAGATGTATAAATGATAAAAACATTGCCCTAGGAAGAGAAAGATGATAACAGCAAGCAATACGAAATATAACATTTTATTTTGGACTATGATCATAGTTTTGACATCATGTATTTTTTGTTACAGTACCGGAATGCCGAGACCGATGGAGGAAAATTCGAATATCTTTCATGAGATCTCTCAAGCAGCAAGCCAGCACCAAACCTCCAATGAGACCTTACTACTTGACAGAAGAACTACACTTCTTGCACCCCTTCCTTAGCATACGGCCGAAAACGTATGAAAAAGAAAAACAACCAAACGATGGTAAAATGGATGTTGAATTAACTGCAGTGGAAGATAACGACATATCTGACGACAGTGCAAGCACAGCTAGTTTTGAATCAGATCCTATTGAAAATGTCCCAGAAATTGATAGAGATGCAGAAATTAACAGAATAGCAGAAAATAACAGAATCTCAGAAATGAATAGAGTTGCAGAAATGAATAAAGTTGCAGAAATGAATAGGGTTGCAGAAGTGAACAGAATTGCAGAAATGAACAGAATTGCAGAAATGAACAGAGTTGCAGAAACGAATAGAGTCACATACAACGACAATACGATACCAAAAATAACAAATGTGTGTTCTATAGAAAATGGACACGGCAGACAGCATGGTACTCGTAGTAGGAACAGTTACTCTGATGATATCGAGGGTAATCCAAGGAAGATGTTCCTTTTGTCCCTGTTGCCTGATATCGAACAACTAACAGAGCCAGAAATGAGGATTTTTCGGCGAGAGGTGATATCAACAATAGACAAAATAATAGGTGATCGTAGTATAGGCGGTAACAGAATAATAAGGGACAGTATCCTGGGAAATTAAGTGTTTTTAAATGACTAGTTTTTGTTTGTACCATGGTATAACAAGTACGAAGTCAAAATTCTAAACTGGCGTGTAACAAACTAATTCACACAATCGATCGCAATTTCTTATGTCAATTCAACAATATTTAGTGTTTTTGTTACGTTGTCGAATTGACGAGCGTTAGATTTTTATTCAGTTGTGATTGAAAATGTGACTTAGTAGTTCCTAATTAGAGTGCAGTTATGTTAGCACTTTAAAAAAAAGTTATATTTGTCTATAAAACCTTTGTTGTCTGCTCTGAAATTCTTGCAGTATATTTAAAATTACCAGTATAAACCAGTATTTATTATAATCAATATATATACATCATTATTCTTTAGGCTTACACTAATTCCAACAATGTTGGGACGGCTTCCTGTCCAGCCTACTTTCTATACACATTGTAAATTATATGACATTTAGTTGACATAATAATATACATTGTATAGCGAATTGTTTTACCTGACTACGGTAAAGGATATGTTGTGAATTCCGCAGGCTATGAATGTGTATGTAATTTTTCTTTAATATAAATTATTGAAATGGTTTCTTACACAACTAAAAAATAAATAATGTTTTTCGAACACTACAAAACTGCAAAATTAAGAGACGAAAACATGAAAGACTTTGAACTTGAAAAAATCATGGTGTTGTAAACTTCTAGATAAATTAATTTTCCTTTTCCTACGTTTGTGCACTCACTCGCTCTCCAGATAAGTTGTGTGTATCAATATTTCTTTTTATAATGATTCTAAACAGAACATGTATTCTTACAAAATACGAATCAGCCGTAAGTTTGTGCATAAACACCGTAAAAAAATACAATAGGCTAGTTGCCGTAAAAATGTAATTAGTCAGTCTTTTAGATTATTCAAAAATAAGGGACACGTATTTTTTTATTTGTAAATTAAACTAAAAGTGACAAAAATATAGTCCATTAAAGTGACGTCACCCCGTGCGAAAAAATGCAGCACGGCGTGACGTTACACGTAACTTTAATGGGCTATATTTTTGTTATTTTTTGTTTAAACGAAAAAAGAAAAAAATTGTGTACAATATTTTTTTATAATCTAAAATACGGACTACATAAAATGTAGTTATTTTGACCCTGGAAACTACCCTATTATACCAATGGAACTGATTTCATAGTGAATTTCTGTAGTCGGGTTTTTCAACCATAAAACTAATGTCCGAAAATAAAAATAAAACTACTGCAAGTATTAAAATGTGCTTTATTTTTCCTTATATTGAAAATATGATATTTAATCAGAATTCATAGATAGACATATTTCATTAAACTGAATCATTTTCAGCGTCTTTCTGGCATGTTCACAATCAAGGATTTTAAATTTGATAACACGAATAAAATTAGTAGCTAATTAGTCAAAATTGGTCGCTAAATATCAAGTTTTGTTGGTCACTGGTTCAGAAGTTATAAGAGTACTAGCTTTTGCCCGCACGGCTCCGCTCCCGCTCTTCCCTACTCTACCCTACTATACCCTACTCTACCCTACTATACCCTACTCTACCCTACTATACCCTACTCTACCCTACTATACCCTACTCTACCCTACCCTACCCTACACTACTCTACACTACTCTACACTACTCTACACTATTCTACCATACTATACCTTACTCTACCCTACCAAACTTCATATAAACCATCTACTAAATAGTCCAAAAACAAAGCCTAAAAATTTGGTTTGGATAGGTTTTTGAGTTATAAAATAACAACGAAAAGTGGCATTGATTTTTATATATATAGATAGATATAACTGGCTGACCTGGAGAGAATTTCTCCAGCCTGGCCACATTTATTGTATATTTTCTCCCAAATTGATCTGAATCTGTCACCAAATATTAGAATTTGTCGGTCAGTGTTTAAAAAGTAATGTGTTTCTAGGTGGCTGACCTGGAGAGCATCTTGCTAGCTTAGCCACATTTAAATTAATATTACTTTTAGTTAGGTACTCCTTCTCACCCAGTAAAGTATTTGATTTAGTTTATACTTATGAATTTTTGAAAGTTCTACTAATCTGTAATCAAATCTGATTCGTCAATCATGTTTAATTCCATGTTTTCAATAACATGAAGCGACTCTATTCCCATTAAACTGGCACAAATCCAGCCTCCTGGCTGACACGCGCCTCAAGGAGTTGGCAGCAACATTAGGGACCCAGCTGGGGTAACTCAGCCCCGGTATGAAGACACGAAAGAAAGGGGTGGGTTTTTAGTCAGTAAGAGTCTGACACTATTTCCCGGTCCGCCTAAAGCACCGGCCACACAGAACAGACGCAAGGCACGGACCCGTCGCAGTCGCGAAAGATACATTCAGAAAAGAAGGCGTCCCGTCTTTTCTGTATGTTTTACGTCGCGACGGCTGTATACATTTTATATGCAAGTAGATTAAACGGGCGCCGCGACTGCGACGGGTCCGTGCCTTGCGTCTGTTCTGTGTGGCCGGTGCTTAAGAGCGGGGATTGTCATTAGATGGCCCCTCTTGGCTGAGACGTGCATGAATTTAATAACACATTGCCCGAGTTGGGATTCGAATCCTGATGGACGCTATGCTCAGCAGTGACGCTTCTAATAACTTACCTAGTGTAAAGGTATGATTCCAAACCACGCTGCACGCAGCAGTGCTGCCGCGCCACTACTGTCCCCATGTATGGTCCCCATACAATTTCTATAAGCTTATATGAGATTACATTCCAAGCTAGGCAGCAATGTCGCGGCAGCAATGTAGGCAGTGTGGCAATGTGAATGTGTGGCAGCACTGCGGCGACAACACTGCTGCTTGTTGCCGAGTTCGGAATCATACCTTTATTTGCAAGTCAATAATAAATAGTTTGCTACTTCGCTAAAAACTGCAAGTCATTTATTATGACTTAGTTCAAAATTACAGCATTTTTCAGCTTAGTAAAATATCATTAACTTGAAATACAATGATTTGCAAAGTTGCAACTTACGAGTATTCGATGACTCAATAAACATTATAAGTTAAATTGTCAAATTAGTATTGCTTTTTTTAGTTTCAGCGTTTTTGTTCACTACTGATATCCCCGGTCTTGACCTTAATCTCGTACTAATCGATTTTGATATTATTTTCCACAATTAGTATTCTATTGTTGCGGAGGATTTTTATGATACCACTAGCTTTTGCCCGCGCGGCTTCGCTCCCGCTCTTCCCTACTCCACCCTACTATACCCAACTCTACCCTAACCTACTCTACACTACTCTACACTACTCTACCCTACTCTACCCTACTCTACCCTACTCTACCCTACCCTACCCTACCCTACTCTACCCTACCCTACCCTACCCTACTCTACCCTACCCTACCCTACTCTACCCTACCCTACCCTACTCTACCCTACCCTACCCTACCCTACTCTACCCTACCCTACCCTACTCTTATTTTTTTTCCATAAGAACCTTGTCCTCACGATAACAATCACAACAAAAAAAAAATCAGCCAAATCGGTCAAGCCGTTTTCATGCCAAGTCGTGACAACGGAAAACGGGGGTCATTTTTATATATATAGATAGATATCTTATAGTTTGGAGTTGTCTTTAGTGTATATATACAACGTTTTCTTTTTAATATCCCATAACTCAAGGTTTATATTCTAATAGCTTTTCCCCGCGCGGCTTCGCTCCTACTCTTTACTACTCCATCCTACTATACCCTACTCTACACTATTCTACCCAACTTCACATAAACCATCTACAAATTAGTCCAAACAAAGCCTAAACATTTGGTTTGGACAGGTGAGCCCGTTCGTGATTTATAAAATTACAAAGAAAAGTGGCATTAATTTTTAAATTACGTATGTAGATCATCATCATCATCTTCCTGCCCTTATCCCGTTTTATTTGGGGTCAGCGCAACACGTTTTTTTCTTCCATTCTGTCCTGTCACTCGTCACGCTATCACTAACTCCCTTTTCATTCATATCACTTCTCACACCATCCATCCATCTTTTTTTTGGCCTCCCTCTCCCTCTCCATCCAGCCACATGTAAACATAACTCTTTTAGCAACATGCGTTTCATCTCTCCTCTTTACATGACCATACCTACGTCTGCGAGTGTTGTGTAATGTGTTTGAGTTATTTGTATTATATGCTGAATTTTAATTACACAACCTTTTTTATATTATGTATGTAGAAAACGTTGGTTGCGCATTTATCACCTCATTTGACGATATTAAATTTAAAATTGTATAATTTACTGTAAAATTCGGATGTATAACTGTTTGTTTTTCCAAATAAATTAAATAAACTATAACATTACACCCGTGTTTTCTTAACCTTAAGTCCCTTAAGTGTAGCAAAGGAGGAAGCCGACCACATCAGGCAACGGCGCCCTCGCCACCGCCGCCGGGATTCTGTCCCGATTTTCGGCCACCATAGACGCGGGCTCGCGGACGGCGAGCCATGGGCAGCTCGCCGTCCGACCATCCAGTAACTGTCCGGACCGAGCCCAAGACGGTCGACGGCGCGCACTTTTTGCGCGCGCCTCAAGGAGTTGTCAGCAACAGGAGGGGCCCAGCTGGGTCGAAGTCTACTGGGGCCAGGGTTATCCGAAAGGAAACTCGAGCCCCGGTATGAAGAGGCTAGAAGGAACGGGGTGGGTTTTTAGTCAGTAAGAGTCTGACACTATCTCCCGCTCCACCCAAGAGCGCGGGTTGTCATAAGATGATTTTTGCCCACCGTAAAAAAAGTCCCTTAAGGTTACTTCTTGGTAAGTGTTCCAAGAGAGCAGTGGTGGCCGAGTGGTAATGGCCCCGACTTATGAGTTGTAGGTCGCAGGTTCGAACCCAGCCAGGCGCATTACTTTGTGTAATTTATTTCATCACCACTGCTCTCAAAACGGTGAAGGAAAACATCGTGAGAAAACCGGCATGTCCTAGAGAGCAGTGGTGGCCGAGTGGTAATGGCCCCGACTTACGAGTTGTAGGTCGCAGGTTCGAACCCAGCCAGGCGCATTACTTTGTGTAATTTATTTCATCACCACTGCTCTCAAAACGGTGAAGGAAAACATCGTGAGGAAAGTCCCGGCATGTCCTAGAACAAAAAATTCGAAGACATGTGACATCCACCAATACGCTCTGGGCCCGCGTGGTGGATTACGGCCCATTCCCTCTCCTAGAGAGGAGGCTTGAGTCCCAGCAGTGGGAACATTAAAAAGGCTGATAATGATAATGAATGAAAGTGTTCCAAGGTTGCCGACATAGCCCAAAGAATCGCCAAACTAAAGGGCACGTTACTCGCAGAACAGATGGTCGATGGGGACGAAAGGTTTTAGAGTGGTGACCGCGCACCGGAAAATGTTGGAAGGCATCCCTCGAGGTTTTTTTTTTCTCTCGTCGGGGAAAATCATCATTGACGAAACCCGCTCTTGGGTGGAGCGGGAGACAGTGTCAGAGTCTTACTGACTAAAAACTCCACGCCGTTCCTTCTAGCCTTCATACCGGGGCTCTAGTTTCCTTTCGGATAACCCCGACCCCGGTAGGCTTCGACCCAGATGGGCCCTTCCTGTTGCTGACAACTCCTTGAGGCGCGCGGGAACAGTGCGCGCCGTCGAGGCCTTGGCTCGGTCTGGACAGTTACCGGACGATCGGACAGCGAGCTACCCATAGCTCGCAGTCCACGAGCCCGCGTCTACGTTGGCTGGAAATCGGGGCTGGAACCCCGGCGGCGGCGGCGGTGAGGCCGCCTGGAGCGGTCGGCCTCCTCCTTTGCGAGCATTACTGCTTCGTAGAAGGAGGCGACCGCCTGCCACTCCTCCTCGCTCCGGACCATGGCCTGAACCAAGGCCCGGCACGAGAGGTCTCCGCCGCCGAACTCCGACCACGAGGGCACGGCGTTGGCACAGGCATCCCTCGAGGTGGACCAACGACTTCGTGTGGGCCGCGGGAGTGTGGTGGATGCCATAGGCACAGGATCGGTCGTTGTTGTGAAGCTTGAGGGAGGCCTATGTCCAACAGTGAACGTCTTTCGGCTGAAATGATGATGATGAAACATGTTTCATTGTAGACCATATCATCGTTTAGAGAGATACTGGTCAATCGCGAGTCTATCAATAATAAAAATAAACAAAGAAAATCTCTTGATTACCACAGTCATGCATGGCCAGATCTTAGAAATTGATTACTTCATGATATGGCCAACTACAACTAGCCATATCGTTGTAAACGATCTACATCCATCTCAACAGTCTATCTCTATACCAAAATTCATAAAAAATGTTTCAGCGTTTACGACGTGAAAATCTATCAATCAGACAGTCATTTTTGCATTTAAAATGCGCATATATCTTTACGACATGTCCACAAAATTGATGCCAGGAATTTCTCAATGTTAAATTGTGGTTATATTAGCTATACGTTATGCAAGTAAGGCTGCTATCACACGGACTGCACCACAACAACCGCACGCAGTCTTTAAATTTAACTGCATGCAGTTTGATCTGAATTTGCGCGGTTGGCGCCACGCATCTAGCCCAGGAGCTTAGCACAGAACAAAAAATATAGGTAGAAGTGCCCCTAACGTGGCTAAGCACGGGAACCAGTGTCGCCAAACTCACACATTTGCGTATCAAATTGTACATAGCCAATCATATTACTGTTTTTTATGTGTGTAGTACACACATAAAAAACAGTAATATGATTGGCTACGAAGCTACGAATTACAAACTTAACTTTTACAAATCATATTCTTATTGCTTTCATAAATTAGGTCTTATTACAACGTAAGAAAGTTGTTATTATTTGACATGACACGAACAATAAAGAAGTTTTAACCAATTTACAACGAGTTCGGCTACTCAACGCTAGATGGCGCTGTAACCAATTTATTCTATTCAGAACGCTAGTGCCTTTGAAATAGATGCCATATTCACCTGCACATGTAATAGGCGAATCTCGTCTGCTGTTGACACACGTGCGATATCTAAGAGGCACTTCCTCTACTTTTCTTTATTCCGTGGAGCTTAGTCTATGATTTGATCTTTAAATGCCTCAAAATAAAGTTGTCAATGTCAATGTGCATTTGCTCTTTGATGAACTGCACACTGACTGTATGCGATTAGCGATGGACAGCATGCGGGAACACTACAGAACTGTAGCCGACCGCGTGAAGTTGAAGGCACGACTGCACGAAGTCGAACGTACAACTGCATGCAGTTGAATATAGAGACTGCGTGTGGTTGTTGTAGTGCAGTCCGTGTGATAGTGGCCTAAGACCGAGGAAGACAAAGTAGTCCTATAATGCAATAAAGGGTAGGTCGTGTGACCATGCGACGTGTTACATCCAGGACTGTAAGTCTGTAACATAATATTGATGCGAATATGGAAACTTTACATTTGGAACAGTATTTTCATAATATTTACTAGAATTAGTGGCGAATTTCATGTTTATTAACCTAACCTAGGGAATAAAATTCTTTCTTTACCTTTAACATCCCTTAAGTCGTTCTATGGTGGTAGTTTTGAAAAATTAATAATGAAAACTAGTATACTAAGTTTTAGGTATACGACCCTTTTAAATCTGAGGTGTTAAAAGTTGATTTCTAAAAACTCCATTTTAGTGCTCGCCTACCTCATGGAGGGAAGTCTTGGGCAAAATTTCGCATTCCTAAGCCCAATAATTTCGGCTGTGTGTTGATATGTCAGTCAGTCAGTTTCTCCTTTATTTATAGATAGAGCGTAAACTAGTATTTAATGATAACGATACAAGAATAACAAGATTATTTCATGATAAGAAAATCAGTAATTATTTTTAACAGAGCTGTTGTAACTGCTTCGGATTCTTCTAGGGTCAAAGTTAATGTGATATTTATCATAAAATAATAAATAATATTTTAAACTAGCTTTTGCCCGCGGCTTCGCTCCCGCTCTACCCTACTCTACCCTACTATACCTTTCTCTACCCTACTCTACTATACTATACCCTAAATTATATTATAAAAAAAATTTACATTTTGTGGTAAATGTAACTACTACTAGGTCGGCGTAAAACCACAAATGATATCGATTAGTTTGAGCAATTATTTTAGCTTGTCTCCAAGTAAAATAAACAATGATTACCTAATAATTGATTAATGATTAGTTTGATTGATTTTGATAAAGAAAAGAACGCGTAAAACTTTATGAATAAGCCATTGGGCATTATGATACAATGTATTAATGTTTTGGATATGGCAATATTTATTTATTTTTGCACAAATTAGTGTCAAAATATCGCATGCTCAATAAAAAAGAGACCTAACTAAAAAAAATCAAATATCTTCTTTTTTGAGTTAGGTCTTTTTATCATTAAGCATGCGATATGGAGTTTTGACGCACTTTTGGTCTTTAATTTACAGTATTTTGGTGAACCCGTTGCGTTTTACCTAAAAAATAATATCTGTCGATAGATGCTGGATCTTGCCACAGAGGGTATGCTAGTACAGGATCCAGAGTCACATTTAACTATTGTAATACTTTATGTAAACCAATTAACTTACAAAACCTATAAAACAAGGTCCAGGCAGCGTCTATCTGTCTGCGTGAACGCAATAACCTCAACCACTACTGAACGGATTTTAGTGCGGTTTTTATTAATAGACAGAGTGATTCATAAAGAAGGTTTGAGTGTATACCTAATAGATGCATATTTTAGAAGAGAAAAAACACTAAAACGAGATGTGACCTCTAGCTGGAGTTTAAACCTCTTGAAGATTTTATCAGGCCATCGGAAAGCCTCTCTCCTGGACACGAGTAGCCATGGCCAACCTGGAAAACACTAAACAGACTCCGCACCCAGGTTGGGCGCAGCAAAGACAATCTCCACATTCGGATGGTTCCTGTCTTCAGTGTTTGTGCGGCGTCAGTCCGCAGACGATGTCCCACCTTCCGTCCTGCATCACGTGCTCGTTACCTGCTCACGTAGGAACCTAATGACAGCATCAGCGGACGGCATTGCCGTGGCCAAAGTCTGGGCCGGGCAAGGAATTTGACTGGTTTTGCCATCGATACGCTATTCTAACATCCATGCAGAACTGGGGCAGGTCGCTAGTTAAATATAAAATGGCATATTTGCTGGTCACCCTACCGCCTGCTTTCTATTCAACGTCAAGGTGCCAGTAACAAATGAGTTCCATTGTATCACTATATGTCGCTAACTAGTGTTATCTTAGTGCCATGACACTATTGTGGCACTAAAAGTGTTAGAGACAATCAAGTTAAAAATGGTATTGTTGGGGATAAAGAGGTGTGTGTGTGAACTTATAGAATTTTGTTCAGCTAGTGTTAAAGTGGTCCTGTTTTAAATGTAGGCAGTTTAGTCATGACTAAAAACTACTAAAATGCGTGTAAAGTCTGATAACTTATTTTTTTGTGTGGTAAATCACTAAAATAGTCAGACCTTTGCTGACTAAAACCCGCAAAACTTGTTTCTGTAGTTATCGGTTGTGTTCTAGATCGGGGGCGATCTTCACTATATAGTATAAAACAAAGTCGCTTTTTCTGTCGCTATATCCCTATGTACGCTTAAAACTTTAAAACTACGCAACGGATTTTGATGCGGTTTTTTTAATAGATAGAGAGATTCAAGAGGAAGGTTTATATGTATAATATTGCACCCGAGCGAAGCGTTATGTGTATATGTAGGATCCGGGATATACATATATAGACCCCTATTTTTAATTAGTACAAATAAATGAGGCTCTATCCTATATTTTTATAGTAAAGTAAAAAAAAACGATTTTTCAAAATTGTCCACAAAAATTTGTCATAATAGAATCAATCATTCATAACAATACCTACTAGAAAATACTGCGTGCAGTGTTTTTCTATTTAAATCAGCATTTATTCATTCCTAATCAAAAGATTAAACAAGCCTGAACAATATTTCCATGAATTGAGTGATATTTTGGGATTCAAATAAACGTGAATAACTTTGCTGTTTATGAATATTACTTACTAGATTTTACCCGCGGCTTCACCCGCGTTTATTAATGGTTACTTAATGTATAAAATTTGCCTATGTCCGTCTCCAGGGTCCCAACTATCTCCGTACCAAAATTCATCAAAATCGGTTCTGCCATTTAGGCGTGAAGACGAAACCAGCCCGGTAACATGTTAAATAATGCGATAAAATAAAATTATATGTTTAACATGTAAATCAACATGCCAAAATACATAACTAATCGGCTCGTAAAACATAGTGGCTAGTAGGTTTACGAGTGCTATCATAGCCTGAGTGGATAGCCTATAAAACTGGCCATCGATTTTATGAAAATGTTCCTATGTTTTATGAGTTTACTGGCTTCCCGCGGCTCCGTTCGTGTCAAATTAGGACTTACCACTTTATAAATTATAGCCTATGTGTTGATCCAGGATATACACTATCCCTGATAGCAAATTTCATCCACCATCGTATCGATGCGTGCACCGCGATCGTGAACGAATAAAATAAAAGGCAATACACTCTTAATGTTGCTATTGCTGGGACTCTGGGACTCAGGCCTCCTCTCTAGTAGAGGGAATGGGCCGTAATCCACCACGCGGGCACAGTGCGGGTTGGTGAATGTCACATGTTTCGAATTTTTGGGTCTAGGATGTGCCGGTTTCCTCACGATGTTTTCCTTCACCGGTTTGAAAGTAGTGACCTACTATAATATACTTTTACAACACAAATGCATTTAAAAATAGTCTGAAAGCAGAAACTTTTATTTCTTGAGTGTGTGATGTGTGAAAATTTCCTCTGATCAACCTTCCTCTCCTTTTTCTGAAATGGTTTTTATTTTAAATAATTTCCCCAATAAAGGAGAGAAATGTTCTTGAACTCTACGCGAACAGAATCGCAGGTTACAGCTAGTATCGACAAAAGGAAAATATGAATACAAAATATATACCTACACCGTTAAATTTTGATCGTTTTAATTCGAGGGTCGATCCGGTAGGTACCTACATGGGACACGATTTATAACGATAAAATTAAAAAAATAAAGTACCTTTTTTTAAACTCGTAATTATTTATGCATGTACGAAATTAATTTCTTTGAATTTTTGAATTTTATCGATACAAATCGATAGTATCCCTCCACGGGATTAAAACGATCAAAATTTAGCTTTGTATATACGAGTATCTTCATCTTTCTCAAAATTCAGTTAGAATTTATCTCGGTGCTAACCGTATACTCAACTTTTCACATATAACCTCCATTTATTTATTGAGAAACAAAGTTGCGCAACATTGTATTGTATTGTTTTAGCAACATCGTATGTATTCGTTAGGAAACAAAAAACAACATTGTATTTTCCAGTATTATTTGATGTTGCGTACAAGGTAACAATGTTGAACATGCTAAACAAAGTGAAATGCCACAAAACAGTAATGCAATAATGTAACCTAAGTGAACAAGAACAAGGTAGATATTTGACTGTTACCTTCAGTGATATGAGTGGAACAATGGTGCAAGACTTTAAAGTCGTCGGTGCTTCAATGCTCATCACTCGATTCAACAGTTTAAAGAAAAGGGTGAGTTTTTTAACATGTTTGTAGAAAAAACAGCTAGATTTTTAGTGTGATAAGCGTATTTATTTGACTTGTTTCTATGTATGTTAGTTCGTTTAAGTTACATCTTGCAAATGAATTGTAAAACAGTTACTCCTAATGGATTGTGCAAAGATTTATATTAAGTAATTATTTTGCAATTAGGCAAGAGCTGGAGATCATCATGAAAAGATTTTTTTTTTAACATAAAACAAAAGCTACATTCTACCGACACGTGTAACTCAGATTTGTACGTAGAACGACATCTCGTGGCGTGGATCAAGTGTAGCTCTACAAGTCTAGTTTCCATATAAAATGTATGGATACCGACGCGCCCAGATCGGAGTGTGTGGCACAGGTGTGAGCAATGTAGTTTTACCTTCAGGCTAGAACTTTATTAGACCGACGCAAACATGTAACACGTGTGAGCAGTGTAGTTTTACCTTTTCTATTCTATTCTCTTCTATTCTATAAAATGTCTGGAGACTGACGCGCCCAGATCGGCGTGTGTGGTACACGTGTGCGCAGTGTAGTTCCGAGGCTAGAACTATTGAACTGTGTAATACTCCTGATTTGTACGTAGATCGACGTCGCATGGCGAGAATCGAATGTAGCTCTACAAGTCTAGTTTCCATATACAATGTATGGAGACCGACGCGCCCAGATCGGCGTGTGTGGAATACGTGTGACTGTGAGAAGTGTAGTTCTAGCTTAAATTCTCAACTCTACATGATACGTATTATTCATATAAAAAATATGTTCTACTGTTTTGTCGAAGTCTTGATAGGGGAATAAAATAACAGAGCGGCGCAGTTGGTACTCAATTTAAAGAGGCCATCTGTTGTTCCACTTATGTTTTTATACTTTGTCGTAAAGTCTAGAGGCAGGTCTAGCTGTATAAGCACAGTAATGTATTGTGTTACACTTTATTTTTTTAGAGTACCGTATCCAAAGGGTAAAAACCCTGTTACTAATGCCGGCCATACATCATCCTACCTATCGTCCAATCGGTTTTCCGTCTCCGTGTGTGGGAGTGGATTGGTATGTTAACGAGAGGTAGGATGGTGTATATGGCCGTCATAAGACTCTACTGACCATCTGCTTGTCACCAGACTGTGTCTTATGAACCGTGATTGCTAGACAGTTGTAATTTTCACAGATGATGTATTTCAGTTGCCGCTGTATTAACAAATAATAAAGACAGAATAAAATAAATAAGGTAAAAAAAGTAATATTGTGGATTGTGACATCCGGGATGCTTCATCACTTCAACTTGTATATGATATTCCTCCATCTATTTCTGTCTCTATGAGAAGGGCATTGTATTGAGAGAGTTGATTATTTTGTTCGAATTTAATTAATATGTTTCCTTGCATTTTGGAGAGTATGCGCAGAAATTGCATGACTTGATTCCGCCATCTCAATTCTACCATCGGACAACCCGACGTACGATGAGTAGGTAGGTAAATATCCACCCATAAGTTGTTGAAACCTCTACGTTCCGGACTAAGCGTTTCGCCTCGTCGTTTATAAATACCACGTGTGTCGAAGGACTGGAACAATTTGCCTGCTCGATTCGATTATATTTGGGTGTTTTCAAGGCTAGAGTGAATAGGCTCTTAATAAATTAATGCGACTCACAATCAGAGATTGCATCAATGCTTATCAGGTGGGATCGCAGTCAAGCACTAGTTTATATCAATAAAAAAAAATATATCCTTCCATCAGTTTCTATGAAAACTTCAACTAAGAACCTATATCTGTCGAGCCTGGTTACCTATCTCCTCTTTTAACTGTAGGTACCCTATGTATTGCTTTGTTCAGTACCTCGTTCTCAATCCAGACAGTGTAGAGAAAACTGTCGTTCTTGTTTTACTTCTGGCGAGCCCATAGAGTGCGCATGCGTGACCAGAATATCGTTATCACGGTGTCTAGACTCACGTGTTTACTGGTTTCTATATCAGTAATGATTTATGAACCACTAAACTGAGTTTTAAAATGTATGTGATTTCTAAAACCTAGGTAAAGAAAGAAGTAATTTTTTTTGGCACATAGATAAACACTTAGAGCAAGATAAACACAATGAAGTAACAATATTATACTTATAAAGAAATTTTTGATGTGTCCTAAGTAGGTAGGTACCTATCTTGTTTTCAAAAAATCTTAAGTCAGGTATTGATGTCTGTTTCACACCTCTATTTAAAATATTTAATTTTTCTATTGTCAGTTTAATTATTCATTTAATACCTAACCAGTTAACTTACCTACGATAAATCGATAGAAGTTAAAACGATGACGAACGAATTGAATAATTTACTAAATTGCTAAAGAAGTACCTATAATAATAATAGAAATTGAGTCAACAAATATCTATGATACAGTATGCGTACAAAGTCCTAAGTATAACTTCTATCTTTATTTTGTTGGACTTTGAAATTATGAATCAAGCAAAATCAGTTACAAAATCAAGAAATGAATCGAGCGCAAACTCTATCGGTATCTCTATTTAAAATTGCCAAAAATAATCTCCGCTCAGTTCGATAATATTCAGCGATTTATACGCTTTTAGCTATAGTCCACGTTATGTTATTGAGCGAAAACAACTCGACACGAATGTAGTACCTACGCCAACGCGTTGAATCGCTTCTACTGCGCCCATTGTTGTTAACCGGTAACAACCACGATATCTCCACGCCTTTGACTACGTAAAAAAAATCGAATAAAACAATTTACATTACGGCCGAACGACGCGAGTGAAGTGTGTGAGTGAAATGCTAACAAGCAATGGATAGCTATGTCTGGGTCGTGACGGAAATGTCGCAGACGAAATAGCGGATTGAACCCGGCGAGGCGTATCGCATCGAGAGGGGAGCGAGGCGTCGAGCGAAGAGGACAGCGATACATTCGGAGCGGGCGGCGGAGCGAAGCGGACTCGACCGACGGGCGCACGGGAAGGGCGCGGGCGGCCGTCGTCAGTTCCGCGCCGCGTCTCGCTCGCAGCGCCCGTCCTCGCTGCCGCTCCCGCCTGCGCGCCCGCTCCACATCCACAATGAAGTCGAAAATCAAAGGTGCTAGGACCAAGAACATGGACAAGCTGATAGCAGCTGTTCAAGCACGCGAATGTTTATGGGATAAAAGCTATAGAGGACATCGGAATCGGTTTAAATTGGAGCGGTATTGGAACGAGGTGGCGGCTGAGGTTGGGACTTCTAGTGAGTATTGAGTAGCGTTTTGCGTTTCACTCGCTTGAAGGTCAATGGCCGACGGTGGACGGAGCGGGCTGGCTGCGCTATTGATATTGTTCGTTTGTTTTGGTTGCGCGTCACACTGCGCATTCACCAGATGGCCGCGATATAGTTATGGCAGGACATTCGAGCGACGACGCGACGGTCATTAATCTTCTGTAATTAGAAGTTGGTCTGGTATTGCTATTATTTTAGCATATGGTAGTATGCTACTTTGTGTGCAGAAGTGAATTTTGTTGTTTAGTAACAATTTCTTCTATAAACATTAGGTAAACTTTAAACGATTGGGTATAAACGTAATAAGCATTAAAACCTTGACCTAGAAGGAAAATGATTTCAAGCACAAGGCCAATGCGATATCAGTATGTTATGATAACTTTACTGAAACCTTATTTATTTACCAACTTAATGGATTCTACTTATCTATATATCCAAAATCATAAATTTTTATCAGTAGATAAGACCTTGGGTATTATATTTCTCTTTTTACTTAATTACTTGACAACAACATTTATGGTTTTGGAAAAGTAATATACTTGTGACTCTCCCTCGCCCTCTCCTAGATAGAAGAGGCGTGAGTCCCAGCAGTGAGTACATTAAAAAGGCTGATGATAATGATGAGGTGTGTGTATATTTGTGCATAAAAATAACAAAGATTTGATATATGTACCTTTCTGTAAATGCGGGACAATCTATAGCACACAGTAATGTTATAAATTGTTTATGAAATATAGTTTACTAAAAAGATATGACAGTAACAACGTACGGATAACTAAAACAATAAAAAATGGTTTCAAAAACCTTACCTTTACCTTAAAATTCCAGGTCTGAATTGCCGCAAGAAATGGAAGAATCTCAAAGATCAATGCCGGAAGGAAATGAAGAAAAACCCAACAGAATCTGAATGGCCACACTTTCAGAAGCTCAAATTTATTCATCATCAATTTATGGCAGAAGACGATGAATGCGACGAAGATACTACAGATGAGGTCTTTAATTCCTTGGACGAGTCCATCAAACGTCCGAAGTTAGGATACACGATGAGGAAGAAACTTTTGATGAATAAGAGAAGAACTATTGATGTGGATATGAGCAAGCTGATAGATTTGGTTAGAGTAAGAGAGATCATTTGGAACAGGTCGCTGAAGGGGCACCACAATTGGTACAAACTGGATGAGAGCTGGAAAGAGATTGCACAAGAATTGGATTGTACACGTAAGTATTTGTTTGCATTTAATCATTTATTTGGGCTGATTAGGCAGGTTGATTGGGTTGATATAGTCCATAATTTGACGTCTTTAAATAAATAAAGAGAAAAAATGAGATAAAATCCAGATCTAGTTGCAGCGAGTGTAGGTAAATTTTTTACACTGTCTCATGATCATAACATAATCTAGCTGAATCTAAACGGAAATGTTCATTAAATGAGAACGGAAGGAATAACTATGCATATTTTGCATATTACAAATCAGATATTAGAAATGGGTAAAATAAACTTCTATTAGTCGCAAAATTAAAAAGAACCCATTTCAAACCTTTAAGGTTGTTAAACTGAAACTTGGGTTACAGTTTCTCTAAGTATCCACTTTATGACGAGGCTGAATATGGTAGCGCGTTAGTCAGCAATTATTTCAGAATTGCCGACAAGTTTGACTATAAGAATTATTACAGAGTATAATTTTCAAAACAAATGATTGAGTTAATATTGATTCTCCCTTTTTCTCATTGTTATTGTAGATGTCAAAAACCTACACGACTTAGTACTTATCATTTATATTTTTTATCACTTTATATCTCTTATGAAAACATAGAAATCAGCAGCACATTTATAAACTTTGTTCAAAACACACCTTTATCAATCAATCAACATTTAAGATTGATTTATACTAAAATTAGTCCTATTATTTTTTTAGGTGACGAAGCCCGGCTTAAATGGAAGTACCTGCGAGACCAAGCGAGGAAGGAAGTAAGGAAACCAATGGGATCCGACTGGGAGTACCTTCCAAAACTGCAGTTCCTTACAAACCAATTCAACGATTACGAAGGTAATGAGATAACTGATGACCAATACACTCAAGACTATGATCATGATGCTGATCAAGGCAGCAGTACTTTCTACAATGTAGAACCTACAAATGAGGTTAGTGTCAAAGAGGATGACTTTGACGAATTCGACACAAAGCCAATCATAATGGAGACTGATTTTTACGATGATGACGATGATGCTCAGAAAAGCTCCACTGCTGAACCTAGTGAGCCAGCCAAGGATGAAGATATAGGCTTCTTCAATAGCCTTCTGCCCCACGTAAAAAAGTTATTACCAGCCAAAAAGCTGATGCTGAGAATGAAAATCCAGGAACTGGTGTATAATACAGTCTATAACGAAACTTAGTGTATCATACAGAAAAATGAGAATATTAAAATATCTATTTTGACCGATATCAAGAGTTAATTTTTGAGATCAACCTGAAAGAAATAGAGTTGCTTTTGAAACCAGATAGAATATAAAACTGTTTTGTGCATTATCTCAAATATTATTCTTGTCTGATATAACACTAAATAATTTGTGCAGACTATATAGTATGTAAGGAACATAATTACAAACGGTATATTATTTTTCTGAGCTTGTATTAGGGAAATATTAAGCTCTATATCTGTCATGGTTTGTTGTATATCTGTTTTGTCGTATAACTGTGGTGTTTACTATTATGATTAGTATTTAGCGATAATGTGTAAAGATTTATGAATGTTTTGTGTTCAATGATTCTACCTATAATACTGATTTTGGTTACACGGAAAGTGTCTGAGAATTAAATTATCCAAATTATCAAACAGTAGTTCTTTTAAATAGAGTTCAGTAGTTGATCTCTACTTCTTTGGGAAAGTATTAAAAATATATGAAAATATGAAAGAAAAAAGGAGAATTAAATAATATGTTTCTTTGTGTTAGAATTGCAAATATGTGAAATAGAAAATAAGAATTTGATGTTGCGATACCATTACAATGATAAAATCAATAATAATATTGTTGATATTAAAATTATGAACCATAATAATTCTAATAATTCAATTCATAATTTTTTTAATTCTTGATTTTTACATTGACGATTATCAAGTTGTGAGACCTGAGGAGATTAAATATGGAAATAAATATAACAGTTATAGTAAGCAGGAAGAAAGATTAATAGATGAAGATAAATTCATGATTGTAATTAAGTATTTGTTTATAGCTCATTTATAGCAAATAAAGTAGTAATGAAAATACACGAGTATTTTAAACAATATAACACTAAAAAATAACCATACGAGTATAAATAAGGACGATTTGAAAATTCAGAAGTATATAAAATTATTATTGTATTATGCGTCCGCCGTAAAGGTCCCATGTCATACTCAATCTACAGATGATCCTCAAAAAGTAATCTTGAGAAATGTACTAAAAATTTATTTACTTTGCAAAATAAGGGGGTGTAGAGTAGTATATACTATATACCTGGTCAGTACTGTTGGGCATATGTTTTCCGTGACTTATATTGGATTTATTAGATTGCGGCCAAGGCTTAGGCATAACACATTGATAACAATCTATCAGCGATAAATGTTATCAGGCGCTTTACTTTGTGATTTATTTCATCATTACTGCTCTTAAAACGGTGAAAGAAAACATAGTAAAAAAAAAACAGCAAAATTTGAAGCTACCAACCCGCTTTGGGTTCTTGAAAATTACCCATATTGTTGACTATCCTTTTGAATGTTTTCAACAATTATAAAAGCTGATAGAATGTCGCTTTGTCGAGAACCTCAGGTTTTAATTAATCAGCTTAAAGATTGGGTATGATATGATATACAGACCTATAGAAAACCTTAGGATCCGACCACATGAAGGTATTTTTTAAAATTAAAGTATTATGTAAATGCTTATCGATATGGCCATCATTGTTATCTCTTTAAGCAAAGTTAGAAAAACTTATATGAGCACTACTAAAATTATTTGTAAAGTCCCCATTACAGTTGATTCGCGGTAATTTGACAAACATTTCGTAGGACTTAATTGAATTTAAAGAAGAGGAAATTTCGAGTCAGACTATAAATTTAAAAAGGTAAGATCAAATCTATAATGTGCTAGTGCATTACAGATATGATATGGAACTTGGTGAATTAAACAATTATACAATAAAAAAATATAAAAGGTCTTCTAAAATTAACGCTAGCCCTTACCCCTTAGCTCTTGCCTTCGTTCGCAATAAATGTTTTGACTTTGACTTTGACAAAGATATAATAACTGAATATTAATATTCATCAATTACGTATGATACATACATATGATTATAAAAGATCAGATTACCGCGAATTAACTGTATTAAATTTTATCATTCCACAATGTTTTAATTTCTTAGTTTTAGTGCACTTATGCTAAAAAATGTGTATATGCAGAAATAAACACTTAATGACTTACGTGGTTTTCTTTTCTGTATATTGTAGACTATTGAAGTTGGTGTGTATATGATCATTCATTAGTATCAACCGAGGAGTCGGCGTTAACCATAGTGTATCACCATCTTCCTGCAATTATCCCATGTTATTTGGGGTCGGCGTAACGCAATTTTTTCTATTACTAACTCCCTTTTCTTTCAAATCATCATCATCATTTTAGCCGAAAGACGTCCACTGTTGGACATAGGCCTCCACCAAGTGCTGCCACAATGAACGGTCCTGTGCGTCTCGCATCCATCGGATTCCCGCAACCCTTACCAGGTCATCGGCCCACCTCCCCTCTTTCATATCACTCCTTTCCTTTCATTTCATATCCTCATGTATATTAATAACTCTTTTAGTAACATATGTTTCATCTCTCCTCCTCACATGAACATACCAAGATAAACGATTCCCTTTCAACTTTTCAGTTACTGGCGCCATTTTCAGGCTTCCTCTAATGTGTTCCTTTCGTACTTTATTCATTCTTTTTAACAAACTTATTTCCACTACGCGTTTCATTCTTCTTGCATCTTTTTTCATCCATCTTTTGCACAGCCAAACACTCTGATCCATATAGCATTACAGGTCCTTCTAGATTTTACCTTTTAATTCATGAATCCCCAAGCGACACCCGGTGGCCGCGCATCTATTGTCTTACTATTGTGTCTCTAATTGACGGTATCTGAAGGGTTAATTTAAAGGGCATCAGTGGGTCGCAACTTACAGACCTTTTTTAAATTTTTTTTCAATCTTTCTAAATAGCGTTAAAATGATAGAATGCAGAAGATTCTACTTGCCTATCTGCTAGAAAGTATGGAAAACATCGTATGAGATATGTAAATATTTTATTAGTTCCTAAGATTATATTTAGCAACCAGAGACATTTCATGTTATCATGTAAACTTTTAACGTTTCGTGTTTTTATGTATAGTCTGCCAACGTTGTTTTTCTTTATTATGATAATTAGTCATAATAATGGCTTTGTGTTTCTTGAAACTTAATAGAGCTTCCTTTTTATCTCTTCAGCATGAGATATTGTAGTTTGGTTTTTATCTGGGGTGGCCATTTGTGTCTTGGTCTTGATGTTTCCGTACTTCTTCTCAGAAGGTATGTCTGTTGTTTTTTTTATGGACTAATCTTCTTCTTTTGGAAGTAAGATACTTCCAAAAGAAAAAGATTAGTCCATAAGTTAACAGACTAATGTATCTGGTTTTTGTATCTTCAGTTAAGCTTGAAATAAAGACCACCCAGCAAGTTTCCTACTCCGATTAAATCTTATAAGCGGCCTGAACAGACGGTTTTACGTCACAGGCATACCACTGTGCCCTGATTTCCATCAGCACCCGATATTATGCATCCGTTGAAAACGTAAACACAATTAAAACCTTATTTCGTGTTCACATTAATTCCATTTGCATTGTTATGCGTTCCGTGACAAAATATCCGGTAAATAATTTCGTAATGACCTAAATCCAGATGTTTTTAGCTTGTTACATCATTAGCAACTGTTTTGACTTGAGCCTCGTTCCCGTAGTTATTGTTTGTGAGTTACGCTCAATTTATAATGGTAGCTAAATGTTTAGGTTGCGCCTAAAATCACTTAGTGTATCGATAGGTGATTTGTATAACGTCAATGTCGCGGACAACACCTGTAGTATTAGATGATTCTGGGTTAAAATGAAAATTTAGGTCCTTGCGCTCATTATAATTTCAACCGAAAGACGTCCCAGATGGGCCACTCCTGAACGTCACCACAACGACCAGTCCGGTCCGTTTCGCATGCATCGGATTTCCGTAACCAAGTCGTTGCTCTACCTTGTGAGAGGCCATCCAACACTGCGTCTTCCGCCCCAACCTCCATCTGTTTTGCGAGCAATGTGCCCTGCCCACTGCCACTTAAGTTTGGCGGTTCTTTTAGGACACCCCGGTATCTTTTGAATATAATCAAAAAGGGGGAATAATGATGCATGATGTACTACTTAAGTTAACTTTGGTACTAAAGATTATTATTAATATTTATTATTATTAATTAGCGTGTAGCCATTGGGGCCAAAAGGTTTTGGAGTAGCGACCGCGTACCGGAAGACGCAGCGTAAAAAGACCTACAAGGTGGACTGATGATCTGGTAAAGATTGTGGGAAACCGATGGATACGAG
This sequence comes from Mythimna lalbum, assembly GCA_949319445.1. NCBI lineage: Eukaryota > Metazoa > Arthropoda > Insecta > Lepidoptera > Noctuidae > Mythimna > Mythimna lalbum. The sequence continues at coordinate 10,188,115 of OX439371.1, read as the reverse complement.
ACGCACAGGACCGTACGTTGTGGCGACATTGGGGGAGGCCTATATCCAACAGTAGACGTCTTTCGGCTGTAATGATGATGATGTGTGGATTAACAGACAGATACATAAAGTGACTTTATTTTATAATTCGAAGAAAACATTTGTTTCCGCTTTAATTTCTTTCATAGTTTGTGATTGTCTATTCTGTGATCTGAGCTCGATGTTTTAGTCTGTTTGCAAACGTTTATAAAATAAACTACGGGGTGTTTATTTTTCAACGTTTGATTGTTTGGTTTGGTTAAAAGTGCATCTGTCTGTTTGCAAACACTCGAAAATTTTGAAGAACTAATCAGTTTTAATTAAGAACTAGGACGTGTAGATTCTGAGTCATGGTTGACGTAACATGTTGAATTTTATTTAAGACTAGTTTTGCCCGCGTCTTTGGTTATTGCTCCACTCCTCTTTTTGCCGTAGCATAATTTTATATACCTTCCTCGATAAAAGGACTATCCAACTGTATCTAACGCTAGATTAATTTTTCAATTCCTGAGATAAGAGAGTTCAAACAAACAAATGTTTAGCTTTATATAGTAAAAAGTAATAAGTCCCTATTGACTAGAATAATACCCTCGTAGTTCTGGTATGGCGACTTATAGAGAAGGAAGAAATAAGAAGACATTTCTACTCTGATAAATATTATGATCTAGTCAATAAAGTCAGAATTGTTCAAAAGAGTTTCCGCGGTTCTGGAAAGCAACGGTAATTTAAGAAACATAGGTAAACTTTAGTCAGCACAAGTCTGATACTCCTTCTCGCTCTACCAAGAGCAAGACGATTTGTTTTATATATAGCCATAAAAAACTATCATTTAAACGTGAAGGTAGGTGGACCTCTCATTCATGCACCTGGAACTTTAATGAATTTCTATACTTTGTCATTTATTTCGCCTTAGTAAGTAGAATCGTTTAAATCATTCATGACCCGTGGGAAACATGCGCAGGCGGCGATGATCGTCCGGGAAACGATACTACACTTGCAGAATAGTAAAATATCGCACCTGTGTTAGAGTTGAGGAATTAAGAGCTTTAGTTTGTATTGTTCTATAGAAATTTAATGCTAGACTTCTTAATTCATGAATCCCCAAGCGACCACCGGTGGCCGCGCATCTATTGTCTTACTATTGTGTCTCTAATTGACGGTGTCTGAAGGGTTAAGAATACTAAACGCACACATTGAACTTAGCAATATGCTTTTCAGTTTCTAAGCTGGGTCTAACTTTAAGTAAAGGAATAAGATAAAAAAATAACCCTAAATATTGTGAACAATTAACATGCAGATTAATGGCTTTGTAGCGACATCTATGACGCCACATAAGAACTACGAAGAAAATAGGAATTCCTGCATCGCTGCTGTAATTTTTTTTCTTTTCAGTAATTTTTACATGTCTAGCAATTTGAGTATTTTCTGTGCGCCCTACCCAAATGTGCTTTCTTTGGTATTATTCGTCAAGTCGTAGAGCTCCTTAGTAGTCCTGAGTTAAGCTTTGCGAATACTGACAAATGCTTACACTGACTGGACTGGACTTTGACTTTGATTTGAGTGGGTCTGCACTCAAATCTGTATGGTTCTTTCTTCAAGTTTTGATGTGATTTTGACCATGGCATATTTACGGTATAAACTGTAAAAGAGACTTTGACCCTTGAGTTGGTTTTGGTGTTTTTTCTCAGGGTAGTCAGCTAGGAAACACCGGTGTCATCTAGTTTAAACTGACGAAAAAAAATTTACTTGTAAAAGTGTTTTTTAAAACCTAATTCCAAAATAGGTAATATCATTTATCAATACTACTCGTATTATGTATATTTCATGCACTGTAAATATTATCCACCAATTTAACTAAGTCTTACTATCTGTCTGTCTCTCTGAGGTTTGGTTTTCAACCTACGAGTGAGGAATTCTAAAAAGACAAAATACACATTTTTTATGTACCTACGCATCTTTAGATTTTAACAGGTATTAATGAAGAGAATGACATTTTTATCTTTCCCCCATTATATAGCGGAAATCACAGTTTGTATTGAATGAATGACCAGTCGAAGGAAACATGACTGAAGATGAGAGACTATTTATTTCACACCTACCCACAAATAGTAAAGTGGTGGGTAGGTTGTAGAGGAGTCATGGATATGAAACGGATAAAGGAATAACATTATACCAATTTTGGATAAGGTTACGGATATTATTTTACTTTTACAACAATCAAACAATGCCGTCTAGTCCCAAACTAAGCAGAGCTTGACACGCTACTTACACTAGACAATTAATAAAAATACTTTAAATATAAATTATTTAGATGAATTACAACCAGGTACAGAAAAATTATCGCGCTCATTGCACAAGCGATTCTTGGGTGAGGTCAAAGTCTTGGGTGGGAATAAAATCCACGACTTTAGACATAGGAGTCAGGGCTGCAGAAAGAGAGAGAGAGAGAGAGAGAGTAGAGCAGTCAAACCGACTGAGGTCATTTCGACGTTTTTTTTTTTTTTTCTGTCGACGGGGAAAATGGTTACTGACGAAACCCGCTCTTGGGTGGAGCGGGAGACAGTGTCAGAGTCTTACTGACTAAAAACCCCGCGCCGTTCCTTCTAGTCTTCATACCGGGGCTCTAGTTTCCTTTCGGATAACCCCGACCCCGGTAGGCTTCGACCCAGATAGGCTCCTCCTGTTGCTGACAACTCCTTGAGGCGCGCGGGAACAGTGCGCGCCGTCGACGTCTTGGCTCGGTCTGGACAGTTACCGGACGATCGGACAGCGAGCTACCCATAGTTCGCTGTCCACGAGCCCGCGTCTACGGTGGCTGGAAATCGGGGCTGGAACCCCGGCGGCGGCGGTGGTGAGGGCGCCGTTGCCTGATGCGGTCGGCCTCCTCCTTTGCTAGCATTACTGCTTAGAACCCCGTGTAACGGGTTCTATGTAGGCGATTTATTGTAAATGAAACAAACAATTGATACTCTATTGCGGTAGCCTACGTGATAAATGTGGTGCGGCGATGAGTAAAGCGATGCGGTCGCGTATATGATTTGATATTTTCACGCAAACTTTAGATTTGTGGTGGCTTATTTTATATGTAGGTATAAACGGCGGCTAAAGCGATGACTTCGCACTCACGTATGATAAAGCAACCGCATCGCCTTGAATTCGCATGAACTAGATCGGATCGCTTCGCAATCGCAATGGTGTTAGGTTAGAGCAGGCAGGTACAATTCCTTCAAAACTAATCATCATCAATTTCAGCGGAAAGACGTCCACTGTTGGACATAGACCTCCCTAAGAGTCGCTATAACGATGGTTATGGCGACCTTTCGAATACCGTAATTAGAAACACAACAGAAAGGCAATGAGAGAGCGAACACCGGCGTTCCCTTGAGGTTTAATGAATTGCCTAATGGGGCCAGGGTTATATGAAAGGAAACTCGAGCCCCGGTATGAAGGCTAGAAGGAACGGGGTGGGTTTTTAGTCCGTAAGAGTCTGACACTATCTCCCGCTCAACCTAAGGGCGGGTTTTGTCATTGGATGATTTTTCCCACCGAAAAAAAACGGTTTAATGAATTAATTCTATATTAATACAATAAAAACAACATTAAAGCCTTATTTAAACAGCAGATATTGACAAAGAAATATAAATATATTAATTGAAAAGCTTTCCAAACTGGCGACAGTTAATTGAAATGGAACGACTCGATAAAACCGTCCACGCTTCGCTTCGGGTGAACAATATTGACAGAAGAATGGTTGGAAATAGCTGGCTTTTTATAGCACTAGGTTTATTGGTTTATTGGAAAATTAAACGCGACATTTACAAATTTAAGCTGAAATCCTGAAAGTATATAGTACACGCACAAAACGTTTTGGAAACACATTCATTGTGCGTGCAGCTAAGGAATGGAATTTCTTGCCGGAGTCTGTGTTTCCTGATAGCTACAACCCGGGAATCTTTAAGTCGAGAGTGAATAGGTTTCTTCTAGGTAAGCGCGTTCCATCGTCGACCGCATCGTCGCTTTCCATCAGGTGAGATAGCGGTCAAGCGCAAACCTATTAATTCATGAATCCCCAAGCGACCACCGGTGGCCGCGCATCTATTGTCTTACTATTGTGTCTCTAATTGACGGTATCTGAAGGGTTAATAATAATAATTAAAAAAAAGTATACAATAATCCTTTAAAATAACAATTCAAGTAAAAGTTTCGACATCACAACATAGATAGAGCTTAAAGCCTACAGCGAATCCAATCCCATTTTTTTAAGGGTGGGAATTTATCCAATCTGTCGCTCTAGTGCGGAGCGGGAGTATGTGTCAGAGTTTTACTGACTTTTTGTCAGAAAAAGTCTCCTCTATGTCCCTTCTTTGCCGTTTGCGTTCCAGGACTACGGGTTTCACCTTTTAGAAGTAAACCTATGGCCCAAGTAGGTTTGGCCCTACTGAGCCCCCGGTGAATCAAACCCCATAAGAATCATTATGGTAATCGTCATGTTCCAATTTTTTTTTTATTGTCTATTTAATTGTAACTTGTAACCATCTTTTTTCAGAAACTGAAAGCTGACAAGAACAGTCTCCATTTTCTTATATCTAAGAAAACCATAACTAGCAAAATAATGCAATATGCAGTCAATGGAAATTATGTAAACGCACAAACATTATAAATTGCTATCGTAAACAGGATAGTTTATGCATGATGCATCAGTTAGATTTAACGATATTCATAATCGTATAACCTATCTGTATATGTATAAGATATATACTAACTCCTGCTAGCGGATTCACCCGCCTCTACATCAAAAACTAGCCGAAGAAAATGCCTAATGCCTATGTTCTTCTCCAAGATCCAGTCTATCTCTATATCAAAATTCGTCAAAGTATTTATAAAAGGTACAGAACCGATTATAGGTAATGGCGACATTTGGGAGAGTCCTACGTTCAGCAGTGGATGTATTTTGGCTGAAATGATTGACAACAAGAAACAAAACTGAAATATTGTATACTAGCTTTAGCCCGCGACTTCACCCGTGTACATAATCCCAGGATAAAAAGTATCCTATGTGTTATTCTGGGATATGGTCTACTCGTTTACCAAGTTTCATTGAGATCCGTTCAATAGTTTTTGCGTGAAAGAGTAACAAACATCCATACATCCATCCATACATACAAACTTTCGCATTTATAATATTAGTAGGATGTGTAAACGCGATTAAAAAGAGTGGAGCCATGGAGTTTGTTGTAGTAGATACCTATAGATCTACGCTCTGAAATGTGCAGTTAGCATCATTTTTTGACTGACTGACTTCTTGACATTTCAAAAGTGTCTGTAAATTGAAATTTGTTTGAAGTAAAACAATTTAAATCTTGAATTATGATCATTTACAGGTTCGGCGGTTTTATGGTAACAAACAAACATACATACGTACTAACTAGCATTTATAACATTAGTATAGGTTTAACCACGGAATAAAGAAAACTAGAGGAAGTGCCTCTTAAATATGGCGCGTGTGTCAACAGTAGGCGAAATTCGCCTATTACATATTATATACTAGTGCAGGTGAATATGGCATCTATTTCAAAGGCACTAGCGTTCTGAATAGAATAAATTGGTTACAGCGCCATCTAGCGTTGAGTAGCCGAACTCGTTGTAAATTGGTTAAAACTTCTTTATTGTTCGTGTCATGTCAAATAATAACAACTTTCTTACGTTGTAATAGGACCTAATTTATGAAAGCAATAAGAATATGATTTGTAAAAGTTAAGTTTGTAATTCGTAGCTTCGTAGCCAATCATATTACTGTTTTTTATGTGTGTAATGTACAATTTGATACGCAAATGTGTGAGTTTGGCGACACTGGTTCCCGTGCTTAGCCACGTTAGGGGCACTTCTACCTATATTTTCTGTTCTGTGGGTTTAACTGATCCATATAAAACGGTTCCAAATGCAGTTTCTCCAACAAATGCTTCCAAAGCAAGCAACTTATCGGCGAATGCATTAAACTGTCAATTAAACATTAGGGATCGAGCAAAACTAAAATAAACAATTAATAAATCTACTATACCTACTACATACTATACTGTACTGTTATAGATCTTCCAGTAAGTACCTATTATGTCATCTCCTCATATAATAGAGCATGGAAAAGCTGAGTCAATGACATATATTCAATATTCGTGCCTGCACAGTGTGCGGTAGGCATAAGTTTCACCTGTCGGCACTGTCGGCATAGTCAGGATTGAGGGATTGAGAGTGACAATTTATGTCCGGCCTCATCTCGTTAAAACTGACTGAAAACAAAATTGACGTGTAATAGTTCATTGTTACACTAGGGGTGAAAGTTACTTATTTCGTCCCGAGAAGGAGTTGGCGGCCGAGCGTAGCGAGGTCGCTAATTCGAGGGACTAAATAAGTAACTTTAACCCCGAAGTAAGCACTGTGCTTTTCATTACGAACACAAGAAGATAGACCTAGTTTTTTTTTAAATAATTTGACAGCTGTTAGTTGTAAGTAAAACTCCCTAGGGATGAAAAGTGTGATACTTTTCAGCCCGCTCCTCAGGCAAGTTCAGACCTACTTTCAGAGTATGAGGAATTAAAAAAAAATATTTTTTTAAACCTAGTTACAAAATAAAGATCATTTATTATTTAACATTTCACGTTTAGTTTTTCAAGTATGAAAAGCTTTGATAAATCCCCTGGTTGGTTTGAAAAAGTTATTGCGGCCTTGAAATACAAAGAGCGAATGAAAAAATGAAGGTGGGCTTTTTATCAGTACAAGTTTGATACTCTCTCACTCTTCCTAGAGCGCAAGGCACTCTTTCCGCTTTTTCTAGGACTCTCTTAGATCTTAGAGAGAATAATAAGATAGGTATTTTTGGTTTTTACAAGGAAATTTTTCGTTCGGTTGGGATCATTTTACTCAAATTCCTAGTGAATATTATGATGTAAAATGGGTGTAATTTTGTAACTCAAATATCAACTTAACTGGACAAAATGTGAAATTAAAGAAACAGACGCGAGCTCGGTAAAATGAAGTTAAGAATTTTGGTAGTCAATGCAACACGCTACGTGTGACTAACTCGGCATTTCCTACCACATAACTATTGCAAACCATTAGAATATGTATTACATCTGCATTCTAATAGCAAAAAAACTGTACCTATTCTGTATCAAATACTTTCTTTAACTGGTCAAATGCGCAAACAATGCGAAACCAAAAGAAAAAAAAATAGTTTCTATATATAAAAAAAAAGATAGGAATCGATAAACTCGAGATTCAAATTCGCGAGCAATCGAATCCATCAATCGATCATTGCGCCGTATAAACTGCATTATCCTGCACTCAGGTCATTCAACTCCTTCTGGATAATTCTGGGCTCAATATCTCAGGATTTTAGATACTGTGTTGATGGAAATGTGAGTAAAAGGATGGGTTTATGGAAAAACAAGGTGTTGAGTGTCCATATTGGCGATTTTGAGTCGGCACTTAGCGGCAAGATAATATTGACTACATTATTTATTTATTTGTAATAAGCATACCAACAGCACAATCACTTACAATACAAATAAAACTTACATCAAAAAATTACATTTCAGTAACCATGCAAATAACAGGTATGTATGGCATTTAACAAAATGAGAAATTAGAGACATAGAAAATTAAAAAAGATTGTCCAGTACACCTACATACAGAAAACTACAAAGACAAAAACGCACCGAAACATAAAGACGTATACTATTCACTACAGCAGTAAATATGAATTGCAATTATGCTTGATCTAAAGCTTGTACGCAGCGTTGGAAGCCCTCCGACAAGGTGGACTGATGACTGAGGGTATCGGGTATCTGTTGGATACGAGACGCCCAGAACCGGTCGTTGTGACGACGCTTGGGGGAGGCCCAAAAGTGAACGTCTTTTGGCTGAAATGATGATGGTGATGATCATAGTATGGCGGAATGTATCCTGTACTGAAAATAAAATTTCCATCTTTGCCCCACATTTTTTCACGATAAAAACTTAATATAAAAATCGTAATATTATTAATGTATGGAAAATGCCGATTGTACAGTATTCTTGGTGCATTTTGATAGAAACATTAATAATTACATAGGTTTCTATCTTGTCTGCACAAAAACCTAGGTCCGGGTACCTCCATGCTGGAATCGAATGGGAAGCTCAAAGGCAATAACTCTGTAACTGCGCCATCAAATGTATTATTTGCACATTTTCCACGCTCTGTAAAGAATTTCATATTCCAGAGAAATTGCAATAAGCTGCACTTTCTATGCAATATGTAGATCATTTGAGCTCGCTTATAGAACGTACACTAGGCAAAATTGTTTGGTATATGGAGATAATTCTCATCAGTTTCTCATCATTCAATTTTTTTAAAGTAGTCTGCCAGTCTCGATCCTTCCCAGAGAACAACTGGACTCTTTGGTTGTAACCTGCTTACTGATAATTTGGTTGTTTCATTTATAAACCCAAATCCCTAACTAGTGATTCTAGTGAACACCACATCCTGAAGCGAGTGCGTGCCAGCTCCCACATCACCCTGAGCGTGTTGTGCAGTAGGTGGGAAAGTCCAATGCAGCGTCACTGGATCGAACTTCATACGTCTACAAGTATGTACCACATACTGCGTGGATAGTGTGCGGTTTGATGAGTTCCTGATATTCCATGTACTCCGGACCATCTGCGGGCTTGCGGACGGGGAGCAATGGGTAGCTCGCCATCCGGCCGCCCTGATAACCGTACGGACTGAGCTCAAGTCGTTGACGGCGCAGCGCGTAGTGTTCCACGCGTGCCTCAAGGAGATGTCAATAAACCATAGGGGCCCAGTAGGGCCGAAGTATACTGGGGCCATCGGTTCGCTTCTGGAAGGGAACCCAGCCCTGGAATGAAAGGCAACGAAGAAACTAGGAGTGATTTTAGTCAGTAAAAATCTGACTTGCCCTCCCATTTCGCCCAAGGGCGGGAGATGTCATTGGACGATTTCTCACCTAAAAAAAAATGTTCCATCTATCTACTACTTTAGACGACTGTACTTTGAAGAATATTACAACCAGTTTATTAAAATTGTATCTTTGAATAAAGCTTTGTGCTTTAAGATCCTTGTAAAGTGTATCCCTTGGGGACAAGCAGTAAGTAATATCACTGCACGCTAAGACCTGACCTCCTTTTTAACGTTGTAAACTTGAGATAATTTACTTGGTATTGCTCTCCTTTTTGCATCAAATTGGTATATATTATTACTTATTCAGACTAATCGAAAGGGGAACCCTGGTTCTAGAATGCGAAGGGTAACTGAAAGACACAGATAGATTTTAATCAGTAAAAGTTTTACACAACCTCTCGCTCCACCTTAGAGCGACACATCATCATTTCTCTCTTCATTCTTATGATGTTCATATGATGTCCCACCTCAAAAAAAAAGTGGATTAAACAGTCATCATCATCATCATATCAACTGAAAGACGTCCACTACTGGACATAGGTCTCCCCCAAGCGTCGCCACAACGACCAGCCCTGGTACTTTCGTCCCCACACAATAAAACAGTGGTCCAAAGTTTTTATGGAGAAACCTACTTCCACGTAGGTTTTTTTTTTGTCGACGGGGTAAATCATCTTATGACAAAACTCGCTCTTGGGTGGAGCGGGAGATAGTGTCAGACTCTTACTGACTAAAAACCCCGCGCCGTTCCTCTTAGCCTTCATACCGGGGCTCTAGTTTCCTTTCGGATAACCCCGACCCCGGTAGGCTTCGACCCAGCTGGGCCCCTCCTGTTGCTCGGTCCGGACAGTTACCGGACGATCGGACAGCGAGCTACCCATGGCTCGCTGTCCACGGGCCCACGTCTACGGTGGCTGGAAATCGGGGCTGGAACCCCGGCGGCGGCGGTGAGGGCGCCGTTGCCTGAAGCGGTCGGCCTCCTCCTTTGCTAGCATTACTGCTTCGCAGAAAGAGGCGACCGCCTGCCACTCCTCCTCGCTCCGGACCATGGCCTGAACCAAGGCTCGGCGCGAGAGGTCTCCGCCGCCAATCGCCCCCACGAGGGCACGGCGGTGCTCCACCCAAGACTTCCACGTAGGTGAAGTAACGGACAATATCAGTTTTTTTTTTTCATATATATGATTTATAAACTAGTGCTGGACTGCGATCTTACCTGATGGTAAGTAGTCATACATAGTTTATACATAAGCTTTGAGCTTAAATTGTACGAAGTGATAATCAGAATGCTTATACTTTAGTAGCAGCGTTGGATTTTTATTTATCTCAGAAGAACACCCTTAAAATACCTCTTGGTTGAATTGAAAGCTTGAAAACACAACAAATAAATAAACAGACAGACAAAGTTACTTGCGCATTTACAATTTCTGTATGTAAAGAAAACAGCAGTTTGTCAAACTAAAGTACTAAAGACAGTTAAGCTGAAAATCCTTGCTTTTCAGCTTAACTGTCTTCAAAAGTTTCGGACAAACATTGAGACGGTGTATTTAAAACATTCTTCACTCAGAAAGATTTAAGTCCTTCCTATCTACGAGAAAAACCACTTGTTAACTTGTAACAAAGATAATTTGTACAGATAGAGTTCTTAGGATAAAGGATGAAAATACTTAGGAAAGTGAATGGTTGAGCTTATCTAAATAAATAATTCTATATACAGAATAAATTCGGTCTTACTTCAGCTGTTCATCACTGGGCACGCCACGATTATGGCGGTAAGTCCCTTCTTTGAGGCGTGGCTGGAAAGACCTCACGGCGTCCTTACCTTCCGCATGACGCAGGTCCTCACCGGACATGGCAAGTTCGGGAGGTTCCTGCATCGGATTCAAGCGGAAGAGACCATGGGTAGCTCGCTGTCCGATCGTCCGGTAATGGACCGAGTCCAAGACGTCGACGGCGCGCACTGTTCCCGCGCGCCTCAAGGAGTTGTCAGCAGCAGGAGGGGCCCAGCTGGGTCGAAGCCTACTGGGGACAGGGTTGTCCGAAAGGGAGCTCGTGCCCCGGTATGAAGGCTAGAAGGAACGGCGCGGGGTTTTTAGTCAGTAAGAGTCTGACACTGTCTCCCGCTCCACCCAAGAGCGGGTTTCGTCAAAGATGATTTTCCCCGTCGACAAAAAAAAAAAGCTGTTCATCATAATAGAGAGTTCTTTTACTGTGAGACTAGCTTCTGCCAGCGGAATTGCCTATGATGAATATTGAAAATGACCCTGATAGAAAATATTCCCGGGATCAAAATTATCTAAAGCCTATCGATTATGTTCGCGAACCACTCCACGCGCGATCTGCGCTTAGCGCTCTAATTGGTGGCAGATTTCGGGCGAACGCAAAATGGATGTCAGTTTTTTTGGGGACGCGAGCAAAATACCACGCTCAGTGCATACGTGTCGTGTATCACGCTCCACGGGATCCTGTGATGCTGTGGGATCCCCAGGATAACAATATTAAAATAAAATTTAAAAGAAGTCGTCAGACTCTTTTTGTAAATGTCAGATCGACAGTCGAGAAGAAAATCAAATATAAAAAACTTTTTACAAAAAAATAAAAAAACCGGCTTCAATGTAAATAAACACTGAAAATTACAAAATCATTTTAATTTCGGAAGTCGAAGAGACGAAGAACAAACATAAAAAAAGATACATACATCCGAATTGATAACCTCTTCTTTTTTTAGAAGTCGGTTAAAAATGTCACGAGCCTCGTAACATACCAAGATACTACAGTATCGGAACAGCCCCAAAAGCTACCTGATCGCACTATTGTGTGAACGCAGACAGCCAAAGCACACACGAAGCACGCAGTAAGCCCATAGATTGCACGACTAGAGCGAAAAGAAATATAAACAGTGAAAAGACTTCCAATATCAAGAACCTCGATACAAACAGACACACAATAACCTATAGTTTACTAACGAACGCAAACATAAACCAGTCAGGTTTACGTTACGTTAAAGACTTGAACCAATTAGTCACATTTACGATCAATTCCCAAACGTTTAGTCGTGACGTATGACAGACCATTGTTATTGGAGATATTATTACGATTTACGGAACCCGCCTGGCAGACGCCCAAGAGGTATGTGGCTCTCACATCAAAAACGATTGAATAGAGTGATCTCTTTGTGCTAGGTTCAGACTCTAAGCGGTGATAATTGTTAGAGAATATGTGCTAGTAGAGCAGTGTTGGTTTGGTGGTAACTAGCCAGACAGGAGTGCATTATACTTTACTAGCTGCTCCCAGCGGCTTCGCCCGCGTGATAGCAGGAAATTATCCCAAGGGAACATACTTCCGGGATAAAAAGTATCCTATGTCCTATTCCTGGACATTGTCTATCCGTTTACCAAGTAAGGAATAATATTAGTAAGGATGATGCAGCTTGCTTACTGTCAGAGAGTACGGTTGCTAGGTTCCTTCTTTGCCTTCGTTCCAGGGCCCCGGGTTCTTTTTCGCACAACCCATGACCACAATAGGCTTAGACCCTTTTAGGCTCCTACGGTTTTGCTGACAGCTCCTTGAGGCGTGCGTGGAACACTACACGCCGTCGACGACTTGGGCTCAGTCCGTACGGTTACCGGATGGTCGGACGGCGAGCGACCCATTGCTCGCCGTCCTCAAGCCCGTGCCTACAGCTTGCTTACTGTCTGAGAGTATGGTTGGCGTAGTACCTACTTGATCGATTGCCTGTTGCGGCGCGTGCCATGGGCTCGATTCACGCGCAGTACCTACAAATATCAATGACCTACCTGTTCCCGGTTTGGGTGTCTTGTGTAGGTGAGTTTGTAAATGCAGGTCACCCATCCACCATATGTTGTGCGAAAGTGAACCAGGGGCCCTAAAACGAAGGTGAAAAAGGAATAGGACTGGCTTTTAGTCAGTAAAAGTCTGACACGCCCTGTAGCTACGATCAAGGGCGCAACAGCAGGGGCCCAGCTGGGTCGAAGCCTACTGGGGCCAGGGTTATCCGAAAGAAAACTCGAGTCCCGGTATGAAGAGGCTAGAAGGAACGGGGTGGGTTTTTAATCAGTAAGAGTCTGACACTATCTCCCGCTCCACCCAAGAGCCGAGTTGTCATAAGATGATTTTTGCCCGCCGTAAAAAAATAACGCTCAAGGGCGGGAGATGTCATTGGATAATTTCCCATAAAAAAATAAAAGGTCACTCATCCACGAACCAACCTCGATTATGGTTTAACCACGTCCCCCAGACAAAAACCGGAATGACTTTATGTTACATTTTGTTAAGAAATGACTCAGATTTAATGTGACCATCATTTAATAGACCATTAAACGTTCCTTTCATCTTCATATAAATGAGAATTTGTATAAACCCATTAATCTCTTTAATGTATTCAACCAATGGGGTTATTAACAAACTTTGATGTTGCGACTTAAAAGATATTGTCATTCAAGAATTGCTGTTGAGAAAAGAATGTCAGACATTTAACCCTTCAGATACCGTCAATTAGAGACACAATAGTAAGACAATAGATGCGCGGCCACCGGTGGTCGCTTGGGGATTCATGAATTAAGCCAGACCGACGCACTACATTAGACCGACGCACACGTGTAACACGACTGATTTGTACGTAGAACGACATCTCGTGGCGTGGATCAAGTGTAGCTCTACAAGTCTAGTTTCCATATAAAATGGAGATCAACGCGCCCAGTTCGGTGTGTGTGGCATACTTGTGCGCAGTGTAGTTCTAGGTTAACTGACTAAAAATCGATCAAATCGTCGATGGGGTCCAATAGTACTGGAGTGGAGGCTGCGTACCGGAAGACACAGAGTTGGTAGACCTTTTTTATGGTGGGATAATCATCTAATGACAAATGCTCTTGGGCGGAGCGGGAGATAGTGTCAGATTTTTACTGACTAAAACCCACCCCGTTCTTTCGTGCCTTCATATCGGGGCTCGAGCTACTCTTTCGAAACTAACCCTGGCCTCAGTAGGCTTCGACCCAGCTGGGCCCCTGCTGAGTTGGTAGGCCTCCTAAAAGGTGGACTGATTACCTGGTGAAGGTCGCCGGAATCCACTGGATACGAGACGCATAGAACCGTTCGTTGTGGTGATACTTGAGGAGGCCTATGTCCAACTCTGAACGTCTTTCGGCTGAAATAATGATGATGTTAGCAGGTACCGGCCCTAGCAGGATCCGTCACTCATTTTAATAACTCTTTGAGGTTAGTTAGAGCCTTAGAACACTCATACATGAAACCTACGATGAAGAACATGTGGCAAAATTCAGTAATTCAGCCTTCAGTATGTCAGCACTGTGGGTTCTGTTGATTATCAAAATTTGACTTAGATTATCAAAATTAGACTGCGATGATCGCAGTCAAGTATCAGGTGGGATCGCAGTGCGATCCCACCTGATGGTAAGCAGTGATGCAATCGTTGATGGTGAGGCGCACTAGTTTATTAAGAGGCTATTCACTCTAGCCTGAAGATGCCTAAATTATAATCGGACGGGAAGACCGCAGCAGGCCAATTGTTTCAGTCCTTCGATGTATGCGGTATAAATGACGAGGTGAAACGCTTAGTCCGGTTGATTTGTAAATATCTTTAAATCCAAAGTCTACGGAACCAGATCAGATGTGCGTGAATATTTACGATACCCACACACAGACAACTAGCCATTGAGCCAGATCGTTACATTTTGGCTCCGTTTCAACTGACCAATGACTTATCTTGATCGATTTCAACGAACTACGATTTTTGGAGATAGCCAATGAGTGGGTAGGTTTTCTTTAAAATTGGTCTACTTTAATTCATTACCAATTTGTCATCGATGTTATATTAGCTCACACCGGGAGGTAATGCGATGCAACAATGCTTGGAGGGGCTTTGTTTTCGTTCGTAGCTGCAAAACATGGCACCATGGAAGCACGGTGAGGCTCATCGAGATGCTGCGGGGTGTCCTCGAATTCGAATGGAAACTAAAAACAGAGGTATGACATCTTTATTTTAATTTAGAATGAAATGAAACAATAAACTTATGCAAAAGAAAGTACAAATTCTATCGTGATCTAAATTTTTAGGGCCTTATATACAAGATAAAAATGGTCTATTGATTTTAACATTGTTTTTATAATATATTGCGCTGTAGTCTGTTTTTAAAAGCCTGTTTTTAAAAGACTCGTTAGGGAACATTACCTGTCGCTGTGAATGTCGATAGTCGTCATTTATGTACATTACATTTCATTCATCGTTTTTAATAATTAAGTATGTATTTATGTATCTATTATACGGCTTATGTATATATTTATGTATCTATTATACAGCATATATATATATATATCTGTGTATCTATTATGATATATTTTATTATGTTATAATTGGTTTGTCACACCTATGACAGCCCCATTTCTTGTCCAGGCAATTACTGTCCATTCCAGGTTGCCTGGAAGAGATCGCGGAATGCGATAAGGCCGCCCATTGTATGTATGTGTTTTAGTTTTAAGTTTTCTTTTGTATGTGTAACGGTGTACAATAAAGTATATAATAAATAAATAAATAAATAATAGTCGATACTTTATGGGGATGGATTCGAATGATCTGAAATTATGCATTCAAATAAGTGTAGGTGCAGCGTGACACCGTGGGATATGTTTTTTATGTGTTAATGCTCTCACTGAAGTGTGTGCCTTTTTGTTGTACTTCATAAAGTTATATATTGGATCGCTATCTAAAATAGGGCACGAGAAGCATCGTGTCTCGATGTGAGCTAGCCCTAAAGGGTAATTAGGGAAAATATGTCTGTCATTATTATATAAAGTATGAAAATGAGTTCTTTTCTCTTTCTCTTGTTTTTGTAAGTACCTGAGTATTATAAATCATACCTGGGTTCACCTGGCCTTTTTTGTCTAAGAGTAAATTAATATTAAATTACTAAGAGAGGGTAGGTTACTTCTAGGCATGAAGCATGCTAAATCGTCGACTACATTGTCGCTTTCCATCAAACAAGAAAATGACCAAGTACGAGCTTAAAATAGTAAAAAAAAAACGCACATTAAATCAACGTTGCCTTAACCCTCAATTTCATCAGCTGACCCCTCTTCAAAAAAGGTCAAGAGCATTAGTTTTTTTAAATTCACAACTAGGTCAAAGTTCTATAAAAAGTATCGTAGCGACCATCGCCTTGACCCGAATCAACGTTCATCGGCCCAAATCGCCTGATCCTTTAGTTTTCAAGATAAACACGTAGAGACGGACATAATCGAGGGCGGAGCTAGAGAGGCATGTCAGTTTACTTATAAAACGCATTTCTATGTTCCTTCTTTAACTCGCGATTCACGACCCTATTAAAACCCAAGCGCTCGAGAAGCGCCATAAAACTAACTTTTTGAAGCCTACTCCTCAGTAACATAATCATTTCAGCCGAGAGACGTCCACCGTTGGACATAGGCATCCCCCAAGTGTCACAAAGCACGGTCCTATGCGTCTCACATCCATCGGATTCCCGCAACCCTTACTATGTCATCGGCCCACTTTGTAGTAGGCCTTCCAACGCTACGTCTTTCGGTACGAGGTCGCCATTCCAGCACCTTTCGGCCCCAACAGCCATCTGTTCTGCGAGCAATGTGCCCTGCCCATTGCACGTTCCTCGGTAACGGCCAGGTTAAAACAGGCTTGAAAAATAAAATGTTATATATTCATGAACAACACAACAACTTGCCCCGTTTTATTTGGGGTCAGCGCAACACGTTTTTTTTTTCCATACTGTCCTGTCACTCGTAACGCTATTTACTAACTCCCTTTTCTTTCATATCACTTACTCACACAATTCATCCATCTTTTCTTTGGCCACCCTCTCCATCTGCATCCATCCACATGTAAACTCATAACTCTTTTAACAACATGCATTTCATGCTTCCTCTTCCAAGACAAACGATTTCCTTTCAACTTTTCAGTCACTGGCCCCATTTTCAACTTTCCCTAATATCTCACTTCATCAATCCTCGTCATACCATACATCTATCTTAACATTATCATTTCTTCTAGGTGCAATGTTTTTTCATCAGACTTTTTCACAGTCCAACATTCTTATCCATCCAGTATCACAGGTCTTTTCACGGACTTGAAGATTTTACCCTTCAACTTGAAGGGCATTCATAAGTTGTTTCATGACGTCCTATCGCCATTTCATCCATCCTGCGTTGATCCGATGTGTTATGTGCCCGGTCTACCTCACCATCCCTTTGGACGAGAGACCAACTATTTATTGATTTTTTTATGCGATTAATTCTTTTGTCTAAAAAAATTATTTAGCAATTCCGCAACTTTTCGCTACTCCTTCGAAACGACTTGAATTTTTAGAAACGTTTTTACCTACACATAAAAAATTATGGTTAATTATTTTTCATAGCAGATTATGTAAATTTATCAATATTTCGCAATGAAAATGGATTTTTGGCTCGAAGAATCGCCAAACTTAAGTGGCAGTGGGCAGGGCACATTGCACGTAGAACAGATGGTCGATGGGGACGAAAGGTTCTGTAGTGGCGACCCTGTACCGGAAGACGCAGCGTTGGAAGGCCTCCAACAAGGTGGACCGATGACCTGGTCAGGATCGCGGCAATCCGATGGATGCGCGACGCACAGGACCGGTCGTCGAGGCGATGCTTGGGGGAGGCGTATGTCCAACAGTGGATGTCTTTCGGCTGATATGATGATGTGATGATGATGAAAATGGATTTAAAGGTTAGCTGGGCTCTATCCGGGCGTAGCTAGACGCAATTAAATGCACAGATACTCGTACTGCCGCCTAGGCGGGTACGAGAGTTGTGACTATGGTTCTGTTCATCTCTTTGAGGCTACTGTAGTTATACCTGTAACTATGTTTACTAAACAGTTAGTCTTGAAAACTTATGGTCAGCTGTAATAGGATCTTAGAGTTACAAGATTCCATTAAAAGATAAAATTATTAGTTAAACTATAGCATTTTCCTGTGACTCTTTAGCATACGAAATTGAACTCTAAATAGTCACACTCAGGGTTGCTTTTCAAGTAATGGTTCTACAATCTGCTCTCACAGGAACATAGCTTTCAGATTTAATGTTCTTGTCTTAGTAATTTTGGCTTTGTGTTGTTTGTCTTTCAGTTACTCCTAAATCTAGTTTCATAGCTCAAATCTGTTTAGTCTAAAAGCTAGATATGAAAACAAACGTGAAGTTATCAGTGTAGTAATTATGGTAGAAAATTCAATATGTGGTCGAAGCAATAAGAGAAGAAAAAAACTTGATTATTTGCGATAAAATTAAAAAAGGCTATTATTAAGCAATAAAAAAGCAAGTTAATAATAGCCTTTTTAAATTATTTTTTGACGCCTTAATTTAATTAGATTGTAAGATAGGTACTAAAATGATAAGTTCTTATCTCCGCAAGAGTACGATAGTGGACCGGACCATGGCCTGTACTATGGCCAGACACGAGAGGACGTACCACCGATCGGCCTTACGAGGACACGGTGGTGCTTCACCCAGTATGCTCCACCGTGTCCTACGGGCGGTCCACACAATGGTGCTGCCTCTGCCCCTGCTTGCAAAGGCCCTGGAACGCACAAAGCAACTGAAGGAACACTTCACAGAATCACAGGGGTGTTTTTAGCCAGTGTAAGTCTGATAAGCCCTCTCGCTCAGCCCTAGAGTAAGAGAAATCATTTGATGATTTTCCACCTCCAAATATTACTTTAATTTCATGTATTTTTACATTCCATTCACAATATAAAGTAATTTTCCTATACTACGAGTAGTATAACTCGCGGCCAATAAATATCTTTTCACTAAACAATTTATTTCGTAAGTTTCTTTCAACAAAAAATAAAAACATCTTCAGGAATTTAACCGATCAAATTCCATCAGTTTCTTAATACGACCTTAAAGAAATATACGCTTGTTTATGTTTAGGAGTATTCTTAAACGCAACGCTTTTAGAATGTTTGTTTGTCCGTCCTGCCTAATCTCGAAAACGGCTGGATCTTCATCGTGATTGCTTCAACGATTTACGATGCTAATAGCGTAGTTATACCTATTAAACCAACTTGATATCATCGTATAATTTCAAAAGCCTACGAAAAACTCTGGGTCGTGGAAAATTTATGATGTCAAAGCCACTAACTTTTTCAGTGTTAAAAATTATGTTGGTCGTAAAGAAAAAAAATGTTTATTCATGTCTCAAGCGTCGGTACGAACTAAAAAAACCACAAAAACAAATAATAAAAAGAAACGTTTTAACACACGTTGTCAACGAGATTTAAAATTAAAAAGCTATTTTTGTAAAAAAAGATTAGTCACGCTCTTAAACAAAACGGGCGTATTCTGGATTCACGACGAAATATCTCATCGTCATCTCACCCGAAAACGCAATTTCAAGCGAGATGACAGATATAACAAATTCTGCGTAAGTGAACATTGAATTATTAGATAAACATATGTCTGAATAATGTAAAACATTCTTCATGTATTGTGAAATCGATTATTGTTATGCTTTAATTCCGTTTTCTAAACTATGAGTTAAAATTGTTTATTTAAAATGAGTGAAAAGTTACGTGATGTTTATTTTGAGGTTATGTAAGCTAGTAATAGGGATTGTGTAAGTGTTGTATTGTTTTAGCTTGTTATTTAGTTATGTAACACTTTTGGTATGTTCGTAACCTCGTATTAATAATCATGAAACTTTACATGGGTTCTGCAAAAGTTTTATTACTACGCAGTTACGTTTATTGGCTCAATTAATTTAGGTTTATATTATTATTATCGTAGGTGAGCTATAGAGCAATATGGTAAAAGCCTTTTTTCTTTAACAGCTTTTAGTATGGAGAGGCTTGCGATTTGATCACTATCTCACTTGATGGTAAGCAATGATGTGGCCGACGATGGAGCATGCTTACCTAGAAGTAATCTACTCACTCTTGACTTAAAAATTAGCAGAAAATGAAGAATCAATTAATTAAAAACAGTTTATTAGATTTTCCGTGGGCAGCATTGTTTTCAACTTGCATTACACTACTGTAACTGTTGATTTACTGATTGATTCCGGGGAAATAGATGATAGAGAAGCGAATGTGCTAAATTGACCGTTTATTTAATAGTGATTAAAAACGATTTCTTCATAAAAAAATTAGCGAGTTCTTTGAACTCGCTAAATTTCATCGATGTTTTGTGAATGCGATGGTAAGGACAGAAATTCGGAAGATATTGATTATGATTAGGGAATGCAAATCTCGCGAGATCTCGCGAGATTATGAATATCAATATCGCGAGATCTCGCCAATTTTGAGATCTCGCGAAATTGGCAGTTTTGTTGTTTTTTTTTTGCAAATGTTCACAATATTTGATTAAAATAGGAAAAAAATAATAAAAACTATAAGTATTATAAGATAATCATAGGCGCGAGCTTGCGGACGGCGAGCAATGGGTAGTTTGCTGTCGAACCGTCCGGTAACTGTCTGGACCGAGCCCAAGTCGGCGATGTCGCGTACTGGGTCGAAGCCAACTGGGGCCAGGGTTAGTTCCGAAACGTAGCTCAGCCCCGGTATGAAAGGCACGAAGGCGGTAATAGTCTGACACTATCTCCCGCTCCGCCCCGGGGCGGGAGATGTCATTTGGATGATTTTTACCCACCAAAAAAAATATTATAAGATAAACATTTATTTTCACGAATTTTTTCAATACATTTTTTGCATCAAATATTGTTTGACGTATGTGTCTATAATTTTTTAACGTCCGTGTCAATCCGCGCTTCGAATAAGACGTTTTTATGCTCGAGTACTATCTCGTTAATCTCGCGAGATCTCGCCCTTTTTTCGTCCGAGATCCAATCTCGCTAAAAAAGGCCGAGATCTCGCGAGAGCGAGATTGACATTTCCTAATTATGATATGTCAATCAGTGATAAAGTAACATTCTATTAGTAAAATAATTTTTTAATCGATATTAAATAAATAGTTTTGTACTACAAATAAAAATACAAATCTATTTATAATTATTTTTCTATCTTCTTTCAAAATTGACCCAAGGGAACATACTCTCGGGATTAAAAGTCCTTTACGCTGTTGTAGAAAAAATATTCTTTTAGATGAACTATTGCAGGACATGTTCTACCCGAGTGCCTTTCATCTTAATCCGTTAAGATAATATTGTTATGATTTAATACCTACTAAGCAGTTTGAGCTCTTTACTTCACGTCACTTTTTCTCCAGAATCAGGCGCCAAAATTTTTAGTCTCAACGATAAAATGACAAACGCCAAGAAAATCACATCAAAGCACACTCAATGTAATTATTTATGTAACGATCTGAATAATAATTGACTAAGACATTAAAATTTTACATAAATATGTCATTACGCTTTTTATATATCTGTGCTGGTGTTTTATAGACTGAATATAAAACCACTTAAAAAGATACCACGATCACAAAACTGTTTATGTATTTGCATGGCTTAATTTTCAGGATTATTTTAAATCCATTGCCAATAATGTCTGTGATAGGGCCGCGGGAATTTTTGAAAGAATTATTGTGGCCCTGCAACGTAAAAGGGAACTGGAGGTCATAGGTGGGTTCGCTCCTCACCAGAATGGTGAAATGATGATGATGCGTCATTCACAGTCATTGATTATAAAAACCACTAAAACTGTACTTATGTAGGTAGGTATACTCGCATATGAATATTAAAAAATACATATATATACAATAAATACGTTTAATAATGTATAATACAGAAAGAAGTGAGTGTTGGAATTGCATAGCTTTATTCGGCTAAGCCTTTTCAATTATCGGATCACCAGAAATCAGGAAACCAGGAATCAGGCGTACGACGATGCGCCACCGTTACTTGGTGGACATCCCACCTATACGCACACAAAACGCTTTGGAAACACATTCATTGTGCGTACGGCGATGCGCCACCGTTACTTGGTGGACATCCCACCTATAAGCACACAAAAAGCTTTGGAAACACATTCATTGTGCGTACGGCGATGCGCCACCGTTACTTGGTGGACATCCCACCTATACGCACACAAAACGCTTTGGAAACACATTCATTGTGCGTACAGCTGAGGAGCGGAATTTCTTGCTGAAGTCTGTTTTCCTGATGGCTACAACCTAGGGGTCTTTAAGTCAAAAGTGAATAGGTTACTTCTAGTAAGCGCGCTCCATCGTTGACCGCATCATCACATTCGTCACTTTCTTTCTGGTGATATAGCGGTAAAGCGCGAACCTTATCATCATCATCATTATCAGCTTTTTTTAATGTTCCCACTGCTGAGACTCAGGCCTCCTCTCTAGGAGAGAGAATGGGCCGTAATCCACCACGTGGGCCCAGTGCGGGTTGGTGAATGTCACATGTCTTCGAACTTTGGTTCTAGGGCATGCCGGTTTCCTCACGATGTTTTCCTTCACTGTTTTGAGAGCAGTGGTGATGAAATAAATTACACAAAGTAATGCGCCTGGCTGGGTTTGAACGCGCGACCTACTACTCGTAAGTCGGGGCCGTTACCATTCGGCCACCACTGCTCTCTAGCGCGAACGTTTTTATCAACAATTAAAAAAAAAATGCTAGAACTATAAAAGGAAACAAGATTTCCTAAATAAGAAACCATATGCCATGAAATGTGTACTTTAGATACTCGAGTTCCCATGTTTGTTAGCCATCAGTGTGTAAGATAAGTAGACCTTTGTTGTGTGCGTTCCTCTCAAGACATTGTGAAATGTATGCAAAGTGATGCTAAAATGTAGGGCGCAGGGATTATAACGATAAGATTGATGTAACTTACGACAGCGAGTCAAGTGGGCAGGCTCGAAATGT
The DNA here is from genome assembly GCA_949319445.1 of Mythimna lalbum. Taxonomy (NCBI): domain Eukaryota; kingdom Metazoa; phylum Arthropoda; class Insecta; order Lepidoptera; family Noctuidae; genus Mythimna; species Mythimna lalbum. Next base: position 10,165,289 of record OX439371.1, on the reverse strand, counting down.
TTGAAATAAATCAAATGTGTTACATGATAATGTCATAAATAAAATATCGCGGCTTGCAGACGGCGAGCAATGGGTAGCTCATGGTCTGGTCGTCCGGTAACTATCTGGACCGTTGCCGATGGCGCGTAGTGTTCTTCGCGCGCCTCAAAGAGGTGTCAGCAAATAGTAGAGGCCCAGCAGTGTTGAAGGTTATTAGGACCTGGGTTGTATAAAAGTGTACCCCAGGACCCTAGAACGACGGTAAATAATGATTAGGAGTGGGTTTTAGTCAGTAAAAGTCTGACACGCCGGCCAAGAGCGCGTGAAGTCATTGGATGATTTCCTACATAAAAAAAAACCAACTGTACATAAAGTTCAAATATTTTCTTCGGTTGGATATCTTCAAATGACCTCTTCCACTCTCGGTGGAGCTAGAAAATCAAACTTTTACTGACTTAAATTAACCTTGACCTTCCAAGGGCATATCGCAGTACAACCATTGCAAAATATAAAACTAAAAATACAAAAATCTTTATTTCAGAACCAAATAGTTTTACATTAATAGGTTGGAGCCTCCTTATAAGAACGAAACGTCAAATATGTACTGTTATATATAAATGGAATTAAAGAGTACAGATTAGGTTAGGAATATGCAAAATACTTCAGATTTGGAGTTGCGGACACCAGTCTATTATTGGGCAAGTTATGCAATGCAATAGACCTGAATATAGGTACAATAAATCTGACGCCTGTATCCTGGCACTACCAACCTGTCAAGGGATATAATTTTCCGAATATGGAAAGTTATGTAGCTTGCACGTGAGCTTTATCATTATTCAGTGTACCTACTTACCAAGTCACGACGCTGTCAAACTTCTAGTCATTATCAATCAATTAATCATTTATTTGCTACAAATATGGTACAGGAGTTGTTAAAATGACAGTTATAGACCGAGACATATTTCACCTAAGTTACAGGTATGCAAATATTCAAAAACTAGAATTATACATGAATTAATAATTAACATATAATTGAAATATACAAAATTAATTATCATCGCTAACTATTGTTACTTATAGGAGTCAGGTTCATCTTTCACAAAATCAATCCACTTATGTTTTAGTCTGTTTATTTTATAATCATTCATTTTTCTTTTTATAGCATGCAAACTTAATTAGGTTTGGAGCAGCAGGTCTTTTTAAGTCTATATCTTTCTATTAGACAACATTTTAGTATTGTCTTTTTTACAAAATCCGTCTGTAACTTTTGACTCCTTTTCTTGTAAACGGATTATCATTTTGTTTCTTATCTTTACTTATTTAGTATGTAAGTGTAAAACTATTAATCCCTTTCCTGTTATAGTTTCTTTCATTTAATAAATATTTTTGATCATCTTCTACCCTTATTATTTTTATCTGTTTGTTTATCTTACGACCCTGAGGTCCTGGGCCTTTGAGAGGCGTACAAGGGGCCGAAGCCAACTCGCAGAAGCCCTTTAAGTTATTATAATGGCACGTGATACCCTTATTATTATTATCAACATTCGTTTTATCATCACCACCATCATCATCATTTCAGTCGTCAAACGTCCACTGCTGGACTTCTGCGGTCTGCAAGCGTCGCTATAATAACTAGTCCTTTGCGTTTCGTATCCATCGGTTTTCCGTGATTTCTGTTTACCTCGATCCACCAAGTGGAAGGTCTTCCAACGCTACGTTTCCAGAACCTGTTGACCCTTTTTCTCTTTTTATTTTTTCTTCCTTCCATTCATTTTTCCTATTTTTTATATCCTTGATTATATTTAGCTTCTGTTTCTTATCTTACATGTGATTCTTCAGTGTTTTTAGGGCACGTTAAAGAACTTCAAGGAGTAATCGAGACAGATGGTGACGTAGACATGGAGACCAGTGGACTAGTTGTAAATATAGCGGGTGTTGCGCCTGTACGGGGTCATTGGCGTGCATCTATTCTAGGGTTGAGAGAAATAGCTGGACTAGTCCAGTGAGGGCATTCTCAGACCAGTGTTAATAAATGATTAGCATTTGAGAGTTGAAGTTGCTGATTAGAGTTGTTGATTGATGTTGATTTATCAATTTGGCAGTTTTAAATCGGATATACCGATGAATACAATATAACATGGAATTTTTTTTTAGCATAGCATTGATTTATTCACAATTTTCAATAGGCACAATAAATAAGGGTGAGTCTTATAGTGAGTACTAGCGACCCGCCCCGGCTTTGCTCGGGTGCAATATTATACATATAAATCTTCCTCTTGAATTACTCTATTTATTAAAAAAAACCGTATCAAAATCCGTTGCGTAGTTTTAAAGATTTAAGCGCATATAGGGAATATAGGGACAGAAAAATCGGCTTTGTTTTATACTATGTAGTGATATAAAGCGGAAAACCCAGGGAAGGATATGATGAAGGTGACATGGCACAAGAGGATGCTAACGATAATGACAGACAAAGTGAAAGACAAGGACAAGATGATATGGATTAAATGAGGGTAACTGCTGAGAAGATAACAGACAGTCAGGGAAGCATAAATGGAGAAGAGATGCTACAGAATACGAGGCAAGATAATAAAGAAAATACAGATGTAAATACGACAAGGGTCATGAGTAAATACCTAGTGAACATCTGTTACGATATAACAGAGCTATTACATCCATATTGCTAGACATAAAATTGTCACTATCTCTCATCGTAATACTAGGTCATCGACGTATGAAAATGGGTTACTTGGGCTATAAACGTCATCACACAGCTGTTATCATGCAGATGTAAGCTTCTGCCAACGAGCCGAGATTAGTTGCAATGGTCCCGATTATTATCATCATATTTATTTTATCTGCAGTCATTTTCTTAAGAGTTGTCACCACATAACCAAGTGGTGACGACTGGATGATTTTGAATTCATAGACAGTCTTATCCTCGATTACTTTGACCTCTGAAAACACGTTGGTAATACACAAACAAGTAGAAAGAAATGGTCTCTCAAACGAGGACATGGTGGTGTTTCGCCCATGTGGTTTTTCCACAATATAAATAATAATAATTCTTTATTTCAGGCTACTATGGCCCATATACACTATACATAAAATAATGTTAAAAATAATAAACTAATACATATAAATAAAATCTACTTATTAATTAAACGAATATGAAAAAAAAAAAAAAAAAATAATATGAATATGCTCTACTGTGTCCTCCTGGTGATCCTTAACATGGCAAGCTAGTCTAACCAGCACCAGATCGGTCTGTCCAAATACTTGCATAATGTTGTAGTAATATTAGTTGACGCCATTGCTTATCTCTCCTAGAGATGAGGCCTGAGTCCCAACACCGGTAACACTATAAGGCCGACTATGCTATGCTATGCTAAGCTATTGCGTATCTTTAATTTTAATATAATGTCAGACAGTTTTGAGTACTTTTTGCGGCCTACCCAAATATCCTTTCTTAGGTATTGTTCGTCAAGTCGTTGAGCTCCTTAGTAGTACTGAGTTGAGCTACACGAATACTGTCAAGTGCTTGCACTGCCTAGACATGTGTGGAGTCACTCAGAACTGTGGGGTTCTTTCTGGACTCAATCTGCATGGTTCTCATATGATTTGACCATTACATGTTTGCTGTATGGACTTTAAAAGACACTTTGACCCATGAGTTTATTTCGGTGTTTCTTTTCAAGGTAGTCAGCTAAGAAGTTTTATAAGGCCCCATGTAGGCCTATGTGAAATAAAAACTTTTGACTTTGACTTTGAAGAAACATTGGCTTCATCTAATTTAAATAGACAAAAAAAAAATTGACGTGTTTTCAAAAACCTCTTTGCAAAATATTTTTTTTTTCATTTGTTAACACTAATTCTGTAAAAAATTAACACACAATTTCCATATTCCATCAGAAATCCGTATCAAAAGTGTTTCCAACATCAAAAACAGTAACTTACACAGGTAGCCTTTAGAATCGCTCGTAAAAGTCATGTAAAGTAATTATCTGCTAAAATTTATGAGCACTGAAATGATTCGGATGCACGGAATATTAACTGAAAACAGAGAAGCGGTTTCATGAAAATGTTGTTTTGAAGCGAGCATGTTTAATTTTTTGCATGTTAGGTGAAAAATAGAGACCTACATAGGGGTCTATTCGCTTTCTCCGAAACGAAAGTTTCGTAAACGAACGATATTCATTTGACGTTAAAATTGCAAACAATCCTCTGTCATATTTATATTTTTTTTCGAAACATAACTAATTAAGTTTAGAGATTCGGTACGTCAAACAATTTCCGTATGTGCGAAATTTCGCGAACAAAAGGAACCGTGGTAGGAAACACGCGAAATTTCAATCGTAACTTCGTTTTTCGGAGAACGCGAGTAGGTCTACTCTGACGTTTTTACTAGTTTTGGCTAGACTAGCACTTTGTTAGTTACTTCGTTCGTGAGAAAAGATTCGTTAAAATATTAACACTCCTTGTGCCTTAATCACACTTACCGAGTAAACGGGCGAGACAGTGCTCTCTGCCGAATACTCGGTACGTGTAAACATAGCGCCGAGTGCTCGGCCGAGCGAAGCAGCGAGATGGTAGCTCGGCACCCGTTCTACTAATGCCTTGATCACACGTACCGAGTAAAAGGGCGAGACAGTGCTCTCTGCCGAGTACCCGGTACGTGACTGTAAATACAGCGCCGAGTGCTCGGCCGAGCGAAGCGACGAGACAGTAGCTCGGCACCCGTTCTATTAATGCCTTGATCACACGTACCGAGTAAAAGGGCGAGATAGTAAAGTGTTGCTCGGCCGAGACAGTGATGTAAGCGAGTTGTAGAGATAAGCGCTAGGCCCGCTTTCCCGCGCTGTCTCGCTTGCTCACTCGGTATGTCTGAACGTGCACTGTCTCTCCACTCGGCTACATGACTGTTGTCATGTTGCCACGCGCATCTTTTCTAATTTTTGTTTAAAAGTTTTGGAGTTGCCGAATTGTAGTCTCAACAGAACTGAAATGACTGTGCCCCACAGAGCTAGCTACTCGCTTACATCACTGTCTCGGCCGAGAGGCATTTTACTGTATCGCCCGTTTACTCGGTACGTGTGATCAAGATATTAGAGCCTGTGCAGTGTGCACACCACTATTTTTTAAACGCGCCGTTGACGCGCGTTTGTAGCGATATAGACATGATACGCACTCGAGTCAGACGCAGCTTGAAGACCATTAGTAGGACAAAAGCGCGCCCTCGACGGACATTTCCGTTTTTCCTTTTCAACGGAGGTATGTGGAGCTTTACTCTCTGTTTTAACCCTCGACAAAGAACGTCGGCGCAGAAATCGTGCAGCTACTACTTCGTGACGTCATCATCACTTCCTCGAGCTTTCGAGCAACTAGCCATACAGCCAGTACCCACGGCTAAGGGTATCCTGACCACCAGTATGCCTACCTGGTCATACCTGGTCATCACCTCAGCCGCATCAGCGACCTTGGCTTAGCACGCCGCACCTTCGGCCAGTCATATGAAGAGCCATGAAGAACCTCTCCTGGTCGACGCCAGCAATCAAGCCCTACGTCGCACAAGTCGCTCCGCCTCACTGGAGCCAGCAGCACTACTCCGACTTACTGGAGCCTGCAGCATCGTCCCGACTCACTGGGACAGCACCACCTCGACTCTCTGGAGCATCATCCCGACTCACTGGGACAGCACCACCCCGACTCACTGGGGGATCATCCCGACTCACTGGGGGATCATCCCGACTCACTGGGGGATCATCCCGACTCACTGGGGGATCATCCCGACTCACTGGGGGATCATCCCGACTCACTGGGACATCATCACCCCGACTTACTGGGGCAATATCCCGACTCTCCGGAACAAACCTATGACGCCACATAAGAACTACGAAGAAAATACGAAATCCTGCATCACGCGATTTGAACATATACGACAGCCCGACATCAACTATCGGGCAGTCGCCCACCAGACTATAAAATCCTGTCTGGCCGGAGGATCCTCCCTTTCCAACGGAGGTTTGCAGAACTTTACTCTCTGTTCCGCATACCTCCAAAAATGTGTGAAAACTTAAACTGTACTTTTTCGGTTAAAAAGTTTGATGTTTATTAATCCACGAAAAAAGAATCCTCTATTATACAATCTTTAAAACCTCCAAATGGTTCCATTGAGGAATTTTTGGGGTAGGAAATTAACCAACGACTTCCCACGCTCTTGGGCGGAGCGCGTTGGCTTGTCAGACTTTTACTGACTAAAACCATTTCCTGTTGGGAAATCTTAATAATGACAACCCTTATTATTCACAATTCAAGTGGAAATTAATTTTACATTGAAGAATAGCTAGCTTCCACGTTGTCGAGTCCCAAGCGATTCCGTTTGTCTCGCGCTCGACTATGTTTGTCGGGACATTTTATAGCTTGTCGGGACACCACAGTTAATAACGGTGACATGTCCCGACATATCGAGACGAATGGCAATCCTACACTAGACCAACAAGCCTTTTAAAATATGTATGTTTTTTTTATTATTGATGGGTTTGCGCTTGACCGCTATCTCACCTGATGGAAAGCGACGATGCGGTCAACGAAGGAACGCGCTTATCTAGAAGAAACCTATTCACTCTCGACTTAAAGATTCCCGGGTTGTAGCTATCAGGAAACACAGACTCCGGCAAGGAATTCCATTCCTTAGCTGCACGCACAATGAATGTGTTTCTAAAACGTTTTGTGCGTGTAGGTGGACAAGTATAGATATAAATGAACTTGTAACAGTGTTGCCCTAAGAACAGACTCTTACTACATCAATAAAACGAGCGCTAAGGCAGTATCTTACAATCCATCTTCCTGTAATTACCAATATGTTTGCCAAATGAGGCTTTTACAGCCATTTTTGATACATTGTAGCTCGATTACTGAGACAGATTGCTGTATACGGGGAAAGCCTATATGCTCAAGTAGTTAATAGATTTCTAATGGCCTATAACATAAATTGCAGGATGAATGGGTTTCATTTGGGTTTTGTGAAGGACTGGTGAAGTTGTAATTTCGAGGTGCTATTATAGCAAGTAACAAACTGTTCATTAGTAATAAGTGTCTATTTATATACTGTCTCTTCATTCTACTACGAATTTATTACTAGGTAGGTATAGGTATTAGGTACAACGGGCTGTTTTCCGCAACTCCACGACCGAGGCGCTTATTTTGCGTAATTTATTACTAATACATATTATAAAGACAAAAGTTTGTATATGTATGTGTATGTTTAGAACTACTTCAGGCTCAAACGGCTGAACAGATTTGAATGAAATTTTGGCATATGGGTTGACCACATCCTGGAATATGACATACGTTACATTTATATCGAGAGTAAGATCTCTTGGAACAATTTTCACCTTTACGCGGGTGAAGCTACTGGCAGAAACTAGTAATGTAAAATATAACATAACCTTTTTCTTCTTCTTCTTCCTGCACTTATCTCATATTACTTGGCGTCGGCGCAACACGAAACACATTCTGTCCTGTCACCCTTCACACTATTACTAACTCTCTTTTCTTTCACATCACTCCTCTCAAACAATCCATCAATCTTTTCGATCCCACCTGATGGTAAGCTGATGATGACCTTTGATGCTTATTTATTTTTTATGAGGTTGGGGAGGAGTAGGCTATCTAGGGGACCACAAAAGATCCACATGGGTCGAAGTTTCAGAGTTGTTTCTCGGCCCCTTAACCTATTGAATGCTAATCACTTGTAATTAATACACTTATGTCACACTGTGGAACTTAAAGCATTTAAGGGAGGCAAGATAAGATAGGTAAGATATTTTATGAGGTTTATTTTCCATTTTAGGGTGTGTGTAAGATATGTAGGTAGGTTTAACCCTACTGAAAGCATTTCATCTTTCGAAGATTACACAAATTTACTATATCCACATCAATTTATTTAGAAATTAATTCTAAAACCAACAGATGTTTACATTTTCTTCCGCCATCATTCAGCAGCCTAAAAACGAGTTATTTATATATAAATATAAGCTTTTAATTACTTTTGAAATTGATGCAAATAAATCCAGTATGTTTATCTTGTGGACTCGTCAAGATATTCAGGTCAATACATAAACCAACATGATTTTGGACTGTACCTAATGTTTTTTTAAAGAATTCCTTCGCAATGAAACACCGTTTTATTAGGTGTATTTTATTTGTAATAAATTGTGTTGAAAAGTGGACCACATATACTTTTGGTGCGGATGGGAAGATCATCATAAATATTTTAGTTGTAGGGTTTATAGTTTAGCAATTGTTAAGTACCCAATTCTTGTGGTTTAAATCTAAGTACCCGAAGGGGAGATAGACGTTCTGTGTGTGACTGGCCTGTTAGCCTGTAATATCAGACTTTACTAACTAAAACGCAGCTATATACCTATATCCTTCAGTTGACTGAAACCTACCCGTGTTCCTTTAGTTGCCCTTTGCAGCTACGGAAAATTTTGATGTTTTTTTTTAATTTACTTTTGTTTAGGATTTTATTTTACATATCAATTGATTTCAGAATTAGACTGGATATATGAATCTGGTTTATCAATCCTTACTAATTAACTTTTAAGAATATCTTTGCTCATTTAAAGACAAAAATAAAATTGTTAAAATGAGTGAGTAAACGCGCATAGAACATTTAAAACAGCGCATAAATATAAAACTCCCAAAAAAGTCTAATTTACATTTTCCGTTTCGATTAATGATAGAATTTACGTCCTGATGATAAATATTCTAAATCCGCTTCATTCTGGCACAAAATCAAGGAAAATTCTAATAGTTATATTGGGTATATTAAAAAATGGTGGCCCACATAATATTTGTTTCAACAACATTGAAATGTTACGTCGTAAATACGAAGCAAATAAAGTTGTTATTGATATTATTTACTCGTGGAAGTTTTTTCATTAGAGTTTCATCGTTGTTTGGTATTTAGGAACTATGGCTAGTAAAGGCTATGCTTATACATAGGTACATACATAATTATGTAGACATTTTATCGTTCGTACAAGATTACTCGATCGATTACTAAGATTACTACAGTAGGTGGCCATATTATTAGAGACAGCACCAAAATTTTTAAATTATCTACTTTAACTGAATATTGCTGGCAAATGGTTAGTTGTAGGTCCGTCTGGTATTTTTTATTTAAAGACTTTATTGATTGAAATAATAAAAACAACAAATTTAAAAACAAAATCAGTTATATATTTTTGAAATAAAAAAATACGTAGTTGGACGAATATTACCAGAATTTTGTGATAGCTTCCATTTATGTGCTCTCTATGCAAATTCTGGCATTCTATCGCAGGTTTGTGTTATTATATCACTTTTTAATGAGAACTGGAATCAGCTATGATGTTCTTAACTAGCACCTAAGAGGTTGCTAGTATTTTACAAATAACCCTGTAGCGACATCTATGACGTCGCTACAGGGTCATCACATAATAACTACGACGAATATACGAAATCCTGAATCGCGCAATCAAAGTTCTCCGCGCGATTTGAACATATACGACAGCCCGACATCAACTATCGGGCAGTCGCCCACCAGACCATAACACCTGTCTGGCCGGAGGATCCTGCCTTTTCAAAGGAGGTTTGCGGGACTTTACTCTCTGTCCCACCTACCTCCAAACTGGTGACCCTCGACATAAGAACGTCAGCGCAGCCTTCGTGTAGCTACTACTTCGTGATGTCATCATCACTCCCTCAAGCTTCCGAGCAACGAGCCATACAGCCAGCACCTCCACATACGAGGAGATTTTCCAAAATGTATCCCTAAAGAGATGAAACGGAAGACGAAATTTGTAGGGAGATCTCGATCTACTTTAACGCAGGCGAAGCCGCTAGCAGAAGCCAGGTTGTGTAATATATTGTAAGCAAAGGAATTTCTACATAAGTGTATGCAATTACTTATCTTCCAGAATACAATAAAACAGTAAAAATAACAATGTTGCACTGAAAGTATTATGATTGTTTTTATTGAACAGTAAAATTTGTGGAAAGCGGTCGTGCTTGTGATTAATTTAGTAGCCATATATTTTACGAGCAGAGCAAAGCGTGTTCTTAAACGTCATTAATATATTTTTATACTGATCTGGTGTAAAATTATGTGGGATATTCGACAGTGACTGTCTTATTTTTATGGAATACGTGTGGCCGTACATAAGTCACATGCCACAATCACAAACGCCATCACGAGAAGCTAGAAGAGGTCACAAAGAAGGCTGAAGAGTGCGACAGTCAAATGTGGCCGGTGGTTGCTACTTTTTTTAACCCATACGCGCATTTAAACCTTCTTCGTGAAGATGAGTGGCGTTTAGTATGGGCGTTTGGTGGCTGGCTTGGGCCACAAGAGAGAAGCGGCGATTTCTTTTTTTTATTGTTGATAGGTTTGCGCTTGGACCGCTATCTCACCTGATGGAAAGCGACGATGCGATTTCTAGCGTGTGGCGGTCACCGGCGTCAACCTTGTGTTGCGAACCCATGCAAAATGTATGAAACCACAGGAAATATGCCGGCCGCCTCTGGCATATTTCCTCCGGCATATTTGGTGTGGCGTTTTGTGGTTTTGGTCGAAAGCCCGTGTGCGGCGATTTTACGTGTTTATATTAGACGAAGTCTGATAGTGGCGCCAGTGACTGAAAAATTGAAGGCGAATCTTTTGTGTTGGTATGGTCATGTAGAGAGAAGGGATGAAACGCATGTCAAAAGAGTTATGAGTATACGTATGAATGAATAGAGATTAGGAACGAGTATGGATAGAGTCCGATATTTTATACCAATTAAAAATTATTGGCGTATAATCATTCTACGATAATCCTTTAACGGTCAGAACCATTTGGCAAACAGAAAAAAAAACTGCAATATAATCTTATACAGGGAGATTTACTGATAAGAAAGAATTAAAATGACTTTAAATAGCCACAGGAAAGCCATATAATAATATGCACTGGGAACATATTTTTTAGCGTTCCGTACCGAAAGGTTAAAACGGGATCCACAAAGACTCTGCTGTCCATCCGTCTGTCATCAGGCTCTATCTCATGAACTGTGATAGATAGTTGAATTTTCACAGATGATGTATTTCTGTTGCCGCTATAGCAATAAATACAGAACAAAATGACTATCTAAGGGGGCTCCCATACAACAGACGCGATTTTTTTCCGTTATGAACGATAATCGTACAATAATTCGCAAGCAAAGGGTTCCATACATGGCCGGTTTTTTAATTATAATGAGCTGTAAAATATAGTGGTATAAACAAATCCCTCTGCCTGCAAAACGAATATAATTGACGTACAGGGACATAATTCGACATGAAATCTCATTGGTTACAGCACTAAAATGCTAAAACCTCTCAGTAAATATACCCAGTCTCATTATATTTTAATTCCGACATCATTTACAAAGGGAAGGCAGCCAAGTCAGAGAGGCGTCTGTGCTGTCACTTGAAATGCTAGCCCCGTAATGGGAAATTCCGTAGCGTGCATTCCCATAACCTATTGACATAGAGAATGGACTGAGTGATATGACTTCCTGAATAAAATAAAATATTTTTAAGCTATTGCATAGCTTCTATCGCGGGCCTTGAGCGTGGAGACCGAATCCAGAAATTCCGTAACGAAAAAAACCTAACAACTCCCACTAAATGGTTGTCATGGCAACTTGTCAACTTCAATCACAATTTAATTGCTTAAGTTGATAAAAAATGCTATTCAATAGCTTTACCGCGGCAGTCTCCGAGTGCCACACGTCTTTTTTTTAACTAGTGCTTCTCACCAACCTCAAAATAACGATTGCATCACTGCTTGCACCTGATGGGGTATAGCATCGCAGTCAAACGCTATTTTACAAAAATATTAATAAATATTTCAAGACACGTTTCAGAAGTGACGGCTTGTTACAGCACATAAAGGTAGGTTTTTTATCAGACAATGCTTTGTCTCATCTGAATTATTTCAATGTTTAGAGGACAATAACCTAACCTAATCTAATGTAATTCATTAAACCCCAAGCAAACGCCGAGGTTCGCTCTCTCATTGTCTTTCTACTTTGTCTCTAATTACGGTATTTGAAAGGCTAACTAGATTTTTGAGAATATATCTATTAGAAAATTAATCACACTGCCAAAAAAAAACGAGTGTCTGGAAAATATTTATCTGACACCTTTAAATAGGTCGTAGAGACAACTGACACGTGATTCAATGACAATTCTAGAAAAAGACAACTACTTACTGGTTGCACAATTATTTTGTCTCTCTCACACGTTTCTTCTCTTAGTCTCATACCTGGAGCATATTATAAAAAAAAAGTCTCAGTCCATTCTCTTTGTTAATGCCCATAACCACATGAGTAGTAGAACCTTTTTCATAGTGACAGGGCATTGAACTTTCGCCTGAAACAACCCAGCTATTTAATTCAGTAACCCTTATCAGTATGTAACATGTTTTTATTAAAAAGGTTTATGTTACCAACTCGCTTGGTATACATATTTAGTTATGTTTTTTTTTGGTAGTTTGTTTATTTTAACTTTTAGTACAGTGGTACGTAGGCAAGTAGGTAGTAGTTGTGCTGATAGTTTCAAATACTTATTTTTTGGGGCTTATTTTCTAATATTTAAATTCGTGTCCTATTCGCCAGAATCGTGTGTTTGCGACTGGGTACTCAATCGAGTTTAGCTTTTCAATTTCCATAAGTGACAGAACAACTGACAAGATGGAGTATTTAGTTTAGTCGTGGATGTGCTATCCTGGCGAAATAAACACGAGAGTGTTTGTCGGGTACATCCGACGTAGGTTAATCCCAAAAAGCTATGTAGAATAAGATATTAGTATGTAAGAAGAAGTCAGAAAATGGCTCTCGTGGTCGATTAGCTGTGAGGAAATAGGTTGTCATTTTGTATAGGCATGTGATAGGGTGGAATATGGAACAAATGCTCAAAAATTTGGAGTATGAATGTAGATATTAATAGTAGTAGAAGGTCAAATAGACATTGAATGAAATGTTTTAAAGACGACGTGGCTTGAAAGGAGGAGATGATTGAGATGACGGAATGTGTGGAAAAAGAAGACTGCATGCTGTGCCGACCTTTTTTGTGTGGTGGGCGAAAATCATTCAAATGACAGACCCTTGGGCGGAGCGGGTGATCGTGTCAGACTCTTGCTGACTAAAAAACCTACCCCGTTCCTTCTTGCCTTTCATACCGGGGCTGAGCCTTCTTTTAAGGAGCAGACCCTTGGCCTTTGCTATTGTTACCTACCTTGAATAAATTGGGATGAGGGTAAAAGGATGATAAAGACTACTTTTACTGTCTAATACTGAACTTAGATGTGCATTACCTGGATGAGTTGTAAAGGTCACGAGTACTAATTCTTAAACACTCCTTATTTTCTTCTTGAGGAAAAAATTGGCTTAAACTCTTCAATCGTGATAATTAGAGACACAATAGAAAGCGAACGCCGGCGTTCACTTGGGGTTTAATGAATTAATTAGTGGAGTATCTGGAAAAAAATAAAATTAGACAGGAAAACTTAGACTGCAACACTCTCAGCCACCATGAAGAGTCAAGGAATACAGTCGCTGCAGCCAAAGTCAGCATCATCATTATAGATAGCGTCACGATGGCATCACACCTTGTAGATGATAATACAGTGGATTGCAATAGGTCAAGTTGATAAGGGATCTATTAAGGAGGACTTAATACCAGCACAAAGGTGTGGGAAGCTACCTCATTTGATCATCATCATCATTTCAGCTGAAATAGTTATGTCCACAGTTGGACATAGGCCTCGTCCAAGAGTCGCCACAATTATCGGTCCTGTGCGTCTTGCATTCATCGAATTCCCGTTACTAGGTCATCCTCGGGCCATCCTTGTAAGAGGCTTTCCAATACTGCGTCTTCCGATACATGATCGTTATTCCAGAACCTTTCTGTCCCAACGGTCATCTATCTGCTAGATCACTTGATAAGATCTCTCAAATCTTTTTACAAGGTAAAATGGAAAATCCACACGTACATCTATTTATACCAGAAATACCTTCATGACGCTATAAATAAATAGTTTATTTGATATCGAACTCTTTACGCAACAAATTTTTTCGTGTTCTCATTGAACAAGGTTGAAGTTCCCATGGAACTGCTAACTAGAACTTGACCTGATTGTCATGGGATAGCTTTATGAGTTAGTGGTTCAAGAAATATTACATAAATATATTTTGGGATACTATTGCTAAGTACCTGATACCATAGATAAGATCCTTTCAAGGATCACCAAGTAGAGTTTGAAGACTGAAACAAAGACAAGAGAAGGTGTAAAGGAGAAAACTAGAATAACGCTGCAAAGAAGAAAAACAATTGTAATATGGCTTGAAACAAGGGAGATATTTTCAAGGGAGATAGGCAAAGAAGTTCATGAGAAAGGAGATGATGAATACATTTATTTATTTAAACTTCATGTACAGTAGTGGTACATAGGCGGACTTAATGCAACAAGGCATTCTCTACCAGTCAACCTTTGGGTTAAAAAGACAACACTGTGGTAGGTTTGCACAATAAACAAATAACAAATACTTTAAATGAAAAAAAAAAGCAAATTATATAAAATAAAATACATATATATGTTAAAATAATAAACTAATAAATTAATAACTTAATAGTAATTCGGACGAAGACCAAACTAAGGTTGAGAGGACTTCAAGTAGTAGTTCCGAATTTTACATTATATAATTTTACATATACATTGAAGATAAGTACGACTCTAGTCTGATACTGAAAAAAAATTAGACAAGGATTACAGAGAACCAGACTGTAGGTGGCTTCTGCTCTTACGCGAGTTCATAAAATAATGTAAGCAGTAAAGCATGTTCGGTTGCATCGCCGAACTACTTACCACCTCTTAAATCTTCAAAGAAGCAATGATAGAAAAGTATTTGGACAGCGGTGCCAAAACAAAAAAAAACCTTCATTCGACGCATGCATAATTGTATCCAAATCTAACATAAACACTGGCGAGTAATTTATTAGTACCTACATAAAGCTGTGATGAAACTACCCAAGGTGCCAGCGCTGCTATCCAGATATTTATATTTTAAATGTTTATTTGATTTTTCATATATTTCCTGTTTTATATAGAACTACGCTAGATTGGTGTGCTCTTTATAGCCCAGTTGATGTTCTTAGAGCAGAATTAAGTTGATTTATGAAAATAACAGTAAAGGTCTGCTCCTTGATTTGTTTACGATCAATGGTAGGATCTAGTAGATCGATGAACGAAATAATGTCTGTTTGCTGACAACCTGATGAAAATTTAACCTGATGAAAATTTAAATCTAACAATCATGTTACTTTAGTTTTTTTGAGTATTCTGATAAAAATAAATAAGAAAGAAGTATAGAGGATGTGGGTAATCTTTTGCAGCAAACGACAAATATTGAAAAATTGATGAATGAAAGTAGATGAAGACAAACAGAGCAGTGGTGGCCGAGTGGTAACTGCCCCGACTTACGAGTTGTAGGTCACGGATTCAAACCCAACCAGGCGCATTACTTTGTGCAATTTATTTCATCACTACTGCTCTCAAAACGGTGAAGGAGAACATCGTGAGGAAACCGGCATGCCCTAGAACCAGAAATTCGAAACAATTGTGACATTCACCAACCTGCACTGGACCCGCGTGATGGATTACGACCCAATCACTCTCCTAGAGAGGAGGTCTGATTCCCGGCAATGGGAACATTAAAAAGGCTGATGATGATGATGATGAGATGAAGACAGAGCTAAATAAAACGTCACAGGAGAAGTCTAATCCAGGAAAATGGACGACTAACTAATGAGAATTAAAAAAGAAACAATTCAAACAGAAAACAGTTCAAGAATATATGTTAAAAAATATAAACCCAAAGTAACATAACAAGATAGAAAAGCTATCAGACTTTGTAAAAACAACCTTGAGAATTTAAGTGCGGGCATTCACCTCCAAGGCAGAACTTCCAAAGCCCCTAAAGCAATTCTATTGTCGACATTCATGTCGGAAATATTACCAGTTGTAACTGTAATATCCTTGACAAAAGGGCGAGTTTAGTTAGGTTTAACTGTTAGTGGTTTAGTTTAGTCTATTATGGGGTTTAGACCTTTTGCTGTAATGCACTTTGTCGAGATGAGCGATTGTTATTCTCGCTTTGTTATTTGTAAGAGGAAGTTTGTCCTTTCTGTATGTGAGTTCATGAACAACATTACAGTAATCAGGTTACGATGAAGATAATTCAGTTTTTGTTCGTTTATTTGATCTAAAGTAGATAATGGACGGAGTAATTCAGTTTTTTTTTTTCTTTTGATCCTAAGACAAAACATTTACTTCTAGACAGAATACGAGCAGCCTACACACAGAATAGTATAGTCGGAAATGTTTAGTCTATAGTAGAAGAAGATATATTTAAAAGTGCGAATGAAGTAGATGACAGCTGAGACCAGAATGACAGAAGAAAACTCATTGAACCGACCCTATGTAACATAGAAAAAGGATAGAAAGATGATTTTAAATGTCACCGAATTTCGCATGTGAACTCTAAAACCTTAATAGACGCTCTGAACAAACTGAGAAGCCTAATCTGCTTCTGAAGAGGTTGGATGTATTAAATGAATGAAAAACTCCGAAGATCATAAAGATAGGTAAATATATTCTTTATTGTTCACCAAAAATAAAAATTATATAAGGAACTTAAAATTAATAGGGTGTTACAATGGATGGTCTTATCGCTAAAAGCGATTTTTTACAGACAACCTTTGGATGGATTTAAAAGATCAGAGTAGAAAGTTGACGATGATGTAGATGATAGATATGAGCATTTTTCTCATTTTAATTTCTTACATGATCTTGGTTTTATAGTTTTGGAAGTTAGTCTAGTCCTCAATCAGGTCTGCAAACAGATAATATTCAATCACCACTAGCTGAAACAATATGATTATTTACAACCAATATCCAACGTGAGTAAGGCCAACCATAGTATGAGCATGACTAGCATAAAACGTATGTGCAATGAAAAGACTATAAAACAGCGTTACTATGATGTTTAGACGTTCAATGGAAGCTGATTATTCAGAATTTACATTCATGATTAGCTCTGACGTCTTTGAAGTGTATTGTTTTTGGATTTGAAATTTTTACGACTGGGTTATGAGGAAAATTAAGATTATTGTTTGCGGTAACATTGAACTATTTTTCTACGTCATTATAGTCATAATGAACGTCACTCATCTATGTAAAGGCAACCGTTACTGACTACAGTTAGTCAGTCAGTTATTATGTGTTGATAGATCAGTCAACAATATACAATTCAATCAACAGAACAATTTGTGTTGAAAGGCATACAGATAGTTATTATGACGTAAGCATGCATTTTCCAAAATTTTGTTCATAGTTTGTCTGGAGAAATCTACTATCACGCGGGCGAAGCTACTGGTAGAAGCTAGCAAACATGCTTCACTATGCATTTAGAGTAGGTATCTGAGGATAATACATCAGATATGTCCAGTGATAGTGATGCACTACTACGGGTTCTCGCAACAAAAAAACCAAACTGCTCAACCTATATTGTAATAAAGTGTTGTTGAGTTTGCCTTTTGGATTTTTCTTTAGATATACATACACAAACATACCAACTTTTGCCTTTATAATAATAATGTAATGCTATGGTGAAGATTTGCCCAGGTAAGGAATATACAGGCAAGTTGTATAGTAATGAAACTTGATTATAAAGATCATTAGATAGATAGATATACAACGTGTAACGTTAATGCGCAAAACCTCAGACACCCCAAATGATTTTAAATTCAATTGACCTAATTATGTGAGAAAAAAAAAAACATAAAAAAAAATTAAAGGTTTTATGAGCAGTTTTAAATTGGTTAAAATTAATATCTGCATTGAAATAAGAACTTTTATTATCCCGTGTATGAGAAAATATGATTGGACTACAACCATTTGTGTTTGTTTACCTATTTCGACGGGTTTGCGCACGTAATGGCTTGACCTATTCATAAATAGACAGGGCGTCATTTTTAATGAAGATTTTTTTGAAAAATGTAACCTATATTAAAAAGTGTTTTAATAGATTCTGCTCGTTATTCTGATAAAACTAATTTCAGGTTTTGCGCATTTAACGTTACACGTTGTATACTCTTAAGTAATACCATAAACAAAACTGTAGTTCAGAGCTTGAAATGAAGAGGGCGTAACAGTGGACGTCTTATCGCTAAAATAGAACGCCAACGGACAGACAAACTTTAGATGAATTTGACATTAAAATATCTCTATATTACTACTTGTATTTTATAGTCCAAGTTTAGTACCGGAAGAAGCACGTTTAGGAGCATTACGTTCAAAGATTTGGATTCCACACAACATTAACAGGATGTTTGCCGGTACGAGTTTCATAGTAATCTGATTTGGTGAACTGAAATAACTTTGTATGTTTAATTGCAAAACTGGCGCCTTGATAGTCTAGCGCAGACCGTGAAAACTACGTTATCGTAATCTTCTTGTCTTGGTCACATGTTCTCTTCTCAGTCGTACACTCCAAATATCCTCCTCCTTAATATTTATTGGATTGGGCAATTTATTTATTTATTTAATCTTCATGCAACACAAAGTACATAGGCGGACTTAATGCCTTAGGCATTCTCTGCCAGTCAACCTAGGGTGCAATGCATTCCACAGAGGAGTAGCCTGAACAGCAAAAGATTTTCTGACTTGTAAAACGTGTTCCAATTGTTAAGTGACTTCACCCTAAAATTATGATCAATTCATTCACCGTCATCTCATATTTAAAGCTATTCCTTCTGCGACGCAGTAATGCTAGTAAAGGAGGAGGCCGACCGCATCAGGCTACGACGCCCTTGCCGCCGCCGCCGAGATTCCGATCCCGATTACCGGCCACCGTAGACGCGGGCTCGCGGACAGCGAGCCATGGGTAGCTCGCTGTCCGATCGTTCGGTAATGGACCGAGCCCAAGATATCGACGGCGCGCACTGTTTCCGCGCGCCTCAAGGAGTTGTCAGCAGCAGGAGTGCCCAGCGGGGTCGAAGCCTACTGGGGCCAGGGTTATCCGAAAGGGAGCTCGTGCCCCGGTATGAAGGCTGGAAGGAACAGGATGGGGTTTTTAGTCAGTAAGAGTCTGACACTCTCTCCTGCTCCACCCAAGAGCGGGTTTTGCCAAAAGAGGATTTTCCCCATCAACAAAAAAAAAAAAATTTAAATCTATGATTATTACCATGATCAGTCGAAGTCATTAGAACAGTAATAGTATTTATAATAACAACACCGACACGATATTGCAACAGATATCAAAGCGATTGCCATCACCAGCGTAGTTCTAACAGATATGCATTCCATTGCTGTGGCGAGTGCCAGATTATTGTGTCATCCAAATATATAGGCTGCATTGGAATCTAGAACAATACTTGATGTCTTCGTGTTCATAATATATTTGAAGACTTTATCGAAAAACTAATTGTTGTAATTAATAAGTGCATGGAGTACTGAGCAACATACGGGCTGGTGCTGCAAAATGCCATTCAGCCATTCGGTATTTTACCGGATGCATTTTGGAGAGTGTGTGCAGGAATTACGTAACTAGATTTCACCATCATCTTTCTACCATCGGGCAACTCGACGAACGGCAAGTGTCCAGCCTTATATTGTTAACACCTCTACGGTCCGGACTAAGCAGATTGTTCCAATCCTTAAATTGGAACGATCTGCCTGCTGTGGTCTTCCCGTCCGATTATAATTTAGGTGTCTTCAAGGCTAGAGTCAACAGACTCTTTATAAACTCACCATCAACGATTGCATTAATGCTTACCATCAATTAAGATCGCAGTCAAGCACTAGTTTATTTCATAAAAAAAGTTACCTGATGAATTTTGTGTGGGATTCACAAAGAAACTCAAATAGTTACTTTAGATAAAGAAGGGTAAGAAAAATGAGTACCTGTATTGTAAAAAAGGGAAAGAATGATAATACAACAATTCAGACACACACAATGTATCTCAATGAATTATCTGTGTCAACATTATTCTGTAAATCTTATTCGTAGTTCATAAGATGGTTATGTGTAGCAATCAATCTTCTGTCAGCATCGTTTTATTTTGGCGGTACAACATGTTTTTCTTCTTTTTATTATATTTGTTTTGTTTTTATTTGACAGGCTAGCGTTTGACGACTATCTCACTTGATGTCAAGCGATAACGTGTTTTTTTTGCGATTCAGTAAAATCTTTGTAACTCAATTCAGGAATTGAACGGTTTTCATGTAATGAGTATATACGGAACACTAAGAGCGCGAGCCAGACTCACACTTGCCGTTTTTTACAGTTATATAGGTATCTAACTAGTTCAAAACCTTCAGGCTGAATTTTTCATGACTTGTAGGTTCTAAGTCCTGAACTGAAATATTTAACTAGCTTACATAACTAGATCAATACGGTCAGACAGCAACACATACATATATCGATGTAACAGGTGAGAAAGAGCAAATGAAAATAAAGCTTCAGAATAGATACTCCAAACATATCATCATCTTCCTGCCCTTGTCCCGTTTTATTTGGGGTCGGCGCAACACGTTTTTTTCTTCCATTCTGTCCTGTCACTAGTCTCGCTATCATTAACTCCCTTTTCATTTATATCACTTCTCACACAATCCATCCATCTTTTCTTTAGCCTCCCTCTCCTTCTCCATCCATCCACATGTACATTCATAACTCTTTTAGCAACATGCGTTTCTTCTTTCCTCCTTACATGACCATACTTCTCCTCCTTACATGATACCTATTAACAAATTCTTATACAAATAGGTAATTTTATAGATATTAAATTCTGTGTATATTTATATATGTCAGTTAAAGGCGTCCACAGCTTAGTAGCATCATAGTTATGACTTGTCATAGTTATTGATAAACTCTCATCTTGCCAGAGCTTTGTAAATGGGTGCCCCAATTCGAAAAATCCCTAAGTCCTACTTAGGGATTTTTCTGCACTATTATTCCCAACAGAGAGGGGATATCATAACAAAAAAATGGTTGGACGTATCGATAGAGAAAAAACGGCAAATCTACCTGTATTAGTAGTGCAAAAAATCCCTAACTAGGACTTAGGGATTTTTCGAATTGGGGCACCCAAATGTTGTTTAGCATATTAGCATAGCATACTCGGCCTTATAATTTTCCCATCATTGGGTCTCAGGCCTCCTCTTTAGGAGAGGAAATGGGCCTTAATCCACCACGCGGGCATAGTGCGAGTTGCTGAATGTCATGTCTTCGAATTTTTGGTTCTAGGACATGCCGGTTTCCACACGATGTTTACCTTCACCGTTTTTGAGTGTGAATGCGCCTGGCTGGGTTTGAACCCGCGAACTACAACTCGTAAGTCGGGGCCGTTACCACTCAGCCACCGCTGCTCTCTCTCTCTCTCTCTGAGCTTTGTTTACTCAGACCTAGGTCTTATTGTTTCTTAATATAACGCTATAGACGTCTATTATTGATCTTGGCCCTTCTGTTTTTTCTTGTTTCTTACGGCCGTTGTCTAGGGCTGACACTAGAGCTATTTGCGGCGACAACCTTGACACGCAGTTGCCACACGAAACGAAACGCGTTGCGTTTTATTTGGGCAACCATATCGAGACGTTACAATAGTCGTATAGACGTGGTTAGGAAATCACACTAATGTTATAAAAGCGAAAGTTTGTATGTGTGTAACACTTACATGTTTTTTTTTTAAATATTAATAAAATTAAATATTAATATATACATACTACACTCATGTAGGTACACCCGCATAAACTAGATTAGGTTAATTTGTACAGATTTAGTATAAATTTCATGATAGATAATGTTATGGAAGAACGGAGTCTTCTAACTACCTGCCTTAAAGGAAGCTCCAATCATATATTTGTAAAACTTAAATTAGCTTTACCAATAAACCATTATCTTTTTTTTTTTTTATTTCCAAATTTCTTAAATTTACATTTACATTTCTTTTCTTTGCCTTACAGCAACAACCTCTCAGGGTTTACCTGTGTAATGGCGAGACGCTCATTCTATATTAAACAGTGATATTATAAATTTACAATTTTACCTGATTATACATTAATTAAAGTTTTGCATAAAGAAACGTTTCGATTTATACTTATAACTTTTCGAACTCGTTTTATATAATGTTTGTAGGTCTTCTAGAAATCTATAATATCTATAACTTCTATACTAATATTATAAAGAGGTAAAGTTTGTTTTTTTTGTTTGTAGGAGGTACTGGTCCTCGGAATCACTGGAATTTCTGGAAGTACCTACTGGTTCGATTGCAAATTTTTTTGACCAATATAAAGCTGCTTTATTCCTGAGTGACATAGGTTATATTTTATGTACGCAGGTGAAGCCGCGGGCAAAAGCTAGTTATATTATATTATTTAAATATCGGTGTGTGTTCATGTATGTTTGGATAAAACTTGACATATGGGTAGACCATTTCCTGAAATAGAACAAAGCCTATGCTTTGACCTATGTCCCATAACAAGCGAAACCATAGGCAGAACTTAGTGTTATAACATTATTTTTAGTTTAAGCGAAACCTGAATATAGTTTGTTCCGAGTAAGTAACTGAATCAATTCCAATAATTTTTACATCATGTTATATTCTTTCTAGAAATATTTAAAACAACACAGGTCACGGCAGCTAATAGCGGGCATTAGGTGCTAGCGCACAGTTGGGTGTGGGAGCAAAGCAACCCCTCAGTGTCTCTGATGGCCCGTTGACTAGGTAATGACTGGGGATTTTTCAAAACCATGCTCAAATTGCACTAGTAAAAGATCTAGTTTCGGCGAACAAATGTTGAACATTTCAGATTGTTTTTTCAGTTTTGTGTTACTCAGATGCACCCTTTTAACTTATTGCGGTAGAGCAGATTACGTTATGTTTACTCTCGTATCACAAATTGAGATACCGCATTTTGGTTTCCTAGAGCAGTGTAATAGGTATCAAAAATGAAGAAAAAACACAATACACCGTATTTCAAACCAAAAAAAATAAACACTAGTGCGCTACAAAAATATTTCTCTAATTTTTAGGAACACAAAGAGAAAAAGATTTTATTGTACGGCTCATTTTGACAGCTAAGATCTTTCCAACAGAGAATACTCGTGAACGTTGTGAACTGAAACTGTCTGATAATAGTAAATAAAGAAAAACATGAAGTATCTTGACGCGCAGGATCGATCATTGTGGCGACACTTAGGGGAGGCCTATGTCCAACAGTGGACGTCTGTCGGCTGAAATGATGATGATGATGATGATGAAGTATCTTCACTAGTACATTTGATTTATATTTTTCGCCATTCGAGGATTTGCTAAAATCGGATCTATATCATCACTCACTGTAAGCTGGGTCACTTTTTTATCCTCACTAATAAATCAAGAGATAAAGTTGGTTTTTTACAAGCTTTTATTATTAGTTTTCGCTCTCCCTATCCCTCGCCTACGGCTCGTGCGAATTCCGCCTCAGTCGCAATGACAAACGTTCTCCACTTGTATGAAAATGTACTATTTTACTATTACGCGGGTGGAGCAGCTGACAGAAAGCTTGTCCAATAAAATAGTGAGCACCATTTTAATTTCTATTACTAAGCTTGTTAAAAGCACTTCCATCATTATAAATCCATGTTTCAAAACTCATTTACTAATCGATTTCAGTAAAACCACATGTCTGCATCATCAATGTATTTTAAGCCATCTATTTCAGTAAGAATTACATCAAATACTTCAGAGCAGCTAAAAGCGTCTTAAATTGCAATTATCTCCTTAAAAGATGACCAAGAGTACAACGACCCTTGTCCTATCTGTAACGCGGGGTTTGTTCACCTGGTTGACCTATAAAACTTATTTGTTTACGTTATGAGCCGGTTCGAGTCTAACGTTGGTTTCTGAGTAAACCATAGTTGTATCTGTTTTTCATCCTGACTTAGTTGAAAAATTTGATGGTAGATTGATGATGTTATGACTTGTGGATCAAAGTAAATTATAGGTCAAATGAATCAATCTAAGGCTGTGTTACGATGATATTTACGTAGTGTCTAAACAGTTTCATTTTTGAGGAAATAGAAAACTAGTCGGATCAGTATATTTTTGTTACTCACTCACAAATGCTACACACCAACTCATCCCTCACACTCACACCTCACACAACGGGGCGAGTGGCACATGTTTTATCTTCTAAAAGCAGTGTTTTGTAGTGTGCAAACTCAGCCACGTGCATCGTGGCATACATACACTAACCCGCACTAGGCCCGCATGGTGGATTGCGTGCGACTCGTTCTCTTTCCTATAGAGGAGGCCTAAGTTCCAGCAGTGCACAGTAGGATCTTAATAAGGTTGAGTATGTTATTATACTGATGGATGTGTGGTGTAACGAGAATGGATAAAGTGAGAAATGAGTATAATATACGAGGAAGAGGAAGAAAGACGCCAGTGACTGAAAAGTTGAAGGGAAATCGCTTATTTTGGTATTGAGTGTAGGAAAATAAGCTCATGTGAAGAAGAGGGATGAAAAGCATGTTGCTCAAACAGTTATGAATATATATGTGGAGAGAGACAGAGGGAAGACAAAGAAAAGATGATAGGTTGTGTGAGGACTAAGGAAGGAGAGATATGAAAGAAAAAGGAGTTAATGATGGCATGTCGGGCCCGACCCCAAAAATAACACGGGACTAAGGCATGACATGATGATGATGATGATGTTATTTATTTATTTAACAATTTATGTACACACAATAATAAAAGAAAAGAAGAAGGATGCCGAAGAATACAACATAATGCTTATTTCTAAAGAAATCTCTTCCAGCATAACTGCGAAAGGAGAGTTTAAGAAAATAGAGATTTAGTCTCTGTTATTATACTGATCTGTAAGGAGACTTCGCACAGCAGTGGACGGTATCGGCCTAGCAACGTAACTCTCTCCGTTAAGAACGATCCTGTTATTTTTAGCTTCTCATTACTGTTTTTAATTAGTCTTTGGCATAGTCTGTTTAACTAATAAAAGGTTACACGTATGATGTTATACGTATGTTGTTTGTCTTTAGTATTCATTATTATGCTGATAATTATATCACACAGTATGTAATGTTCCCACTGGCTGAGTCATAAGCCTCTTCTTTGTGATACCTACTTTTTAGCTCTGGTAAATAAATATATGTTCCTATATTTTTATATACCAAGGTTACCGACATAGTTCGAAGAGTCGCCAAACTTAAGTGGCAATGGGCAGGGCACATTGCACGATGGTTGATGGGGAGGAAAGGTTCCGGAGTGGCGTACCGGAAGACACAGCGTTGGAAGACCTCTAACGAGGTGGACTGATGACCTGGTCAGAGTCGCGGGAATCCGATGGATGCATGACGCACAGGACCGGTCGTTGTGGCGACGCTTGTGGGAGGGCTTTGTCAGCAGTGTCTTTCGGCTGATATGATGATATTTTTTATATCTTCTTCCCTTCCCTTCCCTTCTTATTTTCCCAAAAATATTTATAAAAGGTCAAAAATTCGACACCACCGACACTATGTACAACACAGGTCACGGCAGGTCAGCCGCAAGCGCTTAGCTGGGTGCCGTAGCAACACAACTCCTGAGTCGCCCGAATGGTCTTGCGACTATGTATTTGTGCGGACAACTAGGTAACATAAGAAGCTTATAACTTAGTGATTTTTCATGATACAGTTATGAAATTTTGTACATAGATTGTTTATATAATAATTATTAGACACGTGTTTAGGGTTTCGCGTTTAAAAAACTAGAACTATTGTTGTATAAGCATATACCAATTTCAAAGATGCATTAAATATATGCTTCAATTCACCTTTAAAATTGGTTTTAGCAGAAACACAGGAGCTTATGATCGATTTTACGATAATTCCTAAACCTTTATAGCTAGTTCTGTAAATGGAGCGAAAACTTTGCCATTAAAATTCACACTGAATCAAAGGAATCGATCCGTAAGCCATACAAACTTTAGGTAAGTATAAAGTTTATGATACATAATCACACGAAATCAGCGGTTTAGCGATATTTTCTAGTTCAGTATAAGCTTTGTAATGTTCCAACTGTTGGCACTCAGGCCTCCTCTCTAGGAAAGGGGAATGGGCCGTAATCCACCACGCGGGCCCAGGGCGGGTTGGTGAATGTCACATGTCTTTGAATTTTTGGTTGTAGGACATGCCGGTTTCCTCACGATGTTTTCCTTCACCGTTTTGAGAGCAGTGGTGATGTAACAAATTACACAAAGTTATGCGCCTGGCTCGGTTTGAACCCGCGACTTACAGCTATTAAGTCGGCGGGACCGTCTGGTGTGAGAGAGAGAGAGTCAGAGCTATACAGGACGAATAGCATTAACCCTTTCACACAACGGAATTATGATGATATTAAGACGTCATAGTAGAGGGATCTCTAGAGGTGCCTTTTAAAAAAACCACAAACATTTAAGTTCGCCTCTTTTAAAACATTTCTTTGCTTAAAAAGAAAGAAAGAAGAAAAAAGAAACACAAAACATCATAAAAATACAGAAACAACCCTGTCAGGCCATGTGTGTATTACGCCTTATAACCATAGACAAAGAAATTGACTAGGTTGTTTTGA
The DNA here is from genome assembly GCA_949319445.1 of Mythimna lalbum. Lineage (NCBI taxonomy): Eukaryota > Metazoa > Arthropoda > Insecta > Lepidoptera > Noctuidae > Mythimna > Mythimna lalbum. Next base: position 10,138,597 of record OX439371.1, on the reverse strand, counting down.
CCACTATAATCTGTGGTTTTAACACCAGCCTCAACAGAGACAAATTAAGAAGTCAAACGTTATAAACCAAACTTAACCTATAAATTACCAAAAATATAAGAAAAAAAATAAAATAAAAAAAACATAATAATTATACCAAAACAATCTAAGTTAATATTATATAATATTAATCACAGACAGACGTGAAGAAACATTGATTTACCCACGACCAAACTCATTACAATTCTGGGCGAGTCAGACCAATTAACACAGTCCAAGCATTGGTAGGTACAGTTACAAGCATAAATACGTTACACTTACCTAAGCAAAATTAGGCGCTTGTTTTCTAAATTTAAATAAAGGCAATAACTAAATAAGGTGCCAGATAAACTTAAAATAAAGTACATTGACCTTTTTTAAATATCTCCAATATATCGAAGGTACCCGAAAAACCATCAGTGAACTGATTTTCAGAAAAGGAAAAGGATCACAAGAGATGTCGATTCAAGACAGCTTAATATCTTTAATTCTGTTTTTGAAATTAAGAATGTCAATAAATGTAGAAGCGTCAATGACTGTTATTCCACGTTTATTTGGCGCGTACTTTAGCGTATCTAGTGATAAAAATAAGAGTAAATTTTTTATAAGCCCCGTGTTTGATAAGTTAGTTTATTACTTAGGGTTGCTGGGGAGATACTCTACAACTAGCCATATTTCAGTTGTTTTATTAAGTAATTATTATTAGTATCTATTAATAATTGTACTTATTAAGGGGGTTCCGTAGGCACAAGCGCTCTAAGTGAATGACATTAATGCTCCTGACTGTACATGCTGGTACAACTGAAGAATATGAAAGTAGAACAGAGGTCTACCATGACTTTCCTAATTAGGACTAATATTAAATGAAGGACTAATTATGCAATTTTGCTTGTTTTGAACGGACGTGTTGATTTTAGAAATCATGTAAAACCTTCATGGGTTGAATACGTTCAAAGGCTTGGACTTCTAATTTTATTACTATGGGTTCTGGGGCCTTACCATGAATTGTTAAAAAGTCAGACTTGCGAGGGAGAAAGAGAGATGGAAAGTGTAAAAAAACAATGTGCAAATAAACGTTTTCTTTTTTTCTTTCTTTATGCAAGGTTATTTGTATTTACAACCTTGCTGGACTGTATTACTAACATCAAACGACAACTTTTGTTTTATGACTTTTTACAAAACAATACATTTATTAAAAACAAATCTTCAAGATTTCGTGGTTCTATTTAACAAATTTCAAATATGTATTTTGTTGTACTCATATACGCCTCCCGCGCACGATCCCCGCTCCCCTCCACTATTGTACTATCGCTTGCTTCGCATAGACTTCTTAACACTTAGAACGTTTATTTTTTTTTTTTGTACGAAAATCTGATGAACCAATGTATAATAAATTTTAAAAATTTCATGGAACAAAAATTCAGTTCAGTTTAGGTCGTCAAATAGATCGCGTTAAGAGCTTGTGGTAGGGCCTCTGTTCTGTTTGCTTGTTTTTTTTTTTTATTATTGATAGGTTTGAGCTTGACCGCTATCTCACCTGATGGAAAGCGACGATGCGGTCGACGATAGAACGCGCTTACCTAGCATTTTTATTGAAATGCAAAAGCCTGTCTATTTTGTGGCAAAGGGTCGTTTAAATTCAATTAGAAAGTCGGTGTTGCTTCTTGTGAAAAGTGTTCTTACAAGATAATGTAAAAAGTATAAAGAAAGTAGGTTTTAGTTAGTGCTTATAAAAATATCTTTGCATTTTGCATTACGAGTGGGTATTGATCATGGTTTGTGGTAGGCTGGAGGAAACCGTGGAATGCAATAAGGCCACACTTACATGTTTTTAGTTTAATTTAGATTATTATCTTGGTGTACAAATAAAGCATATATAAAACATTAGCTTTAGCATATGCGAAACTCGATACACGTGTCTAGTATTTTTATGTAAAGAATCTATTTACGAACTTTCATAATTGTACCATGAAAAATCACAAAGTTATAAGCTTGTTGCTTGTTGTATGAATGTATTATTATTATTTTAATGACATGAACATAATACCATAATTGACATTTCTATATATATAAAAATCAATGCCACTTTTCGTTGTTATTATTATAACTCAAGAACGGGCTCACCTATCCAAACCAAATTTTTAGGCTTTGTTCGGACTATTTAGTAGATGGTTTATGTGAAGTTTGGTAGGCTAGAGTAGGGTATAGTAGGGTAGAGTAGGGTAGAGTAGGGTAGAGTAGGGTAGAGTAGGGTAGAGTAGTGTAGAGTAGTGTAGAGTAGAGTAGTGTAGAGTAGTGTAGAGTAGAGTAGTGTAGGGTAGAGTAGGCTAAAGTACTGTAGAGTAGGGTAGAGTAGGGTAGTGTAGGGTAGAGCAGGGTAAAGTAGGGTAGAGTAGGGTATAATAGGGTAGAGTAGGGAAGAGCGGGAGCGAAGCCGTGCGGGCAAAAGCTAGTATATTATACATTTGCATGCAAAAACAAGCTGAATATGGTGAAACTGTACCTGTGCTAACATCTTTGTAAACCCATATTATGCAAATAAAATGATGGATTGATTGATTGATTGATTGATTGATTGATTGTTATGTTAGCAAAAAGACATAGTCACTTGCACCCAGCTGTTTGCTGGCGCCTAATATCCGTTATAATAAAATAATAATAACAATAACCATTTATTTCAGGCATCGAAGGCCCATAGAAAAAATACATAATATAATCTTATAAAATAATAAACTAATAAATATCATAACAACAAAACTTGAACTATTTATAATAAAACACGTAACATCGGCGTCGTGTTCCGCTGCGTGGTGTCGCGTAGCCGACCTCGGAAACGTCGATACACGACACCTTTCGGCCAAAAGTCCTCTCTCAAAAAGGTCTCCAGATGGTGGGTTGGAACTCGTATCACGAACGACTTGAAGTTGGTGTCGTGGCGCGAATCCAGCCTTTCGACCCTCAGAGTCCAGTTGCTTTTTATCTTCATATACTCTACGACTTCCTCAACCTTCGTAGAGCAATGTAGACGTGAAATATACAGCTGCGTCGTAGGCACAGCAGGACGCAGCAGCATATTTGGTCCAGTCGGTGCGGTACCGCACAGGTTACGGGAACAGGGCTTCTTTTCCGTTATGGTACCTGCCGTGACCTGTGTTGTACTTATGACCTTTTTAAATATTTTTGGGAAAAAATATAACATGGTGTAAAAACTATTAGAATCCATTCAGTTACTGATTCTGAACAAGTCAACAATTCAGGTTTCGCATAAACTAAATAATGTTGTATAAACTAGCTGCCACCAGCACCTTCACCAGCGAGATAGGAGATTTTTCCCTATACAACACACACCCAGAATAAAAAGTATTTTAGATTTACTATTCCAGGACAACGTCTACTCGTGTGCCAAATTTTATCCAAATCCATTCAGTAGTAACAAACAAACATAATTACCTACACACACTCATAAAAATTTGCTAGAATAATATTAGTGTGATAGTGTGATAAAATTGCGTCAATCACAAATTTCCATTAGTCTAGACTAATTTAGCATTTGTTTACGTTATATTAGTTTAGATATTTCACGATGGAAAATATCTAAACAGCAAAATCTGAAACCAGAAAGTGAATACAGGCATGCGTTTTAAGGAGGAGGTTTGTTTTTTTGTTTGTAGCAGGTAATCTCTGGAAGAACTGGACTGAAAAATTTTTCACCGATAGAAAGCTGCTTCATTTCTAAGTAACATATTTGTTATTACATGTATTTATGTACGCGGGTGAAGCCGCGGGCAAAAGCTAGTAGGAAATATACTGTATCGTGGTATCAGAGTTCTCTACCCGATTAGCTTATAATATATAACAATCTGATTTGAAGTATTGGGCAGTTTCCTGGACCAGACACAGCAGCAGTCTGGTCTAAGGATTCGACATTTTTAACGGAGGTATGATGAACTTTATACCCTTTTCCGCATACTTCTATTCTAAAGGATTTTTTTGTTGTTGATATAAACTAGTGCTTGACTGCGATCTCACCTGATGCTAAACAGTGATGTAATTGTTGATGGTGAAGGTGGATCAAGATATACTGCCATCTTTTTCTATATTGAACTGAAAAAATCAGAAACCTAGTGCTAGTATTCTACCATTTATCGTTTTAGAGCAATGTTATAAAAGTTACGTTCACGGCTATGAAACGGTTTCATTAGGTTAGCAACCCCATAGCGAGCTTTATGACTAAAAATGTAGGTTTTACGTATTATGTTTATTTGCAGTGAACCTAGTTTAGTAAAAGCTATATTTTGACCTAATATATGCCACACCTGTGATCCCTGAAGGTATATAGGTGAGGCTCAAAATTAATTAATTGATATAGTTGATAAAGACATCAAGTCGTCGACGGCGCGTACTGTTCCACGCGCGCCTCAAGATGTCAGCAAACCGTAGGGGCCTAGCAGGGTCGAAGCCTACTGGGGCCAGGGTTAGCCCTGGAACTAAGACAAAGAAGGAACAGGAATGGGTTTTAGTCAGTAAGAGTCTGACACGCTCTCCCACGTCGCTGAAGGGCGGGAGAGCGTCGGCATCATTAGATGATTTTCCACCTAAAAAAAATGTGATAAAGGCATCATGAGGAAACCGGCGTGTCCTAAAACCAAACATTTAAAGATTTGACATTTACGAACCCGCACTAGGCCCTCGTGATGGATTACGGCATATTTCCTCTTCTAGAGAGAAGGTTCCGTCCCAGCAGTGGGAACATTATAGAGCTGATTATGCTATTACGCATAGCAGCTAGACAGAATTTTCACTCGAGAAAAATTATAATTATTTCAACATTTTAGCAGATCGAGACTCAAACATAGAAACATTCATAGGGCATAATATAATGTATCCCAGCGGTGAGCTGGAGCAAAGACTTTGATATCGTGGGCAGATCCTGGATGAGACATGCAGATATTTTTTTTAATGCGAATGACATCTCCTGCCCTCTAGGGGAGCAGAAGGAGCATGGCCGACTTTTATTGACTAAAACCAAAGCTATATTCTTCAGTTGAACTTTCCGCTCTAGGACTACAAATTCCCTTTCGGAAATTCCCCGTGGCCTTAGCAGGTATCGACCCTGTTGGGTCCGGTTACGGTTACTGGGTACGGTTTTGCTGACATCTCTTTGAGGCGCGCACTTTGCGTCGTCGACGACTCGGGCTTGGCTCGGCTCCTTACCAGACTTTTAGAAATTGAGCTCTTGGTCAGGAAGCCCGGGCAGGCACAGAAACTTAAAGATTAATAAAAGAAAAGAAAGGCTGTGGATGATAATCCTTCAATATAAAAAGTCACTGTATGGCGCTATCTGTTTCTCTGCTTATTTTTTCTAAACCACGAAACAGATTTTCGTACGATTTTCACAAATATAAAGAGCGATGAACGGAGAAAATTTACCTAGATATAATTTGCACCTGTGCGAAGCCAGGGCAACTCGCTAGTACTATGAAAACGGCTCGGCAGACTGTTTTAAACGACGTAATAAAATACCAGTAACGTAGGCGGTAATATATTATTATGTTAGTACGCTCATATAGAAATAATAGACTCCCTTAATTATATCTATTTAGAGGTAGGACAATAGCAGTGATTGAATTTAGAAGGTCAGAGTAGTGTATACTATCAGCCATGATAGTTAATGTATCTATTACGTTGCCGACAGGTATTTTTTATTATTGATAGGTTCGCGTTTGACCACTTTCTCACCTCATGGTAAGCAATGATGTGGCCGACGATAGAGTTCGTTTGCCTAGAAGTAACCTATTGACTCTTGACTTTAAAGCTCCTACGTTACTTCTAGACAAGCGTTCTCCATTATCGACCTCATCATTGCTTACCATTAGGTGAGATAGTGATCAAACTCGAGCCTATGCATAGTAAAAAAAGATGGAGGCAAACGAAATAGTTCTCATCATCATCTTCCTGCCGTTGTCCCATTTATATTTGGGGCTGGCGCAAAACGTTTTTTTCTTCCATTCTCTCCTGTCACTTGCCACGCTATCACCAACTCCCTTTGCTTTCATATCACTTCGCACACAATCCATAAATTTTTTTTTTGGCCGTCCTCTCCCTCTCCATCCATTCACATTGTAAACTCATAACTCTTTTAGCAACATGCGTTTCATCCCTTCTCTTTACATGCCCATACCAAAACAACGGTTTCCTTTCAACTTTTCAGTTACTGGCGCCACTTTCAAACTTCCTCTAATATACTCATTTCTCACTTTATCCATTTTCGTCACACCACACATCCATCTTAACATTATCATGTCAGCTACATGTAATCTTTTTTCATCCGTCTTTTTCACAGCCCAACATTCGAACGAAATTGTTATACGTAGGATAAATTATTAAGAGTTGCAAGGTGAAAAAGTTATCTGTAATTTTGCGATTATTTTTATAACTTATTAAAAATATCATATTCCACAACAAGGGAAAAATTCTTTAATGAGTCTGAAGTGCAAAAAATAAGTACTATAAAATAATAATACAAATAATTCTTGTTCATAGCAATACTTTCAGTTATAGGAGGCTAAACTATCGCCAATAACTGATGAAAAAACCACCATGACCAGATGAAAAAAGGGAGGGAAACTGCGTGAAGAAGAAACTTTTTTTATTGAAGCCAATTTTCAATTATAAAATATCAAATGCTCTAAAAATGCTACAAAATGTTATCAGATCTCTTTTGTTAGACGACATAAGCTTAGATAAGATTTTGTAGGTCACCTACCGCACCGCCCAGATGGATCTTGGTAAAAAAAAGCAAATTAAACAGGAAGACAGCAATGCTACAGATCTGAGTGACGCACACGCCGAACATTCTAACCCGACACGTTTCTCATGTTTACAAATGTAATTCAAACACCGCAAACTATTCAGTTTCCTACACTTTTAACATATACACGCAGTTAAAGAAACGTTTTCGGGAGAATCAGATAAAACTCTTTGAATAAATAAAATGAAGTATCTTTGCTAGATGGTTCTGGCTCCTTCATGTCGGTAAACTTGTGAGAATTTGTTATGAAGTGGTGAAAATATTAACCAGTCGCATATTCGGTACTTTGATAACTGTGAATTATTTAGAAGTATTTTATAAAACATACAAGCTATGTTGCTTTTGGAGTATCATGCGAATCAGAATCGTTTATTTGTATACATAGATGATAGATATAAACAAAATCTTAAAAATTAGGTAGTGTGCAAAACGTATTTTGCCAATAATTGACATACTGCTAATTGCCAATAACTACAATATAAATTCGTCACAATGATGGAATGTTGGAATGTTGGATGAATGGAATGGTCAATTTCTTCTATTTTTTTAATTGTTTTTGACTTGGACACTAAGTCTTTCGAGTCATGTCTTCTTATGGAATATTTTCATTTAGACTATTTCGATCAATTTGCTATCTAGTGGCACAAAATTCATGGGTTTCTTAAATAGTCTTGTAAGGGGCGAGATTGTTTTGTAATGTTCTAGTGTGTGTTTGTGTGTGTGTATTTCTCGCCTTCAGAGTAAGAAAGAGAAAGAAAAGCACAGCTCTTGTTCTTTTATATTTTTATGTTACAAAAATGTTTTCTGTCATCGTCAAAAAATTAAAAACCGAAAAAAGACTTACACATTTCGGTATTACTTAAACTTGGTCGTAAATCTACGAGAAAAGCCAAGTCGCATTTGCAGTAATGAAAATTAATGATCATAGCTCCTAAGCATTTAAAACGTGTGCAAGTATTTAGTCCAGGTTTCCAAAAACTTAACTACAAATATTTACACCATTAGAGAAGGCAGTAAGATTTAATATTTACCTGCACTATCATCTGCCAGTGGCTTTGTCTGCGTAAAGCTGAAAATTACCCCAAGAAAATCAACTCCCAGTATAAAAGTATCCTATATCCTAAGACCTAGGTCAGGACATGGTCTACACGTAAACCAATTTTCTTCGAAAACCTTTTAGCTGTTAAGTTGGAAAGAAATAGCCAGAGTTAAAACGTACAGATTTTGGAAATCTAGAACCTAAAAATTTCTAACCCCAAATACGCTCATCAAAACCGCTTGTTAATAAAAAATAAAGTAACTATATTACACGTAGACAATACTTAAAGGACTTAGTATCCAAGCCAAAGATATTTAAAAAAAGAAATCTATCCCTAACGTAACATGTTTAGCTAGATGAAAATTAATTATTGGAAGTAGGAATCGTTTCGTTCTCTTTATGGTGTACCTAAAGTCCTAAGTGCTAGTAATAAGGATTTAATTGTTCCGTCTTGTTCCGCTGTTACTAATGTTATGGGAAAGCAATGATACTTAAATATTGATACTTCGTAAAGACGTAGAACTGGGACGTTAATCTGGTATGAATTTTATGTGCAGGACATTAGGGAAATAGGTCTCTTTTGGTAAAGATAACGTAGTATTTTAATGTTATATGATGCCGTTTGGTAATCAGATTATATTTTTCGTTACTGTAATTTAAAGATTATATTTTGGACATTTTATTTTGTTTAGGAAACATTGAAATATGGCCTAAGAATTGGCTAATTTTAAATCGATTCACAAAAACCAATTCAGTTTTATAATATTTGAAAATCGAATCGATAAAAAATATCGAAAAAATATTCCGCGTAGCCTAAAATTCATTTCTTTTCTTGAAATTTGAAATTCAAATTTCGAAAAGCTGATTGTTATTGTCAACAAAGATCCTTCAAGATTTTACATCCCGGATTTTTTACACGTCACAACGTAGCCGTAATTCACCATCCATATTATAAACACAAAAAACGTAAACAATCGTAAAAAGATGACTAAAAAAGTGTAAACAAAAAAATTAAATGTTACATACCTGAATCTTAAAAGAACTCGGCGAAAAACAGCCGAAGAAAATCCAAAACAAAGAAGAACCACTTTTAAAAACAACAATAAAATCCACCACAGATATCACTAAACAGACGACGATATAAAACGAAGAATGGAAGTCGGAGACATCGTTTTAAAGACCGAATGGAAATCGATGGGATAAACTTTCGAAACCGCGACCGCAGCGTTACTGAACCAACTCACAGCATGTACTACAGAATACGTTGGATTTTCACTCATAAAAATAACTCAGAGTACCTAAACGTTGATGAAAAACATCGCTTTTCCGTGTAAAGCTTATCAACGTGCGTTAAAAACGATCACTCGACACTTTACGTTCATACCCAATTTACGCGCCATTTTTTTTCGTGTGTTTTTAATTTAATATCTATCATTAAACATTAATTAAGAGCAATATACATCACTGAGCACTGATTAAAAATTAGTTCTATTTACAAATTTTCACGCGCGCCCATTTTCTTTTTTTAAATCTGTCATCAGCACACGACAAATGCGCGCGCAAATCACTATCACTTTTTTTTTTCTGAAGGAAATTTTTTCGTTCAGCCTAGTCGAGATTTTTGTACGCGTTTATCGTACGATATCTTTGACATCGCGTGTACGACTGGCTAAAATTAACGCTTTGGTGCATCGCGTTCGGCCGTTGCCGGCTTCGGTCGGTGATGCGCCGTCGATCGATCGATGGATCCAGAGATCGATATTGTGCAGATGTTTTTTTTAGGGTTCCGTATGCGATAAGTTTTGAGACGTTTATTGTGTTTAGCATAATTTTGCGTCGGAGGAGAATTTAGGTTGGAAAGTGTTGCATCAGTGAAAATCTTCAATTGCAAGAAAATAAATCAACGTAAGTATTTTTGATGAAATAGTAGAGCACTATAATTTTGTTTTTCAAGTTGTGATTTTCTACTGAGTTATAGTGGTTGCTTAGCCGGTGTTAAACACAAATAAAGACAAATTACAGTTTCGAGAGCTGCCATTGTTATTGATGGCTTCTAGTGATCATAGACTATGACAAATATCTCTGGTCCGTAATGGCAAATTACCTCGTAGGTTTTGACGTAACAATGACAGATTGCTATTCTTTCTGACGTTTTGTTAGACAATTTGTTATTTAAAGAATCTAAAGTTGTCAAAAAATAAAAGAACCGTTTTGACGTTTGTTAAAGATACTTACGCAAAAAGAATACTCGCAATTTATAAATTCTATTATATTATTTAAAGCGTTTAAAAAAATCTGTAATTTTTTTTTAAATACTTTATGTTATTATCAATTACTATTTTATTGTTTCTTTCAGTTTCCCTCCAAGTTATATTCTAGGGTCTTTTTCAAATGTCAAAACGGGCCTTTTATTTATTAACGAGTTTATTGATCGAATCAGAAATGTTATCCGCAGGAGAACCAAGGTTGCCGACATAGCACGAAGAATCGCCAAACTTAAGTGGCAATAGGCAAGGCACATTTTGCTCGCAGAAGAGATGGCCGTTGGGGCCGAAGGGTTCTGGAGTGGCGACTGCGTACTGGAAGACGCAGGGCGGAAGGGCTCCTACAAGGTGGACCGATGACCTGGTGAAGGTTGCGGGAATCCGATGGACGCGGGACGCATAGGATCGATCATTGTGGCGACACTTGGGGGAGGCCTATGTCCAACAGTGGACGTCTGTCGGCTGAAATAATGAGTTTATTAATTCGGCAAAAATATACGGACTCCTTTCTTCAATCTTATGGGTTTTTAATTTTAACCCAGGAATGCGGATCTCCGTGAATGAATGCGAGCGTAGTGTTGCACCCGTGGTTGCACCATGAGATGAGAAATGAATTATGATTGATAAATATAATCATGTCTATGGCATTTTAATTAGGTGATTGTACGCAAATAGTATTGAGATTAGGGCACTGTGTTTTTTATTATATTTTTTATTGTGGGTGAGAGTGATTCACTGTTATTTGTTTTGATGCGTGTCTTGTGATTGACTTCGAGTGTTGAGTAATGGGAATTAATTTGAGATATATAGCATTCTCTTTGTTTGTTACATAAATTTCTTGTTACAATCTGAAGAGATTGAAGCAGTAAATGGATATAACATTTTTAGGGTTCCCTACGTCCGAATGAAAACAGGAGTATCCAAGTAGTATCACGTTGCCCAGTAACTGGCTTGAAGAGATCTCCACAAATCAGTTACTGGGCAACACAATACTTTTGTAATTTTAATATTGGTGTATTATGTAGAATATATTTATCTATCTATCTCTTTGGATAGACTGATGGTTAGACTTTCTGTCTGGCAGTTGAGGCCGAGTGGTAACAGCCCCGACTTACGAGTTGTAGGTTGCGGGTTCAAATCCTGCCAGTCCCATTACTTTGTGTAATTTATTTTCATCACCACTGCTCTCAATACGGTGAAGGAAAACATTGTGAGGAAACCGGCATGTCCTAGAACCAAAATTTAAAGACATGTGACATTCACCAACCCGTACTGGGCCCGCGTGTTGGATTACGGCCCATTCCCTCTCCTAGAGAAGAGGCCTGAATCCCAGCAGAGGGAACATTAAAAAGGCTGATGATAGATTTTCTGTATATTCGTTTGCTGGTCGCGAAATAGTTTTGTTAGGACAAGTTAATCCAACCGTGGCAACGTCTGATTATTATGAGCTGGATGTACATATATGTATTACATATTATTAGGACAAGTTAATATAACCATTCAACCGTAGCTTATTATCTGAATATATGTATGTCACCGGAAAATTGACAATGCCGTAAAATTGGTTGCATTTTGAGGAGTGTGCCTCGGAATTGCATAGCCTAATTCCGCCAAGCCCGTTCCATCATTGGAACTCCAGGCGTATGGCGATGCGCCACCGATACATGGTGGACATCCCACCTATAAGCACAAAACGTTTTGGAAACATTCATTGTGCGTACAGCTAAGGAGTGGAATTCCCAGCCGAAGAGATAGTTACCACCTGGTGATCTTTAAGTCAAGAGTGAATAAGTTACTTCTAGGTAAGCACGCTCTATCGTCGACCACATCGTCGCTTTCCATCAAGTGAAATAGCGGTCAAGCGCTTAACATTCAACAACAAAAAAAAAGTTTAATATCGCGAGTTCTAAACCATTTTTTTTTTCTTAATAAGACACGGTTATGTTAGAACTAATGAATTTGGATGAGTTTTTTTTTACCTAGACAACATTATTTTTAATTTATGCAAATCTTGAATATAGTTTGTTCAGAATCAGTACGTCGATTCTGTAAAATTCAGACAACAACTCGCATTTCACTTCGCTATTCACTCTCACTTCGCATAAGGTTCAAAACGACCTTGATTTTGCATTCTGTAAGCATCACCTAGGCACTTGCAAAGTGAAGTGAGCTCCGAAGCGACCAATACTGTACTAGTGATTACCACACTCAACAAAATGTAAGTTGAGATTTATCGGTTTTATATTTTACCAGTTTTTGACACAGAATTTTAGCTATTATGGATGTTTAAATTAAAATATCTTATTTAAAGGAATTTGAGGCAGCTAATAAGTAAAAAAAAACAGAAAACTCTAAGTTCGTGCCGTGAATATAATCTATGCTTACCTTACGAAAAAAAAATGACTGACAGATAATATCATTAGTAATCTGTGGACAATATTTATGCGTTGAAGCTTTATAGTGCGTTATATTGTTTTGTTTAGTTTACGTTTTGTTTGTTTTTTGATCGTTAAATAATTGTGAAATAATCATGAAGTAGTTTTATATTTCTGATAGTAAAGTTCAAAAATAATATTAATAATTAAGAATAAATAAGAAGTGTTTATTTTGTTTTCTAAAACTACAACAACGTTTCAGTCCAAATGAAACACGTTCCTCTCACACATCGTCGGCTCAGGTCGAAACTCTGGTAGAGTTTATGCCTAAATAGTATAGGTGGCACTATCAAAACATACAAACAGTGGACTAAGGTTAGCAGTGCTTTTTTTACATGTTAGAACCACTTAACATTCCTTAAAGCAAACCACTTGAAATGTGCGACGAATCTTGCTTTAAAGTGTGTTTAAAAACTTTATTTAAACACTATTTAACTATGATTTCTTCTATTTTCACTCGTAAAATAGATGCTTTTAATTTGACACTTTGAATCGGGTTCGAGTGCGAAGTGAGCGTCGAAGTGACGGCGGAATTACCTTATAGAATGCCACTTCTTACGTCATCTCATACTTTATCTGTCAAAATCTCACGGTCAATTTAGTTCACTCGCAAATACGCTCGCAAGAGTAGCGCTAGTGTAGATTCGAATTATCAACCGAGTTTTAGAATGCCAATCATAAAACTCACAGCGGATTCAGATTCGAAGTTTAGAATGAAGTCTTACAGAATCACACTGCAGAAACTGAATGGATTCCAATAGTTTCTACACCATGTTATATTTTTCCCAAAAATAATTTTAAAAAGTCACAAGTTGAACACCACCGACACTAATTTTAACATAGGTTACGGCAGGTCATAGTGGGCATTAGGTGCCAGCAAACAGCTGGATGCAAGTGCAAAACATTGATATATTTTTGCTGTCATAGCAAGCTTATAACTTTGTGATTTTTCATAATATTTTTTTAGTATGAATTTTTGTACATAGATTCTTTACATAAAAATACTAGACACGTGTTTCGGATTTCGTATAATTACTTACTAAAAATACTGTTGTATAAAATGAAAATGATTTTTTCATAACATATCGAAAAATTTTAATCTAATAAAGATTATATTACAATCAAACAGTGACATACGAGTATTATATTCATACATTCAGAGTTTCAGACATTAAGAAAGTTCACTCAACATCGGCGGAAGTCATGACAGACTGTTATTTGTCTACCAAAGTTTATACGTTTTCATTCTGACGTATATTTGTCAGACAATTTAGCGGTCGCTGTCCTCAGAAATACCTCTGATTCAATCTAATATATGTGTAGGCGTTTTTTTTTATTTATGAGCATGTAAAACATATTTTTTATAAACGCTTCTCCCAGTGGCTTCCGCTGCGTGAACATCGAAAATTAATATAATATAATATTGCACAACTATCACACAACGCCGTCTAGTCCCAAGCTAAGCAGAGCTCGTGTTATGAGTACTAGACAACTGATAAATATACTTTATATAAGTACATACATGTTATAGATAAATTACACCCAGACGCAGAACAAATGATCATGCTCATCACACAAACATTTGTCCTGGGTGGGAATCGAACCCACAACCTCCATCATAGCAGGCAGGGCCCCTAACCACTAGACCAACAGGCCAGTCATTAAAATTAACACAAGGAAACTTATTTACAAAACAAAAAGGCCATAAACCTATTTATTAGATACATACTTTATTGTACATGTAGCGACATCTATGACGCCACATAAGAACTACGAAGAAAATACGAAATCCTGCATCGCGCAATCAAAGTTCTCCACGCGATTTGAACATATACGACAGCCCGACATCAACTATCGGGCAGTCGCCCACCAGACTATAACACCCTGTCTGGCCGGAGGATCCTCCCTTTTCAAAGGAGGTTTGCGAGACTTTACTCTCTGTTCCGCTTACCTCCAAACTGGTGACCCTCGACAAAGAACGTCAGCGCAGCCTTCGTGCAGCTACTACTTCGTGACGTCATCATCACTTCCTCAAGCTTTCCAGCAACAAGCCAAACAGCCAGCACCCTCGGCTAAGGGTACCCTGACCACCAGTATGTCTACCTGGTCATACCTGGTCACCACCTCAGCCGCATCAGCGACCTTGGCACACCGCACCTTCGGCCAGTCATATGAAGAGCCATGAAGAACCTCTCCTGGTCGACACCAGCAATCAAGCCCTACGTCGCACAAGCACCGCTCCGACTCACTGGAGCCAGCAGCAATACTCCGACTCACTGGAGCCTGCAGCATCGTCCCGACTCACTGGGACAGCACCACCCCGACTCACTGGGGCATCATCCCGACTCACTGGGACAGCACCACCCCGACTCACTGGGGCATCATCCCGACTCACTGGGACATCATCACCCCGACTCACTGGGGCATTATCCCGACTCACTGGGATAGCAACACCCCGACTCACTGGGGCATCACCGCAGACAGTTCCGACTCACCGAGAACTATGCGGCATCGGTTCCGACTCACTGGAACCAACCTACCGCTGGCCTGGCACACATCAAGAAGCATCAAGAACCATCGATCTCCGATCTCCGGAGGGGAGTGATGTAGCGACATCTATGACGCCACATAAGAACTACGAAGAAAATACGAAATCCTGCATCGCGCAATCAAAGTTCTCCACGCGATTTGAACATATACGACAGCCCGACATCAACTATCGGGCAGTCGCCCACCAGACTATAACACCCGGTCTGGTCGGAGGATCCTCCCTTTTCAACGGAGGTATGTGGAACTTTACTCTCTGTTCCGCATTCTCCCAAATACATCTCATAATGTGGACACGATAAATATTTGCAAAAACTAAGTAGATAATGTCAACTAAGGTCTATTCCAGGATATAGTCTACCCGTGTCCCAAGCTTCATTCTAATGTAAAGGGCAAAGCCACAGGTAGACCGCCAATAATGTGAAGGATGGCACAGTTAGCGCAGTAGTTGTGCGTTTGACTGCTATGCTGCGTGTCGCGGGTTCGGTTTCCACTCGGAATAAATATTTGTATGGCCTACAGGGAGGTGTTATGGGTCTGACTGTTTTCTATATGTAATTTTTCAATCATGTTTCTGAACGCACAGCTACGATACAGGAGTAATTTATAATGTGGAGCAAAGTTTAAAAAAAAGAATACCGATTTTCGTTTTTTTGATGTGGGTAATCATCCCATGACTTCTATTGACTAAAACTATAACTATGTTCCTTCTTGATCTTGAGTTTCAGAACCCCGAGGTGGTTTCCTTTCCGAATTTAACCCACGTCCCCAAAAATCGGGTTAACTACTATGTCTTTGAGGAACAACTCTGGCCCAAACTCGTTTTAAAATAGAAACATTTTGTCCCATATTCCTTCGGGTTAATAAGGTTGGGTTAAAGTTCCCCAGGGGCAAAAAACCCCACTTTATGTTACTTAAAAATATGTACAAGTAAAAAAGGGAAAGGGTTCATAAGCCATCAAAAAATTCGTTCACATCGCTGTAAGTGGGAAAAGTGCCCAAAAGCCTGTTGTTCTAGTTATAAGCGGTCAACCCGAGGTACATTTTCATACAACCGCTCTTACGTGATTATGACGCCATTACACATATTTCTCCAGATATTTTGTATATACAGATGTCTTATATTATCTAGGCTTATATGGATATCAAAATATAAATTTTTGCAAAACCAATCCAGTAAATACCTCTGAAAATCTGCTATTTTACGTGAACTTTGGCCCACCATCATCATCATCTTCCTGCCCTTGTCCCGTTTTATTTGGGGTCGGCGCAACACGTTTTTTTCTTCCATTCTGTCCTGTCACTCGTCACGCTATCACTAACTCCCTTTTCTTTCATATCACTTCTCACACAATCCATCCATCTTTTCTTTGGCCTCCCTCTCCCCCTCCATCTATCCACATGCAAACTTATAACTTTTTTAGCAACATGCGTTTCGTCCCTCCTTTTCACATGACTTTTCCCACTTTGGCCCACTATAATGTATATTAAAAATATTAAAAAGTGCATCAAATCAATTAGAGGCATAGAAACTTTGCACATTTAATCGAGATTTTGAATGAAGACAGTTTTTTCAAAAACCTTTCAAGGGTTCAAAAAACACGTATTTCCTGGAACAAGTTTTGAGAAATATTCGAGTAAAACACGAAATTACCGAAAAATGCTACCAGAGTTTTCAGGCGTTATCTCACTTTTTTGCGTTGTCTTTTCATTAAACATCGCGTTGGATTGCGTTAGATGAAGCAACAAGCTTTTAAACCATACTGGATGTTGATGATAGGCGAGTGGAAAAGGATCCTCTTAAGGAAACAGTAGGGGCCCATCTAGGTCGAAGCCTACTGGTACTGGGGCCAGGGTTAGTTTTAAAAGATAGCTTGAGCTCCGGTATGAAGGCTTGAAGGAACGGGGTGGGTTTTTAGTAAGAATCTGACACTATCTCTTGGGCGGAGTGGGAGCTCCGCCCAAGAGCGGGGGTTGTTATTGGAAGTTTTTCTCACCATAAAAAAACCCTCTTAAGAAAATTTAGCCGAAGGCATAATGGTAAGCAGCTTTTTCCTAAATTAGGTTTGGGCTTTCGGCCTAAATGTTTGCACACCAATAGTACGTCGACTATTTACGAATGAATTTATTATTCTGTTTGTCGATAGATAAGATTGGAGTAAATAATAATTTATTCAGTACGTATGTTTATTGTGAAAAATAAAGTGATGTTTGTAAAACTTTGGACATAGATTAGAATGGATAAGAGATTTTCCAAAAATTTCGAAAATAAGGCGTTTTACTTCCTCTTCAATTTAACTATTTGCCGCTAATTACAAATCTTCCCCCAAAAACAAATAATTGACGCATCCCTGTCATTCTCGTCTCGAATATCGTATTTCTATCCAACACCGATACCCTGTCAAGCGATCCCTTACAAAATACCATAGGGTAACCCTAAATTGACATTTATTTGCGTGGGAAAACATTCAGCTGTTAAGTTCCATTGTTCTTATTTCAAAGAATACGAACCATAAATACTTATGGCATGGAATTTTCCGAGTATTAAACGAATCCTCAGTAAAATAATCTATGGCTATAAGTATCATTACGTTCTATTTTTGTTTCATTCATGAAAATAAGTAAAGCCCGGTGATTATGGAGTACTGCCAGAATACATAAATATAATTTTATTTTTGCGTATCCCTATGTTTTTTCAGATAACGGCTAGGATTTGTTTTGCTGTTCGTTTTCAAAACAAGAGCATAACCATTTCGCATGGCTGATATTTTGTGACTTTCTAGTTTTTCCAGCGGTTCGACCAATTTATGTTTCCAATTTTATTTTTGTGAATAGTTTGAGATGTGAAAATTGTCTAGAAGGAAAGTTCTACGTACGATGATTGTAGCATGAGATGTGAAAATTTTCTTTTTCTAAACTTTCTACGTACGATGTTTGATAGGTATACAAGATTATCATAGTTTGTAAAATAAAAGAATAAAGGTCTTTATTGCATGTTTCATGCTAGACACGGAGAATAAGAGGGTTTATTCTTCGCTCGTCCCGTTTGGTCCCATATTTCAAAAAAATTCTTTGTTCGTCCCATATCGTGAGCGATATCGAAAAAACGATTTGATCTCGTCAATCAAGTCAAGTCACAGTACTTTTAAGTGTTCCTTATTTAAAATGTTGAGTACAGTTTTGCAGGTGACCAGTGTGGTTTGAAAGGATCTTGATTTTTTCAAACCACACTGGCTGGTGGAAATATTGTGTCTTTTCAAGTCACTATCACCAATCCTTACCTTATACATTTTGCACCAATCTATGCTTCACAGTAAGAAAAGTAACTGAAACTATTTAATTAAGGAAGTTTTTGGCTGGATTCCTTCAAGTTAAGATCAATGGCGGTTTAACTTATTCGCAAATTAATTCCTAGTGGACATTGTGATGTAAAATTGGTGTAGTTTTATATCTCAAGTGTTCGCGCAACTGGACAATAATGTTGAATCGTTGAAACAGGCGCGATCTCGGTAAAATGGAGCTAAGAATTTTATTGGACTCGTCATCATCATCATCATTTCAACCGAAAGACGTCCACAGCTGGACATAGGCCTCCCCCAAGTGTCGCCACAATGAACGGTCCTGTGCGTCTCGCATCCATCGGATTGCCGCAACCCTTACCACTACCAGTTCATCAGTTCACCTTGTAGGAGGCCTGCCAACGCTACGTCTTCCAGTACGACAACCTCAGCGACTATCTGAGTGTTGACTACCTCATCGTTTGCCGAGAAGGTAGACATTTGCAGTCAAATACCACAAAAACAATGGAATACATTAACTATTTAAACGAAAACATATGGATTAAAGGCCTTAGTATCCAAACAAAAGAAAACATTAACAGAAAAAAATATTCACCTTAGTAAATAATTAAGCAAAAACCAATCCCTCTTTAAAATAAATTCATGAGGGTGTTTAAAAGCGTAACAATGCCTGTTTACAGTCCATGGATATCTTGAATCTTTATTGAAGGGCTCTAAGTACCACTTTAACCCTTTCGGTTCAAGTAGCAGGGCTTATAGATATATAGGAAGGTATTTGTTACAAGTAGCGGGTTTAATTTTATCGGTTTTAGGTTACAACGTTATTAGGGTAACCTATTTGTAAGGACTTCCACAATTTTTTTTAAATTGTTGATAGGTTCGCGCTTGACCGCTATCTCGCTTGATGGAAAGCGACGCGCGACGGTGAGGAAAGTTACGACATGTAACCTGGAAAGTAGTAGGTATGTTCCGAATCGGCTACTGAATCGATTTCAGCTGTTTTTTAACATAATTATGTTGTTTTTTTTTTCCAAAATAATCAAGCATTATTTTAACCTCCCTGGCGTATATATTACGTAGAAATAAGGTTTAAGTTAGCTACGAGTTAGATACGAGGTGTACCGTGTTCAGTACACTGAGGCCTGAGAAGTTAAGAAAAGATATTACCTAGTTTGTTTTAATTTTCGGTAAATTTTGATTGCGTCCTTAGCGAGCATAGATACCAATTGATATTGGTATCTATGCTCGCTTCTAATATTACCCATATTATTATAGCATAGTAGATTTCTCTATACAAACTTTGGATCACCGTTTCAGGGTATGAAACGGTTGGGTTAGGTATTGTAGCGACATCTATGACACCACATAAGAACTACGAAGAAAATACGAAATCCTGCATCGCGCAATCAAAGTTCTCCGCGCGATTTGAACATATACGACAGCCCGACATGAACTATCGGGCAGACGCTCACCAGACTATAACACCCTGTCTGGCCGGAGGATCCTCCCTTTTCAACGGAGGTATGTGGGGCTTTACTCTCTGTTCCGTATACCTCCAAACAGGTGACCCTCGACAAAGAACGTCAGCGCAGCCTTCGTGCAGCTACTACTTCGTGACGTCATCATCACTTCCTCAAACTTTCGAGCAACGAGCCATACAGCCAGCACCCACGGCTAAGGGTATCCTGACCACCAGTATGTCTACCTGGTCATACCTGGTCATCACCTCAGCCGCATCAGCGACCTGGGCTTAGCACACCGCACTTTCGGCCAGTCATATGAAGAGCCATGAAGAACCTCTCCTGGTCGACGCCAGCAATCAAGCCTTACGTCGCACAAGCACCGCTCCGACTCACTAGAGCCAGCAGCACTACTCTGACTCACTGGAGTCTGCAGCATTATCCCGACTCAATGGGATAGCAACACCCCGACTCACTGGGGCATCACCGCAGACAGTTCCGACCCACCGAGAACTATGCGGCATCGGTTCCGACTCACTGGAACCAACCTACCGCTGGCCTGACACACATCAAGAAGCATCAAGAACCATCGATCTCCGATCTCCGGAGGGGAGTGATGTAGCGCCATCTATGACACCACATAAGAACTACGAAGAAAATACGAAATCCTGCATCGCACAATCAAAGTTCTCCGCGCGATTTGAACATATACGACAGCCCGACATCAACTATCGGGCAGTCGCCCACCAGAGTATGACACCCTGTCTGGCCGGAGGATCCTCCCTTTTCAACTGAGGTATGTGGGGCTTTACTCTCTGTTCCGTATACCTCCAAAGTATATTCAGGGGGTGAATTTTGGAAAATATTTAAAAATGCAAAATTTTATGCTCCTAGTCCTAGTAGTTTCGGCTGTGCGTTGATATGTCAGTCAGTCAGTTTCTCCTTTTATGTTAATAGATAGACATAGTCTGTAGTTTGTCCATTATCATCTCTTTTACCAAAAATTTGATTTGTTAGATATATTCATAGTTACTTCTATCCATTATGGGTACAAAGGCGGACCTAATGCTACAAGGCATTCTGTACCCATCAAACCTTTGGGTTAAACATACACCGAAATACCGTGCTTAACCTCTGAAAAGGGCTGCAGGATAAGGGTCTGACACACCCCTTTACTTTCTCCCAGAGAAGATATTTATTGACTTACAACACAAAAAAGTGAAAAATAGTACTTACAGTTAAAAAAAAAAGTGAAAAACACGCTAAATAATAATAATGAACGAAAAATATTATTGTTAAAAAAGCGTGGGTCGCTTTGTGCCATATTTTTTGTAAATCGAGTACCCCACGTTTTTTTTTACGATAATATTTTTAGTTCATTATTATTATTTAGCGTGTTTTTCAGTTTTTTTTTTAATTATATTTATTTTTCAGTTTTTAGTGATTTTTTTTATTTATTTTTTAATCTTGGCGAATCTACTCAGGATATTTTAATCGGATTATTGTATTGTCATCGGTCTTTAAAAGGTGGGCAAAGTTTAAAGAAAATACGATCGCCCAAAGTTGGGCAAAATCGAGCTCTAAGGCGGTGGTTACAAGCAAACAAATAAACAAGCAAGCAAACACATAGGTGAAGCTAATAAAAGCGTGTTAAAAAAGATACCTTCCTGGAGACTTTCCTAGATTTCTCTTGCTTTAAACCTTTTTAATTGATATCAATATGATGGGGTTGCATAAAAAATAATAATTAGTCCCTATTTGAGAGGCCGTCATATTGGACCCGTGTATTTTCATCCAATCTTTTGTATGTAAAGTTTCAGCTCAATCAGTTGGAAACAACTATTTTAAAATTAGTAGTAAATATTTAATTGTTCCGAATTTATTCTTTTTTGTCTTCGATAAAATATGCCAAATTATAACAAGATATTATTTTTTGTTTAATCGAAAAAAGAAAAAATACGTGTCCAATATTTGTTTATAATCTAAAATGCAGACTAAATGAAATTTAGTTATTTTGACCCTGGAAACTACCCTATTGAACGGGAAGACCGTAGCAGGCAAACACAGTAAATCTAACAGAGTAAATTAAATAAAAGCTTGCAAAAGTCTTGCACTAGACTATATCGACCTACTACATTCTTGTCCGGATTGCAGCCCCTATGTCCGGTGCAGACACCGCTCTTGAATATTCAGTGAGGAAAGAGTGCGGACGGTCATAACTTCCCTCCCACCACTCGCGCCAGTAACTGTCTGCTGTCATGTTTCACTTTATGTGCGGTGTTGTTTTCCGCTGAACTGTTGTATTCAATTTAGAGTTTAGTTTCAGGTGTAAAATGAAAAGAGGAATAACACAGGGAGGATTTATTACACTTTTCATAAAATATTCATTTACAGCCTTCCCTTTCCCGCTCTAGGCCGGGGTAGGAGGGTGTACTCACTAAAACACACTTCTATGTTTTTTTTTGCGCCTTGCGTTCCAGGTTTTCCTTTCAGAAGCGAACCCATGGTCCCAGGTAGGCTTCGACCCTGCTGGGCCTCTACGCTTTTGTTGACCTTTCTTTGAGGTGAGCATGAAACATTACTCGGCATTGACGATTCGGACTCGATCCGGACTACCGTACGACCGGACGGTGAGCTACCCGTTGCTTGTCGTCCGTAAGCCCACGCCTGCGGTGGCTGGAAATCGTAGTAGAGATCTCGATGGCAATGGCCAGGGCACATGGTCGCGGAACAGATGGTCGATGGCGACGAAAAGGTTCTGAAGTGGCGACCTCGTACCGGAAGACGCAGCGTTGGAAGGCCTCCAACAAGGTGGACCGACGACCTGGTCAGAGTCGCGGGAATCCTATGGATGCATGACGCACAGGACCGGTCGTTGTGGCGACGCTTGGGGGAGGCCTATAGTGGACGTCTTTCGGCTGATATAATGATGATGATGATGATCTCGATGGCTGGAACGTGAGGAAGTCTTTTCCCACACGCGTGCGGTTGCCTCCTTTGCTAATTTGCACCCTTATAAATACGTCAAAGACGATGTTATAATTTACATTTATTAAATGAATAATCATAAGACCTTTCTTACTTAAATTATTTACGGGGTTTTAATACATTTCAGCAAATTTTGACCAAATGTATCGTCCGACCTGCGCTATACTATATATATCGTACTAGCTTTCAGCCCGCGGCTTCGCCCGCGGCTTCGCCCGCGTGGACTACAGTTTATATCGCGCCGGCAGAGACCCGTGCTCAGCAGTGGAATTATAGGTAGCCTATGTGTTATTCCAGCGTCTCTTCTACCAACCTACCAAATTTGATCTAAATCCGTTCAGTAGTTTTTGCGTGAAAGCGTAACAGACAGACAGACAGACAGAGTTACTTTCGCATTTATAATATTAGTAGAATAGTAGAATTTATGATACGTATGGCTCGTGAAAAAGGGGTTTTTAGGAGGTTAGTCCTAACAGATAAGCAAATTGTATTTTAATTACGAGAGATGTATTTAGACAGGGGTGTAGCGACCACCATGTCAGCCGTACCAATGATACAGGCCCCCGGGCTACAGAAACCCGATGTGTGTCAAAATTCAAATTCAAAAACATTTATTACAAACTAGCGACCCGCCCCGGCTTCGCTCGGGTAACAGTATTTCTACACTATTTAATATATGCTATTACAAATATAAACCTTCCTCTTGAATCACTCTATCTATTACAAAAAACCGCATAAAAATCCGTTGCGGAGTTTTAAAGATTTAAGCATAGGTACATAGGGATATAGGGATAGAAAAAAGCGACTTTGTTTTATACTTTGTAATGAAAAAGCGACTTTGTTTTATACTATGTAGTGATAGACCAAATGTAAGCACAACTTAAATGTCGGTCAGTCCAAGAAAAGTGAAGCTAAATTGCACGTTCCAAAGCGTGGATCTCTATGGAGAAGAACGTGCAAGAAACTCCATGGACACTCGTTTAAATCATATTATGTGTTACATATAATGTTTGGTTACATTAATTCTTGTTGCTTCGTAACATATTATCCACAACCTCAAATTCTTTTATTGATAAGAGGCCCGTAGTGAATGAATAATGACAACTTGACAGCATGTTACAATTTTGTAGCTCGTTCCGATCGTTTTAGCATTCTCTACAAAATAACACAATAAAAACTTAACCTATTCTAATTCAAAATAAACAGAAAATGAGCAAATTATAGACAGTAAGTCCCTCTCTCGCTCCACCTAGAGCGGGAGAAGTTCCACAACCACAACTATCACACAACGCCATCTAGTCCCAAGCTAAGCAGAGCTTGTGTTATGGGTTGGTTGGTTGGTTGTGGTGTTGTTGTGTTCCCAACCCAAAAAAGGTACCGTTTTCTCAATCGTGGCTATCCAATGGAAGTACCTATCCATCTCTAGCCAAGTCAGAAATATACGTATAAACAGTTATAGGTATGCATTCTTCTCATAAGACCTAAGCGGCAAAAATAATGTAACCAGAATTTTTATAAGACATAATGAGTGTCTATGGATTTTCTTGGACGTTCTTCTCCACAGAGATCTAGCTTTGGAATGTGCAATAAGCTTCATTTTTCTGACTGACTCACTTCTTGACCATTCAAAAGTGCTCGAGGTTAGAATAGTTTACTAATTTAAAATAAATGCTCTATAAATAATTGATTGATTGACAGCCTTACAAGGATGAATACCATAATCGGAATAGGATAGAAAAGAGTTTATCCTCGTTACAGCATCTATTCGCTTCGATCAGGACATTGTCGTTATTCATGTCTCTTGATATCATTAGAAGCGTTTCATAATATGTCAGTGCAGTCAATATCATTAAATCACAGACACGACGGCGCTACATCAGAACTGTTTTAATGCTGATCCTTCATCGTATCATTTTGCTTGTAGAAGTCCAAGCGTACCTAACTAAGTCTGTAATCTGGATTGTTTTTCAACCTTTTTCAGCGTAGCATTTCGCCTATAAACGCCATTGTCTGCTTTGCGATTCTGTAGTAAGCTTTGTAGGCCCCTCTCTGTCTGATATTTCCTACCAACTGAGTCTACAATATCGATTGTATTAATACATAGAACTAAACTAGTTTACTTAGACATCCAGTACCGAGAATCGATACCCCTAATAACATCCTCTTGTCCTGTAACTGAGGGGGAGGTAAGGGTCACGTTAGCGTGGTAATGATACACGCAAATCACGCACACATAGACAGTCCCCCGCGCAGTCGCAGTAGAATCGTACCACCCCACCCAACTCACTTGCCCGAACCGGCAAAATTCTTCTACACCCCCGTGGTGAACAACCAAACGCAACAACTTGTACGAAAAACATTTATTTTAACTGTTTTAAACGTTTCTATTTATATCTATAAAGCAGTGTATAGTTTCAGCTTTAATTGTCGCTTAGTGTTTTGTAGTATTAGCGCCCATTTTCCAAAAAAATCAACAGTGAAGCGTCCAATCACGGAATTTGAATACGGAAGGAAAATGGCGGAGCGCGAGCCGCGCATTTCATTTCGAATATAGAACTCAATCGATATCTTAATTATAATTCTTTTTTTAAATCTCTTTTGGAGCGAGAATGCTAGTGAGGACTTAGAATTGACAATTTAGTACGCGTGTGGTGGGACGTTGAATAATCGATATCTCGGCGATGCCGGTTTGATTCAAGGGTAGTTTTACGCTGTCCTCATTCGCAGACTGTTGTACATGTCAGAAAAGAAAGAAGAGGAGTAGATTGGCGTCGGTGGAGGTCGACATGACGACGGAAACAGCGACGCCGAACCAGGTAAGTTGTCTTGGTGTGATTTTGCCGCAATGTCGCGGCAGGCGCTGCCTTAGGTGCGTCGTGTCAAGGACATTGGCCTCCAGAATTTGGCCATCTGGGGGTTATGTAACCATCTACTATTTTAGTTTCTTTATAGCTTATAAAACGGGTCTTTTCTTAATTTGTGTGAATATTTTAAGCTGCTTTTGTAAATTCTAATAGCGGTTCTTTTTTCTGATTGGCGTAAAATAAATTCATGGGTGTTATCTATAGCCGTGAATTTATTTTACTTTAGTTTTATTATTTTGTGCTTTTTTAATAATGGAAACTTATTTAAATTTTCTTTGCTTCACATTTAAAAATATATTTAATTTGGCAAATCGAAATATTGGAACTGTCAAGCAGCTGTATAAATATTCAATTGTTTATTGTTTAACTAAACATTATTATTTTTATTTACTTATCTATTTACTACTTGTCTAGGTGTTTTAATTATGTACTTACAAATGGAGACACTATTGTTTTATGAAGATAAAAAGACTTGTAATGGCAGCTTAAATTTCATGAAATCAATGGCACATTTTCGTGAAATTGAAGCTATTTTATCATTTAGTTCTTATTGGATTAGGTATACATATATATAGGTAACATATTTATTTTAAACGGTATAAATAATGAGATACCTATTCAATTTGTTAATATTTCTTTCCCTTTCTCTGTCTATTATGTTGTTCATTCAATTGATCACACTGGTAATGTATGATCAGGATATAAGCCTAGGCCTAGATAGGTACGTTGATCGGACAAAGCCACTGATAACAGAAGGTACTAGTACCTGATTTATAAAGTCTTTAAATTAACCTGCAATTACCTATGAGAAGCAGTTCCATATATGGCAGACATCAAATCTTTAAACCCCAAGCGAACGCCGGCGTTCACTCTCTCATTGTCTTTCTTTTGCATCTCTAATTACGGTATTCCAAAATCCAAAGGTTAAGATATTATCATATTAGTAGTTTAAGTAGAATAAACGTGTTTTCTTTCTTCTTTATCAGCCGAAAGACGCCCACTACTTGACATAGGCCTCTTTCAATTGTCGCCACAACGACCGGTCCTGTGCGTCTCGCATCCATGGGATTCCCGCGACCCTTGCCCGGGCTTTTTCCACCTTGTTGGAGGCTTACCAACGCTGCGTGTTCCGGTACGCGGTTGTCACTCCAGAACCTTTCGGACTTTAAATGTCTGTGACAAATAATATCTTTACCTAATGACAACTTTAAACTAGCAAATTGGTCATAAAACGGCTATTGGCTATTTACAGAGGCACTTTCCTAATTATCAAACTTGGCCAATAAAATAAATGTGAACTTTTTACCTTGCCTTACCATGACGTGACGCCAAGCGTGCCAGCGAGAAAGAGGGATGGAGCTATAAGCCCTGTATAGCTCCGTCCCTGTAACAGTTCAGTTTAGGTCGTCAAATAGATCGCGCTAAGAGCTCGTGGTAGGACCTTAGATATGGACGACGGTTTTTTTGACATGGGATATATTTAAATTCCTCTTCCTTC
This sequence comes from Mythimna lalbum, assembly GCA_949319445.1. Classification (NCBI taxonomy): domain Eukaryota; kingdom Metazoa; phylum Arthropoda; class Insecta; order Lepidoptera; family Noctuidae; genus Mythimna; species Mythimna lalbum. The sequence goes on along the minus strand of OX439371.1, from coordinate 10,111,374 downwards.
TCCCGGTCTGAATGGGGCAGGAGGGAGTGACCGACTTTTAATGAATAAAACCCATCGGTTGTTGTGGTGTCCTTCAGTTGTCTTTTGTGTTCCAGGAACACGGTAACTCTCTCGAACAATCCCGTAGCCCAGGTTTAATTTTTTGTATTTTTGCTTTTTTTAATAATCTTATTAAAAAAATAATATCAAGAGAAAGACCCTTAACTAGGGCGGTTTATAAGTTTGTAACGTCGAAGGATTCTTTTGTCTCAAGCCAAAAGCTTAGTGAAATTAATTTGGGAGCCATTTTAAAAACAATTTTCTCGAGGAAAGCTTTGAAGAAAATTCTTTTAAGCAACGACGCTCAGTGCGTATTGGGTTAAGTAGATACTTAACCCTTAACACTTTACAAGTGAGCATTCTTTGTCATTTTTGGTCGTGGGGCTCTTTGGACCGGGATGTCATCGGTCCACCTTGTAAGAGGCCTTCCAATATTGCGTCTAGGGTGCGGTTACAACTCCAGATCCTTTCAGCCTCATCGAGCATCTGTTCTGCGAGCAATATGCCCTGCCCACTGCCACTTAATTCATGAATCCCCAAGCGACCACCGGTGGCCGCGCATTGTGTCTCTAATTGACGGTATCTGAAGGGTTAAGTTTGACGATTCTTCGGGTTATATCGGTAACCTTAGTTTCGGTTATGAATATTAATAAAAATAAAATATAAATATCAAGATTTGATAAAGTCAAATCTTGCTACTATTTCTATAATTTTTTTGACCCGGCAAAAACAAAAAACCAAAAACCGGTCGAACGTAACCTGTAATTTATACTCCGCTTTTCCGATACTTAAATGAGTTTCGATCATGGTTGCGGATACTTTTTTATTTCGGATATACGATACTTTCGTTATCGGTTTTTATTTTTAAATATTCCTCAACAAGTCCCAAGCTAAGCAGAGCTTGTGTTATGAGTAGGTACTAGACAACTGATAAACATGCTTATACGAGTATGTATATTTCTAAATACATAGATACTTATAGATCAATTACACCCAGACACAGAACCAATCCAAGTCGTCGATAGCGCGTAGTATTCCACACGCGGCTAAAGGAGTTGTCAGTAACCGTAGGGGCCCAGCAGAGTCAAAGCCTACTGGGGCCATGGGAGATAGGAAAGAAATCCCCGGGGGCAACTGGAACAATGGCAAAGAAGGAAGTCTGACACTACCTCCCGCTCCGCCTTAGATAGAGGGATGTCATTGAATAATTGTCCCACCTAAAAAAAAGACAAAACAAATGATGGTGCTCATCACACAAACATTTGTCTTGGACGGGAATCAGACCCACAATCTCCAGCAGTCAGGGCTAGAATGTGTCGTTACCGGCAATATGGGAATATTGCTGGCAATATTGCAACCAATACCTATTCATACTTCGGGCAATATTCCCGGCAATATTCCCACTTCACGGCAATATAGCCGGCAACGGCAAATCACTAGTCAGGGCCACTTACCACTAGACAAGCAGCCCAGTCAAGAACTCCATAACTTCCCTGCACCAATTTCTCGTGCCAGCTAAACAAGCCCAACAATTTACCGATAAAATAATAATAGCCTGTAATAAATCTGGTCCTGAAGGTACTGTAACCTGATTAGGGGTGCGGCGTGTGCGTTGAAACAATTTGTCAGGCCATTAAGTCCGACCTTGACTCCATCGGTAGCCCTGCGCAGGTATGGCTTCGGTAAAGTACTTATATACTATACTTTACAGTTAGAAGGGATTTGATTGGATATAAAAGTGCATGGAGTTGTTGTGTAGAGAGAGGCAGACAGTTGTATGGTTTGAACAGATTTTTTAAATCTTTTAATTGATAAAATAGTGCTTGACTGTGATCCCACCTGGTAGAGGCGCACCAGTTTATTTAGAGCCTATTCTAGCCCTGAAGACACCTAAATTATCATCATCATCATCAGCCTTTTTAATGTTCCCACTGGTAGGACTTAGGCCTCCTCTCTAGGAGAGGGATCGTGCTAATCCACCACGCGGGCCCAGTGCGGGTTGGTGAATGTCACATGTCTTCGAATTTTTGGTTCTAGAACATGCCGGTTTCCTCACTATATTTTTCTTCACCTTTTTGAGAGCAGTGGTAATGAAATAAATTACACAAAGTATTGCACCTGGCAGAGTTTAAACCCGCAGCCTACAACTCGTAAGTCGGAGCCATTACCACTCGGTCACCACGCTCCCACCTAGATTGATTTCACTGGTTGTCGCAGGAAAGAAGGTACAGCAGTCCTTTGAGTTCCTTTGTCCGGTATCCCGTCCTTTGAGAGTCGCAGGTTGATTCGCGGCCACCGTAAGCGCAGGTTGTGGACGGCGAACCATGGGTAGCTCGCCATCCATCCGGTAAGGACAAAGCCCGAGTACTCGACGGCGGTGAGACTCACAGAAATACAATGGATGCGAGACGCAAAAGAACGTTCCTTGTAGCGACATTTGAGGGAGGCCTAAGTCTAACAGTGGGCGTCCTTCGGCTGAAAAGATGAGTAAATTACACTGCCCTTAGGAAAATTCTATTAGGAACTTTCCTAGACATTCTAGAACACAGCCCGAGTTACGTAACACGACCCAACCTTGACAAGTGATAACACCAAAAAAAAAATAAACGGCGCACACAGAAAAATTACCCTTTCACCAATCCCTTATACTGACCGTTAAGGCGTATAGTCCCTTGAACATCTGGCTGAAGTTAAAAATGCACACATACCTACTTGTACCGCTGCCTGCACTCGCATATTCTTTGCGAAATATTGGTTGGTTTACATTCTTAAAAACACTTAAGCAGCATTTCTTTTTGTGTAAACAAATTTTTAAAGATCAAAGCCGTTTGAAAGGAGTAGGGAAAACAAGCGAAAAATTATCATGTAGTAAATTTTTTTTTTTGCAAAAATATTAGTCTTACGAAAAAATCATATGTTGATAATATTACGGATGATGCGAGGATATCTCGTGGTTGTCCGCGAAGCGGCGAGCCTCCTTGCTGGCCTACCACCATGAGATCTGGAGGCAACAGTCCTTGCATGAATGTACGATTTGCGCGTGGAGATGCAACGCCAAAGTCCGTAGGAGAAAGTCTGCTGCCAGGTCAGGCATAGCGGTCAGAGTTCCGGCGGGATCTCATGGTGAAATGCCACTGCCGATCTTACAGACTCTTAGGACCGATAATGGCTAAAGGTGTCTTAGCCACAGTAAGAGGAAATAAGGAAGATGAATAACAAACTCGACCCTATATGACAAATATATTACAATAATTCACTTGATTATATATATACAATTTTCGTGGTCAATACACATTGATGGATACATGTGTGTTGTGTGTGTATCAAGCTGATGACGCGAAGATCTTAGTAGGTTGGTAGGTCTTGGTAGGTCTTCAGAGACCATTTTATGACCCTGCTCGGGAGCTAGGGCCTTAACGTAAAGTAGGCGGCTAAATATGGCCGTTAACGTGCGTTTAAATTAAATGGAAGTTAAATATGAACTCATAACCGGGCGTCATCGAGGTGTTGTCAAGGTTCAGCGACTTAACGATCTGTCGACATGATATTAATCGCTAATTAGATTGGTTTGACTAAATACACCGTCGGGTTTCGGTGGTAGGGTTGATATTTTTTTAGAGTGAGTGAGTATAGACGTGTGTTTTATAAGACAAGTCAATGTATGGATGAATATTGTAAATTAATCATTTCAAAATCATCGAGTTTCTTGTCTGTTCTTCACCATAGGAAACGACCATTTGGGACCTTGTACTATCTTCTGGCGTTTTATAAGTGCCCATATAAGCCTTTATGAAAAAAAAAAAAAGATTTTTTTTATGTTTTGGTTTTCAGTGTTTCATGATTGGGGATCTTTAAGTCAATACTGAATTGGAATAAAATACACAATGTTTCTATGGAATCGTAAACTTTACACTGGCTAAAACTCACCTGTGTTCCTTCAGTTGCCCTTTACCTTCCATGGCCACATGGTCTGGATTAGCACTATCACTGTAAGTAATACATATGAGAATCAATTATATACCTACGATATAATACAATAATAACCTTCTTTTAATTATAAGGCGATTGTCTTTCAAACTATACTGATTAAAACCCACCTGTATATTATATATATATATATTCCAAAACTATTACACAACGCCATCTAGTCCCAAGCTAAGCAGAGCTTGTGTTATGAGTACTAGACAACTGATAAACATACTTATATATTTCTAAACTAGCTTTCCGCCCGCGGCTTCGCCCGCGTGCACTACAGTTTATATCGCGCGTGCAGAGATCCGTGCTCAGCAGTGGAATTATAGGTAGCCTATGTGTTATTCCAGTGTCTCTTCTACCTACCTACCAAATTTGATCTAAATCCGTTCAGTAGGTTTTGCGTGAAAGCGTAACAGACAGACAGACAGACAGAGTTACTTTCGCATTTATAATATTAGTAGGGATACATACATATACATATTGATAAATTACACCCAGACACAGAACAAATGATTATGCACATCACACAATCATTTGTCCTGGGTGGGAATCGAAGCCACGACCTCCGGCATAGCAGTCAGGGCCACTAACCACTAGACAAACAGCGGGCTCGCGGACGTCGAGACATGGGTAGCTCGCTGTCCGATCGTCCGGTAATAGACCGAGTCCAAGTGGTCGACGGCGCGCACTGTTCCCGCGCGCCTCAAGGAGTTGTCAGCAGCAGGAGGGGCCCAGCTGGGTCGAAGCCTACTGGGGACAGGGTTGTCCGAAAGGGAGCTCGTGCCCCGGTATGAAGGCTAGAAGGAACGGCGCGGGGTTTTTAGTCAGTAAGAGTCTGACACTGTCTCCCGCTCCACCCAAGAGCGGGTTTCGTCAAAGATGATTTTCCCCGTCGACAAAAAAAAAAACCACTAGACCAACAGGCCTGTGTTCCTTCAGTTGCCCATTATGTTTGAAGGCTACGGTACCTCTTTCAAACATTAAATAAAGATAAATTAGAGTCTCAATAATTATGGACCCAATAATTAACTTGAAGATAAATTACAGAGTTTACAAGTTTTCTCGAAGTTTGCGAGCTTGATACCATTTAAGATGGAGAACCTGCTAATTGGTTTAAATGGCTTCTCTCTTAAAAGCTACTTAAAGATGTACAATAAAACTAAAGTTCTCTTGACAGAGTTAATTATAGCTTAGATGGTTATTAGGTAACTTGCCTGTACTGATTACAGAGACGTACGGCATTGCGCCACCGGTACCCGGTGGGCTCTAGTTGAGGCCATGGTCCAGAGCGAGGAGGAATGGCAGGCAGTCGCCTCCTTCTGCGAAGCAGTAATGCTAGCAAAGAAGGAGGCCGACCGTATCAAGCAACGGCGCCCTCGCCGCCGATTACCGGCCACCGTAGACGCGGGCTCACGGTCGGCGAGCCATGGGTAGCTTGCTGTCCGACCGTCCGGTTACTGTCCGGATCGAGCCCAAGACGTCGACGGCGCGCACTGTTCCCGCGCGCCTCAAGGAGTTGTGAGCAACAGCGGGGGCCTAGCTGGGTCGAAGCCTACTGGGGCCAGGGTTATCTGAAAGGAAGCTCGAGCCTTGATTTGAAAGCTAGAAGAAACGGGGTGGGTTTTTAGTCAGTAAGAGTCTGACATTATCTCCCGGTACACGGTGGACATTTTTTGGGAACACATTCATTATACGTACAGCCAAGAAGTGGAACTCCCTGCCGAAGCCTGCGTTTCCTAATAGCTATAACCTAGAGGTCTTTAAGTCAAGAGTGAATAGGTTGCTTCTAAGCAAACGTGCTCCATAGTCGGCTACATCATCGCTTTCCATCAGGTGAGAGTGGTCAAACGCAAGGCTATCTATAATAAAAAAGTAGGTTGAATTTTCCCCGAGTGAAAATGTAGGATTAGGCAATTAGCTAGGAAAATATTAGGAGCGATCTAGGCAATTAATTAGGCAAATATCGGGCTTAGCCTAAAAGCCTTAATAGGTATTTAGTTATTTACCATATTACTCTATTTACAATAGTATGGACACGTGAGTCATTTCTAGAAAAAAACTGGATCATAGGTTCATACAGAGTTGTTTTTATTGTACCTACCTTTTTATTTAGTAGTACGTAGACTGATGTACATTGTCTACTCGTATCTATCAATACTGCAGGTGGCAGGAATCAAGTAGGTATACATTATAGTAGAATTAATATAATAGTAATATTTTACTTTAAGTTTGCAAAACTACACATACAGATAATATTTTTCCCTCAGACATGATTTTCTAAAGCACCCTTGAGGCCTAGAGGCACTAACTTACATGCTATAACAATAAAAGTCAATTTATAAAAAGAAACTCAAAAAACCGCACTCCTCATGCATAAACCATAGAGTTTTCACTCTAACTAGATGTTGGCAACACTGTTATTTAGAAACGCAATCTTGGTAATAACGGAGGGGAACGGTTATCAGTTTTAACATCGTACAAGTCAATGTACTTGAAATATAAATATTTTATACGTTTTTTTACATAAATATGTATATTTTCTTAGTTATGGTTTTTCTTTCACTAGCACTTAGAGGGTTAAAATTTCCCTGTGTGTTTATTTTTTATTCTTGTGGGGGTAAAAACTAGAGTTGGTCTCGTAGACATTAAGGCCCAAACGCCAGAAAAGTGCCAGGGTCACAGGACCGGTCGTTGTGGCGACGCTTGGGGGAGGCGTATGTCTAACAGTGGTCGTCTTTCGGCTGATATGATGATGATGAATCACTACATAGTATAAAACAAAGTCGCTTTTTCTGTACCTATATCCCTATGTACGCTTAAATTTTTAAAACTACGCAACGGATTTTAATGCGGTTTTTTTTAATAGATAGAGTCATTCAAGAGGAAGGTTTATATGTATAATATTGCTCCCGAGCAAAGCCGGGGCGGGTCGCTAGTAAAGAATATAATCTATCTATCTACCTTTTCCCTATCTTCCGCGCCAATGAGTAGTCTTCGTTGAGATTTGTCCCCGCTGTGACCGGAATCCAGTCTGGCAGATTATACAGAATACACAGATTTAATCAAAGGCCTGTGGATTAGATTTGTCACCGGCTTCGTTACAGACTCGATGACGTCACGTCAAAACCAATATGGCGAACGAGGTACATCTTTATGAAGTTTCATACGTATACTAGTTTGTCAGTTTTTCATAAAAATAACTCTATTTCTATCTATAGTTGGGAATTGATGACATCCCCCATCCTAGGGCGGAGCGGGAGATAGTGTCTGACTTTTACTGACTAAAAAGCCTACCCTGTTCCTTCGTTGCCGGTCATACCGGGGCCGAGCCTTCGTTTCAGAATTATAATATACTAGCTTTTACCCGCTGCTTCGCCCGCTTTTATTAGCCTATGTACGTCTCCAGGGTCCCGACTATCTCTGTACCAAAATTCATCAAAATCGCTTTTGCCATTTAGGCGTGAAGACGTAACAAACAAACAAATAAACTCACTTTCGCTTTTATAATATTAGTAAGGATTTCAGTAATTATAGCTTCTGTCACGTCTTCGCTCCATTTAATAATCCATTTTTTTAATTTCCAATTCCTTCGCGAGCTCCCGAGAAAAGTATATTACGTCCTATTTCGTCGTGGTCAATCTATTTATCATATTTCAGTCCATCACATTTTCTTACAAGAATAAAAATATTTAAACTGAACGTTCTAAATATCACGAAGTCTATGCAAAGCAAGCGATAGTTCAGTAGCGTTGGGGAGCGGCAGGATGCTTGATGCACTTGCGTTGCATCATACAGACGTAGGTATTTAGGTAAGTATAGCAAAATACAGAATTGTAATGTGTTAGATAGAACAACGAAATCTTGAAGGGTGGTTTTTGGTAACTGAATTATGTTCTGTAAAAAGTCATAGAACGAAAGTTGTTGTTTATGATGTTAGTAATACAGTCCTGCAAGGTTATTAGTGTTTTACAAATTACCTTGTATATGTAAATTACTTATACACTACGAACTTTGGCCTATATAATTTTAGTGCTATTCTCTCATTTCGGTTAGACAGTCTGTATGAGCATATCAGATTATCCGTCAGGATTTCATCCCCTCAGATAAGTATACTATTGTTTAGCTATGGCGGATTTATGTCCAAAGTGAAATGGGGTGAGTCTGTTCATTCGACTGGATATCATTCTTGGGCTGTGAATATTGATTTTGCGATATAATTTAGCTTTTAATCGTGATTGAAAGCCATGATTAACATCATGTTATTAATTGAGTCGAAGCCGCGAAGGCGAGGTCTTTTTGGAGCCGAGAAGCGGTAATGTAAATTTTTCACTTACTTTTATCAAACGACGTTTTTCAACACACTCGAAAATACTGCACATCAGAGTTTTTGATGATTGGTTTATGTGACATGATATTAGTCCAATTTAAATTGGATTGTACTTTAAATTGACATTTTGTTTTAGTTGGGCTTTTATTTTTATTTTTAAGTATGTTTAAGTAAACAAACTTAATTAATAAGTTAAGTTAAATTAATTGAAAGTTTGTTTTTGGTAAATAAAAATTTATAAATGTCCAATTTTCAATGACGATTTCAAATCTGTAACTAAAATTTCGGTATCAGCTCTAGTTCAAAAATACTGCGCATGGGTTTTTTTTACAATCGAAATTGAAAAGATATTTCTTTTATTAGTTTTTTTTTGCTGAAACCGAAAGCAGGGAGGTATTATGAATGCTCCAACAACAGTCGGCCATCAAGAGGATTTTCCAGTAGCCTTGATAGAGAGCCATCGCATTTTTCATCGCGAATTTCCTCGCCCTGTTCTTCCTTAGATTGAATGGTTTCCCTAGAGCTCTACGACCCGATGTGATGGCACGACGTCGCCGTTTCATCACAGAATTTCACAGTTTTGTATGTAAGCGGTGACCAGGCGTACACCAAGCGTATAATGACGACTACGCGTCTATGAAGCCACGCGTCCGAGGCCTTAAGGTGGTGCATCACGACCCACATTTTCACTGTTTTTCATACAACCGCTCATAACTGATTATGACGTTATTACACATTTTTCATTAGATATTTTGGAAACACAATATCTTGTGGATATTATCTAGGTTTCTAAAGAAACCAATTTCTAAATTTGTGTAAAACTAATAGAGTAAAAACCTCTGAAAATGTCCTATTTTGTATGAAATTTGACACTTCATAATTTGCCTAAAAATTAAAAAAGTAAAAAAAGTAATCCTCTAGAGACCTTGCAAATTTTATTAAGATTCTAAATGACGACAACTTTTTCCAAAAACTTTTAAGGGTTTAAAAAAAACAGCTATTTCCTGGAGCAAGTTTTGTGACAGAGTTTCCAGGCGTTATCTCTCTTTTTTTGCGTTGCCTTTTCGTCATACATCGCGTTGGATTGCATTAAATGAAGTAACAAGCTTTTAAACCATTTTCGATGTTTACGATAAGCGAGTGGAGAAGGACCCTCTTAATCTTTTATATCGATTGCGCCGTCTAAACGTGTCACCTGTGACACCAATATCATTTCTATTTCCATCAAATAATATGACAATAAGTGTCAGTATTCCGTGTGCTCTACTTCTACTTCGCTGCCCGCCCCGTGACGTCATCAAGGGATGATATATGTCGCTTTGTCCTCGATTGTAACACAATGGCAAAGTTTCCTTTGTAATACGTCCGATGTTTTATTGTTAGTGTTGAGTATGAGGGCAAAGTTGTTCTCTTTTGTGATGTTTTCTGGATTAATTCATGAATCCCCAAGCGACCACCGGTGGCCGCGCATCTATTGTCTTACTATTGTGTCTCTAATTGACGGTATCTGAAGGGTTAATTCATGAATCCCCAAGCGACCACCGGTGGCCGCGCATCTATTGTCTTACTATTGTGTCTCTAATTGACGGTATCTGAAGGGTTAATTCATGAATCCCCAAGCGACCACCGGTGGCCGCGCATCTATTGTCTTACTATTGTGTCCCTAATTGACGGTATCTGAAGGGTTAATTCATGAATCCCCAAGCGACCACCGGTGGCCGCGCATCTATTGTCTTACTATTGTGTCCCTAATTGACGGTATCTGAAGGGTTAAAATATAAATATACCATTAGTTTTAGTATATGTGAAACCCAAAATACGGGTCTAGTATTTATATGTAAAGAATCTGTGTACATAATTTCATAACTGTATCATGAAAAATCACCAAGTTATAAGCTTGTTATGTCAGCAAAGATACATAGTCAGCGGGCCATCCAAGCGACAGGGGTTGTTTTGCACTTGCATCCGGCGGTTTGCTAGCACTTAATACCCGTAATGACCTGTCGTGACCTTCGTTGTACCTACTTAATAATGGTGGCGTCCAACTTAATGAACCTTTTCGAATATTTTTGTGAAAAAATATAACACGGTGTTAAAACGGTTTGTTCTTCGTTCGTCCCGAAGTTTTGTCCCACATTCCAAAAAAATATTTATTCGTCCCACATCATTATTGAAGTGGTGTTTCGTCCCGAATTCCAAATACTTTAAAAGTACAGTCAACGAAAAACGTAAGTAGTTAGATACTTATTAGAAATTTACAGATAATTTTTGAAAATTTTTAAATACTGACTTATAAAAAAAGAACTAAACCGCCATTATTTTTAGTCTATGATATAATATGATGATGACCAATATGGTATATAATTTAAATTATTTACCTGGCAATTTTTTACACCAGCATGTTATAATTTTATTTATTTTTTAGTATATAGTAGTTTCTTTTTATGTTGTGTTACGTAATTATTGTCAATTTTTAAACTGTTCGACACAAATGTATTGTAATGTCAAAAATTTGTTGATGATAAATAAATAATAACAAACATAGACCGCTCATAGGCTTCAGGCCTCATATTGGCCACCCATAGACCTCCCACAAATGTCGCCATAATGGCGACACTTGGGGGAGGCTTATGTCCAAAAGTGAACGTCTTTCGGCTGAAATGATGATGAAGAAATAATTTCACCAGTAGAATCCTACTTCAGTAGGTACATAGAGTGACATAGGCAAATATTTTTGCTATCATACGGGTGAAGCCGCTGCCAGAAGCTAGTATGTAATTAGTAGTCATAAACTAGTATACCATTTTTTTTGCTGAGTGTACAAAAATGTCAAAATCGCCTATACAAAAAAAATATGGGCCGAGCAAGGAATATAAAATAGGACGAATCGAGAACAAAATAATTAAAATATCATTTTGGGACGAAGGAAGCATACAGCTAAGGACGAACCAGGAATTTTTTATGTGGGACAAAACTCAGTGGGTCGAACGAAGAACAAACCGTTAAAACTATTGGAATCCATTCAGTTACTGATTCTGAACAAACTCAAAGTCAAAGTCAAAACTATATTCAGGTATCGCATAAACTAAAAAGAATGTTGTATAGATTGCGTATATTATGTCTACATTGCGGGCTTCCATTAATTACGTTAGACAAATTCAAAAAAAAATCCCATCCCCCCATCAAATCTTACGTAAAATGATTGAAAATGTAAAAAAAAAAAGTTGTAGGATTTAGTCATACTTCAGAAGAGGAAGAAGTTTTCATTTTTTAAACAAATTTTCTCAAATTTTACTTGAGAAAAAAACTAACACGATACCCCCCCCCCCCCCTCTTTTTCACATAAGACAAGACGAAAAATTTTATCAAAGTTCAGGCTAGTATTTTCATGTAGATGTTTACAAGCATTTGAATTATTGAAACATTGGGTCGTGGGGCTCTTTGGACCTTCCACTATAAAATAATAATTTTTTCAATCGTATTTTGGGACCACAAATAAAATAAATAATTTAGTACTTTAATAACTTTTTCTTTGTGGCCCCAAAATTCTACTAATATTTTTATTGGTTGAAGACCGCTGTCCCTATCTAAAGAGTCCCGTTTAACTTCACTCGCTTTTCTACAATTGCAAATAGAAATCGTAAAATTTACTGAAACCGTCAAGCGTTTGATGACAAAACCACAATACCACAAAGCATTTATAAGCAACACGTTTGTCACAACGAGGTTTATTAGTATGGATATTCGGGTAACTATTTAATTAATTATTTTGGTGAAAATTTGAAATTAAATATAAATATGGAATAGAATAGAATAGAATAAACTTTATTGTACACCAAAATAGTAACAATATATGGAGTGTGGAGTGTATTTAAATACCCACAGAGCCACAATTGTTTTCTTCTATTATGTTAAAGTGATAAAGAACGAGAGAGAGAACATAATTCATATTATATTTCAGTGATATTTTAAATTAAGAACCATCCATCAGTGTGGAGTTTGTTTCACAAGAAAAATCCGAAAACCTTGCAAAATAATGTCAATCCAACAAAATTAAAGACAAACCAAAGAAGAAGGGACTGTCGGAAATCAATCACAAAGACTTTTCTCTTGAAATATACTTCGGTTTGTAATGATGACGGATGCTCTTTGATATCTCAACTTTGTTTTGTAACATGACAAAAGGATTAGAGCGTCTTCAAGAAACACAAAGCACAAAATAGATAGGTACAGAAGACAATCTCATGGATGTACTTCACTTTATACCTACGCTCGGTGGATGCACACGTCGCACACTAATGAGCGTTTGAGCCGAAACTGTTCGACGAGCGGGCCGAGATGCTACAGAGATATTAATTATCTCAGGGATACAATTCAATTTGACAGTAATTATCTCAGGGAATTATAAAATAATATTTTTGTTCAACGTCATAACATAGGTTTAAAACAATGTATTCTGTCAAAAAAAAATCGCAACATTTTCCTTACCATATTTTAATCAAAAATACCCTCTATTAACCCTTCAGATACCGTCAATTAGAGACACAATAGTAAGACAATAGATGCGCGGCCACCGGTGGTCGCTTGGGGATTCATGAATTAAAATTCGGTTGACATACTCTTGTCAGTCAGTCCCTTAAGGGGTGCATAATGAAAATGCTATGACATGACCGATGTATTTAAATTTTATTAAAATACGAGTAGCTTCAAATATGTATGTAAATTGCTGTCTTTTTGAATACCGTGTACCTACTCAAGATGGAATTTTTGAAAGGGCATTAGAGATGGGTTTAAGTAGCAGATTTTCACTTTTTCAATTCAACAGCATTCATTGCGTGCTTTACTAACTCTTCGTCTCATGTTGTTGTTTTTTATTTTATTTTTTATACTTGTTTGTTCATTGTATGCTAAATAAACATATATTCTTTCGTTCTTCTATCTCATGGAGACCGTCAAGATACAAGTAAACCCCGCCACCAATTAACATCAACACTTCTTGACATCCTTCCCAAACCCTATTTGTTCGCAAGATCTCGATAAAGGATGCCCGGAGGCTGTGGGCTGAAGATCGATATCCTGAGAGCGTCCGGTATATTTACGTATATGACGTTATAGTCACGTGACCCACTTGAGCTAACTTTGTACTGTGGGCGGCTAAGAAATAATTGTGTGGTATAAGCTATATTTCGGTTAGTTCTTGGTTTGGAAGGATCTGGAAACTTGGGTTTGTCTTCGATACTAGTACTATGTTTGATATTCGTTATATAAAAGGTTTGTTACTGATTCCACAACTTTCACACCACGCAATCTAGTCCCAAACTAAGTAGAGCTCGTGCAATGTGTAGGTACTGTACTGTAATAATTTTTTAGGGATTATACATGGGTACTACTACTTGAGTACTGCTCCTTCTGGATCGGGGTTCTGGAGTCAATGAAAATCGGGTTATGTTGACCGAATATACTACTCTGTCAAGAAAGTACCGGGAAAAGATCAATAATACACAAAATGTCTGTTATTCATCCAAATTTATTTTATCACCTTCAAAGTTTGCTCCTTTAGAAACGATACACTTGCGCCAACGAATAATCCATTCATCAAAACATTTTTTAAACGCTGCTTCCTGAATTGAGTTCCGCGAATTCTCCTTTATGTCTTCTATCGATTGAAAACGGGTGCCACGAAGTGGTAATTTGAGTTTAGGAAAAAGAAAAAAGTCAGCAGGAGCCATATCTGGTGAATATGGTGGTTGCTGGATGGTATTTATTGAGTGTTTGGTCAAAAATTCGTTCACAATGATAGCCTTGTGCGAAGGCGCATTGTCGTGGTGCAAAATCCAAGAATTTTCTTTCCACAAATCTGGCTTTTTTCGTCGAATTTGCTCTCTTAAACGCCGCATAACGCTCAAATAATATTCTTTATTTACCGTTAGACCTTCCGGTAAGAATTCAGAGTGCACAACATCGCGATAGTCAAAGAAAACAGTCAACATGACTTTGACTTTTGATCGACTTTGGCGTGGTTTTTTCGGTTTCGGATCAGTTGGAAGGCGCCACTCCGAAGCTTGTTGACTAGTTTGCATGTCAAACTCGTAAACCCACGTCTCGTCACCAGTAACAATGCGTTTCATGAATGTTGGGTCCGAACTGACTCGTTCTAGCATGTCCTCAGCGACTTTCATGCGATTGAGTTTTTGGAGAAAATTCAGATCTTTTGGGACTAGCCGAACAGCAACATGTTTCATACCCAAATGATTAGTTAAAATGGTACGGATCGACTCGTGAGATACAGAAAGTTCGGCGGCTATCTCTCTCAGAGTTGAATGGGGATTTTCAGTCACTATTTCCTTCACTTTTGCGATGTTAACTTCAGTTGCAGACGTTGACGGCCTACCAGAGCGAGGCAAATCTTCCATCACATCTCGACCGCTTTTGAACGCTTTGAACCACTCATAAGAACGAATTTTTGATAAAGTCGCTTCACCGTAAGCCTTCTGTAACATTTTCAGTGACTCCGAACACGAAATTCCATTGGCGATGCAAAATTTAAGACAAACTCTTTGTTCGATATTTTTGTCCATTATGAAATTCGCAATACACATTATATATGATATTACTAAAATCAGCACTGTATTTAATATAAATAACAGATGCAACTCAAACTCCGCGCCAAAATGGAAAACAGTTGTGCCAATCTAACAACTACAAAAAAACAAAAATTTGAATTTGGAACCATAAACAAATCATCCATTCCCGATACTTTTTTGACTGAATGTATTCCGCGTGATCCCAGAGTGAGATGACCGTTCGGCCGGACCAGTGCGCAGTAACTAGTCGTTCCCATGCATACATCACGCGCGCATACAATTTGCTTACCTTGCACTCTGCCTTACACATATACATGTGTCCCTACAAACTCATTTAATAGATAAATTACACCCAAACAGAACAAATGATTGTGCTTATCACACAAATTTTGTCTTGGGTAGGAATCGCCACGACCATCGGCATAGCAGTCAGGGCCACTAACCACTAATCAATCATATTATTTTATAGAACATGAATTTTTAATTATGTAGATGTAAAAAAAAAATCGCTTAACGTAATTCCAAAATTGAAAAGAAAGCTTTCCGAAAAAATCTACAAAGAAAACAAAGTCCAATCCACACAATACTTTCGCTGTTTCAAAAAAACACATTTAAAAAAGGAATCCCTTACAAAACCGCGCCAGCCGCCATTGCTATACCATAGACAAGTCGCTATTTGTCAAGCGTCAACTGTTTGTAAAGTCTGTGGCTCGCGAAACAGGGAGTTTTGTTTATGCTACCACTCATTTGTGTTTCTGGCTGTACCTATGTAGATACTTTGCTTTTTATTCTTGTCTGACTGGTTATAAATATTTATGATGGTTTTAATGGCATTTGGATAGTTGGTTTATGATTAAAGATACTTCTATGCTTGTTAAGTTATTGTTGGACTTTATGGCAAAACGTTCAAGCACAAAATAGATAGGCACAGAAGATAATCTCATGAATATATTTCACTTTTTATACCTACGCTTGGTGGATGCACACTAATGAGCGTTTGAGCCGGAACTGTTCGGCGAGCGGGCCGCGACGCTCAGAAATATCGTGTCCATGAGCGGTGTCTATGGTGTCCGTTGCTCGAGCGCGCTGTGTATGAAGATTGACTTCTGTACCTACATATTTTGTGGTTCAAGTCTCAATCTTATCTTAGAGGCTCATTAACATCCAGCCGTTGGACTAAGGACGCTGAAATTTTGCACAAAAGTTCCTTTTATGATGTATATGTCATGTCCAGATTTATCACTTCATGATATGACTAGCTAGTTTCTAGAGTTTTTTGAACAATATTGCAACCGTGGTAGCACAGTAACTAGGTTCAAACTGTGTGTACTTATGCGACCATTACTTAATTCAACCATCTAGTCTAATAACCTATCCAATCAAAAATGAAGCAGCTTTCTATGGGTAAAAAAATTTTGGCAATCGACCAGTATTTTCAGAGATTACCTCCTACAAAGAAAAAAAAATACAAACTTTACCTGTATATAATATTGGTGTAGATAGTATCACTGAAAAAAGGTATAAGGAAGTTAATGCACATACAAAAGAAAGCTTCCTCCCCCATTTATAAAGCATTAACAATTCGTTGGCAATTACTGTCGTGGAAGTTTTCAATGGGAATGGAATCATTTGTCTTGTCGACGGAGTTGTGTTGTCTCTCCTTTACAAAAGTTACTACATATATCCGAATGTCTTACGAAAGCTAAATTTTGGTCTAGATTTTAGTTGAGGCTGTCTTTATGGCAAGCTTTGGACGTTTTATTTTTAAAACTGCTTCTTTTGACAAGCTAACTTTTTTGTGTTTTGTGAGAGCTTCCTTTGTAAGTAACAGCGTAGGCGAAACAGTACTGTTGTTGTTGATATTTGTGATATCAAAATATATTTGGGTAGGACTTTCTTCTCAGACGTTCATTCGCTCGTGTCCGATTCTGTTAGCAATATTGATTATTGTAAAGGTTATTCCCAAGGTTACTTCATTATTCCGAACATAAAGGGAATTTTTAGTTTTTTAATTATTTTACTTTCTTCTGTAAAATTGTGTATAATATATTATGTACGATATATCTATCTATATATATAAAAATGAGCCCCGTTTTCCGTTGTCACGACTTGGCATGAAAACGGCTTGACCGATTTGGCTGTTTTTTTTTTTGTTGTGATTGTTATCGTGAGGACAAGGTTCTTATGGAAAAAAAATAAGAGTAGGGTAGGGTAGGGTAGAGTAGGGTAGGGTAGGGTAGAGTAGGGTAGGGTAGGGTAAAGTAGGGTAGGGTAGGGTAGAGTAGGGTAGGGTAGAGTAGGGTAGAGTAGGGTAGGGTAGAGTAGGGTAGGGTAGAGTAGGGTAGGGTAGAGTTGGGTATAGTAGGGAAGAGCGGGAGCGAAGCCGCGCGGGCAAAAGCTAGTCTTATATATAAAAATGGCGAGCTTATGTGTTGCCTTTTATATTTCCTACTAGTTGCTGCTAGCTGCTTCACCCATTTTTGAAGTCCATCTAAACGTTGTCAGATAGATATTGCATTTAGCGAAAGGACTGTCATTATACACATAGATTTAAGATGGTGTTAATGTAGGACTTGATGGAACTTTGGTTTGCAATCAAGTTTTTTATGTTTTTTTTTTTTACCTCTGTTTACATATTGCTTATTCCTGCCTAGCGTAAGTATACAAAGTGAAGAAAATACATGAAATTGTCTTCTGTACCTATCTATTTTGTGCTTTGTGTTTCTTGAAGACGCTCTAATCCTTTTCTCATGTTACAAAACAAAGTTGAGATATCAAAGAGCATCCGTCATCATTACAAACCAAAGTATATTTCAAAACAAAAGTCTTTGTGATTGATTTCCTACAGTCCCTTCTTCTTTTGTTTGTCTTTAATTTTGTTGGTTTGACATTATTTTGCAAGGTTTTCGGATTTTTCTTGTGAAACAAAGTCCACACTGATGGATGGTTTTTAATTTAAAATATCACTGAAATATAATATGAATTATGTTCTCTCTCTCGTTCTTTATCACTTTAACATAATAGAAGAAAACATTTGAAAATATTAAAAAAAACTAGCTTTTGTCCGCGATTTCACCCGCCTACATAAAATATAGCCTATGTCCCTCAGAAATAAAGCAGCTTTCTATTGGTGAAAAAAATTTTGCAATCGGACCAGTAGGTACTTTCAAAGATTAGGTAAATCCTACAAAAAAAAAACTTTACCTCTTTATAATGTTAGTGTAGATAACGTAGATTGATATAAACCAGTGCTTGACTGCGATCCCACCTGGGCCTCAAATCTGCTATTACAATAGTGTCAGAATGGTCTATCATTGACTTCATAATTGTTGATTTTGACAAGTTTTGGTAATCTACTAATATAATGGCGTCATAATGACTTTCCAATGGTCAACCACTGACACTTCATTGAAAGAAGTGGCTTAAAATGGTAATCTCGTACATAATGACAAATGAATATCTGACAAATGAATATTTGAATTTGCAAAACTTTTGACAGTTGTTTTGATCAGTGACCTACCATTAGAACGTTATTGTGCAGTTATTGGTTTTAATAAGCTCGATATTGTCATTCTACCACCACTCTATTACGAGACCATTGACCGATCAATGATCGATCATTATGATTTAGTAGATTACGAACTTTTAGCAAAATGACAATGGGATCGTGTTGAAATGACGAGTTTATAGAAATAGCAGACTTGGGCCCCTGGTGGTAAGTAGTAATGCAATCGTTGATGTTGATATTACACTAGTTCCTGTTCCTTCTTTGCCTTTGTTCCAAGGCCCCGAGGTTCATTTCCTTTCAAAGCGTGGCGTGAAAGCATAACAGACAGAGTTTCTCTCAGAGTTGTTTATTTGTTAGTATAGATTAATAATAGATTACGTGTAAAAGTAGCAAAATGCAGCTGTTGTTGCTGACTGTACCTATACAACGCATGTATAGGTACAGTCAGCAACAACAGAAGGTAATAAAACCCAGGGACATTTTCGACCCTTCGACAGGATATTGAACGCTGAACCCTTGACGAAACACAGACGGCGGTTCAATTTTGTCAGAATAGTTTACCCCCTAGTTAAGGGTAGTTATCGAATTGTATTATTTTGTCTATGAATGTGGACGGCTTCGATAGGAGGGTGGAATTGAAGGAACGTTTGATAGACATGCACTGTGTGATAGATGATATAGTTAGATAAGAGGTGGCTCTTTTTGGTGGATTTTTAAATTATATCTCCTACTCGGGGTGGATCAATAGGGGAGACGTTTAGTAAATATAAATTCACCTGTGTTCCTTCAGTGGCCATTTACGCTTCTGGTCCACGATGACTCGAACTTTCGAACAAAACTACTAAGGTGGCTGAAATTCTCACACTAATATAAAGGTGATTGTAAGCGTTTGTTTGTTGCTTCTTTACGCTTGAACAGCTGAATAAATTTGGATGCATACGGATAAACCATGTCCTGAAATAGTACATAGGATACTTTCTATCAGAGTTGTGGTGGCAACGACTTACGAGTTTGTCACTGCTGCTCTCAAAACGGTGAAGGAAAACATTTGAATCTGTCATCAAGTTGAATCCGATGGATGCGAGACGCACAGGATCGGTCGTTGTAGCGATGATTGGGGAGTCTATGCCCAACAGTGGACATCTTTCGGATGAAATGATGATGATGTTCTCTTGGGATGCTTATTTACTTGCAAACAGGCGAAGCCACTGGCGGTAAACAATGATACGGTATATTTTATTCACACCACCATCATCAAGCTTGTTTGACCTTTCAAAGTAAGAAGGACTTAACATAGATGGATTACAAGGCACATAGCTGACATTTTTCTTTTGGATAAAGCCGGGGTTACGTCTATAAATCCGACAGTCAGTCTTAGCAAGACCACAGATCCCCGAGTAATTGGGTTTCATAGGTCAAATACCAACGGTATGATGCAAAATCTATACGAGCTTAGTGTCATTGGAATCTGGCTTCGACAATGTATTTGGAAAAAGAAAAATCAACAATCGTATAAACTAAAGATACACTATGAAAAAGAAAGTTTATAATCAGTGTGAGGCCAAAGTATGCGCCTATCCAGTATATGAAATGCCTTGTTGTCGATTTTTTTATTTTGAAAATATTTAAATAAGTGGCTCTGGGTGAAGTGAGTGGGAGTGTCAGATTATTACTGACTAAAACCCTCCTGTTACTTTAGTTTTTTTTTTAATTTTATTTTAAAATCGCCGAGTACAGATCACGTTTAATGTTGTTATCTAAAAAACCTTTGATAAATGATATTTCTTTTTAAATAGGTTTTAAAAAACATTTTTATACGTAATATTTTTTTTTAACGTTAGTTTAAAAATTAGATGAGGCCGGTTTACTGCCAGCTTTAATAAATTAGTGAGTAAAATAAATAGATTTAGTAAATATTTTTTTAAGTTGCCGTCTACGTTCCAGGGTTGCAGTGATTCTTTTGAACAATAACTTAGCATGAGTTGTAAATTTAGTATGCCGAATAAACGTGCATTTGAAGTAATTTAAGTAGCCTTACATATTCTGACGGAACTTTCAAACAACATACGAGTTAACTTCGCCACCAATTTTTTTTTCTGTAATATATATTCCTCCCTCAAAAAAAACATACCACAAACCACAAACCTTATGCGACTATAAATAAGTGTATCCACCCTCTACACACTTAAACACAACTATAAAAACTAAAAAAGGCGTAGAAACTTTGATCAACGACCGTCCAGTGACAACGCCAACACTAGCTTTAAATAAAAGTCCCTTTTTTCCCATCAATCACGAACCACCCCTTATCGTGACGTCCGATATGACGTAGGCGATATCGTCTAGGAGGCACTTACAGAGATATGACGTAGCCCAGTGGCCCTCAACCTTTTTTCTGTCCCGGGGTTGAAATCTAAGTTTGCTCGCAGAACAGATAGTTGACGGGACTAAAATGTACAAGTGCAAGGGGCAAGGGGGCAAGGGGGGGGGGGTGAGTAGCAACTACGTACTGTAAGATGTTGGAAGATCTTTTGGCTGAAATGATGATGATATTATTTTAGCCAAACCAACGTAAAATTGAAAAAAAAAAAATACAAATTCAAAACTTAAAGCACTAATATGTACTTTAAAATAACTAGCATTGTTTCTTCGGAATAAAACTCAAAATCAGTTTTCGTTAAATTTTTCACCTTTCGTGGACCATATTACTTTTAGGTCTTGCGGAAATGTCGATAGCAACATCCATTTGTCAAGCAATTTCCACACAATGGATCCATTACGATGTTATGACAACGTAGAGATACGATCAGAAACTTTTGTGACAACCACCAGTGGTTCGTCAACCGTAGGTTGACAACCACTGACATAGGCGATATCGCCTAGGAGGCACTTACAATGACATTTACGACCCCTAGTGGCGATATCGATTGCTTATATAGAGCTCTTATGGGTCTATTTGGGTAATAGCCGCTCGAGGTGGTCACGAATGGAATTATTTGAGGTGTCGGTGTTTATGAACTTGAGGTTGAAGACACAGCTATATTTTTTTGTTTGTCGAAAGTCTAAGTGATGGAGAAGAACCTGGACTGGCAGAATTGTTTAGGGGCATAGGCATCGATCTACAACAATAGAACAAATATTATTATTATTATTATATAAAAAAAGTATAATAATGAACACATTATTATACTATTTTTCTTTAATATTTGTTTGACATTTACAATACAAATATTAACATAAATTCACGCCATTTTGTATTTAGTCTATTTTATTGTCTTTTATCTATTTCTTCATTTTGTTTTTAAATCCCTGGGACGCCAGAAGCAATGACCAATAAAATTACCGTTTTTACGTAAATTACAAAAAATAAATAAAATTTTTTTTTTTCTGCGATGGGTGTGAGACGTACAGGATCGTTCGTTATGGCCACACTAGAGACAGGCCTATTTCCAACAGTGGACGTCTTTCGGCTGAAGTGATGATGATGATAGGATTGCTTTTTTGGATATACCTATATGATTAGGACTGTTCATATAGGTATATACTTTTTTTCTCTAAGAACCCCTTCTTAGAGAAAAAATGAATATACCTATAGCACAGAATCAGCTCTTAATAAACCATTTATCAAAAGCACTCACATTGACATTTATGACCCCTGCTGGCGTAATCGATTTCTGTTTGTCGTGCAAATAAATGAATGTAACCTATATCGTGTTTGTATAGCTCTTGTATTTGGGCTATTCGTTTGATGCCATCAACGTTTGTTGATTTTTGTCTTATTTTAGTAAAAAAGTGATATATAAACACACTTTAAGGGTCGCTACTCACGGCCACCGGCCACAACTACAAAACGCCGCCACCGGCATATTTCCTGTAGGTTTCATACCTTTTATATGGATTCGCCGCACACGGTTGACACCGGTGGCCGCCACACGCTACAAATCACTGCTACTCGCTTCTTGTGGCCCATACCGGCTGCTGCATACTATTCGTGCATTTAAACCTTCTTTGACAGAGCCCATTATGATACTGCGTGCATGGGTTAAGAAAAGCTGCAGCCACTGGCAAGTGACTTGTGGCCACTTCTAGCTTCTCGTGGCGGCGTTTGTAGTTGTCACATGTGGCCCATGTACGGCGATACTAAAACTTTCTTTAATATACTCATGAGAGGAAGTTCGTTGGTTGTGCAATCTGGTGGATTTACGCCAAGAGTTTGGTGAATTTCGCAACGCAGCGGCGGTAACTAGGTCATCAGTCGATGCGTCTAATGTAAGCATGCGTCATGGAGCTAGCCTCGATTTATTGTCGCAAAACTCCGTGTCAGCAGTTTCGTCGCCAGTACGTCCGTCGTTTGCTGAGATTGCAGAGTGCTCACCCCGGGCGCCCCGCAACTCCGTGCCGATCACCGTGGCTCCTCCATGTGCCGCCGCCCGACCCCTTCGCCCCGCCCCGCTGCCTGTACACGTAGCTCCAGTGAATCCGCATCATCGGGATTTCACTAGCGTCACCGCGAGCGCCTCTGCCGCTTTTATATCGAAGCCTTTGCCTGATAAGGCAATGTATAAGGCTGGTAACGAAGATGGCTTTGTTACGGTGCAAAAGAAGAAGCGCCGAAAGCAAGCCAACCGGAACCTCTGCGGCAAAGCACCAGTTCCTCCTAGTGCGAGTGTGCGTGCCGCTCAGCCGAACACGCCGGTGTATATCTCCCGCCTGCATTACACCACAAAGGTGGAGGACATCGTCGAGTATGTGCGTCAAAAGTTGAAGTAC
The DNA here is from genome assembly GCA_949319445.1 of Mythimna lalbum. Classification (NCBI taxonomy): domain Eukaryota; kingdom Metazoa; phylum Arthropoda; class Insecta; order Lepidoptera; family Noctuidae; genus Mythimna; species Mythimna lalbum. The sequence goes on along the minus strand of OX439371.1, from coordinate 10,088,171 downwards.
ACACTGAGGGTGCAGTTGCTGGAGTCGCACCGTAACGTCAACTTCAAGGCGTTTGTGGTGCGAGTCCCGAATACTTTTCTGCCCCTCGTGTTGAAGGAAGACTTTTGGCCGCAGGGCGTGGTGTTCCGTCGCTTCCGCGGACAGGTGCCACAGAACAGCACGAAGTGAACTGAGTGCAATGTGAAGTGTTACTAACATAGATTTAAGTCTTATTTACTAACGACAACTTGTACTTATTCTATATGTATGTTAGTCTGTAAGGTATATATCTATGGGCCAAGATGCCTGATAATAAATGATTTATTATTATTATTATTATTATTTTTTTTTTTTTTTCCGGACGCTAACCCAGTTTTCGGGCGGGACAACAGGCAGGCTGTTGAGACCGCAAGGGTCTAGCTTTCTGTCTGTTTGTTTACGAGTAGCTGTGTTTTTCCTGTTCTTCAAAATACACAGCAGTAAAGCGAGCATTACACTAGACCGACGCACACGTGGACCACGTTTTATTTGTACGTAGCGGTGCGTTGCGTAGCGTCGTGTGGCGTGGATCGAATGTAGCTCTGCAAGTCTAGTTTCCATGACGATGATGATGCCATCCAGCCGATTTCAGCCACAGCGACCGCATTCCTTGACTCTCCAACTTGCAAATCCAATTTTGGCTGAAAAATTCCGAGCACAGTGCGGACATGTCAAAACACCATCAACGATATGATAAATTAGTTCAATTTCCATATATTTTATATGGTATAGAGACCGATGCTCAACAGATTGGCGTACGCGACCGACGTATGCACAGCGTACCTTAAAAATCCAAAAATATTGAAACAGAATATAAATATAACCAAATCATCCAACCAAAAAAAAAAAATATCGACACAACCCAAGCAGTCGGTAATCTAAGCAAACACGTCTATTGATTCACAAATCACTAAGGGAACCCTCTTGCACACAGAGGGTGGCACCCCTGACTAGGGGTGTGTTATAATTGCTCGCGTGCATTCTGTGCTCTGCAAGCAAATAGGGTTGCTGACTTTTTGTATTAATTTGAGATTTTTTTTTTTTGACGGAAGTTTTTGAATTCTTTGGATGCAATCAATGCACGTGTCTTTGTGAGAGGTCTCTATTGAGGTGTGAGTTTCTTAGGTACTTGTTTTTGAAGTGTTGAAGACACAGAATCTGTACTCTGCAGGCGTATAGGGTTGCTGACTAATTTATTTATTTAAACTTCATGTATGGTAGTGGTACATGGATGGACTTAATGTACCAAGGCATTCTCTATCAATCAATGTTTGGGTTCAAAAAGATAATTCTGTGATAGGTGTACACAATAAATAAATAATGTCTGACTAGCCTGTTGGTTTAGTTAGTGGCCCTGACTGCTATGCCGGAGGTCGTGGGTTCGATTCCCACCCAGGACAAATGTTTATGTGATGAGCATTATCATTTGTTTTGTGTCTGGGTATAATTTATCAATAATATGTATGTATCTAGAAATATATAAGTATGTTTATCAGTTGTCTAGTACCCATAACTATGACCATGACTATACGGCGTTATGTGACAGTTGTGGAATATTATTATTATATTATATTAATGTATACTACTAATGAAGTAGGTATGCTTAAAAGTAGTCCGTGAAATTCAAATTTTCATATATTTTGTTGCATTTTGCTGGTCAGACTCAAGTTTTATGTTGATTAAGATTTGCAGGTGTAATACGTATTTATAATATACTGATTCATCATCCATCATCATATATTCATTAAAATCGTCAAAGCAACCCTCTCAAAATGTCTTAAACAAATTAAAGATATTTTTTGTTTCGTGTTTCTGTGCGTGTTTTGGATGCGTTGCCACAATTTCATGAAATGGGCGGTCATATAATGAAGTGATCAATTCCAAGATCTGGCCACGGTCACGACATATACTACACATTTATTTACCTTAACTTTTGCACTCAAACGGCTAAACGGATTTGCATGAAATTTGACACACGGGTAGTAAATGTCCTAGAAAACTTTATCCCGGAATACGTTCCCTTGAAATAAATTTCTAATTTTATGCGTGTGAATTTTCTTGCTTTAACTAGTAAATTATAAGATGAACTCACAAAATGATTATTCATAGACTTTCACACAAGACTGATCAAAGTAATTTTGAAGTCTATGACGCAAATTGCTTTTCATCTAAACTTAATTACTAAATGTATCTCATTAAATAGTTTGGAGTTTCAAATTAAACTAAGTTTGAATATTTTAGTGTGAAATTCTTTGTGCAGTACAATTGTTTTGGTCGCAGCTTCTTAAATGCGTATTTTCACGTGTTTGTTACTAAAACGTTAGTAAGTATATTAGAATAATAATAATAATAATAATAATAATTATTATTATTATTTTGTATAATTTTACAAAATATATTATGACCGCACTATAATTACAGATCACACTATATATAACAACAGACCCGACATAACACTTGTTGATAAAGAAAACAAACATGCATATATAATTGATGTAGCAGTCCCAAACACTAATAACATACAAAAAACTATCACGGAAAAAATTAGGAAGTACACAGAATTACAAGAGGAAATCACCAGAGTATGGAAAATGAATAGAGTTACAATAGTCCCAATAATAATATCAACAACAGGTGTTATTCCAAAACAAATATTTAATAGTTTTAATGTTCTAAATCTATCAAAATACACATATCTAACACTACAAAAAGCGGCAATTTTGAACACGTGTCGTATAGTTAGAAAATTTTTACAACTGGACTTAGATAATAACTTAAATCCAGCACAAAGTCTTTTACCATCTTAAACTCAATCAACTCAATTATTAGGATCTCACCTTGGTTCACACCCGTGAGATTCCGATAGAACACCAGGTATTGGCCTGAGAAAAATTACCTAAAAAACCATAATAATAATAATAATAAAATAAATAATAATAATAATAAATCAGGTAGTACTGCGGAACCTAAAAATTATAGACCGATCACGTGTTTGCCGACGGTCTATAAAGTTCTTACATCCATACTGAGAAGCAAAATTAATAGTCATATTGACAAAAATTCGATCATGTCACCTTCTCAGAATGGATGCAGGAACGGGTCTCGCGGTACTAAGGAGCTGCTCCTCATTGATATGGCCATTAGCCAACAGGTTCGACGTTCCCGAAAGGATCTGTCGACATGTTGGATAGATTATAAGAAGGCCTATGACTCTGTTCCTCATACATGGCTCATGAGGGTGCTTGAACTGTATAAAATTGATACAATTCTACGCACCTTCCTGATGTCGTGTATGAGGCAATGGAGTACGGTCCTCCGCTATCCAGGATGTCGAAATATCCAGGGGAATAGCGAACCTGTTAGGATTGAGCGAGGTATATTCCAGGGTGATAGTTTGAGTCCACTTTGGTTTTGCCTAGCCTTGAATCCTCTAAGCACACTGCTGGAGAACTCAGGTCTAGGCTATAGGTTGAAGAGAGGTGGTCAGGTTATATCTCACCTCCTTTACATGGATGACTTGAAACTGTTTGCCCCCAACAATCTGCAACTGATGGAGCTACTGAAGGTAACTGAAACCTTCAGTAGTGCCATCAGGATGGAGTTTGGTGAGGACAAATGTGCAGTCATGCATGTAAAGCGAGGGGAGGTTGTGGAGTCCGTGGGCACTCAACTCACGGATTCCATAAACCTGAGGTCCCTCTCGTCAACCGAAACCTATAAGTATTTGGGTATGTCGGAAGCTCTAGGCATCAGTATCACTGACATGAAGCAATCGTTGAAGGAGCGTTTCTTTGGGCGCCTGAAGAAGGTATTCAATAGCCTTCTTTCAGGCGGAAACAAGGTGCGCGCCTTCAACGGTTGGGTCATGCCGGTACTGATGTACTCTTTCGGCATACTTAAATGGACTCAAACGGAACTTGACGCCCTGGATAGGCGGGTCCGTACATTGCTGACTGCATACCGAATGCATCACCCACGATCGTCGGTGATGAGACTGTATATCCCGCGGAAGTGTGGGGGTCGAGGCTTTTTAAATGCTAAGACCCTACACAACCGCGAGGTATGCAGTCTCAGGGAATATTTCCTAGCTGCCGACGTGGGTATGCATCGAGATGTAGTGGCAGTGGACAAGGGACTCATCCCGCTCGCCCTGGCTAACGAGAACTGGCGCAAACCTGTAGTGCTTGACACTAACGATCGCAGGGAAGTATGGCAGAGCAAAAAGCTTCACGGACGCTTTTTCCGGGCCCTTCATGGGCCCGATGTAGACCAATTGGCGTCCGTAGCCTGGCTGCGTTTCGGTGACCTCTTTGGGGAAACCGAAGGCTTTGTCTGTGCAATTATGGACGAAGTTATCATGACGAATAACTACCGGAGATTTATTGTGAAGGACGGCACGGTTGACATCTGTCGGGCATGTCACCGTCCGGGAGAATCAATTCGTCACATTATCTCTGGTTGTTCTCGTCTCGCTAACGGAGAATACTTGCATAGGCATAACCTAGTAGCCAGGATTATACATCAGCAACTTGCTCTGAAGTACTCTCTTGTAGAATCAGAAGTGCCATACTACAGGTATGAGCCCGACCCAGTTCTTGATAATGGCCATATCACTTTGTACTGGGACCGGTCCATCATCACTGACAGGACTATTTTAGCTAATAAGCCTGATATAGTGGTGGTGGACCGAAGTGAGAGGCGTGCAGTGATTGTTGATGTTTCCATTCCACATGACGAGAACTTCGTGAGAGCCGAGAAAGATAAACAAATTAAGTATATTGACTTGGCTCGCGAGGTTGTCGACATGTGGGATGTGGACACTGCGATCATTGTACCGATAGTCGTGTCGGGTAATGGCTTAATTGCCAAGAGCCTCGACCAACACCTTAGGAGGCTCTCGTTAGGCGGCTGGATCAAGGGCTTGATCCAGAAAGCGGTACTCCTGGACACGGCTCGTATAGTCAGGAGGTTCCTTTCTCTGGAGCCCTGACCGCCGGTAGCTTGGACCCTGTTCCCGATACCGGTGGGATACTGTTTTTTATATTTTTAAATGTTTTATTTTTATTTTTGAAATATTTAAAAATGTAATCAATATGTGTACAAAATAAATAAAGAGATAATAATAATAATAATAATATCTCTATATCACCTTACAAAAAGCTGCTATCCTGAATACATGTCGAATTGTTAGAAAGTTCATGCAAATAGACGAAAACGCATTAGGTACCCATCATAACATACCCTCAACGTAACACACCACACGCTGCATTTACTTGGTTTCGGCTCGTAAATGTAGTTAAAAACCAGCCAAAGAGCTGAGAATAAAAAACATTTTTCCAAAAATAATAATAATAATTTATTCAAATAACGTTTACAAAAAATTATAACAAATTATAAAACGTAAAAAGCACTATTTAATAGAAAAATCGTCAGATATTTAGTATACGTCGATGTCAGAAGATGTGATGTGCGTGCCCGGTTACCTGCTTACGTAAGGACCTAATGCCAGCATCAGCGGACGGCATTGCCGTGGCCGATTTCAGGGCTGGGCAAGGAATTTGACTGATTTTGCCATCGATACGCTAAGAAGAAGAAGAAGATGTGATGTAGCTTAGTAGTAGATTAGTTTTTTTTTTCAATTTTAAAATAATAAGTATATGTGAACTATAGTACAGTTGGGTTTCGTTATGAACGTTAAATTGATTGGGTCTAAAATTTAAACATTTTATCAAAGGATAAGTTTGAAAACTTTTTAAATTAAAAATCGAGAGTATTTAAATACTTTATACTCTAAAGTTCCTCTAAAGTTTTCGATAATTTAATAGATTTTTAAATCTTATTATATCAAGTCTATTGTGACAATTTTTAAACCAATTTGTTACAACAAAATATATTTTTTTTTGGTGTTCACGTGACCCTAACTAAACGCACAGTAAGACCTTTAAAATCCATTATAGCTATACAATAGCTATTAATATGAATGAAAATATAAAATTTTCTTTGTGTTTTGCACCCCTCTAAATAGGGGTGCAATTTCGCCAGTAGAAAGTCGATGACAAATCGATGATTTATGTCTTTTCTAAGCGTGATAAATAGATATAATAAAATAACTTTGTGTAAGGTCACGTGCTGTAGGATTTTAATATCCTAAGCATTGTTTTTTGTAGTGTTCGAGAAATACTCAACGTTGTGTTAAGCATTACGTTTAGTGGTGGCTAGTATAGCGTATAGTGCCAAAATATCACACGCTATTTGTTTATAGCGTATAGCGTTTGTTATATTGGCTCTGCCGTCGCGCTATAATATAACGACTCGCTCAACAAATCGCCAACAGCGGAGCCAAAACGAGATAGCAATATAACGTTTATTGAAAATGATAACGTCTCCGCGCTCAGTTGATTGTCGAGTTATATTATAACGTGTTAAAATGATAGCGTATAAAATAGTGCGCTATAATAAAAATATTCAGTAGTCTTTAGCGCATGTTGAGTTTATAGCGGATATTTTACATCACTAATAACATTGCGTTTTTAATTCATGAATCCCCAAGCGACCACCGCACCGGTGGCCGCGCATCTATTGTCTTACTATTGTGTCTCTAATTGACGGTATCTGAAGGGTTAAGTCGAGAGTGAATAGGTTACTTCTAGGCAAGCGTGCTCCATCGTCGACCACATCGTCGCTTACCAGCAGGTGAGCTAGTGTTTTTTTTGTTTCGGTGGGAAAATCATCTAATGACATCCCCCGCTCTTGGGGGGAGCGGGAGACAGTGTCAGACTTTTACTGACTAAAAACCCTAGTCCACGTTAGTTGCCTTTCGTACCGGGGACTGAGGTACCTTTCGGAGCTAAGCCCTGGCCCCAGTAAGGAGAGATGGTGGTCAAAAGCAAGCCTGTCAATAATAATAATAAAAAATCATTAAATGTTAAATTATTAATGCTCTTTCCATCATTTTATACCAGGAACTTAGACCATCCATCTTAAACAGTATCTAATAATATTTTCCAAGGATAAGCAACAGCCTTCGATCAATCAAAGCAGCCTTTTTCAGCCAAGTTGCGCCACAATACGTGGTTATCTGCTCTCCAGCCTGTACCAAAGTATACATAGAAATATATATATATTATTAGATCCTACTAATATTATAAATGCGAAAGTTTGTATGTATGGATGGATGTAATGATGTTTGTTACTCTTTCACTGAAACTTTGTACACGAGTAGACCATATCCCAGAATAACACATAGGATACTTTTTATCCTGGGATTATGTACGCGGGTGAAGCCGCGACCAAAAGCTAGTAAGTTATATATAAATAAATATACAACTTGTAACACAATAATCGCATATCTTGAAAGTAGTATGTTCAGAATTGGGTACTAAATACATCGAAGGACTGGAAAATTTCGCCTGCTGCGGTCTTCCCATCCAATTATAATTTAGAAGTATTCCAGGCTAGAGGGAATAAGCTCTCAGTAATCTAGTGTACCTCACCATCGACGATTGGGTCACTACTTTCCATCAGCTGGGATCGCAATCAAGCACAAGTATACTTCATTAAAAAAAAAAACAAAAACAAATTCAGTTATTATTAATTAAGGCTAAAGTTTTAATCTTAGACTAATTTTTTACTTATCTTGATTGCGTCTTTAGAGTGTCGGTGCCCATATCATTAATTAGAATAATTAAATTCTTAAAAAAACACTTTCGGTAGTGTTTTGAAAATTCCACCGTTTGAATTATGATTGTATTTAATTTTTTTTAATGGGGTGAATTATTTCAGTTACATGTGTACCTATAGTACGAATATAAACTCTATCTGTCATTCTAAAAAAATCCTATAAATTAGAAGCATAGTTTATATTGAAAATTTATGACTTGATAGTACCATATGTTGTCCTGTAGGCCAGTCTGTCACTCTATAAAACTGTTATCAATAAGTTTTTCTAACACTAATATAAAATTCACGTTTTAATGGGTGTTTATCATGCACGTTCTAACTGAATAACGTGATAACATCATGTCAGTGACATGGGCGTGTATGGACTTATATTTAATAAATGTTCTGTTATTATTAAAAATAAAGTAGAAAATCTAATGATTTTTAATTTTTATAAGCGTTTTTTAACCCTTCAGATACCGTCAATTAGAGACACAATAGTAAGACAATAGATGCGTGGCCACCGGTGGTCGCTTGGGGATTCATGAATTAAGGTTGTGTACCCGTAGAGTGAGATCTGATGATGGAACTGGAAGGTGGCTTTAGGAACCCGGTAGTTAAACGACACAACCCCATCTAGTTTGGACTCGTATGATTCGTCTTGACGAGTATTAATTATATATCGTACCTTTAGAATTATAGGGACCTAATTAAAAAAATAATGATCAATCTATATCAAAATCGATTAATTTATTTTCTCATAATACATGTAGACAACTAAATTAAGAAACAAATTCAACTATTATTTGTGTAAGTTGTATGAAATTTCATTGTAATAACCTTCATTTACAAAAAAAACTTACGTGTATAAAACTTTATTTAACGTTTCCCAAAAATTTACATTTTTGGAATAGGTCACTATTATTCTAATATAATTATAATTGTAATTGGAAGGCCTCCAACAAGGTGGACCGACGACCTGGTCAGGGTCGCGGGAATCCGATGGATGCGTGACGCACAGGACCGGTCGTTGTGGCGACGCTTGGGGGAGGCCTATGTCCAGCAGTGGCCGTCTTTCGGCTGATATGATGATGATGAATTCTAAGGGTGCGATATGTAAGTAGTATAACTTGCTATAAAAGCTTGCTATGAAAAATATATTTTCATTAAAAACTTGTTTAACCCTAAGGTTGACTGGTAGAGAATGCTTTGTTGCATTATATACTACTACTGTACATGAAGTTTAAATAAATAAATACGAAAGAGAACCCTGGGGCCCTGGAATGCAGGCAAAAAAGGAACAGGAGTGGGTTTCAGTCAGTAAAAGTCTCTTCCGTAATATTAATATAGGATAGTATATAGCATAGCATAGTCGGCCTTATAATGCTCCCACTGTTGGGACTCAAGCCTCATCTCTAGGAGAGGGACTGGGTCGTAATCCACCACGCGGGTCCAGTGCGGGTCAGTGGAGGTCTAATGCCTTCGAAATTTTTGGTTCTAGGACACGTTTCCTCACGATTGTTTTCCTTTACCGTTTTGAGAGCAATGGTGATGAAATAAATTACACAAAGTTATGCGCCTTGAACCTGGTTGGGTTTGAACCCGTGAACTACAACTCGTAAGTCGGGGCGTTAGCACTCGGTTGTGTAATATATATATATATATATATATATATCAATATAGTCATTAGTTGATTTCCCACTTAAAAAAAATTGCATTTTCTTGCATTATTATTTTGTACACTTCAAAGAAGTCGGACCCTCCCTCTATTTTACATAGTAATTAAAATATTCACGCCATGCATTTTGGTGGTTAAAATAATTGGTTGTCGTTTTCAAAACCCCCCTTTTTACAGCTCGTTCAAATTGGTATGAGAAACCATTCGGCTGTTAATTTTGTGGGGTAGGCAGCATTTCAAGTTGAAATACTTGAAATATTGAGTGTCAGCCAGTGGCTTGGAGTCTGATTGAAGAGGGAAGGAGGGAGTGTAATTACTGTGGTTAAGATTTTAGGGAGATATTTTGTGTTTCTTAATTCACGTGGAAAGAAAGTTATGGGGAAAGGGTGCAATATTTTTAATCTTGCTTTTGAGGTACTATTGAATACAAATGTTCAAATGGGGGTGGTTAAAAGAGCTCTGCGTATAAATCGTTTGGGGGATATAGTCGTGATAATTATTATGTTTACAAAATGTTGATTTTTCTTTCAGTAAAGGGCATTGCGTACAAGTGTCCCCACCCACCAACAGATTTGAAACAGGTGTCATTCGAAGCGTCTAGATTAATAGAGTTTTTTTTTTAATGTAGTCACAAAAAGTATGTATTTTAGGTTTTAGTGTTAGACCTAAACTCATAACATAGTATTGTCATACATTTTTAAATGCGGTTTGGCGAGCCCTGTACGATTCTAAAAAAATATTTGACAAGGGGCATTGTGTAAAACTGTCTCCAAAAATGACACCTATGCCAGCTGTTTTACTAATGTCATTGGAAGTATCTAGTTCAATAGAGTTTTTTTTTTTTTATTATGGCAACAAACCTCAAAAAGTATGGTGTTCAGGTTTTTTAAAACATTATATTTTAACCTAACCTAAGTTGTACGTACCTAATATCCTTTGTGTGGTCCATGAGATTACGGTGACACATTAATTTTATTGCACCAGAATAAATGTTTAATCATATGAAAGTAAACACATTGATTTCTACAAATTTATTTTTTATCAAATTAACACCCCACATATTTTAACAACAAAATCAGCTGTTTTGTTTTTTTGTGGCTAGAAATGAACCAACTGACATGCATCCTAGATCTGTTGGAGGGTGGCCACACAACATCGGCAAACGGCATCCTCATTTACCGACATACGCACGTCTTACAATCTTTTAGTCTGCGTAAATCCACAATCTTATAAGCAATGACCAACTGTAATTCACACCTTGCACCGGACGGAACAGTTGCCTACGTCAGCCTCTCTGCTACTCTGTCACCATTAGGTTATGTTACAAATCACACTATTTTTTTTCTGCTAGGTATTTAAAGAAGTGTTACTTCTGGTGAAGTCGTAAGGAACACGCAACCATTTGCATTCTGATTTTTTTTTTCACAAGCGAGCTTAGAGACACAAAGGAGCCTGCCTATATTTGACATGTGTCTGCAAATTATACAAATTAAATGTAATTCTCCACTATAAACTATAGCCTACCTTTACACAGGGTACTTACAGTACACGAGTAAGCAATATGGATTTAAAGTCAAGGAAAATAATTCCTTAGCAAATCAATTCACCGTCTTTCCAATTCCATACATCATGTATCTCAAGTTTAATTCTTTTTATTGAATTTACTGACTAAGTTGATAAGTAGTTATTGTAATTTGCTAAGTTAATGTTTTCCTGGCCTTTTTATCAGATTTCTTTACGATTTAAGCAGTCAGAGTAATAGGATTACTTTATTTTTCTTGTAGTAATGGCCAATTACTGCTAGATAAAAGCAAGACATATTGCAAGATGATCTTGCTCTTTGCTGAAACAAAAACATTGAGATGCCGAGAATTTTGTATCTAAAAAAGTGCTAGAATTTTATAATACCTATTGATTTCTTACGGAAAATAACATCGTTAATTTCAATATATCAAAATATTATTGATTTATGGTTAGCATTAAAGAAATACCCAGGACGTTATTTCACATAAGAAACCAATAAATATTCTTTCCTTCCAGCACCTAAAACTTTTGTGTACAATTACAACCATTGACCTTTATTGCACATAACCCATATTCATACTTCTGCTCAGCATGGTAGCTGGCTATCAACCGAAGTCAGTCAAAGCAGCACGACAGGCTTATACGGCCGTCGTAGAGAGACAATAGACGCGCTAGGACAACTGCAGCTGCCGTGCGACGCAGTCGTATGGCTCCTGCCGGAGAGTACGGAATGCTTCCGGTACCTAAAGTCACTGCACCAATCCACGCTACATTCCCAAGTATGTACAACTTTTGGGGGATGGAGCAAAACTGCTCAATATCCTTTCTAATTTGATTTATTTGGAGATGTCGCAAGCTAGATTCATCGTTACTTCCAAATTGGTTTCTGGATCGATGTGGCGTCCAAAATTGGCTTTCGCGAAAATACAGGTCATTGGCCCTTGTGTGGGTGTTGAATATTGCGACTTAGTTATTTTGTTAGAAGGTAGGCAGCAGCGTTCTTCTATGCCCCAATGAACAATATTATTGTTGTCTTAATTTGTATTTAATTTAAGTGTTGTACTTCAATGTCCTATGTCAATTCTTTTATCCGCTGTGTCTTTTGATTTGCTTTCCCTTCAGCTGATCCTTGTATTTTCTTCTTTCTTTCATTTTGAATGAATGGAGTAAAATAAATGTCTTCTTAATTTGTAAACTTGCATACCTGTATTCCTTAGCTTTGATCCAAAAAACTGCACAAATGCCATAATTGATTAATGATTCTGTTGAAACTTATTCATATGTTTTACTTTTTTGTAGCCGTTAGCGGCCAAACACACAATTACATATGATCAAATTAATGAAAGTCAAAGAAGAAGGAGAATTTAAAAGTGGACAGAGTAATTAGATAATTATTTATAAAACTCTTCTGTAAGCTTTGTTTGCAGTTTTGCTTTACAAAGCTGAAATGTACAGAGTCAAGATTAGTGAAAGGCATACTTTGGCGAGATTATTCCATTCAACTTACTTCTTTCCAAGAACAGATCAAGCTTCCCAGGTTTATTTGGGCGTCTGTAAGAGAATTTGTGACCAGAGTGTGGTCTTTGGGACGCGTCTATGGTCTTTGCAAAATATGCACTCACAGAGCTGCATGTGCTAGTATTTGAAGGGGTAATTGTAGAGAATTAGTGACAAACGTGGTAAAAAAAGGTTTCATCATTGCCAAAGCCTGTAAGAATTTTCTCCTCGATGATATTTCTGTGCAGTGTCTGACTCAGGATCTGTTACACAACATCGATGAAGTTAAATCCCTAAGAAGCATGAATTGAGACACCGACTTTTAGCTGTGTGAGGTGCACTTGCTGTCAGCAATTTTACGTCACTTGTAGGAGAAAAATTTAAATGGTCTTTTATAAAGTAATTCGTTGCCTTAAATTTCCGAGAGATTGCTTTCGTTGAATGCTGCAGCTTTATCATCTTTAGGCGTTTAAAATCTCGATCATACACCCAAAAATTCAGTGTGATATTTGTTTAGTGTCCCAGTATATCTCATGAATCAGTTCTTCTATAATTGGAAATGAGTATTCCTCACTAGTCTTAGTAGAATCACTAAGAGGTTCTGGAACAGTGTCTTCATAAACTTTTAAAATTACTTCAGCAAAATCTTGAGCTTGTGTATTTCTGCCGATCTTGCATATTGATAGTCAAGTGCCGACTATGAGCTCGTCACCATCAAGATGGCCTTTTCAACGAAGCATTCTTGTGTCAGCAGTAATTCGTCTCGTCAACACAGGTAGAGTTTGTCGGAAATCATCGCCGCAATTTTTTCCCTGTAGATGTCCTGCTAGGTTCTATTTATAGCCTCTACTGCTTTTCCTTTCCATACAATAAAATAGCAATTTATCTATCTGTCTGCCAGAGTCTGGTTTCCACACTTAATTTTATGTAGATCAATGTACATGGGCCATGGCGGTCATCCTTTTGTGGATTTATTCCATCCAGCTCACCTCTTCCTTAAAAACAGATTAGACCTCAAAGGTTTTTAAGGCGTCTGTGAGGGAATTTGGAGGGTTCGTATTCGTGTATTAGTGATACTTGTGTAGTTAAGGACCACATGCGCAAACTTTGAGCATGCTTTTGTCACAACAGTGCAATAACTTCTGACGTTTTATAAGTCCCCATGTAGGCCTAAGTGATATCAAAATCTTTTGAATTGAACAAGCGTTTTGTAGCTGTCTAAATCGATGGGAATCTTAAACCTGGTGTGCACTGTTTAGAACCCAAGGAATAGTGAGGTGGCGATTCTGGAAGATGCTGCCATGATAAAAACTATCCTTTAATTCCTGATCCCTGCAGGGGTGCCAGTGGTAATAAATATGCTTTAATAATACAGACTTTTATCTCATCAAAAAATCTTTGTCCACCTTTTCCTCATCTTACCCAATGTTGTGGCAATAAATATAATAAGATACCATTTCAAGGAGCGATAATCATAATAAAACAGTTTCTAGGTGCCTATGACGTCATGTCGCCCAGGGGATGTATTTTATTTGCGCGGCCTTGTCTGTGTTATGTTCTCATAAATATTATTAGGCATGACGATAAATATGTTTGCTTTATAAGGACCTATATCAAGAATATATAATATATTGAAAAAAAAGAACGTTGCACCACATTAGGAATAACTTTTGTATCGTGGGTATGTTCACAAATATGTAAACTAACATGATCATTTTAAATATTTTTCTATATTTTTTTTGTCCCATGCTGGGCGCCAAAACTTTGCATAATAGGCATGTTGGGCGCCAAAATTTTACATAGTAAAAACTCCACATGATTAGGTTAATATACTTCAATAATCAACTTACCTAACTATTCATATTTCATCTAGGTTACTTTGGATGGATTAAAGCACTATATTTTGTATCTATTTTAAAGATGTCTACTTTGTACTTAATTTTTTTTTTATTGATAGGCTCCCGTTTGACCACCATCTCACCTGATGGTAAGCGATGATGTGGCCGACGATGGAGCAATTAATTAATTTACTTGTCAGAAGTTTATTTAGGCTAAACAAATATTCACTTTTTTATGTCTCTTAGCGATAAACAATCTTGTGCTAAAGGACCTAATTTATTAAATGATATAATAATCAATAGCAAAAAATAATAATCTTAGAGGAGCTTAACGCCACGAAGTATTTGCAAAAAGCAATCATGATCATCATTAATTCATGAATCCCCAAGCGACCACCGGTGGCCGCGCATCTATTGTCTTACTATTGTGTCTCTAATTGACGGTATCTGAAGGGTTAAAGGAAAATGTCTTATTTGATTATAATACAAATCTAATAATTATACTTTTTTTCAAAGTGAGAAAACATCAAATGACTGAACTAAATGTCACTCACTCCCTTTTGCTTCAGACTTTTACTGACTAAAACCCAGCCATATCCCATCAGTCGTCGTTTGTATTCCACCTTTCCGAAATATCCCACAGACCAAATCTTAGATCTATTTGGACTAAGCAATAGCCTCATATTTTTAAGCCACGAGTTATTCAACTTCGAGCTACTCGTAAAATGTAGTTAAACCATGTCATACCACTGTTGCCACCCCAACCCATGGATTTCTCGGAAAGCTTAAACGATTTATAATGTCATTCGCTTCGGGGAATCCCTGTGAATAACTTGAAACGTTTAAAAAATGCGATATCTGAAATAAAAACAACATTCCAACATTAGATACTGATATTATCCACTTATATTAGATATGATTAAATAGGAGAGCTGGAGGGCGTGTCAGACTTTTACCGAGTAAAACCCACTACTTTGTTCCTTCTTTACGTTGCATTTCGGGGCCCCGGGTTTCCCTTTCAGAAGCGAAGAACCTATTACCTCAGTAGCCGGCCCTACTGATCTCCTATGGTTTTGCTGACATCTCTTTGAGATACACGTGAAACAGTATGCCCTCTTAACGAGTCGAGCTCGGTCCGAACAGTTACCGAGCTACCCGTTCTTCGCCGTCTACACCCCCTTCGACGCGGTCCTTTTTAAATAGCTTAGTATTCAATTATTATCGGGTTCATACTCAGCCAGGCGCATTACTTTGTGTAATTAATTGCGTCACCATTGTTCTCAAAACGGTGAACGAAAACATCGTGAGGAAACCAAAAACTTGAAGACATGCGTGGTGGGTTACGGCCAATTCCCTCTCCTAGAGAGGAGGCCTGAGTCCCAGCAGTGGGAACATTAAAAAGGCTGATGATGATGATGATGATTCAATTATAAAAAATAGGATAGAAATAATAAAGAAGTTATTGGTCTACTGAAATATTCAAGCAACTCCGATAAAGTCTGAAATGGAGGACGATTAACAATTCAGAGCCTCCTGTTTCACGTCTGAAGACAAATCAATACAAGTCTAGATTTATCCCAGACGGATTTAGATACCGCCTGTCGGCGTTCAATTGAATCCTGTCGATTTTCCTTCCGTTGGATTTCCTGCGCGATTTATTTTTAAAACGGATATTTTTCATTCTGCTTTTCAATTGGTTTTTATTTTGGGAATAAATCACTTGATGTTTTGTCGGGCTTATAATATTATAATATCTTGGGTAAGGTTTGATTTTAAGACGTAACAACATGGTAACTTATAGACAAAGATTCCAGAACGAAATAACATAAGTAATTTATTTTCACAAGGATGAAACCTTAGGTTCTCTGTAGAATCTCATGTGCTTTGAATACCTGTGAGCTTCTATATTTTAATTATGTTTTATTTTTATTACTCACATAATAGAAGCAACAAGAAATATGTAACCAAACATTATATTAACACATAATGTGATTTAAAAGAGTGTCCATGGAGTTTCTTGCACGTTCTTCTCCATAGAGATCTACGCTTTGGAACGTGCAATTTAGCTGCACTTTTCCTGGACTGACCGACATTTGACTATTCAAAAGTGCTTGCAAATGGTCTATTTGAAATAAATGCTTTGATTTGATATAAATTACTGGCGTTGTTTTGTTCTTTAACACTAACGAAAAATAATGCATTAAATTGACTCCTCGTCTCTTTTTTACCCTATATTTAAAATATTAAAAACTAAAACAATTTTTTATTTTTTTTTGTCTCTTCACTTTTTTTTAGACTTCATAAGTCCACTAAAAATTTAAGAAGACCTTCAACACTTTTGTTCGGTCTTATAAGTCGTCTGGTTAGGTAAGAATTACAGTTTGGCTTTATACTTTTGACCTCTATCTAGCCCCGGATCGATCCAGGCTTACACCAGACGCTTTTAGACAAGGCCGTCGCTGTACAGGCTGACCTTTACCGTAGTTTATAACACCAGTTAAAATCCTATATACCTTCTTCAGGTTATGTAAGATAAGTTTATACGTTGCTTAGCTACTGGTGTCCTTTGCTCACTGGCTGTGAGTAAAGTTTTCTATATTTAGTTTTGTTTTCTTTTGTTCTGTGTTACGTAGCGACATCTGTGACGGAACATAGGAACTAAAATTTAAAATTCTGCATCGCAGTATTACAGTTCTCGGCGTGATTAGGACATATATATCAGCCCATAATCAACTATGCGTCATTTGCCCTGCCTAGATAAAATACCCATTTGGTCAGAGGATCCTCTCTTTTCAACCGCTACACAGTTGGATATCGAAATAGCATATTGCCTATGTTCGGTTCTCGCTAACTTCTTATCCAACTTAAAATAATTGGTACTAAAGACGAAAAACCTTACCAAACGTATATCTACTATCGGATTTATAAAATTAGTGTCGACAATCCTATTAACGTTTATTCCATATCCTATCACGAAAATCGCTTACATATACTAGTATATACGATGTTTTTTGTCTTTATCATAATGCGACAAGAGACAAAAAACTTTGAAGGAATTTTTAGACTCCGCTGTCTAGAAGTACTCCGGTTTTCAAAGGCGATCGATTCCTCTCTAGGTAATAACAATATCATGGATAACCTTCTTTTTTTGCAACTCTCAAAAGATAGCTTGTAAAAAATTGTGTAAATAACAGTAAGTTAGAAATTATCTCAAGATATCCATCCATCAATATAACATTATTTTTATTGCAAAATGTAAAACTTAAAGTGATTTACGAGGACTGCTATTCTTATTATTTATTGCTCACAAAAACATCATCATCATCTTCCTGCTCCTGTACCGTATTATTTGGAGTCAGCGCAACACGTTTTTTTTTCTTCAATTTTGTCCTATCAATTACGACCAAACGTGTTACAGAAGATTTGGCTACTGTTTTTCCGGCCGCAAGCCTCACACTATCCTTCCTTGGGAATGCTTTTGCTGTTGATTTACCCACCACCATGCGAAATTCTACTCACAAAAACATATAAATACAAAAATACAAAGGGATGGTTAAGATTTTGGTAATCTTTCAGCAAACCTCTATGTGGAAGATAAATCTTGCTCTCAATTCACTGCTATTTGCATCTGTATGCTTTGATACCTACATCTACTTTTTCTCTAACCAGAATGATAATTTTATTATCATCCATCAGTATTACTTTTTCTTGCTGTTTTAGATCTTCTAACAAGTCAAAGAAAAAAGTTATAAGTTACACTTAGCAATGTAGATCGCATATTATTGTCATTAAAAAATGGTGTGCTTATTCTGTCATTACTTTCTTTTCCTTATATGTCAGCATTATCTTTACTATCAGCTTGTTCTAGTAACTAATCCTCATATTTGTCTTTATCCTTTTCATTACTTAAAAGCTTTTCTACCTTCAAATCCTTAACTCCCAATGAATACAGTTTCTCATATGACCAGAAGGGTCAGGAACCGTGAACATAAACCACTAGTCCCTCGAGAGATCTTTTTTGTACCTTCGATGGCTTTACCTTCAGGCTCGCGGGTAGTGAGTTTTTATGTATTCTGCTCAAAATAAATTGGATTGGAGGTATCGAATTTGGAATTCGGATCAGTTTTTTTAGGTCTTCCGAAGTTATATTGAGTTTTGAATTTATCGTTGACTTACTATCCTGATATGTATTGATCGATCCTATTGCTGAAGAACGATGGAGGGCAATTTATTCAAAGTTTGTAACATAGGCGTAAAATTTTGGTATGTCTGTTACTATAAAAACTTCAAATTATACGAAGATAATATATGTATAATTTCAAATGGTGTCTTCATGTAGTGACTTGACTTAACATTGAACCTTACTTCTTAAAGCCTTTTTTGTTTGCTGTTACATCATCCTGAAGAACTTCTTCCCCCTCTTTGTACTTTGTTCAACTGTGCCTTTTATATTTTCCAACTTTGTATTTATCTTGCTTCTTCAAAAAAAGGCCTGTTGTTTTTGCATTAACAGTTAGACAAAGCCTTTCTTGCTCAACTACATTTTGTGTAAGTCAAGCAACAGTGTAATTTATCTGTTTAACTTTAAAATCGTAATTTCCTTAGCAACTGTCCGACGTGACTTTCAACCATGCATGCTAAATTAAACCTTTTCTGTTTGTGTTTAAAGTTGTAATTTCTTTGTCACCAGGCGGACGCGAGTACCGCATTTCTGCGGGCTGCGCGCGCCGGTCAGATCGAGAAGATCATAAGCCTTCTGGAGCAAGGCGTCGACATCAACGTCAGCAATGCTGTGAGTATATATAAGTGTAGTTAAATGAAATGAAATGACATCTGTGTATGTGTTTTGACACTTTACTTGATTGGATGAGCTCGAGGAAAGTGAGAATAATAATTTCACCTAGTCTTAGTCATTTCCTCAATATGACTCCAACTTTCTCAGTGAAATTGACAAGTTAGGTATTAGCTTTTGCCCGCGGCTTCACTCGCGTTAAATTCGGGGTAACACGGTTCTCCTGGGAAGTGGGGGGTCAGAAAGAGACAAAAAGTAGCCTATGTCACTCTCCATCTCTTCAACTATCGCCACTTAAAAAATCACGTCAATTCGTCACTCTGTTTTGCCGTGAAACACGAACAAACAGACACACTCACTTTCTCATTTATAATCCATATCCATACTAAGGATATGGATTTAATGTAAGTTCGTTTTAAAAGTGTTTTTCCTTCGTCAAAATGAACCGTACTGAACCATAAGATAGGTACTGCTTACACTTAAAAACCGTGTTATTTTTCCGTCATCCTCGCCAGTATGTTTTGCATCGTCACTAGCCGACATGTAAAGAACCTCTAAAAAGATCATGAACCCGCTTATGTCCACGCATAAAACTTGTGTAATTCCAGCAGCATACCATCTACTTCTACGTTAGCGACGTCGTGTGACGTCATTTGACATAAGCATCACTCGAGACGTGGGCGCCATCGCCAGCGTCATTAGACGGCTCGTCGTATTTATATTTACTTTACAACGTGTAAAGGACAATGACGATAGGTCGTGCGATAGGTAGACTTTGTTCGTAAAGTAGCTAAAATGGAATTATCAAGACATAAGACATGCCGGTTATCTCACAATGTTTTACTACACCGCTTTGAGTGCAGTGATGGTGAAATATATTACACAAAAAAATGCGCCGCAGCTGGGTATGAACCATCTGTGTTCATAAGTAGAGGCTGTTACCATTGTTCCATTACTGTCTTCATTCGGAGCCAATACTACTGGATACAGTCATTGGTAATGTCTGTAACTCCTTATTTGCCATCAAATACTACAAACACAAATCGTGACACAATTGATATCTAATAGAAATCATTTGACTGTATTCTGTATCAAACACAAAATATTTTCAAAACTAGACATTGATTTTATAAATTCACAAAAACTTACGAAGCCAAAATAGCAGAAATAAGAAAAATTGCTTAAAAAAAAACTTATTTCTTGGCCATAGCCAATTTTCCTCTTTTTTATCTGAACATCATGACAGTATCTACTTTGTACACAATTCAAGGAAAAGTACAAGCAAAAATATTTGACCCGACGTCCCTGATTACTCTGTCTTATATTTCAAACCGCCTGGGTCTCGTCTGGGTGCTTTACTTTATGTAATGTTTTTTATTACCACAGTCAAGCCCTTTCGCAGGAGTTGGATAACAAGCTGTGTAACGAGATTTTTATATCATCATTATTATCATCGTCATCATTTCAGGAGAAAGACGTCCACTGTTGGACATAGGGCTCACCCCGGACCGGTCATTATGGAAGTGTCCTGGTCATTATGGAATTATGGGAATAAATCTTACGTATAAACGCGTATAACCTTTTTTTATGATCTCCGTTCCCTTTTCTAACACAATCGTTGATGGTGAGGCGCAATAGTTTATGAAGAGCCTTTTTAATACAGAAGTTACCTAAAATATAATCGGGCGGGAAGACTGCCGCAGGCAAATTTTTCCGCGAGGCGAAACGTTTAGTCCGGACAGTAGAGATGTCAACAACGTAAGCGTGGATATTTACCGTACGTCGTCGTATATTAAGTATGCATTTAGAAATATGGAGCGGGAGGGGGGCCAAAGAAAAGATGTATGGATTGTGTGAGAAGTGATATAAATGAAAAGGGAGTTAGTGATAGCGTGACGAGCGACAGGACAGGATGGAAGAAAAAAACGTGTTGCGCCGACCCCAAATAAAACGGGATAAGGGCAGGAAGATGATGATGATTTAGAAATATATACGAGTAGTATATTTATATTGTTTATCAGTTATCTAGTACTCGTACCACAAGTTCAACTTTTTTTTTATTTCAGTTTAGGACTAGATAGCTTAGTGTGATAGTTGTGAAATATTATTATTACAAAAATAAATTACTAGCTCTAGGTGGAGCCTCTGGCATGTTAGACTCTTACTGACTAAAACTCGCTCTAACAAGAAGACTAAAAATCTAAGGCCACGGTAACTTTTTTGGAGGTAAGCGGAACAGAGAGTAAAGTTCCACAAACCTCCGTTGAAAAGGGAGAATCCTCCGACCAGACAGGATGTTATAGTCTGGTGGGCGACTGCCCGATAGTTAATGTCGGGCTGTCGTATATGTTCAAATCGCGCGGAGAACTTTGATTGCGCGATGCAGGATTTCGTATTTTCTTCGCAGTTCTTATGTGGCGTCATAGATGTCGCTACACTCTTTCGGAAAATCCAAACACGATCCTTTAAGTAAGTAAATAAAGTAAAAATGTGTTAACTTTTTTACTTACATTTCCCAAGTAAATGATATGTAGACAAATAAACATTATTCAAACAAAGAAATTACATTTTTCTTTCCGATATGACCGCCTATAAAGACATAACTAATAATATGTATTTGTTAAGTGTATTAATTTGCGAAAAAAAACTCTACCTAGTCAACGCACTATTCTCCAAAAGAAAAACAACCCTAAAGTTTTACAAATAAAGTTTATTTTTACAAAACGTTGTTTTGCGCGTAATTTATGACCGTTTTCCGTACATTTGGGAAAGGCACGCGATTCTGTCACGAATACAGATATCATACTGTATACGCCGAATGAAATGTACTGTGCAAATGTGTGCGAAATTGTGTCAGTTAGGTGTATTTTTAACCGAATTTAACAAAAAAAAGGAGTTTCTCAATACGATTGACTACTTTTTGTGCCTTTTTATCAATATTCATTTATTTATTAAAAACAAAAAATTTCCTTTTTTTAATAAAAGATCTGTTGAAACGTCTCGTTGACACTTCAAGGGCTAGCTTTTACCTCAGACAAAGGATAAGCATACAGCGTGGCAATGCCGCCAGTCTTTTGGGCACAAAATCAGTTGACAGCGATGTAAAAGACTTTTGACGCCATATTTCAGTTTGATTAGGGATTTATGTAATTATAGTTAGTTAAATATTTTTATGCTTGCGAATGGCGAGCTCAAGTGTCAACTAGACTTTTATCTAGAGGCATTTACCTTGGACAGAGTATAAGTATACAGCGTGGCAATATCACCAGTTTTTTGAGCACATTACCAGTTGACAGCGATGTGGAAGAGATTTCTGACGCCATATTTTAGTAGTAATTAGCGTAGGGTACTTACTGTTATTATAGTTAACTATTTTCATGCTTGCGAACGGCGAGCAATGGGTAGCTTGCTGTCCGGCTGTCCGGTAACAGTCTACACCGAGCCCGAGTCATCGAACGGTGCGTATTGTTCGCGTGCGTAAGGGTTTACGCTTCGCCCAAGAGCGAAAGATGTCATTGGACAACTTTCTCAACTAAAAAAAAATCCATAATTAATACGACTTTTTCCAACCACTTAACTTACACATGGTTTACGTAGGTTTACCTTTTAGCTTTAGCAATTTATATTTCCATGATTACAACCTAAAATAACACCATAAAAACTCCTTTTCATTACTACATATGGAACAATGGCTCCCAACCTTTTTATGGTCTGGGTCCACTTTGGTTCCTTTGTATTGGTAGGAGTTGGAAGTTTAGAAGTATATTGAATTACAAATAGCCCACAAAACGCCGCGCTGCCACCGGCATATTTCCTACAGTTCTCATATATTTTATAAGGATTTGCCACATACAGTTGAAGCCGATGGCCGTTGGTGCGGGGTTACCGCACGATCTCCCGCGAAGCGGCGAGCCTTCTGGCTGGCCTACCACCGTGGGATCTGGAGGCAACAGTCCTTGCACACATGCACGATAAGCGCGTGGAGATGCAACGCCGGGGTGAAAGTCCAGTACCGCGACAGGTCGAGGTATGGCGGACAGAGCTCCGGCGGGATCTCATGGTGAAATGGCGTCAGCGACTATCGCAACCCAGTGCTGGGCATGCCACGATTATGGCGGTAAGTCCCCTCTTTGAGGCGTGGCTGGAAAGACCTCACGGCGTCCTTACCTTCCGCATGACGCAGGTCCTCACCGGACATGGCAAGTTTGGGAGGTTCCTGCATCGGATTCGAGCGGAAGAGACGCCCGGGTGCCGCCACTGTGCGGAACGCCCGGAGGACACGGTGGAGCACACAGTTGAGGTGTGCCCTGCTTGGGCGGAGCAACGCCGTGTCCTCGTGGGAGCGATCGGCGGCGGAGACCTCTCGCGCTGGGCCTTGGTTCAGGCCATGGCCGCCGGAGCGAGGAGGAGTGGCAGGCGGTCGCCTCCTTCTGCGAAGCAGTAATGCTAGCAAAGGAGGAGGCAGACCGCATCAGGCAACGGCGCCCCCGCCGCCGCCGCCGGGATTCCGATCCCGATTTCCGGCCACCGTAGACGCGGGCTCGCGGACGGCGAGCCATGGGTAGCTCGCTGTCCGATCGTCCGGTAACTGTCCGGACCGAGCCAAGGCGTCGACGGCGCGCACTGTTCCCGCGCGCCTCAAGGAGTTGTCAGCAACAGGAGGGGCCCATCTGGGTCGAATCCTACCGGGGTCGGGGTTATCCGAAAGGAAACTAGAGCCCCGGTATGAAGGCTAGAAGGAACGGCGCGGGGTTTTTAGTCAGTAAGACTCTGACACTGTCTCCCGCTCCACCCAAGAGCGGGTTTCGTCAATGATGATTTTCCCCGTCGAGAGAAAAAAAAAAAAAGCCGATGGCCGTCACACGCTACAAATAGCCCCTGGTTGCTAATTACGGCCAGCACTGGCCACTAAACGCCGTCACAAAAAGCCGTCACACGCCACTCGCGCATTTAAACCTTCTTCAACAGAGTCAGTCCATTATGATACTGCGCGTATGGTTTAAAAAAATAGCAGCCACCGGCCACAAGTGGCTGTCGCGCGCTTTAGCTTCCTGTGTGGCCGCTTCTGGCTTCTCAGTAATTATTTCATTATTCTATTAAATGAGCAATATTTTAGACATTGCGAACCACCAGTGGTCCGCGGTGCTTACCAATCCGCACTGGGCCCGCGTGGTGAATTACGGCCTATTCCCTCTCCTAGAGAGGTGGCCTGAGTCCCAACAGTGGGAACATTATAAGGCTGACAAAGCAAAACAAAAGTGGTCCGCGGACCACAGTTTGGGAACCACTGCATAGAGCTAGCGTGCCAAGTCGAGGTGGCGTGCCTCAGCAGCTGTGATTGCGTGACGTTCTCTATGCGACAGACCGACTGGACCTATTTTATTATATGAGTGTGATTAGGCAATGCTGTTTGTTAATAAAATACTTGGTTACCGCTTGGCTATGTAATTTTCAGGCTGAATTTAGGTTTTTGACGCCTGAGTTATTGATAGCGTACTTTTTATAGTTGATGCCATGAGTTAGCATTACTGATTTAGACGTGTTTCCATGGAGTTCTTATACTTTTTAGAATGGAAAAAAACTGCAAATTTCAATATCTGATAAATTTTATGATAATAACGTACCAAAAACCTGCAGAGGACAATAATGTGAATAACTTTTCAAATCTTCAGAACCTTACATACTCTTGTTCATTCGTACATCATCATCGTTTCTGCCGAAAGACATCTACGGTCAGACATAGGCCTCCCCCAAGTGTCGCCACAATGCACGGTCATGTGCGTCGAACCGTTGAATGTTGTTCAGCCGGGCACTCACCTACGAGTCGTAACTGTAACCATTGCAGATAGGTACAGTAACCAAATTTTGTAAATGAGTACTAAGTTCGCGAGCCAAAATTTGATGGTTTTTCCGCGAACGCAAAACAGCTCGCAGTGAGCAGCTCTGTAACCATATCGAAGAAACTCTACATGTAAACTATGTTACTGTATCTGCAACGGTTACAGTTACGGCTCGTAGGTGAGTACACGGCTTTAAAAATCATCAAAAATCGCAAAATAAGCGGGCTACGGCACACATTATAAACAATAAACTTGATTTTTTGCATTAACTAAATACATATAAGCTTTTCGTCAAACCTTTCAAAAGTCACCCTCATATAAACTCTGTAAGCTACTTACGGGAAAATCCTCAAAGGCAGTTCGGAATATAAAGTAGTGTCTAAGTCTCATACTGGTGGCTATCACTTTAGCTTTCAAACACTCACTTTTGTCATTTCCTACACTCCACTTATCCTCGACTCAGCCTCTCTTAATCACAATAATACTCAATTAAGATTTTTTCTCTGTCATGGCGAGTGAAATGAGTGGGGAAAAGTTAATTCCAAACAGCTTATATACAACGTGTAACGTTAAATGCGCAAAACCTCAGACACCCCAAATGACTTATAATTCAATTGACCTAATTATGTGATAAAAAAAAATTTAAGGTTTTATGTGCAGTTTTAGTTTGTTTAAAATTCATATCTGAATTGAAAAAAACAACTTTTATTATTCCGTGTATGTGAATATTTGATTGGATTACCACTATATGTGTTTGTTTACCTATTTGGGCGGGTTTACGCACGTGATGGCTTGACCTATTTATAAATAGACAGGTCGACGTTTTTAATGAAAATTTTTTTGTAAAATGTAGCATATATTAAAAAGTGGTTTAATTGATTCTGCTCGTTATTCTGTTCAAACTAATTTCAGGTTTTGCTCATTTAACGTTACACGTTGTATACATCTTTTTAACCTGTCGAGCGGAGAGATATTTTTTTAGAAAACGAAAAAAACATCAGCCTCACCATACAAAATAAATAAACTCGATTAGACAATTTGTATGGCGACGCGTTTATTTTTTCGTTTCCCGAAAGAAAAATTGTGGTATTTCTAAACAACAATATATTACATATTTCTAGACAATTGATAAGCATACTTATGTATTTCTAAACACGTACATAGAACAAATGATCGTACTCATCACATATTCGTCCGGGGTGGAACTAGCATAGCAGTCCTATTCCAATTGATGAGTCCTTCTTGGTGTTGCTGACATTTAGTGAAATCAAAACATGTTTTCATGGGTTTACACTTCCCAAGACTTCGACGGCGCGTACTGTTCCCGCGCGCCTCAAGGAGTTGTCAGCAACAGGAGGGGCCTAGCTGGGTCGAAGCCTACTGGGGCCAGGGTTTTCCGAAAGGAAGCTCGAGCCCGGGGCTCGCGCATAAAGAGGCTAGACGGAGCGGGTTGGGTTGTTAGTCAGTAAGAGTATGACACTATCTCCCGCTCCACCCAAGAGCGGGGGTTGTGAATGGATCATTTTTCCCACCGAAAAAAAATGGGTAACCACTAGACCAACAGGCCAGTCACAAATTCTGAAGTTAAGCCTTCCTTTTATATTCATGAATCCCTTTAATCCAAAGAGAAGTATCCTTCAAAGCATCTTTACAGGTTCTTTGGATTAAGCCCTTGACCCAATTCCGCATATCCTTGAACTCAGCTCTAGGGTAAGCAAAGTAACCCACTGACCTATATCCCGGTGTGTTTAAGTTGCCTTCAAGGCTTTTAATATTGACCTCGCATCCAGTTTTCATTCGATATTCACGCGTAGTGGGTTATTGGGCTCCAGGCAGGGCCAAGGATAGACGAAAATTGTTTGTGGATAGCAAATTCAAAGTAAATCATGATTATTGGTATCCCGCGTGTTTTAGGTCGCGGGTTTGAATCCAGACAGACGCATTACTTTGTGAAATTTATATCATCGCCACTGTTCTCAAAACGGTGAAGGAAAACATTGTTAGGAAATCTGCATGTCCTAGAACCAAAAATTCGAAGACATGTGACATTTACCAACCCGCACTGGGCCCACGTGGTGGATTACGGCCCATTCCCTCTCCTAGAGAGGAAGCCTGGGTCCCAACAGTGGGAACATTATAAAGGCCGACTATGCTATGCTATTGGGATGCCATTAAATAGCGAAATATGATCACAATATTACAACAAACCCTTAAATGTACTGTGTTTTAATGTAAATAAAATTTCCTTTGCGTTTCCTGATGGCTACAACTTAGAGGTCTTTAAGTGAAAAGTGAATAGGTTACTTCTAAGCAAGCGTGCTACATCGTCAACCATATCATCGCTTACCAACAGGTGAGGTGGAGGTCAAACGCGAGCCTATTCATTATTAAAAAAAAAAAACCTAGCTGAGAATTTCTTCATCGAGAATAATAAAAAACACATACATCTTCTTACTAGTGCAGTTATGTAAAAAGTTAAGCACGTCTTGCCAAAAATTTTAAAGAAATTGGATTTTTATTCAACTTGAAAAATCACAGTCGCAGTTTAGATAAATAAATAAATTGTCTAGAACATCTCTTTTGTCTCCGCAACTAATCAAATTACGGGTTTGTATGAAAGTGCAACAGAAACAAAATAAAAGGTGTCCTTAGTCTATGGACTTAAAGACACCTGGATGTTAGTTTGATAGCTACAAGCTAGCCGTATGCATAATAAATATGTATGTACTAATAAATTAATAACAAATAGTAATTTGTCATTCTTCGTAATTGAAATACTTACTTATTCTTCTTCTATGACTGGCCTGTTGGTCTAGTGGTTAGTGACCCTGACTGCTATGCCGGAGGTCGTGGATTCGATTCCCACCCAGAATTAATGT
Organism: Mythimna lalbum; assembly: GCA_949319445.1. Taxonomy (NCBI): domain Eukaryota; kingdom Metazoa; phylum Arthropoda; class Insecta; order Lepidoptera; family Noctuidae; genus Mythimna; species Mythimna lalbum. Next base: position 10,060,446 of record OX439371.1, on the reverse strand, counting down.
TTGTGTGATGAGCATAATCATTTGTTCTGTGTCTGGGTGTAATTTATCTATAATATGTATGTATTTAGAAACATATAAGTATGTTCATCAGTTGTCTAGTACCCATAACACAAGCTCTGCTTAGCTTGGGATAGACGGCGTTGTGTGATAGTTTTGGAATATTATTATATATTATTATATTAAATAGCATCAACCATTGCCTCAAATAATGTCTCTACTCAAATGGTCTTTTTGGTATTGTTCGTCGAATTGCAAGCTCCTTACTAGACCTAAGTTACGTTTTGCGAAAACTGAAAAATGCTTGCACTGACTAGACAGCCCCCCTAGCCAAGTTACAACCGTTTCGCTTGCGTCGAACGCTTCGAGTAGACCATGCCGCCAATTCTTTTGTGCTGACCACGTGACTGAGCGTTGAGATGACGTCATTCCCGTACATTTGAAGCTTTTTACTAGCGTTGACTATTGCAGATTAGCAACTTGGCTAAGGGTACATGTCCATACGGAATCTGTAGGATTCTTTCCTCAAAAGAACATCTCAGACACTATTCTGCATGGTTCTCATTATGATTTGACCATTACATGTTTACTGCTTGGACTTTAAAAGAGATTTTGACCTCAGCATTTGTTTCCATATTTCTTCTTAGGGTTTTACGTGAAAAAGTGTTATTTTTCTTTTTGAAAAATAGACATCATTTATCATTATCATTTATCTCGGAGCCTAAATTACATCTGACATGATACGAACACGTCATTTCGCGCCTTAACATGTAGACAGCTGCGGTACTCATTTTTGTATTATTTCCATTCCTGCGGTACGGAGCGTTTAAAATCTAGTTTGTAAGATATCATTATTGTGGTAAGGGGTTTATTAGACCCCGTAAAGTTTAAAAAACTAAGTGGTTTTTTTCTAGGTGCGACACGAGGTCAAAGTGACCCCGTATTAAAGTAGATACATCGCTGCATTCTGTTTTAATAGAGTATCATAGATATATATTTATCTCTTTCCTAAACCAAACCAAACTGAAGTTACGACCTCCACACGGCAAAGACAAGGCTTTTCTCTGTCATATATGACTGAGGAAAGCATAGTCTCAGCCGCAAGGAAGTCTAGACCTCGGGCAATACGAGGCCTATTAGACCCCGTTCTGGACTGTAGATATTTTTCGCCATTTTTACCCAGAAAAAAAAATGTAATTTACATAATCTGATTATGTTTGATCGTGACACGAATGATAAACAGGCATATTACCATACTGAATAAAGAAACAGTAGCTTTACAGACATTTCATACATATAAATTACATGCCCTATATTAAGTATATATCTTCTAAATTTTACCAGTGACCTCGTCCGCGTGAAAGAAGAAAATTTGTCTCGTTTGTGTATGTACCTATATACTTCAGTACGTGGTCTACCCTTGTACCAAATATCCTCCAAATACGTTCAGCCATTTGAGTTGCAGTTACGTATACACACACATATACACCCTTTTTTAATTAGTACTCGTATAATCAAATCACGAACTTATTTTTTTTTTATTTATTTTATAATTATATACATCTTAACTATTAAATATTATAAATTAATAGGTATATACAAACTTAAAATAATAATATGTAAAACGAGTAAAAAAGGCAAAAAAACGGGGAAAACTCAAAGGGCATCAAAAAATTCGTCCACATCGATGTCAATGGGAAAAGTGCCCAGAAAAAAAATCACGAACTATTTTTAAACACGAAAAATTTCAGAGCTAAAAATACTGAATGGCACAGTCAAAAATGATAATAATAACTATAACCCTTTTTCCACAGAATGGTCTAAACGCTATCCACCTAGCCTCGAAGGATGGCCACGTGGAGGTCGTCCGTGAACTGCTGGACCGTGGAGCTGCCATTGATGCAGCCACCAAGAAAGGCAACACAGCACTGCACATCGCATCCTTGGCAGGGCAGGAGGCGGTCGTCAAACTGCTTGTGCAGACTGCAGCACAGGTAAAGTATGACAAAGAAACTCCTGATTAAACCTACCCTGTCCCACCGCTAGAACTATTCAAAATCCGTCCAGGTATACTTTATCAGAGTGTCTTTAACCAACACGCGTCGAAGACATCTTGTTACACCTCTTCCTGGCCTGGCCTTGAAGGCACCGTCAATTCTCAAGCTGGCGACATCTGTCAGTATTTAAGGATCAGACCCGAGTCGATGCCGCGTAGTATCCCAAGCGGGCCTCAAAGATATTGAACTGTGGCCCATTATGAGCCAATGCCTGTTAGGATTGCGGTAACATTTGAAAAAAAGAACATGGTCCTAGAACGCAAAGAGTAACTGAATAACACACGTGGGTTTTAGTCAATAAAAGTCTGGCACGCCTTCTCGATCCACCTTAGAGCGGGGCAAGTCAGATGATGATTTCTCACCTCAAAAAAAGGCTGCAGATCACAGGGGCACCCTATAATTATGGATGCGGCTAAGGACCAAACAATTTTTTTTGCGGCACTAAAAATATATCTACAGAGTTTCGTGCACGTTATTCTCTATAGAAATCTACGGTTTGGAATATTCAATTGGCTTGATCTTTCAGACTGAACGATTCCTTGTTAATTCGAAAATATCTGGGAATAGTTTATTTGAAATAAATGCTTTTAATACATAACTTTTGGACAACTAATTTAGACATTACTTAGGCTGACACAATATGTCTCACGGAAAAGAGACCTGAGCTGTGTCTCCGTATTACGTACTGTGGTGATTTAATCATATTCTTCCCAGTCTCTCTGTCTCAGAACAGAAAAATAACACGTCCATTTGAACTTTGATATTTAATTTTGAGCAATGCGTTAGTTGTTGAACTGGGCATGTAGACAAGTAAATATAATATGGCCAATGTTTGCCTAGCAGGCAGAACTTTTTCCCAAGAGTAATAACTTTTAGCTGGTCCAATTTATATTTTCTAGACGTAGGTTTGTCCCTAAGGTTGTTTGTCAGCAGTCACTTTATGTACTTTTAGAAAGCTAAATAATGTTTTATTGTTATGGACCTAGACCATGACTTTTAAAGTAATATTTGTTTTAATCTTGTTTCAGTGTGGGTAATAGATGGCGCTAGACAACCTGTATAGCTCTGTCTCTTACCCACACTGAAACAAGATGTAAACAATATTACTTTAAACGTCATAGTAACCTCGATGGCCTGCCAAAAGTTCTTCCGAAATTGCGAAGATCTTCATCGCCCAAAAAAAGTGTATTCGTGCAATGTTCAAAAGGCAGTGGTCTGACTCGTGCAGGCCTATATTCAAGTCGCACAATCTATTGACGGTCCCGTGCATTTATATTTATGAAGTTGCCAGGTTTGTGAGGTCCAATCTTAAATTATTTGAACGGAAAGATAACACAAATAAAAGGAAACCTACACATTTAGATTTCGAGATGCCCGTCCCAAAATTAGAACTTTTTCGGCAGAGCTGCGTTTATATGGCTCCCCTAATCTACAATGCTTTGCCGAGGTCAATTACTCAACTACCCTTTAATAAGTTTTGTGTTGCGTTGCGGAAGTGGTTGTTGCAAGAGTGTTTTTATTCGTTAGATGAATTTTTTCAAAAGTGTCCATGTAAATTTTATACCATAAAGCACAGACATATTTGACTGTATAAATTGATGAACTGTCTTAACAACTTAGTTGCGTGCCTAATTGATGTTATTGATACAGGACTCTAAATTTTAATTTGTGAATGTATGACTAATAGAGTAATGACAAGTGACTTATGGAAACTAATGATATTATTATTATAAATGCATGTTAAATAAATGTTTGCACGACTGATAAGTCGAATATAGTGAATCTAAAACTATTTTACTATGTCATCATGTATGTACCTATATTCTGGCAAATAAATAAATAAATAAATTAAAACGACAATACCATGAAAACATGTAACCCTACATGTAACATGTAACCAATAAAAGAGCATATATGAGATACTAAAGATGAAAGACATTTTATTACGCCAAAACGACCAAACAAATTCAATAATGGCAAACCAAAACATGAACATTGCCAAAAAACGAGAAACGAAACAAAAGTTCAAGGGTAAACATTAAAGGAAAAGATAAATAAACATATCATTAAAGAAACTGGAACGAGTAACATAAGCGAAAGTAATAAATCAAAAGAAAAGAAATATTGGTCATCAGCAGCATCTGGTCAGAATGAAAATCAACCCAAACAAACTTTGAGAAAGGATATGATGAATCATGTGAACAACAGAAGTGACCTATCAATTACAGAAGATGAAATTGCTTTTGGAAGTAATAGAATTTGGGCGAAGGATATGACTCAACGTTTTTAGATGAAAGGTTCTATGGGGTAATTCTGGCTTGAAAGCTGGTTTTTCCTGACTGAGTCACTTGGCTACTTTCTCCAGTTTTTTCGAAAACTAAACTATTACGACCGTGTTTTTTTTACAAATAATCACAAAAAGACGTACGGGAAAAAAAAAAGTTTCTGGTCTGGTTTTTTGTTTATTTTTTTTTTTCTATTTGTATGTATCTAGTGTGACAAGTCTTTTTTTCAAGATGAAAAATCATTCAATGACTTTTCCCTTTGTCGGGTTGAGTGAGAGGCCGTATCAGATTTTTACTGACTAAAACCTACCTATGTTCTTAGGGAGGAAGAAGAAGGTCATCCTGGAAAGGAAAAGCATTCTAGGACCACGGGAACTGATTCAAATATTCCAGTAGCCTTTATGGGCATCGGTCCTACTGGGTCCTTACAGTTTTGCTGACATTCATTTGAGGCGCGAGTGCAACACTAAGCATCGGCTGTCAAGCTTTCTTTTTCTATCTTCTAATATTTTGATTTATCTGCTTCATTAGTCGTATTAACACCAATGGATACAAACGTGTATTCACTCAGGAAGAATGAGTAACGCATTGGCAATGAATTATCTACGACAAGGGTGATTATTTGCTTTGTCTCGACCGTAGGGCAACTGGACACCCCCTTGCATATTTATTGCTGAAGCTAATGGCTGTGATAAATAACTATCTACATTTATGGCCTCATTGATTACCTTAGCTTTGTCATTGATTAAATCTATTGTTAACTTAATTACACTGATTAGCAATTCTAGCTTTAAGAGTGTTTTTAAAATTAAAGCTTCTTTATAAATACTTGATATCATCGCTCACGGATTCAGTGACCGATTGAAAGGGCTGAAAAGAAAAAAGATTGTGTTGCCCCGAAGCCAAATAACATCAGGTTAAGACGATGATGATGATCATCACCCAATACTGGTGATGAAGAAACGAGATATATATTTTAAATATCGCAATATCTAGGAGAGGTTTTAATCGGTACGAGTTTTGTCTTTTAACAGCCAGCTATTTTTTATAATAATCTGTGCATAACGTCTTTAGTAGTATATATGTTACTCCTATTTACTGAGAGCCGATATTATTGTATACTGCTGTTTGTTACCCCCTATGAAATAAAATAAAACAAGAACTATTAATTAACAGAAGTAAACTTTATTGTTATTTCTCAAAATAAAATCATTCGGAGAATTGCATTGTATCTGTCTGTATGAAGTTTTGTAAGGAATGACTGGATATCCACAATAACACAACCTGCAAAAACACTTCACCGATCGTCAGGTTTAAAAATATTATGAATAATCTGTTGCACAAATATTAGTGGATGCTTGAATCCATCCGTTTGGGCCTAAGTGCATCGTCATAATTCACTCATTTTAAATTTGTATTTTGAATTATGATCATCTGCACTTCAGCAGACTGTCGATGAAAAGATTTAGGTGTTTGCCGTTTATTTTTTTTTCTCGATCGGAATTTTCAACGCTACTGCAAAATATTTATGAGTACGAGTATATCAGTTTGTTTGAAAAGTAGTAAAAAACTTATGATCTTGTAATATGCTATAGGCATCATCATCATCATCTTCCTGCCCTTATCACGTCACGCTATCACTAACTCCCTTTTCATTCATATCACTTCTCACACCATCCATCCATCTTTTCTTTGGAATATGCCATTGGCAAAGATTTTATAGAAAATAGAAATAGTAGGATATATAAAATCTTTGGCCATAGGTATTGTTTTTTTTTTTGTTTTTTTTTTTTATGACATGCGCGACATTTAAACGTGGTTGAAATTGAAGCGGAAAGTGGACAATGGTTTTAACTACTATTACGATTCTCTGGTTTGCGCAATTTTTTTTTGAAATATACACTTGATTGACAGTTAAAACCTTTGCTAGCATCTGTAACTATGTAACGAATTAGAATTGGGGTGTTTTAAATCCATGAATCGATTTACCATCAGTTAAAACCTATATTCATGCATCTTTAGATATTTTAATTTTGTCAGATAAGACCACTTAACCCTTCAATTGTGCTCTGAAACGTCGTCACTCACAATCGGCCTCATCAGAATAATTAAAGTCACCCGAAGAAAAATGGAAAGAGCTATGCTCGGTGTTTCCTTGCGTGATCGCATCAGATGGAAATGAAATGAAGATATCCGCAGGAGAACCAAGATTACTGATATAGCCCAAAGAATAGCCAAGGGCAGGGCACATTCCCCACAGAATAGGTGATTGATGGAGCCGAAAGGTTCTGTAGTGGCGACCACATACTAGAAGACGCAGCGTTGGATCCCACAAGGTGGACCGATGTCTTGGAGAGTCGCAGGAATCGGATGGATGCAAAATACACAAGATCAGTCGTTGTTGCTTTGGCTACGCAGAGCGTCGACGACCGGTCCTGTGCGTCTCACCCTACTTTTACACCTATGGCCAACAGTGGACGTCCTTCAGCTGAAATGGTGACGATAATGCGCTCTATTTTAAAAGTTAGACCAGTCGTGACTGAACCTTCATTTGTTTCATCAATCATTTTCTTTCTCAGGTCAACATCCAGTCCCAAAATGGCTTCACCCCACTTTACATGGCTGCACAGGAGAACCACGACGGCGTCGTGAAGTTCCTCCTCGCTAATGGAGCTAATCAGAGTCTTGCCACTGAGGTAACGTACCAATAGAACCTATTTTTTTATAATAAAATATTTAGCAGCAAAGAAAAACTTTAGAATTTAGTAAAAATTTTTATATAATTTTTAAAATAAATAAATTATAATGTTACTCATCGGAAAACTTTAGTCTTCTGAACATCTGTACAACTAATTTGAAGGCCATCACTCAAAACCCTTTCATCTTTCAGGATGGCTTCACTCCTTTAGCAGTGGCCATGCAACAGGGCCATGAAAAGGTGGTAGCCGTTCTGCTAGAAGCTGATACACGCGGCAGGGTTCGTCTGCCAGCATTGCACATCGCTGCTAAGAAGGATGATGTCAAAGCTGCTAATTTATTACTTGAGGTTTGTAGAGCTAACAGCCAATAAACGATTTTTTCAAGATAGCTATGTGATGTGTGTGTGGTGACGCTCCAGTGTCGGAAAAAAAACTGAAAATGAAGTGTGTGAAGTACTAACAATAACTATTAATTTAATTTGACTGGCCGGCTGGTCTAGTGGTTAGTGGCCCTGACTGCTATGCCGGAGGTCGTGGGTTCGATTCCCAGCCAGGACAAATGTTTATGTGATGAGCATGATCATTTGTTCTGTGTCTGGATGTAATTTATCTATAAAATGTATGTATTTAGAAATATATAAGTATCTTTATCAGTTATCTAGTACCCGTAACACAAGCTCTGCTTAGCATTGGACTAGATGGCGTTGTGTGACAGTTGTGGATTATTATTATTATTAATTGTTTTTACTTTTCACTCTTGCTTTTGATGGCGCAATTCAAGTTGATGGAGCCATTACTTCAGATACATTTATGCCAGTATTGTTATATACTTCTACGATGTTTTTGATAATTCAACCCTGTGTCTAAATCTAAATTCTAAATATTTGTCTCATTTCACAATTCCTTTTTTTATATTCTTTATTTTACATTTGTTTTTTCCTCTTTTTTAGATCTTAATTGTTACATTATTTATGGCATCAAAGACGTTCATTTCTTTATTCCATCAATTTCACTAACGTAGGTTCTATTACTAATGGATATTCTTTCATCAACTAGAATGAACACAACCCCGACGTGACTTCAAAGTCAGGCTTCACACCACTGCACATAGCTGCACACTACGGCAATGAATCAGTAGCCAGGCTCCTGCTGGCTAAAGGAGCTGATGTGAACTGTGCTGCTAAACATAATATATGTCCACTGCACGTCGCTGCTAAGTGGGGTAAGTTAATTAATATCATTACTTTTGTCTAATCGGGGTATTATGGTAACGAGAGAGTTACTAGGCTCCTGCTGTCTAAAGGAACTGATGTCAACTGTGGCGCCTGCCACGCGTAGCTGCCATTATTGTAAGGCTAGGTATAGTGGCCGCTGCAAGTCGCTAAATAGGCTCTCATGGCTGATTTCACCATTTATAGAGGACTAGCTGCTCCCAGCGGCTTCGCCCGCGTGATAGCAGAAAATTATCCCAAGGGAACATACTTCCGGGATAAAAAGTATCCTATGTCCTATTCCAGGACATGGTCTATCCGTGTACCAAGTTTCATCAGAATCGCTTTTGCCATTGAGGCGTGAAGACGTAACAAACAAACAAACAAACTCACTTTCGCTTTTATAATATTAGTAAGGATTGAACCTGATTACCTGGTTGAATATATCAAATAAGTCCCTATTTATATAATTTTTTCACTGCTCATCTCCTTTAATTCATGAATCCCCAAGCGACACCCGGTGGCCGCGCATCTATTGTCTTACTATTGTGTCTCTAATTGACGGTATCTGAAGGGTTAAGAATACGGCAGTTAGCAATTTTCAGTTAAACTTTTCGGCAGCATCTGTATCTATGGTTGTTTTCTAAACAACCTCTTCTTCCACCTTGCCATTACTCGGGGTCAGGTTTTTCTGAAGGTGTGCCTCTGGTAAGCATCATCATTAGATAGACAGCATTTCTTGACGTCTTGGTTACTCGTCATCCAAGACGTTAGTGAGTATATCTCTCTCGTTCAGATGCGTTGACATTGAAAGGCTTCAGGAACTTTAACTATGTGTTCCTTTGCTCTCACAGTCTGATGGAACAGCAATCCGACAAAACCATAGAGAGACGAGAGGTAGAAACAACAGTTTTACGTGCGTTCCGAGGCATGGTGACATCACATAACCAACTTTACTAGCTGCTACTGAGAAATTCCCAATAGAAATATATGTCAGTAGAGCTCGCCTGCGGAAATCTTCATTCCTGATTTGACGACGAAAATAATCTCCTAGCATAATCTTTAACTTAACTATCACCAATGTTTATTCCAACATCTAATACGCCTTCACCATCACCAGGAAAAGACAACATGGTGTCCCTACTGTGTGATAACGGGGCTAACGTGGAGGCCCGCACTCGAGATGGACTGACTCCTCTGCACTGTGCAGCGCGGTCAGGACATGAGAGGGTTGTGGAGGCTTTGCTAGATAGGGGCGCCCCTATCACCAGTAAGAGTAAGGTAAGGACCAACACTTTGTGGAATTCAGTCTATTTTTTTGTTAAAAGAATCTGTTTTTGTAATTTTCTCTCTTTGTTTATTAGTAACCATCCATATATACGTACTACGCACTAGATCAGGCGTGCCGAACACTCACTTCAGTCGACTCGGGTGTAATGTAGACTGTACACCTTGAATATTACACAATGTTGAACGAAACGCGTAAGTGCCATGCAATTAATGGCGCTGTTTTTTAACCGACTTCGAAAAGGAGGAGGTTCTATGTTCGGCTGAATGTATGTTTTTTTTTTTGTATTTATGTTCACCGATATTTCGGTCAATTGTGGACCGATTTCGAAAATTTTTTTTTTTATTGAAAGGTTATGCTTCCAAGTTGGTCCCATAGAAATATTGTTATGATCTGATCATGAACTTCGAAGATATGGAACAGAACTCCTCATAGAATCATAGCAGTATTGTCGTAACAAGTAAAATTGCTTTGTTTATACGTGTATTCGATGACTGACTGAAAGAAAAGGGGGAGGGAAAAGGGGGAGGGGGTAAATTCATGTAATATTTACCGTGTTTGGGATTATAAGAATCGTTATGAGATGCACTCTGGCTATAAGGTAATTTATGTTTAGCTGAAGGGTAGGTACTTTTCAGTGGTGCTACCATAACTAAAAAGTGAAAAATAAAAAACTTTTTACAAAAAAAAAAAAATGACTTCAAAAAGCACAAAATAACTTTAATTTCGGAAGTTGGTGTTAAATAACGAAGAGACAAGATTAGGTATCTATTATAGAAACACCGACTTCCGAAATTAAAGTTATTTTGTGCTTTTTGAAGTCGGTTTAATTATTTTTTTTGTAAAAAGTTTTTTATTTAGACGATATAATGTCAATGTAGCGCTGCAGCGAACTTTAGTTTTAACTTTTTAGTATTTGGACAAATATTTTCCTAGAAAGGGCTTGTCCATCACTAGAATATAGGTCGATGTTAGTAACACGCTTACACATATCAATCAATAACTCATCTGTAAACTGTATAGCATCTATTAGGCAGATTTTAAAATCAACTATACAACAAGTTCAGTATCAGAGAACTTCGGAAATCATTTCAGCGATTATTTTGAATAGCAGGAGATGTCTACAGGCGGCAGCGATCGCTCGACATTAAATGAACTGTCATCTTGTCTATTTCCCTATAATTCAAACTGCTTTTTCTTCAGATTCCAACTTCCAGACTTCACTTTTGCTACAGATATTGTAAATTATTAAATTGGATATTATAGAAGTTACTGGCACTTCATCGTCGACATTGAATGTAAATTTGTTACAAGTGGTGAAACTTTGCCATTACGGCTGATGCGGAATTCACCCGAGCTGCAAGCGAGGGCGGAGCCGAGTGCCGCAGTGACAAAATTTTCACATGTATCAGCGACGTTTTTCAATACACTTACGAAGATATAAATAAACGGGATTTGACCGGGGCCTCGAGGGGGTCGCTTAACTCCTAGCCTGATAAAATAAAATAACAATAGTGGAGGAGGCGAGCTTATGCACTTTTCTGCACTAGTGCGAATAAAATGCCTAAAAGGGGTATAGATAAGAGTGGGTTTTCAAGTAAGTGTATTAAATAGTGGTTTTCGTATTTCCCTGTAGAACGGTCTGGCGCCGCTGCACATGGCGGCGCAGGGCGACCACGCGGAGGCGGCGCGCGCGCTGCTGGCGCGCCGCGCGCCCGTCGATGACGTCACCGTCGACTACCTCACCGCGCTGCACGTCGCCGCGCACTGCGGACACGCTAAAGTTGCTAAGCTTCTCTTAGACAGGTGAGCTTTTGGGAACAAGCCAACTTTGTATATCCATTGTTGGTCATAAAAAGTCCACATAGGATCTCATCCGAGTCTCGCTACATCATTGCTCTGTCTGTGCATCATCATGTCGCATGGTCACGTGTCCAGATCATGGTTTCACCATGTGGAAAAACTAAGGCTAAGAACTCACGAAGCGGTTTCCAATCGCCGCGGTTGCAGGCCCACAGATTCTGTAGAATGCAGATAGATATATATAAGTAACAAATTAAAGACACATTTCACGAAGCGTTTTATGCCCGCGGTGTACGCGGTTGTTTGTAGGTTTTGGGGCACCAGCAGGCAACTAGTAGACTCGTGCTGGCAGCAGTCACCTACAGCCCCGTCGGGTACGTTCTGCGACCAGTTTGCGACCGCTGTTGCCGGTCAGGGATAAAGATCTCTATCTTCAATCAAAGAAAGCACCCGAAACTTACTTAATTTTACGGAAAAATTAGAAAAATGTCTTATTTTTATTTTTCTGTAAAATAAATATCACACAACAGCTCATTTCTGGTGCGTGTCTATGACGGTTTGGATCTCAACTGATGATTAACCGCTCGTTTTGCGATGATCGCCGCCCGCCAAGTTTGCGGGTCATAATCACAACCGCGACGGTTGCATAACCTCACAAAACCATGTTCTCCTGATTTTAGAAATAAAACAGCTTGGCGGGTGCGGGTGAAACCGCTTCATGAGTTCTTAGCCTAATAGGTGCCAGAGGTGTTTGAAAAATTCATAGCGTAACGTAAATCAGAACGTAATATATGTTTTCTTTTACAGCTTTTTATTTCAGTTATTACAAAGTTATCGCTCACCCCAAAAAAAAAATAATGTGGGAAGTAATTATGCTTTTGGAACAAGAGAGCCAGCAACGAAATGAGTGAAATCTTCTAAGCAATGATCGTCATATTGGTGTCTTTCTTTCAGAAATGCGGACGCGAATGCTCGCGCCCTGAACGGATTTACACCCTTGCATATTGCATGCAAGAAGAACAGGATCAAGGTGGTAGAACTGCTCCTCAAGTATGGTGCAAGTAAGTATTGCTTTAAGTATGCCTTATTGATTCTACAAACAAGTCAGCTAGTCGAAAAAGGAGCCTATAAAATACCAAGTTTGACCTGGAAAGGAGGAACTATAATAACAAAAAGATTTTGAAAAGCTTGACTTGACTTGGCCACTTAAAACGTCAGAAGCTAGTGCACGCTGTAATATTAGTACCAAAAGTATAGTCAGTATCACAAATTTCAGCCAATTTTTCATCATCCTTTCCTATAATCACCTTTTTCCTAGCCAAATTGCTGAGTAAGAGTAATTTACATAAAAATATGCTTATTATTTTGACCTCCACAAGCCACATACTTGGTTATCACGATAACCTTTGGCTTAATTTGAAAGCTAACCATAATATTGTTTCCCTTCTACCAGGCATACAAGCCACAACAGAATCCGGACTGACGCCTCTCCACGTGGCAGCGTTCATGGGCTGCATGAACATCGTGATCTACCTGCTGCAGCATGAGGCGAACCCTGACGTGCCTACCGTTAGGGGAGAGACACCACTGCACCTGGCGGCTAGAGCTAACCAGGTAATCTGGAATGATATTGTTATCTACCTGGTACAGGACGAGGCCAAGCCTGGTAGGCATTTAAAAGAATGTGAAATGGGATGAAAAGTTCCACTAACCTCTGTAGAAAAGGGAGAACCTCTAGCCAGACTGGTATTGGGTCTAGTCCGAGCAGCTACAATATATTTGATTTTGGAAATCTAAAACCACGATGCAAGATTTTCTAGTTTAGTTCCTAAGTAGTAAAGTAGATGTCTCTATATGCCTACCATCAGGGAGGAGATTCTGCTGTTTCTGACGGCTAGGGCTAGCCAGGTAATATTTAATAACATCGTTGTTTATTTACGGCAGTTTAAAGCCAATCTGGGAGTGCTCATTGTGCATTCAGTATCTCGTAATCAAGAAAAAAGACATTGATTGTGTGTAGGTTGTCAAAGCGGGTCAAATTAGTCATCATGATACCCATGATAAAGTCAGAAGGAGAGGACAATGAGAAATAGCATAACAGAGATGTATGAAAGAAGAATAATTGCTGCCCCAAACTCACATGGATAAAAGCTGGATAATAACATGATAAGGGAAACTATAGCAGATCCGCCTGCTTCGGATATAACTCACTCGCGCGTTAATTCCGCCAGGGTCGCACATCCACGACCAAATACTCCATTTCGTCAGCTCTTCTGCCACCTTTCTGGATTGAAGAGCTATACGGGATGGAGTACCCAGTAACTAACATAAAACACTCGTTGGATCAATCCGATGCAAGCGGTTGGTACTATCAAAGACACTTCCGCCTGACCACTGCTAAGTTCGTTTTTGCTTGCACTCGAAACGAAAACTTCAAAGGGTTTCGTTTGGCGTCGCGCCACAGGCTTTAAGCGAATTTTTTTTTTTAAGAGATCAGGCCGAAATGACCATGATGGTACCATTTGAAACTAGTGACTTTCTCAAACAGAAAATCACTCTATCACATCTTTCAGACGGACATAATCCGCATCCTCCTCCGCAACGGTGCTGCAGTGGAAGCGAAGGCCAGAGAGCGCCAGACTCCCCTGCACATCGCCTCACGACTGGGCAACGTGGACATCGCAGTTCTGCTGCTCCAACATGGCGCTGATGTCAGGGCTATGACGGCTGATCACTATAACCCGTTGCATATTGCTGCTAAACAGCATAATCATGATGTAAGTATTATGAGAACCTGGTACCTACAGGTCTGGGCCACAGGGACTGTTATTGGAACAACAATGTCCTGATCTTACTGGAACCTGATACCTTCAGGTTTGGGCTACAGGGCTACAGGCTCTACAAAGGCTATTATTGGGACAACAATGGCTTGGTCTTAGGGTCTAGTGTGAAAGCTTCTCGCTAGATGGCGCTAAAATCTACATTTTTACTTAAGCACTATGGTAACTTTAGTTAGAAACATGAACAGTTACAATTATATTAATTTGGAGGTAATAACTTAACTAAGTTTAATAATGTGAAATGTCTGATTTTAGCAAATACCATTGCCTTGACTTAATAATGCTTCCTTAAACTAAAAACAAAATCAATTGAGTTTAGCGCCATCTAGTGGGCACATGGCTTCATGGGCCCGTAGACTTCACCTTAACGCTTGCTGTGGTCTAATCATCAAAGGGTCCTGCCAAGGTTACTCTATAACCTAGAGTAACCTTGGCAGGACCCTTTGAAGATTAGTAGAGGAAAAGCGTTACATTAATTTGCCATAGGTTTATGTGAAGGATCTTGGTTCTTCGAACTTTAAAACTAATTTTACAATGATGGTTCGACAGGTGGCAGCAGCACTGATAGAACACAACGCTCCATTAACAGCAACTACCAAGAAAGGGTTCACGGCTCTGCACCTAGCCGCCAAATATGGCAACTTGAAGGTAAATAACAAAAAAAAAATTTGAGCAATGGTTGCCCAGTGTTAAGACGGTTATCACTGCCACGCACTACGCAGCGTAGCGCGTGAAAACGCACCTACGCACGTACTTTCGGGAGTGCAGGTCTGCATCATTGTGATGGCTTTTACGCACTCATGCGCGTAGGTGCGTCTTGTAAATTCACGCAGGCACGCACTCATTTCATACAAAATCACGCACGGTACTACAAGACTCAGTGTGGTATACCTTGCGTGTCACCCCGCACCCACGCGCGTGAATGCTTGTTTCTCCGCATGTAGGTGCGTGATTTGCATGAACGCGCGTGGATGCAGTTTCGGTGTGTTGGACTGTGCGAGTTTTCTATACAAACTGAGATACAAGCAACGTTAAGAGGCTCCTTTTCCACTCGCCTATCGTCAACATCGTGTAAGGTTAAAAAAAGCTTGTTACGAGACTCAGTGTGGCATAGCTCTTGTCCCGCTCCGCACCCACGCGCGTGTGCGCATGTAGTTCGTGATCTGCATGAATGCGCGTGGATGCATTTTCAGTGCGTTGGTCTATGCGTGTTTTCTGTACAAATGGAGATACTTACAAGCAACGTTAAGACACGCATTCACGCGCTACGCTGCGGGGTGCGTGGCAGTATGACAACCGCTTTATGTTCCTATCTGGGTTAGGTCCTCTACTTTGTGTAATTTATTTCATAACCACTGTTCTTAAAATCGTGATGAAAAATAACTTGAGGAAACCGGCGTGTCCTCGCAGCAAAGATATGAAGATATTTTTTTTTTTCTGTGTAATGTAACGTTCTTACGAATGGTACAATACAGGTAAAAGCTCAGTTTCCAAGGATTTCCATGTAATGTAACGTTCCTGGGATTGCTCGGCGTTATGTTACGGGTAAATGCTCACAGCGAGTGTGCATTTACCAACATTTCGTTGTACCTTGTGTTAATTTTTTTTTTAAATGTCACCCTGCAACCGCGCATCGCCCGCACTCGTGGCTCGACGAAATGTTACACCAATATGCTCGTTGGTTTGTAACAAAGAGGCGAGCGTGCTCGACGTTTAGTTCGTAAAAGGATGATACACTAGAACATATCATAGAGCGGCTCGTTGTTCTGTTACAAGTAAATGTTGTAGTCTATACTCACCTTAAAATGCTTGTAAGTACTACTTAATTGTTAATCACTTTAATTTTCAAGTTTTCTTTACAACAGAATGTTTAGTTAAAAAATAAAAAACTTCGTAACTATCCTACATATTACGCCACCATTTAATTAACTAAAAAAATATACCACATAATTGCCTCGCTTGTCTCGTAGTTGCAAGCGCGACTGCTGAGTGTGGTGTCCTGGGTTCGATTCCTTTAAATAAAAAGTGTTTTTGTATCTCTAATCCACCGTCTTCTCTAGGTGGCCAACCTCCTGCTAGCCCACGGCGCGTCTGCGGACCAGGCGGGCAAAAACGGCATGACTCCGCTGCACATCGCCGCGCAGTACGACCAGCAGGCTGTAGCCACCACGCTGCTGGAGAAAGGAGCTGATGCTAAGGTCAGTTTATCCAATAAATCTGCATAAAATCTAAGTTTCTAACGTTTCCATCATCATCATCATTTCAGTCGATAGACGTCCACTATTGGGCATAAGTCTCCCCCAAGCGTCGCCACAATGCACACTTGGAGGAGGGTTAAATCCAACAGTGCGTCCCGCATCCATCGGATTCGCGCAAACTTCACCAGGTCATCGGTCCACCTTGTAGGAGGCCTTTCGAAGCTGCGTCTTCCGGTACGCGGTCGTCACTCCAGAACCTTTCAGCCCCAACGACCATCTGCTTCATCATATTTGAATCCTGCTATCCATTTAGTACATATCCGTTATCTCATTCTTAACCACGCAACGAACGCGGTCTGTTTAACGATTTACCCGAAAAATTAAAGAAATGTGAAAATATTAATATGTTTAAAGCTAAATTAAAAGGACATGTATACAACCTATGACGTCACCAACACACAAGATGTGAATATTACAATACTTATAAGCTATTTGTATCTCATTTTAAGTGAACTGTAATTGTTCTTATGAGAATAAATTCTTTAAGCCTATCTGAAAGCAATCAATAGGTCAAGTAGGCCGTTGCAAACGTAACCTGGCAAAATGGGGGATAAAAGACTCCCTCGGCACCCAGTGCGAGTGCGGTGCTCCTGACCAGACGATGGCCCACTTATTAGACTATCCAAAGTGTCCCTACACCTGCACTTTGGAGGACCTCAAAACGCCACTGACGCTGCTTTAAACGTGGCAACCTACTGGGCCGAAAAATTTTGAGGGATGAAAAAACTATCGATTTGAGAATATGAAGACCACGAATTGAATTTATATTCTATTTTTATGTCTGAAATGAACTGTATATACAACGTGTAACGTTAAATGCGCACAACCTTAGACACCCCAAATAATTTTTAATTTAATTGACCTAAAACAATGAGAAAAAAATCATTAAAAAAAATTAAAGGTTTTATGTGCAGTTTTAGTTTGTTTAAAATCTGCATTGAAATAAGAACTTTTATTATCCCGTGTGTCAGAAAATTTGATCGGACTACAACCATTTGTGTTTGTTTACCTATTTCGGCGGGTTTGCGCATGTGATAGCTTGACTTATTCATAAATAGACAGTAGGGCGACATTTTTAATTAATATTTTTTCAAAAATGTAATTTATATTTAAAAGTGATTTAATTGATTCTGCTCCTTATTCTGATCAAACTATTTTCAGGTTTTGCGCATTTAACGTTACACGTTGTATAGGGTGGCTGGTAATTAGTGACCGATACTTAAACACGTGGTTGTACTCTTGATTACAAACAACTTTCCCAAAGAAACTTTTTTTTTTCACACTCATTAGTTTTATCACAATAACAAAACAGCAGTTTGCCCAAATTCGTGCGCGCGCGTTTACGACCGCTTAGCTGTTAGCCTCGTGATGTCATTGTCTCATGTACCTCACTTACGATAGACACCACTACATTAGTAACTGGTTCAAAACCTAATTCGAAGCGCGCGTGAATTTATCGTAAACAGCCGTTACGTTTTTTTTTTTAATAAAACTAATTAGTACAAAAAAAAGTTTCTTTGGGAAAGTTGTTTGTAATCATGAGTACAACCACGTGTTTAAGTATCGGTCACTAATTATCAGTCATCCTATATGTATACATAAATTATTATTAAATAGATTAGGGAGAGCGGTAGTGGCCGAATGGTATGGGACTCCCGACTTACGAGTTGTCGGTCGTAGAGGTTCGAATCCAGCTTGGCGCATTACTTTGTGTAATTTATTACATCACCACTGCTCTCAAAATGGTAAAGGAAAACATCGTAAGGAAACTGGCATGTCCTACAACCAAAAATTCGAAGACATGTGACGCGGGCCTAGTGCACTGGGCCCGCGTGGTGGATTACGGCCCATTCCCTCTACTAGAGAGGAGGCCTGAGGCCCAGCAGTGAGAACATTAAAAAGAATGATGATAAGACTATTGTATTTCTTGAAATTGCAGGCTGTAGCCAAGAACGGACACACTCCGCTCCACATAGCGGCTCGCAAGAACCAGATGGAGACGGCCGCCACGCTGCTGGAGTACGGCGCGCTCACCAACGCAGAGTCCAAGGCTGGCTTCACGCCGCTGCATCTTGCAGCTCAGCAGGTAACATCTTCTACTTATTGTTCTTACGAATACTGACAAATGCTTACACTGACTGGACAGGTCCACCCAAATCTGTATGGTTCTTTCTTCAAAAGACCATCTCAGACTGGACAGGTTCACCCAAATCTGTATGGTTCTTTCTTCAAAAGACCATCTCAGACTGATCGGCATGGTTCTCATGTGATTTGACCATTATATATTTACTGTATGGACTTTAAAAGAGACTTTGACCCCTGATTTTTTTTCGGTGTTTCTTCTCAGGGTAGTCAGCTAGGAAACACGCGGCCTCATCTAGCTAAAACAGACAAAAAATAATAATTAACATGTAAAAGTGTTTTTTAAACCTATTTGCAAAAATAAATATCATTTATCATTTTTAGAGTTCCGTACCGCAATAAGAAAAAAGTGGAACCTTTATAGGATCACTTTGTTGTCCGTCTGTCTGTCAAGACCCCTTATATCAGGAACACGTGGAAGTATCAAGTTGAAATTAAAACCGTATACTCAAGTCTTCGGTTCTTTGATGCTGTGAAAAAATCAAACTTCTAAGTTATATCGCTAATAACGTATATTTCGACTCTCAAAAAGAAATCAAAATTCATAGAGTATTTCCGATTGATCCAGAATCTTGTGGCATAATACAAGGCCTTATAGCGTATAGAAATAAAT
Organism: Mythimna lalbum; assembly: GCA_949319445.1. NCBI lineage: Eukaryota > Metazoa > Arthropoda > Insecta > Lepidoptera > Noctuidae > Mythimna > Mythimna lalbum. Next base: position 10,041,253 of record OX439371.1, on the reverse strand, counting down.
CTGAAAATAGATGCCACGTCATAAAAAAAATATTTTGTGATTCGGAAAAATCTTCAAATTGAACTGATTTTATATGTAAGTTTTAACGGAACCCTCGCGAATGGTGCGCGAATCGCACGTTATCTAATATATAAAATTTCCATGTCACAAATTCACAATCTTAGTTACCGTACTCCTCCGAAACGGCTTTACCGATTTTTACCAAATTTTATATGCGTATTCAGTAGGTCTGAGAATCGGCTACTATCTATTTTCCATACCCCTAAGTGATAAGGGTTGTTCACCCTTAAAAATTTTATTTTTGGACGAATTTTTTTGTATTTATTTTTTTATAATGTGGCATTAAAAAATACATACAACCATAAATTTTTACTTTTTTAACACCAACCCCTATTTTTTATAGCAAAAAATTATTTATAAGGCAAAACAACGTTTGCCGGGTCAGCTAGTTATTATATAGATATTCTAGTGCTTGACAGCGATCCTCCCTGATGGTAAGCTGTGATGCAATTGTTGATGGTGAATCGCAGTCTAGTCTTGAAGACACCTAAATAATAATCGGACGGGATGACCGTAGCAGGCAAATTGTCCTTATTCTTCGATATACGCGGTATAAACGAGGCAAAACGCTTAATCCGTACCGTTGAGGTGTTAATAATGAAAGTGTGTACGTTGGCTTGTCCTATATTAACTGTATTTTTACCTTGATTATGTTTTGTTCCCAGGGACATACTGAAATGTGCTCATTACTCTTGGAGCATGAAGCTGAGGTAGACCAGCAGTCCAAGAACGGGCTAGCAGCTCTGCACTTGGCTGCTCAGGAAGACAGGGTGCCTGTCGCTCAACTACTGGTCAAGAATGGAGCAGAGGTAATATTATAAAAACATTTTTAATAAACGTGGAGAAAATAAAAATACCTAATAATATGTAGCTTAGATCCTGTTCCCGATACCGGGTATTATTTTTGTATTTTTTAATGTTTTTTTTTATTTTATTAAAATATTTAAAAATATAATTTATACGTGTAGGTTTAAAATGAATAAAGAGTTATTAACTTATTAATAAAAACACTTTTTGGTAGGTATAATATTTTTAGAAGCACTTATTTTCCTATAGTAGTTCAATTGTATTAAAATACAACGATAATAGAAACATATTCTTTTTTAAATTATTATTATTGGCTAGCTTCTACCCGCAGTTTTCTTTTTTTTTATGCTATGCTATTTCCAACATCAAGACTCTCGATGCCTGCTTTGCCGATCCTGAAACCTTCTAAACCATCGATTCTTGGAATCCTGACCCTGTGTTTGTTGGCCACAGGTGGACATCTGCACGAAGGGCGGCTACACTCCGCTGCACATCGCGAGTCACTACGGCCAGGCAAACATGGTACGCTTCTTGCTCGAGAGCGGCGCTTCTGTCAAAGCTCAGACTACACACGGGTAAGATAGATTGGAAATCAGAAACGTGTATTTCAATTAAACCAATTACAGGCACTTTTGATTTGTCAATATGTCGGTCAATCAACAAAAAAAGTGAAGCTAAATTAGGTCCGCACTTCCTTGAAGCTGTGAAAAATTAATTTATTGAAGAAAAAAATGATACAAATTTAAAGAGCACATCCCCTTGACTTAGAATCTTGATCTACGATCTAGAAGGTTTTATAGCACAGGTATAGGAATAAATCTGAAAACAGTTCTGATGTTACATCACAAAAAAAAAGTAATTTAGTAATACCTTACTTTTAGTTTAGTAGTAGTAGTAAACTTCGCGATACCGTTCGAGAATTGACTATTTACATAGGTGAGTTTATACGGAACCCTCAGTGCGCGACTCGTCCGTTTGCACTTGCCCAGTTTTTTTGGACTAAAATAACAAAGAAATATTTTAGGACAAATTCATTGTTATATTGATAAATTGATACATCTTGATTAGGAGAAACCCGAGTAAAGCGCATAACTGATTATTATTGATCATAGTTTTATTAACCCTTCAAATACCGTCAATTAGAGACACAATAGTAAGACAATAGATGCGCGGCCACCGGTGGTCGCTTGGGGATTCATGAATTAATTTGATTCTTTTATTGCAACTGAAATATTATGATAATAACATTAATTATATTCTCACAGATACACAGCACTACATCACGCCGCTCAGCAAGGCCACATCAACATCGTGAACATCCTACTGGAACACAAGTCAGACGCTAACGCCACTACCACGGTAAGACTTAAAACTATATGTGTATGTCGTAGCCGTATTGTATGACACGCCGTGTAACAAGTTGGAGCGCCGGATTGAAAGACGTCTCCGTAATGTAATACGGCTACCTTACGTTCAGCCGGATTGTGATGACGATAATTATGTTCTCTCGATTTCGATCTTCTATCAGCTATATTATCAGTGTAGAGTGTGTGTGTATAATAGTCAGCCTACACTGACAATACAATTATGTAGAAACGATTGAAATAAAAGGTTGGGTGTAAAGTAACCAGTGGCGGAAAAGATAGCACGGGCCTGTAGCAAATTTGATCAAGGGGCCCCTTTGATCAAGGGGCCCCTGTGTAGACCAATTTGGTACAGTTATTATCATTCTAATTCTAAATAACCCCGTGGATTTTAAAAATGGCCAAAAAAGTACGGTAATGAGGAAAAATAATATTCCACAACTATCACACAACGCTGTCTAGTCCCAAGCTAAGCAGAGCTTGTGTTATGGGTACTAGACAACTGATAAACTAAATTTCTAAATACATAGATTATTATTTCCAGATAAATATTATAGATAAATTACACCCAGACACAGAACAAATGATCATGCTCATCACAAATCAAAGAGAACTATAATTTTCAAGGAAATAATCAGCTGTACTCAATACAACTGTATTCATAATACAGCTTGTAAAGAATAGATTTTCTTTTTGCGTTCTAGAGCAGGATCCCCGAACGCACAGGGCCTCCAAATGAGCGGGACCTGTAGCATTTACTCTTGTTACATGGCTAATCCGTTACTGAAAGTAATCTAACATGAATGGAATAACGGTGGCTTTGTTAATTGTCCCCGCACACGGGCTTCAAAAAAACACCGCTTCAAGCTTCATTTTGAGGCGGCTTTTTTGCGGTTCGTGTGCGGCGGTGCCGCCACAAAAAAACACTTGAAGTCGCTTCAAGCTTCTCTGCTGTCGCACGCGTTTTTTTTGCGGCGGCTACTAGCCTTTTTTTGTGGTCGCTTGTAGCGTTTTTTTTAAGGTCCGTGTGCGGGGACAGTTATACAATACGGCTACGGCATCTTAACCAAAAGCATCCTGAAAGATTTTTTGTCTGTCAATACGATATAGTAAAGTACGAGTACGAGATAGTAATAAATAAAAAATCTTATGCTGTTTGTAGAAACTAATTTTAACTTTACAATTACAAACAAACATAAATCATTTCAGACATGAATAACAAAGTAATATCATGTGTTTTTGGTTAACCTTGGTTGTTGTGACGAAGAATGCGAAAACTCAGGTCAAAATACTTGATTAATCTATGGTTTTAAATATTATTCTTTTGTACGTGTGTTTGTCAGCTAACTCCTCCTAAATGGATAGGCCCCGGTATGAAAGGCAACGACGGAACGGGGTGGGATTTTTAGTCAGTAAAAGACTGATAATATCTCCCGCTCCGCCGAAAAAAAAGCCCGATTAGGATGAAATTTTGTCTGTATATATGAGTGAGTCCCTGAATTGTTTAAAATACATTTGGACCCGGTAGGCCGCGTTGCATTGGGTTCTTATTTTTTTTTTTTTTTCTGAAAGTAAGCCAGCTTTCAGACGGGACAACGTGTTTCGGTACCGTTACATGTGAATTTAAAAAGTAATATTTTTTAAGGTGGGAAATCATCTTATGATGTCCCTCGATCTAGGGTGGAGTGAGAGGGCATGCTAGACTGTTAGTAACGAAAACCACATGTGTGTCCTTCTGTTGCCCTTTTTATTTTAGGACCACGGAAAATTTCCTTTTCAGAAATTCCCCGTGTCCCTAGCGGGCATCAGCCCTGCTGGGATCGTAACACAGTATTATTTCCATTATTAAATAAAATTTATTCGACTGTGTAGTCTTTTTTTACCCAAAAAAAACTTGAAATTAAGTTTTTTTTTTTCATCATAATTTCGTGGCTGTGTAGCTACGAAATGCTGGAAAAGGTATTATTTATTTATTTTTCTCTTGTAACCAACAGAATGGCCAAACCCCTCTGGACATAGCTTCCAAACTGGGTTACGTGACCGTGATGGAGACTCTCAAGGAAGTGTCGGAGCCATCCATTGCACCCGTCTCTCAGGAGAAGTACAAGGTCGTGGCTCCGGAGACCATGCTTGAGACCTTCATGTCTGATTCTGAAGAAGAAGGAGGTAAGACCCTTGGTCTACTGTTGTTGTCATTCAAACCAAAGGTATATGCGAAAGTTCAGCTCAATCGGTTGGAGATAACAGCGTTAAAATTCAGTTGCAAGTTTCGACCCATACATGCTAAGTGACTAAGTAGACTAAATAAAAGCTTGTATTGATAAAGAAGGACAGTGTTATTCGTCTTGTATAGCTTTGTTTCTCTCTCTCATAATGAAACCACCTCTTATTAAGGCTCTAGCTACCTAAATCATCGTGGTGGGAACTGAAAGTGGAGAACGACTTGATGACATTACATAATTGACAATTCTTAGCGTAGTTTAACTTAGAACGATTTCAATCAATGTCACAATTGTGTCAAACAACGAATACAAGCGGAGAAGGAAACATTACATTTATGTCAAAAAACTATTATTTTTGGGATGTTATTATGTTATAATTGCTCACCTCTCAAATTCAATAAAGTGGCAATTTCTAGTTAGCTTTTAACTACGCCATCTTACACACTTATAGGTTTATTAAATGTTTAACTGTTAGATACTACCTAGACTTTTGGCACCTCTCTTGTAATAAAAAAACAATCATCGATGAATCCAAAGATGGTGGTAAAAATATTATTTTTTGTTCTACACCAGGTGAAGACACAATTCTGAATGACCAGCCATACCGCTACTTGACGGCAGATGATATGAAGTCTTTGGGAGACGACTCTCTACCTATTGACGTGACCAAAGATGAGAGGACCGAGTCTGCCATGAGTCATAAGAATATTATGGAGTTGTCTCAGGGTAAGTAAAACCAAGAACCATTAAACCTCATAGAAGTTTTTATTAATACAGGTTGAAACCCAACCTGGAAGTACACAAACATTTTCACATAATGACCATTACCAGATTTGTGTTCACAATTATTATTTAAGCTTCGTTTGTACGAATAATAAAATCTACCAAATTTTCTTATGTTTGCTGGGTAAAAATACAATAGGTTTTTTTTTTCATCCAATTTTCAGATACTTTATTTGGTATCCTACTATAAAAGTAAGAAATTTTCGTTAGGTCAAGTATAAGTCCACCGAACAATTTGCATCTGATCTGTTAAATCTCGTGAGCTTTGGGAATAAGTTATGAATATTGATATAAAGTTAATTTATCAACTCTTGTTGCAACTTTAGAATACAATTACTGTTTATAATTTTTAAAACTTTCGAAAAGCAAATTGAAACTCTTTGTATAAAAATTGGATGTCAAATAACAGCAAATATTTATTTCAAATCGAAATTTAGCCAAACACACATGTGTTGTATCAGCATCGGATTTAGCTATCTTATATTCTAACTCTGCTTTATGATAAACATCATTGTTTATCATAAAACAGTGATACAAACAAGTTACTGTTTCTCTATAACAACTTTTCATTATAAACCAAATGACCTTTACTACTGAACACACGTCTCATATAAAAGCCACAACGACAAGGCTTTCGTTGTCTACAATCTTCAAATTCTAGCAACTCATTACTATGTATTTTATCTATGCTTTAGCTTACATTTTGCCTAAATCTTTTCTTCTCCTTAGAGACTAGTTCTAAAAGCTACAAACAACAGACATTTCTACTATTACAAATAAACGTAATTTTAACACATAAAATATTTAATTACAACTCCAAACTATTCAAAAAGTATAACACACAAAAAGCGTGTAATTCTCTGTTCGATTGTCAAAGATACTAGTGTGGGGTACTGTAGGAATGTGCTCAATCAACGACTTTTTAGTCTCACACTGTATAATTGTGTATAATCTATCGTCACTATTTTGTAACATTATATTACATTCTCTTCCTCCAGGCTCAGTAAACGGCATGCCATACCAGCCTCAACAGGAGGTAGTGGTAAAGAGCATCAATCGTTACAGCACGGCGCAGGCGCCGGAAGGTTACTGCTACAACGTGGATCCTACGCAACCCAAGTCAGTATCACCAACTAGTAAAAACCAACTTTTTTATAAAGACCCCTAAGGTCCGAGTATGTCACCCTGAGGAAATCAAGCTAGGTCTAGTACTCATGATATGACCCTATTTTTTTTTATTTGTTGAATTGGTATTATTATTATTGAATTAGAATGGTTATATTATTATTATTATTAAATTGGATCGTTTTTTTTTTCTGTCGACGGGGAAAATCATCATTGACGAAACCCGCTCTTGGGTGGAGCGGGAGACAGTGTCAGAGTCTTACTGACTAAAAACCCCGCGCCGTTCCTTCTAGCCTTCATACCGGGGCTCTAGTTTCCTTTCGGATAACCCCGACCCCGGTAGGCTTCGACCCAGATGGGCCCCTCCTGTTGCTGACAACTCCTTGAGGCGCGCGGGAACAGTGCGCGCCGTCGACGCCTTGGCTCGGTCCGGACAGTTACCGGACGATCGGACAGCGAGCTACCCATGGCTCGCCGTCCGCGAGCCCGCGTCTACGGGGGCCGGAAATCGGGTTCGGAATCCCGGCGGCGGCGGCGGGGGCGCCGTTGCCTGATGCGGTCTGCCTCCTCCTTTGCTAGCATTACTGCTTCGCAGAAGGAAGCGACCGAATTATTATTACTATTGAATTGGATTTGTTGAATTATTATTGCTATTGAATTGGATTGTTGAATTATTATTATTGAATTGAAAATGTTTAATCTATTTATTAATTATGTACCTAATTCATATACAAGTTGCTTGTTATTGAATAAAATGACTATGACTATTGTAAAAAAAAATACTGCACATTCAAAATATTCAATTAAGTACAAAGATTCATAAATCCAAAATCCGATCCAATCATAGTCTCTTGTGGAACTCCACTCAATAAAAAATACAAAAGCAATATGAATAATTTGAACTTGAACTGATTTGACAGTGATACTGAACACGACAGCTAACAAGGATCAAGAATTTATTTGCACAAATTCCATTTACAGTCTGCTTTTGAACTCAAAGCCCTATCAAAATTCAATATTTGACGTGAACAAGTACACCAAACCGTAATAACAGTATCAAGATTCAATGATTCATAACACGGAAATGTTAACGTAAACAAGAGTTAGGTAAACAACTAAAAATAACAAACGAAATATAATGATGCTTTATAAAAGATATTATCGTTTCCAATGAAACAGTTTATGATTGTAACGTTTATTTCAGAACGTAAACATTTATTACAAAATTGTTGCGCATGCTTTCCGGGATCTACAGGAAGAAACTACAATGGAAGAAGTAAGTGTCTACTTTCATTTATATTTTCGTTAATTTTTTTATTCGTTGTATTGTGTTAATTGTTTTTTGTGTTTATGATAATAAATATGCTTTGAGCTGTTGTACTTATCTTTGTTTTGTTTTCTTTTATCCCTTATTTTGGATTTCACTTAGAATTATAACTATTTACTTTCATTGACTTTGTTATTTTATGGCCATTTTTAATTCAAATTAGCGTTAGTCAACTATCCGTTTCTCATAAATGTCATCATCATCATCATATCAGCCGATAGACGTCCACTGTTGGACATAGACCTCAATGGACCATTGTCATTTCTAGTCATCATTCTCCCTATCCTTTTCCCAACTCACTTTGGGTTGGCTTCCAGTCTAACCGGATTCAGCTGAATACCCGTATTTTACATGGACCGAATGCCTATCAGACCTCCACGATTCAGTTACTGGGCTTCACTATACTCCTTGAATTGGCTGATCTTCAGTCTTTCTGGTATTTCTAGTTACCTAGCTGCAAAATAAAGTTTTTTTTTTTTGTTAGTATTCTGCACCTCTGTAAGTGACGAATTCACTATGCCTGATACCTTTTGTGTCTTCTGTTAGTGTATTTGTTAGTGAGTAAGTCGTTGAGGTGCCTCCTCAATTAACAAGTAAATAAATAAATCATTAATCATTACCACTTCACTATGTATTATTTTGTAGCATATATAACATAAGCTAGCTATTCTCATAACTGGTATTATTAGTATATCATCTACTACTATATCAGTCACTCAGTAGTTTAATATTGTACATGTATATTCCAGTTTCCTGGTATCATTTCTGGTGGATGCTCGGGGAGGAGCGATGCGGGGATGCCGTGGTGGTGGGGTGCGGGTCATTGTACCACCACTTTCAGCTCAACAGCCCACTAGAATTACTTGCAGGTAAGTTTTATTAATTTAGTTTATTTTATTTGATACAGGAAATATAACTATTAATTACAGTGTTTGTAAAAATTTAATATTTTGGGCCATTTACAAATTTCCATTGATAGTGATAATAATAATAATAATAAAGCTTCTTCATTTCCACAGAAAATTAATCTAACATTACAACTAAATAATAATTATTACATAAATGCGTGCATAAAGTAATACATTGAGAGTGATGCAAATTAATAACCAGAAAATTTCCAATACTGTTTTAGATTCAAGACATTAAATAAACTAGAAAAAAAATGCATAAAAATGCTATAACTGTAATTAAAACGATTTGAGAAAACATTGCAACCAGTTATATAACTCACGATACAAAATGAAGTTTGTTTACCGATTGACTGCCAAATGAACTCTTTATATTCATAAAACGAAGGAATAAATATAATAATGACTGTTTCCAGATATCTGAAGCCATCCCGCATCAACCACATGCCGCCCCTCATGGAGGGTGAGGCTCTCGCAGCCAGGGTCCTCGAGATGGGACCAGTTGCTGCCAAGTTCTTAGGGTAAGTACTCCAGGAAGAATTTACAGAATATTAAGAATTATGTTGATTGTTACTGAAACTTTGACCTCTGGGTTTCGATAACATAATTATATAAATTTTGCAAATTAGACACTAACCGAAGATTCGGTTTTGGTTTATTGGGTAATTGTGTCTTATTAGTTTATTTAGTATCTTATGAAAGTTATTTAGTTCGTTTTGTTTTTCTATTAGTCTGTAAGCCTTCTGTAAAGGTACATAGTTAAGAATAAAAGTAATAATATAATAAAAAACGGAGCTTTGCGGGACTTTTATAACTTACCTTATACCTTCGGTATACTGGTGACCCCAACGTAATCTCATAAGTATCTAAATGCTATTATCCAAAATTTTCACAATCTAGTGCTATACAAGGTGTAACGTTAAATGCGCAAAACCTGGAATTAGTTTGATCAGAATAACGAACAGAATCAATTAAACCACTTTTTAATATAGGTTACATTTTTCAAAAAAATCTTTATTAAAAACTTCGACCTGTCTATTTATGTATGTAATAGGTCGAGCCATCACGTGCGCAAAACCGCTGAAATAGGTAAACCAAACACAAATAGTTGTAATACAATCAAATTTTCTCAGACACGAGATAATAAAAGTTCTTATTTCAATGCAGATATGAATTTTAAACAAACTAAGACTGCTCATAAAACCTTTAATTCTTTTTAAAGGTTTTTTTTTCTCACGTAATTAGGTTAATCAAATTAAAAATCATTTAGGGTGTCTGAGGTTTTTCGCATTTAACGTGTAACGTTGTATATTAAATATAGGTAGGTATGAATTTACATGTGGATGGATGGAGAGGGAGAGGGAGGCCAAAGAAAAGATGGATGGATTGTGTGAGAAGTGATATGAATGAAAAGGGAGTTAGTGATAGCGTGACGAGCGACAGGACAGAATGGAAGAAAAAAACGTGTTGCGCCGACCCCAAATAAAACGGGATAAGGGCAGGAAGATGATGATGATGCGTAATGAATGTGTTTCCAAAACGTTAAGTGTGTATGGGTAGAATGTTTGCCATGTACTGAACTTGGCGGAATTAGCTTATGCAATTTCAACCCACACTCCTCGAAATGCAACCCGTAGAAAACCGACAGGTTAGCAACTCGGTGTCGATGCTCAAGACTTTAAAGCTTTGACTCAACAAGTGCATCAATAGCAAAGATCCTCATAACTCGTTTCTTAATTGACTCAAGGGTATTAGGCTAGTATATGGCAGATTCGTCCCAAAGATGAGAGTGGTAGTACTCCATTCACGAATCAAACTTACGCTTGACAAAGTTACTTCCTTACTAATATTATAAAAGCGAAAGTGATTTTGTTTGTTACGCCTTCACGCCTAAATGGCAAAACCGATTTTGATGAAACTTGGTACACGGATAGACCATGACCTGGAATAGGACATAGGATACTTTTTATCCCGGAAATATGGTCCCTAGGGACAATTTTCTGCTATCACGCGGGCGAAGCTGCTGGGAGAAGCTAGTTTACTATAAATTACCTAACTGACGATGTCAAAAAATAAACGGCCCGTTTTGACATTTGTATTTTGACTGCCTAGAGGCTGGTTCGTTTTAGTTTAGCTACTACTAGAATAGCTACACTGGACCCCTATTATTTTATTGTTTCTTTCAGTTTCGTTTCAAGTTACATTCTAGGATCTTCCTCAAATGACAAAACAGGCCTTTTATTTTTTAATGAGTTCTACAACCAACAACAACAACTTCTACAAGGATAGTGGATAATCTTAATTCAATAAATAATTTCTCTAAACAGACCAGTAATACTCGAAGTACCCCACTACGCCTCTCTCCGTGGCAAGGAGCGGGAGATCGTGATCCTTCGCTCAGACAATGGAACCAGCTGGAGGGAACACAACGCTGATGCCACTGATGACGTCGTTCAGGACATCCTGCATGAGACTCTTGAGATTGAAGGTGGGTTTAATGAGAATATTAACCAAAATTACGCTTAGGTAATTAAGCAGGTACAGAAAAGGGGTATAAATGCCAACGAACAGCGAGTATCCACCCTTATCTTGTTGAAACCTTTACGGTCCGTACCAAGCATTTCGCCTCTTTGTATAAACTAAGTACATCGAGGGGCTGGAACAGCTTGCCTGCTGCAGTCTTCTCGTCCGATTATAATTTAGGTGTCTTCAAGGCAAGAGTGAATAGGCTCTTAAAACTAGTGCGCCTCACCATCAACGATTGCATCACTGCTTACCATCAGGTGGGGTCGCAGTCAAGCATTACTTTATATCAATTAAAAAAAGGATTATTTTGATAGGATAAATTGAGTAAATTATTTTACTTTATTATATATATATATTATAGAATCAAACTATATCTAATAGTATCAAAAATTATGGTGGATCAATTAATAACCTCTCTCATTCTGGGCGGAGTGAATGGCAGTCTTAGACTTTTACTGACTAAACTGTGCACCAGCTTCTAACATTTACAATTGCTCATATGGGCCTATGTCAATTAAAAAGGTTTTGAATTTGATTTTGAAAAAAAAAAAATCACCTAAATTTCTTTATATTTGGATCTGTGTTTGTTGATTTATTTTTTATGTGTTCGTTTGTACCTACATAAATTAATTAAATAGACAGGATCATGAAATGTGTTGAACAGTTTAAATTAACTACCTACCTTACTGCAATTAGTTTTAATTATAATTTTAGAAGTATACATTTAGACAATTCAATAAAACTCACTGATGCAGTTTCTGAAGACGCAACGATGTCATTACGTAACGAGTAACCTGATTGTAAAAATCGTGAATCGTGAAGTTTGTTACTCGCTAATAAGTGTCATAAATTAACTATAACTAAAGAAACTGTTTAAAATCGCGATGCATTAAAGATTATATGTTTTAATTTAAATGAAATCTGTCATTATAGCAAGCTTTGGCAAGATCTAAAGAGCATCAACATTTACACTCAAAGGTTCAGTTAAAAACCAGTGTCAGGCAACTGCTACTTCGTTGTCTGGCATTATGCTAAACTGGGCCAATTTGCCACAGCCGTGAGACGCATTGTTGTTGTCTTTAAAGATTTTTTTAAGATTAATTAAAATTGTGCGAGTTACTTATTTCTTACTTACTTCTTCATCTTCTTGAGTGTCGATGGCAAAAATAATCAAATTCCATGCCTGGCCCAGTATTCGGCCACGGCTATGCCGACCACTGTTATTGTCATTAGATCCCTACGTGAACAGATTATAGGGCAGGTTATGGTCAGGATATGGTCTGCGGAGAGAAACTTAAACTTCTTTCGTACTGATTTCTATATTTTTCTACAGAGACAAACGAGACGGACGAGAAAGGCTGGGATGCTCCTCGCGTCACCAGGATCCTGACGCATGACTTCCCGCAATACTTCGCTGTTATATCGCGCATACGACAGGAAGTCCACGCTATTGGGCCTGAAGGTTAGACATAGGAAATACCCATCATGATAATGTAGAATATAATAAAAATCGCAATTGTAATCGAATATCGTTTGAAATTGTTTCACTGACTCTATTAATTTCAAGCAATTGCAAGATTGGAACTTCACAGCTTCTTGTTTTAAGATTATTGTAAATGTTTTTCTGTAACATTAATTGCATAATTATTGCAAATGATTCCTTATGCAAAAACATAAAAAACCTGATCAGTTTTGCTAAAATTATTTACATGCTAGTGGTAGAAGTCTAACAATAAAAAAAAACAATGACATGGTTGAACTTACTGCTTTATAACGATGACGAAAAAACAATAGGAATACCTCATATCCTACAACTTAGTCTTCGAAAGACATGCGACATCTATCAATCTGCACTGATCTTGCCTTTTGGAGGCACTCGGACTGTGCTATGCTAATGAGCCACAATAAAGAAAATACTAACAAACCTCTTCTAATCTCCAGGTGGCATGGTATCCAGTTCCGTCGTCCCACAAGTCCAGGCCGTGTTCCCGCAAGGCGCCCTCACCAAGAAGATCAAAGTCGGCCTTCAGGTAAACCTATTCAAACCGCGGAAAGGTGTTAAGGACAAAAACCTCAAAAAGATCACTGTCAATAACGTCTCTAAGAAAAAACGCTTCTCTCTAATTTGGTAGTATTTAAACCTTAAAATGTACTCGAATGAATTTAATCTTATAACCTGACATAGTCAGACAAGCTTATGAAATATAACGAATGTTTTCAATACTAGTTCCATTTAATTTTCTTCACTATTAGACTTAGGTACAGTGTTCATTTATTTATTATCGTTTATAAGATAAATTGTGTTCTCATTGTAATGTTAGTCATTAGTGATAGGTTCGGCAAAATATTTTCTGAGCAATTTAAAATTTCTAGTCTTTGTGTGTTAGTCAATCAAAAGCTTTACACAGATATTTTTTATCTAGGATTTGATATTACTCAATATTTGATAAGAAATTGTGATTTAGATTATTTTTAGTTGATTGAAAAGACATTAATTTAGATTGTGTCGAACTGGTTCTTAGTAAATGCAAATATAGAGCAGTTTTAGTAGAATTTAAAGATATAGTGTTGGCGGAAGCTCAAACTATAAGAACATAAGCGTTGTGATTTGGTATACTTGGAAAGATTGCAAAAACAGAGGTTTATAAAATAAGGTAATTAAAACAAGTCTCTAATCTGATAAAACAAGCAGATTATATTTTGCCAAACACAGTCTGTCAGTCAGTCATTGCCATATTAAAACAAAAGTACAAATGTGATTGCCAAATTTTTTTACGATAATTACACTGGTCAACACTGGTTTTGCCACACGAACTTTGATAGCTTATTTTTTTTTATCAATCTACCCTCATTATTAAATCACAGTTGCCATATGTCAATTAGCCTCCTATTTGTTGTGATACGGTAATACTCATAACTAGTACTACGGCAGTAAATTAACAGAAACGCTTACAAGTAAATCGTTATAAAAATATTAATCGTTGAATTTGAACACTTTTTTGGGATTTATTAACCCTGTGAGCATGTCAAGGAAGTGTATTAATGATCCTAACTCTTTTTGTTATGTCTGCGGAGAACTTACATTCAAAAAACAACGACGAAATTTTACAAATCTTGTGATGGAGTGTTATCACCAATGTTTTGGTTTTTCTGTCGCCCATCAAGACACATCCTGGGCCCCTCATGTCTGTTGCATAACGTGTGTGAAAAATTTAACTGACTGGAAAAAAGGTGCACGACCTATGCCGTTTGCTGTACCCATGATATGGACTGAACAGCGAGATCACGTTTCAGATTGCTATTTTTGTCTCACTGACGTAAAAGGTATAAATTACAAGAAAAAAAACACAGTTATTTACCCTAACTTATCTTCGGCTATAAGACCAGTCTCTCATTGTAAAAAATTGCTAGAACTAATACCAGTTGCAACTACGTCTGTTGAGAACGACAATTCACAACCGTCTACTTCAAGTGTATGTGTTGACGAGGACGATGACTTTGAGTTTGAAGAAATTGCAAAGGAGCCACATTTGATAACTCAAGGAGACCTAAATGATTTGGTTCGAGATTTAAATTTGTCAAAAAAACAGTCAGAACTATTAGGATCTCGTCTAAAAGAATGGAATTTGCTACATCATAATACAAAAGTTAGCTATTTTCGAAACCGTGATCAACACTTCAGAACGTAGTTTTCTCAGGATGGAGATTTGGTGTTTTGCAATAACATAAATGAGCTTATGAAAATGTTGGACATAGATTTTGATCTCTCTCAGTGGCGTTTATTCATTGATTCTTCGAAAGCAAGTCTAAAAGCAGTTTTATTGCATAATGAAAATAAGCATCCGTCTGTACCTGTGGCCCATGCTGCAAATATGAAAGAAACTTATGAAAATATGAAACTTTTACTTGGAAAAATAAATTACAGTACATATTCCTTCAAAATCTGCGGTGATCTTAAAGTTGTTGCACTATTACTTGGACTTCAGCTGGGTTATACAAAGTTTTGCTGTTTTTTATGTGAATGGGATAGTCGAGACATAACTAATCACTATATAAAAAAAAAATGGCGTAAGCGTGCATCGTTTGTTCCTGGGCAAAAAAACGTAAAGTATTTACCCTTTGTACAGCCAAATAATGTGCTTCTACCACCATTGCATATCAAATAAGAATTAATAAAAAATTTTGTGAAGGCAATGGATCGCAATGGGAGTGGATTTTTGTATCTAAAAGAAAAATTCCCTAAAATAAGTGATGCAAAGATAAAAGGGTATTTTCGTTGGCCCTCAAATTAGGGAGTTAATAAAAGATTCAAGATTTGAAGAAAAATTAAGCGATTTAGAAAAATCAGCATGGAAGTCTTTTAAAAATGTTGTTGCAAATTTTTTAGGTAACCACAAGAGTGACAGCTACAGAGAGTTGGTTAGCGAGCTGTTATTATCATATCAAGCATTAGGTTGCAACATGTCACTTAAGATTCATTTTTTACACTCGCACCTGGATTTTTTTCCTGACAATTTAGGGGCTGTCAGTGACGAGCACGGCGAGAGGTTCCATCAGGATATTTCTAATATGGAAAAGCGGTACCAGGGCAAATGGAGCCCAAATATGTTAGCAGATTACTGCTGGACAATTAAAAAGGACCAACCAGAAGCTAAATATTCAAGAAAATCTAAGATTTTCTTAGTCATTTATAAAAAAATAAACTTTTGATTTACGAGATCCGTATTTTTTCTTAATATTTTAAATTACTCAATTGAATAAAATCTTTGTCTAGCAAATTTTTTTTAACCGTTTATTTTTTATTACAATCACCAATTAAAGTAAAAAATATCAAAAAAGTCCGTGTGGCACGACAAAGTTGAAATTTTGTTGACCAGTGTTATTTTGTATCCGTTTATTGGTGAAGTATTTTTGTTTAGCAATTTACATTATGATGTATCATCACATATCTTAGACATAAATACAGTTCATTTATATTTTATTAACAATGTACTACGTGATTATTAACAATAATATCAGCTATGACTTGTTTCATCAATTTCTGGGTGTTGAATATTTTGAAAAGATAAGATTTCAGTGTATTCTTGAAATATAAAGTAAAAGCTTCAATATGTGAAAGAATTTGCGAAGACTAAAGGATTTCAATAAATTTGATGAGACACGTCTTCTGCTATTAAAATAAGTTTCTACGTTACTCCTTTAGGGACTGTGTCATACCCAATAAATTTAGAAATTCATTTAACTATTTATTGTAGAAGGGAGTTTCAATAAACCATTGACAACAAACTTTGTTTTCAATTTAAGCAAAATTGAATTCTATGAAATCACAAAAGAGTCCAAAATCGTAAGTTTTTCTCACACTGCGGTATTAAATACTGGTTGGATTTTCTCTAGTTGGTCTTTAGGTGACATTATAAGCATGATTGAAATTATAACTGTTTCAGAAAATTATTATGAATAACTATGTGATATTTAATTATTTGAATACATTATTTGTGTGTGTTATAAGTTATTGATATGTATTTAAATCAAATTGGAGTGACGTATGTACTTTAATTAGTTAAGTAGTATTTTAAGGATTGCTAAATTTATTGGGTAATGTCTTTCTATGCTTTTAAGTTGAATTGTTACTTGGACTGTTATGCGATTTTGTACTTTATTTCCTAAAGACCAAACGTGAGACTTGCATGATGTACATATATTTTATTTTGCTGTGTTATTTTGAGCTTGATTACTATCGGAGTGTGTTGCATCTTGTTTTAAAGCGCATGTGTGAGAAATAGATGAAAGTCTGAGTTTACATTGTAATAAATGTGTATAATTTCATTTTAAATGCTTTTCCTGTGATTTCATAATGTTCATATTTGCTTAATTTTGCACCGACCGCTCTTCACCACCTTCCTATCATTTCGTTTGTAAGATTATAGCTATTTTTTGTAAATATTTTGTAGAAAATAAAAAAAACCACACCAAAAAAAAATATAACATGAATAGTATAAAAACAATTCCGTTAAAACTTGCAAAACCTCTTCTGCTTTATGTAAGGTAAGTACAAAATTTAATCTATTATTTTCACACACTGCCTTTTTAATTTTTAACCAACACTGGCATGAAGCTTTGGCGACGATAACGTTTGGTCTTTAGAATATTTTTTTGTTAGGATTTATTTAAAGACACGAATAAAAATAATTTTGGAAATATAAGTGTGACTGCAGGAGTCAATAAGATAATATATACTTTAATACCGTACATCAATTGTTTATACTAAAACTGGAAAAACTTAATCTTTTCAGGCCCAAATTATTGATTCAGAGCTTACTGCTAAGCTACTCGGTCGTGGAGTAGCCGTATCACCAGTAGTTACTGTAGAACCAAGAAGACGAAAATTCCACAAAGCCATAACCCTGAGTATGCCAGCACCTCGACCTCATACTCAGGGAATGACGAACCAGTACAGCACATCATCAGCTCCAACACTAAGGCTACTCTGTTCCATATCAGGTACAATTAAAATAGTTTGCTTGTATTTAAAAAAGCAAATCTGATTTGTTACTGAAAAACAGTTTGGATGCGGTTTATGGGTATCACCAAATACCGATTAATATTGAAACCACTTATTTACTTCAAAATATATAAATAGTCCGCCATATTTATCAAAACAATACATTATGGTGATCAAAAATATGCCAAAAATGTGTTTCAGTAACAAATAGGTTAACGCCATGTGTTGCAATGGAGTATGGCTTGTGTTTGCTATCTTGATGATATGCTTTGCCAAGGAAAGGTAAGTGTGCCTACAGTTAGGTATTCAGCTTACAAACAATATCCAAACATGGATTTGAATTTGAATTTCGATATTTATTGCAATTTTGTAGTTTTCGTAGTAGATTTAAATAATAATAATAAAAATAATTACAAACATTAAAAAAAATCCTTATGATGTTCAGATTATTTTTGGCGAGAGTGAAAAAATAAATTGCAATAAATACCAAATACAGATTACGGTCTATTTGCGGGTATTGTGGACTTTGCTTTTAAGTACGCTTAACCAATTTAACTAAAAGGAAATACAATTCTTATACCAATATTCCATTACAACACAATGGTAACGTAGGATAGAGACAAACTGAAATCATTACGAATCGATTTGTAGGTAACGAACATAGTTCTACATGAGATCGGTAGACTATAGATTTTGAAATTTTCAACTTTTTAACTAGAGTATTGATAGTAAATCGGAATTTAATAGTCTTTTTATCTTAAATCATATTGGTTAGTGTAGAACAGAGATTTACGGGTTTAGTCTGACTCCCCATTTTATAGACAGCAGGATGAGCATGTTAATGAGAAATAGCGTAGTTTGAAATCATCTCATTCGAAACAAAACATACATGATAGTGGAAGGGAAAAGAAAGTATTTAAGACAGTGCAAACAAGCCAACCGCTTATAGCAAATACACAAGCAGCTGAGGGACTATGTCCCTGTGTGTCCGTTATGTGCGTGTCTACATTGTCTTTGTTTTCGTGTGTTTGTGTGTGTTGCACGCTCACCGTGTGTGGCGCTAAATAATGTGCTGCCATCTATCGGCGCGCACCATCAGGGGTATTTCGCAAAAGATCTCTCGAAGGTAAAAACATTAGAAATATTTTACAAAAACAAAATCAAAATGTCGGTTAAGTTTCGTTTATTTTATTTAAACGTTAATCTGTCTAAAACTCTTAAACTTATCGTGTTTTTATTTCTCATAAATCATTGTTTTACGATACTTATGCTCTTCAGCATCGTGACTGTTCGAGTATAAATATCTGTTACATTGTTTTTTTCCCTCTATCACTTTTTGAATGCTTTTCCATATCTTGCTTCTCATACATTCTTCCTCTATGCACGGGCTGAAATTTTTACGCTTTGTTAAGTCACGTTCACTCTGTATCATAACCATTCAATGAATCTTGGGACATCAAGAGTTTGCACAGCGATACGTTCACAGAAACATGTCGGTGTAGAATAAAATGTACAAACATAACTAGAACCAAAGGAACTGCAACGGTATTGGCACATAGTATATAATTGAGACACGTTGAATACCTGTTTTTGTTTAGTATAAGCGTAAAGATAAAATATCTCGAATCGGTGCCATCTTCATCCTCATGATCATTCGACGTCAATGTTCCCTTTTTGTTACTTTGCTTGTAAGAATCAGAGATTTATTTCCAAAACGGCCTATCAGTTCTGTTCACATCATCTTCTCTTATTTTGTCTCGTTCCTTTTTCTTGTCATTTTTTCACTGGACACGTTTTTATTTCCATGTTTTGGTTTAGTTCGGTTGAATTTTTGGATTTTATTTCAGTGATTGTCCTTCGAGAGATCTGTTTTCCGAAAACCTGAACAGCAATTTTGATGATTCGTTTTTTGATAAAGTAGAGTTCATTTTCATTTTGTGAGACAACAGCACTATTCGTAAGAAACAGGCGACAGTTCACAGTGTGCCACATTATAGTCACTTTTTCATTTTAAAAAGTATTTAAAATGGTACGTTATTTTATTATTTATTTATTTGTGTGATGTGTTGTCTTTGCTTGTTGTGTGTTTGTTATAGGCCGTTTTGGAAACATTTTATGTTTAGTTTTTTTATTGATTTGTTATTGACCTGTCTTTCTTATTTCTGATCTTTCTTCTACATCGGTTACTTACATTACTTATAAAACTTCTGTGTTCTTGTGTTTAGGTTAAATTAACAAAATTATCTTAACTGAGCTCTCTGAAATCTGTATTTATAACTACATTTAAATTTTTTATACAAGTAAAATTAGTCAAATTAGTAGAAAAATAAATAGACTGGATATTATTATGATGAAAACAATACATGTACTGTGTAGATAAATATTTGAAAGCCTGCTTTGGCATGCATTATAGGGTAGACCCATCATCATGGCAGTTGAAAAATAGCGTTTTAGCCGCAAAATACTGCCTCATAGCTTTCATCTGAACAGACAAACAAAAGAGCATTTAAAATGTAGAAGTATACAGTAAATGCAGTATTGCAGAGCATGTATTTAGTTGACCTAAAGCTTATAGGGTATACAATGAAGTGTTTATGGTGGCAGGTGGAACGAATCGAGCTCACTGGGAAGATGTTACGGAGAATACTCCTCTTACGTTTGTGAACGACTGTGTGTCGTTTACTACGACTGTGTCGGCTAGATATTGGCTGATCGATTGTCGACACGTAGAGGATGCTACCAAAATGGCGACAGAATTATACAGGTACGGCAAAAATAATTTTCATATTATTTATTAGGAAGGCCCATGTCTATCTACATGATTATCAAATATTCATCAATCTCTTTAATTTCAGGGAAGCCATCCACGTACCGTTCATGGCTCGCTTCGTAGTTTATGCCAAGCGCACTGATGAGTGTCAGGCGCAGCTACGCATGTTCTGTGTGACTGACGATAAGGAAGACAAAACCTTGGAGCGCATTGAACGGTTCATACAAGTTGCTAAGAGCAGGGATGTTGAGGTAGGTAGAATTTGGAAATTCTTGGTGTTTATTTTAACCATTGAGGTTTTAGCACATCATAGAGGATGTCATTATATAAACAAGTTCTTAGTAAGACTTCGTTCATATTTATAGATCAGAATAAATCTTTGTCTAGATTTGATTGACACATTTTTATGATCCTCCATCATCTTGAGAAAAACGTCTATCAGGGTGCGCCTTTGCAGTAAAATTGGATGGAATGCCGTGACGGCAAACGATATGATGCTGTCATGTCAAGCCATGTTGCCTGTACTACGCCACTATTCTATATTTTTTACAGTTACGCTTATACTAACATAGATATTCACATCTGCCGTGCGTCCCTTTACAGCCGAAATTTTTTCACGTATTTTAATTTTCAAGGTTCACGAAGGCAAACCGGTGTACCTAGAGTTCGGAGGCAACTTGGTACCAGTAGCGAAGTCAGGAGAACAACTGTCGATACCCTTCCGTGCCTTCCGGGAGAATCGAGTGGCTTTCCCTGTGATGATCAAGACGCAGGACCTGGAACCGATCTGCAGGTGCCAGTTCATGAGGGATCCCAAGGTGCCGAAGGGAGAACCTTCGCCAACACCTGTAAGTTGTTATGCAGTAATATTGACGTGTGGTTTTCTATTTTACCTCTAATGGGAGATTGTTTACACTTCATCGTTTATACCGCGTACGTCGAAGAACTGGAACAGTTTGCCAGCTACCAGCTACGGTCTTCCCGTCCAATTATAATTAAGATGTCTTCAAGACCAAAGTGTTCGCTTTAAATAAACTGGTGCGCCTCACCATAAACGATTGCATCACTGCTTACCATCAGGTGAATTTGCACTTGCAGTCAAGCACTAGTTTACGTATCGTTACAAAAAACCTGTGAGAGTTAATCTCTTTTTGATTGAAGTCATCGGTTCTGAAGTCCCAGTATTGGAATAACTTTCAGATGATCAATTTACTTACTAAATGATAAATATGCTAAATACCTACATTATTTCAAAACAGATTGCTGTCCTCAACATCATGGTACCAGATGAAGAGAGAACGTCTCCTATCCCGACTGAAACCGTACCTATGCGCACGGAGGAGCAGGAACTCATATGGCGACAGAGACTCAGTGACCCGAGGTGACTTCAATAAAGTTGAACTTTTCCGGAATCGTATTTATGTTATCGAGTTCCCTCTAGGTTTTGAATTAGTTTAAAGATTATAGTAGCAAATCGCGATCTGGTAAAGATTGACTCTAATGTTTTTTTTTTTTAATTTAGTTTATTCAAAATTTGCTTACAATATGCATTACAAAAATTCTGCCAAACTGTTTGTCGGCAGTAGTTCTCGTTTCACATTTCAACAAATCTTGTAAGACGTGACAATAAACTTATGCTAAGCTAACAACATAAAAAATAAATAACCAAAACACCCACGAAATCAAACAATATCATGGATACAACCTGCGTGGCTTGTTACACAATCTACATGACTACGGACACAGTGATAGATAATGTTTTTTTTTAGTATTTTTAGAAAGAAAAAGAAAAATATAAGTTTACAATACAAGACCAAAACACTTTTATTCTAAAATCTTAAAGACTAATAAACAAAACTAACAAACTAAACAAACATATAAATTAAAAAAAAAACTTAATAATGAATGTATAAATTTACAAATTTGGTATGATGCGAGACACACAATCGTTCGTTGTGTCGACGCTTGGGGGAGGCCTATGTCCAACAAAATGACGGTGAAGTGGAACAAAACTAAAAACAATATATAAGGTGTTGATAAAATCAGTTAGAAATAAAAAGTGTTCAGCATCTTGCAATCTTTAATAATATAGATACTAGTAACATTGACTGACAGATAAATGTATCTTATTGTATTTTTAATCAATAAAGGGACCAGTCTTGTCTGCCTTAAACTAATCAAATTTGATGACTATATTTAAGTACATTTTGTAACATTCTTTAAAATCCTTAATGATTGCAGGTTGGAAGACATCTGCAACCTTCTTGGCAAAGACTGGGTGGCGTTGGCTTACGAGCTTGGAGTGAGTGTGGCCACCGTCAACCAGATACAGGCAAAGAGGATCACCGCGGCTGAGCAGGCGCAGCTCATGCTTAAACTGTGGAAGACGCAATCTGGAACTAAAGCTTTAGGTAAGATTAAATGGAATACAAGAGTATTGAATATTGAGTAAATGGAAAACATAACATACCACTCGAAAAATAGAAAAGAAATTAAATCTATTCTTTCGCAAACTTGAAATTTTTAGATATGCTGATCTGCTGCTAGTCATCTTTTTACTACCCGACGTACAGCTAAACATAATAATTATGTAGATCTCTCACTAAGTAGTGTCTGCAGATAATTATACAGCCACTGTTTAGTCTAATAAGGTTTGCAAATTTATTTGGTCAATTAATGTCACAAGTCCTCATACAACCGGCACATTAAACAGTAGATTATGTGACTAGGGGATAAAACAGTGTTTTTAAGTAGCGGGCGACATGTTGAATTCCGAACGAAACGGAAGTTGCTAAGTTTTAATCCCGAACTTTAGTGAGGGATTCATATAATTAACTTCCAAGCAATGGGAGGGAGTACTAAAAATATTGCCATACTAAACAAGGTATCTTGCACAGATAACTCGCTAGAACTCGCTTTATGTCGTATTGGAAGAGACGACATTATCGCACCACAGTCTGAATTGACCAATGAACGACGAATCCAAAGGAACATCTACCAAGAAAGACAGGCTTCAGAGGAAATCGAAGCCTACAAAGGTATCGGTCAGTTATCCCTTCTCTTTCTTATAATTTCATCCCCTTTCATTTTATACCTTCTAAGACTTATGCAGACCAGAACGTAAAGGCTAAGGGTTTTATAACGC
This sequence comes from Mythimna lalbum, assembly GCA_949319445.1. NCBI lineage: Eukaryota > Metazoa > Arthropoda > Insecta > Lepidoptera > Noctuidae > Mythimna > Mythimna lalbum. The sequence continues at coordinate 10,017,714 of OX439371.1, read as the reverse complement.
GAAGTATGCCAAGGCAGCTTCTGGAGTCCGATACAGATTTTAGACATAAGTAGCGTTTGATAGAGTGTTAGCGGACGCCGGAACGTCCTAGATAGATTAGCGTCCTACGGTTTGCCATTGCCTACCGCAGTGCGCCACGACATTTCGCCGCGACAGCCGGTGACGCGTCTTTTCAATTCCGTAACGGAAGCATTTTAAACTACTGGAATATCTGTCGTATTTCTATCCCGATATGTTTGAATATCAATTGGTAGAAAAATTAAATTCTTTGCCATGCTGTGCTGGTCTGTGTAGAGCCTTACTTTTTTTATTTAATACTTGTCAAATCTAATATTTTCAAAGCAGTATTTCTTTCAGTTGTTAACGATATTTCGTTTATTGCAGCAGAAGAAGACAATAAACTCAAAGACAGAATATACGATGATGACCAAATTCCTGAACATAGAGAATCAGAACATGATCAGGATGAAGCCAAGTACTCTCCTGAAGAAAAGTCAATAGTAGAAAAGAGTGAAATAGAGAGAACTCCTACGCCAAGCTCCCATGAAGAAAGTGAGGAAGATGAAGGTATGAGCTTTTTTAATGCGATAACAAGTATTATTGATTATTGATCAGATACCGTATATTATACGAGTATGATTATTTACGAGTTTTATCACAAGCTCCTAAAGTTTGGTGCAGATTTAAAACCAAACCTTGTTTAATAATTTACCTTAAATTAAGTTTAAAAGCCAATACTAAATCATTCCTTTCGTGACAGACGTAAAACGCAGTGTAGCAGAAAGAAAAGAACAAATCACGAGAAAGTTAAGTTCGAGCAAGATTCCGGCATCAAAACAGAAGAAAGAAATAAGAGAAGAAATCATTGAAATTAAGACTCAAATAAAACCAGATATTAAGAAGTTCCAGGATATTGAACAACAGGTAAGCAACTTCTGTTTCAGTTATGACAATATGGACTTTCTTTACAGGATTTCAATATTAACTTGTCTGTTTTATTTTGTAGGTACTGGAAAAAGACCCGAAGTTAGAAAGAACACGGTCAAAAACTTCTCCCGACACAGTCGAAGAAGAAAAAGAACCCGAAATTCAAGAAGTTATCGAGCCAAAGAAAGAAGAACCCAAGCCAGTAGAACGACCAGTCGAACAGTTCAGAAAATTTGACCCTTCGTCACCGGCGAAACCTACTCCCAAACATTTACAAAGACATATGAGGAACGAGTCCATGAGATTCCCATCAGGCGACTTCTCCAATGTCACTATCACTCCAAGAAAATCAGTGACGTCTGAGACTAGTGAAGTTAAAGTAACTGAAACCAAAGATACCTTTACCAAAGAAGCCATTTCACAAAAAGAAATTGTCACGTCAAGGGTAGAAGAGAAATTAGAGGATGGTGATAAATCACCTGACTTAGTAGTAGAAGAAGAAAAAGATATTGCTGAGGCTCCGTTGAGAGCTAAAATTAGCTCATTTGAATCAAAAATGTCGAAGGAATCTTCTATTGAGTTACCTAAGACTACAGTTAAATTAACTAAAGAAGCGTTAAAGAAACATACGCTTGAACAGGACCAAGGGATTGAGTATACACAGGAATTTGTTAGAGAACAATCTAAACAGATATCAAGTATGGAAACTCACGTTACCCATAAAGTATCCATTGAAACGGAAAAGCATGCGGAAACAGTAAAATCTGTGAAAGAAACTATACAACACTTTGACTCTAAAATTAAACTAGATGAAAAATCCAAGCCATATCATAAAACAATGAGGACTGACTCTACTTTAGTGCAAGTTTCTTCGGAAGAAGACAGCGAGTTTTTGAAGAAATCTACTGACTCAGAGACTGAAACTGAATCTCAAACTACCGTCAAAGTAGACAAATTAGAACAAAAAAGTAAATTTAAAATTGATAGAGATGTATTTGAGAAGAAGACGGATAGCAAAGTTTTACCTAAAGACAAAAAAGTAGACCAAGACAAAAAACCAGGTGATGACGACAAAAAAGATGATCAACCTGCGATTATAAAAGAGCAGAAACTAGAAAAACAATTGACTGAAGAATTACGAGCAAAAGTTAGTGAAGAAGAACTAACAGAAACTTTGGAAGAAAAAGATGTTTCTGTGAGCGATAAGTTAACTCATGAAAAAGTAAATACAATTTGCAATTATTTTAGTATCACATCTGTGCAAAAGCGTATTATTTTGATAAAATGCTTACAAACTACATTTAATATTTCAGGTGGAAACACAAATGTCAGTAACAAGTATAAGATCTGATCTTAGTAGACATACTAAGACGGATTCCATGGCTTCTGAAACTTCTGAGATGGTCAGTAAGATGACATCACAAGGGTCTCCTATACAATCAGCTATTGACAAAGCCGATTCATTGGCTGATATTCAACAAAGCACAGAGAAAGATTTCAGCTTTATATCTCAAACTGAATCAAAGGTATATTTCATTTCCAAACTATTTTATTTCACCTAAGCCTATATGGGCATTTATAAAACGACAGAAGTTAGTACATAGTTCCAATTGGCGGTTTACTATGGAAAAGAACCGGCAATTATTTTTTTTTCTCAAAATCTTAAGTTTTGAGATATTTCTACATTATATTCTTAATAGGTATAAGTGTAGACCAGGCAACATAGTATTAAAAGCTTATAATTAAGTAGATTCTTGATTGTAAGTTGGTCAAACTGAGATTTTTAGTGTTTGGAAATACTTATCTCTTTCATAGATAAACGTGTTACAAACATACTATAGTAAAAAGTTATCAGGAAGTTTTTCTGCCAAGTCAAATTTCATAGTGGCTTTAAACATATTTTTTTGGATCAAATGTTTTATAAATTGATATTTGTCATCACCAGGTGTACTCAAAGGATTCAAAACACCGCAGTGACTCTTTAGATGAGACTTCACAGTTCTCAGACTTGGATGACCAAATCGGCACAAGTCCAGCACATAAGCCACACTTTGACAAAGACTTGGACCCAACTGTTACAAAAAATGAAATTAAGACTGTAACTACTACTATATCAGATAGAAAAGAAACTAGAGATCAAACGCTAGAGTTCTTAAAGTATGAAAGTGAACACAGTTCACAGGTACTTGAATCTGCTTTGGGGACAAAAGAGGCAGAAAAGGTAATTTGAGCTTACTAGAAGCATTAAAGACTTGCTGAGCTAATTCCTTAATAGTATTAATACTGCTAGCGTAGCTGCGTAGCTTTTGACAGTTACAAAAACTATTTTTTTGCATCATTGTATTATTATTATTTATATTTTTAGATTTCACCAAAAGAATCCCCAGTTATAAGCGCAAAAGCACGCCAATTTATTGAGACAGTACCAGAAGATGATTCTGTACAAGAATGCTTTTTCTCTAAGCGCATTTACTCAGACTCTTTAGAAGACTCGGAACATACAGACTCAAGACGACACTCAGAAGCCGAATCATTAAAATCAGATCAATCTGATGTTAAAGCTAAAGTATCATCGTCTGATTTTGATGAGCGAGCAGAATATGAAGAAACAATTGACTCAGGAAGTGGATTTGGTGACGAGAAGTTTGAAGAAAGTGTTGGTTTCACTTCAATGCGAATCGATCCCAAATCTATCGAACTTGAAAAACAAGACTCAGGGTCTGACAAAGAAGCAGAACCAGTATTCAAGAAAATGACCCCAAAACGATCTCATTCAAGAAGCGAATCAATTTCAATAACTAAAATAAGTGATCTACAACTTGACTTAGATCTCCCCAAAGCTAAACCTGTTACGGAATTCCAAATGATCGTAACGGAAGCTGAAGAAGTGGACCGCTCTGACAAAGACGAATTATCTGATAAAATATCTTCAGAAAGTAGTAGGGAAATTGAAATGTCCGACCGGAAATCTTCAGAAGGTATTTCAGATAGGATTAGTTCAGAAGACGCTGTGACAGAGAAAAAGACGTCTTCTGAAGAAGATGCGACAAAAGAACGTGAACCTGTGTTAGAACACGGAAAAGAAATAGTGGTTGCCATAATTGAGACAGTTAAAGAAAGTGAGCCAGTTGAAATAAAACCTCAGGTTGTGAAAGATGACGCTGCAGGTAAGGAACAAAATTAATCATAATGTTTCTTTAACATAGTTTTCCTACTGTGTTTATATGTTCATTATATTTTCGTACAACAATATATTTATTATTTCAGTTGATGTAGTAAAACGCCAGTCAGTAACATCAGCTGGCTCTGGATCCATCAGTGAACTGCGTTTGGAAGAGAAACGCTTATCAGACGCTCACAGTCTGACTGAGTCCAGGGACTACACGTTCGAGGAGTCCGAAGATGACATTGCGACTCAAGGCACACACGTCGATATGTCCAAGGAAAAAGTCGTTGAAGTTAAACACGAAAGTGATTCTAAGACTAAGACTGCGTCAGGTTAGTGTGATCCATGTAAAAATAATAAGTTTTAAGTTTCGGATATATCTGGCAATCTCAGTATAAACTAATGACTTGTTACAGGTAAAACTGATATGTCAAAACTTGCTAAACTAACTCATGGAGACTCATTAGATGATGTCGAAGGTTTCCCGGAAGATCATGTCACTGACTATGTTCACAGACTACCTCATATTGCAGAAATGGGGTAAGATATTATTGTTCATTAAAACTGGATGAATTTATAAGACGTATTGTAAGAAAACACTAAACATATTATTAATTTTAGTGCTATGGCGGAGAAAGATTTAACCCATGAATTCTTAAGCAAAGAAAGAGAAGCACAAATTAAACGAGAAACTGTGACTGTTGTCACGAAAACGACCACTAAACCTACACAACCAGAAAAAGACACTACAGTTGTCACCGAAACCGCGCAACCTGTAAAAGGGGTAGGTAGTGTTATTGCCGGGATTGTTCAACCAGTAAAAGAGATCACCACAGCTGTAATCGAATCTATTGAACCTAAAGAGATCCCTGGTGTAGTACCTGGTGACTTCGCACAGTCAGAAAGCGTAACTACCACCATCGTTACTGAAAGTGTACAACCAGTAAAGGAAGCCACTAGTGTTGTAACTACGACACAGGAAAAACTGGTCACAAGTATTGTAACTGAATCTACACAACCAGAAAAAACAGTCACTAGTACTGTAACGGAAACAGTACAACCAGGTAAAGTTGTTACCACTATTGTAACTGAAACTAGGCAACCCGAAACAGTAATTACTCGTACAATAACTGAGTCTGAACAACCAGAAAGAGTTGTAACTACTGTTGTCACTGAAACTGTACCACCAGTAAAAGAGGTAAGAATCGTTGAAACGACACATTCTGACCATGATTATCAACCGAGAGAATTTGTGTTTACAACAAGACAGACCGAGACATCATACACAACATCTACTTCGTCTTTTAAAGATGAACCAGCAATCATATCGGAAACGAAGACTATTATCAAAGATGGTACATCCTCGACCATTGAAGAAGTAATTGAGACGAAAAAACAAATAATCGTTAGCTCTGGAAGCAAATTTGATGTTTCGAAAATAAGAACGGACACACTTGGGCATTTTGATGTCGGAGATATAGATGAAATCAAAAAGTTTGTACCCAAAGACTTGGATCTCGTGGAAACTACAGAGATTACAAAAGAACAAGTAAAGCCAATGATTGATGACATTTTACATAAAGGCACTATTGCTGCGGCAGCCAGAAGCCCAATACTAGATAAAGACATCAAGACTATAACAAAAGAAATTGTAGAGACTGAAAAGAGGTCCTACGATGCTAAAGTCCCGCATAAAGAAGAACGGAGACACTCCTGTATCAGTCCAGCTATTTCTCTTGAGAGAATCGCTGAATCCGAAGTAGAAACTGAGGAAGAACCGCCTAAAAAAATTACAAGCATAACTAGTGAGACACACAAAGTTACAGAAATGACCACGGAAATGAAGAAATCAGACTCAGCTATGAAACAAATGGCCGATAATATTGAAATAATTATAAAACAGGCATCTGAAGATTTCGACGTTTCTTCAGAAGAACACCCAGTTGATGACGAAAAAGATATCGCAGGTCGAGTCTCTGTAGATTCTATAATAGAAGAAGCCGTTACAACTGTGGAAGGGTTTTTGGACGAAAAAGACGCAAAAGATGCTAAAGAACTGGAAATCGAAGCTAAAAAGGAGATGATATTTGAAGAAACTAAGAAATTCGCTAAGGATAGACCAGGGCTAATAAAATCATTGTCAAGAGATAGCGGTGAAATAGTCATTATGCCTAAGAAAAAACACCCGAGAACATTTTCCGTTCAAAGTTCTCCTGAGGAAGTTGAAGAACAGATTTACACTGATTCTGAATCCGGTGAGTAAAGCCATAAACAAAACTTTTCCATAATTTATATTTTGTGTTTTTTCTTTGTAAATAAATATCAATTTCTGATTTGTTTATTTGATTTATAGATATGGACAAAGCAAAGGTTCTAGAAATTATAGAACCTAGTTCAGATTTAGATGGTAAAACTCCTGCATCTAGTTTCGATACGAGGAAAATTCGCACCGACTCACTTGATGATGCTGATGATTTCCCAGAAAAAGAGGTAAATATCAGAAAAATATTTTGAAAACTTTTTAAATACACAAGTACTAAAATTTCAGTTCAATTAAAACCTGTGTGCGTACAAAATGTTTCAGGCTGAATTTTTCGGTGAAGATGAAAAGTATATGGAAGATGCACCTGAATCATTCCAAGCAGTTAAATTCGATGATGTAGTACATGGAGACATGGCTGGACCTAGCACAAGTGCCCACCGCGATGGAGAAGATGAAGACAAGTTCAGTGACAAGTTTGTCAAGAAAACTCATTTTGTGGATAGTTTAATGCGCTCGGATTTAGTCTCAAAATCCACAACTGAGTCATCAGTTACCACGGTCATATCGACCTTAACAAAATCCTCAGATGAAGATCAGAAGTCGGTTCTTGAAGATGGCACTTCCGCTGACTTCTCGAAAATTAGCGGGGCAGACTTAGTAAAAGATCCTTCTAAAACTTCAATGGAAGCAAAGGAAGATTCTAGAATGGAGGAACAAATGGAAGACCGTGGTACTCCTGACTTATCCAAGAAGTCAATAGATCTAACAAAGGACTATTCTAAATCATCAATCGATAGTAAAGACACTTCTAGAGACTTTGCAACAAATGAGTTGTCGAAAGATTCAACGGTAGATTTGACAAAAGACTTTTCTAAAGCTTCCGTAGAAAGTGTTAAGGAAACGTCGAGATCTATCGATGAAAAGACTTTCTCAGAAGACCATTCATCGTTAGACGTATCTAAGACATTAGCATCAGATGCCTCAGAGGGTATCACAGTAAGTAAAGAATTTGTTGATGAGGAGAGATCAATATCAAGGGTTGTAAGAGTTTCAACCAGCTCTTCTCAAGAGACATCTATTTTAACAGAAAGCAAATTATTTAGTGAACATGATGAAAAATCCTATGAAAAAACGAAGCTTTCTGACAAAACTGAACAAGATTTTATTGGTGAAATGGAAGAGAAGATTGCGCAACTGCAGTCAGAATTCAGAAAAGAAGAAGAAATGGCTGATAAAGAACCTGAAGTTAAGGTTGAAAAGCATGTTACAACTAGGGAAATTATAGGTGAAGATGGCTCAAAACAGATAATTACAGAAACGATACAACACATTTTTAAAGATGTAAAAGATGTCATGGACGAAAAAAGTGTCACTATTGAAGAATTGAAAGAAGAATTCAAGAAAAAACTTAAAAGTGATCAATCTGACGATGCAGAGATCCTGAAAGAAGCAGAAGATGAAGTTCCTGACATGAAAGAATTAAACAGGAGGTGTTCAAATCTTCTAGAAGATATTTCACAAGGAGCTCTTATTAGAATTGACTCGTCGCATGTCACACATGGTAAGTTACGTCTGGTACACAAAAAAAAGCTTAAATGTCTCTTTTTTTTTCTTTACTAACCATCGTGGGCTCCTGATGAAAATCCGACCATTTCAGTTCTGTTTTTTTATTATTATTATTTAATTCACGCTCATTTCGTGTGCGTAACAATCAATAATTCCAATTTCCATTGACTTATAGATCTTGTGTCAAAGTTCTCCAAAACTCCACCGCCATCCCCTGTCGATTTAACCCAAAAAGCCAAAACGGAGGATGGTACTGGCGAAAAATCTCTCGGGCTACAACCGAAAGGTAATGTTTAATTTATATAAAATAGAAGAATAAAACTGAAGAATTCAATAAATGAATAGTCATTTATTGAATTCTTCACTTTAAAAAAATTGTCAAAGATCACACGAAAGAATATAAATTAAAATAATTAGATTTCTTTACACCAGTAAATTTAATTTTAAGAAAAGTTACCTATTATAATTAATACTGATTGACAGTATTACTGCTCTCCTTATGACAGTTCTATCTGCGGTGATCTTTAATAAATTTGCTCCACGGTGACGTTGTAGTTAGTAACTGCTACATTCAAATCACTAGTAACTGCAGCAATCACTGACTCATTGAAAAATAGAACCAACGCCAAAGACACGTCATAACATACCATGAACACAAATTAATTGCCTTCGGACCCTCAAACACCACTTCCAGGCTTACTTGAATTTTAATGAGCTATATTACTCCTAAAACTAAAAGGACTGTATGAAAAAAAGTGGTGTTTCAGTGTTCGACCGTCACACAGTCCAAATGCAAAGACTTTGTCACTCCTCTGACCTACTTGAATAAACATATAGTAGCTAGTAACTGCTAGAAGTAGGAGCTAACTCCGTCCTTCAATATAGGCTCCGACTCTTCGTTCCTGGACGCTAGCCGTCAGTCACCACGAGCTTCTTCAGCCGGAGACAGTGTCATCAGTGAAACAGAAGCTCATCAGAGTGGTCAGTAACTTGTACTTGAAATCATAAGTTGATTTACAAAATCTTTTACTATAACTGTATCTAAAAATGTTCTAATGACTCCGACATTTTGAGATTTTTTATAATATTTTAAGTTGTTATAATGTCCCTTACAATGGATTGTGACAAAATTATTGCAAGCTTTTTGCAGTAATGTAGTGGCAAAGTAGAGTCACAGCGAAACTTTACTCTTAATTTTGTAGTAAACAACCATTATAGACAGCCTTATTTGCCACACTCTTTATTTGTACGCCAATTATCGCATGTGTCGTGGTTGATTTTTACACCAAGGACTTGACTTTGTTTCTAAAGAATTGGGAATGAAGGCAGTGAACGGCCAGCACTCGAGTGATAGAAAGCACTAAGATTGAGCAAGATAAAATAGATTAAAAAGCGACCCCATCGTAAATAAAAGATAACAGAAAATTAGTTCAGTTGCAACAGTCACATAATGTATGCAAATATTTGTCAGCACAGTAAATTTTACTTTCTTTCTTGCGGAGCCCTTACGTTGCTATAGGTAAGTGGACCCACGAGCAACCGAAACATCACATTATTTTATTATCGCTTCTTCTGACGGACAACTTGATTTCTCGTATTTAATTCGCCATTTTTTCATCTACTATCATTCACATTTGGGTAACGTTTCGCTTTGATTCTAAATCTTTATTTATTTTAACCATTTTACTATCATGAGCTTCCATCGCTAATTTCTGAGTATTTTCATCACATCGACATTAAACTTGTAACATAAACACGCTTTAGGTGCTTAAGTGCATAGATGTAAATTGTCAATGTTTTTCCAAATTTTGAAACAGTATGCACTGTAACTTCATAATTTTACTAAATTAACAATTGGATAAATTATTATTACCACGTCTTTAATGTTTAGCACAGCGAAAACACAAAAGAATGTCAAAGTAGAAATGTAGCTCTTTAATTCATATAATTGTCATTTTTTTTACAGAAGTACTGATGGAGGCGTCTAAGGCACTGACTGAAGCCGCCAGGCCCAAATCTCCAACTAAACATGTAGCTGATAACTTAACGTTTGTCAATGTCGACCAGCCGACCATTACTAGCGGTGCCATAGAACTTGTTGATCGAACAATAGAAAAAAGCATTGATGTTATTGGTCAAATTAAGCAAGAACAACTTGCGGTTCAATTGGAAGACATGCAAAAATCAACGTCAACTGACACGTTCTATAGTGAATCTAGAGTTGAAACTTCATCTTCGTCCGTTCACAAAACTTTTGAAGGTGGTGAATTGAAGTTCCAATCTATTGACCCTGAAGCTGTTATGTCAGATATGGTAGCCAAATTTGGCACTAAAGATGATTTCAGCACAATATTAACTCATAAAGAAACTGAAACAAGAAAGATATCCGGGCAAGAATTTTTCTCTGAAACCAAACAAGTGTCATCTTCAGATGACGATTCATTGGTTATTAAAACTGAAACAAAACATGAATTACGAGGACAAGAACATGAAATGAAAGAAAAGACCGTAGTGCGGAAAGAAGGAGATCAAACAGAAACATCACAAAAGAAATTGGAAAAAGCTCATGAAGCAACAGCAAAAAGATCTGATATTGAAACGAAGACTGTTAGAAGTACGGATGACAATGACATAGTAAAGGTTGAACGGGAGTTTTCTGAACAAGGACTTTACACAGGGCGACAGACTAAGTCCGAAGAAAAGATGACTGCAATAAAAGACGAAACAATTAAGAAAAAACATGAAGTTAAAATATCTGAACGTGATTTGTATCATGAACAATGGGGTAAAGAATATTTCACCGAACCTGGTGAGTTAGAAAATATCGTTGAAGATGATGATAGTAAGGCTAGAGTAGCATTTGTGGATTCCACTTTAAAGATTGTCGAGAAAGACGAAGTTGTATCTAGTGTAGAACTTTCTGAAAAAGGTAAAGTGGTGAGTTCGACAATTGAACACCACAAAGAAGAATCTGTCATAGAAAGTAAGGAGCATGATGATCTTAGCTCTGATGCTTCACATGCACCAAGCTTCAGAAGTGAACCGACTGAAAAGAGGGATTCCTCAGAAAGTAGTCCAAAAAGTAAATCAAAATCTTTCAAAAAAGATGATGAAACTTATGAAGTGAATTTTATAAAGGAAATCAAAGTAACCACTTCTCCAGTGAAGAGTTCATTTAGTCGAACTGGAAGTCAAGACACACATTCTGAGTCGGAAGCTGCACCCGAGTTACCGCATGATGATAGAACTGGTGATACACCGAAAAAAGAAAAACTTTCCAAGTCTCCCATAAAGTTACCACAACATCAAATTCAAGACCAAGTCTGGGAAGTTTCTTTACAGAAAGCTGATTCGTTTGAAGTAGCTGATGAGATACCAAAATCTAAAGTAACAACGAGTGTAGAAACTTCGAGTACCACTACCAAAAGTTCCGATAGTGACACTATTTTAGAAATTAGAACGGTTGTAGAAACAAGAACTGAAGTAACTAAAACATCCAAAACTGACATGTCTCCAATAACATTCGAACTATCAGATGAAATAAGTACGACATCCAAAGACATTATGATGAAATCTGGCGAAAGCGTTGATACGGAATGTATGATAAAGTCTTTGGAGTCACATGAGGGAGAAGTGTTACAGAAATCCATGGATTCTACTGTAAGTGCTGAAACTCTTCATGCCTCCGAATTTTCCACAGAAGCTGATTCAGCTTACTTAACAGGAACTGATCACAGAAGAGAGGAAGTGAAACTAATAAAAGAAAAAAGCCTAGAAGACATTTGCAGTAGTGGATATGACACTGATCTCTCCTCTGCCGAGTTTCACGGGATGAAACTCGAGTCTGAAAGGGTGGATTTCGATTCACTGATGTCTGCTCAACCACTTACAGACTTGTCAGTTTTGGAAAAAACTATAGATGAAGTCAAACAGTCACTTGAAGCAGCACAAGGTGAAATTATTAGTGAAAAAAGTGATGGGAGCAGCAAATACAAGCAGTCCCCATCCGAATTTCAGTTTAAACTGTTGATAAGTCCTGATAGACCTGAAGTCATTACTGAAGAACAACATGATGACCATGACAAAAACATTGTTTTGACTGATAAAGAAGAAAAGAAACATGATAGCCAAAAGCTTGATAGCTCGAGCTCCCCAAAAATAAGTTCACAAGATGATACCACAACGTCTGATGAAGAAAAGGACACAGTTCATGTAAAAGAATCCAGTCCTCCGTTAGATAGTGGTGACATTTCAATAAGGTCAGATAGTGGCCCACACTCTATTATTGAAACTGATAGTGAAATTATATTATACGACCGAGATAAGTCCATAAGTAGTCTTGAAGTAAAACTTAGGGATCAGAGACATATAAAATCAAAATTGGGTGTTGGAGATAGACGATCAGCATCAGAAGTTGAAGGTTGGTCTAGTTCAGGGGAAAGCCATTACCATAGCTTTGAACACTCCGAGAGCAGACCGTTGTCTTCTGATGTTGAAGTAATGATGACCGCACAAAGTGGTACTGAATTCGAGACTGCACTTACAAGTCATGACATTTCATCGCAATCTATGAGAACATCCAAAGATTATTTCACAGCTGGCAGTTCACTCGCTTCTCGAGATAGCATGAAGAGCTTAGATTCTGATGGATCAAGTCACGTAGCCAGCATTGATATTTCTGATGCTTCTGAAACTTTAGTACCATCTGCTAACGAGTTGAAAGAAGAACTAATGGAAAGTAGTACTTACGTTGAACAATTTCTACATGAAGTAGAAAAGGAACAAGAAAAAGTAAAAGATGTAAGTGATGAAGAAGTATCTGCTGATGAAGATGAGGGTAAAGTTGATGATATCGAACCTGTGGGTAAAATGAAAAGATCGCATGAAATGAGATTCCAACCTAAAGATATGATACCAGAACATTTCCCGATTGAAAGTGCTTCAGAAATTAGTGCAGAAATCGATGACGATTCTACTAAAGATAAAGATGGTTCTGACACTACAATTTCAAGCCAATTGAAAACAGACGAGATCTTGTCTTCGTCTATTTCAAAACTAGACATGCCTTCTTCACAATCAGATCCAGATCTAATGGAAATTAAAGAAACGGTTACAAAAACAACCACTCATTTACAAGAAGCGATACCATTCTCCATAACTAAAATAGAAAAACCACAAAGAGAATTTGTTGACGTTGAAAGTGACATTATACCTGTAGGATCTTCAGAATACGAGGATATCGTGAGACATGGAAGTATTACTCCTGAACCCAGAAAACTTTCAAAAGAAGATATTATTATAACAAAAACCACTATTCATGATGCGGAAAGTGCACCAAGTGGCCCGGGTGAAGCCAGTGAACCGAGTGAGGAAATATGTGAAGTTGTTGAAGAATGTCATAAAAAAATCGTTAAAGAAGTCAGCGTTATTCCGTTCCCTAAAACGGAAGTACCGCCTAGTCAAAGAGAATTTGTTGATATTGAAGCGGATATTATACCAGTTGGGTCAAAACAGTACGAAGAAATTCTTAAATCAAAAAGTGATTCATCAGTTCCTAAAACTAAAGTTGAGAAGTCTTCTGTAAAAACCCCTGATTCTCAACTGGACAGTAAACAAACTTCAACATCAAGTCTTCAAACACACGATCATCAATCTACACCTCAGACACCTTTGTCAGCGCCAAGTCAAAGTTCTCTCTCAACTGACAATGGTAGAGAGTACGTCCTAGATGATATGTATGACATATCAGAAACCCCTGAGCTAAGATCGGATCTTGTTGAAACCAGTAAATCGGAACTTATGATAACAACTGAAGAAAGATCAATGCACACCTACGAAAAAGAACAAGAGTCACCTACAAGCGATGAATTCGAAATGGTTGATAAACCTAGCGAAATGGATGACTTTGTCGTCATCGAAGAAGTAGCTAAGGAAGCTCAAGAAACTGATACTGAGGGTAAAAGTGTACAAATAAAGGCACAAAAATTTGAGAAACGACATGACACGGAGATTGAAGAATATTTATCTAAAACTTCGAAGAAACAAGATAGCACCAGTAGTGCATCAGGTTCTTTATCTGATGAGGAGCTAATGGCTTATGAATTAGAACAAAAGAAACTACAGGCTCAAGAGTTAGCAGAAATAGAGGCTGGGAGACGTTGGATACAGATGCAATTTGAGGGCGATCCACGATATGACTATGAACGAGTACCTCTAGAGGATATTAAGGAAGAAGAAATGACAGATTTCGATGCTAGTAGAATAGGCAGTTTAACATCACAAAAAGAATCAATAGGAAGTTACGGTAGCTTTAGAAATTCTTATGGAAGCCTTTCGGAATCAGAAATGGCTTCACGTATAAGGTTTAGAGTTCGAGGTGACAACGACGATATTTCAATTAGTTCATTGCAAGAATTTGAAAATTTAGAAAGGGCTTTAATGGAGCAGTACCAGCAACATTCCTCATCTTCTGCGGAATCTCTAAATGGTTCTTTACCAAGACGCTACATTCTTAGTAGAAGTCAAGGAGATGATATTTCCGTATCAAGCTTAAAAGAATTTGAGGGTCTAGAATCTGCTTGTTTAGAAGCACTAAAAGCAGAAATTCTTGCGAAGCAAAAAGAAGCACTTCTTATGGCGGATCCTAAAGAAGTAAGCGGTAGTTTCTTAGAACGAGAAAAACGATCGTATAGTGGTAGTTCAGAAAGTAGTCCTCCACAAAAAGGAGGAAGCCCAGGTCAAAAGAGTGGTAGTCCCTCTCAGAAGGGTGGAAGTCCATCGCAAAAAGTAGGCAGCTATGGTAGCCCAACACAAAAGATTCTCACCGAGTCTGCTAGTATAAGGAAGTTAATTGATCAACAAATGGCAATAGAACAGAAACTGCAACAGCAACAAGTAATGCCAAAAGTGATAACAGTGAAGAAATTCGACGATAGAGGAGCATTCTTTGTGCCAGAACCTGAACCTGGACCATCAGAAAAAGAGCCATCGGAAGAAGTTAAAGAAGAATGCAAGAAATCATCTTCTTTTGTTTGCGCAGCAGCACCAAGTGACGGATCTGCTGAATCCATACCAGGAGATTGCGAAGAAATGATGAAGCTGTTAGACCAGGAAGAAAAAACAAAGGAAAGCCAGACAGTAACTAGGACATTCACTGATGGTGGTGTAATAGAAGTTATTAAAACAACAACTGTCATCCAGCAAAAATTTGTTGATGGAAAGAAAGTGTCAGAGATTGTTTCTAGTACTGACGGTGAAGGAGCAGTTGACATACCTAGTAGACCAAGGCAACTTGAAGAAAGTGCTATGTCGTATGGCTCAGAAATGTCTTCATCAATAACTTCTCAGCCTTCAGAGATGGACAGTTTAATGACTGTGCTGGAAAGGCATACAGAAGGGGGAGAGGTAGTGACTGTTACGCGACAAACGATAACAATGACTGATAAACCTGAGGACCTTGAGTTCTCAAGGGAGGGGAGTCTATTGCGTGAGCTCTCGCCCTCCTCAGGGAGGTCGGTGGCTCACAGCGTAATCTCGTTCTCCGGTAAACAATTTACAGATCCCGCTAGTGGCTCATGGAGTGGGCAAGATGAGGAGCTGAGTTCGTCAGGAAGTTTTAGCAGGTTTGTCTAATTTGGTATATAATTTTACGACCTATAGTTATTGAATAACGATATCAAAGGCCTATACTAACAGAACATTTTGTAGGATCAATACTGGATTTATTGATTTTACTATAGGCTTTGCTCGCCTTAAATTAGATTTTAACATCAGATTTGAAAGGTACATAGTGCCACTTGGCATCCTAATGCAACATTGTACGAGTAATTTCCACAAGTTAAAGTCCTTTCCCAACGATACTTTTTCCTGGAAGAGGGAATGACCATTGATTAGGATTGGCCCTTTTTCCGGATGGGGGATCCATCCCCCACCCAGGGAGGGGATTTTTCTGGTGAAGGTCCTTTTCTATACCACTGACAAAGATATGCAAAATTTCATGATGATGGGTTCAGTGATTTCAGCGTGAAAAAGTTACAAGCGTTAGTTAAATCAGGATTTTCATTCGCCTAGCTTATTTTTAAACTACATGGATGGGGATCAATATAACTAAAAGCTGTTGAGTTTTTTATAAAACAATGCCGTGGTTTTCTCCTATTTATTCCACTTCATCGGAGAATACAAGCTTCATGATTTTGACCGAGCCCAAAACGTCGACGGTGCGCACTGATCCCGCGCGCCTCAAGGAGTTGTCAGCAGCAGGAACCAGCTAAGTCGAAGCCTACTGGGGCCAGGGTTATCCGAAACGAAGCTTGTGCAAAAAAAAAGCTTCATGAATTTTGTTAATCATATTTTAGTTCTTCAAATAATATATTTTTATTTATATCATTACTACTGCTCTCAAAACGGTGAAGGAAATCAATGTGAGGAAACCGGCCTCTCCTAGAATCAAAACTTCCAAGACAATGGCATCCACCGATCTACACTGGACTCGCATAGTGGATTGCGATGCAACCAATACGATCTCCAAGAGACGAGGCCTGAGTCCCGGCAGTGGCAATATTATAATACTGATTGTATACATTTCATACTTACCATAATAAAAACATGAGAAACCTGAAACAGCCCTCAAATACGTCCAAACTTTCTCTAGGGGTGCCCGCGCAGACCTGATGCTGGGCAGCACAGATAGCCTCGAGGCAACCAGTTCTAACGCGACCCGAGCTACTTACAACTACGAAGTTGACACCCCTATGACAGGCAGTCTCACTTCTGGAGGTGAATTTGGAAATAGTTATTGATTTTTGGATTATTTTTTTTGGATTTATAACGGGATTTGACGATTGTAATATTGTTTTGATAGTTAAGACAAATGCGTGAAATGAATTTAAAAAAAAAAGTATTCAGAGGCATTAACAACAGATCATTTTATATTATTTCTAGCACTTTTCCTGCTGCTTCGTTCGCGAGAACTTTTTCATAAAAATTTGAACACTCATTAAACAGAATTTTGTGGGTAGTTTGAAAAACTAATAACGACAGTCATTTTGGTAAGAATGTCTGCCAACTTTCAAGTTTAATGACAAAAGAAAGAATACCCCAATCTTTAAAACCCCTTAAATTGTTCTATTGTGGGTAGTTCTGAAAACTAATAATGACATCCTTTTTTATAACGGCCCGTCCCTGCTTCGCACGGGCAATATTTTTGAGTTTATTTATTACAAACATACACTCTTTATAGTGTAGATTTATGCTACCGTTCAAGTACATTAGTGCTGGGAATAAGATTTTGCATACAAGCGAAATTCTCCCTTTTCACCCTCTTATAGGTTGAATTTCTAAAAACCCCTTCTCTTTGCTTGTTCACGTTATAAAAGGAAGCATTGTACAAATTTTCATGTTGCTAAGCCCAGAAGTTTAGGCTATGCGTTGATGTCAGTCAGTCAGTTCTTCCTTTTCTAAATATATAAATTGAAAAATTTACCGACACAATATTATGTACATCTGTCAAATCTCGGAACTGTCCTAATCGTAATAAAATACCTAACAATTACAATTTTATCAAAACTCTGTAACCTTCTGCAATGCTTGTCCATTGGCTTACCAACTTATATATTACTGATAAGTGCCAAATTATTTATATATTTACCCTGAGAATGACATTTTACTATAGACCCCACGTCCACTACGACTTTTTTTAGCGATGCAGCATCGCTATTAACGCGCGTTAATGACATTTGCAAGCGCTATAGAAAAAATACCAACGCGCTACAGCATCGCTACAAAAAGACGCCGTGGGCGAGGGGCCTTATTCTCATCTTAAGCTTACATATTTTTTTTTTTTTTTTTTTGTAATATTTCTTTTCTATACAAACTATATATTCAAGCCGTTCTATTTTAGTAAGAGCATGAGCTATCATATAATCATCTCTTTGTATTTTACAGAAAAGCTTCCTCATCCCCGCTTTTATCTTGAATGATTTTATTTATTTAGTATGTTATATCAAAATTTACTTTATTTTTCATAAAAATTTTCTTAGAGAATCATGATTTTAAAATTCCAATATCGTAATTTTCTGTTTACCAAAATGCTTAAACGCAAAACAGAAGACATCGTATTCGATTTTTAATTCGAAACATTTCTCAAAAAATATTTTTGAGTAAACAAAGATTTTTTGCATTATTTTTATTTATGACCTACATATTGCTACCCCGCCGAGCTTGATACTAATCAGAAAGATAACAGCGGTGCCCCCTTCAGGATCAAATACCATGGTGTCATCCCTGGACACCCTGGATCCGATCACCACCGTCCAGATGGAGAGCCTAGAACACCAATCGACTAGCGAACATTATTCTCATGATTACGAAGTACAGGAACCGGATTCTGACACTGAGAGATTGGTAAGTTTAAAAGAAATTCAAATATTTAACTCACGGGGAATGGAGAAGAAGAATTGGCTGATAAGAATTGATGTTTTTTTTTTAAATTCATATTTTTTTTAACAATCATAGAATTAAAAAAAAAAAAACAAAATGACAAATCACGATATCATGTAAACAAAGCCACTAACAAGCTAATTCTTTATAAGATTCTTAAGAAAGTCCTTAACAAACACCAAAATGGCACTTACAATATTAAATTCATTTTTTAAATGGTGGTGTTTTAGTGTCAGAAAAGGTGTATTAGAGCGATCTGTAACCTGCAAACCACTGACAGCTGTAAACAATATTTTAAAAGTATGAAAATTTTAACAGTGCCCTCAATGTACATATACCAGACATCTATGTTCGTCAAAAATAATATGCATAAATTTGAGCGAGTAGGTAGTCAGCGTCGAGCAGACAGGCTACAAACTGTAGGTTCTAAAACTGCTTTACACAGGAACAGTATTTTCGTAATGGCTCCAAAATTATACAATAAATTGCCAAAGTGTATCAGAAGTGAGGAAAATGTCAGCCATTTTAAAAGGAAGTTGTTCCTATTTCTAGTTGAAAAGACGTATTACTCGATTGAAGACTTCTTGAATGACAAATTATGACTAAATTTAATTTTCTTTGACATTTTTAATAATTAATAATGAAATTCAATTACTTTATTTTATGCGGCTCATGACATTTTTCAAGTGCTTCACTTAATTTATCCTTGACTTTGTTTATTATGATAGCAGAATAACCAGCTTACTAATATTATATTTATATTTGTATGCCGATTATTGGCCGAACATACAGATCAGCCAAAATGTATAAATAACACCTTTTTGTACTTATGTTCACAAATAAAGATTGATTTGATTAAATATACCACACAAAAATAAAATGAAGAACCTAAATATATGTGCCAACAGTTTTACCGCGAAATAGTTGCAAACTCAACCTAAATTTTGAGAAAAAATAAAAATAAATGGTTAAAATTTAGTTAATACTGCTAATAGAAAAGCAACTTAGTCGTCTGGATAAGGTTCCACGCCATAAGACTGTCTAATTTACAAGCTGTCACTTTCAGGAAGCGACTGCTGCTGCCACGCAGTCTGCTTCGTAGTGATGCTAATAACCATGAACTTACCATCCTTCCACGTTTATTTCCAGGAACTAGACAACCGAACCCCTCGTGCTAAGGAGCGCACCATCATGTTCGACAGCACTGACACGCTCAGCGCTGTCAGTGGTGATGGATCCGTCAAGGAAGCTGCTGTAGAAACACCTGCACCCACATTCTATATTGGAGATACTCCTATTACAAGAGGTATAGAACTTAGTTGTAAATGCAACGTCAAATCAAATTGAATAAAGTAAGCATATGCATCAAATCAAAACCGTAGGAACCCAATAGGGTCGAAGCCAACTGGGGCCATAGGTTTTTTTTAACTAACCACAACATTGAGTGATAAAAATCCAAATCAAAATTGTATGCAAAATTTCAGCTCAATTGGTTGGAAATAGCCGTTTTAAATTCAATTACAAGATACTATATTTCCAAGACAAATAAATATAAGCTTGTAAAAAAACACCACTTTTTCTGGAACAGCACATCCCTTATCGACTTCAGTATCTACTTTTGCCTCCTTATCTGGGCAATCCGCCACAAATTTTCTTGATCCTAAAATTTTGTTTTCCAGGAGATCGACGAGAAGATGATGACAGTCAGCCAACTCTATCTGGAAGCGCTCCAGCATCACTACCTCCTGCCACACAACCCTCACCGCCCATACCTGCTCAAAGAAGGTAATAATATTTTGGTATATGAGTGTGTAAGTTACTTCTATCAGAAATAAGAATATGAGCAACGAAAAACAAATTAATAATTATTTTTGTAAATATCTCTGCATTATGATTTTAATTCTCTCTATCCTCATCTATTTTATTTTATAAGCAATTGACTACATCATACATGCTATTGCTTTCAAAGCATTTCTCTTCTTCTTTATCGCAATTAATTTTCTTTTAAGCTTTATCATTTATTTTGTCAAGTTATGCTTTATTTTATACGATATTATCGTTTTAAAAATATGAATTAAAGTTTTCAAAATTGTACCTACTAAATATAAAAATATTATCATTGCAGCTGCTATTGTTTAAGTCACTCTCAAGATAATCTCCACAAATAGGTACACTCCTTTATCCTTTACTATTGTATTGCTTCTTATTTTCATTTGCTTTTTCACAGTTATTACTATCACCTTTATAACCATAGCATCAAGGTTTATTTTGCTTTATTTCGTAATATGATTTATTAAGTGTGTCATTGCTTTATTTTTAGGATCAATTATGGCATGTAGTTGCGGGGTGTATTTTATATGAAATGTTGAAGATTTTAGTAATAAACTAATTGACACATATTTTTATTAATAATGGATTCTGAGGTACGGATTGCGTTTGACCTCTAAATTAAACTTCGACATATATCACACTGTTGTCTATGAGTAGATCATTCAAGTTTGTATGATAACAGTAAGTAGATTTGCTAGACGATTTCAAACTCTACTAGCATTTTCTGCATTTCATGAACAACCATGGTATTTATGTTCTTACAATAATTTATATTTATTCTTTTCAGATCACTATCAATGCTCTCAAAATCTCCAACATCCAGTCTTGAAGATCCTAAGAAGTAAACGTAATCTTGATTAGGCTGACACATTTCTGTGTCTAGATATTCACGCAAAACACTAACTTACATTTCTTTCCAGTTCCTAGCATTTTGAAAGCTCTTATTCCTAATTCTTGCTTAGGCAATGATGCACTGATTGCTCATAATTTTAACAGAATTTAGAATCCGTTCATTAGTTTTTCTAACTGCAGTTTCTTTTGAAACTATACTGATTTAAAAAATATATCTTTAAATAACAATGATTACCTAAGACCCAACTATGATAAACAAGTCTGATAGACTTTTAAACCTACCCTAAATATGACATAATACTGACTGAGACTAGAAACAAATAATTGCGACACTATAATGATTTATCATTATAAAAACTTTAAATGAACTGCAAGTTCAAATGACCCCAGAAGATCAGTAAAAAATCTTCAATAAAGTATAAGTCAAAACAAAAACTGACGAAATACTCTATAAATACTCATAATCGGAAAGAACAAAACAATTTGGTGTATTTTAATTAAATTCTACATAACTTCTTTCAAAGTAAATAAATCTACGACTCTGTACAAAGCGTCTAATGTGATAACTACTAAACTGACACTTAAAGCACTCGCAATTAAGTCCAATCTTAATAGTCGACTTCTCAATGTATGGAAAGAGCATCGGTGTATATGGCAAATGTTTTTCCAACTATTCGCCATATATTCCGGACATTTTTGGATAATATTTTGGTACTCAACTTTTGTACTGTACCGTCGGAAACGACACGGTCCATCTTACTTGACCTGTAAACCTGTAGCTTACTTTTAGACATCCCTATGCTTACTCATGGTGTTAAAAGTGTAGACCTATTAACTATTTTATAAGTAAATTAAGTAGGTATCTGAAGTGGATTTTGATAACGCATTGGTAACTTGAAAATTCCGTTCACGTGAAAATAGGCAAACTATAGGATCTCCATATTCGATTCTTGCACAATTTCTTACATAAGTAGATAGATAGAGATACAATATAGGATAAGTATTGCTATTTCTGCGGCCAACTGGATTTTGTTAGCTTTAACGGCTAGTATGTGATGGAAAGGAATCGGAATGATATTAGGAAGGTCTTAGTCCGTTTTGTATTTTCATATTTACCTTGTAGTAAAAGATACTACAGTGCGTTAATAATTTTCTTTATCATTAATCTTCTGTAGCGGTATTCATTTCTTCTGTCGTATAATTTTGAGATATATTTACCAGTCTAGTCATTTGTTGCTATAGCTTTATTCTAGTCATATAATTATTACATTGTTTTATTAATCTTTATTTATTCTGGTATATAGGTATTATTTTAGAAATCTCTTCCGTGTATAGTTGTTGTAATTTCAATATTATTTATTAGACTAAGATTTGTATTGTATGTAGTTAAGATTTGTATATCAAATAATATGAAAACATATTGTTAATCAAATATAGTATAGAGTCATAATCGTTTGTCGTAAATGTATAAAGACCGTCATACTTTTCAAATGTTTTCATATTAAGAAGGTCTGTACATTTCAGTTGGTCGTAGACGATATTACTTCAAAGTTAGAAAAATTTAACGGGGCTTGCTCACTTCCAAAAAAATATTATTATCGACTACGTAAGGATTATGATTTATTAATGTGATGGTAATGTTAGGTTTTGGACCTAAAGTAACACGTTTTGTATGAAATTAGCAACAGAATAGCGTATTTTAACGACAATACGACACTGTATTACTCAATAATACATTAAAAACATTGTCGTATGACTTTAAATCAAATGTCGTAAAATTAACCAATTGTCGTATGATCGGGGTGGTAAGGTAAAAAAGAAGTCCTAATTGATAGAATAATTAATCTAGATCTATCGTTGATAGACATGTTATGGGATGAGACTGAGAAGAAAAAATGTGTTAGAAACGATATGCTTAGCTTACACCGCGAGGCTGATTCGAAGCAATTGTTTTTCATATCAGCTCTGGAAGTCCCCTTTATGATTAGTCGTAAGGGTTCGCTTAAATGTAACTATTTATAAATAATAGTTAATTTCTTTTAAAGTCTGTGTGCTTAAGATGTCGATGTTAAGGATTTTAAGCTAGTGTCTCAACAGTTGCTATGCTATGATATTAAGTTTCAAAAAAAAGAAATTAAGTTGCAATGTTCAATTGTTTCACGTTGTATTTGTAATATTGCTGAATATTCTATCGATTAAATAATTATTGAATATTAATAAAAACGCTATGTCTCATATTTATATTTTGTGTTTAATTTATATAACAACCTCTAATCATTGAAATAATAATAATATTCCACGACTCTCAAGTCTCAAGATAAGTAGAGCTTGTGTTGAGTACTAGACGACTGATAAACATACTTATACATTTCTAAATACATACATTTGGAGGTATGCGAAACAGAGAGTAAAGCTCCACATACCTCAGTTGAAAAGGGAGGATCCTCCGACCAGACAGGTGTTATAGTCTGGTGGGCGACTGCCCGATAGTTGATTTCGGGATTCAAATCGCGTGGAGAACATTGATTGCGCAATGCAGGATTTCGTATTTTCTTCGTAGTTCTTATATGGCGTCATAGATGTCGCTACATACATATTATAGATAAATTACACCCAGACACAGAAAATGGTAGTGTTCATCACACAAACATTAGTCCTGGGTGGGAATCGAACCCCTTCTCCGGCATAGCAGTCAATCTAACCACTAGACCAACAGGCCAATCAAAATCATTCTTTTCAGTGTGAACAAAGCTTTACTTTGTATTTTATCAGGAGCTTAAACTTAGATTATATGACGAATATTTTAAATAAAACAAATGCATTTTAAAATAACTACTGTTTATTAACAAAAAAAAGTATAAAAACCTTAACAAAAAAATACAAACCATTTACTATAGTGTAATATGAGTATCTACATTATTTATTAATAATAACCCATTCTGAAATATTACCATGCTTTTGTAGTTCTTTATTATTATAATAACAGGTAATTTATTGTTTTTTTATATGTTAAAAACATGGCATGTCTTTAAAATTAATGAAATACCATTCGGTTTTTTTATAATTAAATGTCATATATTTTAAAACAATTTAGAATTTTTAGTGATCAATACAGGCTTGATCAAAAAAGCATGGCATTTTTTTTTCTATTAAAAAACACATTGAAAAATTGGCACTTTTGTTTGCACAATTTTTGTAACGAGTGAAAATTCTTCAAATAAGAAATCTTTTTTAAAAATACCCTAACTAAAAAATTATATGATTTCTCATTCAAATGATTTTCATGTCGAACTTAAAATCTAAAAATGCTTATATTTACTATGGCATTTTTAATAATAATTTCATTTAATCGTTCCGTTGGTTTCACACGAAATATAACAAATCTAGAAATTGAAACATAAGCATTCAACATTTAAATAAGTTAAAAGAATAAATAAGTTAAATAAATTAGATTAAGTCTTTACTTTGGTGGTAAAAATGTACGCCTCATGATTTTTTTTATATAATATAAACTAGTGCTTGACTGCGATACCACCTGATTTATTTTTATAGATATCGCAGCATATGCTGAGTTAGGTGCCTTTTTGACCTTGCACAAATTCTTCTGTGTTTATTGTACCTATTTTTTAATTTATATTTGTAATATGTGTGAGGTTCAAATAAACGGTTTTCTTTCTTTCTGATGGTAAGCAGTGATGCAATTGTTGATAGGCGCACTAGTTTAGTAGAAATTACCTTTTTCTTCAAGAAATTGTCTACGTACTTTAATTAAAGATTTTCTTGAATTACTCTTAGTATTTCACCAATTTCAGTCTTTTCCACGTATAATTTAGTATTTTCTTGTAATTTTCCAATATTGAGTAAAAAAGGTTTAATAGAAAAGGTAGACTAATTAATTATTGCGATTATAAAAAGCAATACTCGTTTAGTACAATCTGACTGAATCTTGAAGTTCACAGGGAGTCGAATTCTGACACGTCACTTGTCTGAAAATAAATAAATACATTTTTTGAAGCTGTTTTATGACAAACAGAATAATATGGAGGAAGAGATATTTTACTATGATCAAAGTTGTTAAGTTTAAAGTTCTAGACACTTTATTCACATAGATAAATAGAAAATACACATTAATAAACAAAAACGCATTGTAAAGGTGAGTATAAACTACAACATTTACTTGTGTATCATCCTTTTACGAACGAAACGTCGAGCACGCTCGCCTCTTTGTTACAAACCAACGAGCATATTGGTGTAACATTTCGTCGAGCGTATTGGTGTAACATTTCGTCGAGCCACGAGTGCGGGCGATGCGCGGTTGCGGGGTGACATTTAAAAAAAAAATGATCGCAAAGTACAACGAAATGTTGGTAAATGCACACTCGCTGTGAGCATTTACCTGTAACATAACGCTGAGCATTCGCAGGAACGTTACATTACATGGAAATACTTAGGAAACTGAGGTTTTGCCAGTATTGTACCATTCGTAAGAATGTTACATAACACAGAAATGCTCCAGAAAATGTTGTAGTCTACACTCACCTTAAAGGAAAATAGTTCGATACATGATCTAAAACAATAGAAATAAACTGCTTTTTTGTCTGATTTATTTGGTCTATAAAACTTTACTCCTGACAAGAAATTACTTCTGTATCGTGTGTGCACAAACATGTAAATTCACATACAGACCCGGAAAAAATTCTGTACAAATATCTTTTTCCGTGCGGGAATCGAACCCGCGACACGCAGCGCAACACCCAATCGCTAAACAACTGTGCCTCCAACAAACCAGCCTGTGTATTCAAAGACACATTTTGATTAAAGAAGAGAGAAACTAAATACATTAAATATTAAGACAGGTACTAAGTGCAAGGATACTAAAACTACAAAGCAGAAGAAAGAAGATAATCTAGAACTTCTCAAAGAAGATCAAGAGGTCAGTGCTGGATACCCACTAGATCTGGTTTGTAGAGGTGCACGTGTGGCAGGAGGAAGGTGGATCCCAGGTCTCGTTCAGCCATCGTGTGCTCCTGAGGAGGTGGTGCAAAGGTTATACAGTGCCATGGAGGAGGTAGCTGGAATTCTACGTGTATTTAATATTTGAGAACTGATGCATCAATAAATTTTGAAGGTGTTTGTAAGGTTTGCTGTTCACGGATGCGTAGCGGCGTCTACGTCGACAGAGTTTCATAGTTTAGTACGTAAGATTGACGCAGGCGTACATCCAGCGTATAATGACGAATACGCGTCCGTGGACAGTAAGCTTTAGGTTTACCACAAAGGATCAAGGGATCAATCAGGATTATGGATGAACTTAGCCATGAACCTAACAGACATACTCGTCGAGCAATTATCACTAGTTATATTTTTGTATCTTGTAGATACGTGATAAAAACCCTTTATTTTGCAAGGGCCGATATATATACTATGTATATAGTTTTTAGGCTACTATTGGTTCAAAATACTCAAGAAGTTTAAAATAATGTTTGTTCACTAGCTCATAAGTCTATTAATGATATAGCTACATGCCCTTGCATGCCGCTATCAAGCCGTTATGCGCTAACTAGCCGTTATGCATTAGCTAGCCATTTTGCGCTACCCAGCCGTTATGCGCTAGCTAGCCGTTATACGCTATCTTGCCGGTACGCACAAGCTAGCTGTTATATGCCAGCTAGTCGTTATGCGCTATCTAGCCGGTACGCGCTAACTAGCCGTTATGCGTCAGCTAGCCGTTGCTACTGGAAGACTGAAATTTATTTCATCACCACTGCTCTCAAAACGGTGAAGGAGAACATCGTGTGGAATCTGGAACGTCCTAGAGCCAAGAAATTGAAGATATGCGACTTCTTCTAACCTGCACTCAACGCGCGTGCTATATAACGGCCCTATCCCTCTTCATTATATTATATGGTATATAAGTACCTATACTGTATATAAAAAATTAATATAATATAGTTAAAAGACAAAAAAGTATCTAAAACTACTGGGAATGGATATTTGGATGCGCTACATAATAATATATTCATACAATAAGCTACGAATAAACTTATGAATATACCTGATGTGTTAGTCGTGTTGAGGAAGCTGCTCTACCGGTGCTGGCTGGGAGAGTTCCACCCACTGATCTAGCCTCAGATAACGTCCTGAAATATAGACAATTACCTCACAGAGAATGCTAAAACCACACCGAAATAGTATAAGGCTGTATCGTTTATAGATGATGGTAGAGCCAAAATAAATACAGTTAAACTTTGTCGTCTTTGTGTTCCTATGTTTCGCCGTATATGGGCCACATGCCACAAACGCCGCCACAACAAGCTAGAAGTGGCCACCCAGGAAGCTGATGCGCACGACAGCCACTTGTGGCCGATGGCTGCTACTTTTATTAACCTAAGCGCGCTGTATCAGAAGGTTAAATGCGTGAATGGCGTGCTGCAGCGTTTTGTATGGGCGTTTAGTAGCCCGTGTGCGAGGCTTGAGTCCCAGCAATGGGAACAAATGGGAATATTATAAGTCTGATTATGCTATGCTATTTTTTTTTACTTTAACATAACACGGCCAAACGCCAATTACATTAGTTAAAGACATTAGAAAACTTATGAAGTAACAATACAAAATAATAGCTACACCACATTCATACACTCATCTCACAAAACTCCAAACAGACAGACAAAATGTTCTTCCATTCATCCGCGAACACGTCACAATCAGGTTTGGCATCCAAGAAAGCGTTATAGAGCTATGATATTTATAACATTCACAATGTTACTGAACTCTGTCAAGGCTGCACAATCATTCGAAAGAGTTACCTCAGCCCTTAAATACAAAGGTTAACTGAAGAATCTCCGGTGAATTTTATTTCATAAAAATCTGACTCTCCAAATAGGGTGTTGTTGAAAGAGGATCTTCAGTAATTTATTCTCTTTAAGATAAGTAAACTAAAAAGTCTTGAACTTCTACTTACAATTCTCCAAGTCTCCTCTCAGCATCCGTCCATTCTGACAAATCTTCTTGACTGAAATATTAAAAGTCATCACATTAATAGAACTTATAATGTCTATGTTAGTTAAAAAAAATATATCTTTATGTGTAATAAAAGCAAATGATTTTCAAAACTACTGCATTCCAGTATAAATCGACCAAGTTCCAGTTATGGGTTATTCCAGTTATGGGTTAACTGGAATAATATTCCACTGCCCTAAGTAGAAAATACTTAGGTAATAAATAAATATATAGTCTACTCAGGGATAACGTAGCGAAAGAATTTTTGAAATCAGTCCAGTAGTTTTTGAGTTCATATAATAAACAAAACTAAAAAATAATATCAAAACAAAAATTTAATAATAATTAAAAGAATAAACAATGAAAACTAAATACAAGTAATAATTTATTTTTAATTTTATTTATTATTTTGTAATATTAATATTGATAAGTGAATGAATGATGGATGGATTGTGTGGGAAGTGATATGAATGAAAAGGGAGTTAGTGATAGCGTGACGAGTGACAGGACAGAATGGAAGAAAAAAACGTGTTGCGCCGACCCCAAATAAAACGGGATAAGGGCAGGAATATGATGATGAATATTTATAAGTATCATTAGAATATTACCTGTAAGATTTCCTTAGCGTATTAAATCGTGCTAGTTCAGCCTCCAAATCTCCTTTGGTGACAGAAGACAAGTCATCTCTATCATCCTTCATCGCTGACTCGTCTGGTCTGATCGTAGTTGAAACCTTGAATCCTGCTGATACCAGGGCTCCTAGAACACAAGATAGATTTTTATAAAATTAACAGAAGTTAAAAGTGAATCGTTTGTCTTGGTATGGTCATGTGAAGAGGAGGGATGTAACGCATGTTACTAAAAGAGTTATGAGTATACCTGTGGATGGATAGAGAGAGGGAGAAAGAAAAGGGAGTTATTGATAGCGTAACGGGTGACAGGACAAAATGAAAGAGAAAATGTGTTGAGCCGATCCCAAGAATTACGCAACAAAAAAGATGAACTGTAATTTCAGCTTCATCTACCGCCCAACTAACTTGATACATTGCCAGACATAGACGTTTCTTTTCTTGTACCAATCTCGAAGCTCCTGTGCTATCCTCTAGTATTTATTTAAAAGAGTAACTGGTCTGTTTTTTGCCAGTTCTTCTCTATAGGAAATGACCAGTTGGAACGATGCACTAGCTTCTGACGTTTTATAGCCTAGCGTTATATATGTAAAAGATTTTTGAATAATACAATTCAAAAATATTTTATTTTAAAAACAAAACTTTTACTGCTCGCAAATACTAATTATTATTTTAAACTATCTTTTGCCCGCGGCTTCGCTCGCGTTAAATTCGGGGTAACACGGTTCCCCTTTCGGATTATTTTTTCCCGACATCTTCAACAAATATCGTTAATGTACACATAAATAAATGCAATATCTTAACAAATTATATACTAAAACCTTCCTCGAGAATCACGCTATCGAGTGGTGAAAACCGCTTGAAAATCGGTGCAGTAGTTTTTAAGTTTATCGCGAACAGACAGACAGACGCGGCGTGGGGCTTTGTTTTATAAGTTCCTACATAATGAAAGTGTTAAAAAGAGCAAGACATACCTTGTTTATTATGTCTATCTTTGTTGGCGCTGTACGAAGATTCCAAACTATGTTTTCTTCTCATCTGAAACATAATATTTAAATTATTTTTTAGTCTGTGATAATAATAATATTCCACAACTATCACACAACGCCGTCTAGTCTCAAGCTAAGCAGAACTTGTGTTATGGGTACAAGAGAAATGAAATACATACATATTATAAATAAATTACACCCAAACACAGAACAAATGATCATGCTTATCACATAAACATTTGTCCTGGGTGGAAATCGAACCCACGACCTCCGTGATAGCAGTCAGGGCCATTAACCACTGGACTAACAGGCCAGTGTGTGTAACACAACCAGGTCATACAATTATTTCTAGGGTTGCTGAAAGAATACGGAGGCATTTTATCTAGTAAAATTCTGACACTCCTTCTTACTGCACCATGAGCGGGAGAAGTTACTTGACTCTCATAATTAATTCCCACACAAAAAAAAAAATTTCTTTATCATCTTGCCTCATCATTGGTGCTGGTGGCTCCTGACTCCAAATAGCTGATAAGTTTTGCCTCACTGCTGAGCTCCAAACTCCTCTTTCTTGCGATGTTTTCACGACTGAAAAGACAAAAGACCGAGTCTATTAGAAGGTAACTTTCATACAAAGTAGCTACAATACGACTGTACCATAGGGTAGTTACCAGGGTCAAAATAACTACATTTTATTTAGTCCGTATTTTAGCATATAAAAAAAATATTGGGCACGTTTTTTTTCTTTTTTTCGATTAAAGAAAAAATAACAAAGATATAGCCCATTAAAGTTACGTGTGACGTCACCCCGTGCGAAAAAATGCAGCACGGCATGTCTTTGTCATTTTTGGTTTAATTTACACATAAAAAAATACGTGTCCCTTATTTTTGAATAATCTAAATGATGGACTCATTACATGTTTTACGGCAACAAGCCTATGTGTAGCATTGTAAATTCGCACTCAACTTATAAAAAAAATAGATACGAGATACGAGGATAGATAGATACGAGGTTTAAAAGAAACCATAATATTATATTTTATTTATTTATTTTTTATATAATTATTTAAATTTTGATAAAAGATGAGAAAATTTGTCTGACTGAGGCGAAATTCGCCCGAGCCTCAGGCGAGGGTTTTATTGAGCCGAGTGCTTTAGAAAATCCTCTCTTAGTGCTCGTTTACGCCACGAAAGAAAACTCAAAAGAAAAATTTCACGTTCCTAGTCCCAGTAGTTTCGGCAGTGCCTTGATATGTCAGTCAGTCAGTTCCTCCTTTTATATATTTAGATAAGGCATTTCCAGTCAAAGCAATAAATAGATATCTATGAAACATACCTGTCTCCATGATGAGGGTGCAGCCTAGCCCTGGGGATCATGACAGCAGGTGCGGGTGGAGGAGGAGGATCGTGTGCCGGAGGGTCTGACATCACGCACTTCTTGCCGCTAGATGACACTCTCTGGATGATAGAAGAACATGGTGGTTAAGATAATGCTGAATGGGATAAAACTCTTTACACAAGCGGCATATTGCCAACAGCTGAAGTAATTGATGATGATGATGATGCCATCTAGCCGATTTTGGCCACAGCGGCCGCATTCCTTGGCTTCTCATGGTGGTTGTGAGCTCAGATCTGCTGCTCTGTTATGTGCCGTCATGTGACTTACATATCCAACCTGCAGAGGCAATTACGACAGTGTTGACAGCTGCGGTCGAGCTTTAGTGACAGTTGACTCACACAACGGCCACCAAAAAAATTGTTGCAAATAAATTGTTCCAAAAACATTGTTGTAAATTATTCTAAGTTGAAATGTCGACAGCCGCCTTCCACGCATTAGCAGCCACCGCCGACAGTATCGACAGCTCCCGCCGACGAGCCGGCGGCTGCAGAGTATAGAGACCCTACCACCAACTCTTAACGCAATCCATTTGAAGACTTATAGTAAACTAAACTGTTAAGGTGGTGCATCACGACTCACATTTTCACTGTTTTTCATACAACCGCTCATAACTGATTATGACGTTAATACACACTTTTCATTAGATATTTTGGAAACACAGTATCTTGTGAATATTATCTAGGTTTCTAAAGAAACCAATTTCTAAATTTGTGTAAAACTAATCCAGTAAAAACCTCTGAAAATGTCCTATTTTGTATTAACTTTGACACTTCATAATTTGCCTAAAAATTAAAAAAGTCAAAAAAGTAATCCTCTAGAGACCTTGCAAATTTTATTAAGATTCTAAATGATGACAACTTTTTCCAAAAACTTTTATGGGTTTAAAAAAAACAGCTATTTCCTGGGTCAAGTTTTGTGAAATTTTCGAGTAAATCTCGGAATTATCGAATACTAACAGAGTTTTCAGACCATATCTCTCTTTTTTTGCGTTGCCTTTTCGTCAAACATCGCGTTGGATTGCATTAAATGAAGTAACAAGCTTTTAAACCACTTTCGGTGTTTACGATAAGCGAGTGGAGAAGGACCCTCTTACCTCTTAAAGGGATGGAGTATAGCTCCATCCCTTAGCTTATAGGGATGAAGTTGTATCCCTCTTTTTCACTCGCACGCCTGACGTTTTGACACGTTATGGTATGAACCCTATTTTATCTTTTTGATTGTTTATTTTGTACAATTTCTAGTGATAACTTACCTTAGCAGGAATATAAGGTAGTGAAGCATTTTGTACACTAGAGTTGTCTCCTGATTCTCCTCTCTCACTGATCAGTGCTCTTCGGTCTTGTCTTTGCTTTGGCATTGCACCCTGGAACGTAAAATTTAACATTAAATTTCAGTGTTTGCATTGTGGTGAAACGTGGAATAGGTATTTTTTAATTAATTACTCTTATTAAAATTATAAATATATGAAATAAAATTTTGTGGTTTATGACAAACTTTGGTATTGATTCAGGAACCATGGTTTTGTCGTCGAATAAATCTTGTAAGCTTACATTAAATTATAATTATGTTACTTATATTTATATTGCTTTTACTAAGCTAGATGATAAAAACTGTAACAAACCTGATGTAAACTAGGCATGCTCTGTATACACGCGACGATGGACCGCTGAGGCCGTGGAGCCCTGCGCGCGCGCCGCGAACAAGCCAACACAGCGCACACAGCTAGTACAACAGTCAGCAGCGCACCGCACACCACCAGGGAGATGAGGACCACTGTAAAGACGCAAAAAGATTTAGAGAAATAATAAGAAAATTTAAAACAATCTAAAACTTTAGAAGGAAAAATAAATATCGATTGATCCAATAGAGGCTTTATCTGAGTTACTCAACAAACGTTTTTATAAAAAAAAAAATAACAGACATCACTAAAAAATTTAATTTAATTTGAAGATTTCTCTCGATTTAACCAAGATTCCATGATTTGATACCAACTTGGTGACTATGGGACAACAAAAAATATTTTTTCAAATCGGTTGGCAAGCGACGAAGTTATGCGAAAACAAACATAAAAAATACAAACGTCCGAATTGAGAACCTCCTCTTTTTTAGGAATCGGTTAAAAAGGCTCTAGATGCTTTACAAGTTAAAAAATCTGAATACTGTTCAAAAAAAATAGTCTAAGTTTTTAATTAGCTGAATCAATAACCACCAAAAGAAAAACTACAGTGCAAAGGATTTATTGGTCTAGAAAGCCACCAAAATATTGTTATGAAAGGTGTTCTCCTCATGGCTGCGGGTTTGTTTATATTATTCTACACGACGGCATTGCAACGCAAAAGGCAACTGAAGGAACACCGGTGGGTTTAAGTTAGAAATAATTTAACGCTCACTCACGCTCCACCCAGAATGGGAGAAGAAATTTGACAAACTTGCAAGTTTGGTAAGCTTACTGCTTAACTGTCCGTTGGAGACAATTGTAATCAAATCAAATACAATATTTCCACTCACCTTTCAGGTTGATCTGGCAGGAGCTACCAGCATACCACTGGAAGCACTCACACAGCACCCGACGGTCATCCCGAGAGTAGCACGCACCGTGGTAGTTACATCTCTCACATCCAACCGGCTCAGCTGAAACATTCGTTGAAATAATACGTCAGATTTCATCTTATCATCATCATCATCATCATTTCAGATGAAAGACATCATCTGCTGAACATAGACCTCCCTGCCCCAAGTTTTGATAAGCTTGCGTTTCATCACGATCTCTCCTGATGGCAAGCGATAATGAAAAAAGCCTATTCACTCTTGTTTTAAGAACCCCTAGATTGTAGCTATCAGGAAAGTCAAGTAATACTGGCAGAAGATGAAGCACGAATTATAGCAGCTATGCTTACCAGAACATATCCTGCCAGGATACAGCGCATTGACGCTGAGGTCAGCAAAACCTTCGAGACAGCTGCAAGTGTAGGTGCCACGTAAGTTGAAACATTGCGCGTGTTCTGAACAATCGTGGAATGAACCACTTACACACTCGTCGAAATCTGAAATGCATAACAAAAATTCAGTTATAATACAATAAATGTTTTTTTTTGTTACAGTTTTTAACATGTTTAATGAAAATTTCAATAGTCTTTACTTTGATAATGTTATTTTATTGGACTTACAAATCCCGATTTTAAGAAAGTTGCTCTTATCCTTAATTTGATTGATTTTCAATAGTCATACTAGTGACTAGGGCGTGAAGTTACAGAACTAAATGTTAGTTCTTGTACTTAGTTTTCACTCAAATCAGCCAGACTTTTGGGTGATTTGAGCTATATTTAAAATTCTGATGTAAATAACAGAAAAAAGTATCTGGAGGGACTTACGGAAGACTTTTCCCTAGCAGTAAGATAGTACTAGGTCGAAAAAACAAAATACTGACCGCTAACATCCAGTTTCTCCATGAGTTCACTTGCAGCATGCACCTCGGTTCCTCCTAGACTGTAGTTATTGTTCCTCAGGTACTTTTCAATAACTTCCTTGAGTCGGCTCTCATGAGCATTGTCTGAGAGCTGAAAATTTTTGAAGAAGGTTTTGAGAGCAGTGATGTTTTTGACATATACTAAGATTTATCATTTCTAAGCCAAAGGCAAAGTACGAGTATATATCTACGTATACTTGATGAAGTAGCCGAGAGTACTGACAGGATTTAAGAAAGGCTTAAGACCAGCTATAGACTACGATAGGCTGAAGTAGTTGAAGCCAAATTTAACTACATTTTAAACTAATATACCAAAAAAAAAAACATACAATGCACGTTAGCAAAAATATTCATACAGCAGGAAAGCTGGCAAATCAAATAGATACGTAATTTTGTCTTTACGTTACCCCATAATTTCTCGAACAATATGAAATTATTATTGTATTACAATTTAAAAAAAAAAAATAACTTTACTCTTGCCTCATTTGTGATACCGTTACCTGCACATAGAAGTCGTTCATAACACCCTGATACAAGTCTCCACCAGGACTCTTCAGCTCAACTGGGTGGAATCCAGTGATGTGAACTCCATGGTATACATCCCTCAAGTCTGACTGCATGATCATCCTGTTGATGCCCTCATGGGTGGCCACTGCGAGAGCTTGGTACTCTTTGCTTGAGTTGTCGGATAGATTCCCTTGGAATTCTAGGCGCTCGGTTCCTTGGGAGCCGAGGGCTAACTTGACTGAGTAGGTATAAGTAGCTGGAAAATACGTTACAATTTTGTAATTAATTAAAATATCATCAGGAAATTTACAGTATTAAATGGTGAAAAGAATATATGTCGAACACTATATTTCTTACTCTATTTTCAAAGCTAAAAAAAGAAATGCAAAGTAATGCTACTAATTAATATTTTGGTTTGGTATCTTAAATCTTTTCTTCAATACTTACGTTTACAAGGTCTATCAGGGAACATTCGAGCAAATCCAGGTCTGCAGACACATTTCATTAATCCATCAATTCTCTGGCAGCGTTCGTTTCTGGAGGCTTTGCAGTCGGGCTGGCATTCCTTACCGTATGCTACACCTGCAAAGTTTAAAATTATATTTTATGAGTATCCTCACTTTATTAACTTACTAGGTTACATATTTTTTTGATCTTATACTTACCATTAGGAT
Source organism: Mythimna lalbum (assembly GCA_949319445.1). Lineage (NCBI taxonomy): Eukaryota > Metazoa > Arthropoda > Insecta > Lepidoptera > Noctuidae > Mythimna > Mythimna lalbum. Next base: position 9,982,013 of record OX439371.1, on the reverse strand, counting down.
TAACATTCGTAGTTTCCAAATAAGGTGTTCCAGCCAGCAAAATCTCTCCAAATAGAACCTGAGATACTCCATTATTATTCACCTGTTCATTTCTAGTGACGTCATAATCTCCTGTTTCCACGTCATTGCTCAAAGGTGGAGCAGGTCCACCATTCTGAGACTTATTCATCACAACGAAGAACGTATCATTATCATTGTCTGGTTCATTCTCATTCTCAATCTTTTGAATGATATTATCTGTTGTTTCCGAATCCTTAATAATAAGATTGTCATGCTCCTCTGACGACATAGTCACATCGTCAAGAGACACTTTAGTTTTTGGTACAATCTCTTGGACAGGAGTTGGCTCAACTTGTATAGGTATATGTTTCGTCACAGTTTCTATAATCGTAGTCGGTTGTACTTGCGTGTGTACTTCCGTCACAACATCAACTATTGTAGAGGTCTGCGTGTTTGTTAGTACGAGAGTCTGCGTAATAGCTCCTTCTGATTGGCTCACTAAGCTGGTCTTAGTATGTGTCACTGTTAAGGTGTGTGTTATATTGACGAATCCGATGCTTGATACTGTTTTTGGTGGTTCAGATAAAGTCTTTGTAAGAGTTACCACAGTAGTTCTAAATTCAGTTTTCGTTGGTACTACCTCATCTGATATTTTGACTTCATTGCCAGCGTGGTGAATAGGGTGTACTACTGGTACCTCTTCGATACTAGGAGTTGGCAAGCTAGAAGGAATTATTATAGGAATGGTAGATGATTCTTGCTTTATTGGTTTAGTGATCTCCAGATCAGACACTGTGGGAACTATGTTTTCTTTAAGAACTTCTGTTGGTCTAATAAAATCTTCTTCATAAGATGATTCAGAACTTTCAATGATACTTGATGGTATTATAGGAGGAACTCTAGTAATTGGTCGAACAATCTTTCTAATTGAAGTCTGTCTTGTAGGATACAATATTTCAGGTCGAGATATTGTTCTTGTTGGTTTTATTATAGACGTGGGCTTTACAGGCAATTTGAATAAGCTAGTAGTAGGTTTTTTCTCATCAATTCGTACTGGATATGGCTTACGAGTTCTGTTCTTATTACCTAGCGGAATAACCTTCATTTTATCAGTCGTCGGTTCTTCGTGAATTGTGTCTTGTTCGGAATCGTTTGTTTCGCTTGAAGATGTAAGTTTAGTTGTTGAAGTTGATTCAGTGCTTGATTCTTTAGATACCACCTCTTTTTCTTCTGTAACTGGTTTTTCGTAACTTACTTCATCAACACGTTCAGACGACGATTCAGTCTCATACGAATATGAGTTTTCAGATGACGATACTTCTGCTGAATCAGGTACCTTAGAAGCTTCTGGCGTTTCAGGGAATTGTATAGATGTCGGATTGAAACTAAAGCTTGATGAGAAATCTATGCCAGACGATGTCAACCAGCCTGATGAGATCGGAGTTGGGAAGACCACTTTAGGTACTTCCGGAACATTAACAGTAGGAGCAGGTAATTCAACAGGATTAACAACCCTTGATGGGATATCCCTTGGAGGTGGTAGTAGCTGTGATGATGGTTGATCACGGTTGTAAGCAGGCCTTCTTATATTATTCAAGATATCAAATGCAGGCCTGTAAGTTGACACCTCGTCTCTGTTTATAGGTTTTCTTACAGGTCTCTGAGTAGTCACTCTTGGTGGGATAGGCCTTAGCGGTTTTGTTCTATAAGGTGGTGGAGTTCTGATGGGAAGAACTGGACGAGGAGTCAAAGGTACTCTCGTTGGGAGCCTGATACCTGGTGGAGTCCTAGGCGGAGGAGGGCTCATTCCCATAATCATCTCATCGTTAGTTGAAGGCTTAAAATTGTAATCCATAGTTGGTGGTGGTGGTGAAAGGTCAATGATCTCACTCGAAGATCGATTCAATTCCAAGTTAGATAATGTGAACGTTGGTAGCGTTGCTTTTTCCGTGGCCTTCTCAACGATCAATGGTTTTTTATCTTGTATATGAACTGTTGATGTTATAATTGATTCGTTATGCACGTGGGTGTTATTGAATCGATTAGAAAATGGTCTACTTGGCGGCCTTTTATATCTTACATCTGATTCTGTCACATACACAGGCCTTGAAGAAGAACTAGGTTTGAATGTTGATGGTTTGTCCATTTCTTCTCCTATATTCAAATCAATATTGTCTTCATAGGACACGTTGGTAGCATTCTCCATCATTTGATTGATTTGCCAGTGTGGTTGCTGCAATTGATGATCAAGTACCACTGCACTGTTAATAGTAAACGGTTTGGGTTTGGGTTTGTACGGATTGGTTTCGTATATTGGTTTAATAGTGTTCGATTGAAAGGTCGTTTTGTTACTAGAACTAAATGGTTTTTCCGTTTGTGTTCCAGGGTTAAAGTTAACTAAAACTTGATTGCTGTTTTCGTCTTTCTGGACATTCTTTGGAGGATTTAATACTTCGTCTTGAAGGAGAGTTAATTCTGTGGACGTCGTTTTGGAATCATTATCTACTTCACTTGAAGAACTGACTACAGGAACTTTCATAGATTCTGAACTGACTTCTCCATCCACTTCACCAGGGTTTTCAGGTTCATCTTCACCATCATAAATCTCTTCAGAATTTTCATAAACTGGTTTTATTTTCTCTGTTATGTATTGCGATTTAGTTGTAGTAGTTTCATCGCTATTATCTCTAATTGGTATATCATAAGCAGGCTGTCTCATGCCACCAAAGTTGGAAGGAATATAATTAATATTAAAAGGCTTAGTTGTAAACGGTGGGTTAGAAGAGAATGGCTTTTCAGTTGATTGAGGTTTAGTAAAAGGCTTTCCAATGTTGAATCCAGTCGGTGGTACCTTCTGGGACCAAAACTCGGTAGGTGGTTTGCCAGCGCTTGTAATTTTCTGCCCAAACTGAGGTGAATTATTTTTTTCATTATAATCATGTATTAAAGGAATAATCTTACGGGTAGTAGCTTCTACCTTAATATTATTGATGTTGTTTTCTTTTAATACACTAGAATACCAACCGTGAGAGTTTGTTGGGATATTTGGTATTAATTTTGCTGGTCTTTTCACATCTCCAGATTTGATATTATCAGGATATTCTGTGACTGGTTTTGTATTTTCAGCATCACTTAATGGTGTCGAATAATCGTTCATCATGGGGAAGTTCGCGTGACTGTTAAGAGAAGGTGGTAATGATGGGCTCACAGGGTTCTGTACGGTTTTGTCTCCGTAGTTTTGGTATTTGGTATCATAATTCTGCTGTTTGTTATTATAGACTGGCTGTTTGTTCTCGTCGTTCGAATTTATAACTGTTGGTTGCTGATTCTGATTCTTATTTGCGTAGTTCTGATTTGTATTACCTTGGATGATTCCATGATTTTGATTTTGGTTTTCAATGTTTTTGTTATTAGTGGCATAGTTATTGTTTATATTTCCTTGTTTCTGGTTTTTGTTTTCGTAATTTTGATTTATAATACCTTGGTTTTGATTTAAGATACCCTGATTCTGATTTAGGATTCCTTGGTTTTGATCAAGAATTCCTTGATTCATACTTAGAATACCTTGATTCTTTTGATTTTGGTTTGCAAAGTTTAGATTTATGTTAGCTTGATTCTGGTTATTATTTGCGTAATTTTGGTTTAAATTATTTTGGTTCTGATTTTTGTTTGCGTAGTTCTGATTTAATATTCCTTGGTTTTGATTATTGGTTGCGTAGTTCGGACCTAATATTCCTTTATTCTGATGTTTGTTGGCATAGTTCTGGTATAATGTGCCTTGGTTCTGATTTTGGTTTCCTTGGTTCTGATTTTTGTTTGCGTAGTTGTGATTTTTGGTTCCTTGGTTCAGATTATTATTTGCATAGGTTTGTTGTTGATTGTTATAGCTCTGCTGTTTATTTTCAGGGTTCTGATTATTTCCATAATTCTGATTTTGATTTGCGTGGGTTCCAAACTTTTGATTTTTGTCTTCAAAGCTTGGTTTTTTATCACCATAGTTACTGTTCTGATTATAATAGTTACTGCCAACTATGGTCGATTCAGTTATGTCCGTTGAACTCTTGTTCCATCTGTTGTCTCCAACAGAAACTTGAGTTACTGGTCCATGTTCATTAAAAACAATAGAAGGATTTCCAGTGCCTTGTAAATTATAAGATTCTAAAGGTGTAGTGTTATCTTCAACTCGGATGGCAAAGTTTGTTCCAATAGGTATATCTGTGTTGAGTTGGTTTACATGCGTTGATGTTCCTACTGGTACAGCTACACTTGACCCAATCACTTGTCCAGCTTCATTGTTACTGGCCACATTAGTAGCTGTATTTAAAGTTACTGTATAGGTGTTACCTTTGTCTTCACTTACTTGCGGTACGAATGACTTGTTAGCCATATTAGGAGAAGATATAACAGAGAAAGAATTATGGGTGGGACCCACATTATTCACTTTAGAGGGTTGCATATTGTTTGGAACTTGATTAAAGCTATTATAGTTAGGTGACGCCGGTGGAATGCGAATGGTATAAGTAGGAGTTGGGTTACTGTTTGGCATTTGAGCAGCGAAATAGATTTCAGAAGTTACTTTAGGTGGCAGTTGCTCAGGTACAGGATGCTGAATATTCAAGAATACTTTCATGTCCTGTACAGGTTTGGTATGAACAATAGGACGAGAACTATAAGGTTTGCTCTTGTCATAAATACCATCTTGACTGAAAAATGGTTTTTGCGGTGTTTGCTGCGGTGGTGGTGGCACTGCTAAGAAGTTTTCATACTCTTTGTCAATAACATCTTTTCCATCTTTTGGTTTGTCTTTATTTCTAACTTGATTGTATTTATCAAAGTCTCCATTTGCGCCTGTAGGTTTATAAACTTCTGGATCGTAAACTGTTATTTGTGGACCAACTTGGACATGAGTTTCTTGGTTGCTTGTTGGTGGAGGTATCTTATTGTAATCGATTGGACGCTTGTTATCCTTCCATTTTATTTTTAGATCGTTCCTATGAGAAGGATCTTTGTAAGGTGGTTGATTAGGTTTGTAGTTTTCTAGAGGCGGATGAGCAATTGGTTTTCCAGCATACTGTTTGTTGCTATTAGGTGCTACATTGTGCACATTAGTCATCTGCGGAGCATCTATGCTAAAGCTGCCGAAGTAGCCTGGTTCAGGATATGGTAGAGGATCATCGATGTAGTCTCCAGTTTTATGAGGTTCTGAAGAACCAGCAAATACTAAAGCTGTAGAGCTGCCGTGAGGAATCAATACGTTTGCAACCCTTGAAGGTTGGATGTCCACTAAAAATGGTTTGTTTGATTCAGCATTGCCTGCCACCGTGTAGCCATCTTCAGTTCTAATTTGCGTGTTCACTACTTCAGAAGAACTTGGACTGTTATCAGCTACCTCACCATTATCCTCATTGACAGGTTTATAGTCGATATGTTGCTGTGTAAAAGCACTCGTAGGTTTGGCTAACGAAGGAATGTAGTCTAAAAATGCTGGTCTGCCATGATTACCTAATACAGGTCCAGTATTTTTAATTTGCTCGGTTTTCATTAAATGGTCATGAATGCTTGCTGGCATACGATACGGGTACTTATCGTTAGGCGCGGAGTTGTGATGATTAAACGATTGCATTGGTCTTGGTATTGGTCTGTTTGGTTTAAGCTTTTGCTGTGGAGGTTCTGGTGGCCTCAAATCATAAGAATCATCGCTATGCGGTTGATCACCAAGAGGTTTCTCATTTACAAAATATTGTTCATTTGCTGCTATGAAACTGTCTATAGGCGGGGGATTGACCGAGTTTTGTAATTTGATTCCACTTGCGGCCAAGGTTAAAGGCCCACCCACGGCTGGTTTACCAACAATGACATCGGAATTGGCCGTAATTATTTCACCAGGACTAATGGGGATACCGCCATTGACAAGTGGGCTTTCGTGAACCATTTTAGGTGGGACAATGTGGGCTTTAGGCTGTTTGTGTTCCGCTGCCCACGCCAAGTTCTGATGCAATGTAGCATTAGTGAAAACTAGTTGAGATTCAGATGTTTCTAATTCGTCTACTGGAATGTAAATAGGAAAGTTACTGTGCTTTGCTTCTAAATCGTTATCCACCCTTTTATTTGCTGTATAAGCCGTTAGTTTAACAGCAGGCTTGATAGTCGTTGTAGTGGTTTTATTGACGGTATCTTGTCGTTTTATAAAACCACCTGTCATCTTTTCAATTACAGGTGCCAACTGCGTCAATCCCTTAATTCCAAGTGTTCCTAATTTTAAAAGATCGGCAACGACAAACTTGTTTTTATTTGGCTTCTGTGGTTTGTCTGGTTTCGTTTTTTCTGGAACTTTTGTACTTACTTTATTTGTTTTTGGTGGCACAGGGGCTTGCTCATTAGTCAACAATTCGCTTTCTTCGACCGAGTTTGAATCTTTTTCATCCGAATAATCATTGATTACTTCAGTATATTTCTCGACCACTTTATCGGTTGGAGCTAATTGAGAATTACTTTCATATTCATAAGGTCCATATTGAGTTTTCTTATCCATAGATTCTTTGTTCGTTGGTCTTAATTCTAGTTTTGTGGCACCATAAGACGTCTTAATACCATATTTAGTTGAAGATCCGGAGTAGTCCAGGTTGCTATACTTTGTTTGCAAACCTTCAGTTTTAGTGTTACTACATGAGCAGGAACTTGTGCATGGAGGATTACTGACTTCTGATGGTTGGATAAGATCGAAGCTGTTGCTTTCCTCTTCTTCACTGTCAATTCGTTTATCAATCTTTGGGTAATTGCTCATAAACATGTTGGTTGCAGCAGATGGTTGAATTGTTTTCACCTCCATGTATTTGGTCTGAAATATTCAACAAAATTAATTAGTATTGTGGTAAAAAATCATTTCTGGAATGGTTAAAATAAGGAACATATTTATTTGGGCCCTTAGGACTGATTTTGTTAGTGGTCACATGTAAATGGCATGAGTAAAGCATAGGTAACTACTACATTACTAACTACTGAAGATTGTATTAAAGAAAAGAATATTTAAGTAAACAAATGAGAACTACATAGGTATAAGGGTTATCAACAAAGGTATGGCCCCCAAAGATTGCTGGAACCATTTAGGAATTGACCAACCGGGGTCCCAAATCTTACTTTTGTCGGCTTTAAGTCTGGCAAGACATCAGTATCATAAAGATTGGTTAAGGATTCAGTTGTGACAACTGACACTATAGTCTCAAACGTAGATATAGCGCTTCTTTTGTTTTGAACCACAGTTGTTAAATATGTGTAGGTCGTCATACAAGTCTTGATGATATAGTTATGTTGCATGAGCTGGTGTAAAGGGAATAGTGCGCTTATTTGCTGGCGACTGACGACAGTAGCAACTGCTGATGATAGCAATTGTTTTGAAGCTGAAGATGAGCTGATGTGCGGTTGTAACGTAGTTGCGTGAATGAGCTTTAGTTTGCGCTGAGAAAAAAGCGTAGATGAAGATGAAATGAATGATGATACGAATATATATAAGTAAAATAAAAGTAAATGAAATGGTTTACTTAAATGAGTTCTAAAAGATGATCTACACATCAGTCATTAGAAAATTAACGGCTAATGTAACTAAGTTTCGAAGATAAATTAAATTTAAAAGTATTTTTTGTAAGAATAACTCGACTAAATTATTAGATAAATTAAAAATCACAATGAAATATCTACCTGTTCTTGCTTTCCATCAGGATTTTTATCCTTCACCAAGACTTCCACACCATTAGACATTATCCTGGTAGCTAGATTCTTTAGCCTCCTCTCATCTTCTTCGGATTCCTTTTCAACTAAATCCATGTCTCTTCCAGGTCTCCATGGTGTGTTATCATAAACTATACCATTTGTATTGAATGCTGAAATATTAAAAATAATAGTAAGTGTTTCTCCTTCAAAGAAAAAGTTATATATTCCATCACTATTTCAATTAATATTATGTCCAATGATTTATGAATTTATGTTCATAAATACTAAAACAATTTTTGAAATATATATACAAAATAAAATCTAAAAGTTTATAAATTAAACGTAAAAAAAAACAATATCACAATTGTGCAATCAGGTGATGACACAAAAAGCCCTTTCTACAGCATTACATATCTGAAAAACAAACAACATACAATATGTGCAAAGCAGTTAGTAAAATAATTATTTCATCAACTAACTAATTCTACAACTTCCATGACAAAAATAACATCGAGTAAAATAATCACAGTATATTTGATAAAATGCAGTCAAAATTTCAAAAGCCCATAACCCAACTACTCTTGACATTGTAGTCTTGTCTAGATCGGATCATGGGATCCAATCAGATCAGCAGTTTCTTCACATAAAATCTACATATTTAAAAGAAATAACTGACTGACCATATGAATGCCAAGCCGAAACTTAGAAGCTTAGAAGTGTGAAATGCTGCACGAGGTTTTCTTTTATGACATATGCGAGCCAATTTTTTATGAGTTTTCCTATTTACACTTATAATAGGATAAAATGGGTGTCCAAAGTTTGTAAAGAGGAACCTACTTTCACGCTAGCAGAAACTAGTACTGGTATAAGGCTATATAGCTATATATCCAAAAGCTATAATTTATAATGTCGTTAATGGTGTCCTGACATGTCCACTTTGTGCTCGGAGTTTTTCGGCCAAGATTGGATATGCAAGCCACATAAGGGCGCATAAAAGAGCTGCAGATCTGAGCTCACAACCACTATAAGAGGCCAAAGAATGCGGTCGCTGTGGCCGAAATCAGCTAGATGGCATGGCATCATATATTTGGTTGGACTTAAAGCTGTCCCGACAAAATGTCTAGATCATTGATGACACATACTATGTGTATCTTCATTTTCTGTCTATCCGTCTCTTTCTAAAAGTCAATGTGCCATTTTTACTGTACTACATTTCTAGGCATGAGACTATTGCAATTATGCGGAATCGCGTGCGGGCCTGAGCGTGTGCCGGTGTCGTTTCAGACATTTGCAGCATAATGTTTATACTTTTTACGGTAATACTTATGTAATTTCTATCATGGATCAATTTTAGTAGTCTATTCGTCTATATCTACAGTTATTTCTGTTTTGTTTTCATCACGTACGGGACGTTCTTCTACTTCTATATGTGCTATATTAGTATATATTATAATGTTATTTTTTATTCTATTTACATCTTAAATGTTAGTTTAATTGATAGATGCTCTTGAATATTTTACATGCTTTTGCGTATTAAGACCCTATGTAAGTAGGGTATCAAACAATATTTTTTTTACTTAATCTACTTGGAATTTTTTCAGTTCAAGGTTTGGGTTTTATTCAAGAACATCTGAATAATACTTTAATATTAATTAATTAAACACTAATTACACTCACCTCCAGATTGGAAGTCGCAGGATGTGGGTATGGAACCATCCGTCATGGGGAACCTTCGGGATCTTCGAGTTTCTGGTGGTCCAGTCGTCGTCATCAGGTCTTTTGTCAAGTTCTTAGTCACGTAGAGGCAGAATCTCGTCTAGGCAGGTCTTGTGAAGGTTAGAAGGTAGGGTGGAATCATGGAAGTGTGGTGTGGTTGTCTGATGTTTGTTTCAGTAGTTAAAGTAAATTATATGTGTAGTTATTATGTTTCAGGTAAATTTCAGTTCTGTGAGAAAACGTTTTAGTTTGTTTGACGTTCATGTTTTGTAATTTTAAGGGAATAAAGAAATAGAAAACCAATTATATTTCGAAATATTTATTGTTTTTAATTTTAAGTCGTATTTGCAATGTACAGTCGTAAGCGAAGGAAGAACGAGTATTACAAGGTAATTATGATAATCATAATCTAGACTTAAATTCTTAGGCAGTGAGTAATCGTTACCCAACAATTTTACCCCAACACATCGATTATGGTAACATAGGAAATAACATTTTTGGTGAACTTAAAATAACATGTTACTAATATCTAGTCAAGTACAAAAGAGTATTTCGTCCTTAAAACTAAACTAAATCTATAAGGCACTATTCCATAGTTAACTTACTATGATACAATCGAAATAAATAACTAAACCATTACTATACACCTAACCGTTTGTATCGTTCACGAGACATCATCAATTGAACTTTGCCTCAGGTCCCTAGTCGCAGATGGACTCGTTGCCTTCACGACGAATGTTGGTGACGTGTCATAACTAATATGCTTGCTCACTTCCCCGACTATACTCTCCAGACTTTGCGTTTCTACTTGATTTTCGACTGATGCATTGTTAAAATACTTATCATTGTCAGAAACTAAGCCACTGTCTGAATAGGATCCGGTTAGTTCACTAATTGTTGGCAGTAAGGATGGCAGTACTTGAACGTTATCGTAATATATGGCTTCACGTTTTCTTACTGTCTGCGTGTCATCGGACACGACTGTTGATAGCACTGTGCTGAATTCACCTGGATGTCTACCTGAGACATATAGAGTCACTACACTGGTCTGTTTAGGAGGACCGGGATGAGCGGCTGGTGCAGGTTTTGGCCGAGATTTCCTACGAGATGGAGTAGCTGGTGGTGGTGGAGGTGGAAGATCTTCCTCATCCTCTTGGGCATCTTCAGAAAAGTCCTCATTGCTATTCAGGTCAGACAAAATATTCGGTTTTGGACTATGACTATAAATGTCATTGTTCAGATTATTTTGTTGATTGAGATTTGGTGACAGATTCAGGTTGTTGAAATTGTTAAGACCACCTAAAGCAGAAAGATCTGCTTGACCTAGACCTAACAAGGGATTAGCTGTTTGTAGATTTAGAGATGGTTGCTGCTGTTGTTGTTGTTGCTGAAGAAGGAATGGAAGTAGTAAGGAGTTCAACTGTTGAGGAGCTTGGGCTAAAGCGGTGGGAGTAGTGACTATTGTATCAGTAACAAATTCAGTTGCCGTAATCACATTAGTTGTAGGATCCACAATTGTAGTCAAAATAGCCTGGCCCTTAAACGTAATCGGTAAAACTGTTTCCCTAGCATCAGTAATCGTTGTTACGTAAGTTGTTGTTCGAGTTTTAAACTCAGTAACTGGGGTTTGTACTATTTGCTGCTGGGGTAGTCCAGGGAAGGCCTGTCCTTGTAAAGCAAGTAAAGGATTGTAAGCAGGTTGCTGGTTGCCCAGTAGCAGTTGTGACAGTAGTAAATTTGCAAGAGGAACGTTTGAGTTAATCTCAGGTGCAATAGTCTGTGTAACTGGCTCTACATTATAAACCGTACTAGGCAGGATGTGGGAGAAAGAGGTCTTGCGACCTCGGATGGTGGTAGGTGTGAAGATAACAGTAGTGGTTGGGGTTTCGTGTAGGATATATCTGATGAGTTTGGTGGCTCCATTCTCAGCCAGCTCAGTAGACTCTGCGGCGAGAACAAGTTGTTGATTACCCAGAGGTCCAATTGTAGTTGATACCTGATTTAGTGGTAATGTTTCTAGACTAGGTGTTGCGGAAAGCAAGTTTTTGTACTCAGTAATTTTTCCGTTCACGACCGGCACTGTTACTTCAGTAGGTATTTGATGTGTGATTGTGATCCTTCCATCGTTTAAGATATTTTTGGCGTTGAAGCGTTCGCCGCTGAAGTTTTCGAAAGATGACCTCTGTCTGCTTGAGGCTCTGCTGGTGGTGGTACGTGTTCGTGACCTTCCACTTCCTCCTGAACTACGAGACGTACTAGTTCTAGAACCTGAGTTCTTATTTAGTCTGGGAGCTTTCGGAACTTTTGGTGGCTTTGGCCTGGATGAAGAAGTGGTGGTCCTTGATGAGGGCCGCGATGACTTTCCTCTTCTGTATGCTGGAGTAGATGCCGTCGTAGTAGTTCTAGTTTCACCACGAACAATAAATGGTTGCCTTCCATTTGATTTAGGAGCTGCCACTGTGGTCGTCTTACCAACATTGGAATTGCGTCCACTGTAACGGTTACCTGGCCTCACTTTTTGAGTGGTTGGTTCTTCAGTGGGTTCTGGCTCAGGTCGCCGAGTTGTTGTTCTAGTGCCTGGTCTTCGGAAGTTTGTATATTTTCGGTTACCGTAATCAACTTGACGCTTTGTACGTCTCTTATTAAAAGCAAATGGTCTTATTTGTACTATATTTCTCTTAGGTGGTGCAGTGGAAGGTGGTTGAGCAACTTGGCGTTCTTTCCTGTCGGATGAATCGTAATCATTATCTTCCTCGAATTCTTCTTCTTCTAAGATTTCGTCACTTTCTTCTACCTTCTGTTCATCCTCTTTAATTTCTTCTTCAGGTTCCGGTTCGGGTTGCCTGAACAAGTTACGTCTTGGGAACAATGCATTATTTGGTCTCTGTCTGCGTAAAGATAGGAGTGGGTTCGATTGCCTGGTAGTAGATCTTTTAGTAGTAGTAGTCAGTCGACCGCGAGGCGTAACAGCTCTTCTTGATGAAGCTGTTGTTGACCTTGGAGTAATAGCAGTGCCAGGCTGCCTGGGAACAGGCGGTCTTCTGAACCTCAGCAAGGGATTATTTGTTGTTCTGGCTGGAGGTTCAGTAATCTCATCAATTGCTTCAGTTGCATTTTCATCTAGTTGAGTTGCGAACGTTTCATCATTTTGGTCTGGAGGGAATGTTATTGAAGCAGTGGGCTTAATATTTCTGCCTGGTGGAAGCCTTGATGAAGTTGGCCTTACTCTTGGTGCCGCTGACCTGTTTATATAGTCTAAGCTAGCGGGCCTTGCTGAACTGCCTGATCTGAAACCAGTTCTTCGAGAAGTAGGTTGAATACTGCCTCGTACTGCGAAACCTCCTGGTCTTGAAGCCGATGGTACATTAGCAGATGGATTATTTGGACTATTATTACCACGTCCAGGGAATCTCTTGCCAGTATTAGCTGCACCAGGATAGGCTGTTTGTGGTTTCCTGCCTCCATTATAACTCCCTGATGATTTCACGGATTTCAAACTTGGAGTAGCGGTTATAACCTGTGGTGTGAAATCTGCACGTGTAATAGTTGTAGCTCCGCTAGCTAATGGTACTCGTTTTGGAATAAATGTAGGACGATTGCGAGAAGCAAATGGTATGATCACAGGCGTAGTGGATGGTTTCTTGGGTGTGAATGTAAGACGTGACTTCTTTCTAGTATTAGAGCTATCATCTTCTTCCTCCTCTGATTCATTAGCGACTTCGGTCGTTGGGTCTTGTTCTGAGCTCTCAATCACATCTGGAGTGGGACTAATAACGTTACTTTCAGTTGTTGTGGTAGATAAACTTAAGGTGTTATTTGAATTAGTGTCAATGTTCAATGATTTGTTATCACTTGTGACAACAGTGGAGTCGCCAGATATAACAGCTACCTGAGAAAATAATATCTTTTTCTCCCCTTCAACTGGAGCTGGAGCTGGTGTAGACGGTTTATCTTCAGGTTTAACTTCAGCGAATAAGTTATCAATATACGTGCCTAAGAGGACTGTAGGAGGAGCTGAAGAAGCATCCGGTAGTTTTGTGGGGACGATTTCTTGTTTTACTACAGTCGGAGTGATGTGAGGCTTCTCCCCATTATCTTGAATTAAGTTTTGGTCAGCAGCACCTAATGGCACTTTTCTTCCAACTTGATTGTCTTCAACTAATTTAGTGTTATCAATTATGTTAGTAACAGTCTCTAAACTACTCCTGATCTGAGATGTGTTGCCCGCGTAGAAAGTAGTGAAATATGTGTATGTTGTATAGAAAGTGGCCTTGCCATCATCGACTTCTACACCATCTGAGACTAAAGAAGGTTTTATTTCTACTTCTATCTCTTTAGGAGGTAATGGAGTATCAACATCGATGGGTGTAGTGTCAATAGGACTGATTGTAGCAACGGATTGGGATACAGGCGTAATCACATTTGAAACAATCTCTTCCCGGCTTGTGATTGTTGTTGATTTGTCTTTGTAAAGAGTAGTCCAATAAGTAAACGTAGTATAGTAAGTGATTGGTAAGTTACTCTCTTCTTCAGGTTCCTTGTTAGGCATGATAGTTTCTGTCACTACATTTGTTATTGTTTCCAAGCGACTTTTCACTTTGCTTGAATCCTTTCCAATATACATTGTCGTGAAGTATGTGAATGTAGTGTAACTTGTTTGTAATAATAGAGTGGGTGATGGTAAGATTTCTTCAATGTTACTTTCTGAACTAATCTGGTCGTCTAATATTATATTGTTAATATCAAGGAATTTTCTTTCTCCCTTGGAAGATGATGACTTTACGTCAGTAACAAAAGAATTTTCAGACTCAAGGGGATTGGATTCTACACTAAACAACATATCTACTTCTATTGGACTTGGCTGTGGAGTGCCTTCAGGTTTGTTTTCTTGAGATGATTGTTCCTTATCCTCTTCCATACTAACACTAGTTTCCATTGAAGAACTTTCTTCTTGATTAGCAGGCAGTGCCATCTTCACTTGTTTGCAGTTTCTGAAGTCAAATTGAGCTCTAGTATTTTCTACAGCTAACGGGTTGGCCTTTGTAGGAATCAATTCATCCGGTCCCACATAATTGGTGTATACTTCGTTTCTGCTGCATACATTTGCATCTGTACCGACATAGATAGTCGTAAAGAAAGTATAAGTGGTGTAATAAGTCTTTACTGCATCAGGCTTGATACTTGCTACAACATCGTCACCTAATGACGGTGTGGGAGTCTGAGAGCTATATATATCATCTACTTCAACTGACTCAATGACATCTTTATTCTTAACAAGATCGATGATGCTGTTTATCGCAAATGTTTCCGTTGGTCGGCCTATACCCACACTAGTTGGTGCAATCTCATCTTCATTAAATGCTCCTAATAGTGATGGATCTAGTTTAGAAAGATCAATGGTCGACGTAATGATGTTAGTGACAACCGATTTATGACTCGCTACACTTGAGGTTTGATCACCGAAGAATGTTGTGAAGTAAGTATAAGTTGTGTACAACGTTTTGTAAATTACATCAATTTCATTTTCATCTTCTTCTGGCTGAGGTGTTGTAGCTTTCTCAGTTGTAGTGGTCGTTTGATCAGTACTGACTGATACTTCTACATGGCTTTGAGTTGTTGTTGTTTTTTCAGTTGTAGTCGTTGTAGTGGTCGTTGTTGTAGGTTCTTTCTCTTCAACGGTTTCTTCAACTTCTTGGTGATTATTTTCCTCAGTTTCTGTATTTT
Organism: Mythimna lalbum; assembly: GCA_949319445.1. NCBI lineage: Eukaryota > Metazoa > Arthropoda > Insecta > Lepidoptera > Noctuidae > Mythimna > Mythimna lalbum. The sequence goes on along the minus strand of OX439371.1, from coordinate 9,966,866 downwards.
GTTCCTCTTGAACCGTTGTTTGTACTTGCTCTTGTTGTGGTGTAGTTTTTGGAGCTTCAGTAACAACCTGTGGTTCCTCAGTAACTGGCTCTGGAGCTGTAAATCTTGTTTCAACGGAATAGTTAACATCAACATTAACGACGGCAGTCGGTTCAATGTTAAGGTTGGTTCTACATACGACGTTTGTTAAATAGCCAATATTACTTTCAACAACTACATCAGATTTAATAGAAGTTGTTGTTTCTGTGCTCTCAAGAGGGATGAAATATGTTGTTAAGTAAGTCAGTGTTTTGTAAGCAGTTGTCATAGTAGACTGTGTTTCAAGACCTTCGGTGCAGATCACTTCTTGCGTATCTTCATTGGTGTCCTCTTGTGAATCCTCATGTGTATCTTCAAGTGTTTCGGGTACTGTAAATTTAGACTCAGTGGTCGTTTCTAACTCCTCAGAAGACTCCTCACTGTGTCCACTTTCTGTGGTAGTCATAAACTCTTGTGGTATTTCCGTGGTTACTTCATCTTCTTCCTCTTCTTCTTCTTCTTCCTCTGGTTTTTCAGTTACTTCAGCAGCAGTATTTTCAGATTCTTCTTCTGAATTCGTGAACATTTCAGTCATATCTCTTTCAGTAACCGCTGATTCTTTAGGCGCTTCAAGGATGGTTGATGACGGCGATAAAGTTACCAATGGTTCAGTGGCCTGTGAGTTATAATCATTGATCGGAATAACCCCCAAATCATGCGTAACTCTAGTACTTTCAGTGGTTGTCACAGGAGATTCGGAAGGTTGAATAACATCCACATTAAAATCAAATCCATTGTTGTATTGAACGCTAATAGAGTCCGGTAATTTATCGTCAACTTCATACAAAACCTTTTTTAGACTTTCTTCGTCATTGAAAAGTGCTTTTTCGGACCGATTCTCGTCAACTACAGCTGGTCCGGTAATTCTGGTTGGTGCTGGAGCTTCATGAGCCTTGAAAGTAGATGAGGCAACAGGAATATCAGCGGCTAGGAAAGTGATTTTGGTGGAAAGTTTGTCAATACGATTAGCGGAAGGGAAAACATTAACCTCGTCAGGATTTTGGGGTTTACTTGTTTCGGTATTAGGACTAAATATAATGACAGTGTCACCAACAACGGTCGTGAAGTCGGCGAACCCACCATAAGTAAACGTTTTCTTTGGTCTGGGTTCGCTTTTTTGCCCAAACAACTTCTTGGGTGATTTAGTTTGCTGCGCCACCTGCTGTTGAGGTCGGCGAGACTCAACGTTATCTATATAATAAAATATCGGAGAAAATTCGTTCTTAATGGTGAACGTCGGTAAATCGTAATTAGGCTTAACCTTAACTACATTTGCTTCGTCTAAAACGTCCGGCTTTGGACGTGGTTCTTCTATTGGCTCAGTAACTGGTTCGTATGCTTTACTCTGTCTATGGTACGTATTTACATTGTCAACTACGGATGGCTCTACAACGAATTCGAACTTCTTATCATTATCGATGGTTGGACCGTCAAGGTAATTTAAAGCTTCATTCTGAACGTATCGTGGGATTTCTTTTACAGGTTGTACTCTACGACCTACAGGCTCCTCTAATATTTGATTATCAGCCTGACTGTCAGGAGCAGACGGACTCCAGAATTTAAAACTGTCTTGAGCTGGCTTGCTAGCATAAACAATTTCCATTTTGCTGCTAGGTGCCAAATAATCGGTATTTTTAAGCACAAACTTTTCTGGGTCAATGAAACCTAAATCTTGCTTGACGTTCCATTCTCCATCGAAAGCAGAATGTATGCGAGTTGGTTTAACAATTACTGGGTCTTCTACATTTTGCGGCTTATTGTAAAGCACAAGAGAAGACTTCGTCAGAAGCTGTGCGTATATACGGCCGTTATCTAAGGTGGTGCCCAGGATCTGGGTGGCGTACTCCGTAGTGACACCATCTTGGATGAACGTCCTCGCTGTTGATGTCAGTAGGCCGATGAGTGGTTTGACACTGTGGTACCTTCCGATCTTCGTGTTATAGTCATTCCTCTTCTGGTTTACGAGGAGGACGGTCAAGTCTGCGGTCAAAAGTCAGGGTCAGCGTCAAGTGGGTAGGATGTCGATGGAGGTGCGTTATATTTTACAAAGTCCATTTGAGTTGTTCCACGACCCACAGGATTAGATTTGAAAGAGAAAGAAAAACATACAATTAATAATGCAATTTAAATAGAATAGGATACAGATGCTAATAGAGACAATTGGCATACAGTTAGCACTAATTTTGTACAGCCTTCTGGAATTTGTGATTGAGGTTTCTGATGTAATGCAAGTGAATGTTTTGATTATATAATTAAAACAGTTATTACTAATAACTGTTTAATAACAGGGTGCAGTAAACTCGTGTAAATAATACTCATCAAATATTGAAAAAAAATCTACAAATGTCCATTGCAAAAATCAGAAACCTCTTCAAAATCTACACAACAAATTGTTGTTTGTTAAAGTAGAAGGAGAAAAAGGTTATAAGTAGAAAAGATAAAACAGATAATAGAATTGCAAAATTATTGTCATTTAAGAAGATTTTATTTACTTATATAGCATTCAAAGAAATCATTCAAGCATAACATGTTTTTACAGAAGAATTTCATAACAGTTTAGAAGACGAAAACATACCCCTGTTTTCGGGAACTCCTTCCCTTTTTATTCTTGAGGATTCTATTTGTTCATCTTGATTTATTTCTGTAACAAAGAAACATAATTGTTAAAACATTATTGCTATAATAAACAGAGATACTTTCAAAGATAAACTGGTTTAGCCTGTTGAGGTTTAATTGGATACTGCACTCATATTTGTTGAGGATTATAAAATAGATATAATGGTTCACAGAACATTAAACTAAATAGAAACTGAAAATAATGAATCAGTACTATTAAAAACTAAAGCTAGCAAATCTGCATTTATATACTTATGTTGTATACACACAAGACCTGAAATTGAACATTTTTGATTCGTTCAAAAAATGAAAGTGAATGTGTAAAACAAATAAATATCAACAATCATATCTTTGGCATATAAAATATTGCTTATTTTAACATCGTAAACCAGTGAACAATATTAGAGTAACTAAACGACTGGCTTATTATGGCAACCAATGTATGGCAATAAATCTTTGACCAAATTAAGCAAAACAACTTTAACGTTAGGAGACCAGTCTACATCCACTAGGTCTATTTCAACATTGAAATCCTTAATATCTAAAACCCACATTTAATTATCGTTCATTCACTTAACCGTCTCCAAAAGCAAATTATTGGAACCACTTAACGCCTGCTTAAGCAACAGCAGATAATAAGCACTAAATGCACTAGTTCCATAATCCGACTTGGCTCGGTTTCATAACGATTCGTTACGATAACCTAGATGCATTGTAGAAAGTAACTAAGTGTAGCAAGGTTGATTGGAGCAGACTCGTTAATTATTTGTTCATAAAAAGTGTGTATTATATCATGGTATCTTTGAAGAAGTAGATAAATACTTGTCAATCCATCGTTCCAATATATTTGAGGGTCGGTGTAACAAGTTTGCTTTTTTATTTCTTTTAAGTATCAACAAATGACTTCTCTTTGGATAACTCAAGTAGTGTCAGATGTTTACTGACCGTCCTTCTTCTGATATCTTAAGCGTTCCAAGGTCACGTTGACTCTTTCAAACTATCTCACAGCTCTGTTCATTAATTGCTGCCTCTTCAGTCTTTATGGTAATGGACATTAGTTGCCCTCTCAACAGTCACCCACTTTTTACCCGTATCATCTTTCACACAGTCCATCCACGGTTCATTTGGTCTTCCTTTTCTCTTACACACACCATCTCCCTGAACTATAATCACGTCAATTTCCAAGTAAATTAAACTATTCAAGAAAGTTTATAAAACTCAATTAAAAACCAAAACACAACATTTACTCATTTTCTCGATAAATCCTCACGCAATGAAGAAATAAGACGCCTTGTAAATAAAGATGGTGTCAGATTAAGACGTAGACAATGGAATGGTAATATACGTATTTATTAGCATGTCGGTAGAGACGATACAACTGAGTCTAATAATATTATCAAAATCAGTAATGTTTAGATACAAGATGGAAAGAAATATTATGAGTAATTGATTGTTATACACCAAAAGGCAATACTTATAATGTGTGGTTGTTTAATACCAATATCTATGTATATAAAAGGAGAAACTGACTGCCAGACATATCAACGCACAGCCGAAACTACTGACTACGAGTAGGAACGTGAAATTTGCATAAGGTTTTCTTTTATAATTATAAAGTAGATTACTAAGAAGAGGTTTTTGGAAATTCAACCATTAGGGGGTCTTTAATTCTCTAAGAAGAATGTCAAAAGAGGAATCGGCGCACCACATTCGTACAGTGGTAGAATTTGTCAAAACAGGTAAATTATTATCCTACAATAATTCTTATATCTTAATATATTACCTATCATATAAATAGCTGGAATCGAATTATTAACCGATTCTGAACATATTTTCAGAATTTGCATTTAATATGTACATGTCGTATAAAGAGGTTAAATTATAACTTTAATTAAATTATCTAACAAATAACAATTTTCCTAAGAATTTCACTTGCGAAAGTATACACGCAACAACCGCCCTTTGGGAAAAAATGGTAATTGCGCAAAACCACAGACAATGGTTGCGGGTAACCAACGATTCCCCATCACAGAAAAAAGCGGTTACAAATGGTTTTTTCTCACAATTACTGTACGTTTAGACGTTTAAGCTATCCCAGCTATGTCTTGTAGATTAGACATGGATAGTTTTATCCAATTCTTTAGAAATAACATTTTCCTGGGTGATTTTGAATGAAATGTATTTGTGTGTAACTGATGGTAATAGCTTTGCGATTACAGTTAGTTTTATAAAGTTAAAAGAAACAGGAAGATGTCCATTAACTCAGGAGGGGCTCAGCTGGGCCGAAGCCTACTGGGGACAGGGTTGTCCGAAAGGGAGTTCGTGCCCCGGTATGAAGGCTAGAAGGAACGGCGCGGGGTTTTTAGTCAGTAAGAGTAAACTATCTCCCACTCCACCCAAGAGCGGGTTTTGTCATAAGATGATTTTCCCCGTCGACAAAAAACAATGTCCATTAACTGGTTATTTACTTGGATTACTTTAATCTATATTCATACTAAAAATACTTTACTATAATACACTGAAACAAAATATAAAACCCAAAAAATAATATAAAAACTCCCCCGCATCGCTGTTAACTGGTAATATGCCGAAAAAACTAGTGACATTGTCAAACTGTAGGGCAATGCTTGGATGTAAGGCATGAGAGATACCTTGGACCTTGGTCCTTTGTCAATATTTTTACCCTACATTTTTCTGCCCCAATTTCCTAAACCCATAAGTGGATATGGGCTACTAATACTAAGTCAAAGCCTTCTTTAACGCTTTTTCAATCTTAAATATAGATTATCTATATTAATTTTATATCCATAGGTACTAACTTCTATATTGGTTTTGTAAATCTACTTACTTCTTGAGCAATAATTTCCTATCAATACTAAGAGCCACATTAACCAAATCAATAAAGGCCTCACCCACCTAATCTATGCCATGATCACACCTGCACACATCGACCCGACCATTTCTACAAGTACCCGCATTCCTACCACTCACGCGTTTTCACTGGCACACTCTGTCAGGATGTCAACGCGGAAACACGTCTCGCGCATAACGATCAGATTGACGGCTGTGGGTCACTGGATTGATGACCTAGTACGTGGGGCATTGTATAGGCGAATGAGGTCTAATGATTTTTGGCTATATGGGTTGGAGGGACACATATTGTCACGTTTTTGTCCTTGAATGGGGGCATGGTAGTAAGAACGGTGTCAGATATGATTGATTTGATCGTTGATTGATTAGTAATTAGTTTCTTTCTCTCTCGCGCTTTGAGTGGAGCGAAAGGGAGTTTTAGACTTTTACTGACAATCTACACGTGTTTCTTCAGTTACCTTTTGCGTTACAGAGCTACTGTGACTCTTTACAATAATTTCACCGCTCTAAATACTCCATTGGTCACCGATGGATCAAGAGAGAGAGTACCCCAGGTACATTGCTTACCCATTTAACAGGACTTTTCTTAAGGATTTGTACTTGAAGTTATCCTATGTGGTAAAATCCTTAGAAGTAGCTAGTTCTACATGTAATTTACTAATAGTGAGATGACCTAGATGATGAGCAAAGAGTTCTATTTGATAATGTACTACTACCAACAATTTAGGGCATTAATTCCTCACATATATACATACTAGCTTCTGTACGTGGCAATCTAAGATATTATTACTATTTTTTGTTAATAATTATTATAAATTAGTGCTTGACTGCGATCCCACCTGATGATAAGTGATGCAATCGTTGATGGTGATGCGCACTAGATTATTAAAAGCTTACTTCACTTTAACATTGAAGACACCTAAATTACAAACTGACGGAAAGACTACATTTACGTTAAACCCATTTGAGGTACATTTTATTTAAAACCATTTGAGCTTAAAGAAATTACAAACAAATAGACAAACGTAATTAAACATACAAGCTGTTGCTTTTATAACATTCTTGTGAATAAAGAAGTAAAGCTTTCTTACTAAATCAACCCCAAAAACAGGTCAAGAGAATTATTGTGACACCATAAACAAAAGAGGAGAGCTAACGGTTACAGCTCTCTACATAATAATCTATGGTTTTTATACAAGGTTATCGATTGTGTCGTGGTTACCACGCTGATCAAGATATTGAAGAAAAACTGATGAAAACTGTTGTTACTTGCTTTGTTTTAAGGAAACAGGTCAATCTCTAGGTTTTAAAGACCGTAACATACACAGATCCCTAATCTGCACATGTTTAAACTCTTTGATGTGGAAGCCAGATAACTGGGAATTTAAAAGTCAAAGCTATTTATTTGATTGAAAGCAATCGTTATAATTAGAGATACAATAGAAAGACAAGGGGTGTGCGAACGCCGGCGTTCTCTTGGGGTTTAATGAATTAAACGCGGTACAGCTTACAAGACATGGAATTATTTTTTTTTAACTCATAGACACATTACGCCATGAGTTGGCATTTAAATATGAAAATATTCATCATCATCATTTCAGCCGACAGACGTCCACTGTTGGACATAGGCCTCCCCTAAGTGTCGCCACAATGATCGATCCTGTGCGTCTTGCATCCATCGGTTTCCCGCAACCCTCACCAGGTCATCGGTCCACCTTGTAGGAGGCCTTCCGACGCTGCGTCTTCCAGTACGAGGTCGCCACTCCAGAACCTTTCGGCCCCAACGGCCATCTGTTCTGCGATGAAAATATTAGATTTTAGAAATAGATGTTTACATATTTCCATATCGGCATTGCATTAAATTAATGGAAACTATAACTTTTAAATTGCCCTTTCTAATATTTTGTTAATGCCCCGTCACCTGGCTACTGTAGGTTTGTAGGTAATAATTATATAAATACTAGCTTTTGCCCGCACGGCTTCGCTCCCGCTCTTCCCTACCCTACACTATCCTATTATACCCTACTATACCCTACTCTACCCTACTATACCCTACTATACCCTACTCTACCCTACCAAACTTCACATAAACCATCTACTAAATAGTCCGAACAAAGCCTAAAAATTAAGTTTGGATAGGTGAGCCCGTTCTTGAGTTATAAAACAACAACGAAAAGTGGCATTGATTTTTATATATATAGATAAAAACGTATTGTCAGAAAGATAAAGGATTTGATAGCGTGTTTGGCACAATGTGCAATGGTTGAACAATTGGCTGCGGCGTTGGTATCACCAGTTCGATTCCCGTACGAAATAAATATTTTTATGATCTGCAGATAGTGGTTCCGGATTTGGGTATCTTGTGTTAGTCAGTTTAAATGTTAGTGAATAAAATCACGACATAAGAATAATTCTTAGTGTGGGGCAAACTTAAAAAAAAAAAAACAATTGTCAATCTGTGTAATGTCATTATAACAGCGATATACGTCAACGTCATTTGAATATAACAAATGACCTACTGAACAATACATGACTCATCGGAATTTCCTGAAAAATCTAAACAATATTACATAACGAGCTAATAGCCCGTGCAATTACTAGAATTTACATCAAATCTTGAAACTTGCATAACTTCACCGCGCAAAAATAAAAAAGTCTACAAGTCTTCTTTACCCAAACAAAAATGGCATTTCCCATTTAAAAGTGACTTCCGGACAACATCAATTCGTACGGCAATCATTTCATACAATACCCCAATTACTCAAAAACGCAAAATTGTAACAAGCTAATTTGGCACTTCATACAGATGAAATAAAGACTATAATTGTCTCACAAAAACCTCGTAGTACTATAAGCTTGTGTGAACAGGTGTACACTACAAAAGAACTAATTACGCATAGAACTGTCAAAACATTAATTATTTCGCACGCTCTCCTTTCTAAAAAGTTTACTTCTGCATGCTTGATTGGTATCTAAAGACTTTAATTTCAAGGTAATAAAGTTCATAGTTGGGCGGCAAATGAATTTTGAACGGTAAATCAGAGATTCTAAATTCAAAATAAGAGTAGGTAGATAGATTGATGGTAGTTTACTAAACTTGTGAATGTTATAGTTCACTCACTCATTCATTGGTTTGGAAACATTTTCCCGCGAAATTATAAGTTTATAACTTTTTCTTAATTGTTATTACCTTGGCCGTCTAAACCACAATAAAAAAATGAGTGAAAGTATTTAAATTCATAAAGGTTATTTTCATAGTTATCATGATACAAAACATGTCGACAAATTCTTTATATTGTTACAGATGTTATCTAAAAAACAATTTGTCTGTCGATTTTATTCGTCTTCCATTTTTACTTTTTATAACATTTCACTTTTTCTCGTCCCAAAGAAAGTACACTGTTTCTTGTTTTTGTCAGCTTTCGAAACGACGGATTTGGACCCTACCATTTAAAATAAATCATGATAAGAAAAGATTTAATATTAACAAAAACTGACTTTTTTAGAAGCATCATCGTCACATAGCATAAAAAACGTACTTTTTCGGATTAGATTTTTTACTGTCTTCGTTCTTGCGTTACCGATATCCGTACCGAAAAAGTGCAACACTATTATCATGAGCTGTCAAAAATGAATGAATGGAAAGTTAACCTATAAAGTCATCGTCTAAATGCTAAAATAAAACAGGTTTCAAAGTAAATCCGCCATTTTGTAGTGCACTACCGCTTCCTAAGTAGCTTTGGCGTTTCGAAATGAGTCCTCAACTTTTATGGCTAATGGCGGGAAAAGTGTCGTGTAAAAACTTGCATGAGAGAGCGATATGACGATAGTGATCTGTGCGAGTGTGAGAGAGATGGAATGTGTGTCAGTGGGTGAGCCAGCCCTGTGTCAATGCACTTGCAGTTGCGGTGCTGTGGTGCAAAAACAACTTGTGGGATATGAGTTCTTAATTATTTTTTTGTACTTTCAGAATGATTAACTTGTAAATTGCGCAAAAATTTCGAGATGTTATGACATTTTTTTTTAAGGTGGGAAATCAATCAATGACTTTACTCGTTCTGGGATGGGGCGTGTCAGACTTTTACTGACTAAAACCGCAACTGTGTCATTCAGTTGCCCTCTGCGTTCTGAGAAAAATCCCCAAGGTAAAAAAATGATCGATCATTTGATTTAGTTGCGGTTCAACTGGAAAGGTCAAATATTACGAGTAGGTATAGCAAACTAATTTTTCTGCATTCACATTAATTTTAGCTCTTACAAGTTTTAAGGCAAAATTTAATCCTGAAATCTTAACGTATAATATGGAACTAGACTGACAAAAAAAATGCGATTTCACTAAAAAATTGAATTGAATTTGAGGATCTCGATTTCCCCAAGATTCCATTATCAGATCCCAACTTGGTGACTATGGGACCATTTTGGAAGTATATTATACCCTTTCCAACAAAAAAAGAATTTTTCAAATCGTTTGGCAAGCGAAAAAGTTTTGCTCGAACAAACATAAAAAATTGAGAACCTCCTCCTTTTTTAGAAGATGATTAAAAATACCCTAACAGCAATAAATTCAAGTCATGAACACATAAAAATGCTGTCTAAAAACTTCATATTGCCGTTTAAGATTTTATAGTTTCCAAGAATTTAAGTATTAGATCTCCGTCTCAATCCTTCAATTGACCTGAATTCCTTTCGCCAGCGAACGGATGACTTTAGACCCGTAATTACCGACTCAAACAAAGTTCTTTAAACTCATTAAATAGATGGAGCAGGGAAGGAAATTAAAATCACGATGTTGCTATTAATTTTGTATCTTCTTGGATGATCACGAAGATTTTTGATCTATGAAGACATTGAAAACATATTGAACCTTTTTATGAAGAATATGATGTCCATTCCCGCACGCGTACGGCTGTCTCCTTTGCTAGCATTATTGCTTTCCAGAAGGATTCGACTGCCACCCATTCCCCCTCGCTCCAGACCATAGCCTGTACCAAGATCAGCAAGAGGTCACCGCCGACAATCATCCCCACGAGGACACGGTGGTGCTCTGTTCAAGCGTGGCACATTTCCATCGTATGCTCCACCGTGTCCTCCGAACGGTCCGCACAATGGTGACACTCAGGCGATTCTTCCATCTGAATCACCCTTCGAACCTCCCGAACGTACTATGTCCGGTGAGGACCTGCATCACATGGAAGGTGAGGACTGGGACTACCGCCATGATTATGGCGTGTCCAGACCCCTGGGAGACAATTTACATACAGGCTGCTGTATCTAACGGTCCTGTTATGAATCTAAGACATGACATTATATAATTATCTTATCGCCTTACAAGTAATTACTCTTATAACTAGCGCGAGATAACTGAACGTTAGTTCATAGCTAAAGGCAATAGATAAATAACTCGTTAAATCTTAGTTGACTTAAGAAATTGTCCATGCATAATGTTTGGAAAGGGTATGGAACAAAAATGCTACGAATCAATAGCCTGAGGTAATGGATAACTTATCTAGAATGCAATCAGCAACGATCATGGCATTAATATGTGTATTATTAAAACTATTAAGGTATTTATAAAAGAATTTATTTCGCAAAGATAAACCTTTGAAATAGATTTTAATGTAAATTTAAACTTTGATAGAAGTGCAATAAGTTTGTCATTGTGACCGAGGCGGCAGTCACCCGAGCCTTGGCGAGGGTGTTATGGAGACGAGGGCTGCAGAAACAAATTTTCAAAACGTGCCGAAAACTGTAGGATAAGAGGTTTTCAAGTAAGTGTAAAGTCTTAAACGTTTTTCCTCTCCAATTATTTGCTTTATGCATCTCAATCTTGCAATTATAGCATAAGCACAATGTTTCTACCGCTGGGACTCTAGTCTCTTTTCTAGAAGAGGGAATAGGCGGCCATCACGTAGACCGGATACCGGTTGGTAGATTGGTCTTCAATTATTTTTTTTTCTATGACGTGCCGGTTTTCTCACGAAATATATCTTAACTGTTTCAAGAGCAAAGGTGATGAAATAAACCACACAACGTAAAGTGCCTTCATCCAAAAAACCATCATCATCATCATTCTATTTACCTATATCGTTTCACAAAGCGGTTTTCTCACGTTTATCCATATAAATGGTCTGTGAGATAAATAGTATGTATTATTTACCCACCAGACCTTTGATGACACTGCTTGCGACACACTGCCCCATTCACATGTTAGCCGAAATTTCGATTGTTTTGGCCGCCATGTTGTTTTTTAAGTTTAGGACATTTTAATTGGTGGTGTTGTAAAATTTTGGAGCTTAAAATAAACGTTGCATTGTTACAATTTTTCTAAGCAAACCAAATCACTTATACACTTAAAAGCGAAAACCCGCTCTTATTTGACTTACTGAGACTGTTTTTCGCATTAGTGCAGAAAAGTGCGCGCGCTCTCCCCGCCTCAATTTTATTACATGTATCTTATCAGGCTGGGCGCGTGTCGACTCCCTCTAGTCGCCGGTCAACTCCCATTTAATCATTTCTTTGTAAGGGTGGTCAATTGTTAATATACGAACTAGTCTATTTATCTATCTAATAAATATAATTTATAAATCTACCTCAAAATATTTCGTCCAAAAATTACCACATCACAACTCCATTTTTTATTTGCACGAACAGCCTTTCAAAATCAATTAAAACACGATATCAAACAATATTCTTATCTCTCAAACAAAATACAAATAACTAAATAATATTTTGACCTAATTCAACACTAGTGTTGCAAAATCGGTACCAGATTGTTGAAACAACCGGTATCGGTACCGGTTTCAGATAGATAGGCTTTCGTTTAACGTCACTAGTTCTGTAATAATTCACTCAGTATTAAGAAATGACCTTGTTCGTGTATTAGTGTTGTCAAAAGATAAGAATCTTGTTACTTTGATGTAAGTAGCTCGATAGTAGATGTCTATTGTATGAGTTAATGAAGTGTGAACTATATTAATTTATTCCTAAGCTAAGAATAAAATCCAGCAAAGCAGAGTAGTGGCCGAGTGGTAATAGCTTCGACTTACGGGTTGTAGGTCGCGGGTTCAGACCCAGTCAGGCGCATTACTTTGTGTAATTTATTTCATCACCACTGCTCTCAAAACTGTGAAGGAAAACATCGTGACGAAACCGGCATGCCTTAGAACCAAAAATTCGAAGACATGCGACATTCACCAACCCGTACCGGGCCCTCGTAGTGGGTTGCGGCTCAATCAATGAGGAGAGCCTGAGTCCCGGCAGTGGGAACATTAAAAAGGCTGATGATCATCATCATCATCATCTTCCTGCCCTTGTCCCGTGTTATTTGGGGTCGGCGCAACACGTTTTTTTCATCCATTCTGCCCTGTCACTCGTCACACTATCACTAACTTCCTTTTCTTTCATATCACTTCTCACACAATCTATCAATCTTTTCTTTGACCTCCCTCTCCCTTTACATCCATCCACATTTAAACTCATAACTTTTTTAGCAACATGAGTTTCGTCCCTTCTTTTCACATGACCATACCAAGACAAACAATTTCCTTTCAACTTTTCAATCACTGGCGCACTTTCAAACTTCCTCTAATGTACTCATTTCTCACTTTATCTCTTCTCTCTAAAAAGGCTGATGATAAAGCAGAATTAAATCCAGCAAGAAGAAAGAAAAATTTGCCTACGTACCATTCATGATATCTTTTTCTTCCAACTTTATCTTGTAAAACCATCTCACTGTCAAACCAAAGGTACCTATTATAACTGTATCGTCAATCAAAATATATTATTTCGGCAATTGACACCAAAAGAGACGAAACACCGTCCGATCATTATAACGACGTCATTAGAGCTAGCCTATGGAGCTTACCTTTGGAAAAGTAGAGAGCGTGAAAATATAATTGTCAATATAAAACTAATATAACAATGATATATCGAAAAGAATAAACGACATTTTTTATTTTATATATTCAAATGTTGGTTTCAACGCAAATATTGATTTTAACGCAAATATTGGTTTCAATACAAACTTTTGTTTCAAAACAAATATTTTGCAGTCGTTCTAAAAAAAAAAACAATTAACATTTTTTTTTGCAATTGTATTAAAAACATATTTGTATTAATAAAAAAAATCTGATTAGGTACGAATGTTTATCTAACTTAATAAAAAAAATAGTCTTCTTTCTAATAACGATGGCAGTAATAGTTTCAATATAAATTTTGGTTTCAAATTAAAGATTATTTTCTAAACAAATATTGCTAAAGATGTTCTACGAAGAGTCTACAATGAAAACTCCACAAACTAACTAAAAATGTACAGGCACATTAGACGTCAACTAAACAAATAATTTGAAGTGAAACATCCAAATTCGTTTCCAAAACGTAATTGAAAACGATTTAAACATTTCGTTCAACTTTAGTTTAATTAGTCACGGTTTATTAAACAAACTGAAAACAATCGTGACTGCTCTTTGAACTTCAAAAAAAAACATGTTTATTTTAACTTAATTCTTGTTTATATAAAGCCTGAGATCTGTCAAGGATTTTGACGTTGTATGCCGAACAAGCTAAAAATGGATTTAATAGGTACTAGATTTTCTGGTACTTAATTAGCAGAAGACATCTTGAATATCGTTTAGATTTTTATCTTTTGGTCTTTGAGATTTGCCGCTACTGTGGGCGATCAATTTCAAAGTCACACAGGCGACGTTTGTGTGTATGTTTGCACGCTCAAACGGCTGGATGGATTTCGCCGAGACTTGGTACACGGCTAGACCTGGAATAGCAAATAGGATGCTTTTTATTCCAAGATTATATTCTCTTGAGTTAATTTTTTACAATATATACACTGGCAGCCGCTAATTTGTTTTATTTCAAAAATAGAACTAAACAAAAACACAAACAAAACACAACAAAACAAAACAAAAAACAACAAACAAAACAAAAATAGAACTTAAACTAGCTTCTACAGGTACTTTACTTGTATGATAATAGAAAATCATTTTAAGGGAAAATAAAATACTCCCAAAATAAGCAGTATCCTATAAGTATCATATATGTATCATATACTCTACTACTACTTATACTATGTGAGCCGTACACTTACTTTCCTTATTAATTTCAGTGAAGACAGTATTTTAAAACACCTAGAAACACAGCAATAGATGCTACAATAAATAAATATCTCCAATCAATTAAACTCAGCGGAAATAAGCAATTTCTTGTTTCTATGTTATCTTGTATGTCACGATTTTCGCCTTAAAACAGCTAGTTTTTTTTTAATTGACTTCGTGTTTCTGTTACTAAGAATAAATTAAATTTACCACACCTTTACATAGCAGATGACTAATTGAAGCTATTCAATCTTGTTGTCGATAAAAAGTTGACCAGATCGACCAGGAAGTGTCGACCTGATGAACTTTATATAACGGCCATCTTTTTTTGGATGAGTAGCTTCTTCAGTTCATTTGCAAAAAGGGGGTTTTAAAACTGGTTTTCATTGTCCAGTCGTTATAAGTCAATAGGATAAATTTATGATTTAATCGTATAATAAATACCAAAAAAGCTCTTTATGTAAAATATATTAAGACTTTAGCTTTTACCCGCAACTTCGCCCGCGTTACATTAAATATAGCCTATGTCACTCAGAAATAAAGCAGCTTTCTATCGGTGAAAAAATTTTAGCAATCGGACCAGTACTTCCAGAGATTCTACAAACAAACAAAAAAGAAACTTTACCTCTTTATTATATTAGTGTAGATATATTTATATGTATCTTAAATTCTTAACTTATGTATACTTTTTACTCATATTTTTAACCCTTCAGATACCGTCAATTAGAGACACAATAGTAAGACAATAGATGCGCGGCCACCGGTGGTCGCTTGGGGATTCATGAATTAATATAAAATTTTCTTTTTATGGACCTATCATTATTGTCTCTTCACCTTCCTAGGTTGACTGGTAGAGAATGCCTAAGGCATTAAGTCCGCTTTTGTACCTTAGTGTTGCATGATGATAAATAAATAAATAAATTAGATACCATTAGGCATTCATCTCATCAGGTCAGGTTTAGGTTTCATCTTCCTTATTCAACTGCTAGTAATATATTAGAGGATATCAATCATCACAGTGCCAACAAAGCCGAACAAAAACCGATGAATACCGCACAAAATCAACACGGAACTACTCCAATCTTTTTGGCATATTTTCCATAAGATAAACACTCATTTACCGAATTCGTTTCGTCCTTGACTGAATTTTGTTATGATGACTAACCATGAGGTCATGCAAGTCTGTCGACATCGGCATTTGTGGCTGACTCTTAAGCGATGTCCAGTTTTGCTTGGTCTTTTACTGTGGTTATAAATATATATAATATATATATAAATATGGGTTTACGCAACGAGCAATAGGATGCAACTAGTTAAGTGTGTTTTTAATATCAGGCGGTATTGATTACGCATGCGGGATTGGCCCGCACGCGTTAACCCCACAAATGTCCATTTCATACAAGTATTTAGTGTAATGCGTGGAATATGCATGCGAGATGCGTTTTTTTGCATTATGAATATTTTAGCATGCGGGACAACACCGCATGCGGAAAATTTCGCATTTTAAATGGACTACTACTTTATCAAAACCTTTTTTAATGTATGGTGCGAGCGTTCAGTAACGTATCGCAGGGGGTCTCCATCCCGCAGGTCCAAAGGTAACTGAGGTTATGGGTTGGCTTCCAAAAGCGAAAATCGAGATCCTGGAACGCATGACAATAATAATAATAATATTCCATAACTATCACACAACGCCGTCCCAAGCTAAGCAGACCTTGTGTTAAGGGTACTAAACAACTGAATAAACATACTTATATATTTCTAAATACATACATATTATAGATAAATTACACCCAGACACAGAACAAATGATTATGCTCATCACACAAAGATTTGTCTTGGGTGGGAATCGAACCCACGACCTCCGGCATAGCAGTCAGAGTCACTAACCACTAGACCAACAGGCCAGTCAAGAGAAAGTGTACATATACGGAGCAAAAAAGTAACTTAGGAGTGTGATGTAACCAATAAAAGTCTAGAGACGCCCTCTCGCACCTCGGGAGTGCAACCAAGTCATTGGATGATTTCCCACCTGAGAAAAAGAGAGGTCCATCAAGGTACAGGTCAAGTAAAGCTGGATGCACTCACACGCACATTTGTCGTTATGCGTTTAGTAATGATAATCAGAGTTTAGCAACCCACTGAATTTTAATGGCTACTTAAAGCTTATGACATTACGGGATGAATGGGTGACCTGATTAGTTTTTGAATTGCTTGATGATGTAGCGGCAACTATGACGCCACATAAGAACTACGAAGAAAATACGACATGCTGCATCGCGCTATTAAAGTTCTCCGCGCGATTTGAACATAATATACGACATCCCGACATCAACAATCGGGCAGTCGCCCACCAGACCATAACGCCTGTCTGGTCGGAGGATCCTACCTTTTCAACGCAGGTATGTGGGACTTTACTTTCAGTTCCTCATACCCCCAAAATGACTTCAGCTATTTTTAAAGTCTTCTAATTGATAGATTATTTGTTTACTTCTAAATATGTAGCAAAGGCTGATTCATTAGTCATGAACTAAACATTATGAAGCTTCATTTTGTGCACGATTCAATTACCTATAACTTTTTGAAATATCTATTTAAATAACTAGCTTTTGCCCGCGGCTTCGTTCCCGCTCTAATCTACTCCACCCTACTGTGCCTTACTCTACCCTACTATACCCTGTTCTACCCTACATACCCTATTCTACCCTCTCTCTACCCTACTCTAACCTTCTCTACCCTACTCTACCACCGTAAGCCCTCGCCGGGCTTGCGGACGGCGAGCAATGGGTAGGTCGCTGTCCGACCGTCCGGTAACTTTCCGGACCGAGCCCAAGTCGTCGACGGCACGCACTGTTCCCATATGCCTTAAGGAGCTGTAAACAACATTAAGGGCCCAGCTGGGTCGAAACCTACTGGGGCTAGGGTTAGTTCGAAAGATAGCTCAACCCCGGCACGAAAGACAACAAAGGAACAGGATTTTTTTTAGTCAGTAAAAGTCTGACACTATCTACCGCTCCGCCCAAGAGAGCGGGATGTTATTAGATGATTTTCCCGCCAGAAAAAAGACACTTCAGCTGGAAGACGTCTACTATTTGACATAAGCCTCCCCAAGTACCACCACAATGACTGGTCGTATCACATCTATCAGTTTTCCGCAACCTTCTCAATGACGGTTCACACCATGAAAGGCCTACCAAGGCTGCTTGTTCGTATTATATAACTTCGCATAATGTCTTACACCATTTCTTATCATTCCAATCAATGGGATATCTAGAGTAATTCAAACAAAACAATAAAAGAATGACCTCACTCACACCACACCAGTCGACCACTCACGCGTGCTATTACAAAATTATGACCAACGCCGACAAGCGCCATTGAATGCTCGGAAGTAAATGCTTCCTACACTCGCGAATCTCTTGGAAAATGTTACGAAGTTACGCAACGGTGTGATATAAGGCTTACGAAGTAGCCATGAGAGATGTACCATTGTTTGGGAATTTCAAAATGGTTCATAAAATGATGGAAGATGGATATGTATCTTTGGTTCAATGGCTCAATAAGTCTGGTGTATGATGGAGTAAGACTTTTAATTTCGATGTAGATATCATGGGTTCTTTATATAAAATACCACTCATTACTCCGATGAACGAAATTTTAGCTAGTAGTTCTGTAAAGAATAGTTCTCATTTTTTATTATTATTGTTGATAGGGTTGCGTTTGACCACCATCTCAACTGATGCTAAGCGACGATGTAGTCGACGACGGAGCACGCTTGCCTAAAAGTAACCTATTCACTCTTGACCTAAAGACCCCTAAGTTGTAGCTATCAGGAAACACAGACTTCGGCAGGGAATTCTGGCATATAATTGTTTACTGATACGTTTGTAGTCACAGTGTTTCAAGTTGAAAGGTTTCTAATGATGACTTGTAGCTCCGAAATGTGGTCGCTCACAATGGGCCTCATCAGAATTCTTAAAGTCACCTAAAGGGCAATAGAAAGGGCTCAGAATTTCCTTGCTTTAATCAGGAATGAAAATATCCGCAGGAGAACCAGTGTTACAGATACAGCTAAAATAATCAACAAACTTAAGCGGTAATGGGCTGGGAACATTACTCGATGGTCGATGGGGCTGGAAAGACTAGACTGATGACCTGGTGACGATCGCGGAAGTCCAACGGATGTGTAAAATAAAACACCAAACGTTGGGGCAACAGTTGGGGGAGTCTATGTCAAGCTTTAGATGTCTGTCGACCGAAATGATGAAAATCGCGACTACTTGATATACTGAAAAAAAAAATAGATTTCCTATCCGCATACGGAGACGAAAATACGGATAAAAGTCAGTAAAAAATGTAATGTGATGGGCAGGATTTCCTCTCCTGGCTAAATTAACGACACTTAATTAGTGATACCTACATTCATTGTTGTCTGGGCAGTCAACCCGCTAATTACCTTGAATAATCATTTGTTTACACTCTTTTTTCAGTTATTCTCATAATGATTTGCCATTACAAATGAAACATAGGGAACTGTGATGATATCACTATCGACAGGCTCGCGCTTGACCACTATCTCACCTAATGGTGAGCGTTGTGGCCATTACAAATGAAACATAGGGAACTGTGATGATATCACTATCGACAGGCTCGCGCTTGACCACTATCTCACCTAATGGTGAGCGATGATGTGGTCAATAAATGGAGCACGCTTGCCTAGAAATAACCTATTTAACATGAATTTGAAGAGTATGATTCCCCGGGTTGTAGGAAACACAGACTCTTGCGGGGGCAATGGTAACCATTTCCAAAATAACTTTTCCCACTCTGTATGGAGGGAAATGTCAGACTATTACTGACTAAAACCCTCTCATGTTTCTTCAGTAAAAAAGAAAATGCTTGATATCATTTCCAGGTATTGGCATAACATCCGCCGCCAGGATTCCGATCCCGATTTCCGGCCACCGTAGACGCGGGCTTGCGGACAGCGAGCCATCGGTAGCTTGCTGTCCGACCATCCGGTAACTGTCCGGACCGAGCCCAAGACGTCGACGGTGCGCACTGTTCCCGCGCGCCTCAAGGAATTGTCAGCAACAGCAGGGTCGAAGCCTGCTGGGGCCAAGGTAATCCGAAAGGGAGCTCGAGCCCCGGTATGAAGGCTAGAAGGAACGGGGTGGGTTTTTAGTCAGTATGAGTCTGACTCTATCTCCCGCTCCGCCCGGAGCCCAAGAGCAGGGGATGTCAGGGGATGATTTTCCCCATCACAAAATAAAGCATTGGCATAACATTGCTCATAATGATTATATTTTATAGTATTAGATACTTTTACGTCACCGTATAGGTGTCGTAAATGGCAATTACACATATGGTATTAGATACCTTTCATAAAGCAGTTGAGCTTGTTGGTAATTTGATAATTTCAAGTCGTATAGGCCGGGGAAAGGTTATCTTAGTTTAGGTAACAACTTAAATGAACGATGCGGTGAAAACACTTAGCTTAGCTCTGCTTTTCAGGGATTTTCAGCAATTGATTGTTTCAAGAAAACTTTTCAAACTGAATTTTATTTTATTAAGGCCACTAATCAATGGACCAACAGGCTAACCCTCTCTCTCTCTATGCAGGCTCCACCCAAAGCGGGAGAAATCATTTGATGGTTTTTCACGTAAAACAAGTTTTCGATGAAAATTATTTTTTCATAGCAAGCTTTTATAGCGCGGTATATACTTATATAGGTAATTATCGTCAAAACCATTCTAAAAAGCTCAAACACGATAAAGTTATCTGAATTCCTATGGTCGCCTTCCGCTTCCATCATCAGATCAACTCCACGTCATAATATTTTTGCAGTGTCATCAGATTTACACATGCAAAATTTCAGCTCAATCTGTAACCGGGAAATGGATCAAAAATTTGCAAGACTGGATTACAGACAAACATCGGGATGGGTGAAACTAAATAAAACCTAAAACCCTCCTTTGTACTCTTCTATTCTTATTTGTTCTTTTCTTTTTTAAGTGTTTGTGTGTACATAAATAAATAAATAAAAGCTTGTAAAAAGAGCTCATTTTTCACTAACCAAGGAACCCTAACCTCACACTTACCGCTCCGGGGGATAAATTAATGATCCCTATTAAATAATCAATAGCATTATATGCTAATGATACAGAGCGCTTCCCATGCTGGGCCATTGTTCACCATCGTGTACAGGGGAACACTGACCCAGAAACTATTGTGAGCTGCTGACCTTGTGTCGGTAATAGAGCGGTGCTGGAGGAAATATGGCGTGAATGTGAAATATTGGAAGGTCTTCCCTCGTATCGGAATGAACCAATTTTCGAAAGAGATCAAGTTTGTTTTTTTGTTTGTTGGAGGTAATCTCTGAAAGGACTGGGCTAATTGCTAAAATTTTTTCACCGATACAACACTGCTTTATTTCTTAGTGACATAGGCTATATTTAATGTACGCGGGTGAAGTTGCAGGTAAAAGCTAGTCCTTACTAATATTATAAAAGCGAAAGTGAGTTTGTTTGTTTGTTACGTCTTCACGCCTAAATGGCAAAACCGATTTTGATGAAACTTGGTACACGGATGGACCATGTCCTGGAATAGGTCATAGGACTTTTTATCCGGGAAGTAAGTTCCCTTGGGATAAATTTCTGCTATCACGCGGGCGAAGCCGCTGGGAGCAGCTAGTAATTAATAAAAGTTAAACTTAAACAACTTTGTCGATCCATCAAACTTAACGCGAGTCTAATTCTCGTGATCGAACTGTAGTGACATCTAAGACCATCGACACTAAGTACAACAGGTAACGGCAGGTCATAGTGGGCATTAGATACCAGCGTACAGCTGGGTAACTCAGTATTTGTGCGGACAACCTGGTTAGCTTATAACTTTGTGATTTTTTTATGATACACTTATGAAATTTTGTACATACTACTAGACACGAGTTTTGGGTTTCGCATATACTAAAAATAAGATATTTTATCTATATTATGCATATATTTAGAAATACATAAGTATGTTTAGTTGTGTAGTACCCATAACACAAGTTTTGCTTAGCTTGGGACTAGACGGCGTTGTATGATAGTTGTGGAATATTATAAAGAAAAAATAAAAAAGGTTGTATAATAATCTACACCCACGATACTAATTAACTGACTTCGAAAAGGAGGACGCTCTATGTTCAGCTGAATGTATTTTTTTAAGTAACAATATCAATCACAGTATTTAAAGAACCAGTTATGCACATGCATCAATAAATGTTTAAGTTATGTTCCAAATAAAAGTGATTTATTACTATGAGAAGTCATTAAACTTTTACCATAGACGAGACTAATTGGTACCAGAGGCAATCAAAGTGATTTTCACTTTGATTTTAATGACTAGAGTACAGGAATTTAATCGAAAGTGCTCATTTTGTTAATGATTGTCTACTTTTTATATAAAACATAATAATCTAGTTAAGTAATGAGAGAAATATCGATAAAATAAATTTACATACTAAAATCTATGTCAATATATCAAGTTGCAATATCAAAAAAATAAAATATGAGAAGGTATTGCCAATTCCAAAAAGTGGTTACCCCAAATTCATTAAAAAGTAAATCATTGGCATTCCAAATTCAAATCTACATTTTATTCTATTCTCGCCGCAGACCACAGTGGTCAGAAAGCGACATCCAAGTGAAAGTAGAAAAAATTTAATATTTTATTTTAAAAATTTCACATTCCTAAAAATTTCGTTCACACGCCTAATGTTATAATCTTCTGTTCATGGTCTAACAACCGCGAAATCTTGTTACTAAACATGTTGTCATATCAAATTGAAATATACAACATCAATTTGGCGCACTTTGTGGCCGCCATTTTGGACTTTAGCACGCTGACGGACAGGTGTTACTACAGCAAAAAAAAAAAACATTTCAATGCATATATTTTTACTTGCACAATTATAATGATTTCTATTGTCGGTTTATCTGCAAATAAAATGTTGATGGCACGCAATTAAATTTTATTGGGTAACTTTGAGGTTTGGTAGATAGAGGTTGTCTACCTTTAAATGTATGAATCTAAGTCATAACTGATTTTATAACCACCGTATACTCTTATGAGAAATGTTGCTCGTTACGCCAGTCTCCACTTTTAATTAGGTCATCATTTATATAACTAAATTATAAATAAAACTTACTCATTTCAAAATTGATTTATTCCTTTTATAGAAAGTCTATTAAAGAAAGAAGAAAGTTCGTTAGATTTTATAAATCGAATCACATTCCTTCCACGCCTTCGAAATTCAAAATGAGGTAAAACAGATCGAACTTAACCCATGCGTTCGGAGTCGCATAACAAATTATTACAAGGTTAGGTTTAGAATTGAACTATATTGTTATAGAAATAAGGGGTGATTTCGTTTGTTTTTTACTGATACTTATAAAAGGCGACGTGAATGTCAAGTACAAGAAATCGATTATAGTAGTTTACTAATTTTTGGTCACTTTCGAAGCGCGGCCAATGGCATCGGAGAAAGAGCATTTGCATTTATAACAAGTCTATTGTCAGTGTCACATAGTCTATCAACTCATTACAAAATGTTCAAAGTATATGAACTTTTTTCCAATCGCTGTCACTGATGACAGCTATTTAGCTTTTTTTTTTATTTTAGTTTTAATTTTTTTTTTTCGTTTACGGCTATGGTCATTGTCACGTTTACGTTTATAATATCTAGTGCGTTTTGTTAGAATTTAATGACTATTTTTCTTTCTTTTCTTATTAACAAAAATAAGTAAGTAATTACATGTAAAATGTAAACTGGAAGCTGTCTCCAACATAGGAAAAGGCTAGGCATATTGATTGATTCCATGTATTCAGGTCGTAAGTCGAGTCGAGAGTGAAACTGCATATTTTTACGTACACCTACGGGCACTCTGCGGCACTGCGCGTCAAACTTTAGACTTGGACAAAATATTTGAATGGCTCTTGTGTACTTAACACACTTCTTTAACGACTTTCTCGGGTTATTGCGAATTTTTGTACTTACAACATTTTTTACGAGTAAATGCGTTTTTTTTTTGTCTTAAATGTTTTATGTGATTTAAACTTCACCTTGGATCTGTTTTACTGTGAAATTGAGTCAATATTTTCAAGGTCCTTCTAGCAGTATTTCTACTAAATTTTTTTGTTTCTTTTTTTTGTAATGTTTTAACCGTCAATTAGAGACACAATAGTAAGACAATAGATGCGCGGCCACCGGTGGTCGCTTGGGGATTCATGAATTAAACATTGCTTTTAATAACTGACATTTTCAAACAAAAAATAAAACAACATTTCAATGTTCTACTACTTAACAAAACGCTAAACAAACACTTTGACAAAATGACAACCAATTACCATACATTCCACACAAAAAAAACACGCATAAATCAATAACTTTGTCTACAAATACACCACAACTAGCCCACAGTGTTACCAGTTACGTTGCTGAGCTAATTACAGAGTACTATACATCAAATTATAGTCAAGCCGGCATTCTAGGTCAATGTGGCTGATCAGATGTCGATGCCCGAACGTGATCATTTTGAGCTGGCAACATTAAGGTAGTTGGTAATAGAGCCTGATTACAGGCTAACGAGGTACTTTATAAGCCTTGATCTTGATTGAAAATGGTGGTGGTAAGTTGGTGATTAGGTGTAAAGAGTTGTACATGTAGGAATCATAGCAGGTAACTTTCTATAGTTTTAGTCAGTTCTCATGGGTAAAATTAGGGAGTTTATGTTTGCGATGGAATACCTTAGAAGGATCGCCATTTAAGAGGCAGTGGACAGGCCACATAGCTCGTAGAACAGGTGGTCTATGGGGACGAAAGGTTTTGGAGTGGTGACCACGTACCAGTTTTTACTGATGTCTAAACAGAATGATTCGTAAAAAAGATGCGACATGACCTCTAACCAAGTTCATGTCATTCAAACATCTGGTATGGTGATAAAAAAAAGAAAGCCTCATTCACAAAGTTTACTCGTCAACTAGTACAGTAAAAAACAAGTTTTCAAAACTTGAATGGAAAGAGTGCCAACGCAAAATTTACTTTCGACAAAATCTTCAACGCAGGTTATTTCGATATGTTGTAACACTAACGGCTTACTAAAGAAAACTTCTAAATGGTGACGTCTTTCACGATCTTTTAGACCTTTCATTTGTAAATAAAATAAAAAAATACTACAACAAACACTCTTTCACAACTCAACAAAATCGAAAGTGTTTGAAAAGTGTGAATTGGGAAAAAAGTTTGCGCCTGCGCTGGCAATTGTCGACTTACGAGTAGGGTTGCCAGAATATATTTTGTAATTTACCATATAGTCACTGACTATTTAGACTTGTGAAATTTTTGGTGTTTTTATCGAAGACTTTTTAGAAGTAAATTGAACTGAGGTCTACAGAAATCTTTATAAGAGGTAATGAGCTCCCCTAATATACTCGTAGATATTTAATATCCTATTTAATCACCACAATTGTTTTATCGATGCTAAAACAGAAGCCTTTTATTTAATATCTGGTTAATAAAAAAATGTGCTCTATTCTTTAGTTAACGTTGACTTGACATTCTATTATTATATATTTATAATCAAAATATTCTCCTTAATTACCGGTCTCATATAATTACTGTCCTTTTAAGCTCAGTCTACTTTTTTCCTAACCCGGGCCCATTATCAATAACCTTCAAAATAACGGCGCCATATTAACATAATAGCTATAATAATTACACAAATGGACGCCCACGCCGCCATTATCCATTGTAAATTGCTTAATATTGATCTAACGACCGTATGTGATGCAATTGTACTAAATTATAAAGATCAATATTGAATTGATGATTGAAATCGAAGTCTTGTTTGGTACCTAAATTATAGAAAGTAAAAAAAAATGGTTTTATGATAGGAAAGTGAGAGTTATATTTTTATACGATATATTTATAGGTTTTTTTTTATGATTAATAAGTACAGATCATAAACATATCGAATGAACAAGTTAGTGCGTAAAATGCTTTTAATTAAAAACAACAATGACATCAAGTTACGACTGGCCTATATGACAATCATTTTCCTATTTTATCCCAACAATAAACTAGAGACCGTACGAGTATTACTACTTGACAAGTGAGTCTGACAAATAATTTTGCCCATTATAAGGGAAATCAACGTACCTGGCAACCCTAAACAATCGAGGTCATAGTAAAAGCGAAAAGCGCGAAACAGGTTTCGATTCGAATTTGGGATCATGACAGGTTGTTTTCTCTTGCCCCGAGGTTCTGCAGCCGGCTGATCAGAATGCCATGCACGAGCCAATGAGTGAACAGTTTATTTATTTCATTGTTTTCACTGGGTGACAGTAATTTAAACTTGGAATTTGGTGCCAAGTGCTCTTTTATGAACGTTGGTAACACTGACTTTACATTTTATCAAATAACTAGCTAACCCGGAAAACGTTGTTATTCTGTTATTTTAATTTCAAAAGTGAGGGTATAATAGCTTATGACCTACTAAAATATACCTGCACAAAAAAAAACATAAAAACATTGGTTAAAACGTTTAGGAGGAATTAGTTAACAAACACACGTACGGAAGAATTATATACACATATTTGACATTTTTGACGACTGATTCATACAAAATTCACGCTTTTGACTGTTTTGTGTAAAACACAAAATGTGACATGCATATTAAAAAAAATTCTTTTCTTTTTGAAAAATAACCATCGCGTCAAGTTTGAAATCTGTGATACCACCTCACACTTTAAGTTAATAAAAAAAGTGAATATTACCGTTGAATCTATTTCTTCCGTTTGTATGGACATATAAAACCAATTTCCTATAGAAATACATATAATATATAATTGCTGGTCAAATACCAGCGACAAAGAAGCAAAAGGTTTAACAATAACAGAAACTAGTAAGGAACCCTAAATAATCACGTAAAAGTCAAGGCACATCATACCTGCAATGTTTAAGAGTAGCAATTACATTTTTATTTTTATTGCAACACTTGACTTCACGGATTTTAATAATTTGCAAGTATTTATAATAACTTCTCCTCAACATTTTAAATCGTTAAAATAAACTTTTATTTCATTCAATTTTAACAAACAGTGAATTCTTATTATTTTCTTTTGTTTGTTATGAATCAAAATCAAAAGCATTTATTTCAAATAAACCATTTACAGGCACTTTTGAATAGTCAAATGTCGGTCAGTCCAAAAAAAGTGAAGCTAAATTGCACGTTCCAAAGCGTGGATCTGCTATGGAGAAGATCGTACAAGAAACTCCATGGACACTCTTTAATTGAATAACGATGATTTGAGCATTATTATTTAACTTTATTTATTACTTATAAGGAAGTTGGATGAAGATCGTCAGTCATTGGACGCCTGAGAGTGGACAATGCCATCAAAGTCGATCGCGAATTCGCGGTAAAGATGATGTGGCAAAATTGCCATATCATTGCCTGATCAAATGATCAGGCAAACTTTGTCAGAGAACGCACAAGCCATGAAAACACTTTTTTTTTTAATATTTCTGATCTGGATAATCAGTCCTTTAGGCCATATCGACGTATGAATACAGTTACTTTGTTTACCATAGAACACAGATGTAACAGCTTCTAATGTTTTTTTTTATAGTATTTGGCAGCAACTGTATTCGAATCAGTCTTCTTGGCAAACTACGTTGATGTAATGGACACTAAAATAAAATTCTCAGCTCCATTTTACCATGATCACGCCTCTTTCAATGATTCCATATGTGTGTCTAGTTGTATAGACATTTGAGATGCAGAACTACACCAATTCTACATAAAATATCCAATAGGAATCAATTTAAGTTTAATTTAAATAGCAACTGGAATTTACTTGAAAAAATCCCGCCATATTTGAATGACATTCGTTCGAAGTGAACTTTGATCGAATGCCAAATCAATTTACACCCTTCAAAGCTTAACAAGTAATAGTAAAATTGTTATTTTACAAGCTTTACGAACAGCTTTACATTGTGGTTCTAATAAGGCATTCGTAGGTGAGCAGTCGATACAGGAAACCCAGTTGTACACAGATGAAAGTAAGGCCGCGGCGAGGTCACGAGACTGGTCTGATCTTATTTGTGCTATTTGTAGTGTAAAGGGACTTTGGTTTTGTCCCTTTAACTTATACACGGCTGTGTTGATTGGTTTCGAGCTTTTTGGTAAGACTTTCGAATGAAATATTGCCAAATTAAAAAACATTTTACAAAAAAAAATTTAAACCGACTTCAAAAAGCACAAAATAACTTTAATTTCGGAAGTCGGTGTTTCTATAATAGATATCTAATCTTGTCTCTTCGTTATTTAACACCGACTTCCGAAATTAAAGTTATTTTGTGCTTTTTGAAGTCGGTTTAATTTTTTTTTGTAAAAAGTTTTTTATTTTTCACTTTTTAGTTATGGTAGCACCACTAAAAAGTACCTACCCTTCAGCTAAACATAAATTACCTTATAGCCAGAGTGCATCTCATAACGATTCTTATAATCCCAAATACGGTAAATATTACATGAATTTACCCCCTCCCCCTTTCCTCTCCCCCTTTTCTTTGAGTCAGTCATCGACTACACGTATAAACAAAGCAATTTTACTTGTTACGACAATTCTGCTATGATTCTATGAGGAGTTTTGTTCCATATCTTCGAAGTTCATGATCAGATCATAACTATATTTCTATGGGACCAACTTGGAAGCATAACCTTTCAATCAAAAAAAAAATGTTCGAAATCGGTCCACAATTGTCCGAAATATCGGTGAACATACATACAAAAAAAAAACATACATTCAGCCGAACATAGAACCTCCTCCTTTTCGAAGTCGGTTAAAAATGCATGTTACACTATAGATGATGACAAGAAATTTTCTTTATATGCGCCTACCATAATGTCTCTGCACCACCCTAGTTTGACTGACAGAGAATGCCTAAGGCATTAAGTCCGCCTATGTATGTGTGTGTGTTGCATGAAGATTAAATAAATAATAAATAAAAGATGGGTGGATTGTGTGAGGAGTGATATGAATGAAAAGGGAGTTAGTGATAGTGTGACGGGTGATATGACAGAACGGAAGAAAAAAACGTGTTGCACCAACTTCAAGTAAGATAAGGGCAGGAAGAAGAAGAAGATGATGACAAAAGTCCAAAATATCATATAACAGGATTAGAAAGAAGAAGCCATTTCAATATGACTCAATTTATTATTATAATATCTTCCCAATATATTATAGTATTGTTATATGCGACATTTTTAACGCAAAGAAAATCGTTTTTCTATTTTTCTTCAGAACAAATCTTTAATGATTTGGGTCAGGGTCGCCGTCTCTCAAATCTAGCAACCAGGACAAAACACATAAAAACACCGGATTTCGGAGCTCAGAAACCGGACTTATTATGATATGTTCTGAGTAAGTTTAACAAAAAACAAGTACTTTATGACTTTTTTTACCTTTATATTAAAGTTTTTTTTACTGATCGAATCTAAGTTAAACAAACGACTGACAGACAGACGACTTTAGAAAAATTTTACACAATAGACCCTTCGAATACACCGCTACGTTACCTACTATGCTGCCCATACTGGATAACCACCTGCAGTTTTCAGGATCTATACGAGGCCAACAATAGAGCTGTACAGATTGCCAAATATTGGTCAGAAAAATCTAGATTCTGAATATCGATATGACAAGAAGACGATTGTAAATATAAACCTATAACACAACTTGGCATTGATTCCATTCGATATCCAAGCATTACATTCCACATACCGTTCAGTATTACTCTCTAAACCATTAAAACCCCATCAGTAGGTTTTCTAAAACCATCTGCACTATCATGGCTGAATGCCGAAGGCGATAGAAACATTCTTTGCACAATATAAGGTAATAATGTTGGTGATTTCACGCAGAAATGTGTGGGTTGTGAAGAAAGGTAGCGTGGAGAAATGAGATGAGATGAGCAATGATTTTGCTACAGTAGACTCATGAAATCATATCTTATTTACATGGTAAAGAATATTGTTTTTTTTAAATTGCGAGCTTGAAAGTGGCGCCAGTGTGGTCATGTAAAGAGGAAGGATGAAACGCATGTTACTAAAAGAATTATGATAATTCACGTGGATGGGTGGAGAGGGAGAGCGGGCCAAAGAAAAGATGGATAGATTGTGTGAAGAGTGATATGAAAGAAAAGGAGGTTAGTGATAGCATGATATGTGACAGTATAGAATGGAACCGACCCCAAATAACACGGGATAAGGACAGGAAGATGATGATGATAGTGCTTGACAGCGATCCCACCTGATGGTAAGCAATGATGCAATCGTTGATGATAAGGCGCACCAGTTTACTAAAAAAGAAAATAGGAAAAGAAACAAAATTGGTAGAAGATAGCTGATTTTAAGTTAGTTTCTTTTTGAAGTCATAATTTTTAGAGCAGTGGTGGCCGAGTGGTAACGGCCCTGTCTTATGACTTGTAGGTCGCGAGTTCAAATTCAACCAGGCACATTACTTTGTGTTATTTATTTCATCACAACTGCTCTCAAAACGGTGAAGAAAAACATCGTAAGGAAATATCGTAGTCCTAGAACCAAAAATTCGAAAACATGTGACATTTACCAACCCGTACTGGGCCCGCGTGGTGGATTATGGCTTATTCCCTCTCCTAGAGAGGAGGCCTGAGTCCCAGCAGTGGGAACATTAAAAGGCTGATTATACTTACTATGCATAATTTTCGAAATGAAACTAAATCTTACATAGGTTTTTTTTTTTTTAAATAATGTACTCTGTGATATATCTTCGTTCATTTTCCATTTCCCACTCAACTACCCACACAGCTTTACGCATATCTATCTCTCTATAAAACAGTAATGATGATCGTCAATTGTCCCGTTGATCGGCGCGTGCGCACCTGCCTAACGTGGACATTAGCGGCCGCCTGTCACACCGCACCGTAACTAAAGCGTGAGGAATTGATTCGGCGAACAATAGGCTTGATGAGGATTAGCTGTTGGATGATACAGTTTGTTGTTACTGTAAAGTCTTGCTTTGAGATTAGCTTGTAATATTGTAACTTTCACTAAATTTGGCATCTTCTCGAATTGATAGTTCTTTTTTCCTCAAAGTATTTGGACCTAGTAGGTGGCAGCGTCAGTATGGCGTTTTTAAGGTCTTCTAAAGTGCCTGTAAATCCTAATTTCACTATAAATAACAATGGCTATCAAATGTAGTAGTAGTGTCATTATTGTATAGTTATTATATACCTGTTTGAAATAGTTCTTGAACATTCCATGCCTCAATTTTATTTGAATCTAGCAGACCCAGAAAACTTTTAATTTAAAAAAGTTATTGCATCACTGTTTACAATCAGGTGGGATCGCAGTCAAGCATTAATTTAATTGGGATTTAAAAACCTTCCAATATTCAGTCACCTGGACAGCTATGTCCATGTGTGTGCAGCTATGTCTATGTGTATATGTATGTATTCATTTATCATCGTGATATCTTATAACGGACGGGACGGGAGTGAAATATAGTGGAATCAAATTGCTACGCAATGGTGCTATAGTAGGAAATGAAAGAGTAATGTTACCGATACCGCAAATATGTGGAACATTTTGTATTTAAGTGTTTCCTTTAGCCAGCAGAAATATCAGTATGTGGAGCTATGTGGAGGTATGTAGAACTATGTGGAGCTATGTTGAGCTCGTAGATCTATGTGGTGATATATCTTAATGACAGCAAATGCATTGGACTTTCTGAAATTGATCCCTTTGGGAGTATTGAAATGTATGTTTTTAACGACATAAACGTATCTACGCCGTATCTTTTTTATTCGTTGATTTTTTCTCAGTTTCAAGGGGCCGCAGATCTGAGTATATGGTTTTAATTGCAACTAGATACTTCCACGCGTTTTCGAGATAAAGAGACTTGACAGGCAGACAAACAGACAGACGGACGTATTAGGGTTCCGCTTTTTCCTTTAGAGGTACATACGAAACCCTAAAAAGATCTTTTGACAATTATTTTTTTACGGTGGGAAAATTATCTAACGACAACCCCCGCTCTTGAGCGGAGCGGGAGATAGTGTCAGACTCTTACTGACTAAAAACCCACCCTGTGCCTTCAAGCCTTCATACCGGGGCTCGAGCTATCTTTCGAAACAAACCCTGTCCCCAGTAGGCTTCGACCCAGCTGGGCCCCTGCAATCATTTGACAATGATATCTTGACCTCTGGTACTACATTATCAAGTCATTTTCAGCCGACAGACGTCCACTATTGCACATAGGCCTCCCCCAAGTGTCGCCAGAATGGTCGACAATGGTCTGGTACTACATACACTACAATTTTAACAGCCGTAATGATACCAGCTCTTCAGCACGCAACAATGAGCCTTTCCCTTCGTATCACACGTAGAATGTTCTAGAGCATCAAATACCAAGGTTAGGTCTCGACACAAGGCTGCTATGCGGTAGTTTGTGCATTGCACTCTTATGACGAGATATTTCGAGAATATATTATCCGTGTTGGGTTGTATGGTCGGCTATTGTGGACAAAAACGTTAATTGGTCTAGGTTGGTCCAGCTTAGAGGTCTGACATTGTCAATACTTACTCAAAAGTAATTTTAGGTACTAGCTTTTGCCCGCAGCTTCGCCCGCGTACATAAAATAGCCTACGTCACTCAGGAAGAAAGCTACATTCTATCAGGAAAAAATTTTAGCAATCGTAAGACTTAATCTCTGGAAGTACTGATACTTCCAGAGATTACGTGTTACAAACAAAAAAACAATCTTTAGCTCTTTATTATATTAGTGTAGACTACAGTCAAACAAAACATCAGTTTTTTTATTTGAAAATTTAGACATCCTTCTGGTTTCCTGATAGAAATAGTTCAAAGCAGTCACTGCGACCCTAAATAATAAGGGCAACTGAGGATATAATTGGCCTTATAATGTTCCCACTGCTAGGACTCAGGCTTTCGATCTAGGAGAGGGAATGGTCCGTTATCTACAATGCGATAGTTGGTGGATGTCACACGTCTTATTTGGTTCAACAACTGATAAACACAATTCAAATCAATTCATTCAATCCACGAGTGAGTTTCATTCAGTAAAACTTTGACACTCTCTCTTACTTCACCCAAAGTTATTTGACGATTTACCACCTCAAAAAAGAAACGATAGATAAGTACGTGTCATGCAGAATGATCGCAGTACCTTCAGCTAAATCTATTCCAGCTTAAAACCTCGTTACATTACCTGAAACAAAAATAAATGTACATTAGAAAAACATACGAGTACGTTATAATTGGTTTATTTTTTTTATGTAAACATAACTGTATATAGCCACAAACTTAGAATTTTGAAAAGCATTTGAATTAAAATATCATTATTTTAGATTACATCAGTTCTTTTGATAATGTCATAAATACAATTTGTTTATGTAAAAACATAGATCACAAAAAACTTCAATAGAATATTCCAAGTAATAGCTATATGAAAAAGACGAAAGAAGACAAAATTACACCGTGAGGTTCAATTTTAAGAGTTTTCCTTTATAGTATCAATACTTAAGTTGATCACAAGGTATATAATTAACTTAAGTATTGAAAAAAATTACACTAATATTATAAAGAGGTAAAGTTAGCTTTTTTTACTTTTTTGTTTGTGCTCGTAATACATGAAGAAATCCTATTGCGGGACAAAAAATTAAAAAAGAAAGTATCAAAAATGTCACCATGTCCCCAAAATTCCTTAAAAAATCACAATGTCCCCAAAATTCCTTGAAAATGTCACAATGTCCCCGAAATTCCTTAAAAGTGACACAAAGTTTTCTTTTCTACCGATAGTAAAAGTTGTCCATAAATATTCAACGACTGTGCCAAAAGGCAATAACCCCGATTGTCTATATGTACTTATGCCTTTTGAATATAAACGACAAAGTGAATCCTTGTGTTGACATAGATAGAAAGTTTGATGATCTTGAGGAATTTGAGAAGTACTTTGAACTGTGACTCATCGTCAGCCTTTTTTAATAAATAAAAAATAAAATGCATTTATTTCAGGCAACCAATAGCATCCATACAGCAATTACAAAACAGAAACAAAAATAAAAAAATAATGTTCCCACTGCTGGGACTCAGGCCTTCTCTATAGGAGAGGGAATGGGCCGTAACCCACCACGCGGGCTCAGTACGGGTTGGTGAATGTCACCTGTCTTCGAATTTTGGTTCTAGGACATGCCGGTTTCCTCACGATGTGCTGTGACTCAGAGTAAAATATTTCCTTACTAACACTAGCCTCCTTAGCCAAGTTACAACCGTTTCGCTTGCGTCGATCGCTTCGACGCAAGCTTTCGTCGAATTCTTTTGTTCTAACCACATGACTGAGCGTTGAGTGACGTCATTCCTGTACGTTGATGCTTTCTATTTCAGAGTAACAACTTGGCTAGGGGTATAGGTCTTTTGGTTTGTCTTAAAATAAAATACTATATAGTCTATGTCAGGAATAAAGCAGAGTTAGATTACAACACACCAAATGAGGATAGGCTCGCGTTTAACCACTATCTGACCTAATGGTAAGCGATGATGTGGCCGACGATGGAGCTCGCTTGTCTAGAAGCAACCTATTCACTCTTGACTTAAAGACACCTAGGTTATAGCTATCAGGAAACACCGACTCCGGCAGAGAATTCCCTCTTTAGCTGTACGTATAATGAATATGTTCCCAAAATGCTTTGTACGTATGGGTGGGATGTCCACCATGGTGGCGCAACGCCGTACGTCTTGTGGTCCGATGATGGAACGGACTAGCCTAGTACGAGATATTTCGTAGTTGGATAAATGATGGCTATCCCACACTAAAAGATTTTTTTCATTTCCGGCTAGTAGTTCCTTTGCAAGCTGCTTATTAGCTTGCAAATATATGCAAACTAACTCTTCAATTTTATAAAGATCACTAAAAAGAAAACAATTTGTAGAGATGCATAATTGTATACTGTTTACGTAAACAAATTATATTTGAATAAAATTTTAGTTATGCAGAAAAAAATCGAGCTCACAATCAAACTAGAATCTCAAGCAATTAAAACACAGATGAACATTGTAATTAAAATCATAACAATTTGAAATAATAACTGTATTCAAATATTTATCTTAATAATGTTTAAAAAATAAACGTTTTTTAATAGCTTATTTCCGTAAACAGTTTGCAAATATTTATTAAACTACAAATTATGCTGATTTACGTAAGAATGGCAGTAGGCAGGGCACATTACTCGCAGAACAGATGGTCGATGGGGACGCAAGGTTCTGGAGTGGCGACCACGTACTGGAAAACACAGCATTAGAAGGCCTGGGAACAATATGGACCGATCGACCTGGTCGCGGGAATCTGATGGATTCAAGACCGGTCGTTGTGGCAAAATTGGGGGAGGCCTATGTGCAACAGTTGACGTGTCACGGCTGAAATTATTGTGATGTCTTCAGGCATGTGGTCACCAGAACCTTTTCCCCATCAATCATTAGTTCCGCGAGCAATGTGCCCTGCCCACTGCCACTTATGTTTGGGCTGTCAATAGCCTTGGTTCTCCTGCGGACGACTTCACTTCTGATATGATCACCCAAGGAAACTCAGAGCATACCACTTTCCAATTTCCTTTGGGTGACTTTAAGCCTTCCGATGTAGCCTATAGTAAAAGACTACGTTTCGAATCCATGTCATCACTATGCCATATACTATGTAATAATAAATACTATAAATCCATGTCCTAGAACCAAAAATTCGAAGACATGTGACATTCACCAACCCGCACTGGACCCGCGTGGTGGATTACGGCCCATTCCTTCTCCCAGAAAGGAAGGCAGAGTCCCAGCAGTGGGAACATTAAAAGGCTGATTAATGCTATCATCACCAACGACTAATTACCACTCACTCTTAAATGAGTCCAAGCGTGAAACAAATAAGTCTGTCAGATTGAGTTCACGTGAGAAGCTGCAACTCACGTAGCATCTGTTCGCACAGTATTTCATATGTAATCGCGTGCGCATTGATCTACATGCGTATGTGTGTGGCCCAAGGTACACGATGTAGCGGAGTAAACCCCATAAGTAAAAAAGGCTTTTTAGAATTCCGTAACCAAAGGGTAAAACGAAACCTTATTGTTATTGCTCCACTGTCCGTCTGTCACCAGGCTGTATCTCATGAACCGTGATAACTAGACAGCGGATTTTTTTTTACAGATGATGTATTTCTGTTGCTGCTATAACAAACAAATAGTTAAAATAGAATAAAATAAATATTTAAGTGGGGCCATACAAGAAACTTGATTTTTTTACAATGTCTTGCTCGATATCTTTCTTTATTTTCTTTTATTGTAGACAGTTTCGCGCTTGACCGCTATCTGACCCGATGGAAAGCGACGATGCAGTCGACGATGGAGCATGCTTACCTAGAAGTAAGTAGTAACCTATTCACTCTTGATTTATAGTTACTCTTTATTAATAAATAGTTACAATATGGTGTGTCATCTTCTTCTTCTATATTATAAAAATGAGCCCCGTTTTCCGTTGTCACGACATGGCATGAAAACGACTTGACCGATTTGGCTGATTTTTTTTTTTGTTGTTATTGTTATTGTGAGGATAAGGTTCATATGGAAAAAAAATAAAATTAGGGTAGTGTAGGGTAGAGTAGGGTAGGGTAGGGTAGAGTAGGGTAGAGTAGGGTAGAGTAGTAGGGTAGAGTACGGTAGAGTAGGGTAGGGTAGGGTAGGGTAGAGTAGGGTAGGGTAGGGTTTTTTTTTTTTTTGGGTAGGGTAGGGTAGGGTAGAGTAGGGTAGGGTAGGGTAGGGTAGAGTAGGGTAGGGTAGGGTAGAGTAGGGTAGGGTAGAGTAGGGTAGAGTAGGGTAGGGTAGAGTAGGGTAGAGTTGGGTATAGTAGTGTGGAGTAGAGACGAGCGGGAGCGAAGCCGCGCGGGCAAAAGCTAGTAGTGAATAGATAATGATAGGGAACCCTTCGTGAGCGAATCCGACTCGTACTTGGCCAGTTTTTTCATTTAGTCTTAGTAAGAGGGTTCCGTTTTTACCCTTTGGGCGCAGAACCCTAAAAAATATCATAAAAATACCTGAAGCGAAATTCCTGCATTTAATATTGCATTAGCCAATATCGAGCTCTTAGTGAAACACAAATACCAGTTTGAGATACGGAAGTCATATGGTATGCGCCCTATATAATAACGAGAACTGGTTTGCAATAGATAAGAAACTAGTCGACTGCATACCAATGTATATAGACTAGACATACTCACTTTTAAAGCGGACCTTAGACTTGGTTGGGAAAACCCTAATATAAAGCTTTAGATACACTAGAGGACTAAACGTCACCAACATGACGCGCAACGACGTCGACAAAAAAAATAGTTTAAAAAAACTAAATAATACGCTTTTATAAGAAACTAAAAAACAGAAAATAAAATTCAATAAATTTGGATTAAGAATAGTGTAAAAAGGAAATAAATGTATATTATTGTAAAAAAGCGTGGGGTGAATGCATAGTGTCAATAGATATTAACATTTCATTGACAGATATGAGTAGAAGGATCAACACTGATAATATCTTTAAATGCACCCCACCCTTTACGCATTTTTATGGTAGGAAATGATACTTAAATGTTACAAAAATAATAAAAAAAAAGCTGCCAGTTTCAAACTGCATATATTATTATTATGCTGAGATAGGCCTTTTTGGTCTCGCACAGTCATGTCTATTGTATGTTGTATATCAGTACACCTGTGTGAACAAATAAAAGTGATTTGATTTTTGATTTTGATTTGATTTTTTTATAATATCGTTTTAAGTTAAGTATTTAAAGAATAAGTAGTTACTTTTTATTTTATTGTTGTTTGTCCTGCGTTCCTTCTTTTTTTCTTAAAATTGCCAGTAAAAATATTTTAAAAAAATTTGTCTGTGAACACTTCTGCTTGTCTTTTGTAACTTAAACCATGTACAACGCTAATCATAGAGTTGTATCAGCCGCGCATACACAAGATAGTCCATTGGCATCACTCTCGTGCACCGCCAACCGTGAAAATGACGTTATCACCTTTTTGCAAACGCAATCGATTAATACATGGTTTTATTATAGACTATCTTTTGCCCGTGGCTTTGCTCGCGATAAATTCGGGGTAACACGGCTTATTTTTTCCCGACATCTTCAACAAATATCCTTAATGTACACAGAAATCAATACAAAAACTTAACAAATTATATACGAAAACCTTCTTCGAGAATCACGTTATCGAGTGGTGAAAACCGCTTGAAAATGGGTGCAGTAATTTTTGAGTTTATCGCGAACAGACAGACAAACGCGGCGGGGGACTTTGTTTTATAATATGAATTGAAGAAGTAAGAAATCTTTAAGGAACAACGTATTTTGTGAAGGTTTTTTTCTGTATGTGAAAGCAGTAGGCTGTGATCGACCACACAGGTCTAATACGGGCTGGGAAATGTCACATATCATTGTTTTTTTATATTCTAGGACATACTAGTTCCTCACCATTAGTTCTTTCATGAGAATCCTGTACCTCTAGCCAAGTTGCTAACCTGCAATAGTTAACGCTAGTAGAAAGCTTCAAATGTACAGGAACGACGCTATCCCAACGCTCAGTCACGTGGTCAGACCAAAAGAATTGGCGGCAAGATCAACTCGAAGCGTTCGACGCAAGCGAAACGGTTGTAACTTGGCTAGGGAGGCTGGATTATCATTATCATCATCATTAATCCACT
Source organism: Mythimna lalbum (assembly GCA_949319445.1). Taxonomy (NCBI): domain Eukaryota; kingdom Metazoa; phylum Arthropoda; class Insecta; order Lepidoptera; family Noctuidae; genus Mythimna; species Mythimna lalbum. Next base: position 9,928,355 of record OX439371.1, on the reverse strand, counting down.
ATTAGACATAGGCCTCCCCCAAAAGTAACCACAACGACCGGTCCTGTGCCTCTTGCATCCCCAGGTCATCCGTCGGGTCTTCTAACGCTGCGTCTTCCGATACGTGATTGTCACTCCAGAATCGTTCAGACCTACAGACTATCTATACTTTCTAATTGTTGGAATAAATTCCTTATCACTACATAGTATAAAACAAAGTCGCTTTTTCTATCCCTATATCCCTATGTGCGCTTAAATCTTTAAAACTACGCAACGGATTTTGATGCGGTTTTTTTTAATGGATAGAGTGATTCAAGAGAAAGGTTTATATGTAAAATATTGCACCCGAGCGAAGCTGGGGTGGGTCGCTAGTTGGTTCATAATATTTAATTTCCTGAGTACGGTTAAATCTCAAAAAATCTGCTTGTATATTATTAATTACATTTTCAATTAAGCAAAGTACTTCAACACCTTCACAGTATAATTTTGAACAAACAGGCTTTGTTGATAATACGTCAGAATACACTCATACTTTCCTCCCAACCTGTAGGGCTAACTCAGTACTTTCACTTGGCCATACATCTCTATGTGATATGTAAAGTTCTTGAATGTATGTAGAAAGTATTTCCTTTGGCGATGTATGGTTCTGTATTAAGTACGACTATTACTGTGCGGTGTTTTTTATTATTATCGATAGGCTTACGGTTGACTACTATATCGCCTGATGGTATGATGTGGTGGATGATGGAGCACGCTTGTCTAGATGTAATCTATTCACTTTTGATTTAAAGATATCCAAGTTATAGCTATCATAAAAACACAGAGTCCGGTAGGGAATTCTACTCCTTAGCTGTACGTATAATGAATTAAAAGAGAAGAATAGAGCACAAACAGCACGATTAGCAATCCTAGTTTTTTAAAGTCCTAATGAAAATAAAAAAAGAACAAAGTTTAAAAAAAAATTTGTGACCGTGCTTCATCACTCTCATGTTTATGGTGTTCCTGTCTCTGGTGGCATGAAAGGCCTTGTATACCGTGGAGTCAGGAGCAGTGCGGATCTGGTCGTACCAACGTATTGGGGTGCGCCCGCGAGGCCTTTTTCGATCTACTTTACCGGTCACAATGAGCCTAAGAAAACTGCATTAATAAATTGGCCTTGCAAAGTAGGTAAGCATCATCTAAAATATCCTCACAACCAAATATTATCGAACAACATTACAGAACAAAAGAATAATTTCACCATTTCTGCATCTAAACGTGATCTGTCAAACGGATCTTCAAGAGTTACCAGTCTTAAAAGAATTTTAACTGACAGACAGCCACTGTCGCAACAAGAACCCAACAAAAGACCGGAAGATTTTGAAACTGTAAGTAAAAAGATAAAGTTATTCGATACATAAACTTATTGCTCAATGGATGAACACAAAAACTTCTATTCGGAACGATCACGAACATAGATTTACGTAAAAAGTGACGGATTTGAGAGTCTTTGGTAATTACAAACACCTATCCGAAAACTCTAGGGCCTTAGAACGAAAGCAAAGAATTTGTACTTTATTGTGTATGATTTGGGTTTGTGGACGGCGAGCAAAGGGCGGCTCGCCATCCGGCCGTCCGATAACCGTCCGGACTAGAGATGTTCCGTTGCCGGCAATATTGCCGTGAAGTGAGAATATTGGTGGGAATATTGCCCGATGTATGAATATTGGTGGCAACATTCCCAGCAATCTGGGAATATTGTTGGCAACGGCACATCTCTAATCCGGACCGAGCCCGAGTCATCGACGGCTCGTCGTTTCATACAGCCGAAGCAGGGTCGAAGCCTACTGGGGCCAAGGGTATACTTCTGAAAGGGAGGCTTGGTCCCGGAATAAAAGGCAACAAACGAACAGGGTGGGTTTTTTAGTCAAAGTCTGACACTATCTCAGCACAAAGGCTTCAGGATTTTTACCAACCGAAAAAAAAAACCTACAATGGTCCTTTTTTGTTACGGTGGGCAAAAACCATCCAATGACAATCCCCGCTCTTGATAGTTGAGAAATATGAGAGTAGGTGACTTGTCAGCTAGGAGCAGAATAAAACACGTAACGTCTCGATAGCACAGCGTATATTCGCAGACTGGCGCGGCGGTGGTTACAATAAAAAGCTATAACAAACTACCTACTTATTCTAAATATTAACATACATCACACCTCCCTTCTTAAATTACAAAGGTTTATTAAATATTAAGTTTAAACATTCAAGTACAAGTAAATCGGCTAACTGGTTTTCGTGTTCGCTTCGGATACTCTGCTCGCCGCTGAGCTGATAACTCAGGTGATTGATCAGATGGTTGGTTATTATCTACACCTCCTACCTCGTCATCAATTTCTTTTTTTGACTTATTTTCTTCACTTACACTCTCATCCTTGCGATCATCCTCATTCATTAATTTGTCGTGAGCCTGCGCCAGGGAGTTCTCACCCTCCATCGTCCCCTCTTCCTCAGTGCTCGGCCCGGCAACTGATATCCGAGTCCTACGCCGTATCTGATCCACGTGTCTTCTGATTAATTGACCGTTATCCCTTGCTATCATGTACCGTCGAGAGCTGTCCACATTTGTGATCGCGCCTTTTACCCATTTGTTTGGGGAGTTGTATTCCCTCATCCAAACGGGGTCTCCCTCGCTAAACGACCGCGAAATCCCACCAGCTACATCGATTTGTCTCCGCTGCGCATTCTGCACCCTGGTATCTACTGATCGTTCCGTCCGTAACAAATCTAACCTAGAACGTAGCGATCGTTTCTGCAAAAGCATAGCGGGTGTCTCACCCGTAGTGCTGTGCGGTGTGTTCCTGTATGTTAGCAAGAATGTTTGTAAGGCTGTGTCCACATCTACGCGATCTCTAATCGCCTTTTTGATCGCGCGTTTACAAATGTTGACTGCATTTTCAGCAGCTCCGTTGGAAGACGGATGATAAGCTGGTGAAAAGTGCTGCCTAATTCCATTTTTTATGAGGAAGTCTTTGAACTCTGCACTGGTAAAAGGTGGTCCCTGATCTGATACTAACTGTTCCGGTAAACCAAATCTTGCAAAAGTCGAACGCAACACCTTAATAACGTTAGATGCATTAGTTCGTGACATTTCGAATACCTCTAACCATTTTGAAGTCGAATCTATCAATACCAAGAACGTCATTCCTCGGTATGGGCCTAAGAAATCGATGTGAAGTCTAGTCCACGGTTGAGTATGATACGGCCATGGGTGAATAGTAGATCGCGGAGGCGCGCTCGCTTCTACTGCACATGTCTCACAGCTTTTACCTAGGTCCTCGAGATCTTTATCTATATTAGGCCACCAGACATAACTCCTAGCCAAACTTTTCATTTTTACAATTCCCATATGACTGCTATGCAATTGTTGTAATATTTGGAATTGTAACGCATGCGGGATTACCATACGATAACCCCACATTATGCACCCACATTCTACATACAATTCGTTTCTCCTAGCATAGAATGGTTTAACCTCTTCACTGGGACAAACCGACGGCCATCCTGATTGTATGTATAACATCACTCTACTAAGTATTCTATCCCTGGATATCACATGCTTGATATCATTGCTGGTGACAGGTAAGAAATTTTCCACAAAGTTCACATATGTACTTTCTGTTTTTGGTTTACTCGAATAATTATTATTACACGGCAGGCGTGATAACGCATCCGCGCTGTTCCTACTAGAAGTTACGTACTCAATCTTGTAACTGTAACCCGACAGCAGTACCGCCCACCGCTGTAGTCGAGAAGCAGCCATCACCGGAATACCCGTCTTATTACCAAAAATATATGTCAGGGGTTTATGATCTGTCCGTAGTGTAAAGTGACGTCCGTAAAGGTATTGATGGAACTTTCTAATACCGAATACAATGCCAAGAGCTTCCCTATCGATTTGCGCATAAGCTCGCTCAGTGGGTGAGAGCGACCGCGACGCATACGCCACCGGGCGCTCGCCATCCGCCGTAATATGCGAAATGACTGCACCGACACCCACGCTACTGGCATCCGTGGTCAAAATCAGTGGTAACTCTGGATTGTAATGAACTAATACCTCACCGTCCGCTAACCGACGCTTCACTTTTTCAAACGCGATCCGACAATCTTCATTCCAATTAAACTTAGTACCCGACTTTAACAGATTATATAATGGTGCAAGAACTGTACTAATGTTTCTAATGAATTTCGCATAATACATGACTAAACCTATGAACGCTCTTAATTCGGTGATATTGGTTGGCGCCGGCGTCTCCAACACCGCCTTTACTTTCTCCGGGCACGTGTGCACGCCCTCTTTGCTAATAACGTGACCTAAATAAGAGACAGACTTTACAAAGAAAACGCATTTTTCTTTCTTTACCCTAAGTCCGTAGTGTTGCAAACGCTGAAAAACTTTATGTAAATTGTTGACATGGTCCACCTTCGTTATACCTGTCACGATTATATCATCTAAGAAAACACCTACACTCGGCATGTCGGCAAATAATTGTTCAATTCTCCTTTGAAAAATGCCCGGGCTAGACGCTAAACCATAAACTAATCTGTTATACATGTATAACCCCTTGTGGGTATTTATTACTGTATATTTCTTTGTCTCGTCGAGCTCAAATTGTGCGTACGCTTGCGACAAATCAATTTTACTATAATATTCACCCCCTCTGAGACGAAACAACAAATCCTCTACCCTTGGCAGCGGATAACGGTCAATTTCTATCACCTTGTTTAAAGTAAGTTTGTAATCGGCACAGATACGAATGCTACCATCCTTTTTTACCACTGGTACTATCGGCGTGGCCCAGTCGGAACGCTCCACTGGGGTGAGAACTCCGTCGCGCACGAACTGGTCCAGCGCGCGCTCCACAGGCTCGCGCAGCGCGTACGCCAGCGGGCGCGCGCGCATGAACACCGGCCGCGCGCCCTCTCGCACGTGTATGCTCACTGCGCCGCCCGTGAACCGCCCGAGACCCTCCGCGAACACGTTACAGTATTTGGAACTGAAATAAGATGCATCATACTCATTATATTCTTCCATTTTATGCACATCATATTTTAAATCGGGTAGCTGTATTTTTAATGCCGCTATCCAATGTCGGCCCAAAAGTATAGTTTTTCCTTTTTCAATAACAAGCAATTCTAAAAATTCACTTCTATCTTTATATTTAACTAAGGGTTTGATTATGCCTAAGGGTTTAACAGTCTCTCCAGTATAATATCTCAATGTTAATTTACAAGGTTTTAGGGGTAGGTCGCTGAATAGTCCATCGTAACACTCGCGACTAATACAAGACACTGCACTACCCGTGTCGCATTCCATAGCAATATGTTTATTATGCACGTTCAGTGTAACGTATATTGGTTTACAATTTTCTATCGTTAACTGACAAACATCTACAAAAATTACCTCGTCACTGTCCGCCTCTCCGTCCCTGCCAGTGGTTTTCACGTCTACCTGATAATGTTCCGCAATATTGGGACACACTCGTCGCAGGTGCCCTTGCCGGTTACACACCCGACACACGTAACTTGCGAACTTGCACGACGATTCACTGTGGTTGGCGCCACACACACGACACGACCGCTGCAGCCGAGCTCGCTCCCCCGGCCGAGCCCGCTCACCCGGCACCGATTCGTGGCCTGCGCGCCGCTCCCGGAACTCACGTCGTTCGCGCCCATGACGCTCGCCGCGCTCCGCACCGCTCGCTGTGTGCCGTCTCGTCGCCATCGCTTGACACGTCACCGTCGATGTCTCCGTTCCCGTTGACGATTTAGGCCCTTCCACTACAGCAGCGTCCTTCTCTGCTGATTCCATGCTGGCGGCCAATTTATACGCCTTGGCAAAATCCAATTTTGACTCTGCGAATAACCTTTGCCTTATATTCTCGCTCGCTATTCCACACACCAATTGGTCCCTCAAGCTTTCCTCGAGCCAACTTCCAAATTCACAGGTCTTCGACATTTTTTTAAGCGCCGCCACGTACTCAGATATGGTTTCACCTTCTTTCTGTTTCCTATGTCGGAATTTATACCTTTCGGCGAGTTCACTTGGTTTTGGTTGTAAATGTTTACACATAATTTCCGTTATCTGCTCAAATGTCTTCGTTGTTGGTTTATTCGGTGTACACAGATTGACCAGTAACTCGTAGCTCTCAGCTCCCATAACGGTAATTAGGGTCGGTACATGTAAATCTTCCCGTATGTCGTTCACAACGAAGTACTGTTCTAGCCGTTCAACGTACAGTTTCCAGTCGTCTTTGTGAACGTTAAATTCGGCTATTTTTCCGATAGTCATCGTCGCTCTTTATTTCACACGCGTAAAGATCAAGTAAAAGCAATCCTCGTCGCCACTGAGAAATATGAGAGTAGGTGACTTGTCAGCTAGGAGCAGAATAAAACACGTAACGTCTCGATAGCACAGCGTATATTCGCAGACTGGCGCGGCGGTGGTTACAATAAAAAGCTATAACAAACTACCTACTTATTCTAAATATTAACATACATCACAATAGTGTCAAACTCTTACTGAATAAAAACCCACCCCGTTCCTTCTAGCCTTCATACCGGGGCTCGAGCTCCCTTTCGGATAACCCTGGCCCTAGTAGGCTTCGACCCAAACTACTTACCAGAAGTCAGGACCGTTGACACTGGACCACCATTGCCCTACCACGGCTGCTTGGGGTCATTATTGCCTAAAGGTAATCACTCCATGCTTCCAGTGTACCAGGATACAGCACTAATATTTAGTGCCTGCATCCGGGTAGATTGGAAGCCATTATTTCGTTACTTAAGTGCATATTTTTTGTTAGAAATGAAGATATCCGCAAAAGAACCAAGATTGCTGACATAACATGAAGAATCGCCAAATTTAAGTGGCAGTAGGCAGGGCACATTGCTCGTAGATGGCCGTTGGGGCCAAAAGGTTCTGGAGTGGTGACCGCGTACTGGAAAACGCAGCGTTAGAAGGCCTCCTGGTCCTACAAGGTAGACCGATGATCTGGTATTGGTTGCGGGTACCCGATGGATGCGTGACACGTTCATTGTGGCGACACTTAGGGGAGGCCTATATCCAACAGTGGACGTCTGTTGGCTGAAATGATGATGATGATATTTTTTATTAAGTACAACATACTTGACACGAACGATACTTTTTTTTTTTTTTAAATAAGGAAAACAAGTTTTTTTGTGTTTTAATTACAAGATATTTTGAGTTACGACATCGTGTTGCGATACGCCTACGACTACGATAAGTATCAGAATTTAAAAACGTGACCTAAAAAGACTACATTAGCGTTTCTTGGAATTAAGAAAAAAAACATAGTTTGTCTTTGATCGCACCTCTATTATGATTGTGTATGGTTTTATCATACTTTTTGCTATGGTAGTCTTTAATTTGAAGCGATTCTATTTTTAAGTTTAATAGATTGGTTTTCATGACGTCATGAAAAATACTTCAGATAAAAACAATTTGTTGAAATTGTAACGGGCTAAACTGATTTCTAGTAGAAAAAAGACCAGTTTTCCACATACAGGCCCAAATTTATATCTGCCTAAATAATCTTTGAAGGGCCGTTTTTCTTATTCTGGACTTGAAATATTGGTAAAGCGGTTATTTCCAATTAGGTATAGGTATCCATACCATTTAATTCGTACGTCATTTACAATCATCTGTAGACATTTTTTGAGCTTTGAGTACTGTACCTACCAGATAATTCATACTAAAATTATGCCAGTAATAACCAATCTATAATGTAACAATTAAACGCCCACACAAATTAAACTATTATACCTAGTACCATCTAGAGGACAAACTAAGGCTCTAAAAACACAATTTTTTGTTCCAAATAACAGATAAAACCGCGTTAAAAAACTAGCGTAAACACACAAAGAATCACCCAATGGCATCATTCTCTAAAATAAATTTAAGGTGGGGTCTTCTGCACGTTTATTTTTTAAACCGGTCACGTCTTCAAACAGATGCTAAAGTCTAAAAACGCAGTGTTTTGTTTGACTAAAATCACGTTTTTAATGGTCTTTATTTTAAGAAATAAGAAGATATGTTATAGAACTTTTTGCGAATTAGGTGGGTCTCACAAAAGAACGTAATCAAATAAACGGATATTTTTAACTGCAACTTTGTATAGGTTTTGCTAAACTAAGAAAAAACAAAGGCCTTCAACAGAGGTTCCATTAGAAGACCTTAACTGAACCGTTAAAGGGATAGAGCTATATATGGTGTATAGCTGCATCGTTTTAACATGTCATGGTAAGACCCCTGAAGCTTTCCATTTCAGTGAAACAAATCTCACTAAAGAAAATATCCATGAGAAGAAAAATAATAATCACTTTTTTACCGACTTCCCAAAAAGGAGGAGGTACTACGTTCGGCTGTTTGTATGTTTTTTTTTTTTTTTTTTTGTATGTTTGTTCGGCGAATACTCCCCAAATGTGGACGGATTTTCAAAATTCTTTTTTTGTTCGAAAGTAGATAGTTCTGAAGTGGTCCCATTATCACCAAATTAGGATCTGATGATGGGATCTTGGAGAAATCGAGGGCAACCTTTAAATTTTATAGGCTCACTTATTGATTTTCGCATATTTTATGAAGTATATCTTGTGTATTTGCGTATGGTCGTCACCATCTCAGGTAGCTGGGCTGATGATGGAAGGTACAACTCCTTAACAGTAAGAAGTTACTCGAACAGGCAAGGACTGTTTTAGTAAATTGTTTTGATGTTTGATAGGGCATTTGCCACATTTGGTCTCATGATCATCAAGTCATGACCTGATGCTGCAGTCAGGATAGTATGCAGAGTACCTAAGTCCTCGACAACAAACAGCAGATATATCGAGTTTAGGCTCATTGAAAACGGCTCGATGTGTGGATAAACGTACTGCTAATAAAGAACACCGAAGTACATAGAGACCTGATGCTGAAGCCAGGAGCATCAGGAAAAGTACAAACCTTGAAATTACAGCACCGTAGTCGTGTTTGGGCTCATTTTAAACAGGACTAAATTTTAAGTTTATTGCAATGTTGACATAAATCTGGCCTGATGCTACAGCGGGGATTATCAGCATCTAGTCTAATGACTGATTGAAAGATTTACCTTTCGGCTTCATCATCAGATCAGTTCGATATATCCTTTCCCTCTCCAGCATCTAGTCTAATGACTGTTTGAAAGAAGAGGGGGAGAGGATATATCGAACTGATCTGATGATGAAGCCGAAAGGTAAATTAATGTAATCTAACCGTGTTTGGGATTATTAGAACCGTTATGAGATGCGCTCTGACTATAAGGTATTTAAGTTTGACTGAGGGGTACTTTTTAGTGGTGGTACCATAACTAAAAAGTATAAAATAAAAAAAAAAATTTACAAAAAAAATATAACCGACTTCAATGATAAAAACACTGAAAAGTATCAAATAACTTTAATTTTGGAAGTCGGTGTTAAATAACGAAGAGACTAAACTATTATAGAAACACCGACTTCCAAAATTAAAGTTATTTGATACTTTTCAGTGTTTTTATCATTGAAGTCGGTTATATTTTCACATCAATGAAGTCAAACATCAGCCTTTTTAATGTTCCCACTGTTGGGACTCAGGCCTCCTCTCTAGGAGATGGAATCGGCCGTAATCCACCATGTGGGCCCAGTGTGGGTGGGTGAATATCTCATGTCATCGAATTTTTGGTTCTAGGACATGCCGGTTTCCTCACGATGTTTTCCTTCACCGTTTTTAAAGGCGTCGGGATGAAATAAATCATGCAAAGTACTGCGCCTGGCTGGGTTTGAACCCGCGACTTACAACTCGTAAGTTGGGGCCATTACCACTAGACCACCACTGGTCTCAATGAAGTTAATATGATCATCCAAGTTTTTGTCTATCTGGAAATCTTCTGGGCTGAGCGGGCTGCACCACTTCTAGACTAAATGGTTATAAAGGTCGCACCCTCACTTAGCATCTTAGTTCCAGTCTACCCTAGAGTTAACGTCGCTACCCCAGATCTAAAAGACAGGAATAAACCATCTGCATAAATCAGGTAGCACCCCGGAGTCTAATACCACCGTCTTAATATATCCTTTTTCATCTTCAGACTCGAGTTAAACAGAAAGAAATCCTATTATCTCTCAACAACAAACCAACAACAGCTGCTCAACTTAAACAGCAATATAAACAATCATCAACCCAGTTACGGTAACAACAGAAACTGTACAGCATTTACATAAGAATTAACAGACATAATGGCCTAGTAACAAACACTTAGTGTAACTACCCGTGACAAAAAGGTCGTAGTAAGCGCTCTTACTACATACTTTGTCAATGGTTTGTGATTATAGCTGTACTGTCAAGGTCAGATGCGGTGTCCGGCCGTCCGGTCACCTTTCGGTAGCCTGAGTCGTCGACGGTGCACGGTGTTCCACGCGCGCCTGAAACAGATGTTAGCATACCGAAGGGCTCAGCAGGACCATAGCCTACTGCGGCCATGGGTAGTCTGAAAGGGAAGAAAGAAAACCCGAGATCCTGGAACGCTTACTACATACTTTATCAATGGTTTGTGATTATAGCAGTACTGTCAAGGTCAGATACGGCGTCCGACCGTCCGGTAACTCAGGTAGCCTGAGTCGTCGACGGTGCGTAGGATTCGACGCGCGCCTTAAAAGAGATGTTAGCATACCGAAGGGCTCAGCAGGACCATAGCCTACTGCGGCCATGGGTAGTCTGAAAGGGAAGAAAGAAAACCCGAGATCCTGGAACGCAAGGCAAAGAAGGAATATAGGTTTGGTTTCAGTCACTAAAAGTCTGACCCACCCGCTCGGTACGCCCTAGAGCGGGAGAAGTCATTGTATAATCCCCACCTTAAATAAAAGGCAAAGTTTATGGTAGATGCATGCAGGCATCAAATGTTCGTGTCAGATACAAGCATGCGTGTTCTCATGTCTTTTCAATGTTTTACAGAAGCCATATTGGATTTGTAAATTATTTTTTTGTAAAACACTGAATAAGTTTGTCGTCTTTCTCAGTGATTGTTGATAAAAATATTTCGGTGGTGTAAAAAGTTTGCTAGAATAAGTTTCTGAGGATAAAGGCTTGTGCAAATAGAAACAACACGACAAAGATGCGATGTAACATCTACGAATCTAGGTCTAATATATAAAAATCCCGTATCGCAGTGTTTATCGTACTTCGCTGGAACGACATGACATATTTCCACGTAATTTTTGGTGTATATTTGATAATTTATATCACTTAGTTGCCTTATTAGGAATTGGCAAAATGTGATTCAAAGCCGGATATAATTGAAGAAATGGAGAGAGGCCTTTGCCCAGCAGTGGGACAGCATAGGCTAGCTATAATAGTTACTTATATAGCAAAGTAACTTTTACAACTTAACTAGTATTGTTATATTTCTGTACAAATAAAAAAAATCTACGGAAATGCATCGCCAGTGAGATATTTGAGTCTCTATTCAGCGTTTTCTGATAGCTTGATAAAAAAATTAGTATTTCTTTTAAAATATATCGATTTATACATGTTGATCCTGTCTGTACACCAAGTAAATCCATCAGGTCTTGCGGATAATTTTCTGACATGACAATTGACAAGCGTTATGCTTAGATATGCGCAAGAGTACCTCGAAACTTCGAAAAAGGTCGATCACCTCAAAAAAACTTGTCACCTCGATAACCTTACTTTTACTTATGAAAAGGCTCGTTGTTGTTAGCAACACTACTTGATACCATATTTAGAGTTATTGGTACTAAAGCAGGTCAATAACCCCTCGTTACATGAAGCAGTTTTCAAAACGAACTGATTATTCAATGATTACGATCTTTAATTTCACTTTTCTAAGTAATGGAGTAGCTTTTTTGTTTTTTTTTAAACAAGAGTATATATTATAATATATTTTAAGAAATTACGGTAAACCTTTTTACGTTAGATAGACACGTCTAGTAATGAAAATTCCCCCTCCTCCCACCCCGCCCTCTTTTTTTTGAGAAATCCTCAAATAAATGTCTTCGTCCTGGGTGGAATGAAAGAGCGTATCAGACTTTTATTGACTAAAACCAACCTGTGTTCCTTCATGGGCACGCCATAATCACCAGCAAAGCCTATGCCTGCTAGAGCTATGACGAAAATTATGAAAGGGATACTCGTGATACTAGATCGCAAAAAGCAACTGAAGGGACATAGGTGTTGTTTTCGTCAGTAAAACTCTGATACGGCCACTCGCCCCAACCCTAAAGTGAGAGAAGTGAGTATACAATTACAATTTCCCACCTTAAAAAACCCCTGTGTTCCTTCCGTTACTCTGTGAGTACCAAGGGCCACCGTAACTCTTACTTCATAATATTCCACGCAATAAAAGAAAAAATAAAAAAAAAACAACACTTAACACGCCACACCAGTTATGAATACACACCTAACTTTTCTGAAGATCAAAAAGTACATAATTATGTATAAAAAATATCGCAATGCGTATAAAAAGAACTAGAGTACATAACGCGTACAATGATCTACCAGTGACCTGTTAACCCACACGTTTGCGACACGCCTTACGTTATCAATTATATAATAAATAGGTACAGATGAAGATTTTTGTTTTACGAGCTTCGGTCCCACTGTGAGCGGAGCGATTTTTACGCTACAATGATACTGTGAAGGCGATAAGCTTCCTTTCAGGTAACCCTGGCCTCAGTAGGCTTCGACCAAGCTGGGCCCCTCCTGTTGCTGATAACTCCTTGAGGCGCGCGGGAACAGTGCGCGCCGTCGGACTTGGGCTCGGTCCGGACAGTTACCGGACGGTCGGACAGCGTGCTACCCATGGCTCGCCGTCTGCGAGCCCGCGTCTACGGTGGCCGGAAATCGGGATCCGAATCCCGGCGGTGGCAACGAGGGCGCTGTAGCCTGATGCGGTCGGCCTCCTCCTTTGCTAGCATTACTGCTTCGCAGAAGGAGGCGACCGCCTGCCATTCCTCCTCGCTCCGGACTATGGCCTTGACCAAAGCCCGGCTTCTCAAGATGTGCGTGGAACACCACGCGGACTTCTCCTGCCCTTGGTGGAAGGTGAGATAGTGTTAGACTTTTAGTGATTAAAACCCAATGTTCTGTCAGTTCCCTGTTGTTTTCTAGGGCCACGGCAAACTTTTACAAACATTTCCATAGCCTGAGGCTTAGAAACTGCTTTGTAGATTTTGATGAGGTTTTCATTAGTAGAAGATATTATTATTTCTTTGAAGCCATGTGTGTGTAATCTTTAAGATTTAACTTATAAGTTTATAAGGCAAACATCTTTACTCAAAGTTAATCTGAGGTAGCTAGTTATATGTAATCAATAGCATAGGTATATCATACACCTGTGGAGAGATAAAGAACCTCATAGGTCAAAAAGCCAGAGTTATGATGGAAATCTTCAGCAAATGGCTATTACCGTGTTTATATAAAGTTAATTCAATACCTTTTAAGTTGAGGTACTTGTACAATAACTTAGGTTAAAAGTCAATGCGTACAAATATATTGTGTGAGTACTCTTATGAAATGTGTTGAGAATCTTATAGATAATTTTGTTGGTGCTGAAAAGGTGATATATCTTCATAAAATTACATAAGATAGTCATTGTCATCTTACTAACAGCGATGGCCGCCGATAAATGTCGATAGCTGTGAATTGCTTGAAGTAGTAATATAATATTCGCCAACTATCACACAACGCCGTCTAGTCCCAAGCTAAGCAGAGCTTGTGTTATGAGTACTAGACAACTGATAAACATACTTATATATTTCTAAATATAATATGTATGTACATATACAGATAAATTACACCCAGACACAGAACAAATGATCATGCACATCACACAAACATTTGTCCTGGGTGGGAATCGAACCCACGACAACCGGCATAGCAAGTCAGGGTCACTAACCACTACACCAACAGGCCAGTAGTTACTGAAGCCCTTCCAAAAAACGCATCTAAAGAAACACTGTAGGTGTTAATCAGTAAATGCCTGACCGCTACCCGCTCCACCGAACTCATTCGAGAAGAAAAATATATTGCTTTCATCATTTCAGTCGACAAACGTCCACTGTTGAACTAATGCTTCTCTCAAGTCTCGCCAGAACGACCGGTCCTGTGCATCTCGCATCCATCAAATTCCATCATCAGTCTTCCATCGCTGCGTTTTCCGATACGTGGTTACCACTCCAAAACCTTTCGTCCCCATTGACGATCTGTTCTGCAAGCAATATGCTCTGCCAATATTGCTTGATGTGTTTAGAATGTCATTATTAAAAGGTTTATTGACCTTTCTACATAATAGTTAAGTGCGTATATAAGAGCAAATATACAAAGAGATACTTCAAGATTAACCGGACATGTATTCACAAGTATTGCAGAGTTCAAAACATTAGTAAAAGCGTAAATGTCAAAGATTTCAATGAAATCTAATATCTGTTGCATAGTTTCGTATAAATAAATGGTGGTTTTATCTTCCGCCTTTACATAATGTGATGCATAAGTTAAATGTATATAGCCTTTACATTCTGTAAGATGGGGTTGTGTAATAAAAGGATGTTCTCAGCTGTAATAAGCATCTTGCGGGGGCTACAATCTCTCGCGCCGGCCCCTGGTACAGGTGAGGAGACATGGGAGGTGGTCGCCTTTTTCTGCGAAGCAGTTATGCTAGCCAAGGAGAATGGCCCTCACGCCCCAGCCACCGGGATCCTGACCCCAATTTCCAGCCACTATAGGCGTGGTAATCATCTGGATCGAGCTCGAGTCGTCGACGGCGCCTAGTGTACCACGCGCGTCTTTAGGCGATTTCAGCAAGACCATAGTCGCCCAACAGGGTCGAAGTCTATTTGGACCAAGGGTTGTGGTAAAGTCTACTGGGACCATGGGTTGTGGCAAAGAGAGCCTCGGGGCCCTGGAACGAAAGCAAAGATGGAACATAAGAGTATAATAACCATTTTGCTACTTTAATGACAAATCTAGAACTATCTTTACTTTCACTACTGACAATGTTAACAGAAGTGCATTGACCTCTGTCTTACAGCTGTGTCCAACAAAATTGGCGATGGTAGTTATTATTGTATGTCTATACAAATAATTCTAACTTAGTTGAGGAAAATATGTGTCAAAATTCTTTGGAGATATTTCTACCAAGTCATTACCATTTTTTGGTTTTTGGGCAGTGAAATCGTTGAATAACTTCTCTCACTTTAGGGAATAGTGTGAGAGTGGGACAGACTTTTACTGACTTAATCCAATGTTTCTTCAGTCACCATTTACAAGGATCACAGTTACTCTTTCGAAAAATCCACACCCTAGTAAGTCTTCATCATCACCTGCTTAAGAAAAAAAATGAAACAGCTTTTTTTTCTATAGCTTGTTTTTTTTTCATTACTATTATTGCAATTCTGTATATTTTTCTTGCTCTTCAAACTGGAATCCTTAGCTTAATCAAAATACCTACTCACAAATTACGCACTCCCTTACGTATACTCATAATCTCTTAACATTTTAAAGTCGCTCGCAGTGTGACCGCGCCTTACGTTAAACTTGCAAACTCACTGGTTTATGGTTACACGGATAATTTAATTACTAGAACGGTTTGTTATTTAATTGTTTCAAATATTTGTACACTGCTACATTATTTATTTTTGAGGTAACATTACAGAGCAGTATGAATGTGTATCAGATTTAATTCTTTTTTTTTACACTGTGTGGCTGTAATATCGAACTGCAAAACCTAAACTTAGCCATAGGCTAAATATAAAAAACAAACTAAGTAAAACAATGTCTACTGTAAAAACGTTCTTTCGAAATTTGAACGGTACTGGGGTCTGTGGTCAACTGGACCCGCAAGCTATTGCTCCTGCGGGTCCACTTGACCACAAAATTTGTTTTATTAATTTTGGTTGGCCAACGATGACATATGATAAGATGACATTTAAATACAGAATGTGGGTCCACCACATGTTGTATTTAAATGTCATCTTTTATCTTTTCGAAATTCAAATGGTGTCCTCGCCAATCTAACAGAAAATAAAGTATATTGTCATTGATGACACGGTATTTTTTTTATTGAGCAACTACCGAAGTGCAACAAAAATTCTTTAAGTCCAAGAACCAAAAATACGAAAAGGGGCGTTCATTGATGATCAAAAGATATTTTTCCATAGGTTTTTTTATGTTTTTCCATTGGGCTGTAAGCTCTTTAGCTTCCAGCTATTTAAAAGAAATTTTAGAAGTATCTTTAGTAACTTATGCAAAATGACCTTATAATGTTCCCACTGCTGGGACTCCGCTAGGAAAACATGTGACATCCACCAACCCGCCCTGGGCTCGCGTAATAGATCACGGCCCATTCCCTCTCTTAGAGTAAATCTTTTTTAAGATTTGCAAAAATACGTTACCTAACTGTTACCAACCGCTTTTTTTTTTGTTTTTTTTTTTAAGTACCTAATTAATTTTGAGAATTGAATTAATTTACATAAAAACTTGTAAATGGTAAGGCCGCCCGCTCGTTAACATTTGACAAATCGGCCGATCTCAATATTATTAACACATAAGTATCACAGAAAGTGACACTGAATAATTACTTTAGTATGAAAAGCATACGCAAATTAATCAAAATTAAATATTGTAGCAATAAAGGTCAAAAAGTCATTCAAACTAAATTATAAAGTTTAAAAAAAAAAATTGAATGGAACTAAAATAAGCGAGACTAATTTGATTGGTTTACAAAATAACCGGCCAAATACGAGTCGGACTAGCGTATGAAGAGTTCCGTAGGTATATCTATTCATCAATTCATAAGACACAATACAGTGGGTCTTCGACATCGACGCACAAACGAATACCATGGATTCAAGAAACGAAACACGATTCTAAACAGTTTAAATTTAAAAAAGTACAGATTTTTTTAAATTGAAAAAGCCGTCGAAGAATTCAACCACTTGAGATCCAAAATCATGTACAGGATCCATGGTATTCGTTTCTGCGTCGATATCAAAGACACTGCGTATCATAACATTTATAACTATGTAATATTAATATTGAGCAATGAACGGTAAAAAAAATTGTTGTATGGGATCTGTACTTAAATATTTATTTTATTCCGTTTTTAGTATTAGTTGTTATAGCGGCAACAGCAATATATCATCTGTGTAAATTTCAACTGTCTAGCTATTACGGTTCTTGCGACACAGCCAATGAGACAATGGAGTCTAAGTAATAGAGCAACCTTTGTGTCGTCATCATCATCAGCCTTTATTTAAATGTTCCCACTGCTGGGACTTAGGCCTTCTCTCTAGGAGAGGGAATGGGCCGCAATCCACCACGCGGGCCAAATGCTGGTTGGTGAATGTCACATGTCATCATTTTCAGAGATTTTCAGCAGGTCTGCTGGAAGAAATCTCTTTAGAGATAAGCAGATCCTTTGTACTCTTCTATTCTTATTTGTTCTTTTCTTTTTTAAGTGTTTGTGTGTACATAAAAAAAAAAAAAAAAAAAAATAAATAATGTCTTCAAATTTTTGACTACGCATACGGAACCCTAAAGATTAAGCATAAATAATTGCCGCTTTATTTTTTATTTATTTTTAACGATGCTAACCTAATCGACACAATTTTCAAAATCAAGGTTAATATTAATGCAAAAGTAACACTTTCACAAAATGCATATGTTCGAAAATCGCAGACAATATTAATATGCATTTTGACCTCCATACATTTTAGCTGTAGGTTGGTATACAATATGTAAATCAATTCATTTTATTATACAGTGAAATTAATAATGTAATATTATAATGGCTACAACTATTTTAAAACAGGTTCAAGGTATAGTAATAGTTGATTGGGATTGTTGCATAAATTGTTATTTATTAATGACTAGCTTTTAGCTCTTGCCCGCGGCTTCGCTTGCGTCGATAAAACATAGCCTATGTCACTTAGGAATAAAGCAGATATCTATCGGTAAAAAAATTTTAGCAATCGGACCAGTATTTTCAGAGATTACCTCCTACAAACAAAAACCTACAATAGCTTTTGCCCGTGGCTTCACCCGCGTATTTAAAATATAGCCATGTCACTCAGGAATAAAGTAGCTTCTATCAATGAAAAAAAAATTAAAATCAGACCAATATTTTCAGAGATTACCTGCTACAAACAAAATCAACCTCTTTATAATATAAGATCTCTTGATAATGTAAGATATACTAGTTGTTGCCATTTGCTTCGGCCGCACTAAAGTAGTTTTCTACATATGAATTTTGGACCACCATTTTATCCCCATAGGGGGTGATTTTTTGAAAATCCTCTTTTAGTGCACGCCTACGTCATAAAAGCAAGCCTTGTGCAAAATTTCACAATCCTAGACCCAGTAGTTTCGGCTGTGCGTTGATATGTCAGCCAGTCTGTTTCTCCTCTTATATATATAGAATACCTACTGTCAATCTATCAATACTAAGTAACTGGTTTACAAGACAAGAAATTAACGCTTGGTTTAATTTATTGCAAACTCATTATAATATATTTTGTAATTCATGACGTTTGAACTTGCACTGATAAATAGATCTGTAATGCGTCTAGAAATCTACATTACTTAGGCATTGGAATTACACAATTTAAGTCTACTAAATTTCTTCCATCATCAGACCAGTAGACGTACGGCATTGCGCCACCGGTACACGGTGGACATCCTACCCATACATATAAAACATTTTGGGAACACATTTATTGTGCGTACAGCTCATCATCATCATCTTCCTGCCCTTATCCCGTTTTATTTGGGGTCGGCGCAACACGTTTTTTTCTTCCATTCTGTCCTGTCGCTCGTCACGCTATCACTAACTCGCTTTTTATTCATATCACTTTTCACACCATCTATCCATCTTTTCTTTGGCCTCTCTCTCCCTCTCCCTCTCCATGTGAGTACAGCTAAGGACTGGAATTCCCTGCCGGAGTCTGTGTTTCCTGATAGCTACAACCAAGAGGTCTTTAAGTCGAAAGTGAATAGGTTATTTCTAGGCAAGCGTGTTCCGACGTCGGCCACATCATCGCTTACCATCAGATGATATGGTGATCAGACGCGAGCCTACCCAAAATTTTAAAAAACTCTTTCCCATAGAATAAGTGGTCGTATGGTCGCGTTTTAGCAAGCCTACTTGAAGTCCAGTCTTTACTTGGTTTTCAATAACTACCTATCGTTAGACTTGATGCTGTATGACATTGGCTCGTGCTATATTTCCCATATATTTGTCATATTTACTTAACCTTGAAACACAGCTAAGCTAAGCTCAAACTATAATCTTCACATGATGCTGTTACTAATTTGGACACAGTTTAAGATATTTTAAACTAGAACAGACAGTTTAAACAGTGCTCAATAAATGATATTTATTTTGCAAATAGGTTTTAAAAACCTCTTTTAGATTAGCTTCTGCCAATGGCGTAGCCCGCAAGAATGTAGGTTTTTTCATACAAACTTTGGACCCCTGATTCATCCTAACCCAACCCAACCTTTAGGGGATACATTTTGAAAATTCTCTCTTAGTGCTCACGTCATAAAAGGAACCTTGAGCTAAATTTGACGCTCCTAGTCCCAGTAGTTTTTGGGCTGTGCGTTGATAGTCAGTTTTATCAGTCATTCAGTTTCTCCTTTTAAATATATAGATGAGGCCGGTGTTTCCTAGCTGACTACTCTGAAACCCCGAAACAATATAAACTCCTTGAAATTCATTAATTGTCATGTTTATTTAACAATGAATAATTATGGAATATAAAGACATGATGGCGGCTATACTTGCGGTTTTGAAATTTATAAATAACTTGATATTTTGTAGCGACATACAGGTCGTAAATGTCAAGATTTTTGCCACAAAATATATAAGTACAGAAGACCCATCAATCACTCTACCTATAATTTTCCTAACTATGTTGAAATGTACAACTAGATATCAGTATTTTAAGTGGAAGGACTGCCCAACTAACCTCCTTAACTCAGGAATTATGCGATATGGTCCACCTAGTAAGACTAGTGATAGTTTATTTTTGGGTTCAGCATATGGCAGGCTGGGCAGCGTTCGGGAAGCTACGTGGTATCTTCTCATGCAACATACCACATTGCCTCAAGACGAAAGTCTATGATCAGTGTGTGTTGCCAGTTTTATATATGGATCCGAAACGTTCTCACTCTCAATGGGCCTTATTAGAAGGCTTAAAGTTACTCAAAGAGCAATGGAAAGGGCTATGGAGTTTCCTTGCGTGATAGAGTCAGAAATGAAGATATCCGCAGGAGAACCAAGGTTGCCGACATAGCACAAAGAATCGCCAAACTTAAGTGGCAAATATTGCTCGCAGAACAGATGGCCGTTGGGGCCGAAAGGTTCTAGAGTGGCGGCCGCGTACCGCAAAACGCAGCATTGGAAGGCCTCCTACAAGGTGGACCGATGACCTGGTGAAGGTTGCAGGAATCCGATGGATGCGGGACGCGACGTCTGTCGGCTGAAATGATGATGATGAAGTCAAAAGAACAAACAAAAACGCAGTCGAGACTCTCGCTTATTTGTGATCGCTGTGCGTGTGTCAAAGTGCACATGTACCTACCTGTTTTTCCTCGCTGTTCGAAGTGATCCTTCTGAATATTTATATTCTGTGTCCTCGTTGAAGCGTTGACGACTTCTGCATAAGTTATAATTTACAGTCAATTGTTAAAACTTTGTTTTATAAGTCTTGTAGACGCGACACGATTTTAATCTAGGTCGTGTGTTTTACGCCTATGATAACTGTTTTGCGGTTTAGCGATGTATTTGCTAAGTATTTGTTATTTAAGATGAAGCTTAGCAAAGTTGAGTGAATAGGTACATTATTATTTAATCGCCTGCGGCAAAGAAAACAGAGGTTTATGATTTTAGCCCGTAAATGTTATTATATTATTAGTTTCTGGCAATCTAATGCCAAATTGTTCTCAAGTAAGAATATACAAAAATATGAAAAATAAAAACGTTTTATTTTATTTTATATAACCTAGTGCTTGACTGAAATCCTACCTGATGGTAAGTAGTGATGCAATCGTTGATGGTGACGCGCGCTATTTTATTAAGAGCCTATCTATTCCGCTTTACTTTATCTACTTACTCTAGCCTTGAAGTTACCTAAATTAATTAAAAGCTAATTAAAACCATATGTACACTAAAGATACCTCCGCACGACTCCCTATTAACTGGATGTGTGCCCAAAATAATGAAAGCATTGCTACGTTGTAGACGTCAGGCTAGTCTATATATTTTTGTATTTAACTCAAGATCTCAACACTCAAGTAGGCTATAGATACCTTCAAATTATGTAACAGCTATGTTACAAAACCCATGAAAATGAGGTACTTATCAATTGAGTGATAAATAACAGTGGTGGAGGTACTGTTGAAACCTTGATCGATTCACAACAATATGTACCTGGTTTCACAATCTCTCAAGAAAATTCTTCAAGGCTTGTATATTCGAGAATTCTCGATATTTTTTTAAGTAAATTTTATTTTCTCGTTTTGAGGAATTTAAGAATTTTAATAGAACATACTTACGCTCTACATTATACCGACGAACACATGTTACATCAAATTTTTACGTAGGACGACGTCGCGTGGCGTGAATATAATGTAGCTCTCACGGATATCGTCACACAAATCTAGTTTCCATATAAAATGTACGGAGACGGACTAAAATGTATGGGCACTAGATTTAGCTAGGCTACCTATTTGGAATGCCTTAATAACGCATTATCTAGCACATAATATTTATTATCAAAATCAACAAAAAAATCTTATCTTTTTCATTATTCATACTCTGAAAGTAGGTCTGATCTTGCCTGAAGAGCGGGCTGAAAAGTATCACACTTTTCATCCCTAGGGAGTTTTACTTTCAACTAATAGCTGTCAAATTATTAAAAAAAAAACTAGGTCTATCTTCTTGTATTCGTAATGAAAGGCACAAGGCTTACCTCGGGGTTAAAATTACTTATTTCGTACCCCTAGTGATTTCACCCCTAGTGTAACAATGTACTATTTTCTATTTTAATCAAATAACAGACGAGGGAAGAGATTTCTTCTACGGATCTTAGATCAATGGGATTGCCGTCAAGCACTGATTTGTATCATTTAAAAAAAGCTACAATTATGGTATTATGGAAAATCTGTTGCAATTTTCGTACGTGATAGTCAACACGCTGATTTGCTCGGCTACCTATTTACAATCTTAAATACAAGTTGTGTACCAACTTGTTTCCGTAACCGACTTTTACTTTTCACGCAATAATAAGTCATTTTGTCTCACTTTTATTTTATTATTTAATAAACACTTCAGAAGATAAATTGAAAATATTTTAGTAATTATTTGCCAATTCTAAATAATAGCTGAATACAAGAAAAAAGGCTCTTGCGGAAATATAAGTGCGACAATGCGGCAATTTTGCAATGAAAAGTGAAGGGTGCTAACAGGACCCTATTACTAAACTTCGACTGTCCGTACATTTGTCAGCATGCTGTATCTCATAAAGCGTTTTTCACAGATTCTGTATTTCTATTGCCGCAACAACAATAAAATTAATATAAAGTTAAAAATTAAACGGTGTTCCCATCCAAGAAACGTTATTTTATCAACGCTTTTGCTCAATTATAATATTTTAGATCCTACGGAACCCTTCGCAAATTAAACAGGCACCAATTACACATGAAACTGAGTGACACTGATGTTTGCCGGTACTGTAATCAGGAGAGGGAAACGCCTAAACACCTTTTGTGTGAATGCGGGCCCCTTATCCACAAACGGAGTATTCATCTGGGCGGACACATTATTCGCCCGGAGGAGATTAAAACTCTTAAAGCTAGGAGTATTCTAGACTTCCTGGAAGCCTCCCGGCTAAAAGAGTTACTCCAACAAGGTGGCGAGTCACAATAGATATTTTAGGTCGCAGTGACTACATCCCCTATACTACGGGAGATGCATAGCCCCTTATCTTCAAAATAATAAAACCCTTCGTGAGCGAATCTGAGCATCGTCCACTCTTGGACATAGGCCTTCCAACGGTACGTCTTTCGGTACGCAATCGCCACTGTAATAATAATAATTTATTGTGCCAAAAAATACACATATTCCTTAATATATAATTAGCCCTAGACCCCACACTAGGATTCCCTGTGTCGTGGGGCCAAGTCTCCTTCATTGTAGAACCTTTCGTCCCCAACGGCCATCTATTTTTTAAACAATGAGCCTTGCCCACTGCCACTTAAACTGAGCTATTCTTCGGGCTATATAGATAACTCGATGTGATTACTAAGTTAACATTTTTCATAGAAATTATAGATAAATATTTAGACAAAAATTATAAATAGAAAAGACTTTTTAGCATTGTCGCGTCGGGCCTAAAGCCTTAAATCAATATTATTTTATTCTTAGTCATAAAATCAACACAAATGTCGAAACAAGTTTCCGTAATAAAATCCATAAATACAACAATATTGGTATGTGGAGCGACTAACAGTTTGTCGTGGGTTTGTCCGTCCTTGCTGCGCCCACGCATAGCCAAAGACGTTTGTAATGTAACTGTTCTTTGTGGCTCTCTCTGGTCCTTTTTAGGGAGGTGGATGGAGGACCAGATTCCAAAAAGTTGGATAATGTATGGTTTTTAACGGTGTAAAGTTTTTACTGCTTTAAAATTATCTAAGTATTCTGCATTGACCTGACCTGACCTGGTGAAGACCTGGTGTAGGTTGCGGGAATCCGATGAATGCGGGACGCGCAGGATCGTTCATTGTGGCGACACTTGGGGGAGGCCTATGTCCAACAGTAGACGCCTATCGGTTGATATATAAACTTGGTATACGGGTAGTCCGTGTAGGTACTGGAATAGCACATAGGACACTTTCATCCAGAGAGTAGGTTCCTTCGGAATATTGTTCTACTTTCACGCAGCCATAGACTACAGGCCACAAGAACACAGAATCAGATCGGTCGTCTGTCATTGAGTTGCATAACGGCACCCAGTTGCAAATTATGTTATGCAACCAATTGCAATACTCTGCAGTTTGCACCTACCGTGAGCTTTAAGAAACTATCTGTTATAATATTTAGGTACGACATTTCAGAGCAAAACTATTTACTTCTAAAAGAAATTTGCCTGCTACGGTCTTCCTGTCCGATTATAATTTAGGTGTCAAAGTAGTGGGTAAGTAGTTGGAGTTCCTGGATCAGAAAAGATCCAGAATCACTATTACCCAGTTGATGTGAACTAGACAATCAGTCAATCGATGAATATTTTGTGAACTAGACCACTCTGCGCACAATTTCAACCTTCATTCATTAGTTCATTACATTCGAATAGTGTACTATTCCTTCGACTGACTTCTATGTTTTATCTATTCAGTTTCTAAGGCAGTTATATTTATCATTTATTATAATTAGCGATCAAATCCCCTCGAGTCCCGATTGTACATACACCTGTACAACTTGGAGACCTTGAAAAACGCTTAAGGTGGTGCATCATGACTCACATTTTCACCATTTTCATACAACCGCTCATAACTGATTATGACGTTATTACACATTTTTCATTAGATATTTTGGAAACACAGTATCTTGTGGATATTATCTAGGTTTCTAAAGAAACCAATTTCTAAATCTGTGTAAAACTAATCCAGTAAAAACCTCTGAAAATGTCCTATTTTGTATGAACTTTGACACTTCATAATTTGCCTAAAAATTAAAAAAGTCAAAAAAGTAATCCTCTAGAGACCTTGCAAATTTTATTAAGATTCTAAATGATGACCACTTTTTCCAAAAACTTTTAAGGGTTTAAAAAAAACAGCTATTTCCTGGAGCAAGTTTTGTGAAATTTTCGAGTAAATCTCGGAATTACCGAATACTAACAGAGTTTCCAAGCGTTATCTCTCTTTTTTTGCGTTGCCTTTTCGTCAAACATCGCGTTGGATTGCATTAAATGAAGTAACAAGCTTTTAAACCATTTTCGATGTTTACGATAAGCGAGTGGAGAAGGACCCTCTTAATTTTCGTTTTGTACGAAATTTATTTGCTCGAAAATTGTGGTTTCTACAAGGTGTAAGGGACAGCCCTCCGCAAACTATAAGGGCTTGCTCAGTAGACGAAACTGAACAACCTTCCACAAATGTTTATTTCGGGAAACGAAAAAAAAAAATCGGCGTCTCCATACAAACTGTCCAATCAAGTTTATAATTTTGTAAGGAGAGGCTGATTTTTTTGTACACCTTGTATATTATCTATATATTTTTTATATTATTGGTTTTTCCTAGAAAAAAACAATTATAAATGTTTTTTTTTTGTTATTTACGTAAACACGTAAATTTTCCAGATCATTAACCCCTATCTCTCTAGGGGTTAAATCTACAAAATGGAAATTGAAATATACATCCGTTCTAACATACAATATTCCTACTACATGTACATAGTAACCGTATCTGCTCATACAGGTAGAAGATCAATGCACATGCTGGCAATACTCTTTTTGTGGCCACCGCATTAGGTCATGGGAGCGACCGCGTGACACCGACTGAGAGTAGGGTGACGACGCCAGGCGAGAATGTAGGATAATGTCTTGACGTTTGTAAGAAATATAATTTACTTGTGTTTATGGGCTTCTGCATGTGTTTAATATGAGTTTTACTTGCTGTTTTTTTATGTATGTTTGTTTTATACTAAGAGTCACCCAAATCCTGAATTGACTATTTTAAGTCAATACTGTGTCAAATTTGGCTTGAAGGCAAAAGTAGAGATGTTGTACACTGGATCCTACCCTCGAATGTGATCTCTCTCTGTCACTCAAAGGTTTGCTGGGAGAAAACTCATTGTTGAGGTAAGCTCGCCTTTGTACATGAATTATCCACATATGAATGTATTATGATTAAGTTTATGTATGTACAGTAAAGAATTAAGAATAGAGACTGACGAGTTCTCAAATGCAAACTCTTAATTTAGATGACGATGGAGCATCAAAGATCTTATCAGTGACATTGCACGCAGATTAAAAATGGTAAAATTAAATATCTTGTATTAAGTTCAGTAAATACTCATTTACATAATACATAACTTAAATTGTTTCACGTTTTTAAGATACTAAAGTGTGCAACAACTAAATGCCATTTGAAACTGTAAAACATTTTCACAATGTCACATCTTTATTTTGTATTTTAGGAAACCGATTTTGCTTACAAATTACAAAATTTTTACACATTGTATATTTTATCCACATGCATATTCGCATATAAAACAAAAGCTGATGCAATGATGCATTTATTAAAATGGTTAAATATCAAGGTTTATTTATTTGGCAAAAGTGTCCTAAAATAAACTTAATCATGGTCGTTAAGGCATGTTAAGTTTTGATGCTCACGCGCACGTTACGACGCCTACGATCATCTATTGTTCTAGGACCTAGAGTTGTACCTTGACTTTCACGATAGTAGTCGATACGATAAAATTAACAAAGAAAATGGTTTTCTTTTAATGATGGCATTTTATTCCTGTATATTTTTGTTTTTCTGTTTTGCATTTAAACATGTTGTGTCAAAAAAGCTTTGAGCATAGTTCAATACTTGTGCTTGAAGACTAAGGAAACTGTTTTAATTATAGAAAGCAAATTAGAATATTTAAAACCGTTATTAGGATGATAACTAAGATAAAAAGTAATTTCCTTGTATTAACAAGGAATATACTCTTTAAAAAGCTTGAAGTAAAACTCTTTTTAAAGATTTTTGTATCTATAGATATTATCAAACACGTATATTTTTTTATTATTTTTAAGTATATAATAAATATCAATCTGTTAAGTATGACGTTCAGTATATATGCATACAATAATTACTATTTGGCAATCTATTGACACAAATACATAAATTTGTGACTCCAAGAATAAGCAATGACCAGATATTATTATCGGACTGGACACAAAAAAATATTATCGAAAGTGTGTATTGTCTAGAAATGTTACAAGGATCTTTTTATTCGACATTGATCAAACGTTTCTGTCATTGTTATGTTGGAAAATAGTTACGCGAAAAAAATTAACAGAATCTGATAAAGTTAACAATAGTTACGATTTCTTGCTTGGTCTTAAAATAATGTAACTTCGAATTTTATATAGTTTTAAGTAAAAATTAAGATTTTCTGTACACTATTTTTTTTAAAGATTAGCAAATAAATGAATATACCGGTAAAATTTCTTTCAACGGTATATTGCTACCATCTTTCCCAAACTGTGCAAAAAAGAAACAATTTTTAACAGAAAGTCATGTTTTATCGACTTTATCGATATCACAGTCCCCTCCCTATTTGTAATTCACAAAGAACTACAAGATGCTCAAAAGTGTTCCACCGTTACGTTTGTTTGTACACCACACCGCTCAAGTTAATGGTTTATGTAAATTAAACGCGAAATAATTGCTATACTCACCTTTTCACGCGGGTGTACTTTAGCTGAAGAGGCAGACGTTTTAAAAATAAAGGCGCTAATGAATTGTTGTTATTTACCTGTAACAAAAAAATAGGTTTTGTTAAAACAGAGTAAGTCACTATTGTACTAAATAATGTTATAGTATTATCGCACAAGGCGGGCCGATGACCGACGACCTGGTCAGGGTCTATGGAAGCTCGTACCCCGGTATAAAGGCTAGAAAGAACGGGATGTGGTTTTTAGTCAGTAAGAGTCTGACACTATCTCCCACTCCACCCAAGAGCGGGTTTTGTCATAAGATGATTTTCCCGATCGAAAAAAAAAAGGGTCTCTGGAAACTGATGGATGCGAGACATACAGGACCGGCCGTTGTGCCTACGCTTGGGGGAGGCCTATGTCTAACATTGGACGTCTTTCAGCTGCAATAATGGTGATAATATATCTTTATTTACATGTTATATTACTTTATTGAGTACTATTTTGTGTGTACTTATTATCTTATACTATATATATAAAAAATAGAGATGAAAAATAGAGATGTAGAAACCGTGTGTGTTACACACGGTTTCTACATCTCTATTTTTTCCAACTCTCCTTTCGCAGGTATATGTGGAAAGAGAATTCCTTAAAAATAGGCACCTTTGTACATATAGACATATACAACATTATTTTTAGTTTATGCGAAACCTGAATATAGTTTGAACGCATACAGTAACTGAATGGATTCCATTAGTTTTTACACCATGTTATATTTTTTCCCATAAAAAATTTAAAAAGGTCACAAGTTGGATACCACCGACACTAAGTACAATACATGTCACAGCAGGTCATAGTGGGCATTAGACACTAGCGCACAGCTGGATGCAGGAGTAAGAGAACCCCTTAGTCACCCGGGTAGCCCGGTGATCATGTATTTGTGCGGATAACCAAATAACATAACAAGCTTATAGCTTCGTGATTTTACTTCGTACAGTTATGAAATTTTGTACACAGATTCTTTACATAAAAATACAAGTCATCTGTTTCGGGTTTCGCATATACTAAAACATCCTTT
Organism: Mythimna lalbum; assembly: GCA_949319445.1. Classification (NCBI taxonomy): domain Eukaryota; kingdom Metazoa; phylum Arthropoda; class Insecta; order Lepidoptera; family Noctuidae; genus Mythimna; species Mythimna lalbum. The sequence goes on along the minus strand of OX439371.1, from coordinate 9,899,812 downwards.
ACCAAACCACATAGACAGAGATATTAGTCAATCATTGAGAAATATTATCTAACATATATCGACGTAAATATATTCACCAATTCGATTTGCACACGGCATTTGATACGGCAATCTCCGACCATTATGAAACAATAAAAACCAGTGAAGAAAGACCTTTTTTAAACCCTATACAATCATTATGGTCTGATGATTTGAAATATAAGATCATTATCTATCTCTCTGACCATATTTTCTGAAAGGTACACTTTTAAAATGGATGTATTTCAAATGACTTGTACATTGCTGTGTTCCAAATGACTTGACTGTTAAAAGAATTGACAGTCACTGTGGCCGTTTTGACATTTGGCCTACATCTGTTTGGATGTAGTTGATGACCAACAGCCAACATTGGTAATACATTTTTCAGTCGTTTTACAAATAATGTTGGATTGTTGGTGACCAATATTGGACCTGCTTTCAGTAATATTTTGTAATATACTTTTGTTCGTTTTACGACAATTTATTGTGAAGCAGGAAATTTGTAATTTGACATCAGGAAATTGACATTAACTGTGTGATATAATATTGCTCAAAAGACATTTTTGTGGTTTGGATTTTTGACATAACAAAACTATTGATGTCATTATTGTTTGTCTTCTATTGTCCACGTAGAATAAAAAAAATCGTGCTTTTTAGTTGATATTTGACATGTCAAGCTAGAAGGAACGGCGCGGGGTTTTTAGTCAGTAAGACTCTGACACTGTCTCCCGCTCCACCCAAGAGCGGGTTTCGTCAATGATGATTTTCCCCGTCGACAGAAAAAAAAAAAAGAAAAAGCATAGCGAAACTGACCAATTATTTCTACCTCTAAAATTATACCAATGGATAAAAGAATTTCTGTCAAAATAATGTGTACTTTAAAGAAACTACGATTTTTATCTGATAATTCATCAACATAGATGTCATCTACAAAATGAGCAAAAGCTACAATAATCGCCGAGTTTAACAAGGTGTATTTTAGGTAGATTAACAAAAAAAAACACTTATTATAAGGGCCAAAGTTTATGTGTATACTAGCTGCTCCCAGCGGCTTCGCCCGCATGATAGCAGAAAATTATCCCAAGGGAACATACTTCCGGGATAAAAGTATCCTATGTTCTATTCCAGGACAGGGCTATCCGTGTACCAAGTTTCATGAAAATCGGTTTTTGCCATTTAGGCGTGAAGACGTAACAAACAAACAAACTCACTTTCGCTTTCATAATATTAGTAAGGATTTGTTGCTTCTTGACACTAAAACGGCTAAAAGGATTTGGATAAAATTTGGCACAAGGGTAGACAATATCCTGGAATTTACTATAGGATACTTTTTATTGCAGGAGTGTGATTTCTTAAGATAATTTTCTACTTACAAGCAAGCAAAGCCACTCGCAGACGCTAAAGTATTTGATTAAAACTACTTACTTCTAAAACGACTGTAACTACGTATACCCTTGAAGTCTACCTTTAGTACTTAAAACAAAAAAACATCTAGACTAGAAACCCAGATATTCAGTACGGCCTAGGAATTACAATTAGTAGGACGTCCAGTTCCCGGTATAGGCCTCGAGCTAGCCATATAGAGAGCTGGATAGCACTAGATCTAGGATATACTGTTGCGTCCGGCAGACCGAGGTGACAACAAAATCTGTCTACAATCAACGATGCGATTCAGGACTTTACTGGAACATTTACAGAAGAGCTTTTGAAAACGAATGAGAAATAGTACATTATGATATAAGTGAGTAATATTAGTGATTACCGTCGAGGCGAAATTTAGACCCGAGCTATGGCGAGGGTCGCGCGATTTAAGTTTCGGTAAAATTGTTACTATTTGGGTGTATAATACAATTTATTCTAATCTTATTTCAAAGTTTGCCTGCTGCGGTCTTCCCGTCCGATTATAATTTGAGTGTCTTCAAGGCTAGAGTGAATAAGCTTTAAACTAGTGTGCCTCACCATCAGAGATTGCATCACTGCTTAACATCAGGTGAGATCGCAGTAGCACTAGTTTATATCAATTAAAACAACCTTGACTCCACAAGAACTGCTCAAAATAAATCATCATAACACCGTTTCCGACCCACTAAACTTTAACCCAAATCATATCTTAAATCTACTGATCAAAATCACACCTCTCTCGATCGATTAAGAGAAAAAGTAGTAAAAACATTTAAAAAATTCAATAGAAAATCGTAGGAAACGGATATGATGTGATGGAACTTTCTAAATCCTTTTTAGTGTCTTGCGAAACTAGTTTCTGAGACGGCGTGGTGAAGACACACACATAACTAATGTTAGTAGGAGATACGAACTTTCTATTGTTTATTGAGCGTTGTATATAGTCGGAAATGGTCGTGGTCGCCATTCCAGCGACCAATTTTGATGGCGTACCATTTCGCGTCGTTACTATGCAAAGGATGACGCACATAAAAATCTATATGGATGGCTGTGTTTGTGGAAATGTTAAATTGTTGGTGTTTGCAGTGGCTTTGTAAATGAGGTTTGATGTTACCCAAAGGGTGATGGAGAAGGATGTGCTTGGAGTTTCCTTGCTTGATTGAATCGGGAATGATGATATTTTCATGAGCCACCGACATATCCCAAAAATCGTCAAATTTAAGTTTTTTGATGGAGTATTTTCATTTTCTATCTTAATATTGACAACGAAAAATAAGGGAAAAGCGAGACAGCCCCAAAACAAATTAAGACAAATAAACGTATTTCTATTCAATTCTTTAAATATTATTAATTACTCACTGGGGCTGCATCTGTTACAGCAATATTTGACACACTAAACATTTTCCATTATGATGTCTGGAGAAAATATAAAAAGTCTGTCTCTCATTTATCGTTATAGTTTTCCTGCTAATAAAATCTCATCTTTATAAATTGTGAGAACCAGTTGGAGACCTCTCATATAATTAATAGGTAAGAACTATATTTTATCAAGATTATATATATTTTTTTTTAATTGACCTTTATAGGATCTAGTCTCAATTCTACAAATATAAAAAGATCCTGTTCTAGCTGCGCCTGATTTAAACGACCTTCCGTGAACAATATGGAATATCTTGAAGACGTTATTTTATTTTCTTATCCATTGAGAAAAACATAGTCGTTTCGTTAATCACCACTATATTTAACATTGACTAAAAGTCCGGTTTTTAATATAAAATATCATGGGTCAGAGGCCAAGCAGATTTGTTTAACAAATTAAGAAGAAATCCTCAAGGTTAAGAGTGAAATTGGCGACCCTGATCACACAGGATGCTTGTAGAATAGTTTTTAATATTTCTACTCTAAGGGACGCCTGGGTAGCTCGTGAAAGGGTTTCTATGAAATCTGATCCTTTGAACGGACCAAGATTAGAAAACTTGGTGCTATGGTAACATTTTGTTCAGCTATAAAATCCTATTGCACGATGTAACACACATAGATATTGGAATGTGAGACCAGGATTTGCATCCTCCTTTACTTACTTTTTTTGCATTTTGTAGGTTAGTGTCAGTTTCTACATAGGTCACGCTGAAAGATTAGCCGTTAAAAAAACAACTCTTACTCAACAATTACTCAATTATGCGTAATTAATTTTTTTTTAAGCCTGTGAGCGGGACACTTAGAGACACAATAGAAAGACTATGGGTGCGCGAACGCCGGCGTTCGCAAGGGGTTAAACGAATTAAAAACTGTCCGTCGTTCGGCAAGCCTTGAACAAACACTACTAGAGCCAAAAGAATTTTTTTCTGAGAGTCACTTTCAGATCCTTGATTCAAAAACTAGCTGACCCTTTAAATCAAGACGTCATTTCCTTAACAAAAAACATGTTCGATACTTAACTTACCATATTCGCTTTAATCATCCTCTCATACAAACATACTGCTGAAGATAACAACTCATGACCTTTCAAAAGGACATCTTCAATAAGATCCTTTTTAAAGAAATGTTGGCCCAGTAAAAATAGCCCAGACTTGCACTGCTGTCAAAATATTAGCGACTCTGAAGTTGACGTTCCGAAGTATTGCTCATTTTTACTCGAAAAAAAAAAGTGCAACACGCATTCGCCTTATGATTCTTAAAAAGATGTACTGCGCAGCCAATTGTTCGAAGCTCAGATCGGTTAAGATATTTCTTATAATTAACATTACTTTTTACATCGACTTATATTCTAGTGACAGACCAAAAACAGAAACTATTTGTCAAAATACTGAAAATTTTAAACAAAAGCTCGCTGCAGCGCTACATTGGCATTATGTCGTCTAACAGAACTATCAAAACATACAGCGCTAAGATAGCTTTTAGAGGATACATTTCTCATGACAAATTGTCTTAAGCGTCATGAATTTTGTGGCACTTACGCGTATGATCAAGATGTACCGACTACATTACACCTGAGTCGATTGAACTGAGTTTTCGACACGCGTAATCTAATGCGTAGTACATACATATCGATGACTTTTTATAATTTATTGTCACCATTTCTTTCAGTGTAGCCTTATCAAATGATTCTAACAATCCTTTGCGATGATTGCCCTTCAAATGCTTTCGATAGGTACAAGACCACGTTACTATTACAAAAGCAAGAATTACAAAACCAAAGACACACATACTAGAACAACATAATATGTTGCCAATTAGGGTACCTTAAACAATTCACAGCATCGCACCGGTGAAATCAGACACCTGAATGGGTTCCGCATACGGTCACTGACCTGCGGCCTGAGAAAGCGACAGTTCGTAAAAAAGCGGTCAAGAACGGGTCGACTGTTAAGGGAACTTCATTTATTTTGATTACATTGTCAGATGGGGTATCTTATGTAGCGGGATAGTTCAAAAGAGTTACCGTGGCCTTAAAACTCAAAGGGTAACTGAAGGAACATAGGAATAAGTTTTTTTTATTGAGGTAACGAATCATCGAGTAGTTTCTCCTGCTCTAGGATGTAGCGAAAGGGGGTGTCAGGCTTTTACTGATTAAAACCCACCTGTGTCCTTCGTAAGCTTGGACCTTGTTGTGTTCCCTAGGTTTTGCTGTCATCTCTTTGAGGCGGGTGTGGTACAGTGCACGCCGTTGACAAAAACAATGTATTTTAGTTAGTAGGTGCACAACTGACACATCTCTTTCCATTCTCTCTTCTCTCCTCTCCTCTCTCTCTCTCTCTCTTTCCAAAGCGAAAGGAGTTATGATGATTGCAAACCACAAAAAAATATAGGTAAGTACGTATGTACCCTTTTTTGTTTCTTCCGAGATACCTCCATGCCTCGGAAAGCATGTTAGGCCGTTGGTCATAGCTGTCATTTGTATGTCCTTCACGCACTGGACCATCGAGGTGAATGACAGTCCATTCAATCTCAAAAAGAGGAGGCCTGAATCCCAGCAATGGGAACATTATACAACCATTATGTCGCCTTGGAAAATACGTTAGGCCGTTGGTATCTACTTGCTGTCATTTTTTTTTATGCTGGCCCGCGGATTGGTGGATTACAATCAATTCGTCTTCATAAAGAAGAGGCCTGAAGTTCCAGCAGTGGAAAAATTATGAAGCCGATTATGTCATGTATTTATCAGGTCGCTGGGCGTTTGCGATATTAGATTTAATTTGTACTTTACAAAACGTTTATTATAGCACCCAATCTAGGACACTAAATCTCAATAGCAATTGAATTTAAAACCAATATTTATACAACAATCTGCAGGTAGTTAAAATAATCAATTCTTCAAGCACTTTGATATAATAAATACAGTTCTTAAACAAGACTGAATGAGATCAATTGGATTCAAAATAAAGCTAACCATTATTCCTAAATCATTGAACATAAATTCAATATGACCTAAGTTTAGAGCCTTGTAGCAATGTCATAACAACCACGTTTTTTTGTTTTGTATGTAAGCTTCACGCAGGCGTAACACCAAGCGTATAATGACGAATACGCGTCTATGAAGCTACGCGTCCATGGACGGACGCCATAGTTTTGTATATAAGCTTCACACAGGCGTACACCGAGTGAAAAATGACTAATACGCGTCTATTAAACTACAGATCCGTGGACAAACGCCATAGTTTTTGTATGTAAACTTCACGCAAGCGTACACCAAGCGTATAATGACGAATACGCGTCTATGAAGCTACGCGTCTGTGGACAGACGCCATAGTTTTGTATGTAAACTTCACGCAGGCGTACAACAAGCGTATAGTGACGAATACGCGTCTATGAAGCTACGCGTCCGTGGACAGACGCCATAGTTTTGTATGTAAACTTCACGCAGGCGTACACCGAGCTAAAAATTACGAATACGCGTCTATGAAGCTACACGTCCGTGGACAGACGCCATAGTTTTATATGTAAACTTCACGCAGGCGTACAACAAGCGTATAGTGACGAATACGCGTCTATGAAGCTACGCGTCCGTGGACAGACGCCATAGTTTTGTATGTAAACTTCACGCAGGCGTACACCGAGCTAAAAATTACGAATACGCGTCTATGAAGCTACGCGTCTGTGGACAGACGCCATAGTTTTGTATGTAAACTTCACGCAGGCGTACACCGAGCTAAAAATTACGAATACGCGTCTATGAAGCTACACGTCCGTGGACAGACGCCATAGTTTTGTATGTAAGCTTCACACAGGCGTACACCGAGTAAAAAATGACTGATACGCGTCTATGAAGTTACGCGTCCGTGAACAGAGGCCATAGTTTTGTATGTAAGCTTCATGCTGGCGTACGCCGAGCGAAAAATGACGAATACGCGTCTATGAAGCTTCGCATCCGTAGACAGTAAGCCTAAGTTTGTTTTTCCAACACATACTGCATACCACATTACTTATATCCTGCTTCGAAAAGATACATTACCTTTTTTATGAGTTATGAAGTCAGCAAATCGGAGATAAATAGATTTTTTTTGTATGTATCGTGATGCAAGCCAGACGAGTGGATTTTTCGTAATTAGAGTGTTAAAATCAAATTGACTTGAAACTAATTTAATTCGTTAAACAGTTTTTAAAATTAGATTCGCTAGTAGTATTCGTAATTAAATGTACCACGCTAATTAGTGTTATTTATTAATTGGATCTGGTTGAAAATGAAATGGTGAGTAAGTATATAAATTTTTAAATTGCTGGTTTAATAGTATTAAGTTCAATAACATATAAATAGAAAGGTCTTTTTGCAATATTGCAAACATAAATGCATACTTTCCTAAAATCGATACCAATAATAAATATGTATGCAATTTTTAATTTTTTTCTGTCTGTTTGTGCCGGCTAATCTCCGAAACGGCTGGACCGATTTCGACGAAACTCACTAATTATTTTAGAAAAATAATTGGGGTCCCCTACAAAAAACAAACTTTTTGAAATTCTAAATTTGGCAAACCCAATCAAAGGAAATTCGCCCTTATAACAACGGAAGCAACAAAAAAAGTAAGTCAGCTGTTTCATATGTTTCTAACCCATTGAAGCTACCCATGAAGCATGGTTGGCATGGTTCAAAAGTGTCACTGTATTTCCTAGCCAAAGAAAACTAAACCTTATGTAGAACCTATATGGTTTATTTCACCATGTGAAGTTATGTCACTTGTCCGGTTTTGTCAGTCACAGGAAATTGCACCTTATGTCGATGTCATATGGCGGATAATAGCGTGAGGTGTTATGGCACGTGGACAGAGTCCGGTTCCGACTACTTTCGATTCGTGAATCAAGGCCGCAGGGTAGAAATTTACATTATGTTGAATTGTCAAGTATTTTGTATATTTTGAGAGCGAGGAAAATGTTCTAGAAAGGATATTTAGTATCCTTTAATATAATAATAAGCTAGGTAGTCGCTAGTATCGCTACGGTCATGTTATGAGAAGACTAGACGATCACGTGATTAAAAGGTGCCTCTTCATCGCTACAAAAAAGAGGGGAAGAGGAAGGCCTCAAACAACCTGGCTGTCGATTGCCAGCCAGGCATGAAAGAATTGGGACATCACGAACAAGACCTTCGAGATAGGCATAAATGGCGTCGCATGATTGGGAAAGCCGCATAACGGGATAAAGGCGAGGCAGAAGAAGAAGTCGCTAAAAAACTTTTTACAAAAAATAAAAAAATCGACTTCAGTAAAAAAATACTTTAATTTTAAGGGTTGGGTTGGGTTGGTGTTTTTAGGGGTTGGGTTTTTAGGGTTAGGGTTAGGGTTAGGGTTTTTTAAGGGTTAAATAAACAAAACTATTATACAAATACCGACTTCGAAAAGGGTGTTTTTAATTTGAAGTCGGTTATTTTTTTTAACCCTTCAGATACCGTCAATTAGAGACACAATAGTAAGACAATAGATGCGCGGCCACCGGTGGTCGCTTGGGGATTCATGAATTAATCTAGTTTTATTCTCACGTGAAAGACTGATGTTTTGACATGTAATGGTAGCCCTCTGGTTTATAAAGAACTAATAAGGTCACTCTGTTAACCGTAAACTATTTATCTATGCACAGTCGTGATGTTTACCGACTCATTGACACAATTCTGACCCTTATTAACATATCTGCATAAATGCAAGTTTGTATGACACGACCAATGTCAGAGAAATGCTTGAAAGCATTTGATGACAACTTGACCTATACAGTCCATCGTAGGGGCCCTGCAGGGTCGAAGCCTACTGGGCCAAGGGTCTGCTTCTAAAAGGAATTCTCGGCCCCGGTATGAAAGGCAATGAAGGAACTGTTTTTTTGTGACTAAAAGTCTGATCCTATATATCTCCTGCTCCTTAGGTCGCTCTAAAGGTATCATTTGGATGATTTTTACCCACCGAAAACTTATACAGTCCCTATAGACAATGTGATACTGCATTTAGGTACTCGCTGATCCGCAAAAAAAATAAATAAAAAAAAACGCCACCCGCATCGCTACCTTTTTTTTTGAGGTGCGCTACGCGCCATCGATGATTTGATGAGCTCAAAAATCAGCCAATGACTTCTCCCACTCTTAGGCGGACCGAGAGTGTGTCACACTAAGATTTTTACTGACTAAAACTCACTTCTGTTCCATTTTCACCTTCGTTCTAGCGCCCCGGGGTTCTTTTTACCCCAGCGTCCCAATTTGCCCCGTTTAACGGTAGCGGGGGTATCAATCAGCCCCGAGCCGTTTGGCGACAAGCAACGAGTACTACCGATCGTAGCGGCTTACATAACGGGCTGACTAACGGACGGACGTCAATGTATACGTTTATGCTTATTCATAGAGCTTTGTAATCACTTTTAATGGCATTTACTGTATTTTATGATAAAACTAAGTAATTTTATTACTTGATTTTCATGGAAGACGACGGTTCTAAATGTCCTAGAATCTGTCTGTCAGTTAAATTAAACTCAATAAAGCCGTCATTTGACGGTGGTTCTAGACCACCCAAACAATGTATTAAAAACAAGCTTTTGATGAAAATCATTTTTTCACAGCAAGCTTTTATAGCTCAGTATACCTATATAATTAATACTCGTCAAAACGAATCATACGAGCCCAAACTCGATGGGGTTGTGTCGTTTAACTACCAAGTTCCTATAGCCACCTTCCAGTTCCATCATCAGATCAGCTCCTTGTCATAATAATTTTGCATTGTCATCTGATTTACACATGCATGCAAAATTTCAGCTCAATCGGGAGACGGGAAGTGGATCAAATTTAATTTACAAGATTTGATTACAGACAAACATCGGGACAGGTGAAACTAAATAAAAGCTTGTAAAAGAATGGAATTGTTTGTTATCCCAACAAATAAACAAAATGTACGATTGAGGGAGGCCTATGTCCAACAGTGTACGGCTGAAATGATGATGATGATTTCTTTTTTTAGCCTAGTAACACACCTAATCCGCTAATCCCTCAATAATTCTAAACACAACACACGAAAGTTCTATTACAAAAAAGCTTTCGTAATAATTTCAAATTCAACAGTAAGTGAATGTTACTGAAAAACAGAAACAAAACAGTGTATTAACACATCATTACCGACTTACATTACATTACATTACATATTTCCTCCATTAAAAAATCCATTACAAAACTACAGTTGGAAGTCACGTTATTGTTTCATGAAATCATTGGGTATTTTGCTAAATGTTAAACTTTCGTTTTCAGATTTGATCTATAACTGTTTCTTAGACATTTCTTAGGAAATCATCACTCAAGAAGTCTGAGTCTGAGTTTTGGCTTGAGCGCAGAGAGGGAGAAATCCCTCTCTGGACTCGAGCCAACAAGAGCGCTTTACGTGCGGGCTTTAAGTGTGGTACGGCAATGTCCACCATTTTTCAGTAATACCCTGGTTAACCCACCGGTGGTTGAACCGATACGGTTTACTCAGTTTGAACTTCAAATAACTGCTGCTGCCCTGAGTGGAGAGAGAGGGAGTATCAGACTCTAACTGGCTTTGTTTCTCCAGATGCTCTTTGCGTTCTAGGGCGCAGTGAAATTTTTTAACAATCCTGCATTATATCTTTAATTATCTTATTGGTATAAGTGGATGTAAGCTCATCAATCATTAAGTATTTAAAATCTTGTAAATATTTGTTTGGGTGTTAAATCATTATAATTATAATTTCTCCAGGTCTAGGCGGACCAAGGATATGACCTACAGATAGTTGTTCAGGGTCTAAGTAAATTTTGTATGTGAGTTTACATGTCTGTAAACTCATAAACTATCATGGGTGAGTTTATAAACATACAAACTCACCCATGATACAGGTGTTCTAAAGTACGGCAACGGTTGAAAAAAAAGTAGCTGTTATGGTATATTATTTCCCTGAACAGTTCACCTACTTTTATTTTCAGATTCAATTGCATTTTAAAGCAGATAATATCTTGAGATCATGGGGCGTAACGTTGCATGATCCAGGGTATGATGGTGGAACTTTCTTCTTGAGACAGTTCAGCTGTGAAGGCATCGTAATCATAATTATGATTAATGTATTGTTTTGTTCTTTCCAGTAATGCTAGAACTACATCACTGTCCCCGCGGCGCACACGGACCAAAAAAAAAGCCGGTTTAAGCTTCTTTTCGAGGCGGCCAAAAAAACGCTTGAAGCCTCTTCAAGCTTCTCCGGCTACAAGCTGTCGCGCGCTTCAGCTGTTTTTTGCAGTGGCTTCTAGCGTTTTTTTCTGGCCGCTTGTAGCTTTTTTTGTGGCGGTGTTTTTTTAAAGCCAGTGTGCGGGGACACTTTGACAGACGCACACGTGTAACACGCCTGATTTGTACATAGAACAACGTGGCGTGGCGTCTAGTGATGTGTATCAAGTGTAGCTCTACAAGTCTAGTTTCCATATAAAATGTATGGAGACGGACGCGCCCAGATCGGCGTGTGTGGCACACGTGTGCGCAGTTTAGTTCTACCTTGATTCTAACATATGTCTGGCTGTTTGTGTGCTTCATGCAACCAACCTAAATGTCCTTACTTTGGTATTGTTCGTCAAGTCTTTTGGCTCCTGAATACTGACAAATACTTGACTAGAGAACACTGGTGACCGGCCCCGATTTATGAGTTGTAGGTCGCGGGTTCAAACCCAGCCAGGCGCATTACTTTATGTAACTTATGTCCTCATCACTGCTCTCAAACCAGTCAAGGAAAACATCTTAAGAAAACCAAAACATCTAAAAAAAATGTTCAAGAACCAAAAATTCGAACACATGTGACATTCATCAACCCTAACTGGGCCCACGTGGTGGATTAGGGCCTATTCCCTCTTCTAGAAAGAAGGCCTGAGTCCCAAGAATGCAGGGAACATTTTAAGGCCGAATTTAGCATAGTCATTATGCTAAATTCCCACTACTGGAACTGATACCTTCTCTCTAGGAGAGGGAATGGGCCCCAGGGGCCACAATGAGTAATCCACCACGCGTGCCCAGTGCGGGTTGCTAGATGTCCCATATTTTCACATAAACACGCATACATCATGTGACAGAGGTATTGAAGCATCATGATGGTTGCCAAACGGAACTGAACACGCACCACTTGGTAGAAAGCAGCTCATTGACCTCGTTGGACTAACTTCATTAACTACTGATGTCTACTGAACCGTAGGACGGTCGATGGAGAATATTTTTATTGTAACTTTTAAATATAACAGTTTGAGACAGAAAGAAGGGAAATTAAAAGGTGGAAGAGTGCTAAAATTTACTTTTTTTATTATCTAACTAGCGACCCGCCCCGGCTTCGCTCGGGTAACAGTATTTCTCCACTATTTAATGGATGTTATTATACATAGAAACCTTCCTCTTGAATCACTCTATCTATTAAAAAAAAACCGCATCAAAATCTGTTGCGTAGTTTTAAAGATTTAAGCGTACATAGGGATATAAGGACAGAAAAAGCGACTTTGTTTTATACTATGTAGTGATATAATAATCTTGTGTCCGCAGGAGAACCAAAGTTACTGACATAGCTCGAAGAATCGCCAAACTTAAGTGGCAATGGGCACGGCACATTGCACGCAGAACAGATGGTCGATGGGGACGAAAAGTTCTGGAGTGGCGAACACGTACCGGAAGACGCAACGTTGGAAGGCCTCCAACAAGGTGGACCAATGACCTGGTCAGGGTCGCGGGAATCCGATGGATGCGTGACGCACAGCACCGGTCGTTGTGACGACGCTTGGGGGAGGCCTATGTCCAACAGTGGACGTCTTTCGGCTGATATGATGATGACGTGTCACGGTGTTTGTTATCGAACTCCTTTGAAATAGCTTGACCGAATTTTATGAAATTTGTGTATGAGGTAGGTACCTAACCTTCCCTACGAGTGTGTAAAAAGTAAATTTTCCTACCCAGAAACGATTAGTAACATAACCGAAGTTTCTGCAGAGATATAACCTCATGATGAAAATAGATGCATTATGAAACTATGCAAATTATCATGCAACCAACCGACGCATACTAATATGATTTATTGAAACACAATAACTATGACCGAATAATATTTGTGGACATGCGTCTTTTCATGGAAATATACGTAATTTATGAGTAGGTGGTGGAGAGGGAGAGGGAGGCCAAAGAAAAGATGAAGATGGATCATCATCATCTTCCTGCCCTTATCCCGTTTTTTTTATTTTGGGGTCGGCGCAACACGTTTTTTTTTCTTCCTTTCTGTCCTGTCACTCGTCACGCTATCACTAACTCCCTTTTCTTTCATATCACTTCTCACACAATCCATCCATCTTTTCTTTCGCCTCCCTCTCCCTCGCCATCCATTCACATGTAAACTCATAACACTTTTAGCAACATGCGTTTCATCCCTCCTCTTTACATGACCATACCACGACAAACGGTTTCCTTTCAACTTTTCAGTCACTGGCGCTACTTTCAAAGTTCCCCTAATATACGCCTTTCTCACTTTTTCCATTCTTGTCACACCACACATCCATCTTAACATTATCATCTCAGCTACATGCAATCTTTTTTCATCCGTCTTTTTCAAAGCCTAATTAACTCTTTGTCTAAACACATTTTGTCTAAATCCAAACCAAACTACAAAATACATAAAACAAAATCAGGATCTAAATCTGCCCCCATTTCAACAAGCACACCAATCAAATCAAATTAATGCAACCAGATTCTTGTTTAACACAATCAATTGATTTTGTATGCAGTAATAATATAAATAATAATCCACCTGTCCCATTGGGTTACCTTGAAAGTCTTTGAGAACTTAAATTCGGCCTTCACAAAGGCGTTGGCTACTTGTAAGCAGTTAAAACCCATTTACCAGTCAATTAGAGCCAAATGGTCGTACAAGGATCTAATTCTCAAGTAAAGCACATTTATCTGTGTTAGATGTCGGTTAAGTTGTTCAAATCGTGGTTAAAATAACTAAACTATCTTTTTTTTGACGTGAGAAATCATCAAATATTAACTGGCCTGTTGGTGTAGTAGTTAGTGACCCTAACAGCCAACTTTTCAGTCACTAGCGCCACTATCAAACTTCCTCTAATATACACATTTCTCACTTTTTTTCATTCTCGTCACACCACACATCCACGTCACATTCTCGTCTCCGCTACGCGCAATCTTTTTTCATTATTCTTTTTCACAGCCCAACATTTTGATCCATACATTTACATCATTTTACATAATTTTACCCTTCAACTTGAGGGATATTCGTGGGACACAAGTTCCCTTGACCTGTTGCCATTTCATCCATCCTGCGTTGATCCGATGCGCTGCATCTCGGTCTACCTGACCATCCCCTTGGACGAGAGACCCGAGGTACTGAAAGTCGGAACAGATCGGTAAGGGCGTTCTGGTGAGAGCTTTTGGTGAGAAATTGCAGAACAAGTACTCCGTTTTGGTTCTACTCAAATTCAGATTAACACTCTCCAGTTTGTACCACCACGCCTCCAATCTATTCTGGACCTCTAGGCCACTCTTGGCGACCAGTATAATGTCATTGGCCATCAGCATAGACCAGAGAGCCTGAATGTGTGACGTCAGAGCGTCCATTATCATCAGGAAGAGGAAAGGGCTGAAAGCCTAACCTTAATGTAAGAAGACAGCCACATTGAAGTTTCCAGTGGTATGTCTGTGGTCTGACTAGGTATTCATAAAAAAAAAATGATCTGTTTTAAAAACCTAAAAATTTTCACAAAAACAAGTGAATCCAAAACAATTATCTAACAAAAAAATGTAAACAAGTAAACAAAACAAGGTCATAACACACATAATTCGAATCGCAGTCAAATTCGCAGCAAGAACTGGGTTAAAATAACAGTAACTACAGGTAGTTACCGGTCTTAACTGCGACATTAAGTTGCCATTAACTTGGGTTCAAGCGGTTTCACTGTAAGGCTCTTTTCACACGATCCGGCGAGGTTACTGACGATTTGAAGAGACTAAACGTCGACATCTATCCAGCTTTTTCCCAACTTTGTAGGGTACGGGCTCCTTTTCAATCAGATGCCATTAAATACTAATAACCAAGTGCTAGTCTATTTACACTAATCTATAATCTACACTAATATTATAAAGACGTAAAGTTCATTTTTTTGTTTTTTTGTTTGTTGGATGTAATCTCTGAAAGTACTGGTCCGATTGCTAAAATTTTTTCACCTCTAGAAAGCTGCTTTATTCCTGAGTGACATGAGGCTATATTTTATGCATATGGACGAAGCCGCTGGCAAAAGCTAGTGTACAATAAAGCATAAGTATATAACCTATAATATCTATTTAATGTCAGCTTTCGTACTTACGTCAGTACAGCCAGTACTTATGTCAGTTTTCGTGCTTTGCTTTTGGACTTTCGTTTTTATCCTTACTAATATTATAAAAGCGAAAGTGGGTTTGTTTGTTTGTTACGTCTTCACGCCTAAATGGCACAACCGATTTTGATGAATTTTGATACATAGATAGTTGGGAGCCTGGAGACGGACATAAGTAAATTTTTTCTGTAAAAATTGAATTGAGGGGGAGAAAGAAGGAAAAAAGAAGAGCGGAATTAAAGTATATTAATAAACGCGGGAAAACCGCGGGTAAAAGCTAGTCAGATATAAAAAGAAAGCTAAATATGCAGCGGTTGCCTGCATGTGTGAAGCAAGCCTTATAGTCTCTATCTCGTAATGCAGGAAGATAACCTGTGGTTCAGGAAGGCTAAACCCGTATTGAAAAGAAAACTCTTTACATAAATATGCTTCCGGTCAAGTGAGAGTGAAGTTATCGGTATATTTAGTATTACGGCTTTTACTGGTGTTTATAATATCCGTTTACAATCCAGAGAGATGCTAGTTAAATATTTTTTCTTTATTTCCTTTTTAACTATTCTTACTAGCATAACATAGCATAGTCGGCCTTATAAAGTTCCCACTGCTGGGACTCAGACCTCCTTTCTAGGAGAGGAAGTGGATGTCAAAATTTTTTTATGGTGGGGAAAATCATCCAATGACTTCCTCCTTTCCCTTCCTTCCGAGATAGACTAAAACCTACTCCTGTTCCTTCTTTGCCATTGCTCCCGGGTCCCGAGGATCTCTTTCTAGTAGGCTACGACCCTACTGGGCCCTACAGTTGCTGACAACTCCTTGAGGCACGCGTGTAATCCCACGCGCCGCCGACGACTTGGGCTTGGTTCGGACGATTATCGGACGGTTGGACGGCGGGCTGAATAGCCAATTTATCGAGGGAGGATAAATGCTATAAGATCGTCGAGACCAGAGCAAAAACTAAAGATGTGAGCAAAGCCACGAGTGACCACTAGTTAATTGATTATATAAGTACTAAATAATCTTACGTGTCAGATAAGGTGATGTCTCCTCGTTAGACCTTTTTCAATCAGCATAAATTAGCATGGCAGCTTAAGTTAGCATGTCATAAACAGCTTGAACGGCCCTGAAGTCTATCTGCTTAGTGTTTTAATCATTAATTTAATTAGTAACTTTTAAGAGTGCTTTTTTATTATCCACGTGTAAGTCAAAAAAGCATAATGTCACAATTTTAATAAAGCTTTTTTTATTGCGCGGAACCCTAAATCTTGATAGAATAAAATAGTCTTAGTTTATCCTTATAACATCAGTGAAAGTCCTGTCAAAATCAGTCCAGCCGTTTCAGAGACTACCAGAAACAAACAAACAGACAGACAGACACACCCACAAAAAGACCAAAAATTTTGTGGTATGTAACTAACTGATAACTACAACCTGGAGATCTTTAAGTCAAGAGTGAATAGGTTACTTCTAGGCAAGCGTGCTCCATCGTCGACCAAATGTCGTTTACCAGCAGGTGATACAGTGGACGAGCGCGAGCCTATCAATAATAATAAAAAAATGTATTTGTCTTTTAGGAAGATGAAATATTAAATACACATAGGAACAAACAAATCATCTCTCTATCTACCTCCGGAAAGAAAACCCAGCAATATTATGTACATAACTCTTACATACACTACATAGTGCGTACATAATTATGCACTTACCAAGCACCCTATAAGGTGAGCGGACGCAGTCGTGAAGCATCCACCATCACTGGCGATTTCTACCTATTTCCTGTACTCTCTTATGTACCGGCTGTACATAATATTATACATAGTTTACATACGTCACATAATTCTACTCTCTCAAGTTGGACAGCGTTGGTGCATATATGCGACAGTCTTTTTTGAAGGCATCGAAGGATTGGAACTATTTCCCTGGTGCAGTCCTCCCGTCAGATTATAATCGGACTGCCAGAGTCTGTGTTTCCTGATAGCTACAACTTAGGGGTCTTTAAGTCGAGAGTGAATAGGTTACTTCTAAGCAAGCGTGCTCCATCGTCGACCACATCATCGCTTACCATCAGATGAGATAGTGGTCTAACGCAAGCCTATCAATAATTAAAAAAATTAAAAATAATATAGTTGTTGAAGACAACTGAGTTAGGATGGGGTCTAATCGACCTCCAGATCAAGCGTCGTAAGTGGAAATGGATTGGTCCCACGCTTAGGAGGGATTCCGATCTTTTTTTTTTATCTGATATAAACTAGTACTTGACTGCAATCTCACCTAATGGTAAGCGGTGATCAATCGTAAAGATCATATACCTAAACAGACGTTGGACTAGAATCCCCAAGGAAAAAGAAAGCGTGGTCGTCCTCGGCAAACCTGGCGATGTACCGTGTTTTTAGAAGCGGCAGCCATCGGATTGACATGGAGCGAGGTGAAGCGTAAAGCTCACGACCGATCGCGATGGGTGACTACTGTCGACGCCCTCTGCCCCAGCTAGGGGACATAGGATCCTATGTAAGTCATGGTTAGAGTGAATAGGCTCTTAATAAACTAGTGCGATTCACCATCAACGATTGCATTACTGTTTACCATCAGGTGGGATCGCAGTCAAGGCTAGAGTGCCTTGATTGCAATCAAGCTGGAAGACAGCAGCAGACAAATTGTTTCAATCCTTCGAAAATGCTTTTTATTCCGGAGGTAGGGTTTTTTTTTCGGTGGGAAAATCATCTAATGACATCCCCCCCCCTCTTGAGCAGCGGAGCGGAACACAGTGTCAGACTTTTACTGACTAAAAAACCCACTCCAGTTCCTTCGTCTTTGCCTTTCGTACCGGGGGCTGAGCCAATCCTGGCCCCAGTAGGCTTCGAACCAGCTGGGCCCCTGCTGCGCAGGTAGGTTAAGAGGGACATTTTATTAATAGCGAGCGACGTCACTGGAAGCTGCTATTACAAAACCACTTCAATTTTAATCAGCTTCGCTCTCATAAAATTGAAACCAATACTCGTATCTTCACATTAAATCCATATAAGACAGTAAGAACCAATCTATTACTAAGAGTAGTATCGTCTTCATTGAAAGGGCTTGAAAGCTAGCGAATAGAAAGTGGTCCCAGTGGTTCTCTAAATCGTGGCAAAAGCTTGGAAAATTAGATTATATTATAAACATGCTATTCTAACGTGCTGTTGCACTTAACTGGTTTTTTGAAAGCATAAAATATCAGTACACCTATAATTCCCGGCCTTTGTAAACGACGCTGAGCTATGGGTACAAAATACAGGTTCCTCCTCTTCCTCGAGTCGTATTCCTCATTACGTGAAGTTCTCGCTGGACTAGTATCTCTCTAACTGTGATGATTCTTAAAGTCATTAAGTGCGACGTGCAATTGGATGTCCAGTGTGGAGCGGACCTGTACACCTAGCCGAATTGCTAATCTGCAATAGTTAAAGCTTAGAAAGAAAGCTTCAAATGTACGGGAATGCAGTCATCTCAACGCTCAGTCACGTGGTCAGAACAAAAGAATTGGCGGCAAGATCAACTCGAAGCGTTCGACGCAAGCGAAACGGTTGTAACTTGGCTAGGGGGCTGATCTGCCCATCTTGGGCTGCGGCCTCTTGGTCGCTCAGACTCCAGAATTCATTATTTGTACATATTATAATTCCTGCATTGCATAGCGTCAAAGAATGTTAGAATTGTAATAAAATAATGATCACATTCCGGTATCGTTTAGTCAATTATAATTATAGTAATAAAATTAATATCTATTTGAAATCTTTATTATAATATAAGCAGTTAAGTTCTGTAATTGTTAGGCAACACAGCAAAAATCTTAAGACTGTCCAGTAGCCGTCCGTACCGAGCCCAAGTCGTTGACGGCGCGTACTGTTCCACGCGCGCCTCAAGGAGATGTCAGCAAACCGAAGAGGCCAGAAGGATCGAAGCCTACGGGGCCAAGGATCTGTTTCTGATAGGAAGACTCGGTCCTGGTATGATAGGCAACAAAAGATCAGGAGTGGGTTTTTAGTCAGAAAAAATCTGACACTCACTTTCGCTCCGCCCAATAGCAAGGGATGTCAAATCTGAAGGTGAAAATCAATCCGGCACCAAATGGAGATGAAATAGACGGTAGTATATTATAAGCAGCTTTGTTCCTGAGAGACAGGCTATATCTTAAATGTACGTGGGCAAAACTACGGGCAAAAACTAGTAGCTTATATATCAGAAAACTATATAGGCTATTTATAGTAGAGTGAGGTATTGACAGATACTAATAATGTCACAATAATCAAAAAAGTAAGTAAGCAGGTTGAAGTAAAAGCGAATAATCGATTCAGAATCGAGTCATCGAAGTGGAGTGAGAAATGATGATTTCATAGACAAGTAATCGATTAGGAGCAGATTTGTCTTAACCTTGATCTATATTAATTTAGTAGATTACAAATGTTAATACTGTCTACAGTTATTTTATTTTTTGTGTTATTATTTCCTTGGGCATACTATGTTCTTGTTCACTTCTGCTCCATCTATACTCCATACTAACACTCATTGGGCACGCCCTACGCCCTATTACACATTTTGACTTACCGGAGGTCTTGGGTTCGATTCCCACCCGGGACAAATGTTTGTGTGATGAGCATGATCATTTGTTCTGTGTCTGGGTGTAATTTATCGATATATGTATGTATTTAGAAATATATAAGTATATTTATGAGTTGTCTAGTACTCATAACGCAAGCTCTGCTTAGCTTGAGACTAGACGGCGTTGTGTGATAGTTAAAAAAATAAAAATAAATATGTATAGCGGTAAGTCCCTTCTTTAAGGGACATCTTCACAATGCCGCAGGTCCTGGTAAGTTCGGAAGGTTCCAGCACCGGATTGCTGCGGAAGAAACGCCCGGGTGTCACAATTTTGTAAATCGCCTATAGGACACGATGGAGGTTTTTTTTTATGGTGGATAAAAATCACCCAAATGACATCCCCTGCCCTTGGGCGTAGCGGGAGATAGTGTCAGAGTCTTACTGACTAAAAAACCCACCCCGTACCTTCTTGCTTTCGTACCGGGCCGAGCTTCCCTTGCGGATAACCCCAGGCACGATGGAGGTGTTCCCCGCTTGAGCGGAGCACCGCCGTGTCTTCTTGGGAGCGATCGGCGTCAACGACCTCTCACGCCGGGCTTGTACCAGGGTACAGGCTACGGTGTGGAGCGAGGAGGAATGAACAGCGGTCGACACGCGTCATAGCCATACATTTTGTACTTAGCATTTGGTTATAAACCTAAAAGAAAAACTATTTTGTCTAAGCCCGCTGTACCGCTAATGTTTATGTTATCTCGTAAACTACATTGTATACAAAAACAAAAGAATACTATATATTATGACGAGTATTGTCCGCTGTGAGAATCTTTTCACACATTTTATTTACGACTTTTACCAAAAAACTGTTCAAACGCGAGTCAGACTCGCACGCAAAGGGTTCCGTATTAAAATTTTAAAATAGAGCAAAAAAAAATGTTAAACTTTATTTCAGTTTTGAATTTGTTATTTTAGTAGCAAAAGAAATACACAATTATAATTTGAGTTTCTTCAAGGCAAGAGTGAATAAGCTTATAAACTAGTGCGCCTCACCATCAGAGATTGCATCACTGCTTACCATCAGGTGGGGTCTTCTTCGTCTTTTCGCGTCGATGCTCTCAAACTATACTTTTTCTGATCAATATTAGGCAACCTGTAAAGCTCTATTGTTAGCCTCGTATAGATCCTGAAAACTGCAGGTGGTTATGCATCAGGTGGGATCGCAGTCTACCACTAGTTTATATCAATAAAAAAAAACATTCTGTAACAATTTCAACTCTCTCCCTCTTACGGTTTACGAGATACAGTCCGCTGACAGACGGATGGACTCACTGTCCATCCGTCTGTCAGTAGCCTTAGTTATTTACATGATGAAATTATTTTAGGATAATGTTAATGACTAAACGTGTACCTAGTGCATGCTAAAAATGTAAAACCTAAATATTTGTACGGCTGATATGCCGAATATAGTGAGACCCCACTAAATGTTAAGAACATTTTACATACCTATATTCATGCAAATAAATATATCATTCATTCATCGTTCATTTATTCATTCAATAAGGGAATGGGGTTCCGTTTGCTCTTTTCGGGCACGGAACCCTAAAAACCAAAATTTTGGTACATTTTTTAATTAGGGTCTACTGTCAACTGAAAGAAATATTATTTTGGTTCCCATCTTTAATGATTTTTGTAGAGCTTTCGCTGTTATGGGAAGTGTTTTTATTACACCATGTATTTGACATGGTTCTGATATCCCATGGTGTTTAAAATAAATTGCCTCACATTGGTACTATAATCATTTGTTTTTTTTTGTTTACTCCGACGGCTATACCGGAGGTCGTGGGTTCGATTCCCACCTAGGACAGATGTTTGCGTGATAAATATATGATCATTAGTTCGGTGTCTGGGTGTAATTTATCTATAATATGTATTGTATTTAGAAATATATAAGGTGACTGGTTATAATTAGTGACCGATAATTATCGAATTAATTAATTATTAATTAATTATTTAATTATCTAATTATGAGCACAAGCACTATACGATATAATTATATCGTATAGTGCTTGTGCTCATAATTACACACAACTTTCACAAAGAAACTTTTTTTAATACTTATTTTAATCCCACCCAAAACTTGATATTAGACTTAGACAATAACTACCAAAAGAAATGAGACAATATTTCAAAACCTATCAATTTTTCTGATAGCTTCATAAGTCTTACAAAAGAATCACAACTCATCCAACTCATCTACATACCATAAGACTTTGTAAACACCATAGACAATCGACACGCAATGAAGATCAAAACAGGCTTACTATTACATCTTAAAACCATCAGTGGAAAGAGATGGAGCTACACAGGTCGAATAGGAAGGTCGAAGGTCGAAGGTCCCTTTCTCACGCAGAAAACATAACAGTTTAAACGGTAGAGGGGAGTTACTGATGATTCGGACACAGTGTCTGACTCAACACATTTTATTTCCAATATTTTTCACTGATAATTCGAACACCACCATTATTGAAGCTATTTTGTACAGTCAGTTAAAGAAATTTATATCCCAGGTTGTCGCATTAAATCCAGCCAAAAAATAGTTTTACAGTGCTCAAAAGCCCAGCAGGGTCAAAGCCCAGGCATAAAAAGCAACGAAGGCACAGGACTGGGTTCTTAGTCGATAAATGTCTGACACGCCACCTAAGGGCATGATGTCATTAGATGATTTTACCATCGAAAAAAAAATAGCTTAAAATAATTTTGGTAACGATTTTTTCTCCATATGTGTGTCCGATTCACTAGTGAAAAAATATTGAAATAAAAATGTGTCAATTCGGACATTCTGTCCAAATCTTCAGTAAGTCGTAGAGGGGCTACTAATAAGAGCACCAAAGATAAAAGATAAAGAAAGATCTCGATAACTTTCTCTATAGAGACGGGAGAAAGTAACCATTTCGTCACTATGGCAGATCAACCGTCACTTGTCGTTATCAAAGCTATTGCACTTGTTTTAACGCTATTGTGTTTGGTATATTGGATAATGTTATGTGTCAAGTGTTCATATATGAATTAATATATAATAGCATTCCACAACTTTCACACAACGCCATCTAGTGCCACTGTCTAGAAAACTGATAAACATACTTATATATTTCTAAATACATACATATTATAGATAGCTTACACCCAGACATAAAATAAATCATCGCGCTGTGCTGGTGCTGCCGCGGCGGCTGCGGAGAACCTCAAGCGGCGGAAATATAACAGCCTCGTTGGCAGTTATATTTTTGAGCCGTTTGGGGTTGAAACTCTTGGGCCGTGGGGTCCGAGTGCTCATATCCTTTTTAACGATTTATCCAAACGCTTAGTTGACTCTTCGCGTGACCCAAGGGCTGGCTTCTACCTCGGTCAGAGATTAAGCATTGCCATACAACGTGGCAATGCCGCCAGCCTTTTGGGCACACTTCCAGTCGACAGCGATGCGGAGGAGTTTTTTGACGTCATATTTAGCTAGGCCTTTAACTAATGTATATATTATTTTTAATTATTTAAGTATATTTTATAATTTAATTAGTTCCAAGTATGTAATAAATAAATAAAAAATCATCGCGCCCATTACACAAACATTTCTCAAGGGTAGAATGGGAATCGAACTCACGGCCTCTTGGTTCTGACTGACTGGACTGGTCTTGTCAGTTAATCAAAAATCTTAAAAGGAGAAACTGACTAACTGACATATCAACGCACAGTCGAAACTGCTAGAACTAGGAAGGTCACCTTTTGCACAAGGTTTCTTTTTAAGATTTACATCTTCTCAGCGAGCATTTGAGAAGACTTTCCAAAATTCATTCATTATTCGTCATGAAAAAATTCTTGTCAATTTAGACAAGAATGGAATAATGTTATTGGTTAATTACATGTTTCTACAATAATCCATTCATGGATATATACGGGTTTGAAATTTTTGTGTGAAATAGCGCGAAAAGGGTGGTGAAGGCTCTTAAGGGCCATAATACAAAGTTTGTATGGAGAAACCAACCACATATCACGCGGGCGAAGCCGCTGGCAGAAACTAGTCTTTATAATAATCGTTGAAACGTTAAACAAACACTGTTATTCAAATTAAACCTCCAACTGTTTAATATTTAAATAGAATCCATTAAAACTATAACTTAATAAATAAATATAATCTTTAACCCACTAATTTTATGACAAAACATAGATTTTAGTCAAAAAGCCAGTTGTCAAGCTACCACAACGGATAACGACTATGCCAATAGATTCAAGAATAATCTAAGCTATGATTACTAACCTGACATTTTATTAGCCTAGATTCTATGAAATCCTTTTGGTAGGTAAATGATTATATTCAGATTTGATCATTTATCCTTGAGATTTACATTTTTGGAGCAAAGATTTGTAACAAGACTAAGAGTTCGTTGCACCAGAAGCTTTTTTTTATAAAATCATTCAATGCTTTCTCTCGGTCTAGCGTGGAGTGGGAGTGCGCGTGTGCTTTTACAGATTCAAATCAATCAAATCATTTATTTCAAATATACCAAATACAGGCACTTTTGAATAGTCAAATGTCGGTCTGTCCAAAAAAAAATGTGAAGCTAAATCAAAACCCCACCTGTGGCCTTCAGTTGCCCTTTTCTTTCTAGAACCACGTGTTTCCTTTTCAGATATTCCCGTCACCTTAGTAGGCACCGACCCTACTGGGCCTCTTCGGTGTTGCTGACATCTCTTCGAAGCGCGCCCACGACGATGGTCAGGATTTCAGGACTTACTGGACGGCTGGACGACGAGCTATCTATTGTTTGTCATCCACATTGATGTCGATTGTGTGCCCAAAAGACTGGATTGCCATTATGTTTTATATCTGTAATGATTTTTTTACAGATCATCTGTAGGATCAATTTCGATCGCTTGGAAGCTGAATCCTGCTTTTCTAAGAACATCTAGATCTATGACGCTTTTCACTTCTGACAATAGGGTAGTTTCCAGGGTCAAAATAACTACATTTTATTTAGTCCGTGTTTTAGATTATAAAAAAATATCGGACACGTATTTTTTCTTTTTTAGATTAAGCAAAAAATAACAAAGATACAGCTCATTAAAGTTACGCGTGACGTCACCCCGTGCGAAAAAATGTAGCACGGCGTGACGTTACACGTAACTTTAATGGGGTATATCTTTGTCATTTTTCGTTTAATTTACAAATAAAAAAATACGTGTCCTTTATTTTTGAATAATCTAAAAGACGAACTAGTTACATTTTTTTAGGCAACAAGCCCATTGATTATAGAGTACATATACACTATACACTAATATTGTAAAGAGGTAAAGTTTGTTTTTTTGTTGTTTTGTTTGTCGGAAGTGATCTCTGAAAGTACCGGTTGTTCCGATTGCTACATTTTTTCACAGATTGAAAGCAGCTTTATTCCTAAGTGACAAATGCTATATTTTATGTACGAGGGTGTCATGCGTGCCGCCGGGTGTGTGTGCCGGCATGTCTTAGAACCAAAAATTCGACGACATGTGACATTCACCTACCCGCACTGGGCCTGCGTGGTGGATTATGGCCCATTCCCTCTCCTAGAAAGGAGGCCTGAGTCCCAGCAGTGGGAACATTAAAAGGCTGATGATGATGTACGAGGGTGAAGCCGCGGGCAAAAGGCTAGTACCTAACAACCACTTAATTTTTTATTTCTTGTATTTGTGTTTGGGCCTTGTGCTGTAACAAATAAATTATTTTTCTTTCTTTCTTAATCATGGAAACAAACACACAGGCACACCTAATTTTATGTACATTGCATTGATTTCAATGATTCTGTTACTAACTGGCTATTTTTATCTAACGACCTTAAAATTCACAGAAGCAAATAATTTCCAAGTTTTACGCAAAAATCCTAGAAATGTAAGTGTGAACTAATTAGTAAAAACAAATCACTTTACTGGCACATTCGGGTGATGTACTAATGAGTTAATAACCTTTCACTGTTTCGATACGCGTGCGCAATATGTTGCTACACTTTGCGCACTAGTGCCGTAATACGGCGCACGAAAGTTTTGGTGCACGAGTGCATCGAGTGGCGGTACAGAGGTATAGAGTTCAGGGCCGCGAGGTCAATTATATTTTGCCTAATATACATGGGAACAAGTGTTTGGTAACCCTCAATTTTTTCGTGAGAATCAACCACCGAGAAAAAAATAAATTTAAAAATATCTATTAAAATAAAGTACCTAAGTATATATTATTGTAATTTATAAACAACTGATTAAAACAATACGACGAATCAAAAGATAAAATATGAACACCACAAAAAAATAAAACAAAAATAAAAATTAGAAAAAGGATATAAATAACCACCATGTAAGAAATCTCGTTCGTTGTTAGCGACTATTAAAATGGCACATTTTAAAATAAACTAGTCTAGAATTTATTATGAATCCAATCCATTGCCAAATACGAAATAGGATGTTGAAAAACCAGCAAAATTTCTACATTCTCACAAAAAATATATTTACGCCACAAAAGAAAAGAATAAAAACAGAGATTACATACATAAAAACACACATTAACAAGTTGATACAAACCTCAAGGTCCATTGCGCGACGACAACGGATGACTCCGACCATCTTAGGAAAGAACGCAGTCATGCAATCGCGATATGAAATATGTACATATCGTTATTGTAAAACTGAGATTTTTAGATACCTGGTTTTCAAAGACGCGGTTGCTTACCTGAAAGAAAGAAAATTGATTTGTTAGTATTTTAAACTAGTTTATGACACACACACATATACTAATTTGACTAAATATGTAGCAGTCACAGCTGTTGCAATGAAAATGCTGGCTTGATTGCCTTTTATTCGCCTATATCTAATATATCCGACAAATTCTCTCGCGTTTTTTTTTATGGTGGGCAAAAATCATCCAATGACAACTCCCGCTCTTGGGCGGAGTGAGAGATAGTGTCAGACTCTTACTGACTAAAAACCCACCCCATTCCTTCTAGCCTTCATACCGGGGCTCGAGCTCTCTTTCGGATAACCCTGGCCCCAGTAGGCTTCGACCCAGCTGGGCCCCTGCGAATTCTCTCGCGTTTATTCCACCAAAATCGCATATCCACGAGCAAATACTCCCATCTCGTCAGCTCTTCTGTCAAGGGATTGAAGAGTTGAACGAGATGGAATACCCAATCGCAAACACACGACCCTGGTGAGATCACGAAAATACTAACGAACGGATGCGATGCAAGCGCTTAAATGATTAATGAAGTGACGAAAATACGTTTATTTAGCACAAAGACAAAGGCACATAAATACAACAAGTTTGAAGATCCAAAATATAACAGTTATAAATATCAAAATAAATTGGTTCATAAACAAAATATAATTTGCCAAACCGCTATGCCTAAGTAGGTGCAATTCAACATAAATGCCAAACAACTAGTGACTGAAGCTGGTTTTTAAATAGACCTGAGTTATTCATAGAGTCTCTATAAGAGAAGAAGAAAAACCTTTAAATTAAGTCAACTTCTTAGCTAACAATACTGTAGCATAATTTTGGGATAATGAAAGAGGCCAAAGAATACTATCTAAACAGTGTACACGTTGTGTCTAATATGGAGAAGACTGCTAGGAAAGTGATTTAAATGATGTATAGAAGAAAAGGACATATTGCACCGTCCCCAAAGAAATATGAAATTGGACCACATTTAAAAAGAGAGAAAACTAAAATAGCCGAATGACTAGAAAATATCTATTAAGTAGAAGCTACTGCAATCAATGTTTTAGTTCATCTAACAGTTACTAACATAAATAAAACTGCTTGTAAAACTACTGACTCGACCAAAATTCACCTTTACCGTACAGTTACAACTCAGAAGTTGCGGGACACCTCTAGTTAAACCATAAACATAGTTGTTAAACTATTAAACATAAAAGTTTATGGTACTGTACAGTTTCTTCATGGTTGCACCATTACTGATGAATATTTGTTGCATATTCGCTTCCAAGTAATTTTGTCAAGAAACTCTATGAGCAATATTTACCTAACGTGGTTCGTTTTGGTTCATATATTTCGCGGTTGATAATTTTTTATTAAGTTAATTAAAAAATTGAATAAAATAAACTATATTGCACACCAAAATATTATCAATTTTACAGAAATTTTAATGTATGGGTATAATGGCGGTCTTATAGCTGACAGCGATATCTACTAGACAACCTCCAGAATAGTTAGTTAATTTGGAAAATTAACAAAAAATAACTTAATTTCTACTACCGAAAATCCAACGGTCAATCAAATGAAAACAGAGATTCGAATGTTCAGATGTCGTAAAATAAAATCCTATAGCCATATATTTTATTCAGATACACAAAATAAAATTGGAGTTAATATCGATCAACATTCAGTCATCATTTGTGGCCGTAAAATATTTCATTGTAATCATGAAAATATGCCAACCATGCGTACCTATACGCCATGTACCAAAATATAAGCAACATTTTCACCATTCAAAACAAATATTAGTGCATCAATAGTTATTACCTCCCCACATTGTCTCAACACACATTATATTTAAACAAAGTACCTATACCCACGTACACAAACCATTAGCTTACACACTATGTGCAAATAGACTAACTTTCACCCATTACGACTAATGAATTAATATCAGTATTACGTAATGGTAATTGCATATCCATGGATGATTTTGTAATGAATCACCTTTTTTCTGCTTCATTTGGCAGTTGAAGATTGTAAGTGCATCGTGACCTTAGGATTGCACGAATTCTTTTTTAGTCAGTCAGCTGTCGGATCGGTCATTAAAACGATATCTTTCAAAAGTATAGCTTCACTTATTTATTAATTTAATACTTTATGCACACAAAACTATAAAGACCAGCTAGCTTAGGCATTTCTTTACAACCAACCTTGGAGTGATGCAGACAAATAATAGTATTTAGTATGTACTTTAGAAGAGAAAAGAAAAGATTTACAAATAAACCACAATAGTGAAGGGTTAAAGAACTAGGCGAATTAAGATTGTTGAGAAATTAAAACAAAATAGTGAGCGTCCTTTGATCTCTGCGATGACATGTAATAAACGAATTCAGAAACAAGCATATAGTAAAAAAAGGACAACAGAGTATAAATTACTGTTTTGAAAGTATTAGAGAAAGCAATAGTCTTCTGTTAAAACTTGCATTTCAGAAATCCAAATCTGAAACGAAAAAATTTTAAACTAAAGTGTATTAAAATATAAAGGTTGAAAGCAATACAACAAACTTTACTAGAATCCGAAGAATGGTAACAATTAACAAACGTCTGCGAATTAAGAACTGTAGTAGAGCGGAAATAATAAACACAACAAAAATGATTTTGCACATAACGGTTAATGATTATGTTTATTTTTAGCAAACAATGAAAAGTGTTAATAGCTTACTTTACAATATAGAAAGATGAATAGACAATAAATGAAATGCATAATTGTCAGTTATAAGAAAGCAAAACACTTAAATGCATATTCCAACAACATTTATGAAAATAATGATATTGAAGAAACGAGAAAATTATAAAATATTTATTTTTTTAACAAAATTGCACATAATGGCAATTTTTTAATAACAACGCTCAAAAAAACAATTCTAACAACAAAAATAAAACAACAGAAGAAAATACTCTTTCCATCAGTAATTCACCAAAAACGTAAGAAACGAATAAAAATAACGGCAAAAACACAACAACTAACGAAAGCGAAGAGCAATTATCACAACTATAAGATACTGTTGAAGATATTCGCGTAGGGCCGTTTCACCAGTCAAGTCAAGTGGAATTCACTTTCACTGGCGCTCCCAATACTGAGTTCCTTATTCACGCATTTCTCGGTAGATTTTAATGTTGATGATTATGTTTATCTATTTATTGATTTATGGATGAAGAT
The DNA here is from genome assembly GCA_949319445.1 of Mythimna lalbum. Lineage (NCBI taxonomy): Eukaryota > Metazoa > Arthropoda > Insecta > Lepidoptera > Noctuidae > Mythimna > Mythimna lalbum. The sequence goes on along the minus strand of OX439371.1, from coordinate 9,870,061 downwards.
GTATTCGATTAGTCTTGACCAGTTTTTGAGTCCTCAAGATCAGCAACATTTTGAAATTGCGTTTATATAGTGATTTTGCCGAGCATATTGGTAAATACCAAAAATTTGGTATTGTTGGTCTTGCACATTTTAAAAACTTCTGAAGTCTCATGCTCATCTTCATCTTCCTACCCTGGTCCCTTGTCTTTCATAGTCATCTTAAAATTATCATGTTAAATAGCACTAATGATTATTTGCAACACCATTGTCGTAATCTAGAAGATGATCATGTATATTTAGCAACCTCTTAAGTTTTTCTCAAACATTATCATTTAGAATTGCAAATTAAGTAATATTAAGTAGAATAAAGGTGAATGGAACAAATGATTAAAGATAAACTGGGCCGACCTAAACCGAATACAACAATTGAGCAATTCCGACACCAAGTCACGCTCGCCCAAGCAGCATGCCCTGACTTCAATGAATTCACGTGAACTCTCGATAAGATTAGTAAGAAAAGTATGGTCTTCTTCCTATACCATTTGAGATTTTCCTTGTCCCTCATCACCAATCCCTCCTTCTTTTTTCATGTCGATCTGTCTCAAATCCGGGCCGACCAAATAATTAGCCATTTCATTCTCTTGCATTTCATCATCATCATCATCATATTTGCCGAAAAAATCCACAGTTAAGTCCAACTGTGGATTTTTTCAGCTTCCCCCAAGCATCGCCACAACGACAGATCCTGTGCGTCACGCATTTATTCCAATCTATCTGACTTCTTCTTCCATACTTCTGTATTAATTACCATCTCTAACGTTTAGCCCTTTATAGCATACCTCCTATCACCCTGTCTATTTACCATATCAATTTCTAACTTTTTCCCTATCTTCATGAGACCGTACATATGAGTCATGGCGACTGTTCAACAATGGTGTCTGAGTCTCGGACAGTGAAAGTGTAGGGAACACAATGATGACCATGTACAATTGTGGGGCTCCCACGCAAACCATGTTTCACCTGCTGACTTGCCTGATGTGCCACGCCTGTTTCTGATAGGGTTTAATTAAAACAATATGAACGAAAGAGGCTACGAGGAAAAAGGATACAATATGCCACTTTCTGTTTAAAAACTATTTGAAAAATTATGTGTAATTTTTTTTTTTATTGTTGATATGCTCTTGCTTGGCCATCATCTCACCTGATGGAAAGCGACGATGGGGCACGCTTGCCTAAACGTAACCAAGTAACATATTTACTCTTGGCTCAAAGATCACGAGGTTGCAGCTATCAGGAAACAGACCACGGAAGGGAATTCCAGTCCTTAGTTGTACAATAATGTGTTCCCTAAATATTGCAAATGTTATAAATGTAAAAGATCTGTAGCTATCTACAGAAGAAAACCTACATTTTGCATTTAATTAAGACGAAATTTAGTCAGAAAATAAATTGAAAATACCTTAAACAAATACCAAAGAAGCGAATAATGATTATGGCAAAAAAGAAGACTAGATTAAAACTAAGTGCAATAATATAAGGTAACATCAAAATACTAAAACTGTCACAACAGTCAAACGAGATACAACATGATATGTAATTAAATATCATCTTGCAGAATGGCATACCGTTCACTTAGTTGAGCGCAGCCGCGCGTGTAGACTAGTCTACGCCGTGGGAATAAAACCAGAGACCGTGGCGACCAATGACATGCAACGACACGATTTGAACCGACAGACAAATTATTATTATTGGATTTTAATTATTTATTTTGACAATTTGATGGCTCATTGCTAGAGATTATTTGGTTATTTGGTCAATGAGCTGGAATTGACTTGGTTTTGGGTATTAAATTTTTGTTGATTCTATTTAATTTTGATTGAAATGAGGAAGATATGCACATTTTTTCTTTATTTGCTTCAAAATGTGGACCCACAATATCGACTACAAAATGATTAGGTACTGATAACACACCCAGAAATTAGAAAAAGTATACTATATTTTACTTTTACTTTACCAAGTGTCTTCAAGGCTAGAGTGAATATGCTCTTGATAAATAGTACACTTCACCATCAATGATTGCATCACTGCTTACCATCAGACAAGAACGCAGTCAAGAAGTATTATAATTTAAAAATTAATAATTACATCAGTTTATTCTAAGTCAATCAGTTCTAAATTCACCTTATCAATAAAAATGTCGTCCATTCTGTCCTTGAAATTCCTAAAAGTTCACGCATTTCACACAAATTAACAGCAAGTAAACCACTTCAAATAGACCAAATAATAAAGTAATTATGCGTTCAGTAACAGTTAAGCCAGTAAATTGGCAAGTTAATTATATAGCTACAGAGGCAAAAAACGGTTAAATGACAGCAAGGTCGACCGTGGCCCATAAACCACTTGATAATGCTGCAATACTGATATGTTTGATCAAATTAGGGATTCGAGGTAACGATGATTGAGTTTTTGAGGTAGACATGAAAATTGTGTAAAATATGGCATGACTAGAAAGCGAGTCGATCATGTATATAGCATCTGATTGGCATATGCGAGGAATACTTTTTTTCGGTGTGGACATCCTCATGGATGTCTTTCGTCATGAGACGGGCGAAGGGATCTATCAGATCCTAATGGAAAATGGAGGCCAAAGAAAAGATGGATGGATTCTGTGAGGAGTAATATGAAAGGAAAGGGAGTTAGTGATAGTGTGACGGGTGACAGGACAGAATGGAAGAAAATAACGGGTTGTGCTGACTCCAAGTAATATGGGATAAAAGCAGGAAGAAGAAGATACTCGCGTTGAAGGCTGCGGATGTAGTGTAATTTCTGCTTGCCCAGCTCCGTAGACCTCGTTCCATTGTGAGGAGTGAGGTGTTAACTCTCTTGAGCGTATAAGATTGGCGCACATGGAACATTGCACACAACACACCGCTGTCTTGAAAGCAAGGCATACTACATCAACTTCAACTGTACTGATCATTATGAAAGGAAGATAAAAGCAAAGAAAGTGTACGCAGAAAAATCTGCAATTAATGATATTTTTAAATACCTTACGATAAAACTGAAGAAGAACAGACTCATTATTTGGCTTTTTAAAGGTTTTAAAGTTGGTTAAAGTAATATCTTATAGAGACAAATTGTAAAAGAAAGTAATTAACTTTAAAACATGTGGCAATGGGCAGGGCACATTACTCGCAGATTAGATGGCCGTTGGAGCCGAAAGGTTCTGGGGTGGCGACCGCGTGTCATATGTCATGTCAGATCAGGTCCGATGACCTGATCAGGGTCGCTGGAATCCGATTGAAGCTTATGTCCAACAGTGGACGTCTTTAGGCTTTTGATGATGATAACGAAGTTTAAACAAACAATGATGCAAGTTTCAAGGATTTTTAAGATCTGGAACACTTATCTGTAGTGTGTAATATTATAGAAAAATAGATGGCAATTATAAAGTACTAGGTTCTGCTAGCGAACTAAGGAGGTATCATCCAAATAATGATAACAGAAGAGAGAGGAGAACAGGAGAAGACAAAGAAGGAGGATAAGAACTTGAAGCTACGGAACCCATAAACAACAAAATTGTCACCGGCTCTAAACTTATCTATGCATCTATATCTCAACAGTAAAACGATATAATGACTAGGTACACGGCAATTATAATTGGAAACTAAAGTTATACGAACAAGGTCGAACTAGATGTAATAGACGTAACTTTGATATATAAAATTAAGATAGAATATTGATTCTGAAGGTTGTTTGTATGTATAATAATGTACTTTGACAATCTAGATAAGCATGATAGGAATATTGTAAAAACAAGTGACAAGATATAAAAAAAATTGAGGAAGATGATGAAGATTGTGAAATAGGTAATGTAAGATAGAACAGCACCTTTTGATACAAATGGAGAAAGTTTGTTTAATTTGCCCGAGCCAGAGGCGAGAGTGTAAAAGAGCCGAGTGTTGCAGAGATAATATCCAGATGTGCTAATTGACGTTTTTCTGTACACTTACGAAGAATTAAATAATCGAGAGTTGACGAGCGACTTGTGGGTGATATGATAAATACAATCAACTGTGGTGAGGGTGAGCTCCGGCATTTTTCCGCACTAGTACGTAAAACAGTAATGTACTATAATATTATGAAGAGTTAAAATACATATGAACGGTAAATCTGATGAAGTGATTTAAAAAAAAAACACCATTAGAATGCTACTTTATCTCTGTGTGAAATTGGTTGTGGATTTTTTTAATTTCACGCGGTCGAAGTCGCTGCAGAAGCTAGTGAAACATTAAAATAATGTTACGTCGTAATACATAATGATAAAATATTACTGAATACTATTTCTTACAAATACAAACAAACAAGTTAGTAAAATATATTTTCTAACTACAATTAAGTGTGCACACGCAATTTTAACAACTTTTACATTCATTTAACATAATATACGTAAACATATATATCGAGCCTTTTTAGGAAGAACATCGTAAGCGACAGTGAGCGTTTCAGTACTAGTAGATTTTATCTTCCATAATTAAAAAGTATTCATGATAATAAATAAATAAAAAAAATATAACTTCATATAACTACCGATCTAATAGAATTGTTGCTACTGCATATTTTCGTTAATACTTTACAATTAAGAAAGAGAAAATCTACTAGTACTGCAAAAACGCTCACTGTCGCTTACGATGTTCTTCCTAAAAAGGCTCGATTTATATTTTCCAAGAGGTATGAATCAAGTCGTCGACGGCGCGCGCTGTTCCCGCGCGCCTCAAGGAGTTGTCAGCAACAGTAGGGGTCCAGCCGGGTTAAGGCCTACTAGGGCCAGGGCTACCCGAAAGGGAGCTCGAGCCCCGGTATGAAGGCTAGAAGGAACAGGGTGGTTTTTTGGTCAGTAAGAGTCTGACACTATCTCCCGCTCCGCCCAAGAGCAGGGGTTGTCATTAAATGATTTTGTCCACCATAAAAAAGAGGTGTGGATAAAAAAACTAATTTCAAGCTAAAAAGAGAACACTTTTATTTTTAAGACTAGCTTTTGCCAGCGGCTTCACCCGCGTGAAAATAAGTTTCTCTATACAAACTTTGGACCCCCGTTTCATACACTTAGGGGGTGAATTTTGGAATATCCTCTCTCAGTGCTCACCTACGTCATAAAAGGAATCCTTGTGCAAAATTTCACGACCCTAGTCCCAGTAATTTAATTCGTTTTAATACCACTTATCTAATACCACTGGTATTTGTTTAAGCCCGTGTTTATTGCCTATTCCGAATGGATACCATTGCTCCAACTAACTTCGGCTGTGCGTTGATATGTCAGTTAGTTTGTTTGTTTGTTAGTTTCTCCTTTTATATAGAACATTAGTTTTAGTATTTGCAAAACCAGGGACACCTGTCTAATATTTATATGTAATTTATCTATGTACAAAATATCATAACTGTATCATGAAAAAACACAAAGTTATAAGCTTGTTATGTCAGCAAAAATACATAGTCACCGAGCCATCCAGGCGACTGAGGGGTTGTTTTACACTTGCACTCAACTGTTTGCTAGCCTCTAATGCCCGCTATGACCTGCCGTGATCAGTGTTGTACTTAGTGTTGGTGGGGTCCAACTTTGCCCTTTATAAATATTGTTGGGAAAAAATATAAAATGGTGTAAAAACTATTGGAATCCATTCAGTTACTGATTCTGAACAAACTATATTCAGGTTTCGCCTAAAAATTATGTTGTATATAGATATGGTAGTTTTTGAATAAACATTTTGACAGTTACGTAACTACTTAAGAATTAGAAGTCACGCTTTTTTCCCTTTGTTTATAATATAACAATACTTTCTCAAAAGATGAAATCCGCAATTTATAATTGCGTCTTCAAGATTTATGGCATATTTCTGACTAATTTCCATTTTTTTTATTTTACTAACAAGAAAAATTTACGCACTTTAATTGTCTTTTTTTTAAACTTAGTCACAGTAGAAATTTCTCCTGTATCGTGGTTGAGTTTATGAATACCCCAAACAACTAGTGACAACTATCTGTAGGCCATAAAAATATTTTGATCCGTGCGGAAATCCAACATGGCGTCACGTCAATTTATATATTGATCATCAAATAATTTATCACAATCTTGTTTATTAGTAGGTAAATTGCAACGCCCTCCATTTTCGGCCCCATCATCGCTTACCACCAGGTGAGATAGTCGTCCAACGAGAGCGTTATAAATAGTGGTCCAGCGAGAGTAATAAAAAAAAAAATTGTGAAAACTGAAAAACTGAAAAAAATTGTAGCTTGATTAAATTGATCCTTTAAAAATTAAAGGAGATACAAGAAACTTTATTTTGTCTGAATTTTTTGCTCGACTTTAATATTGAAGTATAGAACCGTTCGACTAGTTCGTGCTTGACCAGTTTTTCTAATAATCATAAGTATTCAAATTTAAAAAATAGCAGTACAGAAATAGATTGAAAAACAAGTATGGTTACTTATTTTTTTTTAATATATTGACATATTCAAGAGCTATCCTTGAAAACTATTATTTAGTGTTTAAAAAATCGAAAGTATGAGCTGGTTTCCGAATAATTTATGCGTCATTTTTTTACCCAAATCAAGAAAATATTTCCTAGTACATTCAAGGCTAATCGTAACACAAGGAAACGAAAACATATTTATAACTACCTAAAGTTACTTTCTACAAAAATAAAAATATGGAAATTTGTCTACGTCACAAACCCACTGATAATGGTAATAAACAAAGTGATAAAATTAAAAACTTGAATATTTTGACAAAACTTACGAATTATCTTGAAAACAGATTATGGATTACTGGAATTATTTGGGGAAAAAAGACCGAATTCTTCAGAGATAGCTAGAGACATTTAGAAATAGTAGATACTTATCTTTGAGTGTGTTTATTTTTATTACTACTACTACTACTACTACTACTTATTTTATATATTTATCGACCATGGGACATCATGGATGTAGGCTATATTTTTTGTACGCGGTCGAAGCTGCGGGCAAAAGCTAGTTTTAAATATAAGAGGTATTAAAATGGAATAAATACTTTTTTTTAAAACTTTATTGCTCTCAAAACGGCAAAAGAAAACATCGTGAGAAAACCGTGAAAATGTCCTAGAATCAAAAATTCGAAGACATGTGACATCCACCAACCCGCACTGGGCCCGCGTGGTGGATTACGGCCCATTCCCTCTCCTAGAGAGGAGGCCTGAGTCCCAATAATGGGAACATTATAAGGCCGACTATGCTATGCTAAATCTTTATTTCAAGTTTCGTAACCAAGGCGATAATAGACAACGTTTAATAAACCCAAAATTAATTTAAAATTAATTGCCAGATATAACAGCATAATTCTACAATTCTCAACCCACCAATTGACAAACCTTGTCCAACCAATAGGTAGTAATTGAATTAAAATGACTGCAAACGCATTCCGTCACTAAATAACTTCCTATATAAGCAATTGAACTATATAACAACCTTCAAACGACCTTGGATTGCACAAAATTGTACACATCAATTAAACATTCGTTCAGATTAATCAGGTTTTAAAGGAATGCACTTCCTGACTTCCTTGAGAAAATGTAATTGAAAAGTAGATGGCCACACAATCTTGATACTTTAGGGTAGCACTGTCATGCCTGCAGGATTCAAAAAATTTACAAAGCTGGAATGCAAAGAGCAATTAAAGGAACACGGTTTCTTTAAGGTGGAAAATCATATAATGACTTCTCCCGCTCCAGGGTTGAGTGAGGCCGAGATGGTATGTCAGACTTTTGCTGACTAAAACCACACCTATATTCTTTCAGTTGCCTTTTGCGATTTAGTACCACGAGTATCTCTTTCATAGCCCTAGCAGGCGCCCGCCCTGCTAGAATCCCTCGTTTTGCTGACATCTCTTTGAGGCACACGTGAATTGCTACATGCCGTCAACGACTCACACTCGGTCCTTATAGTGTAGCGGACGGCGAGCTACCCATTTCTCGCCGTCCGCAATCCCGCATTCACGGTAGCTGGAGATCACTCTGCCATCCCAAGGCGTAGGTATGTACGTCCCTCACTCTTGCCGCCGGAATTTTATCAGTAAAAGTCTGACACTCTCTGCTGCACCCAGAGCGAGAGAAATTATTTCACAATTTCCAACCATAAAAAAAATTGGAGCCGATGGCTGCCAATTTCCTATTATCATCAAAAAATTTGGCGCTGATTGTTTTAACAAACATCAAAATTACACCAAAATCAATACATTTTTCAAATTAGTTCCCTTTTTCGCCGTCGGCCAAGTTAAAGTGGCCAGGATTATTTTAAAAGGTGACGTAAAAAAATCTCACGCAAAACTCAAATAGTTACAAAAAGGAGTGTACACCACTCTTTTTTGTAACCTTCGCAATTGAAACTGGTTAGATTTTTTCTGGGAAAAAATCTAGATTTAGTTGTGTCATGCAAGATTTATTTGATATGCAGTTTGTAATTAAATCTGTCTATTGGATTGTAAAATATCACACTATACTTGTTTTATTTGGTCATACGTGGGACATACCTAAGTGTTTAATTCTGAGGCTTTAAACATAATGGCATTAACAAAAACTATTGTCGAAATGTCAAAGTGTAAGAGATTTATTGGTTGTGTAGGCTTGCTGAAGGCGAGCTATGCGTAACTCGCCGACAATAAAGTCAGCATCAAGATGCCTGTCAGAAATATTCAAAAAAGTCAATCATCATCTTTCTGCCCTTATCCCGTTTTATTTGGGGTCGGCGCAACACGTTTTTTTCTTCCATTCTGTCCTGTCGCTCGTCACGCTATCACTAACTCCCTTTTCATTCATATCACTTCTCACACAATCCATCCATTTTTTCTTTGGCCTCCCTCTCCCTCTCCATCCATCCACATGTAAATTCATAACTCTTTTAGCAACATGCGTTTCATCTCTCCTTTTTACATGACCATACCAAGACAAACGATTCCCTTTCAACTTTTCAGTCACCGGCGCCACTTTGAAACTTCCTCTAATATACTCATTTTTCACTTTATCCATTCTCGTCACACCACACATCCATCTTAATTTCATTCTCATCTCCGCTACATGCAATCTTTTTTCATCCGTCTTTTTCACACATTCAAAAGTGTCAATATTATTAAAAAAAAGTTAGAATTATTCAAAAGAGGGCCAGGAACGCAAAGGGCAACTGAAGGAACGCGAGTGGGTCAGTAGAACTCTGATACTTTCTCGCTCCACGCAGACTAACAAAAATTCTATTTTTTTTAGGTCGGAAAATCATCCAATGACATGCCCCGCTCTTGGGTTGAGTGAGAGATAGCGTCACTTTTGACTGACTAAAAACCCACTCCTGTTCCTTCGTTTCTATTCGTACTGGGGCCGAATATTCTTTTCAGAGACAGATTCATGGCCCCAGTAGGCTGACAACTCAACAAAGGAGATTGACCATGTTACATTTTAATAAAAAAAATAGATCTGTTACATTTTTAAACCTGGAAGAAAGTCTTTAAAATACTGTCTAGAGCCCTAGAAAGTGGTATCTAGTTCTGAATTAGTATCTAATTGTTTTATTTTTTAAATAACCTTTATATAATGATATTAAATGACATTCCTAATATGGCTTTACGGATATTTATTCAGAATTTCCTGATAACATTCGATATCAAACAGTTCCTTAATTATAATCTTAAAACTATCCGAACATACTAGAAAAAAATCGGAATAAATCCATTCAATAATTATTTTTAACACTTTTTTTCCCGCGGCCCTCACCAGTTCATTGGTTCACCTAGTAGGAGGCCTTCCAACGCTGCGTCTTCCGGTTCGTGGATGCGAGATGCACAGAACCGGTCATTATGGCGACGCTTGGTAGCCTATGCCAAACAGGACGTCTTTCGATTGAAATCATGGCGACGATTTTTATTTATTTGCTCCCGCTTCCCTTAAGTCCCGAAAAAAAAATGTTAAGCATTTTCTGGTTACAACAGCTTATTTATCGCTTACACTTGTACAATAAGTAAGATCGACGCATCTCAGGATGCTGAAGCGCCAGTGACACTAATCTCACGAAAGTTTCGACGCTCACCTTTATTTGACAATCACTTTGTCATCTGTAACGAGTAGTTGAGCACGTTACTATTTGGTCGAGTGTACTATTGTGACGTCATAGGTATGTTAGAACATATAATATAGCTATCTTACTATATATCATTGTGTATTGTTATATCATATAATGCCTTGGTGGTCTTGTGATCGCAAGTGAGACTAATGAGCTTGGAATCTTGAGTTCGACTGCCAGCACGGGTTTCGCACGGGCGCCAGCTCGCAGACGAAGAGCTATGGGTAGTTCGCCGTCTGGTTCTCCTATAAGGACCGAGTCTGAACCGTCGTGTTCCATGCACGCTTCAGAGAGGTGTCAGCAAAATCGTAGCGGCCTAACAGGGCCGAATTTAGCTTCACTTTTCTTGGACTGACCGACATTTGACTATTAAAATCACCTGCAAATGGTCTATTTAAAAGATGCTGAAGATGCTTTGAATTGAATACGATATCTGCTAGGGCTATGGGAACTTAGTTTGTATATACAAAGTGTGAAATGCGCAAAACCTGAAATTAGTTTGATCAGAATAACGAGCAGACTCAATTAAACCACTTTTTAATATAGGTTACATTTTTTCAAAAAAATCTTCTTTAAAAATTTCGAGATGTCTATTTATGAATAGGTCAAGCCCCCACGTGCGGAAACCCGCTGAAATAGGTAAACAAACACAAATAGTTGGTTTTGCGCATTTAACGTTACACGTTGTATATGGGATAAATTTTGAGCATTTTGAGAGCACAAATTGGGGTTAGATTATAATATCTATAAAATTACCGAAATTATGCACTTATTTGATATTATGTTATATGGATCGTCACGGTGTTCTGTTACTAATTATACAGGTTTGTTACTCGTTAGAAAGATATCATATATTCTTTAGTGACTTTAAAATGACAGATTATATCTGGCAACGTTTGAAGAGTTACTGTGACTCTATATCACCGAGGACCAATGAAGAAACACAGTGAGTTTTAGTTAATAAAAGTCCTACATGCCCTCTCGCTCCACCCTAAAACGGGAGAAGTTATTTGATAATTTCTCAATCTAAAAACAAGTGTTTTAAACTTAGTTTTTTTAACACACTTTCAACATAACGTACACTGTTTATTTTTTTATATTTTTACTTTTGTAATATTCTTATCGTTTTTTTTATTCGTCATTTTTATTATTTTTCTTCCATTGGCTTATCGATATACTATACTAGCTGCTCCCAGCGGCTTCGCCCGCGTGATAGCAGAAAATTAGCCCAAGGGAACATACTTTCGGGATAAAAAGTATCCTATGTCCTTTTCCAGGACATGGTCTATCCGTGTACCAAGTTTCATCGAAATCGGTGTTGCCATTTAGGCGTGAAGACTCTCCATCCAGAAGGATTACTCCATTCATTTTAGAACCCAATTGATAATTTTGTTTATTTCAATATATTGTTATACATTATGGTCTACAGATTTATATTCAATTATTTACAATACACAATACTCCTTACAACAGACATAATAATATATATTTTTCTCACCTCACGCTCTCACTGATCTAACCAAAGAACAAATATTAGCCACTTTCACTCCGACACAGCTCGACCAATCAGAGGCGAGTTAATTGACACCCTTTTCAACAGAATCAAGATACGACTGTGATTGTGAAATTAACACGTACTTATGAGATGATTATAGAAACTTTGCTGCATTTAATGAGTTTTTTGGTAAAGATATCATTTAACCTCTCGAATACCGTAATTAGAGACACAATAAGAAAGCGAACGCCGGCGTTCGCTTGGGGTTTAATGAATTAAATCAGACTTAGAGCCTTAATTACTTCACTTGAACACCCGTGGTCTTAAAACTCAAAGGTCGACTAAATGACGAAAGATGTAGTTTTTATTCAGTAACATTCTAACTCGCCCTCTCGCTCCGCCCTAGAATGGGAATAGTACATTGTTACACTAGGGATGAAAGTTACTTATTTAGTCCCTCGAATTAGCGACCTCGCTACGCTCAGCCGCCACTCCTTCTCGGGACGAAATAAGTAACTTTAACCCCGAGGTAAGCACTGTCCTTTTCATTACGAACACAAGAAGATAGACCTAGTTTTTTTTTTAAATAATTTGACAGCTGTTAGTTGAAAGTAAAACTCCCTAGGGATGAATGTGATACTTTTCAGCTCGCTCCTCAGGCAACTTCAGACCTACTTTCAGAGTATGAGTAATGAAAAAGTTATTTGATAATTTCACAATTTTATTATTAAAAAAATGTTACGATGTTTCAACCGTGTTTCCACCAGACGCGGCTAATCATCACTGATAGCCAATCAATTCACAGAATTACCGGATAGTAATTAACTCAGTCGTTATTGGTGAAGAAAGTTTAAGAACAAACAGCGGACACCATTGAGGTCAACCACACAAGACAGATGAAATCATACGTAAATGTGTTTGCTAACTATGTTGGAAAGAGATAGCGATCTTGCATCCTTGTCTTCAAAATTTTGGAAGGGATGTTGCTATCAAGACATAGACTCCGACTGGCAATTCCAGTCCTTAAGGGCTTATTACACTACGCGTTATTAAGCACACGATATTCAGACTCGTCTTTAATAAATTACTAAATAAACAAAAAAATACAAATAAATTAATTTTCTTTCTTTCTTTTTTCTTTTCTTATTTTTCATTCCGAGTAAGACAGTCTGACCTTTATTACACTACGCGATATCGACTAAGACTATCTAAATATCGAGCGGTGTAATAGACCCTTTAGCTGTGCGCACAATGCATGTGTTCTCGAAACGCTTTTTGCATATAGGTGGGATGTCCACAATGTACTGGTGGTGCATCGTGGTAAGCCCCTCTAGCCAAGTTGCAACTGTTTCGCTCGCGTCGAACGCTTCGAGTTGACCTTGCCGCCAATTCTTTTGTTCTGACCACGTGACTGAGCGTTGAGACGACGTCATTCCCGTACATTTGAAGCTTTCTACTAGCGTTAACTATTGCAGATAAGCAACTTGGCTAGGGGTACTCGTGTTTCGATGATGGAACGAATTTTTAAAACTGTCATCGTATGATTCTAAATTCTAAGTTTGTAGACTGATAGATCTAGGATTGAGAGATCGATTGAAAGATTTATTGTGGCCATGGAACGCTAAAAAATTCAGGTGGATTTTAATCGGTAAAAGTCTGGCAGTCCCTCTCCACTGATTCAATATCAATCACTGTATCGCTAGATTTTTATATATAAACTAGCTTTTGCCCGCGGCTTCACCCGCATACATAATCCCAGGATAAAAAGTATCCTATGTGTTATTCTGGGATATGGTCTACTCGTGTACCAAGTTTTATCGAGATCCGTTCAGTAGTTTTTGCGTGAAAGAGTAACAAACATCCATACATCCATACATACAAACTTTCGCATTTATAATATTAGTATCCATACATACAAACTTTCGCATTTATAATATTAGGATTAGATACTTATTTTAATCCAAGATCCTGCTTTTCTACTACAAAATGATAAGGTAACATTGAAAACAAACAACTTTCACTACCATCCTATGACGATACACACAATTTTTTTAATAAATATGTATAAACCCCATTAGAGAATCCTTGCCATGAGAAATACAAATAAAAATGTCTGGCAAACACCTCCAACGTACAAGCAAAGATATTAATACACTTGTCAAAACAAAACCACAGGTGTGTCAAGAAATATTCAAATAAGACGCCTATACACACCCGAAATTAGAAAGTCGATAACATTGGTTTATTAGTTGAGTGTACGCATCTACACACACACATATATACACACACAGGCAGACAACTCTTGACCTTTCATCGGAGATTGTGAAAGCACAATCTGTGATTGGAGTTTAGAGTTTGTCAGCATCTGGCGTTGAATAACTTTAGTGGATAGGTTAGTTCTTCCGCACAATTGCACGATTTTGACAATTCAAAAGTGCCTGTAAATAGCATAGCATAGCATAGTTTACCCCTGAGTTTGTTTCGGTGTTTCTTCTCAGGGTAGTCAGCTAGGAAACACCGGCCTCATCTCGTTAAAACTGACTGAAAAAAAATTGACGTGTAAAAGTGTTTTTTGAAAACCTATTTAAAAAATAAAGATTATTTCATTTCATTTCATAGTCGGCCTTATAATGTTCCCACTGTTGGGACTCAGGCCTCCTCTCTAGGAGGGAAAGGGCTGTAACCCACCACGCGGGCCCAGTGCGGGTTGGTGAATGTCACATGTCTTCGAATTTTTTGGTCCTGGGACATGCCGGTTTCCTCACAATGTTTTCCTTCACCGTTTTGAGAGCAGTGGTGATGAAATAAATTAAACAAAGTAATGCGCCTGCCTGGATTTGAACCTGCGATCTATAACTCGTAACTCGGGGCCGTTACCACTCGACCATCACTTCTCTTAAATGGCTGTAAATGGTTTATTTTAAATAAATATTTCTGATTCTGATTGCCTTAAAAAACAATTCCTTGATATTATTGCCGTACTGACGGCGTTTGATTCAATTCTCACGACCTTCACCAAGTCATCGGTCCACTTTGTAGGTCCTACGCAACGGCGCGGCGTTGCCACTTCTGTTCGGCCTCATCGACAAACTGTTCTGAGGGTATTGTGTCCTGCCTACAGCCATTTAAATTCGACGATTCTTCGGGCTATACCTACCGATATTGATATTTAGGGTTACCACCCTGTTACTCCTGCGAATGTCTTCATGTTTTATTCGATTTCGTAATGAAACTAGCATAGCCCTCTTCATTGCCTTTTGGATGAAATTATTTTTACAACTTTTACGTTCGTCTTGAGACACTATGATAATTATGAGAGACGAGAAGATACCGCACAGCTTCTCAAACACTACCCAACCAAGCCAAAAGTCAACGTGGTATTTAATGTGTTTCTTATCTGATAACCCATCGACCTATTTACTAACTTATTACATAAAGAAGAGAACAATCAACCAAGTCATATAAAACAATAGTACTTTCAATGTATCTATGTGCCTAAAATATGATCTCTTACGAAACTTACTGAGGGGCCTATTGTTACGGAGTTAGGAAGTAAAATATTGCGTGTAAAATAATACATACAATTACGACAATTAGCGAAGGTGCAATTAAATATACATATATGTACATTTATATATGAAGTATGTTACAAACGGTTTTTATGATTAGTTTTTAATGATATACGTTGGCAAACACCCACCTACTCAAAACGCATAAAAATTAAGGGGTACGTTCATTGGCGTACAGCTGAAGGGATTTTCCTACCAGAGTCTGTGTTTCCTCATAGCTACAACCTGAGAGCGAGAGTCTGCCACACAGGAATGAAAAGTTCAAAATCTGGCAATTAGAACATAATATATATACACCCAAAAGGGCGCGGGCGATGGAAAGGGCTATGCTGGGAGTATCCTTGCGTGATCACATCATAAATGAAAATATCCGCAGGAGAACTAAAGTTACCGACATAGCTCGAAGAATCGCCATACTTAAGTGGCAATGGGCAGGGCACATTGCATGCAGAACATATGGTTTATGGGGATGAAAGGTTCTGGAGTGGCGACCTCGTACTGGAAGACGTAGCGTTGAAAGGCTTCCAACAAGGTAAACCGATGACCTGGTCAGAGTCGCGGGAATCCGATGGATGCGTGACGCACAGGACCGGTTGTAGTGGCGACGCCTGGGGGAGGCCTATGTCCAACAGTGGACGTCTTTCGGCAGATATGATGATATATACACACGTCAGGTCGGAGGATTCTGCCTTTTCAATGGAGGTTAGCGAGAATTTACACTAAATTATTATTATTTTTATTCTTCTAAAATGAGTTCTGACCTATTCTTTTTTCCTAGAGAGAAAGGCATAGTCCCAGCAGTGGGAACATTATAAGGTTGTTTATGTTACGTTTATTTACAAGATTATAAACACATCGCTTTGCGCATCCATTTTATCTACAAGCAAGGCCTTGGACTGCTTTGAATATAATGTCATGTGATACACACCGATGTGCTTAGGACCTTTATGAATGCATAGGCCAATTTCAATAGCTTTAAGCTTGTGAATATTATTATCATCATAACTCGCTCGCTCGTCGCTGCTAAGAAGAGCGAGGGACAGTCAAAACAGCATCCTGAGAACCATAGCTGAGAGCTTCACCTCTCCGATTATTCGCAAGTTTGTGCAAAGATTGATTGTTACTAACACTAGGCAATAAGATTTTATTTTTATGTTACTAACACTCTATGGATTTTTAAGTCTGCAATAAAAATTTATTATTATTATTTTTATATATTTATTTATCTCAGGACCCTAAGGTCCTGGACCTTTGGAAGGTGTACGAGGAGCCGAAACCAACTCGCAGAGGCCCTTTTAGATGCCTTTAATGATGGATTGTGGTACATTATTATAACAACAAGGTTGTCGATAAGATCGCCTATTGTTCACTTACAGTTCATCCAAAGGTTTGAATAAACTGCCCCCTTAGTCAAGATACGATCTTTTCGTTTCGATTCTCTTGTGTCGAACTTGGCTAGGCCAGCCACCTATGTTCCTTGTAACCCTTTGCATTCCAGAACCACCGGTTTTTTTTTCGGTGGGAAAATCATCCAATGACTTCCTTCTCTCTTGGGTGGAGCGGAAGATAGTGTCAAAATTTTACTGACTTAAAACCAGGGGTCTACTCGCTTTCTCCGAAACGAAACTTTCGTAAACGAACGATATTCATTTGACGTTAAAATTGCAAACAATCCTCTGTCATAATTATATTTTTTTTTTTCGAAACATAACTAATTAGGTTTAGAGATTCGGTTCGTCAAACAATTTACGTTCGTGCGAAATTTTGGGAACGAAAGGAACCGTGGTAGGAAGCACGCGAAATTTCAATCGAAACTTCGTTTTTCGGAGAAAGCAAGTAGACCTCCCCGTTCCTTCGTGCTTGTATACCGGTGCTGGGCTGCCTTTACCTTTTTGGAAGTAAATCCATGGCCCCATAGTAAATCCATGGCCAAACACATTAACTTAATTCATGAATCCCCAAGCGACCACCGGTGGCCGCGCATCTATTGTCTTACTATTGTGTCTCTAATTGACAGTATCTGAAGGGTTAAAGCCTAAACAAACTAGGCCCTGTCACTTAATTTTGAAGGTTCAATAGCTGTCGATAATGTTATTACTATCTATTTCCGCTTCCGATAAAAACTGTAACTGTCCTTGTCTTTAGCTGTCTTTCAATCACGCTATTGCCACGGAACCCACATGTCTATTGCCCATTTTACTGACTAATATTTGATCGCCGCTTTGTCTGTGTTTTAATTGAAAATTATTCCTAATATAATAATAATAATAAATAATATAAT
Source organism: Mythimna lalbum (assembly GCA_949319445.1). Lineage (NCBI taxonomy): Eukaryota > Metazoa > Arthropoda > Insecta > Lepidoptera > Noctuidae > Mythimna > Mythimna lalbum. The sequence goes on along the minus strand of OX439371.1, from coordinate 9,852,600 downwards.
AGGTCCTAGTTAGTTATCATAGTCGTTATTAGTTTTTAATTGTAACATGTATGTACTAGCTTTTGCCCGCGACTTCACCCGCGTACATAATCCCAGTATAAAAAGTATCCCATGTGTTATTTTGGGATATGGTCTACTCGTGTACCAAGTTTCATCGAGATCCGTTCAGTGGTTTTTGCGTGAAAGAGTAACAAACATCCATACATCCATCCATACATCCATCCATACATCCATCCATACAAACAAACTTTCGCATTTATAATATTAGTAGGATTTTATTATAATAAGTCACTTCATTTAATGATATTGCATTTGAAATATCTATTATATATGTATTATTTATTTATTTATTTAGGTGGACCGATGACCTGGTGAAGGTTGCGGGAAACCGATGGATGCGAGACGCGCAGGATCGATAATTGTGGCGACACTTAGGGGAGGCCTATGTCCAACAGTGGACGTCTGTCGGCTGAAATGATGATGATTATTTATTTCTTGTACCTACCACAGTATAGTCTTTTAAACCCAAAGGTTGACTGGTAGAAAACGCCTTGTTGCATAAAACTGTCTATTTACCATTACGTCAAAAAAAAAAGTATACGTCAGAGGCTAACTACTGAATGAAATAGGATCCACGCCCTTATGGGCTTCGAGAACATTTAAAAGAGTTACCGTAGCCTTGGTATGCAAAAGGCAACTGGAGAACACAAGTGATTGCAGTCAGGCACTAGTTTATTTCAGTTTTTTTTTTATTGTCAGTAATCTGACACAGCCCTTTCCACCCCAAAGCGGAAGAAGTCATTGGATGATTTCTTACCTAAACAAAAACAAAATCCGTAATCCTGATAATAATCTACCTGTGCCAAGTTTCACCCAAATCCGTTCAGCCATTGAGGCGTTCTTGACCACCAAGTATTTCACTTTCACATTATTATATTAATAAGAGTAACCTTTAATAATTTTACTCATAAATATTACCACAATATTGGATCATAAATATTTAATTACTTATTTATATAAATACACCTCAATTAATTTATACAAACTAATCATAAACTTATTGAAACTTTTGATTCAGTTTTACTATCACTAGTTAAGAAATATATTTAACGAGTGAAATGATTGAAAACTCGTAACTTTTAAATATAAAAAGCCTTTCTATCATGATATTTAAAAAAAAATACTTATCGAAAAATAGGCTTTCCATTATGACATTTGAAATGAAATGACAAAAAAGCCTTCTTATCATGATAATTTCAATTTCAATTTCAATTTATTCACGAACAATTTACATTGTGTTTGAAATTACTTAAAACTACATTAACTACAATTATAAATACAATTCATTTTAACCCTTCAGATACCGTCAATTAGAGACACAATAGTAAGACAATAGATGCGCGGCCACCGGTGGTCGCTTGGGGATTCATGAATTAAAACATAACAAAACAAAACAAACGTCAATACAATTCATACCCACACCACTACTACCTAACATTACTAATTATACATCAATTAATATTCTACAATACTTTAAACTAACCTGACCTTTTTACTGATATTTGAAAGGCAGAGTCAAAAAAGCCTTTTTGTCATGATATTTGAAATGAAAAAGTCAAAAAGCCTTTCTATCATAATATTTGAAAGGCAAAGCCAAGAAAAGGCTTGAAAGTCGAAGTCAAAAAAGCCTTTTTATCATGATATTTAAAAGTAAAAATAATAATATATTTAAACTTATAACCTCTTATGAAAATAAAAGTGTCCCATATAACAAAGGTAGAAATATGATGATGATAAAGAGTACATCATCATATTTCTCCCAGTTAACTAATAGTTGGGGCAGTAATATTTTCTTATATCTTTTCAATTCAATTCAAAATATGATCATCATCATCACCAGCCTTTTTAATGTTCCCACTGCTGGGAATCAGGCCTCCTCTCTAGGTAAGGGAATAGGCCGTAACCACGCGGGCCCAGTGCGGGTTGGTGAATGTCACATGTCTTCGAATTTTCAAAATATGTTATTTCATCCAATTGGCCTTTTCTCTAGAGAAGTTATTAAAGAGGGATTGCGATTGACAGACTTTTACTGACTAAAACCTACCTGTGTTCTTTCCACCACCACCCAACTGTGTTTCTTCCAACTGATACCTGGGTTTTATGGGAGTGTGCTTACCTGTAAAAATTGAAAAAAACATTCGTTAATACATATTTATATCTTGTAAAATGTTTGTAATTTGTTAAAAATGCGAACGGTATTTTTAACGTAATAACGATATCTCTTGAATTTTGCATTTTACAAGCTTTTATTTAGTTTCACCTGTCCCAATGTTTGTCTGACATCAAATCTTGTAAATTAAATTTGACCCACTTCCCGGTTACCGATTGAGCTGAAATTTTGGATGCATATGTAAATCAGATGACAATGCAAAATTAATGTGACATGGAGTTGATCTGATGATAAAACTGGAACATGGCTATAGGAAGTTGGTAGATAAACGACACAACCCCATCGAGTTTGGTCTCGTATGATTTGTCTTGACGAGTATTAATTATAAAGGTATAAAAGCTTGCTATGAAAAAAATATTTTCATTAAAAGCTTGTTTTAACATAATTATGTGTATTGGTAAATAATTGTATTTTAATTACAATATTTAAAATTTAAATCTTTTTGTATTTACAGTTTTATTTTATGTTCCTTTGATGTCATCTACATCCTTTACACCTCAAACTTTTGGCCGGCAGTAAAATCTTAGTATCGGGTAACATTAAAAAAGAAAACAAAAGAAATAAATTCCCCGTACTTTCTTCCTGCCAATCAACGCCATCTATATCTATATTTACATTCTACGCGTTCACAATCAATTTGGTATTTGTAAGTTTCTAATCCACCATTTCATTTTCTATTCAATTTCACCATGAAAGTACCATGTTGTATGGGATCGGATTTGAACCCGCGACCTTTTGAAAGAGAGTTCACGGTATTCAAGTGCTAGTTAAGCTACTGCTATTCCAATTTATTTTCATACTAGTAGCGACTCGTGTATTTTTACGATGATTTTATCATAACTGGGGCCAGGGTTAGCTCCGAAAGGTAGCTCAGCCCCGGTACGAAAGACAACGAAGGAACAGGAGTGGGTTTTTAGTCAGTAGAAGTCAGACACTATCTCCCGCTCCGCCCAAGAGCGGGATTTTCCCCACCACAAAAAAATAGGTGGGAACTGTTTGAATGTTAATCCTTCCATTAAAGGAAAATTGGTTTTTTACATATTTTCTGTATTTTTTTTCCATTTTGGTCACAAAAACGTTTCAGAAAAACTCTCAAAAAAAGTTTTAAAAAAAGTTTATCATAATCGTGCCAGTTATTTTCAAATTTTGCAGTTAGCGACACATTTACACACCCATTTTTATTTATATATATACGATTTTCTTTATATTTATGTATGATTTTCCTTTATAACAATAACTACAAAAGATTCCAATTATTTTTTGTGTCATGACAAGTTGGAAGTTTACTAAACAGATATATGAATTAAAAATACATCTAATATATACCATCACGACAAAAAAATCAGGTCATCGCATTATGAAAATTTATCACTGCTGAATCAGACGGAGAAATAGCAAAATCTAAAAACAGATTTACATTTAAATAACTAAAACTTTCATCTTCTTTATATTAGCACAGATATTTTATCTAACATCTCAATACATACGTAATTTTGACTTTCTTTAACAAACATAAACAATACTTAATATAAAATAAATAAGGAAGTATAAACCAAATAATAATATCGATTATTAAACCGTAAAACTCGATTATTTTTTCATTGAAATTGCTGAAAGTGAATGGGGCTTTGTAATAATCGATAAAGTCCGTCTAATTGTATTACGTATTTAAGGAAACAAATTAAGTACAATCTTGATATTACTTAGGTAAAGAGATGCGTAATAAAAGATAATCCAAATATAGTAAGTACCACGGGGTATTTCTGAAAAGGAAATCCGTGGTCTTAGAGAGCAAAGGGTCACTGAGAGACACAGGTGTGGTTTTCGTAAGTAAAAGCCTGATATGCTCCCACTCCACCCTAGAGCGAGAGAAGTCATTGGATTATCAAAAAAAAAATACAGTAGTCAGTAGAGATTTTGAGAGTCAGACGCGGCTGTGGAACGCAAAGGGCTACTGAAGGGAGATGGCTAGATTTTAATCAGTAACACTCTCTCTCGCTTCATGCAGAGCAAGAGGGACGATTTACCACGCCATAAAAAAATATATCAGGTACACAATCTCAACAGTTTTTTTTATAATGATATTTTAATTGAATTGGTCGACGATCTAAGATTTTAGGTCATCCTCTTCAAATACTTAACATCCTGTAACTTCTTTTACAAAAAAAAAAAATCGAACAACTACACTAACATCATAAAAACCAACAACTTGAGATCAAAACGACCCTATATCCCATTTAACCATTTTAGAGAAATCAAGGGCTTGAAACGAGTTCGATAAAAAACTCTCACATACAACAACATGTCCATTTATCGATATATCGACATCCGCGCATCACTACGGCTCGCCCAGTCCGGTGACCTAGTGAGGGACAGGTTTCGATAGCTCGCGAGGTGGGGCAACTGTGTGAGCGAAAAGAAATTGTTGCTAAACTGTTTTACGATATGATTTCGTTACGAATTTGAGAATTATGTTAATTTTCTTTGATTTTATTGTAACTTGCTAGACTAATTTTGATTTGTCTTTTCCAATGTATGTTAAATATATATAAGGTGTAGCTAATAGTAGCTTCGTTAATAAGATCGAGATCAAAAATCCTAACCTCTAAAACAGAATCTCCAAGGACCAAGAACTATGAACTCTTTGATAAACAGAAAACCATATAATAGATTATTTAATATTATAAAGGCGAAAGTTTGTGAGTGTGTGTGTGTGTATGTTTTTACTTCTACACGGTCGAACATACACATACATACATAGATAGACCATGTCCTAAACCCTCGCAGTGCTCGGTAGATAATTGCACAAATCCCTCACTGGCGTTCGGGATTAAAACTTAGCAACCTTCGTTTTGTTCGGACTTTAAGATGCCGCCCGTAATTTTAAGACACTGATTTATACCCTAGTTACAAAATCTACTATTAATTCTTCAGTTAAGCAGTAGATATTTACTTATTATAAATTAAAACATCTCATCTCTAATGTCTCATCTCATTCTCCGCGCTGACTATGGCCACACATAACGCATCAAATATCTAAGCCGATGTTCCACATTTTAACGTATTGCCTTGCGGTCATAAAACAGAGATACTACCTCTACTTGGTCTTAGGCTTTGTATAGACTTAAGTCAAGTGAATAAAATGATTTTGTATCAAATATATTGTACAAATATATTGAATCAAATATATTGTATATTGTATACAAACAGCCATAAAAAAAATTTAGCCTCCGCTGGAATTCCGATCCCGATTTCCGCCCACCGTAGACGCAGGATGTGAGCCATGGGTAGCTCGCTGTCCGACCGTCCGGTAACTCTCCAGACCGAGCCCAAGACGTCGACGGCGCATACTGTTCCAGCGCGCCTCAAGGAGTTGTCAGCAACAGAAGGGGTCCAGCTAGGTCAAAGCCTACTGGGGCCAGGGTTAGTTTCGAGAGATGGCTCGCCGTCCGCAAGCCCGCACCTACGGTGGCCGGAAATCGGGATTGGAATCCCGGCGGAGGCGAGAGCGCCGTTGCCTGATGCGGTCGGCCTCCTCATTTGCTCTTTGCGTTTCAGTGCAATCCATCTTTCAAAAAATCCGACAGCCCTGACAGGTATACTGACTAAATTATATGCCTATCCTAAATTCCTGAGATGACTATCAAATTACCATCAAAATTTGGTTACAGCAAAAACCATATTAAACCTTTAGCCTTTAAAGGAATTTGGTGAACGGTGTTTAACTATTTGAAATGATGAAACCTAAAGACCGGTGTATTTGGCCAGCTAAGATGGTTGTGACATACAAAACGTTCATTGCTTAGAGGTATGCGTTAAATAATTATATTTAGTGATTAATTGAACGGCATAATTGTCGCGAAGGGCAATGGAAAGGGCTACGCTCGGAGTTTCCTTGCGTGATCGAATCAGAAATGAAGATATCCGCAGGAGAACCAAGGTTGCCGACATAGCACGAAGCATCGCCAAACTTAAGTGGCAGTGGGCGGGGCACATTGCTCGCAGAACGGATGGCCGTTGGGGCCAAAAGGTTCTGGAATGGCGACTTCGTACTGGAAGACGCAGCGTCGGAAGGCCTCCTACAAGGTGGGCCGATGACCTGGTCAGGGTCGCGGGTATCCGATGGATGCGTGACGCACGGGACCGACCGGTCGGTGTGGCGACGCTTGGGGGAAGCTGAAAGAATATCGAACAGTGGACTTCATTCGGCTGATATGATGATGATGACGATGATGGCCTAGAGATATTTGTTCTTGACATTTGTGGGTGTCGTGTGTACGTGGGTTTTGTGACTGCATCCACGATACAAGAGTGATTCCTAAACAGGACAACGTTCAAAGAAATACATTTTTGAGAGTTGCCGATGACGTTTTTTCTGGAGAATTCCAGGTGATTTTTTATACCACACGTACGCACAATTACACGCTGTAGTGTCCCCGCACACAGGCCACAAAAAATGCCGCCATAAAAAAACGCCGCCACAAAAGAAAGCTATAAGTGGCCACAAAAAAAGCATACACAGAAGGGAGCGGGATCGAGTGTAGGGGGTGCTTGATGCGCTTGCGTCGCGACATACAGACGTAGGTAGGTATAGCAAAATACAGAGTTGAAATGTGTTAGATAGAACAATGAAATCTTGAAGGTCTGTTTTTGGTAAATGAATTATGTTTTGTAAACAGTCATAGAACAAAAATTGTTGTTTATGATGTTAGTAATACAGTCCTGCAAGGTCGTTCGTGTTTTACAAATAACCCTATACAAGGTGTAACGTTAAATGCGCAAAACCTGAAATTAGTTTGATCAGAATAACGAGCAGAATCAATTAAACCACTTTTTAATATAGGTCACATTTTTCAAAAAAATCTTCATTAAAAACTTCGACCTGTCTATTTATGAATAGTCCAAGCCATCACGTGCGCAAACCCGCTGAAATAGGTAAACAAACACAAATAGTTGTAATCCAATCAAATTTTCTCATACACGGGATAATAAAAGTTCTTATTTCAATGCAGATATGAATTTTAAACAAACTAAAACTGCTCATAAAACCTTGATTTTTTTTTAATGTTTTTTTTTCTCACGTAATTAGATCAATCGAATTAAAAATCATTTGGATTGTCTGAGGTTTTGCGCATTTAACGTTACAGATTGTATAAGTATGTTTATCAGTTGTCTAGTACTCATAGCACGAGCTCTGCTTACTTTAGGATTAAATGACGTTATTATTATTATTATTGCAACCAAAATCCAGTACAAGGTAATCTTATGAACTTCAATGTTAATTAGATTTTACCATATGTAAATCTATTTGACCGCTAACCAACGGAAATGTCTCCAAATACCCACCTACGTAGGTTCTGTCACATATACCTATTATATGTTTAACCGGAATCACCGAGGTTAAGCTACGTTTGTCAAGGCCTATCTGCAGATGGGTACCCATTTTCATATTAAGGCTACTGCATCAGTTAAGTGCATCAAGCTCGGCTCTCATTTGTAGATCTTTAGCAATCGTTACGGAAAGGAAGTCAGGCAGGCCTTACCAGCCTTCTGGCTTAAATTCATCATCATCATATCAGCCGAAAGACGTCCACTGTCGGACGTAGGTCTCACTTTTGTATGAGATTGAATTGGTATGAGAAGTGGTGACTTAGTGGTAACGGACCCGACTTACGAGTTGTAGGTCGCGGGTTCAAACACAACTGGGCGCTTTAATTTGTGTAATTTACTTCATCACCACGGATCCTCGTATAGAAACTGGCATGTCCTGGAACCAAAAATTCGAAAACATGTGACATCCACCGACCCGCACTGGACCCACGGTGGATCACGGTCCATCCCCTCTTTTTTTTACGTTGGGCAAAAATCATCTTATGACAACCCCCGCTCTTGGGTGGAGCGGGAGATAGTGTCAGACTCTTTATGACTAAAAACCCACCCCGTTCCTTCTAGCCTCTTTAAACCGGGGCTCGAGTTTCCTTTCGGATAACGCTGGCACCAGTAGGCTTCAACCCAGCTGGGCCCCTCCTGTTGCTGACAACTCTTTGAGGCACGCGGGAACAGTGCGCGCCGTGGACGTCTTGGGCTCGGTCCGGACAGTTACGGCCCATCCCCTCTCATGTGAGAACATCACAAGGCTGATTATGTTTATGCTATACTATTTAATAACCGGAAACAAGCAGATATATCTACAAGTACGTAGGCTTGCTATATTTTCTATAATTGGTTTTCGTGTGTATATTTCCGTATAAAAACCACGAAATATAAGCGAACACGCACGACCATCGATTTCCGGTGGTTATTTCAATTTGAGGGACACTTGTAACTATCCATTAACGCCCAGTTCCCAAATGTTTAATGTAATAATTGTTTCTCTTGTTAATTTTGGCAATCGGATATGAGACTTGTATTTTTAAAGGCTTTTGAAAATGTTTTTCTTGAATTGTTCTTCCGTATGAAACAAGATAAAAATGTCACTTTTGTACTGCTAAAGGTTTTTCTAAGTAATGAAACATGGTCTACGAGATTGTTCAAAAGAATCGAAACGGGCGTCTGAAGGATCACTCGTAGGTCTTGTGCATATAGGCTCTTATTAAACTAGTTCGCTTTACCATCAACGATTGCATCTCTGCTTACCATCAGTTGGGAATTTCACTAGTTTAAGTCATAAAAAAAAAATAGTTTTAACTCATTTATGCCTTTCTCTTTAATATTGAATTTTGTATTTTTTTTTTTTCAGAGCATTTCATTTTGACTCCCAGTATTTCTCTTAGCAATTTCTCAGCCAATCATAGTCGACCTTTGAAAGGCCCCGAAACTTAACAAGTGGTAATTTCATACTTCCGTTACAAAGCTATGTATTTACTTTTACATAATACAGCAAACACACTAATACACTGTTAAGGCACTAGGTCCCGAGCAATGCCATAAAACTGTGATTTTCTGAAGCCTACTCGGTAACGGCACAGTATAAATTATACTGTGATAATGGAATAGTTATATTTATTATAGATTTGTATGTAACATTATCAACATATGTTTTTTTCACAACATAATATTTAAAAAAAAATTAACAACATTCGCTTATTTTCTATACTGATTATAAACGGTTGTGATCTTTAAAAATATGTTAACACAAAAAAAAATACAGTTAAGTGTTCTTCAAAATGTACATAGCATATGAAAATCAATCAATATTTCACAAAGAAAATGCATTTAAAGATCAGCGGGGTTCTATGCGAGCGCAGGTGGCAGTACGAGTATGTGTACACATAATAGAAGCAACAAAAAATATATAACCAAGATTCTTGTAATTCATATCATGATTTAAAAGAGTGTCCATGGAGTTTCTTGCACGTTCTTCTCCATAGAGATCTACGCTTTGGAACGTGAAACCTTTTTTTTTGACTGACCGACATATTGACTATTCAAAAGTGCCTGTTATTGATTTTTACTATTGTTGATAGGTTCGCGCTTGACCGCTATCCCACCTGAAGGAAAGCGACGATGCGGTCGACGATGGAAGGCGCTTACCTAGAAGAAACCTATTCAGTCTCGACTTAAAGATTCCCGGGTTGTAGCTATCAGGAATCACAGACTCCGGCAAAGAATTCCACTCCTTAGCTGCACGCACAATTAATGGTCTATTTGAAATAAAATTTGATTTCTGTGTGTATTTAACTTTACCCAGATGTTAAAGGGACTATGCCCCTTAAAACGTAACTTCTGAATAACTGACGTAACAAATAATTTCACTTTTTTTGGCTGTCGTGACCAAGGAACACGATTATTCAGTCTATTGTGTCATAAAACCTTCGCCAATGATCTGGTTGTCAATCAAATAAAATGTAGATTGACTAACTCTTACATATCGACTTATTATGTATTAATTGAGAGTGTTAAGTAGTAATTAAGTTGCTGTTAAGCAAAGCGGCGTGCGAAGAGTCGCTAAACTTAATTAGCGGAGTAGCTCGCAGAACAGATGGTCAATAAGACTGAAAGGTTCTGGAGTGGCTACCACGTATCTACCGGAAGAAGTAGAGTAGAAAGGCCTCCCGTAAGGTGGACTGATAATCTTGAGATGGTCGCGGGAATGAGACGGATACGAAACACACAGGATTGGTCATATATGGCGACACTTGGGGAGGCCTATATCTAACAGGGGACGTCTTTCGACGGAAATGATGATGACAGCATTAAAAAATTAGTCTCTTAATACCTAGGTGTATGGTTAATATTGTATAATTTAAATAAATGCTTTTTAATTAGACTATGAGAGCGGTTGCTGCCAAAAGGCTGCATTTCCGGTGAAATGTGGGCTACCTATACTTAGCAACATACACACCGTTACCAAAAATATATGACACGTATATACCAAAAAATACGGATACAGTTATTTTTAAGCAAGTCGTTGTAGTTTAAATAATATTAAACTGTCATATTAGGCCATTTGAACCAATAATAATTAGCTTCTGCCAGTGGTTTCCTCACTTGTAAGTAGATTGCTCTAGGTATACAAACTTTTGATCCCCATTTCATACCCTTAGGAAGTGAATTTCCAGGCAAACCTTCTTAAAGCTTGCCTACATCATAAAAGAAAGGTTTGTGCATTAGTAGCAGTAATTTGAGAACAGTGGTGGTCGAGTGGTAATGGCTCCGACTTACGAGTTGTAGGTCGCGGGTTCATACTCTGCTAGGCGCATTACTTTGTGTATTTTATTTCATCACCACTGCTCTCAAAACGGTGAAGGAAAACATCGTGAGGTAACCGGCATTTCCTAGAATCAAAAATTCGAAGACATGTGACATTCACCAACCCGCACTGGGCCCGCGTGGTGGACTACGGCCCATTCCCTCTCCTAGAGAGGAGGCCTAAGTCCCAGCAGTGGGAACATTAAAAAGGCTGATCAATCAGTTTCTCTTTTAATACAAATATTAATGATAAATATATAATTGAACGTGACTGTAAAGTATCACAAATATTACTATGGATCGTAAAGTAGCACATTTCTAATGGAACGGTCCAAAGTTATGAGAACAGCAATGTACCGTAACCATAAGATATTGATATCTTTTGTTAGGAAAGATAAAAGAAAAAGATTAACGTGGAGAATGTTGATGGGAAGTTGAAGAAAAGGTTTTTTTTCCTTAATTAGTAAATAATATTAGATATAGTAACACCAGCGATAATTATTACTGTTTCATTATTGAGTTTATAATACTACTAGCGACAATTACTGTTTTATTAGTTAATATATATAATTAGGTATATTACAATTAGTTAATGTCGTAATGGCACAATGATTTCATCACCCGCCTCTCATGCGTGAGGTTGCGGGTTTAAAATCGGGCTATTAGCAATGGGATTTTTTTTTCGCGGCTTCAAAACTGGGTAGTTACCAATGTGATTTTTTCTAATTTCCCATTAATTGAGTTTTGAAGGTCTGATAGGCAATTGTTCCATGAAAAACACTTGTATTCAGTCATATTTGATCAACCTAATGACAATTTTAATTAGAAAAGTAATTAATTCACTTTCGGTAACTCATAAATCATAAACTGGCCAGTAACGATATAATTATGTATAACAATATATGTATAACAACATACTCGTATAGATAAGATAGATTTACTAGATATGAAAAAATTACAGTACGAGCTAAAATTAATAGGATAATGGGTGGTTTTATCGTAGGTAGCGTTTTTTTTTTTCAAAGATTTTCAGTTTTAAGACCAGTTTTTTCCTAATAATTATCCTTTATCAATATAGGTATAGGTAAAACGCTGTTATCCGCAATTCCACGACTATAGCGCATATTTTGCGTACCTTTAATTCATGAATCCCCAAGCGACCACCGGTGGCCGCGCATCTATTGTCTTACTATTGTGTCTCTAATTGACGGTATCTGAAGGGTTTAATCAATATGCTTCTCAATCATTTCAGGATATTATACGAGCAAGTACATATAGTAATAGTAATAAACGTATAAGCCAATCATGAAGTGTGTAGTTCTCACGATTATAAATGACTTATATCAAGTTTCTTAATCACTTTAAGAAAGTCTTTTAACAATAATTGTAAACTACTATTAACTATTAATACTCCGTAATTAAAAAAATGAAAGATATCCGCAACAGAACCAAAGTAACTGACATCACTCGAAGAATAGCCAAACTTAATTGGCAGGTGGGCAGAACACTTTGCTCACAGAACAGATGGTCGATGGGGACGAAAGTTGTAGAGTGACGACTGCGTACCGAAAGACGCAACATTGGAAGGCCTCCCACAAGGTAGACCGCTAACCAGGCCCTCTAGCCAAGTTACAACCGTTTCGCTTGCGTCGAACGCTTCGAGTTGACCTTGCCACCAATTCTTTGGTTCTGACCACGTGACTGAGCGTTGAGATGACGTCATTCCCGTACATTTGAAGCTCTCTACTAGCGTTAACTATTGCAGATTAGCAACTTGGCTAGGGGTGCTGGTGAGGGCTACAGGAATCGAATGGATACAAGACGCACAGAACCGGTCGTTGTGGCGACACTTGGAGGATACCCACCCGTTTCTTTCAGTTGCTGTTTAAGTTCCAAGGCCACAGTAACTCTTTCAAATAATCCTACAGCATTATGTTAATGATTAAGTATTAATTACCATATCTATCTAAGAGTACCAGGTTTCTAAATTGACACATACTTAATAGCTCTTTGACCAGACCTGGTTTGACCTGTATTAACCTTTACTTGGTTTAACACCCGTTTTGAACTTTGCAGTAATGTTGCAGGTTTATCTTTAGAAGCTTTCGTTAATTAACTAGGCTCGAAGTGGATTGAACGTTTAGGCAACTTTAGTCTTCGAGTAGTACCCCTTTTATGGGTTCCATAACTCAAAAGGAAAAAATGGAACCTTTATGGGATCACTTTGTCCGTCCGTCTGTCTGTCTGTCTGTCTGTCAAGACCTTTTATCTCGAGAGTGCGTGGAGGTGTCGAGTTGAAATTATTATCATTGAAATCCTACATCAATGATATGGCCAAAAGAGGATTGAAATATCATTAAATATTAACGTTGAACCGATTTTAGTTGGCCATATCATAAAGTAATCGCTTTTAATTCATGAATCCCCAAGCGACCACCGGTGGCCGCGCGTCTATTGTCTTACTATTGTGTCTCTAATTGACGGTATCTGAAGGGTTAAGATCTGGGCACGACACATACCTACATATAAGGCAGCTACATGCATTTATATTTTTATGTAATTGTAATTTAACTTCTTATTTATTTCTTTTCTCTTTCAAGCATGCTCTACATAGATAATATATTGCACAACTATCACACAACGCCGTTTAGTCCCAAGCTAAGCAAAGCTTGTGTTATGGGTACTAGACAACTGATAAACATACTTATAATATTTCTAAATACATACATATATTATAGATAAATTACACCCAGACATAGAACAAATGGTCATCACACAAACATTTGTCCTGGGTGGGAATCGAACCCACGACCTCCGGCATAGCAGTCAAGGTCACTAACCACTAGACCAACAGGCCTGTCGAAGATATTTAAATGTGAACACATGTCATTTGCCAGTTGCAAAATTTGTTGTTTTGTTAGTTATTAATACTTTTTGTTTTCCGATTGTAATAAAATAAAATATTTAGCTGCTTTGCTAATTCCCAAAAAAAAAAACAAAGTTTCAATTTACGATAACTCACAGTCATAAAACCCTCTCATACTAATAGTAATTATTGAGTTCAGTGGACTATGAGTTACTAAACCAAATGTTAGACGACACAGTTATATTTGACCACTTCATCCGTTCAAATATTCGTAACCATAACGACAATTTTAAAACTGGCACACTTAATAACTTTTTTACTTTTCATTTTAGCTTTTAGCATATAAATATACCTTAGTTATATATATGTAGAAAGACGAAAATGTCAAGAGATGTCCCAAACTGGATATATTGACATTTAAGTGTTTCAACGGAATATTACAGTTTTTTGCATGTCATTATTTGACATTATAAGTTTTCTGTGAAATGGTAGATTTTAGTAACTTATGGCATCCTTTCATCCACTTTGTTGTGCCCGATCTCGAAAAGGAGAAAGTTTTTTAACCGACTTCTAAAAAAGGAGGAGGTTCTCAATTCGGATGTTTTTTTTTTATGTTTATTCGCGCATAACTTCGTCGCTTGCCAACCGATTTGAAAAATTTTTTTTATTGGAAAGGGTATACTTCCCAAATGGTCCCATAGTCACCAAGTTGGGATCTACTGATGGAATCTTGGCAAAATCGATTAACTCCTCAAATTCAATTCAATTTTTTAGTGAAGTCAGTTATTTTTTTTTTTTTTTTTGTATAAAATGGTTTATATGTTATGTGTAGGTATGTTTGTTACTCATTTAAGCTCAAAAGGATAAACGTGTTTGGATGAAATTTGTTATATGGGGGGAGATCAGATCAGTTTCTAAAATAAGATGTCTTATTTTTGAAACTGAGAGTAAATTTTATTCCTGGAATATGTTTTTTTGGGATAATTTTCTTCTTACACGTATGCGAAATATATTAGGGATATGGCATGCAGCAAGGTTTCTCCGGCCTCATCTAACTCTAGCATAGCATAGTCGGCCTTATAATGTTCCTACTGTTGGGACTCAGGCCTCCTCTCTAGGAGAGGGAATGAGCCGCAATCTACCACGCGGTGGGCCCGCGGGTTGGTGCATGTCACATGTCTTCGAATTTTTGGTTCTAGGACATGCCGGTTTGCTCACGATGTTTTCCTTCACCGTTTTGAGAGCAGTACTAATGAAATAAGTTACACAAAGTAATGCGCCTGGTTGGGTTTGAACCAGCGACCTACAACTCGTAAGTCGGGGCCGTTACCACTCGGCCACCACTGCTCAAACACGCTACAAACCACAAAAATACAAAAAAAAAACATCTAATACCAAAATATACTCAAAATAAATGGCACTCATATGATTTGAACTTGAAATTCAAAATTAATACTAACAATAATCATAAATTCAACATTTAAATACAAACATATCAATGTCAAGGCAACTCACAATAATAAAACAATGCTATTGTTTATATTTTTATTACATTTTTATGTTATAACCGTTATTATTATGTTTTAGCAAAGTCGCTTTATCATTTCATCTTCATCTTCCTGCCCTTATCCCGTTTTATTTGGGGTCGGCGCAACACGTTTTTTTCTTCCATTCTGTCCTGTCGCTCGTCACGCTATCACTAACTCCCTTTTCATTCATATCACAATCCATCCTTCTCCCTCTCCATCCATCCACATGTAAATTCATAACTCTTTTAGCAATATGCGTTTCATCTCTCCTTTTTACATGACCATACCAAGACAAACGATTCCCTTTCAACTTTTCATTCATCATTTAAATATACATATTAATTATATTTTTAAATATTTCAATAAAAATAAAACATTTAAAAATAGCATCTCTCTGGTATTGGAAGCAGGGTCTAAACTACTAGAGGTTTTTTTCGGTGGGTAAAAACCATCCAAA
Source organism: Mythimna lalbum (assembly GCA_949319445.1). Lineage (NCBI taxonomy): Eukaryota > Metazoa > Arthropoda > Insecta > Lepidoptera > Noctuidae > Mythimna > Mythimna lalbum. The sequence goes on along the minus strand of OX439371.1, from coordinate 9,836,827 downwards.
TGACATCCCCGCCCTTGGGTGGAGCGGGAGATAGTGTCAGACTCTTACCGACTAAAAAACCCACCCCGTTCCTTCTTGCCTTTCATACCGGGGCTCTAGTTTCCTTTTGGATAACCCCGACCCCGGAAGGCTTCGACCCAGCTGGGCCCCAACTATTGCTGACAACTCCTTGAGGTGCGCGGGAACAGTGTGCGCCGTTCGTTGGCTTTGACCCAGCTGGGCCCCTGGTAATCAGGTTACGTGACGCGAGAAATTTTTTTAAGACATAAATAAAATGGGGTTGACGCGCGCCCAGCTTGATAAATACAATCAAATTGTGGCCAGGGTCAGCAAAATTTTTCCGCACTAGTGCGAAAAACACTAAAATGCGTACCTAAAAATGTTAGGGATAATTATAGGTTTTAGTGTAAGTATATTGAAAAAGAATTATTCTTATTATTGTTTACTACAAAATATTCTAGTACAAACTTCTTACAAATCTGTGTGCGACTTTCAAATGTTAGAAGCTGTTACTTAACTGATAGGTTATAAAAATGGCGTCTATAGTCCCCTATGACATTTAAGTGCCTGACCATTGACCTACGACGTTATGCAAGTGGTTGCCACATGATTGATATACTGTACACTTATTAGATACGTTTATATTTGTATCCTCGGCTATTTCTTCGAAGATATCTCTATATTAGTGATCTTTTTAGGTGAGAAAGTATCCAATGACTTCTACCACTCTAGGGTGGAGCGTGTGACAGTTCCATCTTTTGAGGCAAATGTAAGAAATTGTGGAGTGGAACAGAATAGATCAACATTTGAAGAAGTAGGGTTGCTTTCGTCGATCTGGTAAATTTGAATTATCTGTTTTTATGGATCAGCTCGCGTTTGACAACTATTTCACCTGATGGTAAGCGATGATGTGGCCGACGATGGACCAAATTAAACTAGAAGTAACCTATTCACTCTTGACTTAAATATCCCTAGGTTGTCTCTCGAGAAACACAGACTGCGGAAGAGCAATTCCATTCGTTAGCTGTACGCACAATAAATGTGTTCCCAAAACGCTTTGTATGTATGGGTGGACCAAATTGACCTAGAAGTAATCTAATCACTCTTGACTTAAATACCCCTAGGTTTCTCTCAAGAAACACAGACTCCGGAAAAGAAATTCCATTCCTTAGCTGTACGCACAATAAATGTGTAACCAAAACGCTTTGTACGTATGGGTGGGAGGTCCACCATGTACCGGTGGCACAACCCCGTACGTCTAATGGTCCGATGATTGTACATTGAAAGTATCTATTCATTGCCAATCGAGAGTTCACAATCTCGCGAGATTTATTAAATTTAAATTCATATTTCAAATATTATGTCCCAAAAAATATAGATTGTCAAAATAACCGAAAACCAATTGGAAAAATGTATAAAAAGATTTGTACAGGAAAAATATCTTAATACCAAGTTAATTGATAAAAAAAAACAGTTTTAACAAGACTGCTAAATCCGGCGATCAAATTGGACGCGACGTGCCAGTTCCTAAGATCACTAAATTGGTAAGTCTTCAACCATTTGCTGACCTATCACCTAAATACACAGCGGGAAGTAATAACTGCCTGAATAAAATTTATTATCTAAAATCTGGGACAAATCATTGAAAACCGACTAAAAATTTAAACGTGACCATGACATTAGAATGTAGCTAAATATTAATAATTATCTAGTTTATCACTCTAATACTATAAATGCGAAAGTTCATGATTTAGATGAAATTTATCGCACGGGTAGACCATGTCCTGACTCGGGTGTCGCCAGCGGGGTCAAAGCCTACTGGGGCCAGGGTTATCTGAAAAGGAGCTCGAGCCTCGGTATGAAAGCTAGAAGGAACGGGGTGGGTTTTTAGTCAGTAAGAGTCTGACACTATCTCCCGCTCCACCTAAGAGCGTGGAATGTCATTGGAAGATTTTTGCCCACCAAAATAAAAGACTATCTTATCCTGAAATAGCACATATTTCTTTTAGGCAATCATCTAATGAGTTCCCCAATCCAGGGCGGGACTTACTAAAACCACACCTATGTTCTTTCAGTTGCTCTTTGCGATCTAAGAAGGTTTCCCCTTCTGAATTCGACCTATGGCTTCAGTAGTGAGTGAGCCTGCTGGGCTCCAACCGTTTTGCTGACAGCTCTTTGAGCCGCGCGTGGGACGCTACGCGCCGTCGACGACTCGGGCTCGGTCTGGACCGTTACCGGTTGGCCGAAAGGTGAGTTTCCCATTGCTGGACACCCCAGTTATTAGGCAACAAGAAACTCCTTGGATATACTGATGGTCAGACTTTCTGACGTCTGACTATCTGTAACCATTGTCAGAGATCTACAAATAACAACCAGGACCAAGGGCTTTACGTGCCTTCCAAGGTACGGGGAATCAGTAATGTTCTAGATAAACTTAGAAAAGTCCATATTAATTCGACGGGTGCAAAGTAAAAAAAGTTATCTGCAACTTTGCGATTTTCTGATAGTTGCAGTAACTTAACAAATATTTAATATTCTAAGACATGAGAAACCTTTCAAGTGTCAAAAACGAAAAAATAATAGTTTTCTTTTTAATAATATTTTTGAAAAAAAAAATTACCTACTAAATAACTGCTTATTGTTACTAATTCAATAAAGATGATAGAAAATCACAAAATTGCAGATAACTTTTTTTTACTTTGCACCCGTCGAATTGAAAAATTCACTCTGGCGCAACTTCCGAGTCCGCAACTTTAACTACTAGGCCATCACGACAAACAATGGAAACATTATATTAAGGCTATGTATAGAACTATATATCTGACCTTTAGACTTAGAAAATCTTAGGAATGTAATCAAGTAATCAACATTCAATGACATTCAGCCACCTGCTTATCCATTACATCATTTAAACACCTGTAACCTGTAAGTGCAAGTACAGGCCTCCTACAAGGTGGGTTGATGACCTGGTAAGGGTTGCGGGAATCCGATGGATGCGAGCCGCACAGGACCGTTAATTGTGGGGACACTTGGGGAAAGCCTATGTTCAACAGTGGACAGAGAACAGAGACTTTTCAGACAAAAGTAGAATTTTACAAATTAACACTTAATTCAGGCATCGAGGTCTTATCCTTTAAAACACAGATAACTTGAGAATAACATGATAAGACATTTTATGACAATAGACAGGCACAAGTTTTCCTTCAAAGAGCGCTAAAATGTCGCAAATGCAAGCATAGCTTTTAGGGCCACTAAAATGTTTTTTTTAATCTGATATAAACTAGTACTTGACTGCAATCCCACCTGATGGTAAGCGGTGATGCAATCGTTGATGGTGAGGCGCACTAGTTTATTAAGAGCCTATTCACTCTAGCCTTGAAGACACTCAGATTGTAATCGGACGGGAAGACCGCAGCAGGCAAATTGTTCCAGTCCTTCGATGTACGCGGTATAAATAACGAGTTAATATGTCAATTTAAATTAAAGTTTTCAAAGTATATATTATTCAAATTATATTTATTCATCGCTTATAACTTAAGCTAAGTTATGAAGTGTTTTCAATAGACCAACTATAATTTAAAAGCAATAATTTTAAAGTGCAATAGATTGCTAATCTATTCCACAATCAAAACGCAGTATATTTATTCAATGCAGATTTGTTTATTTATGACTATGTTGTCATTCTTTTGATTAGTCAAGAATATAAGAGCGTATTTATAATTCTAAGCAGTAATGGCGCGATGGTAACAGTTCCGAAACCGGCGTGTCCTAGAACCAAAAATTCGAAGACATGTGACAATAACCAAGCCGCACTGGATGTGGTGATGGTGGATAACGGCCCTCTCCGAGAGACGAGGCCAGTGGGAATATTATAATTCCAATTATGCTATGCTACATGCTAAAATAATTGTGGCCATTTTTTTTTTATGCATTACCCCATACTCATAATTACTCCTATATCGTGGGTTCGTTCACCAACATGTAAACGCACATATATATAACACACCCAGACTCTCTGACCAAGGTAAAATTCAGCCTTCAGGTCTAAAGGCCCGGAGAAAAAATTCAGAAACTACTAATCAATATCTGCTAGGATCCTTACTCATTCCTTTTTTTTCTGAGAAGGAATTATCTAGGAAATCATCAAGTGACTTCTCCTACGCTAGGTGGAGCGAGAGGGAGAGTTAAACTTTACTGACCAAAACCCACCCGTGTTTCTTCAGATACACACCTCAGGGTACATTTTCGATCAACACCTTCATTGAATCACACTAATAAAGGTGAAAGTTTATGCTCCTTCTCGCTCGAACGGCTGAACGGATTTTGATTAAACTTGGCACACGGATAGACCATGCCTTTGAATAGCACTTTTAGTAACTGGAGTATATTTTCTTAGAACAATTTTCTTCTTCCCCGCGACTTATAATGGTGAAAGTTTAAGAGTGTTTGTTTATTACTGCTTTACGCTCGACCGGCTAAACGGATTTTGATAAAATTTGGCACACGGATAGACCATGCCTTTGAATAGCACTTTTTGTAACTGGACTATATTCCTTTAGGACAATTTTCTTCTTCAACGCGACCGAAGCTGCAAACAGCAGCTAGCTATACTACATTTTAAATCACCTTTCACCAAACGTTGCAAATTAAGTTACTCACCATCTCAAGTTTACCTAAAACCTTGACATTAATGTATAATTACCAAACTTATCTGTAATACTTATGTAACTTAACATTAGGTCGTAACTTAATTCAAACTTAACGTCTCTACGATCTTTTGGGCAATCTTCGTGGCATGGTTTCTTTAGGCCGTTGAGTGTATTGGATTAACATAATTTTAGATGTCCGGTAATGTTGGAAGAGAGCTATAATCAGCATTATAATGTTCCCACTGCTGGGACTCAGCCCTCCTCTATAGGAGAGGGAATGAGCCGTAATCCACCACGCAGGCCCAGTGCGGGTTGGTGGATGTCACTTGTCTTCGAAGTTTTGGTTCTAGGATTTGCCGGTTTCCGCACGACGTTTTCCTTCAACGTTTTGAGAGCAGTGGTAATTACATAAATTACAAAAAGTAATGCACCTGGCAGGGTTTGAACCCGTGACCTACAACTCGTAAGTCGGAGCCATTACCACTCGGCCACCACGGTTCTTAAATAAAAAATAAAGGTGATAAGTTCGTCAGAAACCTTACCATTCAACTTATCCATTCAATATTCTTGACATTCACAGTCTTCTCACAATATAATTATATACAAAAGGTGACAAGGTTGACCTTTTATCACTTGAGATTATTATAAATGTGATACCAGTTCTAGAATCAAAATCAAAATCAAAAACGTTTATTTCAAATAGACCAATTACAGGCACTTTTGAATTGTCAAAATGTCGGTCAGTCAAACAAACAAGTGAAGCTAAATTGCACGTTCCAAAGAGTAGATCTCTATGGAGAAGAACATGAATGAGACAAAAAAGCAGAAAAACTCAGCTGAAACGCCTAAAAAAATAAAAAAAAAGCTTTTTTTTAAGCGTTTCAGCTGAGTTTCAGCGCAGTGAACGCGTCGATGTCTTTTGTATCAGAACTTTTAAAATGTAATTTTTCCTACAATAAAACCATATTTTGGTAACGAAATTTTAAATTACCTGCCCATTATATTTTTTAAATATCTTTCTAAGTAAAAACGATTTCGTTTTCGTTTCAACCGCAAAAAAATGTGACCGAATTTTTTCGAATGAATTATTACGTTTTCTTCTAATAAGAATTATAAAGTACACTTTCTGTGCTATTGTAAGGTATTGACGCAACACCGAATTAAGTGGAGTATAACCTGTATAGCAAAAAGAAGAAATCGTGATCAAGTTGCACTTTGACATTATGAACTTTAAAAAAAAAAACTTACCTTGACATGTCACTAGAGTCGAACTTAACAATAACGCGACGAGCAAGACAAAACTCCTGAAAGGCATCCTGTTGCAGTTTCCTTCACAATATAACCTGGGCTGTAGCATTTTCACAGCACTAAGAAATTCATCGAAAAAAAAAATTTTTTTGTTCAAAAATTTTTCACTTCACTATTTTTTTCGTCACTTCTTTTTTCGTAATCAGAGCGCCATGTTATGCGCGGGCGCAGTACCGTTGTGATGTGAAAGTGTGGAGCTGTCGGTCGTCCGTTAGGGGGCGCTGTCGGCGCGAGACTGACGGGCCGGCGCACACGCACCGCTACCGACAGTTTCTTCTCTGTTAACTTCTTGCCTCGAGCGGTGGCAGGTGTTGGCAACCTTTTTTGGTGAAGCCCTTTTGACTTGGCTGTTAGTGGCAAAAGTTTTCTGGCTAGGCTGTGGAAGAGTAGTAAAATACATACTAATCCGTCATACGCGGATTGACTATATATTAATTGGCCTGCTTACTAATTATATCTCCAACATAACGCCATTTCATGTAGTAAAAATATTGACTTCTTCATTGATCTTAAAATAAATAAGGGGGCAATCTGCGGATCTTCAGAAAGGGATGATTTTTTTATTTATTGATAGTTAATAAAAACGGTACCTGCCCACTTACATTAATTCATGAATCCCCAAGCGACCACCGGTGGCCGCGCATCTATTGTCTTACTATTGTCTCTAATTGACGGTATCTGAAGGGTAAATTAACATGGAATTGTAAAAACTAAAAAAAACAATTACGTCGTACATAATGTTGACAATTGTTTGGAATTTTTGAAAACAATAATTTTGATTATTTTAATAGGATTATGACCATCAACAGCCTTTTCACCTCACTTGCACATGATTTGGCACATTGCTTTGTGCTTTACCTGTAAATCAATTCTTCGTGACATCGACTAACTTCAGTGTGACACAGATCTTCCTACCTTACTGCTTGACTTTTGTCCACTACAATGACCGTCACTTCAGGAAACACTAAATACTTTTTTTATAAACCTGCCAAATTATCTTTCCACAGTTCTCCGCGGTCTCCACAAGCCTTAGTTAGCTGGTAGAAAATGCCTAGGTCATTTAATTGTATGTTTGTATAAAGTTTTAATAAATAAATACTATCAGTAGAGTGATAAACACATTTTTTTTATTATTATTATTGATAGGTTTGCGCTTGACCGCTATCTCACCTGATGGAAAGCGACGATGCGGTCGACGATGGAACGCGCTTACCTAGAAGAAACCTATTCACTCTCGACTTAAAGATTCCCGGGTTGTAGCTATCAGGAACCACAGACTCCGGCAAGGAATTCCATTCCTTAGCTGCACGCACAATGAATGTGTTTCCAAAACGTTTTGTGCGTGTAAGTGGGATGTCCACCATGTACCGGTGGCGCATCGCCGTACGTCTGGTAGTCCGATGATGAAACGGGCTAGGCGGAATCAAGTTATGCAATTCCGACGCACACTCCCCGAAATGCAACCGGTAGAAAACCGACAGGCTAGCAACTCGGCGTCGATGCTCAAGACTTTGAAGCCTCGAATCGACGAGTGTATCATCGCCAATTATCCTTCTGGCTCACCTCTCAATTACCTCAAGTGCATCAAGCTGGTATATCGCCAAAAAATAAACCTAATAATAATGTCCAAATGTTGAGCGCAGCTGGGGCCGAACCCACTTCACTTTCAAACTCGGTCGTGCCTCGCGGACGTGGCGCGCACGTATCGCCCAAATGGACACACAAGAGCTTTCCGCAGCACTGGTTCCGGGTTCGACTCCCTTCTGGTCACAGTGGTCACTTGTGAACGACTAAAATGTTGTTTATTAAGGTAAGCAAGTTTGCCAAGGTTATGTCTTGGATGGGTGATGTAGTTCATTTAAGTAATGTTCAAATAAGTAAACTCTTAAATCTGTTTAACAATATCATTGGATCGGTCCGCCTAAATCTGTGTGTGACTCTTTCCACAGCAAACCATCTTAGATCCTTATATGCCTGGTTCTCATAATTATGATTTGACCATTATATGTTTGTTATATGGAGTTTAAAAAAGACTTTATCACTAGAAGCGCGGGCCTCCCAATTTTGATCTTCATTCCTATGTTCTTCCTGCTTTAGTATGAGTAGAATCGCAGTTACCCAAAATATGTACAACACAAGATAACAACAATATTTTTATTAAAAAATATTGTATTGCCAGTTACCAGTTTCCTTTGTAAAATTTTATTCGTAAAGAAATGTTTTCCATCCTTCACACTGCGAGCTTTCTGCGTCACAGGTTTGACTATACTGCAATCGTCACTTGTAAACTATTTTTTTTCCGTCTCCTCAGACATTGTTCAGATCCTTGAGGATGTAGGTCCCAGGTAGTAGTGCATGAAAGGCCGGAACAAAGGTGAGGTTGCCTGGAAGACACGAAAAAATTGTTAGGTATTTTCTATATTGTATCGTATTCTACTGCTTTTCTAAATTTAAATGTAAGTGTGAGGTTCGAATAAACGTTTTTCTTTCTTTTTCTTTCTTTCTTTCTTTAAAAAGCATACGGTGGAAGTCTGCCCCGCTTGGGCGGAGCACCGCTATGTCCACGTGAGCGTGACCTCTTGCGTCCAGCCCTGGATCAGGCCATGACCTCGTTACTCGCCGTCCTGTAAGGACCAAGCCGGAATCGATGGAACGTTGATGATGAAAAAGATGTCAGCAAAATAAACGGGGCCCACCAGGATCAATGCCCTGCTAGGATCAATCTTGGCCTGTAATCGGATAAGTAAATTTTAATATAAATAATAAATAGAGACATACTAATACGAAACCCATAAATTACTTATGTGTATTTTTTCTTTCTTTTTTTTTACGGTGGGCAAAAATCATCTTATGACAAGCACCGCTCTTGGGTGGAGCGGGAGATAGTGTCAGACTCTTACTGACTAAAAACCCACCCGTTCCTTCTAGCCTCTTCATACCAGGGCTCGAGTTTCCTTTCGGATAAACCTGGCCCCAGTAGGATTCGACTCAGTTGGGTCCCTCCTGTTGCTGACAACTTCTTGAGGCGCGCGGGAGCAGTCCACGCCGTGAACGTCTTAGGCTCGGTCTGGACAGTTACCGGACGGTCCGAGCCCGCGTCCACGGTGGCCGGAAATCGGGATCGGAATCCCGGCGGCGGCGGTGAGGGCGCCGTTGCCTGATGCGGTCGGCCTCTTCCTTTGCTAGCATTACTGCTTCGCAGAAGGAGTAGACTGCCTGCCATTCCTCCTCGCTCTGGACCATGGCCTCGACCAAAGCCCGGATTACTTATGTGTTTCGTATTAATATGTAATAATATAATATTGTTAGTATTATTTATTATGTTTGTACACCAAAAATATTACTAATAAATAACAATATCGGCTAACGTTATTTATCAAAATAATACAGAAAGGTAAAAGTAAAAGGAAACACTACGACGTTTGACCTTCAACCTCTGGAACAAGCAGGATTTCAGCCCTATTTTTCCACAACCGAACACCTCCATTCTATCATTCAAGTTTTTAAAAACACAATGAATTTAACAAACAACTTTATCTAGTCTTGGTAGATTTTGTCAAGATATTCGACAGTATAGACCATGTAAAAAAACTCCTTCGAGCTTTTGTAAATAGTCCAATGGTGATTAAATCACCATTGGACCACCATTTGGTGGTGGTGGTGGTGGTTTAATTTTATAATTATTTTTTATTTATTTTTTTCAATGTACTCAATTTATTACTTTAATTTAATTTAATTGTATTATTTATTTATACTTAATCATTATAGTTATTCATATTTCAATAATTAATCAATCGTAATTGAATCAATTGTATCATAATTTAATCACTAATTTTACATGCCAAAGACTTTGTTTTTTTTTTGTGTTGTATGATACATTGAATGTTATGGTAATTTTCTTTATTTTGTATACTAACTTCTATTTTCAGTAAGTTTTAAAAAATAGAGCCGAATTTTTGTGCATGTGGTGTTAGCCTGTAATTAATTGTTACACTTGTAAATGTTACTCTAGTTATACATTTGTAAATGTGTGTAGTGTAAACAGTTGTTGGTTAACCTAAATAAATAAATAAATCACTCATTTCAAATAACAAGTCATTATTGCTTTAGAGTCCCAAAACGTTATGCACACATACATTAAACTCATTGACACCGTTTATGGAAGTAGCTCTGCAAACATCAAGATACACATTTCTGGCCCAAATTTAAAACGAGAAAAAGGTGTTCAACAAGGCGATGCACTGTCACCTATACTGGCCATAAGCGCATTGCAGGAGGTTATTGTTGATAGATCCGCGCTTAACCGCTATCTCACCGGATGGAAAGTGACGATGCAGTCCACCATGTACGGGTGGCGTAACGCCGTACACCTGGTGGTCCGATGATGGAACAGGCTAGACGGAATTAGGTTATTCAATTCCGACACACACTCCCCGAAATCTCCGCTAGAAAACCGACAGCTTAGCAACTCGGCATCATGGAGCTTTTTAACAACTTGTCTGATTCATGGCAGTCCTGATACGAGGTTTAAAGGCCATAGCTAATAAGGGTCACCTAAGCTGGCATCCGATTTGTACTGCCTCGCCGTTCGTCCTCTACTCATTATAGACGTCGTGAACGTCATGTGGTCAACAAATGGATATGGCATGGTTCACGATCTGCTCATGTTCGTGTGGCAAACTTGGCCAGAGATCGCCCTAGACAAAGAGGTTTGGAAGGATGATTGATGCCTTTGTCTAGTAATGGGACATCATGTAGTGTAGTATAAAAAAGAACCTATAATGGCTTACTCTCACAATGTGGACCCATGACCTGGTGAAGGTCGCGGTAATCCGCACAGGACCAGTTATTAAGGCAACACTTCAGGGACCCCTATGTTGAACAGTGGACGTCTAAATAACGATCCTGCTCAGGGCAGACTGGCGTGTCTGATTAAAAAAAAAAACAGTGGACTTTCAATTGAAATGATAATAATTGACTGGCCTGTTGGTCTAGTGGTTAGTGACCCTGACTGCTGGTCATGGGTTCGTTTCCCACCCAGGACAAATGTTTGTGTGATGAGCATCCATCTTTTTTTCTGTGTCTAGGTGTAATTTATCTATATATGTATGTATTTAAAAATATATAAGTATGTTTGTCAGTTGTCTAGTACCCATAACACAAGCTCTGCTTAGCTTGGGACTAGACGGCGTTGAGTGATACTTGTGGATATATTATATTAAATGATAATGATGATGAACGGCTTACTTTAGCAATTTATACTGTAATGCGGATACTGAACACATCAACCAATCCAAGGAGGTTAACCTAGCTTTATAAATAAATAAAAAAGTTAAAGTAAATGAACTTTACAAGGCACTTTTGAACACGCAGGCTCGCGGACGGCGAGCCATGGGTAGATCGCTGTCCGACCGTCCGGTAACTGTCCGGACCGAACCCAAGACGTCGACGGTGCGGACTGTTCCCGCGCGCCTCAAGGAGTTGTCAGCAACAGCAGGGTTTTTAGTCAGTAAGAGTCTGAGACTATCTCCCGCTCCACCCAAGAGCGGGGGTTGTCATAAGATGATTTTTGCCCACCGTAAAAAAAGGCACTTTTGAACGTACGTAACAAATTGTAACAGTTGCGATATTATTATAGTTCCAATCCGGATACTGAAATACCAACTGTTCCAAAAGCTACTATGAATGTTTGTTTTTAACGCCGTAATGTGGTACTGGTGCTGCCAATTGTGGTGGCGTTTTGTTTGACAAAGCGGCGTCCAACGTTTAGCTATATTATCAGAGTAGGATTACTATAACTTATGAAGAACTTATCAAAAAAAACCGCGCTCGACTACATTAAAACACTCGCACTAAGGGCTGGGCCACACGATGCGTTGCGGCGCCGCACCGAATATTTTTCGACGAATCGTCTGGCCGTACGAGCGGGGTGGCGTCACTCAGCTGCCTACCGATTCGTCGAAATATTTGCGGTGCGGCGCCACAACGCATCGTGTGCCCGGCTCTTAAGGCAACAGGTATTAAAATGTTTTCCCTCCGGTCCCAAAGTTCCGGGTACAGTTCCTGCGCCTTTCTAAGCGATGTAGCTGAGCATGCACCGGTAAGTGAACGGAAAATGTCGTTTAGATTGATGACCAACCAAACCGGAAAAGCATTACCGGGATAGCTTAAGATGGAAGCGTCAAGACAGGTTGCCGGGGCCTATGTCCCGGGCGGCAAATTTAGGGGGTGGCAAATTCAAACAACTGCATATAAGCGGAGGCTCATGAGACCTTTCATTGTGGAAACACTTGGGGGAGCTCAAGTGTCGCCACAATAACCGATCCTGCGTCTCACATGCATGGGATTCTGGCAACCCTCACCAGGTCACTGGTCCACCATGTGGTAGGTTTTCCAACGCTGAATCGCGTCCACTTAAAACCTTTTGTCTTCATCGACCATCTGCTCCTCTAATGTGTCCTGCGATTCTTCGGGTTTGGTTCTCCTGCAGACCACTTGATTTATCATACGTTTCATTACAAAGACCATCTTTTTCATCATCAGCATCATCAGACAGTCTGGCGACTACGTACACCTTACCATAACCGCCCTACAGACTCCTTTATCCCGAAGAAAATGCCCAATTACTGCTGAACAAATCACGTGAGCGAAGCCGTGGGAAAAACTGTATATAAAACTATGGCGTTTATGGTTTCAATCGACCATTATTGTGAGGAGTTTATAATCCAATAAGATTCCTTTTTTTTTATCTGATATAAACTAGTACTTGACTGCAATCCCACCTGATGGTAAGCGGTGATGCTATCGTTGATGGTGAGGCGCACTAGTTTATTAAGAGCCTATGCACTTTAGCCTTGAAGGCGCTCAAATTGTAATCGGATGGGAAGACCGCAGCAAATTGTTCCAGTCCTTCGATGTACGCGGTATAAATGACGAAGTGAAACGCTTAGCGAAAACCTCTACAGGTTTCAACAACGTAAGGGTGGATACTCGCCGTACGTTGGTTTGTCCGGTGGTAGAAATAAGATGGCGGAATCAAGTCATGCAATTCCTGTGCACACTCTCCAAAATGCAACCCGTAAAACACCGTAAACATCATGCACAACAAGCGACGTCATGGCAAACTCAAGTAATGTAGTGTTGTGTTGTGCAGTGTTGTTCCACCTGTACTAATCAATAGATAAAATCTGAATCTGAATCTGTTCCTTAAGCGGTTATCACACTGCCACGCACCACGCAGCGCAGCGCGTGAAAACGCACCTACGCACGTACCTGCGGGAATGCAGATCTGCATCATCGTGCGGGTTTATTACGCACTCACAGGCGTAGATGCGTTTTGTAAATTCATTTCGTACAAAATCACACGGTACCACGAGACTCAGCGTGATATACCATGCGTGTCACATGTCACCCCGCACCCACGCGCGTGATTGAGTGCTTGAAGGTGCGTGATCTGCATGAACGCGCGTGGTGGTGTGGTATACCATGCGTGTGACATGTCACCCCGCACCCACACGCGTGATTGAGTGCAAGAAGGTGCGTGATCTGCATGAACGCGCGTGGTGGTGTGGTATACCATGCGTGTCACATGTCACCCCGCACCCACGCGCGTGATTGAGTGCAAGAAGGTGCGTGATCTGCATGAACGCGCGTGGTGGTGTGGTATACCATGCGTGTCACATGTCACCCTGCACCCACGCGAGTGATTGAGTGCATGTAGGTGCTGGATCTGCATGAACGCGCGTGGTGGTGTGGTATACCATGCGTGTCACATGTCACCCCGCACCCACGCGCGTGATTGAGTGCATGTAGGTGCGTGATCTGCATGAACGCCGGTGGTGGTGTGGTATACCATGCGTGTCACATGTCACCCCGCACCCACGCGCGTGATTGAGTGCTAAAGGTGCGTGATCTGCATGAACGCGCGTGGATGCAGTTTCGATGTTTTGGACTGTGTGTGTTTTCTATACAAACGAGATACCTTCAAGCAACGTTAAGACAAGCATTCACGCACTTCGCTGCGGGGTGCGTGGCAGTGTGATAACGGCCTCAAAGCTCTTAAAAGGCAGAACAGAAAATCCTTTGCCCCGAAGTAGGAAAATAATAAATAAACTTAAATGGAGCTCTCGTCAACTCAAATTCTCTTAAAAATGTGTCTCATCTCAGTTTTAACACAATAAACACACTCGGCTCGTTGGATATAGGAGCAAGATATTCATGTTAGCATTTTTAATCTAATATTTACTGTATCATGATGTTGATGGTCACGAAACGCTTTGGTCTACTTTGAATGAGCACACTACATGTTTGAAAGCTCTTAATTAAACGAATATTGCCCACAGCGCCATCTAGGATATATTGCAAATAACAATTTCAGAGCTCGTTCTTATCGTAGTTGTAGTATTGAAATGTAGGTGGCGCTGTTTAACGATAATGAATTACCATTATAGTACCCTACGATTTTTAATTTATAGTTGAGTATTTCTCAAATCACGTTTTAGTCTGTAAACCCGTCAAAATTTGGCTTTAAAGTAGGGCCTGAGATGTTCTTCAACTCAAAAATGCTCAATTCAGAAAAGACTCATTCTGTAGAAAGTGACATCTATTTTAGTAAACTCACAGAGATCGTATAGATGGCGTAGTAACTACCGTTTTAAACTTCAAATCTTGAACATAGATGGCGTAGTGTGTCGTTTAAGTTGTAAAATTTAAATACGCGCTCATCATGATAATTCAATTGAAGCCGGAAAAAATTTTAAAACCTAAAGATTTTTATCACCTGCTTTTCAATGAAGTAGTTTCTTGTCACCAAACAAGCGTGGCGTCAATCCTCGGTGCATGAAATGTGATCAGTCATGGCAAATTGCTCCGGACTCGTTCAAATCTTGAACACCAATCACGATAATCGGTTGAAATTATTGAGCTGCAGAAAATTTTGTTCACACGGTGCTGATCTTTGATGCTCGCTTATGAAAAATACATATTATTGAATAAAATTGGTTCGGAAAAAATCGTGACAGGCAATTTACTAGATTGCCAGACAAGCCTATTTGCAAACAGGTTAGTTAAATAAACTCAGTGACTTAAAATTTTATTAGACCATTTTCAACCAAAGTCAAATGAACCACTTTCAGTTTTACTATGATTATGAAGACAATAACTGACGGTAGTTCACTCAGTAAAAGGCCTATTACACTACGCGTTATTAAGCACACGATATTCAAACGATCTTATTTTTCATTCTGAGTAAGACAGGCTGACGACGGTCGCCTCCTTCTGCGAAGCAGTAATGCTAGCAAAGGGGAGGCCAACCGCATCACGCAATGGCGCTCTCGCCGCCACCGGAATTCCGATCCCGATTTCCGACCACCCGAGACGCGGGCTTGCGGAGCGCGAGCTATGGGTAGCTCGCTGTCTGACCGTCCGGTAACTGTCCGGACCGAGCCCAAGTCGTCGACGGCGCGCACTGTTCCCGCGCGCCTCAAGGAGTTGTCAGCAACAGTAGGGGCCCAGCTGGGTCGAAGCCTACTGGGGCCAGGGTTATCCGAAAGGAAATTCGAGTTCTGGTATGAAGAGGCTAGAAGGAACGGGGTGGGTTTTTAGTCAGTAGGAATCTGACACTATCGCCCGCTCCGCCCAAGAGCGAGGGTTGTCATTGGATGATTTTCCCCACCATAAAAAAAGACGGGCTGACCCATAATACACTACGCAACATCGACTAAAACTGTCTGAATATCGAGTGATGTAATATGCCCTTTATTGTTTAAAATATCAGGTGTGATTTTGCATGTAAACAGGACCCGATCAAAGGAGGTGCGGCAAAATTTACTTATTCCTATCTTCCAACCTAGCCACTAGCCATCCACACCCTAGTTGATAGGTTGAAAATTGTATGTACCACCTTCCAACCTACTTCAAGGTGGAAAATATTGGAAATATTTAAGACTTATGACTTATATGGTTTTATGCATGTAAAAGACGAAAAATATCTTTGCCCGGAGCGGCTAAATAGCTACATCAGGCCCTGCATGTAAATGTTCAATTAAAAGAAACAATATCAAACGCACTCCAAACAATTTACGATCAATCAATCAATCTTTTCACACAGCACGCGCGATTTAACTAATCAAAAACATAAAATAAAACACCACTGGCCATCTATATGCCATAAAACGAAGAAATTCACGTACGGCATTGAATAATTCCCATTTTAAATAACGAATGATGGGTCCAAGACTGGTTTTGCGTGGCGAGCAATTATTCAGTCAAAATTCTCTCATTGATCGGGACGGTGGCAGAATGGTTGCGTGTCTTTGCCTCTCAAGAATATCTTACCATAAATATGGCTGACGATTTCGCGCGAATCGAGAGCGTCGAGAGTTATGGAGCTGTTAAAGACGTTATTTTTTTTTTAAAGAATACAAATTAAATTCGTATGTGTGTTTTAAATTAAATGTGCTGTCTTACTGATAGTTTATTTAAACGATTGGACAATTAAATGTAATAAATATGCGATGCCAATGTGTCGTTGAATGAGCACCTGGGCTCTGTGTGATAGGTGTAGCCATTTGTTAATTGTGTTGATAAAACTGCACTTTGCTAACTTAAACGGTGTAACGGTGTTGTCAGCGCTATCTAAAATACATTTTTTTTACTTTGGCAACTTTATTAGTGTTGTTGTGGCAAAGGCAGCTGAAGCGTTCAGCCTATTTTTTATGCCATTATAATTAATATATTCAGGTAATAATATAATAAATATGTAGTCATTTAATACTGATAGTAGCCATTGAAGTCAGATGAGTCTCTGGCTCATTACTGTTTACGTTATTTGTGAGACTACGCCTCCCACAGTCATACAACGCGCGAATGAAAAGAATACATTTTCTTCGAATCAAAACTGGATCACAAAATTTCGGCTCAATTTAGAGGCACTTACTTCGATAGTCTAATATAAAAAGAGGATCCAGGCTCTGTATGCCTTTAGGATATCATCAAATAAGTTCTCCCACTCTGAACGGACTTTTACTGACTGACTGAATTTTACTGACTAAAATCTACCTGTGTTCTACCGCAACTGACTCAGCTGTGTTGTATCGCAACTAAATCCTTTGCGTTCCAGTACCACAATCCCGCAAGGTTCCGCAGCACACGAAACAGTCTGACACTCGCTCTCGTGTATAAAGCGTGAGAAGTCTTTAGAGGATTTCCCTCCTCAAAAAAAAAGTATTTTTATTTTGTTCTGATCTAAATCCCAATTTGTCGTCTGCCTTGATTTGATTTTAATCCTAGTAACACTAGCTACAATAGTCAGCAATTTCATCAGTAACAGTAAAGCTAGACCGACGCACACGTGTAACACGCCTGATTTGTACGTAGAACGACGTCGCGTGGCGTGGATCAACTGTAGCTCTACAAGTCTAGTTGCCATGTAAAATGTATGGAGACCGACGCGTTTTTTTTTCCGGTGGGAAAATCATCTAATGACATCCCTCGCTCTTGGGCGGAGCGGGAGATAGCGCCAGAATTTTACTGACTAAAACCCCACTCTTGTTCCTTCGTTGCCTTTCGTACCGGGGCTGAGCTATCTTTCGAAACCAACCCTGGCCCCAGTAGGCTTCGACCCAGCTAGACCCCTGTTGTTGCTGACAGCTCGGAACAACGCGCGCCGTCGATGACTTTGGCTCGGTCCAGACAGTTACCGGACGGTCAGACAGCGAGCTACCCATTGCTCGCCGTCCGCCAGCCCGCGCCTACGGTGGCCGGAAATCGGGATCGGAATCCCGGCGGCAACTATGGCGCTTTGAGCGCTGTTGCCTGATACGGTCGGCCTCCACCTTTGCTAGCATTACTGCCTCGCAGAAGGAGGCGTGTGGACCCCCAAGGTTGGGCAGGAGCCGCTTGAGAGCAGCCCCGAGACCAAGAGACCGACGCGTTCCAGGTCGGCGTACGTTGTATGTGTGCGCAGTGTAGTTCTACCTTAGCAGTTAATATTATTGTTACTGGTAATAATAAGGGGCGACTTCCGACTGATCGTAATCGGTGGTAATGCGACCCGCCGACGTTCTAATGAAATCATTGTCGAGTTACGCCCGAAGGCTTGCTGCACGCTGCGCGACTTTGAGAATTGTCGTAGCGGAGTTAGGTAGTTGTTGTGAATGAAGACGGTTTTCTTTATTATTGACTAGCCACCCAAGTTCCCAAGGGTTTTATACATCTTTGATACTTATTAGAATAGATTAAACCTTATAGTACTGACACCAAAATTTAAAAAAAAAAAAAGTAAAAAAAGAAACAAAATAGAAGAAAAAAAAACTCGGCTTTTCTCTCTATAACACGCATCACAAAACAAAAAAAAAGTCGCTTTTTCTGTCCCTATATCCCTATGTACGCTTTTAAATCTTTAAAACTACGCAACGGATTTTGATGCGTTTTTTTTTTTATAGATAGAGTGATTCAAGAGGAAGGTTTATATGTATGTATAATATTGCACCCAAGCGAAGCCGGGGCGGGTCGCTAGTGTAATATAAATACAACCTTTCTTTTTTTAATTCATGAATCCCCAAGCGACCACCGGTGGCCGCGCATCTATTGTCTTACTATTGTGTCTCTAATTGACGGTATCTGAAGGGTTAATTTGGAAATCATCAAATAACTTCTCCTGCTCTGGGTGGTGGCCCCATAGAGCGTGTCGGACTTTTATTAATTTAACCCCACCTGTGTTCCTTCAGTTGCTCTTTGTGTTTCAGGGCCGCGGTAACTCTTTCAAACGACGAATTTTTTTTTTCTTTTAAGTTTTTAGTGTTATTTTTTGGTCACAACCAAATATAACGAAATATTAAACAAACCCAATTAAAATTTTATTGCGTTCAGAAATTTAGTTTTTCGTAAATTGGTAACACAAAAATTCTATGAGTAGGTAGGTTTTATCTCATGCTATCGATCTATTGATTGGAATCTTTTTATCGACTTGTTTGTCAAGTAAATATTTGATGTAACTTAATATTCCTTAACAGTTTTTGCCAGATCATTTGTCCGTGACAACAAGATACCTCAACATAGTAACTTGGCAACTTAGTTTGGACCAGGGGCGGATTAAGTTAGACGCCAAAGATTTAGGGGGCCCCTAGGTAGAATTAGCTACTGGCTTGAGCTTTAGCCTAAAGGATGAGATAGCTGCAACAGGTAACTGACATCCTCACCCAGCTGCTAGGAGCGGCAGGATGATTCCCAATCGCTGTAGGCACGAGATTACGGAAGGCGAGCTATAGATAGCTTGCCATCGCCTTAAGGCCACGGGAACGTTGGACAGAGTTGCCGTAGCCCTGGAACGGAAAGGGTAAGTTTTAAGGAACACAGGTGGGTTTTAGACAGTAAAAGTCTGACATAGTGTCGCTCCTCCCTAGAGCCGGAGAAATTATATAAATGACAATGAATTAAAACTTCCTTATTTCAATTTTTAAACTGGCTCGGGCCCCGACGGCGCGTAGTGTACCACGCGGTCCTCTAGGAGATGTCAGCAAACCGTAGTGGCCTAGCAGGGTCGAAGCCTACTGGGACCATTTTTTTTTTCTCTCGACGGGGAAAATCATCATTGACGAAACCCGCTCTTGGGTGGAGCGGGAGACAGTGTCAGAGTCTTACTGACTAAAAACCCCGCGCCGTTCCTTCTAGCCTTCATACCGGGGCTCTAGTTTCCTTTCGGATAACCCCACCCCGGTAGGCTTCGACCCCGATGGGCCCCTCCTGTTGCTGACAACACCTTGAGGCGCGCGGGAACAGTGCGCGCCGTCGACGCCTTGGCTCGGTCCGGACAGTTACCGGACGATCGGACAGCGAGCTACCCATGGCTCGCCGTCCGCGAGCCCGCGTCTACGGTGGCCGGAAATTGGGATCGGAATCCCGGCGGCGGCGGCGGGGGCGCCGTTGCCTGATGCGGTCTGCCTCCTCCTTTGCCAGCATTACTGCTTCGCAGAAGGAGGCGACCGCCTGCCACTCCTCCTCGCTCCGGACCATGGCCTGAATCAAGGCCCGGCGCGAGAGGTCTCCGCCGCCGATCGCCCCCACGAGGACACGGCGTTGCTCCGCCTTACTGGGACCATGGTTTCGCTTCTGAAAAGATAACACAGCCCTAGAATGAAAAGCAACGAAGGAACTAGGAGTGGATTTTAGTCATTAAAAGTCCACCACAAAGGGCGGGAGATGTCATTAGATGATTAACTACGGAACCGACGCTATATATTTGGGCAGTCGGTTCATATTTGTGTATTTTATCTATGGGCCTTAGATGAAAATAAAGGATTATTATTATTATAAATAAAGGGATATAATTGAGGAGGCGATATTAGTAACCTTTAAATGTCGTTTCTTTGATTTTCAGGTAAGTTATAGGTGTAATGATCATAGTTAAACGTTGTAATATAGTAAGGACGTATTAAATAAACAAAACTTTGATTTTCAGAGAAACAATTTGTGGTTTATTTGGAAAATCCTCAATAACATATCTTATATTTATTATTATAGGTTGTATACATTGTGTTTTTAGGAAAATTCGAAAGCAGTTAGAATTAATATCACACAGGAATCTTCTTTTGTTTTATCACTTTTGAGCGGGGCCCACTCGAATGCGCGGGGCCGTAGCTTGTTACAAAGCTAATCCGGCACTGCTTTCGACAGGATATCGCTGACTGACTAACATAATAGATGATCTAGAGATGTTGAGGATCTACATCCATCGTTCATTATAATGAGGCCTGTCAATCTTAGCAGTTTTTCTTCCAATGTTTTTGTTTTACGAAATATTATCTGGATTAGGGACTTACCTGGAGCTGAATACCTAAGCCTTTATGTCATTAATTCATGAATCCCCAAGCGACCACCGGTGGCCGCGCATCTATTGTCTTACTATTGTGTCTCTAATTGACGGTATCTGAAGGGTTAAATATTAATCCTTACTAATATTATAAAAGCGAAAGTGAGTTTGTTTGTTACGTCTTCACGCCTAAATGGCAAAACCGATTTTATGAAACTTGGTACACGGATAGACCATGTCCTGGAATAGGACATAGGATACTTTTTATCCAGATAGTATGTTCCTTTGAGATAATTTCCTGCAATCACGAGGGCGAAGCCGCTGGGAGCATCTAGTACTTTATATACCGACCTTTCCTCTCCTAGAGAGAGGAGGAGGCTGATGATGATGACCTACCTATCTATTAATCACCATGATAATGGTCGATGGGTTGCTTGAATGCTTTTCTTGTAGTTGTCTAGGGTATTGAAAGGCTCGAGTTTACGAGGACAGTTATAAGAACCGGGAAGGCCAAAGACACGATGGATGGACTTGTATAAAAGATAGTAAGTACGGTTAGGAAGTAAAATACTGTGATGGAGTCCAATAACAATGAACTAGACTTGGCTCACGAGGTTGTTGACATGTGGGAAGTGGATACAGCAGCGACCAATATCTGAGTAGGGCTTCGTTCTCCTCCAGAATTCCAGATACATTTTGTATAAGAGCAAGGATATAGTAATAGGATTTACTGAACTTTTAGAGATTAGAATAGAACTATCACCGTAGGCGTAGGCTAGCAGACGGCGAGCAATGGGTATCTCGCCGTCCGGACCGGACTCAAGTCGTCGACGGCGCGCAGTGTTTCACGCGCGCCTCAAAGAGATGTCATCAAACCGTAGGGCTAAGGACCCAGTCATGGGGGAAGCGAAAGAGATCCCCAGGACTCAATACTCAATACTCAATACTCAATACTTTATTGCATTCCATATGTGTTTATGATGGTATAAAAAAAAAGAATCAATATGGACCCTGTCGGGCACAGCAAAGCTAGGAGAGAGGACGAAGGCTAACTTGTCATCATTATTAAAATATATATATATGTATCCTGTAACTGAATTACCTATCTATTTAAATTAAATTGTGTATGAATGTTATTGTATTATTATGTCTCTGTATAAGTATTGGTATATTTTATTTATTTATTTTCGTCCTTATTAATACATTTTATTATCATTGAAATTAATTTATGTATGTGTATTATTATAATTAACTAAATTATGCTAGGTATTTTTGTTTATTTTTATCATCATCATTTTTAAATTACTGACCCTGGAATGAAGGCAAAGAAAGAAAAGGAGTGGGTTTCAGTCAGTAAAAGTGTGACACGTCCTAGCTAGCTTGCCGTCCGACCGTCCGATAACTGACCGGACCGCGCCCAAGTCGTCGATTTCGCGACGGCGTGTGTCAGCAATCGTAGAGGTCCAGCAGGGTCGAACTCGAAACCCACTAAAGCCATGGGTGATGCGATAAAGATCCCAGGGCCCAGGAACAATGTTAAAGGTATAGGAGTGGGTTTTTAATCAGTAAAAGTCTGACACTATCTCCCGCACCGTCCAAACGCGGGGGATGTCATTGGATGATTTTCCTACCTAAAAAAAATAAGAAATAATTAAGTAAGCTATTTTTAACTTTAAGAAGTTACCTATCTAATTAGTATGTAGCTACCCCATCTATGCGCAACTGCTGGGCGTATTGTTGGTTGAGGTTCGATTCCCTTGCCAAACAAAGCGATGCGGTTTTTATTACAGAAAATTCCCTGTAATTTATTCTGACATGATAATTGATAACGAAAAAAAGAACTAAAAACTTCGAAATAATTTATCTGATCAAGTGTGTGGTCTTTTCTACTTGAGGTACTTTAAAGGTACTTAGATGTTTTTGATGTAATTATATTTTATGAGTAATAGTTAAATAATTAAATATTACAGAATACCCGCCATCTTGACGTCAATATGGCGGGTATACCTTAATTTTGAAATAATATCATTCTGAAGGAGGTACAGATATTTTAGAGCTACGTACCTATCAGTCATCATCATCATCATCATCAGCCTTTTTAATGTTCCCACTGCTGAGACTCAGGACTCCTCTCAAGGAGATGGAATGGGCCATAATCCACCACGCGCACCCAGTGCGGGTTGGTGAATATCACATGTCTTCGAATTTTTGGTTCTTGGACATGCCGCTTTCCTCACGATGTTTTCCTTCACCGTTTTGATAGCAGTGGTGATGAAATAAATTACACAAAGTAATGCGCCTGGCTGGGTTCGAACCCGCGACCGACAACTCGCAAGTCGGGACCATTACCACTCGGCTACCACTCTCGGCCATCTGTACGTATCAGTACGTAGCTCTAAAATATCTATAAAAAAATACTACCTAAAATGTACTTACTATTCAGATACTTTATTTTTTGACGTTTAGCTGACTTCTTGACGTTTGAAATGTCAAAAAATCAGTCAGTCAGTCAGAATAATGATGCTCGTAAATCACTATAAAGAAGTAATCGTCAAATAACTTTTCTCGCCCGAGCGGAGCGAGAGGGCGTGTAAGACTTTTGCTGACTAAAACCCACCTGTGTTCCTTCATTTGCCCTTTGCGTTCCACGGCCATGGTAACTCTTTTGAAAAATCCCGCACTCTTTATTCTATCAGTTACACTCACGTTAAATAAGCTACTCAATATTATACACTAACCCCCCTCCCACCATAGAAAGTGCTCATTATACAGACTTAATTAGTCTAGGTAATTAATTACTCATTTTTTAATTACCGCATCCATCCGCGACGGTTCGACGACGCGACGACACGACGTGGAGTTCGTTCGACAAGGTTCGATTGCCTGGTCAAAGAGACGGGGCGATGGGTTTCTTATTGTTGTATATTTCCCAGACTTTTAAACTAACATGATATAATAGTATATCTTTATAATATTAACAGTATAAACAGTGTTTATATATGCACGAGGTAATCTCTAAAACTACTGAACCAATTCTAAAATATTTTTCGCATTTAAAAGACCCTTTTTGGGAAGAACATCGTAAGCAGCAATTTTTTTTTTTTAGGAATGTATACTATACTTACCTACTTTTCCATTATGGAAGGAAAAACCCATTAGGTGGACCTAGAACCTAGTTCAAAAATTCACTAACCATCGCTTACGATGTTTTTCCAAAAAGGGTTGAATATAATATACTAGCTTTTGCCTGTAGCTTCACCCGCGTACATAAATTAGGTAGGTATGTCAATCAGGCCATAGCCTATGTCACTCAGGAATAAAGCGGCTTTCTACCGGTAAAAAAAAAAATATTAATTGGAGCAGAAGTAGGTACTTTCAGAGATTACCTCCTACAAACAAAAAAACAAACTTTACCTCTTTTTAATATATTAGTGTAATCTGCTGCTAGCTATACTACCCCTGAGTAGTAAATAATTAATGATGAGTTTTGCGGACGAAGCCGCTGGCAGAAGCTAGTTAGGTTAGTATTAGTATAAAATTAAAGAAGTAATTTTCTTCGTTTTCATGGCGAAGTCGTACCTATCGTCAACATCGAATATGGTTTAAAATTTTGTTACTTCATTTAACGTCATTTCAAACTTCGACATTCAGTCGGAGTCCAATCCAACGCGATGTTTGGCGAAAAGGCAACCCAAAAAACAAAGAGATAACGCCTGAAAACTCTGTTAGTGTTCGGTAATTCCAAGATTTAGTCGAATATTTTAAAAACTTGTTCCAGGAAATAGCTGTTTTTTTTTAAACCCTTTAAAGTTTTTTGAATAAGTTGTCGTCATTTAAAATTTTAATAAAATTTGCAAGGCTTCTATAGTTTTACTTTTTTTAAGTTTTGAGTAAGTTATAAAGTGTCAAAGTTCATGCAAAATAGCAGATTTTCAGAGGTTTTTACTGGATTAGTGTTACACAAAATTAGAATTTGATTTTAATAGAAGCCTAGATAATATCCAAAAGATACTATGTTTCAAAAATATCTAATGAAAAATGTGTAATAACGTCATAATCAGGTAAGAGCGGTTGTATGAAAAACAGTGAAAATATGTGTCGAGAATGGAGATTTGTCGTTGCCGGCAATCAGGGAATATTGCTGGCAATATTGCCACCAATATTCATATATCGGACAACATTCCCGGCAATATACACAAAAATTTTCCCACTTTACGGCAATATGCAACGGCACATCTCTAGTCGAGATGCATCCACTTAAGCAGATGACAACATTGACAACGCCATAAACCGCTGTGACTGTGAGAGACCACTCCAAAAAAAAGGTAGTTTTACCAGGAAAAAAAATATATAAGACAGAAACTAGATAGGTAGGCAACTACCAGCTCAAGAAAAAGTATCACCATAATTCCTAGTTATTGGTCATTCGTTACGTTACGACACACCCCTACGATGACCTCCTGCGACCCAGGCCCCACTAAGTAATGTCACAGTATGTAGGATTACAATATTAATACTGTGGTAATGGTAATATATCATTATCTAAAATCGAATGAATAAAACCATAAATTATTATAGGTATTTACTAAATCTTGGGCTGCAAGATAGTTCTAAACAATCATCGCGGCCCTAAAACTCAAAGCAAATAAAGAAACGCGGGTAGATTTAAGTCATAAGTCTAACGCCCCTTTTTGCTACACCCAGAACGGGAGGAGTTATTTAATAATTTCCCACCCCAAAAACAAAATAAAAACCTTCCTACCTACTAATACTTGATTAAGATCCGCTAGCATACATCATCCACCTAATCTTCTCATAAGATGGTTTTTTCACGCTCAACGAAGTTTAAGACCTCTTTCAAAGGTAAAGTATCCATAAATAAAATACCTACGAACCCGATCACCATTTCTGCAAGCCTACACCAAAGGATAATGTAGGTATCGAAAACAGTAGGCATCAACCGGCCCACGCATACCAATATACCTACACAAACATACCTACTACTGTACTTTACAACACATACAAAATCTCGAAACTAAAACACGCTAAAACTAACGCACGCCATTCATAGTAACCATTCACAACGCTGAGCCCGCCAAAACTATCAGTGTTGCCAAAATAACAAGCCGAATCACACAAAACAAACTATCAACATTAGCGATCATTATAATTTTATTTAGCCTCTGGCGAAACTGAGGCGTAAGGATTCGAGATGAGAAAAAAATGAACCCCTTCCGCAAAGAATTTAGGAGTGCCCGCGACCGGGACCGAATACGACTTGCTCGTTATAAATTTTGTGTAAGATAACAATGCGTACGTGTGGGTGTGTGGTACAGTCGCTGACGAGTATAGTTACGGCACGCAATAACGCTAACAAGCGTGCAAGCGAGAAGCAAACAGCAGTGTATAGCGGCGTCCCACTCTCTCTGCCGGCAACATGGCGCGCTGACTCGGGCGCAGGCTCGAATCGTATCGCCTGCCCACTCAAGGTTCGCTGACTGCCGTTCTTTTGTTTTTAATGTTGCCATGTGGGAATTTCTCCCCAGACTCGTGTAGTCTTGTAATTATATTTTTAAGATAATTGTCTTCGTTTGAGTTGAATGAGAGATTGTTTATTTTTAACTTGTTTATTATGAAGTGTTGAGAAATTGTACAGTTTTAAATGTTTTGTTGAAGAAGAGATAATCTTAATGGCTCAAAACTTTGTGTTGTCTACGAATAAAATTATGAAAATATTTACCTACGGTTGAACGAATAACTTGACTGAGTTCAAAAAATAACTACTTATTAATACCAGGTTTTAAAAGCACCGTGACATCAAATTGATCTTCTATCTCTGACCATTCATTTTTGAGAAAAATTTTCTTCTTTTGTCAAAAAAATACCAAAAATCACTGTTAAATCTCGAAAAACGTAACACTTAAATTACTTTGATGTTATGTAAAAAAAAACAGTAATGTTATATTTTCTTAGCAAATTTTGTACAGTAATCATATTTTTTTTTTAGTTTTGTATAAAATACAAATATCCCTTATTATTGCATTTATTACATTAATAAGATTACAAAAACTTACACGCGTAAAATAAAAATGTGTGGAGAGTGTTGTAAGTATTTCGGGAACCCTGGACCGCAGACGAAAACAGCGTCAAGCCGAGGACCTGCTCAAACCGAACGTCTGCATACCGATCGTTGGTTTTTTATAAGCGCGCGTCGGTGCACGCCTGGGCCACTGTGTGAGTGGGCGTGCGCCAGTGTGCGTGGCGGCTCGTTCTCGCGCGCGCCGCGCTCCATTGTTGTGTGCAGTATACTCGCGACTCTCCGCCGGCCGCGGACCGTGTCACGCGCTCGCCGACAACTACTAAAACTGCCGGCGATAAACAAAATAATGACCAGTGTACCACATTACGTGCATCGCGAGTGCAACAAGCGACAACAGTGTGTGATAACAAGTATGTAACGTGCGTGTTGTGTCAAACGGTGTGCGTTTTTCGACGTGTTTTGGAGTTTGAAGGCGCGTGGACAGCGCAATGCACGTCGTGTTTAGGTATGTGCCGACCGATTAATTATGGCCCATCAGTGAGGGGTCGCTGGCCTGCAATTTCGCCACTGAGATCGTTTAGTGTATTTTTATAATCGGTGACAGATTTCGCGACGGTACGGTGCGGCCACGGCGGGTGGCGAGTCGTGCTATTTACACGTCTGTTTTCGTTTACATATACAGAACTGGCTGGCGTCAACGTTTTCTAGTCACATCCGTCGTTTCTTGTGGTGTTTTATGTGCATTTGGCGCCGTCGGTGTGTTATCAGTGGCCGGGAAGTGTGTCGAGTAATTTATAACGTAATTAATACGTTATCGGTGACGGTGAACCGATGTAGCCGCGTGAAATGTGAACTTTGCATCCATTTGAGACCGCCGGAGCTGGACACATGCCATGCTGCTTACACGCTTTTCAAAACTCACGTTTGACGGTCGTAAATGTAACTTACTGCATCGCACCAGCCATTGGTTAAACATGCAAATGCCTGTGTCATAAAAAAAGCAATAAAAACACAGTTGATAAAGTACGATGCCCATCTAATCACCTCCAGTTGGTAAAGATAAAATGTTACACAATAAACTTAGAATTCACTGGTTTTATTTTAATTGAATACAGTCATATTCACGTTTATTTACATGCTGAATAAACAATAGTTTTCTTCTGAATAAAGTTCAATTTCGAGTCCCTATAGATACCAACATAATAGACCAAAACCTTTTTTATAAGGTAAATGTGATAGTAATCGTCAAACCTTAGCTTTCTTACAATTTTCATTGAAAAACTCACTTTTGAACATCAAGAATAAGCCAAAGATTTTTTTTTATGATTTTTAAGTGTCACATCTATTCCATTCATCACTTTTATAGTAGACAATCGAGAGGCTTATTTTTAAGGATAGAAGTCATGATGATTAAACAAGAAACATTTGAGTAGAGTGAAGTTAACTAAAACATTGAAAACAAACCCTCATTCAATGTCATAGGCCGCAAAAAGTAGTCATTCTATGCGAAAAACTAGTAAATGTTTGTTGTAAACTCGAAGACATTTCACCTTTTTGTAAATGGCATGATATACTTACCTACCTATGTTAAACTTGCTTCTAAAGGAACTATTAATTAACTTTACTATGTCCGGCGGAATTATTGAAATGTTCATTGCAGTACTAAATGACAACTCATGAGGAACAAAGTTGATAATTGTAATGCCATTTATTTTTTATGATCAGCGGGACCCTAATAAATAACATATAGCCCTACAAATGTGCGCAAACGCACCTGCTTAATGAAAAAGTTGGGATGTCCTTAATAAAAATATAGTTTATTGTAACGAAATTATATACATTAAGACGTTATTAAAGTTTTCAAATTAGGGTATAATGGAGTTGCCTCTGAAGTTTGTAGATAGCCATACTTTACTTCCATTCTTGCTGGAATGGAAGTAAAGTAAAGATTTCTCTCAAATACCTAAACCTTATAAATATCTTTTTACACGTCACTATCCTTAGAACTAAATAGTTAATCAATCTTAAGCAGGTTTTAAAGGGTCAAAAAATATTTTACACAAAATCCTTGTCTCATTCAGACGAAATCTTCGATCCTCCAACCATTTCTCAGCGCGGTGTCCGCGCGCTGCGAGCAAAAAAGAATATTATTTATAACCCCTTTATTCTTTTTAGAGAAAAAATATATTTCAATATTTTTTTCCTCTTTTATGGCGCGCAGTTAAACGCGACAACTCTGGGTTACGAGCGACCAGTTTGAAAACCGAATTTCGTTACGTTTTTTTTTTTCAAGTTTTAAAAGCTTTTTTATGCATTTTCATCGTTGCTGCTAGTAAATATTTCCAATATAAGAACAAAGTGCAATCATGCACTCTATAACTTAATTATTTCAAAAATTACGTTGTCATCGGTATAGTAAAATACATATAAGGCGGACGCTTGTGTCAGTGTTCTTAGAGTTCTACGCGGGAAAGAGATCTAAACATTTATTCTAAGAAGCGAACAATCGTCTTATTTTGGTCGTTATCTCAAATGAATTATTCATATAATCGCATTTCCTACGCTCGACGAGTATTATTGGATCTAATTATTTTTATTTGTTGTTATATTCAGAATGTCTATTTTGTCGCTATAAAATCTTTGATTTAGTGCTTAACAGTTTATTTAACGACTTGTAAAATAATAATCATATTGGTAGTAGCAGTAATTAAACGATACAATCGAGTATTTTAGTGTTCATTTCTAAGATCATGGCCATATAAGCATGCTTAATCTTGTTAAGATGATTATTATAATCTTAGATAAATAAAATCTATAATAGTAAAAATCCTTTATTTTTAAATTCAAGTAACAAAATCTGGTTTGTATAAACATAACTAATAATAACTCGGATTTTCCTCAATGGAATAAAAAAACCTTAATATTTTTATAACAAAAGCCAGTCGCATTTACAGAGACAGCTATTAAACGCGTGCGTCTTGCTATGAGAACCTGCGCGAGAGTTGAGAATGTTAATGCGCTCGTGTTGTTCGCTGAGCACACGCGGAATACTGAATGCGTTTACAAAATATACTGTGCAACTAATATAACCCACCATAAAATAAAATTTTCAATGACTTTACCAGCAATTCTTATAATCATGCCCTAAACGTCATGCTTTAAACGTAAGTTCCACGTATTCATGGGTTGACGAGTTATGATCTAAATGGAATGAAAGGATATAGGGATACAAAGAAATATAAATTTAAACCCATACTTTCGAATAATAACTTTAAATGAGTACCTAAGTATTTGCCATTTTGTTTATAATTTGAAATATTTGTCAAGCTTAGCATGCATTGAAGTAATAATACCGGTTAGACCTAAGTCCAGCAACATGGCTTTTCACCCTACAAAAAACCGTCAACCTCCCAGTTGTACCAACCACACGAACATAGTACGTACCTACAAAACGTTTACGACCTTTAAGGCGCGGGTCTTCTACATTTCCATTCTTGGGAATTCAAATCGTTGCGTCCGTATAGTTTGTCATTGGAATTCAAATTGATTTCGATCTGTCATCGAGTGAGATTTCATGGTAGACTGTTAATCTCGCTTTATGATTACCATACGGACCACGTATTCAGTCTTTGTCACTCTGCCCGTAGGTTAGGCCATGTAATGTCTGTCTAAGTATATACCTGTGGATTTCTAGACCGATTGTTGCCTCCATTCATAGTGAAAATTCATTTGCATGTAACGTATGGTAGATTATTTTTAAATTGATGCGACGTTCTTGCCATAGTAAAACTAGAAAATCATGAGGACAGGATAGATCGTAAAGATAGCTTGTTTTTATCATAATTCCTTGTTTAATGACTGCAATTAAGGAAGAAAAAGACTATAAAAATAAAGCTTACATGCGATATCAACCATGGAGATATAAATTTTGTCCCCTGACGCCCGTAATAAGCATTTCCTAGAACCAACAGATTCTACGATACGTCCAAAAAAAGCAACGCAAAAAACTAAAAAGCAAATGCATTTAAAAAAAACATAAGCCAGTTCTTATTTCAAGACCTTAAAGTTCAAATTAGTTTAAAATTCTTTTTGATGGCTAATTAAATAAAATTGTGACGGCGAAAGTTCGCGCCAATTTTTTTCGGCAAGGGCAACTGTGTGTCCTGTCCTTTGCTGCTTTCTATTATTGTCAGATTCTAATTTCGAAATGTTTAAAAATTTGTAATTGCAATGATCAAAAAGTAGAGACATTACATTTATTTTTAAATAATAAGACATTATTAAATACAAACTTGATTTTGATTAAACATTCTTATCTGAAAACGTGGGTTTATTAAGTGTAAGATTAAATTTTAATCCGACGGTAATCTAAAAATAGCAGGTCCTCAATCAGAAATTATTTTTTTCGTAATCTTTGCAAAAGTACCTACTCTAAATGTTAATGTAATGAGTGAGTCCAACACTGTTGATAATCCGACTCAATAATAATAGTTTTTGATGAAAAAATGTTCCACGGGTTTTTATAAGCAAAAACTGGCGAACAAGCTAAGAAACTGGTTGACAGCGAACTTCGTACGAAATTATTTATTGTTAAGTAAACAATATTAATTTAAATATTTTAAGTAAAAACTTGATGTTTTCTTTAATTTATATTTAATTGGGTACTTAGTAACCTAATATTAGCAGAGAGAAATGTTGAAGAAAAAATATCCCACTCCTTGAAACTTCATCTCTCCGGCAAAACATTTTTTTTTTAGTATGGATAGGCTCGCGTTTGACCACAATCTCACCTGATGTTTAGCGATGATGTAGCCGACGATGGAACACGCTTGCCTAGAAGCAATCTATTCACTCCACCGGGACACGAACTGCAGTGGCCAATCTGGAATTCTTCGAACCGACTGCAGACTCAGGACTTTGACCTATCGCTAATACAGTGCCAGTGTGGAGCCCCTTCACAGGATATGTGGGTGAAAGGGGGTGACCCCTTTCCTGCCCACCATGCACAACTACCTGCATCCTCCACGACTTATACGAGGCCAATGACAGAGCTGTCCAGCTTAGGTGGGTAAATATTGGCCGGACAAAATGTAAGACAAATCGACACGAAAGGAAGAAGAGGCTCAAGAAGTCATAATAATGTTCTCACTGCTGGAACTCAGGCCTCTCTATGAGAGAGATTGAGCTGTAATCCACAATGCTGGCCCTAGAGCGGATTGGTGGAGCCATGTAGACCAAATGTAATTTTTGGCTCTAGGACATGCCGGTTTCCTCACGACGTTTTCTTTCACCGTTGATTGCAGTAGATTGCACTGGGCCATCTTCGTAACGAAATTGAAAAGCTTTCATCAGTAAGAAGTATAAACTGGCTTATATTTTTTTTAAAGCCCTTCCCTAAAGTCGCTACGCAAATAATTCCTAGAGGATATTTTTTTTTATTGTTTGCGCTTGACCGCCATCTCACCTGATGGAAAGCGACGATGCGTTCAACGATGGAACGCGCTTACCCAGAAGAAACCTATTCAATCTCGACTTAAAGATTCCGGGGTTGTAGCTATCAGGAAACGCAGACTCCGGCAAGGAATTCCACTCCTTAGCTGCACGCACAATAAATGCGTTCCCAAAACGTTTTGTGCGTGTAGGTGGGACGTCCACCGTGTACCGGTGGCGCATCGTCGGTAGTCCGATGATGGGACATTGTGATGTAGTAAAAGGAATAGTGCCAAAATACAGATAATATAGACTGAAATTGTGAATCCAAGAGCTTCCTAGCAAGGAACCTTAGAAGAACCAACTTTTCAGCAGATATTAGGAAAGGTTTTCACTTAACATGTATGTCGCGGCCAGATCACTTCATGATAATGACTAATAATTTCATGAAATTATGGCATTTCAGAACCTTGCCCGCTCTTGGGCGGAGTATCTCCATGCCTTCGAGAGGGTGATCGGCAGCAGCTATCTCTCGTGCCGGGCCTTGGTCCAGGCCATGGTCCGGAGCGAGGAGAAGTAGCAGGCGCTCGCATTTTCTGCAAGGCAGTTATGCTAGCTAAGGAGGAGGCCGACCGTATCAGTCAACGGCGCTCGCAGCGCCCCAGCCGCTGCCGGGATTCCGATCCCGATTTCCGGCCACCGAGACGCGGGCTTGCGGACGGCGAGCAATGGGTAGCTCGCTGTCCGACCTTCCGGTAACTCCGGACCGAGCCCAAGTCATCGATGGCGCGCACCATTCCCGCGCGCCTCAAGGAGCAGACAGCAACAGCAGGAGCCCACTGGGGTCGAAGCCTACTGGAGCCAGGGCTAGTTTCGAAAGATAGCTCAGCCCCGGTATGAAAGGCAACGGAGTAACGGGAGTGGGTCAGTAAAAGTCTGCCGTATCTCCCGTTCCGCCCAAAAGCGGGGATGGCATTAGATGATTTCCCACCGGAAAAAAAAAGAACCTTGCCCGCTGGCCACTTCATGTTATTAGTAAGCCAAATCAATGAACACAGCATTTAACAATATGAACAAGCTAAACGCACGATTATTTCATGATATGGCCGAATATCCCTGATCATAATAATACTCCAGTTGATTTGAAGATAGTTTTTAAGATTGACGAAGGTGATAGAGAAAAACCAATGATCGTGAACTAAATACGCACACGACACAGGGAGACTGGTCAGATTCCTAAAATTCATTCATAGTAAGCTAGGCCACTATTACTGTGAGTAAGTTTTGGTAACTTTATAAAGAAACGAGTAGGGTTCCTCTGGATTTTTACAAGCTTTTATTTAATTTCACCTGTCCCGATGTTTGTATGTAAGTATTAAATCTTGCAAATTAAAGACCCACACGGTTACCGATTGAGCTGAAATTTTGCATGCATGTGTAAATCAGATGACAATGCAAAGTTATTATGACATGGAGCTGATCTGATGTTGGAACTGGAAGGTGGCTATAGGACCTTGGTAGTTAAACGACACAACCCCATCGAGTTTGGGCTCGTATGATTCGTCTTACCGAGTATTAATTATATAGGTATACCGAGCTATAAAAGCTTACTATGAAAAAACGATTTTCATTAAAAGCTTGTTAAATTTCAAAACCACTGATACTTAGCTGTGAAAGTAAAACATGGTTTTCTAGAATATAGATTCAAAAGTTCTCTATAGAGACCATACGTAGGTAATATTCAAAAAAGATTTCGTCAGATGTCTAAAATTGTGTTGAAAAAATAAAACGCGACGGCCATGATTCAAGAATTATAAATATATTTTAATTCAGGTTTTCACTTCCATATGTAAATAACATTTATTGTTTTTACTCGGTATTTCACCTATCCGCTTTATCCTTCGCAATACCTATAATCAGCTTTTCACTCATCGCTTTCATTCTTAAATCGTGCCTCTCTGTCACTCATTTTCTATCGCCTATCGTGTTAATATTTAAATGAGCATTTGTAAATATTAATGTGATGTATTTCATCATCATCATCATTTCAGTCGACAGACGTCCACTGTTGGACATAAGCCTCCCAAGCGTCGCCACAATGATCGATCCTGTGCGTTCCTCATCATGATGTGATTTGTCAACGGATTATTGCAAAATATTTTGACTAAATATAATATAATCATCCTTATAATGTTCACACTGGTGGGACTAATGAAGCCATTCAGGCCTCCTCTCTAGGTAGGGTTGCCAGGCCTTGAAACTGACTGAAATCCGGACAGACTATCCTATTTAGCCGGACATTTGACCAAAACGGCTGAATTAAAAAAAAAAAGTACTAACATGACTTTTTAAAAACAATAAAATTCATAAAATCTTTTTAAATTCCAATGAAAAAACAATAAAATTAAGTGATATAATTGCTAGACTAATTGCATGGCCGCTCTGCTTGTCGCGAGACAAGGTAAGGCAAAATTCAAATGACTTCTAAACAAAATGCCAAGTCAAAAAAAGCCTAACAAAAGTCGGACAGGACTGTGCTTAGTTTGGCCGTACACATAACAAAAAAGCCTGACCGTGTCTGGCTTTATCCGGAGATTCCGGATGCCTGGCAACGCTATCCCTAGGATGGGAAATGGGCCGTAATACCCCTCGGTACCACTGCAATACACCACGCGGGCCCAGTGCAGGCTGGTGAATGTCACATGTCTACGGTTTTTTTTTTGTTTCTGGGATAATGGTTTAAACCCTCACAATATGGAGTAAAATCTTTTTTTTTATAAAAAAAATATATCTAATTGTATGGGTTTTATTGAGGTATTAACAGTGATATTTTCACTAAATACTGAGAATTCCATACGTTCCAAGTTTTATTACTATCTTACGGAGCTTAGAATAATGTGGTGACACATTCTTGCACTCACTCTTTTGAATACAGGCTGAAAGAGATGGAGATAGAAATGTAGGTATTCTAGTATTAACATTGATTGATTTTTCTAAAAGTATATTTAAAAAGAAAACAAACGAAAAAGAACTGTATGATAATGTCTCGGTGCCGGGCAAGCGATTCTTCCCTAACGGATGTAAGTAAGGTTCAAATCCGGTCGCATCATATTTTTCACGAGAATTCAAACTTAGAATGCGCATTTAATTTAATTGGAATGTTTTAAATAGAAGTTGATTTTTTTATTGCATGACGTATTCATTTTTAAACGACGTAGCCGTACCGGAATGCTGAGAAAAAAAGATAGACTTAAAAAATTGCTAGTCATGTAATGTTTATTTAGTTAAAACATTAGCTACAGCTATTTAATCCATAAAATTAATAATCTAACAAAACACGCAAACTTTTGCAACTTTTTCGGCTAAGTTTTGTCCTGCCAAAGAAAAAAGTTCTTTTTTGACTTACCAATTACTTAGGCGCAGTCAACCCACTGAATTCCGACGCATTATATTCTCGTATAAGTACAATAATAATCGTTTTTCCCAACAAGCTCACGCACATCTCCTTTAAAACCGGTTTTATAACCAACTGAACTACCATGTGAAATTAAACCCTAATTTTATCTTTAAAAGGTTCAATTTCCTTTAACCTTTTCTCAAAACTTATCTCCAAAAAATGCTTTCTGGACTGTGTCCATTGGCTTTTTGGGTTATTTTGAGTTATCTTTTACGGTATTAATGTATCTGTCAAATGCAAGAAGCATACCGTTTTAGATAAGACCGTATCAAAATGTGTAATTACATGTAATTATAGCGGTAAGCGGCGCCCGGTGAGAAATAAAAATACGGATTATCTTCGCCTTTTAAGTTTCTAAGTAGAAATCCATGACACCATTTTGTCAGAAAATCCTGAAGCTTTCGTAAATAACTTCGAAGATATAAAAATAGTCGGGTAAATAAGCTCGATATAATCTGTCTCTAAAACTAAATATAACAATATGTACACCAAATAAATTATATTATTTAATTACAAAACGATTCATCAAAACAAAAACGAAACCAAGTTACCACGAGACTTGCCGCGGGCGAAGCTCTGTTTAGCGTTTTTACGACAGCCAATTTTAAGAGTCGTGTTCTTTCGACCGAAAAGGGTATAATAAAAGTGTTTTACATTCGGTTGGGTTACCCCTGGGTGTCTGCGAGGGTCTGAAGAGCGCAGTAATTGGCGCCTGCTACTGGTTTTAATAGGCCCCTAACAAATGTGGTGTGAATTGGCGGGCAAGGCGAATTCTGGCCTGATTTAGGAATTGGGAATAAGGTTTTAACAATAAGATAATTAATTTGTGTAGAAGGCTTACAGTCTAGTGCACCAACTAACTTTAACGATAACATCGGTCTTCAAATCTCTGGTTAGGGTCAAAATCGGTTGAACAGACAAAATCAGTAAAAAATGTTTGTTTAAATTCCTAACCTTATTGCGAATAGAGTAGAGTAGCCTTCGGAAATCAAATTTTGGACAGTATTTTTTGCAATTTGCAGTTTAGTATCGAATATGACATGTATGTATTTACACAATTATTTATACTCATGAAAACCAATTACATGACTCTCTCACTTAGACAAGAGTTCTTAATATGTGTTCGAAAATTTGATTTTCGCGAGCTATTTTGAACCACCCGAAGCGAAATACGGGTTGCACCAATTTAGCTATGGTTAAAATGACGTCACCAATAACGATCACATTAACCGCTCGAATCAGAAAGGTTAAAGCAAACAATGATGTTTTTTGACAAAACTAGATGGTGCAACAACAGATGGTTAAACTCAATGGTTATTGTAGAGGTTTTTTTGGTCCTGGAACTTAAAAGGCAACTGAAGGACAGGTCGGTTTAGTAGTAAAAGTCTGACACACCCTCTCGCTTGTAGTTTGTACATCTTTCCGCCACCTTGGTTGCTTCTATTGCTTGATCCTGCCAATGTGGTTACAGCATTTAAAAAAGAACCACGTGCTTTAAATAATAATAATTCTTTATTTTAGGCAACTATGGCCCATAGACACTATACATAATATAATCTTAAGCTAGGCTGTTTTAAGCTGAGTGTAGGGCGCTGGGCCTACTTTCTGCAAATAACAATAGTTCCAGCAACTTTTAATGCCTGGTGACTGATTGCAAATAAATCAAACAAAAAAAGATTGTAGATCGTTGAAACAGAAACCAGAAATTCTGACAACAGTGTTGCCATGGTCCATCGTGATACCCACCCAGTTATTGGTTTGTGGATATCAGATATCCAGTCCATTCCAGGTAAAAAAACTGATGACCAGCCGCCGATCTCGATGTTGTTGGCAAGGATCTAGGCAAATTGATTTTCCCTAGAAAAATAAACATGAAACCTGTCCGCAATTCCATCAGGTGGGATCGCAGTCAAGCACTAGTCTATGTACATCAATAAAAAAAAAAAATACAAAAAAAAATCGACTTGCGTAGGTATGCGATGTAATTATTACAAGTTCTTGCACGAAAATTGGTCCACACGATCTTTTAATGTTGCAACTTATAAAATGATAATTCCACTTACTTTTATGTAGTGAGGATATTAAAAGTCTCCAAACAAGGCCTGATTCAAGGCGAAGTCTACCTGCCTATGACTTAACGGACCACAAGGACGAAATAAAAAAAGTGAAAATGGCACCCATTGTTTCTTGGGACACCATTAAATTTTATGCGTTATTATTTATTACCCTTTGTTCTAATGTTTGGTTTTTGTTTATAGAAAAAAATATTTTTGACTATGAATCGGTTTTAAAATAAACTGGAGTTTACCATTTCTATTTGTTTTTTTTTTTAATATTCAGTTTAAAAAAAAGTCCTTTTACGGAATCTGTTTACTGATGGCTACAACCCGGGAATCTATAAGTCAAGAGTGAATAGGTTGCTTTTAAGTAAGCATGCCCCATCGTCGCTTTCCATCAGGTGAGATAGCGGTCATACACGAACCTATCAACATTAAAAAAAGTATAATGTACTAAAGATATTTTTTGCTGATGTTATTTATATTCATGTTTCGCAATATGAAACTGAAGGAATCAAATTAATTGGCTCAGCCATTTTTCCGTCATACATAGTAGTTATTTTCAAATAAAAAGAAAGTAATATAATGTATTTTAAGAATCCTTTCGATATAAATATCTCTTTCTACGAGAGTTATTACCTACGTTGAGTATCTATTGCTATTGAAAACATTAGTTTATCTATAACTAGCTTCTGCCAGCGACTTCGTACGCGGATCCTGTTGCTTATGCCAGCGACAACGGGGTCGTCAAAATCAAAGATCTGAAACGTCTTGTGTCGAATTCCAAGAGCCTGGAAAACAACGTGATGCGCGAGACGATTCGAGACGTTCCAGATCTCTCCCTTCCACTTACGCGCGTGACAGTGTGCACGCACCTTGGTGCCATAGACAAAAATAAACAGAAAGCTCCGAACTGCTAAGCTATCGGGAGTTACATGTGTTATTGTGAGTCAACCATAAAAGATAGACATATGATGTCTGGGGATATTTTTTATATAATTTTAAGGAGAACATTTCCGTTATACATGATTTCTGTGTAGCTTGAAACATCAAGGCTGCAAACGCGACGGAAGCTTAAAAAATGGAGTAATTTTTCTCGTTTCCCCAACATTTCCCTTCACTGCTCTGCTCCCATTGATCGTAGCGTGATGAAAAGTATACTATAACCTGCCCAGGAGTATGAAGAATGATTGTACCAAGTTTCGTTAAAATCCATCGCGTAGTTTTTGTTTCTATAAAGAACATACAGACAGACAGACAGACAGACAAAAATTTTACTGTTTGCATTTTTGGCATCAGTATCGATCACTAATCACCACCTGATAGTTATTTTGGAAATATATTTCATGTACAGAATTGACCTCTCTACAGATCACCAGGCGGCGGTCGCTCTAGCGACACGCGGGGTTGCGATAGCCGTTGGTAGGATCCAGGAGTTGGGACTCGAGGTGGCGCTGCATAAATCCGAGGCAATGTGCTTCCACGGCCCTCGGAACGCGCCACCATCTGACTCCCAGCTTACGGTAGGAGGAGTTCGCATCGGTGTCGGGTCGACGATGAAGTATCTGGGACTCGTCCTCGACAGCCGGTGGAATTTCGTAGAACATTTCCGACGTCTGGCTCCCAAGCTTCTCCGGGCTGGGGCTGCTCTCAAGCGGCTCCTGCCCAACCTTGGGGGTCCAGACGCCTCCTGCCGGAGGCTCTACGCGGGGATCGTTCGGTCCATGGCCCTCTACGGGGCGCCGGTGTGGGCGCCGTCGCAGGCAAAGCGACCGGCGTCCATACTGAACGCCTGCCAGAGGGTCATGGCAATACGGATGGTGCGGGGTTACCGCACGATCTCCCGCGAAGCGGCGAGCCTTCTGGCTGGCCTACCACCGTGGGATCTGGAGGCAACAGTGAAAGTCCACTGCCGCAACATGTCAAGGCATGGCGGACAGAGCTCCGGCGGGATCTCATGGTGAAATGGCGTCAACGGCTATCGCAACCCAGTGCTGGGCACGCCACGATTATGGCGGTAAGTCCCCTCTTTGAGGCGTGGCTGGAAAGACCTCACGGCGTCCTTACCTTCCGCATGACGCAGGTCCTCACCGGACATGGCAAGTTCGGGAGGTTCCTGCATCGGATTCAGGCGGAAGAGACGCCCGGGTGTCGCCATTGTGCGCAACGCCCGGAGGACACGGTGGAGCACACCGTCGAGGTGTGCCCTGCCTGGGCGGAGCATCGCCGTGCCCTCGTGGGGGCGATCGGCGGCGGAGACCTCTCGCGCCGGGCCCTGGTCGAGGCCATGGTCCGGAGCGAGGAGGAATGGCAGGCGGTCGCCTCCTTCTGCGAAGCAGTAATGCTTGCAAAAGAGGAGGCCGACCGCATCAGGCAACGGCGCCCTCGCCGCCGTCGCCGGGATTCCGATCCCGATTTCCGGCCACCGTAGACGCGGGCTCGCGGACGGCGAGCCATGGGTAGCTCGCTGTCCGATCGTCCGGTAATGGACCGAGTCCAAGACGTCGACGGCGCGCACTGTTCCCGCGCGCCTCAAGGAGTTGTCAGCAGCAGGAGGGGCCCAGCTGGGTCGAAGCCTACCGGGGACAGGGTTGTCCGAAAGGGAGCTCGTGCCCCGGTATGAAGGCTAGAAGGAACGGCGCGGGGTTTTTAGTCAGTAAGAGTCTGACACTGTCTCCCGTTCCACCCAAGAGCGGGTTTCGTCAAAGATGATTTACCCCGTCGAGAAAAAAAAAAAAAAACCTCTCTACAGATTTATTATAAGTATAGATATCATACATATCTATACTATTTAAAAATATATTATAAGTATATTTATCAGTTGTCTAGTACCCATATCACAAGTTCTACTTAGCTTGGTGCTAGACGGCGTTGTGTGATAGTTGTAGAATAAAAAAAAAATAGTAGTCTTAATAAATATTTAATGGCTTCTATTAATTTATTACCAAACTAAATTAATTATTAATCAGCCTAATTACGATTTTATTATTTGACGATAATTATAATATAATGAATTTCGCAATGTATAAGTGAACTTGTAATAAAATTATTTTACTAAAATAATAACACTTAAAGGTTATACGTGGCATTTACAGACTGGTTTTAGTACATCAAGGTGTAATTATTTATATTATTTTATAACTTAAGCTGTAGAAGCAATTAAAAATCTAAGTCTAAAAATATTTTTAATTCCCATGTAGGTGCTTCTGTAATATTAAACTTAATTAATTGTTGCCTTCAAATTTTCTTTTTAAAAATATCTCAGCTACTCTGTTAAACTTATCGGATTGGTAGAAAAAAATACTGTCAGTGGTCAAACGTATTTCGTTCGGACCACCAATGGTCAAAGGCGGAGTCGTATTAACGTGTAGTAGGCGGTAGCTACACTGTAGGTATTTTGCAGAAAACTGTAGGTATTATTTTCTTACGGAAAACCGTGGGTAGGTGTTACGGGCAGTTAGTGTAAATGGAAAAATGTAATATTATTCGATTTTTCACACGATGAGTTTTTATGGTAAATAAGGAAAGTTGATTTATTTAATTGAGACTGGCCTGTTGGTCTAGTGGTTAGTGGCCCTGACTGCTATGCCGGAGGTCGTGGGATCGATTCCCACCCGGGACAAATGTTTATGTGAAGAGCATGATCATTTGTTCTGTGTCTGGGTGTAATTTATCTGTAATATGTATGTATTTAGAAATATATAAGTATGTTTATCAGTTGTCTATTACCCATAACACAAGTTCTGCTTAGCTTGGGACTAGACGGCGTTGTGTGATAGTTATGGAATACTATTATTTACTTAATAATTTTTTTTTGCGCATTTATTCAGTCATATTTAAAACCATTTTTATCAACATTCAAATTTATCCATGGTCAACAATAACACACGATATCATTATTTCTAATAACCCTATTACAACAAAAATTTATTCTAAACGCAACATTTGAACTAACACCGTTTCATATACAAGTGAATCATTAGAAGGCATAAAGCACGAAGTGGATGGTGTGTGGCAGCCGTGACGACCACAGCATGTATGCCTAATTAAATAATCGCTATTGTAAACCCACACTTAGGTATGTAAATAAAAATGTGTGACCGGTTTTAAGTGTTCGCACTGTGGAATTATTTAATACTAGCTTTTGTCCGCGCGGCTTCGCTCCCGCTCTTCCCTACTCCACCCTACTATACCCTACTCTACCCTACCCTACTCTACACTACTCTACCCTACACTACCCTAATTTTTTTTTCCATAAGTACCTTATCTTCACAATAACAATCACAACAAAAAAAATCGGCCAAATCGGTCAAGCCGTTTTCATGCTATGTCGTGACAACGGAAAACGGGTTTCATTTTTATATATAGAGAAGACTAGCTTTTGCCCGCGGCTTCACCCGCGTACATAATCCCAGGATAAAAAGTATCCTATGTGTTATTCTGGGATATGATCTACTCGTGTACCAAGTTTCATCGAGACCCGTTCAGTAGTTTTTGCGTGAAAGAGTAACAAACATCCATACATCCATCCATACATCCATCCACACATCCATCCATACATCCATCCATACATCGATCCATGCATACAAACTTTCGCATTTATAATATTAGTTGGACTAGCGATTTGTGGCTTCACTCTTGTGATTAGGGAATGCAAATCTCGCAAGATTGGGGCTCGAGCGAGATCTCGCGAGATTATGAATAACAATATCCCGAGATCTCGCTAATTTCGAGATCTCGCGAGATTAACAGTTTCGTTTTTTTTTTTTTGGAAATATTCACAATATTTGAATAAATAAAGAAAAAAGTTATAAAAATTATAAGTATTATAAGATAACCATAGGCGCGGGATTGCGGACGGCGAGCAATGGGTAGTTTGCTGTCGAACCGTCCGGTAACTGTCCGGACCGAGCCCAAGTCGTCGACGGCGCGCACTGTTCCCGCGCTTCTCAAGGAGTTGTCAGCGACAGGTGGGGCCCAGATGGGTCGAAGCCTACTGGGGCCAGGGTTATCCGAAAGGAACTCGAGCCCTGGTATGAAGGCTAGAAGGAACGGTAGAGAATGCCTTAAGGCATTAAGTCCGCCTTTGTACTCTTTTGTGCATGAAGAATAAAATAAATAAACGGGGTGGGGTTTTTAGTCAATAATAGTCTGACACTGTCTCCCGCATCACCTAAGAGCGGACGTTGTCATAAGATAATTTTTGCCCACCGGAAAAAAAGGACCTTAACCTGATGTGTTAAAATGTTAGGCGTGTGAGCGAGAAGGAAGGATATACACCCTATAAAGCTTCATCCCTTTAACAGTTTAGTTTAGGTCGTCAACTGGATCGCGTTAAGAGCTCATGGTAGAGTCTCTAAACATAGTATTAAATGGTAAATAGCTTTTACATAATAAAATTGTTGTGAGCATCGATGCATGAAGAATACTAATAGTATTTCTTATTAATAGTTGTTGTTTTTTTTTTTTAATAATAATTGTAAAATAACAATGTTTTACACGGGTGTTATAAATATT
This sequence comes from Mythimna lalbum, assembly GCA_949319445.1. Lineage (NCBI taxonomy): Eukaryota > Metazoa > Arthropoda > Insecta > Lepidoptera > Noctuidae > Mythimna > Mythimna lalbum. Next base: position 9,793,560 of record OX439371.1, on the reverse strand, counting down.
TGAAATTCTCGGGTTTTCTCTACTATATTTTTTTTTTTCGGTGAGTAAAAATCATCCAAATGACATCCCTCGCCCTTGGGCGGAGCGAGAGATAGTGTCAGATTCTTACTGACTAAAAAAAAACACCCCGTTCCTGTGTGCCTTCATACCGGGACTCAAAAATCATCTAATGAAAACCACCGCTCTTGGGTGGAGCGGAAGATAGTGTCAGACTCTCACTGACTAAAAACCCACCCCGTTCCTTCTAGCCTCGTCTTACCGGGGCTCGAGTTTCCTTTCGTAGCTAACCCTGGCCCCAGTAGGTTTCGACACAGCTAGGCCCCTGCTGTTGCTGACAACTCCTTCAGGCGCGCTGGAACAGTGCGCCCCGCGACGACTTGAACTCGGTCCAGACAGGTACCGGACGGTCGCACAGAGCTACCTACCCAAATCACCCTCGTGCCTAACTCCGTCTATTGGTGAAAACTCGCATGAAAATCAGTTCAGTAGTTTTTTAATTAAATCACTCACCGAGGTATTTATTTCATATAATACAAGGTGTAACGTTAAATTCGCAAAACCTAAAATTAATTTGATCAGAATAACGAGCAGAATCAACTTTTTAATAACAGCAGGTGAAATTTTTCAAAAAAAAAAAATCATCAATAAAATTTTTGACCTGTCTATTTATGAATAACTCAAGCCATCACGTACGCAAACCCGCTGAAATAGGTAAACTAACACAAATAGTTGTAGTCCAATCAAATTTTCTTATACACGGGATAATAAAAGTTCTTATTTCAATGCAGATATGAATTTTAGCCCTTCAGATACCGTCAATTAGAGACACAATAGTAAGACAATAGATGCGCGGCCACCGGTGGTCGCTTGGGGATTCATGAATTAAACAAACTAAAACTGCTCATAAAAACTTAATTTTTTTTTTTATGTATTTTTTCCTCACATAATAATGTCAATCGAATTAAAACTCATTTAGGGTGTCTGAGGTTTTGCGCATTTAACGTTATACGTTGTATATTATAAAGTTCCCTACATTATATTATGCGAAATAAATACCTCGGTAAACAATTCATAAAGTTGACGTATTTCAGTAGCTAGTGCAGAAATGAACAGCTTTCAATTTTAAACTGTGTTGCTACTAGTAAATATTTTTTTAGTATCACCGTCGTCACACGCCGTGATTAGTTCGAGTTACTTACTAATAACTTGTATAGCTTTTTACGACCACCAGTATATCAAATATCCCATTTTATTGCGCACTGACAGACTCAAAGATAACATTTCCTGTAAGTTTTATGATTTTATTTAATGAAAAGTTCAAAGGAATTATTTCTGTTCCCACCGCATCTTTATTGATCGTGTGTAATAAGCGTGTTAGTAGTCTGAACATCGCCCTCCCATCTCATGGACTATTCTCCGAGTGTCCACCGATGATCCTTCAAGTCAGTTATTCACTGCCCACTATTTTTTAATAATCGTCTCTACGTGACCCGTCGTTGTAACCTAACACTGGCACATGCTACCGTATTCATACGAAATTAGGGCTGCATACGACAATTTTAAACTGACATCTGTCAACGAACACACCCGTAAAGAATAGGGGTCGAACCAAAATGGCGTCCGAGGCAGAGACAAGGAGCAAAGAATGTGACGAATTTGTAATGCGATACTAAACGCATGCCTGTGTCAATGCTTTCTTTAAAAAAAAAAACACGTGTTCCGAGCGCGGGCTTATTTTTAAAGTTTTGATTAGCATAAGATGTTATCTTTGTAATTTATTTTTGTTTAACGAATTATGGATTAAATTAGTAGTTTTTTAATAATAATAGTGTAATAAAGCTGTACTTTAAAATTAACATAGCATAACATTAAAAAAGAAAATTAAAGTAACGTTTATTTTATGCAATGTTTTTATTGTGTAGGCGTTTCACAGCTTCCATTGAAAAATATGGTCATCTGCATAAAATAGTCCCCGGCTAATTGAATGTATGAAAGACATATGAATGCGATTAGTCGTACAATTACTCAACAAATCGCAAGATCGCATCTGCGGGACGTCTCTACATCTCTCGGGCTCATTAATTTGTTGTCTGACGTACTAGTGACAAACGTACTAATAATAACCTGTATATTTTCTTAGTATTACTAATACTTAGCAGATGAATATTTGTGATATTTTTGAGCTAATATTATGCGACATTTAAAAGTCGACCTCATTATGACTAAATTTTCAAAAGAGTTTCCTATCAAATTTAAATACGTAATACCTAGTTCAATTTAATAAAAAAAATGGTTTAAGACTTCTAATTAAACTGTTAAAAACATTTGTATGACTTCACATATCAGATTTGTCTTCAATCTTTCAAAATCTCCTTTTAATTCATGAATCCCCAAGCGACCACCGGTGGCCGCGCATCTATTGTCTTACTATTGTGTTTCTAATTGACGGTATCTGAAGGGTTAAGTATAAGGGGCCATCCTTATTTTACGTTCCATTTTTTTTTGTTACCTCCTTCGCCTTTGTTACAGCTGGTCACATTTGTGAGACTCGTTCCTTGGTGTGACGTCACTATTTTGCAAATAGAAGTGATTCCATTGAAACGGTTTTCAAAATTAATTAAAATATTAAACCAATTGTAACGTTTGAATTTACACGAAATTCCACAACTAAATAAAAAGAGTCAATGGAAATATTTTTAAGTAATTCGTCAATAGTTACAAATTCGCTTTTTATTACTAAGGTTTTGAAATGTGACGTCACGTAACTCACGACTCCTTTCCACCTCTTCTCCCACAACGTCACACTTCATCCCTACCCACGTGTGACGTAATAAATGCATGACCCTCTAAACGATAGTACCAAGTTACCAAGTTATTCTTGTAAAACATTTAAAACTTCCACAACGCCTTAACAGAACTGTTCAACACTCCAGTACCTCGAAAGTAATCACAATAATTTCAAAAGAAATATTCATAAACACATCTCGGTTTCATTGCTTGAACACATTGTTAGTTAGTATGCGTTGCAATATTTGCATATTAACTACTTTGAAACGCGTTTTGGACTTGTAGATACACAGAGTAGATAGCTAATGGAGAACTCGGGCTCTTTCAATCCGAGTTATTGGTCTACTCGTACCGTAAACTTACGGCCCGTACCACATGGGCTGGCCCGTAGCTTAGCTATGCGATAATACTAACACTTTTGCTACTGATTGTACTTTTTCTCATTATAATAGTGACGTGGGACTAGTTGACCAATGAAAAGCTAAGGAGCTTAATTCTCTGCTGGTATCTGTGTCCTTTCGAAGATTACTACCGGTGGACTTTTTAGTCGAGACGGAAAAAGGTATTTTTTTTTAGCCAAGTGTGTTCTGTCGTCGACGGTCGACCACATCACCGCTCGCCATCATGTGAGAGTCAAACGCGAGTCTATAATAAAATTGCTGGATTGTTCGAAAGAGTCATAACCGCCCTGAACTTATTATCAGTTAAAGTCGGTCGCTCCCCTCTTGCTTCACCCAGAGCGGGAGAAATTATTCGAACATTTTCCACTAAATCCAAAAAATAGTGTTCAGTGTAACTTAGTACGTACAAACTATCTCGATACAGTTTATGTGAAGTTAGGACTCTGTGGACTATTTACTCGTGTGTTAGAAGTTTAACATAAACTTGAAACAGTGTAAGCTAAGCGGATATTAAAAAGCTGTAAGGTAGGGTAGTTTTGAGTTCTTTATACCGTAACATAGGCTTTTATTGGTTGATAAACCGTTTGGCGTGTTAATTTCTGTTATCTGATGCTTTTAAAACGTATGACTGTGTAGTTGTACAAGTCTGTATAATTGTAAGTATTTGATTCTAGATGTTAGAAGGAATTAAGGGGGGGGGGGGGTTAGGGGTTTAGGTTGATTGGTAGAGAATGCCTAAGGCATTAAGTCCGCCTATGTACTTTTGTGTTGCATGAAGATTAAATAAATAAATAAATAATAAAGATGGATGGATTATGTGAGAAGTGATATGAAAGAAAAGGGAGTTAGCGATAGCGTGATGAGTGACAGGACAGAATGGATGAAAAAAACGTGTTGCGCCGACCCCAAATAAAACGGGACAAGGGCAGGAAGATGATGATATTAATAAATAACTTTGTTGTTGACGCACAAAATTTAGTAATCTATCATATTTAAAATAAGAACGTTAAAAACACCGACAAAATAACTTTTCTTGAATAGGAACCCCCTTTAATTTTTAATATAAATATACATTCTGTGACAATCTCAAGTCTCTTTCTCTTACGATTTATGAGATACAGCCTGCTGACATACGGACGGAGACACAGACAGACAGACAGACAGACGGCCGGACGGACAAACAGAAAGCGAAGGCTTAGTAAATAGTACCCTTCGAGAAACGGTACCCTAAAAAAACAAGTAGAAGTAGTTGTGTAAGTACCTAGTTACTTTTTTAAAATAGTAATAATTATAATCATAATTTACGTTTATACCGTCGCACGCTTATGTACATAACACAATACATAAGTGGTTATAAAACCACCCAATTGTAACGAAACCAGATTTCTTTGATGTCATTAAACCGTGGGATATTTACGACTTAATTCATGAATCCCCAAGCGACCACCGGTGGCCGCGCATCTATTGTCTTACTATTGTGTCTCTAATTGACGGTATCTGAAGGGTTAATACCATATTATATTATGTAGATTTTGTGTATGAAGATATCCGCAGGAGAACCAAGGTTGCCGACGTAGCTCGAAGAGTCGCCAAACTTAAGTGGCAATGGGCAGGGCACATTGCATGCAGAACAGATGGTCGATGGGGACGAAAGGTTCTGGAGTGGCGACGCGTACCCGAAAGTCGCAGCGTTGGAAGGCCACATCAAGGTGGACCGACGACCTGGTCAGGGTCGCGGGAATCCGATGGATGCGTGACGCACAGGACCGGTCGTTGTGGCGACGCTTGGGGGAGGCCTATGTCCAGCTGTGGACGTCTTTTGGCTGATATGATGATGATGATGATTATGTACTAAAACTTCTTGTACCTATTCGATTATGTTTTTTTATAAATATATAATATGTTTTTCATAATTGCGTTTTCTATTATTTTCTCATTAAGTTCTTTTTACGTTTGACTGTAATTAGCGCTAGACGCTAGAGATTTTACAGAACTATCTAGGTCTTTAAAAAAACTAAGGTACTACACTACGGTTTTTTTATGGCGGGGAAAATCATTCTATGACAACCCCCGCTCCTGGGCGGAGCGGGAGATAGTGTCAGACTCTTACTGACTAAAAACCCACCCCGTTTCTTCTAGCCTTCATACCGGGGCTCGAGCTCCTTTCCGGATAACCCTGGCCCCAGTAAGCTTCGACCCAGCTAGGCCCCTGCTGTTGCTGACAACTCAAAGACTTGAGGCGCGCGAGAACAGTGCGCGCGCTGCGACATCTTGGGCTCGGTCCGGACAGTTACCGGACGGTCGGACAGCGAGCTACCCGTGGTTCGCCGTCCGCAAGCCCGCGTCTACGGGAAGTACACTACGGGCACAATATGGTTGGCCATGAGAACTTGGCGTTCCGAACTATCGCGCATACCTAATCGTAGCGCTAGTGTTTCACGCGCGCCTCAAGAAGTTGTCCGCAAACGGTAGGGGCCATAGGTTTGCTTTTCAAAGGAAACCCTGGGGTCCTGGAACCTAGAATGTAAGGCAAAGAAAGAACATACGAGTGGGTATTAGTCTGTAGCGACATCTATGACGCCACATAATAACTATGAAGAATATACGAAATCCTGCATCGCGCAATCAAAGTTCTCCGCGCGATTTGAACATATATGACAGCCCGACAACAACTATCGGGCAGTCGCCCACCAGACCATAACACCCGGTCTGGACGGAGGATCCTCCTCCCTTTTCAACGGAGGTATGTGGGACTTTACTCTCTGTTCCACCTACCTCCAAAAGTCAGTAAAACGCCGCTCCGCCCTAGAATGAGAGAAGTCATTGTATGATTTCAATGGAAAAAAAAAGAATCTCAAGATAAAAGTCCAAGACCAGTGTGTGTTGCCAGAGATAAAATATGTCTCTGAAACGTGGTCGCTCTTGGGTCTCATCGGAAGGCTCAATGTCACCCAAGGGGTAGATAATGTAGTGTTATGCTCAGAGTTTCAGAAAACCAAAGTTACTGACATTTCCTAATAAGCGCCAATCTCGGTTAGTGGGCATTGCTCCTAAAAACAGATGCCAAAAGATTCTGGAGTGGCCTGGAACACGTACCGGAAGACGCAGAGTTGGAAAGCCTACCACAACGTAAACCGATGACCTGGTGAGGATGGATAGCGGGAATCCGAAAGAGCCGAGACGTACGGGACACTTGAGATCGGCCTGTGTCTACTGTACTGCATCATTGTGATATGATGAATGATGGCTTTAGCATAGCATAGCATAGTCGGCCTTATAATGTTTCCACTCTTGGGACTCAGGCCTTCTCTCCAGGAGGCTGTAATAAACGCGGGCCTAGTGCGGGTTGGTTGATGTCACATGTCTTAAAATTTTTGTTTCTTGGAAATGCCGGTTTCCTCACGATGTTTTCCTTCACCGTTTTGAGAGTAGTGGTGATGAAATAAATCACACAAATTAATGGGTTTGAACCCGAGGCCTACAACTCGTAAGTCGGGGCCGTTACCACTTGGCAACTACTGCTTCTTAGCTTTACTATATTATTATTGAAGTACTCATAGCGATCGTAGAGCGTCGCTACGAGTTAGAAAATAAAAATATACCACACAAAAATCACGGCTTGACAAGCTTAAAAAGAAAGAACCAACAGAAAATCCAGCCGCACCTCGACGGCAAGATGGTTTCACATCGCAAAATCGTAAAGTACATCATAAAACGATACCTAAACAGGATCCCATTACAAAAACCGAGTTCCCATTCTCAGTTTAACTGTTAACGTCACTTTACAACTCAAGTTATATCCTATTTACTGACAAGCTTTTGTTGGAATTACATTTGTTGCAAGTTTTACGGCCACGCGATTTATATTCCTAATATTCCTCAACTGTTAATTCATGTTTGGTCTTAAAATTGAATAAGGTTTACGTTTCAGGGAAAGTTCTAAAAGGTTTGTTTTAGAAATTTTGCTGTGTACTTACCATCGCGGTCATTCTGCCTGATCACTTAAAAAAAATTCGCTTGAAACATGCGGCGTAGAGCCAAACCAAACCAGAAGTTTTAGTTTCGAGTGCAAGCAAAAATTAACTTAGCGGTGGTCAGGCGAAAGTGTCGTTGATAGTACCTACCTACCGAAATGTTTATTGCTCTATCATCATTATTCCAGCTGGGAGACGTCCACTTTTGGACACAGGCGTCCCCAAGTATCGCCACAACGACCGGTACTGTTCGTCGTGCATCCATCATAGTCGCGACCCTCACCAGGTCATCGGTCCACCTTGTGGTCCACCTTCTGATACTGCGTTTTCCGGTACCACTCTTACCCTGAAAAACTTGCTACGGCCAGGACTTAAAGTCAATCGTTCGTATGTATGTCCACAATCGAATCCTGACTAGCAAGTTTTTTTTTTTCAATTGAACAACCATGTACCAAAAGTGTCAGGCTTTTAACCCTTCAGATACCGTCAATTAGAGACACAATAGTAAGACAATAGATGCGCGGCCACCGGTGGTCGCTTGGGGATTCATGAATTAAACCAAGTATCTACAGCTTTATTCATCTTTACTTTACATAGTACAAAACAAAGTGTTTGTCTTTTTCTCAGCTAACTCCTAAACTTCACAATGGACCTCCTGAACGACGAGGAAGGTTTAATCTATAATTTGCTCCCGTGCGAAACCAGCACGCGCCACCAGTTTATCATAATTTGCAAATAATAAAGTAAAACTTAATCTGAACTCTACGTTTACTACGCTACGCTTGAAGTTATAAAGTTACACAGATAATTATAATTACTCAAAATCGGACTATCACAAAAGTTAAATGTTTATCATTATAAGGTTAATGTCATTTGTTTGTTATAAAGTGTCAGTCTGGTGGCAAAAAGTTCAAGTTCCAATTTAAGTAATTGCTGCCAAAAGAAATTAAAAAAAAAAAACAATAAATACATTTAAAAACAAAAAAAAAAGGAACAATTTTTGAAATCAGAACAACGTTCATCTGTTTCTTTTACTGACGTCATCACTCTTTGAACAACAAAAATGGCAGCCTGATTCTGAACGATTCTTCGTAAGCAAAATGAATTTTCATGACCCAAGAGAGTATTCAAATATTTCCTTATACAACAGCCACATTGTTACACACCATAGAGTACGGAACTATAAAAATACTATAAAATATACGTCTTTACTAATATTATTTGTTGCCGATTTCTATCAATTTCGTTTAACACAGCCATAGTCAGAACGGCCGTCATTGTCTATGGATAAACATTAACACTTGGTGTGTGTGGGAATGCCGTCTCTAACAGTGTCCGTGGTCTCTGTCACACACACACAAAAGATTGCTAACAATCAAAACACATCTACATAAGCCATAATGTTTGCATTGTGTACCGCCTCACTAATGAATGCGACTCCGATGTCGATTATCGGAGCAAGCGATATCGACCCGAGAATCGATTAGAATCGCTACGGAATATATGAATTTTTCATAAAGTATCGAGTAATTGGTTAAAACATGTTTGTGTAAATATATTAGGTACGGTAGATTGATTGGTTAGCAAAAAAGTTGTGAATAGTTCTTCGATTGAATAAATCAATAAGATTTGAAAAATGTGGAGTAGAATTTTAAATCAAGCTGTCGATCTTGATGCTTTAGGAATACAGGAACTAAAAGACAGACAATAGTAAATTAAAGTAGGTATAAGTATATGTTTTTTTTTATTATATTCTTTATTGTACACCACATAAAAAAAAATACAGGACAAACATTCTTAAAAATAAGTGTACAATAGGCGGTCTTATCGCACAGGGAAAATAGGAACTTTTAAATCAAATCCGAAGTTAAAAAAAGTATTAATCACAGTTACACCCAAAGATTAACTGATAAAAAATTCCTAAGTCAAATCCACCATTCTTAATTACGAATTAAGCGTTTTATGTGTCTAGTAAGAATTAAATAAAAAAAATAGGCGCAAGTTGGTGTGTATGTTTGTTACTCCTTCACGCTCTGACTGCTGAAGGGATTTGGATGATATCTATACGAGTTATAAAAAATAAGTCATAAAAAAGAGTTCCATTTTCAAAATTTAAACTTTTTTTTATATTCTTTAAAAGTGGCCAGTTCTAAAAACTATTAGTGTCGCCCTCGTAACACGGGTAGACTATATCCTGAAACAGAACATATAGGGTAGGTACTTTATATCCCTAGTAGAGTATGATTCTTTAACCCTTCAGATACCGTCAATTAGAGACACAATAGTAAGACAATAGATGCGCGGCCACCGGTGGTCGCTTGGGGATTCATGAATTAGGATAATGTTTTTATTTTCACGCGGGCAAAGCCAGTAAAAACGTAATCTTCTAATCATCTTCTAATATATAAAATTTCCATGTCACAATGTTACTTACATACCGTACTCCTCCGAAACGGCTTTACCGATTTTTACCAAATTTTATATGCGTAGGTATTCAGTAGGTCTGAGAATCGGCTGCTATCTATTTTCTATTACCCTAAGTGATAAGGGTTGTTCACCCTTAAATTTTTTATTTTTATTTTTGGACGAATTTTTTTGTTTTTATTTTTTTATAATGTGGCATTAAAAAATACTTACAACCCTAAATTTTTACTTTTTTATTACCAACCCCTATTTTTTATAGCAAAAAATAATGTATAAGGCAAAACAACGTTTGCCGGGTCAGCTAGTCTATATATATAAAAATGACCCCCGTTTTTCGTTGTCACGACTTGGCATGAAAACGGCTTGACCGATTTGGCTGATTTTTTTTTTGTTGTGATTGTTATTATGAGGAGAAGGTTCTTATGGAAAAAAAATTAGGGTAGTGTAGGGTAGAGTAGGGTAGAGTAGGGTAGAGTAGGGTAGAGTAGGGTAGAGTAGGGTAGAGTAGGGTAGAGTAGGGTAGAGTAGGGTAGAGTAGGGTAGAGTAGGGTAGAGTAGGGTAGAGTAGGGTAGAGTAGGGTAGAGTAGGGTAGAGTAGGGTAGAGTAGGGTAGAGTAGGGTAGAGTAGGGTAGAGTAGGGTAGAGTAGGGTAGAGTAGGGTAGAGTAGGGTAGAGTAGGGTAGAGTAGGGTAGAGTAGGGTAGAGTAGGGTAGAGTAGGGTAGAGTAGGGTAGAGTAGGGTAGAGTAGGGTAGAGTAGGGTAGAGTAGGGTAGAGTAGGGTAGAGTAGGGTAGAGTAGGGTAGAGTAGGGTAGAGTAGGGTAGAGTAGGGTAGAGTAGGGTAGAGTAGGGTAGAGTAGGGTAGAGTAGGGTAGAGTAGGGTAGAGTAGGGTAGAGTAGGGTAGAGTAGGGTAGAGTAGGGTAGAGTAGGGTAGAGTAGGGTAGAGTAGGGTAGAGTAGGGTAGGGTAGGGTAGGGTAGGTTAGAGTAGGGTAGAGTAGGGTAGAGTAGGGTAGAGTAGGGTAGAGTAGGGTAGAGTAGGGTAGAGTAGGGTAGAGTAGGGTAGAGTAGGGTAGAGTAGGGTAGAGTAGGGTAGAGTAGGGTAGAGTAGGGTAGAGTAGGGTAGAGTAGGGTAGAGTAGGGTAGAGTAGGGTAGAGTAGGGTAGAGTAGGGTAGAGTAGGGTAGAGTAGGGTAGAGTAGGGTAGAGTAGGGTAGAGTAGGGTAGAGTAGGGTAGAGTAGGGTAGAGTAGGGTAGAGTAGGGTAGAGTAGGGTAGAGTAGGGTAGAGTAGGGTAGAGTAGGGTAGAGTAGGGTAGAGTAGGGTAGAGTAGGGTAGAGTAGGGTAGAGTAGGGTAGAGTAGGGTAGAGTAGGGTAGAGTAGGGTAGAGTAGGGTAGAGTAGGGTAGAGTAGGGTAGAGTAGGGTAGAGTAGGGTAGAGTAGGGTAGAGTAGGGTAGAGTAGGGTAGAGTAGGGTAGAGTAGGGTAGAGTAGGGTAGAGTAGGGTAGAGTAGGGTAGAGTAGGGTAGTGTAGGGTAGAGTAGGGTAGAGTAGGGTAGAGTTGGGTATAGTAGGGTGGAGTAGGAAAGAGCGGGAGCGAAGCCGCGCGGGCAAAGCTAGTCTATATTATAAAAATGAGCCCCGTTTTCCGTTGTCACGACATGGCATGAAAACGGCTTGACCGATTTGGCTGATTTTTTTTTTTGTTGTGATTGTTATTGTGAGGATAAGGTTCTTATGGAAAAAAAATAAAATTAGGGTAGTGTAGGGTAGAGTTGGATATAGTAGGGTGGAGTAGAGAAGAGCGGGAGCGAAGCCGCGCGGGCAAAAGCTAGTATCTTTATAAAAATTGACCTAAACGTTTCTAAAATGAGAAAGCCACAGTATTTGCGTATCTTGCTGACAGTGTAAAGTTTTTTGTCTACTGTCATGATCAGAACGGAGTGCCTTGTCAATATTCTTAGTCATCGTTTTGTTTGGTTATGATCAGTGTATTTTTTGTTTCTTATCTCTGTCTAATGAAACTAGGCAACACATGCTCAATGGATTAATTCATGAATCCCCAAGCGACCACCGGTGGCCGCGCATCTATTGTCTTACTATTGTGTCTCTAATTGACGGTATCTGAAGGGTTAAAGTAATAATTAAATATTTTGATAAGTAAAAATATGCATTTGCATGCATAGTCGGCCTTATAATGTTCCCACTGTTGAGACTCAGGCGTCCTAAGGAGAGGAAATAGGCCGTAATCCACTACGCGGGGCCAGTGCGCATTGGTGGATGTTTTCGAATGTTTTGGTTCTAGGATATGCCGGTTTCCTCACGATGGTTTCCTTCACCGTTTTGAGCACAAAACAGAAGATTCCTGTGTTCTGTGGTTTTGAGAGCAGTGGTAATGAAATAAATTACACAAAGTAATGCGCATGGCTGCGTTCGAACCGGCGACCTACAGCTCCTAAGTCGGGGCTATTCCCCCCAGCCACCACTGGTTTCTAAAAAATATTGAAGTTTGTATAATTAAATATTTTTCAAACAAAAAGATAAAAGTTTGGAACAAACGATACATTGATTATTTGATTTTGATTACTTCTATCTCAGCGAATCAACTTTTTCTTTTGAAGAATTAATTTCTTAAAACACTTATTCGTGATTTAATTAATCATCGTTCATCAGATAAGAAAAGAGCAGTTTTATACGTTCTTTGAAAATTCTATCAACTTTGAACTTTATTCCCTTGTAATAAGACCGTGAATTTGAGACTGATTTGTTCTGTGTTTGGCATTGATGAAGTAAATTGAATAATGACGAAACGACTAGAAAAACTAGTTATTACGTGTGTAAACATAATTCGTTTAGTACGCGTTTAAGAAACCTAAACAAAAAACTGGCCAAGTGCGAGTGGGATCCCAAGACGTCAAAGGAGCGCACTGTTCCCGCGCGCCTCAAGGAGTTGTCAGCAACAGCAAGGGCCTAGCCGGGCGAAGCCTACTGGGGCCAGGGTAATCCGAAAGGGGGCTCGAGCCCCGGTATGAAGGCTAGAAGGAACGGGGTGGGTTTTTAGTCAGTAAGAGTCTGACACTATATCCCGCTCCACCCAAGAGCGGGGGTTGTCATTGGATGATTTTCCCACTATAGAAAAATAATAATTGCGAGTTGGACTCGCGCACGAAAGGTTCCGTACCGTGATACCGTCCTTAAGAAAATTCGGCAAAAAAATCGCGTTTGTTGTATGGGAGCCCGTCTTAAATTACTTATTTTATTTTGTTTTTAGTATTTGTTGTTATAGCGGCAACATAAATACATAATTTGTGAAAATTTCAACTGTCTAACTATCGCGGTTCTTGAAATACAACCTGGTGATAGACAGACGGACAGACAGCGAAATCTTAGTAATAGGGTCCCGTTTTTACCCTTTGGGTACAGAACCCTAAAAATCCTGATTTAAGTTTTAAAAGTTCACATTTGCAGGATTGTTCGAAAGCGTTACCGCTGTCTTAGAAGGCAAAGGGTAACTGAAGGAACACAGGTTAGCACGCTGTCCGGTAACTGCCCAGACCGTAGAATTCCACGCGTGTCTCAGGGAGATCTCAGGAAAACCGTAGGGGCCCAGCATGGTGGATGCCTAGGGCCATGGATTGTACGAAAGAAAACCCCGAAGCCCTGGAACGAAGGCAAAGAAGGGACAGGAGTGGGTTTTAGATAGTTTGACGGGTGACAGGACAGAATGGAAGAAAAAAACGTGTTGCGCCGACCCCAAGTAATATGAGATAAGGGCAGGAAGAAGAAGGTAGAGTCGCGTCTTACCACTATCTCACTCACCTGATGGTAAGCGATCATGTGGTCGAAGGTGAAGCACGCTTGACAGAAATAACCTATTCACTTTTGACTTAAAGATCCCTTCTATTTTGACTTTGACTTTAACTATAGGCAGAAGATTTAAATAAATATAAGACCGGATTCTTATAACGAACGAATAAAGCACACTATACAGGAAAATACTGTCTTAAAATAATCACAATAACAAAAAAACACCACTAAACTACAATGATAGCAATTAAAAATATATTAAAAACAAAAATATTTTAGTTTATTTGCTTATCAGAGAACTAATTAATTAAGCCGGTTGCCAAGAGACGAAGATAACTTATCATAATTAGCGTTAAAAAACATTTAAATGTCTAAAAATGTCTTTGAAGCTGTTCCAAGAATAAAATGCTGGTGACGTATTTCTGACAGCTTGACTTTGGCCATAAAAAATGTAGTACAATAATATAAACATATTAATATTCCACAACTATCACACAACGCCGTCTAGTCCCAAGCTAAGCAGAGCTTGCGTTATGGGTACTAGACAACTGATGAACATACTTATATATTTCTAAATACATACATATTAATAGATAAATTACACCCAGACACAGAACGAATGATTATGCTCATCATATAAACATTTGTTCTGAGTGGGAATCGAACCCAGAACCTCCGGCATAGCAGTCAGGGTTACTAACCACTAGACCAACAGGCCAGTCTAAAAAAAACAATGAAAATTTTCAGATAAAATGGTAGCTTTAACCTTTCGTATTAGAGATACAATTAAAAAGCCATTGTACCCCGCGTAGATCTGCGTTCCCGACATACAACGGCTTAAGTGAAAACTACACTAGATCGATGCACACGTGGACCACGCCTGATTTGTAAGTAGCGGCCCGTCGCGTGGCGTGGATCTAATGTAGCTCAGTAGCTCAACAAGTCTAGTTGCCATATAAAATGTATGGAGACCGACGCGCTCAGATCGGTGTACGCGTGGCCTACGTGTGCGTACGCGCAGTGTAGTTCTTTTTAACTTTTAGGCTTTAATGTCCGATTGAAAGACCTAGACCTAGTCCGCAACAGAAGTATTATTAGACCAATTAGTAATAATTAACCATAGAAATTCAGTTCAAGAAAAAAAAAAGTGAATTAAGTATATTTTGTAAACTTTGATGACTTCGAAATCATCGAATCATAATTTATATTAATTCATGAATCCCCAAGCGACCACCGGTGGCTGCGCATCTATTGTCTTACTATTGTGTCTCTAATTGACGGTATCTGAAGGGTTAAAATAAGAACACTTTAAAATTATAAATTAATTAATATTTAAGTTTGTACTTACACATATAAATACTTAGCAGAAAAACAATTAGATATTATTATTATAATTATTTTTAATCGTGAAACAGCGTTATTTATATATTTTTTTTAAATATGTGAAAAAAAAAAATCGATGAAAAAATGGAAAAGTTACATGCTTTAGAAATCGTTTGTCACGTCCTTGTAACACAAATCGATCATATCTCTGTTTAGCATAGTTATATCATCAAATTTTGTAGATTTTCGAACATTTTTTATTGCGTCTTCCTCACTCTAAGTATTGAGAAACCAAATGAAAAAAATCAATTCAAATACCGTGTTACCAGGGAATCCGCAAGCAAAAATCTGTCTGTGATATTTTTAAACCGCCATACATCTTAGTCACACAGAGATAGCTCATATTTTACCGGCTATTTTTATCCTCCACTCCTCATGTTTGGCTAATTGTGGAATATAAATGATACAGTTCATTAATATGTTTCAGAATTATCTACACATCTGTGCCGCGGGCGATAATCTTTTTTACAGTTAATCGCGAGTTCTTTCAAGCTTTTAGTCGATTTAATTTCTTCTCGCCGTTTATACCGCGCACGTCGAAGGTCTGGAACAATTTGCCTGCTGCGGTCTTCCTGTCCGATTGTAATCAGGGTGTTTTCAAAGCTAGAGTGTATATGCTCTTAATAAACTAGCGTGCCTCACTATCAAAGATTGCATCACTGCCTACCATCAGGTGGGATCGCAGTCAAGCACTAGTTTATACCAGTAAAAAAAAACTGCTCTGGTCACACATGTTACTTTGGGTCGGTGCATCACGTTTTTTTCCTCCATTCTGTCCTGTCATCCGTCACGCTGTCACTAATACTTTTCTTTCATGTGGACACTCCTCACACAATCCATGCATCTTTACCTTGGCCTCCCTCTCCCTCTCCATCCAACCACATGTATGCTTTTAGTCGTCTTCTCATCATCTTCCTGCCCTTGTCCCATGTTACTTGGCCTTAGCGCAACACGTTTTTCCATCCATTCTGTCCTGTCACCCATCACGCTATCACAAACTCTATTTTCTTTCGTATGGACACACTCCTCACACAATCTATATATCTTTTCTTTGGCCTCCCTCTCAATCCATCTACATGTATGCTGTTAGTCGTCGTCGTCTTGTATGTCCTAACCATATATTTAGATCAGACAATTCAGTTCTAAATTTGAAAAAATGTAGAAATACCCACTATACATGATAACATAAAATCTGCCATTATCTGTGCGAATGTCATGTGTAGCGATAAAAAAATGAGTTCAGGTATTGCTGATAAAATATAAATAAACAATACGATATTTTGTGAAATAATATTATACTGATGTAATATAAAATAGCAACAGCGAACGCAATAATAACTGTCATTATAATATTTATTGTAATAATATATGATGACCGAAATGGTATGCTTCCAGATTGGTAATTTTTTTTTTCAAAATCCATTTCTAATGATGGGATCCGTGGGGAATAGAGGAAACTCCTCAAATATAGTGCAGTAGGCAACCATATAGTGATTTTGGTAATTTTTATCGAGAACTCAAGTATTTAGGTACTACAGTCATAAAGTAACATTTCATAAAGTGGAACTGATGAAGAAGACCAGAAATGGCCTACGGAACTTCACACTCACTAAGATATCACAATGATAATCACAAATATTGAAAATTTTATCATCGAACTGATCTGATAATGACGATGGAGCCAGAAGGTTGGCACGGGAAGTCTATAATAAAACAATGTATGCTAGCAGTGTTTTGCCTAATTGGAATTGTCATGAGTCAACTAAAGTATGAAATAATAAAAAAAAAATGTTAATTAATAAACAAACAATACCAGAAATACCGACTTCCAAAATTAACCCTTCAGATACCGTCAATTAGAGACACAATAGTAAGACAATAGATGCGCGGCCACCGGTGGTCGCTTGGGGATTCATGAATTAAAGTTATATTTTGATGGTTTTTTAGTGAAGTCGGTTATTTTTTTTTTTGTAAAAAGATTGTTTTATTGTAGGTAGAGTTCGTATGCGTTTGATAAAATAAAATCAGCTTAGTTACGTACCTACACGGTTTTACCCAACATTAAACAGGACAAAAATAACACAATAACTTAACGAAGTAATTAAATTAGATTAGCAAATAGATAAATTAGCCGTGACCTTCTGGTCAGTGAACTTATTCAATACGTGAGTTTATCTAAATTAGCTTCGTATAATGAGCGTAATTTAACTAAGTTTTCTTGGAAATCAAGATGGCGGTAGCATTTTCGCACGTTTTGCAGAAAAGGCGAAAATCGTGACAGTTGGTTTAGATCTCAATCATCATCATAATCATTTTAGCGGAAAGAAGTCCACTGTTGGACGTACACCTCTCCCAAATGTCGCCGTAACGGCCGGTATACACAGTCGATTGTTATTACATAATCAATAGTTTATCAACGGCCAAACAAGATCGGAAAAACCGTTCGAAATTAAAAAAAAACGCTATTCTAATTTTTTGTACGTAATCAAGAACAAATACGTATTTATTAACTGTCACTGTCATCGTATGTACAGTCGATTGTTATTACTTAATCACTAGTTCATCAACGGCCAAACACGATCGGAAAAACCGTTCGAAATTCAAAACCGAAAATTAAAATAAAAAACGCTGTTCCAATTTTTTTGTACGTAATCAAGAACAAATAAGTATTTAGTAGCTGTCACTGTCATCATATTCTCAGTGTCATATTATATTCTTTCTATTTGGTTTGTAACCCTATCCGAGTATTGTCATGCATAGCTCAGGCGAGGCGTGTCCGTCGCCATTATTCATAACGCTTCACACCTTACATACCTGACAAATGCGACCGCGTAGGAACGCATGCGCATTGTCATTATTGCATCCTGGTGTAGAAGATTTTGATTACAACTTGACTTTTATTTTGCAAAATTATTCGAATTTATAAGGTATCTATACAAATTAAAAAAAAAAACAAAGTAATCTACTATTGTATCCGAATTCAAAATTTAAAAATAAGAACGTCAGGCTACAGTAGAGCTTTGCTCAAATTCAAATTTAGAATTAAAAAACCGGCCATGATATGACCATAATTTCAGCATAATATTTTGGGGACATAAAAATACCAACATATTTATGTTTATTAGAGTTTTAATTGGGAACATACTTGCCAAGTATCGTGATGACCTAATTTGAATTAATCTATTACTAGAAATTCAAACGGCTCAGCATAAACCACAAACCATGCTAATGTTTTCTTTGAAATTGAGATAGAACTCGGAACAATGGGCTCTTACTATAAACTTATTGCCGTACTATGATGTTGATTTACTACTGTGAATAATTCAGGTATGAATTTCTGTCAAACACATTGTAGGGTTCATTAAGGGCTATCCAATAAAGTGTTGCGGTATGTGATCAGAGGATCTACTGTCGCCATTTTGAGCTCTACAATCAATTTTTTTTTGACGTTAGAGTTTTCAACTCAAATTTAAACTATTTAGTTTCCCTTTTTCTTCTTACTGTACCCCGCTTCTTTTTTATTTATCAAAACTTCATGCAAAGTATAAGGACTTAATGCCTTAGGCATTCTCTACAAGGCAATCAGGCCCTTGCTTCAAGAGTAGTGGAGATAACATAGCAGGCATTATTGAAGACAACCAAGAGTAGAAAGAGATGAAGGAAAACAGCAGGTGCATAAAAAAATGATAGTATTTAAAGAAACGGAAAAATGTGTGTGAAAATAAATACTTGTATATTTAGTAAAAATGTCCTGTTATAAGCTCAGAGGGTTTTTAATCCCTTAAGACAATCTTCTAATATCACGCAGGCAAAGCCAGTGCAGCTCGTACTATATCTAAAACATCCTTAATCTTAAAAAAAATATGGCGTCAAAAAATTCCTCCGCGTCTCAGTCGACTGTAAAGTGTGCCCAAAGTTGTCACGTTGTCCGTCTATGCCTAATCTGAGGCCGAGGTAAAAACCTGCCAGGTCACGCCAAGTGTCAACTAGGCGTTCGGATAAATCGATTACAAGCGTGAAAACGACTCGTAACTAATATCCTTACTGATATCCTTATACGTGCATAAAAAAACAAAGTTCCCTACCGTGTCTGTCTGTCTGTGTGTTTACGATAAACTCAAGCAGTATTGAACGGTTTTACATGCGGTTTCCACCACAGGATGGAGTTATTCCTAAAACCATACAAGCACAACTCGTAAAATACGCTCACACAACACTCTAAACAGAATAAACACTTATCAACATATCACAAACTTACCAAAACTGTAATTACTGTGTTTTCATACAATTTAATGCAATTTTTTTTTATTGTTTAATTTTTAAAAGTTTAATTCAATTTTAAGCTCTATTTTAATCTCATATTATAATTTAATGTAATAATTTGAATCTAATATCATTTTAATTTAATTCTTATCTGTTCGAGTTGTAATCTGAACTTCCTATTACTGTAATGAATACTCCAACTTTGGCTTTTTATAATGTTTTCAAGATTAGGAGACCAGAAGACCCATAGCACAGGACAGGTTTCACCTAGTATGGGCTCCTGTCTCCCGTCTGTAAACTGTTTCTTGTAAATTGTACAAATCTTGCGTATGAGAGAAAATATATAAATATATTATTATTATTTTCATGAGGAACTTTTAGGTGTATAATAAAACCATATGTTATAGTGGAGAAAAACTAAGAACTTCAAAGATTTGAAACACCCTGGCGAGGGTTGCTAGTTATAATAAAATACACTAGCTTTTGCCTGCAGCTTCGTCCGCGTATATAAAATATATCTTTTGTCACTCAGGTATAAAGCAGCTTTATATCTCTGAAATAATTTTAGCAATCGGACCAGTACTTCCAGAGATTACCCCTACAAAAAAAAAACTTTACCTCTTTATTAAATTAGTTTAGATAATTTAAATGTCATATTTTATTATTATGCAACTTATATGGATTACATGGAGACATGATATGACACACATTGTGGCGACACTTGGGGGAGGCATATGTCCAACAGTGATGATGAAGATGATATGACGTTAAAAGAAGTGTGGACTCGCATCTCTTTAAAACTTCCCAGAAGACAATAGCCGCCATTTTTAATTACAGTCTAAGCCTGATAGGCTGATTATACACGTTTGAGTCACGCTAGAGATAAGCTATCCAATCAAAATGTCGCGTAAATAACTACAAGTAAAAGCTAGCTACACGTTATTCTTTAGATGAGGTAGGCCATACTTTTTTAAATTTTAATTTAATCATCAGAGTCAGACATACAATAGACAACCTAGACAACTATGTTGTCTATGGTCATAAGGTGCTTTTTGCCAATTCCTGAGGAAGACATCAAAGTGGTCCCACCCACCATCTTTTTATTTCCTACAGCATTTTTAAGTTTCCAATTAACACAAATGCAAATTCTATCGTCATCATCATCATTTCAGCCGAAAGACGTCCACTGTTGGACATAGGCCTCCCCCTAGTGTCGCCACAATGAACGGTCCCGTGCGTCTCGCATCCATCGGATTCCCGCAACCCTTACCAGGTCATCGGCCCACCTTGTAGGAGGCCTTCCAGTTCCAACGCTACGTCTCCCGGTACGTGGTCGCCATTCCAGAACCTTTCGGCCCCAATGGCCATAACTACCAATAAATTAATAAATACCGATAAATTGTACCACTATGAGTCTATTACTAGTTTTCCACCAAAGAATAAAGCCTAATTTGAACTATACGATAAAGCTGGATACGGTAACATGTCACCAGAACTGTCAATAGCAAAATGTGGCTGTTTGCACAATACCTTTGCCTAACAATTTGGAAAATGACAGGAGTGATGGACAGGTCAATTTAGCCATATCAATACTATTTAAACGTGGAATATGAAAGTTCTCAAAACCAGTTTTTAGTAAGGGCATATAAAATAATAGTATCTGCTTATTTAGAGTCAGTGTGACTATGTCTTCCTCGTGTTTGTGTGTGTCAGTAACTGTTTTTTTTTTGGAGGGAAATCATCCATAATGGAGGTATTGATGATTACCCTCCAAAAAAAAATTACGCTCTAGGCAGACAGGAGTTACATACTTTTATTGAATAAAATCCTCCATGTATAGTTTCGATATTAAGATAGATTCATTGCACAAGTTTAAACCTAGTGGTTTTTGGTTCCTATTCAATATAGATCTGTATTATTTTGTATAAATGTCAGTGATCAGTTGGCCATTGAGTGTCATGGCCGTGATGACTTCTTCCGGTCTGAGGGAAGAGCGGAAGAAGTTATTTAAGTTTCCGCGAACGCTGTCAGTTGAGCCTGGTCATCTCTTAGCTGCCAGTGACTTATTTCAATTTCTATTTTTTTTTTGTTTTTTTTTTTTCATTGTTTGTCTATTTTGTGCTCATACATTAGATGTGACAATAAATATATAGGTAACCAAGATTTATGTAACTTATAATTGAAAAGAGCCTCCATGGAGTTTCTTGCACGTTCTTCTTCATAGAGATCTACACTTTGGAACGTGCAATTTAAATTAAGATTCACTTTTTTTGACTACCCGACATTTTGACAATTCAAAAGTGCCTGTAAAATGGTCTATTTAAAATAAACGTTTCTGATTTCTGTTGATTATTTTGTTTCAATGGTGATTATTTTGTGTTACATATGTAATACAATTCCTAGTAGGTGTTAGGTGTTTTACATTATAATCACGGACGTGGTCGACGGCATCTAGTTGATAATACTGCGTAGGTACTTCCGAGGTCACCTGTAGTGTAGGTATATTATATACTAATAAAGCTATAAATAATATGTTATTTCATATCTTCAGATATCAGCCTGATAAAAGGATTTACAATCAAATCTTGTCATTGTCCGTGCAAACATGTTATATGTGTGTCATTTTATTGGTCTAATTTTTGTTTGAATTGCGATGGCGTGGTCTAGAAAAATGTCTGTCTAGAAATATTCTGTAGAGATAACGGTTTCAACCAAAGGATACCCTTTCTTCTGTTTTTGAGGGGAAACCTTCAAAAGGCGTGACTTGGAGGATAAGTCCGAGGAGTATGCGATATTTATCTCATTAGTTACAAGTGGACTTAAAAACTATTTTAGTCAGAAAAAAAAAACAAAATTAAAACATAACAAACAAAAAAAAAAAAAGATTGTCCACAGATATAATCTTAATTCTAAGCAGATCTTGGTAAGAACTTTAGGCACATAAAGTGCTTCAACTTTATTAGTGACTTCTTAATTTTGTAAAAAATATAAAAATACTGCCATCATTATCACACCTTCAAGCCGCACCTGAACATGATAAAATATACACATAAAACAATATATTTACGTGAATTGTTCTTTACTCAATATTTCACGAGAGTTTTCTTAGCGTCACTTGGCTCCCAGCCAAGAGTGCTTCTTGACGACCACTTGACAAGCAGCTTGACCCAAAAGATGTGTCACACAACGATACAGCCACAACACGCGTCAACCTATTGCTTATCCTGACAATAGCAATATCAACCTTAACTAAACACAAATAAGACAACACTGACCGTATTATAGATCCTGGTTTCATTGCTAGGTCTTGTAGTAATTAGTGGCTTACTGTTTCTAAATTGTATGCCATCATAATTCAACCCAGACCTTGATTACAAGCCCAAGAGCACGTTGAAGCTATTCAAATGTCACTAACGATGTCTTTTCTTCTTTACAGATGCAATCCAACACAAAATATAACGGAACACCTCAACCTTAGGCATTTTAAGTTTAACCTGACAAAAGTTATCTGTGATCTCATTTTAGTTTAGTAAAAAAAAAACAATCGCCTAAATTAGTTAGGTTTTAAGTGCATAAAAAAAAGAAAAAGGAACCATAGACTGAACAAACAAATGTCAAAATCGGGCGCGAAGGACCGTGAAGTTTGAATTTGGAAACAGACAAAATGGCGGTTCAGTGAGTGGTCATGGATGACAGATAGTGGATAGGTTGTGGTGTTAGAGGATGGGATAATGGAAGTTGGGGCGTTGGGTTCGTGAAGATGCCGCATGCTCATTCGAGTTCGGCGGCGAGCTCGGGCGGTGACGACCTGGGCTCCACTGATGAGGTCAAGGTCTTCAAAGACGAGGGCGACGGCGAAGACGAGAAGCGGAGCTCAGAGAATTTACTGGAAGAGAAGTCCAGTCTAATTGATTGGACTGAAAGTGAGGTGAGTGATTTTAACTTTATTTTTTAGCAACTGCTTCATTATTTAACACTAGAAAGACGGGAAAATCTATCTACCTACAAAGACGGCGACCGGTCAAATGACTGCCCAATTTATTTAATTTTTTTTTTATTTATGTGCTAAAATTGGTAACTATAGTAATAAAACAGGGTATAATATATAATTATTTATTTAATTTACATACAATTTTTACATTTCAACATTTTATTTACGTTACAAGAGCCGCAAAGTGGCTTTTTGCAAGAGTCGCATACTTTATTAATTTTATTTTTGCACTTCTGTAAACAGCATTCTCGACTTTCCGGATTTTGAAGAGAAGATCGAGAAGTAGAAGGTGTGGGTTCTTCGGGCGACAGTTCGGTTTCAGAGGATATCGGTTCAATTTCTACTTTGCCGCTAAGTTCACTTGCTAAACTTAGTATGAAATTCCTTCGTTTTATGTTGGTGCCTGACATTTTCTTATACAAAATGAAGGAATTTATCTCTGCTAGGTCCAAAATATTGAAAAATACCTGTACAGGCCACCTTCGAGATGCCGCTTTGACACTATATTTTTTTGCCATCTGGTCAGCTACATCCACGCTGTACTTGGTAGCATTGTAAAAAGTCACAGTTTCTGGCTTTTTCTTTGAAGCTCAGAATCTTCCAAACAATGACTCCTACTCGTGGCCACGGCTACGACCGCGGCCACAAGAACTCAACCTGTCAACGGTTCGTAAAGTTGCTAGAGGTGATCTTCCAGGTCACTTTCATCCGTAGAGGAACTCGAACTGATAAATGGTACATTATCATCCTCACTACCGCGCTCTTCACTTTCAGAGCCACAATCCGATTCATCTTCACAAATATTTTGCAACATTGAAAGTATTTCTTCATTTTGAAGGCTTCGAGACATTTTTCACGAATCACTTACAATAATTCTGACAAAATTGATAGGCAGTCGTAACTATACTGACTCATTTGACTTGCATACTCCAAACAATAGACAAAGCGCACATTATTTCGTATCCTACATTCTCATATAACAAATAAATACTTTTCCGATATCAACCGTCAAATGACTGCCGCCGTCTTTGTCGGTATATCAAGATTTTAAACAATAAACAAAAGAGACGAGAGTTATTTTCATACATAGTTTCATTTAACTAGTAATATTAATAAAAGTCACAAAGTCTCAGTACATTAAGTCAAATAGTTTTTGAGTTATTCAAAATTTAAATTCAAATTGCAGTCAAATGACTGCTTCCGTCTTTCTAGTGTTAATTTAGCAAACCTAGCGCAATTTTGTTTTGATCAACGGATTCGAAATTCAAATTCACTTTCGAATTTTGACAGTTTAAATCCCAAGACAGGGATCCATCCTAACGATTTTTTTGATACCCAATGAGCTATTCCCGTCTTGCTTTTTGATACGCTTGCTAGTTGACTATATGTACTTATACATATAGTCAACTTCAGCTCTTCATTTGTGGAAGAGACGCTACAATTTTGCCAATAACACGTGTGAACTAATCGACCGACAAACGTTGGTCCATATTTAGCAAAAAATATTTAAGTTATTTATTAGTCCAAACAAATCCAGGCTGATTTGAATTCAGAACCAAAAAACTTTCCACGTTCGAATGTTCCCTGCAACAGATTTCATTGGTCGATCACGTCATAAGCCCGATGATTGGGCAACATGCGGTACACACGTAATTCGGTCCTAGCACTTCATTACGGATGCACACGAGGCATTTATTAGACGATATGGCCCTCGGTAAGCGATTGTAACCGTTATACCGTAGCAGTAGTACAATTACAAGTATTGTGTTACATTATATTGTTAACTGACACTTCTGCTGGCATTACTTTTTCCATGATAAAAATAGAAGCATAGCTTTGTCACAAAATATATAGGTACAGATGTCAATCTACATACAAAGCGCGCTCTCACAACGCACACATAAACACCGCTCACGGACACGATATCTCGGAGCGCCTCGGCCCGCTCGTCGAACAAATCCGGCTCAAACGCTCATTAGTGTGCGTCCACCGAGCGTAGTTATAAAAATTGAAGTACATACATGAGATTGTCTTCTGTACCTATCTATTTTGTGGTTTTGTCCTATGTCTTTAGGTACTAATTCAGTAGATACCGACAAAATCCGATATATTAAATGCTTCTAGAAGACAAAACCAGATTGATGTCTTAATCCTTTTATCCTACTCTGCTTCGAACTATCTTCGCAGCGTATAACCTTGAGATGGTTTGGGTTAGGTTCAAATTAAATTTAATACCACTAGCACGCTCTCTTATTGTATTCTGGTAGCACTCTTTTTTATTATTATGTGTAGTTGCCCATTGTATTGCTTGCGTCAAATATATTCTATTCTTCCTTATCGTCTTTGTATGTATTTTTACTTCCTTAAAACATGATAATTCCTGTAGATTTTCTGCGACATTTTTTTAGGTAATAGCCAGAGGTTTGGCATCTACTGCTTCGTAATCATCATCATCATTATTATTTCAACCTAAAGATGTCTACAGCTGGACTCCATGCGTCTCCTCATCGCATCGCTACTTAGTCTACTTACCCCATTCGAATTAGCACCGTGACAGCAATATATAAATATTGACTCCTTCATATCTTCTTACGTGACAAAAGGAACTGGTTTACGACATTACGTCAGCTAATACTAAGAATTTGGTAATGTAATCAAATCTTATTCGTATTACTTCACATAAAGATAGGAATCAAGATAAGACTATTGTGTGTGTTACTATTTACTTCGCTATGTGTATTTATATTTTGAATACTGTGTTTAGTTCCGGAACCAATGGACAGCGTAGAGTAAAATCACCTGAATATTGATATTTGAAGATTTCTTCTATTTCTCTCTCTAAGAATAATAATTCTATCACCTGTTTAATCCACCCAACGACGGTTCTAAGTCTGCTCCATTACTTTGTTTTGGAGCATTCGTATCCAAGTCTTTCCTTCTTCCTTGACCAAGTCGTCTGCCACTTTGGAGAACCTGCCTACGATGCTTACAGTCAAATCTGTGTGTCGATTTCATCACCTTCTTACTCCATATAGGCATTAACAATCCGTCCTGTGACATCAACTCGCACAAATATGCTTTGGGTTCATTCAGCCCTGTATCGTAAGCTTTGTTTCTCTTCTTTCATTTTCATTCCCAACTATTCCACTCTCTTTTTCATTGTCATTGATAAATTCGCTCTTGACAGTGGTCAGTAGATAGTGATCTCATCTGATGGTAAGAGATGATGTAATCTACAATAGAGCACATTTGCCTAGAAGTAACCTATTCACTCTTGCCTTAACCTTTGAAAAAACCGTAGAGACACAAAAGTAAGACAATGGGAAAGCGAGCGAAAGCATTCGCGTGGGGTTTAATGAATTAAAGCTTGTAGCTATCAGGAAACACAAATTCCGGAAGGGATTCCAATTCTTAGCTTGCAACAATGCATGTATTCCCAAAAGCTTTTGTCCACATTGTCCTCCACTACTTTAGATTTGGTGGACCTAAACTAAAGACATTCTGCAACTTCACTCTTGTGTCTTGTTATTTGCATCGGAGTCGCGAGTAACAGCTTGGCATTCATTTCTATTTATAATTTAACACTCCAGTTAATTCCAAAGCTACGTAATTAAGTCTAGGTCCCGTATGATTAAGCTTAGTTAACTACCGTTTACGCACTATTCTAACTCCATCTTCTTTTACTTCAACTGAAAACTCATTTAGATTTTATGGTAGTACAATTTTATGTTCCCTATTACCTTTATTCTTTACCACAATAAAATTCTCAACTAATTTCAAATTAAAATATTCAGAACATGATTCCTATTCAAGACGTTATTCGAGTGTCATGGAATATATTTGTTTGAGGAACAAGAAGCTTTTAGGTGGTCTTGCTAATACAATTATTGACCAATGAGGTGTCGTTTTGAATTAATAGGTTGTCTTGAAATGCCGACTTCACGCGGCGCTACGGTTTGTCCAACTTTGTCCCGTATATTGGGACAAACATCCTACACGTTAACAGCAGGTGCCAAACTCAGGTAGATCTCCATTGAACATATTCCT
Organism: Mythimna lalbum; assembly: GCA_949319445.1. Classification (NCBI taxonomy): domain Eukaryota; kingdom Metazoa; phylum Arthropoda; class Insecta; order Lepidoptera; family Noctuidae; genus Mythimna; species Mythimna lalbum. Next base: position 9,766,489 of record OX439371.1, on the reverse strand, counting down.
CGTATTAGTGCCACAATGCATTCAAATAGCATCACAATATATTCAACTGCACTGAATTCTATTCACGCAAACATACTGCCACTGCCTCCTGTATTAATTCACAATGAAATATCGATCTTATTGTGCTCGTACAAAGTTTATAATGGCTCAATGAAAACGGTAAAGTTATGTGCGATTGTATCGATACATTCTGCACTATTTGTGCTTTTACACGATTTCACACCTCCCAATATTTCCGATTTTATTGATACTTGGATCTGTATTGTGCAACATAGCTTCTCATTTATTAATGTTTCTAATGGAACGATTAAATATTTTAAGCACTAGTGCACGCTTCTCCCTTAACGATGTTCGTATCACTCACGATAAGGTCCGCTTCACGCTATTAAATAGGATCGTAAAGCACGACTTTTTTACACCTACGAAAATGTGGGATTCTTAAATATTCATAAGTTGATGGCGGTAAATGAACTCATTATTGTACAATTCGATGCGTAGATTAACATCAGCGGTCGTAATGAGTCAACCACTCAATTAACTGTACCGCTACCTCGAATAATGTGAGATAACTTGGAGATGTACTGATAGACACGTCTTTATAATCGCAAATTGCCCGTAAAACAAACAAAAACAAGGTGGAGAACCGAGACGAAACAACATCCCAAACAGTCATTGTTAAGGCGCCTTCGAAATCCACACAGGTACCGAACATTTCCGAAAAACATAAAATATTGTATTCCAAGTCGACATAAATTACTTTATTCATTGTATTATTTCCGAAAACTCTATTATTCGCTAGACGGGGCCCGTACAATGACTTCTACCTGCGTTCAGGTATTCCTTATAATAAACACAAACTCCCACTGCTTTTGTCGAATTTACCTGTCGAGCGGTGAGGCGAGGGTGTGCAAACATGACCGAACACCTACGAACAGACGAAATACTCGATGCGCCGTCCCCTTTTTTGTCATTCAATAAGGAGCAAGCGGAAAAGAGATGCAAGAATGATTTGTAGAGGATTCCCAACGCTTTACAATCACGCTCGGTATAAATATTGGATTATACTTAGGTGCAATTCTCGTGTATGTCATAATAGCATCGATTATAGTACGTGATGCCATTACAATACACTTTGTATGAACAATTTTCGTTCGACATTTCGATTTCTTTTAGATTACAGTGTCTGTTGGTGAATTGGATTTGATGCGAGATTTTTTACGCCTGCTTGCCTCGTGGATATGTTTCTTTTAATAATTTTGTTGTTCCGTTTATTTGTTGAGTATTGTTGGTCAAATACGTTCAAGTGCATGATAAAAAAGCTATAGAATACATATCATATAAAGATATGATTATAAGAAACTTTGTTGCACTCCAAACAAGATTGCCTCAACGCACGTTTACACATGTAGAACTCAGATATTTACCTATAAGAGGCAGACTAATCCATTCCAGAAAATTGCTACCTTTTAACGACATCCAATATCTTAAATTGACCATTTAACCACTTTTTAGCCCTTTTAAAGTGTATGTTAGTTGATGAGGCTGTACGTCGAGATGCCTTTCACTAGGCTCTAGAAAAAGTCAATGGCTTAGCGATTTCCGTTGTGGTCGGGTCTTGTATCAAATGGTCTGGGCAACATAGCTGACCATGTAGAGATGTGATGCTTCCGTTGAGATTTACTCTGGTATCTAGATTTATTATGGTTTAGGATTTTGTTTTCAGTTTAAAAGTAAATTTGAGGAAATGGCGGTTAAGCCAAGAGAGAGTTTTGACACCATACAGAATTCAACTTTTGACATTATTAAAAACTTCATAACGTCCGATAGAGAATCAGACGCGCTGACATTGATACGAATAATATAGAAAGTTGATAATTACTCCACAATACAATACATACTAAAGTTAATTCGTTCATGTATTCACTCTTGGTGATTTGCTATTATTGGTACCATTAATAAACTAAAGAGTAATAATAAATCAATGTACAGCAGTCCAACTGCCCAACCTACCCTCAAAATAAGATAGCTATCGTTACATTCGCTACATAGTCTCCAGTCTATATTTAGCGAACAACGCGTTCTTGTCCCGCTTGTCCGCTTCCGGCCGCCATACTGGCTCCTTACTCCCAGTCAGAATGTGTTCCTGTAAATATTCCACATTTTATGGCCACACTTGTCGCCAAACACGTTTTGCTGGCTAAGGTAGGACGCAGTTGCAAACTTGATGGTCAAAGTGTGAGATGAGATTATAAATATGAATGTAGAAATATATTTGAAGAGGAATAGCAAAAAACAGATAACAAAAGACATATATTAGATGAAAATGATATGAATTAATGTGAGGACCAGCGAACAGGAGCCACAGCAAAAAATAGGGATCGAAAAATACAGGACACCACGAAATTCATGAACAAAATTAATAATAAATTTAATAATCCTGATATTGCAACAACAATCTCTGCTTTTCCACCAAAGGGATACCTTGAACGCGTCCATAAAACTGAATTTTCGTTTCGCAAAACTGCGTTCATTCCCAGTTTTAATAACGAGTCCATTATAAATAATTTAATCAACGTATTGCCGATGCCATACACCACATGTGCCGGCAAATTAAAATTTATAACACTATAAACCACTCTACAGTTTTAATGACTCCTTAACTCAACAAATCCTTATATTAATTCGGCCTTGTTGGTATATTTAGATGATTAGTGTTCATCAATACGTATGGAGACGACATTTAAATTTTTGATCTGGCTAGATCTTGGTTTATGTAGAAATCATTACTTGGCAAGCGTTATTTGCAGTATCGAGTCGAAACTTAATGAAAGCAATGCAGAATCTTACTTATTAGACTTAAAATATGACAACTTTTTTTTTTAAAGTTCAGGCAAATTTAAAAGAAGAAGGCCTCCTACAAGGTTGGCCGATGACCTGGTAAGGGTTGAGGGAATTCGATGGATGCGAGACGCACAGGACCGTTCATTGTGGCGGCACTTGGGGGAGGCCTATGTCACAGTAACAGTAACAGTGGACGTCTTTCGGCTGAAATAATGATGATGATGAGACAAATTTAGTCCAGAAAATTCCTTAAAACCCAACAAAAATAACTTTAAAACCCTTAAAAACGTATCTGTTCAATTAATTAGTTTCTAACCGCCACAAAATTTCTCATTCGAATTTGTATCTCAAAGCTTTTTAACGATCTGCGACTTTTAACTCCCAATATGACAGCATAAATGAATAACCATGAACAAGGCCTCAGGGAGCAAGTTTATTGAATTAACGATGCAGCATGGTCACCTGGCAGCCATAATCAAGATAAGACAAATAAAACCTTTATGATGAATACCGTCACAATATTATGATTGAAACTCATCTACAAGTCAATGGTAATCTATCTTTGTGTGTAAGGCTTGGTTATAAGATATTACAAGTATGACAAAATCATTGACTATTTCGATGCCTTGATTCTCTTTGACTTTTTTTTTATTATTGATAGGCTTGCGTTTGACCACCATCTCCTGATGGTAAGCGATGATATGGTCGACGATGGTGCACGCTTGCCTAGAAGAAACCTATTCACTCTCGACTTAAAGACCTCTAAGTTGTAGCTATCAGGAAACACAGACTCCGGCGGGAGATTGGAGTGGAGTTGACTGTCTATAGTGAATTTTATTCTTCTTCTTTAATAGTGCAGTATTTTTTACATGTAGCCATTGTCAAATAATTTATATTTTTGCAAGAAAGCTAGTATCACTATCACCCGACTTCAATTAGACTGGGACGGAGAATTATGATACTATGGTTTTCAATCTGCAATATACGAGTATTTATTTACTCAACAGTTATAACATTGTTAGTGAATATTGTTTTATAATTAATTTGCCATATCATGTTTGGTAATCATTATATTAATTGGTATAATTGTTTCAAATTTAGCAAAATTTACAGATGCGTGAATGTTGTATCAATTTACATTGGTCAACCACTAAACATAGTTCGGTGTACGTAATAGATACCTATAATATTATTAATTATTTACGAAAACCAATATAACTTGGGAAGTTGGTTTTTATTTATTTAGATTTTTATTTCTGTCTTAGTGATCTTGATTTTCAAATATACTTACATCCTCCAGAACTAAGATTTGATTTTATCTAGATATTTTATGAGATGCATATTTCCTGCCTTCTCCTATCTTCTTCTTCTTATTTGCCATATTAACAAAACTGCAAACAGATTTTTTTTCTGTGTTTTCAAAACATACAAATTTGTTTCTCTACAGTCCATGTTCTTTTGGGATCATCTATTAGGCTTTGTAAACGTTGCTTCTTGCATTCCAACTTGAACAAATCCGTCGTGTTTTCCATCAAATGCATCGTGTACAAACCCTTATAAGTTATTAATTTCTCAAGCCATATCGGCGGATAGCGTGGGTGCTAAACTTGCCTACTTCCTAATAACAATCTGATGATAGGTGTTGCACACGTGGGCAGTTGCATTGGCCTGCATAGCTGCTGCAGCCGTGAGGGTATGTTGCCTTGATTCATAAGTAATAGGGAAAACTTTTACTGCGTTGCTTGATTAATTGGCATTTGTGCAATTGTGTTGTGTAGTGTTTAGGAGTATTGCTGTTTTGTAATAGGGCTGTCATTTTCATCTATCTGATTTAGCATGTTTTTGATATCGACGTCTAAGAGATCCCTCAGTAATCACGGGAGGCTCGAAAAAGGGGAGAGGGTAGCGGGAGAGGGGGTGTATTGAGATCACGTGTATTTATTTAATCGTTGTCTGCGCGTCTTCTGTTCAGAAATACGATGCGTGATGTTAACTCGCCGTTGCCAAGCAACAACCCCGCTACAGATGACGATGATGATGGTCGTATGTAATAAGTATTCTGATTTTGTTTTAAGACTTGTAGTTATCTAAAAATGCCTTTGGGTATGATTAGTCTAAAACCTCACTAAGAGTCACAAAAGGCTTCTAAAAACATCATGTGAAATACAGACGACCCTTTTTAATTATGTAATCTTGATAAGCCAGGAAAAAGAAGCTTCCTTCTTTCCTGATGCTCGTTTATTCTCTACTCTTGCAGATAAAGGTAATATAAATTATAGATTAAGCTTACTTCCTCATTTTGGTTCTTGAAAGTTTTTGGTCAATTCGTTAAGAGCATCTGTTTCTAAAGTAACTCCTTAGTTTCTACCTTTTAGTTTCCTGTTGATTGTAAGTCGACTTTGAATCTACTTACACAAACTGCTAAGTTATTCAAGTGTTAGCTGTTCGAACTCATAACTTGACTTGAACTTAGCGTTTAGTCGTATCGCTTAAATGTCGCTAAAAGATTAGAATAGATGTGTACGCGTTTTCAAATCTTATTTGAAAATGTTTGCCTTATCAGAAATCTCAATCCACGTTATCTCGTAAACTCCACGTGTACTGTAGTGTCCTTTTTTTTGATAACGCTAATGTCTAAACCTAAATATTCTGTATTGTCTGATCAAGGTTATATCTCTAGGGTTACGGGATTGTTTGAAAAAGTTACTGCGATCCTGAAATGCAAAAGGGAACTGAAGAACAACTTTTTAGTTAGTAAAAATTAAACAATATTTCGCTCTACGCATAGCGAGAGGAATAGTTTGATGAAGTTTCATCTCAAAAATAAAAGAAAGAAAATATAAATAAACTAGAAGTTCTACAATACATATCCCGTAAAGACAAAGAATTTTAAAATGGATCATCGAAAGGTCAACAAAACGTCAACAATCCCTTGACACATCTAGTTTGAGCACGTCCGATCCACACGGCATCACCTTCGCGAATGCATTAGTTAAGCGAGTTTTGTGCATTTGTGTTCAACCATTTGTTGCTATTTACGATCGCGCCGTGTTTCCGCCTGCCTCTAACATTCAATATGGTAATGACGCCTCTGTGAGGTCTACGTCTTCTATACCTGCTTATGCATTTATGTTTCGGTTACGTTAAAATTATCAAGTGTGTAAAACCATCATAATTTATGACACCCAATAAAACCTACAGAAAAAAAAACCATAATAATATTCAAATAAAAATCTGCGCTTAGAAAGTAACCATCGTTATCAACGAATCAATAATGTACTGCCCAATATCCGTGATAACGTATCAGCTGCGCTCGTACAACCCTGAACAAAGACCACAGAATAAAATGTTACAGTAGCTTCGATTGTCCGTACTGGGCGTTCGTCCGCGCGATGTGTGGACATTGCCTTATCTGTGGTATCGTCCACAAATGTTTGGGCTGTCGCCTTATCAGTACACGGGTTGTCAGCCTTGCTTGGATTATTGGGGATAATGGCTCCGATGTTAATATATTGATAGCAGATATACACAAATACGGACGTTTACGTTTCACGTCAGTAAAATCAATCTTGGTCAGCTAAGTTATATTTCAGTACTTAGAAGAGTGTATTTTTAGGACGGTAGTTTTGAGAAATCCTTTGTCGTGGTGTGGGTATTCTGTAAAATTGCACGGTTCGTAATTTGAATTATGCGTGCTGTTCTGTAACGGTTTCCAGTTCTGTTTCCGTTCGATCGTATTCATAACACATGCAATTTCGACTACTGGATTCCTCCTGCCAGATTCAACCGTCAAGCATCACGTCTATTTCTTGATACAAAGTAAATGCAGGATCAGTTTCACCTTCTGACCGCATCAGCCCATTTGATCAGATCAGATCTTGTTCCTGATATAATCAATCATGTGCTCACCTCACGACACCTATTGGTTATGTCCGTTGACTTATATTCTACACATATATCGCTGGTTATGTCCCGTTGATCTAAGAAAGCTTTCAATGTTCATCCGAACATTCGAGAATATTTCATGAAGAATTTGTAAAAAGAGTTCAGAAGTCGAATCGGGCTATTCCCTAAATAAAATATGTTCATGATTCACGACTTCGTGAAGATTAGAAGGCTTAGGTACAAGTACCTACGTAGGTTCACCGAAGCTTCTGGATACATGTTCGTACATAAATAAAGATGGCGTAGGTGTATTTGGCGCGACCCCGTCTCCCAAGCTTAGCTCATCTAGATCCTCCTAAACAAAGGCTCCTTTGATCCTTGTTTTTCAAACCCAACCATCGTAAATACCAAAAATAATATAATTATTAAAGAATTTTCCTAACGTCATCCCGAATCATAGTGTTTTCACAGTTAACTGTTGTGTCTATAATCATTATTCGGTTATTTTTAACTGTTCTTTGTTCGACGGTAGTCATAAAATTCGGTACATTGTTTTACTAACGCGTAAAAACACTTTTATTGTTCTCTAAAAGATGTTTTATATTGTCTAATGAAGCTTGGGGCATTGTTCTTTAAAAATAGTTGAGCCTATTTGTAATGCTTTGAAAACTGCTTGATTTATTAACTTCAGCTCGTTACATGGGCTTAATCCTGTTAATACAAACTGAGGATTCTTAAGTCAAGATACACATAATCGTTTACCATCAGGTGAGACAGTGGTCACATAGAACCTAAAAAAATATAATAAACACTATGGGTATACCTGCCAGAACCAAAGAAAGCCAAAGGTAACCTACTATTGACTTGGTGGTCTAGCCAGAGAATCAAGAGAGACCTCAAGTTAACCCTTCTGCTAGAGCCGACAAGAGGAGACCCGACCCATAATAATGGGAAGAGGACAAAACAAACAAGAAGAAGATAGATGTACTTATCATCATTATCTTCCTGCCCTTGTGCCGTGTTATTTGGGGTCGGCGCAACACGTTTTTTTCTTCCATTCTGATCATTCATCCGTCATGCTAACTCTACAGAAGAAAGAAGATACATATATGTACTATGGGTTACAACATTCTCAAGCTTATATAATACACAGTTTTAGCCTGAAACAATGTTCCAAGTCTTCAACTATTAATTTCAAACGACTACGAGTCTGTACAGGAAATATAGGAAACCATAAAATGGCCGGCAATTGAATGTCGCCGTTCTGGCACCACTCACAGAATTAACGGCTCTTCCTTTATATCTGACCTGAGAATATAAGGGACAGACAGATAAACATTTAAAATAAATTGTCTTAGGCACATTTTGAGCCAAATTCTAAGAAAACAACTTCACAAAACTTTTTTATACTACGGATCTATAAACCGGGAAAAAACAACAAATTTTTGCTTCGATTAAGACGTAAAATCGATTTGTTAGACAGATAATCAAGTCAGCGCTTACTTCCGAAAAACATACGATTAATGTAAATAAACTGTTCTGCTAATTTACTTTTACAATCGTTATAAAGTTTAACGATACGATACTATTTTGTGAATGTATTTGTTGTGATTGCGTTTTTTTTTTCTCGTATTTACGTCATTTTGTCAGTTTTATTTGAGGTGATTGAGACAGAATACTAAACACATGTCTTACCAAATGGCTTTATATTTGTCTTCTCCGAAAGCATCTTTCCCTCCATCACCAAGATTCTAAATGTCAAAGTTCGCTTTCTAGCCTCAAAAGCAAGATCTAGACTCAGATAAGTCTAATTCAAGCTAATAAATCTAAGAAACTGTATATGGAAGTCATTTGAGAGCCGTATATGGTTGTACAAACGCGCCCCCTGCTTGGAAAAAACAGATAATAAAACATTTCGCTCCATAAAATCATTCCAAGTGTGTACATATGGATGATTTGGGATGGTATTTTGAGCCGGCTGTTATATCTCCGGTATGCAACGTTGATGCCGGTAGCATGGAGAAAGAACTAAAAAATTTGTCTTAGAAATGGACCTTATCGAAAATTTATGGGACGGTTAAATTTTCCCGTAATATTTTTAAAGTTCTAGTTATTCTATGGCCTTATTCTAAGGCTATTAATACTCAGAAAGGAGCTGTTGTAGCCAAAACATCACAAATATGCCCCAGACAGATTTAAATTTATTAAATTCTCAGCGACATCGCTCAACTCAATAATGCCTCAGACTATCGCTAGATCTTTCTCAACTATTTCAATTCATCATACCAAGAAATTGTAACGTCTCATGACTCGTCTTCTACCTAATATGTGGCCAATAAGACCCTTATCTAAAGGCCTGGTTACACAGTACGAACTGATGACCTGTGATTTAAGTTCGTGTATAAAGTATTGTGTAAGTTTGGTGTACAATAAACTTTATTTCATTTCAAAGACAATATCTCCTTTAATATATTTTAATTCATGAATCCCCAAGCGGCCACCGGTGGCCGCGCATCTATTGTCTTACTATTGTGTCTCTAATTGACGGTATCTGAAGGGTTAATAGGCCACTACTGCTACTAACTTTTCGTAATGATCAGTCATACGATGAGAGTAGCTGAGCTCTGGCAAGAAATGGCTATGTATTAGACTGGCAGCTTTCTATAGAAGTGGTTGTGAATTTAAAGAAAATAAAGTGGTAAATCGAATGTGAATTCTTATGATACAGTACACGGAACGGTAGAAGCATTGTAGTAAGTTATATCAGTGATATCGACTGTCGAAAGTAAAAATGTATGCGTTTGACATGCGCTACTGAAATTCGCGTTCTTCTTCTTCTTCTTTTCGTGTCGATGCTCTCAAACTATATTTTTTCTGGCCAATATTTGGCAACCTGTACAACCTATTGTTGACCTCGTATTATAGATCCTGAAAACTGCAGGTGGTTATGCAGGATAGGCAGCATAGCAGGTGGCGCATGTCCTGTGGAAAATGGAAATTCGCGTTGTTAATTCTAAACATTTCTTAATATCTACTGTATATACTTATATATGTATCCATATATTTTTTTATTTCCCTTAATTCAGTTGATTAATATTGCTTGCAGTACACCGCAGACTACCCCCTTTTTTAGTTTAAGTTCTAATAGGCATTCCATCCCAAGGTTGTCTGGTTGATATCGCTGTCAGCGTTAAGACCGCCATTGTACTCATAGATTTAAGTTTCTGTGAAATTCTTACTATTTTTGGTGTACAATAAAGTTTATTCTATTCTATTTTGGTATTCCAGTTCTAAATATGTTAGTATCAAAGTAAAATTCAATCACTCACTCAATGACATTTTTGTCTAGACTTCTAGAGCCCATAGGGTTCGTTCGTTCTTTATCTACCACTGTGTAACCTAGCCTTTAGATACCGTATGTGCGGGAGCATTAGTCGGTGTTACTTTACGCTCACATAAATCGCCCAGGCTAGTCAATTATGCGTACTATAGTTATTTCGGGATGTTTAATTATCCTCGCCCAAGCGCAGTCGTCGCTCCACAGACGCCGTAGGGATTTTTAAATACCCACACCAATTACTGTTTATTTTACAATGAAAACTAAATCCGTTTAATTACTATGTTTTCTACTATTTGGAAATTTATTTGACAGCTAATTTAAGATTGTGGTTACATTGAATATTCATGGGAACAATGGATTCGGTCATGTATATTCATAGAGGTTTTTAAGTAGATTTTTTTTTTGTTGGTAATTTAAGACGAATTTTGTGTCTTACTTATGGTAATGGAAGTGTCTTACTTCAGGTAAGAATTGTATTTTTTTTTATCTAATTCTGAAGTAACTAAACCCTCAAAAAAAAAAATACGCAGTCAACAGCACGAAACGATTATTTAAATTCGAGATGTCAAAGGTGATGTGCAATATCATCGCTGTTAGTTTAAAATCCCGTTGTTTACATCTTGAATCATCACTCCATCTAAAACGCAGCATAAATCAAGTCTGATTTATGCCCGATAGACGGAAGGAACTTGGCTAGTCAGCTTTCTCTATTTTAAAATTCAAGGATATACGAGATCTAGAACTGCAGCATCATTATACATCACGATTCTCGTTTGATACATCTATATCGATAACGTGTCGAATCGATTACGGAATGATGACTATTTTAATTAATTTATCTCCACACGGTATTTAGTGTTCGAATTTCGAATACTAAGAATTCTGCAATGTGATTTAACGGACGTTTTTATTTTTGTTCGTATCAGGGTTGCCAGTTGAAATAGGGATAAAGAAAGCTCGTTTAATGTGACAAAACAAAGGTTTTATCTAAATACGTTTATGAGCAAGCCGGCTTAGCAGGGCAAGGATTCCTCAAATATTAGCTCCTGTGACTAATCTTCAAGCTTATGCGTTTTGGGTGTCGTCAGACATAACAGTGGTATTTTTACGTCCAAATGCCGACGTTATCATACATTTCTCGGTTCAGAACGGCGTACTGGGATGGTCGAAAGTTACGAAATGATCCGTAAACGCATTAAAAAGGAATGTAAAGTTTAAAATATGTCGAAGATATGCACGGTTGTCTACTATCAGCTTTTATAACACTTCATAAAGTTTCGCGTTTTATTCACGGTTAAATATAGGTCTCGTTTGTAAGGCCCTTTTAAGCTTTTTATTGAGCGGGAAAAAGGGGTTGCAGGCTGCATGCGATGATATCAATTGCTAAATTAACGTTACCCATTAATTCACACTAACGAATTTAACATTCGCTGTCGAAAAAGCTTACAAGAAAATTGTAGGTAATAAAAAAACACGTTCCATTTCGGTCGCGCACTCTTTTTTTTTGTGCAGTTTTTTTTTAAATTCTCAGTGGAACGCGACGGTCACAGAATCCCGTATTCACTGGAATCACTGGCCATTTGTTCGAAACAATTTCAAATTTCGAACATGAATTTCCCGCCGTGTAAACAGTCGACCCGACCCGTTGACTCATGGTCTCGAACAAATGTTATCTGTCTTCTTTTGTTTGTTTCTCGAATATCATACTTGTACCGGCCAGATAGTTTGACCTCCCCCGTCCCGCGCTGCCACTTTACTATTGTACCACTAAAGGGATGTCTCTTTAACTTTACTGGGATCTGTGTACACTGGATCATTTATTTCTGTTGTTATTAGTATTACGTCTCTTGGTTTAGAAATGGAATGATTCTTTTCGTCGTGTTTTTATAGTTTGTAGCCGTTTTTCTCTGGGTTCTTAATTTTTTAAGCGTCTAAGTCTTGTAATACTAATAATATTAGTTATTCGAATATTCAAAAGAGTATTTCTTTAACAAAATGTGCTAAGACGTATTAAAGATTATTTTTTTTAATTCACTTAGTAATAAACTAGAAACTAAGTAGCCATTTTTATTCTAGACTCAAACTAGTCTAACTGGCATAAGTTTTCAGTGTAATGGCAGATGAGGCGTTTTACAATAATTGGATGGGTGCTCATTTGTGATAACACTGGTCTTCTAGGCTATAAATCTTTGTCTAAGTAGGCAATTACATAGCATTAGTAAGCGCTTTCTAATGTGTTAAAATTGTTAGAGCGATTTTAATGGCTAGAAAAACTTAACGATTTAAAAAATCTTTAAACGATAAAAAAGTAATAATGTTGAAATCAGTCAACAAACGAATTTCACGTTTTAAAGTATAATTTGTCCAATAATCAGAATAATCAGCCTTTCGCTGTTATTAGTAAGCAGATATTTCAATAAGATTATTCTATCTTCGATAAAAAAATTACAATTAAAATTAACGACTTATCAAAAGATAACAAAGTATGGAGAGAGCGTTCGGTAAAGTCAAAAGATTCGTTATTCTATACAAGGGCTCTTTAAATATGTCACCCATGAACTCATTCAATATTATCGTTCATTTTCACATTTTTATGTGAACGAGATAGAAAACAAACGGCTCATTCATAGACTCGCTCTTAACCAAGATAATTTATGAATAGTAAATACATCCATATTTTTTTTACGAAATTTTTAGGGCCATTGACTTGACTTTTTAAGTTGACTGGATAGTACCAAAGATAAGTTTAGGATAAGTTCTAGATAAAATCCATTTCTGGTTTTGGTATTTGTTATTTTGAAAACAGAAGTTTAATTATATCTATAGGGTTTAGAGTTAGCCTCGCGTTTGATTTTTTGACTTGGAGAAACACGGCAAAGGAAAACTAAATTAACAGTATCGTAAATATGTAATGTGGGTAAGGAAGATATTGTAAAGATGTGGCGGACCAAAAAGATGTGACATTAGTAAGGAAACTCTTGATTTAGACGAAGAAAGTGATGGTTTTAGTTTTTAAACTGTGGCGATCAGATAAAAACAGAACAACAAAACAATGTGTTTCTGAAAACCTCCAGGAATGGTCCTGCAAGCTCTGGGACTATCAGTCCCGCTAAAATCTTGCCTTGACAAGGTATAACTACTCCAAAAGCTCCTAATATAATATACTCTGTTCGTGCCTGCACGAGTAAAGAAGAATTGGCGCCGGTTGACTAAAAACTTTTTCTGTAAGTTGTAGCAATAGTAGCTTTTTTCATGTAAAAAAAACTAAAGCTGCAGCTTCGCGTTAGGGTTATCAAATGATTTTTTTACAACAGTGAGGCTGACGCACTGGCTGTCTGACTGGCTGACGCACTTAGCATTTAATAGCCATTGACAATCACATGCCATTACCAGCTGGACGGTTCTGTTGTGCATAAATTGAAAACGAATTAATTTACTATGTAAATACTTCGCAAAGGGCACTTTTGCACTTTATTTTACTATGATATTAATGTTTTGAGTTGTGGTTTGCGAGAAATTTTAGCTTATTTTTTTTGTAAGATTTAAGTTAGGTTCATGTTTATTTATTTTTTTCTTTAATATTGTAATTTGTATGAATGATAATAAGTCGACTTAAATCAAAATAAAAACCTTAAAATACTGGCTTATATTCCAATACACCATAATGACCATTGAAATGCGTTTTATCAAAATTCTCAGCAGGGTCCCAACTTTCTTCATTATTGTGTTAAAATAATCTGTGAACATCTAAAATGTCATCTCTTAAACTCACATTCTCAATAAATGTGATTTTTATTTATGTAAACTGTTTTGAAGAGTTCAAATGGTCGCTTGTTTGTAGCTTATACTTTTAACAGTTGAAGTTTCGGCAACGAAGATTGATTGGAGCGATTAATAAATGTCTATGAGATATATGTATAAGCACTTTCACAGATGTACATGTCGATGCCGAGATCTTTGATTGACTGATGCTCGTTTAAAAATATATTTCAGTTTAATTCGTAGGTAATTTTTTTATCCACACGAACTCTACTTAACACCTCGTTACTTATCTGCAAACCTACTACGATAAAACTAAATGTAAACTTATCGAAAACTTTACCTCAGAATTCTGTATTAATTAACAATCTTTATCCGAAACCGAACGTAGTCTCATAAACATACGAGATACGATTGGTTTTTATAATATAAACGAGATTTTTAAAATAAAAACCGAGAATAAACCGATATACACAACACCTGCTCCATCAAACACGAACGATGATCATTATGTTAATGCTCCTAAAATTCAAAACCAACTTATAAATGCAAAAGAAACCTTACCGTAACGCAATTTGATCCATACTCGTTTAGACGATGCGCAGTCAAGCTACAGAAAAAATTAACCGTGTCGAAACGAACAAGGTATCAAACAGGCGCCAATTATGCCAAATGAGCGCTTATTCCGTGCACCATAAATCGATATCACGCTATACTCGGAGTAACAGTTACGCCCTTAAAGGATTCGTCTCGATAAACTGTACACCGAATTGTATTTATACAATAAAGGACCTTGTTATGAAAGCTGAAAGTGTCAGAATTACGTAACGGTGGAAGCGTCTGTTACGCCCTGTTAAAACGCCCTTCGCACTAACAAGACGGACAGAGATGAATCGATGTGGTTTTTGTGAGAGCGAGCAGGGTGGAAGATAAACAGAACTCTTGAAAAACACTTGTGAGATAACAAAGGCTGGCTTCCACGAAGACGTCCAATAATTTGTCTTTTTAATTTTACGGCGGACTGCCATAGCTTTTAAATATATATTTTTTCTTTCTACTCGACCTCGGTCAGGTCCATTAGGTCGAGAGGCTGCGTATTGGGGAACTCATTATGACCACTCTTTCGCTGTGGAAATTCTTTTATGACTTATTGTTTCTATAGCCTTGCTCGGGAATGAACAGCGAACTACATACATATGTGTAATTTGAAAACCTGTAACCTTAGTTTTGTTCCTGCGGCTGTGTAAAGTTCAGTCGTTACCACAGTAAATACCATGACGTTCTTCTTTTTCGTTAAGCTTGTAATAAAAAACTTAAGAAATACTCTACAAATAAAACAAAAGTTTGAAAAAACGTGTCGTAATATAATAAGTAATATGAAATAAAACCCGAACTAAGCACAATAAAAATGAAACGGACGTAAAAGGAATCGAAACCAGTTCTGGCGTACCATCGGTTTAGTTGTAAAAAAGCTCGTTCCATATAATATAACCCATTACAACCCCGAGAATCACTGTTCGGCCAATCGTCGTGAGGAATTCGAAAATGGAACGCAAGTTCGATTTTTAATTGTTTCGGATGAATTTTATGCTATTGCGGCCAGTGTTTTGTAACGAATTAAGCTGGTTTTATGTTCCAATTTGAATAAAGCATCCTTTTTTGTGACAAAAGTTTTATTATCTTCATAGAATCTTTATCGTAAATAAATCTAATCAAACAAATTTTAAATAAAAAAAAAACATGTTTTTGGCTTCTAAAATATAATTCTGACCAATAAAAAGGTAAGCTCTTTAGTTATGCAGGTCAATCAATTTTTTTATATAATATCCACCAGCTCATTCATTTCATTTCCCACACAATAATCGCACACTTAAGATTAACAGTACAGCAGTTATACTAACCCGTAACTAACCGATGGGAAAAAATCTGACATGGGGTATAAGTGGACCCCATTCGGAGCGTGGCCGGAACCTGTTAATGAGCGATTAGTACTGCCAGTTGCGGATAATACCGCACTAATAGTTGGGGCGTGCGGTTGAGGGTTAAAAATATTAGGGATGATTTGAGCACTTATTGATATTTTTGGGGTTAGTTGGGCGCGTGTTGACATCCTTATTAGTGGATTCGTACGTGACGATTTAAAATAAGAAATAAAATTGGAAATATATTTTTTTTTTGAGACAAAATTCTCAGAACAAGAAATGTCTAATAAACCTGTCCTAAAACTCCAAATAACACCTTAAAAATACATAATTTACCACTTCGAACTGTCTCGTGTCATATTTTACGTCCAATTTAAGGATTTTTTCATCTCTGCTGACTCCCCTATTGTAAGAGAGATTCCCGTGGTTAGTTATCGCTCTCATATAGTAGTTTCTCTGTTAAAAGACCACCCACGAACGGGGTTACCATTGAAACTCGAAGCTCACGATTTTATTTACACACCTTATTGCCCAAGCAATGTATGGAAGAAACTCGTGATTTTATAGTGAGGTGATAAATTATCACTTAGGTGTGGTTAACGTGAGTTTGTAACCCGTAGTTGCGTTGTGGTTAAAATTATTTTTAATTTGATTTTTAAGTGTTGTGGGTTTCGTTTCTTGTAAAATAAAACTGCAATTGTTTTCTTGGTGTAGAAAAAAAATTAGTTTAAGTAACTGGTATTAATGAAATATTAACATTAATTTTGAAATACGATTTTAATGTTATTTTATATTAATTTTTCTAGCTTTATTATCAGCAAAATGAAAGCATTACAATATTATAGAATAAACTTTATTTTATACCGAAATTGTACAACAATCAATAATTCTGTAGTTCTATGAAACCTATTAATAAATGAAAACAACATTTATTCGAATACCAAATTGGGTATCAAAGAAATTCCGAACTACGAGATACGAAATATTTGCCAACTATGAGACAAGACAACCCTTATTTTTTTGCCGACTATATTACATTACATTATACTACGAACAGAACAAAAAGCAAAATATTTTAAACGTATCACCTTACATTACTTAGTAATTAACGCTAATTAATCGTATTTCTAAGAGGAGGTCTAACATCTAATAACAAGAAACTCTGTAAGTACAGACGGTTGGACTAACAACTAACAAGGCGACTAACAGGTCTACTAACATGGAAAATAAAAGTTATGCGTGATGCACACACGGGCGGCGCACGCGCTTGTAGCGATAGCAAAAACAGTAGTCACTGTTGGTATTATTTTTAGTAGTTTTTATCAGGTTTTTTGACAGTTTTTTTTTTGGAGTACTACAGCTTGGCCCGCGTATATATATTATAGCCTATGTCACTCAGGAATAAAGCAGCTATCTATCGGTGAAAGAATTTAACAGTCGGACCAGTACCTCCAGAGATTACCTCATACAAACAAAAAAAGAACTTTACCTCTTTATTATATTAATCTAGCGACCCGCCCCGGCTTCGCTCGGGTGCAATGCTGATACTAAATACACTACAGAAAAACTGTACATATATAAACCTTCCTCTTGGATCACTCTATTAAAAAGAACCGCATCGAAATCTGTTGCGTAGTTTTAAAGATTTAAGCGCACATTGGGATATAGGGACAAAAAAAGAAGAAAAAGCGACTTTGTTTTATACTATGTAGTGATGTAGATGATTATTGATTGATGTTTTTATGACAAGCTGAAGAGATATAAACATTAATTTAAAAATGCACATTGTAACCATTCACATTTTTACCAGTATCGGCTTTAATCTAACCAATTGAATGCTATTTGTAAGAGACTATTCCCATTTTTGTTTTATTAATTTTGACCATATAGGTGGCCAAAATCATATGGTCAAGTCTTTATTGAGCGCTTGACCACTATCTAAAGTGACGATATAGCATGCTTGGCTAGAACTAACCTATTCTATCTTGTCTTAAAGACCTGCAGGTTTTAGCTGTCAGGAAACACAGACTCTAGCAAGAAATTCCACTCCTTAGCTGTACTACATACAATGAATGTGTTTCCAAACCATTTTATTATCAACAATAAAAAATCAGAATCAACTTCCTTATCCCGTCAATCCCCCGATCCATAACCAATAAACTTTCCCGCTGACCCTACCCCAAAAATCCAGAGAAAAGAATATTTGCTCACAGGCGGCGGGTGACGGCGCAAACATGCGTGTGGGCAACACCGGTAGCGTCAGCAAATAACGCTGTTGACTGTACATTGTGGAGGAATTTCCTCTGTTTGAGCTGTGGCCCTTGCTACCTGTAATAGATCGGACGACAGGGACGGAGAACTCTTTTCTATGATATTTCCGGTCTTGCATGAATTTTTTGGGCTTAAAATAATAGAGGGAATCTTTGTTTTTGATGGGAGAATTTTTAGTAATGAGGAAAGTCCATTAGTCATTTTTTTTTTTTTTCGATGGGCAAAAATCATCTTATGACAACCGTTCTTGGGTGGAGCGGGAGATTAAGTCAGACTCTTACTGACTAAAAACCCCACCCCGTTCCTTCTAGCCTTCATACCGGGGCTCGAGTTCTTTTCGGATAACCCCGCGGGAACAGTGCGTGCCGTCGACGTCTTGGGCTCGGTCCGGACAGTTACCGGACAATCGGACAGAGAGCTACCCATGGCTCGCCGTCCGCGAGCCCGCGTAGTCCATTAGTCATCATTAGTGATGTTTTTGTCAATTCTTTCCAATGTTAATGTAAACAAATGGATTTTAAAAATGATTTCTACATCATCTATTGAATGACGACATCTAAGAAATCTGGACCTCAAAGGCCTGAGTCCCAGCAGTGGGAATATTAATAGGCTGATTGTGTATCGAACTATACTTTATCGTCATGAAGCAGTAGTGGCTCAGTGGTAATGGTCCCGACTTACAAGTTGTAGGTTGCGGGTTACACAGCTAAGCGCATTTACTTTTTGTTCTTAAAACGGCGAAGAAACACATCGTGAGTAAACCGTTATATCCTAGAACTAAAAATTCGAAGATATGTGACATCCACAAACCCGCACTGAGCCTACGTGATGAAATACATTAATTACGCGTACAGCTAAAGAGTGGAATTCCCTGCCGGAGTCTGTGTTTCTTGATAGTTACAACCTAGGGGTCTTAAGGCAAGCGTGCTCCATCGTTGGCCACATGATATGCTATAGTAAAGCGATGGCTTACCATCAGGTGAGATAGTGGTCAACTCGCGTTTGACTCCTATTAATAAAATCATCATCATCTTCCTGCCCTCATCCCTATTTGGGGTCGGCACAACACGTTTTTTTCTTCCATTCTGTCCTGTCGCTCGTCACGCTATCACTAACTCCCATTTCATTCATATCTCTTCTTACACATTCCATCCATCTTTTCTTTGGCCTCTCTCTCTCTCTCTCCATCCATCCTATCAATAATAATTGTAAAAAAAGTAGGGCCTATTCCCTATCCTAAAGAGACCCGAGTCCCAGCAGTGAGAACACTAAAAGGCTGATCATAAAATTATTTGCACCATCCGCTAATGTCGCTAATCCGGGGTCGGGGTTATCCGAAAGGAAACTAGAGCCTCGGTACGAAGGCTAGAAGGAACGGCGCGGGGTTTTTAGTCAGTAAGACTCTGACACTGTCTCCCGCTCCACCCAAGAGCGGGTTTCGTCAATGATGATTTTCCCGTCGACAGAAAAAAAAAATCCGCTAATGTAATTTTTCGCCATCCCTATATCAAAATTCTTCGAAGTAAATCATGACGTCATCAGTGTAAACCAGGCCGCGACTCCTTCACCCACATATAGCAGTACCATCAAGGAGATGAACAGAATTCCTGACACATTAAATATACAGGTTAACTATGACTTGCACAACTTATGTATGTATTTACTTATGTTATAATAGTCAGTCATTCCTTGGAAGGAGGTCCGTGAATCAAAATGGATATGGCACATGATAAAATGTAAGAAGAAATTAATTTGTAGCAGCTGATGTTATTTTTAATTATTTTGTGGATGGATCTAGTAAGCTGAATAGAACAACACTGTATAAGAGGATGCTATGATAAAAATTCATTGGTAGAACTTGCAAGTTAAGACAGTAAAGGCATCATGTTTCTTCAGCAGCCATGACATATATCTTAGACAAACGGCTCTCTCCGGTTTTGCAGGGGTGTAAATTATTATAAGAAACTTTCCTCGCGTATCGCTCTTTCTACTAGTGAAAATCGCATTAAAATCCGTTGCTTGGTATAGGAGTAATTAGCGCATAAACATGGAATAAAATAAAGTCGCTTTCCAAAACGCCTATTTAAAAAAACAAGTTAGTTAGGGTTTGCTCGAATGAAGCTTTCTAAAATCCAACTGCATGGCCACTAATTACTCTTAATTTTTTTTTTAATTTTCGCATTCTATACTTTATTGTATTATCTTTATCCAAAGCGCAACCGTGAACACTATTGTGTCATATACAAGCTACCGATGGTCGGTAACTGAAACAAAAAGTGTCTTCGTTTACGCAGTTCCTAATACAATCATGGCTGTTATTGCAGTTGACGGGTTTATTTTAGTTAATCGTTGCCAATTATTCTTAATTTTTCAGCTCCAGATTTTTTCTCAAGTCGAGTCAATCCTACACTAAAATCACTTATCCCATCAACTCTTCAAGTACCACATCCAAACCTCCAACTCATTTCCTTGTCGATGGTATCCGTTCGCGAGTCATGCACCCTAACGAACAGACAACAGTCCCTCTTTTTATATACATAGCATACGTACGTACATTCATTCTGTTTGTTTTGTCCGCTGGCAACACTGTTTTGGTAGGAATTTATAGGTTTCCCTTTTATTGACAAAGTTTTCCTTACAATAATTGGACAAGGGACGTTTCTATGGTTTTTTCTGTTAATTGTTTTGGCGCGAACCGTTTTGTGTCAAGTTTTTTTTGTTGTTCGTAGAATAATAGTGGGGTGGAGTTGGGAATTTGGTATTGTTTTTTATTTACTCCTTATGAAAATTGCTGAAAAAAGTTGTTTCTTTTTATACGATTTTCCTTTCAAGCTTGCGTTTGAAAGTATTATTAACATCTGTTCGGAGCAGCTTTTATCAACTGATGCAATAAAATCCGAGGTCGTTGACCTACAAACTATTTAGAGGTGACTACTTAACTCTAGATCTTGATAAGCTCTGTTTAAACTATGTAGCTTTATTTTATTGTCAGAATGAAAACGTGTGAATCAAAAGTGTTCAGACATTTATAATTTCTTCAAAAGGATGTGTAATGTGTTCTAACATTTTTTTTTTTGAGATGACACATTATAATATTTCTTCCACCCTTTAACGAGAGGGTCCAGACTTTTAGTAATAAAAATAAAATATAATTTAATTATTCAATTAAACCACATAACACCAACAAACAAACAACATTCAAATATTGGACACACGTAGATACATTGATAGCCGACGACTGTTATACAAGGTGGAAGGGACAGCCCTCCGCAAACGTTAAGGGCTTGCTCAGTTGACGAAACTGAACTACCTTCCACAAGATTTTAAAGTTTGCGGAGGGCTGTCCCTTACACCTTATATAGGTGACATTCAAGTCACTACAACGAAAAACCCACCTAAGTTCCTTCATTTGACCCTTTGCGTTCTAGGGCCATGGTAACTCTTTCAATTGTTTTAGCAGTAATCCTACTAATATTATAAATGCGAAAGTTTGTATGTATGGATGTTTGTTACTCTTTCACGCAAAAACTACTAAACGGATCTCGATGAAACTTGGTACACGAGTAGACCATATCCCAGAATAACACATAGGATACTTTTTATCCTGGGATTATGTACGCGGGTGAAGCCGCGGGCAAAAGCTAGTATTTAATATACCAGCAACATGACCATAAGAACTAGGTACTTACGACTGTTTATCACATTATAATAATTTCACAAGTCAACATTTACACCCGTCCGTAAATGGTTATAACTGCATTTAAATCCATATAAGCACATACCAAAATCGTGTACAATATGCATCCCACATATTAGTCCTTACATAATATTATAATAAATTCTGAACATGCTTTAATAAATGCTTTTAGGGCGATGGTGGCGCCTCCACGGCGGTTGCCGACGTAATTTCGATGCAACGGACACCAGGAATGCACCACACGAATCACGATGATTGATAATCTATCAGGTTACTGAATAAACGAGTTATGGTGGTCTGAAGACGGATGCCGAAAGGATAATGTCTGATTATCATGTTTTAGTAGTCCTTGAAGATATATGATAAACTGATGGTTGGACACATGACTGTGTAGCAATTTCAATTCTACTCTGTCCAATGTAAATTCTATATCAATCAAATCAAATCAAAAGCATTTATTTCAAATAGACCATTTACAGGCACTTTTGAATAGTCAAATGTCGGTCAGTCCAAGAAAAGTGAAACTAAATTGCACGTTCCAAAGCGTAGATTTCTATGGAGAAGAACGTGCAAGAAACTCCTAAGCTAAGCTAAGCTGATGACATCTCTGTTTGATCCATCTACCATCAGAAATGATCTTAAATCTAATATTATCATTGTATATGTTTGGAGGACATACCATGATAAAATAATGGTTGTACACTTGACGGTATAGCAATTTCAATTATACTCTGTCCAATGCAATTTCTTTAAGCTACTGTGTCTATGCAATCCATCTCACTCATCTCAAAAAGGAAGACCAGACAGAATACCAACATTTTTGCTAAGGCGATATCTATACTCCACTATCTACATCTACATACAGAACTGCCTTTCCTAAAGTTTAAATTAATGACGCGATGATGTAGTCTTTTTTTGAAGGTAAGAAGTCATCGAAGATTGGAGTGTCAAAGTTTGTACTGAGTAAAATCCAAACGTGTTTCTTCAGAGCTGTGGTGACTCTTTGGAATGATCTTGCAGCTCTGTGGCTGTAGCTGGAACCAGAAACCCATGTAAAAAACTAATCTTCATAAAATTCAGCTGCAATGCGACAGAATCCAGGACTTGAAGTTACACCCATTCTGCTCCGAGTTTGTAAATGCAACACTTTATTTCTTAAGGTTTTTAAGATTAATTTCCACGTCTTCAAGAGTTTTATTTTTTTGTTCTCTACTCAGAGCAAAACCTCAAGTGGCTTGGAGTGTGCTGTTAGTGAAATTACTGAAAGTACTGAAACTGCCACTTGAAACACTCGGCGACTGAGGGCTGGGTTCAATACTTGAACATTGTTTTTTATGAGTCGCGACTCTGGATTTATATTCTGAGATTCGTTATGAGGACTGCTAACATTAGTAACCATACTTACAGACAGTCTTTCATTGACTAAGACAACTACATTACTTTTTTTTTACTTTATCCGACACTAAGATTTTTTCTTGTATCTTAGGTGCGTTCACAAACATGTAAATCTTACATACGACATGCAGTGCAGCAGTCAATCTCTCAACTACTGCACCAACCATACTGTCTTCTAATTTAATGTCCATTCCAACTTTAAAATATTGACAACTTTACACCCATCTTCTATCCTTCTCCAATTTCATCGTCCGAATAACCAAAATCATACAAATATTTCATCTCAAGCTTCTTTTATCATATTTCCTAAAAATTTTTTTGTGGCTTTATCTGATGGTTCCCAAAACTTAAGTTGGGATTAAGATAGTGCCAGAATTGCCGGTGACAAACTGTAGCCTTATCTCCACGTCTGCCCATTCCGTATCTTTTCAAAAGCATAATATTTGGGCACTTGGGATTTCGGGCGCTTGACTTGATACAGATAGTGGGTTTTGTCAAATGCTTATGAAATTATTGTTTTGATTTATTTTACCTGCGTTTGCGGCTTTGAGTTTCGCAGGTTTTGTTTGTATTTGTGGAATAGTCAGTTTCATTGTTTGATTTGTGAGAACTCTTTAAAGCTGAGTCATGTCTTCGCTTCTTTTATTTTCCAAATCATTGCTTTCATCTTTAATGACAATCTATTCAAGTCCTATCTCTTAAGATACATGTCTCCAGGGTTCATATTTTTTTGTATGTATAGACTTATCTAGTAGACTTTTTTCTTTGTGTTGTTTTGAATCTATGCTTCTTGTATTTCTGCCACCTTGTTATAAATTGTGTGAATATATTGCTTGGGTAAATAAACTATTTTATTCAGTGTCCCATTTTGTGTGCCTTATATCAGAAACGCACTTCACAAAACAATCCTATATTAAGTTTAAAGGGTACAAAGTATATCATGCACTTCACCCAGATAATTGTGCAAGAGGCGGTAGTGCCGTTATTGTAAAAGAAAATTTACAGCACTATGAAGAGCTCAAATATGAAGAGAAAGATATTCAAGCAGTGGCGATTTGTCTCCAAACTAAAAAGTATCCACTAACAGTGTCTGCCATCTATTGTCCACCTCGGTATATGATAAAAAGAGATCACTATATACGTTTCCTTAGCAGCCTTGGTAGTCGTTTTATCTTAGGTGGAGACTTTAATGCTAAAAATACCCATTGGGGCTCCAGACTAACTACCACTAAAGGCAAAGAACTACTGAGTGCTATAAAAGAGATGCAATGTGAAGTTATATCTACAGGAAACCCCACCTACTGGCCAACAGATCCGAATAAAATTCCAGACCTAATAGATTTTTTCGTAACCAAAAATCTATCAACTAATTATATAAAAACAGAACAAAGCTATGACATGAACTCAGATCACTCGGCAATCTATTTAGAAATGAGTGAAAACATTTTGTACAAACAAAACAGGCTCACTCTTGTCAATAAATACACAGATTGGGAGAGTTTTAAGACCACATTGGATGATCAAATAGATCTTAAAGTTTCTTTAAAAACACCCGAACATTTAAATATCGAATTAGAAAAGTTTGTAACGCAGATTCAGCAAGCAGCGTGGGAAAATACACCCAATATCAACAAGAGAACGAAGGGAAGTATCTATCCCTTCAGTATCAAGCAACTCATTATGGATAAAAGAAGACAGAGAAAAACGTGGCATCAGTCTAGGTGCCCTGATGACAAACGCAAACTAAACAATCTAACAAAAAAAGTAAGAAGACTAATTCAGAACTTTAAAGATGATTCAACCAAAACCTATCTTCAGGAACTAAGTAACGACCTAAAGACAGACTACTCACTTTGGAAGGCTACCAAGCATCTCAAAAGACCGATTACACAAATTCCTCCCATCAAGTGTGAAAACGGGCAGTGGGCAGTCACTAGTAATCAAAAAGCCCAGAGGTTTGCTGAGCACCTAGAAAACATATTTCAACCAAACGAGGGGGAAATGATACAGAACTGCACTTCAGTTAACATGACACCAGAATATGAAGATATTAAGCTAGTAACACCGAGAGAAGTCGCAAGAGAAATAAAACAAAATATAAACCGTCGAAAATCACCAGGTTATGATTTAATAACAGGGGAAATACTACATAACATACCAAGAAAGGGTCTAGTTAAGCTGACAACCCTTATTAATGCTGCACTAAGACTTAAGTATGTACCAGACATATGGAAAGTTGCTGAAGTGATCATGATAGCAAAGCCTGGAAAACCTGCACATGAAACAGCATCATATAGGCCAATCTCCTTGCTACCTATAATGTCAAAACTATTTGAAAAGCTGTTACTTAAACAGCTCAAAACAATAATACAAAGCAAGAACATAATACCAGAGCACCAGTTTGGTTTTCGAGAAAAACACTCAACCATCGATCAAGTGCATAGGATCACAAACGTAATAGAACACGCCCTTGAAGACAAGAAAGTTTGTTCTACTGTGTTCCTAGACGTGGCACAAGCTTTCGACAAAGTATGGCATGAAGGTCTAATATATAAACTAAAAAGCCTGTTACCGAAGCAGTTTGCAGATATCCTGGAATCTTACATTCTAAACAGAGTCTTTAGAATAAGGCAAGAAGATGCCTACTCAGAACTGAAGCAAATAAAAGCCGGCGTACCGCAAGGAAGTGTATTAGGTCCGGTCCTGTACCTAATATACACTTGCGATATTCCAGAATCAGAGCATAATACCGTTGGGACCTTTGCTGACGACACAGCCCTCATGGCTGTAGGAAACAGCCACGAAGAAGCAGTTGAAAAGGTTCAAATGGCTGTCAACCAAGTTTATGACTGGACTAAAAAATGGAGGATTAAATTAAATGAATCCAAATCTGTACACATAGACTTTAGTAACAAGAAACACCAGTATTCTCCAGTTTATATAAATAATAAACAAGTCCCATATGAGAATACAGCCAAATATCTGGGTATGACTCTTGACGCTAAGCTACGCTGGAAAGCCCACGTGAAGAAGAAAAGAGATGAACTCAACTTACGATTTAAGAGAATGTATTGGCTGCTTGGAAGAAATTCCACGTTGTCTGTACAGAACAAATTGCTATTATACAGACAAGTCCTGATGCCAGTTTGGACTTATGGTATTCAGCTGTGGGGCTGCGCCAAACAGACCAATATAAATATCATACAACGATTTCAGAACAAGGTACTAAGGGAAATTGTAAATGCACCTTGGTACATACGAAATGATGACCTCCATCGGGACCTAAAAGTTGAGTTCATCGATAAAGTGATAAAAGAAATTGCAGAAGCTCACGAAAAGCGACTTCATCAGCATGTGAACATCGAGGCAATCCAGCTTCTCGACCACACGCATATAGTGAGAAGACTAAAAAGAACAAAACCGTTCGAGTTAGTGTTTAGTGATAGTGAATAGTGAAATGTAGCATAATTGCTACCAAATAAATACAAGAACGAAGTGTATTCGCCTTAATAGAGACAATAAGAAAAGTGCCATTGGACACATTCTTAGTAAAGACAATTTATTAGTTTAGGATATAATTAAATTACTTATTAGTCTATATATAAGGCTAGATTGTAATAAAAACTAGGGTTCATCCTTTAGATGTACTCGAGGACTAAGGAAAAAAAAAAAAAAAAAAAAAGTGTCCCATTTCATTATACTTCTGCAGTAGTATCTACTAGTATGTGACAAGTTGTCATTCGTAGATCTTTGACAGTCGTTACTGATAGTCAGACGTCTGAAAGTCTCATCAGTCTATCCAGTATCGTGTTGTCTAGTAACTAGGTTGTGGAGGATTGATAGACAGTAACTCCATGTAAAACACAGGTATTCAGCCGCATCCGGTGACAAGCTATTTGGGAGAAGGTCAGGGAGATGATGGTAGAAACTAGCATGTGATATCACCTGCTTATAACTTTGCTCAATTTAAAACCGAACCAAAATTCACATACACCTTGACAAAAAACTCTTAGATAACGATCAAAATCGTTTCATCCTTTAAATTTTACGCTTCCTTATCGCCCCATCGTCTTTTTTGTGCATTATTTTGTCACAAATAAAGGTAAACAAAACGGAGTGTGTCCATCCGGTGTCTTTGTGGTGTGATTTCAGTATTGTGGGCAAATCACGGGAAATCTCCTGTTGAGATGTGGGCATTGATTCTGATTCTATTGTTGGGTTTAAAGACAAGTGGAGGTCATTAGTTGGGGGCTGGACTGGAATGTATTTTTGGTAAAGTTCTTCAGTTTAATTTGTGTTGTTGATGTTGCACCTTTGGCAAATATAAAAATGGTCTTCAAGTGGGGTAAAATTGTAGACTCATCTTCATTATGTCCGATCAGGGCAGTCTTGATTTTTGGACAAACAGTGAAATATTTTACAGCTACGGACGTTCACATTTTTTCTGAATACATCCTCTTAAATCATGGAATCTTTCTCTGCAAGTCTTAATCAGCAGTCATGTTGTTAGATGCTAAATAATAATAATAGTTCAATTTTGTACATTTCACATACACCGTAACATTGGGATAACATGAGCAGATATATATCTATTAGTCGTACAAACACTGATCAATTGATGATGATGATACTAAAATACTAGCACCTGGCTTTTACTGCCATTCAGACCTGATGCACCTACCAAAAACCATAACCATGCGTAAAGCTGATTGTATTTCTGTATGTGTTTTATACATAGATAGGTATATATTTTTTTACTCCTTCGCGTTCAAAAATCATACTTTATATCCCAGGAGTAAAACTTTCTTGGAATAAATTAACAGCAGTGGTGGCCGAGTAGTAATGGCTCCGACTTACGAGATGTAGGTCGCGGGTTCGAACCCAGCCAGATGCATTACTTTGTGTAATTTATTTCATCACCACTGCTCTCGAAACGGTGAAGGAAAACATCATGAGGAAACCGGCATGTCCTAGAACCAAAAAAAATCGAAGACATGTGACATTCAACAACCTGCACTGGGCCCGCGTGGTGGATTACGGCCCATTCCCTCTCCTAGAGAAGAGGCCTGAGTCTCAGCAGTGGAAATATTAAAAAGGCTGATAATGATGATGATGATGAGTAAATTTCTACTTTCACGCGATCAAAACTGCTAGCAGAAACTAATACTTCACAAAAGCAGAAAATTGTTAGGTCAATAATCCAGCAACCAAGCAACCAGCCTTGATCATTAAAGAAATATTAACAGTCAATTAGCAAGGTAATTTACTTAGAACCGTGTGGCCGTCTGAGTCAATAAATCATTTACAAATTGACCAAGTTTCCTGTCCTTCTGTTTTTTGCTACAAATGGTTTTGTCTGGGCGTTCGTTTACTTTTATTTCTGTTGGTTTTAAATGGCGGGTCTGTTGGGAATTTAAAGTTGTATGTGTAGTTAGAAAGATAGTGTTCTGGTCTTTTCTCTAGGGATTTTTATTCAGAATAATAATAATTATTTATTGTTTGATTACTACCTAATAACATTTTAATTAGTTATTTTTATTATTTGTTGTTACTGCTGGGCCCCTCCATTTCTGCTAATGATCATATTTAAAAAAAAATATGGTAGCTTAATTCTCTAATTTATTGTTTCATACATGTGGTGTTTACCTGAAGTGATAGTTGCGCTGAAGTTTAATTTTATATAATGTGTTATGTTCCTGTATTCAGTGTTCATAATCGTTGGTGAAACTAATTTAATAAATAAATCACGACTTTTCGCTTCTTTTTTCCAATTTGTGGGCTGCAGCGGACCGTGTCGCTGTGTCTGGGCATCAATCCAGTGTTTTATGGTCACACAGCTCGTCAGGCATGCGGCAGACTTGTCCTGCCCTATCCTATTAAAGTTGGTCAGCTTTGTGAACCACTGAACCACATGAACGATTTAATTTAGGAGCGCAGTATTCAAAATGATAAAATAAAATTAAATCGTATCCTGTTTAGACTGGTATCTGGATCAACATTTAATTCAAAGTTGGAAACGGTACAAAGTCCACAACACTTCTAAATTGTAATTAAAAAAAAAGTCACTGTGTACAAAAACTTTCAATGAGTCATACTAGTTGGATCTTTATGGTCAAGTTTTTTATTAGCATGCGGTTACGGATACAAAAACTTCCCTCGAATTCTTTACTCCAACCAAAAAACGTTGGAAGTTAAACCTCAAATTACTGCATGCTTATCTCTATTTTTAAGGCTTTACTGGTCACGGACACGGAGCAAATTCAGCAGACCATAATGAGGGGAAACTAACAGTTATACTAACAAGGTTTTTAATACCGAAACCATGTACCACGTGGTATCGGTTCCCGAACGGTGCACGAGCCCGGCGCCATAAATACAGGCCTCGTCTGCGCGGACGCAGGTACGCCCGCCAAACGAGATCGTTCCTTTTTTAAAAAAACGACGCCTCTACCATTGTATTTTCAACCTAATTTTTAACGCGTTACCGACGCTTTTTGTGTGTGAGACTTCTGAAGTCATTTTCATAATTCACTTTGGGCTTTCTCGCTTCTGAAATAAAGCTCCTTTTTCGGAGTGTGCATTCGAAACTATTTCGATATTTTCCATTGTGTTATGTATTCTAACGTGGCTGGTTTAAGGTCGTTTTTTCGTTGGAGGTTCGACTAAAGTTTTTTCTCGCCATACAAGATTTTGGTTGTTTTAGGTTGTTTTTTGTGACAGCGCGCGAGGAACGGGCGCGCTACGGTGGGTGTTTTGCGGGGTCACCGAGGATAATAACTGTAAATTATCGTCCTTTGCTTTATTGAAATTCGTCCGGACGTTTTCTAATGGGAAAAGCTGTATTCTGAACTTAATTGGAAAGTGCGTTTTATTCTTAGACATTCCGTCTTCCATCTTTACAGTCAAATCTTCCACTTGTAGCAAGTGGGGAAACTGTGCACTTGAGAAACTCATTTCGTTCTTTTTTCTTCAGAATATTTCAAACTCTTGAGTCCTTATGACTAGTATAATAATACTGCTATATAAACCTATCTTCGCTGTACATAACAGTACCATTAACTAACCAGATGCGCTAAAGACAGTAGGGGATCACAAATGCAAGGCTGACGGCGGCCATCACAGCCTAACACCCCCAATTGCAGTCATTAGGCTTAGTGACACAAACACTAACAGATATCCGGTAGTACGTAATGAAATGGGGCTCAGGTCCTCGTAAACAGTCCGTCTCGATCCGGTGTGAACAGCTTTGTAGCCAAAGGTAGGAAGAAAGACGGTGTAGTTAGCGATTAAGCTCCTTGAGTATCCCATGTCTGTCAAATCCAGGATTTGAATAGTATTACAGACTAGCTTTTGCCTACAGCTTCGCCCGCGTACATAAAATATAGCCTATATCATTCAGGAATAAAGCAGCTTTCTATCGGTGAAAAAATTTTAGGAATCGGACCAGGACTTTCAGAGATTATAAAGTATGTGTGTATTTATATAGGTATACTTATTTATGTCTTATTATTTTATTCAAAGTATTTCTAATTTTCGAATTGTACACTGGAAGGGTCCAGTGTACAATTCGTTTCGTGTACCCTCTATTGTCCTCTCTCTATCGCTCAAAGGTCTGCTGGAAGAAAACTCATCTTTGAGTTAAGCTCGCCTATGTACATGAACTTTGTTATCCACTTATTTTATAAGTTGTTATAGTGTACAATAAAGAATTAAAGAATTCATCCATTCTCGTCACACTGCACATCTATCTCAACATTCTCATCTCCGCTACATGCAATCTTTTTTCATCCTTCTTTTTCACAGCCTTACATTCTGATCCATACAGTATGACAGGTCTTATGACGGATAAATTTGTAAATTTTACCCTTCAACTTGTGGTTATTCTAGTTAAGACTGTTTAATAAAGTTCAATACCAAGCATTAACTTTATTACCTTCGTAATAACTTTTGGCTTCTTAAGTCTCCATATCCTACTAATATTATAAATGCGAAAGTTTGTATGTATGGATGTTTGTTACTCTTTCACGCAAAAACTACTGAACGGATCTCGATAAAACTTGGTACACGAGTAGACCATATCCCAGAATAACACATAGGATACTTTTTATCCTGGGATTATGTACGCGGCTGAAGCCGCGGGCAAAAGCTAGTATTGCATAAATGCGAAGAAAGTTCGTAATGTTGTTGCAACATGCCAAAAAGTTTGTCCTATGGAGAAAAGCCGTCCAGATAGTTCAAGAATACTCTTTTAAGAGTTTATAAAAGGCGGAAGTTCTGGGAAGAAAGATGCATCTTTTATAGAAGGTTTGCTTTATGGAATAACTACCTTCTGGCTGCGGCTTCGCTCGCGTGACTGTAGAAAATTGTCCTAAACATACTACTAGGATAAAAAGTACCCTATGCGCTTTTCCGGGATATGATATACCCTGCCTGGCAATTTTGTAAGCCAAGTATCATCTAAATCTGTTCAGCTGTTCGAGCGAGAAGAAGTAACAAACATACAAACTCACTTTTACGTTTACAATATTAGTGTGATCAAGAGAGTAGAGATGTCCCGAATTTATCGAAATCTTTTTTATTTTGAAGAGCAGGAAATCGTCAAATTTCTTCCGCTCTGGGTGGGGCACGTTGGTCAGACTTTTACTGACTAATACTCACTCTTGTTCCTTCAGTTCTACCCTTTGCATTCCAGGGCTGCGATCACTCGAAAAATCTGCAACCCATTTGCAGAAACCTTAAATAGACACTCTATTTTCAATTACAAAGTTCTTTTTATTTCATTTTATAAATTTTTAAAGACGCTATTGTCTCAAACACCTTGCTTATGTGAGGGTTTATGAAGATTTGGCTGATATACTGTACTGTTCCTTTAGACATCTAGGTGCATTTGCTAATGAGCGCCTAAGCTCTTTGAAGGCAAATCCTGCTGACGTTCGGGATGTTCCTAGATAATAGAGCTGGTAGGGGTGTAATATTACAAAGTCACATTAATTACTTGAACGTAGATTTTAATATATCGGTTATTTAAAATTGTGTGGTTGATTTTTATAGACTAAGACAGGAATTAAAGGAATACTAGTGTTATTTATGGCCATTAACTTTACAAACACATCATCATAACAGCCGAAAGACGTCCACTGTTGGACATAGGCCTCCCCCAAGCGTCGCCACAACGACCGGTCCTGTGCGTCACGCATCCATCGGATTCCCGCGACCCTGACCAGGTCATCGGTCCACCTTGTTGGAGGCCTTCCAACGCTGCGTCTTCCGGTACGTGGTCGCCACTCCAGAACCTTTCGTCCCCATCGACCATCGGTTCTGCGTGCAATGTGCCCTGCCCATTGCCACTTAAGTTTGGCGATTCTTCGAGCTATGTCGGTAACCTTGGTTCTCCTGCGGATATCTTCATTTCAGATGTGATCACGTAAGGAAACTCCGAGCATAGCCCAACAACACATATTATATGTGTTTGTAAAGTTGTAATTATCTATTTATTTTCACAAATAAACCGTCCGTATCCGTTTAGGACAAGATAACGTTGTGAAAAGTAAAAAAAAAAGAAGAATTCTTCCAGCAGACCTGCGACAGGAGAGTCGAGTAAGAGATGTAAAGCGTAGACACAATCTGTATAAATAGCCTGTATTGTGTCCCACAGCTGAGCAAAGGATTCCCCTGTCTCCTTCCAAAGCTCTCTGTCTAGAGCGATCTTTGACCAAGTTTACACCGAGAATATGACCAGATCGTCACACCACCTTTGCTGCGGACCCCGATCCCGACTTTCAGCTACCTGTAGGCATGGGCTTGCGGATGACGAGCAATGGGTAGTTCGCTGTTCGTAACCGTACGAATCGAGCCCGAGTCGTCGTTTTCTAACTCAAATTTAGCAAAATCTCCTCAGTACTGTTGTTTATAAGATACGGCTGCCAACATTTTTATCGCTCAATCTTTGGATACATCTATCCATATCACTCCGAAATGTCCACTTCTGAATGTCCGGACATAATTAAATATTTGGCAGTAACCCGGTTTGTCTTGATTTTATCTGTCTGGAGATCCATGCAAAATTATGACGAGTATAAAAACAAACTGACTTAAAACTTGGACCTCAGATTTCTACCTGACATGACAACAAATAAAACTACAAGATTTCGCCCAAGTCTCGTAATTCCTACATAAGACAGATATTTCTTCAGATTCTCAGAAAATCCAATACTAAAGCTCAAAGCACGAACCTTTATTAGATACTCGCTATAGCTAAACGATATATTGGTAGCAAGCCCCAATGGACAAACAGACAGAGTAAACTTTCAACACCAATCGTTTGATAGAAATCCGGAATCAAACGGCAGCTAGACAATCGAGATCCTCAATCAAACGGCTAGAGCGAGACGGCAAATCTATTTCCGTACGTGTGAGGGAGACAGGTGCCGTTTACTCAGGTCGGCCTCGTACGTCGGTGCTAATGATACGGGAGGGGTTCTAATTGCGTGTGAACAAACAAACGATGTGATAATACCTACTTTGTACCACGTTTTAAAGCTGTTCAAAATTCTTTTAGTGACACGCGTTCCATAATACTCATTACTGTTCTAATAGTGATGGGATTAACTAGTACTAATCTGGTATCGATCTAAAAATATTTGAGCAAAGACGTCATCATAAACGCTACTTCCACTATTTATCTTTCGAACAGATATTCGTGACCAAAAACGGAGGATGCGAAGAAAAAAAAAGAAAAAAATGCGAAGCCCCTTCGTTCTGAGAAGTGGACTTGTTAGTATCACCATTTATTACACCACGGGTACCAATGCAACGATATTAAATGGTACGAAATTGAAAAGTCAATTATTTGGTTTTCATTATAAAGGTATCTGAATTTGTAATAAGAATATTAATTATTATACGGTCATAAAACAACCGTTGTTCTGAATTGGATGTTCGTTCGGATGATGTAAAAAATGTCCCTTTCATGTCGCCAATTTATATTATTTATCATCCATAAAATATTATTGTTATGGCGTAACAGTCTAATATGGTTAAAATTTAGTGGTCTTGTCAATGAAATCCTCGCATCCGGTATCGGAGATACTAAAAATATTTGAGCATTGAAAAAGGAAATAAAAAATTAGTTCGATCGGTCAATGTCTTTGGTAAATGAATCAGCTTGTGTTTCAATGAGTGGAGCACGTTATTGTGACAAGTACTTAAATAATTACTAATTACACAGTACAAGTCAGTGATGACAGGTTGACAGGTGGTTTTCTGTCTCAGCTGAGAAACGAACGTATTTTTGGTATCGGATCACTGACGCTGATTACTGCTGTCTTCATTCGTACATGTAATTTGGTACCGAGAATTTACCGATCGATACCACATTTCGGTACCCAATTAACATAAGAGATAAACACCACTTGTTCGAAGCATTTTAATTTCATAACGAGAAATAGCTCGTGTTATTTACGTATCGTTTTATTTTTAAATACTTGTTACACGATTTCATATAAAATCGATTTCGTGATCAGATAAATTTGAATTGGAATCATATTAATTTTTATGAGACTTCTCTTATGGACTATCTTTTTATCTTTGATTTGAATTACGTCAAATATTTTAGATGTAATGGGCATTGATGATATGCATTAATGTATCATTCTCATTCAGCGTAACTGTATTATTTATGGCTGCCTAGTTGATCTCGTGGTAGCAAGCGCGACTATTGAGCGTGAGGTTCTGGTTTCGACTCCTGGATCGGGCTATTGTCGTGCTAAGTAACTTGGTAGTATGATACTCCCGTGCCTCGAAAAACTCGTAAAGCCGTTAATCCTGTGCCTGACTATATCTGGTCGTGTCGGATTGCTGTCCCATCGGACTATGAGAGTGAAGGAACAGAGAGTGCACCTGTGTTTGCGCACGCACTCCTGTACTATAATATCTCCTGCGTACTTGGCTAATCTCTGTGGAGATTGACCACCGTGAACGAAATTCGGTCGGGAGGATTATTTATGGCTTATATAGTGTGAATATTTATGTATATTTTAATTTACTAATTAAACAACGATAGAAACAAGAAAAACAAAAACACATAATTCATTAAAATTATAATATACACACTAATTTCTATCTAAAACATGGTGTCAAAAAATTCCTCCGCATCACTATCGACTGGAAGTGTGCCCAAAAGGCTGGCGGCATTGCCACGTTGTTTGGCAATACTTAATCTCTAACCGAGATAAAAGCCAGCCCTTGTTTTTTTTCGGTAGGAAAATCATCTAATGACATCCCCCGCTCTTGGGCGGAGCGGGACATAGTGTCAGACTTTTACTGATTAAAAACCCACTCCAGTTCCTTCGTTGCCTTTCGTACCAGGGGCAGAGTTACCTTTCAGAGCCTTTCGTACGCGCCGTCGCCGACTTGGGCTCGGTCCGGACAGCTACCGGACGGAGCTACCCATTGCTCGCCGTCCGCAAGCCCGGCCCGTGGGTCACTTATTATTATTCTAACTTAAAACATTATATTTCGATGAATATAGAGCATAAACTTACGTAACCTGTATTGACTTTCCTCGATGCACTAGATTATGACGCCTACATGTATTGATAAGCCAAGTTATCAGTGTCAATGGATTTGTGTTGAGGCATAAAACAGATAACTCCCTATTTGTTATAACATCGATCACTGCCGTCCAGGGATTAAGATATTGAGATTTAAAGATTAGCACAACAATATGACTCAAGAAAATATTAATAAAAATACACCTTGCACCAGTAGCGGGTATTAACCGTTTTTACCCGAAGATTAAAAATAAATTACAAGCAAATGATTTTATTTTCAATCTGATAGCCATATTACATGTAAGATTAAGATCGAATAGATCTCAATCATTTTTGAATTCATGTGAAAATCGATACTGTAGAACCTGGTATCGGTATCTGGTATCTATATTTATCGTCTTTGCCCTTCACTAACAGTAGCTAAGTATAATATTTTGCGATACACTAATGACATAAACTTGTCGTTGATGGAGATTTGAATTACATATAGCTGACAAATATCGATGATTTATCGTGTTTGCAATGATTGATAGTTTTTAGGGTTTTGTAGTTACCCTAAAGGTAAAAACGGGACCCTACTGCTAAGACTCCGTTGTCCGTCTGTCTGTCACCAGCCTGTATCTCATAAACCGTGATATATAGATAGTTGAAATTTTCACAGATGTATTTCTGGTGCCACTTTAACAACAAATATTAAAATCAGAATAAAATATTTTTTTCAAGTGGGACTTCCGTACAACAAAAGATGTTTTGTGCCGTTTTTTTTACGTTGTTAACACCTCTACGGTCCGAACTAAGCGTTTTACGTCGTCGTTTATACTACGTACATCGAAGAGTTTGAACAATTTGCCTGCTGCGGTCTTGCAGATTATGATTTAGGTGTCTTCAAGGCACGAGTGAATAGGCTCTTAATAAGCTTGTGGGCCTCATCATCAATGATTACATCACTGCTTACCATCAGGTGGGATCGCAGTCAAGCACTGATTTATATGATACAAAAAAAAACGTAAGAATAATACAACCAACCATTATTATCTTAAAAGACACTGAACTAAGGCTTCAACATGAAAAAGTAACAAATTTTTATCTGCGATATGATTGTCTATGGAATATACAAGTACTACCAAAATGACACGTGGTCGTTTAGAGATAAAGATAATCGAAACAGAGTGTAAAATCCCACGACCCTCAATTAAAAAGAGAGGATCCTCCGATCAGGCAGGTGTAGTATCTGTCTGGTCCGGGCATGTACCTGATGGTTGATTTTGGATTGTTGTAAATGTTTTAATCGTGGTAACTCTTACATTTTTAATAATTCCTGTATCCCTATCCCTTTTATAACTTCTCCCTCCTGTCTAGGAAGAGTGTCAGACTTTTACTGACTAAAACTCACCTGTGTTTCACTTGCCCTTTGAGTTCCAGGAGCAGGATTCTTTCAACCCTGTAGCCGTGTAAGCTCGTGGTTGATTCCTTGTTATATCTTTTCCACATCGTCGTTAGTGACATATTATTCATCACCACTGCTCTCAGGAAAACATCGTGAGGAAACCGGCCATGTCCTCGAACCAAAAATTCGAATACGTGTGACATTCACCAACCCGCACTGGGCCGGCGTGGTGGATTACGGCCCATTCCCTCTCCTAGAGAGGAGGCCTGAGTCCCAGCAGTGGGAACATTAAAAAAAAGGCTGATGATGATGATGATGATTACTGTTAGCATGTGTCATTTTGTCTTGATGCTCTTTGGTTTTCTTTTTCAATTCACCGTCTTTAGAGAATAATACATCTACCATAGACAGTTTGATACAAGCATCTTCTATCTTATAATCCAACCCTGACAATGTCATAATAGCTTGTAGTATACAGTTATACATTTCTATTATTAAAACTATACAGCCTCACCAACTAGCCATAAAAGTTGCCCATAAAACATAGTACCACACTCCTTATCCCTACTATCCCTACTAATATTATAAATGCGAAAGTAACTCTGTCTGTCTGTCTGTTACGCTTGCACGCAAAAACTACTGAACGGATTTAAATCAAATTTGGTAGGTAGGTAGAAGAGACTCTGGAATAACACACGGCTACCTATAATTCCACTGCCGAGCACGGGTCTCTGCCCGCGCGATATAAACTGTAGTCCACGCGGGCGAAGCCGCGGGCGGAAAGCTAGTAAGATAATAAATACCATAAATAATTTCCTTTTATTAATTGACAACAAAATCGAAACTATTACTGACCTTAGTTATTGTTGGGGGACCGACACCGTACATGTGTAGCAAAGGTGCTTGTTTTTTGCTATTTACACAAATGTCATTTGATAGCAGTAATTAAAAGAGACTCTTAAAAGCCCGTAATTGCGTATTATCTAACTTACAGACACGACATGTGTCTAAAAAGAAAAAAAAATAAGAAAACATGTTGACAGTTAAGGTGCCGTCGTAAGTTTTACATATTTTTTTTCAAATTTAACAATTATCGACCAGTTTCAACATTTTAAAACTCGTTACGATTTTGACCGATGTAGAGACAACTTTTTTTTTAAACGAAAAGTGATGTTAACAAGCTACAAATGCGCTTGCACCTTTTTTCGCCCCATCTATCGGCAAAAGCGAGTACAACGTTCCAAAAATCGATTTGACATCGACATGTTTGTGAAAATTTATTCTGTTATCCCAAAGAGGGATTGGTCCTTATTAATTAATCAACAAGGTACTTAAAAATGAATGTTATATGTGTCAGTTGTATTTCAAATGTAATTAATAAAGGGTAGTATGTATTGAGTTTTTTTTTCTGAAGTCATCGAACCTACCCCTTATAGGCTGTATAATACGATGACCATCAATTACCTTCCTTTAAAGGCCCTTAATTGCTTTTATCGTTGGATCTAGATGTCGCTCCTGAGACGAATGTCAAACGAACCTGAATCGTATCTTTTTTTTTCTTTTTGCTTACAAAGTAATGCAAGCAATATTTATTGATATTGTGAAATAGTTTCAATGAGACTGAATTATTAATATTCTTTTGTGTTTCGCTGCAAATGGCGATGTTTCTAACGAAGTTGGTGTTGTCTTTAATAGTGGCATTAAGTGTCGTAAAATATAGTGTATAATGTTCGTAGTGATGGGTTTTCTCGGTACGTGAGCGGAACTCTAAACGGGTTTATATAGAAGTGGTATTGGAAACAAGTTTAATATTCTATTACGATTTTATTTAATAACCGCCAATTGTTTTTTTTTTATTGTTTGAAAACATTATCTGTGTGGTAATGGAGGATTGGCACGATGAAGTATCAATAAGGCCTTTTAGCTAAATAGTTTAAAACTTTATAATTGGTATACGTTTTGAATCAAATGTTTTAATAACGACATACATTATCAACTAATCACTGAATATATCTAAACGGGTCTGAACAAGCCACACACCAACAATTCCATATCAATAATTAAATTTGTTTTGACACTTATTTGACATGTCCCAAAAACAGGTTCGTAAGAAGAATTTAATCAACACTTTGGGTCTTATAAAAAGTTCGGCGTCGAACGTCCGAAGACTCAGGGATGGCACACCTAAGTAATTGATATGTTACAGTCAGAATTTGTTTATGGTCAAAATTACTCTTGCCCGTAAAAAAAACTTAACACTTATGGGCTGCAAGAGTGTTTGAAATAGATGCGTGACAGAAAAATTCTGACACTTTCTCTCGTCGATTGAGTTCAGAGCAGGCTCTTTAGTAATGAAAAGGTTTTTAAAGATATTTCTTACAATTTCAGTGTGTAAAAAAATGGAAATAAATTATTAGTATATTGCATTTATTCATCTACGTATGACCGGGTAATAAAAAACAAGTGAAATACCCTTTTTCACTTTTTTAAAGGTTGATTTTCCAAAAATCTTTTCTTATTCGGCTACAACACCAAAAGGAAGCCTTGTACAAAATTTCACGCTCGTAGGCCCTGTAGTTTCAGTTGTGCGTTGACATGTCAAATGTGATTTTTAATAATCAAAACGATTTAATCGCTTAAAAGTTAAAACAGAAACTAGTCAAATCTAGTTTTGGCCAATAAACAGTATTAACTTTAACAGTCATGAAGGAAATTCTTTGTAGAATGTAGGGTCAGGTGTAATTGGTCGCCTCGGGGAAGACGGCCCATCGGACGCTTAAAATGTAGGGTTGTCAAGCACGCGTTAAAGTCATCTTGTTTATTTATACAACAAGATGTAATAATGTTGGTTAGGTTAAAAATAATGAGGTGATATTTTTTTTCGCTGTAATTTTTGAAATTACTAAGCATGTGGCGAGTTATTATTTAGAATTGACTTAATTAGAAGCCTATTAGTTGCAGTAATTAATGAAGCGTTGACTAGTAATTATTACTCTCATTACCTACATTAATTAGGGATTAATAAAATATCAGTTATATTTTTTATAAACAGCTTTAAGTCTTTTAATTTAAATACCAATACAAATAAAATTAAAATTGTTCAGCCCTACAAATCAGTTCTCTTTACCATTGCCCAATAATTCTTTCACCAACAATTTTATTTTCACTGTTTCCTTGACGGTGAGTATCATTGACAAATTTCATTGTTGACCACTTTTTGCACGTTTTTTTTTTTTAAATATCTAGCACGATTTGGCCTGTTTTAGTTGACCATTTCATGAAGTTATCAATTCTAAGATCTGACCACGACATAGATAAACTAATGCTTGACTGCGATCCTACCTGAAGGTAAGCAGTGATGAATTTAGGGTTATTTGTAAAATACTAACAACTTTGCAGGACTGTATTACTAACATCATAAAAAAAAAACTTGAGCTATGACTTTTTACAAAACATTATTCATTTACCAAAAACATATCTTCAAGATTTCGTTAGTATATCTAACACATTTCAACTCTGTATTTTGCTATACCTACCTACGTCTGTATGATATGGCTCAAGCGCATCAAGCACCCCCGTCGTCCGATCTCCACTCTCCTGCGCTATTGTACTATCGC
Source organism: Mythimna lalbum (assembly GCA_949319445.1). Taxonomy (NCBI): domain Eukaryota; kingdom Metazoa; phylum Arthropoda; class Insecta; order Lepidoptera; family Noctuidae; genus Mythimna; species Mythimna lalbum. The sequence continues at coordinate 9,725,824 of OX439371.1, read as the reverse complement.
TTGCTTCACATAAACTTCGTAATTTTCAAATATTTTTATTTTTGTATGATTTGGTCGAAGCCTACTGGGGCCACGGTAATCCAATAGAGGGTTCGAGCCCCAGTATGAAGTCTAGAAGGAACGGGGTGGGTTTTTAGTCAGTAAGAGTCTGACACTATCTCCCGCTCCGCTCCGCATTTTCCCCACTATAAAAAAAAAGTCATCATACATCAGTCATAAGGTTGAGAACGGTTAATTTTCAAAGTCGTTATGTTATCACAAGATTCATCGGTTGTCGGTGTAATCTTCACACTTTCTGACCTCAATTTTTTAATTTATAATAATGTTCGTCACTTATTAATTTTGTTTAGTGGGTCAGCTCTGCGATATAATGTGTGGTGTTAATTAATAAACTGCAGTTTTAATATGCCTTCAGTAGTAGTGTGAATAAATGTCTCCCGAGCGTATGGCTAGTTCTTTTTTTATTTTTCAATGATTTACACCCGCATATAAACAAATAAAAGTGTGAGCAATGGTGGCCGAGTGGTAACGGCCCCGACTTACGAGTTGTAGATAGCGGGTTCAAACCCAGCTAAGCGCATTACTTTGTGTAATTTATTTAATCACCAATAACGGTGAAGGAAAACATCGTGAGGTAACCGCCATGTCCTAGAACCAAAAATTCAAAGACATGTGACATTCACCAACCTGCACTGGGCCCGCGTGGTAGATTACGGCCCATTCCCTCTCCCAGAGGTCAGAGTCCCAGCAGTGGGAACATTAAAAAAAATGCTGACTATGCTATGCTATGAAAAGAAAGATTATTTTTATCAATTTAGATAAATTTTGACGAGAATGCAGTTTCCGAAATACGTTTACAAACTATGACGCACTCGTTGAGTCAAGGCTTCAGTCTTTAGCATCGACGCCGAGTGAGCTTTCTACATCATTCTTTCCATCAGGTGACATAATGGTCAAGCGCGAGCCAACCAACAATAAAAAAAATACTTATTAGTCGAAGTCTCTTCAAAACTCTATACAAACGTATTTGTATGTACTATATAGCATGGGTGTATACGCTATGTGTTGTGGGATTGTTCGAAAGATATACCGAGGCCCTGGAACGCAAAGGGCAACTGAAGAAACAGAAGTGGGGGTTTAGTCAGTAAGTCTAACACACTCGCTCTCGCTTCACCAAGAGCGGGATGAGTAATTAGATAGAATAGATATTGTATTGTTTAGGAGGCGGCTATCAGAAAGAAGTGGCGCCGTGTTGTGAAGCTTGCCACCAATATCTGAAGTGATGACCACAACCAATCTGTCAAGAGTGATACGACGATAGTCGACAGAAAAGAAGAGTATCTATTCTTTATTATACACCAAAAAAAAAATTGCATAAGAAACTTAAAATTAATAGGGTCACAATGGGCAGTCGCTAAAAGTGATTTTCACAAACAATTTTCCATTAAGAAAACAAGCATACACTACATATGTAGTACATGTAGCTATCAACTATCCATCAGTCTGCATTCTACCAAACATATAACATTAAAACAGTTTTATTAAAATGCCTGAACGACAGCTATGCGCAGAATATTCGACAAAATATTTTAACTGAAGCATTCCTGGTCAATATCAATAATGGGGGATATCGAGGGCCCATTTATTGGCTAAATATTTATTAGTTTGTACGTGGAAATCATTTTGGACATTTTTTGACTCTGTAAATCATTTTCAGTTAGTTGTTTGGATATGGTGATCTGATAGATTCGTGTTTACGAGTTTTGTTGTAAATATCTCCTAAACTATAATCAGCCTTATGTTCCCATTGCTGGGATTTAATCTTCCTCTCTAGAAAAGGGCATTTGCTGTAATCTCAGTGGGGGTTGATGCACGTCACATGTCTTCGATCCACTACGCAAGCCCAGTGTGGGTTAGTGGAAGTCACATATCTTCGAATTTTTGGTTCTAGGACGTGCCGCTTTCTTCACGATGTTTTCCTTCACCTTTTCGAGAGCAATGGTTAAACGCCTTACTAAGTTTGAACTTGAACCCACGACCTACGAGTCGTAAGTTGGAGCCATGACTACTGGGCCACCACTGCTCCCAACATTGTCTAGTCTCATCATCATCATTTCAGCTGACAGACGTCCACTACTGGACATAGGCCTCCCCCAAGCCTGTCTATTCTATCCGCATATATTTTTGAAATTTTGACCATCCATTAGTTTTCTATAATCAGACGAACTTAAAGACTAAAAAACCCACTATAGAAATATCTTCTGCTAAAAACTTGTTCTACATGTGTCACATTCATACAAAAAATTGCAACTTAAACAAAACTTGTAAATAAAGCATAGTTATGACAATAAAATCACTTCACATTCACCATTAATAATTCTATTCACACGGTCCCATTGACCGTGAACGAGAATGAATGAAATCAATACCTTCACTCATTCACCCCAAAAGCCCTTCAACATTAAACAATCATTCTTTAACGTCAAATAGACAAATAGTTCCACAGAAACATGTGTAATCTCACGTAAAACCGGACAACGAATTACTGGGGAATTGGGGAAATCTATTACCCTTCATTCGGGGTAAACACGTACGAGTGGGGTAAACTGATTCCGACTTATCCAATTACGACCCTCCGTTAACAGACGAACTTATTAGATGGATACTATTCTAGTGACCGGACGATATTCTAGGACTTTGGAAGTCGAGTGATAGTTTTGAAGGCAGTGAAAAGTTTGAAATGACAAAAAGGAAAGAAAGAAAAAGCTTTTATTTGAAAATGACACATGACAGGAATAAACAATGTTTACTAATCTCTTTCGAATAACTAAAAATGAACATACAACAATGAAAACATCAAAAAGAAAAAAAAGACGCTCCTACCTCAGCATATGCTGTGATATTTAAAATATGAATAGAAACAAATAATGCAGGCAATAATGAACCCTTATTATTCCTGTAAATTACGGTATACCGTATACGTATGTCTAGGAACATGTTAAGTTTTGCTAACATCTAAACATTTGGATTTACAGGTAGGGACACCGTTTGTTAGCACCTCTTACGCATCTGATTTTTACGAGATACTCGATTTATATAATCAGTTTTTTTTGTTTTAAACAATCTAATCATTAAGAGCTGGATACCAACCCGCGCCTGGTGACAACCCACTCCCTCTTCTATTAAAGAGGAGACCTGTGTCGCAGCCGCCGTGATCCCGCCACAGTAGACGCAAAATATCGACTGTCAGATTATGTCTATCGCTCGAAATTGACTGTATCTCCCAAATCCAGAATACATCACCGGTGTAATCCAAGGTGTAGTGATTTAAACGGCCTACTGGCTACCAAACGGTGAGGAGAGGATATTATAGCATTCCAGCTAATGCAAGCGGAAATACTTCGTGTTTTATTGGGAGAACGTGGGATTAGATCACATGATTGGATCTTTGTAGATATTTTGATTATCGACGATAGTTTTTGTGTTAGAGAGAATTTTTTTTAGAAGAAAGATCGTTAACATTTTATAAACACGTTCTGTTCAATATGTATTTAAAGTATACTAGCTCTTGCCCGCGGCTTCGCCCGCGTACCTGAAATATAGCCTATGTCACTCAGGAATAAAACAGCTTTCCATCATTGAAAAAAATTTAGCAATCGGACTAGTACTTTCAGGATTACCTCCGGCAAAAGATGATCTCTTCCCTCTCCTAGAGAAGAGGCCTGAGTCCCAGCAATGGGAACATTATAAAGCTGTTTTTTTTTTAATTGTTGATAGGCTCGCGTTTGACCACTATCTTACCTGATGGTAAGCGATGATATGGAGCAAACTTGCCTAGAAGTAACCTATTAATTCTCGTGATACTAAGTTTATGTTTACATTATTAATTAAAATGGGTTTAAAAGTGTTATTGTCTTGTTTCAGGAGAAGTCTGGCGAGCCTTACCCCGGTAAACTATCGGTAAAGTCGGACCTAAGTCCTGTATTTGGTGAGTACACTTATTTATCATTATATTATACCTAGAATGTTCCCGTAGAATTAAATCGTTTTTTAGAATTACCTAAACCCAAATTCCAATCAATCCATATACGATATACCTGACCAGAGCTAACCACACCCTAAGCCGGGAACCATGGAAAAAATAGAAGGAGGCCTTTGCCCAGCAGTGGGACATATAATAACTAGCTGTATCCTGCAGCAACACCCGCATTTTTGGTTACTGCTCCGCTCCTGTTGGCCGTAGTGTGATGTAAAATTGCCTATAGCCTTTCTCAATAAATGAGCTATCTAACACTAAATATTTTTTATCAAATCGAATCTGTACCTAGTTCCTGAGATTAGCGCGTTCAACCAAACAAATAAACTCTTCAGCTATATTAAGTACCTATCTGATAAAACCTGACCCACCCTGCTGAAAGGGTTATATAACGAATTTGTACAAATGAGGTGAATTCTTTAAATACCTTCAGATTATACTCTAGCTAATTACACCAACACTTATTCGTAAACGACCAAAGACATAACAAAAAAAGATAAGAAAATTAAATACGATTTTTTTTTTGTTATGGCTATATCCCTAGGGATATGGCCAAGGCCCTAGGCAAATAGGGATATTGCCAAGAACAAATTTTACGAATCGATTACAGTAATAGCAGTTCTTAAGTATGTAGCAATTAGTGACCAGAACTTTGAGTTTTTATCCTTCTTGACAACCACTTGTTAAACAGCTCTAAACAAAAAAAGCTTTACTTCAAAACCCATAAAAAATCTTCTACAGAAGTAAAGTTCCACACTATTCATATTAGTAAGCATATCAAATCGATCACGCCTCTACCAGCAGTGCCTTACCAATAATCTGTTACACATATAATTACAAGTTTTATTATCACACAACTATAAGCCAATAAATCAGAATATCATTAATATTATTAAATCTTCGTTGACCGTGATTTACGATGAGAAGAATTAAAACAAGATTTTTTGTTCACATTAGTAGTCGAAACACTTTTAGTTTTTGGTAGAACTTGTATTAGTGCTATTTTTAGATGAAGACCAACGACTACAGCCTAAGAAGGATCTTGTGGCTGGATAATAATTGCCGTACAAGTCGATCTCTAAAGTTAAGCAACTGTTGCCACGGCCAGTTTGTAGATGGGTGACCACCATACTGAGATTCCTCCCTGCTTACAACACGTGAAGCTATTCGTCACGGCTGTCAATTGTAGATCTTTGAAAGTCATTACGGATAGTCAGAAGCTGGGAAATATGACACCCGTCTAACCAATAGGTGTCGTGTTACCCCATTACTGGATTGTAGAGCTGCATCCGGGTAGGCTGGAAGCCAACCTCAACTTAGTTGGAAAAAACGGCAAAGTTTCATATTAAACAGTCTAGAAAGTAATAGATAATAAAGTAACAAGAAAACTTAGCTTCATCACTATAAACTTAGTGAAGTAACTTAAAGACGCTAACGGTGAAGAAAACAAACAAAGTAAGGAAATTCCTGACGTACAATGAGCGATTGTAGTGATCAATGCTTATGGCTTATCTGTGAGGGAATAAGCTTTTGTCTTCTAGTATTATGAGGCTCTAGGACAAAAGCTAATGCCCATACTAACTCATACAGAACCTGCCAAAGTTGTCAAAATAAGTCACCTTCATTTACTAAACTGTCATTTCTTAGTGTCAATTTCATTGTAATTCAACCTAAGAAGGCTTTTAAGAGATTAACTGAAATTATCTTTCAACCGTTAAAGAATCTTCATTAAACACTTTTTCCTCCACCATCATGTACCATAAATAAACGCATATTACACCCAAAACTCTTCCATGTACACGATAATCGATCTTATCCATAAATCGTTCCGACTAGTGATGTGAAATTGATTTCGTACCAACTATAAGGCTGGTATTACGTGGTCTTAATGCTGTATCTCGCCCGCGGCCATTAACTCGGAATTATGTATGTTTTATCGCCAGCTTATAATCATCTGTCACTATCGTTACAATATTTTCGTATAATTTCATCTTGCCCCACCTCTGTAGGGATGGGATTTTATCGATAATGATCGATTGATTTGGTATAGTGACCTAATGATGGACATAAACTAGACTCTCATTTATGCAGATAGCGGGATATGAATAAACAAAGTGTGGTCAGTAACATAAGGTTGAAATCCGGATCTAAGGTGCCAATGAATGAGATGCTCCAACATAATTGGCAAAACCTACGCTTTGCACCTGTCCGTAATATCATAACGGTTTAACTAACAATTTAATGACAGCGCTGATGTGTGTCTTTCAACTTGTCTTCAAAGATTAATACACGCACTTCAGAGGACCACACTTCAATTTAAAACTTGTTAACATCCATTGTAACATGCAAACATAAAGATGTCTCAACTACTTGACGTACTATATCTTGTCTCTCATCGCGCGATAACGGCACATTACCATCAATCATGCGAGCATAATCTCTCGACAAACTCAGTTTTATCGATAACTTTTCTCACGTGCATATCGACACCCGTCCATCACTAGCCGTACCTCGTTATTTGTTGTTATTAGTGTTGTTTTTTTCGTTATTTTTTCTTCGGGATGTTTTCGAGAAACCGGTTACAGGTTCTAATCTGATCAACTCGCCACGAGCCTGCCTTTGAAACCAGTAAAAAGAGCATAATGAAATGACTTACAATAAAAAATGTTGAATTGTTATAGTGTTTTTGAGTTTACTGCCTATTTTGTAGCCTTAGGTTTTAAATTTAGTTTTGGGAGTTGAATTAAAGAATTAAATAAGATTTTTTAAAAGAATGTGATCTCGGATTTGGCAAAACATTTAATCCTATTAATTTTTCATTTCTTCACCTGGTTCTTATAAAGCGATAAATCAACAGATTTTCATGCGTATAATCTAATAATTTAAACGATAAACCCTCTTAATATTTGTTAACTGGTGCATAAAGGCATATCAAATTCAGCCTAGAACTATTTCAGCTCACCTTAATAAGCCAACTGGTTTCAAGATTAGTTTAAATTATATTTTGGTTTAGCATCCTCATAATACAACACGTACACCTGTTAATAAACCAATTTAAATACAAATAATACTTTAAAATAGAGTATTAAATAAGTAAATTTATAATTTATCATCTGAATCCTATGTTAAAATCAATTTAATTGGACATAACGGTATCAAACACGATGTTATCAAGTTTATGCATATTATTATAACACCACAATGTTATATTAAATATAAAAATAATGCTAGATTTAATAATGAAGTTAATGTACCGATAAATTAGGTTTTGAATTAAAATATGACTGACCATTTAGAGATCCTTAAAACAAGAATCAAAACACCAATTGAAAATGATTATTGGAAACATATTAGTGCGTGGTTTGAGCCAAAACACATTGATGTCAATCAACACTTAACAATTATAATAAAACAATGCGTTTTGGCTACAAGTAATTGGCAATTAAATAATGAACAACTGTCAACGACTGGCAGCATAATCTTTTAAGATGTACAATAATTTATTTATATAATAACGCATTGGATATTATACTATGTATAACTAATAAATATTTCTTGTTCGAGGATATCAATTGAGCAGCTCGACATCATCCACGATATTATCGTAAATACGATAGTGGACAAGTATTTAAATATAGGTATATAAAGGTGAAGGAAACCGGCATGTCCTAGAGCCAAAAAATCGATGACATGAGACTTGCACCAGCATTGAGAATATTATGAGCCTGATATTTATTTTCCAACGCGCTCTGTTGGTTATACTTACAAATATAAGCTACCAAATCCGTAAACTTAAGGTAGAGAGACATATAATTTAATCTTTTAAATCATTTGCTACAATCGTCTCAGCTTCCCATTTAAAATGTTCATGGCTACAGAGTGAAGAGTGGTGAAAAAAGATTCCATAAAAATGACTAAAATTTTTTCAAAAATACAACCACCGCTGCGTCCCGACTCTATCTCCTTCATTAATGTCAAAGTTGAGAATACCAAAACGTAGCCAACTATTACAGTAAGAATGAGCTGCATACCCGACATCCATACTTCGGATGCTGCACGTTCCCCACGCTCTGGCGCCGATTAAATCATCATCTTCAGCCCAGCGGGTTCTAGGCTGACTGCCAGAGACATGACGACAAGAGTAATCGTCTTATTGACTGGTTAACGTGCTGGATAAGGCGTGAAAATAGGTGGTGGAAGTGTAACTGGCTGTCATTTGGTGTTTTTCATTCCTGGGGAAAAACAAAAAAAAAGTAAAACATTTATCACTCGCTCATTTATCGCTCTTTTCATTAGTGAAATACGCAACAAAATATGTTTCTTGTTTTAAGAGCAAGTAGCGGATAAATAGACAGATGCGAAAAGACCTCAATCAGTGAAACAAAATTCAAAACCATACTCTAAAGAAACCTTACGACCAAAGAAGTTCAAATAACAATGTCAGAGGAAAAAAAGAAAATTATATGGAACCCGTGACACTTATAAAACAAAATCACGTCTTCGTCTTCAAAAATATGTTGTCCAAATTTAATTAATAGCTCCAAATCTGATAATAAATTCACTTAAAAATGTGCTACACATTTAATTAAATAGCAACACCACAGAGGTTTAACTTGCCAGTAAATACGTCACATCCGCTCCAATAAACTCGTGTTCCATATTCAAAACAGGTGAAAACAGGCATGTAGTCTTGTTTGTCAGTCTGTCGCCTTGTCGCTCATAAAGTGGTCGGTTTAAAGGATTTCTGCTAACAGTTTAGTGTAAGCAAATTGTAGGAAATACTTTAATACCTAGTAAAATAGAGGATCTTGGTAGTTTGTATTATGTTAAGCTTTTTATGGTCTAGCCGTGGCATACTTGGCACTTACGAACTTCTGGGCGTAGCTTATGGCATTTGTAGCTATTAATGAACTACATAGTATTGTGACAAAATACTTCTGTATGATTGCATAAGTCTTTTGGTATCTCATAGAGAAAGTAGTCGAATGAAATATCGTTACTTGGTCTTGACAAGTGTCGGGTTCTTCCGGCAATACCTAACGTGAACATTGTTACAAAAAACTTCATGCCTCGAAAATTGAGTTAAGAACTTAACATTACACTGTCTTATTAGGACCGACATTAAACGGTCGTATTTTAAATGACTCAGACTTCAGCAGAACTATCGAATATTAAAAATCGCAATCAGTATATTACCCTCTCACAAACAGCAAAAGCTAAAACAAAAAACCCATCATAACACATTTAAAATCTAACAGTAACCAAGCCAGTTTTTCTACAACTTATCACTACCCTTAATACTTCACCGTTTTCCTCTATCCTTTTCCCTTTCATCCACTTTTCCACCCTCCATCTCTCTTACACAGTCAATTTGCGAGTACGTCTCGAGTCCTCATGTTAGTACCTGTATTTTGTGTCATTATATCCAAGATCTAATTGGAACTTGATATGCGTACACAATTAGAGACTCGTCGTTTTGGATTAACGAGCTTTTTACACTTGCATCTGGTTTTGGTTTCTGTCAGGGACTGAAGCGTATGTAATACTTGTAATCTGTACGAACAACATGATAGAGAGCGGTGGTGGCCGAGTGGTAACGGCCCCTATTTACGAGTTTTAGGTCATTCAAACGCAGCCAGGCGCGTTGTTTTGTGTAATTTATTTTATTACCACTGGTCTCAAAACGATGAATGAAAATATCGTAAGGAAACCGTCCTAGCAAGCATGTCCTAGAACTAAAAATTCGACGATATGTGACATTCACCAACCCGCACTGGGCCCGCGTGGTGGATTACGGCCCTAGAGAGGCGACCTGAGTCCCAGCCGTGGGAACATTAAAAATGGCTGATTGCGCTGTGTGTTGTGTGTCCGAACATAAAAGGAAATAAGGGAAGTTGTATGTGATTGATGTAATCCATGCGATGTATCAACTTTATTATCTGATAAACTGCTAAGTATGATGTAAAAGGGGGATTTAGAAAAAAAATGTTGATGATCGATCGACTGATATCTAGATAGCATGTGCAACTCCAGATTTTTCCGTGGTCTGGCGGTCTTCGAAGTGATATCAAGTATATTAATAGCTGCACTTCACTTATAGACGTAGATAATAACGTGTGACATTTGTGACGTCGTCTATATAAACAAGACACTTTACTGACACGAAAGTCCTAAACTCTTAACTATGATGCGATAACTTCATAAATCTGGTCATAAATTCCATTGAATCTTGTAAATTACAACGTGAAAATGATATTTGAAGTAATAAATAAAATATAGGTATGTTAGTGGTTGTAGTAGTATTTGATTAAATCCCGACACGCGTTCTTCTCTAACTTGGACACCAGTGTTGATGATATTAAAACACATTTAGAGTTCCTTAGCAGCGCTACAAAATTATAATTTGCTTCGCCAACACTTCGTACTTATTATGACCGTGTTTGTGCTTCGATGTTCAACGTTTTTTTATTATTCTGTATCACATTAACGCTTCACGTTTTCTTTTTTTTACTAAACAGACCGGTACAAAGTGTCAAGTTTACCTACCTATTTTTTTACTACATAGGTATATCCTTGATTACCCACTAAGGATGTAGTCATAAAAATCTGTATTAAAAGCATAAAATTACTCAATATTTTGCATCAGGTACGGGGAAAAACACTGTATTTTGATAACCTATATTAGCAAGCTTGGCATTCAATTAAAATAATTCGATAAAAACAAGGCTGACGCGCCCCAATCAACGTAATTTTTGTTTGGCATCACGGATCAAAATATTTGTTAGTATTTTTCAAAATAAAACCCACCATTTGCAATCTCCCTTATTGCGTTCCATATTACCAGACTCAGCTTTGTCATCGATATTAATGTTATCGCCAATAAATGATATGTCAAAATGGCTTCCATTAAAAATCATAATGTATTTTACCCGTGATTTACTTACATCCACTGACCTCACTTACTTTTATCTGTACAATATGTCTCGCTCAAAATTATCAACAACAAAAGACAAGATGTCCTTACTGGGAACATTACTTAATATCATACTATATTTATACTGAACCCAGGACACATTAACACCTACGTGCATTATAAGTAAAACACGTTTTTTTTACTACCCGTTTTTGTCCAAGCAATCCGGTAATTGGTTAGTAGGTAAGCGGTCCATATGTCATCAATCACTCGGAGGAAAAAGTTCGCTTTTGTTTTAAATTAAGAATTAAAAAGTGAGATATTAAATTTAGTTTTTTAGTGGCGTTGTTGATATGGGTTTGGTAGTTGTACAACTTAATATGTAACCAATTATCACATAGCTGGAGTGAGTTCCTCTACATTTTTGTTTTAATAAGGAATTGATCCCATAAAGAACCTGTGTACTAGACTCTGTTTATAAATAGCGATGCTTATGGTCCTTAAGGGGACTACAGGAGTAATCACGAGTTTTATATTGAGCAAAAGTATATGATCCACTGCAGTATACAGAATCAGAAAACTATATGTTCTTCAGAATAAATACTAGATAGATAGTGTCTCAAAAACATAATACAGCTAATTTAGTACCTACGACAGAAAAAAATCACGGAGATGCCTCTAAAAAAATACTTTTATTGATTAAAAATCGGTCAAATATACATGGAATCATTTCGATTGTTTGTCATATTATTCTACAAGCACAGTTTTACCCTCATAACGTTTTAATTTTATAATCAAATCTATAGATATTTAATAAATTGCTAAAATGCTTCATATTTGTTGCGCATCTCTTTCTTTTGTATGCAGTCCGAGAAGGACTGCACTTTAGGTATTATAGTCCTCTTAACGAGTTTATTAAAACTTTTAGAAGAATGACGAACTACTAATATTTAAAACTGTCATTATTAAACTGTGGTAATTGGACAAGGCAGGAGAACTAAGGTTGCCGACGTAGCTCGAAGAGTCGTCAAACTTAAGTGGCAATGGGCAGAGCACATTGCACGCAGAACAGATGGTCGATGGGGACGAAAGGTTCTGGAGTGGCGACCACGTACCGGAAGACGCAGCGTTGGAAGGCCTCCAACAAGGTGGACCGACGACCTGGTCAGGTTCGCGGGAATCCGATGGATGCGTGACGCACAGGACCGGTCGTTGTGGCGACGCTTGGGGGAGGCCTATGTCCAGCAGTGGACGTCTTTCGGCTGATATGATGATGATGAATTGGACAAGACGAAAGTCTATGACCAGTGCGTGTTGCCAGTGATGACATATGGCTCCGAAACGTGGTCGCTCACAATGGACCTCATCAAAAGCCTTAAAGTCACCCAAAGGGAGCCTTAAAGTCACCCAAAGTCACCCAATGTTCGGAGTTTCCTTGCGTGATTGAATCAGAAATGAAGATATCTGCAAGAGACCTAATGTCGCCGACATAGCACAAAGAATCGCCAAACTTAAATGGGAATGGGTTCGTATTTCAGTAGCTAGTACACAGGCATCTGTTCTGCGAGCAATGTTGCTCGCAGAACAGATCGCCCTTGGGGCCGAAAAGTTCTGGAGTGGCAATTTGTACCGGAAGACGCAGCGTTAGAAGGCCTCCTACAAGGTGGACCGTTGAACCTAAGGTTGCGGAAATCCGATGTATGCGAGACGCGCAGGATTGTTCATTGTGGCGACACTTGGTGAGGCCTATAGGATGTCTATAGGCTGAAATAATAATAATGATGATGATTATTAAACTAAATATTCACTTAAAAGCTTACCTATTTAATAGGGTTTTATTTTAAAATAGTATCTAATAATTCTAACTTCTCATTTGATAAAACAATTTGTGACCAATAAAGTAATATTTGTATTAATCTCTTTTGCTGCCAGCTGAACTGAGAATTAGTGGTACGTATAAATTAATTTTAAACCATAATAACAATTAATTTGTTGTAAACGAGCGTTTTATTTAAATATTTTATGCAATATTTGTGCTTAAACCGGAAAGTCGACACCAATCCGACAATTTATATGCGGAATGTGTTTCTGATAAAATTTCTGCAATCAAAACACTTGGTGATAAGATTCAATTTGGTGAAAAGCTTAAGGGTAAGGAACCCTGGTGTGGTTCTGGACTGTAAAAGGGCAGTAAAAGTCTGACACACCCTCTCACTTTCTCCCGCTCCAGTCTAGAACGGGAGAAGGCATTACATGATATCCCACTTGCCAAACAAGAAAAAAAAACCTGTATTAAATAGACCTACCCATTTATTTAATTAAAATTTTATTACTTATCTGACATTAGGAGTTTATTTCTAGGAATATGAGCTTCAAACATCTGTCTCCAAATAACAACTCTTCTATTACCAGAGTTTTGAGGGTCTCCTGGGTTCGATTCCCGGGTAGATCTAAAAGTGGTATTGGTACGAAGTTTGGATGTTAGTAATGTTATAATACCCCATGCTTCGAAAAGCACGTAAAGCCATGTAAAGCCCGTCCATCTCGGATTGGACTATGAGAGTGAAGGAACAGTGAGTAAACCTGTGTAAGCTCTCACGCACTCCCTATAATATCTCCTGCATATTGGTACGGTGATAACTCCGTTGAGATGGGCCATCAACGAAATTTGGTCGGGAGTATTATGAATTGCCATTGCCAATTGACCAATGTAGAACAAAACCGCATAAAAAATCCCAACAATCATGTGTAAATATCTACACATCCTTAATCTGGATGATTCATATGGCTTACATAAAAAAACTGGCCAAGTGCGACGAAGGGTTCTGTCTGGGTTAAGTTTGTATTATAATATAAAATTTGAGCAAAAATCGCCGACAAAATAACGTTTTTTGTATGAGAGCTTTCATTTTTAACTTTATTTCTAATTATTATTTCTATTTTTTATTATTTATTAATTTTTTCTTTATTTTCTATTATTTATATTTTTTTTTACTTATTGAAGCGGCTATAGGAACAAATATTACGTCAAAATTTCAACTCTCTACCGCTGATAGATGGACAGCGGTGGCTTAGTAATAGGGTTCCGTTGGCACATATCGGATATTGAACCCTAAAAATGACCGTCATTACAGGCCCCTAGTTATGCAAGTTTATTATATTGTATGTTGGAGGTAAAATAAATACAGCACCTTATAATTTGTGACCCGGACCCCCTCTTATGGGCAGGTAGCCGAGTTTTTTTACACTGGTCTGCGTCCATGAGTCATTTGGATGGGTGTGTATGGGTATGTGATGGATGAATGGATTTATCATAAGAATCTGATGATGTGTAGGTTTTAGGTTGTAGCTTTTTTATTTTTAGTTTGAATATCATGAAGTAATTTCTTCCGCTCTGGTTGGAGGGAGAGGGAGTGTCAGACTTACTGAGCCATCTGTGTTTCGTCAGTTGCCCATCAATTACTAAGGTGAAGGAGCCTAGTATTTAAATAATCTGGATTTAGGGATGCTGCAGTAAATGTAGCTCAAATAAAATATGTTCTGTCTTCTAATACCATTTCTTTATTTGTTTACTTATCTCAATATCTTGTCATCGGCGAGACGCGAGACTTAGTAGACGTGTACTTCGCATTTATTATTGATGTATTAATTGAAAAACAACTTAAGTAGTTCAAAAGTAAAGTGTGTCGTGTGTGATTTTACTTACATAAATGTTGTGCAATATGAACTAAACATTTTATATAGTCATAGTATATTGTGGTAGTTATGGCTAATCAAGAAGCTAGCCCTTTTGGGCGTAGCCAACTTTTGCGACGTAGTCCTCCACCGACTCCAACCCAACCTGTACCAGTCCATCCTAGGGAGCAAACTTCACCTCGAGCTCCACCCGTGTCGTCTGGTGAGCTACCAGAAGAAGTTATTTCAACGGCAGAGATCCAGAGATGGATGACATCAATAGACGGCATACTAAATGAAGTCTGCGCCATAGTTTCGGAGGGAAAAATGAACAGCGATCAAAAGCTCCGTGTCTCCACTCTCTGTCGCAAGGTTTTAAATGGAACATCTCAGATGGCCGTCCTTTATCAAGCGCTAAAGCAGAAAACTATACAGGCGCACAGCACAGTACTGCACTTAAATGATCAGCTGGAACTCGCTGATTCTATTAAGGAGATCAAAGAGGCCGTAATTAATAAATTAACACCTTCTGACGCTACACCTTCTTCTTACGCTAGTATGGTTAAAAAAAATTCCGAAACCTTCATACGTCCTGCAAATCTAAGCTCTGTGGCCATTTATCCTTGCGACAAAACTAAATCTAGCGAAGACACGAAGACACTTGTGCAGAAAATAATATCGCCTGAAGAACTGAAGCTTCATGTCCGTGGCCTAAAAAAAGTGAAAAACGGGGGTGTTCTTATTAGCACCGAAAGCAAAGGCGATATCGACAAGCTTAAGAACTCCACAAAGCTGGTATCGTCAGGCCTTACAGTAGAAGAAACTCCTAAACGGCGTCCGAGAATTGCTATCGTTGGAGTTCCAGTAGCACTGACTGAAAGTGAAGTATTTGACTGCATTTACGAGCAAAACCTCTCAGGGAAATTGGCAGACACTACTCGTGAATCCTTTCTTGCTACTGTCAAACTGAGCCATAAGTCGGGTAAGAAGGGTCTTTCTACCTGCAATTATATTTTAGAATTACCAGCTACCCTTAGAAAAGTCCTAATAAATCAAGGCCGAATTTTTATAAATTGGACATCATGCCCCGTGAAGGATTTCACAATCGTCACAAGATGCTTCAATTGCCAGCAGTTCGGCCATGCAGCCAAGTTTTGCAGAGAAACCAGTCCAACTTGCAACCACTGTGGAGAGACTGGTCATTCCCACAAGGAGTGTGGCAGTAAATCTTCTCCACCACAATGTGCGACGTGCAAGCGGTTCAAGAGAAAGTGTGACCATCCGACCGGTGACGGAGACTGCCCAGCGCGTAAATATGCCGAGGTGAATTATATAAATTCAATAGACTATGAAGGCGCCTAAGAGCGCCCACGAAGAGTTTATTTTAGTAGCACCTAGCACTAAATTACAGGTACTTAGGTTTAGTTTATTTGTTTTTCTTTTTTTACCTATTATTGTATTATTAGTTGTAATGTCCAGTCAGTTAATCGCTGATTTGGATGGTTTTTCTGTGTCTGAAGCCAATACTTGTAATGTAGAGGACTGTAAACTCCTTCTTCCTTCTGGGGAAAATACGCTTACACTGCTTTCACAAAATATTCGTAGCATTAATCGCAACATGGATGGGTTTGAAGTTCTGTTACAAAGTCTTGACATTAATTGTGATATTATTGTCCTAACAGAATGTTGGCTGTCTAGTCAGACAGCCAATTTACCTTTCCTTGACGGCTACTGCACTCACAAAACAAATTCAAACATTAATCAAAATGATGGGGTGGTGGTTTACATCAAAAATAACTTAAAAGCACTTGTAGAAGAGCCCAAAGCTCAAGACAGTAATTGTTTAATAATTAAAATCAGTCCGGATATTGTAATTATGGCCATTTACAGGCCGCCGTCTCAAAACATAGACAGATTTTTGGATTTTCTTGATGTAAATTTAAAACTTCTATCAACTTTTAAGAATATAGTTGTAATGGGTGATATAAATATTAATATTGCTGTCGGGAGATCAGATTCACATGTACATAATTACTTAAATATTTGTTCATTTCATGGTCTTTTACCAACTCATTACTATCCCACACACCAAAGCGGATCATGTTTAGATCATTTCATCTTAAAAACAAGACACCCTAACAAAACATTGGTGACTAATTCTACGCTTACGGATCATCAAGCTATTTTACTAACGATACAAAAATCTTCTCCTAGAATAAACTGCATGCGATGCTATACAAAAATTAATATGACTAATCTTGAATGCGACATTCGCGCAATTGACTTTGACCCAGTTTACAAAAGTGATGATGCAAATATTTCTTTACAGAATTTCATATGTTTGATGCAACATGCAATAAGCAAAAATACAATTACCAAAACTATGTCTAGACGGTATAGTTCAATTAAACCGTGGATCACTCCGGGTCTTGTTCGATGTATACGTCATAGGGATAAACTACATAAAAAATCGAAACTTGCACCTGATAATGAAATACTTTTTGTTTCATACAAAAGGTATAGAAACTTTTGCAATAATCTTTTAAAAAAAATTAAAAATAAATATGAGAAGAACGAACTACAGAAGGCAGGTAAAAACAGTAAACTTATTTGGAAATTTATTAAAACAAATACCTTTCGATCAAAAAATCCTGAACCTCCACTCGAGTTACTGTCAACAGAGATAAACCCAGTCGAAGCCGCAAATAAAGTAAACAGATTTTTTGTTAATGTTGGCAAAAACTTGGCTGAAAAATCCTTAACCCATATTAGTTCTCCCCACCAAACATCGACTGTAAATATACCTACGACAACATCAAAATCTTTTGTTTTATTGGACACTGATGTCAATGAAATTTTAAGAATAATAACAGAGTTAAAGGATAACTGCGCTGTGGGATGGGATAACATTTCTAACAACATACTAAAAAGGTTTAAACACCTTCTTGCCCCCCCTTTAACACACATTTTCCAGTCATGTTTATCTAACGGTATATTCCCGAAACTGCTTAAAAAAGCAGTAGTTACGCCAGTGTTCAAAGCGGGAGATAAGACCTGTGTAAACAATTATAGACCCATTTCAGTACTAACAGGACTCTCTAAAATTTTAGAAAAAATTATAAATAGCAGATTAATAGATTATCTTGAAGCTAACAAATTACTTTCCGATAATCAATTTGGTTTTAGGCCTAAACGATCAACTAACCAAGCAGTTCACAAGCTATCTGAATACATTAGTACGAGACTAGATGGAGGGATGTATACCATTGGGATCTTTCTGGACCTCGCCAAAGCCTTCGACACAATTTCTTGCTCTATATTAATGCATAAGCTTGAAACACTCGGGATAAGAGGAGAGCAACTTCTATTGCTCTCCGATTATCTTAGAGACCGTCAGCAATGTGTTAAAATAGGGCAGTATTCAAGTTCTGAGATGGAAAACAGTGATTTCGGAATACCACAAGGTAGTATTTTGGGACCGACATTATTTTTAATTTATATTAATGACCTATGTAGTTTAGTCCTTCGTAATGGCCTAATAATATCATATGCGGATGACACGGCCCTGTTGTTTTCTGCTGAGTCTAAAGGTGAAGCATATGAACATGCTCAAAATGGATTTAATATTGTGTCAAATTGGTTACAGCAAAATCTTCTAACACTAAATATAGATAAAACTAAATATCTTTTATTCTCAATGAGAAACATTAACTTACCGCTTACTAACCTAAACATATTTGCACACAATTGCAAGCATGCTGACATTGCTTGTACTTGCCCTAGTTTAGTTAAAGCTGATCACATAAAATACTTAGGTGTTACAATTGACACAAATCTAAATTTCCGTAAACACATTGAGCTACTGTGCACAAGAGTGCGTAAATTAATATATATTTTTAAGAACCTACGTCACATAGCCGACTACAAATTAATAAAACAGGTCTATTTGGCTTTGTGTCAATCTGTTCTTACCTACTGTATTACTTCATGGGGTGGTGCAGCAAAGACTATTTTACTTCCTCTGGAACGTGCTCAAAGAGCAATTCTAAAGGTTGCAACCTTCCGGCCTTTCAGGTTTCTCACACACGAGTTATACACAGCATGCAAAATACTAACAGTACGGCAACTTTTTATAATGCACATCATACTTCATAAGCACTCTGAGCTTCCCTATCGCCCAGAATCTTCAACCAGGAGGAGGAAAGATATGGTATGCGAAAAACAACAGACTAGACACGCTTTTGCTAAAAGATTTTACGTATTTTTAGGCCCTTTTTTGTACAACAAGCTGAACAAATTATTAGATTTATATAGCGTAAATAACTTCAAATGTAGTACACTGATATCAGAGTACCTTCTAAAATTAAATTACACAGACACAGAGAAACTTTTGGAAGTTTTAGTATGAGTGTAGGGTTAAGTTAGTAAGTTGTTATTCTTAAGTCTGTAAACATACATGCACCTTAAATGATAAGTCTCGTCGAGTGGTGACCTGAAACACAGGTTTTTATAAACCTAGCTCAGGAAAGTCGCTAATTTTACATAACTTTAGGTTTAAAGTATTAGTTTTATAAGTCCTAATATATAGTTAATTTTACACATAGTTATTTGCTGGATACTAGCATAGTTATTAATTTAAGATTTACTTGTTGCAAAAATATGTAAAAATATTGTGTAAAGGGTTTAATAAAGATTTTATTATTATATTTATTATTATTATTATAATTAATAGTTTCATCTTCAGCATCAACTGAATTTTTTAAACACTAAAAATCCCCATAATGTAAAAATACTTTGTAGAGTTCATCTGAATGAAACTTCAGATAGTAGTCAGTTGAATAATGCTCCTTATTTCCTTAATTTACCAAAGTTACTTTAACAGGCCACGTAAAAACATTGTAAAAACTATCTTTTGCAAGTAATTGCAAAACTATAAATCTTATAAAAGAAAATATCTCTCTAATAAAAATTTCGCCAAAACTGACGCAAACTTTGTCATTGAAGCTAAATCAGCAACGAATAAAATTATAACTCTAGATTAGATTCCAGCGATTATTATGAATGGATATGAGCGATATTTATCATTATTTTCAGAAATCGATTGTTTGATCAGGACTTTATCAATGCCATTTGCATATACACGGTCCGTATCTGTGGTATCGATGAGATCGAGTGATAAAAAGCCAACATAAGTGACATTTTTGGTGGCACTATGCTTATCTTCTCCCCCCTTTTTCATAACATTACATTGCCACCTCGTTTGGCTCCAATAATTCTAGGTCAGGTTTTATTACCAGATTTATCTACTTGCTGATTGGTTTATGCTTCATTCTATTTGTCTGTTATATTCTTTACTTTATCGATTGCATCTACTGGCGTAATAATTTTAGAGAGGCCATTAAATCCTGTTTAAGCTTTTATTCTTAATAGTTCTTTATCTAACATTAGCATCCTTTTAATTCTTAGAACCTTGACGCTGCTGACATGTTCTGAGAACTTTGTGGCTTTCTAAGATAGCTATCGATCAATCAACTTAACTTATTACAGTCAACTACTGGACCAAGAATCTCCTAATTTGCGCATCGTAAGGTTATTATCATCAAAATTTTTGGAGTCTGAGACACTGCTTATTCTTTTGTAATCTCTTCTTCTCTCGTATTAACCCAAACAATTTTTATTACATTTTTTTTGACGTGGCAATTTCTGCTCAGCTTTATTTTTTCAGCTCAAGTCATTTTAGAAATTTTGGACAATCTTTAAGATGGTATGGTAGCGCTTCCTCTATAATTGATTGTGCCCTGAAAAAATCATTCCACTAAATCTTAAAACCAGTAGCTCCAAAACCCAATACTTTCACAAACATAAAAAGCATGTGTATTCTGTGTACTATTGTAGTTATTACACATTACACGGCCATGCATCCGACCGTCAATATTTGTGTAGGCACTCGGACCTACCACAGTACCGTGGGGTTCCACGAAACGTGTCTGCCTGTATACACTCTTTATATAATCAGGATGAGGTTATGGGCGATGGAAACTTATATCTCGATTTTTAGATACGTCTATTTTGTAATTCGAGATGTGTTTTTTCTTACGTGTTCAACTAATTGAGGTGGAATTTATTACTTCTGTGATGTTGTCTTTTTTTCGATTATCCTTTTTAGAGGTGTCGTTTTGATAAAAAAATTAAGACTTCTTATTGGTAATCTGTGAATCAGTAAACAAGGTCGATATCTGGTTTTTGTTATCGAAATCAAATGTGATTAAATTTAAAACATAGTCATATCCTAGAAATCCCCGTATATCATCATTTTACAACCAAATAATTTCCTAACCGTACTAAATTAACACTAAATATTTAACTGATTGCTATTTGCTATTATCAAATACCTCGGCGTTATTCGCGGAAAACCGAATCGGAATGATATGATTAATTATTATCATAATTATAGGAA
The DNA here is from genome assembly GCA_949319445.1 of Mythimna lalbum. NCBI lineage: Eukaryota > Metazoa > Arthropoda > Insecta > Lepidoptera > Noctuidae > Mythimna > Mythimna lalbum. The sequence goes on along the minus strand of OX439371.1, from coordinate 9,704,743 downwards.
TGAAATAAATACCATATCCGTCATTATCTCCAAGATAAGAGCTCGTTTTAAATAAAAAACGACGCATTTTTGAATTTGATTGACATTTGTTTAATTGGGAAGCCATATTGGTTTTTGTTTTAGCCGACTTGTAAAAAGCAGTTTCTTATTTTATGAGTAATGCACTAGTTCGTAGTAATGCTGTCTTTTTGTTTTTTATTGAAATCTTTAAGGAAAAAGACGCTAGACTTAGATAATATATTCCCGAGCTATTTCTTTATTTTTCAAAGCGAAGCGAAACTCTACACATGCATCATGATGCTCGGGAAAAGTTAACCAAATTTTGGGAAATGAAGGCAGTGGAAGATATACATATTATAAGAGCTATTACACTGACAAAGTATATTAAATTCAAAATATTTTATTTAGCTTACGCCTATAGGGCACTTAAAAAAAGACAGAAGCTAGTGCACGGTTTCAATAAGTCGTTTACTATGGAGAAGAACCGTCAAGAAACTCTATGGTAACACTTTCTTTGATCTTTAAATCAAGAGTTACTTCTAGGCAAGCGAGCTCCATTGTCGACCACATCCTAGGTTTCCATCAGGTGAGATAGTGATCAAGCGCGAGTCTATCATCATTTTTTTAATGTCTATTGATTTCACTGCAAAATAATATTCAAAATATATTCCATCAGCCCCATGGCAAAAAATAAAAACCCACGAAAATCCACACCCGCCCAACTCAAAGAAGACAAGTTATATCAGTCAGGCATAGTACAAGCTATTATTATACTAGCGCTAGTAACTATTACGCCAGTTTTTTGAGGTGAAAAATCATTCAATGACTTCTTCCGTTCTATGATAGAAAGAAAGAAAATGTCAGACTTTTACTGACCTAAACTCTGTGTCCTTCAGTTGCCCTTTGCGTTCTAAGGCTACAGTGACTCTTTCAAACATTCAAAGCCCTACTTCTTATTCTTCTTTTCGTGGTTCTTTTCGCGTTTGACATGCGCTACCGAAATTCGCGTTCTTCTTCTTCTTGCGTCGATGCTCTCAAACTATACTTTTTCTGACCAATATTTGGCAACCTGTACGGCTCTATTGTTGGCCTCGTATAGATTCTGAAAATTGCAGGTGGTTATGTAGGATGGGCAGCATAGCAGGAGGCGCATATCCTGTGGAAAGGCTCTATACTAGCTCTGTGCTAAAGATGGGTCGAGGAAGCCCGATTTGATCAGAGAGCCCTACTATAACGCCAGTACGCTATTTATCAAAATAATTCTCATACCTACTAATTAAACAATCAATAAAGCATTTTGTTTTCCAACTTTTCCTCTTCAAATAAAGCAAAATATAATTAAACTTAATTATTTATTTATTGTACACCACATAAGCAAAAAATATAGGGCAAACATTATTAAAAATAAGTGAACAATGGGCGGTCTTATCGCACAGGGCAATTCTCCTATTAATTAATTAATCCACATTATAAATGCGAAAGATGATGATGAAGAAAATATGGATGGATTGTGTGAGAAGTGATATGAAAGAAAAGGGAGTTAGTGATAGCGTGACGAGTGACAGGACAGAATGGAAGAATAAAACGTGTTGCGCCGACCCCAAATAAAACGGGAAGGGCAGGAAGATGATGATAAATGCGAATGTAACTTTTGTCTATAGAATAGAATAAAGTTTATTATACACCAAAACTTTTAAAAATAACTTACATGGGTACAATGGCGGTCTTATCGCTAACAGCGATATCTACCAGACAACCTTAGGATGGATTTACAAGGTTACTACCATGACGTTCAAAGTAAGATTGTTTTTAATCTTGTTCCAGTGTGGGTAAGAGATGGCGCTAGACAGCCTGTATAGCTGTGTCTCTTACCCACATTAAAACAATCTTACTTTAAACGTCATTGTCTAGGTCCTGTTTTTTGTCCTCACAAAAACATTATATCCTAGAATAGCATAATTTTCGACTTTCAGACGAACGAAGCTACTATTTCAAGCATATCGTACAGATTTCATCACTCATGCGGGTTTGCTCCGCATGCAAAAAAAAAAACAAAATGCAAAAAAACGCGTTCCGCGTGCGTAACCCCAGCAATCATCATTTGCGTGCGAAGCAATCCCGCATGCGGAATCAACCGCACGATATTAAAAACACTCCAAGTTAGTTTACTATTTATACAAGAAAACTCAATAAATTCAAAATTATCTCACATAAAAATCACTTTCTCTCCTCTCGAAGCTGACGTGTAAAATAAACCTATTACTGGCGCTAGTAACTATCTCGCCAGCACGCCACTACAGCACTCATCAAAATAATTCCCCTACTAACTAAATTGCCTACAAATTGAAAAGGCGTGGGCTGTCCTTATTCTGTGCGGCTCTATAGCTCTATAGTATGCGTGTGAGTTGATAGTGAAGTCAGTTGTGGATAAGATATGATTATGTAAAAGTTCTGCGTTTTTTTTAGGGTACCGTACCTCAAAAAGAAAAAAAACAGAACCCTTAAAGATCCCTTAGAATAGAATAGAAATTCGGTAAAGACACATCACAACGGAAATATACACAAAGTAAACAAGAATAAAAGTACAAAGTACGCCAAACGTGCCCGCACCGAAACTTTGTTGTCCGCCTGTCTGCCTGTCAAGACCCTATATCTCAGAAACGCGTAGAGGTATCGAGTTGAAATTAAAATCATTTACTCAAATCTGCAGTCCCTTCAAGCTGTGAAAAAAATCGAACTTCTAAGTTGACGAATAAAAGAGATACGGCCGTTTATGTCGCAAAAATACGTATATTTCGATACTCTCAAAGATCGAAATTCATACGGTATTTCCCGTTGACTCAGAATCCTGAAATTTGGCACAAATCAAGGTCTTATAGCACAAGTATAGGAATAAATCTGAAAACCAGTTTTCTTTAAAAAAAAATTCTGTTAAAATTTTGCAATTCGTAAAAATCTTTGAGACTCCATTCGGGAATTTTAGTTTGCACAGAACCTTCAGTGCGCGAGTCCGACTCACACTTGACCAGTTTTTTTGGAACAAGCCGCGGTTTTGCCTAGGCTTTAATTGAAAATTAAATCTGGCTAAAACCCAGCACAGTAGCCTAATTAAAATGACAAACATACACTTATTCATCCTAATTATCATAATAACAGCGAAATATTTACCATTATTATGAAATCGAGAATTAGTTAATAGTTTCATCGGCGTTAAACAACTCGAGGGTTACTTATGATAATATTAGAAGAGATTGTGCTATAAGCTATTTAGTTTACTGCGATATTTAGCTCAGTTATTAGCATTATATCATCAGCGTACTACTTAAGATGGCGTCTGGCGTCCGCGGATACCATAGACATACTGAGGCGTAGACGCATTGGCGGTGACAACATTAAAAAAAAAAAATTGCACACCAAAACGGAAACATAATTTTACACAATATATGGAAACAATGGAAGGCCTCCAACAAGGTGGACCGACGACCTGGTCAGGGTCGCGGGAATCCGATGGATGCGTGACGCACAGGACCGGTCGTTGTGGCGACGCTTGGGGGAGGCCTATGTCCAGCAGTGGACGTCTTTCGGCTGATATGATGATGATGATGATGATGGAAACAATGGCGGTCTTATCACTGACAGCAATATCTAATAGACAACCTTTGGCCGGGCTGGAGAGTGTGTCAGACTTTTACTGACTAAAACCCGCTCCTAGTTCCTTCCTTGCCTTTCATTCCATCCAGGGCCGGGTTTTCCTTCCATTAGCGAACCTATGGCCCCAGTAGGCTTCGACCTTGCTGGGCACCTACGGTTTGCTGACGTCTTCTTGTGACGCGCGTGGCACTACACGCTGTCGACGACTTGGGCTCGGTCAGGACGGTTACCAGACGGTCGGACCGCGAGCTACCCATTGCCCGACGTCCGCAAAACCCATCTAAGGAGAAACTTGCGTTTGACAATGACATAATTATTGGCTTCATGATCCGTCATGGTAGCTTTTGAGAGGTTGGGCTTACGTTGAAGTCTACGTCTAGCAGGATACGTCTTCAGGCTGAAATGATAACGATAAAAGAAAATTAAAGGTAAAACTACACTGCGCACACACATGCCGTTCTGGGCGCGTCGGTCTCCATACATTTTATATGGCAACTAGACTTGTAGAGCTACACTTGATCCACGCCACGCGACGTCGTTCTACGTACAAATCAGGCATTTTTCACGTGTGCTTCGGTCCAATGTAGTTCCAGCTTACGTCTCTTGTCGTTGCCGCCGCAAAGATTCTTTGCTCTATGGCAGGTTCTATCCCACATTTAATATGTCTGACTCTTCAACACGCTGTACTCGGGATGTGGTAACGTTTGTGTTATGTTTTAGAATTTTCAGAGGAAATTGTTGATTACTATGATCTTAGTTATTACTTCTTTGTTATTGAATCGGTAATAGATTTTAGTTTGTTTTCTGCAGTTGAAATTGTTCTTTATCTGTATACTTTCTTTAAAATATTTAATTGAAATTCCGGGCATCGGATATCGCAGAGCTATCTCCAGTCACCGTAGGCGCGGAGCAATGGGTAGCTCGCCGTCCGCTTGTCCTGTCTTGCCGGTTCTTCTCCATAGAAAATAATCAATTGGAACCGTGCCTCTAGCTTGATGTTTTAATATAAGTGCCCTAAGGCTTCTGTGAAATTAAATATTTAAAAATCTATTTTATCACTAAAATCCGCATCTTAAAACCAGATTAAGAAAGGGACTATCTTCCGACCAGACGGAAATTGTGTCTGATCGGGGCAACTGCCCGATAGTTGATTTCAAACTGTTGTATAGGTTTTTTTTTTTTTTTTTCTCGACGGGGAAAATCATCTTTGACGAAACCCGCTCTTGGGTGGAGCGGGAGACAGTGTCAGACTAAAAACCCCGCGCCGTTCCTTCTAGCCTTCATACCGGGGCACGAGCTCCCTTTCGGACAACCCTGTCCCCAGTAGGCTTCGACCCAGCTGGGCCCCTCCTGCTGCTGACAACTCCTTGAGGCGCGCGGGAACAGTGCGCGCCGTCGACGTCTTAGACTCGGTCCATTACCGGACGATCGGACAGCGAGCTACCCATAGCTCGCCGTCCGCGAGCCTGCGTCTACGGTGGCCGGAAATCGGGATCGGAATCCCGGCGACGGCGGCGAGGGCGCCGTTGCCTGATGCGGTCGGCCTCCTCCTTTGCAAGCATTACTGCTTCGCAGAAGGAGGCGACCGCCTGCCATTCCTCCTCGCTCCGGACCATGGCCTCGACCAGGGCCCGGCGCGAGAGGTCTCCGCCGCCGATCGCCCCCACGAGGGCACGGCGATGCTCTGCCCAGGCAGGGCACACCTCGACGGTGTGCTCCACCGTGTCCTCCGGGCGTTGCGCACAGTGGCGACACCCGGGCGTCTCTTCCGCCTGAATCCGATGCAGGAACCTCCCGAACTTGCCATGTCCGGTGAGGACCTGCGTCATGCGGAAGGTAAGGACGCCGTGAGGTCTTTCCAGCCACGCCTCAAAGAGGGGACTTACCGCCATAATCGTGGCGTGCCCAGCACTGGGTTTCGATAGCCGCTGACGCCATTTCACCATGAGATCCCGCCGGAGCTCTGTCCGCCATGCCTTGACATGTTGCGGCAGTGGACTTTCACCCCGGCGTTGCATCTCCACGCGCATGTCGTGCATGTGTGCAAGGACTGTTGCCTCCAGATCCCACGGTGGTAGGCCAGCCAGAAGGCTCGCCGCTTCGCGGGAGATCGTGCGGTAACCCCGCACCATCCGTATTGCCATGACCCTCTGGCAGGCGTTCAGTATGGACGCCGGTCGCTTTGCCAGCGACGGCGCCCACACCGGCGCCCCGTAGAGGGCCATGGACCGAACGATCCCCGCGTATAGCCTCCGGCAGGAGGCGTCTGGACCCCCAAGGTTGGGCAGGAGCCGCTTGAGAGCAGCCCCAGCCCGGAGAAGCTTGGGAGCCAGACGTCGGAAATGTTCTACGAAATTCCACCGGCTGTCGAGGACGAGTCCCAGATACTTCATCGTCGACCCGACGCCGATGCGAACTCCTCCTACCGTAAGCTGGGAGTCCGATGGTGGCGCGTTCCGAGGGCCGTGGAAGCACATTGCCTCGGATTTATGCAGCGCCACCTCGAGTCCCAACTCCTGGATCCTACCAACGGCTATCGCAACCCCACGTGTCGCTAGAGCGACCGCCGCCTGGTGCGAACTTCCCTGCGCTAGAATCAGCGTGTCGTCTGCGTAGCAAACCACGCTGACCCCGTCAGGGAAGTCGCCGCGCAGCACGTAATCGTAGCCGATGTTCCACAAGGGTGGGCCTAGAACCGACCCCTGCGGAACACCGCACGACATCTCTCGACGTTTCCAGTCTCCCTGGTGACCGGGGTAGACAATGTACCTGTCTGACAGGTACGCCTCGACCACTCGACAGAGGTATTCGGGCACCCGGTGGTACCGGAGTGCCCCCCGGATCGTACTCCAGGGCAGGGAGTTGAAAGCGTTGGCAATGTCCAAGGACACTGCCACGACACACCTACCCTGGGACACCGCTTCCCCTGTCGTGAGGGCTCGCACGCGCATGATGGCGTCTATTGTAGAGCGCGCCCTGCGAAAGCCGAACTGTCCGTCCGACAAGTCCGGCCCCACCCGTGTTAGCCGCACGACGAGGCGGTTTGCAATAACTCTTTCAAAGAGCTTGCCCACCTCGTCGAGCAGCACAATGGGCCGGTATGCGGACGGAGAGTCCGCAGGGCGCCCTGGCTTCGCTACGAGGACCAGTTTCCCCGTCTTCCAGCGAAGTGGAAACTGGCCCCTCTCCAGGCATGCGCTGAAGAGCCCTCTCAGTCGAGGCCCGAGAGCCTCCATGGCCAGGACCCAGGCTTTTCCTGGCAAGCCGTCGGGTCCTGGGGCGGTGTTTTTGGCACTCAGCCTTCTCACCGCCACTCTCAACTCTACCTCGGTCACTTCTGGAGCATTATCATCGTCGTCACTGTTGCGGTCCGCGTCAGACACCGCTGGCGGAGGCGGAGCCATGGGCGGGGGGGAGTGTTCCCCCCGCGCAGGGAACAGAGTGCTAACCACACCCTCCACGAGTTGGGGCCGGAGACTCTGAGTCAGCGGCGGAGCCCAGGGGCGGAGCTTGTCCCGTACCAACTTGTACGGGCGCCCCCACGGGTCCGCGTTCAGAGACCCCAGCCACACGTTGCGGGCCTCGAGTTTGGCCCGCTTGATCTCCGTTCGGAGGGTGCGTTTTGCCTCTCTGTATCCCTCATACAGCTCCGCCTCTCTGGCCTCCGCATCCGGCGGGCGGATGCGGCGCCTGCAGTGCCTGGCGTACCGGCGTCGCGCGTGATTGCACGCGTTGCGCAGTGCACCGATCTCCGGCGACCACCAGTAAACCTGGCGCTTAGCTCGTCCTGGACGGACACGGGGCATTGCCGCATCGCAAATTTGCGACATGGCCTCCTGGAACCACTCCGCCTCGACGTCGATGTCGACAGGCCTGTCCGGTGCTTGCACCCAGGCCTGTACCGTCGCGGCTTCCAGGAGGAGCTCCCGGTCCATCTGCTTAAGCGCCCATCGCGGACCGCAAGGGCTCTGTCGGACCGGCGCGGCTGAGGTTTCGGCGGAGACGTCAAACCGGATGTACCGGTGGTCGGAGTACGTCTCCACCTCCTCCATAACGCGCCAGTCGACGACACGCGGCGACAGAGCGGGGCTGGCGAACGAAATGTCCACCACCGACTCACCCCGCATCCGCACCAACGTGGGGACAGAACCCCGGTTCAGTACGACCAGGCCCAGCTCTAAGGCCCAGTCCTCCACCATCCGACCCCTCTGGTTTGTGAACCGGGAACCCCAAGCCGTGTTCCAGGCGTTGAAGTCCCCGCAAACAACCATGGGGAGGGAACCGAACCCAGTGACGACGGAATTTAGCTCCATCAGGGAGACATGGAGTTCGTCGAGAGATCGGCTCGGGGACAGGTAGACGCCTACCACGGCGATGTCCCCGAACCGTGCTGCCACGCAACCCCGCCCCCTCGCGACGAACTCGGGGGGCGGGGTACCGGCGGCGGTCGACGTAATTAAGGTCACCGAGCCGTCCAGGTCCTGAACCCAGTCACCACTGGGCAGGACAAAATACGGCTCGGTGACTACGGCGACATTGATCAACCACCGCGCCATGCTCTGGAGCAACAGATCCTGAGCGGGGGCGCAGTGGTTGATATTCGCCTGGAGGAGACGTAATGGGGCCGTTATTGACACTCCATTACGGTCTCCTCCCGAGCCCCCCTAGGGGGCGCAGCCGCGGCGGCGGCGGGTGCGGCGGCGATAGCGGCGGCGGCCAACGAGGTGGCTGCGGCGGCGAGGACCTCGGCGGGAATGGGCCTGCGGGCCTTGCCCTTGGCCTTGGCGGGGGGGTCGCAGGACCTGCCCCCAGCCCGGTGGTCGGCCGGCTTGCCGGCCGCCGCACATGCGTAGCAGTGCGGCGTAGCACGGCAATCTGCGGCCTTGTGACCGGGCTGGCCACACTGGTGGCAGCGGTCACTGCGATCCTCTGCGGCGCAGTGGGCTCCCACGTGGTGCCCCACGTGGCAGCGGAAGCACCGCAGAGGTCTGGGCTCCAGCATCTTAACCTGGGCCGAAACCCAGCCCACCAAAAGCCTTCGGCCCTCGGCCGTGATGGCCTTGGCCGCCTGCACGGGGCAGCTCACCGTTACGGCTCGCATGCCCGTGCTGTCAGCACGGATGGCACCCGCCCGAACCTGTTCGGTCGTGCACCCACTCGCCCTGACAATGGCGGCCACCACCTCGTCCACCTTGACGGAATCGTCCAGGCCCATTATGCGCATGTCGATGCACTTGGTGGGCCTGGACACTCGGGCCTCTTCCAAACTGAGGGACGCCCTGATCCTTGCGGCCAGGGCGTCCGCTGCAGGACCGCTGGCCGCACCGGGGACCTCTAGGATTCGGGCCCCGGTGATTGTGTGCCTCATTCGAAAGCCCGCAGCGGCTCCGAGCTCGCCAAGGTGGGGCAACACCGCCTGCTTCGCCTTCTCCATGACGATGTCGTACGTCACGCCCCTCTTTTCCGCTTCAGGCTGTAGCGTAATTACTACAGCCTCGGAATTCGGGGCGCGAAGACGCGCCGCCATGGCCCGCTTCTTTCGCTCCTGCCGCCTCGCGCGCTTTTTGGCCGCTCTGGCCACCTTGCCCGCCTGCTTCTTGGCGCCGACCACCGTCCACTCGGCGCCAGACTCCTCGGGTGAAGGAGGTGGCAGGCGCGGCCTAGTCGCTACGGCGGCAGGAGTTCCTGCCGGTTTAGCAGCAGGCACCGCCGCACCCTTTTTCCGCCGCTGCTGCTGCTGCTTGGCCGTTGCGGGCTCCGGCCTCGGCCCTGCGGGCTCCGGCGCCGCGGCCTTGCGCCCTGCTTGCCCCGACGGGCCCGCCTTGGGCGTAGAAGCCACAGCCGCGGCAGCGGCATAGGACATCGCCTTTTTCTGGCCAGAGGCCGCCAGTGGAGGGCGCAGGACAATGCCCTCCAGGAGAGACAGCTGCCGCTCGATGCGCTGCTGGAACTCCAGCTGCTGCTTTTGCAGCCCCTGCTGCAAAGCTGCGAGTTCCCGCCGCATCAATGTCAGCAGCTGACTCTCCGGCTCGGGCTGGGGCTGGGGCTGGGGTTGGCTTTGCCCCTGCTCCTGTTCGTGCCCCTCGTCCATCGGTTCCTGGCGGCCTCTGTTTGGTGCCCTCGCGACTTCCGCCCGGACCTCAGCCCGGAGCTCAGCCCGGAGCTCCGCCCGAAGCTCGCTCCGGAGGCTCTCCACCCTCTTTTCGAGGGAGGAGTCTAGGGCCCCCTGGAGGGATGCGGCGTGGCGACGAATCGTCCTCTCCCGCGTGGCCTTGTCCCGCTGGCGGGCCATGTCACGCAGCAGGGTGACGGCCAGCTCCTTGAAGGGCATGGCCGCCTCCCCGCCTGACTCCGCCTCGGTGCGCCTCTCGCTGCCGGACGGCTCCGAGAGGTCTCTCCCGGAGTCGCCCGCGCCGGGGTGGCGCCCCTCCGCGGCAAGCCTGTTGGCCCGCTCAGCGGATTTTTTAGCCGTGAGGCCCCGTCCCTTCCCACGGGCTCGGCCCGCGCCACGGCTGCTGGTGGGGATCTTTGCCCGCCCCTCCGAGCAGGAAGACCCATCCTCCTTCCTAAAGGAAGCGGAGCGCTTCTTCTGGGAGAGACTTGATCCTCTCCCTGAAGTCCCCGCTGCCTCCTCACACTCCGAGCCCTCCGAGCTCCTTCCGGACTGCGCATCGGACTCCGACCGCGCGTCGTTCTCCAGGGGTTTTTTAAAAAATTTTGAATTTGTCTTTTCCATATTTGATCCCACGAGTATTATCTTTGGGTACTGGCTCAAAGTTAGTGGTTCGCACTAGAGACTAATTAAGCTACCCATTAGTCAAGCTAACAACCTCCCTCACGGTGCGCCGCCGCTTGGAGGTTTGGGGTAATTTTTTATAGAGGTTGTCTTCCTCGCGGCCCGGGCGGTTAAGCCAAGGCCCTCGTCCCCCATCAAGAGTCAGAAACATGACCTTGGACAATCTCTGGGGCTACGAGACTAACGGTGGCAGAAGGAGGAACACGTCTTCCCCCTGCCTGCCCGGCGGCAGTGTGAGAGCACACCGAGCCCGCTCTTGCTTCGCCACTGTGCCCTCTGCCATGGCAGAGGGACACGCGTTGAAGCGGTCCGTCTGACAGAACATTCGCAGACGGCCATAGAGGCCCTTGGGTAGGAGTGCCCAAGGGAGTCTATGGCCGCCTCCCAGGGTGCACCGTCCCGCAGACTGGTCTTCCCTCAGGACGTATCCGCAAGGGAACTACAGTCCGCGGGCACTCGTGGAGGTTTTCTGTCGTGGCACCCCAAACTGTTGTATAGGTGCTAATCGCTCGGAGAGTTCTCATACCGCAATGCAAGATAGCTCCTATGTGGGCGACATCTATGTCACTACAACAGTTTAAAAAGGTAAACAATATTTACTACGACCATTGAAGACCATTTCTGGGTTACTACCTTCCATTCACAAAAAGACTAAAACTATTATTGTAAAATATGAAAAAAAGGTTGACAACTTCGCACCTAAAGTGTCAAATCTCGATAGTTATCCGAATACGGACGCGAACAATAAAAGTACAGTCAGTGAAAATATTAAAGTCACAATAAAAGTAATAAAATTTTGATTGCCACGTAATTGTTTTAGTACCTACCTATAGAGGATTGTAAATAAATACAGTATGATGGTGTTAGAATCGTGTTCCTCGACCATTATGAAATTCTTTGGATTTTATTTTGTTTGCACGCTAGTTGTCGAAATTCTTCTTTAAATTCTTTAAACTGTGTTAATGAACACACTTTCATTGAAGTTTCAGTGTTGATTGTTTGATTTGGATCATCGTCATCGTTTCAACTTAAAGATGTCCACTTTTGGGCATAGGCTTCCCCCATGTATCGTCACAACGAACGGTCCTGTGCGTTTCGCATCCACCGCATTTCCGCGACTCTCATCAGGTCATTGGTTTGGATATAACCAATTAATCGAAGATTAGGTACAGAGGAATGAGAAAAACATCGTGAAGAAAGTTTTGAGTCCTATGAATGGCTATAAGAATAGTGGAAAATCCACTTTCTTTCTTTCAACGCCGTCTAGTCCCAAACTAGGCAGACCTTGTTTTTGGGTACTAGACAACTGATAAACATACTTATATGGATAACTATGGATAGACTTTGTCATAAATAAATAGAGACAGTTGGTCGTCAAATCTAGCCCTCATTAAGTACCCCAACCTCTCTTCTAAAGACGGTGTGGTACCACATGAGAGCTTGATCATCTTTTTTCTACGTAGGGTATCATCAAACCACTTCTCCCGCTCAGGCAGTGAGAGGGAGCGTTAGAGAATTTTACTGACTAAATCCACAGTAATCCTTCAGTTTCTCTTCAGAACCATCCACAGTCCTCGCGGAGTCACTCAACTTGCTTACTCATAGTGGTGTTATTTTGTTTGTTTTTTTTTAAACCTATCGCCATATTTATTCTTTATTGTTATGCAGTAAAATCTGCCCTATATCAAGTTACTTCCCGTTTTCACAATTTGTTTCTACGTCTTCGGCTGTCAAATCAAGTCCCCATTGGGTAGCACACCGTCAGTCGTCACTAGACGTCTGCGCGCGCAATTACGTTAGTAAATTACTTCTCGTCGCGGTGTAATTTGTTCGCCTGCCACGCCCGCTCCGTCTAGCGTTATGTTTTGCCGTCTGTACTTTTAGTTCTTTCAGGGAGTTTTGATTTTTATTGATTGGGAAGCTGTGTGCTCTGGGGTACTAGATTTTGGATGGCGAGGAAATGCTTTGTTTTCAGTTCATCATTTTTAAGAGTTCGTTTAAAACTTCCAAGACATAATCCCATGAAATAAATTTGGTTTGGCGTATCCACTCTTATGTCGATAAAAACCCGTACTTATTCAATAAATAGAAAATAAATGACAAACCAAACACTTTAAAAAACGTGTAAACAATTATTAATCACAAACGGTCATGGTACTTAAGACTATGGGATAGTGAGGAAGAGTTAGCGTGGCTTCAGAATGCAAAAGGCAACTGAAGGAACATAGGTTGATTTTTAGTCTGCAAAAGTCTGACACTCCCTCTCGCACCCCCCAGAGTGGATGGAGTCATTTGATACCACCACAAAAAATGTTGCTGCATAACAGACATGAGAAGTCATGCAACACCGACACCAAATAAGCACCAAAGAAACTATGTTTTTATAAAGCCCCTATTCTAGTTTTTTGGAACTTTAATATTCCACGTTAATAGAACTGATATGGCTAAATTGACCTGAGGCCTGAGGCCCTACCACCAGCTCCAAATGCAATCTATTTGACAACTTAAACTTAACTATTTAAGGGATGGCGCTATGTAGGGTGTATAGCTCTGTCCCTCTTTCTCGCTCGTACGCCTGACATTTTATCACGTCATGGTAAGACCCCTGTACTTACATCACTCTTGTCGTTTTTAAATTATGTTATATCTAACAAAAAACCGTCATAATATTTACCAACTAGTTTTTAAAATACGACCATTGATCTCTATCGTTATCACATTCAAACAAAAAACGTCAACGCCAAAATCCATGTGGTAAAAACAACAATAACTGTCCATGCAAAAATAAAAAAAAAACGATAAAAAGTCACAGCATTCTTAAAATAAATGCAACAGTAACTGGAATTTAATTAAAATAAATCACTTTGATTGTGTTGGATTCAATAAGCACTTTGCATAACACAAAACATTTTAATTTGTGCGTGTTATAATAAAGGTTATCTGTATTAATTAAATGCCGTGGGACGGGTCTTGTTAAACAATCGCTTTATATCAAAATCAGTAGACCGTTTATGGTGTTTCCTGGTACTGCAGTGTACTGAAAAGGAATTGTTTGCTATTTTGTGAGAAAGAGACCAACTATTTTTACGTGTGAATCTGATAAATGTTTTTCAGTTGTTTTTATTTGTTTCCTTTGTGAATTGATGTTTACATAAACCTTTCCCTATATTTATATTAGTAGCCATTCATGGCTACTAATATAAATATAGGGAAAAATGAAGTGAATGAAAATGAAGGGAAAAATGAATCAACCTTTGAATGGCGCCGCATTACAAAGATGATCACTCATCGTGATTCACAGTGATGACCACGACCACTCTGGCAAGAGTGTACCGACTCAGAAGAAGAATATTAGTAGCTGACTCGGCAAAAGTTATTCTGGCAAAAAAAAAAATAGGGATGGGTAAAAAATCATCATCATCATTTCAGCCGATATACGTCCACTGTTGGACATAGGCCTCTCCCAAGCGTCGCCACAACGAATGATCCTGTGCGTCTCGCATCCATCGGTTTCCCACAACCTTCACCAGGTCAGTCAACCTTGTTGGAGACCTTACAACGCTGCGTCTTCCGGTACGCGTTCGCCACTCCAGAACCTTTCGGCCCTAAAGGCTACCACCGGGTAAATAATGCCTGCGACCTATTCTCAGTCCTTTCAAAACAAAAAAAAATCGGTCAAACCGTTTTGAAAGACTTCGATGTCAAACACTGACACTTTGTTTATTATTATTATTTATCTATAAAACGAGAGTCCTCCGCATCTGTCAGTCTGTGAATATCCGTATGTTCGTGAAAATCTTAAAAACTACGGCACAGATTTTCTTGCGATTTTCACCATTATACACAGTTATTCATGAGGACGTTTCAAATGTATATTATATTCATAATAAAGTAACCCAAAGCCGACTAATTCATAGATTTGAGACTGAGGCGGGTTGCTAGTACTAGTACAAACTATACATAAAGCATCACTATTGTACTATTGGGCACGCCACGATTATGGCGGTAAGTCCCCTCTTTGAGGCGTGGCTGGAAAGACCTCACGGCGTCCTTACCTTCCACATGACGCAGGTCCTCACCGAACATGGCAAGTTCGGGAGGTTCCTGCATCGGATTCAAGCGGAAGAGACGCCCGGGTGTCGCCACTGTGCGCAACGCCCGGAGGACACGGTGGAGCACACCGTCGAGGTGTGCCCTGCCTGGGCGGAGCATCGCCGTGCCCTCGTGGGGGCGATCGGCGGCGGAGACCTCTCGCGCCGGGCCCTGGTCGAGGCCATGGTCCGGAGTGAGGAGGAATGGCAGGCGGTCGCCTCCTTCTGCGAAGCAGTAATGCTTGCAAAGGAGGAGGCCGACCGCATCAGGCAACGGCGCCCTCGCCGCCGTCGCCGGGATTCCGATCCCGATTTCCGGCCACCGTAGACGTGGGCTCGCGGACGGCGAGCCATGGGTAGCTCGCTGTCCGATCGTCCGGTAATGGACCGAGTCCAAGACGTCGACGGCGCGCACTGTTCCCGCGCGCCTCAAGGAGTAGTCAGCAGCAGGAGGGGCCCAGCTGGGTCGAAGCCTACTGGGGACAGGGTTGTCCGAAAGAGAGCTCGTGCCCCGGTATGAAGGCTAGAAGGAACGGCGCGGAGTTTTTAGTCAATAAGAGTCTGACACTGTCTCCCGCTCCACCCAAGAGCGGGTTTCGTCAAAGATGATTTTCCCCGTCGACAAAAAAAAAAATCACTATTGTACTATTCTTCTGTTTCCTTCATCTGTTCTCTTTTTATTTGTGTGTTCATAAACTGTTAAATAATAAATAAATAATAAAGTATTAATGGGACTCCCAACTACCCGATCTTCATAATTGGTATCTGTTATGATGTGCAATAAAGAGTATCTACATTTGTATCAAACTTTATTTTGCTAGCAAAGTATCTTTATTTCATCATTAAAAGTTTCTTTCATCTTTATTTAACCTACTACATAAAGATAGTCATGGGTGATGAGTAGTTGCTTACTGCGGCTATATGGAAGCAATCAAGACTAGACGTAATAATTGTGTTCGTTTTATCTGAATTGCAGGAAATGCATCTCTCTTTAGTGTACCAATTAAAATAGGTATTGTTTACTACCTTTACTGTAAATATTGTAAACAATTTTTTTTCCACTTGTCTATAACTCACATGACCGCGTGAAATGTGAATTATTATCACTAGAAATCATAGTCCAAGCCGTGATCTACATGTGTGACAAATTCCATTCAAATTCGTTTTGATATTGAGGTGCGATTAATAAACACACATTTGAATAAAATTGCTTTTAAAATCAAAATAACATTTTTTTTTTATTAAATGCTTAAAGTGTAGAGTATACCTTTAATTTGAAAGTGTTAGTCTTCTGTTGGTTTCGGCTAATCTACGAAACGGCCGGACCGATTTTGACGAGATTTTCACTAGAAGATAACTGATGTTATAAGAAGCAACATAAGGCTATCTCTTTTTATTTTACAAAACGCGACCAATTCGTGTTCCGCGCAAGAAAAAACTTGAAATTATAATCAAATGTGCTGTTTCACGTCCACGATAGTTTGTGTCTCTGCCATATCAGGAGTCGTTTCATAACCAGTCCGAAATGAAAGAAGTCGCGGGTACCAGCTACCATCTGGTCTGCGAGCAACGAGCCCACTGCCACTTAAGTTAGTTATCATCATCATCATCATTTTAGGTGAAAGACGTCCACTGTTGGGCATAGGTGGAAGCGCTTGGGGAGGCCAAGCGTCGCCACAACGACCGGTCTTATGCGTTTTGCATCCATCGGATTCCTGCGACCCTGACCAGGTCATTGGTCCACCTTAAGTTAGAATTTGTTCGGCAATCAATTAATGCGTTATTTTGACATTTCCAGGTAAATTTGAACCGCATCCTGCTGCAAGCTTCAACATGGGGTACCTCATGGCGCCGTATCCCTACCCCAACGGTGGGGCGCATCCCCTGCCCGTCTCAATGGTGAGTTTTTACGACTTCGCATTAACTAAATCGTTTTAGCGAGAGACGACAACTGGTGTAGTCACCCCTTGATTTTAAACGTTGATGCTTTTTTTGTTGGGATTTTTTTTCGAAGGCTTTTAGGGATTTTTAAATTGATTATGTTTTTGAATGTGCGGATATTTTTAATTTCGCTTTTTATAATTTTTCGTATGATACCTACATAACGGGATATGATGCCACAAAAGCATGGGGCTGCCAAACAACTTTATGTATTGGTTTTGAATTAGTACCTAATCCTGTAAAAGCCTGTAAAACTTAAGTAAAAGATTTTGTCTCCCGCTGGGAATTACTCTTGTATCATGTTTGCTTTCACTAACATGTAAACGCACATACACAACAAATATCTGTAAACCATACAAATACTTGTTCCGTGAAGAAATCGAACCTACTACACCTAGCGCAGCTGCCATTCGTTCAACCACTGCGCCAATCGTGCCATCGGCTGTCAATTTTGGCGAAAAAATAAATAAATCTAAAAATTCATAATTTTATTAACTTAGCGAAAAATTTGATTAGAAAAACAAATTTTTAAATTGTCAAATTTTATAAAATCAAGTTCCAAAAATTTTTATTTACTTTCTACAATATTTTTAAATTCATACTAGCAATTTTCTTCAAACCCAATTAACCAATAGTAGTACTATCACAACCTTATCACAAAGATACTCAACTTATCACACAGATTGTAAGGGTACTAGCCAAACAGATCTATAGATACGTATCGCAAGAAATCTCTTATCACTCACATTCACACGCCTAACCATAAAAAGAAATAACTCAAAAATTTTGCTATTTGAAAATTGAACCATAAAGCTTGCAGCATAGGGTTCAATTTTCAATATACCTCATTTTGAGTTATTTCTCTCTATTTTGAAGTGTACGATCACTATCGCTTGTCAACGCTTGTGATTGAGCTATAATTTTACTTGTAATGCTGCTGGTTGTATGTAAATATAATTAGTTTTGAGTTTCTATACTTATTTTTAGTATATGCGAAACCTGAATATAGTTTGTTCAGAATCCGCTCAAATACATGGTCACCGGGCCATTCAGGTGACTGAGGAGTTGTTTTGCTTACCCAGTTGTACACTGGCCACTAATGACCTGTCGTTACCTGTGTTGTATTTAGTGTCGATGGTTAGAGCGATAGTACACTATCGCTTGCTTCGCATAGGCTTTGTAATATTTAGAACGTTCAATTTAAATATTTTTATTTTTTGTGTGAAAATGTGATGAACTACAATATGATAAAATATTTAAAAGTCATAGAACAAAAGTTATTGTTTATGATGTTAGTAACATAGTTCTGAGAGGTTGCCAGTGTTTTACAAATAACCCTGTAATACAGTGTTTAGCTCCATCCCTGTCACGCTCGCAGGCCTGACATTTTAACACTTTATGGCAAGGCCCCAGTCCAGATTTTTTTTTGGTGGAGCGGGAGATAGTGTCAGACTCTTACTGACTAAAAACCCACCCCGTTCCTTCTAGCCTTCATACCGGGGCTCGAGCTCCTTTTCAGATAAACATGGCCCCAGTAGGCTTCGACCCAGCTAGGCCCCTGCTGTTGCTGACAACTCCTTGAGGCGCGCGGGAACAGTGCGCGCCGTCGACGTCTTGGGCTTGGTCCGGACAGTTACCGGACGGTCGGACAGCGAGCTACCCATGGCTCGCAGCCCGCGTCTACGGTGGCCGGAAATCGTGTTCGGAATCCCGGCGACGGCGGCGCCCCTAATGACCTGGCGTGACCTGTGTTGTATTTAGTGTAAATGGTTAGAGCGATAGTGCACTATCGCTTGCTTCGCATAGGCTTCGTAATATTTATAACGTTCAATTTAAATATTTTTATTTTAGTATGAAAAATAAAATAAAAAATGTCATAGAACAAAAGTTATTGTTTATGATGTTAGTTACAAGTAACCCTGCAGAGAGTGTTTAACTCCATCCCTGTCACAATTTTAACACTTAGTGGCAAGGTCCAGACTGACCAGTCATTGAAAAACATAAAATTAAAGACAGCAATTCGTAATAAAACACCTTAACAGCATCCCATCTCCAAATGCACCTTTCAAAGCTCAAATAAGATAAACTCGGTATATTTACACAATCTTTCAATAAACAAACATCAAAATGGTCTTCCATATAGTAATATAATCGTCCGTGATACTATTTTTATTGGATTATTTCCTCGTAATAACCGCACCACGTGTTCAGCCGGGAATCGAAGGCGGGACGCACCGGAAACGGTAACACAAACAGTTTTTATTTCTGACTCCATCCTGCTTCAGTGTGTACTATCAGGGAAATAACTAAATTATGCGTTCATATTTTATTGGTATTCTATGTTTGGTGAGATTTTGTCTTTTTTGGACTTATCTAAAAGAAGAAATAAAAAAGACTTGGTTCTCTATGACCACTTGAAGTTTCTGTCAAAATTTATATCATTATCATCATTTCAGTCGACAGATGTCCACTGTTGGACATATGCCTCCTCCAAGCGTCGTCACAATGATCGATCCTGTGCGTCCCGTATCTATCGGATTCCCACGACCTTCACCATGTCATCGGTCCACCGTGTAGGAGGCCTTCCGACGCTGCGTCTTCCAGTAGGAGGTCACCACTCCAGAACCTTTCGGCCCCAACGGCCAACTGTTCTGCGAGCAATGTGCCCTGCCCATTGCCACTTAAGTAAAAATTTGTATAACACGCTATATTACAAGTTGGCGAGCCGTATTGCAAACATCGGTGGACCGATGACCTGCGGTGCTATTCTCTAAGAAAACAGCCTTGAGCGCAGCGCTGGCCGCAGCGACGAGTCGAGAGCGCTGTACATTGAATTAGCATCCCAATTTATATGTGTACTTGATTGTTAATCCTATGTACTTATTTGGATTTCGCCGCTGCGGCCAGCGCTGCGCTCAAGGCTGTTTTCTTAGAGAATAGCACCCCTTGTAAGGGTTGCGGGAATCCGATGGATGCGAGACGCATAGGACCGTTCATTGTGGCGACACTTGGGGGAGGCTTATGTCTAACAGTGAACATATGTCGTCTGAAATGATGATCTTAGACTATGAATAATAAAGAACCGATTCCTAAAAAAGGTTACGGCTACAACATTTCTGTATCTCCAAAAAGTCCGAATTTAATGGCAGTTACTTGCAAGTTCTATTGAAAAGTATCATAAATTCAAAACGTCTGCATATGACCAAATATCTAAATCCCACTGAAGCATAAAGCTCAATAGGAAATTCTTAAAAAAAAAAATGCATAAAGTATCCTCAAAGAATTTATTCGAATTCAGAATGACCGAATGAAAAGCTTTAAAAATCGTACGTAGAACGTCGGGCGTCGTACGTCAATATCGTTCAATACCTAAGTCTAGTACGCATGCACGGGCGCGCCATTCAAATCCTTCGGAACGCGGTAAGAAACGAAAAAAGAATCCGCCGCGAAAATATGAAACTCGAAACGCAACAGGTGGACATACAACCGTCTCATTCTTTTCTATGAGATTTAAGTTTCGTCTCTGTTGTACGGAAGCCGCCCCTACAGTCGCCGCCCCCGCTCTGGGGCGGGAAATTTAAATGAAGGAGGGGTAGGGATGGAAATGCTTTTCTTTTTGCTCGCGGGGTGTATTTTAGGGCTTTTGTCTGGGTGAATGCGGCCGGCAATTTCGGGGTCGCTTGCGTTCGTTCCGTCTCGGGATTTGAAAATCGAATATTTTATTTTTTTAAATTGAATTTAAGCGTTCCTTTATTGGACGTGTTTGAATGAGGTATTTAGGATAGAATGAAATAATGAATGAGTTTCCCTCAAAGCTATTTTAAGCTGAATAAATAAAATGAAGTTATTTTAAGTCTGCTTCTTCTGTCCTGCTATTAAGATAAAACGAATGCGCGTATATTTAAAGTATTACAGTCACGTTTCATAAAAAAATTAATCCTCATAATCGTCGTTTTATCAGTCTGTGGACATCTAATGAGCATGGGGTTCCTCATAGTCCACTACAATGGAAAGAAAGATAACATGTTTATTTGGCATACAGTGTAGAATTTTACAACAGCGTAAATCTGGCTGGAACAATTTGCCTGCTGCGGTCTTCCCGTCCGATTATAATTTAGGTGTCTTCAAGGCTAAAGTGAATAAGCTCTTAATAAACTAGTGCGCCTCACCATCAATGATTGCATCACTGCTTACCATCAGGAGGGATCGCAGTCAAGCACTAAGTGATAACAATAAAAAAAAAAATGAATAGAAACTTCTGGCCGAGATAAATAAGTTTCAGATTGGGAGAGATGCTATGATAATCACCACGCTTAGTAAATATATAGGTGATCTTACTGCCTTAGTAATTAGAATTTCACCCAGCAACCTTTTTAGATCACCAAAAATCCTTGGTCCAAATAACCTAGAACTAGGATAGGAACTTGCACAAGGAACTCACCCCAGCTTCGTTAGGGTGTTACAAATCATTTAAATTCACGACTTTTCTTTGCTATAATATGCATGTACTAAACCTACACCTAAACCACTGTCTATTAGAGAGAACCGCATGACTATCCGTTCAGTAGTTTCTAAGTTTATCGCGACCAGACAGACAGACGCGCTCGGGGACTTTGATTTAAAACATGTAAGGAAAAGGCAGTGTGTTTATTTTTATTTATTTATTAGACAATGTAAGCATAACTAACATTTGAGATCAACCCAACGCGAAAGTATAGACAAGAATATAAATTGCAATAGGAATTTCAAGCCAATTAGATCTAGTTCATAACATTTACAAAATAATAAAATGAATTAACCAATATAACAAAATATCATTAATTCAACATTCGAGCAATACGAGCCACATAAATGTGGCTCGTATTGCTATATATAATACGAGCTAATATATATATAGCTAATATACACATTTATGTGGCTCGTATTGCTATCCTAATTACAAACCATTTTACCAAATTCGTCAAAACATTGTTTTAAAACTCTAGGTATAGATGACACTTCGAAGTTTGGAACTATTACAACAAAATGTAAAATAATAAACTAGTAACAGCAGAACAATCGCAACAATAGCAATAATTACGGTAATTTTCCGTGGCGATTGGTTTGCAGTATGATAACATTAATTAATAATTTACATTAATTATTGTGTAGTTATTATTGAGTTGGTGTCTGCAGTCTGTACTCGGCCTTATCGTAGAGTTTAGTTAGGGTTTGTACAGACTTTTGAAGATAAAAACAAAAAAAGAAAGATTTCGACGGATTGAGAACCTCCATTTTTTGTTCCTTCTTTGCCTTCCAGACCCCGGGCTTTTCTTTCACAGCGGACCCATGGCCCCAGTAGGCTTCGGCCCTGCTGGGCCCCTACGGTTTTGCTGACATCTCCTACTAGAGGCGCCCTTGGAACACCACGCGCTGTTGACGATTCGGTTTCGGACGGCCAGACGGCAAGTTACCCATTACTCGCCATCCACAAGCCCATGCCTACGGCGGCTGGAAACCGGGGTAAGGATCCCGGCGGCTGGGGCGTAAGGGCCGTTCCCACGCGCCTCTGGCCGCCTTCCGTGTTTGAAGTCAGTTAAAAATGAGGTTGAAATAAGACCAAAACTGCGGCTACCTCAAAGCTAGACCACCAACAGCTATCGTTTAACTTATCTTTGATAAGGTCCTGTAGCGTTGGTAGGCCATCTACAAGGTGGACCGATGACCTAGTGAGGGTAGTGAGAACCCGATAGATGCGAAATGCACAGGACTGGTCGTTGTGGCGACACTTAGAGCATACCTATGTCCAGCAGTGGATGTCTATCAGTTGAATGATGATGAAGATGAGGTTCTAATATGTCTTCAGTTAGCCCTTTGTGTTTAAGGCCGCGACTTTCGAACAATCTCGCTTTTATGATCTTTTCCACCCCATAAAAAGGCCAAAAAGGGTATGCAAGTTTGAATGGAAGTGTTTTGCCTAAGGGCAATCCTAGGCTTGGTTTAATTCTGTGAAGTGGTAACTGTTATTAGTTTATTCAACCAGGTATTTTCTTCTGTAATGTGAATCTTTCAATTTATATTTATATTTTTTTTTTAAGTTTATCTAGGACATTATTGATACCTCGTGCCTTGGAAAGCACGTACTGCTTCTTGGTTGTCATTCATAGATCTTTGACAGTCATTAGTCAGATGTCAGAAAGTCTGACCATCATTCTTTCTAAGGGGACGTTACCCAGGGTGATTCTTCTATGTTCCTTTCCTGCATAAAGTTGGTAAATAAACCAAGTGTTCACTCCTGACCTGCCGTCTCATACAATCATGTATGCCTGTAACCTCTACACGTATGTATGTATGTTTGTGTGAGTGGCGTCCACCGGAAGGGGTGAGGATACTCTATTTTTAGAGGACCACACGACATGACAATTTAAACTAATGTACGGTACTAATTATGATAGATGAGATGGATCATTATTGACTTGATGAGTGAGAATTTACAGAAAAATCTGAAAGAAATAGGAGTTTTTTTTTTAATACTTCCTAGAATCTTGGAAAAAAATATATTTGACAATTCAGTGGTTTCCAGACGGTAACTCCCCTCTTTTAGGTGAGTGTGGAGACACGTCATGGTGTCTTCACCTTCCGCATGATGTAGGTCTTTACCGAAAATGGTAGGTCCGGAAGTTTCCTGCACTTGATTCGTGTGGAAGAAATGCCCGACTGTAACCCCGTGGGCTTGCGGACGACGAGCAATGTGTAACTCGCCGTCCGGCCGTCTGGTAACCGTCCAACTCAAAAAGATCCAGAGTGGGCCGAAGTCTACTGGAGCCATTAGTTTACTTCCGAAAAGGCAAAGAAGGAAAATAGCTGTGGTTTTATTCAGTAAAAGTCTGACACGCCCTCCCGCTTAGCTCTAAAGCGAGAGGTTCTGGCAAGAAGTCATTAGATGATTTCCCCCCTTAAAAAAAAGTTTCCAGACAAAAACCAAAAAAACCTTTGAGCTATCATCATGACCAGTATACCGTTACTAAAAACTGCGTCTCACAAACGTATATCACTGCACAAATTGTAATCTGACTTAGGTGACCGCCTGCTCACGCGGCTGCGACGTGGTCTCGATACGTCGTGAAGATACACGCTGGAGACTATTATGTTGTACTGATAACGACCTGGAACATGTTTAGTTGGGTTTTATTATGGTTTGGCCACTTTTTTCTTATGGATTTTTAAGAGTAAATCTCCAAGTCTTGGCTCTGGGTATGTGCAATCCATTTGACGACCTAAACTGAACGGTTAAAGGGATGGAGCTATTTATGGTATATAGCTACTTTCCTCTTTCTCGCTTGCACACTTGACTTTTTGTCCTTGACTGGAAGCCGCTTCTAGCTTCTCCGGCCACAAGCTGTCACTTGCTTCAACTTTTTTTGTGGTGGCTTTTTCTATGCTCGTGTGCAGGGACACTATGACGTGTTAAAAAGTCAAGCGTGCGAGCGAGAAAGAGGAAAGTAGCTATATATCATAAATAGCTCCATCCCTTTAACCGTTCAGTTTAGGGCGTCAAGTGGATCGCGTTTAGAGCTCGTGATAGTCTGTTTCGATTTAGTGGACCATAAGATTTTTGGAAAAGTCGTTATGTGAGTAGAGATGGGTTTCTACCCGGTAAATACCGGGTAAATACCCAAAATACCCAAATGCAGGGTTTTTACCCGGGTAAATACCCAAATGGTGGGTATTTACTTTTTAGACATTTTTTGTTTTTTATAAATTTTTTGCAATAAAAAAATGTTCACTCATCAAATATGTTTTATGCATGAAATGTACATGGTGTCGGCAAAGAATAGTTTACTACTCTACAAATCATGTAAAAATCGCACGTCCGTATTTTTTTAATATTTTACGTAAGTATTTTATTTGGGACACTTACACAGTTATACAAAATTAAGAAACAACATCTAGAATACTTAAGATAAAATAAAAAATTAAAAACAAAAAAAGAATAAAAAAAAACATTGTACAAGTTATTTTTTGTTACAAACTTGAAAATCAGTTGAAATTTTACATTTATGCAAAAGTGACAGTTAAACTTCATTTAACAAAAATAATAATCAGGCGTTGAAACGTAAATATATACAAAAGGAGCCGAATTTATAACATGGAGGTATTCAAAACATGTAAACGGATCTAAAATTCAACTAAACTTTATTTAATAAATCATCCCAAAAAGTGATAAAGGTTTATACCCATGGTTTTGGGTATTTACCGGGTAAAAACCCTGTTTATACCCAAATTGGGTATTTACCCGGTAAATACCCGATGGGTTTTTACCCACCGCCCATCTCTATATGTGAGAAGAATTGAGATGAGTGATCAATCAGCATCTATTGTAACGATAGACAATAGTTTTATTATAATGGCCACTTCGATGAATTGGTCTGATTACTCTCATCAAATAACTTCTCCCGCTCTGGATGTCTAAAACCCACCCGAGTAGCTTCAGTTGCCCTGTGCATTCCAGGGGACTTACCATGACGTGTTACAATACCAAGCGAGCGAGCAACAAAGAGGGATGGAGCCATACACCCTATATAGCTCCATCCCTTTAATCGTTCAGTTTAGGTCGTAAAATGAATCGCGTTAAGAGCTCGTGGTAGCACTACAGATTCTAGCTTCCGGCTTCTGCCTACCCTTTCGCAAAACACAATAACTAGCGTTTGCCTGCTGCTTCGCCCGCGTACATAAAATATAGCCTATGTCACTCGGGATAAAACGGCTTTCTATCGGTGGAAAAAATTGGACCAGTAATTCCAGAGATTACCTCCTACAAATAAAAAAAAACATAAAAAACAAACTTTACCTTTGTAATATTATTGTAGATAGATCATCATCGAATTGAATATACGAACTTATTCAATACACCGATTGATCAGATTGTATGAATTGCTACAAACACCATTCATAAAGGGTGGAGCCACTTGTCACTTGATGGGGTTAAATGGCACCATTCAATCAATCAATCAATATAATAATATGAAGCGATTGATATTGATTGGTAATAACTGATTCATGATATCGTAATTGCTTTTAGTTAATGTGTTGAAGTGTCTTTAGTATTGGTTATGATTGTGTTAAGTCCTTCCTAATTCTACATTATATGGGACTAGCTGCTCCCGGCGGCTTCGCCTGCGTGATAGCAGAAAATTATCCCAAGGAAACATACTTCCGGTATAAAAAGTATCCTATATCCTATTCCAGAACATGGTCTATCCGTATACCAAGTTTCATCAAAATCGGTTTTGCTGTTTAGGCGTGAAGACGTAACAAACAAACAAAGTCTCTTTTGCAACAGCTTTTATAATATTAGTAAGGATAGGTACCATTACAGGGGCCTGGAATAAGAGCAGTGGTGGCCGAGTGATAACGGCCCCGACTTACGAGTTGTAGGTCGCAGGTTTAAACCCAGCTAGGCGCATTACCTTGTAATTTATTTCACTATCACTGCTCTCATAACGTTAAAAGAAAACATCTTAAGAAAACCGGCATGTCCCAGAATCAAAAATTCGAAGACATGTGACATTCACCAACCCGCACTGGGCCTGCGTGGTGGATTACGGCCCATTCCCTCTCCTAGAGATACATTAAGAATAAATGTTATACGAGTAAATTGTAAAGCAAAGTGAATATACGAACTTTTATGGGCTGTTTTGCCTGAATTAAAAGATTTTTATTTTATTTATTTATTTAAAGTCCACCACCGCGTCTGTGTGTCTGAGAGTGATTCATGAGGAAAGTTTAGATGCATAATATTCCAAAGATTTGTAATACCTGTGCTTAAATTTTTTTTAAAGTGGGAAATCAGTCAAATTTACTGACTAAAGCCCATTAGCCTTTTTGTTCCTTTTTGCCTTTTTTTTTTCGGTGGGCAAAAATCATCCTATGACAACCCCTGCTCTTGGGTGGAGCGGGAGATAGTGTCAGAATCTTACTGGCTAAAAACCCCACCCTGTTCCTTCTAGCCTTCGTACCGGGACTCGAGTTCCTTTCGGATAACCCTGGCCCCAGTAGGCTTCGACCCAGCTGGGCCTCTCCTGTTGCTGACAACTCCTTGAGGCGCGCGGGAACAGTGCGCGCCGTCGACGTCTTGGGGTTCCTTCTTGCCTTGCATTCCAGGGCCCCAGGGTTCATTTTCAATTAATCCATGGCCCCCGTAGGCTGCGACCCTGCTGGGCCCATTCGATTTGCTGACATCTCCCTGGCCTGTGCTTAGCTGGGACTGGTTACTAATTTTATATAATCGAAAGGCAACAGACAGAGCTTTCGCATTTAGGTTTTTTAAAGGAAATATGGTAACATTTATCAAGAACCTTTGAACAAATCATCTCTGTTCATAAAGCATAGTTCCGACGGATACCCCTTATCAAATGTGGACCATTAAATAGAACATCCCTGCCGGTCCCCATCCCGTCTCGATACCGTCCATAATTCCGCCCGGGAAAATCATTACACACGGCCCGCTAATTCGGGTTTCGAGAGACCACCCGACCCCCATCCTACCCTACCCACGCTGCATCTCATTTTCAAATACCATACTAAGGCGCGATTTCTATACACCCGATCACCTGCAAGCCAAACGAATATAAACTCTAAGTCTAACAAACAAAGTGCATTTTCCTTAGTTAGTAAAACAAAATAGTCACGCCAATTGTAACTTTGTTGACTGGGCGCTAGAGTTAGAATTTCTTTGTGTTTTCTTCGGTGCGCGCGTACGGGCTTCGACCGAGATGGCGGGGGTGGGATGGGGAACGTTTTCCACTGAATAATAGAGGGGAGATTTCCTCTTATTTTTTCGTGAATTTTTTATTTAAGAAAGGGATAAGATTTTAATGTGGGCGCTCCGTGCTTTTATTACTTACGATTGTGAGATATGTCGCTATTGTTGTGAGTCTTGATGCGTATGGGGTTTCCGCTTAAAGTATTTTGTATGGCAGGATCCGAGGACGGAGTTACGTCTTTAATAACGTTTCACTTGATATACTCTAGCAGTTTTTTATCCTCTGCCATTTTGTGGAGGCTCGCGGTGAGGTATTGTATCCATTGTTCGGCTCTACATTTTCATTTCTCCATTTTACCGATTAGATAGGGTCTTGTACAACTTTTTCTACCCAGGTCCGCTTTCGATCAATCAAGTTGTCAATGTCTAATAAGTATGCGGTTCGCAGGTTGCTTGCCGGAAGCTAGGACGCATTCCGCGGCGTCGCCTGCCCTTGAACCTAGCTCGATATCCGATAGCTAAGCTTTTGGTGTGTAAGTTGTAGGCTGGTAGCGAGTTTACTGTAATATTAAGCTGGAGTTTTTGGGAATCAGAAACATTTAACTTTGATGGTCAGTGGACTCGAGTTTCGTAGTTTTGTCAAGGAATTTGTGTTTCTTAGCGGAAAAATAGACACTTATTTATTATTTGTTAGATAGTTTAATATTACGGGCTGCTAGTTTGTACGAAAAAATTACCAATGCCCTGGAACTCGAAAGGCCACTGAAGGAACACCGATAGGTTTTATTTAGTAAAAGTCTTTTACTCCCTCTCGCTCCACCAAGAGTGGAAGAAGTTGTTTTTTTTTTTTTAAATTATTGATGCTTATCAATAATTTACTTAATACTTTCACTTAATGTGTTGCTAAGCGCAAATCTCGAAAACAGCTGAACCGATTTCGCTAATTCTTTTTTGTTGTGATTGTTATTGTGACGAGAAGGTTCTTATGGGAAAAAAGGTAGTGTTAGGGTAGTGTAGGGTAGAGTGGGTTAGAGTAGAATAGGGTGGACTAGATAGAGCGCGAGCGAAGTCGCAGAAAAAAGCTAGTAATCTATAAAACTAAACATTCCATATACCAATCCTAAAATATAACAGGAAACACTTCATTCCTCTCCCTCTTTCCTTCCATTCACACTAATACACAAACAAAATAAAAAATCTCAAGTTATGTGATTAAAATAATTGTCGGCATAATCAATGACGCGATTGCCTTTGCTAATGCCGCTGAGATCGTTATCAATTCAATGATTGTTTATTGTTTCTGCTGTTTGATAAGGCGACACCTTGATTTTGATGATTATGGGTATGTATTGGAATTGGTTGCAAGGTTAAGGGCGTGTTAAAATGATTAAAATGTTAATCATAAACTTTTAGAACCTTTTTTTTGAGGTAGAAATCCAATAATAACTTCTTTCGCTCGTGGTGAAGAGAGAGGTAGTGTCAGACTATTACCGACTAAACCCGTGGTCCTTCAGCTGCCCTTTGCGCAACAGGGCCCTTTACAGGGTCACGGGCCACGTTCAATGGTCCGCAGGGGACTGAGTGTGGAAACTACACTCAGACATAAGACAGTGTCACGGTAATTCTTTCAAACAATCCTGATGTGTCCCTTCCATTTTACTGGCATCTAAGGAGGGAAAACCGTGGGGGCCCTGAAGGGTCGAAGCCTACTGGAACCCTGGGTATCCTTAAGCTTCTGAAAGAATACCCAGGGTCTTATCACCTAAGGCAAAGAATGAACAAAGGGAGGATTTAAGTTAGTAAAAGTCTGACAGTCCTTGTCGTGACATCCAAAGCGTGACAAATTATTTGATGACTTTTTTGTTCATATAAACTAGTGCTGACTGCGATCCCTCCTGATGGTTAGTAGTGATACGATCTCTGATGGTGAGGTGCACTAGTTTATGAATGACAACCCACGCTCAAAAAACAAAAACTATTTATTCATTTTATCACATTTAGTTATTTTTAAATTATTTCAAATCCTAGGATTAGGTACTGCAAGAAGTTTAGTTTTAACCTTAAGGGAAACTTTATAGAAACATGCAATATTAATAAAAAAAAGCTTTTAATGAAAATCATTATTTTTTATCAAGCTATTAAAGCTCGGTATACCTATTATAATTAATACTCGTCAAGACGAATCATAAGAGCCCAAACTCGATGGGATTGTGTCGTTTAACAACCAAGTTCCTATAGCCACCTTCCGGTTCAATCATGAGATCAGCTCCATATCATAATAATTTTGCATTGCCTTCTGATTTACATGTGCATGCAAAATTTCAGCTCAATCGGTAACCGGGAACTGGATCAAATATAATTCGCAAGATTTGATTACAGACAGACATCGGGACAGGTGAAACTAAATAAAAGCTTGTAATAATAAAATACAGCAGAAACAAAAAGCCTTTTAAAATTGATTCCTGAAACTATAAGTTTAAGTTCATAAACTATTCAGCCTCGACTATTGAAACAACTTTTTAGCTTGAAACATTACCTAGCCGATTATGCAGGCCTACACCTAAGGGGAAGTAGTAAACACAAACAATTATATTGTAAAGAGGCGGTCAAATGACTTAGTATAATGTTCGTAAAGTATTGCCAGTTACTTTACTCGGCACTTCAAGTTTATGTTATGGCAACACCTAACCAAACGTATATTGGTACTCTTTAGACTTCACTCTCACATAAAAAACCAAATGTAATATAAAACTCGTTAAAAAATAAAAAGCACGAATGAAACTTTTTTTTGGTGGCTATAGTTATCCAATGGCAAATCCCACTCTTGGGTGGAGCGGGAGATATTGTCACACTCTTACTGACTAAAAACCCGCCACGTTCCTTGTAGCCTCTTCATACCGGGGCTTGAATTCTTTTCGGATAACCCTGGCCCCAGTAGGCTTCGACCCAGCTGTGCCTCTCCGGTTGCTGACAACGCGCGGGAACAGTGCGCGCCGTTGACGTCTTGGGCTCGGTCCGGAGTTACCGGGCGGTCAGACAGCAAGCTACCCATGGCTCGCCGTCCGTGAGCCCGTAGAATGTAACTTGGAACGAAACTGAAAGAAACAATAAAATAATAATTAGGGGCCCGGTGTAGTAGCTATTTTAGCTTATTTTAGTAGTGTAGCTACACTACGAGTTACGAGCTACAGAAGCCGTGGTGGTTGAGTGGTAACATTCCCGACTTACGAGTTGTAGGTAGAGATGGGTTTCTACCCGGTAAATACCGGGTAAATACCCGAAATACCCAAATGCAGGGTTTTTACCCGGGTAAATACCCAAATGGTGGGTATTTTTTGTTTTTTATACATTTTTAATTCATGAATCCCCAAGCGACCACCGGTGGCCGCGCATCTATTGTCTTACTATTGTGTCTCTAATTGACGGTATCTGAAGGGTTAACAATAAAAAAATGTTCATCAAATACGTTTTATGCATGAAATGTACATGGTGTCGGCAAAGAATAGTTTTCTACTCTACAAATCATGTAAAAATTGCAAGTCCGTATATTTTTAATATTTTACGTCTGTATTTTATTTGGGACACTTACACAGATATACAATATTAGGAAACAACATGTAGAACACGAAAGATAAAATAAAAAATTAAAAACAAAAATTATTAAAAAAAATAAAAAAAATCATTGTATAAGTTATTTATTGTTACAAACTTGAAAATTAATTGAAATTTTACATTTTTGCAAAAGTTACAGTTAAACTTCATTTAACAAAAATAATAATCAGGCGTTGAATCGTAAAAATATAACAAAACATGTCAACGATCTAAAGTTCAACTAAATTTTATGTAATAAATCATCCCAAAAAGTGTTAAAGGTTTTGGGTATTTACCGGGTAAAAACCCTGTTTATACCGAAATTGGGTATTTACCCGGTAAATACCCGATGGGTTTTTACCCACCGCCCATCTGTAGTTGTAGGTCGCGGGATAAAACTCAACCAAGCGATGAAATAAATTACACAAAGTAATGACTTTGTGTAATTTATTTCATCCCCGCTGCTCTCAAAACGGTGAAAAAAAAACATCGTGAGGAAACCAACATGTCCTAGAACAAAAAATTCGAAGATATGTGACATCCACCAACCCGCACTAGACCCGCGTGGTAGATTACCAGTTATATCTGGCCAGGTAAGCTTGTATGGAAACCTGCACAGTTGTGCAACATACACGCTACGGTTTATCTGTACAGGCAAACCTGTCATCTATACCCTATGCCGTATATGTATTAGAAATCCCTTTTAAATCACAGCAAAATTCGAAGTAGATAGGTACGTCACTACTTCCACCCAGGGGATCACTATTAGAACTCATGCAAACAGTTTCTCATTGTGAATCCTCCCCGGTAGTTCAATATTCAACTACCCACTATAAAATAATCAAACACTACAAGGGTTGGGGTGTCATCACGCCGACTGGGGGCAGGGGGGTGGACAGTAATACTTTTAAAAGCGTCATCCCGTCGGCACCCTCTCTCTGAGAGCTTTGTCGGATATCTCATTGTGCGTACACTCGCACAGAGAAGTCGCTTCGCTACAACACAGTGCGCCGGATGCCTTTTTTTCGTGGAAAAAATGGTGTCAATTTTTTTTACAACGGAATTTCTTCGATTCGGAAAAATTAACAGTTTTATTTTAGTTTTTTGTGCACTTGTCTTTATTTCAATTTCATTTTAATGGAAGCTTTTTTGTATTGTATTTATATTTAACAGTTATTGCAGAAGCTGTCTGATTTTTCTGGTATTAAATGAATAGTAAAATGTGCAGAGTTTGCTTTGTTTGTAGCTCTTTTAATTGGCAAATTTTATTTCTGTTATTTTTAACGAGTTCCGTTGTAGTAACAAAGTGAATACTGACATAATATGAATGGTTGAGCAAATACAACAAAGGAATGTAGCAATTATACCATCTCTTTACACAAAGCCAGTATAAAGGAGATGCATATAGTATATTTTCAATAAGATCTAGATTCTAGCTATCCGAGTCCCAGTGGATGGTAATTGCCTAGAAAGTCCTATTTCCATCCCCCTTCGTCCCCACCTGTTTCGTTCGCCCCCTTGCACCACCCTCTAGCTCCCAGTCTGGTCTAGATTTTAGATTCGAGACCTAATCTCGTTTCCAATGGAATTGCGAGAGAATGTGTACGTTTTCATTATTACTTGGCGCTGTTTAGTTTGGTTTGTTGTTTAGATCGAACTTATGGATAAGAAATGTTGTTTTAGTGAGGAAACTTAAAACCTACGTTATTGTACTGATACATTCCACTATTTTCTTGGATAAGTCCTTTATTATCTTTTACTCGTCTATGGAATGCATTGTCAGTGTCAATAAAAAGCGTGCAATTTCTTCCTTTATTCAAAATGTGAAGTAATATTTTTTGTCGTTGTTTGTGTTTCGTTTTTCATCATCATCATCATCATCAGCCTTTTTAATGTTCCCACTACTGGGACTCAGGCCTCCTCTCTAGGAGAGAGAATTGACCGTAATCCACCACGCGGGCCCAGTGCGTGTTGGTGGATGTCACATGTCTTCGAATTTTTGGTTCTAGGACATGCCGGTTTCCTCACGATGTTTTCCTTCACCGTTTTGAGAGCAGTGGTGATGAAAATAAAATACACAAAGTAATGCTCCTGGCTGGGTTCGAACCTACGACCTACAATTCGTAATTCGGGGCCATTACCACTCGGCCACCACTGCTCTGTTTCGTTTTTACCTGTACTCATTGTATCTGTCACTTGTAACGGTTGACATATGAAATAAACTTTCTAATTACTAAAAAAAGGACAATCATTATCCAATTATCATTCACTTATGTTGTTTAAGTTTGCACAAAAAGAAATAATTGTCTCCGACCAATTTGGCATTTGTTCAAATGACTTCTACACAAAGCCCAACTAACCGTAAAAAGGTCAGTTATAGCCACCACTAGTAAATATTACTCATTTAACTCCGTACCGTTTGCTATAAAATAAGACGAATTACTTTTTAAAACGCCACTCTTCCACTGGTTATCGGGGTTTTCAAAGTCATGTCCACACATTTGCCTTTACTACTCTCTTTGTCTCTGCCCACGTGCCATAAACTTTCATTAGTAATAAACATTAGCATAGGAAATGTACTTTTGTTATGTTGGTACTGAGTATCGTTTTAAAGGCTTGGTGCGATTATACGTTAGGCTGACACTTGAAATGCACAAAAAATAAATAAAATATAAATTTGATGTGTTTGTGTAGAATATATTTGATGTCGTACATTAAATATATTCTTCCTCTCTGTTTAGAAGTAGACGGCGTGTCAGAATATCTGACTAAAACCAACCTGTGTTTCCTCAGTTGCCTCTTGTGTTCCAAGACCTCTTTTGAACATTCTCGCAGCCGGAGTCACTTGATGTGCCATAACTTAGTGTTTTCCGGTAGTAACTAAATGTTAAAATCTCTAGATATGTAAGATTAAGTGTTGCGTAAGGAATTTAATTGTCTTCAAACCAAAATTAAAACGGCAGTTAAATTCTAACACTATACCTACGTAAGTAGATAAGTTATATTTGGCGGTGACAACATTGATAAAATTGGCGGTTTAAAGAAGGATGATATCGCATTAAGAATAATCGTCTGCTTCATTTCAACAAATGAGAAAGAAAAAAAATTATAAAGACTTTTTCTAAAAATGTTCTAATGTTGCTTATCATTATTTCTTTTCGTTATTTTACTCTCCAGCAAAGAAACCGCGTTTGATAAACACACTTTTAGAACTTCACTGTCGAAATCCCAATTGAACTGGAACAAGAGCAAACGCAATAAAACTTAACCCCCTTATCAATAACCACTCATGTCGGATTAACCCTATACCAAGTTACAAACCCCTAATAACTCTTAAGCGAGCGTCCAATTTCACACCGACTGTTACTAAAGATGTAAATATTAAATCCAATATAAAACTACCCTTCCCCTAACCCCCTCAATTATACACACAAAAAAAAACATGAATTATGACTATTATAACCTCTCCAAAACCATTGTGCGGTATTAATCGCCAATTCGTTATAAATACGCACAGTGAGCTACCCCGCCTGTTTGCGCAGACAAAAAAAAATGTGAATATGATTTTATGGCAGGTTAAATCTATTTAAGGGGGATTAAGTTATGTAATATTTCTATTTGTAAGGGGCATTTAACGAGCTATTTGACGCCTTTTGGCATCGCGTGCGGTTCGCGGGGCGCCATTCAGCGCGAGATAACCCATAATTATGATCCATCTCACCACTATAGCGGTTTTATAAATGTTTGTTTTTCATGACAGGTGAATTATAATCATCGGCGCGATGATTAAATGATGGCACGCTGTTTGATGCGGCTTTTGATTCCGTTTTATTTACGCTAGTTATCATAAAATAGTTTCACGGAATCACTTCGCGTTCACTAACCGATCGGATGGTTTTTATTTAAATTAAGTTTACACACACACTGTGACATTATTTTTTAACATCGCTTTAATGCCATTTTTTCATGAATATTGATAGGGCCCTACGGCAGCCCACGGGCCTAGTCGATGTTGTTCTATGTAATATTAAATATGTACCCTGTGTACGCGACGTATATTAATTTCCATCGAATCCGAAATCAAAGGCGCTCATGTCCCGGAGGACAGCCCGCTGGTCTAATGTGCCCATTCTCTGGACAAAGCGGATTATTTTCGATGTTGTCATATCTCGAACCTATTAACATAATGTGGTGACGTGATTCCCTTGTTTAGGTTTTTTGTCTTGTTATTTTTTCTCACTTGTCTCGTCACTCTGTGTGGTCTACTAGATATTATGTTTTAACGTGTTTCCAAGAAGGTGTTGCTTCGTTAGCGTGTTGTGGGATTATTGTACGTCATGCAAGATAAAATATGAAGTCATTCTTCCAATAATATTGTATCGTACTCTAGTCTAAAGGTTGAAAGTTGAAATTAATGTATCAATAAAACATAAAGCTTGGATAAATGACGCAAACATAGTTTTCCACTTAAAGCGAAATTATTAAACCGATTACGGTCTCCCTTAGTTTGCCCACAAATACTCAATTACGTAAACAAGGCAAAGAAAAATACAAATAAAAATACTACCGTGTGGTGCCGCCGATACTGTTAAAGTGAAAGAAAACAACACACCATTACGTGTCGCAGTTGCTAAACAAGCCAAGTTTTCCCACAAAACGTGGGTTTAGCGTTAATATTTCAAGTGCATTGTTTGAGTAATTGCTCGCCCCGCGAAATAACCTAATGGGCGCACTTTGAACGCTGTGAAAAAAATCGATTCACCCATATTTGTTGTTAATTATAGTCGGTTGAGCCGTCTTTCCGCTTCTGCTGGTTCGAATACGATTTAAGACCCTCCCTGGTCCAATTACAGAGTTCTCAAAAGTCCCCCCTCTTACCCTCCCCCTCTCATTTTTAGATCGAGCCTCGTTTTAATGACCTCTCGAGTTCCCGATGTTCATTTGTCGCGAGGGTTTTGCGTACGATTATTTCACTTTTTCTTTTTTGCCCCGTAACGATTGGAGAGTGAAGCACCGTGGTGGAACGCACTCGAGACCTTACAAATATTATATTATATTTCAGTTTAATTTCTCGCCTAAACTTAGTGGAAAGACGCGTTCTTGTCACGATTTTATGTAAGGAAAAACACACTGTAATTATTTTGCGTGGTGAACCCATGATGAATCTTAATGACAGCCTCGTAAATTTGGCATCATAAACTTTATTTCCATTCACTAATCCCCAGAAACTTAAAGCTGCCCTTATTTTCAAACAGCACGATAAAATCTTCATCCCAAAAATTGATAACTCCATACATTCGACATCTAATTGTTTAAAACTCGCTCCCCAATTCGTCATATTAAAAATTTGTCCCCATTACTAGTTCCATAGAAAACGTTGAACTGAGGGGTTCGCTTTGTCCTGCATGTTTGGAATCCTGTAATTTTCTATGATTCTGCAGTTTGCCCCAGTTTGCAGTAATTGCAGGGAAGGATATTAATTCTGAATTACTCCCTTGGCAGTCCTTTGTGTTCGATTTTTAATCTTCGCTAATATAGTCGTTGATTGTACAAATGATTACCGATGGATCAACGGTATTGACTTTGTTTTTATTTGAAATAGGAATATTTATTTTTTTGTTTAGCTGGGTTTTTGTTTTTGACCACTGTGCAAAGTTTTTGTGGGCTTAGAATATGAAGAGGATTATGGCTTAAAATATAAAATATATTTTTATGGTAGATAAGTTTCGTTCATGTGATGACACAGTAGGCGCAGTGGTTGATTGACTGCTGCACTGCATGTCGCAGTTTCGATTCCCACAGAGAACAAAATATATTGCTATGGTCTACAGATAGTTGTTTTGGTTTGGGTGTCTAGTGTTTGGGAACACACTCAACACACAGGAGTAATTCCTAGTGTGGGAGCAACGTTTCTTTCTAAAATAAAAGAAAGTTTTTGCAGAATTCTTTTATTGGAGATAGTTTTTTAATTGACAAAGACTATGTCAGCTTGTTATAATTTAAGCAAAGTTATCACAACATTTAGAATATTGGCTAAATTGCGATACGCGTTTTATTTACGTAATTAAATCATACGCAGTTAGACATAAAATAAATACATTCGTAAAATTCGCAAACATTTTACCAATTCAGTATTTCGTTTAGTTGATAAAACAGTTCATCACCAAATTGCTGACAACACAAATAGACAAAAAATACTACTATTGATTACAGAGCAAACAAAATTCGCTCTTGACACGAGATGAGCAAACACATACAGACATACAAAACACAAATACTGATCTTCATACGCAAACAAAATCTACATTGTGAACGGTCCATACTGAACCTTCCCAGGCCCGGCAAAATAACTAATGCGTCTAAAATTAAGAAAAGTAAACTCTAAGTACTACAGAATTAGGGCGAATGTGACTGTTGTCACCCACGTCGTGCGCTAGATGGATTTTTAAAACGACATTTTAGAGCACGACGACACGACATGTGTCATCACATCATGTCAATGCAGGGATTATGATAACCATCGTACGGATGCCATCTAGCATGGGGAATCGCCCTTCGCGATCTCGACATTACAGTCATACTACGAACTAACCGAAGCGAACACTTCAATCTAATTTCAACTCTTACTATAGACAATACAGTTGATTTTTATATGCGTTGATTAGCAAAATGTATAAGGGTGATCCAGAAAAGACAATTTAACCCTAAAAAATGGTGCATGGACATTAATCCGCATGTAATATCGCAAATTTGTCATCGGTTCGTCGGGCTGGGCCGGGGCCATCTGTCAGTCAAAACGCAATTCGATTTCGCGCTATTAGAGACGGGAGAGCAGTGTAGTGCGCCACTTGATTGGATGAATAAAGACAATATCGTGCTGGAAATATCCTCCACCTGTTATTTAAAACCGGTTCTGAAATTAGACGCAGACGGATTGATGATTTTTCCAATTCTTCATGTCGAACTGAATAGTTTTACTCGAGTCTAAAAGCAAAATAAATCACTCTTACCTTAACCCTTCATACACTAATAGACTATATTAAAATTGATATTCAAAGGATTCATATTCATAAAGTTACCCCTTATCAAGTCAATAATAACACCCTAAATATGAAACGCTTAATAAAATCCGCATATACCATTTCGTTGAAGCGGTAATAAATTGCCCTTTTTGACGTCTTATTCAGAAAACTCAGCGACTCATGTGTCTGTGTCAGACAGGGGGGTAGCGAGGATAATAAAAAATGTATTCGTATATTCGGATACTCGGATACTCGATAGCGCCACGCGTTTACCGTCTTCAGGTGACAGCAACCGGGCAATTCACCCTAACCTGTAGGGACGTCTGGTATTTTGTTGCATTATTATGTCTTTATGTTCCATTGAGTAATTTAGGTTGACATGGAAATCGCGTGGTTTTTTTTTTTCATGGGAACGTTTATTTGTTTGTGTTTTGTCTGTGCAATCAATTTTGCGTGTAGATCTAACCGAAAACTTTCCTTAATCTGGATTAAAAACTGGTATAATTTTAACTCTTTTGGACCCGAACCCTGACTATAAAGTGTTCGCGGACGAATTTAAAACGAACATGTCATGTTAGTATGTCCGGACCGTCCGGAGTTCTATTATTATAAGACTATGTGATTTTTGTGTATCTTTTGTAATCAACGTACGAATGACTATCATGCCAGTATTTCTGGAGTTCTGTGAGATGCATGTGTAAATTGATTGGCAGATAGCTGTTGTTGTATGATTGGCAAATAGCTGTTTTTGTTAAAGTAAAACAACTAATTTCCATACTAGACTAATCTGAATTGAATGTAAGTAACATTCAATTCAGATTCCGAAGAGAGCTTTGAAGACATTATTTTGCAAAAGATATTATTTTTAGACACTCATTTGTAAAATCAATAGCATTTATAAACCATATTACTTTCAAATAAACAACAAAATAATAATAAAACACGACAACACAAAAAATAAAGCTGTTCGCACACCGTCGGTCGCAGGCGCGTGCCGCGGACAGGCGCGATGGGCGTGAACGCATCGCGTCTAATAAGCGATACGGTTTATATAGCAAGGTATTTTGCGACGCGCTTATTTTTCTTTACCGATTTAAAAAAAATAGAGGACACAAATTCAGAAGAAGTATTTCTAAATGCAACGTTCAGTTACTTTCGTAGATATTTTCTTTTAGGTTGGCGTTAGTTGGTTGCTGTTTTTATTTCTCTCCTATCAGTTAGGATTACTGGCTCGACAATGCACGCGTGCACAAGTACTCTACGTCCACACTCACCCCCGGCTCTGGTGGCTCTCCCGTATTCACTTGTACATGAGCACATGAGACAGTGTATGTATCGTGTTATTTCACATACAGTCTCGCTTCAGGACGGAACAAGAGGAATAGTAGTCCTTCTTTGCCTTGAGTTATAAGATTTTGGGTTTCCCTTTCGGAAGCGAACCCACGGCCTCGTAGGCTTCGGACCTGCTGGCTCTACGGTGTGCATGGAACCCCACAGCAGGGCCGATGCCTAGATGCCCGCTAGCTAGAACCGCGGGGAATTTCTGAAAAGGAAACCCTTATGCGCATTGGACACATCACACAGGTGTGGTTTTAGTCCGTAAAAGTTGATACGCTCTCGCTCCACCTAGAGCGGGAGAAGTCATTGGATTATTTCCACCATTAAAAAAAAATGTTATGTTGGGTAGTCGCGTGCCGCGGACGGTGTGATCGGCGTGTGCGCATTGCTAGCTTGTAATGAGCGCACGACACGCCGACACTCGCGGTACAGCGTGCTTGTCGGTTTTGATATGCTGTTCACATTTTAAAGTTGAGATTTCTTGTATGGCAACATTTTGCGTTTATATTGTTTTTCGTTTTTGATTGTAATGTGATGGTAAACGTATGAAAAGAGTGTTCATAGAGTTTCCTGCACATTCTTCTCTCATAGAGATCTACGCTTTGGATTGTGCAATTTGCGTCTTTTTTTGACCGACTGTCTTTTTGACAATTCAAAAGTGCCTGTAAATGGTTTATTTGAAATAAATACTTGGATTATTGCATATTAATTGAATAATAATATTTTTGGGGTAATGAATTGTATTCTTTTATTTTAAAATACTTGCATACCTACAAAATGTAGCATAGAATGATTTGGCTAGGATTTTTTTTAGATTATTTGTAAAGGTAAAACCACAGACTGCACCGTGTTATATTTTTTTCCTTTCGTTTTATTTACTTACGAGTAGACTGTGATGTGTACAGTATTGGTGTTAGTTTACCTATAATACAACACAATCATTATTCATAATAATCATACAACCTCAACTTTTTATATATATAAAAAAAACTCAAAATGCTAAAAAAAAACCCGTCATTCGTAGTCGCGTGTTCGAGACAAGTGCGATGGGCGTGATAGAATCGCTAGCGATGGCGATATAAAACATGTCAATCAAACGGAAATGGACGCCTTTCATAGTTTATCTGTAGATGGGATGTTAGCTTTACTTCTATTGACAAAAAGTTACATACAAAGCGTGCTAGTCATGGATTTAGAAAAGTTTACTTTTGAAGATTTTTTTTATGGGAAGATAATAACCAAATTAATTTAATGAGCGTAGTAGATAGATAAAGAATTAAAATTAAAAAGAAAACACTAGGTTCCTTAAAAATAAATATACTACATAATTTAAAATTCTATATCTATATTTAGTTTTTTTTTTTTTTTTCAGTAAAAGTCACATGTCCTCTCGTTCAACTCGAGAGAGGGAGATATCACTAGACGATATCCCACCTAAAAAAACCCTCTTATTTTGATACCAATAGCAATTGCTGTGCTTCTAAGGCCCCTCAACGCGTTCGCATCGATACAGTCGCGGTGCTGTAGCGCGTTGGCATTTTTTCTATAGCACTTGTAAATGCGATTAACGCGCGTTAGTAACGATGTGGTCGCGCTTACGAAACGCGCGACAGTATCGCTACAAAAAGTCGTAGTGGGCAAGGGGCCTAAGCTAATACCAAGTGGTTATGTATTAAATATTTTTTAGACATAGGTTTCAGTATAACTCCTAAAAATGAAACGAATCAATTAATCGTTGAGATAGTGTGAACAAACTTGGACATAATCAATTAAAATACGCAAAATTGGAACCGTATCCGCACGATATCTTATCTAAAGGAAGTTTACTTACAAGTTAGTTTCACAGTTGAGTGATTAAACCAATAAGTGAAAATACGTGACTATTTACACTGATTATGGCAGGTTTTAAATGGCTACAAGTCGATTATCTTCAATGCATTAAATGATAAACGTGGTTCGTTGTTGGTAGTCAGAATAAACTACTGTTTGAACATTACAGTTTTTTTTTTTTACAAGATTTTATTTAGTTTCACCTGTCCCGATGTTTGTCTGTCATCAAATTTGCCCCACTTCCTGGTTACCGATTGAGCTGAAATTTTGCATACATGTGTAAATCAGATGATAATGCAAAGTTATTATGAAAAGGAGCTGATCTGATGATGGAACCGGAAGGTGGCCACTGGCCGTAGGAACTCGGTTTAACTACCAAGTTCCTACTTGGTCGATCAGTAACCGGGAAGTGGGTCAAATTTAATTTACAAGATTTGATTAAAAAAGCTTGTAAAAAATACAATAACAAATAATGTTCAATTCATACAATAACTTCTATAATTTTAAACAAGAGTTATTATTGCACAGTGACTGACTGTATAAAATAGCTTAAATTTTTGTGATATCCGAAACGTCAGTGAAAAAATATTGTAAACAAAATATATAATCGACAGTAACTCACTAAGAAAAGTTATTCTACCATCTCTAGCAACAAAACCAACGTTTAAAACACACTAAAACTAAAACAGTTAGCCCGCACATCAACCTAATCGCATCAGAGGAAGTTTGGTAGGTGCATGTAGTGTCTAGGAGGACATACGGATACACAGGCGCGTCCGCTCGCCAAAACTAGACTTTCGTTGATAGAATATTAAACACTTCCGTCTCATAGTTCGGCGGTTATTAATAGATTTTATTTCAAGCTACAGTGGTAGTTTGTGTGGTCTAATGATTCATTTAGAGACAACAGACACAATAATCTAGCATTAGAATAATCTAGACAATACTGTTAAACGCTACCAGCCCTCCTAGCCAAGTTACAACCGTTTCGCTTGCGTCGAACGCTTCGAGTTGACTTTGCCGCAAATTCTTTTGTTCTGAACACGTGACTGACCGTCATTCTCGTACATTTGAAGCTTTCTACTAGCGTTAACTATTGCAGATTAGCAACTTGGCTAGGGGTACTGATATTATAAATGCGAAAATAACTCTAATCTTTCGTCTGTCCGTCTGGTAACTACGTCTACCTCTTAATTATAATCGACCGAGAAGACCGCTGCAGCCAAATTGTTTCAGTCCTGCGATATACGCGGTGTAAACGATGAGGCGAAACGCTTAGTCCGGTCCGTAGAGGGGTCATCAATGTAAGTGTGGATATACGCTGTATTTTGGGTTATTCGATGGTAGAAATATGATATACTTAATTCCTGGTTAACTCTTCAGATACCGTCAATTAGTGTCACAATAAAAAGACAATGACAGCGCGAACGCCGGTGTTCGCTTGGGGTTTAATAATAATAATATCATTTATTTGCTTGAAATATGGTTGCATATACAGGTCTTAAATTACAATAATGTTTCTTCATATTCCGCCTCATATTCAGCATGCAAATTAATTATGAATGGGCTTGACTCTCAATTATTTCATGATAATGATTAATGAAAAGTAAGCATATCCCAAGCCAAGCCAACATACGACAGTTGCGTTTGGAATCTCTTTCCACAGATGGTAACGTCTCCGATTCCTTTGTTTTGACCACGTGACTTTACTATTTGCGTTAACGATAGTAGATTATTAACTTGGTTAACCCATTTGATCAGTTACGCTAATTTAAAGTTAAATACAAATATTTTTAAGACGATATGGAAGACGGAAGTCCGTATATCTTGTGCAGCTTGTGAGGCCTATGTCCAGCTGTGGACTGTACGAGGTTGAGATGATTTCTTTATTGATTGAGACATGTAAATCATATATAGAAGCTAAAAGTGGTTACACTAGTTTTCAGCAACAAAAATATTTCACTATGTAACCGAAATTGAAAAAGAAGCTCGGTATTCGAAGACATGTGACATCCACCAACCCAACAACACACACGGGAACACTTTAAATCTGTTAAAGGTATTTAAAATAACATCGAAATGAAAAATGTAGAAGCAACGGAAAATATCCCAGTAGTGTATTTACTGTTTGTCATTACTATTAATATTTACGCAGAAATGGCTACCGCTGATAATAATTAAAATGTTTTGATAATATCAATTAAAAGCTATATCGTGTTAAATTAATTTATCGCATGATTGAATCTATTGGCGATATTATCTGGTATTTATTTAATACATCACAGACACATGGTCACCAAAGAGTTATTATTATTATTGTTCAAAAAACAATATTTATTTCTGTTACTTGTTTCATGTATTTTCGCCATGCACATAAAAATCACAGCCGGATCGAGTTTTACAACTTTTATATTGAATATTCGCAAATTGCCGCCTTTTTATGCATGTCAATTATTCGGATAAAGCTCGTTTCTCAACGGCTTAATTATCGTCAAGCAATTATTTTAGAAAAAAATCTTAATAAAGTGTAACGCTGTACCATGAAGTAAGAAACAATTATGTTGTTGTTTTATAGATAACTAGCTTTTTCCCGCGCTTTCGCTCTTATAAGTTATCCCACAGGTTCTGATTTTTTCATAATTAAATGCAGTCTTCACTAAACGATACACGTGTATTTGCGAAAACTGTTTCTTTTTGGTTCAGTACCTAATTCTAGTAATGAGACTTCAGAAATATTTACCTTAACAACCAATTTTACTACGTGGTAATTTAGTTTAGAAGACTAAAATTTTAATTAAAAAAAAACTCAACAAAAACTCAAAAAGACTGTGCATTGCATCTTTCTTTTTCCCAACACATCAAAAACCATTTCACAAACCGCGTACCCAGTCACCTACATTTGAGTAAAAGAGTCACCCAGTTCTTTTTACCTTGCGACTTATTACCTACATCTAGATTTAAGAACAGGTCTAGACTGGCAACTGAATTTTTGATGCCTACGCCCCGGCAACGGCTTTTAGCGCACGGCTTGTGGGGATTTAGGAACGAAGCGACGCTGAATTGTGAATAGAGTAGAGCATGTATCGAGAATTTTTTAGATGGCTTTAAGAGCTCTGTGAATTTTCCGACTTGGAGATTATTTTTCTGTTCGCTATGTTTAGCACGGGAAGGAAACTCTAATGAGCACTATGTTAAAGTTTAGAATGCCGAAGGGTTTATAAATTAGCAAGGTTCGTAAGTAGTGTTTGTGTATTTCCTTAGTAGAAGATGCGGATGAGACCGCATGCATCACTTAGTTAAGCTAGAACTTATGAATCCATAATTAATTGTAACGCATGTGTTTCTCGTAAAAGTCTAGGAAAAGCACCACCCACTGTCATTAATGAAAATTCATCACAAATTACATAGAAAAAAAAAAAAAAATAACGCTCGATTAACCTGCGATATCTCTCCGTTGTGCACCCACCTTTACAACATAGTTTTGTACCGATCGCAAGTTACTCGTGCGTCAAAAAGCCGCGCGATTATCGCTATCTTTACATTCAACACATAGCCTTACATTAGCTAACTGTTATAGCAGCTCATTATACGATAAATAATCACGATTAATATTCACAGGCGGCCATATTGCGTATCGCGGTAGCATCGCCCCGCCCACTTTTGATATTAGAATTAATTTAATTCGCAAGAAATGACGCCTTAACGGACTCGCGGCACGGACA
The DNA here is from genome assembly GCA_949319445.1 of Mythimna lalbum. Lineage (NCBI taxonomy): Eukaryota > Metazoa > Arthropoda > Insecta > Lepidoptera > Noctuidae > Mythimna > Mythimna lalbum. Next base: position 9,660,017 of record OX439371.1, on the reverse strand, counting down.
GCGGAACTTGATCTCTGTGCTGAACAATTATAACCTTTATTGTCTAAGCGTTTAAAACTACACCTAAGTATCAATGTAAAATGGACGCATTGTACGGTAATTGAACATAGGACCGATCATCGCCTTTTTAAACGAGTAAATAGAAATTAATAATTGGTAGTTTTTGCACAAAAGTTCTACTTATAAATTACAGTTGTCCGCCCCCTCGATACCATAAAAGCTTACGACTGTTGACGCTCTGACATTTAATTCGCAAAAAAATACAGACGAATCGAAAAGTGATTATCATTAATTTTATTTATAGGTTTATCGGGCCAGTTTAGTTGTGTTTGGTCATAAATGTCATAATCGTAAAATTTTAATGTGTAATAAAAGTCATTCTAATCGAAAATCAGTATAATTTTATTTGGTTCAATAAATATTTAATATTGACATTTGGCCTGTTAAAAACCAGGATGATCTAAAGTTGCGCAACGAAAAGTGTAAAAAAATACAGCTATAGAGTTGTGGTAAAAAGCGGCTTGAAGCGAATGCTTAAAAGTTATTGCACCCAAGTGTGATAGTATCTTTCACGACCGACCCGAGGTATCTGTCTGTTTAAAACATTTAAGTATGTATTAAAATATTATGTATGTAATTATTATGTAAATGTTTGGACTAAGAGATCATTATACGATATTTATCACCTATTTTTCTGTAGTTTTCTGTCAAAAATTCTACTAATGCGTTGAAAATGGATACAGAAGTAAAATAATCCTGCTTAATTACGCATCGTAAGATAAATCAGAGGTTACCGTCCATGCACATTAAAATCTTATAACGACTTGAATAGATCTAGAAAAAATCACATCTCATCTTTTTTTCTATTTGGCTTGTCGAAGCATCTGGTTTATTTTATCTAAATACCAGAACATTTAAAGGTTGATAGCAAAAAAAACCTGGTGAGCCTCTTATCACACAACGGAGCTTTGGAGCTCAGCTTAGTGACACGAGAAAAAACCGAGATTATATCCGAGATAAAGCCACGGATTTTTAAAGTCATTGTTGAAAAACAAACGCCATTTATGTAACTCTTGAGTAAGGGAGATAAACCATCTTTGTTTTAAGATCCTGAGTGACTTCAAGTTTTGTAGCTTTTATATTGACTGAGCAGTCTTATCGTGCTTTGCCTCTGCTCTCTTTAAAGCTATTAATAATTTTGTTATTTAGTTACTCAGATATTTTTCCTTGCTAGTTTCTCTCCCGATTTTCAGCTGTTCCTTTAGTTTTTTTTTAAACATCTTTTTCAATTTCTTCGTTTATATTATACGCGTCTCGGTCTTTTATTATAAATACAGTCGTATCTATATTTTAGCCTATCGTGACATCTGAATCGTTTCCGTGACGAAGCGATTTCGCTTGCATAAAGCATGTCAGTACGCCAACGAACCATTTAGTTTTAGGATCTATTTTAATCTTCCATTTGGTTTTGTCCCAACTTTTTATACAGAGAATTCAAGTTTTGACGAGAATCAATATTACAGTATTAGAAATAATCATACAGATTCGATATATTTTCGCATTAACGTTTCCTGGCAGGAAACTATGTAATGGGTACTAATAAGGGGTATCTTGGTGTACGGGCTTGGTCAGCTCAAGTGGTTGAAGCTACGCATAGAAATAATATATAGAATTAAAGACATCAGTAGTACAATATTACTAAGAAACTGTTTGCTTATCGCCTAAGTCATTTAAATACAAGTTTTTTGCACTTAAGTTTTTAAACTGGTATGAAAAGTTGAGCGCCCTTTACTCCACAGTCCACATTCCTGTATTGCAAAAAAAAGAATGATGACAATTTCACACACAGTCGAATAAAATTCGCAAACGTTATGTGATTAAAATTCTTTATTTATGAAAAATATTTACTCTGAGTGCATGACAGTAAAAGTGAAAGTTTAACTCGATGAGTGTAAACTATTCAATTTATTGATGAAATTGAATTTTTTTTCGGCAATTTGTTATTTAACTGTTATATTTGCCAGTTTTAACTGTCAACTTATCACTTATTAGCGGTAATTTTAATTCCTTAATATAATAAACACAAACTTGATACAGTGATAAGTAATGGTGACAGCTAAATTAATTTAAGCATACATAATAGGACAGTTTTTTTTGCAATTGACAGTTCTTGAAACACCTTCTGTATCGACTGTACTTTTGGTTGTAAATATTTTTCTTTCATCCTTCTTTTCATGCGTCGCGATTTTGGTACCGATTACAAAATCGTGACAAACAACTGCATTTTTAATTCGCAATCAATATTTTTTTTTTGCGACCCATTTTTTATGGTGGGGAAAATCATTCAATGACAACCCCCGCTGTTGGGCGGAGCGGGAGATAGTCAGACTCTTACTGACTAAAAACGCACCCCGTACCTTCTAGCCTTTATACCGGGGCTCGAGCTACTCTCTCGAAATCTAACCCTGGCCCCAGACATCTCTAGACTGATATTCTGAAATGTAGGTACTGTTTCCATCAAAAAACTCAACAAGCACAACTTCAATCCTTACTTAATATTATAAAAGCGAAAGTGAGTTTGTTTATTTGTTTGTTACGTCTTCACGCCTAAATGACAAAACCGATTTTGATGAAACTTGGTACACGGATAGAGCATGTCCTGGAATAGGACATGAAACTTGGTACACGGATAGAGCATGTCCTGGAATAGGACATAGGATACTTTTTATCCCGGAAGTATGTTGCCTTGGGATAATTTTCTGCTATCACGCGGGCGAAGCCGCTTTGAGCAGCTAGTCATTCATAATTTGGTTTGCTACCTTTTATTGGACTAAAACTAATAAACTGTTTACTATTTGTTCCAGGTACGTATCCGACAAGCAAACAAACATGCAACATAATAGTAAGTAGTGTGACCACAGGTCCGCGTATAAAGAGCCGAGTACCGCCTAATGCGTTCACATTACGATGCCCCTCGCGTCCACTCGACGTGACGTTTTCTCGCCCACAGAGGGCGGTTGTGTGCAATCTCGGCTATGTAATCAAATTGCTAATGCTAGGCGCAGTTCTAGTAGGCGGATGACTTTTCTTGTTCTACAGGATATGAAATGTTCTAGTGCTATCCTAATGGTCGTTAAAATCCGAGTGTTTTCTGTTTCTTGGCATTTTTGCGACGCCCACGTTTCCGGGGCGTGTTTTACATGCCATTTTCTTGTTATGTCTTGTTTTATAACGTAATCGCTATAAAACTGGTGGTAATAGGTTAGGTTCCGTTAGTGAATGGAGAAACCCGTAGAAAACTACGTCATAAAACTACAATTGTACCTAACTTTTTTTTATTCTGCATTTTGCTGTAAAGCAACATTCATATAAAAACATAGTAAAATAAAGCGGGTTCTTATAAAAATATCAGTAAAAAGGGTCAAAGGTTACCGTCAAACTTGAGGACATCAAAGAAAAACGTTGCTTTGAATAGATTACTAAAATGCAAATTGCTAGATAATGTCATAATGCCGTAACTCGTAATATGTCGTTTCACATGACGCGGTCGCCACGATGTTTTATTTATATGTGAGGGGAAACAGGCGAATTATGACTTGACCCTTAGGAATGGGAAGTCGTTTTCCAATAACAAACCGTGTTGTTTCAGTTATATTGAGTTGTTTTTTTTTTCTTGGCGAAAGGATGTTCAATGACCTCTTTTTTGCAATTTTAAGGGTAGATAGTGACAATCAATGATGGTTTTATTTCGTAAATTCGTCGATGATGTTTGAGGTGTCAATTCAGATAATATCAAACTTTTTTTTCTTAAATTAAGCCTGTTATACTATGCATATATGCATACTTTATTTTACCCACCATATTTTTAAACCATCCCATTTCACATTAAAATACATAAATTTCAGTGACACATTTAAAAAGTAGAGTGCTTTTTAGTATTCAAAATAAAAGCTCCAACAAACTCTGTGCACAACTGTGTCAACAGTGTTTAGTAGAAAAAAAGACAAAATATTAGGTGTGCATTAGCATGTCAAAGGGCCCTATTGGCCGGACCGTCCCGAAATCCTCGCCCACCTGGACACCCTAGCGTAACACTTTTGTCGCTCAGATTACTTTCAAAATTAAGTTAAAAACCAATTCAGTTTCGTTCAGTAATTTTCCTGCAAAATTGTCCTCCGAAGGATCACGGCTCGCAAATTAAGATGTCTCGAACAGTAGTAATTTCTAAACGTCTATCATTTAACTAGAAAACAAAGCTAAGCGTCGGTTACCCAGCTTTCGCTTACAGACGCCGGCGGCGGCAACTTCAAAGGGATCCGACCGCACCCCCTCCCCTGTCGCGCGCCCTCCACCCCCTGCCCGAGGCGCGCTGTTGACGACCGCGTTTGTTCATTGCGGTGGCACTATGTATTTGGGAAACGGATCAGTGTGTGTTAACCTTAAACCCGCGCGTTGCTTGTGACAATTTACGTAATCACATTTTTGGCAGGCTTTTTTCATTTTTCTTTATGGTGCTATTGCTAGGCGGATTTTTGTGTTGTTTTTTTTTATTAATCACGCGAAATTTACTTTTTCATTTTGTTATTTTTATTCCTGGCAAATGTGGAAACTCGTTCGCACTTGTCAGTCTAGGTTTATTTTTTCATCTTTTAGGGAAGTCTAATAAAAATTGTGTTCGGGTAGAATTAGTATGAACAGATGAATAAAACAGAAATACCTTCCCTTCTTCAAAAATAACAAAACGAAAGAAACGTGCACACAATTGTTAAAACACCACAATACTAAAGAAATTGCTTCAAAAATAAAGCGTGTATTCAACGGAGAGAGAAAAAATACCGAACTACCCTCCCTTTTGGCACGTGTCCGTCACAACTATGAATATTGATATGTCTCATTATATCAAGTTTGCCTTCAATGAGTACTATCGAGGACTTTTAAATATTAAAAGCTACTTTATTTTACTCAAATTTTTTCAAGAGATGTGCTTAATAGGTTAGCCTGAAAACTGCCTCACAGGTAGATCATGTCTAGAAATGGGACGCAGGATAATTTTTATTCTGAGAGTATTTTTCTTTATAATAATTTTCTACTATCACGTAGACGATTCCGCTAGTAGAAGTGAGTTTTTCATAAAGTCTTCATAATTTCCTGAAGCTCAAACAATACACAAGTCCAATTACCGCAACATCTTAACTTGCCTCTCAATTAAGCCCCAATCTACGATAATTAGCGCAACATATTCGATATCACGCGCTGTCCCATGTTGGGCGCCATAATTGCTGGTTACATCGTAATTGGGCGAGCCGGTTAGAAGAATTACAGTAATCGTCGCGTGCGGTCGTGTCCCAGATAATGAGGCGACACTTTTCACAATAAAATGGTTTTAACTTATTTTGTGGAAATTGAGGGTAGACTTTAGTTTTCGATAATTTCTGTCATATTGTCTAGTTTATTGTTACTCGTTTACGAGCGTTTAATGGGGTTGTTTTTACCTTTGTGTTAGTATTATTATCAGATTTAATTTAAAATATCTCGATTTCTCTCATAGAATTTGTAAGGTCTTCCCAAGTCACTGTAGTAATGACATGAAACCCTTTTAATTAATATGCGGTTGTTCATAGGGTAGATAACGTGACAGATTTAAATAAGTAGTTAAAGTTTTAAAGATTCTTTTACAAAGTTCAAAACGAGGGTAGACAGAAACAGATAGATGGTTAATATTGTGTAGTGAATGAAGCGTAGATAGAAAATTGCACGGTCGGAAGTCCGAAACCTCATTCCCAAAGGTTAGAATACAGACGACATTTACATTCTACGTCGAATTTCAGTTTAGGTATTTTATTGAAGTAAAGAATTTACGATTACCCTCGTATATTCTTTTGTTTCAAAATAAATGTCCAACTAGCGTCATTTTAATTTACCTGTTCCTACTCTAATAATACCTTTTATTAGTTGCCCTATCGCAAAACTACAGAAGGGCAAAATAAAGTAGCAAAACAACGAAAAATCAATTTGTTACTCAAAATGAGGGTAGTTCTGTAGTGCGCAACACTCGTACTTGATGTAGTTAATTAATAAGACCAAATTCAAACAAATCGTGAGTATTATTGATACACTCAACGCTTAGGGACGCGGATTTATGCTAGGGTTGACGATATTGATAGTGTAATTATAATTTGTCGAATGGTTTTTAGTTGCAATGTGACTTGGGTATGAAGCAATACTGATATTCATACGCTTCTCATAATTTACACTAATTTGGTATATTTACAATTTATTACTTATTTTGATAAACTGATGGCAACTTTGTCATGATGATGGCAAAAACAAGTCCAATGATTGTTTGGGAATTTATTCTGCCTTTTTTGAAGAAAGTTATTCATTTCCATGGACAGAAAAAAAACCGGTTTCGTAAATATACCCACATATTTTAGTTACATTCTGTATTTTTCTCTTCTCTGTAAATTCACAATTGTATTACATTTTTAAGCTGTTTATTCGCACCAATTGTGGAATTATTAAAGTTAACAACAGTTATCATCGCAAATGTTTTTTTTTTTATAACAACATGTAAATTCAAATATAAAACTCAAACCAACTTTCCAAGCCAAACATATATGATACTTATCCTGACAGACTCATAGCCAACACATATTTATAAAAAAAAAACATAATAATAAAAAAATACTATTTAAAATTCCATTCGTAAAGATGAAGTCAACAGCAGAACAAATAAATAAAAATTCCGAATTCGGGTCACGCACAGCCCTGCGTATGGAGGGCCTAGGTTCGATCCCCATTGTGTGATTCTCCACTTGTTTTTTAATACGAGGGTAGTTTCTATTATTCCCATTGTGCCCACTTGGTGTTTTCGTTCCATGACATCCACTTGGCCATTGTGTGATTGCATGGGGAACGTTGGCTAGTGATGGTCTGTCATGGGACATTTTGGTTTATTAATTCACCATCTCTGAGGGTCAAGTGATTATGATATGGTAGTTTTTGTTGTTAGTTTTGTTTATGGTAATTTTGAGGTCTGTTGTTAAATTAACGATTAATTCTTGTTTCAGTTTCATATGTTTATTTATTTAATTGAATTACAAAAATAAATTAGGACTAGTCAGAGAAAAAGGATATCACAGAGTTTCCAAATGAGAACATTCCTAGAAGAAACATGCTGCCTTATTTCGAATACAGACTTCTTGAATATCACTTTATCAGCCCATATAGACACACGTGTCAATTACCGCGAACTCGGCAAATAATCTATCACACTGATACGTGCTTTCTCATAAAATCTAATAACACACCGACGTCTTGACCCCACACTATCTAAAGAACCAATATCTCGCTTCAACACCTATGCTTTGTATAAACAATCATACAACACAAACTAAACAGGACTCTTTAACTTGCATCCTAAAGTATCTTTTCGTTTTCCTCAATTTTCCCCCAGTTTCCTCTATTTACCAAAGTGTGGATAGGAAAGGCTCTGAGATCTGACCCCTGGTCCACTTCCGTCGATGTCGCCATTACTCCACCCTCATTTCCGTTCAGAATCCGGAATTTTTGGCCCATTAGGCTTTTTGTGAGAACAACGTTATTGGTTCCTTAAATATTTGAACGGATCTCATTGATCACTGTTTATTCGAGTTGACATTTCTCATTAGAGGGAAAATTATTGGAATATTTTCTTGTAAAACAGTCATTTAGATTTCTATTCTTCTCAGTTGTGTTTGACCTGATTATTACGAAATTAAAAACGCACAGCACACGTCCTCCCCGGGCGCATCGCAAGCTTCAAGTGAGACGCATTTTTAATTAAACGCCACCGGATGCCGCCATGTTTCCGCGCATCCGTGCCCGCCATCTTGCGGCACCCGTTTGACAAATTGGAACGCCAGAGTGACGCGCAATTTTCCCGCCTATTGTTCGCTTTTTACCGCGCAACAAAATGAAAAGTCGCGTTCCATTTCAATGTTTTTTTTTTTTTTCGAAAAATGCGACGGTCCAGCAATGTAGTGCGGTTTATTTTAGTATTTCTGCGGGTGTTCGTTCTCGCTATTGACTTTTATTTGAATTTTGATAGTGCGTGGCTGGATTGGGCGGGAATTATACGTGAAAAGGTTAGACGGTCGTGATTTGAAATTGCTGCGGAAAAAATGCTAGCGCAACGATATGTCATCAAAACTGGATAATGTCACACTTTTCTTCTTAAAGCCTTACTATGTTATAAAGTGTAACATAGTTGTTTTAGATCATTGAAAAATCCTTTTATCAAAACTGCTAAAGTGCCAGCTGTCTTTGCCAAAGAGGCCACTGCCAAATCCCAAACGATCGCATAACAAATAAAATTCCCAAAACTACGAAAAAGACTTACAAGCCTTTTAAACAGCAATACGGATCGCACAATAAACAAACAGTTTCGCGGCTCCCCATTACCGAACCATAAACAATTTAGTGAGAAAATTTAAAAGAGCACTATGTGAAAAGTTAACAAATCGTTATTCCTCTAACGTTGGACAGTGGGCCAGGAACAATTCTAACTAGTTACCGTTTATATGCCCCGCCTCATTAAAGCCGGCGGCAAGATCAAAGGCGTCCGAAATACGCGCACCACAGACCTACGCCTCTCGTAGAACCGAAATTTTTCTTAAATTTTCTTTGATGACACAAATTGCGCGGTGAAAGAATTAATTTGATGAAAATTAGATGAGCGTTCTCAAGACTATTAGGACGAGTCTAAATTTGTTATGTAAGTAATTTGTGAAGTGTGAGAATAACTCTAAATTATATTCAATTAAAGAGTGTCAAACAACCATTTAAATGTAGCATATGAAACATTTACGACAAAAAATTCTCTAGACCAGCTATTCCTGAAAAAAACACCTCTATATTAATCAAACATTTTTATCTAAGCAATTTAGGTAATGGACAAAAAAAAGCCCAGCAATTTCAACTGAAATAAATAACATATTCTAAATATTTTGGTGTTGCGTTAAAAAACCGTTGGAATGACTCAAAAATGAAATTGTCCAGTGTAAAAACAAAGTTATTTTCTAAAATGGACGAGTTATATCAAGTGCTGCGTAACGGAACAGAAAATACGTGTTACATAGTTTATCACTTTTTACTCTGAAATCGCGTTTTGTATATTCATTTGATGATTGACTATTTGACACAAGTAACTTATGTATCTATTTAAATTTTCACATCCTTGATGATAGTATCATCATCTTCTTGCAATGGCCGGCTCAGCATGTCTTCTTCTTGAGATTTCTGTTTTTGGGTTTTCAATCAACAAATAACTTCTCCCGCTCTGGAAGGAGCCAGAGGGTGTGTTACTTACTAAAACCCACCCCATGTTCCTGTAATTTTCCTTTATCTTGCAGGACTGCGGTGACTTTATTGAAATATCTCTCAGCCCTGGCTTCTTCATCACCTACATCCTTTTTAGCAATATCTCCTTCACATATGGTGTATGATTGTCTGAAATTATTTCGCCTTAAATCTTCACCTCAGTATTCACTTACATTCTAGCAGTGTTCACATCAGTGTGCACACAGTAAGTTCATCTCCCTTTCCTCTTACAGACATCCACAACCGCATTCAAACTCCACTTACCTTATAATATTTTCCTCATAACTTTAATTGCTTTGTATACTAATCATCTGTTGTTATTATTTTAACCAATAATCTTCTGTAACACCCATTTTTATGGTGGTGAAAATCATCCAATCTCTTTGGTGGAGCGGTAGATAGTGTCAGACTTTTACTGACTAAAAACCCATCCCTGTTCCTTCTAGCCTTCATACCGGGGCCCTTCCGTATCTGTTCGATTCCTAAGTCAAATACGCCAGAAAACAGTATGGTCGTGAAAGAAGAGATTTATACCGGTGTCGACGCGCGCACCGCTCGTGTTTTATTATCATATCGCCATTTTGGGGAGGGCTGTGTGCTTGGAATTCTATGTATCGATGGACTTTCCATTTCTAATGCTAGAGTTTATCGGGAATGGTGAGATTGATAGTTTGTGATGGTTCCTGCCTCGTTGATCGTCTTCGCATAGCATAGTCAGCCTTATAATTTTACCACTGTTGGGCACTCAGGCCTCTTCTGTAGGAGAGGGAATAGGGCGTAATCTGCCACGCGAGCCCAATGCGGGTTGTAGATGTTTTCGGATTTTTGGTTCTAGGATGTCACATGTTTTCGGATTTTTGGTTCTAGGACGTAACATGTTTTTGGATTTTTGATTCTAGGACATGCTGGTTTCCTCACGAAGTTTTGCTTCACCGTTTTGGGAGCAGTGGTGATGAAATAAATTACATAAAGTTATGCGCCTGGCTGGGTTTGAACCCGCGACCTACAACTCGTAAATCGAGGCCATCACTGCTTGTCTTAACTAAATTTTAATACGTAGATATCAGCTTCAATAGAGAATATATAGTCTGTTGTTGTAGTAATGAAGATATTAATACCCCTTTTTAATTTCCCATCTAATAATCTCGCAATCAGCTTTATCTAATGAAGTTCCCAAACCATATAAAAGCTAATCAATCCATTTTCCCATATCTATTAACAGACAAAAATTAATTTCCCTTATCGATGTAATAAAAACATTTTCTATTCGACCACTTTATGACCATCGTGTTACTATTAACTTGTTCGACCATTAATTCCGGAATACTGTCATATACGGATAATATATTATGCACCGACAATGTTAATGCTATATCAGGGATTGATTGGACCTAATTGGGTCGTTACGTTGAAGAATAATGACCAATTAGTAAATTAAGCGGGCGGTTGAGGTCGAAACAACAAGGTTACAACGATTTTAATTTATTCTGGAGAATTGGTTGTTAGAATGTAGTGGGCTGAGATGCGGTCCCCGAGGAACACCCATGCTTAGATTTTCTTTGAAAAACTTGTGTTAATAAAAACTGGTTGCAAAGTCTTGGAACTGTTTTTTGCCTAGCTTAGGAAATGTTTATGGGATATACAATGGCTAATACAAATGATATAGTTAAATCACTTTTCTTAAAGTTAACACTCTCAAACGAATTCGATGAATTTTTCTCCAACCAAACCTTATATAGTAATCAAGTACTTATTACTAATAAAAACACTTCAATCTCTTTACTGTGGGCACCATCATCTATAAAATTAATCTTCAGCAGTTACTAAAAGAAGCGGCTTGGTTCCCGTTTTTATGATGCGCCTATAAAACGGAGAGGTCGTAATCTTGTCTCGTCTCGAACGAGACTTTGTTCTCCAGAACGATTTTACTTTCAACTTTTGCTAACTGGGTCGAATTGCTCAATTTTTGTAATTTAATACCCATAAATCGATTCTGTTTGGAAAACAAGTGATCATTAATTCTACGTACCGCCCATATTCTCGATACAAGCTTATTGGTCTCGTAGATAATCTTGGCTGATCTTATCGTTATTTTAATTAGCAGAATTTTGACGTTCCAATAATTTTAAAAAGCCATTATCAAAGCTAGTATTGTCGTCATAAAACTTTTTAATATCCTCCTCATTTCTTAATAATTTAGTGGAATGGATCAAAACTAATACCGATGGGTTCTGTTCGCACATTTTATTTTTACAAATGGTTTCAGCATCATTTATGTGTATATCATTCGTTGAAACACATTCCATGCCGCGTAGCGGTGGCCCATCAATTTCATAGTTTGACATTTTTATGCATATTTAAAAATTTGCTTTGAAGAGCAACGCTCTAGATTTATGTTAGATATGGGACATAGAGACACAACGTTCATCCAATTGAATAACTACCGCCAGTCGGTCCATAAATAATTTTAGTTTATTATAAAAAACTCACAATAAAAGAAAAAGACTAAGTTGGTTGTCAACATTGTCAACCTCTTTTGACCGATAATTTGATTTTTAAATTAAAATCTGAGAATCGTAAAAAACTTAAGTTCATTACAAAAGGAGTAATAATTCACTCAGTTTCGACGGAAACCAGCTCTTTTTAATTTATATCCTCTACCTCGACCATGAATTATATTTAAATATTAAACTACATACAATAGGTGCTTCAGTTTTATTATATTGCGTTGAATCTTGAATTTTAAGCAGACCTTTATAACTTTGGGTGTCTCATTGCCCTAGTGACAACAATCACGTCTTTCAAATGCTTCTGGGAAAATAGGTGGCTCTTAAAATATGTAGGCCTAGGCGTGAATTGATCCTTTATCATGGACACTGTGCCATAATAACCCATTTTACGTCTTTACGTTTTGTCATTCATTAGTGTGCAGCCCATAAATTAAAATATGCTTAGTGTATAATAGATCTTTTAAGTTTAATTTTCCTATGGAATATTATTGTTACATCTTCATATACGAGATTATAATGATAAATCTTTATTCTCTGATCATCATCATCAAATATAACTTATATAAATGTAAAAATACACATACAATATGTTAGTAGATTGTTAGTATAATAATGTACACTTTATTAGGAAGACAGTAAATTTATTTTAGTACTAAGATAAGATCTTAGGCTATCTATTTACACACTCCTTGTGCCCATGCAGATGTACACCTTCCCAGTACCCAGTAAAAGGCCTGTCAAGCTTATCAGCCAATGTCTTGAAGACAGTGTTGCTGCTAAATTGGAGCCTGCTCATCACAGAAACCGTCCTCTAACCATTGACTGGTTCTATTTCTTCTGATCTTTTTGTTTGAAGTCCAAGATGATCGTGTGTCTCAGACAAAGTTCTGTATAGCTCAATGATTTAGTATGGACGCGACACAATTCGGCAATGTTGAGTGAATAGCTTATTTTTACTCTTTTTAATAATCACATTCATTTGAAAGTTATTGTGGGTGGAGCGGTGGAAATTGTGATTTATTCAAATATATTCTCTTTGTGACTTTTTTCTGTAGCGGCCATTAAAGTTGATACATCGCCGGCTATCGGATGGACGAAAATGTGTCTAGCTCGATTGAATGAAATTAAGAATACGTGGATATTTGTTGTTTAGTATTCATTATAAAGCTATCCGCCTAAACATTTCTAATAAAGATCAAGGCATATCAATTATATTTGATCTTACCTCCTTGGCTGTATTATAGTTTTCATCATCCGCATCTTTAGTTCAAGCTTCTTTACATGTAAAGCCTTCTTTTTCATTGTATAAATCAGAAATATTACCACCATCACTTGTAACACTACTCTTAACTTAAGAAGACGGTTCTATTATCTCTTCTTTTGTAATTTATTCGTTTTAAGGCCCAAACGAATTGACCGGGGTTATCTTCGTGTTTAGTCATTGCTTATTCTGTTTAGATATAGCAGAATCTATTGACACGATGGGAAACCTCTTTAAACGTTTTCCATAAAAATGAACTTTTAATCATATTGAATGACCAAACATTTGTAATTTTTACATTGTGACATTTAGATAGCTTCATAAAATTATTATATTTGAAGTCCTATTTATACATCCTGTCATTTGTCATGAATCTACGAGTATAAAGCACTAGATTCATTGTGGGATTCGAATAAAAGATTATAATGTAATCTTTAAATAAATGTAAGGTCTACATTACCATATATTTAGTTAATGACCAAACCAATCCGTATTGTTTGAGTAACTACTGCCAGTTCAGACTGCTTCTCAAAGAACTATATCATGATATGACCATTCCATATAAGCTACTCCAGCTCCTAAGACAACTGACTCAGTCCTCTCACCTGACCCTTTGTCCCCTATAAGGCAGACAGGGTCTAGTTACAAACGCACTTCACAAAACCATGATAGATTTAGGTGATATACTCACGTTGGGTGACGCATTAGCTATAAATCTGATTCATGGTAAACAATATTGGAACAAAAGGATATGAATGTATTTGGTTCGAGGTAAAAGCGAGTGACTTAGGTAAACATGGAAATGTTCTAGGTTTTTATTAATGAGTTCATGATGAACCTGGATAATGAAACGCATGTTACTGGAAGAGTTATGAATATACATGTGAATGAATTGAGAGGGAAGCCAAAGAACAGATAGATAGATTGTGTGAGGAGTGATATGAATGAAAAGTGAGTCAGGAAAAAAACCGTGTTGCCCCGATCCATGTCATAATATGGGATAAGGTCAAGAAGATGATGATGATCTTGGATAATTAGATTCAGCCTGATTATGCTGGATCAATAAAGGTTTAAATTAAGATGATTGAAAGAATGAAGTGTTAAACATATTTGATGAGTTCAATGAAGAATCAATGACGTCTACTATTCTATATCTCTCGGCTCTATCCGTGATGATGAGTCTAATATTAATAAGGTCAAGTTCAAATAAACAAAAGTTTGTTTTTTACTCCACCTTGCTTCAACGACTAAACGGATTTGAATGAAAATTGGTATGCGGGTAGACTATGCCCAGTAAGACATACTTTTTTTTTAAATTTGGTAGTATGTTTCCTTGGGATAATTTACTATTTCCACACGTATAGTACGGTATACAGCAATTCTGATTGACAATTATAAATTCTGATGTTATTGTTGATGTTATAAGTTCCGATATCTCAGTAAGTTCAGAACTCTTTATACGTAATAGTCAAAAGTGATGTTGACATATTCAATTTTATTTTGATCACTGTTAGCTGCATCAGCTAAAGATGCAGCGTCACCTATTTAAGTATGTGACAAAGTTCTCGGATATCGAGCATTACTACTGGTAACCGTAGGAAGCTTGGAAACATTTAGATGGTAACTTCAACTAGTCGCCTCTTCTTACCTATTTAGGGATGATCGGACATAATCAAAGTAATTGGCATAATTAATGCATCATCAGTAATTATATTCTTATTCGTAGTTTCTTTTTTTGGTCGGAAACCATCCAATGTCATCACCCGTCTTTGGGCAGAGCGGGACGAAGTGTTAGGGTTTTACTAATAAAACCCTATGTTTATTCGTTACCTTACTTTCCAGGGCCGAGTTTACCTTTCAGAAGCGAACCCATGGGCCCAGTAGGCTTCGTTCTTGCTGGACCACGGTTTGCTGAAATCTTGAGGCGTATGTGGAAGACTATGCGCCGTCGACGACTTGGCCTCGGTCCGGACGGTCGGACGGTGAGCTACCCATTGCTCGCCGTCCGCAAGCCCGCGCCTATGATCCGTACAGTACAACCATCTATAAGTATCTGTTTCAGATACAAGCAAGCAAATTCTTATCCACGTCGCCTAGAACAAGTCTTGAATTTCTTCATATATTTAATGATGTAGGTATCACATGTATCTCCCCCTATGTATATTCCATTCTATTATTTTTCTTATACTTCAATAACTTATTGAGCTTCAACTAAGCAAAAAATGCGTCGTTATTTTGACCCAGTCAACCAAGAAATTATTGTAGACAACGTGTCTCTAGAATCCTTATTGAAGGTCGAGGGAATATGAGCTTCATTGTTCTAGTAAATAAAACTACGTAAGCTAGCTTTTTGGTTAACTCTATGTTGTCTCAGCTATGCAAAGGTATTCTTTCAGATTTTTCCAGTTATCTTTATCTTTTTTCTTGTTAGTCGATTTGTCAGAAAAGAGTTTTTTGGTTTCAGCTACATTATTGCATTGTTTGTCTGTGGGATGTGTGGGATGAATCCTGCCCTGAGTGGAGCGAGGGAAAGTGTTGTGATACTTGTGTTTCTTTACTTCTCCTTTCCGTTATAAGGCCGCAGTAACTCTTTTGAACGACCCGCAGCCAGTAATATTTTTAAGTATATATCTTCAGTTAAGTAACACTATATTGCGCTCCAAAACCAACACAGTTGATGTGGGTCAAAAGGCTGCCGAACTGAAATGGGACTGGGCATGTCTGCCCGACAAACAGTGGGCCAAAGTAGCACAAAGTTGGTGCCCTGAAACAGCGAGACGGGGTCGCGGCAGACCGCGAAGGAGATTGGAACTAGACAGATGCCACCAGAATCGGCCAGAGAAAGGTGGAAGGAGTGGAGAGAGGCCTTTGCCCTGGAGTGGGACAGAACCGACTTATAAATAATATCTTCAGTTTTAGATTAATGCCGAAACACCAATAATATTCGATAACATTATGGCTACGATAAATTGTTTCCGAGAAAAGATGTTCCGTTTCAATTTTCGAGTCGAAATTACGTTCGAAATCGTTATTTATTTTACTAACAAGTAACACTAGTAAGCGAATCGTGTTTACGCTATACAATACGAACGTGACGCAATTTGTAACACCCTGTGGGGAGGGGGGAGACTTCAAAGGGCTCGCCGACAAAGCGCTAAATAAGATGAAAAAAAAATATATATACATAGAAACGACAATGGACAGGGAAATCGGGCCTTTAGGAATTTTTCACGTTTTTCTTTTAGAGTTTGGTGAAATTGCGTTTGGTGCAGAGCTTGCGTTTCGATTCTTTGTCGTTGATTTAACGTGTTTTCGGGAAAAGCCCAGGCTTTGTTATTGAACCACGTGTTTTGTTAGCTGGTACATCTGACAGCGGGATAGAGGTTTTGTTTACAAGATATGCCTCTATGTATGACATTTAGCTTTTCGATTTTGGAATATTGTGCCGTCAAACGTTTTAGATTAAATTGGAAAGCTGAGCTTTGAGGAATTCTATAGGAAATATTTTCATTGTCTGTTGCTTTGTAGTGTAGCATCAATTTATTTGCTTCCTATATTGACCTGAGGCCCTACTACGAGCTCTTAACGCGATCCATTTTAGAACCTAAACTGAACTGTTAAATGGAAGTAGCTATATACATAGAATGCATAGCTCCATCCCTCTTTGTCGCTCTCACGCTTGACAATTTAACGCGTCATGGTAAGGCCCCTGAGGCCCTACCAAGAGCTCTTAACGCGATCCATTTAACGACCTAAACTGAACCGCTAAAGGGGTGGAGCAGTACAGAATTTATAGCTCTATCTTACTCGCAATTCTCGCTCGTACGCCTGATAATTTTAACACGCCATGATAAGGTCCCTGATGGCTACTCCAATATTGTTATCATCTTATTATTGTTCATCATCTTTCTCTAGAGTCATTTTTGCTCACTTTATGGCGTTCTTCCTCCATTTTCGACGATCTTTGGTCCGTTGAACTGCGTTGGGTCAGAATTTTTGGTGTCTCGATGATGCTTCATATGGTTGGGGACCATGGGCCCTGTTGACTTACAGTCTATGAGCATCTGGGTCTCTTTCTTTCATTTTTTATTTAAGCAATAAATCTAGTAATAACACGTTTTGAAGATTAGGCAGTACAAATACTAAAGCTAGAACTACATTAGACCGACGCACACGTGTAACACGCCTGACTTGTACGTAGAACGACGTCGTGTGGCGTGTATCAAGTAGCTCTACAAGTCTAGTTTCCATATAAAATGTATAGAGACCGACGCGCCCAGATCGGCGTGTGACATACGCGTGCGCAGTGTAATTTTACCTTTAATCATGTAACGTTATCAGATTGATAATACCTACTAATAATTATTATAATAAAAAACCTTCTGTTTACATCATTAGTGTTATCTACTAATTCGGTAATTATAAAAGGTCCGTAATGGAGGAAGCAGAAGTGAATTAAAATTCCATGTTTAGATCACAATCGTGGAATATTATGATATATCTGATTTTCTTATCGAAATGCTACTAATGGGGCGATAACTAGAAATTCAAAATTAATACAACTTATATATTCGTATTCGTATTCGAAGACAT
Source organism: Mythimna lalbum (assembly GCA_949319445.1). Lineage (NCBI taxonomy): Eukaryota > Metazoa > Arthropoda > Insecta > Lepidoptera > Noctuidae > Mythimna > Mythimna lalbum. Next base: position 9,642,293 of record OX439371.1, on the reverse strand, counting down.
GTGACATCCACCAACACGCACTGGGCCCGTGTGGTGGATTACGGCCCATTCCTTCTCCTAGAGAGGAGGCCTGAGTCCCAGCAGTGGGAACATCAAAAAGGCTGATGATGATATATTATGATTTTCTTTATCTTACGCGTTTTGTTTCGTGGAAACGATACGGCTGTCCATTTACTGTTAGACATAGATCTCCTACTCTAGTGCTACAAGGACCGGTCCTATACGTTTCGCATCCATCGGATTCCCGCGACGCTCACCAGCTCATCAGTCCCTTGGGCCTATCAACACTGTTCTTATAATACGCAGTTACGATTGCAAAACCTTTCGGTCCTACTGACCATCTGGTCTGCGAGCAATGTGCTCTGCCCACTGTTACTTAAGTTTGGCATTTCTTCGGGCTGTGTTCCCACTGCTAGGACTCAGACCTCCTCTCTAGGAGAGGGAACGGGCCGTAATCCACCACGCGGGCCCAGTGCGGGTTGGTGAATGTCACCTGTCTTCGAATTTTTGATTCTAGGACATGCCGGTTTCCTCACGATGTCTTCCTTCATCGTTTTGAGAACGTAAAGATATGGAATATAAGCGGAAACTACATTAGACCGTCGCACACGTGGGCCACGCCTGATTTGTACGTAGACTCGCGTCTCGTGGTGTGGATCTACTGTAGCTCTACAAGTCTAGTTGTCTTATAAAAGGTATGGAGACCGATGCGCCAAGATCGGCGTACATGACCCACGTGTGCCCAATGTAGCTCGTTATATCACAATATTTTCCGACCTATTTTCCAGTCAACACAACAAGTATTCAATAACATCGATACAATATGCGCGAGAGTGCCACTCAAGTCAAAACGGCGGATTACCTCTTATCAGCTGTTATCAGTTAATCCAACGCGCCGACAGGCTCATTACACCTGCATTACGTACCTGTGGTGCTAATGTGTTGTGATAACACTGTTTATTCCTACTTTTTTTCTTCAAAACCTTCACTTATTTGTCTAGTATTCATAGCACTATCTCTGCTTTGTTTGGGACTAGATGGCATTGTATGATAGTTGTAGAATCATGGAATATTATTATTTCTTTATTCGTCATTTTAACTTATTAAATACATTTTTTTATATTTCTTAAAGGAAATATATTCTTACTAATATTATAAGAGCGAAAGTGAGTTTGTTTGTTTAATTGTTTGTTTGTTACGTCTTCACGCCTAATTTTGGTATAGAGATAGTTGGGTCCCTGGAGACGGACATAGGCTAATTTTAAACATTCACCATTAATAAACGCGGGCGAAGCCGCGGGTGAAAGCTATTTGTATATAAAAATAGTATCCTACCAGTATCGGGAACAAGGTCCAAGCTAAGTCCTAACTATACGAGCAAGTACCTCTCTGAATCAAGCCCTTGATCCAGTCGCCTAACGAAAGCCTCCTATAATGTTAGTCCAGGTTGCTTGGCTATTCATCAGTCATACTTCATATCCTTCCATTCCTGGGATAATTACAGGACATTTCATACAAAGCTGTTCAGCCGTTGCGTAAAGGAGGTGACCAACACATCGACTCTTTTTAGGTAGAATATTGTAGGCGACAGCGTTTTACGCAAGAAAGGTTTTTTCTTTCATAATTCAAAAGCATATTTGTAATATCTTTCTAAAACAAATGTGACTCTTTGTTCATACAACTACTGATGATTAGTTCCTATTTTGCCATAAATTCTATTTTAATAAGGAAAGGGAAAAATACCTTTCTGCGAAAAACGCAATCTGGCACTCCCGATGTTCAAACTGAAAAGCTCGATATAACATACAAACACATAAATACAAACTTTCGCCTTTATAATATTAGTGCGATGTGATTAATACCATAAACCAGTTGTCCTATTCCATATCCCACGTTCAACACTATTAATAAAAAAAACTGGTCAAGTGCGAGTCGGACACTCGCCTTGAGGGTTCCGTACAAACTTACTTACCTATGTAAAGAGTTCAATTCACGTTTGGTGTCTCGAAGTTTTTTCCAAATCGTAACAACTTTATAGTTTTCAGATTTACTCCTGATTCTGGGTCTACGGGAAGTACTCTAGAATATTGGTTCCCTTGAGTGTCATATGAAATATACATTTATTTGTGACATAAACGGCCGTTTCTTTTATCCGTTAACTTAAGATTTTAATATTCTCACAGCTTCAAGGGACCGCAGACCTAAATATAATGGTTTTAATTCGAATCGATACCTCCACGCGTTCCCTAGATAAAGGGTCCTGACAGACACATACGGGCAACAAAGTGATTCTATAAGGGTTCCGTCTTTTCCTTTTGAGGTACGGAACTCTAAAACCAATAAAATCTGTGTTTGGTCGACCACATACAATCTTAGCATTATCTATCTGTATTATCTATTCATCAAGTAGCCACACGTTTTATTGGACCACTATGCTAATTTTATTAAACTATTATTTATTGATTCTAGCCTTTTGTTTAACAGGGTGTTCCAATTTGTAAAGACATATAAGTCTATAGGTATTACCTAACTCTTCTTAGGAATAACTACATTTATTCCTTGACTATGCTTCTATCTTTCGCAGAACAAAGCTAGTTTGTAGCTTCCTATCACAAAAAGAATGTTCGCTATTTGATCAGTAACTTTAAGGTGGGAAATTCCCAAAAACGCAGCGTTGGAAGACCTCCTATAAGGTGAAAAGATGGCCCGGTGAACGTTGTGGGAATCCGATGGATTCGAGACGCACAGAATCGTTAATTGTGGAGATACTTGGGGGAGGCCTATGTCCAACAGTGGACTTAGATCGGCTGAAATGATGATGATGATGTTGAAATTCGTGTAGTGGACGGACTCTAGAGGAACCGAGCACGCGCGACACTAGACGAATTTGAGCTCGGCTCTTCCTCGGCTCTTCTAGCAAAGATCCATTTTTAGGGTCTTTTTACGAACAAACACACTACTATTTTACTTGTCACCCGCACCAATTAATAGATAATATTTCAAGCAGAATTAAGCAAAATTAGAGCTTATGTCAGCGGCTTCGTCCGCGCGAAAGTAGGTTTCTCCATACTAACTTTGGAACTCCGTTTCATCCCCTTAAGAGGTGAATTTTGGAAAACTCTCTCGCCTACGTCATAAAAGGAAATCTTGTGCAATATTTGAGGCTCCTAGTCCCAGCAGTTTCGGCTGTGCGTTGATATGTCAGTCAGTCAGTTTCTCCTTTTATATAGATGATTTACTACTAAAATAATAAACTAAAGTAGTAGAAACCGAAGCTATATCTAGTTTATGTCATGGCTTATTAAACTATCTTCTTAGAGTAGATTTCTCAATATGGTATTTTCCCAGTTAAGGCAATCACCTACTTTGTGCAATTCTTACTTCGAGTCCAATAAATTGTTAGGACTTTCAAATAATTTGCAACATGGTTTTCGCTATTGTTCCTTTAGTTACAAATCAAATACACGAACATATCATTGTTTACATTATTCTATTCACTTGTAACATGGAAAATGTATTACTAACCAAATAACAATACGTCTCAATATCAAACAACCGATAATAATTAGTGAATACCCCAAAAATAGCACCCATTATTAATTAACTAATACGCAAAACGTCACTGTGAGGAAACAACATAAATCTTTGCAATTATCAAATTCTCGGTGCCGTCCTCATCTGCATACACTCACACAGAGACGTAACCGTCGTACGCACGCGCTTCGGCAAGATCAAAGAGACGCGACCCCTTTGTAGGTGCCGCGGTCGCGTGCTGTCTTTTTCCCGGGGCCGGTAGGTGGCGCTAGGGTGCACGGGTGCGAGCGAGACAGCTATCAGCTGATTACAACGCTTACTACGTGAATATTTCACCTCGTTATCCAGCCTTGTTTGTGTTAGAAATAGTGATGCGAGTGCAGTATCGATATTCTTGTAATTCATCTCGGTATCTTTGAAGTGATGGATTGTACTCCTTGAGCAATGGATGACTCATAATATGATGATCGTGTAGTATTAGATATTATTAGCGATTAAGATTATTTTAAGGCTGTAGTTTTTTATTTCTCCTTGTGAATATGTTTATTAGATTTTCTCACATAAATTATTACTATGACAAAATTCCAATACAATAAATAGTTGATTGATACTTATCGATGAATCCTGAGCATGAGAATTTGGAAATCAATGCGATAAATAGTAATTTTAATGTTCTTAAATATTATAAAATGCCTATTTGGTACTTCCTTGATTGCTTAAAAAGATGACCAGATGAAAATAAAATTCACGTATTGGTTTTATCGGTTTAAAATATTTGTATGCCCATTAAAACACAATTGTCACTTACATGAGAACATTAAATCTAAATTTTTACATAATTATGTAGTCTCAATGTTACAAAATGACAAGTATAACGTTACAGTTGTCTTAATTTTACTAATTTTTTTTTTAAACAAGTAGTATTATCTGCCCCTTCCCGTTTTAAGTTTCATAAAACAAACGAAAATAACACGTCCTTTTCTTTATTCAACAGTTTATCGACAGCGGCATCGACCGTGTCCCATCACTACAGGTACAGCCCAGCTCCCGCGTAGGCAAGACGGGGATCTGCCGATATCGATACTAGTAATTAAAATAGACTAACTGCGTCTCAGCTATGTATGCCTTGCCATAGTTCAGGGTACCGATGGCTTATGGGAAAACTGACGTGGGAAACGTGCATATGATGAGTCATGGTGATGGGGGGGAAGGGGGGGTACTTAACTAGCCTAGGATTGCTACTTAGCTAGATTAATGAGTAATGGAAAAGGATACGCACTTAGACAGCTGTTGTCTAAGTATAGTAGGTATTTATATTGGAATGTTAAGTTTTTCTCACCCGACAGCCCGAGCGACTGTATTTTAAAGGGAATAATGAAATGTTTTGCTTATTTTCGATATTTACAGACTACTTTATGAAGAACTTCTTATTTACGTTTTTGGATACATCCATACTAATATTATAAAATTATAAATGGGAAAGTGTGTGTGTCTGTTTGTCCGTCTTTCACGGCAAAACGGAGTGACGAATTGACGTGATTTTTTAAGTGCAGATAGTTGAAGGGATGGAAAGTGACATAGGCTAGATTTTGTCTCTTTCTAACCCCCCACTTACTTCGAATTAGTACAATACAGGCAATAGCTAGTACCCTATAAATAAAACGCTCAATATTTTATAATCAATGTGGACGCCGGCGTTCGCTTGGTGTTTAACCGAATGGCGACAAATTATGCGCGAAGTCATTCGGCATTTGCTTAGGGTTTGAGAAGGCTTGTTTAAAAAGTTAAGTAGACTGTCAGTCATGAGGTAGACTAGACTGTCTATTGTTTTGTCTGTATTTGACTTGTGTTTTTTTTGCAAGCTTTTATTTAGTTTCACCTGTCCCGATGTTTGTCTGTCATCAAATCTTGTAAATTAAATTTGACCCCTTTCCCGGTTATCGATTGAGCTGAAATTTTGCATGCACGTGTAAATCAGATGACAATGCAATATTATTATGACATGGAGCTGATCTGATGATGGAACCAGAAGGTGGCTATAGGAACTTGGTAGTTAAATGACACAACCCCATCGAGTTTGGGTTCTTATGATTCGTCTTGACGAGTATTAACTATATAGGTATACCGAGCTATAAAAGCTTGTTATGAAAAAAATATTTTTATTAAAAACTACTTGATATAATCTAGTGGTTGATTGCGATTCCACTTAATGGTAAGCAGTGATGCATTCGTTGATGGTGAAGCGCACTAGTTTGTTGGTTTACGTTTGACCTTTCTAAACTTTTGAAAGGGGTTAGGAACCCACGACTTAGTAGTTTCTTCTTTGTAAGCTGTTGTTCGGTTAGCTGAATCTAGGTTGGACTATGGATTGTTTGAAAGAGTTACCGCGGCCTTGGCACGCAACGGGCATCTGAAGGTACATAAGCGGGGTTTAAATTTTTAAATTCTGGCACTTAATACATATATGTGCTCACTGTGGAGCGAGAGGCCACAGAGCGGGAGGTGTTATGTTATGATTTTCCACAAAAAAAAATACAGCAGAACATCCTCCTTCTTTTTGAAATTTGATGAATTGATTGAATCTGAGAGAATATTCATATGTTAAGCTAAGTTTCACAGTTAATCCCAAAACTTGAGACACTTACCGGCAAACGTTGTTCTGTCATATAAAGAAAAAAATGCTAAGGTAGGTAGGAAGGTAAAAAATAGCCTACGACCAATTCACAGACCTGCCAAATAAACACAAAAAAAAATATTTCATAAAGATCTGTCAAGCTGTTTCGTAGATAATCGATAACAAACACGAGATTTTCATATATTAGGCTATATTGAAAATATATCAGAAAACAAAAAAAAAATATCTGAAACCGAAAAAAACAGGCTTTCAATAAAGAAATCCACAAATGTCGTTACATCCAACCAACTCAGCAATTTAATACAAAATGAATAGGAAAAATAAAAATACCTGCGAATTGAAAAAGAAAATGTACTCGTTAAGACGGATAATTCCTTACAATCGTATGGAATAAAGAGAATACCAGTATTAACCGGTATTAACCCTGAAATGACAGGGCGCGGTCTGGACGACCCCACGTTAATATTTTACAGGGAAATGACATCGTCAACCCGGCTGTGCGCATTACTTTTTCCTTTTGATGTTCGCTCATGTCTGAAGGCAATATAATTTTGTTTATTTCCATTTAAACTGGGTGGTTTTGGTTCGATTTGACATTTGGGTTGTATTTTTTTTTTCTGTGTATTGGTGTTCACTGAGTTTTTGAGGGTTGGTTTAATTTTAGAATTTACTTTGTTTAGGGTTAGGTTGGGTGTTTTTTAATAAATGTTTTCTAATTCGGTATAAGTAGGCAAAAAGTTACAAACATTATTTTGTTTTTTTTTTTTTTATATTCCGCAACTATCACACAACGCCGTCTAGTCCCAAGCTAAGCAGAACTTGTGTTATGAGTACTAGACAACTGATAAACATACTTATATATTTCTAAATACATACATATTATAGATACATTGCACCCAGACACAAGACAAATTAATGATTCTGCTCATCACACAAACATTTGTCATGGGTGGGAATCGAACCCACGACCTCCGGCATAGCAGTTAGGGTCACTAACCATTAGACCAACAGGTCAGTCAAATTGTCATGTCTAATTTTAGAAGAGATAACATAATTATGTATTGAATCTACAATCAGTCGTTTTTAATTAATAAGTGTTCCAACATTTTTAAACAGACCCTTTGAGTTGTTTTTTTTTCTGTGTTGGTGTTTACTGAATTTTCGAGGGTTGGATTAATTTTAGAATTACTTTATTTAGGGTTAGGTTTTTTTTTTTTTTTTTTTTTTTTTTCCCGATGGGGAAAATCATCTTATGACAAAACCCGCTCTTGGGCGGAGCGGGAGATAGTGTCAGACTCTTACTGACTAAAAACCCCATCCCGTTCCTTCTAGCCTTCATACCGGGGCACGAGCTCCCTTTCGGACAACCCTGTCCCCAGTAGGCTTCGGCCCAGCTGGGCCCCTCCTGCTGCTGACAACTTCTTGAGGCGCGCGGGAACAGTGCGCGCCGTCGACGTCTTGGACTCGGTCCATTACCGGACGATCGCACAGCGAGCTACCCATGGCTCGCCGTCCGCGAGCCCACGTCTACGGTGGCCGGAAATCGGGATCGGAATCCCGACGGCGGCGGCGAGGGCGCCTTTGCCTGATGCGGTCGGCCTCCTCCTTTGCTAGCATCACTGCTTCGCAGAAGGAGGCGACCGCCTGCCACTCCTCCTCGCTCCGGATCATGGCCTCAACCAAGGCTCGGCGCGAGAGGTCTCCGCCGCCGATCGCCCCCACGAGGGCACGGCGTTGCTCCGCCCAAGCAGGGCATACCTCTACTGTGTGCTCCACCGTGTCCTCCGGGCGTTCCGCACAGTGGCGGCACCCGGGCGTCTCTTCCGCTCGAATCCGATGCAGGAACCTCCCGAACTTGCCATGTCCGGTGAGGACCTGCGTCATGCGGAAGGTAAGGACGCCGTGAGGTCTTTCCAGCCACGCCTCAAAGAGGGGACTTACCGCCATAATCGTGGCGTGCCCAGCACTGGGTTGCGATAGTCGCTGACGCCATTTCACCGTGAGATCCCGCCGGAGCTCTGTCCGCCATACCTCGACCTGTCGCGGTAGTGGACTTTCACCCCGGCGTTGCATCTCCACGCGCTTATCGTGCATGTGTGCAAGGACTGTTGCCTCCAGATCCCACGGTGGTAGGCCAGCCAGAAGGCTCGCCGCTTCGCGGGAGATCGTGCGGTAACCCCGCACCATCCGTATTGCCATGACCCTCTGGCAGGCGTTCAGTATGGACGCCGGTCGCTTTGCCAGCGACGGCGCCCACACCGGCGCCCCGTAGAGGGCCATGGACCGAACGATCCCCGCGTAGAGCCTCCGGCAGGAGGCGTCTGGACCCCCAAGGTTGGGCAGGAGCCGCTTGAGAGCAGCCCCGGCCCGGTTGAGTTTGGGAGCCAAACGTCGGAAGTGTTCTCCGAAATTCCATCGGCTGTCGAGGACGAGTCCCAGGTACTTCATCGTCGATCCGACGCCGATGTGAACTCCTCCCACCGTTAGTTGGGAACCCGACGGTGGCGCGTTCCGAGGACCGTGAAAGCATATAGCCTCGGATTTGTGCAGCGCCACCTCGAGTCCCAACTCCTGGATCCTACCAACGACTATCGCAACCCCGCGTGTCGCTAGAGCGACCGCCGCCTGGTGCGACTCTCCCTGCGCTAGAACCAGCGTGTCGTCTGCGTAGCAAACCACGCTGACCCCGTCAGGGAAGTCGCCGCGCAGCACGTAGTCGTACCCGATGTTCCACAAGGGTGGCCCTAGTACCGACCCCTGCGGAACACCGCACGACATCTCTCGACGTTTCCAGTCTCCCTGGTGACCGGGGTAGATAATGTACCTTTCCGACAGGTAAGCCTCGACCACTTGACAGAGGTATTCGGGCATCCGGTGGTACCGGAGTGCCCTCCGGATCGTACTCCAGGGCAGGGAGTTGAAGGCGTTGGCAATGTCCAAGGACACTGCCACGACACACCTACCCTGAGACACCGCGTCCCCCGTCGTGAGGGCTCGTACGCGCATGATGGCGTCCACCGTAGAGCGCGCCCTGCGAAAGCCGAATTGTCCGTCCGAAAGGTCCGGCCCTACCCGTGTTAGGCGCGCGACGAGGCGGTTTGCAATTACTCTTTCAAAGAGCTTGCCCACCTCGTCGAGCAGCACAATGGGCCGGTACGCGGACGGAGAATCCGCGGGGCGCCCTGGCTTCGCGATTAGGACCAGTTTCCCCGTCTTCCAGCGAAGTGGGAACTGGCCTCTCTCCATGCATGCGCTAAAGAGCCCTCTTAGTCGAGGCCCCAGAGCCTCCATGGCCAGGACCCAGGCTTTCCCAGGCAAGCCATCGGGTCCTGGGGCGGTGTTTTTGGCACTCAGCCTTCGCACCGCCACTCTCATCTCTGCCTCGGTCACCTCTGGAGCATTTTCATCGTCGTCGCTATTGCGGTCCGCGTCAGACACCGCTGGCGGAGGCGGAGCCATCGGCGAGGGGGAGTGTTCCCCTCGCGCAGGGAACAGATTGCTTACCACACCCTCCACGAGCTGGGGCCGGAGACTCTGAGTCAGCGGTGGAGCCCAGGGGCGGAGCTTTTCCCGTACCAGTTTGTACGGGCGCCCCCACGGGTCCGCGTTCAGAGACCCCAGCCACACGTTGCGGGCCTCGAGTTTGGCCCGCTTTATCTCCGCTCGGAGGGTGCGTTTTGCCTCTCTGTATCCTTCATACAGCTCCGCCTCTCTGGCCTCCGCATCCGGCGGGCGGATGCGGCGCCTGCAGTGTCTGGCGTACCGGCGTCGCGCGTGATTGCACGCGTTGCGCAGTGCAGCGATCTCCGGTGACCACCAGTACACCTGGCGCTTAGCACGTCCTGGACGGACACGGGGCATTGCCGCATCGCAGATCTGCGACATGGCCTCCTGGAACCACTCCGCCTCGACGTCGATGTCAACAGGCCTGTCCGGTGCTTGCACCCAGGCCTGTACCATCGCGGCTTCCAGGAGAAGCTCCCGGTCCATCTGCTTAAGCGCCCACCGCGGACCGCAAGGGCTCTGTCGGACCGGCGTGGCCGAGGTTTCGGCGGAGACGTCAAACCGGATGTACCGGTGGTCGGAGTACGTCTCCACCTCCTCCATAACGCGCCAGTCGACGACACGCGGTGACAGAGCGGGGCTGGCGAACGAAATGTCCACCACTGATTCACCCCGCATCCGCACCAACGTGGGGACAGAACCCCGGTTCAGGACGACCAGGCCCAGCTCCAAAGCCCAGTCCTCCACCATCCGACCCCGCTGGTTCGTGTGCCGGGAACCCCAAGCCATGTTCCAGGCGTTGAAGTCCCCGCAGACGACCACGGGGAGGGAACCAAACCCAGCGACGACGGTATTTAGCTCCATAAGGGAGACGTGGAGTTCGTCGAGAGATCTGTTCGGGGACAGGTAGACACCTACCACTGCAATATCCCCGAACCGTGCTGCCACGCAACCCCGCCCCTTCGTCACGGACTCGGGAGGTGGGGTACCGGCGGCGGCCGACGAGATTATGGTCACCAAGCCGTCCAGGTCCTGAACCCAGTCACCACGGGACAGGACATAATATGGCTCGGTGACTACGGCGATATTTATCGACCACTGCGCCATGCTCTGGAGCAACAGATCCTGAGCGGAGGCGCAGTGGTTGATATTCGCCTGGAGGAGACGCAATGGAGCCGTTATTGACAGTCCATTACAGTCTCCTCCCGAGCCCGGCGTGAGGGCGCTGCCGCGGTGGTCGCGGCGGTGGCGTCTGCGGAAGCGTTGGCGGTGGTGGCTAACTTGGCGGCCGCAGCGGTGAGCACCTCCACGGGTATAGGCCTCGAGGCCTTGTTCTTGGCCTTGGTAGGGGGATCGCAGGACCTGCCCCCAGCCCGGTGGTCGGCCGGTTTGCCTGCCGCTGCACATGCGTAGCAGTGCGGCGCTGCACTGCAGGTGACGGCCTTGTGACCGGCCTGACCGCACTGAAAGCAGCGGTCGCTGCGATCCACCTCTGCTGCGCAACAGGTCCCCACGTGGTGCCCCACGTGGCAGCGGTAGCACCGCAGAGGTCTGGGCTCCAGCAGTTTTACTCGCGCAGAGACCCAGCCCACCAAAAGCCGCCGGCCCTCCCCGGTGATGCTCTTGGCCGCCGACACGGGGCAACTCACCGTCACTGCTCCCATGCCCGTGCTGTCAGTACGGATGGCGCCTGCCCGGACCTGGTCGGTGAGGCACCCTCCGGTCCTGACAATGGCGGCCACGACTTCGTCCACCGTCACGGAGTCGTCCAGGCCCATAATGCGCATGTCAACGCACTTTGTAGGCCTGGACACTCGGGCCTCTTCGGCATCTAAGGACGCCCTTATTTTCTCCGCTAGAGCGTCTGCGGTGGTGCCGCTGTTCGCCCCTGGGACCTCCAGCATAAGGGCACCGGTCGCGGTATGCCGCATCCGGAAGCCCCCGGTGATTCCGAGCTCGGTGAGGTTCACCGCCTGCCTCGCCTTCCGGATGACCTCACCGTAGGTCGCGCCCTTTTTCTCCGCAGCCGGCTGCAGTGTGATTACTACAGCCGTAGAATCCGGGGCGCGGAGCCTAGCCGCGATGGCTCTCTTTTTCCGCTGCCGCCTCCGCTCGCTTTTCTTGGCAGCCCGTGCCGCCTTACCCGCCTGTTTCTTGGAGCCGGCCACTTGCCATTCGGCTTCGGCCGGAGATTCCGTAAGCTGGAGAGTTGGCATAGGCCGCCTGCTTGCCACCACTGAAGGGGCTCCCGCCGCCTTAGTGGCCGGCGCCGCTTTGCCCTTCTTAGGAGGGGCAGCAGCAGGGGCTGGTTTTACCTGCTGCTGTTTCCCGACCGATGGGGCTGACCCCACTGGCTCCAGCATCACGGTCCCGCGCCTGGCCTGCCCCGATGGGCCCGGCCTGGGCGCAGCTACCGTGGTTGCGGCGGCGGTGGCATATGACGCCGCTTTTCGCTGACCGGAGGCCGCGAGTGGGGGACGCAGCACTATGCCCTCCAGGAAAGACAGCTGCTGTTGAATCCGCAGCTGGAACTGCTCCTGCTGCTGCTGCAGTTGCTGTTGAAAGGCAGCCAGCTCCTGCTGCAACAGTGTCAGTAGCTGGCTCTCCGGCTCAGTCTGGGGCTGGTGTGGCTTTTGCCCCTGCTCCTGCATGCGTCCCCTTTTTGGTACCTCCTCTCGGGGGTCGAGTTTTGGAGCATCCAATAGCTCAGCCCGGAGCTTTGCGATCCTCTTCTCGAAAGAGGCGTCTATAGCCTCCAAGATAGAGCTCGCACATTGAGCGATGCCCCTCTTCTTCGACCCCTTCTCTCTTTTTCGGGCTACGGCTGTCAAGGAGTCGAATACCAGCACCCGGAGCAACCTGCGTGACTCCTCGGCGGAGTCTTCCCCGGCGTCTGGCTCGCTGCCAGACGGCCCTGCGGGATCAGCTCTAGTGCTGATCACTGTAGGGTGCCCCTCCGCGGCGAGTTCCACTGCTCGCTTTTCGACTCCCTGGGAGGAAAACCCTCTCCCCCTTCCTCCTCCAGCACGACTCGCGCCCCGTCCGCTGGTAGGGATTTTTGGGGCCGAGCCCTTTTCTGTATCGGAGGACGATCTGTTCCCCGATTTGGAGCGCTTCCGTGAGAAACGCGGATCTTTCCCAGAGTCTCCCACAGCCTCCTCTGCCTCCGAGCCCTCCAGGCTCCCTCTGGATGTCGCGTCGGACTCCGACCGCGCATCACTCTCCATTCGGTTTTTAAAAAATTTTGATTTTGGTTCCATAGCTGTTCCCACGAGTATTTTCAATCTACACTTGCTCAAGATTAGTGGTTCGCACTAGAGACTAATTTAGCTACCCATTAGTCAAGCTAACAACCTCCCTCACGGTGCGCCGCCGCTTGGAGGTTTGGGGTAATTTTTTATAGAGGTTGTCTTCCTCGCGGCCCGGGCGGTTAAGCCAAGGCCCTCGTCCCCCATCGAAAGTCAGAAACATGACCTTGGACAATCTTTGGGGCTACGATACTAACGGTGGCAGAAGGAGGAACACGCCTTCCTCCTACCTGCCCGGCGGCAGTGTGAGTGCACACCGAGCCCGCTCTTACTTCGCCACTGTGCCCTCTGCTATGGCAGAGGGACACGCGTTAAAGCGTTCCTTCCGACAGAACATTCGCAGACGGCCATCAAGGCCCCTTAGGTAGAAGTACCCAAGGGGGTCACTGGCCGCCTCCCAGGGTGCACCGTCCCGCAGACTGGCCTTCCCTCAGGACGTGTCCGCAAGGGAACTACAGCCCGCGGGCACTCGTGGAGGTTTTCTGTCGTGGCACCCCATTTAGGGTTAGGTTGGGTATTTTTTTAATAAATGTTTTCAAATTCGGTATAAGTAGTTAGTTACAAACAATCAAAATGTTTAATGTTGGAAGAGTTAACATTATTGATTATGTATTAAATCTAAAATCAGTCGCTTTTATTAAACCAGATTTTTTAATCAGATAGACCAAAGGAACAGCTAGGACAATGGTTTAATGACAACGGGCCATTTTCCACTGTGTCAGTTTTTTTTTTGTAGGTGGGAAAATCATCAAACATATCCCTCGCCCTCGGGCGGAGCGGGAAGATGTGTGAGACTTTTACTGACTAAAAACCTACTCCTGTTCCTTCGTTGCCTTTTATAACTGCTGTCAGTTTAGTCCAGCTAATTAAAAATCTGAATATGACCGTTTAATATTAACGGATCCCCGATTAATCCCGTTCGGGGATGAATTTTGAAAAATGTGTTAGCGGATGTCTGCCTATGAGGAACCTACCTGCTAAACTTTATCTTTGTAGGTGTAACCTATAGTTTCTGAGATTTAGTGAGTGGTATTTATAGAAGACTAGCTTTCCGCCCGCGGCTTCGCCCGCGTGACTACAGTTTATATCTCGCGGGCAGAGACCCGTGCTCAGCAGAGGAATTATAGGTAGCCTATGTGTTATTCCAGTGTCTCTTCTACCTACCTACCAAATTTGATCTAAATCCGTTCAGTAGTTTTTGCGTGAAAGCGTAACAGACAGACAGACAGATTACTTTCGCATTTATAATGTTACGTACGTAGGTAATTAAATGCCGTTTAATTAATAGAGAACTTTATTCACCACAAGCAATAAGTAATTTGTCCAGTTAACAATAATCCAAATCACAGTTAGCACTAGAGTTCCGTTATACTATCGCCTCGGTCGTTGGATAAAATCACTTCGCACACTTAGGCAGATCGCTCTCGTTCGCAGTCGAAATCAAAACTGACTCACTTCCGTTCGGGGGCTCGTATTTATACGCGGAGCAAAGAAAATTCTAGATACTGACGTCTCAGGATAGTTCCAGAACAATAGAGTCGCGTCGCGAGGCCATAAATCAATTTTATTACTTTCGTTTTATTAATTTCGACTCTATTGTTATTGGCGGAAAGTACCATTTCCCTTATGCACCTACAGATACCTACAGATTACATACCTACTAAATAATAGTTACAACGAGTACTTATGAGGGAATGTTCCAGATCTTGCCAGGCTAGGTAGGTACTTTGGTTCTAGAGCTTTCGAGCAGCAATGCGTTTTAATTATTCGTTGTCCACTCTTTATTTTGTCGGAGATATGACGTGTTGAAATTAAACGGCGTAACAATAATATTAGTAGGGAAGTAGGGATTAAAGAATTGACACAAAACACTGGCATTACGAAAAACGCGAAAAAAACCTCAATGCTCATTTAAAATTATACAGCTGACCTGTCACATTTGATTGGTCTGATCACGACGACTGGCCATCAAGCTGTCGGTGATCGACGTGCCCCAGCGTAATGATACCGTGTAGGCTACCTGACAGGGTGCCATCAACTGATCGGGCTCCTTATATTATTGAGCCTTATTAGGGGTTGCTAAACAAGACTGATTTTTGCCAAGCTAGTAATTTTTTGCTGCTTTGAACTTTGAGCTTTTTTGAAATGGGTGACAGTTTGATGTGATGGATTGTAGTCATATAACTTACTAGCTTGCTTTTGATCGTAGCGTTATTTTATATAGAAGAAAAAGGAAATATGTTTATTTCTAACAGGTTAATAGCCTACTCTCGATAAATGGATTATTCAACATTAAAAGATTTTTTTAAATTCAAACCACTCAAAAAAACAAAGCATTTATTTCAAATAGACCATTTGCAGGCGCTTTTGAATAGTCAAATGTCGGTCAGTCCAAGAAAAGTGAAGCTAAATTGCACGTTCCAAAGCGTAGATCTCTATGGAGAAGAACGTGCAAGAAACTCCATGGACACTCTTTTAAATCATATTATGTTACATATAATGTTCTATGCACTAGTTCTTGATATTAGGATATTCGCAAATCAATTATATTCTTCAGCTTTATAATATTAGTATAGATACAGTCAAATTCTAGGAATGTAAAGATAAAAAATATTCGAAGATATTAAGTTTTTTTTTCGCTTCACCTACGACTAGTTATGGCTTTATCTCACTTTGATTTGAAGAAATAATATTTAGATATAAAAATCTGTGAAAGGAAAATAATTTATTGGTGCTCAATCCCATAATCACAGTATCTATTATGCAAACGTTTTTTGAGGTGGAAAATCATCAAATAACTTCCTCCTTTCGCAATATGTAGAGCAAGAGTGACTGTCAGCCTTGTACTGACGAAATCCCATCCGTGTTCCTTCAATTGCCCTTTGCGTTTCAGGGCCACGGCCCGGAAAAATGTCATAGCATATACAGTATACCTTGCGACAACGCTTTTACTTACGGAATGTCTAGTGTGTCTGTGTGTGTGTCTACGGTGTAGTCACGATTATGACGTGCGGCGCTCCGATTGGCCCGCTCCAAGCTTTTAACCAATCAGAGATCCAAACGCGGTAAACGGTTCGATCGTGTTAACGTAAACAAACAACTCGCACTCAGCGCACAGCTTCATAGGAAATGGCATAATATATTTTATTGCCTTTCAAAGCTAATACGGTCATGAATTCCCTGAAAAATACTTAAAATCATTACGACTTACACTCAGGTAAAAATACATTAATACACTTTCAAGTTCCAACCCTCACCGTGCCGTGTAAGGTCTGAAAGACCCCGCGGGTAGATTTTCGCTAAACAATGCATACATTTATATTTCCTTTGAAGTGCCGCCGCGGGGCTCGCGTCATTCGCAGGGTTAACCAGCAAACTGTTTATTTCACGTAGAAAATTGAATTCGCGATCTATGTATAACGTTTTTTTTGCAATTCTATATTGTTTTATGGACATAGATTTTTAGTCTTTTAAATATCTGTGAATTATACAGGGTGTAAGGGACAGGTTTCCACAAAACTATAAGGGCTTGCTCAGTAGACGAAACTGAACAACCTTCCCTTCCCCACAAGATTTTTTTTTTCAGGAAACAAAAAAAATCGTCTTCTCCATGCAAACTTTTTATTTTCGTTTCCTGAAAAAAAAAAAAACTTGTGGTAGTTTGTTCAGTTTCGTCTACTGAGCAAGTCCTTAGTTGGCACTAGCCCTTACAACCCTGTATAAGTTTAAATAAACACTAATATTATAAAAAAAAGCAAAGTTTGTAAGAAGTTATCTCTGGAACTACTTATCCGATATAGAAAATTCTTTCACATCATAAGATACATCCTGGTGACAGACAGACGAACAGCGAAGTGATAGGAATAGGGTCCCATTTTTTACTAAGTATCATTTCACAAATCTCTTTGTTTAGAGCCAAACTCCTTAGTTGGACCATGGGTTTATTATGGTACTTGTTGATAAGACCAACCAGTCGACTCATGTATGATCTTTGACCTCAACCATCTTAGGAACGTGACTTGGATCTCACTTGGTTCTCCAAGAATAAAATGGTGCGTGTAAAAAAATACTGGCCCGTTAAAATTGTTATAAGATAATTCTCCCAATGACTACACTGAATCGGAGATCACACTGTTATGGTTCTATGGTTTTTTCTTCAATAGATCATTTCAGATAAATAAAGAAGGAAAGAAAGAAAGAAAAGTATTGTATTTCTATGATACACACACTGTATAAAACAAAATTTTAACTACAACCTAAGATAAAAAACAAGCTTTTAATGAAAAAAAAAATAGCAAGTTTCTTTAACTCGATATACCTATATGATTAATACTCGTCAAGACGAATCATACGAGCCCAAACTCAATGGGGTTGTATCGTTTAACTACCAAGTTCCTATAGCCACCTTTCGGTTCCATCATCATTTTTTTTCACCATCGGATTTACACATGCATGCAAAATTTTAGCTCAATCGGTAATCGGGAAGTGGGTCGAATTTAATTTGCAAGATTTGACAGACAAACATCGGGACATTTCAAACTAAATAAAAAGCTTGACACTGACACAATGTGTAAAAATAGGTCAAACCTACATGGTTCTAATCTAATTTGAAAATTACATGTTTACTGCATGTACTTTAATTCATGAATCCCCAAGCGACCACCGGTGGCCGCGCATCTATTGTCTTACTATTGTGTCTCTAATTGACGGTATCTGAAGGGTTAAAAGAAACTGACCCTTGAGTTTGTTTCGGTGTTTGTTCTTAGGATAGTCAGCTAGGACACCTTGAGACGAAACGCCGTAACACCGGCCTCATCTAGTTCTTCTTTTCGTGTCGATGCTCTCAAATTATACTTTTTCTAAAAAATATTTGGCAACCTGTACAGCTCTATTGTTGGCCTCGTATAGATCCTGTCATCCTGATAACTGCAGGTCGTTATGCAGGTTACGTTACTCATCTAGTTTAAACTGACGAAAAACATATTGACGTGTGAAAATGTTTTTTTAAACCTATTATAAAGTCAAAAGTTGATGACTGTAGGTATTTGTATGTTTGTTACTTCCTCACGCTCGAACAGCTTTACGGGACTCGAGTAGAACATAAAACGTCCTTTGACAAAAAAAAAAAAATTATTGTGTCAAAGAACAACTTTACTGCATCCATACCAAATTGACACGTAACAGATGTACTGTGCCTCTAAAATAATCATACAAATTACTGTATCATCAAATCTATAAAAGCAACACTAAAAAATTCAACCCTCCCTCGGTCGGTCCAATCGACCCCCGTACAAACGAGCCGACAACCCAGTATTAACCCTTTGACGTGTCGTAGGGTTTAATTGGCCCCTTTGCCGTGTTTATTAAACGACGTCTCGGACAACACTATTTGTCATGTTAGACTGTTCCCATGGCCGTATTCCGTGACAACTTGAAAAAAAAAAGTTTTTTTGTTTATTGTATTGATTCGGTGATAAACTATTACTTCTGTTTTAATATGATGGTATTTTAGCAAGCCTCTGTTGAAAATGAAGCATCCTCTGCCCGACAGTTGATATCGAACTGTTTTACACATTCAAATTGGGTTGAAAAGTCTGATAGTTAGACTGTTCCCATGGCCGTATTCCGTGACAACTTGAAAAAAAAAAGTTTTTTTGTTTATTGTATTGATTCGGTGATAAACTATTACTTCTGTTTTAATATGATGGTATTTTAGCAAGCCTCTGTTGAAAATGAAGCATCCTCTGCCCGACAGTTGATATCGAACTGTTTTACACATTCAAATTGGGTTGAAAAGTCTGATACCGCGATGCAGGATTTAAAAATGATTGATTTTTTGACCACGAAAAGATAGATTCTTCATTCATGAGAAGCATTTTTGTGTATAATAACTACATATTTTACTAGAGAAAAGCCGCCAATTTCAATTACATATTATATGTAACATCCTTGCCTAGCTAATTCCGAAGCTTATTTTTTTTTATAATAATTTCATAGACTTGTGACCATCCCTTTCTTTTCCATAATAGAAAAGACCTGCCTAATGACATATCAATAGTTAATACTCTAATTTCTAACCTATGCCCCGAGCGCTAATTACCTGGTAATTCCGGAATACCGTCAGTTGTCACTAATTTGACGACACTTTTCATAATCATATGTGTTCCGATTAGAGCGGTTAACCCCCCACTGTGGGGGTACGGCATTAACCACTCTGTTATTATATTTAATAGTCGCTCCAAGCCTTTTGCTGTCACTGTCATTTTGACGTTTTACAATTCCTTTGTTTTTATATTCACGTTTGAAGTTTTATAGCTAATTGAAATTGAAACATTAGCGCTGTCAAAATTGATCGCTTAATTTTATGCTTTTGAATTAGTTATCGATTTTATGCCATTTATACTTGGAGCTACGTTTATTTTCATTTGTCATGTTATTGAAAGAAGCTGATTGTTTTAAGCTTAATAAAAAGTGCGTACATTTTAGTACACTTTAAACTCGTCTAGATACTAATAAAGAGGTACAATTTGTAAATTGTGTTGGGTAGGTAATCTCTGAAACTATTGTACCGATTCTGAAAATTATTTCACTAATTTATAGCTATACTATTCTTGACTATAAAAGACTATTTGCAGGCGAAACCATTGGCAGTAACTAGTGCTTTAATATTTAGAGAAAGTCGTAGGCCACCTTGTGTAATACAAAAAAAAACCTCCTTTTTTTGAAGTCGGTTAACAACAGACCAGTTAAAAATAAAGTATCAATGTTTTTTGTTCAATCTGACGCCATCAATTACAAAATTTCACACATTTTAAAATAATGCCCCCTGACCCAATTCATTCAAAGATCCGTCTACACCTCGTCACTCTGAATAAACCATTATCTTGTAACCCAAGTCATCACAAACAAGGTGTTTATCTCTCAGCGCCCGAAATTCGCGCCCACATCGGAAATACTCTGCATATCTCGTCATTCAGACAGAGACAGAACATACATCAACCTCTTAGGCGCGAAAGACACAACAGAAATGTAACCACAATTTTTCCTTCAGATTTTTAAATCGTTCCAGTTCGGTTACTTTCGATATGGTCGGTGGTCGGGTGATTGGTTATCTTGTTAAATCACTGCATAATTTACTTGATTATATCATTAAGTAATTTTTGAAATTCTTGGCAATTTTTTGAGGAATAGTCGTGTTTTAAAGCTGATGTTTCTAATTATTATTATGTCTATAGATCTTCATTTGGTCAACTTTTCATTTATTTTCCTATTGAAGTGAGATCTAGAGTTTCTTCTTTCACTATCAAATAAATAGAGAGTTCCAGATAGTTACAAACCTATTTATAACTTCAATTCAGCAACAGCGTACAATAAAACAACCATAACGGGAATAACAAAAAATACGATTAGCGTGGCGACAATCGTTGAAGCCGATTTAATTTTAAACCCCTCACCTTCCTTCCAATTTCTACTTTATACCCTTCAACTTAAAGTTTAAAATGAAGTTGCAATAAATTTTCAGCCCTGGATTCTGATGCACGCGCATTGAAATGTTTTACATACTGAAAGCTTGCACTAAGAGATAAACAAAATGTGGCACTGTGACCTGTCACCGACATTATTGCCATTCCGAGCCGTTCCGGATCGTGCCGAACCGTGCCGTATATGTCGTTTTGCCGGCCGCGGCGCGAGAGGGTTAGCTCTGGAATATTGGTGCCGTAGAGCAGCTTACTCTCATATTACTAAAAGAGTTCTGAGTATACGTGTAGATGGATGGATAGGGAGAGGAAGGCCGAAGAAAAGATGGATGGATTGTGTGAAGAGTGATATGAAAGAAAAGGGAGTTAGTGATAGTTTGATGGGTGACAGGACAGAATAGAAGAAAAAAACGTGTTGCGCCGACCCCAAGTAATATGGGATAAGGGCAGGAAGAAGAAGAAGAAGAGCAGCTTACTCTTGTAAATATATATTTTTTTGGAAATGACTGTCTTAAATATGATTGAAATTATTTATACACGGCGTACATCAAGGATTGGAACAATTTGCCTCTTGCGGTCTTTCCGTCCGACTATAATTTAGATGTCTTCAAGGCTAGAGTGAATAGGCTCTTAATACATTAGTATGCCTCACAATCAACGATAGCATCACTGTTTACTATTAGGTGGGATTGCAGTCAAGTACTAGTTTATATCTAATAAAAAATAGTACATTATGATATGTTAGTGATTACCGTTGAGGCGGTATTTAGACCCGAGCCATGGCAAGGGTCTTAAGAAAGCCGAGAACGGTAATCATTAATTACTCACGTGTATCGTACGACGTTTTTCAATACACTTTGAAGAAAATAACTGTAAAACTAGTAAACTTTTGTGGCGGTAAAAATCTGTTTTTATCTTTTCTCGTGGTGGTCGACGCGCACCCATCCTGATACAATAAAATCAAATTATGGCGGGGAGAGGTTAAACAAAAAGGTTTTAACCACATTAAAGCACTAGTGCGTAGTGGTAATCAAAATGTCACAGTTCGGTAACAAGTGCCTATATACCTAAGTGCATTGCAATAAGAGTCACTTTACGAGCAAGTGTATTGAAAAAAATCATTACGAGTATGTACCGAAACTATCTAGGTGAAATGAATTTTGAAGGAACAAGTTTTCGTAATAAAAATTATTGCTTTTTAACTCTTCAATCGTGATAATTAGACACACGATAGAAAGACAATGGGTGCGTGAACGCCGGCGTTCGCTCGGGGTTTAATGAATTAAAACATTTCATATTAGGCTTTATTTTCAGTCAAATACTTTTAGTAACAAAACCTTCGACTTTCTACCCTTATTAATTCCCCACAAAATAAGCCGTGAAAAAATTTTCCTGTCATAATTTTTCCAGTTGGATTTTTTTTTAATCTTGAAATTTTCTTCAGATAATATTTATTTTAATTCCTCTACTGGTTTATTCGCAAATATATTATCGTTACTATGACTCAGGGAGCTCAGTGAGTCAGCGGCTAAGTGTCTGCGCTAGCAGATTGAGATTGATGCGCTTACGCAGGGCTTTTTGCTCTAAATTAAATGATTCGCAGAATCGGTGACAAAATGCCCACTTAGTTTCTCTAAGCTGTTTTATTTTGTGATTCTGAATAGCTTTGCGCAACTTAGTTATTTGAAAACGGACTATTTCTGTTTTAAACGAAGCTTTGTTAAATGTTTGTCCCGAAAACCCAGACACATCATCTTCCTGCCCTTATCCCGTTTTATTTGGGGTCGTCGCAACACGTTTTTTCCTTCCATTCTGCTATTACCATCATTACCATACCACCACCATTACCATTCACCACACACCACCATACACACCATTCATTCATTCTACCATTTACCATAGAAATTCAAAGAAAAATTGGTCTTTAATTACGCGTACCTAAGGACCAATTTTTTTTCCCGAAAGAAATGAACTTTACTAATCAATCATCCTGGCTAAAACTTGAAATTATTCATCGTAGGGTCCTGAAAAGTGTGTAAGAAAATATTTCGACTGTGAGTTATAACAAAGAACCGTAGATTTCCTTCACTTTATACAAAGATGTAGGTATACGGCATTGCGAGTTTCATTTACTTATTTTTACATTATGATGTCCCCCACTTCATCTGTCTGTCTGTACGCGATAAATTCAACTACTAATGAACGGATTTGCATGCGATTTTTACTTGGACAGAGTAACGCACGAGGAATGTTCAAGTACATGCATATTATAGTAGAGAAAAACTGTAAATTCTAAAGATTTCCATCACCCGTGCAAAGTTAGCGTGGGTCACTAGTTTTTCATAAAGTAAATACATATAAAGAACTGCTACAAAAAAAAAAAATGCCGAAATATGCCACCTGCCACCACCTTTCAGATCATCCATTCCAAAATCGATTCCATCTCAAAAACAAAACTGAAACTTCCACCCCAACATAGCAACATCCCCTACATATACATACCATAGCCATAGAGCACCCCTTGTAAATATTCGCTAGGAAAACAGCGGCTATTTCAATTTCCTAGTGAAAGCCAGCCTCCTACGTCAAAAACATAATTGGCATGCCCTTCACCGCCGATGAGCAAAGAACTACGACGCTCTGAGTGCCTGGATGTGCCACGGTGGGCGTGGTTCAATGGACTATTTTTATCCATTTTTTTAGTGGGTGTATTGTATGAGTGAAGTTAACGAGTGTTAGGTAGGAGTTTTTCGTTTTTGAGAAAAGGTTGGATGTGAATATAGAAATAGTTTGCTTTATTGTTCGGTTTGCTAAAGGACTAAATGCCTATTTTTAGTCTGAAGTCTGCAGTCTTGCAAGAAATCGTAGGAATACACCAATATTTCTTTGTTAAATTGCAATTATCTTTGCAGCCGTGTGTTAAAATTTTCTTTTTTTTTTAAATACTTCATGCAAACCAAAGGTACAAAGGCTCACTTTAACATTCTCAGTCAACCAAGGGTGTGAGTTTTTAGTCAGTAAGAGTCTAACACTATCTCCCGCTCCACCCAAGACAACCCCTGCGGTTGTCATTAGATGACAATTTTCCCACCGAAAAAAAAATGTCAACCAATGGTTTTCATCTTTTTTTTTCTAATCTTCACTTACTTAGCCAAGGCATAACATCAGAAGTCGACAGTAACAAGTTTAATATGATGCCAGTTAAAACGCCTTTCCATAAAATGAGGACATTAATCTACCAGGGTATAAAGCTAATTTTAAATAATAAGTTTTCTTGATAAACGGCCTATAAAACGTTACCATTTATTATTTGTAAATGTGCAAGAATATATCAAACAGCTAGATAATTGCTATCGTATGTTTAGCAAGTTATAAAACAAATATCCCATCAGTTATCCCTACTAATATTATAAATGCGAAAGTAACTCTGTCTGTCTGTCTGTTACGCTTTCACGCAAAAACTACTGAACGGATTTAGATCAAATTTGGTAGGTAGGTAGAAGAGACACTGGAATAACACATAGGCTACCTATAATTCCACTGCTGAGCACGGGTCTCTGCCCGCGCGATATAAACTGTAGTCCACGCGGGCGAAGCCGCGGGCGGAAAGCTAGTTTCTAAATAAAACTAGCAAATTGCGTCATACGTTATACCTTTTAATACGCACCTTACCCAATGTCATTTAAATAGAACGTTTTTGCAAAATAAATATCATTTATCATTTTAGATTTACAGAAGGGCAATTTGCATTTCTAATGCATAGTGAGTCTTCATTAATATTTATCTGTTAGAAGTTCAATAGAAACACCATTTTTTATCTGTTTTAGTGCAAATTGTTTCTTGTTTGTTATCTGTAATAACTAGACATTTACGAATCGATTAAAAACTTGAGCTTTTTTTACTGGTAGGCATAAAAATATCGCTGTTACGATTAATTGTTTATTTACAGAAAAAGAGTTCAAGAGTTATTTATATGTTTTTCAATTTAAACGTGCCACATCCAGTAACAAAAATTTAAATCCACCTTTACATAGGTTCGCACAGGCTCTCGGAAAAGGTCAATAACCCTGCAGCCTCCCAAGCAACCCTCCAATACTCAGATTTGAATATTGTGCCACCCCTCCAAAATTTCACCATTAGATTTTCTTGTTCGAAATGGCCCGACGAGGAAAAGAAATGTATAGAAAAAGTCTTACCGATTATATTTTTTGTTAGAAGAATTTATTGTGAAGCTAAAAAGGGAGCTTTGCCGATTACGCTTTATTCATTTGTTTTGTTGGTTTATTTGTTATTTTCACATGGTTTCGGTTGGATGATAAAAAGTAAAAATTTTGAAGGCACGGTTGGGATAGTGGCTGCTACGCTGCGTGTCGCGGGTTTGATTCGTGTCCGAGACAAATATTTGTATGGTCTGTAGGTATGTGTTCCGTCTTGTGTATATGAGTCTACATGTTTGTGAACGCAGTTACGATACAGTTAATCATAGTATAGTATGAGACGAAATTTCTAAAAAAAGAAAAAAAAATATTTTGGTTAGACAAACAAAATTGTGTTTTGCAACATTTATTTCAATAGGAAATTAAAGTGTTCATAATTATTGTGATAAAAAAAAAAACTAAGCATAGGTATATTATTAATGCGACATATCTTTTTAATTTGTCGACCGTGAGAAACTTGATACTGTTGAAATTTCTGGGTCAATTAGTAATAGATTCATAAAATATTTAAATGCATTAACAACTTTATAATTTTGGTTACCTTTTTACAAACATTTTTAATAACCTTTCAATAGCAAAAATAAAGCAGATTCCTCTTTCAACCCACAATACAATCACAACCCTATATTTCTTTAGGTAATCTCATCATCATATGAAATTGTATGGAAAAGTAGATAGATATGCAAAATACGTGTGTATACTGCAACCTCCCTCGTTATATGGATCCACCGGGTCGCATCCGGCTCGAAGGACCGATGCCGGAAATGGATAAGGAATAGACGTCAAATCCGTAAAGGTAGTTTGGATTTTAGCTTACAAAAACAGTATAACAAAACATATGCAGAAACGTTATTATTACCAAGCTTTATATTATAATATTTTAATTAAAAAATAAGTAGTTTTATAATAACAGTAAACAAAAGAACTCGTAACAATTAAAACTTAACAATAAAACATCCTGCTTTGTTTTAAATTCGCATTCTTAGTCTAACAAAAGTTATCCTCAAAAAAGTTAAATAGCTGAGATCTAAAACTAGACCAAAACTTCCAAGGTCGGTGCTCGATTCGTACGCACACTGGGAAGAGTGCCACCCCTCACCCACACAGGCTCAGGACACGTGTACAGCTCACCCCTACACATGGTTGCCATAGCAACACAGCATCCTACTTCCACGCCCACTACCCCGGGGGCGAACTCTCAAGATATTACGCCCTACTTCGTTCGCATTGGTGAACTAAAGGGGTGTAGGAAGACTGCGCTTGTGTGCGTCAGTTAGGTTACCACTCTGACCTGACGGGTTTCGCCAATTCCATTTTAAAACCGTGACATCTACTTCTTCCGAACAGCTTTCCGATACAAGTACCGAATTAAAAGTTAACTAGGAAAACTCGCGTGTATACTAACTCGGTTACTGTATGCAGACCGAGCACTCAACTTTATTCGCAACATTCACCGTCCGCTCGTTAACAAACCTATTCAAATTTGAAGTATTAGTCGATTGAGGCAACATTTCTCGCGTCCTATCGCCACGAGTTCCAATTAGCGACTGCGGCTTGCGGCTTGTCGCTCAAGTGGCGGTGACGTCACGCCGAGCTTTCATGCGGCTTCAATAACTACCCACTCAGCGATTTCTTCAATAGCCGGCCACTCCACCTGGCCTTCATTAGGGACCTTCTCAATGTACACGCAAAGCTGAAAAGATGCCTACTAATTTAAAAAAATGCAAGTTTTAACGAGAAAAGTTGTTTAGCTAATAAACCAGCGGCCGACGCGGAGCGCTAAGTATTTAATAGCGCTATCTAATTGCGTGATATAATTTTGAATTATTAC
Organism: Mythimna lalbum; assembly: GCA_949319445.1. NCBI lineage: Eukaryota > Metazoa > Arthropoda > Insecta > Lepidoptera > Noctuidae > Mythimna > Mythimna lalbum. The sequence continues at coordinate 9,615,786 of OX439371.1, read as the reverse complement.
CGTCTGTCAATGGAACAAAGCGCGCTCAACTCTTTTGTTTCTACTGGTCGCGCCATAGACAAATCTTATTATGGAAATATTTTCAAATTAAGAACGCGCTGCTCCCGCATTATGCGTCTCGACTGTCATCATTGTCTATGGCTTCTTTTTGTTCGTTGCTCGCATGTCGAGGTTTTTCGACCACCGTTTCGGTTATTTTTTTCTTTTTTAAACTGTCCCGAGCGTGAATGGAGGTCTTTGTTTGTTCGTGTTTTATTATTAATTAGTGGGGCTTCTTTGTTCGTGGTAATTATTGTCTTAATAAGCAGTTCCTGCTATTCGGCTATAGATGGGAGGGATTGTCAGCGCCTTTACTTTTAAATTGCTTGGAATTATGATTTTGGAGCACGTTTTTGGTCAGTGCTACTTCACTAGCTTTTGAATAAATTGTCTTTACGACGTTTGAAATGTTTTTGTTATGAGCGTCTTGAAAGATGCATAAGTTTTTTGGTTATGTATACCAAGGATAGGAAGAGGAATATTCCTTAGACACAACATTGATATCTAAGCAGCAATTTCTTTTTGGAGCCTTATTTTTATAATTTACGTACAATGGAAGTAAATTTTGAAATAAAAAGATTATAATAGTCATTCTAAAAAGCATGTTGTTTTCTTTTTATATAGGTATCCACCTGCCTTACAAAACGTCTTATAAAAACACAACTACCATAACTGCTACAAAAACCTTCGAAAAATTAAATAACGTCTACGTGTACTGTCGTTTATATCGCATAATAAAGTGGTGAAAAGAATTCCCAGTTTAATTAGAGGTGAGATACTCCGGCTCGGAAGTGCGACGCGCCTCAATGGCCCTCGTTGGGCGCCATTTTGCATAATTGGGCGACGGCGAGGGTAGAACGAAATTTATACGTTCCAGGCGCCAATTTACTTGCTAATGACGCGTCGTCTTCCCATAGAGTAGTTGTCGGGTTTTTGTTGGCGTGGAACTTTGTTTTTTTAGGGTTGTGTGTTTATTTGTCTCTTCTTTTTTTTTTGTTCGTGCTGGATTTTTCGGTTTCTGTAGACATGACGCCGGTGCCGTTAGGTTTTGTGGCCACTGGTCTGAAGCCTGAAGATTATAATGATGGATGTTTTTTTGTGTCTGGTTAATTTTTTACCCGAATGTGCCAGAAGGCGGGTTATGCTTTTTATTTTATTCTGCTAGTAATTTTAATCAACCAAAGCTGCTGATCACTAAAATTATGTTTGATTTACATTAAAACTATTTGAACTGCTGATTCTGTTCCTCCGTTTTTAACTTGGTTTCCTTTTGTTTCAGACGGGTAAAATGGGCCTGCCAGCGGGCGGAAGCTTATCGCTTTTCTGTCCTGGTGGTGAGCTGGGACAGCCTCCACCGGCCCATATGGGCATCCCTCCGCCTTATCAGCTCGACTCTAAATTAGGTAAGTTGATAAAAACCGGGAGCCTTTAATTTTTGACACTTACATCCACCCAGTCTTTGCAATTTCTTACCTCTGCTTAACCTTTGGGGCTACAGGTGGTGATGTCTTTGAAATTTTGCTAATAACAAACAACATCAAGAGCTATTTATTTCAGCACATTTAAAGAAAGATGCACTCATGCGTAATCTGAGAGTTTTCTAAAAAGCTCTCTTATTGAATACGAGTCCACTTTGAGAGATTCCGAAGCAAAGAATACTGCTACATTCTGTTCATTTATTGAAGTACTTCTTATTTTTATTTATTTAGAGCTTTGCGATCGTACTTATTTTATAAAAAAAGAACACTAGTTTTTATGCTACACCCCCAATCGGTCCTTCGAGCCGGATATTTATATCCCTCCCACCAACATGACAACTAAAACTAAATTCCGTCTAGACGCTAACTAGATACATGTTACAGCGGCCGGGCTGGCGCGGACACCCATGTACCCCTTCCCGGGGGGTACGTACCCCTACCCCATGCTTAGTCCGGAGATGTCGCAAGTTGCAGCTTCATGGTGAGTTTACGTTCTATGTTTTTTTTTGTGCTGGCCTTTTTAGACTACGAAATGAAAACTTGTTCTTTTAGTTTGGTTCGATAAAAGGACTGTGCTGAAATAGTTTGGATTTGAACTTCATTAAAATCACAGATCAGAATATCTTTATTCTGGGCTTAGGTTATATAATAATATACAGATTAAATTTTTAAACCTATTTGCAAAATAAATATCAGGACCACCAGCATATATCGGGAAGAACTTTCGTCCAACATATGGGATGATCTAAAATGTTGGCTGATTAGTAAAAATCTGACACTCCTTCCCGCTCCACCTAGAGCGGGAGAAATTTGATGAAGTTTGAGCTGTGAAGAATCGATATACCCTCGAAATTTGGGAAAGGCCTTACTCAATAGTTGGGATAACGGTATAGCGGTTTTTTTTAATGGTGGGAAATATCATACTATGACAACCCCCGCTCAAAACTGGCTATATAAAAATACTTGCAAGCTTAGCCAAGTTGATAATCTACAATCGTTCACGCTAATAGAAAACTAATCAAATGTATAAGAATAGCATCATCTCAACGCTAAGTCACGTGGTCAGAACAAGGCGAGGCGTTATCGATTATAGAAAGAGATGTGTGACGAAAAAGTCGTAACTTTGCTAGGTCTGCTGATACTGACCCTTTTTTCCGCCGTCTTTAACTTGGTCTAAAGCCACTAGTGAATAAGACCCTCAATTTCCAGGCATACCCCAAGCATGTACCCCATCTCGTCAGCGGCGAGTGGCTTCAGGAGTCCCTACCCAACGTCGTTGCCAATCTCCAGTTCTAGTCTATCGAGGTATGGTATCCCTAGGTACATACTCACTTGTTATATTATCTGCAGGTGGAATATTTAGCTATAGCAAGGATGTGGAGCCTTGTAGTAAGCATAAGCATGATCAGCCATTGAATGTTCCAACTGCTGGGACTCGGGCCTCCTCTCTAAGAGAAGCGCCTTGTGGTGTAATTTCGTGAATGACAAAAGTTTTTAAGTAGACTGCCCAAATACTATGCTATCGCTAAATAATTGGCCTGTATGTTTTAATCATATAGTTACTACTTCTTTTTGCTATAATTAATCTCAATTTTAGTCAATTATTTCTGTTAAGATATTTACGTAATACATTTGATAGGCCTCATCAGAAGGTTTAAAGTCACCCAAAGGGCAATGGAAAGGGCTCTGCTCAGGGTTTCCTTGCGTGATCGCATAAGGAATTAAGATATCTGCAGGAGAACCAAGATTACCGACATAGCCCGAAGAATCGCCAAACTTAGTGGCAGTAGGCAGGGCCCATTGCTCGCAGAATATATGGCCGTTGGGGCTGAAAGGCGATCAGGTGCCGGAAAAAGCAGTGTTGCAAGGCCTCTCACAAGGTGGACCGATAACCTGGTGTGAGGGTCGCGGAAATCTGTTGGATGCGAGACGCACAAGGTCGTTCTTTGTGGCGACACTATGGAAGGCCTATGTCCAACAGTGGACGTCTTTCGGCTGAAATGATGATGATGATGACAGATTTGATGACATTTCCACCTTTTCGTTTGGAAAATTATGTAGCAGTACGGAATAAGTGAAGTTAATCATTGAAACTCTTGTCTCTTTTAAAACAAGCAATGTTTTTCAAAGCATCCAATGGAACAGCTGCTTTTCAGATCTTTACATCAACTTAAAGTCGCTTTAAGCTCTTAGAGAAGCTAAATGAAGAAGTAGTAACTATCCTTCTACAAAGAGTCAATTTCCTCATACGGTCCTTTTTGCTCCAGTGAATTATACCGGTTCTCCCCAACGCTGGGCGGTGGGCTAGGGCTGGGCTTAGGGCCTGCGCTCGTGCCGCCTCCTCCTTCAAAGTCAGACCTCGACTCACACCATTCAAGATATGCAAGGTAAGAAGAACTGCTTAAGTGATTCAAGAACCTGGTTCAAAAGACCATATTTTTTTTGCAGAAATAGTCCTGCTAAAAGGACCAGAAATCTGTTAAAAGGAATTCATAATTATTTTAAAAGGGCCTGAATTGTATTAATTAAGGCCCTGTGTTCTGTTTAAAAGGACCAGAGTTCTGTTAGAAAATGCTACTGAGAAGGATCAATAATCAAGAGAATATTGGTCTTTTACTCACATTCTGGTCCTAATAATAATATCATTAGGATCAGAATTATTAGTTAGAGGTTACTGACCTCTAACTAACAAAATTCTGGTCCTAATTGATCTGTATATTAGGACCATAATTATATTATTTAGGGCACAGTATTCTGTTAAAAAGGACCATGGTTCTGTTGATTAAGACCAGCAGATATGATAAATGCTCTCAATGCACAAATCTTTTAATTTAAACCTTATAAGTAAAATTGCATCTTTTTTAACAACCAAAACTACAGGCGTATCCCAAAAATCCGTGTGAAAAGCCACACTTTATTGTCAATTGAAGTTAATATTTATGGCATATCTGCTCAACACAGTGGTTCACAATCATGTATGTTTCATGACACATCTTCTCCACAAATTGTTTCCACAATTTCTAACCGATTTGTTTTATAGTTTACGACTTGTTGATACTGCATACAGATGCGTGATTGCACCTTAAATTTTGGAGTTAGCGACAGGCAGATTATTTCGAGGAATAAATTCTTTAAACAATGAGAATTATGTCAATAACCATACGTTGGGAATTATATTTTTGTTGTATGATGTGCGAGATGTATAAGACCGGTCATTGTGGCGATACTTAGGGGAGGCCTATGTCCAACAGTGGACGTCTTTCGGCTGAAATGATGATGAATGAGTGTAATTGAAAATTAGGGTAATTGAATTGGTCCGTTTTATTTTAAATGATTTTTTTTTAATACTCGACCTATTCCGACATAAATAAATATACTCTACTTATTCCGATATCTGGAAATTACGAATAGTATCCTTAAAGCTCTGTTGACTGAAGATCCTATGTCCCGTAGGTGGGGTATACCAGTCCAACGCCTGTTGAGGCGACTGGAATACCCTTAGAACACATATACGTACACACGTATACGAACGGAATCCTTGTTGTATTGGTAAACATCTCCACAACGTTTGATCTGGCTACCTACGGGTCTTAAAGTCAAGAATGAATAGGTTGCTTCTAGGCAAGAGTGTTCCATCGTCGGCCACATCACCGCTTACCATCAGATGAGATAGTGGTCAAACGCGAGCCTATAATAAAAAAACAAACATCGCAACAATTTATTCAGCCTAACAAGCGTTTAGCGCTATCCAAACTTAAATAAACCAAACATTTTCACATTCACACCACGCGCCAAACAAATTATACAGTCAACATCGAATTTAAAACAATTATAATAAAATAACAGTCTAACAAAACGGTTCAATCGGTGCACGCGAGCAAAGCTTTTGTCACAACTCACACCCTTGCTGGTAATCTCCGATTGTATCATAGCGTGATGGTATCGCTACGGCTATTATGCGAGTTATACGACTAAACTGCCCGCCCTCTTGTTCGTTAGATTGAAGATAACGCGCGTAAGGGTGGGTTGGAACACATGTCTCTCTGGAAAATAGGTTTTCGAAAAATTTGTAGAAGCAAAATTCTAAGTTGCAGAATTGTTCGAAAGAGCAGTTCCCTGGAACGCAAAGGGCAATTGAAGAAACACAGATGGGTTTTAGTCGGTAAAAGTCTGACATTCCCTTTGCTTCAAAAAAAGCGGTGGAAGTTGAGAAAGAGATGAGTAAAAATCAGGGTTGTGGAATGGTTCGAAAGAATCAGCACGGTCCTGGATCACAAAAGAGTAACTGATGGAACACGGTTGAGTCTTAGTCAGTTAACTTACACCCTCTCGCCCCACCCAGAACGGAAGAAGTTTTTTGATGATTTTTCTCTAAAAAGCATGAATCCATGGTTGCGAAATTGGTAGAAAAAATCACCGTAATTTGACTTAAATCGCAAAGGAAGTATTTGCGTTCTAGAGCCACTAGGGTTGGTGGAGCGGGAGCGTATACCTTCAGTGAAAGAAGCACGATCACGCTCCACGCAAACTGGAAGAAGTTATTTGATGATTTCCTCATCCTAAAAAACGGGGTGAATAGATATGTATTACGGGTTTTTCGCATAAATATAGTGATATTAGTTTCTGACAAAGCATCTTTTTAACCGACTTCAATAAGAAGAAGGTTCGATGTTCGGCTGAATGTATTACCACCGATTTCTCGATCAATTATGGACCGATTTTGAAAATTATTTTTTTAGTTGACGTATTTAAATGCGGCAAACAATATTTAATGAATTAAACCCCAAGCGAACGCCGGCATTCGCGCTTTCACTGTCTTTCTATTATGTCCCTAATTACGGTATTTGAAAGGTCAAATAACATGAAAGATATACCCTTTACAATGTTGTTTCTATTAACCTCGTCTAAGGGTAATTAAGTCCAGATCAGAAAATAAACAATAATATAATTAATTAGGATCAAAAGTTAATTGTAGGCCAGCTTATCATAGTCACACTTATTATCTACGATTCATGATTATAGATGGGTTGGTTATAGATGGTTTAAACTTTGATTGTTTCATTCTTATTTCAGTGTGAGAAAGAGATGGCGCTAGACTACCTGTATAGCTCTGTCTTTTACCTACACTGGAATAAAGATAAAAAAAAATTACTTTAACAAAATATTTGATATCTACTACATTAAAAATAATTAAACTAATGTTTTAATTATTACGAATTCTATGCGAAGCAAGCGATAATACAATAGCAGAGGGGAGGGGGTTTGGTCGGCGGGGGCGTTTGATGCTCCATCCCTTTGACAGTTTCAGGTCGTCAAATGGATCGCATTAAGACCTCATGGTAGGGCCTCAGGGCTTCTACCAAAAAAGCTCGGTAATTAATTATGCTATCGAATAAAATATGTAGGTTTTAAATAAAATGTCATCAGGATTGACTGATCAGGTAACAAGAAAGCTGACGCTATACGACAAGTTACCAGCTTTAATACAAACTGCATCAGTCAATATTTTTATAATAAGTTGTATAAGGTCCCACTGTATACTATAAGCTTAACGAATACCTAGATACGTTGTTGAAATATGATAATGAGTACGAAATCGTTTAAATATTTACATATTACATCTTCTATATATTTGTGTTACCCCTACAACAAAGCGACCTGGTAGGTAACGCTGCAATCGGGTTTTCAATTTTATTTTCATTACAATTTGTATTTTACTCGGATTTTCATCTTTTACTAAATTTGTCAAAAAATAAAAGGTCCGAATACTTCAATATGCAAAAAAACAATACTCGCAATATATTCCATCATATTAACGCGCCAAAAAATTTCAGTAAGTACGTATTTTTTAAAGCATTTTATGTAATTAATAATTATTATTATATTGTTTCTTTGTTCCAAGTTACATTCCAAAAGTTAAAACGGGCATTTAATTTTTAACGAGTTTATATTTAGTAATTACAATACAGTAGTGTCACATTTATTTCAAAATATATTTAATTAAAAAAGAAAAAATCCATCTCCTTTGTTCTCGTAAACAGAACTGATTACAACTGGCCATCAGCACCGCTTCCCGCTAACAATGCTACCTCACAACACTTCATACAAGTCCAGGTACAATCATGTAAATAAGTCCCTGGAGGAGAAATTTAATTAAGATGATATATGAGCAGCCTGGCTAACGGGCCGCGTCACCCGGTACGGTCGGCGAAACAAATTTGAGAGATTTATCAAAAAGATTAACACAATCAAAATCATTTCTTTCAAAATCTTCGCGATTATAGTTTGGGTGTCTTCAAGGCTGAAGTGAATAGGCTCTTGATAAACTAGTGCATCTCACTATCAACGATTGCATTACTGCTTACCATTAGATGGGCTCGCAGTCAAATTAAGTTTCAACGAGTCGGTCGGAAAAAGGTTGCTAATTACACATTCCAAAGCGAAGATCTTTATGAAGAAGAATGTGCAAGAAACTACATGGACACTATTCTTATTATTTTTCATTTAAGATCCAAATCGCGGTGACTTCTGACAAAAAAGTCACCGTGCTTATGACCCCAACATGTAGTGCGCGCACTTGAATAGTTACAAAAAAATGGGTAAAACAAGCTATTATTGAAAAACTTTTTTTTCATAGCAAGCTTTTATAGCTGGGTATACCCCCACCTATATAATGAATACTCGTCAAGACGTATCATACGAGCCCAAACTCGATGGGGTTGTGTCGTTTAACTACCAAGTTCCTATAGCCACCTTCCGGTTCCATCATCAGATCAAGTCCATGTCATAATAATGTTGCATTGTCATCTGATTTACACATGCATGCAAAATTTCAGCTCAATCGGTAACCGGGAAGTGGGTCAAATTTAATTTGCAAGATTTGATGACAGACAAACATCGGGACAGGTGAAATTAAATAGAAGCTTGCAATTATTGTCACCGTGACAAGTCACCAGCGCGCGCTGTCATATTCTGACTGAAATCAAATCAGGCAAAATCCTTACTAATATTATAAAAGCGAAAGTGAGTTTGTTTGTTTGTTACGTCTTCACGCCTAAATGGCAAAACCGATTTTGATGAAACTTGGTACACGGATGGACCATGTCCTATCCCGGAAGTATGTTCCCGTGGGATAAATTTCTGCTATCACGCGGGCGTAGCCGCTGGGAGCAGCTAGTCTATATATATAAAAATGAGCCCCGTTTTCCATTATCACGACATGGCATGAAAACGGCTTGACCGATTTGGCTGATTTTTTTTTTGTTGTGATTGTTATTGTGAGGACAAGGTTCTTATGGAAAAAAAAAATTAGGATAGTGTAGGGTAGAGTAGGGTAGGGTAGGGTAGAGTAGGGTAGAGTAGGGTAGAGTAGGGTAGAGTAGGGTAGAGTAGGGTAGAGTAGGGTAGAGTAGGGTAGAGTAGGGTAGAGTAGGGTAGAGTAGGGTAGAGTAGGGTAGAGTAGGGTAGAGTAGGGTAGAGTAGGGTAGAGTAGGGTAGAGTAGGGTAGAGTAGGGTAGAGTAGGGTAGAGTAGGGTAGAGTAGGGTAGAGTTGGGTATAGTAGGGTGGAGTAGGGAAGAGCGGGAGCGAAGCCGCGCGGGCAAAGCTAGTACTTCATAAATAAAAGACAATAATTACATGCAGTGACAATTATAAACATTCAACACAAAAAAAAACGATTGCTTCGTTAAGTCCATATCATCTACATTTTTATCGTTAAATTCTAAACGCAATTACCATGTGAGATAAATAGTTTACACTTAATAGTTATTTTATGACTGTCGCATTCGTTAGCCACTAGGTATTCAATCTACACGATCTTGTTTAATTAATTTTATGTACTTCCGTTTTTTGTTCCGTTGTAATTATTTTTTTTAATGGACATTCTTTAGTATCTAACGATTATTTAGAACATAAATAATATATTTAGTACCGGGGTTTCTGCGGACTTGTTAAGTGATGAAGAAAATAATCAGAAAGAAGTTGATTAAGTAAAAACTGACCAAGTGCGAGTTGGACTTCGCACGAAGGGTTCCGTGTCGTCCTTAGGAAAATTAGGCAAAACAAAAAAAAAAAAAACTTGCGTTTGTTGTATGGGAGCCCCCCTTAAATATTTATTTTATTTTGTGTTTTAGTATTGTTATTATATGTTGTTATTGCGGCAACAGAAATACATAATTAGTGAAAATTTCGACTGTCTAGCTATCGCGGACCTTGAGTTACAGTCTGGTGACAGACAGACGGACGGACAGACAGGAAAGTTTTAGTTATAGAGTCCCGTCTTTACCCTCGAAACCCTAAAAACACTTAATTGCATTTCCACTTATGGAAATAAATGTTTAAAAAATATTTATGTTTAAATGTATTAAACTACTGTGTCATATTCATTTTAAAATTTATAATTTATCAAACAAACCAAAAATCTTTTACACAACTAATATTGACATTAACTTGTTCAGCTGACCGTACTTAACACATAATTACTGCGCGCGCGCCGAATACCTCGTTTGGGTGCGCACACGCATTGTGCCCGGATTTTCCTTTTCTTTTTATATCTTTCCTCATTTTTAAACCGTCCATAGGAAGTCGTATATTCCAAGCTAGTTTGGTTATATTCAGAACTAATTTGGTGCATAAAACTTTTATATTGGACATATTAAACCAACAGTTATATGTCACTGACAATGTATTTTATTATCTCTATTTATACAGTTTTAGAATTTCGAAGTCAGGAAGTCGTTTTTTACTGGTTCTGTTTTTCTTTTTCGATTAACGGATTTAGGGCCATTGCGGGTTGGTTTTACACAATTAGTTTGATTTAAACAATTCGGATGTTGTGTGTGGAATTTAGTCTTCTTCTCCCTGTCCTGGTTCAATAGCTCTTAAAGTTGTCGTGAGAAGTTCTTCTACCGGAAGACACAGCGTTCGAAGGCCTGCCACAAGTTAGAGTGAGGGTCGTGGGAATCTGATGGATGCGAGACGCACAAGACCGGCCATTATGGTGATACTTAGAGTGGGGGTGCCTATGTCCAACAATGGAATGGATGAAGTTCTTCTTTACCACTCTGAGTCACAACGCTGTCATCCACATCTCTTTCGTCATCCTTCTCACAATCTGACATATATCATCTTCCCGAGCACAGATTATCAAAAAAAAATCTAGCTCACCCAATTCTCCATGTCCTATACCATATTAAATTCCAAATTATGCGGACGTCTGTTAAGTTCCAAACTTACAGTCACTTGTTTTATCAGCTGACTCATCTGTTTAAGAGCTATCTCCTAAATTACAAGTCTATTTTTGGAAAATCACGAGAAAGGTCGCGAGTACCGTTGCAGCGGTTTGTGGTGACATAGTGACTAATTCGTTTGTTTATACTTGGCTTAGGATAATTTGTTTTAGATTAGGATCTGCTAATGTGCTTATTTGAATAGTTTGTTGGGAGAATTCTTCTGTTAAACCTGTAGGATTACACTGTTGTCATTGAGTTTTAAATCCAATTAATTGCTGATCTCTCTTACGGTATTAGATCATTCTCATCTGCAGCTTGGTCATGATCTTACTTGTGTTTGTTGTCATTTATAGGTTCGCGCTTGACCATTATCTCTCCTGCAGATGGTAAGCAATGATGTGGTCCGTTATACAGGAGGAGGCTATTCACTCTTGCCTTAAAGACCTCCGGTTGTAGCTATCAGGAAACACAAGCTTGTATCTAGCGCAATTAGATTCTGAAAATTTTATGAATATAATTCTCAGTTTCGTTCCCTGAATCGGAACCTTATTATATGTTTAATCATTAGAAACTTTGCTTATGACAACCGAATCTTTCTACTGTTTCTATCCAATTGGCATTCATTTCTGGTTAGGTTTTCCATCTGTTCCTTGATTTTGCTACTTTCTGCAATTTTAAATTGGTCCTTCCAGTTCCAGTGCATCTGTCTATCACTTAAGATACTGTTGAAGGTTGTTCTGACGAATTGGCACTTACTTTAGGTACCTTAAAGTAACTTTGACCCCTCAAGTAACTCTATCAATTCCTATGTCCAGATTTTCGCTCTTCCAATCTCTTGTTTTAAACCAAAACTTTCCAACAGCAAATTACCACTCACTTAAAAATCTTCAAATACACCAATACCATATCTCAACAAACATTTTAAAAAATCAGTATGCTCGCCATAATTACGAAGCTACTCGGCCACGTTCGTGCATGATCGGCTGCGCCCGCGCCGGAAACGCCGCGTCTATTTCCAACCGGACGCACACTGTTTATTGTCGTCTGTCTGGATGGGTGTCGTTAACACCTAAACTAGTTATTAACATATTGATCCCACTACAACTGTTGGTGAATGTATGGCTTTTCGAAAGGGTTAAGTATGGTTGGAAAAACAAATTTTGATCAAAATTTTTTTGGTGTATTTGTACATGTTAAATTGGATTACGGTGTTTTGACGGAAATGGCGTTGATTAAAAGTGTTTTTAATGTGGCTCTAGTTCACACCCATAAATATTTCGGAAATATTTATGAGACACTACAAGCTTAAATGCAATTAGACGAAAATTCCAATGATTTTGTAGCGACATCTATGACGCCAAATAATAACTACAAAGAAAATACGAAATCCTGCATCGCGCAATCAAAGTTCTCTGCGCGATTTGAACATATACGACAGCCCGACATCAACTATCGGGCAGTCGCCGACCAGACTATAACACCAGTATGGTCGGAGGATCCTCCCTTTTCAACGGAGGTATGTGGGACTTTACTCTCTGTTCCGCCTACCTCCAAAATTTCTTACAACCAAAAGAGATTTTTTTTATTTAATATTCCATTTATGTATTGAAATTATATTTATATTAATAAAACAAGAAAAATACTTAACTAATTAAAACTATCAACTGACAATAACTCCTAGCTAATATATGGCGCCCAAAAATTCCGCCTCGTCGTTGTCGACTGGAAGTGTACCCAAAAGACTGGCGGCATTGCCACGTTGTATGGCAATGCTCAATCTCTGACCAAGGTAAAAGCCAGCTCTAGGGTCACGCGAAGTGTGAACTAAGCGATTGGGTAATTCTTTAAAAAGCGTTTGAGCATTCGACTCCCACGGTCCAAGAGTTTCAAACTAAAAAGTAAAGTAAGCCTCAAGATGCTGTAAGCAACAGCAGGGGCCCAGCTAGGCCGAAGCCTACTAGGGCCAGGGGTAATTCGAAAGATAGCTCAAGCCCCGGTATGAAAGTCAACGAAGGAACAGGAGTGGGTTTTAGTCAGTAAAAGTCTGACACTATCTCCCGCTCCGCCCAAGAGCGGGAATGTCATTAGATTATTTTCCCACCACAAAAATGACCTACAAAGTAAAGATAGATGCAATTTTACTTATCTCGCGTGCAAACTGAAGCATGCCTGTATCAGTGTTTTGATATGAAATGATTTGATACAAACTGACTGATCTTATCACCGACGTGACAGAATCTCCAATATCTACTTACTGGAGATATCCTTCTGAATGGAACTTGTTATGTCATTGGATAACTAGGTACTGAAGAGAATTTCTGGCTTATACACCAAGCATTTTTTCTATGTCTTCTTTGGAATCTGGAAGTATATCATAAGCATAAAGGAGAGGAGGCCTAAGTACCAGCAGTCATCATAATCATCGGCCTTTTTAATGTGCCCACTGCTGGGAGTCAGGCATCCTCTCTAGGAGAGGTATGGACCGTAATCCACCACGCGGGCCCAGTGCGGCTTGGTGAATGTCGCATGTCTTCGAATTTTTGGTTCTAAGACATGTCGGTTTCCTCACGATGTTTTCCTTCAACGTTTTGAGAGCAGTGGTAATAAAATAAGTTACACAAAGTCATGTGCCTAGCAGGATTTAAACCCACAACCTACAACTCGTAAGTCAGAGCCATTACCACTCGGCCACCACTGCTCTGAGGCTGATTATAATGCTTATATATATAGATTATTTTTTTAAGTCTAAACCACCACGCCGTATTTTCCAGGTCGCTAGAGAAAGGCAGCAACAGTTCGTCAAGCGATAAGCCATCAGACAGCTCGGCAAACTCGAACAATAAGGAACAAAATAAGAAGCCACACATAAAGAAACCTCTTAACGCTTTCATGCTATACATGAAAGAGATGAGAGCAAAAGTAGTGGCTGAATGCACCCTCAAGGAATCAGCGGCCATTAATCAAATCCTCGGCAGACGGGTGAGTTTAAATTTCCAACTACCATTTAAAAATTAACTGTCATTATTCAAATTCGTTAATTCTAAATTCCAAATTAAACCGTTACATTCTACTTCGATTTTTAAATATTTTTATCTCATTCTAGAACTGTCAGAATTCGAAATTCAAAAATTGAATTTGTTTTTTATTTTCAAGCTTTTGATAAAGAGTCTTGTGATAGGTTTATGTTGACGTTACTTTAGTCCCGATGTAGTATACTGTCGGATGAGGTTTAATATCCGTTTTACGGAATTTACTGTGCCACATTTTATGTCCAAGTTATGGAAAGTTATTCCTACTGTACCGCTTATTTCACATATCTTGCAAATAGTATCAGAAAGAAATCTTTAGACCAGTCCTTTCAAAATCAATCAGAGTGGACATCAATACTAAAGCTACTGCATAAAGATTTATTCAATAGTGCTGCTAAGCATCTTGCATCATATTGACTGTCAATCAATCCGGTCTTAAGTCGCTAATTAATCAATTAATTATGTATTTAACCGGCACTTGTATCGTCTATTCACCAGTAGAATACATCGGGATTGTACGAGATTGCTTACATGACGTCAGCTAATCGCAATTGACGAAGGTTTTACTAATCAGAGGTTAAATGGATGTCAACAACCTCATTTTAGTGAGCGACCATCTTAGCAAATGTAATGTAAGCAATGATTTCGATTGTGTCGCATTTAATATTAATATTTGTCTCAACATTTATTGGATTGAGCCTTTGTTAATCTTGTTAGGAATACGATTCGTCACCGCACGTACAGCTTAGCTTGCATTACACAGACAATGCGGCCGCATATCTACCATCTTATAGATGTATTGAATAATAAATAGCTGACCGTATAGAACCCGTTCACTCGTTCACTCAATTCCCGGAACGATCTCATTCCTAACAAGAGTAACAACGTCTTAAACAAAACTGAGTCGAGGTTTATATCGGCGACTGGTAACCCAATATCCTGGTATCATAATACGCAGTGGCACTCGTTGAGTCGCGAGGAACAAGCAAAGTACTATGAGAAAGCGCGCCAAGAGAGACAGCTCCATATGCAGCTGTACCCCGGGTGGAGCGCCAGAGACAACTACGGTTACGGCTCCAAAAAGAAAAAGCGGAAAAAGGACCGCAGTCCCGCAGAGCTGGGAGGTATTGGAGCTAGCAGCGTCGTGGGGCATCACTGGACGCTTGACACGCTTACCCCTGACGAGTCCTACCCCACTAACACAGGAGTGCTTGTTGTCCGGTGCCACGTGCTAACCGAGCGGCTTGAACCCACACTAACGAAGCATCCGTCCCGCCCCTCCCGTGTGTGTGTGTGTATGTGAGCGGTAGTCTGTCTCCGAGGTCATGCTGCCTGTGCTAGAAAAGCGGCTGGGCTCGGGCGGCCGGGCCTGGCTGCAGTCCCGGCCGCCCTTACGTGTTTCGTGTTCTGTGTACTGTAGTCGTCCAGTGAACGTGAACTGTACACCCTACACCCTCCGGAAACTATATTGGTTTGTTAAATGTCTAGTCGAGACGCGTGAACCGACCGCAGAATAGGTTCTGGGAGGAACATCACAATTGGCCATTCTCATTCTGTAGGGGACAAAATTCTGTGATTAGCGATCGCCGCTCGCTGCGGCTGTTTTTCTAGCACGTCGTAGGTCGCGGACGTACGGTACTGCGGTCGCGACTCGCACGAGTCCACCGTCCAAGTGCATTTCTCTGTTTTGTTTCCATATCCGGCGCGTTCATACAGTGGCATGCGCTCGGCCGCGAGGAGCAAGCCAAGTATTACGAGCTGGCGCGCCGAGAGCGGCAGCTGCACATGCAACTCTATCCCGATTGGTCGTCTAGGGCTAATACGCAAAGGGGCAAGAAGAGGAAACGAAAACAGGAGACAACCGATGGAGGTACTGCCTTTCACTCCGTCGACGAGCGTCCCTCCCCGTCCCTCCCTCCCGTCCCGTCCTTCCGTCAGCTGAGCAGGCTCGGCGACAGCGGAGTGTCGTAAGTCGGTCACGAAGCGAACACATGTCCCGGAGCGGCCGACGTCCCGTCGTTTGAATGCGATCTCGCATCGGCTCATTAAAAAAATGAGGTCAATTAACGAAGGATTAAGCCCGGAGACGTTGGCAGCTCCTCGCCCTGCCCCCCTCCCGTCCCCCCGAGCACATCGCTGCCCCCCCTGTCCCGCGAGAGTTCAATTGCTTTGAACTCCGCTCAGAACGGACCGAGCGACTAGTAATATTGTCTTGGTTGAAGGGGTACGAGGTTGTAGACATACATACATATATAATATACAAGTATTTTTATTTATTTAATATTTATCGCATTTATTTATTTGATTTAAACGCTATATTAAGAGAGAGACCGTCACGCGCGTCCTTCGAAGGTTGTCCCGGTTTTGTGCTTCCATTTTGCTCCTGCGTGCGAGAGGGAGCGTGCATGTTAAAGCAAGTCAATATTTGAATACTTGAGTAATTGCTTTGCAGGGAGAGTAGTTTGTTGTCGGAAAAGGCTGGGACAGCCTTCTCTTGGTACATAATGGAGTAGTCTGGAGCTGAGCAGCCAGGCGAGGACGCCAGGACTAGTTATACACAGCTGCTGCTTGTGTGCGGTGCAATGATACTGGCCAAATAAAATCACAAATATTTATTTTGATTCCGGAGAACCTATTCTGCTTAACTCTGCTTATAGACGTCATGTTTATTTGTTATTTTTTTCCGAAAATAGTGTAGTTTTAGCATTTATTTTGTTCAAAGTTTATGCGTGTAGTATGTTATTTTTTAAAACCAATGTGTTTTCCGTTGTTCCCTTTCATTTGTCCCATCCCGCCCTGCATGGACTAACATAAGGGGATTGCATGCGATGCTTGTAGACTAGTCTTAGCTGATATGTTTTGAAATGCTTTAAATATGATTTCCGGTAAATAAACCTATGTTTTTGCATCACATAATACGCTGCATTCCTTTTCACTTGAACTACACAAAGGATTTACTTGACATCATATTTTTTTTGTCAATATTTTGCATTTTTTAAAGTTATTTTGCTTATCGTTTTGGGTCAGTTCGATGTCAGTTGTTTTGTAAATGGATTTAAAGGATGTGAACTAAGACAGTTTATGTAATACTTTCAGGAAATAATTTGAAGAAATGTCGAGCGAGATATGGTCTCGACCAACAAAATCAATGGTGCAAACCCTGCAGGTGGGTCATTACTTTTATTTTTATTTATTTTTTTCGCTTGTGCAAAATTAAGTCTTGATTAGCCGATGGTATTGTAAATACCGTTTGTTAATACAATTATTATTTCTATGTGGAAAGACTTGGCTGTCTTACCTGACATACCAAGAGTAGCCCAGTCATTTTATTTTGGCATTTTATAATTTAAGAAAAATCTAAACAAAATGTACTTAGTTGTTTTTTATTTTATTTTTATGTTTTATATTACAATAGTAAATTAAGGATTTATATTGACGGCGAAGCAGCTAATTCAGAAAATGTGTCTTTTCACAAAGAAATCAATTGTTTAGTATGGAGAGAATAGATTTTTTTGAAAGTAGCCGAAGGTTTGGAAGTAGAGATTTAGGGGGTTTAGTAAAGATGGCGGAGAGAGAGAGAGGGAGAGAGAGAGAAAGAGAGAGGGCAATCATTTGTCGAAAGCTTTCAAAAAAATCTGGACACATTTTCTGAATTGGCTCGCTTGGTTGTAGTTTGTTGTCAAAAAGTTCTGTTTACTTATACAAATGTTTTTTCCACTCATGATTGCCGCTTCTCATGGACCCTGGATCTGCTGGCACTATTGGTGACTCGTTCTCATCATTTTTTCGTTTTTTTTTTTTTTTAAATTTTATTTTCCAATCATTTTATTTTTCGCCTCACGCCACTTGACTCGTTGTTTTTATGTTTTCTTTACTTATTGCTATTATCATAATCATTCATTTTTATATTTTACACTAATATATTTATGATACACTCACATATTTTATCTATTCTGTATCTAATAAAATGTCATTTGTTTTGTGTAACAATTTCATTAATACCACATAATATTTCCTCTCCTCAATAATTTGTTTTACCCAATATTAATCTTATACCTATTATCATTTATCTGACAATCATTATTTTTATATTCATCATCAATTCCCTGTTTTTTTATCATTCCTCTGTCTACCTTAATTCTTCTGCCCAACAATATCCTTGCCCAAAATCATTTTCCTATTTTTTATCATTCCTCTGTCTATCATCATTCTTCTGCCCATCAACATCTGCCCCCAAAAATATGTTGCCCAAAATCATTTCCCTGTCTACTATCATTCCTCCACCCCTATCTACTCACCATTACCGGGCACAGCCCCGAGTCAAGTAGCGTGATGGTGTCGGGAGGCCTAGGCCTCCTGCGGCCGGAGCCAGCGACTTCGCTGCCGGCCTCCAGCCTCGTGAGCCCGCAAGAGCCTACCTACGTTAACCTCTAGTGCCGGCGCCGCCCCGCCGAAGTTCAAGCCACGGTTGGTGATGACAATGACAGACGGGAATGAACTGTGTGTTGTAGTAGACAAACTTAGAAATTTGATTTTTTTGTACTGTCTTTTTTTATTTACTTTACAATAAGTCAGAATACTGCTTTTGCTGCAAACTGAAAGCCGACCCCAGCATAATAAAATTGGGAAAGGCTAGAGAATTTAAATATCCCTTCGCGCGTTTCTTTACGTCGTTGCGCGTTTATTTTTTTCAAAAATCCCCAAAATGACAACGTTTTTGTGAAAAAAATGTTTTGGGTAGACCTTAGCAAAAACAAAGATATAGAGACTAGTTCGATCGATCAATTTCGTTCGCTCGTATGTATAGTACGAACGCTTAAACGTTTTTCAAAGTCATTGAAGTTGTACACGTCTATATTTACAATCGGCGCGCGAGGAGATATGCCATGAAACTGCATCGTCTGCTTCTGGTTAGAGTACATTTCCACTGTTGAAGTAAAACAGAGCGTAGACGTGCAGGAATCGACCAACTCCATAGGCTATGTGAGAAGAAAAGCGCTACACTTAGTAACTTTCGATCAGCGATAATGGTTATAGAAAAGTTAAAAATATTAGAGATTGACAAGAGTCAGTGAGGATTTGAAAAATCATTTCTATTTGCAATTTTTTGATCCAGTTTATTTTCGAAATAAATAATAATAAGAAATAAGTTAAGCATCTAATTCCCTTAGTAGCATCATTTTTTTAACATATTAACCCTTCAGATACCGTCAATTAGAGACACAATAGTAAGACAATAGATGCGCGGCCACCGGTGGTCGCTTGGGGATTCATGAATTAAGTTAAAGGGTTCTAAATTTTTCCGGTATTGCGACAAGCGCTATTGCCAATAGAATTTTACTGACTAAAACCTAGATATGGATTTTAGCCTTATGATGGATTGCGATGGGCCGATTCCTGCACACTTTCTCCTAGTGGAAACGTACCCATTAATTGGAAATCAACCTCCAAAATATTCAGAATAAAACTATACAGACGTTAGAAAATTGATAATTTTTTTCTTGTTACATAGATAGATTGCATAATGCAGAATTTATTCATTATTGTTAAAGATGAAGCCTGAATGTTTTTTTTTTTAATTGAATGGTGTTTTAAATGTTGTCGTAGGTAGTCGTTTGCTTATTTTTTGTTTTTCGTTAGATTTATAACGAATTATTTAACATTGTTTTTCAGCATGAATGTTCGATGTTACTTCGCGTGTTTTCAGTTAATTTAACACGGTTTCAGCATGTTACTGTTAACATTTTGATTTATGTGTTATTTTATTGTAGGTTTAGATTAGCTTTTGTTCTTTGGAGGACTGTTTCGTAACATTTTCAGCTTTCTTCTGAGGTGTCATGTGCATCTTTGTTTACTGCTCCGCTTTCATAGGTCGAAGCGTGATTTTATATAGCCGATACTGTTTGTCATGAACCTGGTTATCCCATACAAGTAGACTTTTTCCAAATCCAACTAGTAGTTTCAGAGATAAGTGCGTTTAAACAAACAAAAAAAGCTAAGCTAGCTAGTCAAAAAATATGTAAGCAAGTATTAGTACTTGCATACATATTTTCTGACTTGATGATTACCAATAATAATGGTTTTTTTTTTGTGTTGTAACATCAAAAAAATCCATTATTATTGGTCCGAGTTGTCATTTGTAGTCCTCTGACAGACGTTCGGTTAGTCAAAAGCTTGAAATCTAATTTCTATCTTGCCTGGCGGTACCATGTTATCCAGGGAATGGGTGGTGGAGTTTAGATAGGCAGTCACTCTATGCAAAAAACTGGTACTAACCCGCAAACGATCCCAATTAACTCCAACTTAATTGGGAAGAGGCTATAGGCACTTGATGACAGGGGTAATAGGCAAATTCTAAATTTTTAAACTTATATCCTATAAGTTACGAAACGGTCCTCAAAATCGATACCCATCATTCTTCAACTCCTCACTAAATTCCACCTCTTTCTAGGCGGAAGAAGAAGTGCGTACGCTACATGGAAGCCCTAGCAGCCGCGTCGGGGAGCGTTCCGCTACCGATGGCGACGCCGCAGTCGCCCTGCTCTGAGGAGGACGTGAAGCTGGAGGAGCTCAGCGACGCGTCCAGCGACGGCGACGCCGACACGCCGCTCAACTCGGCGTCCAGCCCGGGCGGGCTCAGCGCGCTGTCGTCGCTGGCGTCGCCCGCGTCCGACCCTCCGCCCGCGCCGCCGCGCCACCCCGTGGGTACCAACCCTCGCGACGCCAACAACCCGCTGTCCGTGGGGCAGCTCACCTCGCAGTCCTGGCCGCGGGCGCCGCCCCGCCCGGGCCACGAGGTCATCTCCGTGTCATAGTGCCGCCCCACGACCCCGCGACCCGCCACACGAACCGTCTCTGTCAACATTCTAGCTCGAAGGACGTTCCGCGATAATACCGAGGTAAAATCTTTACAGAGCCGAGTCGTGATACTAACAGTGCAGTGCCCACTAGTCGTTCTCTTCCCCGCTCGCGGATCATAAACTGCAAGTACTTCTTCACCCAGCGGAGGGTAGAGCGAATAGTTCACGTGAGACGAGTGTCGCCATCTGTCGGACAGTGCGTGAACATTCATCGGCGCCATCTAGTGACGGCGGCGAGAAACGAGTCGTGTCGGTTGTGATATGAACTAACGATAAGTACCGATTGTTGCTGCTGTTCTCATCATGTTTGGAGGAATCCGTAGTGACTAACCTACCTCTATTCGGCTTCTTGACGAGTTTTGACTTTTAGGAATACCGGCACTTTAGTGAACTATTGTAATTTCGCTGATTGTATAGCGAGTTAAGAATATATTCATAAACCTAAAAGATACCGTTTTTTCATGTAATAAAGTAAAAGGCCTAATGTTTAACTAATAATGTAATCTGCACCAAGTGCCTGGTATTTCTATAACTCGACGTCGTTCAACTTGAGAGTGGCTACATTTACAGCCTAAGTTTACAGTTACGATACTAAAGTAGTCATTCTTCAGTCGAAGTGATCTCAAAATTGTGAGCCCGAATCGAGTCATTTATAGTGCATTTTTATAGCAAGCCCGTACTTTTAGTTACCAAATATTATCTACATATAATTCATTACTAGTCACATTGATATGTGCCATGTTTCATTGTGAATATCTTTCTATGAATACTTGGAGTTTTTCAATTTTGGCTGCTTTGTTCATCCTTCTAATCAAAGATTTCATAAACCAAATAAATAAACAATTGTAAAAAATTAAGTACATATCGAATTATTTCATCAGTCAACACAATTCAGTCATTAATTATTTATTATTCGATTCGTATTTAATTTTCTACTCTTTGATCCACAAAATAATTTCTTAAATCAAAATATTTGGGTTTAGATTTGAAAAGACTGTATTTAAAACCTTTTAAGAATGATATTTGGTAATTAAAAGTGTGGGTTCTTTTACCATCTGTACCTTGAGTAGTCAACGATATTTTTAGCCATTTATTCTAAACCATTGATTTCAATCAAATAAACTAATGAATTCAAGAAGCAACTTAAAAAAAAAATCACCGCTGTTTTAAAATATTTTGACAATCTATATCTACTGTTACATCGAAACAAAATTATATGCACGATATTTTCATCAGTTTTAATTTCAAAAAATTGTTCGAACAATTTTCACCTCTATTGCTCTCTTGATATGGACGATTTTGTTTATAACAGGCCTCTCTTGCTTGACGATTGGGCATTCGCCTTAATCTTGAAGAAATGATAAGTTCTTTACCGATTAGACCTAATTTGTAATTGAAATGCAGAAACATACTAAGCACACGTTTCCTGATGTAAAAAACTAACTGAAACTCATTTTTTATTGAAGGACACTATCTAAAGAAAATATACATAAACTGTATGTACATTTTTTATTATTTAGACAGTGTTTATCAAAACAAAAATGAAGACCCATGACAGAAGTGAAAACTTATTCAAGGCGTGCCCGAATTTTTACTATCTTGTATAATTATTATACAAGATCGTAATCATTCGGGCAGGATCGGCTTGAATGAGCCGACAGTCTAATTAACTATAAAGAAATTTTCACTTCTAGCATATTGTTTTATACAATGATCGTTGTACATCCTTGTGTTTAGCCAAGATATGTTTCTGCATCAAAGTTGTGATTGTACAATGCGTTCTCGTCACTTGCGACGAAGGCCTGGTGTTCTTAAAACTTCCTACCTACGGCCTGCACCAGATAAAGGTTCCATGTAGCGTTATAGATTTTGAATTTAGTTATTAAAATGTTTTCCCTTCGCGATATGCTTGTGTATAAAGTTATTGTTAAGGCGAACGGAGGGAAAAATGTTTTTCCGTTGTACGGAACTTGTTAGACTGTCGTAGATTAGACTAGGCACGTTGTATGAGTGAAGTATATCATAAGGTGTTGTGCCGAATGCCCTTTGCAGAAAAGAAAAAAATAGTAAATAAAAGTCGCAAAGACATTGTCATTGGTTGTAACGTAAGCTAAATGTGTCGCTATTAGTAAAATTGATATTTATTTTGTTATTATAAAATGGAATGACGTGTATTTATAATTGTAAAGATAGTATGTGGAATGTTATTTCCTTTTAATAAGTTGATTTTTGTCAAAAATCTACTTTACACAAACATAAAATGTCCTAGTACAATTTGAAACAGCTCCATCTATCTTCAACTGTGTGCAATTTGCATCTCTATAGTATTAGTAATTGCCGCTAGATGGCCGAGGAGAGTTCGCATGGCAAACGGCATTTCGGGACAACACCACACTGTATATGTGTAAGTACGTACATGATGTAAAAATATAGCTATAATCTAACTGTGTCATATTAGTATATAAGTGTACTATGCTACTTACATATGTATACATTATTATTATATAAAGAAAGAAGTTTAAAAGAAAAATATTAGTTAAATACCGACTCGAAACTGAAAATGTTTGGTACATACGAAGACAAGATATTTTATAATTGGCAACCCCTATAGGAGTCAAATTTGTAAATAAATTTGTAATTCACGAATATATAGGACATTTTGGTATAAAAATATTGCATTTATATTATTATTATTAAAAAGCGATTAGTGCCCTCGGAATGTTCTCGGATGGTTTGTTTTGTCCAACAAATGATTTTTGTTAATTACTTTTTATTGTTATTATTAAGAATTTTAACGTTGTTACTTCAAATACCAAACCCACATTGATTAATAAATTACTTTCGGTGATTGAAAATTGAATTGTAATCGGATATACTTCTCGACAAAAGGAAATGCAATTTATTTTAACTGACAAATGTTATCAGCATCAGTTTGTTTACAACTTGACCGAATTATGAACGTTGAAATAATAATATTGATCATTCGTACGATTTTGCATGAAATCTGAATTTGTGCAATATTAAATAAAGATGGGTACTGTATAGTTTTCTAAATGTAAAATTAGATTTTCTTAAAATTAATTAGTAAGGTCTATTTTTGAGTTTTATAGAGAATGATGGATTTGATTTTTTATTTCGAAATGGAAGGTTTTTATTTTGATAATGATTTTTTTATACCGTGCCAAAACCATCTAGAACTGCAGATTGCCAGGGAATTACGACCAGTTATAACGATAATATATCATAATGTCTGTGCCAAATTTATGTATGAAACCGCAGGTATCATCGAGATACCGTTACTTGTCTTTATGTTGATAGATTTTATAGGTTGTTTTTTATTGTTAAGAGGGTAAAGACAGTCGGCTCTTACGTTGGGCCAGTTTTATTTTTTTTTTGTAGTAAAAATTGACAAATTAGTAAACTCAATTATTAGGTCTGGTCCCATGTCTTGTGTTCAGTTGAACGAATATTATTTTAATAAACAACTTAAAAATTGTATTTGTGCTGTTTTATTTAATCGACGAGACGTTTTATTTTTCCTGCCTCTATATTGAATATAGATAGATTCTACCAGTGACTTAGCCGGTGTAAAAATTTAAAATCTATTTTAGGCACCCGACCCGCCCCAGCTTCGCTCGGGTGCAATATTATACATATAAACCTTCCTCTTGAATCACTCTATTAAAAAAAACCGCATCAAAATCCGTTGCGTAGTTTTAAAGATTTAAGTGTACATAAGGATATAGGGACAGAAAAAGCGACTTTGTTTTATACTATGTAGTGATGCACAAGAGTACAAATGCCTTAAGCCATTTTCTACCAGTCAACCTTTGGGTGATGCAGAGACAAATAGAGGTAGGTCCAATATTAAACATTAGTTATATATTATAAAATTTCTAATACAAATAACCTATAAAATACAAATACACTATATAAGTATATACTTATATTAACTCAAACTACCACGAAGAGAAAAAAAAGAATGAAAATGAAGAATACACGTTTGGAGGTATATGGAACAGGGAGTAAAGTCCCACATACCTCCTTTGAAAAGGGAGGATCCTCCAACCAGACCGGGTGTTATGGTCTGGTGGGCGACTGCCCGATAGTTGATGTCGGGCTGTCGTATATGTTCAAATTGCGCGGAGAACTCTGATTGCGCGATGCAGGATTTCGTGTTTTCTTCGTAGTTCTTATGTGGCGACATAGATGTCGCTACATCACTCCCCTCCGGAGATCGGAGATCGATGGTTCTTGATGCTTCTTGATGTGTGCCAGGCCAGCGGTAGGTTGGTTCCAGTGAGTCGGAACCGATGCCGCATAGTTCTCGGTGAGTCGGAACTGTCTGCGGTGATGCCCCAGTGAGTCGGGGTGTTGATATCCCAGTGAGTCGGGATAATGCCCCAGTGAGTCGGGGTGATGATGTCCCAGTAAGTCGGGATGATGCCCCAGTGAGTCGGGGTGGTGCTGTCCCAGTGAGTCGGGATGATGCCCCAGTGAGTCGGGGTGGTGCTGTCCCAGTGAGTCGGGACGATGCTGCAGGCTCCAGTGAGTCGGAGTATTGCTGCTGGCTCCAGTGAGTCGGAGCGGTGCTTGTGCGACGTAGGGCTTGACAGCTGGCGTCGACCAGGAGAGGTTCTTCATGGCTCTTCATTTTGACTGGCCGAAGGTGCGGTGTGCCAAGCCAAGGTCGCTGATGCGGCTGAGGTGATGACCAGGTATGACCAGGTAGGCATACTGGTGGTCAGGAGACCCTTAGCCGTGGGTGCTGGCTGTATGGCTCGTTGCTCGAAAGCTTGAGGAAGTGATGATGACGTCACGAAGTAGTAGCTGCACGAAGGCTGCGCTGACGTTCTTTGCCGAGGGTCACCAGTTTGGAGGTATATGGAACAGGGAGTAAAGTCCCACATACCTCCTTTGAAAAGGGAGGATCCTCCAACCAGACCGGGTGTTATGGTCTGGTGGGCGACTGCCCGGTGGGCGACTGCCCGATAGTTGATGTCGGGCTGTCGTATATGTTCAAATTGCGCGGAGAACTCTGATTGCGCGATGCAGGATTTCGTGTTTTCTTCGTAGTTCTTATGTGGCGACATAGATGACGCTACACACGAATCTAGTGAAACAAATTAGCGCTGTGATGAAACTACAAGGCTCGCAGCGTTCCCGTAACTCTCTGACTGACACTGGCGACTTGAGTACGCCAGTTAGGGGTACTGTCGATGCACAAGCCTAGATCTTTTACGTCCGTGCCAAAAGGAACAACCGTGCAGTCGAAAAGAACAGGTGGCAAAGTTGTAACATCCACTTTGGTGATACTTCGAGGACTGCCGATGATGATGGCCTGACACTTGTCCAAGTCCCTATTTAATTTACCAATAATGTCCGATAATTCGTCGACCCTCCCTTGGCAATACAACTGTAGGTCATCTGCATACAGATGATACGCACACTGAAGTTCGGAAATAATAAGATTAATAAAAATAGAAGAGGAGAAAGAATGCCGCCTTGAGAAACGCCATTATCCAAATTATACCAACGAGAAGAAGAGTCTCCAACCTGAACCGACTGCTGGCATCCCTAAATGTAAGGCTGACATCAGACGGACTGCATCGCAGCGACCGCGCGTGGTTGATATATTTAACTGCAAGCAGTTGTACGTTCGACTTCGTGCAGTCATGATATCAACTGCACGCGGTCGGCTGCAGTCGAGTGAAGTCAATATCAACTGCATGCAGTCTTGCCTACAACTTTACGCGGTCGGCTACAGTCGTAGTGTCGACACACGCTGTCTATCGCTAACCGCATACAGCCAGAAAGCAGTTAAACTTTCAATCGTGATAATTAAAGACACGATAGAAAGACAATGGGTGCGCGAACGCTGGCGTTCGCTTGGGGTTTAATGAATTCAAAGAGCAAACGCTTACATGATATTGTCAACCTGATTTTGAGGAACTTAAAGATCAAATCATACCTACATAAAGCTCCTGGGCTAGATGCGTGGCGCCAACTGCGCAAAGTCAGATCAAACTGCGTGCAGTTGAATATATGGACTGCGTGCGGTTGCTGCGATGCAATCCGTCTGATGGCAGCCTAAGAGGTGAACCATTCCAGTGCTCTATTATAGTATCTATGCTTGTCACTCGGTGTTCTAAAAGTACCATTCTGTTGGTTAAAGAATTTTCGCAACTCGATTATTCAAACATTTTTTTTTTCTGTTTACAATCCTTACTAATATTATAAAAGCGAAAGTGAGTTTGTTTGTTTATTTGTTTGTGTGTTACGTCTTCACGCCTAAATGGCAAAACCGATTTTGACGAATTTTGGTACAGAGATAGTTGGGACCCTGGAGACGGACATAGGCTATTTTTTTTATAGTGAGAAAAGAGGGACACAGTAAAGTTTAATAATAAACGTGGGCGAAGCCGCGGGTAAAAGCTAGTATTAGAATAATTATGTGGTGTATTGGATGTGAGGGTAGTCTACACAAAAAGTGGACAAAGATATGTCATGTGTGTGCTACACACATGTTTGGTTCACCATACAATATTGCCATACTAACAAAATATAGGTAAAATATTATACAATCGTTAGAGTAACCGAGATGCAATTGTATTAGTACCAATATTAGTTCTTTTTCATAGAAAGCTAGGCCCTAAAACATGCAATTAAGAGGGTCCTTTTCCACTCGCTTGTCGTCAAAATCGAAAATGGTTTAAAAGCTTGTTACTTCATCTAACGCAATCCAACGCGATGTTAGACGAAAAGGCAACGCAAAAAAGAGAGATAACGCCTAAAAACTCTGTTAAGAGGGCAGTGGCGAAGCGTGAAATGTTGAGAGAGGTAAGCCGGAGCAAAAAAAAAAATGCTTGCCTACTCCGAGCGCGGGCACGCAGTCTTGAGTCCTTACCGAAAATCTGTGATTGGCATCCTGGCTTCAGTCTTGTATAGGCAGATGTATCTTCAGTCCACTTTTACTATACGTGTAAGCACTGAGATATTGAAACAGTGTCTTGCAAGTAGGGTTGCCAGGTCCTAGAACTGAAAAGCCGGACAATCTATCCTATTTAGCCGGATGTTTGGTCAAAAAGGCCGACATTTTTTTTAAGTCTAATAAAATTCATGAAATCTTTTTAAATTCTAACGAAAAAACCATAAGATTAAGTGATATTATTGCTACACTATTAGGTACATATCCACTCTGCTTGTGCTAGCGATACAAGGTAAGGCAAAACTCTAATGACAATTCTAAACATAATGGTCTTTAAAAAGCCTAACAAAAGCCAAAAATGCTCAAATTTGGCCGGACACGCCACTTAAAAGCCTGACTATGTCCGGCTTTATCCGGACGCCTGGCAACGCTACTTACAAGCATAATAGAAGTGGCTTTGATAAAAGCCGTTTGTGGTGAAATGATTATATGATGTAAATTAAACAAAACTTAATCGACTAAGTACTAATAATTCTACTTATACTCTAAAGCTATTCGTCTATTCTTTCTTACAAAGTGCGCTAAGACATTATCATAAAAGCCGGGAAGATTCTTAATTTTTAGTAAAGAACGTTTTTCTATAGAAAGAATGGCTAGATCAGATAATCGTTCTTGTTTTTGAGCATTACGCATGTTGATATTTATTGTAAAGGGATATATTAAAATGTTTAAAAAAACCAGCTCTGAGAAGAACTTTTGCGTTGGTGTAGTTTTAATTCATGAATCCCCAAGCGACCACCGGTGGCCGCGCATCTATTGTCTTACTATTTTGTCTCTAATTGACGGTATCTGAAGGGTTAAGAACGAAATCTAAAAAAAATCGCACGAAAATTATTAGACTTCGCGCACGACCTTTCTCATAGATCTAAACTCCCCTCCCGCACGCGCACTCCCGGGCCCCGCCTTGGTGACGCTTGCAGCATAAATCGTAATATTTTAATTTCGCCATAACTTCAAAACCAAACGTCCAATTTTAATCATTCAAAGACCAAATATTATCTACATAAACTGTACTTAGTGATGAAATAATTTATTTTGATAAGGGTTAATAGCATGAGTAAAATAAATGCGTTTAAATGTAGTCCAAAAAAAAAAACAAGATTATTAGATAAAAAAATGGTTGTTGTGCCTCACTCGACTTAGATAGGTATACTGTTACGCGGACTTTTTTGTAGATATTTGTAAGATCTACAATTAATTAGAACATTTTACGGTTCTATCTTTAATAGTTCAGGCAGCGTACGCAAAATAAGTAATGTTTCTGGTTGATTTTTTACATCTTGTGTCCGAAAAACCCAAATATCTTACGGAACCCTATTTTTTTCCAAAATAAAATTTAGCCTATGTTACTCGTGGATAATGTAGCTTTCGAGTGGTGAAAGAATTTTTAAAAACAGTCTAGTAGTTTTTAAGCCGATTCAATAAAACTCTATCAAATAACTCGAAAAAAAACCGGCTTGCCGGAGCGCTTTAGAGCGCGCAGGTTCATCGACCTTTATGTGACGTCATGACGTATTCTTGTATAGAAATTTAAACGCTAAAAAGCCGATTGCGCCTGCGGCTTATGTTATAGTGCTACATGTTGTTGAAAAGTAAATTTTGTTGATTTAATGTTCATAGTGTACTTAGTGTAGCCGTTATGTAATGTTAGCTTTGTAGTTTTATAATTTCTGATTGTGCCATTTCTCAATTACGGTAGAGAGTGGTTATGTTCTAAACATCTGAAGGGAAGCCGGTGGGAATCGAGTTGTATGGAACCTTCGTCACTGTAAGAGGGTCCTTCTCCACTCGCTTATCGTAAACATCGATAATGGTTTAAAAGCTTGTTACTTCATTTAATGCAATCCAACGCGATGTTTGACGAAAAGGCTACGCAAAAAAAGAGATGCAAAGCCTGAAAACTTTGTTAATATTCGGTTATTCTGTGATTTACTCGAATATTTTACAAAACTTGTTCCAGGAAATAGCTGTTTTTTTTAAAACCTTAAAAGTTTTTGGAAAAAGTAGTCGGCTTCTATAGTTTTACTAACACTAATCAGAATATTTGAATAAATTAATTCATGAATCCCCAAGCGACACCCGGTGGCCGCGCATCTATTGTCTTACTATTGTGTCTCTAATTGACGGTATCTGAAGGGTTAAGAAAAAAATCATAAGTATTATAAGATAACCATAGGCGCGGGCTTGCGGACGGCGAGCAATGGGTAATTGGCTGTCCGACCGTCCGGTAACTGTCCGGACCGAGTCCAAGTCGTCGATGGCGCGCACTGGGTCGGATCCTACTGGGGCCAGGGTTAGTTCCGAAACGTAGCTCAGGCCTGGTATGAAAGGTACGAAGGCAGTAATAGTCTGACACTATCTCCCGCTCCGTTCAAGGGCGGGAGAAGTCGTTTGGATGAATTTTATCCACCAAAAAAAAAGTATTATAAGATAAACATTTATTTTCACGAATTTTTTCAATACATTTTTTTGCATCAAACATTGTTTGACGTAGGGTATCTGTCTATAATTTTTTAACGTCCTTGTCAATCCGCGCTTCGAATAAGACGTTTTTATGCTCGAGTACAATCTCTTTAAACTCGCGAGATCTTGCCCTTTTTTCGTCCGAAATCAATCTCGCTAAAAAAGGTCGAGATCTCGCGAGACCTCGATCGAGATTGCATTCCCTAGTGTCAAAGTTCATACAAAATAGGAGATTTTTAGAGGTCTCTACTGGATTAATTTTACACTAGAAATTGATTTCAATAAAAGCCTAGATAATATCTTTCTTATACTACGTTTCCAAAATATCTTATGAAAAATGTGTTGGTAATAACGTCATAATCGGGTATGAGCGGTTGTATGAAAAACAGTGAAAATGTGTGTCGAGATGCATCCTCTTAAGCTAATTAGCTTAATTTTTTCGGCTGACCGACTTTTTGACAGTTTATTTGTTATTAAAATTGTGTAGGTACTCACTTTTGTCCTCGTCGCCATATGTATTGCGTTCAGGAAGGATGTACGGCTCACCAACAGTGTCACACACATATACGCACTACACAACTGCTCCAGTCAACAGCAGGATGGGTACTGACTCGAGTCGTGTTAAATACATTACATCACAATGCATGAGCCTACCCTCACAGTAATACACTATAGTATAGAAATATTTTCTACCTACACCTAGAGATGGGTTTCTACCCGGTAAATACCCAAAATACCCAAATGCAGGGTTTTAATGGTGGGTATTTACTTTTTGGTATTTTTTTGTTTTTTATACATTTTTAACAATAAAAAATGTTCATCAAATATGTTTTATGCATGAAATGTACATGGTGTCGGCAAAGAATAGTTTTCTACTCTACAAATCATGTAAAAATTGCAAGTCCGTATTTTTTTAATATTTAACGTCTGTATTTTATTTGGGACACTTACACAGATATACAAAATTAGGAAACAACATGTAGAACACGTAAGATAAAATAAAAAATTAAAAACAAAAATGAATAAAAAAATCATTGTATAAGTTATTTATTGTTACAAACTTGAAAATTAATTGAAATTTTACATTTATGCAAAAGTTACAGTTAAACTTCATTTAACAAAAATAATAATCAGGCGTTGAATCATAAAAATATAGGAAAGGAGCCGAATTTATAACATGGAGCTATTCAAAACATGTCAACGATCTAAAGTTCAACTAAATTTTATGTAATAAATCATCCCAAAAAGTGTTAAAGGTTTATACCCATGGTTTTGGGTATTTACCGGGTAAAAACCCTGTTTATACCCAAATTGGGTATTTACCCGGTAAATACCCGATGGGTTTTTACCCACCGCCCATCTTTACCTACACCCCGATTTAAAAATAAACATAATGCTATCTCGATCTACCTAACCTTACATCTCTTTATTATAAATGCTATTGACAGCCTAATTCGTAGAGGCTACTAGCGTTGAGATTAGCTGCTCATGTCATCCAGCCTCATAATCCAGTATTATGGTTTCCCAACGCGCACAAATTCTCGGAATAGAGTGCTCCACGAAGCCTGCAAAAAATCGATCAAGCGGCTGTGGTCTTTCTCGTCCAGCCCTGGTTCAGGTACAGGGCGAAAGGGAATAGAAAGCAGCCTTCTTCTAGGAAGAAGAAGAAGGTGGCCGACTGAGAGGGAAAAGAAAACCTCACACTAGCCGTCGCTGTTGGAGACGCCACGGGCATCCGAAGTCAGTGCAACCCTCAGCCACCATAGGCGCGGACTAGTGTGAGATTGATTTGTCACAAATATCAGACTATGGCGTTTTATAAGGTATAAAAAAAATGTCAAGGCAAAGAAATGAAACAACACACGAGATTACATTGTTTATTCGTGACAATGCATAATAGAGAATATACATTTAGAAATTATGTAAAACGCTATAAAAATTGTGACGCCGTTGCAAGACTAGTACTATACGGAGAGATAAAAGAATTACTTTAAGGTTTTTTTGTACTGCGATCTTATGATATTTTGGCCCCTATACTGACCAATTGCATCCCAGTTTTATGACGCTAGAAGTATTGAAATCGAAAATTATTTGAAAAGTTTTTATGAGCTCGCGTTGGACCACTATCTCATCTGATGGTAAGCGATGATATGGTCGACGATGGAGCAGGTTTGGGAGATATCCCTATTCTCAAAACATACAATAATCATGCAAATATTAAGTATAATATTAAAATTTTGTAGTAATCATATAACTGGCAGTGAACTCTTAATAATTTTGACAAAAATCAAAAGATTTTCGACTTGAATACTAAATAAAACCTAGGTGACAGTACACAGGTGATAGTCGTTACAAAAGTGTTTTATAAAACAATCAGACCTAAGACTAACTTATTAAATTATGATTCTTAGGGTAAGTGCACATGGAAAAGGGCTGGACGATATTTTACAGTGTTAAAGATGGTATCATACAAAATATCTCGATGTTTATAAACAAATCTATAGCATAACACAATTAGTGTAATGTTTCCACTGCTGGAGCTTGTGCGGGTTGTTAGACGTCATAAATCTTGGTTCAAGGACATGCCGGTTACCTCACGATGTTTTCCTTCACCATTTTGAAAACTGGTGATGAAATAAATTATACAAAGTTGCTTGCCTTGAATCGAACTTTGGAGGACTTACCACTACCTCACTGATGGTAAGCGATGATGTGGTCTACGATGGAGCACGTTTAAGTAGAAGTAACCTATTTAACTTAAAGACCTATGAAGATGAGTGTCTATGGAGTTTCTTGCACGTTCTTCTACGCCATGGAACGTGTAATTTAGCTTCACTTTTTTTGTTGACTGACCGACATATTGACAATTCAAAAGTACATGTAAATGATCTATTTGAAATAAACGTTTCTGATTTCTGACCCCCGTTCACAGTTATTAGGAAACGCACACTCCAACAGGGAATTCCCAGGAATTTTCAGGGGGTTTACTAGAATGCATAGAAATCGTCACAATTCCGTATAGTCCCAACATATCACTGTAAAACATTGTCCAGTACAGTACCGTGTGAAGCCTTTAAAACCTTATGATACACAGTGCGACATCACGAAAGCACAACATACAGCTTGCGATTCATTCGCTCTCCACCTACTTATAAAAATGATGGTTATGAATTTATGACTTATGTTATAACAGCAATTTTTACGTTAAAAATGTATTAATTGTTACAAATTAATGTTTGATGAGTATGCAGTGAACTTTGTTATTACTTATGAGAAGTATTATTGATACAGGTTTGTTGGAATAATGCTGGCAAGATCATAGATGACAAAAAAAAACTTCCAGATTTTTATGGAGATGGCAAATATTTTTTTTGTTAACAAAATAGTATCTTAAATCTTGCGAGTATTATTGAAATTATTCTGTATATTTCAAATAAAGATAACATTTGAATTTTAAAGATTTGTTAATGAAAATCTTAAAAGCTGTATTGAAAACTATTCAATACACTCCAAGACTAAAACAGAACAATTTTAATGCAAATTAATTAACAGATTAAAATATAAATGCATTTTAAATCGACATTTTGGCCCATTTTAGCAACAGGGGATTAGGAAGTCTATAACTTGGGTACTAAAAAACTAACTATTCAATTGAATACAGAAAACATTCTAAAACGTTAAAAACCTATAATAATATAATTATAACCAGTTAACATTGAAAATTTAAACAAATAATCAATATAAGATAATTATTAACCTGAATAAACATGATAATAGGTAATTACACACCTATTTCTAATTTGTAGCCAAGTTCTACAATTTTAAATAGTTCCAATTACTTGTAATTAGTAATTCTTTCGAATTAGCTAGCGTGCCGTGCTTTGTGCCAAAATTTCGAAAATGATCTGTATAAAAAAATCAAAAAGATATTTTAATTTTTTTATGCATCTCTTTTCCACAAAACTCTCCATTTTTTAAATATTGTCCAACAAACATTGCCTTAAACTATTTTAGCGATTTCAGCTTATAATTCAATACTCAAAAGATGCTATAAGGTAAAAAATCCTTCGCTCTTCACGGTCAAAAGTTTTGCTCAATTCAAAATCACAGCTGAAACCGTCAATTAATTTAAGGCCCATACCTTATCTACATATTATCCAGGTAAATCAAGAATTTCAATATTGTAATACAAGCATAATCAATTAATAGTAAGTTAACGGCGTAATCGTCTACAAAATGTTACAATTGTTATAATATTCACTAAACAATCCGCCATTTTGTCAGTCTACTTAAGACTACCCGCAAACGGACCAAACTTGAGAACCACTGGTGATGACTCATGGTTTATTGTTTTTTTTTTCAATGATATAAACTAGTGCTTGACTGCGACCCCCACCTGATGGTAAGCAGTGATGCAATCGTTGATGGAGAATCGCATAAGTTTATTAGGAGTATATTCACTCTAGCCTTAGTTATTAAATAAAATAATAAACCATGAGAATTAATCACTTTTAGAGGTATGAGGAATAGATTGTAAACCACCGTTGGAAACGATCGTCTCTTTCCCTCCGACTAGACAGGTATCGTGTCTAGTCCAGGCAACTACCCGACAGTTGATTTTAGGCTGTTGAATATGTTCTAATCACGCGTAGAATTCTGATACCGCGATGCAAGATAATTTTAATGTGGCAACACAGATACAACCGCGTTTGTTTAAGAAATCTGGCAATTTTGGCTGAAATTAGGTTTTCGCTGAGTGGCAATCCCGAATGGTCCGAACACAAGTGCCTTATCTGAATAAATAACATAATTTTATAACTGTTTTATTATGTCATGTCCTAAATTAACAGTCTAACATATATTAGGTAATGCTTAAGCTTTGGGTTATCAACGAGTAGCTTAAAAATTGGATCTTAGCTGCCCCAAGCCCGTCGGACACTATTACTTGTGAAAAGTATTATAGGAATTGTATTTGAGTTTTATTTTTACCTAATATTAGGTATTATTACAATAAAATGTGTAAGAAACCGATAATTCGTAAATAATTTCCAATTTCTTCTATCAAGTCAATTTTCCAATTTTCAAATATCTATTCTCAAAAAAAAATAATCAAACTGATTTTTTTTCTCATTCAAACTTCAAATCACATACATATGGGCACAAACCCAGATAGTCTTCAAAACCAATGATAATTTTCTACAAACAAAAAAAAAAACTAACCGCCCATGTCGGATCTGACGAGATGGGAGTCTTTGGTCGTGGATATGCGACCCTGGCGGAATAAACGCAAGAGTGTCTGTCGGATGTAACTGCATCGTCTTTACGTCGACACAGCGACCGGCCCACGCTGAAAACCAGCGCTGTGAGCTCATCGCATTATGCGTGAGGTCACAGCTTTATGCTGAGCGTTGGGCCGTTTTGCGCGGATGTGCCGCATATCTTCCCTATCGACTGATGTTATGTTATGTTTGTTATCTAGCTTTAAGTATGCGTCTTATTTCGCGTTAATAGAATGTTTTTTCATGTAGGCAGTTGTAAGGTTAAAGTAAAATTATCACAACAGTTCACAAGTATCAGTATCGTGTCAATGCCGCAAGCTCGCCCGTACCGGTCTCGGTCTCGGTATTGGTACCGATACCGGTTTACCACAGGGCCGAAGATTTGCCGCCGGGGGGGTTCCTCACGCGGACTGAAGTCTTTGTGTCCAGACCCTCGGTCTCTTCTGTAAATTAAAATTTATTTGGATTAGTAACGAATTTTAAGTTTTTTTTTTTTTGAGAATAAAGTAAATATTAAGGGAACAGCTACAGTCACTAGAGATGGCGCTGAAATCATAATTTTTTTATTTTTACTATATTTAGACATTATTAAGTTAAAATATAATAAAAAGCCATCCTAGGGTATGTTAAATTTTAAATCTATTTCGCGGTCACAATCGATCGCATACAGCTTTTTTTGGGGTAGAAAATCGTCAAACAGGTAACTTCTGCCCTGGGTAGAACAGATGGGAGTGTTAACTTAATACCCACCTGTATCCTTCAGTTGGCATTTTTTTTAAATGTTATAAACCAGTGCAGTGCTACTGAGATACCACCTGACGGTATACAGTGATGCAATCTCTGATGATGAAGCTCACTAGTTTATTAAGAGCCTATTCACTCTCGCCTTCGAGATACTTTTGCGTCCCAGGTGCGCGGTAACTCTTTTGAACAATACTGATTTACACATACTCACCAATCACCATTCATCACCTTCAAGAGAACTACATGTTCAAAAGACTAACAATGAAAATACAACTTCAAGAGTTACTTACTGCTAATAGAAAAGGTAGAAGTCTGCAGATTCCTGGTGCCAGGCTCCCTCATCTTCCTGCCAGTGGGTGTGCTACACCCGGACATCGATAGGCTCTCCACGCTCTTGTTTATGTTACTTAGGTCTGTAAGAGTGGGGAAAGGGGTTAGGTCTAAAGTTAGGCAGCTAGACGGTCTAAGAAGCAATGTACACGATTTTAGTTTCATTATTCCAATGATGTAAACAATTTGAATTGACATTGTCATATGAAAGAATCTTACAAGAAGTATGGGGGAGGCAGTTGGTCGTATCGTATCCACACCAGCCTCTTAACTAAGTTACAACCGTTTCGTTTCTCTTTCGTCGATCGCCTCTAGTCAGCCACGCCTCCGATTCCTTTGTTCTGATGTCATCTGAACGCTCAGACACCAAGCCAGAACAAAGGAATCGGAGGCGTGGCCAAAGCGACGCGGTCGACTAAAGAAAAACGAAACTGTCATAACTTGGCTAGGCTTGCTGTGTGGTCTAGCTTCGAATTCGAACAGACAGACTTGATGGAGGACTTTGTTTTGTAATAATTAGGTATGTAAATTAGGTTATGTGATTCCGACGCACACTCCCAGAAATGCAACTGGTAGAAAATCAACAGGCTAGCAATACGGCGTCAATGTTTAAGACTGAAGCTCCAATTCGAGATTTTGGATTAAGTTACTTTTTTTATACAAATAATTCGAAATTTGAAGTCAATAACACTATCGTCAAACGCGCTTTTTAATATTTAAAAAAAAACCAGTGGTAAGGACTGGTCGAATGTATTCCTTGTTTACAAGATTGGAAGTAATGATAGGTAGTTCGACAGCAGACCTTGTGGCCTTGTAGGTTCCCAGGTCGGACAGCAACCATACATGACATTGGCTGCAAGAGAAACATCACGTTAGATCGGAATCTGCCGGAGATGGCAAGAAGCATGGAGCTCGGATTCCAATAACTTAGCGACAAGCTAGCTCTTAGATTTTACGGAGCAGATTTGCCTGTCTGGGTTTTGAAAGCAAGGCAGTCAATTTAGTTTTTGGTAACACAAGCACAAACAAAAGTATAGTTTTTATAAAATTTACAATATCGTTGTTAAAATCCACATCATTGGTACTACAGATGATCTTTCTCGAGGTGGGTTGGTCTTGCAAGTGTGTAAAGAGATAACAATACTTATAAAATATTCTACAACTTTCACACAACGCCGTCTAGCACCAAACTAAGCAGAGCTTGTGGCATGAGTACTAAACAACTGATAAACATACTTATATATTTCTAAATACATAGATTTTGATAAATTACTCACAGACACAAAACAAATGACCGTGATCATCGGACTAACATTTATTCTGGGTGGGAATCGAACCCACGACGTCCGGGATAGCAGTCAGGGCCACTGACTACTAGACAAACAGACTTGTCATCTTAAAACCGTCACAATCACTACTATCTCAAGATAAAAACTAATACTTTTAATTATCATATTTCTGCCCTCGTGTCGTTTTATTTGGGGTCGGCGCAACACGTTTTTTTCTTCCATTCTGTCCTGTCACCCATCACACTATCACTAACTCTCTTTTCTTTCATAAAACTTCTCACACAATCCAACCATTTTCTTTGGCCTCCATCTCCATCCATCCACATATTACTCATAACTCACACTTATACAACTTTTTATGTGTTTATTTATTTATTGCCAACCAAGATTTAACCAACTTCTAAAAAAGGAGGAGGTTCTCAATTCGAATGTTTGTATGTTTTTTTTTAATGTTTGTTCGAGCATAACTTCGTCGCTTGTTGTTTGTTGGAAAGGGTATACTTCCCAAATGGTCCCATAGTCACCAAGTTAGGATCTGATGATGGAATCTTGGCGAAATCGAGGGAACTCATCAAATTCAATTAAATTTTTTAGTGAAGTCGGTTAGTTTTTTTTTTTTTTATAAAAAGGTTTTTTTAAGTAAAAATGTTCTACTATTCAAACAAGACATTTTATAACAATAGTTTGTGCTTGTTGTTACATTAGGAAGCAAAAAATATACAGCCCAAAGTATAAAGTACGACACGACCAGTAATCATTTTTTGTCTGCATGGTTTGCTGCCCGGCCTAACATTTAAAAAACTACTACAGTTATTTTAGCCTAGCATAGCTCAGAAATAGTGTTCTTTTATAAAAGCTCGCGTGCTATAAATACGTTGAAAATTGGAGTAGTTTGTAAGCCAGCATCAGAAGTATACAAGACCACATAAGTGAAAACTTCATCAAGGCAAAGTTAATAATAAAATAAACGTTCGCATGAGGTCGGGCGATTCGAGCCGATCTAAACCGAACGAGCGTTACATAGCCGAAGGTGATGGCATAGTCACAAAAATAAAATGCTCAGCGCGCTTAACGATTTAACTTTTAGATTTCACTTTATCGAAAAAAAAAACGAAACCGATTGATTAGTAATAAGTCAAAGCGAGTTTTTATAACCTACTTTTCTTTTCAAAATTAAGAATTAGAATTTGGACACTTATGATGCTGACTGTTATCAAGATAATCTATGCAAGTCTCGAGCATACATCGTAAATTGTAACAAACACTGACACAGGGTTAATATTTTTAAGACTGATATATGTTGAAACATAATGTTGAGATTAGCGCATTCAACCAAACAAATTTCTGGTGTATTAGATTTTACGTTTCTTGTCGCCTGTGCATTGATATGTCAGTTAGTTTCTTTTTTTATAAATACAGAACAACAGAATTGGTTTCAACATGTGTTAAATTTGTTATTACAGTTTGCGATAAAAACGCTCGTGAAATGCAAAAAAATTTTTGTTAAAAAAATTATTTACACGCTACATTTGTTTTTTTTTTTGCATAAAAAAAAACTTCTTGTATTAAGCAAGCGTGCCAGCTCCGCTCACAGCTAGTGCAGCACAGCCACTGAGTTCGGGTGTGGTGTACCCAGTAAGACATACCCGGCGAGGGTGTTCCGTTGGTGACGTGTGGCGGCATGTGCAGCAGCTCGGGGCGCTGCGCCGCCTGCTCGTGGTCGTGGGCCACGTCGTACACCAGCGGGGAGTCTACCGGAGTCTTCACGAACTTTCCGAAACCTAGGAACGAAAAGACGCATAAAATAAAGGCCGCGTTTCTTTACGTGCACATTACGTGGTACGAACGACCGCTTGACCACATCATACCTTGCTACCTTGGTAGTCCGCATTATAATGTAATGCAAGTAATTTGCTTGCCGGTGGAACCGCGGCCAAAGAAATACTGATTTTATAAACAAAGAATTTGGTGTGAACTTAATACAATTAGGTATTTACTTGTGTTTATTTTTGTACAATATTTTAAACTAAACAACAAATAACACTAATAAGAAATCTTTTTCTGAAAACCACATCAAAACCAATTTAGGAGGAAAGAAGCAGCAATTGTGTTCCAAATATTGGATTGAGGAAGAGAGGAGGCGTGGTGGAAATGTCTCGCTATCTCTTTTGAGCACACGTAACCTAATGGCGGTGACGTCACATTTCAGTAAATGCATTCTTATACTGTTATTTGACAGTTTCCCCTTCTACCAGATTTGAAATATTTCAGTCTTGACTGCGAATTGCGTAAATAATTTAAAATGATCTTAAATGCAGTCTTGAGTTTTGAAATAATTTGGATTCATATTTACTTATATTTGTTTGTTTTTTTTTTAAATATTTTGTACCGCTTATTAAAAAAGGCTTTAATAAATAGCTATAGAAATGCGTAGTCATCCCTACTAATATTATAAATGCGAAAGTAACTCTGTCTGTCTGTTACGCTTTCACGCAAAAACTACTGAACGGATTTAGATCAAATTTGGTAGGTAGGTAGAAGAGACACTGGAATAACACATAGGCTACCTATAATTCCACTGCTGAGCACGGGTCTCTGCCCGCGCGATTTAAACTGTAGTCCACGCGGGCGAAGCCGCGGGCGGAAAGCTAGTAAATTATAAATAATAATAATGTTACCTTCAACAACTCGAAGTTGTCCGTCGTCAAGGCAGACGCGACCGTTCACGATCACATACTGGGGACTGCCCACAACGTTCTGGCCCTGAAATAATACCACAGTTATTGGGACGTGCCTCACTGGAATGCCATGGCGGTGTAGCCAGCTCAAGACGCCAAAAACAATATATGATTGACAGATAAAGATAAACATAGATAGATATAATGGCGAGTACACGGAAATTGTACGAATGCTTGCTAGGTGTAATTTTACAATGTTTCGGAAGCCTGTTTTTACGAGAACAGTGCGCGGGAGCTGTAAGTAGATACATCAAAATACAGAGTTGAAATGTGTTAGATAGAGCAACAAAATCTTGAAGGTTTGTTTTTGGTAAATGTGTTATGTTTTGTACAAAGTCATAGAATAAAAGTTGTTGTTTATGATGTTTTTAACAAGCACCTAAGAGGTAGCTAGCGTTTTATAAATAACCCTGTATACCAACTGTTGTACTTAAATTAATTAATATGAACTATCTATCTTCTTTTGTCTTGCAGAAGTGAATGGACTATAGGACATAGTTTGTTTCTCACCTCAAAAATATTAAAATTGACGGCCTGCTTGTGCGTAGCAGCTGAGATGGTTCTCTCGAGCTTGGGATCCCACACGACGATGTCGGCGTCGCTGTTGATGGCCACGCGGCCCTTCTGCGGCCAGATGTTGAAGATCTTGGCCGCGTTCGTGCTCGTCACGGCGACGAAGCGGCATGGGTCCATTATACCTGGGGGAGATATTATTGTGACCTCATTATTGTCATCTGGTATTGTTTTAGAGCACAAAATTATTTTTAGTTTATGCGAAACCTGAATTAATTAGTTCAGAATTCATCATCATCATCATCATCAGCCTTTTTAATGTTCCCACTGCTGGGACTCAGGCCCCCTCTCTAGTATAGTAAATGGGCCGTAATCCACGACGCGGGCCCAGTGCGGATTTTTGGTTCTAGGACATGCCGGTTTCCTCACGATGTTTTCCTTCACCGTTTTGAGAATTACTGATTCTGTAATAAATATAACCCGTATAAACCGGTATTAACCGCCTTCTGCTACAATATAGCCATGCGGTGTTCTACGTAGTTAAGTCCGTTAAGGACCTTGAAACTGTCCTTTTCTTGGAACATGCGGTTATCCCTGCCGAATCAGCTGAAGATTGCCACTGGAGAAGCTAGTGATAAATAAACTCACATATACCGGTATTAACAGCCTTCTGCCACAGTATGACCATGCGATCCTCAACGTAGTTAACTTCGTTGAAGACCTTGAAGTTGTCATTTTCATGGAACATGCAATTATCCGTGGCAATCAGCTGGAGATGGTCACTGTAGATGATACAAATATATAAAATCACACATACCGGTATTAACAGCCTTCTGCCACAGTATGACCATGCGATCCTCAACGTAGTTACATTGAAGACCTTGAAGTTGTAACTTTCATGGAACATGCAATTATCCATGGCAAATCAGCTGGAGATGGTCACTGTAGATGCTACAAATAAATAAAATCACACATACCGGTATTAACAGCCTTCTGCCACAGAATAGCCATGCGGTCCTCAACGCCGTTCACTCCGTTGGGGATCTTGGAGAAGTTGTCCTTGCCGAGCTCCTTGTCCTTCTCGTGGAACGTGCAGTTGTCGCTGCCGATCAGCTGCAGGTGGTCGCTGGGAACGGAAGATGAGAAATAAATATATATTTTTTATTAAGTAAAGGGAAATTAAGTTTCTTGTCCCGTGACCCAAGCTTTTACAGTTAAGCTGGCGGATTCGCTATATTACTGTTACGCCGTTAAACTTGAAAACGTCATATTTCCGACAAAATAAAGACTAGCAATAAATAATTAAAACGCATTGCTGTTCGAAAGCTTTAGAACAAAAGTACCTACCTAGCCTGGCAAGATCTGGAACAATCCTTCATAAGTAGAACCTACTACTATCATTATTTAGTAGGTAGATATGTAGGTAGATAAAGGAAATGGTACTTTCCGGCATTAACAATAGAGTCGAAATTGAAGTGATTTTATCTAACGACCCAAGCGATAGTATAACGGTACTCTAGTGTTAATTGTGATTGGATTATTGTTGACTGGACTAATTACTAATTGTTTGTGGTAAATAAAGTTCTCTGTTACAACATGATGAACAAATGCCGATTTACGGCATTTGTTCATCCGCGTACGTAACATTACTGTAAAGACTCATCAAAATCGTTCAGTAGTTTTTGCGTGGTAGAATAACAAACATCCTAACATACTTTACAAACTTTTACGTTTATCATATTAGTTAGATATTCATATAAAAGCGTGCCAAAGGAATCAATCGCCCAGGGCGTTTAGATGTTTAGAGCTAGACTTGTCTTCGTGACAATGACGCTAATTTCTTGGAGATGTTACCGGATGTGGAGGAGTACTTAGACGCCTAAATGTATTTTTTGATTTAAAATTATATTTATTTTTACTTGAAGGTGTTTAATAATCAACCTCTCCCAGGATGTCAACTACTTAACCAGACTTGCCTATGGGGGTCTTAATTAGAAAATGAAAGCCTCCAGTCGGGGCTAAGGAAGTAAGTAAGCAGTATATACTAACTCGGCCAGCGCCTCCACCATGGCCTGCGGCGTGGAGGGGTCGGGCCGCAGCGGCGGCGACAGCACGTGCGCCGCCGCGTGACGGAAGCACGAGTTGCGGTAGTGCGAGCCTGCAACACACAACGATAACAGATTTGGTCATATTTTGTATTACTTATTTTGCTAACCGGCTTAGTAACTAAAGTAGGCGCCAAACAAACTTGGAATAACAGTCATTGATCCTCAGAAATTTATTTATATCCTTAATTTCAAAAATGGAAAAACAGTCTTGAATCGACATCTATCGCAATCCTTTACATTATCTAGTAATAAAAAACATTTTGATTTTCGGGTACTTATGTACCATCAAAGACACTTTCGCCTGACCACCACTAAGTTCATTTTTGTTTGCACTCAAAACGAAAACTCCAAAGGATTTGGTTTGGCGCCGCGCAGCAGGATTCAATCGATTTTTTTTTTATTAGGCAGAAATGACCGTGATGGTACACAGAGGTATTAAGAAAAGGTCAATGCTTTATGCAATGCACTTTATTCTAAGTTTATCTGACACCTTGTATAATAACATAACGATAAATACCAGGGTTTCAAAAATGTAAAATACAGAATGTCTAGCATTTGACGTCTTTACACTGAATTATGCGTAAAGAACGTAGCTCCATTTAAAATGACTCCATGATGGCATGGTACCATAAATAATATATCACGAAATTGATACCCAACGGCGTATAGTTAGACTTGAAGCTAAAACTAAATTGGAGTTGGGAAAAAGCATTAAGAGGATGTTGCCGATTCATCATCAATATCAACAGTCATAATTTCAGCCGACAGACGTCCACTGTTGGACATAGGCCTCCCCTAAGTGTCGCCACAATGATCGATCCTGTGCGTCTCGCATCCATCGGTTTCCCGCAACCCTCACCAGGTCATCGGTCCACCTTGTAGGAGGCCTTCCGACGCTGCGTCTTCCAGTACGAGGTCGCCACTCCAGAACCTTTCGGCCCCAACGGCCATCAGTTCTGCGAGCAATGTGCCCTGCCCATTGCCACTTAAGTTTGGCAATTCTTCGGGCTATGTCGGCAACCTTGATGTCAACAGTGATGATGATGGATTTACTGTCAATATCAACAATATCAATCAAGATGTCTCCGAAAAGCGCCTGTGGAGAGACAGCTATCTAGTAAATAAGTTTACCAACACTGTCAGCTAAACTCTCTCCAAATAGTGTCTATCGAGCGCCAGCTAAACTAGTAGATAAGTTTCGGACAATTTACCATCAGTACCAACACTGCCAGCCAAGGCGTC
This sequence comes from Mythimna lalbum, assembly GCA_949319445.1. Lineage (NCBI taxonomy): Eukaryota > Metazoa > Arthropoda > Insecta > Lepidoptera > Noctuidae > Mythimna > Mythimna lalbum. The sequence goes on along the minus strand of OX439371.1, from coordinate 9,571,455 downwards.
TCCAAACAGCGCCCATCGAGAGCCAGCTATCTAGTAGATAAGTTCCGGACAACTTACCATCAGTACCAACAGTAGCAGCCAAGGTTTCTCCGAACAGGGCCTGTCGTTGTCTGGTGCGAGCCAGCTGAAGAGCTCGAACTGCGCTCTTGGACATCATGTGGACGATGTACAGGGGGGAATTGGCCTGAAAATGGAAGATATTAGATAAGCAATGTAAACTTGACAGTCGTTAATGTTGAGTGGGTTCCACCAGTGAAGAAAGTAGAAAATTATTCCAAGGAAGCTTTCAAAAAGTATACTCTAGCCTCGGTCACGACCTTCTTGTCACTAGAAGATTGGTGAAGGGACATGGTCCAGAGGGTCCAGCACCCTGAACAAGCAGCTTCTAAATTATGTTTCTGGATGACGGTTGTCTAAGGTGTGCACTGACCTAATTGGCGATGACTCAGGCCTCTGGACCTGTGATGCCCTTATCAAGCAGCTTCTAGATTATGTTTCTGCAAGAAACCTGTCTAAGGTTAGTACTGACCTGGTTGGCGATAACACAGGCCCTGTTGACAGCCTCGGCCTCCACCTCCTCATCACGAGACAGCTGATGAGCCTCGGGGCCGGTGATGCCCTTAGCGAGAAGCTTCTCAGTGTTTCGAGCGATAATGTTGCCGTTTTCGGCGTGAACCTAGAAAAGAGAATTATTTCTGTAAGTAAATCTTTTCAGACTGCTTTAGTAAAAAAATCTGCTCATTCAAGGGGAGAAATCAAGCGCAAGACTTAACGGCTTTACGCGCTTTCCGAGGCACGGGGGTCACACCACCAACCTAAATTCTGGTTTCCCCTGAGAAACCAGAATTTAGGTTGGTGTATTAAAACCCAATAGTTTATTTCCGATCTGGGAAATGAACTAATTGAGGCAAGCAAGAGTGAATACTCTTAACAAACAAGTGCGCCTCACCATCAACGATTGCATCACTGCTTACCATCAGGTGGGATTGCAGTCAACACTGGTTTATATCAATTATAAAAATATCATCAGACTAACAGCTTGTGGAATGATTACATCAATATTAAACAACACAACAATACACTGGCATTGTATTTGTCATTGTGTTGACAAACTCTAACCAATCTGATTCTAAAACAATGAATGACGTTACTACTTCTCTTATGGCAAGAAATAAATCACATATTAAATCATCTTGTTCAAGATAGGTGTCAGACCATAATATTATGGCGGGCTACCTATTGTGTTTTCAAGTGTGGTAGGCAACAGGTGTTACGCTGACCTTGGTAAGAAATTATCACGCTTGTGTACCTAAAAAGGGTAGACAGAGAGAAAACCATTTCGCAAATAGGTGGTGTTATATTAAGTACCAGATTTTGCCCGCGGCTTCGCCCACGTACCTAAAATATAGCTTCAGCTACTCAGGAATAAATCAGCTTTCAATTGGTGAAAAAAATTTAGCAATCGGACCGGAGTACTTTCATTGATTTCCTCTTACAAACAAAAAAACAAACTTTACCTCTTTACAATATTACTGTAACTTAAGACAATAGAGCCCATACAAAAAAAAACCATACAATTAACATATTGGATGGAAAATGAAAATTGTATCACAAATGAAGATATCCACAGGAGAACCAAGGACATCCACATAGCACGAAGAATCGCCAAAATTAAGTAGCACGGGGCAGAGCACATTGGTCGCAGAACTGATGGTCGAACGGGACGAAAGGTGCAGGAAAGGTAACCAAGTACCGGAACACGCAGCGATGGAAGGCCTCCCACAAGGTGGGCTAATGCCTGGTAAGGGTCGCGGGGTCGATGGATAAGAGACGCACAGGACCGTTCGTTATGGCCACACTTGGGATGTCCAACAGTGGACGTCTTTCGGTTGAAATGATGATGATATTGTATTCAAAACAACAGGTGTTATACATTCATGTATAAAGCGGTATATAATTGTATAAGATGAACTAAGATGATAAGATATGATAGATGTAATGAGTCATGATATGTTATCTACTATGTTCATAAAGTATTGCAAATGTTGATGAAGGCAGTCCTGGTCCATGACCTAAGATATCAGCTTTGAAGGGCCAGTCTTCACCACATTATGACTGATCGTGAATGGCCTGTTGTGGTGGTTAGTGGCCCTGACTGCTATTCCAGAGGTCGTGGGTTCAATTCCCACCCTGAACAAATGTTTGTGCGATGGGCATAACCATTTGTTATGTTTGGGTGTAATTTGTCTATATTATGTACTAGCTTCTGCCCGCGACTTCGTCCGCGGAAAATTTCTTGTTTTAAAATAAGATTACACTCGATTAGACGATGCGCACGTTCAGCGCTAGATTCCTAAGCACGGGCCTGTGATGTTATGGCATTTTGCCTAGCGAGCCGCTGCGAGCGCTCAGCGCTAGTCTCCCTATCCCTTGTCTCAGAGACATGCTGCCTTAAATGAGATAGACGCTGCGCACGTTCAGCGCTAGATTCCCGAGCACGGGCCTGCGATGTTATGACATTTTGCCTACCAAGCCGCCGCGAGCGTTTAGCGCTAGTCTCCCTATCCCTTGTCTCAGAGACATGCTGCCTTAACTCAGATAGACGGTGCGCACGTTCAGCGCTAGTTCCTCGAGCACGGGCCCGCGATGTCCTCACATTTTGGCTAGCGAGGCGCTGTGAGCGCTCGGAGCTAGATTCTCTAGCGCGTGCTTGCGAAATATATTCTCTATTTCTCGAGAGGCGCTGCTCATTTTCAGGGGCAGATTCTTCCGTACGGCGTACTCGAGCGGCTCTTGTCTGTGATGTCTGCCGGGACAGTTGAGATTTCCTTTTAGACATGCTCGCAACAAACTACGCACAGACTTGAAAACAATTATGAACAAAAGGAGAGCGACTCGAACACCGTCCGCCTTTACAAAACAAAACAATCGTAATATCGAATAACTCGTATCGATTATTACGATAGAACGAAGTACGAAACTACGAACATACAAAAACGTACAACGAAATTACGATATTTTCGATTATGAGGTATCTATCAACAACAACAACCATACGAACGAAACAACCGAAACCAATAAGCAACTGACAGAAGAACTCCAACTAACGACAACGTGGGCATAATAATTCGAGAGGGTCATCAATCCACAGAAAGTCTTAACACCGCGATTCAGAAAACATGGCAAGTTCGGGAGGTTCCTGCACCGAATTAAAGCGGAAGAGACGCCCGAGTGTCGCCACTGTGCGGAACGCCCGGAGGACACGGTGGAGAACACAGTCGAGGAGTGCCCTGCCTGGGCAGAGCATCGCCGTGCCCTCGTGGGGGCGATCGGCGGCGGACACCTCTCGCGGCGGGCTCTGGTTGAGGCCATGGTCCTTAGCGAGGAGGAATGGCAGGCGGTCGCCTCCTTCTGCGAAGCAGTAATTCTAGCAAAGGCGGAGGCAGACCGCATCAGGCAACGGCGCCCCCGCCGCCGCCGCCGGGATTCCGATCCCGATTTCCGGCCACCGTAGACGCGGGCTCGCGGACGGCGAGCCATGGGTAGCTTGCTGTCCGATCGTCCGGTAATGGACCGAGCCCAAGACGTCAACGGTGCGCACTGTTCCCGCGCGCCTCAAGAAGTTGTCAGCAACAGCAGAGGCCCAGCTGGGTCGAAGCCTACCGGGTCCAGGGTTATCCGAAAGGGAACTCGTGCCCTGGTTTGAAGGCTAGAAGGAACGGGGTGGGTTTTTAGTCAGTAAGAGTCTGACACTATCTCTCGCTCCACCCAAGGGCGGGGGTTGTCATAAGATGACTTTTGCCCACCATAAAAAAAAAATAGGTAAAACGTCTGCACAATGAAAGTTACGCTAGGGGCATTTTGCGTTTTAGTAATTTTATATTATCTTCGAAACTGTATGACCAATTGCTATGCTGTAAATGGCAAATCTTATCTGTATAATGTTCTTGTGATACTGAAATAATTTATTGTCATAAGAATTAATATTTTGTTGCTCAAATAATCAACCAAACGTAAGTATGCCGAAAAAAAATATTTTTAATGCAATAAAAGAAGTATAAAAGATGAAATATAAAAGATAGAGATATGGTACCGCGGACTTTTATGTAGAAATAATTAAGACGAACCAGGTAGCCATACATTGTTTTTAATTTTAAGCAACTGTTTAGGCAGCGCACGCAAATAATTCTATTTTATGAGGTATTTTTTTCCGACTTGCTAGACAAAAGTTGTGATAGCTCGGTTAATATACATGCTATAGAAACAATTTATAGCCTATAGCACTCAGGAATAATGTAGCTTTCTGCCAGTAAAAAAAAAATTTAGAATTGGATTATTAGTTCCAGAGATTACCCCCTACATACAAACTTACAAACTTACAAACTTACAAATTTTACCTCTTTATAATATTAGTATAGATTTAGAAATAAGGTCTTTACTTATGAAACCTTTTTAACCGATCTTTAACACAAGACTTCTGGCATAGTAGTCAGGGCATAGTAGTCAGGCAATACAAACTACAAGACCAACAGGCTAGTCAAAAGAGTGAATAGGCTCTGAATAAACTAGTGCGCGTGTGTAGTAGTTGATAGTAATATCAAATCGTGATAAACGTTTGGATTAACCTGAGTATATGGTTTTAATTTCCCGAGATAAAGGAGTCTTGACAGATAGACAGACAGACGAACAACAAAGTGATGCTATGGTGAGTATAAACTACAACATTTACTTGTAACAGAACAACGAGCCGCTCTATGATATGTTCTAGTGTATCATCCTTTTACGAACGAAACGTCGAGCAAGCTCGCCTCTTTTTTACAAACCAACGAACACATTGGTGTAACATTTCGTCGAGCGTATTGGTGTAACATTTCGGCGAGCCACGAGTGCGGGCGTTGCGGCGTGACATGTAAATAAAAAATGAACGCAAGGTACAACGAAATGTTGGTAAATGCACACTCGCTGTGAGCATTTACCCGTAACATATCGCTGAGCATTCGCAGCAACGTTACAATACATGGAAATGCTTACAAACTGCGCTTTTGCCTGTATTGTACCATTCGTAAGAATGTTACATTACACAGAAATGCTCCAGAAAATGTTGTAGTCTATACTCACCTTAAAAAAACCATTTGATGACAATTTAAAAACAGTCTCCTACCTGAGGCAAAGCCCTAAGTTCGGAACAGGTCTCCATAGCGCAATACAGGTCGTAGTCATCCAGCATCCACGCGTCCTTGTATGCCATGAACATCTTGAAGGAGTTGATGCCGTACTGCTCTGTGGTCAGCTGCTCCATCTCCTTCTTGACTGACGGAGACCACCAAGTCACTCCCACGTGGAGACCGTAGTCGCAGCATACCTGGGACAGAAGGATATTTGTATTGTATTTGTATAATTGACCGCAAAACCAACAACAAAACCGTAGTTTGGCGATTCCTCTGAATACCAATATCAATATTTAAAATGCTAATTGCTGCTACACTACTACTACTACTAACACACTACTACCACTAATTCAAATTCAAATTTTTCAATTCAAATTCAAAATCATTTATATATTTAATAGACCAAATGTAGGCACTTTTGAATAATCAAATGTCGGTCAGTCCAAGAAAAGTGAAGCTAAATTGCACGTTCCAAAGCGTAGATCTCTATGGAGAAGAACGTGCAAGAAACTCCATGGACACTCTTTTAAATCATATTATGTGTTACATATAATGTTTGTTTACATTATTTCATGTTGCTTCTATTATGTGAGCACAATGTAGATAATAAAATTAAAATAAAAAATATATTAAAAGATAAAAACTGAATTACGCTACTGGCAGTTAAGAGATGACCAGTCTCAACTGACGGCACCCGTTCACGAGCATGACGCGTGCATCAGCCCCACTCAGCTCAACCATTTTCAAGGGAACCGAATGACCCAATACACGCGCCACCAGCAGCGAGACGTTTAAGTGAGCATGACAAACTCCTAACTGCCATGCTCGTAATGTCAAAAACAAAGAGAATAAAAAGTCGTAACCCAATAAAAATGCTTCATGGTAGCTCACATTCACAAATAGGAAAAAAAAACTACTACTACTACTACTTAAATTTTGATGCAGTTTTTTTGTAAAACATTTTCTGTTTGTGTTTATTTGTCGTTGAGTACAAACATAAAACAAGAAAATACCTAAACGTGTGATTATTGGATTTTTTTTAACACGCTTTTACTTCTGTATGTTTGCTTGTAACCCCTGCATTTGAGAGCTCGATTTTGCACTCATCAAAGACTTGATGACAATGCAATAATCCGATTTCTCTTTTTCTACTTGCACGTATCACTTTGACTTTTGACTATTTATCTCCTTAATATTTTTATCATATTCGGTGGTTATTCATTAAAAAGTGAAAAATAAATATTTTAGTTTTTTTTTTTTACTATATTTTTTAGCGGCAAAGACACTGGTCAACAACTAGCTCCGTTAATGGAGATTTGACGTGATTTGTACCTTGCCATCAGCCTTTTTCCTCCAGTTGTTGTAGGCTTCCAGCAAGGATTGTCCTTTCTGCGGTAACACGAAGTCAACTGAAAATAGAAATTACAATTAGTTACAAAAGTCATTCGCTCTTATCCGTACCGCTTTTAGGCATGCAATTTACTGTTTTTCGCACGAGTGCTGATAAACGCGCGTGCTCACTCTCGCCACAATTTTACTACATTTATTATTTATCCTATCAGGTTAGGTGCGCGTCGACCCATTGGAGAAAAAAACGGGTTACGTCGACCCCTAAGTAACACGAAACAGGGCAGCAAGATGATGATGATGACATTTTATTTTTAAAGAAAAAATCGTGGTGACTCATACAAGGAAAAATGTCTGAAGTGGTAGAAAAAGATGATGGTTTTATATTACTATCGAACAAAGATTAGAACTCAATTGGCATGTCAATCACTTGATACTTCTAGCCAGTGATGTAACGAATAATAATAATCTTCCATAACTATCACACCACGCCGTCTAGTCCCATGCTAAGCAGAGCTTGTGTTATGAGTACTAGACAACTGATAAACATACTTACATATTTCTAAATACATACATATCTATATATCTTCTTCTATATTACAAAAATGAGCCCCGTTTTCCGTTGACACGACATGGCATGAAAACGGCTTGACCGATTTGGCTGTTTTTTTTTTGTTGTGATTGTTATTGTGAAGAAAAGGTTCTTATGGAAAAAAAATAAAAATTAGGGTTGTGTAGGGTAGAGTAGGGTAGGGTAGGGTAGAGTAGGGTAGAGTAGTAGGGTAGAGTAGGGTAGAGTAGGGTAGAGTAGGGTAGAGTAGGGTAGAGTAGGGTAGAGTAGGGTAGAGTAGGGTAGAGTAGGGTAGAGTAGGGTGTAGGGTAGAGTAGGGTAGAGTAGGGTAGAGTAAGGTAGAGTAGAGTAGAGTAGAGTAGAGTAGGGTAGAGTTGGGTATAGTAGTATGGAGTAGGGTAGAGTTGGATATAGTAGTATGGAGTAGAGACGAGCGGGAGCGAAGCCGCGCGGGCAAAAGCTAGTTATAGATAAATTACACTCAGACACAGAACACATGATTATGCTCATCACACAAACATTTGTCCTGGGTGGGAATCGAACCCACGACCTCTGGCATAGCAGTCAGGGTCACTAACCACTAGACCAACAGGCCAGTCAAAGAATATTCGCACATTTTTACATTCGCATTCGAATTCACAAGAAACCTGCGAATATTCGGTACATCACTACTTCGAACTTCAACTGACCGATGCCGCTGAAAAAATTGCTTGCATTCATTTTGTCCTAACTTATATACTAGATTAGTTTAGTAATCAGTATAGCTAAGGAAGGAGAATCATCTGCCGGGCTTTTTCATTTTTAACCGACTTCAAAAAGGAGGAGGTTCTATGTTCGGCTGAATGTATGTTTTTTATATAAATATTGCCCCCCATTACACTCTCCACAAGACACCTAGACCCAGAACAATTATCTGTAAGTCATACAAATATTTGTCATGTGCAGGAATCGAACCCATGACACGTAGTGCAGAAGCCAATCGAAACCAAGCTCTGCGCCAACCGTGCGTTCCCCATACCTCACATACACGAGAAACCCAGATCCGTAACAACTATCTTTTTTTAGGTGGGAAAATCATCCGTTGACGACATGGGTCTGGGCGGCCGGCCGACGGTAGGACGATAGGACGATAGGACGGCGAGCTACCTATAGCTCGCCGTCCTTAAGCCCGTGCCCAGGAACAATGCAAACGTCGTAATACTTACTGACACACGTAGTTCCCCCAGCAACTGCCGCCCTGGTACCCTTATAAAAGTCATCAGCGGACTTAGCAGCCATCATCTCGAGCTCAAAGTGGGTGTGAGGGTCGATGCCTCCTGGCATGACCAGCTTGCCGGTGGCGTCGATGGTCCTGGTGCCTCCTGGGATGATGAGGTTGCGGCCCACTTGCCTGAAAAGAAGAAAGAGGATACATGAGTATGATATGGTAGTAATTAATGTAAGCTTGCGAATGCATGGGGTATGGGATTGAAAAAATACAGAGCAGACCAGAAACAATAGATTTTGTTTAAATTAAGTTTCTGCCAACTGATCACCACTATCGATGCCGCCTATCATGAAGATCGCTTTAGTCGTGGCAGCAGTATTACGCATATAATTTGATAAAAGAGACATCACAAAAATTCCTAATGTCCAAGCTCAAAATTGTAATTAAGCCAAGAGTATCAAATTCTTTAATTAATTAACCTTTTGAATACCGTAATTAGAGATAATAGAAAGACAATGAGAGAGCGAATTCCGGCGTTCGCTTGGGGTTTAATTAATTAAACCCGGTGCGGTCTTTCTATTAAGCCTCTGATTACGGTATTCGAAAGGTTAACAATTCATGAACAGTCAAAGAAATGTAGTGCCGAGAGTCCTGGACAAATCAGGACTATTACTACCGGATCACGGGATTATTCAGAAGAATTACCGCGGCCCTTGACGCAAAGAGCAACTGAAGGAATACAGGTGGGTTTTAGTCCGTAAAAGTGTGACATGTCCTCTCTGTCCTTCTCAGAGCAGAAGCCTTACCACGAGCCTAAACGCGATCCATTTTACGACCTAAACTGAACTGTTAAAGAGATGCAACTATTGTATATAGCGCCACCGGCTTCCATCCCTCTTTCTTGCTCGCACGCTTGACATTTTAACGAGTCATGGTAGGGCCGCAGTTATTTGATGATTAACTAACCTTTAAAAAGACCTGTATACTTACTATCAGTTTCAGTAAAACTACTTAAGTCTCATTGCATCAGCCTCATTGTTAAAATCAAACTAATATTATAAAGAAGAAAGTTTGTGAGTGTTCGTGTGGTCGTGTGAAATATGTTTGTTACGTCTTCTCGCTCGAACGGCTGAACAGATTTTAATGAAACTTGGTACACGTGTACCTGGATATCCTGGATATGTTCTACATACATACGATAATGTTTTTATCCCTTTGGGCTAGTTTTCTATTATGACGTAGGCGAAGCCACTGGCACCAGTAAGTGTACAATAAAACTCGTTAATTATGTTAACAAAATATTAGCAAACGTAGCTTTATTCGCAAGAATTTCGTCAAGTTTACCGTAGAAACTCTAAACAGGTAGCCGACAGCCATTTTTTTCGACAAAAATCTAAAATCAACAAAAGAATCGATCAGAAAACTGTCTAGCTGACTCATTGGTTAGCTCAACATACTGATTTAACCGTTTAAATCTTATTGGTAGTACAAAGCAATCTAATTTAAACATTTAACTATATAGCGTTAGATAAGGTTAAGAATCTATTGACCTGAAGTTTACAATTGATGCGGGAACGGTTTTGTATTCAGTGTTTATTAATTTTGATCTGCTTAATTGACTAGCGTGTGATTTATGATGAGAAGATGATGGACAAAGAATGTTTATTTGAGAGTCGGTTTTTTTTTATTCGATTTGCTGCCAAATAGGCTACGTTATACTATGGTTGAGTGTGTGACCTGTGAGATTTTATGTATGTTAACAAATATCAACCTGTATCGTGAATACAGGTTAATAGTTGTCCTTCGAGCCGGATCTGCATCCAAAGGTCACCTATGGATGCAGATCCGGCTCGAAGGCCCAAAAAAAAATGTACGATGATAGTTTGACACTTATGGTCCAAAGATAGAACTGGGGATGGTGATGATAATAAAACCGCCCATGTTGAGTGTAGAAAGATCACTAATTAATAACTATTAGACTAAACGATAGTGCGTGCGCGAAGGCTGCAGTTGAATAATCTACTTAATTATATGAATGTGCGGGTTCACCGTACACATAGCATAATCATAATGTTTACACTGCTGGGACTCAGGCCTATCTAGGAGAGAAAATGAGCCGTACTCTACCACGCGGACTCAATTAATGTTGGTGGACGTCACCTATCTCCGAATTTTTGGTTTTAGGACGATGTATTCCTTCACCGTTTTGAAAGCAGTGCTGATGAAATAAATTACACAAAGTAATGCGACTCGCTGGGTTTGAACCTGCAACCTACAACTTTTAAGTCGAGACCGTTACCACTGGGTCACCATTAATAGAATTATGCTCTACACAATTCAATCAATCAATCAAAAACAAACAATTTGTTTCATTTTTCTGATTCAATTTTTTCTTAAAAATAAGAGTAAAGCCATCATCAAACAGATTCCAGTCATTGCTTCTTGTGTGGCCTCGACTATGAATAGCGAGTCATCACTTAGGTGCCATGATGGCTGGCACATCGATCTATTCTAGTCAGTGGCAATTGATGTGTGTGCAACATTATGGGCGTTTGTGGGTTATCTGTGTCCATATTTTTAGGTTAATGGACTTCAGTGGCCAAGGATGACTATTATTTTTTTATTATAACTAGCTTTTACCCACGGCTTCGCCCGCGTTTATTAATATACTTTACTCTTTCTCCCCGTTTTCTCACTTTTTTTTTAAATTAGCCTATGTCCGTCCAATTGTCTCTGTACCAAAATTCATCAAAATTGTTTTTGCCATTTAAGCGTGAGAACGTAACAAACAAACAAACAAACTCACTTTCGCTTTTATAATATTAGTAAGGAAGTAAGGATTTTCTGTGACTTTTTGTTTAAATAAGAGGTCGTTTCGGATTTGAATTATCGAATGCAAACTGATCTGCATATATCATAGATGAATGGTGAAAAATAATATTTAACCGAATTCAAAAAAAGAGGAGGTTCTCAATTCGACATAATGGTGGATTAAGTTATAATTCGTGGTAGTCCCATAATTACCTATATTTAATTTGTATCAGACTTCAAAGATACACCAGTGTATTCATTCAAATCAACAAGTTGTAATGGAAAATGTATAGTGACTGATATATTGTTAGGTTCATACCAATCTCAAATCAATGTTGAAAATGAAACATATTCCTTACGTCTAGGTATTTTATTTTATCATTCCTATAAAAACCAAAACATCGTGAAGAAACCGGCAAACCAAAAATTCGAAGACATGTAACATTCATCAACCCGCACTGGACCCGCGTGGTGGATTACGGCCCATTCCCTCTCCCAGCAGTGGGAACATTAAAAAGGCTGATAATGATGATGATAAAAACCTTACCACAAACAAAATTAGCTCACTGTTTAGTTTTTGTACTTATAGAATAAGAAAAAGGAAACATTACAACCAACTTCCAAAAACTATGATCTAATAAAACTAAAATATAACAATGATTTCGGAAGTCGGCAATTACAAGTGTCAAAAACGAAGACACAATACTAGAAACGCCGGTTTCCGGACTACTTTTACTAGTCCTTTTTCATTCATGTTTCGTTGATTGAATCTGTAAGAAACATTTGACAGGGATGTAGCGACATCTATGGCGTCACATAAGAACTAATCCTGCATCGCGCAATGTTCCCCGCGCGATTATAAAATGTAGAACAGTCCGAAATCATCTATCGGGCAGTTGCCGAGCAGACTATAACACCCGTCTGGTCGGAGGATCCTCCCTTTTCAACTGAGGTTTCTGGGACTTTACTCTCTGTTCCGACTACCTCCAAAGGGATACCCATAAGATCCTTGGCCATCAATTCTTTATTAGTGATAGTGATAGAAGCTAATGATTCAGTTTTTGGCGGGATATCTTCGAGTGTAAATCATTGGCTGTTTTAATTATTCGCAAATTGATTCCTAGTGATTATTGTGATGTAAAATTGGTGTACTTTTATATCTCAAGTGTCTGCGCAACTGGACAATATGTGGAATCATTAAAATAGACGCGATCGCGGTGGAATGGAGCTGAGAATTTTATTGTAGTGTTAACTATATCTGCGAAGTTTGCCAAGATTGACTTGATACATTTGCTGCCATATAATACTAAAACATTAGAATGAGTATATCAATATTCTAAAAGGAAACAAAGTGACTATTCTTACGAAAGCATGGCTTGAAGTACTTAGTATCCAAGCCAAAAACATTACAAAAAAAAAAGACTTCTAAAAAAAGAATGTTTAAAATATAAGTGAAATGTCTAAAAACTTAACAAAATAAATCTACCAAAATAACCTTGCCGCGATTTCTCGCACAATTCATTTATAAAAACAATTTAAAATTCCGCACATAAACCCAAAGCGTCATCACCATTATCATATCAAAGTAAATAAATCATTCATGTATGTAAATAGTGTTATGTAACAAATTAAGATAGGGCTTCGCCACCCAATATGGCGGTGTCGCGGATGTCAGCTCGTTACCGCATTAGTGACTTCCTGAGTGCGCGCACGCATGTCAATGTAGCCAACGGAACACGTCTGCGTTCGCAATTCAAACGTTCGAATTTGACACTTCCCTAACGGCTTTCAACTGTTTTTTTTTTTTGTTGTGGTGGTAGTTGTGATTCCATATTTGATTTCTTACTTTGTTTGTTGGGGTAGTTATGAGTTTATTTCTGATGCTGTTTTGAAAAGTTTATCTACTCTTTTTTCAAGTAGGTTGTTAGAGCTGGCAGACTGACTGAGACACAGAGCGACTGCCTATGTGTGGTGTGTGCCTCTACAACCTGGTTAACACGATGACCCTTAGCAAGACTGATGCCAGAATTTCAGGCTTCTAAGAACATGTAGCTTGAAAATCGGCCTGTTTTTAGTTTTTGAAGTGCGCAATAATCAAATAAGTTCTTCCGCTCTGGATGGAGCGAACGAGAATGTTACACTTTTACTGACTATAACGCACGCGTGTTTTTTCAGTTGCCCTTTGTGTTCTAGTAACCGGTAACTGTTTCAAAGCCCTGTTCAACCCGGTTCTGTCCCCGCAGCCCTAGCAGGCAAGGTCGACCCGTGGAGCTGGGAATATTCCACGAGCCCCTCTAAACCAAAATATAGCATTAATAATGGCTTCAAACTTTTATTCTTTTAATTACTAAACCATCAAATGAACCATGAATGAAAAACTGCTACCTGTCAGCATCTCCACTGCGAAGCTCGATATATTCAACAAAACCAAGAAACTCAATTTCACGCACCATTAGCTACGAAGTTATTTAGACCAGCTCCAGATTTATAGACAAGAAAAAATTTGGTTATTGTAAGACTGCACTTTTCAATGGAAGTACGTGAAATAGTTCAGTAAACCCGAAATACTAGGAATCTATCTATTTTGTGCTCGGAACTTGTAAGCTGGTTTCAGCCAGTGGCGTGGCTAGTACCCTTATATTGTTCACAGTGGCGTAGTTAGGTGATCAAGGGCCCTGGGGAAAAAACAAACTGGGACCCCTAAATAGGGTAGTTTCCAGGGTCAAAATAACTACATTTTATTTAGTCCGTATTTTAAATTATCAAAAAATATTGGACACGTATTGTTATCTTTTTTCGATCAAACAAAAAATAACAAAGATATAGCCAAAACAATTAAGAAAACCGAAATTAAAATAAGCCACTGGCAGCTAAGAGATGACCAATATCAATTGAGTGTCCGTTCACGGACACCACGCGTACTACATCAGCACCACTCAACTCCACCATATAATCTATACTAATACTATAAATGGGAATGTGTGTGTGTCTGTTTGTCCGTCTTTCACGGCAAAACGGAGTGACAAATTGACGTGATTTTTTAAGTGGAGATAGTTGAAGAGATGGAGAGTGACATAGGCTACTTTTTGTCTCTTTCTAACCCCTCACTTCCCAGGGGAACAATGTTACCCCGAATTTAACGGAAAAAGCTAGTTTAAGATAAATAAGATAATTATTGCACGCGTTGGGGCCCTGGGCCCAGGTCCCCGAATCATTCATACGACTGATACAGCGGTAGCTACGCCCCTGGTTTTAGCTAGTGTAAAAAAATAAAAGTAAAAAGTTTAGTAAATCGTCTTTGGAGATTGATTATATTGGGTTCGAGTTTACCTAGTCTTCGTTGGAACCTGACTAGTAAAAAAGCACAATATTATTTGGCCATTCTTTTTTGTGCAAAGTAAAGAAAGAATTAGCGTTACCCCTTAATTCTTTTTCTAAAATAAATTCCGCCGATGGATTCTTCGCTGAGATTGAATCGCCATTATCGAAACTCATCATCATCATCATTTCAGCCGAAAGACGTCCTCTGTAGGACATAGGCCTTCCCCAAATGTCGCTACCCGGTACGACGATCGGTCCTATGCGACTCGCATCCATTTTACCCGCTACCCTCACCAGGTCAGCGCTCCACCTTGTGAGAAGCCATCTAACGCTGCGTCTTACGGTATGTTTTGGCCACTCCAGAACTTTTCGTCCCCTTCGACATCTGTTCTACGAGCAATGTGCTCTGCCTACTGCCGTATGCCACTTAAGTTTGGCGATTCTTCAGGCATATGTCGAAAGTCAACTACCAGCCTTAGCAAAGGAGGAGGCCGACCGCATCAGGTAACGGCGCTCTTGCCGTCGCCGCCGGGATTCCGATCCCGATTTCCGGCCACCGTAGACGCGGGCTTGCGGACGGCGAGCCATGGGTAGCTCGCTGTCCGACCGTCCGGTAACTGTCTGGACCAAGCCCAAGACGTCGATGGCGCGCACTGTTCCTGCGCGCCTAAAGGAATTGTCGGTAACAGTAGACCAGCTGGGTCGAAGCCTACTGGGGCCAGGGTCAGTAAGAGTCTGGCACTATCTCCCACTTCACCCAAGAGAGGAGGTTGGATGATTTTTGCCCACCAAAAAAAAAAAAAACTATCAGCCTAAATTATAACTATCAAAAACGTTTTCAACTGAATTGTGGGCTTTATGGGAAAAACTTATTAGCTCATGATGGCAAGATTGCTAAAATGTATGTTTACCGGCAGTTACCTTCTTTGTTAGTAAAACTTTTTATAGCACACCAATTTTCTGCACACAATAGGTTCTCATTAACAAAGTTCAAAAGAAAATTACTTTTACCTTCCACACTATAAAATTGTTTTGTTGAAATAAAAAGATATAATACTTCTCACGGGAATGATGTTGTGTTTTTTACTTCATAGCAATTAAAACACTTTCATTTCTATTGTCATGATGACACGTAAAGCTGGGTACAGACTACAGGCTGCTGTAACGTAACATGCAATGTAACATAAAAGGAGCATTTCATAAGTGTGCACGAACGGTGCATTTATCTACTCTCATAGTTAAAATGCTCTGTTCGCGCGCGTAGAGCACACGGATCGTACGCGCAAGACATCCACATGACAGTCCACACTAAGGGAATTCTGTTATGATACATTACGACAACGTAGACGACCAATTCTTTCATTGCATGTAATGCCGCACGTACAAAGAAAGTTGCGTTGCATGATACGCAACAACTTGGTTCGTACGTGTGTACCACTAACGAACATCGAACACTCCGTTCATCATCAAACGTGTTTGCGGCGATCCTATTAGGTAGCATGGACCATTCTGTATGGACGACTTCATCATGAATCAATGTGAAAAGTTTTCGCTACTTCACAATCGACCACTTTCAACGACGCCGCTTTTGTTGCTGTTAAGAGAGTTGACGACTGCGCGAACTCGATTCACGCTATGTTTATTTATTTAATACTTCATGCACACAAAAGTACAGAGGTATGTTCGCGTTCGTGTTCGAATGTCAAACCAAATATTCGAGGTTGACGTTTGTGTTCGCTATGTTCGTGTACGTAGTAGCGCACACATTTCATATTACATTACAGCAGTCTGTACCCAACTTAATGATGCATCGAACTAAACAGTACTATTTTAAAACGTGTAAACTAAAGATTAAGGTTCAAAATCGTATCGCAGTCTAAATATAGTGGAGTAAAGAAAATAATGACCTGAAAATACAAAGATATGATCATTTAGCGAGATGAAATAGCTGGAAGGCATTCTGTTTGAGATAACGTAACTGCTGGCACAGTTTCATATTTACAAACATTACTGACAATGACGTAATCGTCATTTGTGTGTGGTGTCTCATCTTTTGACGGAGAAATGGACGTTTACAAATATTGCAGTTTAAATTGTAAATATGCGGTCTTCCTTGTAATGGCGTGTCTAAATAACTGCATTGTTTAGCTAACTGCAGTTTTTGTTGGACTGATTTTGAGGATGGCATTTTCTGCTGCTTTGGGAGAGGGGGCGGGTTAGGTACTTTCGGGATAGCTGGTTTGATAGGTACAATACTATTTTTATCCATACAGTGTTATTTGTAAAACACTGGCAACCTCTCAAGATCATGTTACTAACATCATAAACAACAACTTTTGTTCTATAACTTTTAAATCATATTTAAGTTCATCAGATTTTCGTTGTGGCGACGCTTGGGGGAGGCCTATGTCCAGCAGTGGACGTCTTTCGGCTGATATGATGATGATGATGATGAGATTTTCATAAAAAAATAAAAATATTTAAATTGAACGTTCTAAATATTACGGAAGCAAGCACAATAACTGAGGGGCGCGGTAATCGGGCGACGGGGGTGCTTGATGTGCTTGCGTCGCGTCATACTGACGTAAGTAGGTATAGCAAAATACAAAGCTGAAATGTGTTACAGAGAACAATAAAAGCTTGAAGGTTTGTTTTTGGTAAATTAGTAAAAAGTCATAGAACGAAAGTTGTTGTTTATATAAAAGTAATAGTCCTGCAGGCTGTAAGGTTGTTAGTATTTTTAACCGACTTCTAAAAAAGGAGGAGGTTCTCAATTCGGATGTTTGTATATTTTTTTATGTTTGTTAGCGCATAACTTCGTCGCTTGCCAACCGATTTGAAAAAAAAAAATTTTTGTTGGAAATGGTCCCATAGCCACTAAGTTGGGATCTGATGATGGAATCTTGGCGAAATCTAGGGAACTCCTCAAAATTAGCTCAATTTTTTAGTGAAGTCGGTAATTTAAAAAAAAAAACATTTTTATTATAGAAATAACCCTGTATAGAAATACGTCCATCCTTCTTTTTTGCATTCTACTAGCGTCATTGTGTGTGCAGTTCCCTTGACCTGTTATGCAACATAATATATCTTCTGTCAGCGGCTATAGCTCGCCGGATAACAGCAATTCAACCAATGAATTTTATTTAAACTACGTTGGGTCTCCTGTAAACACTTCGATATAACTGTACCGTTCGAGTTCAACACCCCAGTTTATGTGAACAGTTTACTATGACGGGAAGCCGCTGTCCAGTGTCCATCCTTCCTGGGAGATAATCACACACAGTGGATTTAAAATGATTAAAACCAATAGTCATATTTTACGTGACCCAGTGTTGTTGTCATGTCCGGTAGATGTACTTGTGTGTAACTAGTTGCCGTAAAAAAATTAATTAGTCCGTTTTTTAGATTATTCAAAAATAAGGGACACGGTTTTTTTTTATTTGTAAATTAAACCAAAAATGACAAAGATATAGCCCATTAAAGTTACGTGTGACGTCACACTTAACTTTAATGGGCTATATCTTTATTTTTTGTCTAATCGAAAAAAGAAAAAATACGTGTCCAATATTTTTTTATAATCTAAGATACGGACTAAATAAAATGTAGTTATTTTGACCTTGGAAACTACCCTATTATTATGGTTGACTTGCACACTCAACAAATGGACCGGTTGCTAGATCGAAGTGACGTAGGCACAAGAGGACAACCAATCCTGGGGCGCTGAGCTTTCTAAAGCGCCTCAGGATTTGTTAGCCGTGTGGTATCCCTCCGTTTACCACGGCTATCAGGTCAATCTCGGAAGTACGGTCAAGATCTCTACCAGCACCTTACTGGACCCCACCTTTCTCGCCTATCCACTGCGCTAACGGTACCGTCAGATACTTCAGATAGTTTTTTAGGCGTAACAGATTCGAAGTTCTGAGGCTGCTTCTAACCTAACCTAACCTTATCAGCATATCCTTAAGGCTAACCTTATCACTATAATTTGTATTATAAACTATCAGTAATACTATTGATCTAATAAGATCAATAAGCGGAGGCGCATTTCATTGCTAGATCGATTATATTCATATTTATTTATGAAATGTAAAAGGGACATAGGCGGACGGAAAAGGTTGATGAAGAGATTATATGATAAATGCAATACGCTCACATAATTCTGTATGTCTTACACAGATTAAAGAAGAAAGAAAATACATTTATATGTGTCTGTACATTGAAGAAACAAGAACTCAATGTATCAGTGGCGAAGCGTGAAATATTGAGAGAGGTAAGCCGGAGCAAAAAAAAAAATGCTTGCCTAGCCTACTCCGAGCGCGGGCACGCAGTCTTGAGTCCTTACCGAAAATCTGTGATTGGCATCCTGGCTTCAGTCTTGTATAGGCAGATGTATCTTCAGTCCACTTTTACTATACATGTAAGCACTGAGATATTGAAACAGTGTCTTGCAAGTAGGGTTGCCAGGTCTTGGAACTGAAAAGCCGGACAATCTATCCTATTTAGCCGGACGTTTGGTCAAAAAGGCCGACATTTTTTTTAAGTTTAATAAAATTCATGAAATCTTTTTAAATTCTAATGAAAAAACCATAAGATTAAGTGATATTATTGTTATACTATTACATGTCCACTTTGCTTGTGCTAGCGATACAAGGTAAGGCAAAACTCTAATGACAATTCTAAACAAAATGGTCTTTAAAAAGCCTAACAAAAGCCAAAAATGCTCAAATTTGGCCGGACACGCCCGACCCTACCGGACCGCCTGACTATGTCCGGCTTTATCCGGACGCCTGGCAACGCTACTTGCAAGCATAATAGAAGTGGCTTTGATAAAAGCCGTTTGTGGTGAAATGATGATATGACGTAAATTAAACAAAACTTAATCGACTAAGTACTCATAATACTACTTATACTCTAAAGCTATTCGTCTATTCTTTCTTACAAAGTGCGCTAAGACATAAAAGCCGGGAAGATTCTTAATTTTTAGTAAAGAACGTTTTTCTATAGAAATAATTGCTAGGTCAGATAATCGTTCTTGTTTTTGAATTACGCATGTTGATATTTATTGTAAAGGGATATATGAAAATGTTTAAAAAAACCAGCTCTGAGAAGAACTTTTGCGTAGGTGTAGTTTTAAGAACAAAATCTAAAAAAAATCGCACGAAAATTATCAGACTTCGCGCACGACCTTACTCATAGATCTAAACTGACCTCCCGCACGCGCACCCCCGAGCCCCGCCTTGGTGACGCTTGGGCCGTCCAGCATAAATCGTAATATTTTAATTTCGCCATAACTTCAAAACCAAACGTCCAATTTTAATCATTCAAAGACCAAATATTATCTACATAAACTGTACTTAGTGATGAAATAATTTATTTTGATAAGGGTCAATAGCATGAGTAAAATAAATGCGTTCAAATGTTATCCAAAAAAAAATCAAGATGATTAGATAAAAAAATGGTTGTTGTGCCTCACTCGACATAGATAGGTATACTGTTTCGCTGACTTTTTTGTAGATATTTATAAGATCTACAATTAATTAGAACATTTTACGGTTCTATCTTTAATAGTTCAGGCAGCGTACGCAAAATAAGTAATGTTTCTGGTTGATTTTTTACACCTTGTGTCCGAAAAACCCAAATATCTTACGGAACCCTATTTTTTTCCAAAATAAAATTTAGCCTATGTTACTCGTGGATAATGTAGCTTTCGAGTGGTGAAAGAATTTTTAAAAACAGTCTAGTATTTTTAAGCCGATTCAATAAAACTCTATCAAATAACTCGAAAAAAAACCGGCTTGCCGGAGCGCTTTAGAGCGCGCAGGTTCATCGACCTTTGTGTGACGTCATGACGTATTCTTGTATAGAAATTTAAACGCTAAAAAGCCGATTGCGCCTGCGGCTTATTTTAAAGCAACATGTTGTTGAAAAGCAAATTTTGTTGATTTAATGTCCATAGTGTATACTTAGTGTAGGCGTTTTGTAATGTTTCTTTGTAGTTTTATAATTACTGATTGTGCCATTTCTCAATTACGATAGAGAGTGGTTGTGTTCTAAACTTCTGAAGGGAAGCCGGTGGGAATCGAGTTGTATGGAACCTTCGTCACTGCAATGTATAATTTTAAAAACAAAAAACAACAACAATGGTGGTAGGTCCAGTTCGACATAATCCCAATCATAGTTGCCTGACGCTGATTTTCAACTTATTGGGCTGCGGGATTGTTCGTGAGTTATCGCAACCCTGCAATGCAAAGGGAAGGAGCACTGGTAGGTTTTAGTCAGTTAAAATCTGGCACACACTCTCGCTTCACCCAGAGAGGGAGAACTTATAAAAAAACACCTATCTTGAGCCACGTTACAGGCTGGACATCAGCCTCATACGTGATCACATTGAGTGATCCACTAAGGACACTGACGTCCGCTGGATGTGAGATGCTCAGGCACCTCGTATCCAGCGGACTTCAGTGGCCTTCACCAGGTCATCGGTCCACCTTGTGAGAGGACCTTTCAATGCCAATGGTAAGTTAAACGAGTAGGTGGTATGTTTTTATTTTCTTTGCCAAGTTGAAGTTATGGATAATAATAATAATAATAATAATAATAATAAGCCCCCTAAACAACCACACGTCCTGATTGACCATCTAATCACGTGGGGGGCGGACACACGAATGAGAAATTACTGGCGTGGCTAACGTGGCTCTGGAAACCCATTCAATATGGAGACACGTTCAAAGAGTAAACGTTTAGGACCGCTGCCCGGGGGTGATCGCCGGGGCGCACCTGGGGCTGACGCTGGGTGTCACAGCATGCGAACCGTCAGCGGTGAGGAGTTGAGCAGGCGGGCTCCCACCGATAATGATGCTACAGCCGAAATCACTGACGATGGTGACAGACTGACAGACAGGACAAACACCCCTGTAGAACCGTATAGTCCTAGCACAGTATCATACACACCTTCAAGTAGATCATCACCATCCATACCATCGTCGCCCACTAATATCAATATTAATTTAAATACAGTCCAACCTACACCGTTCTTGGATGTTGCGCAGGAGGTATCTACCTTTTTACCCGCGTCCACCAAGGCTGGTAAAGCTAGAGTTCGCATGAAATGGAGCAAAGAAGTTAACCTATTCATCATGCGATCTTACTTATACATAACTAAATTAGAGACTGATATGACCACCTACAGACAACAACTGCATGCAATTTTTACGCGGCAATATCCAGAAATTAATGTTTCCGAACAAAGAATATCAGATCAAAGAAGAATCATAGTTAGGAATAAACTTCTTTCCCAAGAAGTTATAGATCAGGTAAAAGAAGAAGTACGAATACAGTTATTGCAGGAAGACTCACAAAATTCTTTAGATATTGCCTATGTCACACAAAACATACACGAAAATTGTCTGCCAGAACCACCACAATCACTCACTCTCTCGAATCTGAATGTCGAAACTCAGCAGTACGACCAAACGCAAATTCAACGCACACAAACTGAAATATTAACTTTAACGCTTGAAAATGATATTGAGACAGTTGCTGTGGATCAAAACCCAATACCTAATAATATGTATGTAAAAGAAATACATGATAAATTTAGTGCGACACTAACACAATTTTCTGGAATGGACCCAGCAGCTCGGCCAAAACTACCTAAAATTAAATATACACCTCACCTTTTCCGTTTAGTTAACTTATTTAACGAAAATATATTAAAGCAGTTTTTATTAGATGACATTCAACTGATAGATATACACACCCTCATTTATTGCACAGCGGTTGTTATTGCTGAAGAACTTAACTTCAAAATTATTGATCATGCCAGGACCACCAGATCTAGAGAGAACGTTAAACCACCTTGGCAGATCAGACTAGAAAAAGACATCGAAAAGTTAAGAGCAGATTGTGGTAGACTCACTCATTACATCAACGGCTGCAGATCACGAAAATTATTAAAAAAAGTGGAAGTAATATTTAATAATGTCTCGGTTCACACTCGACACGAAAATAACAATAAAAAGCCTGAAGAGTATTTGGACACATTAAAACAGAAATTAGCACTAAAAGTCCATAGGCTTAGGAGATATATAAAGGCACAGCAGCGTAAAAATGATAATGCTATATTTGCTACAAATGAAAAAGTATTTTATAGGAATCTACAAAAACCACACACTGATTCAACAATAGGTACACACCACATAGACACACCTTCAAAAGAACGCCTAGAAACATTCTGGTCTAGTATATGGGAAGAGCAGGTACATCACGACGATAAAGCAACTTGGATTACAGAAGAAGAAACCAAATGGGGAGAAATAGATGAAATGGAATTTAAAGAGATTACTGAATCTGATATTGCAAATATAACAGCTAGATTACATAATTGGAAGTCACCGGGTATTGATAAAATTCAAAACTTTTGGTTCAAAAAGTTAACGATACTCCACAAGTTTATAGCTAAAAGTTTTACAGATATCGTATTAGGAAAACAAAACATACCTGACTTCATTGCGACAGGAGTAACGTACATGCTACCTAAGTCTATACACACATCAGAGCCATCACAGTACAGACCAATCACGTGTTTACCTACAATTTACAAAATACTAACATCGGTCCTAACTAATAAAATCAACTCACATATTGAATATCATAAAATAATTGCAGAGGAACAGAAGGGATGCAGACGGGGACACATGGGATGCAAAGAGCAATTAGTTATAGATTCGACTATTCATAAACATGCCACTACAAAAAATAGAAACTTACATTGCACTTACATAGATTATCAAAAAGCGTTCGATAGCATACCACACTCTTGGTTAATACACATTTTAGAAATATACAAAATAAATCCCAAAATAATAGAGTTTTTGCGCATTGTGATGACACAATGGAAAACGACACTACAGCTAAACAACCATCTCAGCACTCTTGTGACTCGAGAGATATATATTAGGAAAGGTATTTTTCAGGGTGATTCACTGAGCCCCCTCTGGTTTTGTCTCGCCCTGAACCCTTTGTCTCATTTACTCAATCAGTGTAAGGCGGGATATAATTTTAAACACAATTCCAAAGAAACCACTGTCTCACATCTCATATACATGGATGATATTAAATTATATTCTAAAAATGAAAAAGAAATGAAAAGTCTTATAGAAGCAACAACAACATTTAGTCAAGATATTAACATGACATTTGGATTAGATAAATGTAGGACATTACATATTATAAGAGGCAAAGTAAAACCCGGCAACTATATAGTAAATGACACCGACACAATAGCAGCTATGGAAGCAACAGATCTCTACAAGTATTTAGGATACAAGCAACTTAAAGGACTCGACCACATATCAATCAAAAAAACACTTAATACCGAATATCGGAGACGAATGAACGTAATTTGTAAAACACAGTTATCGGGAAAGCATCTTATAAAAGCCTTGAACACTTTTGCCATACCAATATTGACCTACTCATTTGGAGTTATTAAGTGGTCAAAAACTGACATCGAACAGTTAGAAAGAATCACACGCACCACACTAACAAAATACAACAATCTACACCCTAAATCTGCTATCGAACGGCTCACCATTAAAAGACAAAATGGAGGGAGAGGCCTAATCGACATTAATCACCTGTGGCAGAAACAAATTTCTAGGCTTAAAACATTTTTCTACTCAAAATCTCGTACGAGTGACATACATAACGCTATCACTTGTAATGACTTTAATTATACACCGTTAAACTTAAGCAATCAATGCTTGCCAGACACGAATGACTCTAACCCACAAAATCAAAAAATAGAAAACTGGAAGAAAAAAGTACTCCATGGTAGGCACCCTCATGATTTAGAACAATCGCATATTGATATTGCAGCATCTAATAAGTGGCTAAAAATAGGAAGTCTGTTTCCGGAAACCGAAGGTTTTATGATAGCCATACAAGACCAAATTATTAATACAAAAAACTACAGGAAATATATTATTAAAGACCCTACTATTACAAATGACAAATGTCGTAGGTGTCATATACAACCAGAAACCATACAACACATAACCGGAGCATGCACTACACTTACACAAACGGACTACACTCACCGACACAATCAAGTTACTAACATCATCCACCAAAAGCTAGCAATCAAGTATAGTCTTATACAAAACTCCGGCACGCCTTACTACAAATATAAACCTGAAACTATCTTAGAGAATGACGCATACAAACTTTACTACGACCGCGCCATACTTACAGATAGGACCATCCATTATAACAGACCAGACATAACACTTCAAGATAAAATTAAAAAAGTCACTTACCTCATAGACATTGCAGTTCCCAATACTCACAACCTACAAAAAACCATATCCGAAAAAATCAGCAAATACGCTGACCTTAAAGAAGAAATTAAAAGATTGTGGAGACAAGACAAGGTGTACGTTATACCTATAGTCCTCTCCACGACAGGCGTAATCCCCAACCATCTCCTCCGTAGTTTAAAATTAATAGATTTAGAAGAATCAGTTTACATAAATTTACAAAAAGCTGCCATATTGAACACGTGCAGAATAGTTAGAAAATTCATGCAGTTGGAAGACGATAATACACCCCTACATTGAAAACACCATACATGCTACATTTACTTGGTTTCGGCCCGTAAATGTAGTCAAAACCAGCCATGAGCTGAGAAAAAGAACACCTCCAAAATAATAATAATAATAATCATTTATTTTGCAGAATATGAGTATAATAATTAGCTGGTAGTTTCAAACATTGTCCGTCATATTTAACCATAATCAGGTGTGCAAAAATTTCACATATCACATCACACCCAAACAAACATCATTAGACTCAAACTCAATAAATCAAATTATATAAATTAAAATAAATTAAATGTCAAATTGTCAAAGTATAAATTATACAATTAAAATGTCAAAGTAGCCACAATACAATTAAAATGTCAACTGGTACAAAATTTAATGATTTAAATGCCCAAATATCAAGATAGAAATCATACAACTAAAATGTCACAATACAATTAAAGATAAGATTAAAATGTCCAAATATTAAGTTAGAAATTATACAATTAAAAATGTCAAGGTAGTCAATTTATAACTAAAGATGTCAAATGGTAAAAAAAAATATATATATATTTTTAGGAATCAGAAGTGCAGATATTTAAAAAATAAACTACGTGACACAACAAAAACAAACAATTCTATATTTTTAGTTAAAAGAACAAAATAACAATAATTCTAATTCAGCACAATATAAGGTTTACGGCCCTTGAGCGATGTTCCCGCCACAACTCTCACCAGTCTAACCAAATGCGAGGGAAAAATGGTGCGCGCGCAGCTATCATAGACTATAGCTGTCATTCCTTCGTTCCATCCTAACACGGCCTCTCCTGATACCAAGTCGTCCTCGACTTGATCTTCTTGTGATGCGCCCGTAGTGAGATGCTGCTGGTGCGCCTATACTGCTCCTATTTCGGCATCCAAGTTCGGCATGTATGGTCCTGACGGCTCAGGTACTGGCTCTTTTACTTCTGGCTGGCTCTAAAGCTCATCAGTTTCATTATCTGAAAGTTTATGGCTTTACATACAGGTAACACGAATAATATGTTCACTTAAAAATGCTAAGATAAGAACATGACAACCAATAATATAAGATGGTTAGCGTCCCAACCATCCTATATCACTGTCTTATACTTTACCATAGCGATTAACGCTATAAGAGTGATACACACATCGATGTCAGGCGACATACGCCTTTGCAGGAAAATACACCGTTGGGCGACTTATGCCATTGTTGGGGAACACATCCCTTTGTTGGGCGACTAACGCCATTGTTGGGGACACATCCCATTGTTGGGCGACTAACGCCATTGTTGGGGAACACATCCCATTGGTGGGCGACTAATGCCATTGTTGGGGAACACGTCCCATTGTTGGGCGACTAACGCCATTGTTGGGCGACTAACGCCATTGTTGGGCGACTAACGCCATTGTTGGGCGACTAACGCCATTGTTGGGCGACTAACGCCATTGTTGGGCGACTAACGCCATTGTTGGGCGACTAACGCCATTGTTGGGCGACTAACGCCATTGTTGGGGAACACATCCCATTGTTGGGCGACTAACGCCATTGTTGGGCGACTAACGCCATTGTTGGGCGACTAACGCCATTGTTGGGCGACTAACGCCATTGTTGGGCGACTAACGCCATTGTTGGGCGACTAACGCCATTGTTGGGCGACTAACGCCATTGTTGGGCAACACATCCCATTGTTGGGCGACTAACGCCATTGTTGGGCGACTAACGCCATTGTTGGGCGACTAACGCCATTGTTGGGCGACTAACGCCATTGTTGGGCGACAAACGCCATTGTTGGGCGACTAACGCCATTGTTGGGCGACTAACGCCATTGTTGGACGACTAACGCCATTGTTGGGCGACTAACGCCATTGTTGGGGAACACATCCCATTGTTGGGCGACTAACGCCATTGTTGGGCGACTAACGCCATTGTTGGGGAACACATCCCATTGTTGGGCGACTAACGCCATTGGGACAAACCCGAATGTTGGGCGACTAACGCCATCGGGACAAACCCGTCTGTTGGGCGACTAACGCCATTGGGACAAACCCGTCTGTTGGGCGACTAACGCCTTTGGGACAAACCCGTCTGTTGACCGACAATAATACCTGTTACAGCTTCCGCGTAGTTCACTTTAACCTGCCTGACATTGTTAGGAACTGAGCATTTCTTCAAAGTTGCTATTTTTCAAGAGCTCGGTCGTACCTGACCCAAGCTTATTAGCCCACCTAGATTTTTACGTGACCTGTGCACAACTTAACGTTTCGCTGACTCCTATATACCGACGGGTCCTTAGCGAAACACTTTTCTTCTTTATGCCTCTTTTGTTTTACAAAATGAGCACTGCGATTCGGATTTGTTAGCAACAGTGCTGTCATTGACTGAACCCTGTGTCCCGAATTTCACGGCAGACCTATCAGTGAATTCCCTGCGAGGCCTTTTGTTACAATTCCAGCCTAAATGTCTACGTTGATTGCATAAGTAGTGGGTCCGCGTTCAGTGAATGAGTTCGAAGACGCTTGTGTATTTGTCTCTCTTCGCGAGGATCGGATTTAGCGCGGTTCGGTTTTACGTCAATCAAAAGGAACGAGCCTAGGTCTTCCGAAGCCATGTTTGGGTTTGCCGCGGCTGCCCTAATTTGTGGCCTATCGATATCGCTATCAGAGTTCGCAATTCATCGCTGAGACCGTTGACTACCCTAAAACGTAACAAAGCACGCCGGCGCCGTGCGTATTCGGCATACGTCGTCAATTTGTCGGAAGTCGTGTTCATTGTGTCAAATAAAATATTAGCCTAGTCAAGCTTCCGAGGGCAGAGAGGTTCGAAATGGAGCTTAAAGATTTTATGGCTTCCGCGAGCATGGTTACAGCAGACGCAGCATCAGATCCGCGATCATTTGGATCGTTCGTACGAATAGTCGTTAAAAGACCCTCGGAAGCACGAACTCGTTGAGGAACATCGCTCAAGTCTGCGGAACGACGTGAACGCAAAGTGACCTTACGTATCGGGTTCTGAAGGTTCGCCATAGTGTTTGGCTTTTACAAATTATTAAGTGTGGACGTTACATTCGTACTGGAATGCTCGATAGCGTTAAGCCTTGTCATAATATTACTGAGGGTATCTTGTAACGAGTTATTGGTATGAGGCGTTACCGATGGGCACGTTGCTGTTAATACATATCGAGATCTAGAACGGCGGCGGTCACGAACATCACGGCGGCGGCTCCGTCTTGATATATGACGCGACCGATTTATGGTTTCACTGCTAGTCGACTCGTCTCGCGAAATACGTTGAGATCTCCCTCGTGAACGTCGACGTTCATGATTTTTGGGCATGTTTAGCACAATAGTTTGATATTAAATCACACACACACGTAAAATATCAACAACGAGACAGATATTTTTGATATTTTGTTCTTTGAATGTTTTAGAAGTCATTTAGTGGGCAATTTAAGTGTCCTTTATCCCACTTCTGATTTTAGGAATCAGAAGTGCAGATATTTAAAAAAATAAACTACGTGACACAACAAAAACAAACAATTCTATATTTTTAGTTAAAAGAACAAAATAACAATAATTCTAATTCAGCACAATATAAGGTTTACGGCCCTTGAGCGATGTTCCCGCCACAACTCTCACCAGTCTAACCAAATGCGAGGGAAAAATGGTGCGCGCGCAGCTATCATAGACTATAGCTGTCATTCCTTCGTTCCATCCTAACAATATATATAATTAATATGTCAGTAAAAATTAAAAAAGAACTTACAATATTAAAACCAAGCAAGTACAATAATTCATATTATCTTCTCTGTCATATATTCAGAAATATTATAATATGCCTTTTCTACCAAAAAAGTTTTCAGCTGGTTTTTAAATTTATTAATGTTTAATTCCTTCATATGCCTTGGTAAATGGTTGTATATTATTGGCGCCATGCAAAATATACTTTTACACATCAGTGCTGTGTTACATTTCACAACACGTAGTCTATTTTGATCATGTCGACTGCGCGTATTAGTTACAGTGTCAGATAGCTTCGGAAAAAGTTTAGGGTTAGTTTTAACGAATACAGCAATTTCGTATATGTACAGCGATGGAAAAGTCAGTATTTTATATTGTTTAAAGTAAGGCTTGCAACTTTCTATGCACTTTAAACCGAACATTGATCTGATGCATCTTTTCTGCGCCTTGAACACTAGTTCTCTATTCGTGGAGTTACCCCAGAATATAACTCCAAATCGTAGTAATGAGGCCACAATACCATGATACGCCGTGACAAGAGCGGCCTTGCCTATAATAGGTGCAAGTTTGTAAAGGGCATACGCGGACGAACTAATCCTTTTAATTAATTCTTCTGTATGGGCTTTCCAATCCAGTCTATGGTCAATTATAATACCTAGAAATTTTGTCATATTTTCTTGATTAATCCTATGGTTATTATAGTCAATATTTATTTTATTACTTAAGCGTTGGCTAAATAGCATCAATTTGGTCTTATCTAGATTTATTTTTAAATTATTATCTTCTAACCATTTTACTATGGAACTTAATGTTTTAGTGATTTCACTTTCGTCTATTTGTTTGTCCATACTGCTTATTGTGACTGTGCTGTCATCGGCAAATAGTGACATATGGTGATCAGTTACTTTTGGCAAGTCGTTTATGTATATGATAAACAAAAGCGGGCCCAGCACGCTGCCCTGTGGTACGCCATACTCAATTGTGCGATGATCAGATCTGTATATTTGTTCGTGTTTAGTCCTATGATCTACTTTGCGTATTTCGACATATTGTTTCCTATTTTTTAAATATGATTCAATTAACTGCAGGACGTTCCCTCTGATTCCGTAAGCGAATAATTTGTCAAGTAGGATGTCATGGTCAACATAGTCAAACGCCTGAGTCATATCACAGTAGATCGAACATACAGGTAATCTTTTATCGACATTTGTGATGACTTTATTTATAAAATCATACACGGCCATATTAATGGTTTTATTTTTTCTAAATCCTTTTTGGTCTTGAGATAAAATGTTTTGTTTTTCTAAATATTGGTATATTTGTGAATATATGTATTTCTCAAATACTTTTGAAAGTATTGGAATAAGTGCAATGGGTCTGTAAGATTCCATATCTTCTCTATTATTTTTCTTAAGCAAAGGTTTCACAATAGCAGTTTTAAGCTTACTTGGATACGTACCACTTGTAATGCATAAATTGATAATGTAGCTCAAATGTCCACTGATATTATCTGCTACCTGTTTAATCACTAGTGTTGACAAGCCATCGTTACCTACACTACTAGTATTTTTTAAGGATTTTATTATAGATGCTATGTCATTTTTTGAACTCGGAGCCATAAACATAGAATTATTGCGATTTTCTATAAATTTTGTCGTTTTGTTACTTTTATTGTTATTTGGCTTGATCTTTTCAATAAAGAAGTCATTGAAAGCTTTCGCTATGTCATGTGGATGTGTTAATTTCTTGTCTTTTGTGGCAATACACGAAATGTCATGCTTAGGCAAATTTGATTTTGAACGATTAATAATATCCCAAGTAGCCTTTGATTTATTAGTGGCCGACTTGATTTTGTAGATATTCTGGGCTCGTTGAGTTAGTTTAGTTATTCGTTTGTATATTGCAGAATACTTTTTAAAATCCACTTTATCTGTTTGCTTTCGTTGTAGGCGATAACGCCACAAAAGTGCCCTTTTCTTTTTGCTACATTTTTGAATGCCGCGGGACAACCACTGAGGTCGCTTGTGTGATCTCATTGTTATCACCTTATACGGAAAACACAGTTTATAAAACAGAGAAAAAGTTTCCAAGAACAGATCGTAGGCATCATTTGGGTCTGCAGTTTCATATATTTCCGCAAAAGAAAGATTTTGCAAGCATTCTTTGAACTTTTTTATGTTATTTATGTTATAGTCGCGTCGTTTAACATACCACTGTTTAACCAGAAATGTCCTTTTTGTTGGACACTTAAGTATTTGGCAAGCGTGATCTGATAGAGCAAAATCTATTACGTCATGTGCACATTTTTTGCCTAGATTATGGGCAAAATTGTCAATACAAGTGTTACTGTTAGGTCTAGTCGGTTGTCTTATCGCTAAATTTAAATTATAGTTCAACAGTCGACACTCCAAATCTAATGATAGGTTGGTACGTTTTAAAATGTCAATGTTAAAGTCACCGCATATTATAATATTTCTTTTATATTTATTTGTAATATATTGTAGTAACTTTTCCAGGCGTTCAAAAAATATATTTAAATTACTTGAGGTTGGTACCCTATAGATACAGACTATAATGGTGCTAGTTTGTGTTAATTCGATAGCACAACATTCAAAAGCACTACTTATTGCCATGTTTTTTACTTCGGGTATTTCCTTCCAGTAGTGGCCTTTTTTTACCAAAATGCAAGTTCCGCCTCTTTTACAGTCCCTTCTACTAAAACATGAGGCAAGTTCATAGTTGGGAATCGAGAGATAGTTTTCGTAACCATGCATCATGAAATGTTCGGAGATGCAGATGACGTCGATGTTAATTTTCTTTGTCAATAGTTCATGCAGACAAACACTAAGGGCGTCCGCTTTATTAAGTAACCCTGCAATGTTTTGATGCAGTATGTTTACATAACTTTCATAGAAAAAACAGGCTTTCGTCTTTTCCGTTTAAGGATATTTGTTCTTTTAGGTTGTCACTTGTTAATGGTTGTAGGTCGTATTTTTGGATGCCATAAATAAAATCGTCTATGTCTTTGAAGATGGCATTCATGCCAAAGTTATTCAATAACCCTGTACGTTTGTTAAACATTTCGTAGTCAAGATTTTTATTTGAGTCCAGGAAGTATGCATGCTCATGTGTCGTTATGTCAAGATAAAGCAAGTTTACGAAATTTTCGACTCTCCAGTTGTACATGTTTTTATAGTAGTCATATTTATAAGTCGGAGCGCATATGATAATATTTGTATTATTAATCTTTTGTAGAGTTGTCCTTATACTGTGTATTAACTGGAAGTAGTCTTGCGTTGTATAGAAATCTTGCTCACCTATCATAATAATGCAAAAATCGCTCATGGTAAAAGCCGCTAGTTTATTTTCTAAGTTACTCATTAACTGCTCAGTACTACAGTTCGGCAATAAATAATGGCATATGTTTTCTGAATGTTTGTGTAGGGTTTTTTCTGCGATGTTTCTGATTTTGTTTCTTTTATTTGTACTTATTATGCATATTTTACAGATATCTTTGTTTTGTCCTAAGGTTATCGGTCTGGAAGATGTTATGTTTTGTGTCACAGGTGATGCGATAGCTTCTTTCTGCTCTAGCGTTTCGCGTATCTCGTCAGATGTTTCTAAAGTGTCTGTTTGAGTGTGTTTAGTCTTTGTTTCATGTTTTTTGACCGGTGTATGAGTTTTTGATTTCTTAGCCGGGCTGTGGGCGATTTTTTTATAAAGGCTGTTTTTTTTCTGTAATTCTTCATTTATTTGCTTGATATTATTATTTTCTAGTGACAATATTTCGATTTCCTGGTGCGCACTATTAATTCTAGCTTAAGTTCATTTATTTGTTCCAACAACTTTGCAATAATATTTTGTTGTGAGTCGTCTATCTCATCGCTAGACATATCGGGTAGACTGTTTGTTGTTTCATTTAGTGTGTCATTTTTCGATTCATTTATGACGGTATTATTTGAATCCGATTTTGTGCGGTTACGATTACGGAAAGTAACGTTCTCTAGGAAATCCATTTTTAATAGCTTGTTTAGTTATTTGAAAGTTATTAAACGCAATTAGAAAACTCAAAAAGTGCGTCCGATTTGTGAGACTCGAACCTGCGCCTTCTTTGAGTACAGCGCTGTATAGGTAGCGCGTTATCACGCCAAGCCAAGGTGGATTGTACAAGAATTGTTGAATTTTGTATTCCCTTTATGAACAATGCAGATTTTAAAGCAAGATAGTCGTTAGTTATTACTCATAGCATAGGAATTTTTGTCCACATTCCAAACTCGGTTTGAAGAGCACTTATTCACTTTTTTTATAAGTTTTATCACTTAGTTGTTATCGATTGTCACTTTAAACTTAGTTTTTGTTTATAGTAATGGTTTTTGTTTACTTCTGTATACGATATTTATTTTCTGCACTTATTTTGTTATAATTGTTCCATAAAATGTATTTTTCACAGCACATACCTTGAACAGGGAATTATGCACTGATTTGTAACGTTTAATTATAGAAAAAAGTCGTAGACATAATTTTAAATTTAAAAATAAACACAGAGCTTATTGATTTACTGTCACTCGCGTCGCTACGCGGGTAGTAGTAGTCAAGGAATCAAGTAATGCCAAGTATGCAAATGCCAAGGGTATGCATATTGCTGTTAATTGCTTCTTATTGACGCTAGGGTACCGTCAGTAATGGCTATTAATATCTTGAATTTATTGTTGTGTCTTTTAGTTGATAAACAAATTTTATCAACAGCTGATTATATTTCAGTGCATATTTCAAACACATATATATATTTTTAGTACTTTGTTAAATTAACCATACAAGTTGAAATTAAATAGTTTTTATCGTATCCGGAGTTCTTCTGGACGGGGGCCGCGGAGGTCGGGGTAGTCAGAAAATAAACCGGTTAGATCATAGTTCCCAAACTTTTATGAACTACTTAACACAAGAAAACGAAATTCCAACGCCCCCTTTACAAAATAGTTAATTATACGAATTAATTGAATAAGCTACAATTACACAGGAGCACTGCACAAAGGCAAAGAAGAGACGATTAGTTAAAATTAGTAAAAAAATATAATAAAAAAGCAATATTCAATATTCACCTGCTAAATGCAGAAAAATTAAGAAACTGTTTTTTTATCAGCTCAAGAGAGTAAAAAAAATATATTTTTAAATCCAGAGTTATCTCATCCATTTTTTTTCCCAAACTTTCCTGAAGTCAGCTTTCAGCCTGATTGGGCGAGGTCGCGTATCAATATTTAACTAATTTGCCTCCCTATCTGACATGCGCAGCCCAGTATTTGGGAATAAGAGAGCACCGGACATACTCAGTTAATCAATTAATTGGCATGGTTCCACCCATTTGCAAATAGACAAGTCTCTATAGATTTTTTTAGTTCACCAAAATTAGCACTTCAAATATGCTTCAAATACATAAAATAGTCTTCTGTCTGTATTAATTGACATAAAATACAAGGTGTAAAGTTAAATGTGCAAAACCTGAAATTAGTTTGATCAGAATAACGAGCAGAATCAATTAAAACACTTTTTAATATAGGTCATATTTAAAAAAAAATTCGTGTCCAATATTTTTTATATTTAAAAATACGGGCTAAATAAAATGTAGTTATTTTGACCCTGGAAACTACCCTATTTTAGCAGCCATTGCCGTTTTGCTAATTTATCTTAGTAACCCCATAATGATAAACTGTATTAGAAGTTTTATTAAAAATCGATGTTTTATTGAGAGTCACGATAAATGACGATCCAGGACAGGTTTTTGAAATTTTCCCTACGTAGTACAAAATAAAGTAGCTTTCCACGTCTATCTGTTTATCCGCAAACTCCTCCTAAACCATGCAACGGATTTTGATGCGGTTTAGAGTAATACACGAAGAAGGTTTATGTATGTAATTTGAACTAGTCCGAAGTTGGAGTGTGTCAATAGACAACAAGGATTGATTATGTCTCCGGGATTGTTAGAAAGAGTACCCGTAGCCCTGGAACGCAAAGGGCAACTGAAGGAACAGAGGCAGTCTGACAAGTCTTTCTCTCTCTAACAATTTGATGATTTCGCTTCCAAAAAAAAACAGATTCACTTCCCAAAAGAACAGACAGAATAATAATATAATAATATTCCACAACGATCACACAACGCTGTCTAGTCCCAAGTCAAGCACAGCTTGTGTTATGGGTACTAGACAACTGATAAACATACTTATATATTTCTAAATACATACATATTATAGCAAATTTACACTCAGACAGAACAAATGATCATGCTCATCACACAAACATTTGTCCTGGGTGAGAATCGAACCCACGACCTCCGGCATAGCATTCAGGTTCACTAACCACTAGACCAACAGGCCAGTCAAAATCATGTAGCGATGCGTGATAGAGGCCTTTGTCCATCAACAGTACTTATTTGATTTACTTGGCCTGAAATTATGATGATTATTAAATGTAAGTTGGTCAGTGGCTGCAATTTCCCCGCTAAAACGAAATATCTATAGATATATGAATTTAGTCATTTACAAGTAGACAGTAGGCATGGTATTCACACGATCCAGTCTGTGTGACCTAATTAGTAGTAGTGTAATTAGGGAAATTAAATTGGGTATGTTTCTAGGAGTGGTTACTGTATGTCAAGCTGTCAACTTGTAGGGTAATGTAGTGGGTAGGTTTTCTGGTTGGAAAGTGTTATTTTTTCCGCACTGGGCTCGCTAATGGTAACGGTATGACCCCTCTTTTAGAAAGGAGGCCACTGTCTCCCCCAACAGTGGGATTAAAGTATGAATAAGTTACTTGTTTTTTTTATTTATATAAACTAGTGCTTGACTGCAATCCCACCTGATGGTAAGCAGTGATGTAATCTCTGATGGTGAGGCGCATTAGTTTATGAGCCTATTCACTCTGGCCTTGAAGACACTCAAATTATACTCGGACGGGAAGACCGCAGGAGGCAGATGGTTCCAGACCTTCAACGTACGCGGTATAAACGATGAGGTCCACAGGGAAGTGAAGTTCACAGGGCATCTATGCTAAATTCACTCGGGTATTTTGTACTCAGAGAACTTCGTTCTGTTTAGGCTCAACTCACACCAAAAGAGCGTCGAAGCGCAGCGAAGTTTCAGTGTCATATAAAGTTTAACTTTATTTTCATTTCTATACTACTTATTATCGCATGAGAAACCCGAACGAGTCGCGCGATAGCTCGCGGCGCCGCGGGAATTCCGGCGAATTCCATAAACGGAGCCTTCTATACCGAGCGGGTCGCTGCGCTTCGTTGCCCTTCGCCGCTCTTTCGGTGTGAGTTGACCCTTAGACTTTTCTGCCCAAAACTATGTTTTAACGCCTAAAAACTTTCAAGTAGGCATACTATTCGACTGAGACACATGATACAATCTATGAGATTTATCTACTTTATGAATTCAGAAGACTACTCAGGTCATGCAACCAATATAGCAAAAGGTCATTGAACTTCAACCATGGTGGCATTTCCAGACAAAACACCACTAAGTTCATTGCGTTTGGCCAGACACTGTACCACCCTATAATAAATTTAACGAACGCCATTGCCATTACTATGGGGGCTGCAGATGACGTCACATCGCAGACGGTCGAAAATATTCACCCTACCGAATTAGTCATGTTTTTTACAGTAAAACACTGACCGATCGATTTTAAAAGAAACTTTGTCCAAAATATTTGCTTAAGAGAAACTGTGTAGCGGTCTCAGTTTCTATTTACAGATGATCGAAGGTAAAACTGACTTTCAACTGACTATTAAGCTAGACCGCCGCACACGTGTAACACGCCTGATTTGTACGTAGAACGACGTCGCGTGGTGTGGATCTTGTGTAGCTCTACAAGTCTAGTTTCCATATACATTGTATGGAGTCCGACGCGCCCAGATCGGCGTGTGTGGCACATTGTGGGCAGTGTAGTTCTAGCTTTCATTATCTTTTTATCATCAGCTTTTTTGTCATCAATATTGCTCCAAGTTCCAAGTGGCAGTAAGCAGGGCACATAAGACGTAGCGTCGTAAAGCCTCCTACAAGGAGGACCGGCGACCTGATGAGAGTCGCGGTATACAATGGACGCGAAACGCAGTTCCGGTCGTTCTGATGACACTAAGAGGAAGCCTATATCTAGCAGTAGAAGTAAAATTATGATAATGTTGAATGTTCCCACTGCTGGAAAGTGCTCAAGCACCCTCCAGGTTACTTCTAGGCAAGTGTGCTCCATCGTCGACAACATCATCGCTTACCATCAGGTGAGATGGTGGTCAAGCGCGAGCCTATCAACAATAAAAAAAACCCTTCTTAGAGGGAATGGGCTGTAAATGCTGTAATCTTTGAATTTTTGATTCTAGGATAATGAAGTTTCTTCACAATGTTTGAAATAAGTTCACAACGACCTGCCTGAGATCGAGTTTGCAAGAGGTCGTTACCACCATTGCTCCAATGTAGTATGGACTTGAAAAAGTTAGCTTTTTAGTATGAACATTATCTTACTGAAGCTGCTGCATACATTATTGATCAGAAATGAATCAGATTCTCACTTTGTAACTAAACAATACAAAAGCCCTGTAAAATCGAAATCATCATCATCTTCCTGCCCTTGTCCGGTGTTATTTGGGGTCGGCACAACACGTTTTTTTCTTCCATTCTATCCTGTCACCCGTCATGCTATCACTAACTTCCTTTTCTTTCATATCACTCTTCACACATTCCATCCATCTTTTCTTTGGCCTCCCTCTCCCTCTCCACCCATCCACATGTATACTCATAAGTCTTTTAGTAGAAATAAGAAGGTTTTTAGAGCATCACATACCATGCACCTTGCTGAGAGATAAAATGCTGGCGCTCATAAGATACTGTCACATTAATATTATTAAGGCGAAAAATGTTATGTATATGTGTGTGTTTGTTCCTGCTTAGTGCTCAAATTTTTGAACGGTCTGATATGTAAATTGGCATACGGTTAGACCATGTCCAGTTTTTATCCCAGGTGTATGTTACCTTGGGATAATTTTTAACTTTCTCGCTGGCAGAACCTAGTACTATTCTAATACTTAGTCTAAGGCATGACTTCCAAGCTTTCATTATGTCTATTTCAGTTTTAAGTGTCATTAGGCTTTTGTGGAGAATTACAATGGATCATTTCTATGCTCTTTGGCTTATAATAAAGACCCTACAATAGAGATTTAGGCTCTTAGAGCTTTAACATTATTTTTTTATAGCTAGAGAAATTTTATTACTTTAGATATTAGCGTACGGTGGTTCAACGCATAGGTCAAACAAAAAGTACTGTAGGATCAGCCCCCATAGCCAAATTACAACCGTTTCGCTTGCGTCGAAAGCTTCAACGCAAGCTTTCGTCGAATTCTTTGTTCTAACCACGTGACTGAGCGTTGAGGTGACGTCATTCCCGTACATTTGAAGCTTTCTACTAACGTTAACTATTGCAGATTAGCAACTTGGCTAGGGGTACTGTTCATTTTGCTGACACCTCTTTGAGGCACGTGTGGAACACAAGTGACTTGGTTTCCACCGGACGGTGAGGTAAACATGACACGCTATAATTCGCAATCTCCTGCGTACATACGCCCGGGACGTCTTCTGTGGTGGTGACTGGGGCGTGAAGATGATCTCCTTTACGCTTTCCATCTCGTAGTTTATTCGCATTACCGCTTCGCAGAAGGTGCCTCCTACATCGATGCCTAGGTATAATGGATATAGAAGAAGATTGTCTGAGGAAAACAGGCATATTTCCTGTAATTTTTCCAATCAACCGTTAATCAGCACAATTTCATTCAGCCAAGTCCGTTCCATCATCAGACTACTAGACGTACGGCGTTGCGCCACATACATGGTCACCGGGCCACCCGGGCAACTGAGGGGTTGTTTTGCTCCTGTACCTAGCTTTGCGCTGGCATTCAATGCCCGCTATGACCTGCCATGAATTGTTTTGTACTTAGTTTCGGTGATATCCAACTTGTGACCATTTTTTAAATATCCTTACTAATATTATAAAAGCGAAAGTGAGTTTGTTTGTTTGTTAAGTCTTCACGCCTAAATGGCAAAACCGATTTTGATGAAACTTGGCACACGGATAGACCATGACCTGGCATAGGAAATAGGATACTTTTTATCCCGCAAGTATTCCCTTGGGATAATTTTCTGCTATCACGCGAGCGAAGCCGCTA
This sequence comes from Mythimna lalbum, assembly GCA_949319445.1. NCBI lineage: Eukaryota > Metazoa > Arthropoda > Insecta > Lepidoptera > Noctuidae > Mythimna > Mythimna lalbum. The sequence goes on along the minus strand of OX439371.1, from coordinate 9,532,481 downwards.
CCGCCGAAAATTTATGGATGGTGTAAAAATTATTGGAATAAATTCCTGATGCTGTTACTGATTCTGAACAAACTATATTCAGGTTTTATAAACTAAAAATAATGTTGTATATGTAGATAGATACTTAACATAAATCCACGACGAAGATGGTCAACAGTCAATTTTCAATCTCCTTGACAAATGACACATACTAACAGTAACGTTGAACCCCATGGCCCATACAAGACGTTGATGGATGACGTCACCATATTTTCATTGATGGACGCGCGCCCGCATATGTCTTGAAGATCTATCATCAAGTTTAGTGGACGTCGTCGAATTAATGTAGCACGTTATTTCAAAACATAACGGTGTGTCCAGTACCCCTAGCCAAGTTGCTAATCTGCAATAGTTAACGTTAGTAGAAAGCTTCAAATGTACGGGAATGACGCGCTCTCAACGCTCAGTCACGTGGTCAGAACAAAAGAATTGGCGGCAAGGTCAACTCGAAGCGTTCGACGCAAGCGAAACGGTTGTGACTTGGCTAGGGGGGCAGACCAGGCGAATGTGCCGCTCGCGAGCCGCTAGTGAGCCGCTTGCGAACAGCGCACGTGCATTTCGCGCGCGGCCACACAGTTCTGGCGATGATTGCCGGAAGGGACATTCCTGTAGCAGACAAGTTGCTGGACATGTCCGATAGTTTGAATGAGTTTGTTTTGTTAACCACTTCGAAGGGGAGGAGGTTCTGTGTTTGACTGATTGTGTTTTTTGTATATTAGCTGTATATGTGCCTTGCGACTTGCGGGGGTCGCTTAGCGCTCGATAAATACAATAAAGTGTGATGGGACGTGCTAGCGCCCTTTTTCGCACTAGTGCGGAAACAATAAATTGCGTGCCTAAAAGCGATAGGGATAAGAGCGGGTTTTCGAAATGATATTTATATTGAAATATAAATATCATTTATTTATCATGCTTACCTACCTAATTGTAGCGCTTGCGAATAACAACTAAATGATGATGAACTAAACCATGATCATCATCATCATCATTTCAGCCGAAAGACGTCCACTGTTGGACATAGGCCTCCCCCAAGTTTCGCCACAACGACTGGTCCTGTGCGTCACGCATCTATCGAACTAATGCTTAACTAACTTTAATTTTGAATATCTTTTACAAATGATCACGCATTATCAACATCATACAAAGCGTTATATATGACGTCATCATAACGTTTTCGTTGATGGATGCGCGCCCGCATATGTCCTGCTGATCTATTATCACATCCAATAGATGGCGTTCAATTGATGGAGCACGTTCGTCTTAGTCGGACGTGTATGGTGGTGGTAGAAGAAGAGCTCGAGGCAAAATATTATTAATAAAAAGTTGATTGACCTAAGTACCCGTGATGTTTCAAAACTCAAATTAAATATTTTATTTCACATAGGCCTACATGGGCACTTATAAAACGTCAGAAGCTAGTGCACGGTTCCAAAATGGTCGTTTCCTATGGAGAAGAACCGGCAAGAAACTCCATGGATTCTTGGACAGCGAAATATTTTATTTCACATAGGCCTACATGGGCACTTATTAAAAGTCAGAAGCTAGTGCACGGTTCCAAAATGGTAGTTTCCTATGGAGAAGAACCGGCAAGAAAGTCCATGGATTCTTGGACAGCAAAATATTTTATTTCATATAGGCCTACATGGGCACTTATTAAAAGTCAGAAGCTAGGGCACGGTTCCAAATTGGTCGTTTCCTATGGAGATGAACCGGCAAGGAACTCCATGGATGTCTTGGACAGCAAGATATTTTTGACAAAAATAGTAAGAGATTAATTTTAAACCTTCAGATACCGTCAATTAGAGACACAATAGTAAGACAATAGATGCGCGGCCACCGGTGGTCGCTTGGGGATTCATGAATTAACTGGTAGTTTATACCGAAGGTTGATATGCACAGCGGTTGCAGTGGATGCCAGAAGCATTTGATTTTTTGTTTCGTTTTTAGCATGTTGTGATTTCGCGCTTCATCTAAACTAGTTTTTGTAGTGTTTCTTTTGACGCTTTCGGCCCCCTCCCCACCTCCTCCTTCGATTGCTGTGCCGAGTCCGACAAACCAAATTTAAAAAAAAAATCTTTTCCTAATTCAGGTTCGATAAAACCACTTCAACTTCAGTCTAATGAGAAGGTCCAATCTGAGGCCTTCCAACGCTGTGTCTTCTAGTCACCACTCCAGGACACCTTTCATCCCTATCGCCTGCGGGTATCTTCACTCTTTCCTTTCCATTGCCCTTTGGGTCACTTTGCGTTCTGATTAGGCCCGTTGTAAGCCACCACGCTTCGGAGCCATATGTCATCACTGGCAACACGTACTGGTCTTGAGACTCTGTGTGTATGTTCACCTAATAGTTATTGAATATAGTAATTTAAACCCAGCAGCTGATGCACTTTAATCTTCTATTTGACCTCCACCCAAGCTAGGTGAAGGTTAAGGTTCGCCATGGATCAGCAGCACATAACTCACAATTACGGCCCCTTCTTGATTGACCACCAACGTGTCTGGGTGTTCTGCGCAGTTTACAAGGGTCATTAAGAACGTTGATTAATCTGAGGAAGTAGTAAGTACTGGCGTGGGGCCATCAGAATCATTAAATCCTTGCTACAATGTCACATAGACCATTGACTAAATACTAAACAAATGTTTGCGTATTATACAACGTGTGATATTAAATGCGCAAAACCTCAGAAACCCCAAATGATTTTTAATGTTTTTTTTTTTTTTTTTTTTTTTTTTTTTTTTTTTTTTTTTTTTTTTTTTTTGACCTAATTCTGTAAGAAAAACAATACATTTTTTTTTAAGGTTTTATATACAGTTTTAGTTTGTTTAAAATTAATATCTGCATTGAAAGAAGAACTTTTATTATCCCGTGTATGAGAAAATTTGATTGGACTACAACCATTTGTGTTTGTTTACCTATTTCGGCGGGTTTGCGCACGTGATGGCTTGAATTATTCATAATTAGACAGGGCGACATTTTAAATAAAGTTTTTTTTTTAAATTTAACCTATATTAAAAAGTGGTTTAATTGGTTCTGCTCCTTATTCTGATCAAACTATTTTCAGGTTTTCCGCATTTAACGTTACACGTTGTATAGGAATAAAAGTTGAGAGGACAAAGGGAAAATGTAGGAAAAACGATTAAGCATGTTATTTGGAGGAAAATTTGTCGATTTGCTTCAACCCTTTTTCAAAGCAGTATCTGCAAACCAACTTAACTAGGGTAACCCGCATGTTATAATCAGCCTTATAATGTTCCCACTGCTGGGACTCAAGCCTCCTCTCTAGGTGAGAGAATGTGCCATAATCTCGCGGGCCCAATACGGTTGGCTGGATGTCACACTAACATCTTCGAATTTTTGGTTTTAGGCTGTTTCCTCACGATGATGTTTCTTCGCTGTTTTGAAAGCAATTTTGAGGAAGTAAATTACACAAGGTAATGCGATCTACAACACGTAAGTCAAGACCGTTATCACTGGTCTACAACTGCTGGCAGATCCATTTATTTATATTCATCTCAATCATTTTTTTTATGCGATCTTTTTCTAATTATCATGTTTTTTTTTACTAATATTGTAACATTTAAGTTGGTTTATTGAAATTTTTAATGGAATTTTTTTTTTTTAATGATATCAATGAATCTTTTTTAATTTTTTAATTTTTTTTTTAATTTTTAATTTAATTTAATTTAAATTTATATAAAATATGTGATTATGTAATTATAAATAACTATTGTGAATGTTGTGCATGCCTATAATTGATTTGTTTACACGGAACCATAATTTAAATACTCATTCTGAAATTTTATTTTGTGAACAAATTGTTGGTGTGCCTTATTAATAAAATAAAAATAAAAAAAATAAAATCAGCAAACACACGCATTGCGGATCTTTATTGACACGCACTCAATCTCGAGACAGCCAGACGACAGCGTTCACTTACAAACGGAACTTGTATAAATGTATAGCTCGGAAATATATTTCCTGGAAATCCTGTCATAACTTTCATGTCATGGTCAATAAGAGATGAGCATAGTGTTTATTGACAACTTGTCGGCTTCCAAGACAAGAGAAGCAGTGCATCATCATCATCATTTCAGCCGAAAGACGTCCACAATTGGACATAGGCCTCCCTAAATGTCGCTACAATGAATGGTCCTGTGCGTCTCGCATCCATCGGATAGCCGCAATCCCTCATAAGAACATCGGTCCACCTTGTGGGAGGCCTTCCATTGATGCACATTCCATTCCAGTGCACAGTTGCAGTTATATACTAGTATTATGTACAAAACGGAGAGAAAAACTATTCAACCACCATAACCCATAAACTGGGAAACACGATAGGTATCATTTCTTCATTTTTTTAATCAATACTATAATGGCAAAGAATAAAGCTGGGATTTTCAGATTTTCTGGCAACGATAGTCAAATCATCATCATCAAATTTATAAAGTTTGTATGTTTGTGTGTTTGTTATTTCTTTACGCTTAAACGACTAAACTAATTCGGAACCAGGGTAGATCATGTCCTGGCGTGGTCAAGAGTACTACTACACTGATTTATATTATAGAGGTTTTGTTTTTTTTGTTTGTGGTTTCTAAAATTATTTCATCAATAGAAAGCTGCTTTATTCCTGAGTGATAGCCTATGGATGGCTATATTTTATGTACGCGAAACCGTGGGTTAAAGCTAGTCAATCATTAACAGATACTTTAGTCATTGATATAACCGTCTCAAATACACATTAAGAAGTCGAAAAGATGTCCAAATATTTACCGGTCTTTTGAAATTGTTACACAATAACTGCCATTTCTAAAATGCGACAGCAATTGTTTCGCTAAAACAAACTTTACACATTCATTACTAAGTTTACTCGTTTCAGGCACACATTACCACATAGTAACTATTACGTGTTCTGTTAACAGATGTCTATTACTGAACTTTCTCTGCGGACTGCAAAAAATGGCGAAAACTGCAGTGGTACTGCAGGATAAAAGGTATGGCATAGTCGGCCTTATAATGTTCCAACTGTTGGGAGTCAGCTCTAGGAGATCAATGGGCCGTAATCCACCACGCAAGTCCAGTGCGGGTTGTTGAATGTCACATGTCTTCGAGTTTTTGGTTCTAGGACATGCCGGTTTCCTCACGACGTTTTCCTTCACCGCATTGAGAGCAGTGGTGATAAAAAGAATAACACAAATGCCTTATAATGTTCCCACTGTTGGTACTCAGGCCTCCTCTCTAGGATAGGGAATGAACTGTAATCCATCACGCGGGCCCAGTGCAGATTGGTGGATGTCACATGTCTTCGAATAATGTGCTAGGACAAGCTGGTTTCCTCACGAGGTTTTCCTTCACCGCATTAATTCATGAATCCCCAAGCGACCACCGGTGGCCGCGCATCTATTGTCTTACTATTGTGTCTCTAATTGACGGTATCTGAAGGGTTAAGAGCAGTGGTAATAAAATGAATTACACAAACTAATGCGCCTAGCTTGGTTTTAACCCGCGACCTACAACTTCTAAGTCGGGTCGGTACCACTCGGCCACCACCGCACACTGCACTGCAGTACCTATGCAGGTGAAAACGTTAATTCCTTGGGGAACAGTAATTACCAACAAGACTTGGCTCCTAAACTACTAATACGTGTACCATTTACTAACATACAGAATGCAGTACCAGCCATTGCCAATTTTTTGTTAGCAGCATCATCCGAATTAGAGTATATTGACCTGCAAGCTAAAACCTGCACAGTATATTTTTATCTTCTTTTCCAAGAACTGTAACTCTCTCGATACACCCAAATGTTCTCGATAAACACACAAACTTATTGAGTTGTGAACTTATGTTTGTATTTTTAATTAGAACACCAATGTAAATGAGGTCTGAGAACACCACTACGCTTCTCTTTTGTGTGTCTTGGTTCCTACAGATAATGACAACATACTTTCATTTCTTCAAATGAATGTGAATAGGTTACTTCTAGCCAAGGCAAGGTAGTATTATCACACGTCGTCGACCGCATCATTGCTTAACGTCAGGTAAGATGGGGTCCAGAAAAAGCTTAAAAAAGATGAACAAAAAGTGTCTATCGTATCAAATTGGTGCAATGTCGCATCTGCGAGAGTTGTCATGCCGAGATAAAAATATTGGCCTGTCATCTGTCAAGAATTTAGTGCAAACTGCGGGGCTTGAGAAGAGAGGCTGCAAATTGTTTGAAGGAGTATGCTAGGACTACAATGTGCAAACGTGTGCCACTCACACCGATCTGGGCGCCTCAGTCTCCATACATTTTAAAAGGAAACTAAACTTGTAGAGCAACACTAGACCCACGCCACGCGACGTCGTTCTACATCCAAATCAGGCGTGTTACACGTGTGCGTCTAAGATAGTTCTAGCTTTACCGTAGCCATCAGAGAGGTAACTGTAGAAAAACTGTGAGCTTTAGTCAGTAAAAGTTTGACATTCCCTCTCCCTCCACTCAGCCCGGGATTGAAGATTTCCAGCGTACAAGAAAAGAAGGAGAGGGAGTCCAAATAAAATAAGAATGGATTGTGTAATGATATAATAAAGGGAATAGTCAACGATTCCATGACAGCTGATACAGAAGATTAAAACGTAACAACTGGACCAGAGAACACAAACCAGAACTTGGTAGCAGGAACTGATGTCCCAGCGTATGCGCTACTCGCGGATGTTATTGTCCCATTTACAGATTACTACGGCATGTTTACATTTAACAAAGAAGCAGACAGATTATTCCCCGATTAACGTAATCAGAATCGATCAGTGCCTATTACAAAACAAACAAATGCAAATGCAGCGTAAACAGGCTATAAATAAATGTATGAAACACCGCAGCACCGACTACATTTAGCGTCGTTTACACGGATCGAGATTCTCGACCGTCGAGACATCCCGAGGCGAGAAATTCTATGCGACATTCGTATCCCAGACTCGTAGTTTGCAAGGCGATTTTCTAGAATTGTGATTCCGTACTTCTTAGTGGTTCCTTGGAAATTACTGAGGTCTGGTAAAAAACTGTAATAATTATCTTTGTACTTTGCAACAGCTGAGCATCACTCGTGATTCCGCTCGCACCGGGCTTTGGTACAGGCCACGGTCCAAAGCGACGAGGAATGGCGGTCGCCTTTTTCTGCGAAGCAGTAATGCTAGCAAAGGAGGAGGCCGACCGCATCAGGCAACGGCGCTCACAGCGCCCCAGCCGCCGCCGCCGGGATTCTGATCCCGATTTCCGGCCACCGTAGGCGCGGGCTTGCGATCGGCGAGCAAGGGGTAGCTCGCCTGTTGTATATATAAATATCGGCTAAAGTGGCGACATGGCACGCATGTAGAACAAATCCGCTGAATCGCGTTAAATTCGCATGAACTCCATGTATCGATCGCTTCGCAATCGCAGTCGTATTGAATCGCCCGTGTAAGACCGCACGTCAGAGCGGGAAAAGCTGATAGTAATTACCCACCCAAAAAACGATCTCATTTAATGTCAACGCGAAATATTTATGAAAAAAAAAATGACATAATCGGCACATTTTCGCAACAAGTGCGGCTTAATCAAGCTGAAATAGTATGATTGTCAGATTTTCACCTGTCACATATCGCTTATAGATTTATCAAGTCAAAATCAAGTCCATTTGAGTTGTCAAATGACAGTTGCTTATCCCGAAATATGACTTTACTTGGGACTATCAATTCTAACAAATATAGTAGCTATTACATTTCGAAATTACCTATAATGTTTCCATTATTAATTAATCTATTTTGTTACTAGCTGCTCCCAGCGGCTTCGCCCGCGTGATAGCAGAAAATTATCCCAAGGGAACATACTTCCGGAATAAAAAGTATCCCATGTCCTATTCCAGAACATGGTCTATCCGTGTACCAAGTTTCATCAAAATCGGTTTTCCCATTTAGGCGTGAAGAGGTAACAAACAAACTCACTTTCGCTTTTATAATATTAGTCAGGATGTCGCTTATACGAGGCAAGAAACACTTCTTGTGTAAACTGACCGATTACGGAATCAACTTTGATTATACCTATATTAACGAGTTTACTATCCGTTCGCCCACGTGCTTTTATTTCAAACGTGTTTCCTGTTTTAATGGAATTATTAAACTCTGCCATAGGACATAAAAGATCTGCGTATGTTCTACGCATCGTTACGTTTTATGTTATTATGGAGAAATGCGAAAGCTTCCTAGAAGTACCCTTTTGTGTATGGAAAATACATTTATGAACCGTGATATTGTTTTATATGTATGTTCTGTAAATAGCACAGTTTGTGACTTCAACAGCAGTAGATTTACTGATCCGGTGGATTATGAAAACCACAGCTGTGACATAGTCAAAAACTGAACAGGCTATTGCGTTTATTCCCGTCGGCCACCCCTAAGCTTGCCACCGGGGTGGCGCTTGGCACTCCTTTATTCCCATCTGCCACCCCTGAGCTTGCCACCGGGGTGGCACTTGACTGAGCGTTGAGATGATGTCGTTGGTGGCCGATGGGAATAAAGCAGCTATTGCACCAATCCCTAATTTTTTAGACCTCTCTCTCACCCCTATTTTTTAACAAGTACAAAGAAGTACTGGTTCGATTGCAAATTTTTTTTCACCGATAGAAAGCTGCTTTATTCCTGAGTGACATAGGCTACCTATATTTTATGTACGCAGGCAAAGTCGCGGGCAAAAACTAGTCTCTTATAAAATATCAGTCAGCTGCGTGATAATCCTCGCGGCCGATGCGTCTGCACAACAGTAATCCCAGTGATTGAAGCTAACGACATAATGAAACTATATGGACTCGCTTCCCTACCCAATACTTATGCGGGTTTAATGGCGCAATGACACCTTTTAGTACGCAAACCTGTTTTGTATCTCAACTTTTTAGGTTTCCCCTATTACTAAAACTCCGCTGTTCGTCCGTCCATCTATCTGTTTGTCCGTCCATCTGTCGGTGCATCTGTCCGTCTGTCGGCTGTATCTCATAAACTGTAAGAGGTTGAGTTCTGAAATCACAGAATGTGTATTTCTATTACCGTGTTCGTCCAGCTGTCTGTTTGTCTGTCCGTCTATCAGCGTAAGCCGTAAGAGGTAGAGAGCTGAAATTTTAACAAAATGTGTTACATATCTATTGCCGCGACAAAACCAAAACATATTTTTTTTTTATCCCATAGAAAGGTTATTTTGTCAGCGTTTTCTGCTCGATAGATGGATAGATAATTTTTTTATAACTTTTAATTTTTTTGTAACACCAAAAAAAAAATACATAATGAAACTTATTAATAGGGTGTCACAATGACGGTCTTATTGCTAAAAGCGATTTTTTACAGACAACCTTTTTCGATTTTAATATTATAGTGCGGAACCCTTCGTGTGTGAGTCCGACTTGCATTTGACCAGTTTTTTTTCTACGCCGACCGTTTTTAATTCAGTGTTCATTATTAGAAAGAGTGATACCACCCTGACCATCCTGGCGGGTTGCTCCTGTCATAACCATAACCGTCTCTTGACAAATGTGAGTTACATGACCTGGAGTAAACTTAGGGGATTACAACTATTACAAGCATGATCTCATGTTATTTTATTACAAAATAAAAGATTATATAAGTAATTATGTTCAATTTAATTGCTTACGTACGTGCTCAGTTAGAATTTAACGACTAGTCTACAAATAATCTAGCTGGTTAATGAATTGGCGAGCTTGTTGTAATTATTATATATCCTTATTATAAAACGAACTCCCTCTATTGCGTTTGTCTGTCTGTGTGTTCGCGATAAACTAAAAAATTACTTATCGGATTTTCATGCGGTTGTCTACGAATATACAGAACTAGCGACCCGCCCCGGCTTCGCTCGGGTGCAATATTATACATATAAACTTTCCTCTTGAATCACTATCTATTAAAAAAAAAACGCATCTAAATCCGTTGCGTAGTTTTCAAGATTTAAGCGTACATACGATGATACGACATACAGACTTTGTTTTATACTATGTAGTGATGATTCATGAGGAAGGATTAGGTGTATCTTACATTCATATTATAGTAGAAAAAAGAAGCTGAGCGAGTTGTTAGTAAACCATTAATAAAATCGTATTTATATTTATTTAAGCTTCATGTACCTACAGTGGTGATACATATTCCGACTTAATGCCATAAGGCATTCTATATCAGTAAAAAAAAAAAGATACAGTTTGGGTTAAAAAGGACAACACAGTGGTACCTACCACTGTGTTGTCCTTTTTAACCCAAACTGTATCTTTGTGTGCACAGTAAACAAATAACAGATCATATTTAAAATATAATGTAGTACTTAAATTCAGAAATAATTTGCTATCACTACTTATCGTTTATTATTGTGAAAGTAATCACAAGTACATAAATAGTAACAATTAAAACGATTAATTTTCGCATTTACTAAATAATCGATTCTTTAAGAATCGATTTGCCAAATATTTGAATCACAAAAAATCTTATCCAATTTTTTCATGAAAATCCAATTTGAACCAATTACATTCAGTAGATAAATCCGATAAGCCGAATTCGGGGCACAAGTATATAATAAGAAACGTGACATAAATCAATGCGAATAACGTTGCTCGTCTCAATAAAAAATTGGATTACTATCAAGTAGGTAGTGATGGGCCGATACAACGAATTAGGACAGCATTTTATCGATAGAAAATCGACTTGTATTTTTGTTATGTATTTTAACTAAGTTGTTTTTTCAAGAAAACTGTTTCATTTGGTATATTAATAATATTACTGCTTATTATTGCTTTATGTAATATTTTGAATAAGTAATTAACCGTTCGACCAATTCTTGTATTGAAAATTCACTGAAATAGTCCAAATAACATTTCATGTCACTCAAAATCTACACTGCATTTAGCTACAAGCTTATCGGATAGCATTCTCTAAAGGTCAAAAAGGTAAACCTTCAAGTTACTACCTCTGAAAGTCTACACCGTCTAAGCCATGTCCATCACGCGTTGCGTGCACATATTTTCTCAAATTGATGTAATAATAAGTAGCAAATGTCACGCAACGTTCGGTCACGAAAGCTTCGCGACGAGATTGACATGCTCCGAAAAACGATCAAAGTACTACGATATTGAGGAAATCGGTTATTTATATAACGTTATGAACAAGCGGGTTTGAAAAACCAGGTCATCGTGGTTCTTTGTAGAAATGGAAAGTACGTAGGATGTACTCGTGTGAGATATAAGAAAGATCGAGTGTTTACGAGCTGCTCATCTATGCGAGACTAAATAATAGAATTAGCCCAATTTGCCGCTTCAATAGACATAATGGGCTATTCATTATGTAATCTTTACATCTAATAAGATATTGCTTTACACATCATGATAAGACGTTAATTTCCCGTGTGGATACGCCTATAAATATCTTTCTTTGTATATTATTTAAAAACAAACCACTTTGTATTAATAAAATGTCAAATGTCAACATCCATGATGTCATGACATTTTAAAAAGATTAACAATCTACAAACTAGAAATATAAAAACGCTAAGTCACATTCCATTCAACAATGCAACGCAACAAAAAAAAAACAAATTCAAAAACCGAATCATAACAACGCCAAATTAAAAAAAAAACTCAAATCAAAAAGAGAACAATACAAAATGACGGCCCCTTTAAACTCCCTTTCAATGCAGCTTCACACTGGCTGGCTTAAAGACCTCAGTTACTAATTGGAGCGCTCAGGTGTTTGACCCAACACTATTGTATGCAGTTTACCGTCAGTGAGACTATCGCGAATGCAGTGACAAACAATACGTGCATTTTCTAACGCACAAAAACATCACGCGAACATTTATATAATCTGTTTTATTAACTGTTGCATTCATTGTGAAGATTTTTCATGTTTTCATTTACTTGTTGTTTTGATTGGCATCTTTTCTCATTATTGTTTTGGATTTGATGCGTAATTTTTTTTTTCACACTTGAGAAATATTCAATTGTTTATTCTGCACAGATCTTTGTCTATGCAAAATAATCAGATTAGGTCCAGATATTAATCTGTCGGTGTCAAAAACTTGGAACAAAACCAGAAACATCCGGCTTCAGAAATTTTTAGTTTAAATTTTTTGGAAGCCGGTAGTATTTTTAATTTGTAAGAAAATTTTGAAATCGAATTTAATGTCTTAGAAGTATTGTTCTTTTTTCTTTATTGTTGATAGGTTTGCGCTTGACCGCTATCTCACCTGATGAAAAGCGACGATGCGATCGACGATTTTCTCCTCCAAGTATCGCCACAATGATCGATTGATAGATTTATTTTATTTATCACTAATTTATTTACCTACGTAGGTACTTACACAATGTATATCTATATATATAAAAATGAAACCCGTTTTCCGTTGTCACGACATAGCATGAAAACGGCTTAACCGATTTGGCTGATTTTTTTTTATTGTGATTGTTATTGTGAGGAGAAGGTTCTTATGGAAAAAAAAAATTAGGGTAGTGTAGGGTAGAGTAGGGTAGGGTAGAGGTAGGGTAGAGGTAGGGTAGAGTAGGGTAGAGTAGGGTAGAGTAGGGTAGAGTAGTGTAGAGTAGGGTAGAGTAGTGTAGAGTAGGGTAGAGTAGTGTAGAGTAGGGTAGAGTAGTGTAGAGTAGTGTAGAGTAGGGTAGAGTAGGGTAGAGTAGGGTAGAGTAGGGTAGAGTACGGTAGAGTAGGGTAGAGTAGGGTAGGGTAGAGTAGGGTGGAGTTGGGTATAGTAGGGTGGAGTAGGGAAGAGCGGGAGCGAAGCCGCGCGGGCAAAAGCTAGTAGGTACATATATATTGCACTAGAGTTCATAAACAGGAGAACACCTTTTATGATGAAGAGAAGGACCATTTTAAATGCACAAAAGATCTAAAATAGCTCTCTATCAATAATTGCAAACGTACCCTTGTCTTACTGAAGATGTTGTGGCTTATATACTTTAACTAGCGACCCGCCCCGGCTTCGCTCGGGTGCAATATTATACATATAAACCTTGCTCTTGAATCAATATATCTATTAAAAAAAACCGCATCAAAAGCCGTTGCGTAGTTTTAAAGATTTAAGCGCATCTAGGGATATAGGGACAGAAAAAGCGACTTTGTTTTAGACTATGTAGTGAAGTGTCATAAGCCGACCCAGTGGTCCTCTTTGCTGAACTCCCTATTTCTTTGGATACCTATTCAAATTTGCAAGCGGAGTTTTCTGCAGACGAAATCTAGGCCAGTCCCGCCTTTTGTGCACCATGCAGATGATCTCAGTGACTTCGATAGAGCTCGTGCTAATTCCACTTAACCCACAAAGAGCCGTGCTCAAGTGTTTAAGAACTGAGAACTAGTTTAATTTAAAAAGTAGGTCCCCTACTAACTTGGAGCGTGGTCGGTTGGTATACCGTCCTACACTAAGATCGTATGTCTCATAAACTACTAATATCGCTAGAGGGCAAAGACCCATCACACAGTCTTTTTTAAATAACGTAGGTTTTAGAATAACTGCTTAGCTTTAAAGTATAGAATGCGCCAGATAACCATGGAATAAAGTACATTGACCTTTTCCTAATATCTGCGTAGTTAGGCGAAAAATAAACAATCATGTAAAGGATCACGATACATGTCGATTCAAGACAGCTTTATGTCTCTATTTCCGTTTTTGAAATTAAGAATGTCAACAACTGTAGGAGGGTCAATGACCGTTATTCCACGTTTATCTGGCACCTACTTTAGGAGGTGGACAGGTGGAGGTAAGACTTTGATTCTAGATCACCTTACCTTACGTAATAGTTTTCAGTTCCTCTTCTAGTCTTCCTATTAATATCTGAACAGGCAGAAGACTTAATGGTGACGGAAAATAGAAAGGCTACTTCTTCCCAGCAAATACATTAGGATGTGGTGATGGAGCAGTTCGCAGCTGAAGTCTTAGATACTAAGGGACTGACTTACATCACAATTTGATTGCTGATATTTCCCAAACTCTATCTTAAAAGCGCAGAGTTTGAGTAGTTTAACATAATTTGTTTAATTTAGAAATCGGGCCTTAGTCAAATATTCGTTCAATTGTTCGTTCTTAGTTGTAATAAATTCTGAATTTAAAGCCCATGTATATATTGTATAATATTATGTAATTTAAAAAAATCAAACGTAAGTATATTATATAAGATATTTACATTATATTTCGAGGGGACAAGAGACTACCGGATAAAATAGAACGTCCCATGATCGAATAAGATTGCAGTATGTTGTTTTATACTTTACGAGGAAAAGGGGAAAAGACCCATCTTTTACCAGGAAGTACTCCATTTTATTTCCAAGGCTTCAACCTCTTCCCTATAGGTTATTACAGCAGGAATCCCAAGTAATTATTTTCTTGTGCCCGTTTTTGTCCAGACAGGAAACCAGCTTATAAGTGGTCCACTTCCCGCTGCGTAGTGTCGTGGAAATGCATTGTTTAACCATAACTAATGGGTAAGTGGCAAGCAGTATACATATACAGGTCGTTTCAAACTTAATGGCGGTTCTAAAGTTCGCTTTTCATTGCACAGTACCCCACTCATAATCATTTCGGTTGAAAGGCATGCACAGCTGGACATTGCTCTGTGTTTCGCATCCGTCAGTTTTTTTTATTTTATTAAAATAACCTAGTCCTTGACTGCGATTTAGTAAGCAGAGATGCAATCGTTGATGATGAAGCGCACTAGTTTATTAAGAGCCTATTCACTCTAGACTTGAAGACGCCTAAGACAGTCTATCAGATTATCGCGACCCTTACTAGGTCATCTGTCTATGTAGTGGGAGGGCTTCCAAAGCTGCATCTTCCGGTACGCAGTTGTACACCCAGAACCTTTTGGACACATCGACATCTGTTTAAAATGTGCCCTGCGCACTACCACTTAAGTTTGGCTATTCAATTTCTCCATACACCTGCTGTCATACGGATTTGCTACTAGCTACACAGCGAGTTGCTTCGTGTTTCGAGCCGCCACTAAGTGTGAAACTACCTGTATTAACTGTCGGTGACCCGATTTGTACTACTACTATGTTTTATGTGGGTGGCAATACTACTAACTGTGGTTAGTGGCAAGCGATGTGTGAAGATGTTTACTACCCACATATGTCTGGGTTTCGAGTGGCTTTTCTATTAGTTATTGGGATGAGGAAATTCCTCTCGCCAATCTTTACTAGATAACTTCCACAGTTACTTTCAATTTCAACCGAGACAGAATTAGAGTTAAAATAATTATCTACAATTACTTAAAACCAAAATCTGCCTTACATAAGTACATCTTAAGGTCCCCACACCTGCACTTTAGAGGACCTAAAAACGCCACTATAAACGTGGCAACCTACTGGGCCGAAAAGCTTTGAGGGAATGGAAAACCATCGATTCGAGAGAAGAAGAAGAATCTTAATGAGCCAGTCTGGTGACAGTCGCAGGAAATTGTTGGTTATGGAACGCAAAAGCAGGACTTCTCTGGTGAATGTTGAGGAAGCTTATGCCCAATTGTCATCGGGTCATCGCGGCTAAGCGATGCTGAATATTCATTTTACAAGTTTATTTCTAGGTTTTAAGTTACTTATGTATATTTTACTGTACACCATCATCATCTTACTGCCCTTGTCACTTCCTTCCTTGTTACTTGGGGTTGAGCCAAAAGATTTTTTCTTTCATTTATTTAGTCCTATCATCAGACAGTGAGAGCAGTGGTGGCCGGGTGGTAATGGTCCCGACTTACGAGTTGTAGTTCGCGGGCTCGAACCCCGCAAGGCGCATTACTGGCATTACTTTGTGAAATTTATTTCATCACCACTGCTCTCAAAACGGTGAAGGAAAACATCGTGAGGAAACCGGCTAGAACCAAACATTCGAAGACATGTGACATTCACCAAGCCGCGAAGGGTAAGCGCGGTGGATTACAATCCATTCCCTCTCCTAGAGAAGAGGCCTGAGTCCCAGCAGTGGGAACATTAAAAAGGCTGATGATAATGATGAGTCCTATCACCCGTCACGCTATCACCCATTCCCTTTCCTTTCATACCACTCCTCACACAATCCATCCATCTTTTCTGTGGCCGATAGATAGGAAACAACATGTTTGAAATCGAAACATATAAACCCATGATTATGTAAGCACTACAAGTTCCATCGTGTACCTCCCACAAGTACCTCATCAAGACACGCTCACTGAGAAACCACAGGGGGAGCTATTCTCAAAGCGGTTCTCTTTGAGCCAGTGCGTGCAATCACGAGCATAAATAAATAACCAATACAAGATAAAAAAAGACATTCGCGTAACGACAGGTTATCATCCCATCGCTTAAGAGCTGCGCTCGCGCGTAACGACCATAACAGTTGGTGCATGTATGATCGTGATATCGTGAGTGAGGGTAAGTACCTCGCGAAGTGGCTTGAAGTGGGTAGTTGGAGATAAGATTACTTTCGAGGATGCGTTTCTGAGAATAATCCTTCTTTTTAGCTTCTTTGAAGTGACAGGGTTAGGAGAAATATGACACCTGCTGGAGCGGTAGGAATGTTCGAAGGAGTGACCCAGGCCCTGGAGCGTGGAAGCCTACTGGAGGAAAGTAGGTTTTGGACAGTAAAAGTCTGACACTCTCGAACTACTTATAGCGGGAGAAGTTATTTAATGACATTAAAACTAAAAAAAAGTGAGTATACATGTGGCGGCCAAAGAAAAGATGGATGGGTTGTGTGAGAAGTGATGCGAAAGAAAAGGTGACAGGGCAGAATGGAAGAAAAAACGTGTTGCGCCTACCTTAAATAACACGAGATAAGAACAGGAAGATGATAATAAAAAAAAGTCGATCTAAAAATTTTTATCATCTTTTTGAAATGCTATCCTTTAAAACACCCCTTATATCCGATAGCTCTAATGACCAAACTATAGAAGCTAAATGAAACCATATAAATTGCAAACCTTAAAAGTACATACTATATAGATAACTACAGTATTGTAAGAGCATTGAAGTATTTCAGTAGAACCTATATCTACGACGATAAACTTCGATGAAAACAAGCATGTTGAAGAAATTATGTCCTCCATATCGATAGCGGGGCATTGATGCGGGAGAATATAAGAAGAAACCACCAGGAAGATGATGAGGCGGAAAAGAACAAGCTGATGTATTTCAATAAAATAATTACAACATGGTGAAGAAAGCAAAAAATTTGAAGAAACCTATCGATAGCAAGAATGATCGCGTGACGGTTGACAAAGAACCGAAACTCTGCGTCTTCTGGTACACGGTCGTCACTCTAGAACTTTTCAGTCCCATCAACCATCTGTTCTGCGACCCATGTGCCCAACCCACTACTATTTAAGTTGCCGATGATGCTCCGGCTGATGATACTATTTTTGAGCTACCTCGATTCAGAGAAAAATATCAATACTATTAAAAATATTGAAACCCAAAAAACAACAAAGTTCACAAGGCTGCTATTTATAAACTAACCGATATAAAAACGACGTTATCATCAATAAATAAAAAGGATAATTATCTTTATCGGGCTTATAACCTTGACCGTATATTGTCATTTGTCGTTCAAGGCTTTTTGGGAGTGCTCGTGTTAACGACCTAGCTTCATATTGGCATCGCTCCCCGGGTGTGGGAGTATAAATAGTTTTTTTTATTTAGTGCTCCAGGCCAGGTCATTACTTTATGAATCAAAATTCTAATTTTGATTGCTTAATTTGAGTGCTTTCCTGTTTTTATTTTTGAACAATATTTTATACCAACGACCTGTTCAGAGTGGCGGGAATCCGATGGATGCGTGACGCACAGGACCAGTCGTTGTGGCGACGCTTGGGGGAGGCCTATGTCCAGTAGTGGACGTCTTTCGGCTGATATGATGATGATGATGATGATGAAGGAACAAATAACACTAAAAGAAAATCCTTTTTTTGAAATTTTATCAAAGTTGGTAATTAAAAGAAGTAGCAATTAGCACATTAATATTGGAATGAGGAAGAATGGGGGCGAGGCATCGATATTGCAATGCGATATCGATGGGGCGTTGTTTGTGCATAATTTTTTTGTTAGTTTTTCCTTCTTCATTTTGGATTTGCGATTTTTGATATTTAATTTTGGAAACTAATGAGTCAAGTACTCAATAGAGTGATGATTAAATGTTCTCATTAAGATATGAACTTGTAATATAAAATTGCTTTTATCAAGTAGATCATGCTACAGATCGCGACAGCATTATAACTATAAACATTAAAGATGGATGCGTTATGCGTAACAGATGCAACGGTGAAAGATATGTGCGAATCTGGAAGCATGTCTAATACACTGCAGGCAGTAGATCCAGTTGAATAGATTCGTAAAACCTGCAATTTTTATAATTGACAGGCTGGCACTTGATCACTATGGAAGTAAACTATTCACTCTTGACTAAAATAACTCCTTGGTTCCCGAAGATTGTAGCTATCAGGAAATACTTCGGCAGGGAATTCCACAGCTGTATGGGAAAATGTGTATAGGTGGGATGTCTACCGAGTAGATTTAAAAAGAAGTTGTCTACCACTACGAAGAGGGCCTAAGAACTCATCGTGTAATCAATCTTTAGACTGACCTCAAGTAACTAATCCAACCAAACCAAAACCATAAATACAATTCCAAGAATCCAATGAACCCATTCTGATCGACACAGAACTACGTTCGCGTGTTAACGTAAACAAGTCCGATACCGATGTATAGTAACGAAAGTGAAAAATTATCTGATCGTGATTACGTATACCCACTTTTACTTATAGACCGTCGCATGTTTCCTTCAGAATTTGCATGAATGATTGCCATTTAAGAGGTTTTTCATTGTTTTAACGACCCTGATTTGGAGGCCTAGGGTGATATAAAGATATTGGGTAATGATGTTTTAACAACGGCCGTAGAAACCCTATAAGTGCTTAAAGCTTCTAAATCTAAATCGAATAAATCCGTGATTGCCAATGCAAAACCCACCATGGATGATGCTCAGCATACTCCTAAAACTATTGTTTGATCATCAACCGTGATGTAGAGGCCTTGTATGATGTAAAGATATTGCCTAATGATGTTTTAACAACTGCCATTGAAACCCTATAAGTGCTTAAGGCTTCTAAATCTAAATCGAATAAATCCGTGGTCATCAATGCAAAACCTACTACGGATACAGCTAAGGTACATGTAGTACATATTGCTGAAGCTAATAATACAGTACCGGACGATAAAGCAGAAAAAGTCAAACCGCCAACCCCTAAAGGGTTATCTGCAGTGTCGTTGCGAAAAAAGGTCGACACCGTCCGTCCGCAGTTCCGTAATCAATGTTATTTAAAGCTTCGCTATGTACCTACATTAGTTTATAGAACAATTGCGGAGGTTTACTATTGGAAATAAAAGTTTATTTTGTTAATTTATTTTCTTATTGAACACCGGATCATACCTGATTTTTCTCTGACACATGTCTCAATTTTTTGTCTAGTTATGTTTTGGCTTTGCCGCAGTTCCGTACCATTAATGTTATTTAGAGCTTTATGTATGTTACATATAGAACAAAATAGTGGATGCTTCCTATTGAAAATAAAAGTATTTGCTAATTTATTTTCTTTTTGAACACCGTAAACCTGATTTTTCTCTGACACATGTCTCAATTTAAGGCCAATGTTTGACCCTCACCTTCCCAGTTCAAACCATTCAAATCTTAAAGTTCAATATTGTCAAAGCAACCGCCTGTTGATACTAAACGCTTTCATCCTGCATAGACGCTATACATACATATACATCCGTCGCCGTCTGCCAAGATGGGAGAGCCCACTAGATCGATACGACGCACCGTCTTGGGGGAATGGGAGATGCAACTAATCCCCTTTCGTGCACGGATTCAAAACGGAAGTTATAGGATAGATTTATGTTAAGTTTAGCAACGGATCCTAGGTCCGTTCGGATACAAAAGTAAATAATATATATGTAAACCGCATCAAAATATGTGAAGTAGAAAATTTTGTAGAAATAGACGAATTCGCAGACTTAATGTATCTTTAGTCGTTCTAAAACAGAAATAGAGAAGAGGAACAAAATGCTAGGTTAAATCAAAATCAATTATTGAGAGAAGATGAATTAAAAAGAAGATTGATAGAAGGTTTAATATAAGTATAATTAAAAAATGCAGTGAAATTGAGACTATCCATGGAAGATAGGAAAGTTAAATCGGGAAATGGGTTACCCAATGATGTGCGTAAGCTAGGCCTGCAACCTGTCAATTCCAACAAGTCTAACGTGTTCAAACTCATAATGTATTTAGATCATGTCTGCCTAACGTGTTTGAATGAACAGCGGAAGCTCATTCTTATCACTTGATGGGAAAACGATGAAATCATCAAAGTATAGGTACACAATTTGGCAATGAAGTATGTGTAATAAGGCATTTGAAAAATTGTAGTAACATGTTATTGCAATAAAGTATCAAGCAGACAGGATGGCTAGGTAGAGATGCCAAGAACCTTACAAGTTGCATCCGTTACATATTGCAGATATCAGGATATATTGCAGATATATTTCTCCTTGCTAACGACCATGTATGCAGTGATTGGAAAGCCAGGAAAACCAATTTCCAATATCTGATTACAGACGACTTTCAAGAATATGGAGTGGAGTTCTTTGCCGATCTCCTATAAAGGACACAACCAATTGGATCTGTGTAGTGGCTTCTGACATTTTAAAAGTGCCCATATAGGTCTATGTGAAATCAAAAACATTGAATTGAAAAAAAGTACCGATTTCAATAAACTTAGTAATAACTTACTTGATGATGCCATCTTCAATGTAGACATCCAAGTCTTCCATACCGTCATCGTTGACGACGCGGCCATTTTTAATCAGCAGGCGGTTTTGCGAGCTCTGGAAAGAACAAAAAAAAATTATAATTATCAAATCAGAATACCCTATAGCAGAAGTATTTCTTTAGATATCCTTCATAATGAGTTAGAAACGTTGCTTTACATCCTAAAATCGTAAATCACTTATTAATATTGATATTAACGGCTATGAATGAGAGTGTGAGACAGGTCTGAATAATAAATAGCAGCCGGTTTCCCTATATAACCCGCCCAGTCTGACTATAAATCATCTTCAAACCAATTTATTATTTATTTATACGGATATGAACCCTAAGAATATTAGTATTGGTGCCATAAATCCATGATACGTCGTGTGTGGTAAGATGACAGCTCATCCCCTATTCGTAGCTCAATAGCGATTTTATACAAAGGAGCAATCTTCACTAGGCCATGATTAGACAAGTCTAGAAGGGTTGAAATCTTTTCAAATGGAGGATATGAGCTATAGCCATAACGACTATATGGGATAATTGTAGAGGTTGCTAAATTATTTATCAAGATGATAAAACAATTGAAGATAACCTTTTGTTGGTATAACAAGTATTTCTAGACCTACATGTGTTATCTTGTTCAAATATAACTAATCCGTGTTAAGGTTCTGACAAGGTACGTGCCAAGTTCTCAGTATTTACCGAAGGTTGTAACTCTTAAAGCAAGAAATATTAAAGAAAATGCGAAGTATTCCAAGAATAAAAGACGAGACGAAAAAGAAATTAAAAATCTTCAGCAATAAGATTCCAGAGTTAGTCAGTCATGTTCTAAACAAAGGAGTTAGAAACCAAAACGCCAAGATATTTTAAACTGCAGTGCATGGAGAAATAACGGCATAATATGCACTGTCATACAAAAGGAAGTCCATTGCAAATTCTAGTCAGACTAACTTAACGTCCTATGAATATCGCACAGAGACAGTCAAGTTCCAGTACTTAAAATATAATCCGAACAAGGATGTGCGGAAATTCTTGAAACCGAAATAAAAATGGGACTCACTTTGATATTGATACCAGAAACCGACGTAGGAGTAGTGTCAACCGTCATTTTTCAAATGTCGATTACGAAACTGACCAATAAGCAAGCAGAAACGATAATAATTCGCGTTTTATGTTCTGTTACACCGAGAATGGCGACCGGCGCGCCGTACGCGAGACCGACTGAAACTGAAAATGTGATACCGAAAATAGAAGGTGGTCGTCCCCTCGCCTGACGTTGCGTATTTAACTATATGTTTTTACATCAAATAGAAAGCGATAAAAGATGTGCAGATAATATAGCAGAAAACATTAAAGAAGTTGAAACGATAGACTGAAATAATCGCGGCGAATGAATTGACGTTGATTGCTTGAAATTCTAAGAGTAGTTTTACAATCGTTTCCAAAATATTGTGGTTAACTGGATTTGTGAGTTCGTTTGTAGTCAAAACAAGAACGGAGATTAGGGCACACGGGAAGTATTTCTAAATCGAGTTCTTTCTGGTAATTAAGGACAGAATAATGATTAGTCTGATTGCGATCCTGAGTCATGGGACGCTAGTTCGTTTAATGGCAACACTTTCTAGGAAAATTGTTTTGTACACAACAATAAATGAGACTGAGTTCAGTGAAATCAGAAATGAAAACGTATATCGAAAGGGGGATATAGGCATTGACAGTTTAGAAAATTAAATGCTACAAAATGAAAAGAGAAAAAAGCCATTTGTCAATCCTGTGTGACTTTAAAAGACAGAATGGACACTTAAATTGACTCATTATCGATTTAAAATCAATACGGGCAAAAAAAACTTTTTCCCATTACTGTAACAGCATAAGAGCCAGAAAAACCGGGTTGCGAGAAAAGCGCGCGAAACTGAGACGGCGCCATCTTGGAAATAACTTTCCCAGTCGACAATACAGTTTCTTTCGATTGAATGACATTGAACTGTTACGGTTACTACAATGATCATTGTAATTGCTAATTAATTACATAATGAGCATTATGTTTTTGTTAAGCAAATAACTGTTGTATTTGCATATTCGTTTTTGTGGTTGTTAGAGACATGTTATACTGAGGTCGTGAAAAAGTGTATTTCCATGGCTACAAAAAAGTGAGGGAAAGGTAGCCTGAAAGTTATGTTTCTGCACTATCTTAAGGTCAACTAGCGGAAATTAATATCATCATCATCCTTTCAGCTGAAAGACGTCTATAATGTTGGACATAGGCCTCCCCCAAGTGTCGCCACAATAAACGGTCCTGTTCGTCTCGCATCCATCGAATTCCCGTAACCCTTACCAGGTCATCGGCCCACCTTGTAGGAGGCCTTCCAACGCCACGGGGTCACCATTCCAGAACTTTTCGGCCATCTGTTCTGCGAGCAAAGTGCCCTGCACATTACCACTTCAAAAAAGATTCCAAATCAAAAATGCGGAAAATACCTGAGGTATAAAGGTGCCTTCGTAGTGTTTCATTAGTGTATAAAGGTTTTTATAAATAAATATCTACGTCTACATCTCATCATTTTCTCCAACTCTCCTTTCACAGGTATGCTGGAAGAGATTTCTTTAGAAATAACTAATCAGCATCACCTTTGTACTGTAGCGGGTAGCGGGTGTCTGACTCCAGATCAGAAGGTTGCGTGTTCAGATCACGTCGGGGTCACCAGTTTGGAGGTAGGCGGAACAGAGAGTAAAGTCCCGCAAACCTCCTTTGAAAAGGGAGGATCCTCCAACCAGACAGGAAGTTATAGTCTGGTGGGCGACTGCCCGATAGTTGATGTCGGGCTGTCGTATATGTTCAAATCGCGCGGAGAACTCTGATTGCGCGATGCAGGATTTCGTGTTTTCTTCGTAGTTCTTATGTGGCGTCATAGATGTCGCTACAGTACTATTCTTTTGTTTTCTTCTTCTTTTATATTATTATTGTGTGTGCATAAATTGTTAAATAAATAAATAAATATTATGGTACTCTAACCAAACTACACAGATAGCACATACATATATTTAATAAGACATAGGTACACCACGAGTTTCATGGTCAATATATTATGTAAAACCATAATTGATTATTTACTTCAAACTAACGAATGGTTCAAGGAAACACCTATTGTGTAACCACTGTAAATTATACTGAAACTACTTCAGTTAAGTATTTTAACGACGGAAACAGCATTTTATTTTAACTATAAAATCTTACGTTTTATGCGTTTCACTAATGAAAACGAGACGAGTTCATCATGAAGATGTATTCAGTTTGCTGAGTGCGAGTTGTTTTAACGTCAACGCGATCACAACGATTACCGCGTATGGCTCTGATTGGTTAAGAGCTTGGAGCTGGCCAATCGGAGCGCCGCACGTCGTAAACGTGTCGATCGTGCTAACGTAAAACAAACTTGCACTAGACAGACCATAGAAATATAAATAACTCCTTTCTTATATCTATGAGACACAGAGACAGACACTCTGTTGTGCTGTACATTTACTGGAATAGCATTTTTTTTTTTCAATCTGATATCAACTAGTGTTTGACTGCAATCCCACCTGATTGTAAGCAATGTTGCTATTGTTGATGGTGAGGCACACTAGTCTATTAAGAACTAGCGACCCGCCCCGGCTTCGCTCCGGTGCAATATTATACATATAAACTTTTCTCTTGAATCACTCTATCTATTAAAAAAAAAAACCGCATCAAAATCCGTTGCGTAGTTTTGAAGATTTAAGCGCACATAGGGATATAGGGACAGACTTTGTTTTATACTATGTACTTATGTAGTGATGTACAATTTGCTCTGTCTAAAAAGTCAAACGACTTGGGAATTTTGTATAATATTTAATCATTTAAAAAATACATCCGATTCTTTTTATAAGGCTCTTCTATTAGTAAACAATGATAGAGATTTTTTTAATCATCTTTGATTATTGAACTAGTGTGCATTGTTGACTACATCGTATGTTGCCCTAATAATTACCCAAGTCGGTTGACTTTTTAGACATACTCTATAAACGATGGCTCTATTAAAGGTAAAATTCAAATAATAAAATAAGGGAACTACAATATCGCATAAGTTTAGCTTGTAAAGATAAACTTAAGCAATTTTTTTGACACTATACCGCCATGTGACATGAGATATTTGTAACTCGGTTCACGTTTAAACGGCGGAACGAATTTATTCTGAGACAATATTCACTTAAGACAATTGTATAATTTTATGCGGGCGAAGTCGTTGGCAGAAGCTAGTTGATAACAAATGCTGCCGTAATGTTAAATGGTCAATCACTTTTAACTCCTTAACAGTCGTTATCGTTAATTGATACCTCTGTCTAAAACATTTGGTCTTGAAGACATCGGTTCATTTTGGTCTGAACAAAATTATTAGTTTACTTTGACCCGCGGCTTCGCCCGCGTTTATTAATATACTTTAATTGCTCTCCCCTTTTCTCACTTTAAAAAAAATTAGCCTATGTCCGTCTCCAAGGTCCCAACTATCTCTGTACCACGATAAAAATAATTAATATGTAAAATAGAAAAATAAGTAACTTAAATGTTAGAATAAGTAAAATAGAAAAGTAAGAAGTGTAACAAAATGTACTGTAGTCTATAAGTTCCTAGTATTTGTAAAAATAAAAAATTCACCGAGTATTTATTAACACAGTAGTTAAAAAGAATAGAAAGCTAAATGGGAATCCCACCCATAACAGACTGAAAGAGAAGAATGACAGAAAGAAACAGTGCTTATGCGGAATAAAAGTGCGAGAGGAATAATAGCAAGAACTGGTGTGAAAGAGAACTAGATTAGTAATAGACCCAGATTTTATCCGGGGTAGAGAACGCCTTAAAAAAAAAAAAAAACTATCTCTGTACCAAAATTCATCACAATCGGTTTTGCCATTTAGGCGTGAAGATAAACAAACTCACTTTCGCTTTTAATTAGTAAGGATGTACAGCATCATTGCAGCAGATATACTGGTATCAACTTGTACGTTGGCTGATGAATGTAGGGCTCTCCCTAGTAACACGACAACGACTGGTCCCGTGCTTTCCGATCATCATCGTTTCATCTTATGGGGAGGTCTGCCACCGCTGTGTCTTTCAGTACGCCATTGCTAATCCAGATCTTTTCGGCCACATAGACCATCTGTTCTGCGAGCCAATCGCCGTCTTACCACTACCATTATTGTACAACTAGGATAATATCAGTATTTTAACGATCAATCCAAAATAGCAGCTAACCACAAGCAGCTTCAGTTCCAGGAAACATGCTCTGTTTTCTATAAGAACATTATAATTTGTGGAACCATTCAGTCATAGCTGAGTGGCTGAACTCTTGGATACGCCCAACAGTTTGTATTCATGAGGCGTGATGTGTAATAGTTATTTTGCAGTATATAAAACACTAGCTTTTGCTTGCGACTTCGCCCGCGTGCATAAAATATAGCGTATGTCACTCAGGAATAAACCAGCTTTCTATCGGATTTTTTTAGAATCGGACCAGTACTTACTGTACCTCTTTATTATATTAGTGTAGATTAGAAAGTTTACCAGAGGCGCCTCAAGGAGTTGTCAGCAACAGAAGGGGTCAGCCGGGTCAAAGCCAATGACTATACAACCTCTCTTTAGTCAAAGCCTACTGGGGCCAGGGTTATCTGAAAGGAAACTCGAGCCCCGGTATGAAGGCTAGAAGGAATAGGGTGGGTTTTTAGACAGTAAGAGTCTGACACTATCTGCCGCTCCACTCAAGGGCGGGTTTTGTCATTGGATGATTTTTCCACAGACTTTACTGTCGAGCCTATGTTAAAAGCGGTTTCCTTCTAAATTATCCTTGTATTTCATCATCCTCATCCCCCGTCTGTCGTCAATCCCTACACTTAAAACGAAAAGCTCATTTAAACTCTCACACCGGCCACTTTTACCAGCTCTGCGGCTAGCCTCCATCTATGGTGGCCAGATCGGAACTTACCGAGTCCGGGACAGTTCCATTTCGGGACGTGGCTATAGATAATGTACCATGTATGTGTGTAATGTATGTAATGTGTGTAATGTAATGTAATGTGTGTGTGTGTGTGTGTGTGTATGTATGATGATGAATAATTGATTATATGAATGTAAATTACGGGATATCTAATTTTTATATTCTTTTTGCATTAAATAAATTTCTTTTAAAAGAACATAAGTAGATTTAATTTTATTTTTATTTATATTTTTATTAGAACAGATCATAAGAGAAATGAGAGAAAGAGAGAGGCATTATATCAATTGAAATTGAGAGAGAAGAAAACCCGATTGCCGCTGCTTAACCATGTCATTTTTTTTTTATTGATAGGCTCGCGTTTGATCACTATCTCACCTGATGGTAAGATGATGTGATCCGATTGTATTTATAGTGTGTTGACTTTATTTTTTTCAAAATCCGGTACAAAAGGTCGAAATTACTAGACATAGGACTAAACTAAATTTCCAGGACACTCCCGGAAATCCCATACATCTGGCAACCTCGATGGAGGTATCGACCGCATTATAATTAACAAAGTCTGTTTACACGACCGACCAGCCATTTAATAAACATACAAATGTCCGCCCATTTAATCAACTTTTCTTTCATTGTGCGTAAAAATATGAACTTATATTGCAAACAATGATATTGTTACCGTTACGTACAATGGTAAAGGTACCTACTATGGAAATTATTAGGGTTCTGTAAACACAAAAAAAAACCGAAGCTCTTTTT
Source organism: Mythimna lalbum (assembly GCA_949319445.1). NCBI lineage: Eukaryota > Metazoa > Arthropoda > Insecta > Lepidoptera > Noctuidae > Mythimna > Mythimna lalbum. Next base: position 9,504,837 of record OX439371.1, on the reverse strand, counting down.
TAGAAAATCACTCTTTCGTCTTTATGTTAGTTCGTTAGATAAATCTTCAGGATTGCTTCAGTTGAAATTTGGTACACATAATATGAACTTCTGTGACCCAAACCTAACCTGCTTATGCTTATGTGAGATTACTGTCTCACCTAATGATTAGCGATGATAGACGATAGAACGCGCTTCCTTAGAAGTAACCTATTCATGTTAGGAGTTGTCAGCAACAGGAAGGGCCCATCTGGGTCGAAGCCTACCGGGGTCGGGGTTATCCGAAAGGAAACTAGAGCCCCGGTATGAAGGCTAGAAGGAACGGCGCGGGGTTTTTGGTCAGTAAGAGTCTGACACTATCTCCCGCCCCACCCAAGAGCGGGTTTTGTCTATGATGATTTTCCCCGTCGACAGAAAAAAAAAACCTATTCATGTTATTCTGTGTTTTCTGATAGCTACGGGGTTTTTAAGATTACAGGGCGCGGGCATGCCAATGAAATAGACAGTGACTGGACATATCTCCAGAGATATAGTACAGAAAATAGTTCTTAAAATGACATGGTTATGATGGTGGATCTCTTCAATTTACAGTTGGAATATATTATATGAAACATGTCATTTAATCAACTTTGTTCTTAGTAAACACGATATACGTGTACCTACAGAAAACATACGGAACCCGCACCACGCGAGTCCGAATTTAACGCGGCCAGTTCTTTTTTTTTAATAAGGCGTGACGTAATAATGACGTCAGCTGTAAAAAGTAATTAATTAAAGGCACATGCGAAGCCTGAGCACTCGGAAACTTTGAAAGGTGTAATAGCTCTATTTAGCATTTACTTGCCCTTTGTTAGCAAGGTGGAAACTGGGCCGATCTATTTTTGTGATAGGTATTCTGTTTATTATAAAAACATTGCTTTTACATATAAAGGCATTCGTGAACGAATGACATGATGTCATGTCATTCTCAATTGTCAAATTGTCAACAATTATTCATTTACCAGCGACAACGGAGTCGTCAAAATCAAAGATCTGAAACGTCTGGTGTCGAATTCTAAGAGCCTGGAAAACAACGTGATGCGCGAGACGATTCGAGACGTTCCAGATCTCTCCCTTCCACTTACGCGCGTGACAGTGTGCACACACCTTGGTGCCATAGACAAAAATAAACAGAAAGCTCCGAACTGCTAAGCTATCAGGAGTTACATGTGTTATTGTGAGTCAACCATAAAAGATAGACATATGATGTCTTGGCATATTTTTTTATATAATTTTAAGGAGAACATTTCCGTTATACATGATTTCTGTGTAGCTTTAACCATTAAGGCTGCAAACGCGACGGAAGCTTAAAAAATGGAGTAATTTTTCTCGTTTCCCCAACATTTCCCTTCACTGCTCTGCTCCCATTGATCGTAGCGTGATGAAAAGATAACCTGCCCAGGAGTATGAAGAATGATTGTACCAAGTTTCGTTAAAATCCATCGCGTAGTGTTTGTTTCTATAAAGAACATACAGACAGACAGACAGACAGACAAAAATTTTACTGTTTGCATTTTTGGCATCAGTATCGATCACTAATCACCCCCTGATAGTTTTATTTTGGAAATATATTTCATGTACAGAATTGACCTCTCTACAGATTTATTATAAGTATAGATTATTGTAGTTACTTATACAAGGTTATTTGTAAAACACTAAGAACCTTGCGAGACTGTATTGCTAACAGCATACTCAACAACTTTTGTTCAATGATATGTTACAAAAACATAATTCGTTTACCAAAAACAAACCTTCAAGATTTCGTTGTTCTATCTAAACACATTTCAACTCTGTATTTTATTATACCTGCCGCCTATATGATGTACCGCAAGCGCTTCAAGAACCCCCGAAGCCCGATACCCGCTCTCCTCCACTATTGTACTATCGCTTGCTTCGCATAGACTTCGAAATATTTAAATATTTTTATTTTTGTACGAAAATCTAACGAACTAAAACATGATACATTTTTAAAAGTCATAGAACAAAAGTTGTTGTTTATGTTGTTAGTAACATAGTCCTGAGGGGTTGCCAGTGTTTTACAAATAACCGTGTATTTACATTTATCTATCTGCGAGACAATTCGCCACGCTAAAATCTCTTGTACGTTCTTTCTTTCTTCTACTCTAGTGGAACTCTTGTGTGCTGAGTCTGTGTCAATAAACTTTCTCTCTTCCTCTTGTGCACTTCGGACTTTCTTTCTACCTTCCTCGCACTACACCTATTCCTAAAGTATCAATTGAAAGTGATCAATTCTAAATTCTGGAAACGACATAATCACGGTAATAGTATCATACAGTATTGTAACTCAGCCGTATCTTTGAAATAAATACCTACAGCCGCGCGGTACGTAAATTAAGCACAAAATAGATAGGTACAGAAGACAATCTCATGTAAGTACTTCACTTTTTATACCTACGCTCGGAGGACGCACACTAATGAGCGTTTGAGCCGGAACTGTTCCGTAACTCAGGGATATCGTGTCCGTAAGCGGTGTCTGTCTATGTGTGCGTTGTGAGAGCACGCTTTGTATGTAGATTGACTTCTGTACCTATATATCGTAGCAGGGCCTCAGCATAGGGACATTTACACGGTGGGAATAATATAATAATGTGAAACTAATTCATCATCGTTACATCCACCATTTTAATGTTTTTCTCATGCTTGTAATCGTGCTCTCAAGATCTTGCGTAGGTACTTGTAAGTATAAAAACTACTAATGGTATCCGCTAGTAACGGAAATCAGTTATACATAGAATGGAGATAAACAACTGTACATTTTAATTAAACAAATAAGTTCGTTAACTTACAAATGTTTAGAAATTGATAAAGTGATAAATCTATTTGTTATTATAAATAATTCGAGAAAGAGATGAATCGTCAAATCCGACTCGAAAGGGCAGCGTTCGGGAAGCTGCACGGTACCTTCTCGTCCAATAAACCACAGCGTCTCAAGACGAAAGACTATGACTAGTGCGTGTTACCAGTGATGACATATGACTCCGGAAAGTGGTCGTTTATTAGTGGGCCTCATCAGAAGACTTAAAGTCACCCAAACGACAATGAAGATATACCTACGCAGGACCTACCAACACAGCTCGAAGAATTGCCAAACTTAAGTGACAGTGGGCAGAGCATATGGCTTACAGAACAAATGGTCGAAGGGGACGAAAGGTCTGGAGGGGTGACCACGTACCAGAAGACGCAGCGCTGGAAGTTTTTTGAACAAGTAGACATAGGAAAAAAGACTGCCAAGTTAAAATAGGATTTTTGGTGGATCAACGAACGACGATCGCCTTTCTTTAAATACAAGCTTTTATTTAGTTTCACCTGTCCCGATGTTTGTCTGTCATCAAATCTTGTATATTAAATTTGAACCACTTCCCGGTTACTGATTGAGCTGAAATTTTGCACGCATGTGTAAATCAGATGACAATGCAAAATTATTATGACATGGAGCTGATCGGATGTTGGAACCGGAAGGTGGCTATAGGAACTTGGTAGTTAAACGACACAACCCATCGAGTTTGGGTTCTTATAATTCGTCTTGACGTGTATTAACTTTATAGCAAGCTATAAAAGCTTGCTATGAAAAAATATTTTCATTAAAAGCTTGTTTTCTTTATAATATTAGTACGTGTAGATTAGAGTGTTTTCCCATTTATAAAAAAAAAAAAAAACAAATTGTATGGCAGTTTCTTAGCCATAAACATCTTAAAAACTCAGGAAACTGTCTATCCAAATAAAAATCGCGTCAAAACATCTCAACAAACATAATATCGATAAAAATAACACTCGATATTCGTAAGTGCATCACCACAACAACACTATAATTATAACTACGCTCATCTGAGCAGCTAGTGACGCAATGTTTGCTTTACTAAAAGGAAAACCCGGAGAATATCGCGTTACTCAGTTTATTGATCGCTTTCACCACAACTACTACATATAGAGGGTTAGGGCAACCGCACATTGGATGCGAATGTGCACGACAATGCGCGAAAATTCCCGAGGGTGGTGCGAAGTTCTATAGAGCTCACAATCAGACCGAGATTGGTGATAAAAAAATCGTTAGTTTGCAAGTGCTTTGGTTGAGCACATTGTCATTATCTCAGTCGAAAGCAATATTTTTTTATTTTTTTTTATTAATAACCTGTACTGTCCCACTCTGCCCCTGATAGTTAAAAAGACGTATCTAACAAATACGAAAACGGATAAAAAAATGTTTTAATTAATGAAGCGGGAAACCGGGCCTTTTTTTCTTGTGTTAAAACCGCACTGGAGAAAGTTAGCAAAATATAAAAAATACAGGCAGATGCCATTATGTCCTGATTCCGGCAATGTATATAATTTAACTCTGGAAAAAATTTTAGATCGATGCGTCTTTTTTACTAACGGGGGCAGCACTGCTGGGCAAAGGCCTCCCCCAACTTCTTCCAAGTATTCTTTTCTTGAGCTACTTCAAACCAGTCCCCGCGGAATAGAATAGAATATTGATTTATTTGCTCAGAATGTAGGTAATTTACAATAAGGTGATAAAAATAATTATAAGAGTATCCTTGTACATTCTACCATTTTGGCATGCAAATATTGATGCAAGTTCATCATCAAACATATTAAACATTAGGCATCCAGGTCGTCTCGCCACCTCTTCCTAGGTCGACCTCGATTTTTTATTAGTACACAAATAATGGAGCTTACTGGCACTGCGCACTGGGCCCGCGTGGTGGATTATGGCCCATTCCCTCTCCTAGAGAGGAGGCCTGAGTCCCAGCAGTGGGAACATTAAAAAGGCTGATGATGATGATGATGATGAATGGAGCTTAATCCGCACCCGATACTAATCTTATTTGTGTAGTCAAAAGTAAAAAAAACGAAATTCAAAAATTGCCACAACATTTTTCATAATTGGTAAATTCATAATTGGATCATTTTTTCATAACTATTATAATAGGATATACTAAGAGCAGTGATTTTCTATTGTTTTTCATTCATTATCAATAGCCTGTCTGTTGTACAATCCTACTAATATTATAAATGCGAAAGTTTGTATGTATGGATGGATGTATGGATGTTTGTTACTCTTTCACGCAAAAACTACTGACCGGATCTCGATGAAACTTGGTACACGAGTAGACCATATCCCAGAATAACACAAAGAATACTTTTTATCCTGGGATTATGTACGCGGGTGAAGCCGCGGGCAAAAGCTAGTATTTTCATAAATTGAGTGACATTTTGGGATAAACCTAAATAAACTAATAACTTAATAATACCGAGACCTATTCTAATAAGCCCTTTGATTGCATAAGGTTAATTGAAAAGAAAAAACGGATTTATCTAACACATGCATCTTCTTGGTTAAAAGGAGATCTCCAATTCATGTCTAAAAAAGTAATATAAAAACTGAAAGCACGTTTTTTTAAACCAGTACATTCTGCCAACAAACCCATTCGTAAGATCAGTGCCAAGCTATATTTTTGCTAGAAGAAAACTATTCGTATCCAATGTACTTCTAGCCTTATTTTAAGTATGTAGTTAGTCATGCCCTCCATGTTAGTCTGACTGAAAAAGGCTAAGGAATTCAGGAATCAGTAATAAATTATCTCCTGTGAGCAAAAGCTGGTAGAAGAAATGTTAAGTATCCATTAACCCTTCAGATACCGTCAATTAGAGACACAATAGTAAGACAATAGATGCGCGGCCACCGGGTGTCGCTTGGGGATTCATGAATTAATGGATTGACTAGCAGCTAATGAAGGCAACAGTGATAGCAACTGTACAGTGGTTGAATGATTGGCTACTGCGCAACGTGTCGCAGGTTCTCTTCCCACATGAAAGAAATGTATGGCCTACAGATACTTGTGTTCCAGGTCAGGTTGTCTTCTCGAGCCCCGGTATGAAACTCGAGCCCCGGTATGAAGGCTAGAAGGAACGGGGTGGGGTTTTTAGTCAGTAAGAGTCTGACACTATCTCTTGCTCCACCCAAGAGCGGGGGTTGTCATAAGATGATTTTCCCCATCGAAAAAAAAAGGTCAGAAAGGTCAGGTTGTCTTGTGCATGTAATAAGCTTATATGTTTGAGAACGCATCCACAATACAGGTGATAAAATCATAATTATCCCCTAGTGTGGGGCAACGTTTATTTAAAAAATAAATACCTACTTTTAAGGCACTTATATAGGGAAATTATGTAGACAATTTTAAAAATTAAACTTGTTTTTTTAGCAGGTAACTTATTTTTTTGTTCAAAGCTATAAATATATTTGTAAAGGTCACAAAACTAATTATAATGGAATGTAGATAAAGTGGTTTAGGAACTCATTGTTTTCTTTTTATACCTATCGGCATTCTTTGCACTCAATAAAATTAAAGATCGTAGACATTGTGAGACAGGGTGTGCGTCTCACAGCACTATATCCAGCTTTGGGTTGATGGACCGAAAGCTATCTACATAGCTATTTACACTAATGTTATACAGCAGTAAAGTATTTTTTTATAGAAGGTAATCTCTGAAAGTACTGATACGATTGGTAAATTTTTTTCACCGATAGACAGCTGCTTTATTCCTGAGTGACATAGGCTATATTTTATGCACGCGGGTGAAGCCGCGGGAAATAAATCAATTTAGAAATAAATCTTCTCCGTCCTGCCCTTTTCCCGTTTTATTTGGGGTCGGCACAATACGTTTTTTCTTCCATTCTGTCCAGTCACTCGTCACGCTATCATCAACTACTATTTCTTTCATATCACTTCTCACACAATCCATCCATCTTTTCTTTGGCCTCCCTCTCCCCTTCCATCCATCCACATTTAAACTCATAACTTTTTTAGCAATAGGTATGCGTTTTATCTCTCCTTTTCACATGTCCATACCAAGACAAACGATTCCCTTTCAACTTTTCAGTCACTGGCGCCACTTTCAAACTTCCCCTAATATACTAATTTCTCACTTTATCCATTCTCGTCACACCACACATCCATCTTAACATTCTCATCTCCGCTACATGCAATCTTTTTTCATCCGTCTTTTTCACAGTCCAACATTCTGATCCATACAACAAGCTAGAAATAAATAAAGATGGGAAACCAAATGCTCAAGTTTATCTACGCAACTTGACGGAGTAAGAGTGGCCTAGCAGTGAACTGCGACAGTCAATGATGATTGATTAAAGATGTCAAAGAAAGTCATGCATAGCAATCACTGAGAAGATGTAAATCAATTGCTCACATCATGTAAATGTCAAAACAACGTACCCATGACCATGAGTAATCAAGAGAAAAGATTCACTGCGGTCAATGTTAATGAGCATGGCTGACATACGAGCCGCTTTCTGATCATGATCGTACCTACTGAGGGATAGTACCTACAGGTGGAGATCTTATTTAGGATCTAAACTTTGTATCACTAACCCTCGATAAAGACCAAACGAGGGCAAAAGTTTCTGGAATGGCGACCACGTACCGGAAGACTCAGCGACGGCCATCTGTCGCTGCATCTTCGTGAGAGGCCAACCTCTCACCAGGTCATCGGTCCCTGGTGACCTGGTGAGGGTCGCGGGAATTTGAGGGATGCAAGACGCTCTAAAAGGAGGCCTATGTCCAACAGCGCACAACTTTCGGTTTTTTTTTATGGTGGGCAAAAATCATCCAGTGACAACCCCCGCTCTTGGGCGGAGAGGTAGATAATGTCAGACTCTTACTGACAAAAAACCCACCCCGTTCCTTCAGCCAGAAGTCGGAAATGCTCCCCGAAATTCCACCGGCACACATCTTTCGGCTGCGATGATAATGATGATGACGACGATGACTCCTGAATAGTTCTTGAGAGTGAGGGATCTTAAAACTCACTTCTCTTTCTCTCATTCCTTTGCGTTTCAGGATCACGGTGACTTTTTTGAACAATTTCGTATCAATAAGGGAATACCCTTTATCCCCATTGGATGGCTTTTCCATTTCCATATTTCAAACTCTTGTCGATGTTTTTGAGATGCGTCCAAAACTGTGTATCTATTTGCATTTTAACTTGTCTTTAAGTGTTTCATTAGTGCTTAAAATTAAAATATATATATATATATATATATATATATATATATATATATATATATATATACATTATGTTAGCCGCATGTACAAGGACCCTTGGGCAAGCGTCGCCACACAGTGGGTCCTTTCCTACTGAAGGCAAGCGCCGCCGTCGAGGCCGGCCTAGAAAAAGGTGGCGGGATGATTTGGATGCCTACCACGAGGACTGGTTGGAGACGGCCTAGGAAAAGAAAGTTTGGAAGGACTTGGGGGATAGTAATGGCTAGTATAAAAAAAAAATATTTATATATGTCGAAGCGTTGACGCATATCAGTCGGTCTGCATCAGCGCCACCTATCTTTCACTGGAGGAACTATGTAGTTAGATTGAACAGCTTACGTTTGGGAACGTCAAGTATTAACTTGGGGATGGTTAGCGTGGAGTAATAGCAACACTGAGCGAATAGTCGAGTCAAATGTCGATCCGGAGGTATAACCGATTATTCGACATTGACAGGTACTGACGTTGACCGGTAAATTGGCAAACCGGCAATAGGGCCACGTGTCGGGTGTCCGTGGATTTGGAGGACACTTTGAATCGGTCCGGCGGTCAGGGAAGACATTGGTTACTCCACGCTGAACTTCCCGCGTTCCTAAATTCTTAATCAAGCCATATCTCAGGCATCCTTGATTATTTTGTACTGAGTGTGTGTTACGAGTAATTAAAAGTGTTATCAAAGGTTTTTGTGGGTGTTATTTCCGATGTCGCGACCCACTGATATCGATCCTCCGTTATCAGAATTGGGATTGGACCACGAAGACCCACGTGTTCAAAAATGAAAACGCTAGCGACGAAAAATGGATGCGTTTGTTGGAACAACAGAACCGCAATTTTCTGACGCTGATTCAAGCCATGAAAACACCTACTACGTCGTCACATGGCCTTCGTTTACCGGATTTCGATCCTGAGAAACAAGATGTAGATGCACGTGCTTGGTTGACGACTGCAGAAATGTGCTTGACGGACCAAGACCAACATGGCGTCCTGCTTATGGTCGCTTTAAGAAAGTAAGAACCGGATTGAAGAGCTGACTTAAATGGTCTGATTAGGTTTTTTTCTGGGGTTGTTCCCTAATCCTGAGCAACAAATGTTGGACCGTGGTACCGCTGTATCCCCAGAGAGCAAATTACAACGTACCACCCAGCTAGTGACCGGGAAAAAAGCGATGGGTGCAAGTGCTCGTTTACGATGTACTACTTTCCGATACGTGCTTCGCGTGTGTGTGTGTGTGCGTGCCTGAGGTGCAGTGTGTCGAGTGCGATACCAGATCAGAAAACGTTTCACACAAAACGCTTGAAGTCGTTTCAAACGCTACCTGTCAAATGTTACATTGTGGAATAATTGGGCGAAGCAAGCGACGTGAAGGCGATGGTGGTGCCAAGGCATCACGTAGCGAGTGACTGGATGACGTATGTGCTGTCAAAGGAACCAGGAACAAGGTCAGGTATTCACATTCCATTTTAATTCTGATGCTGAGTGTTATCTCTCTTTCACTTTAAAGTCTGTCATCACTATTTCACGGCAAACGTAAACACAGTTTTGTTACATTGAAGGGTCAGTTTAGCGTGTTCAGATTACTTGCGTAGTTTGATTGAGGTTTTATTCCATGCTTTGCCCAACATCTATTTGCGAAGTGATATTTTGGCCGTGAAATATTGTTGCAAGGATTCAGTTTAAATAGTATGATCGTGCGTGACACACTTCTTTTGTTAAATTGCTAAAGTTCATGACATAAACAATTGTAATCACATCTACCCTCGGTATATCCGGTAGATACCGTTTCGTTTTTTGTTTGACAGTAATAACTCCTCCATAGATAGTTTTTACGTTATTGACATTGACGTGTACGGGTAGATGAACTAAACAATAACGTGCCTTACTGGTATTCGTTGCCACTTATCTCGGACCAAATAACTCGTTTACATAGTGCGCTTTATTTTACTAAAATTAGATTGTATATAGGCTAGGGTTAGGTTAGGGTGTTGCGTGTTTATTATTATGATGATGGTGATGGTGATGGTGATGATGGTGATGATGGTGATGATGGTGATGATGGTGATGATGGTGATGATGGTGATGATGGTGATGATGATGAATGTATTAAGAACTTCGAGAGACTTCTCGATTAGATTTGAAAGAGTGGTTGTTTTTCATAATGCAAATCGAGTTGTTTAGGATATGAAATAAAGTCAAGTGCTGAAGTTAGGAGATATATATAGAAAGCAGATCGCGTACATTCGATTCTGCTCTCTACCCTACTTTCGATGCTGTTTATCATAGCTCAGTTGGGACAGTTAATAGGTCTAGTAGTTTACTTCGGGTGGTTTGTACCTAAATATTCTCGTGTATGGGGCCGTTCTTCTAAAGATTTAACGTGCGGTAAAGTTTCTTTTTTTGACAGCGGCGCCACGAAAACTGAATAAGAATTAATTTAATTTTTTATGAAAGAGTCGGTTAACCTTTAACGTTTCAAATTTTTCAATCGTGTCAATTAGAGGCGCAATAGAAAGACAGTGACTCCGCAATAGAAAATGAAACGCAGGCGTTTCAGTGGGAACATAAAAAAAAGAGTCTGATGATGACGATGAAGTTTACAGGATGAACTGATTATAGGAGATTTGATTTGTAGTCGTAGCTTAATAGAAACCGGTATCTAGCGGTCACAGTAGCCCGTAAGTACGCGGTATTCAATTCAAATGTTGATCAAACCTGGGACGTACTGTGGGAAACCATTAAGTCTTGAGAGACTTGGCGATCCTGGAGGGATGCGCAGGAGTGATTGAGGTTCTTGCTAACGGCCACCATGACCGTTATGTTTCGAAGTACGCACATAACCGCCTGCGAAAAATAACTGACGTTGACATGCACGTAGGCGATGATGACGAGACTAGCTATGACGAAAATGATAACGCTGACAAGACTAGTTGAATACTAAGTAGTCAACTTAACATTTAGAGTACCTAGCATAGTAAGAGTTTTCTTATAATCTGTAACGTTATAGGAAAAATAAAGTAACATGTTGAACAAACCTACTTTAAGGATTATTTTGATTAAAGGCTCGAAATGATTATCTTGATGGTGTTGTTTGTAACCGGATGGAGGTTACATGTGGAGGTGACCGGATAGAGGTTACCTGTTGTGTTAGTAACCGGATGGAGGTTACGTGTTGAAGACCGGATGGAGGTCGATTGGTTTGATGCTTATAGCCGGATGGAGGTTATAAGTGTGATGATGAAGACCGAATGGAGGTCGATTGGTTTGATGCTTATAGCCGGATGGAGGCTATAATGTGTTATGATGAAGACCGGATGGAGGTCAGAGTATGAGCACTGCAATATTTTAATGAGTTTCCTATTATTTGAATGAGTTTGAGTGTTGTTCAACATGTCGGCTTTGAGAGATTGAGATTGTTGTGATTTTCTTCTGGACGTGATTGATGATTTTGATCAGAATACCTTTTATGCCCCACTCTCTTGGGCCAGGATTGGCCGAACGACTGGAATGAGTACTGTTCGAGGATTTTCTTTCATTCCAGGTACTCCACACGAGGACGTGTGATCATCAGGACGGCCGTGTCGAAGCGTTGACGCATATCAGTCGGTCTGCATCAGCGCCACCTATCTTTCACTGGAGGAACTATGTAGTTAGATTGAACAGCTTACGTTTGGGAACGTCAAGTATTAACTTGGGGATGGTTAGCGTGGAGTAATAGCAACACTGAGCGAATAGTCGAGTCAAATGTCGATCCGGAGGTATAACCGATTATTCGACATTGACAGGTACTGACGTTGACCGGTAAATTGGCAAACCGGCAATAGGGCCACGTGTCGGGTGTCCGTAGATTTGGAGGACACTTTGAATCGGTCCGGCGGTCAGGGAAGACATTGGTTACTCCACGCTGAACTTCCCGCGTTCCTAAATTCTTAATCAAGCCATATCTCAGGCATCCTTGATTATTTTGTACTGAGTGTGTGTTACGAGTAATTAAAAGTGTTATCAAAGGTTTTTGTGAGTGTTATTTCCGATGTCGCGACCCACTGATATCGATCCTCCGTTATATATATTCAAGCTACTGTCCTAAACTTGGGATTAAAAACTTAATTGATTTTGAAATTTACAAAATTACGCAGAAAAACAGCACTGGTTGAAGACTGAAATCCCACAGCTATAAAATATTGACACAACCAGCAAGAACATCACAAAACAAACCAAAAACTCAACAATTTCTTCACTCATATATTGATTTTCACAAGCGGAAGCATCGCCGCCTGCTTACACAATACATAAAGAAACAATAACCCAAATACATAGGTACCGAGGTTACTAAAGCCATAGCAAAAATTAAATTACAAAATGCAAATTCCCCTAAAGGGAAATCGTAATGATTCAGCTGAAAACATACACCTTTAAAAACTTCTGTGTTAAGGAAATGAGTTTATTCAACGGCATGCAAAAATGTAGTTAGGAAGGCCATGTCCTCACAATGCAGGTTGGCTGTATTATGCTGGACTACAGTGAAGTGGTACAATAGGATAGGTTATACGACTTGTATGATTAAAACGTTTGTTGGGACGTATAATGTTGAATGTACGGTCAGTGTGCTGAGTACGAGTGTTTTTACGTTAAACGCGATCGAAACGATTATTGCGTTTGGCTCTTTGATTGATAATAATTAATTAATGTAACGCAACGCTGTGAGCCCAGCCATGTCAAGCCAAGCGAAGCCATGCCGTGCCATGAAGTGTCATGCCATGCCAAAGCCAAAGCCATCTTACGACAATTTGGAGCCAGAGCCAAAACCAAATTGTCAGCCATGCCAGCCAGTGCCTGTTGGAGAAGCCACATCCAACGACCGAAGAGTATATAAACTCATTTCATCCCCGTTTTATTAAGCAATTGTTCGAAATTCAGAGAGGGAATAGGCTGTAATCCACCACGCGAGCTCAGTGCGAGTTGGTGAATGTCAAATGTCTTGGTTCTAGGACATGCCAGTTTCCTCACTATGTTTTCCATCACCGTTTTGAGAGTAGTGGCGATGAAATAAATTACACAAAGTAATGCGCTTGGCTTATGGCTCCGAAACGTGGTCGCTCACAATGGACCTCATCAGAAGGCTTATAGTCACCCAAAGGGCAATGGAAAGGACTATGCTCGGGGTTACCTTGCGTGATCGAATCAAAAATGAAGACATCCGCAGGAGAACTAAAGTTGCTGACATAGCACAAAGAATTGCTAAACTTAGTGGCAATGGGCAGGGCACATTGCTCGCAGAACAGATGGCCGTTGGGGCCGAAAAGTTCTGGAGTGGCGACCGCGTACCGGAAAACGCAACGTTGGAAGGCCTCCAACAAGGTGGTCTGATGACCTGGTGAAGGTTGCGGGAAGCCGATGGATGCAAGACGCACAGGAACGTTCGTTGTCGCGACGCTTGGGGGAGGCCTATGTCCAGCAGTGGACTTGTATCGGCTGAAATGATGATGCGCCAGGCTGGGTTCGAACCCGCGAGCTACAACTCGTAAGTCGGAGTCATTACCACTCGGCCACCACTGCCCACCACACACCACTGCACCCACAAAGAGTGAAGCAGTAACAAATACACACACACACACTCACAAAAAAATAGAGTATCACAACAAGTTTTCCATCAGTCACAGATCAAGCGTGGGCGCATATTATATTCACAGAAATAACTTCAATATAACTCACCATTTCGCGTTCCGTATCACAACAATACCGCAAGTTGACTGAACATAAATATTACTATACTAGCTATAAAGATATTTTCTGCGATAACAGTATCTTTTCTTGTATGTTCGATTCAATATGTTATGTAGTTGTTTTATGAAGATGAAGAATTGTTTTGCTTTAAAGAGAAAACAATTGCCGGTTGATTTGATTGTTTTTTTTTTGTATTATTTGTTTCAAAAAATAACTTTATCTAAAATCTCAAGTAGATAAGACTTTTAAATCCGTATATTATTAATCCCTCGAGCGCCTATGGTATGGGTGTACGAAATTTGTTCGGCCGAAAATTTTAATTCCGCCAAGTCCGTTCCATCATCGGACCACAAGACGTACGGCGTTGTGTTACCGAACACACGGTTACACGGTTGACATCCCACCGATACGCGCAAAGCATTTTGGGAACACATTTATTGTGCGTACAGCCAAGGAGTGGAATTCCCTGCCGGAGTCTGTGTTTCGTGATAGCTACAACTTGGGGGTCTTACTCGTAGGTTACTTCTACGCAAGCGTGTTCCATCTTCGACCACATCATCGCTTACCATCGGGTGAGATGGTGTTCAAACGCGAGCCTATCAATAATAACAAATAAAATATATTTTTAAATACATGAAAAGAAGGAAACATTTTTTATACACAATCTCTGTTTTCTCGAAACTTATTTTGATTGAATTACTGCTTTTTGGCTTCCAAGGGCAGTACCATATATACGAGTATAATGAATATTAAAACAGATGTTTTGAAGAGCTTACTAATGAATAAAATTTTCCGAAATCAAACATCGTTAGCGATGTATTCAGTGTTCCATACACTCCTCAATAGCATTAACTGGATTATGTTTGAGCTTGAATAGATTGGTTTACTTGTGTAGGTACTTATTGTACTATGGTTACGTGAATTAAGGTCATGGTTAGTGTAACCATGACCTGAATTCTCAGTTGATTCGGTTTGAGAAAATTTGTCAGTTATAAGTTACTAGCGACCCGCCCCGGCTTCGCTCGGGTAACAGTATTTCTCCACTATTTAATGGATTTTATTATACATATAAACCTTCCTCTTGAATCACTCTATCTATTAAAAAAAACCGCATGAAAATCCGTTGCGTAGTTTTAAAGATTTAAGCGTACATAGGTATATAGGGACAGAAAAAGCGACTTTGTTTTATACTATGTAGTGATGTCGAGTAGGCTTATAAGAAGAACTAAGTTCTAAAATAGCTTGAAGACGGTTGAGTATAAGGTGGAGGTGTGTGTCCCTTGAACGGAACACCACCGTGACCTCGTGAGGGCGAGCGGCGAAGGTGATCTCACGCGCCGAGCCCCTGGTACCTACAGGCCATTGGTCCGGAGCGAGGAGGAATGGTGGGCGGTCACCTCCTTCTGCAAAGCAATAATGCTAGCGAAGGACTCGGCCGCACGCGTGAGGGAACAGACGTCCTCACGTTCCTGACGCCGAGACCACAACCTTTAGCTTGCAGAGTTAGAAAACCGAGGTGGTATTGATAGGCAGTATTGTCTGTCAATGGACTCATGGAATAAAAGAGTCCTGCAGTGGAGACACCTTATCGGGAAGGATTTCCAACTAGTTGGACCCAAAACTTTTAAACGTTGTTAGAGGCCAAATAAAGTCTTCGACAGTGTATTCAAAAGCCCATGCGTATTATATTACTAAAACTCATAAAAATAACAAACTTTACAAATTGCGAATAAACTTTACCTAACACCATTTTAGTTTTTACTGCTAATTTGAAATGTCATGTCCAATTTATACGAGAACATCAACTAAATAGTAATTGACATCACCAATCTTTTGATCAATAATGACTACATAACGAATGACGTAAACCCTATTCAGGCACCTAATCCCACACTTCTGTAGAATCAATTAACATTGTCCGATGTAAACATGGTTACGAAGACCTGGCCAAAAAATAGTAGAATACAGAAGGTCCATCCAACGAGCGAAAACAGGCACGCACACATGGACGCATCATTGTGTAGATCGCCCGGAGGATAAGCCCCGCCCCGTCCCCCCGTCCGCGCACTGTCTGCCCCGTTTGGTGAACACCACCGCATTCCTGTAGAGATGCGCGTCCGACCCTGGTCCATGCTATAGACGAAGTGAGAAGGTATGGGACGCAATAACTCTTTCTAAGTATTAATGAAAGTCATTCACCCTCGCGCCCTTACTGCTACAGGATGATACCAATCACCGGGCGTGGGCTTGCGAACAGCGCTCAATGGATAGTTCGCTGTCCGACCAGGAGTAGGCCTGGGCGCCTTCGAGACCTGTTGTGTTCCTTGCGCTCCTCTTAGAGATGTCAACATGACTGTCGAGGCACGTCAAGGTCGATGCCAACCAGGGCTGCGGGATTGTTCGAAGGAGAAACCGCGGTTCTGAGACGCAAATGGTTACTGAAGGAAAACGGGTGGGTTTAGGCGACCTCAAACGAATGACACTCTCGCTGTACGTGAAAACTTTTGGTTCCGACTGTTATATGCACATTGACAGTCGTTATGGGTTGTCAGAAGCTTTGTTCGGCTTTTTTTTCAGTGTATAAAATTCATCCAGATTACATCCCCCGCCCTTGGGCGGAGCGGGAGATAGTGTCAGACTCTTACTGATAAAAAAACCCACCCCGTTCCTTCTTGCCTTTCATAACGGGGCCGATCCGGCCTTACAGAAACACACCCTAGCCCCAGTAGGCTTCGACCCAGCTGGGCCTCTACGGTTGAAGTTTTTTGAGGTGGAATTTCATCAAATAACTGCTCCCGCTTTGGGTGTAGCGAAATGTGTCAGACTTTTACTGACAAAAACCCACCTGTATACTTCAGTTACCCTTTGCATTCCAGAGCTACGAGAACTCTTTTAAACCATCTTGCAGTCCTAGGGGACCTCGTCCAGTTGGGAAAAGGCTATGCCGATGATTGTACAGAACTGACCTTCTGCATTATTCTGTGACATAATTGCATAATCGTCTCAACGACACTCTAAAGATACACCAAACATTGTGTCATCTAACCGAGTGACCTATTTCTCATCGCGTTTAGATAATCTTAACGTTCGTTTTAGATAAGATTTATCTTTGACCGGTTATTTTGCTGGTTGAGTTAAGAGTTTAAACTTCGTCCGTTAGTTTGTCTGTTTATATTTGTATTCTAGTTCTTGGAGTGGAAGTCATGTTGTTACGGAAGTGGATATTTTTTAAGCTAGAAATACAATGATATTTAACCCTTCAGATACCGTCAATTAGAGACACAATAGTAAGACAATAGATGCGCGGCCACCGGTGGTCGCTTGGGGATTCATGAATTAAATATAGAAATAAGATAAATTCTGAGACTTATGGCATAATTTAATCATGTGGAGCTGGCCTCAAATAATATGGAATAATCATTAAAGCTTGAACTACATTAGACCGACCGATGTGGGTAGACCGGTACCGGTGACCTGGTGAGGGTTGCGGAAATCTGATGGAAGCGAGACGCACCGGACCAATCGTTATGGTGATACTTGGTAGAGGCCTATGTTTAACATTGGACATCTAACAGCTGAAATGTTGTTGATGATAAGTCTTTATCACAGATTGATTAGGCATAAGATGAAAGCTAAACCTTTAGCGGACAGGGTTTAAGATAAATATGCTATTAAAGGCGTGGTCTAAGATCGCTTCATAATTGTCTGAAAGAATGAAGACTATTCGCAAAACGCAGACTCAGTTAACAAATTGCATTCTTCCGAAGATCCCTAATCTATTGGAATTTATCAGTGAGACACTTCAAACATTTATCTTATAGATTAGTGTCGTAGAGATATTGATGGTATCCAGAATGTCTAGATCAAGTTTCTATTCAATTTCTATTTACTTGTCAGTCTACATGCTACGCAATCCGATATGGTTTCTTTCGTAATAAACCCATGTGGATTACGGTATAAAAACTGATTCGATTATACGCCATGGAAGGTAATTATTTAATGAAAGTTTTATGTTGGAGTCTGAATTTATTTTACGGTCTTTGCACTGTAAACACTCTTTAAGAATAATAATAGTTTATTACACCAAAAAATACATATTGGACAATTTAACTGCTCATAATTATAATATCTCTGGATTTAATATGATTAAAATGGAGTCTTTTGGGCATGTTACCAGTCGACAGCGATCATCATTTCAGCTGAAAGACGTCCATTGTTGGACATAGGCCTTCCCCAAGTGTCGCTATAATGACCGGTTCTGTGCATCTCGACACACCTTCGGCATGCGGAGGAGTTTATCGACGCCTTGTTTGAAATTGTTTATTGATAGTAATCTTAAATAGTTTTTTTTTTTGTCATAATATATATCGGTAGTGTCGGTATCGGTATAATTAGGTTTTTTTTTAAATGTAAATAGTACGTAGCAATTGTTAAATAGGTTAATGTTTATCTGATTACCTTTCTCATCTCTCGCAAATCCCATGAAGACTATTTATCAAGAGCCGACTGCTTATCTAACCTTCACAAGCTAATAACTGGAGAAAACCATATCCCCAAAATATTCCTCAAAGTTTTTTTTTCTATCAAAGTGGTTATAGAACAGTACGAGATAAGTAATTATACACTGCTAACTTAGACACCCTTTCAATCATTCGCATCTTTCAGTATTCGCTCCACATTCGATCTAAAATCTTTCATTTCACATCAGCAAAAGCCATCTATTTGGTTCCCCTCTTTCCCGAGTCATAACGAGTTGTCTAGCCACAAGCGTATTACGTCGAGTACAGATCAAGCGAACGAACGCCATCGATTGGGAATATCGCTCGTTCGCTTGCAGGCCCATTCCCGTTCATTTCCTAGCTTTTATTCGCCTTCGTTCTCTAAGTCTATATTACAGACTATCTAGTGTCGTAATCTTAATGGACCGGTAGTAAAAGCAAGTACCAAGTATTAACTTTTCCAAGTCTATCTAGGACAATACTGATACCCCGTGCCTCGGAAAGCACGTGGCGATGGTCTCAGTTATCATTCGTAGATCTTTGACGGTCACAGGTAGTCAGATGCTAGAAAGACAGTTTATCCAAGGAATATCGTGTTACCCAGCAACTTGGTTGTGGAGGTCTGATAGGCAGTCACTCCATACAAAAGACCGGTATTCAGCCGCATCTGGTTAGACTGGAAGCTAAACCCAAGCTAGATGGGAAAAGACTAGGAAGAAGATGTTCCAAAGTCTATAAAAAAACCGCACACTTTCTTAGCTTCTCGGTGAAGCTGGCGGTTTCTATTCGTTAACGAGTTCGCCTAGTCTGTACCTGGCTAATGCCAGGAGGGTGGCACGCCAAGCACTTTATATTTTAACTATGCAGTGCTATGCTATAACCGTGGAATTTAGTCTATAGAGTGATGCTGAACATTTTTGTCTGGTTGGAAAGATAAGCAAGTTTATGGCGGTTTTTTATGATATTATATCTGAGGTGGTGGTAATGTCGTTACTAACGACAAACTCGTCGTTTGTAAAACTATATGCTAACGACTCGTTAGCATATAGTTTTACGATGTGTTGTGTTTGTACATTACTTTTTACCTGGCATAAATATGTCCTCATAGACCATGTTTACGGAGACGAATGACGGGAATGTCATTTAGTATCGAGTTCCTAGATATTGAGAGTATACGAGTACTTCAGTTAACTATATCTCCATAATTAAGAAGGTTGCCAGACGCACAGGACCGTTTGTTGTGGCAACACTTGGATGAGGCCTATGTCTAGCAGCGGATGTCTTTCGACTGATATTATGATGATTAAATAAGAAGGAATGGAGGCTTAATTGGCATGACCCGTTAGAGTTGTTGCTTACCAAGGTTTCCCAATTGTTGTGGAGGAGTCACCTCGGCCCCTGGTTTTAGATAACATAAGTCAGTTGACAGTCCCTCTCCCTTCACTCAGGGTGGCAGAAGTTATTTGTTGATTTTCCACCCTTAAAAAAGCGAATGGTGGTTTATTAAACCGCGTGTGTTCCCGAAGTTTTGTGGGTTTTTCCGAGGTTGTCGTGCATGTTAAGTTTGAGGGGGTAAAAATTAGGGGAATCACTAATGACTCAATGCAATTTATTTCGAGCTGTGTGTTACTGTTGTTTAAGAAATAGCTCGTTCGTCAGACTACATAATATAATGGAAGATTTGTAAGGAAGGGGCCATTGCCCGGAGTTATGAATCAGAAAATTGTTATGTAAACAACATTTTCAGTTCAAATCGCATCTTCCACATCAATAACTAGCCAAGTCATAAGTGATCTAATAAGAACATTGCATTTGTACAATTAATTAACCTTATCTCAGGCACTCCAGAATAGCACTATACCTAGTCAAGTCATAAGTATTTTCACACAGTAAAAACTTTTTTTTTTAGAATGCTGGCCACAAATGTTTATTGAATTCGAATTTCGAATAGTTCATGAAAATAAAAATGTGCATTTTTTTTGAATTTTACTAATTTTTAAATATGGAGTGAACGCTTAAAGAAGACCGTGTTTTTTTTTTCTGTCGACGGGGAAAATCTTCATTGACGAAACCCGCTCTTGGGTGGGGCGGGAGACAGTGTCAGAGTCTTACTGACTAAAAACCCCACGCCGTACCTTCTAGCCTTCATACCAGGGCTCTAGTTTCCTTTCGGATAACCCCGACCCCGGTAGGCTTCGACCCAGATGGGCCCCTCCTGAGAAGACCGTGTTGCAGTTATTGCGTTGCATCGTTGCGGTTACGCGCCAATTCAAATAAAAATATTCAAATTAAACGTTCTTAATATAATAGCGATAGTATAATAGCGATAGTACAATAGCGGAAGGGAGTGAGGGATCGAGTGGCAGGGGTGCTTGATGCGCTTGCGTGGCGTTGTACAGTCAGTAGTAGTATAGTAGAGAGTATTACAAAGTTACAAGAGTATAACGTAGTTAGTATAACAAAATACAGAATTGAAATGTGTTAGATAGAACAACAAATTCTTGAAGGTTTATTTTTAGTAAATCTAAATAATAATATTATGTTTTAAAGTCATAGAACAAAAGTTGTTGTTTATGTATGATGTTAGTAATACAGTCCTGCAAAGTTGTTAGTGTTTTATAAATAAACCTGTAAGTATACATATTTATGACGTTATTTCAGAGCATTGGCTCAGTTATACTGCTATCAGTACGTGAAACATCCTGAATAATCCCGATAACTCATGGATTACAGCCCAAAATAACGTGCTAATGTATCGCGGTCACAACGTAATCAAGTCCAGCACAAACCACTCACCGTTTATCAAACGTCGCTGATGGGTTTACGTCAGGCTTGTCAGCTGGTCATCATAACAACACCCCACTTCACTCGCTGACATGGAGTAGGTTACCACAGAGGCGAAAGGTCGAGAGAAAATGCACTTGTCTTCCTACCATAGCACCTACCTACATCGCATCGCTAACTAATATAGTTTAGGTTCCATGTTGGGTTGTGACACTGTCGTGGGATCGTGGATTGGCCACATGTAGTGTCTATAAGTAATCAAATGCCAACAATAGACTTGCAATATCTACGTAATAGCTGTCCCGCTGCGATAGCATGCGTAATTGAGCATGCGGACAACAGATTTTTATTGCCATAGACAAGCTAAGAAGAAGACGTCATGACTGTAATCTGAGATCTTTATGTCTCAATAAGATGGTTGATGCCGTGATATAGATATTTGGACGCGCAAGGTCAACACTGCGAGGAGCGTTTCGCTTTTACAATAACCTGTTACTAGAATGTACCATATTGCTGCTAGGGCTGAAAGAATGTTTGAAAGAGTTACCGTAGCTCTAGAAGGAAAAGTTTCAGTAAAAGTTTCCCTTGATATGAGAAGACATACACATAATTTTCCACTTAAAAAAAATTACATTATATTCCTAGTAAGACAGTTATGCTGCTTTGGTGCTTTCATGTCAACTATCCACGGTTTATATAGCTTTATCTCTAGGATTATAGAAGGGCTATAGAAGCTAACTCACGATTTCATCTATCTTACTGAACGTATACCCACCATCTTATAACCAGGCATACATTTCTCCCTTCCTTACGATCTTTCACATTGTTATACGTGATCGGCTACACATCATACACTTTATAGTTGAGTCTCTGTATGTTACTTATTCCAGTGCACGTGTTCTGTCTGACGCACAGATGTACTCGCATCCGTTGATGTATTGATTTTTGTTCAAAGTACTTCTCTGTTACCTTGTTTATATAGAACATAGGTGTCTAGTGGGAAATCCAGTGAAATGAAACGTCCCGAAATTTCCCGTGTTTCGTTAAAAATGTTGAAGAGTAAGCTCGGGCGAAAAATTAAGGTCATGAAGCTTGAATGTTCGAATCATTAGGCAAAGCAAATTGGGGATGGTAATAGTTATGATGTAGAACATTGCTTTAGACTTTAATAAAGCAAATGATTGCTTTATTTAAATCTAAAGGAATTTAATTTGCAAGTCATCAATATGAATGGATGATTTGCTGAGTAAATTTCAACAGTAGACCTAATTTCTACCCTGCTCGACCTCGATTCGACCATTTGTATAAATATTATAAAGTAAGAAATCAAGAAGAAAACACTGGTGACTCAGTAACTTACAAAAAGTAAATAGAAAAGTCAACTAATCGATTTGCATACTACTTACGTGGTCTAAAAATAGAACCCATCTACTTAGACATAAGTCAATAGTAAGTACCAGGGATGTAACGGAGGTAATTTTATCGGAACCGAAGTAGGAGTCGGAGTTTTTAAATTTGATTTATCGGAATCGGAATCGGAGTCGGAACCGGAGTCGGAGGCAGGATCAGAAGTGTCGTATGCGTAACAAATTAACAACAAGTGAAAAAATAATTGACGATTGAGTGCACGTAGCGGAGGTCGGCGGGATTCCCCGCGCGACATGTATGAACCTGTTCATAACAGTCGATACAGGCCGCCGTCGCCGCTATGTTATGCTTCGACCTTCGATTAAAACTTCCGATTTAAAAGTGTCGGAGCCGAAGTCGGAACCGAAGGTGTAATAATAATCGGAAGTTCCGACTTAACGGAACCGGAGTCGAAGCTCCGTAACATCCCTGGTAAGTACCTATGCATAGGTAAGTAAAACGTTCGGACATTAGGCACGCATGCAGCAGACTCTGTGGCGACAATACATGGGAAATACTTGGACAGAAACCCAATGTGTACAATCGCAGTTTATTGCGTTGTTTTTGGGTGGTTATTTTTTTCATTATTAATTTTTTCATCTGATAGATGAAAAAAATAAAGAGTCCGGAAAAACGGCTCGATTTCTATTAAAAAAATCCCGCGATTTTTTTACAGTTTGAGATTTTTTCACACTGCGAAGCAAACTCTTGCGTTGCACATCACACTTAAAATGGTAGGCGTGCAGCGAAAAATTAAACAAAGGAAAATTAATTTTAGTTGATTTAACTAACTTACCTATATAATTTTTTAAGGCTGAAATAATAGATAAATAATAAATATAGATAAAGAATAAATCCGCACGATATTAAAAATACCCATAAACATAAATATTTAATGGATATCTATGATATTTACCCAGTCTATTGTTTGTGTTTCCTGATAGTACAACCTAGGGCTCTTCAAGTCCAGAGTGAATAGGTTTTTTCTAGGCAGGTGCTCCGATTTCGACCACATCATCGCTTACCATCAGGTAGCTAGTGGTCAAATGCGACCCTATAAACACATACCTACTTATAAAAAGTCCCCTTAGCTGACAGTAATATTTTTTTATGGTTATAGAAGTAAATAATGATTCCCATAAATCTTTTGATGCGAACATATTAAAATAACAGCTATAAATATCGTTACCACATGAGTAGCTTTCTACTACCCATGTGGTCTTCATAGGAAGTGAATCTCCTTTTACAGAGCTATAGATCTCGGATATAATCTGTTCTTGACATTGGCTATTTTGGTCCTCAGGAAATGGAGTCACTAAACTTTAGAACAAACAATAGGAATAAGGAACATTCGAGATATTATGCCTAGAAACTTCGAGATGCTTTTTTTCGACGGGAAAATCATCCAATGATATCTCCCGTTCTTGGGCAGTGCGGGAGCGTGTGTCAGGTTTTTAATGACTAAAAATTCGCTACTGTTCCTTCGTTGCCTTTCATACCAGGGCCGTGTCTTCCTTTTAGAAGCAGACCCTTGGCCACAGCAGGCTTCGACCCTGTTGGGGCCCTACGGTTTACTGACAACTGCTTGAGGCGCTAATTAAAACCCACAGCGTTCGTTCAGTCGCCCTTTATTGCGAGGTGGGAAAATCATCGAAATGACATATCCTGCCCTTAGGTGTGTCCGACTTTTTGAGGCGCGCACGGAACACTACGCGACTTGGGCTCCTTCAAACAAACAATCGGAAGTCCTGGCAGAATAAATGCTCGTAGGCTACGTTATTGCTCTGAAGAGACTATAATGCAAATGAAATATACAATTAAACCTCGTTGTATCACTCTGTCGAACAATGAAATCCGCTTAAAAATCCAGTAGTTTTGAGTTTCACATAGACGAGCTGGGGGTGACTTTGTTTATAATGACGATATAGATGCCTACCGCTTATCTTAGCCCCATTTCTGAGCTTTGTATTTTCCTCAGCATCCGCTTTAAGCTACACGTTTCATTTCAAGCTTAACCTGAATTGAATATCTTGCAAACGTGCTAATACGTCCTAAGTCGTACTCAGTTCATAAAACAGTTGACATTACTTTTGTCCATACATTTCCTGATGCTTATGACTGCTTGACCAGTTGAGTGTATTGTTTAACAATGTTCTATGTACCTGGAGACTTATCGTGGCGTGTTAAAATATCAGCCGTGCGAGCGAGTAAAAAAGATGGAGGTATACAACACTCTACATAGCTCCATCCTTCTAAAGCGCGCTCTACACTCGCGGCGCGAAAGGTCGCGAAAGCCGCGAAACGCTTCGCGCCGTTCCCCGTTCGTTGTCGGTTTTTTGTCCCGCGACAAAGGTTCGCGCTTGGTTCACGGCGCGCGAACGCGAACGCAACTACACTCGCAGTTTTTCGCAGTAGCTGAGAAGACGCCGTCGCAAGTAGTGGTGTATTATTGCGTACTTAGAAACGTTCCTTTTTTAAAATGAGAATGGAATAATGAACTTGAATTAAAACTTATTGAGTGTTTTCAATCCGAACCAATACTTCGTCAATTACGTCGTCATCCATTTTCTTTGAGGCTTCGCGAGTGTGGAGAGACACATTTAAACGCGAAGTGCACGGCGCGAATCGTGGCGTGAATTCACAGCAAGAATTGCGAGCGAGTGTAGAGCGCGCTTAACAAGTCGTACAATGGATCGCGTTAAGACCTCGTGGTAGTATTACTGGTTGCTAGAAAACCAGTTAACAGTTTTAGATAATTTTATTGTGTACTGGAAACTTGGGTATTATGGTTTTGTTCTTGTTAACGATTCTTTGAAGCTGGATGCAAGCAGGAAGGGGAAAAGCGATAAAATGCTATTGGCTACTAGTGTGGTAGGAGAATTAATACTTTCGTGGAAGAATATCAAAGAAGTTTTGAGTTAATTGGATACTTTTGTACGCGTTTATAAAGCTACGCCACAAAATAGATAGGTACAGAACTAAGACAATCTCATGTGTGTACTACACGCGGGCTCGCTCGCTGTCCGACCGTCCGGTAACTGTCCGGACCGAGCCCAAGACGTCGACGGCGCGCACTGTTCCCGCGCGCCTCAAGGAGTTGTCAGCAACAGGAGGGGCTTAGGGTCGAAGCCTACTGGGACTGGGGTTATCCGAAAGGAACTCGAGCCCCGGTATGAAGGCTAGAAGGAACGGGATGGGTTTTTAGTAAGTAAGAGTTTGACACTATCTCCCCGCTCCCCAAGAGCGGGGGTTGTCGTTAGATGATTTTTGGCCACCTAAAAAAAATGTATGTACTTACTACACTTTTTATACCTACGCTCGGTGAACGCACACTAGAAAGAAAGAAAGAAAGAAAGAAAGAAAGAAAGAAAGAAAGAAAAATTATTTATTAGGTACAGCACAAGGCCCAAACACAAATACAAGAACCAATACCAAAAAATAAAGATAAAAATTAAGTTGTTGTGTGCCTCATGGCTGCACCAAAATAGGTCCAGTTCAGCATGATTGCCAGACAACTAGTGCCTGACGCTGGTTTTCAACTGAACCTGTGGTTGTGACGCAACGGACGTAAAACCATAAACACTAATGAGCTTTTGAACCGGAACTGTTCGACGAGCGAGTCGAGGCGATCCGAGATATCGTGTGGCGTGAGCGGTGTCTATGTGTGCGTTGCTCGAGCGCTCTTTGTATGTAGATTGACTTTTGTACCTATATATTTTGTGACTACGTGTCCGTGGACAGTAGGCAGTGATGCGAAATACAATGATGCCATTAAACAAATTATCGTTCCAAACAAAAGGCGTTTTAATCACAATTAAACACACTACAATTACCAGGTTTCTATAGAAAAATCCTTGACCATACGAAAGCAGAGCAATATAGGCCTAATGAACCAAATCAAATCAAATTGCCAAATTGTCTGAGATTGGATCATTTTGTTACATTGCATGTTGTAGACCCGTTAATTGTGTTACAAGACCTGATAGGCCTAAGAATTATTCGTTTATGTAACACAATTGTTTTACAGTATGACATAGCGACTGAGTAATGGTGGCCTCGACTTATGAGTTCAAACCTCGACAGGCGCTTTACCTACTGAATGTAATTTATTTCATCATGACCACTACTCTCAAAACGGTAAAGAAAAACATCGTTGTGAGGAAACCGGCATGTCCTATAACCAAAAATCCAAAGATATGTGCAGCCTGCCTTAGACTTAAAAATTCGAAGACACTCATCAACTCGCACGGGGACTGCGTGGTGGACCAACGCCCATTACCGCCCATTTATTGTGGGCACACTTGGGAGAGGCTTATGTCCAATGGTGGACGTCTTTCGGCTGAAATGATGATGATGATGGTAATGATGATAAAAGTCCACTGCGCCCGCGTGATATTAATATATGATCAGCCAATTCCCTTTCATAAAGAGGAGCCCATAGCCCCAGCAATGGGAACATTGTATAGCAGATTATGCTGATACAAGTGACTAATAAAAATAGAGCGCAACGGATCGAAGACATGGAAGGTGACACAGTTCTTTACATTTTAAATGAGTGACAAAACTAGCGTTTAAAAAAATCGATTGCGATGGAAAACTGATGATGCAGTTAAGTATTGTAGAATTTGTAGATGATGAAACCGTATCCTAATTTATGCTTAGCATTTTGATTGAGACAAGTATACCTTATAATGTTCCCACGGCTGAGACTCAGGTCTGCTCTCCAGGAGAGGGATTAGGACCTAATCCGGCAAGTCCGTTCCATCATCGGACCACAAGAGGTACGGCGTTGCGCCACCACTTTCATTATGTGTCCAGCTGAGGAGTGGAATTTCCTGCCAGAGTCTGTGTTTCCTGATAGATATTACCTTTAAGTCAAGAGTGTTTTTAGGTTGCTTCGAGGCAAGTGTGCTTTATCGTCGGCCACATCATCGCTTTCCATCAGGTGAGATAGTGGTCAAACGCGAGCCTATCCATAATATAAAAAAATCCTCTACGCTTTGCCAGTTTGACATATTGGATGTCACATGGCTTTCATTTTTTTGTTCTGAAGTTTTCCTTCACCGTTTTGAGAGCAATGGTGATGAAAAAAATTACACATAGGTGAAACGCATGTTGCTACAAGAGTTACGAGTTTACATGTGAATGGATGGGGAGAGAGAGGGAGGCCAAAGAAAAGATGGATGTATTGTTTGAGAAGTGATATGAAAGAAAAGGGAGTTAGTGATATCGTGACGAGTGACAGGACAGAATGGAAGAAAAAAACGTGTTGCGCCGACCCCAAATAAAACGAGACAAGGGCAGGAAGATGATGACTGGTCTGTCTGGGTACCCGTGACATACTACGATTCAGACGTGGCCATGACCACTGGGGCACTACTTGCCCATAAAGTTTGTAAATTGAAAAATATTCAAGAAATGAACAAAAGAATTTCTATGACCGTATCGCGAGTAGATTGTATTGAGATAAGCCCCCAAAGTTACGTCATGTTTATTATTCGTAACTGTAGTACAATAATAAAACTTTTGACAGGGGTTATTTATTTACTAAGTCCAATCAAGGTCAAGGTTACTCCAATAAAAAACTAAAACACGAAAGAAATTCTTCAGATCCTAAAAAAAAACTGAAAATACTTGGAATTTTAGCATGCTATGTTTTCATATGCAAACCAAGGTTACTATAGATTGTACTATTATTTATTCTGTGCTATAGATATGAAATTCGGATTTGAAAACAAATAAAGGAATAATATAATTCCGGTTTTAGATACGGTTACCGGACATGAAATTATTTCGGATAGTAAGTAAATAATTATAATGCTACGCATGAATCCTTACTAATATTATAAAAGCGAAAGTGAGTTTGTTTGTTTGTTACGTCTTCACGCCTAAATGGCAAAACCGATTTTGATGAAACTTGGTACACGGATAGACCATCTCCTGGAATACGACATAGGATACTTTTTATCCCGGTAGTATAATCCCTTGGGATAATTTTCTGTTATCACGCAGGCGACGCAGGAGCAGCTAGTTTTATATAAAGTAAATTACAAAAAGAAAGATTTTACTTTTACAAACAAAAACCAGTTGTTATCAATAATTTAAGACTGCCTTTATCTAAAACGTTTTTAACAGTTACGGAAAAGTCCGTCTGTCACCAGATTGTATCTCATGAAGCGTGATAAATAGACAGTTGAAATTTTGACAGACGATGTATTCCTGTTGCCGCTTTAATAACAAATACTAATTACAGAATTTAAATAAATATTAGAAAAAAAATAAGTGGGGTTGCCGTTTTTTTTTTTGCTGTAGAGGGTACGGAACCCTTCGTGCGCAAGTTCGTCTAGCATTCGACCGGTTTTTTTTTATTTCGGATATCCGATCGAAACCGGTTTTGAGCTCCAAACATCCCTGAAGAACTAAACTCCGTTTTACAATTTCACGTAACTATATTTACGGGTTTTCTTTGAAAGATTTAACGCCCGGCCATGTTTTAACCGCACGTTTTAAAATGGTACTAACTTCAACTCTTTAGCGCGTACATAAATCATTGTTTACGGCCCTTTGTATGGGGCGAAGGGGAGGATCCCCTATGGCAAGGTAAGAATAGCTCCTAGTCGATGGTAAGAACCCATAGAAGACCTAAAAGGAGATTTAAACCTTGTGTTTTAGGTCGTAAGGTTGATAGTCAGAAAGGAAGAGGTATCGGAAACAGTCTTGCAATAGAAAATAAGTGTACCGGACGTTGACGCCGTTAATTTTGCTAACTGTACTAGTTGGCTTTCGGTTAGAATATTTACATGTTAATTAGTTAAGTGAACGGGAATAAACTTGGTACTTGTCGGAAATGCGATGCGGTACCGTCGCGGTTGATGTCAAGGTAAATGTATGGATGTTTTCTACGTTTTGTGAATGGGTTTTTAAATGTAGATAAGTTTGCTATAATATTAGCAAGGAAAATACGGCCTTATGGGCCTATATTTCACCGGGATACCATGGTGGCGCGACCAGTTGCCCGCCACCATGGTGTCCCGCTGAAATATAGCCCTAAACCTAAACTACCAAACTAGATCTGTATGGTACAGACACCAGAGTCGCCACACGTCCAAGCTGGTTGCGCCACCAAATTGATTGCGCAACCAATCGGACACTAGGTGAGTACTGAGTAACTCTCTTTATAGCTGTGTCCATTTTGTTGGTAGCGGCGACTGGTCGCGCTGCCATGGTGTCTCGGTGAAATATATTATAAAAAAATAAAATAAAATAATCTTTATTTCGGATAAGTGACATCCATATGGGTTGTTAGTAACAATATAGAAAAAAAAAATTAAACCTATGTTAGTAAACTTACTACTACCTATTTATTTATTTTAAAACAAGGTGGTTGTTCATGATACATCTATGAACAACATCACCTAACAGAGGAGAGTCGTACCTCCCCGCTATGGTCTTCAGTATGGAGTTGGAGCTAGCCCGCACTCTGCAGAGCAAAGAGGCAGACTTCTGTCTGACGATGGCGTAAAATCCATCGACATATGCCTCTGCGGTGATGGCAGCCCCATCAACATCCTGAATCCGTTATTATATTGGACCCGCAAGGCGCTGATAGTCCGCTGAGTATAGTTGGTCCACAGGCTGCACGTGTAAAACACTTGACAGTAGGCTTTAAAAAGTGTTATCTTAACTGGTCTGCTACACCGTACAAATCTGCGAGCCAACACATTACATCGAACTGCCAGCGCCCTACGTTCCCTTTCAATATCGTCTTGATCATTAAGGTTATCGGTAATAGCCTATAATGATTCCACTGTTGAGACTCAGGCCTCCTCTCTAGAAAAGGGAATGGGCCGTAATACACAACGCGGGCGCAGTGCGGGTTGGTGGATGTCACATTTCTTCAAATTTTTGGGTTCTAGGAATGCCGGTTTCCTCACGATGTTTTCCTTCAACGTTTTGAGAGCAATGGTGATGAAATAAATTACACAAAGTAACGCGCCTTACTGGGTTTGAATCCACGAACTTGTAAAGCGGGGCCGTTACCATTCGGCCAACACTGCTCATTTGCGGGATGGGTGATAAATGAAAAAATTTAAAAGACCTGCAATTTTTTAATCGCTAAAAATATTTTCTTCCACAACATGGCAAATATGAACATATACAACTAATATTATAAATGCGAAAGTTTGTATGTGTGGATGGATGTATGGATGTTTGTTACTCTTTCACGCAAAAACTACTGAGCGGATCTCGATGAAACTTGGTCCACGAGTAGATCATATCCCAGAATAACACATAGGATACTTTTTATTCTAGGATTATGTACGCGGGTGAAGCCGCGAGCAAAAGCTAGTATACATATAATAAGCATAATCAGCCTTTTAATGTTCCCACTGCTGGGACTCAGGCCTCCTCTTTAGGAGAAGGAATGAGCCGTTATCCACCAGCGTGCCCGGTGCAGGTTGATGAATAAAATATTTTCTATTTTCTTCCACAACATAGCAAAAAATTTACAGATATCGCATTATTTTTTACAATTTTAAGATGTCAAAGATAAATCTGCCGGATCAATTCAACCATATCCCAAAGTTGCAGACAGATAACTTTTTTCACTTTGCCGTCGATTTACAGTTCATCTAGACTTAAAAGATGAATAAAAAAAAGCTAACTGTCGTTACAGTAACGATTTACTCGTAAGTAGGATTAAATATTACCAGATAGGTTTGAGCTAGTAAAACTCTGACACTCCCTCTTGCTTTACCCAGAGCGAAAGATGTATTCCCAACTAAAAAAACTGGGCAAGTGCGATTCGAACTCGCGCACTGAGGGTGCCGTACAAACTTACCTATGTAAATAGTTAGATTCCGGAATGGAGTCTCGGAAGATTTTCCGAATAGCAAATGTGACGCTTGTGATTATTGACCTTGCTTCATGCCAAATTTCAGGATTCAACGTCAACCGGAATTACCCTATGAATTTTGATTCCCTTAAGTATCGCAATACACGTTTTTTGCGACAGAAACGGCCGTATCTTTTTTTTGCGTAAAATCAAAAGTCTGATTTTTTTTTACAGTTTCAAGGGACCGCTGACCTGAGTATATGCTTTAAATTTCAACTCAATACCTCTTCGCGTCCCCTTGATAAATATAGAGTCTTGGCAGATAGACGGACAACAAAGTGAGCTATAAGGGTTCGCCGCAACATGTCAAGGCATGGCGGACAGAGCTCCGGCGGGATCTCATGGTGAAATGGCGTCAGCGGCTATCGCAACCCAGTGCTGGGCACGCTACGATTATGGCGGTAAGTCCCCTCTTTGAGGCGTGGCTGGAAAAAGCTCACGGCGTCCTTACCTACCGCATGAGCCAGGTCCTCACCGGACATGGCAAGTTCGGGAGGTTCCTGCATCGGATTCAAGCGGAAGAGACGCCCGGGTGTCGCCACTGTGCGCAACGCCCGGAGGACACGGTGGAGCACACCGTCGCGGTGTGCCCTGCCTGGGCGGAGCATCGCCGTGCCCTCGTGGGGGCGATCGGCGGCGAAGACTTCTCACGCCGGGCCCTGGTCGAGGCCATGGTCCGGAGCGAGGAGTAATGGCAGGCGGTCGCCTCCTTCTGCGAAGCAGTAATGCTTGCAAAGGAGGAGGCCGACCGCATCAGGGAACGGCGCCCTCGCCGCCGTCGCCGGGATTCCGATCCCGATTTCCGGCCACCGTAGACGCGGGCGAGCTATGGATAGCTCGCTGTCCGATCGTCCGGTAATGGACCGAGTCCAAGACGTCGACGGCGCGCACTGTTCCCGCGCGCCTCAAGGAGTTGTCAGCAGCAGGAGGGGCCCAGCTGGGTCGAAGCCTACTGGGGACAGAGTTGTCCGAAAGGGAGCTCGTGCCCCGGTATGAAGGCTAGAAGGAACGGCGCGGGGTTTTTAGTCAGTAAGAGTCTGACACTGTCTCCCGCTCCACCCAAGAGCGGGTTTCGTCAAAGATGATTTTTCCCATCGACAAAAAAAAAAAGCTATAAGGGTTCTGTTTTTTTCCTTTTGAGCTACGCAACCCTAAAATGAACTCGAAGTGTGGACTATACATGAGGCATGAAAGTAAACAGAACCAATTTCAATTTCTGACTAAAAAAATGACTCAAACGCATTATCGCATAAATTGAGTGTTACCTACCTCAATAACTGCTATTATGATTAATGATAACGAATGCATATTAGCGAATGGCGATTCATACCATTGTTCAACATCAGAATGTACAAACAATAAATATTTGCGCTTTGATTAACGTATATTATTATATCAGCACTTGATCTAAACAAAGATAGTAAATATCTTGTTAAGATTACAATATTTATAAACGTGTTATTATTGATATAAGAATGTATTAAATTCGCTTTTGAATGCACCTGTACCTATTGATTAGGCGGGGGTATTTTTTTTTCGCCGGGAAAAATCATAAAACCCACCTCGTTCCTTCAGCCTTCATACCGGGGTTCAAGTTTCTTTTCAGATAGCCCTGGCTCCAGTAGGCTTCAACCCAGCTGGGCTCCTCCTATTGCTGACAACTCCTTGAGGCGCGTGGGAACAGTGCGCGCCGTCGATGTCTTGAGCTCTGTCCGGACAGTTACCGGACGGTCGGACAGCGAGCTACCCATAGCTCGCCGTCCGCGACCCCGCGTCTACGGTGGCCGGAAGTCGGGATCGGGAATCCCTCCTTTGATACCCCCGGCTACTAGGGGGTATCCCAAACGCACAGTAAGTTTACAGGGTTCCGTCCGTACATCAGTCGGCAAAACATAACCCTTATTAGATCACATCCCATCTGTTAAGAGGCTCCTTTTCCACTCGCTTATCGTCAACATCGAGCATGGTTTAAAAGCTTGTTGCTTCATCCAACGCAATTCAAATCATACAAAATTGTACAATTTAAATGATGCCATGTGGTAGCTGAACTAAGAATAGACACCAAACCGACGACCGTATGGTACAGATTGACAGGAGACTGGAGCTGTTTACCTGTCAAGAACTTCAAAGGAGATTTATTTGGCACTTTACTAAGTAGCTGCCCCAGCTGCGAAGCTTAAAACCTGGGCTACTTTTCACATTGGATCATACCGATTGGACCGTGTATGGGGGGATCCAATCGGTATAATCAAACCAAAAGAATTGAAGTTCGATTGTGCCGTCAAACATGTTGGTCATACCAGTCCACTCCCACACACGATCAAATCTGTTTGATCAAACATGTAGCATCATACCGATTGGACGACAGGTTTGACAGCGTATGGCCGGCATTAGGCCGCAATCCTACTGGCGTTTTACGAGCGTTGGCGCGGCGTTAACGTCGTGAGGTTTTAGTGGCAAGCGTTACATCCACTGAACGCAATGTAAACGTCGCACGCACATATGTTGCGATTTGATGTGTGTGGCACACACTAGTGCTTTACCACTACAAACTCGCGGCGTTAACGTCGCGTCTGCGCAACGTTTGCGAAGCGCCAACGCTCGTAAAACGCCAGTGAGATAGCGGCCTTACTCTCCGTAGAGATGAAATAGCTGGCGCCAACCACAATATGTAGGGCAGTCGATTGAAAATTATATAATGGACGCCAAAATTCTGATATTTCACACAAAAATCAGCCAAGTCAAGAGCCAGACCCCCCAGAAATATCCCTACGCCTATGAAGAGCAGTGAGGCAGTAGCGGCCCTGACATACGAGTTGAAGGTCGAGGGTTCAGAATCCGCCAGGCGCATAACTTTGCATAATTTCATTACCAATGTCTCTGAAAAGATGAAGGAAAACATCTCGTGAGGAAACCGGCATGTCTTAGAACAAAAAATTGTGAAGACAAGCGACATCCACCAAACCGCATTGGCGCTACGTGATGGTAAATGGCCAATTCCCTCTCATGGAGAGGATGACTGAGTCCCAGCAGTGGGAACATTATAAGGCTGATTATAAGCTTATGTCTGTAAAATAAGAAACAGAAATATTCTTCAGAATAGAACCAATTACTGTACGTTACGAACATAATGTACTTACGTTAATATACTTGATGTGCTAACATATAAACTTTTAACAGATGTGGTGAATAGATATTAGATTGGATTAGTCATTCCGCTACTTGGGCAGTGACTACGTAATGAAGTAATTATAAAACGCCTTCTGCGAGTAATAAAATGAAGTTTGTAGATGCTCATTCGTTTATGATTTCCCACGACCCGGCTACTGGGTTTAACAGCGTGTTGCACCTTTTATTGGGATCTTACATACACACACACACAAAATCTAACTCCTCTTGGGATTTCTGGCAACATCACTACAGAAGTGCAGATAGAAAAATATCGCGAAATAAACTCGAAAACTGTTTTGATAGATCATATGAAACTGTACCCCTAGGCAAGTTGATAAACTGCAATCGTTAACGCTAGTAGAAAACTTCAATTGTACGGGAATGACGTCATCTCAACGCTCAGTCACGTGGTCAGAGCAAAAGAATCGGAGGCGCGGCCAACTTGAGGCGTTGGACGCAAGAAAAACGGTTGTAACTTAGCTTACTTAGCTTAACTTAGCTTAGGGTCAGGTCCATACCTACCCAAAACCGTGAGAAATGGAAAGCAGAAGGGAGGTTTTTGCCCTGCAGAAGCAGTATTTTTAATGCTTTGTTTTAATGTTTCTTGTTGATTTACTTGTAGCGACATCTATGACACCACATAAGAACTACGAAAATACGAAATCCTGCATCGCGCAATCAAAGTTCTCCGCGCGATTTGAACATATACGACAGCCCGACATCAACTATCGGGCAGTAGCCCACCAGACTATAACTCCTGTCTGGTCGGAGGATCCTCCGTTTTCAATGGAGGTTTGCGGGACTTTACTCTCTGTTCCGCATACCTCCAAATACTTAACCTTAACGATACGACGTTCACGATACTGTTTTATTGTTTAACTATGTAAATAGCTGTGTACTGGATTAAAGCTTGTCCCAAAAACATAATTTATGAATTAAAAAAATAATCACGTAAAGTATACTCGTAGTCTCGAGTCTCGAATTGTGACGGTGGACACAGTAACAAAAACAAGTCGGCTTTTTAACATAGATAAGTAAATATGCTTATGTATTTATGTGTCATGGAAATAATAATATTATAATAATAATAATATTCCACAACTACCACACAACGCCGTCTAGTCCCAACCTAAGCAGAGCTTGGGTTATGGGTACTTGACAACTGATAAACATACTTATATATTTCTAAATACATACATATCACTACATAGTATAAAACAAAGTCGTTTTTCTGTCCCTATATCCCTATGTACGCTAAAATCTTTAAAACTCCGCAACGGATTTTGATGCGGTTTTTTTTAATAGATAGAGTGATTCAAGAGGAACAACATCCATTAAATAGTGGAGAAATACTGTTACCCGAGCGAAGCCGGGGCGGGTCGCTAGTTATAGATAAAATAGCTTCTGCCCGCGACTTCGTCCGCGGAAAATTTCTTGTTTTAAAATAAGATTACACTCGATTAGACGCTGCGCACGTTCAGCGCTAGATTCCCCTATTGAATGCTAATCACCGGTAATTAGTACACTTATGACGCACTGTGGAACTTAAAGCATTCAAAGAGGAGCACGGGCCTGCGATGTTATAGCATTTTGCCTAGTGAGCCGCTGCGAGCGCTCAGTGCTAGTCTCAATATCCCTTGTTTCAGACATGCTGCCTTAAATGAGATAGACGCTGCGCACGTTCAGCGCTAGATTCCTGAGCACGGGCCTGCGATGTTATGGCATTTTGCCTAGTGAGCCGCGGCGAGCGCTCAACGCTAGTCTCCCTATCCCTTGTTTCAGAGACATGCTGCCTTAAATGAGATAGACGCTGCGCACGTTCAGCGCTAGATTCCCGAGCACGGGCCTGCGATGTTATGACATTTTGCCTACCCAGCCGCTGCGAGCGCTCAGCGCTAGTCTCCCTGTCCCTTGTCTCAGAGACATGCTGCTTTAACTCAGATAGACGCTGCGCACGTTCAGCGCTAGATTCCCGAGCACGGGCCTGCGATGTTATGACATTTTGCCTACCAAGCCGCTGCGAGCGCTCAGCGCTAGTCTCCCTATCCCTTGTCTCAGAGACATGCTGCTTTAACTCAGATAGACGCTGCGCACGTTCAGCGCTAGATTCCCGAGCACGGGCCTGCGATATTATGACATTTTGCCTACCAAGCCGCTGCGAGCGCTCAGCGCTAGTTTCCCTATCCCTTGTCTCAGAGACATGCTGCTTTAACTCAGATAGACGCTGCGCACGTTCAGCGCTAGATTCCCGAGCACGGGCCTGCGATGTTATGACATTTTGCCTACCAAGCCGCTGCGAGCGCTCAGCCCTAGTCTCCCTATCCCTTGTCTCAGAGACATGCTGCCTTAACTCAGATAGACGGTGCGCACGTTCAGCGCTAGTTTCTCTAGCACGGGCCCGCGACGTCCTCACATTTTGGCTAGCTAGGCGCTGTGAGCGCTCGCGAAATATATTCTCTATTTCTCGAGAGGCACTGCTCATTTTCAGGGGCAGATTCTTCCGTACGGCGTACTCGAGCGGCTCTTGTCTGTGATGTCTGCCGGGACATTTGAGATTTCCTTTTAGGCATGCATGTGTGCTCTCAACAAACTGCGCACAGACTTGAAAACAATTATGAACAAAGGGAGAGCGACTCGAACACCGTCCGCCTTTACAAAACAAAACAATCGTAATATCGAATAACTCGTATCGATTATTACGATAGAACAAAGTACGAAACTACGAACATACAAAACAAACGTACAACGAAATTACGATATTTTCAATTATGAGGTATCTATCAACAACAACAACCATACGAACGAAACAACCGAAATCAATAAGCGACTGACAGAAGAACTCCAACTAACGACAACGTGGGCATAATAATTCGAGAGGATCATCAATCCACAGAAAGTCTTAACACCGCGATTCCGAAAAATTACGTAATTGCAGAACGCCATCTATGGGCTAATAGGTAAAACGTCTGCACAATGAAAGTTATGCTAGGGGCATTTTGCGTTTTAGTAATTTTATATTATCTCCGAAACTGTATGACCAATTGATATACTGTAAATCTTATCTGTATGATGTTCTTGTGATACTGAAATAATTTATTGTCATAGGAATTAATATTTTGTTGCTCAAATAATCAACCAAACGTAAGTATGCCGAAAAAAAAAATTTTTAATGCAATAAAAGAAGTATAAAAGACAAAATATAAAATATTGTAGAAATAATTAAGACGAACCAGGTAGCCATACATTGTTTTTAATTTTAAGCAACTGTTTAGGCAGCGCACGCAAATAATTCTGTTTTATGAGGTATTTTTTTCCGACTTGCTAGACAAAAGTTGTGATAGCTCGGTTAATATACATGCTATAGAAACAATTTATAGCCTATAGCACTCAGGAATAATGTAGCTTTCTGCCAGTTAAAACATTTTTAGAATTGGATTATGAGTTCCAGAGATTACCCCCTACATACAAACTTAAAAACTTACAAATTTTACCTCTTTATAATATTAGTATAATCAACCAAACGTAATCAACCAAACGTAAGTATGCCGAAAAAAAATATTTTTAATGCAATAAAAGAAGTATAAAAGACAAAATATAAAAGATAGAGATATGGTATCGCGGACTTTTTTGTAGAAATAATTAAGACGAACCAGGTAGCCATACATTGTTTTTAATTTTAAGCAACTGTTACGGCAGCGCACGCAAATAATTCTGTTTTATGAGGTATTTTTTTCCGACTTGCTAGACAAAAGTTGTGATAGCTCGGTTAATATACGTGCTATAGAAACAATTTATAGCCTATAGCACTCAGGAATAATGTAGCTTTCTGCCAGTTAAAACATTTTTAGAATTGGATTATGAGTTCCAGAGATTACCCCCTACATACAAACTTACAAATTTTACCTCTTTATAATATTAGTATAGATTACACTCAGACACAGAACAAATTGATCACTTCTTGATATGACCATGTTAAACTGGTCAGATCTTTTAGACGCTGATGATATCTCAATCCTCGTTTGGCCTATTTTCTTTAGACTTTTCATTACCATAGAAATCCTACATATCAATGATATGGCCCAACGAGGATTGACATATCATCAAATGTTAACGTTTAAACGATCTGGCCAGTTTTAGTTGGCCATATCATGAAGTGATCAATTCTAAGATCTGTACCCTTAGCCAAGTTGTTAATCTGCAATAGTTAACGCTAGTAGAACGCTTCAAATGTACGGGAACGACGTCGTCTCAACGCTCAGTCATGTGGTCAGAACAAAAGAATTGGCGGCAAGGTCAACTCGAAGCGTTCCACGCAAGCGAAACGGTTGTAACTTGGCTATGGGGGGTGAGCACCACATATAATAGAAGTCTTTAGTTGTGCACGATCACGTAAAATTTACAAAATCTATGTTAATATCTTTTATACCTTAAAATAATGTTTAACTTGATATATTACTTAGACTTTGTTTCATCGCAATCGGTTGACTATATCGAAACATTAATTTGACTGTTAGGCGGTACGAAGTTCGCTGGGGTCAGCTAGTAAAAAATAATAACCAAGAAACATTGTCAATTTTCAGATGGCGTGGAAAATGGCGGTCTTCTGTGCGTACTTGTGCGTAAAAACACTTCGAATACGGGGGGATATTATGGCGGTCGGGGAAATGACGGGCTGGTAAAACTATTACTATAAGTAAGTACCTACTAGTCACAGTCCATGGATATCATAGTCTACTCATCAATCAATTACAATATAACTTCTTTATGCTTGACAGGGTTCAGGGTTGTCAGGTTCTAAAAGGAGAGGCGAAAATACCAGCCAATTTAGCGATATTGAAAAATGATTTTAATTTGGTGTCAAATAACTCAGCCATTCTGGGTGAAGTGAGTATCAGACTTTTAGTGAGTAAACCCCGTGTTTCTTCAGTTGCTCTTTGAGTGCCAAGGCCGAATTTTAGTCAGACTTTTATTAACTGTCATAGCTTCACCTAAAGTCGAACAAGTTATTTGATAATCTACAACCATAAAGGGCCATCAAAGTCAAAGTAAAAATACTTTATTTCACATAGGCCTATATGGGCACTTATAAAACGTCAGAAGCTAGTGCACGGTTCCAAATGGTCGTTTCCTATGGAGAAGAACCGGCAAGAAACTCCATGGTAACTCTTTAACCCTTCAGATACCGTCAATTAGAGACACAATAGTAAGACAATAGATGCGCGGCCACCGGTGGTCGCTTGGGGATTCATGAATTAAAAAAAGTGGTTGATGTTACAATATTTATTACATCGCGACCGAAGATCCCGTGTCACATAAGGCTTACTGTCCACGGACACGTAGCTTCATAGACGCGTATTCGTCATTGTAGGCGTGGTGTATACTTCCATAGTTTACATACAAAACTATGAAACTGTCGACGAAGTGGCAAAGACGTGCTCGCATCAGACATACCGTATGTCATCGTAAAGGTCTGCATTTCGGGGAGTGTGCACTGGAATTGCACAATCTAATTCCGCCAAGTCCGTTCCATCATTGGACCACAAGACGTACGGCGTTGCGCCACTGGTACATGTTAGACATTCCACCCATACGCACAAAGCGTTTTGGGTTTAACACATTTATTGTGCGTACAGCCAAGGAGTGGAATTTCCTGCCGGAGTCTGGGTTTCCTGATAGCTACAACTTAGGCGTCTTTAAGTAAAGAGTGAATAGGTTACTTCTAGGCAAGCGTGTTCCATCGTCGACCACATCGTCGCTTACCATCAGGTGAGATGGTGGTCAAACACAAGCCTATCAATAACAATAATAAAAAAGTGTCACGAATAATTGAAAACGTACGCGTGTAAAACGCCTTGTGAACAGGGTTCAGTACGCTGAGGCAGTTAGAGCATTACAGCGCGCTGTAATGCTCAAACTGCCTGGCGTATTTTGCAGTGTCTATGAAGCTACGAGTCAGTGGACAGTAGGCCTAACCTAACCACGTCCATGGCATGTTTTTTAGACGCTCAGCAGCCCTAACAATAACGGTCTGTTAACTTCAATACTACTTAATGTATAAAAGTATCTAAGTAGACCATTAAGTAAGTTGGTTGGGAACTTCGTACTACTAGTTCAACGCACTGGAGAGAAACAATTTACAGCTAGAAGATGTGATATATAGTTCAAGTGTTTACTATGTGAATCGAGGTCTGTTTATCGTATTATCTGCGTTTAGACTTGATATTAGTGGCAGCAGCAAAGGGTTATGACCGCAAAACTGTCTAGTTCATTTATAACCTCTTTTTTTATCATTAATAGGCTCGAGTTTGATCACTATATCACCTAATGGTGAGCGATAATGTGGCCGACGATGGAGCACGCTTGCATAGAAGTAATCTATTCACTTTGGACTCAAAGCTGACCCCTAACCTGGTCGACTGCTCGCAGTGTTCCCGCGCGCCTCAAGGAGTCGTCTGCAACAGGAGGGGCTCAGCTGGGTCGAAGCCTACTGGAGCCAGGGTTATCCGAAAGGAAGCTCGAGCCCCGGTATGAAGAGGCTAGAAGGAACGAGGTGGGTTTTTAGTCAGTAAGAGTCTGACACTATCTCCCGCTCCACCCAAGAGCAGGGGTTGTCATTAGATGATTTTTGCCCACCGTAAAAAAGACCCCTAACCTGGCTTAAACTAAATTGAAACCTTAATAAGCATGGAATAAGCTTATAATCTTGATTTTTTACGGAAGGTGGACACGGGAACTCAATAATAAAATAATGTATTATTGTTGTAATCGTATGCCATTCCACGATCAAATGAGATAACTGAAAGATTTAAGACTATACCAAATTTGACAGCTGTCAAATTTGGCGGGTAACATCTTAGTTAAAATCAAGATAGTCGATAATCAAGTACACTGTCAAAATTCGAGCGCACCTATTGAAAAACCCTATAATTATTTTGATGGATGATCATTACTTCATTTAAGTTGGAAATAAACAAATAAAAAGCAATTAGCGACCACCATACCATGATCATTACCTCCAAACATACAAGACAAAAAACATAATTGACACGTTAATTAATTTATTAGTAGGCTTGGCAGACTGGTTTTTTTACTCTATGGTCACTTAAATACGAGGTGTTTGAGAATTAGAGACTTTAACGAAATTAACCTTGAATTAAAATAGTATAATGTTACGCTATTGTGATTTTTGTGTTTCTTCAATTGAAGCAAAACAATTCAGTTAAGTAGGGTTGCCAACTGTTTTTAGAAGTTTTTTTTTTTAAATAATTTATCATTAATCACTGCAAAAAAATTCAGTACTTTTGGGAAATTCGGGAAAATAAGATTTTTATACTTTTATTTCTTCATTTTTCGTTCATTATTTTAGATATCTAAGTATATTCTTCGTTAAAATAAAGGAATATAGATACGTTTATGTTTGAAAGACATCTAAGTCTCCTCTTCATTATAAGTAGATAAATTTAAAATTTTATATTGAAACCATTTTTTATTTAATTTGTTTGAAGTTATCTCGAAAAATAAATGTTATGCACACACATGCTTCTATGAACGAGGCTTGAACCGAATGGAGCAAGGTTTAATACGACACTATAGTAAGATGGGACTATTTCATTCTGTAGCGCACATGAGAAAAATATTACTTACGAAGTAACCTTTAAGGCTTCTTCAGACAATGACGAAACGCGACAATGCTTCAATGCAACCAATAATTTATCGAAATTATCATAAAGATAATATCGATATCCGTATAAATTCATTTAATATGGGATGTTGCATTGTTATCCCAATATCACGTCATGTCTGTCCGTGGAATTCTAAGAAAAAAAATCGAAGAAGATAAAAATTTCATCGGGTCTCCTTGCCACGAACTAACAAAATACCTACAATCGAATACAATCAAAGATTTCTATTATATTTATCTATAATAGTTCTCTAATCTTTGATTGTATCTCATCCTGTAAAATCGTCATTGTTGCACCAAATCGATATCGATATCGATCAGTCGATGCTCCTACAGGAAATCGTACATTTTTTTTTATTTCTTGAAAAGCTCGCGCTTGACACAATTTCACTCGAAACTGTCGAGTGAAATTGTACCTATTATAAAAAGAAAAAAAAAGTTATTACATCCAGCGTGTGATCTTAAACTGCTAATTGATTAATTGAAAAAATGTTTTTTTTTTGCCATAAGAC
Source organism: Mythimna lalbum (assembly GCA_949319445.1). Classification (NCBI taxonomy): domain Eukaryota; kingdom Metazoa; phylum Arthropoda; class Insecta; order Lepidoptera; family Noctuidae; genus Mythimna; species Mythimna lalbum. Next base: position 9,462,070 of record OX439371.1, on the reverse strand, counting down.
CTTTTGCGTAGGAGGCATCGAAATGAGCGAAATAGGAACTCCAATTCCGCTAATCTGTCGTTGTCTATGATAAACTTCTTTTTCCTTTCAAGTCGAGCGTTTTCCAGGATTACCAGTATCCGTTTTGATTGAAGAAACAAGTGCCGTCCGCTTATTTTGGACGTCCTTCGTCCATGAAATTGCAATTTTCTCGTTAGTTAAACTACACAGATTCTCGAACCCGTCCGTCATTTTCAAAGTTAGGTCATTTTTTACTGAAGAAGTGAAGGATGCAAATTAGCAGATTACATAATTGTCGGCCAGGGAGGCCAAAGAAAAGATGGATGGATTGTGTGAGAAGTGATATGAAAGAAAAGGGTAAAAGTGATAGCATGGCGAGCGAAAGGACAGAATGGAACAAAAAAACGTGTTGCGCCGACCCCAAATAAAACGGGATAAGGGCAGGAAGATGACGATGATATAATTGTCGGCCTAGAAAATCTAGGCGTCGGACAGAAAAATGCCGGTTTTCAGTGTCGCTGACTAACTGGAGAACTGGAGGCAAGTAGATCATGGAAGTTGCTACCTAGCGTGCTAGTAATAGGTAGGCAGGCACCTACCTACCAAGAAATGAAAATCCTAGGTTGCTTTTTATTGTAAATCGTGTGACCGGAACAAAATGACCGAAAAGTTGGCAATCGCTCTTAGGGGTTGTTGACTTCGGGCGAAATCTATTTAAGTAGGTAGGTACAAGAACTAGACTCACCATTCTGAAGATGCACCACAAATAAAATGTTGCACAATTCAACTAGGAAATTGTTAAGCCTCAACAATAGTTCCACCTAGCGACAAATAAACATCTGCAGTCGAGATTCTCAATCGCGTATCGCCATGCCTTCATCTCAAATTCGGTAACTACTGCGCATGTCATGTGTAAGTCCTGCCAACCGAACGGCAAAGGTCCCTAGAAACACGAAGCTGGAAGGGCTCCATAAAATGGGGTCATTCACCGGGACCAAGGCTACAACATTACAGTGTATTGCCATTTTCATTTTTGAGATGGCATGCCTTGAAAATGCGTAGGTATTTATTGTTTCTGTGTCTAATGATCTGTGTTTGGGTGTTTACTTATAAAAACACAAGGATATAACCATAATATTTATTTTTTATTCAGTACTTACCACAGTTAGAATAAATACCTACCTACTAGAGAGGTATTATACGCGGAGAAACTGTCTCAAAAAGATAAAAATAAAAAATAACAATGGATTAGTAAGTTCTCGTAAATATTAAATGAAGCACTTGGAAAAATTCTGTTGGTTGAAATGGCGGTTAATGAATTCGAGATTCAAATAGTTAATTAACTAGTAGGTATGCCAAACATATAAACTACAGAGAACGATAAAAATAGTAGGTACAAACATTCGATAGTGTTATCGCTGCGGTAAATTCGCTTTTTTAACCGAAATGTTGTCAATAGATTTTTCTTACACCTACCTAACGATCTTTTATCATTTTACTCTGTGTGGACCAACGTTTGTAATTTATGATTAGGTTCTAAAAAGATTATCTGTACTCTGACAGAATCTTGTTCTAATTGAGAACGATTTCGTAGAGTGCCGGCAACCCAATTTTGAATGAAAATCAGGTCAAACTTATTCCCAGGCGTAGAATTTGGCAAAGAAACGTCGCGGAAATTTTGTAGTGTTTTCTAAGAAGCTAGAAACTCAATACAAGACGATTTCTTCGCTAAATAACTGTTTCAATTATTTCTATATCGCGAATTTAAACGAAAACAACAGGTGTGAATTAATTTTATTTACCTGCAAGTGGATGGGGACCTTTTTAACTGGCGCGTTCGACATTTTCCACAAAATCCAGTCACTATGCACTAACACAAAATTTATTTATAAACCGGGTGTAGGCGTTCCGGCGATTATAAATTTTCGCAAATCTTTTGCACGTCAACCCGTACCCGGTGTCACAAATATACACTATCGACAAATGCCTACTGATTTCATTGAGTGAGTTTACTATGCTCCCCTCCATTGCGCACGCGTAAAATTCGCCCTTCATTTTGGTTGGTTGATACGAATTTAGTGAAGCCGTTTACTATGGTTCGTCGTAGTTTTCTTAATAAATCAAAGATGGCGCTTACAAAAGCTTCCATTTAAAGCAACTTTTTGATTAAATTCCAATACTACTTTTAATAATTATTTATCATTTACAAACATACTAAATTATAACTTGATTTCATATATTACATTTTTGCTCGACACGAAAAGACAAATAAAAAAGCTTGTTTGTGGGTAACACAGCCTATTCAAATTTTGGATGGTGCTTTGCAGTGTTACAACAGATGGCGCTGTTATCAAACAAGGTATCCCGATCATTACATTGGAAGTGAACCCGTCGCAAACCAAAACATTCAATCGAACCATGAGTCGGGCGCCAGTAATATTTCGCGCCCGAAAAATTCGCGGTTTCTAAAAAAATATATAAATAATTTTCATAAACAGTAAATGTGGAGTGAAGTGATTTTATAAGTGGTAATATTTGGATCCATGCCCTCACTACACCTAAAGCCTGGAATCACGGTAAATATTTTTTACGATGTTCCCAAAAATTTTGGTATATTTTTACGCTTTGCTGTATTAATAGCCGTGAATTGGAGTTTAGTTAAAAATATACTGTAGAGAGAGGTTGTTTTCATTGCCAGGCCATTAATATAAGACACCATTAATCTTTTTTTTCAAATGAAACATCGTAAATATTTGCGCACAGAGTTTCGTCGCTTGAAAAGGTCGATAAAATATTTAGAGGGTCTTGGAATCTTAAAAGTATTGTGTGATTATTTTGATATTTTACTAGTAAGCTGATAAAATTAATACATACCTATTTTATTATTTTTTGGAAAAAGTTTTATTTAAGTTTTTTCGTTAGTAGAATAGTACTGATTCGAGTTAGAATGGGTGTTTTTCTTGCTAATAAAACAAAAAGAGACCTTGAATATTTCAGTGCGTCCTTGGTCCTTGAAAATTTAATGGTTGGTCCTGTACTTGGTAGGCAAAATTCTTTTGTTTCAAACATTTTATGGAATTCAGTTAAAAACCCTGAAAAAATATAATACCGGGGCTTAAATACTGGTTGGGTAGATATTTTCTAGGAGGATAAGAGGACGGATTTTGGTGAAAAATAGGACGGATTTTGGTGAAAAATAGGACGGATATTATTGGAGCTTTAAAGGTCCGATTAAAATCAAATCACTTTAAACTCGTTAAAAAAATAAAAGGCTTATTTTGACATTTGAGATAGGCCCTAGAATGTAATTTGGAACGAAAATGAAAGAAACAATAAAATATTAATTAGGGGTTCGGTGTAGTAGTAACTATTTTAGTAGTAGCTACACTACACCGGACAAGCCACTAGGTAGAAAAAATATAAATGGCCTTTTATTTCTTGAAAACTTTAAATATCTGTGCACAGCACACCATAAATATAAAGAAACTCCTTTCTTTATAGATATCTATGGTACACACAGGTACGAAAGGAAAAAGAAAGAAATCAAAATCAATATCTTACTGTGGGACAATGGGACAGATTGTTGGCTCAAATATTCAGCAGTCTTTCTTTATGTAATCTGTCATATTATTAGAAACCTGTCGTTCGCAGTTTTAACTGCGTCTTGGATTACTGCTCCGCTCCTGTCGCTTGTCATAGTGTGTTGTAAAAAAACAAAAACATAATTTATTTAAAAATAGAACTTTTGTATGTTAGTAACACTTTAATCACAATCTTCTTAATCGTCTTTATTAATGTTCATCCTTCATAAATTGACTACAGAACATCATCATCATCATCATCATTTCAGCCGATAGACGTCCACTGTTGGATATAGATAGGCCTGCCCGAAGTATCGCCGCAATGTCCGCAATGAATGATTCACGCAACCTTCACCTGGTCATCGGTCTACCTTGTAGGGGGCCATCCAACCTTTCGGTACGCGGACGCCACGCCAGAACCTTTCGGCCTCAACAGCCATCTGTTTACTTAATTAGTAAAGCCACATTAAGCGGTTTCAGTCCGACAGTTACTTGTCTTGTAGTATATATGACGGCCGTTACGGGTAATCAAAAGTTCGACAGTGTAACAAACACCCAGGTCTTGCTAAGAGAATAGAATAGAATAGAATAAACTTTATTGTACACCAAAAAGCTACATAAACTTTAAATAATACAGGGGGTACTGCTAACAAATTATTAATTATCTATACTTAATATTATAATAATAATAATAATATTATAAAGAGGTAAAATTTGTAAGTTTGTAAGTTTGTAAGTTTGTAAGTTTGTAAGTTTGTAAGTTTGTATGTAGGGGGTAATCTCTGGAACTCATAATCCAATACTAAAATTTTTTTTACTGGCAGAAAGCTACATTATTCCTGAGTGCTATAGGCTATAAATTGTTTCTATAGCATGTATATTAACCGAGCTATCACAACTTTTGTCTAGCAAGTCGGAAAAAAATACCTCATAAAACAAATTTATTGGCGTGCGCTGCCTAAACAGTTGCTTAAAATTGAAAACAATGTATGACTACCTGGTTCGTCTTAATTATTTCTACAAAAAAGTCCGCGATACCATATCTCTATCTTTTATATTTCATCTTTTATACTTCTTTTATTGCATTAAAAATATATTTTTTCGGCATACTTACGTTTGGTTGATTATTTGAGCAACAAAATATTAATTCTTATGACAATAAATTATTTCAGTATCACAAGAACATCATACAGATAAGATTTGCCATTTACAGTATATCAATTGGTCATACAGTTTCGGAGATAATGTAAAATTACTAAAACGTAAAATGCCCCTAGCATAACTTTCATTGTGCAGTCGTGCAGACGTTTTAGCTATTTTTTTTTTTATATGTTGTGCAAAAATCATCTTATGACAACCCCCGCCCTTGGGTGGAGCGGGAGATAGTGTCAGACTCTTACTGACTAAAAACCCACCCCGTTCCTTCTAGCCTTCAAACCAGGGCACGAGTTCCCTTTCGGATAACCCTGGACCCGGTAGGCTTCGATCCAGCTGGGCCTCTGCTGTAGCTGACAACTCCTTGAGGCGCGCGGGAATAGTGCGCGCCGTCGACGTCTTGGGCTCGGTCCATTACCGGACGATCGGACAGCGAGCTACCCATGGCTCGCCGTCCGCGAGCCCGCGTCTACGGTGGCCGGAAATCGGGATCGGAATCCCGGCGGCGGCGGCGGGGGCGCCGTTGCCTGATGCGGTCTGCCTCCTCCTTTGCTAGCATTACTGCTTCGCAGAAGGAGGCGACCACCTGCCATTCCTCCTCGCTCCGGACCATGGCCTCAACCAGGGCCCGGCGCGAGAGGTCTTCGCCGCAGATCGCCCCCACGAGGGCACGGTGATGCTCTGCCCAGGCAGGGCACACTTCGACTGTGTGCTCTACCGTGTCCTCCGGGCGTTCCGCACAGTGACGACACCCGGGCGTCTCTTCCGCTTTAATTCGGTGCAGGAACCTCCCGAACTTGCCATGTCCGGTGAGGACCTGTGTCATGCGGAAGGAAAGGACGCCGTGAGGCCTTTCCAGCCACGCCTCAAAGAGGGGACTTACCGCCATAATTGTGGCGTGCCCAACGTTTTACCTATTTGCCCATGGATGGCGTTCTGCAATTACGTAATTTTTCTGAATCGCGGTGTTAAGACTTTCTATGGATTGATGACCCTCTCGAAGTATTAGGCCCACGTTGTCGTTAGTTGGAGTTCTTCTGTCAGTTGCTTATTGGTTTCGGTTGTTTCATTCGTATGGTTGTTGTTGTTGATAGATACCTCATAATCGAAAATATCGTAACTACGAACATACAAAACAAACGTACAACGTTTGTTTTGTATGTTCGTAATTTCGTACTTCGTTCTATCGTAATAATCGATACGAGTTATTCGATATTACGATTTTTTTGTTTTGTAAAGGCGGACGGTGTTCGAGTCGCTCTCCCTTTGTTCATAATTGTTTTCAAGTCTGTGCGTAGTTTGTTGAGAGCATGTCTAAAAAGAAATCTCAACTGTCCCGGCAGACATCACAGACAAGAGCCGCTCGAGTACGCCGTACGGAAGAATCTGCCCCTGAAAATGAGCAGCGCCTCTCGAGAAATAGAGAATATATTTCGCAAGCATGCGCTAGAGAATCTAGCTCCGAGCGCTCACAGCGCCTCGCTAGCCAAAATGTGAGAACGTCGCGGGCCCGTGCTCGAGAAACTAGCGCTGAACGTGCGCACCGTCTATCTGAGTTAAGGCAGCATGTCTCTGAGACAAGGGATAGGGAGACTAGCGCTGAGCGCTCGCAGCGGCTTGGTAGGCAAAATGTCATAACATCGCAGGCCCGTGCTCGGGAATCTAGCGCTGAACGTGCGCAGCGTCTATCTCATTTAAAGCAGCATGTCTCTGAGACAAGGGATAGGGAGACTAGCGCTGAGCGCTCGCAGCGGCTGGGTAGGCCAAATGTCATAACATCGCAGGCCCGTGCTCAGGAATCTAGCGCTCAACGTGCGCAGCGTCTATCTCATTTAAGGCAGCATGTCTCTGAGACAAGGGATAGGGAGACTAGCGCTGAGCGCTCGCAGCGGCTTGGTAGGCAAAATGTCATAACATCGCAGGCCCGTGCTCGGGATTCTAGCGCTGAACGTGCGCAGCGTCTATCTGAGTTAAGGCAGCATGTCTCTGAGACAAGGGATAGGGAGACTAGCGCTGAGCGCTCGCAGCGGCTTGGTAGGCAAAATGTCATAACATCGCAGGCCCGTGCTCAGGAATCTAGCGCTGAACGTGTGCAGCGTCTAATCGAGTGTAATCTTATTTTAAAACAAGAAATTTTCCGCGGACGAAGTCGCGGGCAGAAGCTAGTTTATTATATTCTTTATTGTACGTTACCACATATACAAATATATAGAACAAACATTCAAAGAAAAAAGTGTACAATGGGCGGTCTTATCGCACATGGCGATCTCTTACAGACAACCTTTGGATGGACTGAAAGAAGGGAGATAGATTTAATTAAAATTAATCAAACTTAATACAAAACACAATACATAACTATAAATTTATAGGTACTAGCTTTTGCCCGCACGGCTTCGCTCCCGCTCTTCCCTACTCTACCCTACTCTACCCTACCAAACTTCACATAAACCATCTACTAAATAGTTTGAACAAAGCCTAAAAATTTGGTTTGGATAAGTGAGCCCGTTCTTGAGTTATAAAATAACAACGAAAAATGCCATTGATTTTTATATATATAGGTATATATTTACATACATACAAGTATTACCCGGTACCATGGTATCATGCAGGGGCGTAGCCGCTGTATCAGACGTATCAATGATATAGGGCCCTCAAGCTACAGGGGCCCCGACGTGTGTAAAAATTCATAACATGTTAACGCCAAACTTCAATTCTCTCTGTGTTAGTAGGGCCTACGGTGTAGAAAATGTGATATGGGGCCCCATTTGGGACTAGCTACGCCACTGGTATCATGCCTACGGTGTAGAAAATGTGATATGGGGCCCCATTTGGGACTAGCTACGCCACTGGTATCATGCCTACGGTGTAGAAAATGTGATATGCTACCCGGTTACTGGGCTGCAACGGACAGATAGGCAGTCCATTTACAATAATAGTATTCAGCTGACCCTTACTTAGTTGGGTTAACGCTAGGCAGATTGTTTTGTTGTTGAAGAAATCCATTACGGTTTCCCCCAGGGTAACGTAATGGATTTCTTTAACCTATCAGATTTCGCTAATGTAACATTCTATCTAAATATATGAAAGCGAAATACCACTCACTGATTATTCACGAAATCTCAGAAACTATAACACCTAAAAATTAGTAGGTTCTTTATAGGGTGGACAACCGCTAAGAACGGATTTTACGAAACTTTACCCCTAAGGGGTAAAATGGGATTCCAAAGTTTGTATGGAGAAACCTACTTTCACGCGGGCGAAGCCGCTGGCAGAAGCTAGTATTATTATAAATGAAAACTAAGTAAGAAAAACGTTTAGTGACTGAAAAGTTAAAAGGGAATCGTTTGTCTTGTTATGGTCATGTGAAAAGGAGGGACGAAACGCATGTTGCTAAAAAGTTATGAGTTTACATGTGGATGGATGGAGGGGGAGAGGGAGGCCAAAGAAAAGATGGATGTATTGTTTGAGAAGTGATATGAAAGAAAAGGGAGTTAGTGATAGCGTAACGAGTGACAGGACAGAATGGAAGAAAAAATCGTGTTGCACCGACCCCAAATAAAACGGGACAAGGGCAGGAAAATGATGAAGTAAGAAAGACCTTACTTAATGTTTTAACTCGACAATCGAAGAAACTGTAAACGCTAAAGTTAAAATCAATAACAATTAAATGGAAAACACGCACTTACTTTTTATTTCTAGAAAGGTCTTTCAACTTGGGAGCAACGCATCTAAAATGCTAATCTTATCTATAGATTGAATTTCTGATCTTTAAGAAAATCTTTTATCTAGAGAATCAAAATAAGATACTCTAGACTAGATAGAGAACATGGAGGATGTAAAGGCTAGAAAAGCTTTCTCTTCGTATCTATAAACTCAATTTAAATTCTTCTGACCGGTAATATTAAGCAACTAATCTTCTCTTCTCGTACACTCTTGACAGAGTGGTCATGTGGTCATGTCTCAGTCGAGTCCTGCAGCTCTGTCTGCTTGGGAGCCTTCATTTACGCTGCAGTATGTCACGGTTTTGATGAGGTCCGTCCACCGTGTTGGAGAGCGTCCACGAGATCTTTTGCCCTCGGCTTTCCCTTGCACAACCAAACGTTCCATCGAGTCCTCGTTACGGGTGATATGCCCGAAGAACTTGAGGATTCGTAAGAAGCAACTAGTACAGGTCTTAAATATCAAGACTAAACTGTCAACTACCTAGATGCGCAGAGTACTAGAGCTTCTTTCAGAACTGCTCATAGTAACTGCCAATCCTAATGCCCAATCAGCCTTTTAATGCTCTTACTGCTGGGAGAGGGACTCAGGTCTGCTCTCTAGGAGAAAAATGGGCCGTAATCCAGCATGGGGGCTCAGTGCGAGTCGGTGGATGTCACATGTCTTCGAATTTTTGGTTCTGGAACATTTCTCATAATGTTTTCCTTCACCGTTTTGAGAGCAGTGGTGATAAAAAAAAATACACAAAGTAATGCGCCTGGCTTGGTTTGTACCCGCGATCTACAACTCTTAAGTCAGGGTCGTTACCACTCGGTAGATAGATTATTACCTTCCAAAGGAAATATTAGGCAAATACTTCTACATCATTTAAGCTCATTTTCCAACAAAGATAGGCACCTGATAAATTCAGAATCTTTAAGCAGAAAACCTTCGTAAATCCGTCCGATCGTTTATCACGATTAATCTCGTATTGAAGTCAAGATTCCGATCGGAGATTTGTTTTTGTCGCTCCCGATCGGAGCTAGTAAGTCGACGGCTTAGATGGATCTATATGTGGGTTCTAAATACCGATCTAAGGCTGTAGAGCTGAACATTCCGATGGTTCAAACAAGCTAAGACGAGCGAGGAGTATTAAAAAGTAAAATAAACTAAAACCCAACTAAGACAAAAAAAAAAACTATGGTGAAAAAGTATGAAACACGATTTTCAGGATGCTGAAATAAACAAGGTTACTGGAGAATCAAGAACAGAACAAAAAAATAAAAGCCGTAGTGACACGTTATCAAAGTGTTACGGTTGGTACCAACAGTGCGTTGGTGGCAACGTGAGCCTTCTTGGAAGTTGGGAAAAACGAGCGGTAAATCAGTGTCTTTAGGCCCTACCACGAGCTCACAATGCGATCCTTTTGACGACCTAAATTGGGCTGCTAAAGGGTATAACTCGATCCCTCTTTCCCGCTCGTACACATCATGACAAGGCTTATCTGCTGAAACTTGTGTAGTAAGGCAAGCTGAAATTGTAACAAGGCATTCAACGCAATACAGCTTCAGCATCTACTCACTGCTAACTCGGTTCAGGATCAAAGCTTTTCTTTCATCAATTACCTAGCTCCTACCAGTAACCCAGCGAAGATAATCAGTCTAAACAATCCTGGAGACGTTTTTGGTATAGACTTTTCGTTCTATTCCTAGACCATGACGTAAAGTAAGATAGTTTTAATCATATTTAAGTGTGAGTAAGATGACGCTAGATAAGGTGTATAGCTCTGTCTCTTACCCACCCTGGAATAAGAATGAAACAATCTTACTTTGAACGTCATAGTAACCCAACTAATAATCTGCACCACTGTAGCTACTGATATGAGCAAAGAAGTGAGAGAAGAAATGATCAAGTAGCTTCGATCAACAATACAGCAGGCTTAAAATATGACCTAAATAAATATAACCAAAGACAATAAACATATACTACATATAACATACATTGTTATTACAACAACCTTGATTGTTGTCAGAATCTTGAACGACGCTGATAAAATTTATCTAATTATTTGCATTACAATCTATTTTCATACGCGAGGCATCTTGATCTAGCAAACAGCACATAGTTCCTATCTTGGGTGTAAATATAGGTTTTTGTAGTAATTTTCAGAAAGATTATAATGCCCTATATGGCATAGCAAAGTCGGCCTCACAGAACAAAAACGGCTTTATAATGTTCCCACTGTTGGGCTTCAGGCATCCTCTCTAGGAGAGGGAATGGGCCATAATCCACCATGCGGGTCCAGTGCGAGATGACCTAAATGCCGTGCTCTATCCTAATTATAAAAAAGTACCGAGATAACTATCTATCTTTCAAATGTTGGAACAAAATCGACGTCCTGTCTTTTTGCAAGTTTGGCAAATGCTACTAGTAAAACTTGATTTGCATATACAAACGACATTAAAAAGGTAGAAGAAATTGGCTGGTCGATCAGTGTCTACTCATCAGTCATATTATAAAAAAAAAAATGTTTATTTATTAAATACTTTATGCACACAAAAGTACAGCTCAGGCATTTTCTACCGATCAACCATCGGGTGACGCAGAGAAAAATTGTGGTAAGTGCAATAAAAGAGAGAAAGAAAAGGCGAGTACATGAATCTGATAAACCATAGATACAATACATGCAATTATACAATATAGCCTCCTACCTGTTAAGCTTTTGCGCTAAACTCTTCTATAATGTAACTCATCCTCATCATCGTGGTGGATAATGCCCTTTTTCCTCTCTTAGAGAGATGTCCTGAGTCCCAGCCGTGGGAACATTGGGCTGATTATACTATGCTATATCATCATCATCTTCCTGCCCATGTCTCATTTACTTGTTGGGTCGGTAGAACACGTTTTTTCCTTCATTCTGTCTTGTCACCGACGAGTGACAGGACAGAATGTAGGAAAATAAAAGGATATGAAAGAAAAGGAATAAGGAATTAGAGATGGCGTCGTCATGCCATCTCTAATTCCCTTTTCTTTCATATCATTCCACACACAATGTCCTAACCAATATTCAGTTAATCCAAAAGGCAAATAACTGACCGCATATCAACAGCTATGGCGATATTTATTCAGCAAAATAAATCTAATAATAACCCTAAGCAGAAAACTACACGCGTGTGGTACGCTTGTGTCTACAAGGGTGTGTCTGTTTACTTTTATAATAATGCAACAAGCACTATTGATGGGAACACAGGCGCCATTGAACGTCACCTTGAGTGAAAGTCAAAGGAAATCGATATTTAGGTAAATGTCTCCACACGACATTGGAGCCAGTTGTGATGTAAGGGTATCGAGTATCTTTAATATAGTGCAGAAATATTTCGAAGGTGAATGTTAGAATCTGGTTGCTTTTCCACCAGATGAGATGATAAGCTAATAAATAAATTAAGATATGTTATAATAGTGCATTATGATGTAAGTGTGTACTGTTAGTAATTACAGTCGAGGCAATATTTAGACCCGGGCCGTGGCGAGGGTCTTAAGAGAGCCGAGAACGGTAATCGTTAATTACTCACGTGTATCATACGACGTTTTTCAAAACACTTGTGAAGAAAATTATAGTAAAACTAGTAAATTTTGTTTTGTTTGTGTGTATTTTTTATTAAATAAATCGTTTGTACAGATATAAGTAAGACACTAATATATACCATTGAACGCAATAACTTTGTGAACTCAAAATTGGTTTTGCGAACAAAGAGGTTGAACAAAAAAGTTTTAACTACATTATAGCACTAGTACAAAATATCACAATTTGGTAACAAGTGCCTTTATATACCTTAGCGCAGTGCAATAAGAGTCACTTTCTGAGCAAGTGTATTGAAAATTTAATTTATTCACCAAATCTGAACAGTAACATCTGCTGCTACATTATGTCAATCAAACTACAAGTCTATCAACTCAACCTCCTTACAAAAGTCATTAGGGCTCAAATCAAGCTGGCATCGGTAACCTGCAGCTTTAAGAAATTTGCGCTTTAGATTTTTATTATTTGTATGTATTATTTTTATTTATTATATTCTTTATTGTACACCACATAAATTAATAAATAAATAAAGGATTCCATATTAATACAGCGTAGTCAAGTTGTAATCTAATAAGTGACTTATAAAGATGTATGTATCCTCACCACAAAATCAAATATGCGGTATGAGTTGTTAATAATGTTATGATCAACATATGATCAAGATGGAGCTTACTATCTAATATTCCCTCCAGATCCTTCACCGACGTGACTTCACTGAGAGGAGTGCTACTGAGAATATACGCATGTTTAATAATAGGTATTTTGAATTTTTGTGATGTGAGATTTCGAATTAATTGAACTTTGTTCCTAATAAGTACGCAAAAAAATTATTCAAGTCATCTCAAGTTTCACAGTCGGTAAGAGTTCATATAGTTCTGTATATTTTAAGATTGTGTGTTTAAAGTAAGAATTTTGAATACAAAAAAGAATTCCAGACGTCGCTTATAATAAATATAATAAACAGTAAAGGGCCTAAAACTGAGCCTTGGGGCACACCAGTGGATTTATCAAAACCACACTACAAAAACTTAAATCCTACGTATATTTCCCAGTGTGAAGGGAATTTCAATAAATTATCATAATTATTGGAATGAAACAATGTAAAATTAAAGCACCAGCAACTAAATTAAAGTATGACAGTAATTATTCACGCGGCGCCGCCAAACGTAATGAATGCCTAATTCATTAAACCCATTGTTTAAATGTTATAGTTCATTCACCGCCTAGTGTCGCGTATATAATCTGAATATAATGAACTTGACATTTATAAAGTCTGTTTAATTCAAAGTTATCAGCGAAATGCCGGAGTGCTATAATCCTCCCAAACGAATTTCGATGACGGTGTCCAATCTCCAAAGAGCATAGCCAAGTACCTACGTAGAAGATATTATAGTGAACAAGTGTGAGAAAAACACAGTTGTACTCTCTGTTCCTTTACTCTCATATTCCGATAGAAATACATATATGTACACTAGAAAAACGCCGCCTGCCGTCCGCCCTTGTACATTGTTATTTACTAGTGCATAAAGTTTAAATATATAAATAACCAGAGGGTTTTAACTGTCTGTGCTCTCTTCCTAGCACAGTCCTTTAAATACCGTAAAAAATTGATATACAGGTTTATTTGTAAAACACTAGCAACCTCTCAGGACTATGTTACTAACATCATAAACAAAAACTTTTGTTCTATGATCAGATTTTCATACAAAAATAAAAATATTTAAATTGAACGTTCTAAATGTTACGAAATCTATGCGAAGCAAGCGATAATACAATAGCGAAGAGGAGCGGGTATCGTTCGCGGGAGCCGTAGTTGGGTAAAACAAAATACAGAGTTGAAATGTGTTAGAATAACCACATCTTGAAGGTTTGTTTTTTGTAAATGCATTAAGTTTTGTAAAAAGTCATAGAACAAAAGTTGTTTTTTATGATGTTAGTAATACAGTCTTCCAAGGTTGTTAATATTTTACAAATAATCGTGTATATTCTCGAGTTCATACGAGTACCTATATGATTCTGTTAGTATGAATCACGTTGTTTGCATGTCCCGTATCGATCAGCGTTATCGTATCCTAATCTCTATTGGTAAAAGCTTTCAATGTCAATAGCTTTCTCGCTCAGCTTGTTTGTTTACCCTCATGTGGTGTATGGTGAATCAATTCATTGAACCCAAGCCCAACAAGCGATGGGCACGCCACAATTATGGCGGTAAATCCCCTCTTTAAGGCGTTTCTGGAAAGACCTTACGGCGTCCTCATCTTCCGCATGACGCAGGTTCTTACCGGACATGGTAAGTTCGGGAGGTACCTGCACCGGATTCGTGCGGAAGTGACGCCTGGGTGTCGCCAATCTGTGGACCGCCTGGAGGACACGGTGGAGCACACGGTATAGGTGTGCCCCGCTTGGGCAGAGCATCGCTGTGTCCTTGTGGGGGCGATCGGTGCAAGGATTGTCAGGCGATCGCCCCTTTCTGCGAAGCAGTAATGCTAGCTAAGGAAAAGGCCGACCGCATGAGGCCACGGCGCTCATACCCCAGCTGCAGCCGGAATTCCGAACCCGATTTCCAGCCTCCGAAGGTGCGAGTAGTTCGCTGTACGACCGTCCGGTAACCGTCCGGACCGAGCCCAAGTCGTCGACGGCGCGTACTGGTCTTATGTGCCTCAAGGAGTTGTCAGCCATCGTAGGGGCCTTGTAGGGTCGACGCCTACTGGGGCCAAGGGTCACTACAGGCAATGAACCACTTCGAACGCGCATTACGCAACTAACAGACTTTGTTGGTTGTTGGACTATGAGCATTGCTTTAGTTTGTGGCACGTCTGTCCCGCCCACAAGGCCATTCTAACCTCTTTCATCTGTTCTGTGGTACTACCCCAGAATAAGAATCTTATATATCAATCCGTAGAGTATATAAGATCCTTGATACAGAACTAGAAAATTCCAACTTTGATCTAACATTGAACGTTTCTAAAGTCATAAAAAACAGGAAGAATCTCATCGCTAACATTGACCTAAATACTACCAAAGACGTAAAGAAACAAAATTAAAAGAAACTCTAAAGCTCTCATTTATTGAATAACAAGTTGAAAGCATTCAAGGTGAGCCGTTGACAATGAACCAGAACACCTATAAGCCCTACTGGTGCCAAAGTCAAGGGAAATCAATATTCCGATGGACGGCGGACTTCTTCTATTAATAAACGAGCCGGGCAGACAATTTTCAAGTTCGTAGAAATTATTTAACTCTTTTAAGATACATATTTTGGATACATAGCTTTTTTTGGTGCGAAAATCATCTAAATGATATCTCCCGCCCTTAGGCGGAGCGTGAGGGCGTGTCAGACTTTTACTGACTAAAACCCCAATCCTTTTTAGCTATTGTTTCAGGGCCCCGGGGGTCTCTTTCGCATCACCCATGGCCCCAGTGGATACACAGCTATCTTGTGGATATTATCTAGGCTTCTATAGAAATCAAAACTTTTTGTGTAAAACTAATATAGTAAAGACTTCTAAAAATCTGCTATTGTATGTGAACCCAACCTCATTTTCATCAAATTTGGCCCTCCATGATGTACTCGTATATATCTACATTATTATAATAAAGAGGTAAAGTTTGTTTTTATGTTTATTTGTTTGTAGGAGGTAATCTCTGAAAGTACTGGTCCGATTACGAAAATTTTTACACGGGCGATGCTGCGGGCAAAACCTAGTTAAAAATATATAAAGTACATCAATTTCAAGCCTTGTACATCTTTAATCGAGTTTGAGAATGACGACCATTTTTTTGAAAAACTTGTTTTTAACCAACTTCAAAAAAGGAGGTGGTTTTTAATTCGGTTTTTTTTATGTTTATTCGCGCACAACTTCGTCGCGTGCCAACGGATTTGAATAAAACTTTTTTTGTTGGAAAGGGTACACTTCCCAAATAGTCCATAGTCACCAAGTTGGGATCTAATGATGGAATCTTGGCGAAATCGAGGGAACTTCTCAAATTCAATTAAATTTTTCAGTAGTCGTTTTTTTTTAAGGTTTTTGGTTCTATATAATAATAAACTTGCTTTGCTTTATTATCCTCGTTTTAATCTTTAAAATTCTTTAATTATATTCTATAATCTTGTCAGTTTATTGATACTAAATGCTTCAATAAAGTTTTCATGAGGTCTTAAAGTCTAGGTATAATTTATGTTTAGCTATAAAAGGCAACGCACTATACTATGTTTGTATGTACGTACATAATTTATTTATGCTTAATCGATACAACGTACGTACAGACTAGCATAGCGTGTGATATTAGTTTAATTCATATCGAATTTTGACAACCGCAAAATAACGACGCATGTATTTGCCTATATCCCTTTTTCTTTGACTAGTCCTTATTTACTTATTAATTTAATCATATAAATTCTAATATTATAATGACGTATCATTTCAATTCTAATTTGTGAATGTTATTGTATAAGTTATTATTTTATTTATTGTCTTTCATGACACTCTAATTGATAATTTTAAATTGAAATTGTATTTTGACTCAATCTTTTATTTTAAATGTATAATAAATAAATTATGTTTTCACCTAGTTATATGTGCATGTTGTGGTCTTCTGTAATTGGAGGAGCACACGCTTACGGACTCATCGTACTACATGTGATTTTTAATGTGGTTTCTGTGTATCCTTTGTTGGAGATCCAAATAAATAAATAAATTCAAATGATACTTCAACGTATTCGTTATAGGTAACTACTGCTTCTTTATATGTACGAGTATGTATCTAAGTATGTATTTATTATTTTATTTATTTCGCACCTAACATGTTATGACCTTAGGGTGGTACTTTCTGCACCACCCTTTTTATGGTGGAGAAAATCATCCAATGACCACCCCCACTCTTGGGCGGAGCAGGAGATAGTGTCAGACTCTTACTGACTAAAAACCCAGCCCGTTCCTTCTAGCCTTCATACCGGGGCTCGAGCTCCTTTTCTGATAACCCTGGCAATAAACCAATACGCAACTAACTGACCACGCACACTTAGATAGCAAGTTTGCTATTAGTAGTTGAACTATGAGCATCGCCCCACTTTGTGGCACGCCTGCCCCGCCCACAAGGCCATTCTAACATCTTTCATCTGTTTTGTTTGTGAGCTGTACGCACAATGAAATTTTTCCCAAAACGTTTAGTGCATTAAAAGATGAAGAAAAAGCTATAAGCTCCTATTGTAATATTTAAGCCCTCTTTCCACATGGTTTCCATCAGCAAATATTTGACTCCGAGATTGACTATGGGTTTCGTATCTCAAAAGGAACAAACGGAACCCTTATAGAAACTTCGTTGTCCGTCTGTCTGTCTGTTAAGACAAACTCAGAATCCTGAAATATGGCACAAAGCAAGGTCTTATAGCACAGGTATGAGAATAAATCTGAAAACAGTAAATTCGGAATAATATTCGAGACTCCATTTGGGACTTGTAGTTTGCACGGAACCCTCGGTGCGCGAGTCCGACTCGTTCTTGCCCAGTTTTTTTATTACTTTTTTACATTGTGCTTACATAATAGAAGCGACAAGAAACTTGTAAGTAACCAAGATTTATGTAAGTCATAATATGATTTATAAGTGTGTCGATGGACTTTCTTGCACGATCTTCTCCATAGAGAAGCTTACCTAGAACGCTTTGGAACTTGCTATACCTTTTGAACGCCAATCACTTGTATACAAGTTTGAGATTTTCGTGCCCTCAGCGCCACTACTTGATTAGAACTAATAATAGTATAAAATAAATTTACGACTTTTACAAGACCTTTTTTTTTGTTTTTATGGAAAATTGCCCTGTTATAAACCACATTTTTAAATTTTTCACACATATTAAAATCTTGTTTGTTTTGTATTCAATAGAAATAAAAACGCCTGAAATTTTTTTTTTACATTTTGTTACTTGGCGCTGGAGGACACATCGCGTCGAAAATGGGCGTCGAAAAGGTTAACTTAACTTCTTTTTGATTGACCAACATTTTGACAATTCAGTGCCAGTAATTGGTCTATTTGAAATAAATGTTTCTGATTTCTGAACACAGCTTGAGTCGTTAGGTAGCATTTAAAATTCAGTACCATTTATAATAGAGCGAGGTCACTAAATCTTGATTGTTGGCTAGTGGTGTAGGTAGATAATCAGTTTTGAACCCCCTTTCCCCCCGAGCTCGAGCCCGGCCGGAGTTTGTGTACTTAATAGGTAAACTCAATATCGCAGATAAACTTAATTTGGAATTCAATACAATTTAAATCTTCAATCAACATGGCATTTAAATTGTGGAAATCTTAGAGTCTGCTGCGCTTTTCCATGCTTTTGGATAGCTAACAAGTTAGAAGCTTACTTTTTCATGGTTTTTTATTATTGATATATGTGCATTTGACCAATATTTCACCTGGTGGTAAGCGACGATGTGGTCGACGATGGAGCTTGCCTTGAAGCAAAGAATAAGTCCTATTAACCTAAGCTATTCACTCTTGACTTAAAGACCCTAAGGTATCATCATCATCATATCAGTCGAAAGACGTCCACTGTTGGACATAGGCCTTCGTCAAGTGTCGCCACAGGGACCGGTCATGTGCGTCACGCATAGGATCGGTCATCGTCGTTGTCGTTGTCGTTAACTATACCCTAGGGTATAGAACGTTATCTGTATAGCTGTACTGATAATAACCTACAGAGAAATATGCAAGAATTAGACGTGTCAGTGTATCTCTTTGGTGTAAACACTGACCCTCAGTAAATTGAGATCTGAGCGACTTAAAATTCGTAAGTCAGTGAATGTATATATGCCTATCTGGGTTTGTCTTTGTACCCAGACAGACGATACATTATGTGATTTATTTTATCACCACAGCTCTCAAAATGGTGAAGAAAACATTGTGAAAAAACTGTCAGGTCGAAATCCTAGAACTAAGTATTCCAAGACACGTGTCGTCCACCAACCCACACTGGTACTGCGTGGTGGATTACGCCCTTATTGCTCTTAGAGAGGAGGCCTGCGTCCCAGTCACAGAAAATATGAAAGAAGTTAGAAAAGAAATACTTTCCGATTTGTACTACAACGAGTGTCGCCGCTTGTCTCCCACCCTTTAACTCTACTGCATGCAATAAACTAATACAAACGCGCATTACGCAACTAACAGACCACGCACACTTAGATCGCAAGTTTGCTATTGATTGTGTTGTAGCGACATCTATGACGCCACAAGAACTACGAAGAAAGTACGAAATCCTGCATCGCGCAATCAAAGTTCTCCGCGCGATTTGAACATTACGACAGCCTATCAACTACATGGCAGTCGCCCATCAGACTATAACACCTGTCTGGTCGGAGGATCCTCCCTTTTCAACGGAGGTTTGTGGGACTATACTCTCTGTGCCACATACCTCCAAAGTGTCAATTATGAGCATGATCATATTTTGAGGCACGCTTGCCCCGGCTACAAGGCCACTCTAACCTCTTTCTTCTTGTCTGTGGTCCCAGCAGGGAACATTACGAGGTTGATATGCCTGTACTTAAATCGGCAACGATCATAGAAATATAAATAACAACGATACTCACACACCGCAACGCGACAGAACTTGCTAGAATTTATCTGTCTCCCATTACAAGCCCCCATAAACGATTGTCATAAACTATAAATCATTGCCCATAGATCTTAAATACTTACGGTTTGCGTGGCTAAATATCGTCAAAAGAAACTATAACCAGTTCAGGAAACAAATATTGTAAATCGAAATAAGTTTTAGATTAGTTTTACGGGAAGTAAAGAACTTATTGTGTGACTGCACGATAACTAGTTTAGCGTTTTAGTTAGGAGTCGCATTGCAGGTCTAAATGTAGACTGAACTTTGGAAGCTAGATAAAAACAATATGTAGCGACCCAACCTTAGCTTTGCACTGGGTTTTAAAAGGCATAGCGCGCACTGGTAACTATTGTCACGATGACAATAATTTTTCTACCTATCTTTTGTAACTGTCACGACTCCAAGTGCGCGCACTACAATGCGTTTCACTTAAGATGTTCCTTTGCCGTAATGTTGGCAATACGGAAAAACAGTGTTGCAGTATTTTTTGCAATTAAATTATTTAATATTAGGGAGATTAACTGATACTTCGATACTTTTAACAATTGCCTTTTTTTTAACTATTTTTTAATAAAGTAATGGACGCTGGGCTCCATTCCGATTGTCCTGCAATTCCTCATTGTATTTAAATAAAATCCCATTCCTCTCCTAATTCTCCAAAGAGTAATGCAACTACCCTTTAAAATCGATTTCGTCTCGCATTTCGGGGAACAATTTTGGTAGAGTAGGCAACTCTTTCCTTTTTTCCCTTCTTTTTTGTATAAATATTTTTTTGTATGTTTAAATATTCACAGATGATGTATTTCTGTTGCCGCTATAACAAACGAATGCTAAAAAAAATAGCTCAAATGTTTATGTGGGGCTCCAATACAACAAACGTGATTTTTTTGTAATTTTTTGCTACGGACGGTACGGAACCCTGCGCGAATCCGACTCGCACTTGGCCGGTCTTAAATTGTAGTATCTACCTACATACAGATTTTTGAAGTGATAACTCTTTTGAGGCTTTCAGGCGTATTGAATTCTCAAAACTTTATGTTATGGAGATTAAAGGCGACTGAGCCGTCATGCCCGTCATGATGTTATGTAACGCTCGTTTAGGGGATTTCTTTTTTAAAGTGGGGATTTATCAAATTACTTTTCCCGCTCTAGGGTAGGGCGGAAGCACGCGTTAGACTCACAAAAACCACACCTGTGTCCTTCAATTACCCTTTGCGTTCTAGGACAGAAATTGTCCGTGACCCTAGCCGCCATCGGTTTCTTAAGGTTTTGCCGACATCTATTTCAGACGCACTGGAATACTACGCGCTGTCGTCGACGACTCGGACGCGGTCCGGACGGCCGGATGGCGAGCTACCCATTGCCCATCGTTCGCTAGCCTGGGCCTACGGTTACTGGTAGCCTTGGCCCTCATGCGTGCAGCTCTCTCCTTCGCTAATATTACTGCTTCGCTTCTGCGAAAACACCCTTCTGGAAGCGACTGCCTCCCATACCCTCTCGTTCCGAACCATGGCCTGATTAGGGCCCGACGCGAGATGTAATGCAAAATCGGAATCGTTCAACAAGGAGTAAGGCCGGCCTACTCGAGCCGATCTTATATAATAATGATATTCCTTCCATCCCACCCAGTACCATATCATATGGGTTTTCAGACAGTGCTCAGGTGAATGTAAGTCCGAATTAGCTACGAGCAGCTTTTGGCACATTCCATATACCCATTTGGTGATGTTGAGTTCCTCCAGTATGGACTGATTCATTTCTATTTCCTTCAGCCATAACCCCGTTATTTCTATCACAAATATACATTTTGGCAGACCAACTTCAATAAATACATGTGATAACTAGTTCCACGCGACAAATTCAATTGGAACTGTCGATTTTCCGCACTGTTTCAAATTTGTAGGGTCCACAGTTCACTTGGCTATCAAATAATTGAATCTTGCACGCTTTGGTTCATTTCAGTTAGGCTCCTCGCCCGCGATGACTATTTGTAGTGATGCAGTAGCGATGCTGTCGCGCGTTTGCTTCGATACAGTCGCGATGCAATCGCTAGCTGCTTGCCCTCGCCCACATCGTGATTCTGAGTTGCGATGAAACGCGATACCGTCGCGCTTCTTTCGCGAAGCAAACGCGATACTGTCGCGCTTCTGTCGCGATGCAAACGCGATTCAGCAACAAACATAAAGTTTTTGTATGTAGAATGTTTCACTCCTTCCGTTTTCTCTCCGATGTCGTCCGTGACGGTCTCGCGTTTGCATCGCTAAAGTCACGATGCTGTAGCGCGTTGGTATCGCTTCATCTCCTCTAGCCAAGTTACAACCGTTTCGTTTAGATTCTCTTGCGTTGAACACCTCGAGTTAGTCACGCCCCCGATTCTATTGTTCTGACCACGTGACAGAGCGTGCAGATGACGTCATTCCCTTACATTTTATGTTTTCTACTAGCGTTATATATTGCAAATTATCATCTTGGCTTGGGGTAGGTACTGTAGCGCGTTGCAAATGCGACTAACGCGCGTTAGTAGTGATCCTGTAGCGCGTTCACAAAACGCGCGACTGTATCGCTTCTGAAAGTCACCGTGGGCGGTGGGCCTTACTTATGTGAGCAGTATTGTCGTCGGTACAATTACTGATAATTTATGGGACTGTTTCGTTGCCAAGCTCGAGTTAACACTTCAGTGGCTTCAAGTTTTATGTGGGGCAAAATGGAAAAATTGTGGGCAAAGTTTATCGGGGAAAATGGTAAAGAATTTACTGGTGACAAGGATATTGAATGGAATATTACTGGTTTTTGTATTTTTTGTTATAATGTATGAAATTATGTTTGTTATTTTATTGTATTTGAATAAATTGTAATTTTATCATTGATAGGGAAACAAAGAGGTAATGACTGAAGACTGTGTTTCCTGATAGCTACAACTTGGAGGTCTTTAAGTAAAGAGTGAAGTGAAGTGAGGTTATTTCTAGGGAAATTTTCTCCACATCATCGCTTACCGCTTACCATCAGGGGAGGTAGTGGTCAAGCTCGAGCCTATCAATAATATTTAAATAAAAATGAGCAGTACACTGGAGACAGTGGGACAGCAGTGGTGGCTCAGTGGTAATGGCACTGACTTACGAGTTGTAGGTCACGGGTTTCCCAGCCAGGCGCATTACTCTGTGTAATTTATTTCATCACTACTGCTCTCAAAACGGTGAAGAAAAACATCGTGAGGAAACCGGCATGTCCTAGAACTAAAAATTCGAAGACATGTGTCATTCACCAACCCGCACAGGGCTCGCGTGGTGGATTACGGCCCATTCCTTCTCCTAGAGAGGAGGCCTTAGTCCCAGCAGTGGGAACATTAAAGAGGCTGATGATGGTGACACCGGAGACTACCCTTTATTTTATTTTAAGTTCTTGCAGTCCATCCAAAGGTTTTCTGGTAGGTCAACCCTACATGGTGTGTACCATTTTGTGTACCATGTTTTTGTTACTACAATTTTAGTGTATAATAAAGTTTTATCATCATCATTATCATCAGCCTTTTTAATGTTCCCACTGCTGGGACTCAGGCCTCCTCTCTAGGAGAGGGAATGGGCTGTAATCCACCACGCGGGCCCAGTGCGGTTTGGTGAATGTTACGTCTGAAATTTCTATGTACTTATTCTATTCTATTCTACCATTTTATCGATCGCTGTTTTATCACGGTGTTTACTATGCTGGTATCTTAATTCAAGGCTGTTTTTGAAGCAGTAGTAACAGTTCACATTATATTTACTTTAGTATTTGTAGTGACTCCAATAGGTTGCCTTATGAACAAAGCTTTGGATCATCATCATCTTCCTGCCCTTGTCCCATTTTTATTAGGAGTCGGCGCAACATATTTTTTTCTTCCATTCTGTCCTGTCACTCGTCACGCCATCACTAACTCCCTTTTCTTTCATATCACTTCTCACACAATCCATCCATCTTTTCTTTGGCCTCCCTCTCCCCCTCCATCCATTCACATATCGCACCGAGTGGCCCAAATATGCTGCTGCGTCCTGCTGTGCCTACGACACAGATAGTCTGCATTTCTCTACGAAGGTTGAAGAGATCGTGGAGTATATGAAGATAAAGAGCAACTGGACTCTGAGGGTCGAAAGGTTGGAGTCGCGCCACGACACGAACTTCAAGTCGTTCGTGATACGAGTTCCAACTTCCAACCCACCATCTCGAGACCTTTTTGAAAGACGACTTTTGGCCGAAAGGTGTCGTGTATCGACGTTTCCGAGGACGGCTACGCGACACCACGCAGCGGAACACGACGCCGAAGTTATGTGTATAATTATGAAATAAGTTTTGTTGTTATGATATATATTAGTTTATTATTTTATAAGATTATTTTATGTATGTTTTCTATGGGCCTCCGATGCCTGAAAATATATGATTATTATTATTATAAACTCATAACTCTTTTAGCAACATACGTTTCATCCCTCCTCTTTATATGACCATACCAAGACAAACGGTTTCCTTTCAACTTTTCAGTCACTGATGAACAATGCTTTGGATGAGTCATCAAATTAACTACTTTATGATCATTATCATCACCATAATCGTCATTCACATCACCACTGTGTTCTATGAATACAAACACAATTATATCATTGTGTTTTTTTATAATAATGTCCTGATAAGCATCTACACTGTCATCATCAGACATCGATTTGCCCTGAATGTTATCTTGTCATTACAACTTTATTGTGTTGCATAGAATAATAGAATAGAATAGAATAGAAAAGAATATTTTATTTGCTTAGAATGTAGGTACATAAAAATAAGTTGTTTAGCTGTTTGCATGCACTTGCATCCTTTTGTAAAGCTGTGTGACTCATTTTTTATATTGTTTTACTATTAAATGAGCATTGTTATGACTAGCCCATAAACGGGAACTACGAGGCACGGTAGACGTGGGCTTGCGGATGTCGAGCAATGGGTAGCTTGCTGTCTGGATCGAGCCCAAGTCGTCGAAAATGTCAGTAAACCGAAGAGGGAAGAACCCAGTAGGGCCAGTGCTCGCTAGGGCCGCGGGTATTTTCTGAAAAGGAAACCCATAGCCTTAAAAAGCAAAGGGCACATGAAGGACACAGCCTGGTGTGGTTTTAGCCAGAAAAAGTCTGACGTGACGTCTTTCTCCAGACAGCGGGAGAAATCATTGGATGATATCCATAATGATCCCATCTTAAAAAAAGCCCACAGACAGGAGGATATAAGCCTACCTAAAGGCTATGGCTTAAGGCCTATGAGCCTACTTAAACCGGCCATGAGTGAGGAATAAATCCCATTATCATCATTTGACTTACAGACATGTTATAGTAGAAGTTAATGCTCTATAAAATTATACGTCAATATTGTCTACGTTGTAAGATTTCGGCTTTTTCTATTGTCAGCCCTAAAATAATATTAAGGATCTGGAGATATACTACAACTGTCCCTTGAGATCCCTTAAGCCTTGTTCGGTATCATACATTACCATTTCGTTTATGATTCCCTGAAGGTCGAAAGGTTTTCTCATAGAACTGTCTCCATTATCAGTCCTAATACTAAATTGTTACCAATACGGTCTGATCGATGCAATTTTTCTTCTTAGAGAAAATAAAAATTTATCCCTCGTGTCCCTAAGCCGAAAATCTAAGTCAATAAGCAGAAAAGTGATAGCATTGTCCTATCATTTATGTTATAAGTGAAATTCTGTGTGTGTAGATGTTTAGTAATCAATCGTGATAAACGTCTGAATAGTCTTGAACTTAGTTAAGCACCAGGGCTGAGTAATCTTTTTTAAGTGGGAAAAGCATTCAATAACATCCCCCGTTCTTGACCGGAACGGGAGGGCATGTCAGACTTTTACTGACTAAAAATCCACTCCTGTTCCTTCGTTGCCTTTCATACCAGGGCCGAGTTTTGCTTTCAGAAACAAACCCTTGACTCCAGTAGGCTTCAACCCTGCTGGGCCTGCTTCGAAGCGCACGTGTACCTACGCGCTGTCGACGACTCGGGCTTTTTTTTTTTTTTTTCTCGACGGGGAAAATCATCTTTGACGAAACCCGCTCTTGGGTGGAGCGGGAGACAGTGTCAGACTCTTACTGACTAAAAACCCCGCGCCGTTCCTTCTAGCCTTCATACCGGGGCACGAGCTCCCTTTCGGACAACCCTGTCCCCAGTAGGCTTCGACCCAGCTGGGCCCCTCCTGCTGCTGACAACTCCTTGAGGCGCGCGGGAACAGTGCGCGCCGTCGACGTCTTAGACTCGGTCCATTACCGGACGATCGGACAGCGAGCTACCCATAGCTCGCCGTCCGCGAGCCTGCGTCTACGGTGGCCGGAAATCGGGATCAGAATCCCGGCGACGGCGGCGAGGGCGCCGTTGCCTGATGCGGTCGGCCTCCTCCTTTGCAAGCATTACTGCTTCGCAGAAGGAGGCGACCGCCTGCCATTCCTCCTCGCTCCGGACCATGGCCTCGACCAGGGCCCGGCGCGAGAGGTCTCCGCCGCCGATCGCCCCCACGAGGGCACGGCGATGCTCCGCCCAGGCAGGGCAAACCTCGACGGTGTGCTCCACCGTGTCCTCCGGGCGTTGCGCACAGTGGCGACACCCGGGCGTCTCTTCCGCTTGAATCCGATGCAGGAACCTCCCGAACTTGCCATGTCCGGTGAGGACCTGCGTCATGCGGAAGGTAAGGACGCCGTGAGGTCTTTCCAGCCACGCCTCAAAGAGGGGACTTACCGCCATAATCGTGGCGTGCCCAGCACTGGGTTGCGATAGCCGTTGACGCCATTTCACCATGAGATCCCGCCGGAGCTCTGTCCGCCATGCCTTGACATGTTGCGGCAGTGGACTTTCACCCCGGCGTTGCATCTCCACGCGCATGTCGTGCATGTGTGCAAGGACTGTTGCCTCCAGATCCCACGGTGGTAGGCCAGCCAGAAGGCTCGCCGCTTCGCGGGAGATCGTGCGGTAACCCCGCACCATCCGTATTGCCATGACCCTCTGGCAGGCGTTCAGTATGGACGCCGGTCGCTTTGCCAGCGACGGCGCCCACACCGGCGCCCCGTAGAGGGCCATGGACCGAACGATCCCCGCGTAGAGCCTCCGGCAGGAGGCGTCTGGACCCCCAAGGTTGGGCAGGAGCCGCTTGAGAGCAGCCCCAGCCCGGAGAAGCTTGGGAGCCAGACGTCGGAAATGTTCTACGAAATTCCACCGGCTGTCGAGGACGAGTCCCAGATACTTCATCGTCGCCCGACGCCGATGCGAACTCCTCCTACCGTAAGCTGGGAGTCCGATGGTGGCGCGTTCCGAGGGCCGTGGAAGCACATTGCCTCGGATTTATGCAGCGCCACCTCGAGTCCCAACTCCTGGATCCTACCAACGGCTATCGCAACCCCGCGTGTCGCTAGAGCGACCGCCGCCTGGTGCGACTCTCCCTGCGCTAGGATTAGCGTGTCGTCTGCGTAGCAAACCACGCTGACCCCGTCAGGGAAGTCGCCGCGCAGCACGTAATCGTAGCCGATGTTCCACAAGGGTGGGCCTAGAACCGACCCCTGCGGAACACCGCACGACATCTCTCGACGATTCCAGTCTCCCTGGTGACCGGGGTAGACAATGTACCTGTCTGACAGGTACGCCTCGACCACTAGACAGAGGTATTCGGGCACCCGGTGGTACCGGAGTGCCCTCCGGATCGTACTCCAGGGCAGGGAGTTGAAGGCGTTGGCAATGTCCAAGGACACTGCCACGACACACCTACCCTGGGACACCGCTTCCCCTGTCGTGAGGGCTCGCACGCGCATGATGGCGTCTATTGTAGAGCGCGCCCTGCGAAAGCCGAACTGTCCGTCCGACAAGTCCGGCCCCACCCGTGTTAGCCGCACGACGAGGCGGTTTGCAATCACTCTTTCAAAGAGCTTGCCCACCTCGTCGAGCAGCACCGCACTGGGCCGGTATGCGGACGGAGAGTCCGCAGGGCGCCCTGGCTTCGCTACGAGGACCAGTTTCCCCGTCTTCCAGCGAAGTGGGAACTGGCCCCTCTCCAGGCATGCGCTGAAGAGCCCTCTCAGTCGAGGCCCGAGAGCCTCCATGGCCAGGACCCAGGCTTTCCCTGGCAAGCCGTCGGGTCCTGGGGCGGTGTTTTTGGCACTCAGCCTTCGCACCGCCACTCTCAACTCTACCTCGGTCACTTCTGGAGCATCGTCGTCGTCGTCGCTGTTGCGGTCCGCGTCAGACACCGCTGGCGGAGGCGGAGCCATGGGTGGGGGGGAGTGTTCCCCTTGCACAGGGAACAGAGTGCTAACCACACCCTCCACGAGTTGGGGCCGGAGACTCTGAGTCAGCGGCGGAGCCCAGGGGCGAAGCTTATCCCGTACCAACTTGTACGGGCGCCCCCACGGGTCCGCGTTCAGAGACCCCAGCCATACGTTGCGGGCCTCGAGTTTGGCCCGCTTTATCTCCGTTCGGAGGGTGCGTTTCGCCTCTCTGTATCCCTCATACAGCTCCGCCTCTCTGGCCTCCGCATCCGGCGGGCGGATGCGGCGCCTGCAGTGCCTGGCGTACCGGCGTCGCGCGTGATTGCACGCGTTGCGCAGGGCGCCGATCTCCGGCGACCACCAGTACACCTGGCGCTTAGCTCGTCCTGGACGGACACGGGGCATTGCCGCATCACAAATTTGCGACATGGCCTCCTGGAACCACTCCGCCTCGACGTCAATGTCGACAGGCCTGTCCGGTGCTTGCACCCAGGCCTGTACCGTCGCGGCTTCCAGGAGGAGCTCCCGGTCCATCTGCTTAAGCGCCCACCGCGGACCGCAAAGGCTCTGTCGGACCGGCGCGGCCGAGGTTTCGGCGGAGACGTCAAACCGGATGTACCGGTGGTCGGAGTACGTCTCCACCTCCTCCATCACGCGCCAGTCGACGACACGTGGCGACAGAGCGGGGCTGGCGAACGAAATGTCTACCACCGACTCACCCCGCATCCTCACCAACGTGGGGACAGAACCCCGGTTCAGAACGACCAGGCCCAGCTCTAAGGCCCAGTCCTCCACCATCCGACCCCTCTGGTTCGTGAACCGGGAACCCCAAGCCGTGTTCCAGGCGTTGAAGTCCCCGCAAACGATCACGGGGAGGGAACTGAACCCAGCGACGACGGAATTTAGCTCCAACAGAGAGACATGGAGTTCGTCGAGAGATCGGCTCGGGGACAGGTAGACGCCCACCACGACGATGTCCCCGAACCGTGCTGCCACGCAACCCCGCCCCCTCGTGACGGACTCGGGGGGCGGGGTACCGGCGGCGGTCGACGTAATTAAGGTCACCGAGCCGTCCAGGTCCTGAACCCAGTCACCCCTGGGCAGGACAAAATACGGCTCGGTGACTACGGCGACATTGATCAACCACTGCGCCATGCTCTGGAGCAACAGATCCTGAGCGGCGGCGCAGTGGTTGATGTTCGCCTGGAGGAGACGTAATGGGGCCGTTATTGACACTCCATTACGGTCTCCTCCCGAGCCCCCCTAGGGGGCACTGCCGCGGCGGCGGGTGCGGCGGCGATGGCGGCGGCGGCCAAGGAGGCGGCTGCGGCGGCGAGGACATTGGCGGGGATGGGCCTGTGGGCCTTGCCCTTGGCCTTGGCGGGGGGGTCGCTGCCCCCAGCCCGGTGGTCAGCCGGCTTGCCGGCCGCCGCACATGCGTAGCAGTGCGGCGTAGCACGGCATTCTGCGGCCTTGTGACCGGGCTGGCCACACTGGTGGCAGCGGTCGCTGCGATCCTCCGCGGCGCAGTGGGCTCCCACATGGTGCCCCACGTGGCAGCGGAAGCACCGCAGAGGTCTGGGCTCCAGCAGCTTGACTTGCGCGGAGACCCAGCCCACCAAAAGCCGTCGGCCCTCCCCGGTGATGGCTTTGGCCGCCTGCACAGGGCAGCTCACCGTAACGGCTCGCATGCCCGTGCTGTCAGCACGGATGGTGCCCGCCCGAACCTGTTCGGTCGTGCACCCACCCGCTTTGACGATGGCGGCCACCACCTCATCCACCTTGACGGAATCGTCCAGTCCCATGATGCGCATGTCGATGCACTTTGTGGGCCTGGACACTCGGGCCTCTTCCGCACTGAGGGACGCCCTGATCCTTGCGGCCAGGGCATCTGCTGCAGGGCCGCTGGCCGCACCGGGGACCTCGAGAATTCGGGCCCCGGTGATAGTGCGCCTCATGCGGAAGCCCGCAGCGGCTCCGAGCTCGCCAAGGTGGGGCAACACCGCCTGCTTCGCCTTCTCCATGACGTCATCGTACGTCACGCCCCTCTTTTCCGCTTCAGGCTGTAGCGTAATTACTACAGCCTCGGAATTCGGGGCGCGAAGACGTGCCGCCATGGCCCGCTTCTTGCGCTCCTGCCGCCTCGCGCGCTTTTTGGCCGCCCTGGCAACCTTGCCCGCCCGCCTTTTGGCACCGACCACCGTCCACTCGGCGCCAGGCTCCTCGGGTGGAGGAGGTGGCAAGCACGGCCTAGTCGCCACAGCGGCAGGAGAACCTGCCGGTTTAGCGGCAGGCACCGCCGCACCCTTTTTACGCCGCTGCTGCTGCTTGCCCGTCGGGGCTGGCCTCGTAAGCTCTGGCCTTGGCCTCGCGAGCTCCGGCGCCGCAGCCCCGCGCCCCGCTGGCCCCGACGGGCCCGCCTTGGGCGCAGTACCCGTGGCCGCGGCAGCGGCATAAGAAGTCGCCTTTTTCGGCCCAGAGGCCGCCAGTGGAGGGCGCAGGACAATGCCCTCCAGGACAGACAGCTGCTGCTGGATGCGCTGCTGGAACTCCAGCTGCTGCTTTTGCAGCCCCTGCTGCAAAGCTGCGAGTTCCCGCTGCATCAATGTGAGCAGCTGACTCTCCGGCTCGGGCTGGGGCTGGGGCTGGGGCCGACTTTGCCCCTGCTCCTGCTCGCGCCCCTCCTCCATGGGCTCCTGGTGGCCTCCGTTCGGCGCTCTGGCGAGCTCCGCCCGGATCTCCGCACAGAGTTCGGCCCGGAGCTCCACCCGGAGCTCCGCCACCCTCTTCTCGAGGGAGGAGTCTAGGGCCCCCTGGAGGGATGCGGCGTGGCGACGAATCGTCCTCTCCCGCGTGGCCTTGTCCCGCTGGCGGGCCACGTCACGCAGCAGTGTGACGGCCAGCTCCTTGAAGGGCATTGCCGCCTCCCCACCTGACTCCGCCTCGGTGCACCTCTCGCTTCCGGACGGCTCTGAGAGGTCCCTCCCAGAGTCGCCCGCGCCGGGTTGGCGCCCCTCCGCAGCAAGCCTGTTGGCTCGCTCGGCGGATTTCTTAGCCGTGAGGCCCCTTCCCCTTCCGCGGACTCGGCCCGCGCCACGGCTGATGGTGGAGATCTTTGCCCGCCCCTCGGAGCAGGACGATCCGTCCTCCTTTCTAAAAGAAGCGGAGCGCTTCTTCTGGGAGAGACTAGAGTATCTCCCAGAACCGCCCGCTTCCACCTCACTCTCCGAGCCCTCCGAGCTCCTTCTGGATGCCGCGCCGGACTCCGACCGCGCATCACTCTCACGTGGTTTTTTAAAAAGTTTTGATTCCATTTAGTTCCCACGAGTAGATACTTTAGGTACTGGCTCAAATACGTGGTTCGCACTAGAGACTAATTTAGCTACCCATTAGTCAAGCTAACAACCTCCCTCACGGTGCGCCGCCGCTTGGAGGTTTGGGGTAATTTTTTATAGAGGTTGTCTTCCTCGCGGCCCGGGCGGTTAAGCCAAGGCCCTCATCCCCCATCAAGAGTCAGAAACATGACCTTGGACAATCTCTGGGGCTACGAGACTAACGGTGGCAGAAAGAGGAACACGTCTTCCTCCTGCCTGCCCGGCGGCAGTGTGAGTGCACACCGAGCCCGCTCTTGCTTCGCCACTGTGCCCTCTACCATGGCAGAGGGACACGCGTTGAAGCGGTCCGTCTGACGGAACATTCGCAGACGGCCATAGAGGCCCTTGGGTAGGAGTGCCCAAGGGGGTCTATGGCCGCCTCCCAGGGTGCACCGTCCCGCAGACTGGTCTTCCCTCGGGACGTGTCCGCAAGGGAACTACAGTCCACGGGCACTCGTGGAGGTTTTCTGTCGTGGCACCCCGTCGACGACTCGGGCTCGGTCCGGACGGTTGCCAGACGGTCGGACGGCGAGTTACCTATGCTTGCCGTCCGCAAGCCCGCGCACCTAGATCTGATGAATACTGGAATAAAAGTTTGCAGATGGGTTTTATGTCAAGTCTGACATTCGCTCTTTCTCCACTCAGAGCGTCAGGAGCTTGTTGATTTACCTTCTAAAAAAAACTGTAAAATACCTGGACATGATATTTTGAATAATTCCAACATTCACGCTGTCAAGAGCTAGTTCTAACTTCTACCATAAAGATTACGATGCAAACGATAGTCTCCAAGGAAACGAAGCTACATAGCTCACGAAGAGGAATCACCGAGCAGTAATGTTGCTCAACCATTGGGAATATAACTTTGTTCGTGTCTAGGCAAGCGTAATGAATGTTTCTCGAAGATATAACAGCTACTTGTTTAAAACTGGCAGATATTAAACACGAAAAATCTTCTGAAATTGAGTAATGAAGCTGTGGCTTATATTCACACAATTTTTCATAACTGTTTTGATGAAATGTTTATAATTTTGACGTGCTATCTAAAAAACCTGTTATAAATTTTCGCGGATTTTTTGGATACAAATTACAACCGAAATTTTACAGGTCTATTTCATTATATTTTTAATGAAAACAAAAAAAAAAATGTGATGAAACAGGCTTCAAAGTCGTTAACTGTCGGCAAACCATATAAGTTGAGCAACGTTTTAACCCTTCAGATACCGTCAATTAGAGACACAATAGTAAGACAATAGATGCGCGGCCACCGGTGGTCGCTTGGGGATTCATGAATTAAAATGTTTTACTTTTTTTGTTTAAATATCGCAGTATATACTGAGATAGGAGTCTTTTTGGGCTCGCACAGGTCTTTTTCATTTTCCTTTTTAGTGTAACATTTTTTTATTTTAAGTTATTTATAGTTTAGTTAACTTTTTATTTATATTGTTTTTTGTCTTGTGCAAGTTACAAATGTATTTCTTTCTTCTTATCTACTTCTTTTTTTTATGAAACAAGAAATCACCAAACCGTGCCAGCTGTTTCATAACCTGAGGGCTTAGCCAAGTTGATAATCTACAATCGTTAACGCTAGTAGAAAACTTCAAATATATGGGAATGACATCATTTCAACGATAAGTCATGTGGTTAGAACAAAGGAATCGGAAGCATTATCGACTGTAGAAAGAGATTTGAAACGAAACAGTCTTAACTTGGTTAGGCCTGCAGCATTCGCATTGGTTTCATCCTTTTCAATTTCACTGTTGCATAGCATAGCATAGTCGGCCTTATAATGTTCCCACTGTTGGGACTCAGGCCTCCTCTCTAGGAGAGGGAATGGGTCGTAGTCTACCACGCGGGCCCAGTGCGGGTTGCTAGAAGTCACATGTCTTCGAATTTTTTGGTTCTAGGACATGCCGGTTTCCTCTTCCTCACGATGTTTTCCTTCACCGTTTTGAGAGTAGTGGTGATGAAATAAATTACACAAAGTAATGCGCCTGGCTGGGTTTGAACCTACAACTCTTAAGTCGGGGCCGTTACCACTCGGCCACCACTGCTCTTGTTTCCACCATTTCACTGTTGTCATGCAACAAATTCTACTCCGCAACATTTTCACTTTCTTCATCTATAACTAATTCAATATCTCCTTGCCAAAAAAGAATCCACTTCGTTTTTTTCTTTCCCTGTAATCGTCTTAACCTTGTCTTTATCTTAGGTCCAAAGTTAGGCGCTGTACCCAGTGTATTGTATAATTTTATTGTCCTCCCTCTCCCTGAAGGTCGTCGGGCACTGTATGGCATAATACGTCTATTGTCGGAAAGTAAAACATTTTTTGGAGTTTTACTGGTGTCCTGGGAGGTATGTGGGAGATTTATGTATGCTGATGCGCGGTTAGGGAATGTATGAGAATTGCTGGTTTTTTGTTTAGTAATTTAGCACTAGACGGGTCATTGGAGGTCGTGTTCACGTGAAAATAACTGGATAGCATAATTTTTGGAAATGTGTTTTGTTGGTAGTCTCTTACTGTCCCCGCATACGGGCTTTCTAAAAAAAGCACCTTCAAGCTTCATTTTGAAGCGGCCTTTTTGTGGCTTCTCAGCACTGTCGCGCGCTTCAACTGTTTCTTGTGATGGCTTCTAGCTTTTTTTTATGGCCGCTTCTAGCGTTTTTTTGTGGCGGCGTTTTATTGAGGTGCGTGTGCGGGGGACAGTTATCTCATTCTTCGATGTTCCTAAACTTTGAAGGTCTCAACCAATTCTTATAGTTTTATGAATCCTTTAAAAGAAAATGCTTACAATATCTACACAGTATGACATGAAGGACAATGTAATAAAAAAAAAAACCTTTCAACCTCTAACTCAAAATGATTTATTTCACATAGGCCTACATGAGCTCTTATAAAACGTCAGAAGCTAGCACACAGTTACCATTAAAAATCTATACTTACATTATAAAGCTGCAGATCATAATTTCGGTTTGCTTCAGGGTTCAACCTTCAGCCCTTACCTCTTCCTGACGATAATGGACGCCTTGACGACGGATATCTAAATGAATGTTGGAATGTTGCAATTATACATTTGCTGCCTTGTTACTTATCTGTCGCAAAAATGTGTTATTATACATTGTGGAGACAACGTTTGAACAACAGTAAATTATAACATTGAAAGCACTACTTCTACTCTTCAAAAATATTTTGGTACTATCAAATAAATCTGAAGATAATTCTGCCATTGCCTTTCTACCATCGGACAACCCGACGTACGGCAAGTGTCCCACGTTCTACCCTTGCATTGTTGTCATCTCTACGGTCCGGACTAAGCGTTTCGCCTCGTCGTTTATACAGCGTACATTGAAGGACTGGATCAATCTGCTGCGGTCTTCCCATCCGATTATAATTTAGATGTTTTCAAGGCTCTTCGCCATCAACGATTGCATCACTGCCTACCATCAGGAGGGATTGTAAGTCAAGCACTAAATTATGTCACTAAAGAAAAAACTTCGAAATCACACAAAACCCGATTGCGAGAAACGGGTAAAAGTTTCAAAGAAGTCACATTTAAGTCACAAAGTTGATGCCACCATTTAACCTTCGATTTCCGAAGTTGGTTAAAAAAACAAAATCAATCCCCGACACTGGATTTCCCTGACATTTCGCAGAATAATGCACAAGAACTAAGTCTCAGTTAATATCCGTTGTTATACGGAAACGAATCGATGAAGCATTTGTCATCTCACGGAGATTTAACGGAAACAGGATAGACTTTGAAATGATGGAAGTTTTCTTAATCGCTTTCTAGAACCATCTCCTTCCTCAGCAGGGGCCCAGGTAGGTCGAAGCCTACTGGGGCCAGCGTTTAGCACCGAAAGGGAAGCTCGGCCCCGGTATAAAAGGCTAGAAGGAACGGGGTGGGTTTTTTTGTCAGTATAAGTATCACACTATCTCCCGCTCCGCCCAAGGGCGGAGGATGTCATTTAGACCATCTCCTTCCTCTTGGTGTCGATGGCACAGTCTACCTTCTGGAGTTTGGTTTCCGCAATTAGTTCATGATACACGTGGACCATGGTGGCCATCATTTGGGGCAGTTCATTTTAACCAGTCTACGTCTCCCCAAAATCAGGTTAGTCTTCCCTGCTTGCTCAGGGCGTCTGTCAGAAAATTCGGTAATCCAAGGGTTGATTTTAATCATTAATTCATTAAACCCCATGCGAATGTCGGCGTTCGCGCAATGGGTCTTTCTATTTGTGTCTCTAATTATCACGATTGAGGAGTTAAAAGTTATTTGATGACATCCAAACACAAAAAAGCAGGCCCATTTATTTTGCTGTGGGTTAAACGCAAACCTTTAACCACTATTTCACCTGATGGTAAGAGATGATGAGGTCGACGATGGAGTACACTTGCCTAGAAGTAACCTATTCACTCTTGACTTAACCCTTCCTTAACTACTGAACTTAAAACGGTGAAGGAAAGTATGAAACGAGCTTGTCCTAGTGTTCTAGACCAACAAGTCGAAGATATGTGACATCCAACCACTCGCAAGGTTGGTTCCCTCTCCCAGTAAGCAGTCCTGAGTCCCAGCAGTGGAAACCTTATTAACTGAAAGAATTTGCTGCATACACTCTTATTTTTAGTAACCTACCTGAAACACCTGTCTATTATTTTTATGTAAAGAATATTTGTACAAAATTTCAAAACTGTAAATATATGAAAAATAAGTTATAAGCTAGTTATGTCAGCAAAAATACAAGGTCACAGGGCTAAACAGGCAACTGAGGGGTTGTTTTGCACTTGCACCCAGTTTTTTATGGCGCCCTACACCCGCTATGACCTACCGTGACCTGTGTTGTCCTTAGCGTCTATGGTGGTGGCCAACTTTAGTTTTTTTAAATATTTTTGGAAAGAAAAATATAACGTGGTGTCAAAATTATTGCAATATTTATTATTACTATTATATATTTAGGTTTCGCATATACTAAAAATAAATTTGTATAAGCAAAGCATGTCGTCAAAAAACTGAATGATTTTTATGTTTGAATACACTTATTTTTACCATTCCGGTTAGTAAAATATTATATATATGCGTTGGTATTTAATAACTCGTACATAATAATCATTCTTCCATACTGCTAAATTAATTTGCTATGAGTACTGATAAGGACTTCCGAATTTGTGGGTTGTTATCTCAAAACTGAACAAACACTTCACCATGATTTATTTGAAGTTACTCTTGGTTGATACTGTTTATAGTTTGCACACTTTATCTCTTCAATCAAAATTTAGCTCCTCCAATTTATGTTATTTCTCGTGCCAAATGTAGATAAACTCTAAAGGTCTACATTAGAGGAGCCGAGCACAAGAAGAGCACGAGCCGAGCACAAATTCGTTTAGTGTGGACGTAGGCCGCTTTTAAACGTTAAAAAAGTCGTTGGGCCTATGTAAGAATTCATGCTGTTTCTACACACGATCACGACATTCATGACCAAGAAAAAAAATTTGTCTGCGCGAGCCACCACGCGTAAAATTGCTATGGTGCGGTAGAGGGGCGGGGTAAGTCGGGGAGTACTACGATAGATTTTCATGCCTAGATCCGACAAAATTAATATCGTGTACATGATGATGGTCCTACCGCAGACACGGTTGATGCTACCGCAGACACGGTGAAATTTCTTAGAGTGTTTAAGCGCCCTAACAAGCCTCTAACGTGCGGGTTTCGAGCGTTTGGTTCGTGCTCGACTGTGTTCCGGCTATTGTCGGTTTCTTGATGAACACAAATGGCTTCAAATCACGTTCGAGAATTACCGTAAGCGTGGGAGCTTGCAGACGACGAGCAATGGGTAGCTCGCCGTCGGGCCGTCCGGTTACCGTCCGAACCGAGCCCGCGTCGTCTTTGGCACGCCTCAAGGTGATGTCAGCAAAGCTTAGGGGCCCAGCAAGGTCGAAATCTACAAGGTTTATAGGTTGTGCGAAAGAGAACCCCAGGGAGTGAAGTCAAAGAAGGAACATCGAGTGATTTTTAGTCAGTAAAAGTCTGACACGCCCTCTCACTCCACCTTAGAGTAGAAGAAATAATTGTATGATTTCCCACCTAAAAAAACACGAGAAGAGTGATCGTTGGAGGTTCGATATACGTCCACGCGAGTAAAGCAGCTCGGCTTGTGCTCTGCTCGTGCTTGGTTCGTGCTCGCGGCTCTAGTGTATACCCACTTTAATACTAAATGTACGTATCATAGGATCGTTACTATTTATGATGATATTTGTAATATGAGGTTCACTCAGGTATTCAGAGAGTGTAAGTGAACGCGTCTCATGAACGAGGCCAGATGAACAATTTTATGGAACCTGTCCATATTTAATGTTCAATCTTTTGTAGTGCTTTAGGCGAAATACTGGAAAAGATTGTGTAAGAAAAAGAAATGTAGATAGATTCTTATGTATGTATATGTAAGTATATGAAGGAATTTTTTGTGCATGTAAGTTTATAACGATTTCTCGCGCTGGGTCTTGATACAGGCCATGGTCCGGAGCGAGGAGTGGCAGGTGGCCACCACCTTTTGCAAAGCAGTAATGCTAGCAAAGGAGGAGGCCGCACGTGCACGCACCCGGGAACGGCCCTCCCGCCCCAGCCGCCAGGATTTTTTCACTTGCGAAGCTAGATATCTGATCTGTTTTTCGCAGTTGTAAACCGTATTTCATTTAGTGTTTCCAACTTTGTATTTGATAGCTTTTGGCGTCAGACGCTAACGTTTGAAAGCTTTTAAACATTTTATTGCTCCAGCCAAGATCTTCATAATGGTCAGATTCGTGTACATTGTAATTTTTAAGTACGAGCAAAAGGTGGGTTTTTGAGTGCTTTATCGCGTTATAAAAAGTATTTTCATGACTGCGTTTTTGTCCTCCTTTTTGCTTCGCAAGAAATACGTCATTTTTAATAAATTATTTAGTATGTTACAAAATTCATTCACTTTGTTTTCATTAGAATGCGATTGTAAAACATTTGGCTGCTGCGGTCTTTCCGTCCTATTATAATTTAGGTGTCTTCAGGCCTAAAGTCTCGCTCTTAATAAACTAGTACGACCATCACTGCTTACAATCAGGCGGGATCGTAGTCAGGTACTGGTTTTGGGGGCAAAAAGGTGAGCAAAAAGGTGGCATGGCCGTACCATCCTTTTCTTGAAATAATTCAGGTCATTTTCGAGCACCTATAACTTCGTTGTGTATTTTAATACATTTATTTAAAACATAAAATATTTGTAACATTGATATGGTCAATAAAAGATGCAAAAGGTCCCACAATTAGGGACTGAATAAATTAACCGAGTGGTATTACATAGATCACTGGATCTCGCAACTTTTTACAGTAGAAGAACTGAGTTGCGAGCCTTGGTTTATTTACAAGTTATGTTTTTGATGGCATTAATATTAAAATTATCAATCGAGTTAGCCTTCTTTAGTATGTTTGCGGTCCACTGTATATACAAGTAGCCAATACAGATACAATAAAGAACCAATTCATACCAGAAATTATTATATACCCAGCTTGTTCCAATTTCCATGATCACACGCTACCACGTGTTTACATTAGCGTTAAATAGAGCGTTTGAGAGCGTTTGATGTTCGTTCAAACGTGAATGAGATGACGTCAAGATGGAGATGCAACCATATGGAGTACTGTAATCTACATCATGAGGATTTATGAATAAACAAATAGACTAACATTGATATTACAGTAACCCTAAATGAGCCATAGACATGCGACACTGTGGGATGCCAGCTGAAAATCAGCGCTGGTTTTTTGACGCCCAGCAATTGCTGAATTGGTGACCCTTTCGACTCGGGCACATTCAATGCAACTCTGCCCTGGTAATCGAAAGGGCAGCAAGTCGAAGGTGATTTTTTTCAAAATTATGATTTGGAATATACGTCAAAAAAGCTCCGAGCTCGAGGTCCGAGCTTCCGTCAAAAACGAGCTTTCTTCCTATCTAAATAGCAAGAAAGTACGTGAAACGAGCTTTTTTTGATATACATTCCAAATAAATATCAAAATTAAAAAAAAAAAAAAATGGTCTCCTTCGGTAATCGAAAGGGCAGTACTTATTACTTCTGCCAGGGCAGAACTGTAGACAGCACAGAACAAAAGAAATGATTCCTGTGTTTTGTGGTCTTGTATTTCTGTACTCTTTTTTTTTTGTTGTTTTTATTATTATTTTATGTTGTGGTAAGTATATTGTGTTGCTTGCTCCGAATAAATGCTATTCTATAGTCATGGGTTCACCCAAGTTCATCGAGAGTGTACGAGTGGCCTGTATCGAGTGGCCCCGGGGGCCCTGCTATGCAAGACAAAGAAGGAACATAGGACTGGGTTCAAGTCAATAAAAGTCTGACAGCCCTCTCACTCCGCCCAAGAACGGGAGAAGTCATTGGATGAATTCACACCTTAAGAAAAAAAAGTTAGACGGACTTGAATCGATACAGGGAAACTCCAGCTAGATTTTTTTTACTGATATAAACCAGTCCTTGACTGCGATCTCACCTGATGGTAAGCAGTGATGCAATCGTTGATAGTGAGGCACACTAGTTTATTAAGAGCCTATTCACTCTAGTCTTGAAGACACCTAAATTATAATCGGACGGGAAGACCGCAGCAGGCAAATTGTTCCAGTTATGATTATGTAAAACGACCGCACCTCAAAAAGAGCGATAAAATGAAAAATAAATCAGAATATACGACTCCGAGATGAGAAGCAAGATACGTGTAGCATAAAACATTCGCCGTGGCTGTTCTGAATGCTAATGCGAACACGGCAATTTCCTTCAGACAAAGCCAATCTTGCAAATAGGTCAAGAAACCCTGTATACTCCATGGTAGATAGAACTGAGTAAAAAATAAAGATACCTTTTTTTTAGCGTGGCATTTAGCATAGCATAGTCCGCCTGATAATGTTCCCACTGTTGGGACTCAGATCTGCTCTCTTGGAGAGGGAATGGGTCGTAATCCACCACGCGGCCCCAGTGCGGGTTGGCGAATGTCACATGTTTTCGAATTTTTGGTTCTAGGACATGCCGCTTTCCTCACGATGTTTTCCTTCACCGTTTTGAGAGCAGTGGTGACGAGAGAAATTACACCTTGCTCTTGGGTGGGGCACGCTCCACCCAAGAGCAAGAGATTTTGTGGATTTTGTGTCAGACTTTTACTGACTAAAAACCCACTCCTGTACCTTCGTTGCCTTTCATACCAGAGTTTTACTTTTTTCAGAAGAAGGATACCTGTATCCTAATTTAATTTTTAATTCTGGAGTGTTTTATGTGGGAAATCATCTAAAGACTTTTCCCAGTCTAGAGCGGAGCGGGCGTGTCTGACTTTTACTGACTAAAATCCACTCCTATTTTCCTTCTTTGCCTTGCGTTCCCGGACCCCGGATTTTCATTTCAAAAGCGAACCCATGGCCCCAGTTGGCTTTGACCCTGCTGGGCCAATACTTTTTGAGGAGCGCGTGAAAGAACTCGACCACGACTCGGGCTGGCTTCGGACGGTTACCGAATGGTCGCATGGCGAACTACCCCTCGCCCGTCGTCCGCAAGCCCGTACCTACGATGACCAGAAATTGCGTTCTTATTTGAGCAATTAGCTCATTATGTATACTCATTAGTAGACAAACGCAGATCGATATATAAAAAGTCAACATGTGTTAGAAGTCCTTTATCATCAAGTGTAATTGTCAATTTCCGTCAAAAAAAAGAGCTAAGTAGCATCCGTACTGCCTATAAAGTACAAGTAATTAGTGTAATTACCACCATACTAATGATTAAGCAGTTATTCTGCACTTCAAGGTCATTATCGCTTTGGTAAAATAACTCCACGTATGGTTCTTGTTTTCCATGACATGGCAACATTAGTCCAATTAAAAAATCCAGAGGTCCCCAAACTTTTTTGTCTCATAGAACGCAATCAAGCAGCAACGCAATTGTTTAGGGACAAAATAACAGTTACATGTTGAGGTGATAATAGGATTCTTAAGATATATAAAGCCTATATCGATTATTGTCCAGGGATTAATAAAAAAAAAAGAAACGAATTTTAAGAATGTAAGATGAATAGATGGAGTGGGAGAGAGGCCAAGAAAAAAAGATTGACAGGACAGAATGGAAGAATATATTGACTCCAAATAAAATGAGATAAGGGCAAAAAGATAATTATTTAGTTACCTCTCGCAATTCAATTCAAAATATTTTATTTCGGCACACACTCGTACACTAGCTTGACGTTTTATAAATGCCCATGTAGCATTTTTAAAACGTCAGAAGCTAGTGTAGGTACGGTTCCAATTGGTCGTTTCTAATGGAAAGAAAAGCAAGAAACTCAACCATGTAATTTTTTGCCAGTTTAAAAAAAAAATGATTGTCACCTTTATTCGATATATTCGTTTGTGTTAGTTCTGTCATAGACCGTTAGAATATTAACAAGGACTAGTGGTCTAGTGGGGTCCAGATAGATAACTTTGAGAATGTCTGTTCAAGCATATCAAAAGATCTACTGACGTATCTCCTTAAAATATTTTTGTAACAAAAATGAGAACGAAGAAATAGCCTAAGTCTGAGTGGACTCGTGTTAAACTTTTCGCTATAATCATGTTTTTGTATTAAAAGTTTAGCCATAAAAAGACTACGTTTACAGAATTTTTTAGTGACTTATTAGAGCGTTTTAAGAACATGTCTCTTAAAAAACAGAAGCGGATATTTTTACTGAATTAAATTAGGAAACTTCTGGTGATCAATCACAAAAATAGCTTTAAAAAGTCTTAGCAATGGTATTGTTTTGTGTAATTAGTTAATGAATATTACAACGCCACGTGCGTATTTGTATAGTCTTATGTAAAATACAGGAGAATCGAGGTTGCCGACATAGCACGAAGAAATAGCCAAACTTAAGTGGGCAAGCACATTGATTGAAAGTCGCGGGAAAGCGATGGATGCGAAACGCACAGGACCTTTCGTTGTGGCGACAATTGGGGGAGGGCTGGAGTGGACGTCTGTCGGTTGAAATGATGGATACACTAAATTGATTACAAAAAAATTAAAAAAACTTCCATATTTAAAACAAAATAAGGGCAAAATAATTTTCATTTTTTCGCAGATCTTTCCTTTTCCAAATCGGTTCAAATGACGGCAGTCCTAAGTAAAAACCCAAAAAAATATGCAACAGAATTAAAAACTTCCTTCATTTTCTTAAGTCGGTAAAAAAGTACAATTGGTGCGTTACTTTCATCATCTTTGCTGCTCATGATGCTGCAATACAATACTATCTGAACTTTTTTTTCTGCAAAAGGAAGCTAACAACCATTTTAGGACATCTTCTTGAGCCGTAGATAATCATTTCCTCATTCGTTGGCCTTTGGGTTCCATAAAAGCATAGTTATGCCTTTTTTTACGGTGGGCAAAAATCATCTTATGAAAACCCCCGCTCTTAGGTGGAGCGGGAGATAGTGTCAGACTCTTACTAACTAAAAACCCACCACGTTCCTTCTAGCCTCTTCATACCGGGGCTCGAGTTTCCTTTCAGATAACCCTGGCCCCAGTAGGCTTCGACCCAGCTGGCCCTGTCCTGTTGCTGACAACTCCTTGAGGCGCGCGGGACCAGTGCGCGCCATCACCGTCTTGGGCTCGGTCCGGAAGCATTATGCCTGAGATAATCAAATGATAATTGTATTTATTTGTCTTATTTATTGTTACAGATGGCACGTTACAAGAAGACGGGTTTCATGGATGACGACGCGGGCAGTGTGAGCTCCATCCAGCTGAACGAGGGGGTCAGGTCCGGGGGTACCCACATACGGTACCATATGGTGAGTACCTTAATATATCTGAAAGTTTAGAGCTTCAAAAGAGCAGTGGTGGCCGAGTGGTAATGGCCCCGACTTACGAGTTGTAAGTCGCGGGTTCGAACCCAGCCAGGCGCATTACTTTGTGTAATTTATTTCATCACCACTGCTCTCAAAACGGTGAAGGAAAACATCGTGAGGAAACCGGCATGTCTTAGAACCAAAAATTCGACGACATGTGACATTCACCAACCCGCACTGGGCCTGCGTGGTGGATTATGGCCCATTCCCTCTCCTAGAAAGGAGGCCTGAGTCCCAGCAGTGGGAACATTAAAAGGCTGATGATGATGATGAGAGCTTCAAAATGGTCCTCAACACGATGTGCAACGCTTAATCTACGTGACAATGCAACATTAAGCCGGGTACTCACCCACGAGCCGTAACGAGGCCTATGCAGGGCTGAATCTAACGGAGGTCCTCCAAACTCTTTTCATAGAA
The DNA here is from genome assembly GCA_949319445.1 of Mythimna lalbum. NCBI lineage: Eukaryota > Metazoa > Arthropoda > Insecta > Lepidoptera > Noctuidae > Mythimna > Mythimna lalbum. Next base: position 9,418,502 of record OX439371.1, on the reverse strand, counting down.
CGTGGCACCAACCACAGAACACAGGAATCCTTTAGTAGACTTCTGTTCTGTGGCACCAACCGACGACTATTCCTTTAATCTTTATGCTGGTTGCACCCAAGGACAATCTCTGGTTGGAGGGAAGCTTGCGACATGAATAACCAAGATAATAGGGGAGGATTAAGTGGACTGGTTACCATGAACTATGTAAAGACTATACAACAATAAAATAGATATGTTATTATTAGAAGTTTGAAAGTGGCGCCAGTAACTGAAAAGTTGAAAGGGAATCGTTTTTCTTAGTGTGATCGATCATGTGAAGAAGAGGGATGAAACGCATATTACTCGTACTAAAGCTAAACTACATTTTGAGATGTAAGTGTGTTGCATAATTGCCTTAACATTTAAAAGTGAACAATACTAACTGCCGCACTCAGAGACGTCATTTTACTTTAATGTCAATTAAAGCAAAACCTAAGGTACTTAACATCATAAAGATATAGACTATTATTCAATGACAAAATTAGTAAATCAGAGATTAGCGTTAATGGGCGTCTCTGAGTGCGGCAGTTAGTGCTTAAAGAAAAAATGGATGGATTGTGTGAGGAGTGACATGAAAAAAAAAATCGTGTTGCACCAACCCCAAGTAATATGAAACAAGGGCAGGAAAATGATGATTATATTTATTATCATAATTTGCCTATATTGTCCTACTGCTAGGCATCCTTCCATTCTCGAAGCCATTCAGGTCGTCCTGTTATCACCTTCATGGTCTACCGTGGCCTCGTGTCGCTGTGTCACAAATCCTGCGTTTTCCAACTAACACTAATAACTCAGTACCTAAATATAAACCAATTTTCAACCGTACACTCGAAATAAGGTTCAGTTGAAAACCAGCGTTAGGCAACTACCATGTAGTTGTCTGGCATTTTTGCTGAACTGGACCTATTTGGCGCCACCGTGAGACACATTGTTAGTTGTCTCTTTCTTTTATATAATAATTAGTGTCTACAAGTTGTTACTACATTTGTGTGTATCTACGAGTGTGTATGCCAAATAAAATAGTTTTCTTTCTTTCTTTCCCGATTGGAAGATGATGATGATTTGTGTTATTAGGTATTGAAGTGATAGATAATGATAAGGTACTAGTCTATACCTGCCAAAATTCTGGGAATTTTCCGCAATTTAGCCCTAAAAATAAACATTTCCTGGTTCTCGGCAGTAATTTAAACTAAACAAAATAAACCTGGAATTTGAAGTTATTTGAACGAGATGTTGCTACGAAAGGAATGGGGTTGTTCAAAATTGAATTGAACGATTGAAGAGATAGTATTTTTAAATCAAATGATAGAGTGGATTTCAGAGGAGTATTTTTTTAGCTTTACCACAAGATAAGTAATAGCTTTTACTTAAAAAAATACGTTCTGTTGTCATAGGGTTGTGGATATTGTTGAAGAAAAATAAAGAATATTTTAATACAATCGGCCATATTGGCAAAGACAAATACGAGCTAGATTAGGGATATAATGCTGCCCCTGATAGTTAAAAAGACGTATCTAACAATAGGTAAAAACGGATAAAAAAGGTTTTAATTAATGAAACGGGAAATCGGTCCTTTTTTCCTTGTGTTAAAACCGCACTGAAGAGTGTTAGCAAAATATTAAAAATACAGGCAGATGCGCTTTTTTTTCCTGATTCCGGCAATGTTTAAAACTAAAACCTGTAAAAAATGTTAGATGCGTCTTTTTTACTAACGGGGGCAGAATGGATGCGGTTATATCGAAACCGAATTCGAAAGCGGAGCGTTTTTTGTTTTGTCGGAATTGGAACCGGAATTTGTTTATTTATTTATTAAAACTTTATGCAACATAAAAGTACAAAAGCGGACTTAATGCTTCAGGCATTCTCTATCAATCTACCAAGGGAGAGGCAGAGGCAAAAGAGTTGAATGAAACACTACTGAAACTAATTTAGCGTAAACATTTTGGATACAAATGTGATCGGATTACTGAGATTCTTTTAGCTCTCGCTGAACCACTGTCTCACTTGATGGAAAGTGACTGCATTTTAGTTAACTGTAAAAGATTTTTACGCCCTCCCGATCCTAAAGAAATGGAGACAATTTCCCACCTTAAAAAATTCTCTGCAGCCTGTGTCTACATCCCTGAGCCAAGTTCCGTTAGTAGTCAGTTTTTGCAATAGAAGGAAAATGCTGGATACACTTCAAAGAGTCATACTTATCAGGCATACTTTTATAGATTTTATCTCTGTTTGCTTTCCCTATCACAGTTCATTGTTTGATTAAAGCTTTGGTTTTTTCCAATCTAAATAATGCAATACTTTTGTGATTAATATCTGGGTTATGAATAAAATGCAATACGTACATCAGCCAGTATTTACCGCCTTTTGCAGAGTATTAATCACTCTTCTCATACAGAGAAGGAATTAAAATGAACCCACTAAGCTTCTGGGGCCAGGGTCTAGTTCCAAAAGAATAGAATAGAATAGAAATACCATTATTCAAAACAGACACAGCACGACAGTTGTAAACACCAAAATCTGAATAAAAAAAAATAACAAAAGTACAAAGTGTGCTGAGCGTGCCCGCACCGAAAGGGTGACCACCTTAGCATTTGCTGGGCGTTAGACACCCAGCGCTGATTTTCAGTTGGCACCCCGCAGTGACGCAAAGGGAGGCTCGACCCCGGTATGAAAGGCAAGAAGAAACAGGGTGGGTTTTTTTAGTCAGTCTCTCATTTCTCTCAATTAGATGATTTTAACCCACCGAAAAAAAAAATTACGTTGATAATTCATGATGATGATTTTTGCCGATATTAATTACCAATTTATCGCAGAGACAAATTAAATCACGCGTCAACAAATCTGTTGGCGACACAAGTACTCAATATTGACTGTAATTAGCTTAATTACTGGATATCGGAGTTTGAAGTGGTCTCAATTGATATTGCGTCGCTAAAAGCCTTCGGTGGACTTTGAGCTAAAAGCTTTCCATCATTTGCCGCGAGTGCATGGTTTAACTCGTTGTAACCTATGACATTATTTTATTTTGTTTTATATATGTAACCAACAGCTATACACAAAGTATGATACAGAGTAAGTGCTTTAAAGTAAACTAGGGCTAAGAACAGGTTCCCCTTTCTACGAGTAGGAGTGATAGGAGTAGTAGAAGGAGGTTCTGCGAAGCAGTAATGCCAGCAAAGAAGGAGGCCGACCGCACCAGGCAACGGCGGCGGCGCTCACAGCCGCCGCCGCCGGGATGACGATCCCTAATTCCGGCCACCGTAGTCGCGGGCTCACGGACGGCGAGCCATGGGTAGCTTTCTGTCTGACCGTCCGGTAACTGTCTGGACCGAGCCCAAGACGTCAACGGCGCGCACTGTTCCCGCGCGCCTCAAGGAGTTGTCAACAACAGGAGGGGTAAAAATCATCCAATGACAAAACCCGCTCTTGGGTAGAGCGGGAGATAGTGTCAGACTCTTACTGACTAAAAAAACCCAGCCCGTTCCTTCTAGCCTTCATACCGGGGTTCTAGCTTCCTTTCGGATAACCCTGGCTGGTCCCAGTAGGCTTCGACCCAGCTGGGCCCCTCCTTTGGACATAGGCCTTCCCCAAGCGTCCCCACAACAACCGATCCTGTGTGTCTCGCATCCACTGCATTCTCACGACTCTCACCAAGTCGTCGGTCCACCTTGTGGGAGGCCTTCCAACGCTGCGTTTTCCGGTGCGCGAATGAAAATTGGCGAAACAATTTTTTTTGAAAAAAAAAAACTGCTAAATTCCCATCAATTTTTTTTCTGTTTCCAATTAGCGCAATTCCGCAAATATTACAACCCGCTGCATCTTGGTACTGGTTAATGTATTGAAATGTCAGGCAAGTATCTACATCGCGTTAAAGTTAGGTTAGGTTAACTATATACTCGTACCTATTTTAACGCATCGAAGTAAACAATTGAAATGGTTTGAAGAGCCGCGGAGTGCGTTTGACGTGTAGGAGCCGCCATCATTGTTTCTATGCTAGAAAGGGATAGAGTTACGTAAGCCATATAGCACCATCTCTTTTTCACTATTTATAAAGCTGTCAACGTCAATTTTGACGAGTATTGAACGTGTCCCCGTGAATTATAATCGTAAATTCTCTTTAAATCTCAATGTCTTTGAAGTTATCGTGTTAAACCAATCATTTTATTAAATTATTTATTAACGATATCTCCAGCTATGAGGAAAATCATCAAGAAAGAAACATTTTAAGCAATCCTTCCCACGATGTAGCATAATCAGCCTTGTACGCAGCAGGTCCTCACCGGACTTGGTAAGTTCGAGAGGTTCCTGCACCGGATTTGTGCGGAAGAAACGCCATTGTGCGGATCGCCAGGGGACAGGAAGGTGTACCCTGTTTGGGCTGAGCTCCGCCATGCCCTATATCATACAATAGACTTCTAGATCCAGGCGCATGATTTATTATTTCATTACCGCTGCTCTCAAAACGGTGAAGGAAAACATCATGAGGAAACCGGCATGTCCCAGAACCAAAAATTCGAAGACATGTGACATTCACCAACCCGCACTGGGCCCTCGTGGTGGATTACGGCCCATTCACTCTCATAGAGAGGAGGCCTGTGGCCCAGTAGTGGGAACATTAAAAAGGCTGATGATGATGAGACTCCTAGAAAGTGTTGTAATAGCTCCTTTAAATTACTTCAAGGACTAGTTTCAAATACATATCTATCATCTAGGCTAGTGAATGGCTAACCGAGTAAATAAAACAAATGACGGTTTTCTCCTGTTTCTAAAGGGAAAAGTTAATGATTAGTTTAAAGGAGAAAGCTAAGTTTTTCATTATTGCATTCTGAGCCGTGACGAGAAACAAAGTGCTGCCCGTCATGTAATGTTTTAAACTGTAATTAGTCTTAACTGAGTTATTACGGAGTTTAGTTAGAAATGTCGGGATATAAGTTTCGGTCATGTTTTGAAGAGAATGGTTAAATACATGGTGTTTGGAGTGTTTTACTGTTAGGGGAGAAAATTAAGCAGGTTTGATGAAGTAGGTAGATATAATATAATATAATATTACACAACTCTGCACGGGTCGCAGTTCTTTAAGACTCGTACAAGTAAGACCAAAAGGCTTACAGATCAAACTCTCGAGCTCATGAAGAAGAGGCGCGAAATAACTTTGCAGTCTTCAGATGACGTGTGCACGTACCGGCGGCTCAATAAACGGATCTCGAAGTCTCTGAAACGCGACCTTCGCAGATTTAATACCGAGAGGATTAAAGACGCGATTGAGCGGAATAAGGGCTCCAAAGTATTTGCACGGGATCTGTCTATTGGGCAGAGCCAGCTCACGAAACTGAAGACCGATGATGGCAGAGTTATATCCGCCAAATCGGAGCTTCTGGGAGAGATCGAGGCTTTTTATGGACAGTTATACACGTCAGTCTCCAAACCCGATACAAATCTAGCAAACGACCCAAGAGCTAGATTGACTCGACACTACACTGAAGATATCCCGGACGTCAGCCTGTACGAGATAAGAATGGCTCTGAAGCAGTTGAAGAACAACAAGGCGTCGGGTGAGGACGGAATTACGGCTGAGCTCCTGAAGGCGGGTGGAAAACCGGTCCTAAAGGCCCTTCAGAAGTTATTCAATTCCGTCATACTCGAGGGAAAAACGCCGCAGGCATGGAGCAGAGGTGTGGTGGTACTTTTCTTCAAGAAGGGTGACAATACCCTGCTTAAGAATTACAGGCCCATCTCACTTCTGAGCCATGTCTACAAGCTGTTTTCAAGGGTCATCACGAACCGTCTCGCGCGCAGGTTTGACGACTTCCAGCCTCCCGAACAAGCCGGATTCCGAAAAGGTTTCAGCACCGTAGACCACATTCATACGCTGCGGCAGGTTATACAGAAGACCGAGGAGTATAACCTGCCTCTTTGCCTAGCGTTTGTGGACTACGAGAAAGCCTTTGATTCGATTGAGACTTGGGCGGTGCTGCAGTCTCTCCAACGGTGCCAAATTGACTATCGGTACATCGAGGTGCTGAAGTGTTTGTACGAAAACGCCACTATGTCAGTCCGACTACAGGACCAGATCTCGAAACCTATCCTTTTGCAGCGGGGTGTGAGGCAGGGAGACGTTATTTCTCCGAAACTGTTCACCGCCGCAATGGAAGATGTCTTCAAGGTTCTGGACTGGAGTGGACTAGGCATTAATGTCAATGGCGAGTACATCACTCACCTTCGGTTTGCTGACGACATAGTAGTCATGGCTGAGACTATGGAGGAGCTCAGCACAATGCTCAATGACCTCAGTAGAGCTTCCGAAAGAGTGGGTCTTAAAATGAACATGGATAAAACCAAAATCATGATTAACAACCATGTAGCGCCTACTCCTATCAAGATCGGAGACTCTACACTCGAAGTTGTGGAAGATTACGTCTACCTCGGACAGACAGTCCAGTTAGGTAGGTCGAACTTCGAGAAAGAGGTCAACCGTCGAATCCAACTCGGCTGGGCGGCGTTCGGGAAGCTACGCGGTGTCTTCTCGTCCAATATACCACAGTGTCTCAAGACGAAAGTCTATGATCAGTGCGTGTTGCCAGTGATGACATATGGCTCCGAAACGTGGTCGCTCACAATGGGCCTCATCAGAAGGCTTAAAGTCACCCAAAGGGCAATGGAAAGGGCTATGCTCGGGGTTACCTTGCGTGATCGAATCAAAAATGAAGACATCCGCAGGAGAACTAAGGTTGCCGACATAGCGCAAAGAATTGCCAAACTTAAGTGGCAATGGGCAGGGCACATTGCTCGCAGAACAGATGGCCGTTGGGGCCGAAAGGTTCTGGAGTGGCGACCGCGTACCGGAAGACGCAACGTTGGAAGGCCTCCAACAAGGTGGTCTGATGACCTGGTGAAGGTTGCGGGAAGCCGATGGATGCGAGACGCGCAGGAGCGTTCGTTGTGGCGACGCTTGGGGGAGGCCTATGTCCAGCAGTGGACGTGTATCGGCTGAAATGATGATGATGATGATGATTCCACAACTATCACACAACGCCGTCTAGTCCCAAGCTAAGCAGAGCTTGTTTTATGGGTACTATACAACTGATAAACATACTCATATATTTCTAAAAACATTCATACTCGTATTATAGATAAATTGCACCCAGACACGGAACAAATGATTATGCTCATCACACAAACATTTGTCCTGGGTGGGAATCGAACTCACGACCTCCGGCATAGCAGTCAGGGCCACTAACCATTTTGTTTGTTCCCGTATTAGTGTTCATTCAAATTTTTAGTAAAATTAAATAATACAATATGTAAACAAACAAATCTATTTTCATTACGTACCAATACAAATCTACTCTTCCGTAATGAACACAATAATTGAGTTATATTAAAATACAATAGTGTCCGGCCGGACAAATGGCGGCATTCGCAGAACCGATCATATAACGATTACTAGACCGGATCATAGGGCTATCACAAACATCCAAATGATATAAATAGACTAATCCGACTACCAATCAATATTATAAGCTAGCTTCTGTCAGCGGCTTCGTCCATTATAAATTATAGCTTATCTATTAATTCAGGATGTATGCTATATTGGTAGCTCGCCGTCGGGCCGACCGGTTCCGCGTGCACCTCAAAAAGATGTCAGCAAATCTGGAGGGGCCCAGTAGCGCTTTCTGGGACCATGAAGTGACTAGCTGCTCCCAGCAGCTTCGCCCGCGTGATAGCAGAAAATTATCCCAAGGGAACATACTTCCAGGATAAAAGTATACTATGTCCTATTCCAGGACATGGTCTATCCGTGTACCAAGTTTCATCAAAATCGGTTTTGCCATTTAGGCGTGAAGACGTAAAAAACAAACAAATTCACTTTCGCTTCAGCGTAGCGCGTGAATGCGTGTTTTAACGTTGCTTGTAAGTATCTCCATTTGTATAGAAAACACGCATAGTCCAACACTTCGAAAATGCATCCACGCGCGTTCATGCATATCACGCGCATAAATGCGGAGAAACATACATAGGTACTCGCGCGTGGGTGCGGGGCGAGACGCGTGGTATGGCACACTGAGTCTCGTAGTGCCGTGCGTGATTTTGGATGAAATGAGTCAGAGCCTGCGTGAATTTACAAAACGCACCTACGCGCGTGAGTGCGTAAAAAACCCGTACGATGATGCAGATCTGCACTCCCGCAGTACGCGCCTAGATGCGTTGACACATAACATGCAGCGTGATAATCGCCTAACTATCAAAATATTAACATTATCCAGCTATTTATTACATAACATCACCCTCAAACTACCACTACCATTAATTACGACTCAAACCACAATTCATAATAAATTAGTTTCTAAATTGCGTGACTGTACCTCACTTTACCTCCAGGACTGTAAAGTTGCCACCATTTAAAGATTAAAGGCTTTTGTAGGTAATAAAACAGAAGTTATGTTCCCATTTTAACTCCAAGCACATTCGTGAGCGGTGAATAAACAGACGAAATTGGAACGCCATTTTTTTAAACATTATTTTTCATGGGCTAAGCTTGAGCAGTGGTGGCCGAGTGGTAACCGGCATGTCCTAGAACCAAAAAATTCGAAGACATGTGACATCCACCAAACCCACACTGGGCTCGCGTGGTCCCAGGTCCCAGGTTCAAGGCCTGAGTCCCAACAGTGGGAACATTATAAGGCCGACTATGCTATACTTGAATTGCTTGAAATGGCTTGTGATTGTCACAGGACCAAAGTTTAGTTGGCTAGGAAATCCACGCATCAAAATAGAAAATTGTCTCAAGGGAACATATTCCCGCGATAAAAAGTCTATGAGCTATTCCAGGATATTATCTACCCGTGTGCCATAACCTAGTGCAATAACATAGTTTCATCTGCAGGCTTCCAATCTATTACAATAAGCCAATTCAAGCCCAATAAATTCACACCATTGAGATACTGACATATCATATGGTCATAACTAGATGGAAATTGCGCCAAACTCCAATTTGCGCCGACACGATATATGGGACAGCCCTATTACGAGTAACATCGGAAACAATGCGAGCGCCTGGACTTTCATGATAGGCAATATGTCGCGTTCATGTTATATGCTGCGTTTTATTTCAGGCAGGCGTTTGTATGTGTGTTTGGGCTTTTTAGCTATTGTTTTTAGTGTTTGTGTGCAATGTGAGCTGAAAAACTAAATTAAATAACAAGGGATTATTTAAAATGTGTGGTTTGAGCGTATGGACGTTTATGATAGGCAATATGTCGTGTTTGTGTTATATGCAGTGTTTTATTTAAGACAGGCGTTTGCGTGTGTGATCTTTTTAAGTTTTTAGCTATTGTTTTGAGTGTTTGTGTGGAATGTGAGCTGAAGTAAATAAAAAGGGATTATTTAAAATGTGTGGTTTTTGTTTGTGGTGGATTTTGTGATTTATTTTTAATATGGACAAGAAATATCATCTCGTTTTACTTGCATTTATAGTTACTTGAAGTCATTGAGCTGAAAAATAGAACTAAATTACAAGTGATTAATTAAAATGTGTAGTTTTTGTTTGGATGAGTTGTATAAACTGTATTTTTAATATAGAAAAATCCGCCGACGAAGACTTGGGCTCGGTCTGGACAGTTACCAAAATGTCACCTGTCTTTGAATTTTTGGTTCTAGGACATGCCGGTTTCTTCACGATGTTTTCCTTAACCGTTTTGAGAGCAGTGGTGATGAAATAAATTACTCAAAGTAATGCGCCTGACAGGGTTTGAACCCGCGAGCTACAACTCGTAAGTAGGGGTTACCGATATAGAAATAAGTAATTTTTTGTAATGTGAATATGTCGTTGCAGTACCTTATATACGTATATATAAGTAAATAAATTAGTACTTAATCAGAAAACCTCAAAAAGCAACACCCATCATCATAATAATTCTATTTCCTCATTAATTCATGAATCCCCAAGCGACACCCGGTGGCCGCGCATCTATTGTCTTACTATTGTGTCTCTAATTGACGGTATCTGAAGGGTTAAATATTATATCCCTCCGGTAACCAAGGACCAGAAATCGTTAAAGAATTTCGTCGGTGACATTTCCCGATGATGAAATTAATGGCAGTACCCAGAAAGTTCAGCTGTTTCATAACAAGTTTCCATCTAAAGAAATTTCTTTTGACAAGAGTAGGTACTTGGCGACGCCAAGTGACTTACGCAAGACGTGGGGGAATTGGGGATACTTTCTGAAGGAATCCCTATAAAGTTGTCGAGTTATTTGTCGGAGACTTGAACGTTCAAGTTTTGAACGAAGCCGAAAACTTAATAGATGTTGGATTTTTCCATCAGATGTTATCATTATGTAACAGAAGTCTTGGTACTTTTTTTTGTTGGTGGATAAATCATCCTATAGGTAATATCCCCCGCTCTTGGAAGAGCGGGAAATAATGTCAGACTTTTACTGACTAAAAATCCATTCTTCTTCCTCCGTTGCCTTTCATACCGGGGCTGAGCTACATTAAAGAATTTATCTATCTATCTATCCTTGGCCCCAGTAAGCTTCGACCCTGCAACCGTAGGGGCCCCCCTACGGTTGCTGACAACTCATTGAGGCGCGCGTGGGACAATACGCGTCGTCGACGTTTTGGGCTCGGTCGGACAGCGAGATACCCATTGCTCGCAGTCCGCAAGCCCGTGCCTTCGTTAGCCGGAAATCGGGATCGGAATCCCGGCGGCGGCAACTTGAAAAGATTTTCCATCAGTTGTTATCATTACGACAAAACAGGGGTCTGAAAAGTTTATTGGCATTCGATAATTCCGTGATTTACTTGAATATTGCAGAAAACTTGTTCCAGGAAATACGTGTTTTTTATTTAACTTTTAAAAGTATTTGAGAAAAATGGCCGTCATTCAGAATCACGCTAAAATGTGTAAAGCTTATAGATGGTCTTATACACTAGATATATGAATACATTATGGAAGGCCAAAGTTCACGTAAATAGGATATTTTCAGAGGTCTTTCCTGGATTAGTTTTTCACAGATTTATATTTTGATTTCTATAGAAGCCTAGATAATATCCACAAGATATGTGTGTATACAAAATATCTGGAGAAAGATGTCACGTAATGTCATCGTCATCATCATCACGTAAGAGCGTTTGTATGAAAATGTACCTCGAGTTGGTCGCTCTTTACTTCCTGGTTCAAACAACTATTCTCTTCTTCAACTACCGGGATAACACATAATAAGAATGTTTACATACAAAATAATAAATTTACAAGCAAATGTTGACGCTACTGATGTAGCAACGTACAGACGGACGGATTCGCAACTGTCTTATTAGCCAGATATGTTTGGTTAACATTTTAGTACACGTACGAGATGTATTGTTTCTGTAGTGATTTTCCATTCGGCCTAATTAGATAGCTTAGGATGGATATGTGGAAATAAAACGAGTATATCGCCGTCATATATATTCGCCATTCACTATACGACCAGTGAAAGAGAAGGAAAACTTGGAATAAAACCCTGTACCAACCCGTCTAGCCAACGTGGTATCAGTAGGCTATGTCCTTATTAAGGAGAGACCCGAGCCCAGCAGTGGGACGTAATGGGTTGTTGTAATTATTTATATTTTACAGGAGAAATAAAAAACCGTTTTTTGATTTTAACTTCTTAACAGGTTTACATAGCGAGATCGTTGATAAATTTGTAATTACAGTTGACTGGGAATGGGAAATTTGTGAGTACATATTCGTCATACAAAAAAGTTTTTTATTTAGAGGCGAATAGTACAGGTAAATTCATTACAAAATGTCTAACTCGAAAAGTAATAGCACGAATCACGTGAAAAAAATTCACAGGGTGTAATCGCACCTCTAGAACAATAATTCCTCATAAAAGCACTTCTATCGCAATAGTCGATTACGATATTATTCGCTGGGGACAGCGAATTATGTTCTAAACACGTAGGATTTTAGATCTTGTTCTTATCGTCCTCCTGCTCATCTATATAGACTTCTACATTTATATATTGTTTGATTTATTTTTTTATTATAAAGAGGTAAAGTTTGTTTTTTTTTGTTTGTAGAGACTACCTGTCTCTGAAAGTACCTACTGGTCCGATTGCTAATATTTTTTCACCGATAGAAAGTTGATGTATTCCTGAGTGACATAGGCTATACTTTATATACGCAGGTGAAACCACAGGCAATAGCTAGTACTTAGAAAAATGATCTAGGTACTGTCTTATATTATAAGAGCGTGCATGATGCCAGTTACATGTGCATGTACCTCTCCCTCAATCCATCAGATGAAGACCACAGAAAGGATGGATGGATTGTGTAAGGAGAGATATGAAAGAAAAGGGAGTTTAGTGATAGCGTGACGGATGACAGGACAGAATGGAAGAAATATTTGGGAGTATGCGGAACAGAGAATAAAGTTCCACATACCTCCGTTGAAAAGGGAGGATCCTCCGACCAGACCGGGTGTTATAGTCTGGTGGGCGACTGCCCGATAGTTGTTGTCGGACTGCCGTATATGTTCAAATCGCGCAGAACTTTGATTGCGCTATGCAGGATTTCGTATTTTCTTCGTAGTTCTTATGTGGCGCCATAGATGTCGCTACATCACTCCCCTCCGGAGATCGGAGATCGATGATTCTTAATGCTTCTTGATGTGTGCCAGGCCAGCGGTAGGTTGGTTCCAGTGAGTCGGAAGCGATGCCGCATTGTTCTCGGTGAGTCGGAACTGTCTGCGGTGATGCCCCAGTGAGTCGGGGTGTTGCTATCCCAGTGAGTCGGGATAATGCCCCAGTGAGTCGGGGTGATAATGTCCCAGTGAGTCGGGATGATGCTGCAGGCTCCAGTGAGTCGGAGTAATGCTGCTGGCTCCTGTGAGTCGGAGCGGTGCTTGTGCGACGTAGGGCTTGATTGCTGGCGTCGACCAGGAGAGGTTCTTCATGGCTCTTCATATGACTGGCCGAAGGTGCGGTGTGCCAAGCCAAGGTCGCTGATGCGGCTGAGGTGATGACCGGGTATGACCAGGTAGGCATGCTGGTGGTCAGGAGACCCTTAGCCGAGGGTGCTGGCTGTTTGGCTCGTTGCTCGAAAGCTTGAGGAAGTGATGGTGACGTCACGAAGTAGTAGCTGCACGAAGGCTGCGCTGACGTTCTTTGTCGAGGGTAACTAGTTTGGAGGTAGGCGGAACAGAGAGTAAAGCCCCACATACCTCCATTGAAAAGGGAGGATCCTCCGACCAGACCGGGTGTTATAGTCTGGTGGGCGACTGCCCGATAGTTGTTGTCGGACTGCCGTATATGTTCAAATCGCGCAGAACTTTGATTGCGCTATGCAGGATTTCGTATTTTCTTCGTAGTTCTTATGTGGCGCCATAGATGTCGCTACAAATATATTACTTCTGACCCCAAGTAACATGTCTCACTGTAAGGCAAAGGCTTCCCCTCATTCCTTCCAACGATCATGATTTTTCGCTTCTTCTTTCCAATTCTTAACCCTTCAGATACCGTCAATTAGAGACACAATAGTAAGACAATAGATGCGCGGCCACCGGTGGTCGCTTGGGGATTCATGAATTAAGGGAAAGATATCGTCCCGATATCTCCTTCGTGGTCTGCCGCGGCCCCGAGACGCTTTGTCATGGCACCAATTCTGTGTTTTACGAGCCGCCAGACATGTCATCATCATTTACACCGAGTGACGTCCCCTGCTGGATACAGGCCTTCCCCAAGTGTCGTAAAAACGACCGATCCTGTGCTCGTATCTCGGATAATCGCGACCCTCACCAGGTTATCGGTCCACATATCATGTCATGAATAAGAATAATCATAAAAAATATTTTTCCACAATATATTCTGAAGCAAAATAAACTGTCTGTCAAGTTAGTACACATAAGACATTAAAACAGATGGCATGTGGAAATTTATTACATGTTCCAATCACAAAGAAAGTCGTGGACTAGATAAAGGCCAGGCTATCCTGTTACAAATTGGCTATTACTGGCGTTACATACCCTTACGTGAGATCAATAAGAGTAGAATTTGATACAGTACGCTCTTACGTACATAGGTGGTAATGAGTTTTTGAAAGCTCACAAAGGTAAAGGACTCGAGGGTTAGCTTAGTTTAGTCGGCCTTATAATGTTCCTATGGTTGGGACTCATACCTCCTCTCTAGGAGAGGGAATGGATCGTAATCCACCACGCGACCCCAGTGCGGGTTGGTGGATGTCACAAGTCTTCAAATTTTTGGTTCTAGGACATGCCGGTTCTTCACGATGTTTTCCGTCACCGTTTTGAGAACATTGGTGATGAAATAAATTACACAAAGTAATGCGCCTCTCGGGGTTTGAACCCGCGACCTACAACTCGTAAGTCTGTGGTCGGGGCAGACCTCCACCTTCCGTATTTACACAAAGTTCAAGTTCAAACTTATGTGTATGCTATCGCTCAAGAAGTGTTAACCTAATAACTGAAGGTTCTGGTCAGCCAGTAACAATCGTGAACCAACGGATATTGATGCTAATTGAATTACGGCGTAACTGGCATAACAAAACAATCATTGTAAAATTTGCAGTCGATGTGTTTTGGGTTTTCCTGTTCGTTTTAGGGTACCGTACATCAAAAGAAAAAACGGATTCCTTAAGCGAGAACTACACTAGACCGTGGACCACGCCTGATTTGTACCTAGCGGCGTGTTGCTTGGCGTTGCAGGTTGTAAATCTAATGTAGCTCTGCAAGTCTAGTTGCCATATCGAATGTATGGAGACCGACGCGCCCTGATCGGCGTACGTGGTCCACGTGTGCACAATGTAGTTCTACCTTTATTGGATCATTTTGATGTCCGTCTGTCTGTCTATCTGTCAAGACACTTTATTTCGGAAACGCGTGGAGGTATCGAGTTAAAACCATCTCAATTCTGCTCAGGTTTGCGGCCACCTGTGAAAAAATTAAACTTCTAAGTTAACGAATAAAAAAGATACGGGCGTTTATGTCGCAAATAACGTATATTTCGACACTCAAAGGATTCAAAATGCAAAGGGTTACTTCCCGTTGACCCAAAATCCTGAAGTTTGCCATAAAGCAAGGTCTTTTAGCACAGGTATAGGAATAAATCTGAAAACAGAAAACTTGTTGTTTTACAAAAAAACACGTTTTTGCGATTCGGAAAAATCTTCGAGACTATTCGGGAATTTAACTACCTACTTATTCATTACATAGGTAAGTTTTTACGGAACCCTCAGTGCGCGAGTTCGACTCACACTTGTTCAGTTTCTTTTATTGATATTTTCAAGTGTTTGACTCCGATCCCATCCACCTTATTTAGTGGTGTCCATTGCGTAAAACTTTTATTAGTGTAGGCTTTAGTTTGAAATCGCATACTTTGCAAATTTTTGTTATTGTGTATTTCGTGGAAAACGTTGTTGGTTACACATTTAACCATATTGTTTTGTATTTTAGTTTTTCTATAAATTGTAATGTGTTTGTTTTCCCATAATCCTTACTAATACGAGTTAGATCACGCTATGGGAACACTTTTTGGGAATAAAGAAAGGAGCGCGTTTTCCTATAACCCATTTATTAATTACATCGAACACGGAGACATTGGCACCATGTCTAAGGTGTGTGCACACTGTCAAGCGCGTAAGTGGAAGGGAGAGGATCTGGAACGTCTCGAATCGTCTCGCGCATCACGTTGTTGTCCAGTCCCCAGCCTCTTAAAATTCGACATCAGACGTTTCAGATCTTTGATTTTGTCGACCCCGTTGTCGCTGGCATAAGCAACAGCCTCCGCGTACGAAGTCGCTGGCAGAAGCTAGTCCTTACTAATATTATAAAGGCGAAAGTGAGTTTGTTTATTTGTTTGTTACGTCCTCACGCTTAAATGGCAAACCTGATTTTGATGAAACTTGGTACACGGATAGACCATGTCCTGGAATAGGACATAGGATACTTTTTATCTCGGAAGTATATTTCCTTGGGATAATTTTCTGCTATCACGCGGGCGAAGCTGCTGGGAGCAGCTAGTTAATAAATAAAATAAAACACCGCCTTGTCCTTTCTGCCTTCATCCCTAGCTCCAAGTTTCTCAGAATCTCAGACCCTCTAAACTCTGTTATCAACTGACTTTCATAATTCCCCGGAGATCCTCCGTCTGACCTTCTGGAGTTCAATTACAGATGAACTTGGAGATGTTATTCGATATTTTCATTAGAAGCGATCGTATATTTATTAGGATAAGGACGGACACCTTATACATATTTCATATTTTTCTGTATAAAAAGTGGTTGGTAGACTTGATAGTATGTTTTTTTTTTCAATCTAAGGGCCAAGGATTTGGGCCTTATTTTTTGACGCCGTAAGAATAATCTAAAATTTCTCTTTTTTTGTTCTGTATTTGATATTTTTTGTAAGTGCTATAACTATTATAAAATGAAAGCTTTCGTTTTTTCGGTTCTAGGATAATTATGATATTGCTGACATTAGATAAGTAGAAAATAAAGGTAAGAATATTTAAATTAATAAGTTATTTTTAGATGCAAAAACTTTCCATTTTTTTAACCGACTTCTAAAAAAGGAGGTTCCTCAATTCGGATGTTTGTATTTTTTTTAAATGTTTGTTCGTGCATAACTTGGTCTGTAGTCGTTTGGGCCCGCGCGGCTTGGGTCCGCGGGATCAATCGATCCAGTCACATTCAGAATGGGTCGATTGGACCCATTCCCCAATTTTATTATAAGTACAGTCACGGCAGAAAGTCTTTTCGTCGCTTGCCAACCGATTTAAAAAATATTTTTTTGTTAGAATGGGTATACTTCCTTCCCATAGTCACCAAACTAGGATCTGATGATGGAATTTTGGCGAAATCGTGGAAACTTCTCAAATTCAATTAAATTTTTTAGTGAAGTGTTTTTTTTTTATAAAAAGGTTTTTTCATTGCTCGTTTTATAAAACATAAAACCAACCACAGGATTTTTACTAGTATCTACATAGCTCGAGCTCCGGTATGAAAGGCAAGAAGGAAGGGGGTGGGTTTTTAGTCAGTAAGAGTCTGACACTATGTCCCGCTCCGCTCAAGAGTGGGGGATGTCATTAGTTAGATGATTAACCCACCGCGAAAAAAAAATACGAAGGGTTCCGTGTCATTTCAATATTGTTTTGTAGGCTGTATAAAATAATAATTAATAATTTAATGCTATAATTTTAGTGTGCTTTTGGGTACACTTCCCGTCGACAGCGATGCGGAGGAGTTTTATAACGCTATATATTTTAGCTAGTAGTTATTGCCTTTAGTGTATAATTATAGTTTTAATTATTTAAGTGTCCTTATTTACTTGTTTTAGTACTGTATTTATCAAATAAACTATTGAAGAAGTTAAAATAGAAAAAAAAAAGATTATAATATTAAATAAACTTAGATTTTAAAAATATTCCTTGCAATGACCTAAAGAAAGCCGAAGTAAATGACTCGACGACCCAGAACCGAAATGTCTGGCGAAAAATGACGAGAGCCGACCCCAAATAAAATGGGAAATGGCTAGGCAAAGAGAGAGAGTTTTAATAATATTTGTATGCCACTTACTGTGGCAGAATACAGAGACACTTTTTTATTATTATTATTGATAGGTTCGCGTTTGACCACCATCTCACCTGATGGTAAGCGATGATGTGGTCGACGGTGGAGCACGCTTGCTTAGAAGTAACCTATGCACTGTAAACTTAAAAAGACCCCTAAGTGGTAGCTATGAGGAAACAGACTCCGGTAGGGAATTCCACTCCTTGGCTGTACGCACAATAAATGTGTTTCCAAAATGTTTTACATTTTGCTTTTTTTTTGCTTACTTATATTTTTTGTAACACCTAAATTATCTCGAGAATTTCGCATTAAACCTAGTAAATCCATTCCCATAAAAATAAAACCTGCAAAGTCGCCTAAGCTTTGTCGGTACAAATTATATAGATGGCAGATTACTTGAATCATTCGTCAACTGGACCCGCTTGCTACTGGACCCGCGGGTCCAGACTACATAATTTATACCCTATAACATTATTTTTTCCTTACTTTTTATAGATAGTATCATCAAATAGTCCCTGGTCATAATATATATCGTCATCGAACCCGGAACTGCGTCACACATCACCACAACCAAGGCTTTTTATCACTATATTCGTCAATATTACATGGAAATAACAGATCCAAATATGGAAGCTGTGGTCCTTCCGCTGTTAACCAGCCAACAGGCAAGTGGCCGCCATATTGTTTGTGATGTAGTTAGGAAGGATTATGGCGAATTTATATTTTTCCACTAACACTAAAGATGACAGATATACTATGGTCGTTAATGCCGATATTTTTTTTAGTTTGGATCTCGTTAAATCCCTTCTCCCGCTCTGTGTAGAGCTTGAGAGACCGTCAGACTTATACTGTCTAAAACTCGTCATTGTTCCTTCAGTTGTCTTTGCGTTCCAGGGTCATAGAAAGTAGGTTTTTTCAGAAAACCAAAAAAAAAAATCGCCATCCAAACTTAAAAATGTTTTGTCTACTGAGTAAGCCCATAAAGTTTGTGCAGGGCTTTCCCTTACACCCTGTATAGGTAGGTATATGTAGTTAATAAGTATAAAAATGTTTACTACTTTGGAGGTATGCGGAACAGAGAGTAAACTTCCGCAAACCTCCATTGAAAAGGGAGGATCCTCCGACCAGACAGGATGTTATAGTCTGGTGGGCTACTGCCCGATAGTTGATGTCGGGCTGTCGTATATGTTTAAATCGTGCGGAGAACTTTGATTGCGCGATGCAGGATTTCGTATTTTCTTCGTAGTTCTTATGAGGCGTCATAGATGTCGCTACACTTCCATTAAAAAATTGTAATCTAAGCTTTGTAAGTTTTTACCTAAAGTTCAGAATTTCTCCAAGAGCGTAAACCTAAGCACAAACTTTGGCATTACGCTGATGCGTAAAGTTTGTGCTGTCATCATCAGGTATCCTACATCCCGCGTCACCATCACGTCATATCTTACGGTGTCTAGAAAGTAAACTAATGTGGAGACAATTGATGAGTGTATGTTACACAATGAATTAGATAACTACGACATTATCAATAGGTTTACAAACACGGTTGTTGCAAGACTAACGGATTTGTAATTATGAAGTCAGTGACAGTCATCATGTTTGTTTGTTAGTTTGTAAAAATTAAAAAAAGTCAAAAAAGTAAAACTATAGAAGCTTACAAATTTTATTAAGATTCTAAATGACGACAACGTTTTTTAAAAACTATAAGGTTTTAAAAAAACCAGCTATTTCCTGGAGCAAGTTTTGTGAGATATTCGAGTAAATCTCAGAATTACCAAATAAAATACTAACAGAGTTTTCAGGCGTTACGAGTATCTCTCTTTTTTTGCGTTGCCTTTTCGTCAAACATTGGATTACGTTAGATGAAGTAACAAGCTTTTAAACCATTTTCGATGTTGACGATAGGCGAGTGAAAAAGGACCCTCTTAAGAGCTCGTGGTAGGGTCTGTCCCAACTTTCTTTGAACCAATAAAATGACGTCACGACAATAACAAACAAAAAGTCGCGTGCGTACTAAACGTACGGTAAATAGCTCATAAACACGTAATATGTGAATTAATCTGAAGATCTAGATAAGACATGGAATGTGTACGCAGTTGATCATGCTAAGTAGAATATGCGAATTTAGTAGGAAGCTTGGTATGGAATGTCAACAAAGATTAGCTTAGTATCATTCCTGAATCTTCTGAACTCAGCTGGACGAAATTAGCATAGCATAGTCGGCCTTATAATCTTCCCCTCTGATGGGACTCAGGCTCTCTAGGAGAGGGAATGGACCGTAATACACCACGCGGGCCGATTGCATGTGCGAGTTGGTGGATGTCACATCTCTACGAATTTTTTGGCCGGTTTCGGAAATAAATTACAAAAAGTAATGCTGGATTTGAACTCGCGACTTACAACTCGTAAGTCTTGTCGGGGCCGTTACTACTCGGCCACTACTGCTCACAAAATTGCAAAGGTATCCCCGGTATTTGCAAAGTTGCAAATCTGGAAATAAGATATTCTAACGGTGATAAAGACTGTCAAAAAAACCGTTTTTACAAAAAAATACATCAGACTTAAAAATCAAACTAAAAAATTGGTTTCCTAATTTTTTGACACCGACTTCCAAAATCGAAGTTATTTTTTCACTTGCCCCTTTCCAAAACTATTTTTTTATACTATCTCTATAAAGACTCCGTAAGCTGGTAAGCAACTCACAAAGTCAACATGCATATCCTCATTGACTACTGTTGGACTTTTAAGATGTGAACATTATATCTAGGTACTGAACAGAATTGTATGTTTAACCAACAGAACAGAGTGTCTTTTATCGCCAAGCTAAGAATGAACTGAGACAAAAGTAATTAAAGTCCAATTTACAGTAAAATGATGTAATCTACTAATTGTTGGCGCCGCCATGCGCCGTCTCCCTGCGTCATAGTAGGGTTACCATATTGATATTTGTAAAAGTCTGATCTCCTGCCTTTTTTAAGTGGATAATTATCAGAAGCCGTCTTCGGCTCTAGGTTGAGCGGGAAGGAGTGTCAGACTTTTACTGACTTAAGTCTACAGTGTTCCTGTAGTTGCCTTTCACTCTTTCAAATAATCTGCCGCCCAGGCGGACATTGGTCTAATTGCCCCCCTTCAATCTTGCTGACATTTCATTGAGGCGCTCGCGGAACACAACACATCTCCGAAAAGGACACCCGTGGTCCTGGAGCGAAAGGTCAAAAGGATATAGGTGTGGTTTCAGTCAGTAAAAGTCTAACATTTCAATTTGCCCTTGAACGGGAGTAGTGGTTGAATGATACTCCAAGTAAAAAAACCATGAACTCGGACCCTCTACCTGTAGATCCTGATTTCCTGATGTTCTGTCTGTTCCGATCCTGATGATGCAAACTAGCACAAACCAAACACATACACCAAAGTGACCTTCGTTTGTGTGTTTGTTTGTCCTGTGTTGTTTGGTTGTAAACCACACGCCAACACGTTCGGTGATTGAGAAGACGCGCCTCCCAACCAAGGGCTTGAAGGTTATGGATTACTACTGATGTCAACACGGATTGACGGCATGTCCTAGAACCAAAAACTTCGAAGACATATGACATCCACCAACTCGCACTGGGCCCGTGCGGTGGATTGCGGCCCATTCCCTCTCCCAGAGAGGAGGCCTGAGTCCCATCCCAACAGTGGGAACATAAAAGGCCGACTATGCTATGCAACACGAATTGAAACTAGCAAGGTCACCTTGGCTTACATCCATCTGGCCTTCCTTTAAGTAAAATATCTGTAAATATCTGCTCAAAAGCTGAAGTATGGCAAGAGCCAGCCCTAGTCACAACCGCAGCGCTCCATTCTCCACAAACGTAGGGACATAAAAAGTTCTAGACGACTTAGTAAGTACTAAATCATAAATGTCCATCTTCATTAGCTTAATGGGAGTAACTTTTCTTTTAAGCGCTAAATGTAGTTGACGTAATTGTAACAAATATTTTCAAATGTGCTTGTCATCAAAGTCAACAGTGGATATAGAAGAATAACTTCAAGAATTAAATACCTTGTAATTCTTGAAGTTATATCTATCATATGTATGAAGTACGAAAAACTGCTTGGAGTGAGAAAAGAAGATAATGTCACTCCAGAACCTTTTCGACCCCATTGTCCATCTGTTCTATGTGCGTTGTGCCCTGCCCACTGCCACTTAGTTTGACGGCTCTTCATGCTATGTCGGCAACCTTGGTTCTTCTGCGGATGTCTTCATTATTGATGCTATCACGCAAGAAAACTCCCTTTTCTAATGCCCTTTGGGTGTCTTTAAGTCCTCTGATGAGGCCTATTGTAAACGACCACGTTTCAGTGCCATATTATGTCATCACTGGCAACACGCACTAGTCATAGTCTTGCGTTTTGTTAGTTGTCTCTTTTTTACAAGCTTTTATTTAGTTTCACCTGTCCCGATGTTTGTCTGTAATCAAATCTTGTAAATTTTCGGCCCACTTCCCGGTTACCGATTGAGCTGAAAATTTGCATGCATGTGTAAATCAGATAACAAAGCAAAATTATTATGACAAGGAGCTGATCTGATGATGAAACCGGAAGGTGGCTATAGGAACTTGGTAGTTAAACGACACAACCCTATCGAATTTGGGCTTGTATGATTCGTCTTGACGAGTATTAATTATATAGGTATACCGAGCTACAAAAGCTTGCTATGAAAAAATGATTATCATTAAAAGCTTGTTTTATATAATCATTTGTGTCTACATATTGTTACTACATTGTGTGTATCTACGAGTGTGTATGTCAAATAAAATAGTTATATTTCTTTCTTTCTTGAGACACTGTGGTATATTGGAAGAGAAGACACCGTGCAGATAATAACTGTAATATCATTAATTCCTAATACACATATTTTCAAGTACTTACAAAAGACGCCTCGCTAAAACATTTAACAGAAAAGTTTCAAGAAACATTAATTAATTTTCATATCTAAAGCTGGTCAAGTCAGGGAGACATCAAATGCCAAGGACGTTGAAGCCAGATAATTACTTGTTATATTCTCGGGAATAAGGACAAATTCCCAAAGCAGGAGATTAGGTTAAGGGTACCTATAACAGACGTTATTGGTTGTGGTTAGCGATTACTGCGACCAAACGGATAATCGACAACGCTATGCTAAGAAAGAACCACAGTTCTTAGTGGACTTGTCCAGTCAGTGCAAGCATTTGTCAGTATGTGTGTAGCTCAGCTCAGGACTACTAAGGGGCTCATGTAGTGGGTACATAGGTAAACTTAATGCAATAAGACATTCTCCATCAGACACCTATGCGCCTGGCTGGGTTCGAACCCGCGACCTACAACTCGTAAGTCGGGGCCATTACCACTCGGCCACCACGTCTTTCTGTCCTACCCATTTTCAATACGAAATATACGGCCGGCCACGTGGTGTGGTTGTGGTATGAAGAAGAGTGGCTTAGCTAGACCTAAAACACAGACCAAAACAAAAGGGCTCTGTATCAATATGTTTTTATCCATTTTTGTGATGATATATGAAAGAAGTGGTTTTCAAAGTCATAATGGGATTAGTCAAACTGGAATAGGACAAATCATGATTGAAAATAATGTCCGTTGATTGGAGTATGTGAACATTGTGAACTAAGATTTAAGTATTCATTGTGATCTTATGAATAGAATGAAGATATCAGCATGAGAACCAAGGTTACCGATATAGCTCGGAGAATCGCCAAACTTAAGTGGCAATGGGTAGGGTACATTGCACGCAGAACAGATGGTCGATGTGGACGAAAGGTTCTGGAGTGGCGCCCACGTACCGGAAGACGCAGCGTTGGAAGGCCTGCTACAAGATGGACCGATGACCTGGTCAGGGTCGCGGGAATCCGGTGGATGCGTGATGCACAGGACCGGTCGTTGAGGCGACGCTCGGGGGAGGCCTTTGTCTAAAAGTGGACGTCTTTCGGCTGATATATGATGAATAGAACGCTAGAACGAACGGAGCAACCTATAAAATAGGAATATCCTATCATGAAACGGATATTGCTAAAAAAGTTATGAATTTACATGTAGAAGGATGGAAAGGGAGAGAGAGGCCAAAGAAAAAATGGATGGATTGAGTTAGAAGTGATATAAAAAGGGTGACGAGTAGCGATAGCGTGGCATGGGGATTGGTAGTGATAGCGTGACGAGTGACAGGACAGAATGGAAGAAAAAAAACTGGGCAAGTGCGAGACGGACTCGCGCACTGAGGGTTCCGTGCAAACTATCTCGAATGGAGTATCAAAGATTTTTCCGATTTGCAAAAAATAAATGTTTTTTTGTGACTTAGGTAACAACAATTTTTTTTCAGATTTAATTCTATCCCTGTGCTATAAGACCTTGCTTTGTGCCAAATTTCTGGATTCTGGATCAACGAGAAGTATCCAATGAATTTCGATTTAATGTGGCAAAAAAACGTATATTTTGACAAAATACTCGTATACGTTTATATGCGACATAAATGGCCTTATCTTTTTTATTCGTTAACTTAGAAGTTTGATTTTTTTCACTTTTCACAGCTTAAAGAAACCAAAGACACAGTATACAGTTTTAATTTCAACTCGATACCTCTACGCGTTCTCGAGTTAAAGGGTCTTGACAGACAGACAGACGGACGGACGGACAACAAAGTGATCCTATAAGGTACGGAACCCTAAAAAACGTGTTGCACTGACCCCAAATAAAGCGGGAAAAGGGCAGTATCTTCCTGATAGTCACTATTCATTATCTTACCAAAAAGAGAATTTATGGTTATGGATGTTACATGTTACGAACCCTGTAGTCGGGGGCCCCGTATCTCTGATACGGCTGGAACGGTGCTATGAGTAGCTACGCTTCGGTTCTAAACGCTAAAAGTATCGTGTCTGCAGTGACGGATAATTCATCAAATTAAGCAATTGTTTAGGGCATCACGTCTGGGGGGGCACCAGAAGGAGCACAAAAATAAACCGTCATTAGCCCTTCAGATACCGTCAATTAGAGACACAATAGTAAGACAATAGATGCGCGGCCACCGGTGGTCGCTTGGGGATTCATGAATTAAGGCATAATTTCGATATTATACATACGAGTCCAATATGTTTAAAACGTTAGATGTTAATACTATCTTGCATGAATTCAATACCCGAAAAAGCCGCAAGGCGCATTTCAATAAATAAATAATTGGTCCTTTGGTTTTCATTATCCTACTCCACTTCTAAGGTACGTTACATCTTATCTTATTTTACAAAAAACTAATGTATTTAGGCGGTTAAGGTTTAAAGACTGATTTTAGTTGATAGGGGGGTCCACATACGGATAGGGGGGTCCACAGCCGTGGATTGCTTAGGGCATCAAGTAGTCTTGATCCGTCACTGCGTGTCTGTTATGACCTTAGTTACGACCTGGGGCCTAAGTCTGCTATTTTTATAAAATCGTCATTCCAACACGATCCCATCGTCATTTTGCTAAAAGTTCGTAATGTGCTAATTCATAATGATCGATCATTGATCGATCAATGGTCACACAATAGAGATGTGCTAAAATGACAACATCGTGGGGCCTGAGTTATCCAAAAGGAAGCTCAAGCCCCGGTATGAAGAGACTAGAAGGAACGGGGTGGGTTTTTAGTCAGTAAAAGTCTGACACTATCTCCCGCTCCACCCAAGAGCGGGGGTTGTCATTGGATGATTTTTGCCCACCGTTAAAAAAAGGTTAATAAAAGCAATAACTGCACAAGGACGTTCTAATTGTAGTTCAATGATCAAAGAAACTGTCAAAATTTTAGAAGATTGCCGCATACGTCAGACATTGATTTGTTATTTTTCAATACACTTGCTCATAAAGTGACTCTTATTGCACTGCACTTAGGTATATAATGGCACTTGTTACCAAACTGTGACATTTTGATTACCATTACG
Organism: Mythimna lalbum; assembly: GCA_949319445.1. NCBI lineage: Eukaryota > Metazoa > Arthropoda > Insecta > Lepidoptera > Noctuidae > Mythimna > Mythimna lalbum. The sequence goes on along the minus strand of OX439371.1, from coordinate 9,392,978 downwards.
CACTAGTGCTATAATGTGGTTAAAACCTTATTGTTCAACCTCTCCACCGTCATCATTTTATGACATTTATCGTATCAGGATGGGCGCAGGTTGTCCCCCACGAACAAAAGAAAAACAAAATGGGCGCGCATATGAAAACAGTTTTTTTACCGCCACAAAAGTTTACTAGTTTTACAGTTATTTTATTCACAAGTGTATTGAAAAACGTCGTATGATACACGTGAGTAATTAATGATTACCATTCTCGGTTCTCTTAAGACCCTCGCCGTGGCTCGGGTCTAAATACCGCCTCAACGGTAATCACTAACATTACACACTTATATCATAATGTACTATTGTACGAGCCATCCTATGCCATTTCTTTAAATGGATTGTCATTGGTTGACCATTGGAAAGTCATAATGACGCCATTATATTAGCAGATTACCAAAACTTGTCAAAATCAATCATTATGAAAACAATGATAGACCTTTCAGACACTATTGTAATAGCAGACTTGAGGCCCTGGTCATTGGTCTGCTATCGTCATTCAAGAGTCTTCAAGTTCAACCGTCATGGTGGAGCGGATGTCGCAGTGCAATTGAACAATTTTCGTCAATTGCGGAAGTACCAACCCAAATATTAGGGCAGGCAGATTCAAGTGTTTTGTCAGTAAACGATATTTTTTTTCTTCATAATAGGTATATAATAAAAACGTAAAGTTTTTTTTTTTGTTTTTTTTTTTTTGTTTGTTTGTAGGAGGTAATCTCTGGAAGTACTGGTCCGTTTGCAAAAATTTTTTTATAGAAAGCTGCTTTAATCCTAATTGACATAGGCTATAATTTATGTACGCGGGCGCAGCTGCGGGCAAAAGCTAGTATATAATAATTATTATTATACCTAATTGTGGGTTCACATGATAGTGTACAATAATGAGTACCTATGAATGAATAATGCGTAAGTATCGAATGCTTCGACAGTTATCTTTCAGTTTCACGTCTTTCCCGTGAAAACACCAGCTGTAGCGTGTTCACCTTCAAAACGCCATTAAAAATCTTCAAGTTCAATGCTACCATAATATAACACTATAAACATTTCACAAAACAGACAGTCATAAGCAGAAAATTCTTTTTTATTTACACGTCCTTTCAAAATGATTTAAAACAACTCTACAAATAGGATTTTTTTTTTTGAAAATCATCTTATGACAACCCCCGCTCTTGGGTGGAGCGGGAGATAGTGTCCGACTCTTACTGACTAAAAACCCCACCCCGTTCCTTCTAGCCTTCATACCGGGGCTCGAGTTCTTTCGGATAACCCTGGCCCCAGTAGGCTTCGACCCAGCTGAGCCCCTCCTGTTGCTGACAACTCCTTGAGGCGCGCGGGAGCAGTGCGCGCCGTCACCTACAATTAGGATTGAAAAACTAACGTTTAGATATTAATTCATGAATCCCCAAGCGACCACCGGTGGCCGCGCATCTATTGTCTTACTATTGTGTCTCTAATTGACGGTATCTGAAGGGTTAAAATTATTTTATTCTTCCTGGACTTTACTATCCCAATGCTGAACAACGCCCTCCCCCAAGTTCTTCCAGACATTCTTCTCCTCTACCGTCTCGGATCAGACCTGGGGTACGCGTTTGAATGGTCTCATCATCACTTTCTGTGACGGCCTTGACGGCGCATTCTAACTGCTGGAACCCACTGTGTGGAAACTCTTGTCCAGCAGTCACTTAGATGTATGGACAGTAACCGCTGGGCAAGAGCTTGAAGAGATGAAGATGCTGATGTAACCCACCACCAAAACTAATTTTAACAATTTTTCAATTTAAAACTCCTATAAATGACATGTTTTAATTACCTAGGATCACTTTAAAAGATTATAATATATTAAAATAATATTTTTATGATAATTACAAAGAAAACCTACCAACTTATCAGGTTTTTGAGTAAATATTACATTTTGAACTGGGTAAAATAACTTCTGATTAAATATTGCAGTTAAAATTGGTTTTGACCAATTCATAGTTTTGACTGACATAATTGTCAAAATAGTACACAGGGAAATCTTACGACAATAAAACATACAAAACATTGACACAATTGTCAGTTTCCACTGGTCGTTGACCCAGTAGTCGACCATTGTTGTATTTTTAATCTAATCTAATATAAATAGTCTAATCTAATCCAATGCAGTGCAAATACCACCCTTTTTCTCATCTGTAGCATGACCATGTCATAAAAACTTACCAAAAATACTTTTTCCCTTATCATGTCTAGATCTTCTTCTTCCTGCCCTTATCCCATATTACTTGGGGTCGGCGCAACACGTTTTCTTCTTCCATTCTGTCCTGTCACTCGTCAAACTATCACTAACTCCCTTTTCTTTCATATCACTCCTCACACAATCCATCCATCTTTTCTTCGGCCTTCCTCTCCCTTTCCATCCATCTACACGTATACTCAGAACTCTCTTAGTAATATGCGCTTCATCCCTCCTCTTCACATGACCATACCAAGACAACCGATTATCTTTCAAATTTTCAGTCACCGGCGCCACTTTCAAACTTCCTCTAATATACTCATTTCTCACTTTATCCATTCTCGTCACACCACACATCCATCTCAACATTCTCATCTCCGCTACATGCAATCTTTTTTCATCCTTCTTTTTCACAGCCCAACATTCTGATCCATACAGTATGACTAGATATCGATACCCATTTCACCAGTACCTGCGGAGTTTCTCTAACTAATTCATAAAATCCCTGTATAACAAACAAACGCTCTATATGCTGCGCAAGAGTCGATCAAAATACATAGATATCTTGTTCTAATACAGTCGCGCGGCGAGCCCTAACGAATACAGACGTGCCTACGGGTATTATGATCGCTAACTTCTAAATTTATCCGCTGCAATACGTCGCATATGTATAGAGAATCGATTTCTCGCGCCATGATGTCCGGTTCAAGAATTCTCATAAAAATTGCTGGCAAATAGTCTCGTAAAGTGAAGTGATATGTGCTAGAATATTTTTGTTTATGAAGTGTTAAATTTAACAGCTGATTTTAATCAAAATTTCGCGAGTTTAAACATCATCAGTATCTCGCTACATTGTTATCTGAAAAGCTGCCAAAATATAAGTGTTGATCGAAATTTAAATTAAAACAATGGCGTCTACACCTGATACCCCCACCCCAAGTGATACCCCTGAAGACACACCCACTCCTTCACCAGGACCTCAAAATGTGAACAAGTTCAATTGGCTGAAAAGAGCCCAGGCTGCAAGGAGTAACCCTTTCGTCAAAGCAAGACCTTCGTTGAACCGGGAGAGTTCCACAGCTGAGCTGTTCTCCAGGGAAAACTCCAGCCCAGACTTATTTCAGAGTTCCAGATTGAATCTGTTTGATACTGATCGAACTCCGAAACCTGAAGTTAATGCTAATGGATTTCAAAAGGTAAATTTTGATTTTTTTTATAATCTGTCGATGTAAGCGTTGTTCTATTCCTTTTAAATTATTTAAAGTAAAAATAATGCCATAATGCCTTGGAAGTTGGGTAGGCCTTTGGTGTGGGATGTAACATGTGTCGACACCCTTGCGCCATCCCATCTTCTTAGTACGGCGGGCTGTGCTGGTGCGGCTGCTGCAGGTGCAGAAAACCTCAAACGGCGTAAATATAATAACCTCATCGGAAGTTATATGTTTGAGCCGTTTGGGGTTGAAACACTAGGGCCATGGGGTCCGAGCGCACATCGAGTTGTTCGAGATATTAGCAAACAGTTGGTCGACTCTTCGCATGACCAGAGGGCTGGGCTTTTCATCGGTCAACGAATCAGCATTGCCATCCAGCGTGGCAATGCTGCCAGCGTTCTGGGCACATTTCCCATTGACATCAATGTGGACGAATTTTTTGACGCCCTATAAGTTCCTTTTGTCTTTTTACCCGTTTGTATATATTTTTTCTTTAAGTTTGTATATATACCTATTAGTTCATAATATTTAATAATTAAGATATGTATGTTAATAAAATATCTAAGTAAAAATGGAGGGTGGGGACAGGAGGATCTATTCTTAGATCTACCAAATATATACCAAATAAGAGTTAAGTAGAAAAATCTGAAAAAAAAAATGTTACACCAGAAAAATACATGTTTACACAATTTGTCTATAAACTATTTTTTACTCACGAGACTACTTACTGCCAAATTAGGCTAGGGGTCTATGTCTGTATTTTTGCAAGCAGTACCTATACACAATAAATTTCATAAAAATCAGTTAAGCCGTTTCGGAGAAATTCGGTTACAAAGTTTAAACCCACACACGTGATTTTTCTATATACAATTCACAGATACAATTGTTTAAAAATAAGATGTTTAAATTTCTTAGTCATCATATGGTGCTGAGATCATGATTATGAAAAACGAATGCATCATAAGTTATCTAATCCCACTCAAACATGAAATAATGCCAAGTTCTCAAAGCGAAGCTGCGCTTATAAAATAAATGACATCTAACTATATCCCAAGTTCTCTCAAAGTTCTTTAAGTCATAGATCCTGTTCTTCAGTCACTTTTATTGATAACTAGCTTCTGCCAGCGGTTTCGCTCGCGCACTTAAAATAGCCTATGTTATTCAAGGAATAAAGCAGCTTCCCATCGGTGAAAAAATTGTAAAACAATTGGACCAGTACTTTCAGAGATTAAATCCTACAAACAAACAAAAATAAAAAGACAACCTCCCCCCCCCTCCCCCCCTCCCCTCCCCTCTTTATTATATTAGTGCAGATTTGTTATAGTCTTTATTACTGAACGACTCTTTATGATTAAGTGCAATTTAGTTAAATGTGTATCAAATTGCTAAATGCGACTTATAATCACATCGGCCGTGGTAATAACCCACGGTATGTGCCGCCCTTTTGTACCACAATCTTGGCTGACACACTGCCTTGTTTCTAGATAAATAATCTAAATAATGCTAGATCATTCCCCGCAAACGTTCATCATCATCAGCCCTGTTAAAGTTCCCACTGCTGGGACTCAGGTCTCCTCTCTAGGAGAGGGAATGAGCCCCAATCCACCACGCGGGCCCAGTGCAGGTTGGTGAATGTCAGGTCTTCGAAATTTTGGTTCTAGGACATGCCGGTTTCCTCACGATATTTTCCTTCACCGTTTTGAGAACAGTGGTAATGAAATAAATTACACAAACCTCCAAACACAAACCGCGCCTGGCAGGGTGTGAACCCGCGACCTACAACTCGTAAGTCGGTGCCATTACGACACGGCCACCACTGCTCTATTATTTTCATTGTCGCAGGTTCAAACCCTGCCAGGCGCATTACTTTGTGTAATTTATTTCATTACCACTGCTCTTAAAAGCGGTGAAGGAAAACATCATGTGGAAACCGGCATGTCCTAGAACCAAAAATTCGAAGACACGTGACATTCACCAACACGCACTGGGCCCGCGTGGTGGATTACGGCCCATTACCCTCTCCTAGAGAGGAGGCCTAAGTCCCAGCAGTGGGAACATTAAAAAGGCTGATGATGATGATGATGATTCAATAATAAAGAATAGGAAAGAAATTATAAAGAAGTTTTGACTTTGGTCTACTGATATTTCAAGCAAATCCGACAGAATCTGAAATGGAAGACAATTAACAATATCCAGAGTCTCCTGTTTCACGTCTGAAGACAGATCAATACAAGTCTAGATTAAAAAGGCTGATGATGATGATGATGATGATGAGCTGAAAATATTCTATCTAAAAATAAATAAAAAAAAGCCTTATATTTCTTGCATTACAAATAGGTATTTACAAGGTACAGTTAAAGTTATTATATCTGTGAAATAATCAAAACTGACACTTATTCATGTGCAAGAACCCCTCCCTAGGCGAAGGTGAAGGCCTCCTCTAAAGAATTCCATTTGTCTCTATCTTAAGCTATTTGCGTCCAGCAGGGCCCCGCCATTTTTATTATTTCGTCTGCCCATCTCGAATATGGTCTACCTTTGAGACGTTTGCCGTATGGACCCTTCCACTTTATCACCCGGCTAGTCCACCTGTCATCCTCTAGCCTCGCTACATGACCTGCCCACTTCCATTTTAATTTTTTAGCAAAACTTAGCATCTTTGGCTTTGGTGATTTTTCTAATTTTTGTGTGGCGAACTTTTTGTATTTTTTTAATGTTAAGCATGCTTCGTTCTATTCCACGTTGGCAGGTAATAAAGGAAAAAGACCCTATACATAAAATTATCACAATAAATATGATGTACTTTTCCTCAAAAAATTGCAATCTTCGTTTGAAGAAATGATTAGCTCCGCTTTGGTAAATATAATAAATAAATATTAAACTCGTATATAACGTTGGTAGCCAATCTTTTGGGCTATTTAGACTGAAACATCTAAACTTTGAACAAATTAACACTGTAGTGAACACTTTAAAATTGACGAATAACAATCGAATTAGAGTGTGGATGAAACATTGGTGTTGTTGATACTTCTACGGGCCGGACTAAGCGTTTCATTTTGTCGTTTTTTTTTTTGTTATAAACTTGTGCTTGACTGCGATCCCACCTGAAGTAGAGTAGGGATGCAATCGTTGATAGTGTGGCGCACTAGTTTATTAAGAGGACTTTGGAGGCTTTTAAGGCTAGAGTGACTGTTCACTCTAGTCTTGAAGGCATCTAGAGCCTATGGTTCGAGTTGTAGGTCACGGGTTCGAACCCAACCAAGCGTATTGCTTTGTGTAATTTATTTTATCACCACTGCTCTCAAAACGGTGAAAGAAAACATCGTGAGGAAACCAGCATGTCCTAGTATCAAAAATTCGAAGACATGTGACATCCATCAACCCGCACTGGGCCCGCGTGGTGGATTACGGCCCATTCCCTTTTCTAGAGAGGAGGCATGAGTCCCAGCAGTGGGAACATTATAAGGCTGATTATGCTTATAATAGCAGCATATTATAATAACAATAAATAAATCATTCGTTGTGGTCGTGTCAACACAAACTAATTACGTTCATGTAAATGATCGCCATCAACGCAACACATATTGTTATGTAACTGGACACGGTGACACTACATCTGACAAGTTTAAGGCCATCTATTCATATCCTACTTATCTATACCAAGGTGTAAGGGACAGCCCTCCGCAAACTTTAAGGGCTTGCTCAGTACGTCACCCTCCCGGCTAACTGTCGTAACTAGCAATTGATATTTTTCCAGGGCGACCGTTTTTCGTTCGGGCGTTACAATCATGTTCCTGTAGGTGCGTTAGCTGTAGCTTTATTAATCTATACTAATATTATAAAGAGGTAAAATTTGTAAGTTTGTATGTAGGGGGTAATCTCTGGAAGTACTGGTCCGATTGCTAAAATTTTTTCACCGATAGAAAGCTGCTTTATTCTTGAGTGACATAGGCTATATTTTATGTACGCGGGCGAAGCCGCTGGCAAAAGCTAGTTAATCAATAAGTGTTCTTGGCTTATTCTTTTTAAGTCAGTAGTGGCCCTGCCCCTAAAGCCCTAAGATACGAAAGTAGTACCTAAGGGTATTTTTTCCCTTTTTTTTGAACTTACGCAAATCAAAATACGTGATTATCTTCTAAATGGTAAACAGATACAACGATTAGAGAGAACTTACTCGTATCCTAAATAATGTTATGAACGCGTTGGTAATAATATCAGTGCAGATACGCCAGTTCGTGAAATACGACAGTTAGCGGGGAGGGCGACGAGTAGACGAAACTGAACAACCTTCCACAAGATTTTTTTTCAGGAAACGAAAAAAAAAATCAGCCTCACAATACCCAATTAGTATGGCAAGGCCGATTTTTTTCGTCCCTTACACCTTGTTTTATATAAAAGGAGAAACTGACTGACTGACATTTCAACGCACAGCCGAAACTATAAATACTTGTATGAAAAGGACGTTTGCTTATAAACAAGATCTTTGCACTCTTCTGTCTGTTTTTATTCTTTTCGATTTTAAGTGTCTGTGTGTCATCATTATCATCAGCCTTTTTTAATGTTCCCACTGCTGGGACTCAGGCCTCCTTTCTAGGAGAAGGAAGGAGCCGTAATGACATGGCGGTTTCCTCACGATGTTTTCCTTCACCGTTTTGAGAGCAGTGGTAATGAAATAAATTACATAAAGTAATGCGCTTGGCAGGGTGGGAACCCGCGACCTACAACTCGTAAGTCGGAGCCATTGCCACTCGGCCACCACAGCTCTAGTGCCTGTGTGTAGGTACATAAATATTAATTTGCGAGGGCTACGTGTTCGGAACAATCCCGCATGCGTGTTGAAATCCGCACTATATTAAAAACCTTTAAGCGTCCCTGCACACGGACATCAAAAAACGCCTCTACAAAAAAAACGCTAGAACTTAGGCGCGGCCACAAAAAAAAAAAGCTAGAAGCGGCCGCAAAAACAGCTGAAGCGCGCGACAACTTGTGTCCGAAGACGCTTGAAGCCGCTTCAAGCGTTTTTTTGTGGCGGCATTACCGCACACGAGCCATAAAAAAGGACCGCCTTAAAAAGAAGCTTGAAACGGCGTTTTTTGCGGCCCGCGGGGGCAGTAAGAGTGCTTAAAGGTTTAACAACCCATGTCAAATCCTTTATGAAAACATTCTCGCGAACAAAGTTGCGGGCTAAATGCTAGTCTTATATACAAATTAGACTCGACAAACCCTAGTCTGTCACAACGCGCGTCGGAAGACCGATTACCATAATTTTAAACCGATTAGGTTCAGTCTGAACAGTCTGACTTTAAACCAGAACGGTTTAGTTTAATTGGCTGATTTGAATGTTCTTGAGTCAGGCCGACAATCTGAATGTGATAGCCGTAATGGTTTGACCGAACTTGACCCCTTAAACCTGTGGTCATGGAGATAGAGATGAATGGACGTCCTTTGGAATGAGGCAGCTGGTTGATACAGTTATGCTGTGAGATTGTTTGAAAGAGTCACCACACTCACCACAGGCATCAACGATGCCGCAGCAGCTCATCGATGGAAATTAAAAACATTGCTCAGGTAGGGGCCATAGTCTTAACATAGTTCCTGGAAAGCAGTTCACTTAAGACTCCAAAACCATAGCCTTATATTAGTTTTCCATAAGTTGCAATAGTTTTCCTTCAACCAGGGGTTGTCCTTGGATGCACTAGAGTAGCACATACAGGGATAATCGCCGGTTGGTACCACGTTCCATTAAAAGCGCCCAAAAGGGCGAGTTGGTTTCGGCTCCTCGTACGCCTTCCAAAGGTCCAGGACCTCAGGGTCCTGAGATAAATAAATATATAATAATAATATATTTTAATTCAGACTCATCTAGATCCATATGTGTTAGTACAATTGCGAGCTTATAAACTAGCAATACAATACAATGCTCACAACAATGAAAGGTTTTAGTTAGTAGAAGTCTTAGGCTCCCTTTCGTTTCATTAAGACCGGAAAGAGTTAAAATACCGGACGACTGGACGGCGCGCTATCCATTGCTTCCTGTTCGCAAGTCCGAGCTTGCCATAGCCTGGCCTCTTTCTGCGATGCAGTTATGCTAGTGTAGGAGGCGGCCGGGTTTGGGGTCGGCCCTCACGCCCCGGCTCCGGCATCCCGATTACGATTCCCAGCCACCGTAGGTGGAGGCATGTGGATGGCGCGCAATGGGTAGCACTCGTCCGTTCATCCGGTAATCGTCCTAACCGAGCCCAAGTCGTCGACGCCAGCGCATAGTGTTCTACGCGCGCCTCAAGGAGATGTCAGCAAATCTTAGGGGTCCAGCAGGGTCGATGCTAACGGGGACCATAGGCTAAGTGAAAGTGAAACCCGGGGCCCTGGAACTCAAGGCAAAGAAGGAACATAGGAGTGGATTTTAGTCAGTAAAAGTCTGACACGCCGTCACGCTCCACCCAGGACTGGGAGAAATCATTGATTGATTGATGATTTCCTTTAAAATATTAGTGGGATAAGCCTATTGTACGTCTTTTTGGATTACTTTAGATTAAGTTCGTGAATTTCCTTACCCGTAAGCGAATTCTACAACTTACTCAATCTCTACTTTCTAGAACATTCATGTTATATTCAAACTCTTTAAATTTACTATGTAAATATCATTATAAAATCTGGAGCATCAAACGCTGCGATACCTTGTTAGTTTACCTCGTAGCGAATATTTTTAGACGTTAAGGATATACTCGTATCTCTAAAGCATTACAGATTTGTTATATTAAAACTGTGCAGTTGATAATATTTACTGATAATAATATTATGTATATTTTATCCTTGATAATTTAACCGTGCCTCAGAAAGCAAGGAAAATCATCCAATGACAAGCCCCGCTCTTAGGCGGAGCGGGAAATAGAGTCTTACTAACTAAAAACCTACTCCGTTCCTACTAGCCTTCATATCAGGGCTCGAGCTCCCTTTCGGATAACCCTGGCCCCAGTAGGCTTCGACCCAGCTGGGCCCTTACGGAAAACCATTGATTCCGGTTGTCATTCATAATCTTTGACAGTCGTTATAGGTAGTTAGTTAGACACAGTAGATACTAGAAAGTCTGACCATCTGTTTATCCAAGGAGTATCGTGTTCATCACCATCACTTCACCACTGCTGGACATAGGCCTCCCCCAAGTGTAAAAAGTAAATTACATGACGAATGAGTCAGTAAATTTTTAGGTATCATCTATCACAACTGTCAGCTCAAAGACACAATTTTTTTTCTATTCGAATATTCGGCCACTTTCTGGCCGAAACCAAAACTTCAGCCGAAACCAGTTTTTCTATTTTTGGCCAAAACTAATGTGCGGTTGATTTCTACTAGTTATACATCCATATTTTGTTATAAGCGAAGCGCATTCTCATGGGACAAAGGAATGTCTTCAAAAATTTAGCCGAAGGCCGCAACCCAGTTTTTCTTGGCCGAAACCGAATCTTAAGTCGGTTTCAACAAGTCGTCCATCTATATTAATAAGTGAAGCGTACTCTCATGGGACAAAGGAATGTCTTTTTCGAAATTTCTTAGTTAATTAAGAGGATCACAGTACCACTACTAAATTAATTATTATAACCGGAGCTATTTATTTCACTTATTTTCCGTGTCTTATTATCTTTCTTAGTAACATTACTATATCTATATACTGGGTGAAAAAGATCAAGGTCTTGGTTGGAATAAAATTAGCATTATTTTATTATTTTTTCCTTAATAAAAGTAGTACCTATACTTTTCTAATTAATGTTTAAAGTGATAGTTTTTGCTTTTTGCTATTTACGAGTATTACCTACCTACGACAGTGGCCTCTGTTAGAGATGCGGGATTGTTCGAAAGAGTCCCTGAGGTCTTGGAGCACAAAATAGACAGGTACAGAAGAAAATCTCATGAATGTACTTCACTTTTTATACCTACGCTCGGTGGACGCACACTAATGAGCGTTTGAGCCGGAACTGTTTGACGAGCGGGCCGAGGCGCTCCGAGATATCGTGTCCGTGAGCGGTGTCTATGTGAGCGCGCACAGTATGTAGATTGACTTCTGTACCTATATGTAATGAAATGACATTTCATTAATTCAAATTTGCCGCGCTTCGCGCGTTGAAGTTGTCAATGGAATTTATGTTCTGTGGAACGGGGTGACGTGTGATTGAATGGCAGATGATGTTTAGATTATTTTGCATATTTTATTGTTAAAAATTCTATTGTAAAGAGATAAAATAAAGGGATATAATTGAGGAGGCGATATTCATCATCATCATCATCATTTCAGCCGACAGACGTCCACTGTTGGACATAGGCCTCCCCTAAGTGTCGCCACAATGATAGCGATATTAGTAAACTTTAAATGTCGTTTCTTTGATTTTCTGGTAAGTTATAGGTATAATGGTCATAGTTAAACGTTGTAATATAGTAAAGACGTATAAAATAAACAAATCTTTGATTTTCAGAGAAACAATTTGTGGTTTATTTGGAAAATCCTCAATAACATATCTTATATATATATTTTCGAGCGAACACGCCGTTCATTGTTTTTCTATTGTGTCTGTAATTATGATATTCGAAAGGTATTTATTGCCTACCTACGACGACCTCTGTTAAAGATGCGGGATTGTTCGAAAGAGTTACTGAGTCGCTGGAACGCAAAGGGCTACTAAATAAACTAGGATTAGTTTTAGCTAGCAAATTCTGACACGCCTTCTCGCTCCAACTTGAGCGAGAAAAGTTATTTGGTGAATTTTCACCAGACGCAAAGCGTAGGCTAATTTAAACGTGGGTGAAGACGCATCAGCGAAGCTTTTTTTTATAAATTCGAAAACGAGACCTGAAATAAATGGCTTTATATTTTCATTGATTTTCAGCTAAAGCCTATATCCAGCAGTGGATGTCCCACTGCTGGACATAGGCCTATCAAAAGTGGCGTCACACAGCCTAATGAGCTGACCACGAGGCTTTGCAATGTCTTCATGCTATGACGGTTCCTGTGATGTTCTGGGATTTTCCACCACCAGTTTCTTCAAGTTATTTTCTTTCACTGTCTTGAGAGCAAATATAGCAAAGTACTAGACTTTATGTGCCATTGGCGCGGAAGTTTAAATTGTAACGAGTTTATACGCACGACGCATGCCCAACACTCCAAATGCTTTGTTATTGGAGCTCATAAAGGCTATATTTAGCCTGATCCTAAACGCGTGGTCTAGTTTTAGTACGTAGGTACACACGCTCATTAGTTAGAGAATGTAAACAGTTTTGTATATTTTTAAATATAAACATGAAATTGGTACAAGGTACTTTATTCAAGGTGAAAGCGCCAGGGTGTATTAAAATATGAATGACTTCTTCATGAAATAGCAATGCCATAAGTTTAGACCACAGAAAAGATGAAAGAGATTAGGATGGCCATGTCATGCTAATAATTATAATTGACACAACCAATAGCTAACCGATCTAAGTGTGCTTTTTCTGTTAGTTGTGTACCTAATGTGCGTTCGTATTCAAGGGTGGGAGACAAGCGGCGACACTCGTTGTAGTGCAAATCGGAAAATATTTCCTTTCTAACTTCTTTTATTTATTTATTTATTTATGTACACACAAACACTTAAAAAAGAAAAGAACAAATAAGAATAGAAGAGTACAAAGGATCTGCTTATCTCTAACGACATTTTTTTCATCTTTTCTGTGGGTAATAAACTGAGAGCTGGGGTTGTATTAAACTATGAAGTCTTAGAAAAACTATTAGATCAAAAGTCATAAATGCTCAAGGTCATTTAGGACTGACTTAAAACTGCTCTATTTAATTCTCAATACTGTCACAATTTATATTATAGCATTAACACATCATTGAGTTCTGCTTTGAGTTGTATCTCCATTAGGTCCTCCGTTCTGAACCCTAATACAACTATTGTTCTGAATATACTCGTAGCATGGTCACAGTATATTGTGCATTTTAATTCTTGCATCTAATTTCCGTTTTCATTTAAACGTGTATCCTGCATTATTCTCTTCCTGACTGCTGATGAATCATAAACATAGAGCTACTACTATGTTAAAAGTTATGCGTGAATATCTTCTATCACTATTCTCAAATGTCGCATGATAGGTAAAATATATCTGTACCTATCATGCGACATTTGAGAATAAGCGCATAAGTTCATAAGAAAAAAACTCGAAATGTCAGCCGAACACCCTCGATTCATAGGATAAGATTCAGCGTAGATAGGAAAATAGACGCTCGAGTGTATAAAGAATTCTTTATATATTAGTGATGTTGGTGGTGGTGGTGGTGGTGGTGTATTAGTGGTGGTGGTGGTGGTGGTGTTATTGGTGGTGGTGGTGGTGGTGGTTTTCTTCTTTTTTTTTCTTTCTTTCTTTTTTTTGTGATATTTCTTTCGTACGATAAGGTGGGCTTGCAAAAAACTTAAATGTTGTTATACTTACGGGTCAGCTTCAGAACCCACTCCACTTTCCGTTGATAAAATATATAATCATCATCATATCAGCCGAAAGACGTCCACTGTTGGCATAGGCCTCCCAAAAAACAGTAAAAAAATTGAAAAGTTCCAAACAACTTTGCAAGCAGTCTGAACAAAGTTGAAGTCGAATTCTCAGGTTTTTCCCTGACATCCGTTTTAAAACAGGCCTGAATAAAATAAAATCCATCCTCATTACATGCCACACACGACATCACAGGAACAATGGTGGGACAATTGAGTATCGATTTACGCAAATAGTGTCTACATCTGTTGAGTGCAAAGATTTTATATATCCTACTAGAGTAGGTTGAGTGTTGGACAAATAAAGTCATTGACGAGTCCAGGACATAAAATAGATACATTGGTACATAAGTCAATCTACATACAAAGTGCGCTCGAGCAACGCACACATATAGACACCGCTCACGGACACGATATCTTTTTTTTTTGTCGACGGGGAAAATCATCTTTGACAAAACCCGCTCTTGGGTGGAGCGGGAGATAGTGTCAGACTCTTACTGACTAAAAACCCACCCTGTTCCTTCTAGTCTTTTTTTTTTTGTCGACGGGGAAAATCATCTTTGATGAAACCCACTCTTGGGTGGAGCGAGAGACAGTGTCAGACTCTTACTGACACTGTCTTGCCACTTGACACCCGAACTTGCCATGTCCGGTGAGGACCTGCGTCATGCGGAAGGTAAGGACGCCGTGAGGTCTTTCCAGCCACGCCTCAAAGAGGGGACTTACCGCCATAATCGTGGCGTGCCCACAGTCTAGCTCATGACGTTTCAAATACAATGTCACGTCCAATTTGGCGATGGAAATAAAAGAAATGGTGGATAATTTACTCAACTATGAGTTTCAATGTCCTTCCGTCATCAGTCAAGAATATTAATGTGAAGAGATGCATGAATTGTCATGTAAATGACTTAACATTTCAATGGAAACTGTCTTCATTAAAATTCCTACTTGTCAACGATTGTTGGAAGTTAGGTACTTTACGTATCTTCTATGCTGTAATAAGTGCAACTCCAAAAGACCACAAGTTATTTTCTTAAGAGCGGTCAACTCGAGGTAAATTTTCATACAACCGCTCTTACGTGATTAAGATGTTGATACACATATATCTTGTGGATATTATCTAGGTTTCTATAGAAATCAAAACATTTTGTGTAAAAGCAATCCAGTAAAGACCTCTGAAAATCTGCTATTTTATGTGAAACTTGGCCCCCTATAATGTACTCATATGTTATTACATAAAAATATACATATAAGCCTTACCAAAATCTCGATTAAATATCGAGATTTTGGATGACGCCAATTTTTCTCAAAACACGTATTTCCTGGAATAAGTTTTGTGAAATAATCGAGTAAATCACAGAATTACCGAATGCCAACAGAATTTTCAGGCGTTTATTTTGCGCTCTTCATCAACATCGCGTTGGATTGCTTTATATGAAGCAACAAGCTTTTAGACCATGCTCGACGTTCACGATAAGCGAGTGGAAAAGAGCCCTCTTAATAAGTTGTACTCCAAAAACCATACAATGATACAAGTAATGTGCCAAACCACCAACCTGTATATGGGGTGAGTTTTAGTACTTACTAGCGACCCGCCCTGGCTTTGCTCGGGTGTTTCTCCTCTATTTAATGGATGTTATTATACATATAAACCTTCCTCATGAATCACTCTATCTATTAAAAAAAACCGCATCAAAATCCGTTGCGTAGTTTTAAAGATTTCAGCGTACATAGGGATATAGCCGGATATAGACTGGCCTGTTGGTCTAGTGGTTAGTGACCCTGACTGCTATACCAGAGGTCGTGGGTTCGAGTCCCAACCAGGACAAATGTTTGTGTGATGAGCATGATCATTTGTTCTGTGTCTGGGTGTAATTTAACTATAATATGTATGTACATATTTAGAAATGTATAAGTATGTTTATCAGTTGTCTTGTACCCATAACACAAGCTCTGCTTAGCTTGGGACTAGACGGCGTTGTGTGGTAGTTGTGATATATTATATTATTATATAGGGATAAGGTGGACCGATGACCTGGTGAGGGTTGCGGGAAACCGATGGATGCGAGACGCACAGGATCGATCATTGTGGCGACATTTAGGGGAGGCCTATGTCCAACAGTGGACGTCTGTCGGCTGAAATGATGATATAGGGACAGAAAAATCGACTTTGTTTTATACTATGTAATGATAAAACGACGTATACATACATACACGTATACTAGAGTACTAGACCTTTCATGGTCGCAGAAACTCTTACAAACATTCCCGTACCCCACCTATTAACTAGACCTTTCATGGTCGCAGAAACTCTTACAAACATTCCGTACCCCACCTATTAACTAGATCTTTCATGGTCGCAGAAACTCTTACAAACATTCCCGTACCCCACCTATTAACTAGACCATTCATGGTCGCAGAAACTCTTACAAACATTCCGTACCCCACCTATTAACTAGATCTTTCATGGTCGCAGAAACTCTTACAAACATTCCCGTACCCCACCTATTAACTAGACCTTTCAGGGCCGCAGAAACTCTTACAAACATTCCCGTACCCCACCTATTAACTAGACCTTTCAGGGCCGCAGAAACTCTTACAAACATTCCGTACCCCACCTATTAACTAGATCTTTCATGGTCGCAGAAACTCTTACAAACATTCCCGTACCCCACCTATTAACTAGACCTTTCATGGTCGCAGAAACTCTTACAAACATTCCGTACCCCACCTATTAACTAGATCTTTCATGGTCGCAGAAACTCTTACAAACATTCCCGTACCCCACCTATTAACTAGACCTTTCAGGGCTGCAGAAACTCTTACAAACATTCCCGTACCCCACCTATTAACTAGACCTTTCAGGGCCGCAGAAACTCTTACAAACATTCCCGTACCCCACCTATTAACTAGACCTTTCAGGGCCGCAGAAACTCTTACAAACATTCCCGTACCCCACCTATTAACCTACTTAACCTAATCTTTCGAAGACTAAACACCCTGTTGTATTAATTAACTGTACAACACATTATATGTCTATATAAAGCCGTGCTTTCACTGCGGCGGCCCGCGTGGAGTCGCGTGGCCATCGGCACAAACTCACGTGTTGAGTAAGGTCGTCGCACACAGGCCACCGGCCACAACCACAATATGCCGCCATTGCCACCGGCATTTTCCGCGCATACGTTTTATATGGATTCGCCGCACACGGTTGACGCCGGTGGCCGCCACACGCTACAAATTGCCGCTGCTTATGGCCCGCACTGGCCACTAAACGCCGTCGCTCGCGCATTCATGTTCTAAGATCCGATAGAAGAAATCTCTTCCTTTATTTGATTATGATAAATATCATATGCTAGATAATGCGTTCATTAAGACATTGCAAATAGGTTGCCTAACTTTCTTCTATGGATCTCCTACTAGCAAACCTTCTTCGTCAGAGCCTATTATATACGTGTATGAGTTAAAAAAATAACCACCGGCTACAAGTTACTGTCGTTTCAGCTTCCTATGTAGCCGCTTCTAGCTTCTCGTGGCGGCGTTTGTAGTTGTCGCGTGTGGCCCCTGTGCGTCGGCCCTTAATGACGATGCGCGGCGTGTGTGTTTTTGATCGCTATCTTTCCCGCACACGTGCGTATCTGTCTATGTATATGTTCGTTCACTGGGAATGACAGGCGGGCCTTGTTACTTGTAGGAGAATGTAGTGAAGCATTAAGGTTAGATTTAACGTCATACTCCAGTTTTAGCTTTGCCCTGATTCATGTGGTATTTTATATACTGTAAAGATGTTACGTACATTTGTTTATTTATTTCATTCTTTATGTACTTACACAAAAGTACAGAGGCAGATTTAAAACCTTAGGCATTTTTCTATCGGCTAATATTTGGATATATTTGGAATTGCATTTTTTTTATGGTGGGGAAAATCGTCCAGTGAAAACCCCCGCTTTTGGGCGGAGTGGGAGATAGTGTCAGACTCTTATTGACTGAAAACCCACCCTGTTCCTTCTAGTCTTCCTTTCGGATAACCCTGGCCCCATTAGGCTTCGACCCGGCTGGGCCCCTGCTGTTGCTGACAACTCCTTGAGGCGCGTGGGAACAGTGCGCGCCGTCAACGACTTGGGCCCGGTCCGGACAGTTACCGGACGGACGGTCAGACAGCGAGCTACCCATGGCTCGCCGTCCACAAGCCCGCGACTACGGTGGTCGGAAATCGGGAACGGAATCCCGGCGGCGGCGGTGAGTGCGCCGTTAACTGCTGCGGTCGGTCTTCTACTTTGCTAGCATTACTGCTTCGCAGAAGGAGGCGACCGCCTGTCACTCCTCCTCAATTCGAACCGTGGCCTGAATGAAAGCCCGGTGCGAGAGGTCTCCGCCGCCGATCGCCCACACTAAGGCACGGCGATGCTCCGCCCAAGCAGAGCACACCTCGACTTTGTGCTCCACCATGTCCTCCGGGCGTTCCGCACAGTGGCGACACCCGGGGGTTCCGCACAGTGGCGACACCCGGGCGTCTCTTCTGCACGAATCCGGTGCAGGAACCTCCCGAACGTGCCATGTCCGCTGAGGACCTGCTCTTCTTCCTGATCTTATCACGCATACTTGGGGTCGGCGAAATACGTATTTTTCTTCCATTCTGTCCTTAAATAAATGAATGTAATATCATCTAATGACCTAACTCAAAAATTGCAATTTGTGGGAAATGGTTTGCTCATCTCCCACAAATTGCAATTTCCGGGAAAGGTTACTAGGTTAGGTCACTTTAATTATAAATTTGCGGTTTAGTGCCCTTAATATTTACCTGACTACCTCAGATGGAAGTTACCTCAGTGAAAGGGAGCTCGTGCCCCGGTATGAAGGCTAGAAGGAACGGGATGGGGTTTTTAGTCAGTAAGAGTCTGACACTATCTCCCGCTCCGCCCAAGAGCGGGTTTTGTCATAAGATGATTTTCCCCATCGGGAAAAAAAAAAAAAAGTTGGAAGTTGCTGTTTTTCAAGTGTATGTCTGTCTGTTTGAATTATATACAACCTTAGTTATAGTGTGTGCAAAACCCGAAACACGTGTCTAGTATTTTTATGTGAAGAATCTATGTACTGTATCATGAAAAATCACAAAGTTATAACCTTGTTATGTCAACATCCGCGTAATACAGGCGAGGACCAGCTGTTTGCTGGCGCCTGATACCCGTTATGACCTGCCGACACCTTTGTTGTACTTAGTATCGGTGGTTTTCAACTTGTGACCTTTTTAAATACTTCTGGGAAAAAATATAACATGGTGTAAAAACTGTTGGAATTCATTCACATACTGATTTTGAACAAACTATATTCAAGTTTCAAAATAATGTTGTATTATTATTATATTTTAGTAAATGAGGTCTGAATAACAATTATCTAGATCTTGAAACTAAACATAGCGCAGTGACATAATAGTGAACAGATAACGAGCAATAAACATGTGTTGTAGAAGACCGTGTGTCGAGGCGCCAGCCAGATGTTAGACGCAGGCACGGATATACACAGGCCTATACCACATGAGTAGATAAACCGTACAGAGGCAAAGCTTCAAACAACCGCTCGATTCGGTTGCATTACTACAAGTGCGCGGGGAATGTGTGAGTGACCACCGTCCGCTTGTTGCGTACGCGACGAATACGAGCGGTTGTTTGAAGCTTTGCCTCTGTACGGTTTATCTACTCATGTGCCTATACTGGGTAATTGCGCCACAATATATGAACCAACTAGGGTTACCACTATACTCTATAGTAGAGATGAGATATACCTGCCATTCTCCATACCCGGCCTTTAAGGTATGGGTATCACTAAATACCTGGTACAAATACCAGGTATTAAAATACTTCTAAGTATTTGGGTGTGGTAGGATTTCGATAAGTAAACGTATACGATAAGTATGGTATGCCTCCAATATAATGTAGGTACGACGTTTCAAGTATACGTAATTATGCATTATGAGATACAACTGACGCAAAAAATCAAAACATTGTCGACCTAGGTACGTACCTACAGTACCTACACTCGATATTCCCTAACATAAACGAACTAAGGAACTCTTTCACGTCGTGACAAAAAATTTAATTATGCAATTATGTTCCTTAACCCTTCAGATACCGTCAATTAGAGACACAATAGTAAGACAATAGATGTGCGGCCACCGGTGGTCGCTTGGGGATTCATGAATTAAGCACGTAAAAATAAGTAGGTACCCATTTTTTCTAACTAAATTAAATCATCCGAATGTTCATAAAGCACGAATGACGTTTCGGGTCCCTTCGTAAGCTGTCGGGTAGCTTCGGGTGGCTTCGGCGTACCGAACTACCGATACCGCACAAACTGGGCGCTACCTTGTGGTAGCGGTTCGTATCGTACTATGCGTCTGACGTCATACCTTCAAGGTATTTACCCAGTATTTTGGGCCGTACCCGGTCTGTGTACTGGGAAGCACATACTTGGTATATATACCTCTACCAGTATATACCTCTCATCTCTACTCTATAGTATCGTACTGTATTTTTGAAACTTGTACTTTTACAAGCTTTTATTTAGTTTCACCTGTCCCGATGTTTGTCTATAATCAAATCTTGTAAATTTTAGACCCACCTCTCGGTTACCGATTGAGCTGAAATTTTGCATGCGTGTGTAAATCAGATGACAATGTAAATTTATTATGATATGGAGCTGATCTTCAGCTTTCAATGTTCCCACTGCTGGGACTCAGGCCTCCTCATTAGGACAGGGAATAGGCCGTAATCTAACACACGGGCCCAGTGCGGGTTGGTGAATATCACATGGTCACATGTCATCGAATTATTGGTTCTAGGACTTGCCACAATATACGAACCAACTAAGGTTACCACTACTGTACTTTTTACAAGCTTTTATTTAGTTTCACCTATCCCGATGTTTGTCTCTAATCAAATCTTGTAAATTTTTGACCCACTTCCCGGTTACCGATTGAGCTGAAATTTTGCATGCATGTGTAAATCAGATGACAATGCAAAATTATTATGACATGGAGCTGATCTTATGATGGAACCGGAAGGTGGCTATAGGAACTTGGTAGTTAAACGACACAACCCCATCGAGTTTGGGCTCGTATGATTCGTCTTGACGAGTATTAATTATTAGCTATAGAAGCTTGCTATGAAAAAATGATTTTCATTAAAAGCTTGTTATTATAAACGATCTATCGCCAGCAGTTTCGCCCGCGTTGCAAAGTTGAAAATTTTCCCAAGCGAGAACAAAAAGTATTTGGAGGTATGCGGAACAGAGTGTAAAGAAGTCCCGCAAACCTCCGTTGAAAAGGGAGGATCCTTCAAACAGACAGGATGAATTATAGTCTGGTGGGCTACTGCCCGATAGTTATTCTCGGGCTGTCGTCTAAGTTTAAATCGCGCGGAGAACTTTGATTGCGCGATGCAGTATTTCGTCTTCTCTTCGTAGCTCCTATGTGGCGTCATAGATGTCGCTACAAGTACATAGGATACTTTTTGTTCCTTTTTTCCCGTTCGGCGTTTTGTGATAGTTGTAGAATATTACATTATTATTTTTATATATTTATTTATCTCAGGACCCTAAGGTCCTGGACCTTTGGAAGGCGTACGAGGAGCCGAAACCAACTCGCAGAGGCCCTTTTAGATGCTTTTAATGATGGATTGTGGTACCAACCGGCGATTATCCCTGTATGCGCTATGCTAGTGCATCCAAGGACAACCCCCGGTTTGAAAAACTATTGCGATACAATATGGAAAACAAAATAATAAGGCTATGATTTTTGGAGTCTTAGGTGGACTGATATCATGGAACTATGTTAAGACTATGGCCCCTGCCTGAACAATTACATTATTATATTATTACAGGTATAATAATTGTGCAGTCCTTACAAATTACTGTAACAAAGATCACGCAATAGTTTTGTTAAGACAACCATCACAAGGTTAAGTACGCTTTGTCGAGAATTATTAGCCGTAAACACACCTATTAGTGCATCTATTATCTTATTTAGATTGGAATCTTCAGCATACACTTCCTCATGCACTATTTCTAGAACAAGGAATTACCTATGATGGATAAGGGAATGAGGATCACGATATGTGCAGAAACGCATTTAATGTGAATTACGAAAGTGGCGACCACACAAAAACTATACCCTATACCCCCACCCAACCAATCAACCAATCAACCAACCCCTACCCCCAATTCCCCCCCCCCCCCCCAGTTATACCCTTTTATTGTTTATAGCTTTTGCACGCGACTTCGTCCGTGTACATAAAACATAGCCTATGTCACTCAAGAATAAAGATGCTTTCTAATAGAGAAAAAATGTTAGCAATCAGACCAGTACTTTCAGAGATTACCTCCTACAAACTAAAGAAACAGCTTTACCTCTTAATAATATTAGTTTAGATAGGCTCGCACTTGACCACCATCCCTCCTGACGGAAAGCAACGATGCATGATGCGATGCGAGATACTAAAAGAGAATTCTAAGTTGAAAGTTCCAGTGTAACCCAAAAAATGCATTTTATAATTTTCGCATTAAAAAAAGAAAAAAGAAAGAAAAGTATTTATTTTGGGCGCACAAAAATATTGTACACAACAAAAAAACTGAAGACAAATACAAAACAAACAAAAAAAAATTGTATGTCTCACGTTTGCGCCAAATAAAGGTCCAGTTCAGCGAAATGCCAGACAACTACGACAACTCTTAAAATTAGTTAGGTTTTTATTATTAAGAGTTAGGTGGTGGTTACCACCTAACTAACTATTTTACAGGTTGTATGATGATTTAAAAATTATTGCGGACGTAATACGTATTTATTTATGGATTATATAATTATTTAAATCAACACTAGAACCCTCACAGTTCGTTTTAACCTATTGAATACATATTTTATGAAATATTCACCTACTAGAAGTCCTATATTACCTTACCACCTTTCCACAATTATCATCATCATCAGCCTTTTCAATGTTCCCACTGCTGGGACTCAGGCCTCCTCTCTAGTAGAGGGAATGGGCCGTAATCCACCACGCGGGCCCAGTGCGGGTTGGTGAATGTCACATGTCATCGAATTATTGGTTCTAGGACTTGCCGGTTTCCTCACGATGTTTTCCTTCACCTTTTTGAGAGCAGTGGTGATGAAATAAATTACACAAAGTAATGCATCCGGCAGGGTATGAACGTATGAACCCGTGACCCACAACTCGTAAGTTGGAGCCACCACTGCTCTCCTTACCAGAAAACAATACAGCAAAAGGTCGTGACTTTTACCGACACTACAGATGAAACTGGACGTCCATCCTAAACTACTTTCGAACCGACTACGATAATAGTACCAACGTAGATGAAAACATGACGTATGGATGACGTAGCCACCATCCATATATGGGAAGCAATAAACTTTACGTTATTGATAACTGTTCTGTCATAGACAATCACCATCAATCTAATCTAATGGTTCACATGGATAATATGTTACGACCTGATGGCGACACAAAGGAAAATTTAGTTTGAGACGTTTGTCACTAGCATAATCCTAATAATTGTAAAACGAGAACTACAACAGAGACCAAAGCTCACATGGACCACTCCATAGTTAATTCATGAATCCCCAAGCGACCACCGGTGGCCGCGCATCTATTGTCTTACTATTGTGTCTCTAATTGACGGTATCTGAAGGGTTAAGGACAAATAACAACCGTCTTGGATCTTGAGACTGTGTCATAACCAAGTCTTTTTTGGAGACCGGACACTGAACTCCGTGCTCAGCCATTAAATTGAAGACTCGACGTTAAAGCCGCATCTCAATTGATTAACAGACGTTGTGACTGGTACTCGCAGGACTATTACAGAGTTAGGTATTGTGGTACAATCGAGTCGTTGTACATTTGACGAGAACCAAGTACTAGTCTGTTAGTGGCTGTTCAGCGAGGTGGACGATGGCAAACCAAGTAAGTTTTTATTTTGGGCTCTGTTGTTTTTCTTCTTTTGAAATCAGCATAGACTTTAACCCTTCAGATACCGTCAATTAGAGACACAATAGTAAGACAATAGATGCGCGGCCACCTGTGGTCGCTTGGGGATTCATGAATTAAGAATCTACGTGAGGTTTATGGCGGTAAGTCCCCTCTTTGAGGCGTGGCTGGAAAGACCTCACGGTGTCCTTACCTTCCGCATGACGCAGGTCCTCACCGGACATGGCAAGTTCGGGAGGTTCCTGCATCGGATTCAGGCGGAAGAGACGCCCGGGTGTCGCCACTGTGCGCAACGCCCGGAGGACACGGTGGAGCACACCGTCGAGGTGTGCCCTGCCTGGGCGGAGCATCGCCGTGCCCTCGTGGGGGCGATCGGCGGCGGAGACCTCTCGCGCCGGGCCCTGGTCGAGGCCATGGTCCGGAGCGAGGAGGAGTGGCAGGCGGTCGCCTCCTTCTGCGAAGCAGTAATGCTTGCAAAGGAGGAGGCCGACCGCATCAGGCAACGGCGCCCTCACCGCCGTCGCCGGGATTCCGATCCCGATTTCCGGCCACCGTAGACGCGGGCTCGCGGACGGCGAGCCATGGGTAGCTCGCTGTCCGATTGTCCGGCAATGGACCGAGTCCAAGACGTCGACGGCGCGCACTGTTCCCGCGCGCCTCAAGGAGTTGTCAGCAGCAGGAGGGGCCCAGCTGGGTCGAAGCCTACTGGGGACAGGGTTGTCCGAAAGGGAGCTCGTGCCCCGGTATGAAGGCTAGAAGGAACGGCGCGGGGTTTTTAGTCAGTAAGAGTCTGACACTGTCTCCCGCTCCACCCAAGAGCGGGTTTCGTCAAAGATGATTTTCCCAGTCGACAAAAAAAAAAAAAAAAAAAAAAATCTACGTGAGGTTGTAGCTATCAGAAAACACAGACTTCAGCAGGGAATTCCACTTCTTAGCTGTACGCACATTGAATGTGTTCCCAAAACGTTTTTTGCGTATGGATGGGATGGTTTTATCTGCAGTCCTTAACTTGGGCAGAAGGGGCTAGCATAGCATAGCAGAATTTGTCTTATAATGTTCCCACTGTTGGGACTCAGGCTTCCTCTCTAGGAGAGGGAATGGACCGTAATCCACCACGCGGGCCCAGTGCGGTTTGGTGGATGTCACGTGTCTTCGAATTTTAGGTGCTAGGACAAGCCGGTTTCCTCACGATTTCCTTCACCGTTTTGAGAGCAGTGGTGATGAAATAAATTACACAAAGTAATAAGCTTGACTAGGTTTGAACCAGCAATCTACAAGTCGTAAGTCAGGCCTGTTACCACTCGGCCACCACTGCTCTCAATGTTTCCATTGAAAGTATCCGGCGGAAAATCCTCAGGAAACCATGCAGATTATTTACTTATTAAAACTTCATGCAACACAAAGGTGGACTTAATGGCTTAGGTATTCTTTACCAGTCAAAGAGAAAACATGACAGGTGTATAAAACAATAAAGAATAGATTATTAAGATAACAAATCTGTTAGTGACCCGAGAGTGAGGTGGACGATGGCAAATCAAATGAGTTATTATTTACGGTTCTGTTGTTTCTCTTCCATTGAAAGTATCCTCAAGAACCTATGCAGATTATTTACTTATAAGCTTTTGCCCGCGGCTTCGCCCGCCTGACATCTTTCGTTCTACTCAGAGCGGTATTTCGACGACTCAGAAGATTGACTGGTAGAGAATGCCTAAGGCAGCCTGCCCCTGTACAAATAATTTATTTAATGATTTCGTAGCCAAAAAAATGGAATACTCAGGCAAATTCCTCTACCATTGAATCCTTGATTTCTAGTTGTATTTCTTAAAACTGTTCTTCAATAGTCCGTAATATTTTAACAAGTTTTAAATGAAAATATATTTTTCATAGCAAGCTTTTATAGCACGGTATATATACCTAATACCTACTTATTTATAATGAATACTCATCAAGACAAATTATACGAGCCCAAATTCGATGGGGTTGTGTCGTTTAACTACTGAGTTCCTATAGCCATCTTCCGGTTCCATCATCAGTTCAGCTACATGGAGCGTAATAATATTGTATTGTCATCTGATTTACACATGCATGCAAAATTTCAGCTCAATCGGTAACCGAGAAGTGGATCAAAAATTTGGAAGATTTGATGACAGACAAACATCGGGACAGGTGAAACTTTTATTAAAAGCTTGTAACAAAAATAGCTTGATCGTCTTTTTTTACTTGCATTCTCCGCTTGCGTATAAATGCGTTTATCCGTCAGGAACTTATGACGGGAATCTAAAGAGCTGATGAGTCTTATGTAACTCATCAGCTCCTTATTGTCCTTGTAATTGTTATTCTTGTATGGGTCAAATAGTATTTAGAATTTAGCCTATATTGTGCCTCCTCCTAGGGAGGAGGCCTGAGTTCCAGCAGTATGGACATTAAAAAGGCTGATGATGATGATGTGTCTAGCGTAGAGGTCTCCTACCAAACCTCTCTGTTTCGGCCGATCTCTGGCCAAGTTTACTCCGCGAACATGATCAGATCGTCACACTACCGTTGCCGCGGTCGACTTCGACATCGATATCCTCTCTCAGACGTCCAGTGAATGATCCACTTCAGCCTGGATGTTTTTCCCAACATCTGCTACTTGATTTATGGAGCGCAGAATGGAATGATACTCTATGAATATTGTAAAACCTCGTAATTTATCGCATTGTCATTTCCTTGATTATATCAGACATACCCAAGGGTTTTTAACGTCATGCAGATTTCATCACGCATGCGGGATTGCTTCGTATGCAGAAAATTTCAAAATGCAAGAAAACGCGTCCTGCTTGCGTATTCCGCGCAATACGATAAATAGTTGTATGAACTGAACATTTGCAAGGGTTACGCTTTTTTATGGTGGGGAAAATCATCCAAAGACAACCCCTGCTCTTGGGCGGAGCGGGAGATAGTATCAGACTCTTACTGACTAAAAACCCACCCCGTTCCATCTAGCCGCTCGAGCTCCCTTTCGGATAACCCTGGCACCAGTAGGCTTCGACCCGGCTGGGCCCCTGTTGAAGGGGATACGCTTGCGGGGCTATCCCACATGCGTGATCAAAACCGCACGAAAAACACCCCAAGAGAAATCACACATTCTCAAAACAATACATACAACCTTGAGAACGATAACCCTTGACATATACCTACACTGAACCCTATTTAATATCACATTTATACATACGCCTTTATTGCAATTCTCACGAGATACAACCGACACATCGAAGCGTTCATCTGGATACAATTCGATATCGACTGGCCTACATGTACAAATACAAACGAAGACGACATATCTAGCTAGAAACTAGGTACACATATCTAGTATAAGCTGGTCTTTCATTGCACGAAAATCCTCCATTGCCAGGCAGGGCCGGATTAAGCCAGCGCAGGGCCCAAATTTAAACAAGGAGCCCACTAAATCCTTGTAAAATAATAACACCTAATATAACACAACTTTCACACAACGCTATCTAGTCCCAAACTAAGCAGAGCTTGTCGTATCAGTACTAGACAATTGATAAACATACTTATAGACGTTCTATATCTAAATGCATAAATTACACATAGAACAAATGATCGTGCTCATCACACAAACATCAATACAAGCAGGCCAAGGAACATGGAAACTAATTAAAACTCTTTCAAATAATTGAAATACTCATAGCAGAGTAGTGGGTGGCCCAGTGACAATGGCATCGACTTTGAATTTACTTAGTTTAATGTATTTTATCACCACTGCTCTCAAAACAGTAAGGGAAGACATCGTGAAGAAACCGACATGTCCTAGAACAAAAACACTCAAAGGTAACGTGACATCCGCCAACCTGCACTAGCCCGCGTGGTAGATTACGACTCATTACTTCTCCTGGAGAGGAGGCCTGAGTCGCGGCAGTGAGAATATTAAAATACTGATTATGTTGTGTTGTTGGTGTCAGTTGTTTGTCTCACGGGCCATAGGGATCCTAGGTACGATAGCCTTATTTGATAGCAGTTACTTACATTGTCTTTATGGATAATTGGGAATCGATTAGTTCATATGGTATAGGGACCCTGACTTCTTTTGTAAGTCCAAGCGGGGGCTCCTAATGCGTAAGGCCCCGTACCGTTTGCTACCCTTCCTATGAAGCTAGTCCGGCACTGTTGCCGGGTCAAATCCGTTTGATCAGAATACCATCTTGTTCCGCGTTCCGATATATTGCTATTTCGAGACAGGAGGGATCGGCCCTAGCGAAAAAGAAAATATGTGGAATGCGTCCTGCATTCCTAATGCGAGTATTTGTGAGAAGCAGTTCGACAATGTTGTTTTTTTGGCCTGAGTTTGAAATGGGTCAAGTTTGTTCGGTTTCTGATTTTGAAACTGAAATGGTGGTAGATTCTTTGGTAATGTTTACTGTTTATATTAAGTCACGGTCCAACTCATCTTTTGTTTTTTTTTTTATTGGTCTTCTTAAAAATAGATTTTACAGATATTTCTAATTTCTACGTTAACGAAGTCAAAAACCTAATTACATAAAGGGCATTGCATGAAAGTGTCCCCACCCACCAACAGACTTGAGACAGGTGTCATTCGAAGCGTCTAGTTTAATAGAGTATTTTTTATTATGGCGACACATCTCTAAAGTATGGGGTTTAGGTTTTATAAAACATTATATTTTGACCTAACCTAACCTAACCCTAGTGTTTTGGACCTTAAATATACTCATTATATAGTACTATCATATATTTTTGAAAGCGGCTTTACAAGCTCTATACAATTCTGTAAAAATATTTGACAAAAAAGCATTGCGTAAAACTGTCCCCAAAATTGACAGCTGTTTCAAATATGTCGGTGGGTACCAACAAATTTAAAACTAGTGTCATTCGAAGCATCTAGTTCAATAGAGTATTTTTTATCATGGCGACATATCTCTAAAGTATGGGGTTTAGGTTTCATGAACCATTTTCATTTTAACCTAACCTAACCTATAGCCTAACCTAACCTAACCTGGTATAACCTAAGTAGTCCGCATAACAGACATGGAATGCATGTCAGTTTGTTGATTCCTACCCACAAAAGACAAAACAGCGGATGCATTAAAATCAAAGTGTAACACTAACCTTATGTACCACACGATGGATATATGCACACAAATTAGGTTAGGTCAAGTTAGGTTAGGTTAAAATAAAAATTGTTTTTAAAATATATTTTTGCAGAATCGTATAGAGCACGCAGAGCCGCATTCAAAAATATATAACAGTACTATATAATAAGTATATTTAAAATCCGAAACACTTGAGTAAGGTTAGGTTAGGTCCAAACATAATGTTTTATAAAACCTAAACCCCATGCTTTAGAGAAGTGTCACCTAATAAAAAATACTCTATTTAACTAGACGCTTCAAATGACACCACTGTCTCATGTCTGTTGGAGGGTGGGGACGTTGCCCATACAAAATCCGGCATCCTCCTTTTCAACTTCTTCGCAGACGAAGTCGCGGGCAAAGGCTAATATTACTACTTTATTTTTTGAGGTGGGAAATCATCAAATAACTTCTCACGCTCTTGGTGAAGCGAAGGGAGTTTCAGACTTTTACTAACTCTAACCTACCTTCAGTTACCCTTTTTGTTGCCAGGCAGGACAGTGCGTTCAAACACACAAACTTTTTCTTATTTAAAAAATGTATAAAAACCAATGCTTGACTGGGTTCTCACCTGATGAAGCAGTGATGCAATTTTTGATGATGAATCGCACTAGTTTATTAAGAGCCTATTCACTATAGCCTTGCAGACACCTAAATTATAATCGGACGGGAAGATCGCTGCAGATAAATTTCGATCAGCTTGAGGTTATAATAAGTAGTAAAAAAATATGACAAATCTGCTAGCTTTTCAATACAGTTCGAATTGTTTGAATTTAGAGACAGATTGTGTCAACGTTGTCGCCAAAAAGTTTGTTATAATATTGATAAATGATATTTATTTTGTAAACAGATTTAAAAAATACACTTTTACAGGCTAGTGTTACCTAGCTGACTACCCTGAGAAGAAACACCGAAACAAACTCAGGGGTCAAAATCTCTTTTAAAGTCCATACAGTAAACATGCATGCATGATTAACCCTTCAGATACCGTCAATTAGAGACACAATAGTAAGACAATAGATGCGCGGCCACCGGTGGTCGCTTGGGGATTCATGAATTAACCCTTCAGATACCGTCAATTAGAGACACAATAGTAAGACAATAGATGCGCGGCCACCGGTGGTCGCTTGGGGATTCATGAATTAACCCTTCAGATACCGTCAATTAGAGACACAATAGTAAGACAATAGATGCGCGGCCACCGGTGGTCGCTTGGGGATTCATGAATTAAAGCATTATATGAGAACCATGTAGATTAGTGTCTCAGATGGTCTTTTGATAAAATAACCACACAGATTTGACTGGACCTATCCAGTCAGTGTAAACATTTGTCAGTACATTCGTGTAGTTCAAACTTAGGACTACTAAAACGTATATTCGTTCCCAAGTTTACCTAAAACCCTAGAAGGAAACTCAGATACTATCTGCACATCGTTACACAGATTCGGTCGTAAACTGAGTGAGTTAACTATATAATCAGCAGTCTAGAAAGAGACGGAGCATTGGCCTGTCGCGCGCCGGTAGGGTTGCCAGGTCTTAAAACCGAAAAACCGGACAGGCCATCTCGTTTAGCCAAAGATTTGAGTCAAAAGACCGACCATTTTTATTTAAAGTAAAACATGACTTTTTATATTTTCGACCATAAAATCTTTTAAAATGCTAATGACACAAGAAGCTGTATATCAATTACATAAAGCTTCAGGTGTACACTGTAAGCTGAGAAACCCTTTTTAAGGTGATATAACTGCAAAAAGAGCCCCAAATTACACAGCATTAAGTGTTAGTGAAGAGTAAATGCTGCATAACCTCTGCATAAAGGTCTTTTTTACATTCTAAGCTGTATAGATGCTGTATATCGGTGTAAAATAGAGCATTAACTCTACAGATACTCACTTATAACTGTGATATACAGCTAACTGCTGTAAATTTGTGTTTTAAGTTAGCTACAATAACAATGACTGATATAATTGCTAGTCTTCTCCGCTTACCTTTGCGATACAAGGCAAGACAGAATACAATGATAAATCTAAAAAAAAATTGGTTAATATTAAAAAGTCTAACAAACGCCAGACAAACCGGACTCCGCCTAATTTGGCCGGAGACGCAACCAAAAATCCTGTCCATGTCCGGCTTTATCCGGAAGCCTGGCAACACTATGTGCCGGTCATCACCCGCTATTGGTTCAAAGGTTATGACTTTAGGACTCCCGATTACGTTTCACGTTGCCAAAATTGTCAACAAGACCCTCTTTTAGTTAGAAGTGTTATCTTGAGGAATATTTTCGACTATATTTGGTTATATGTAGAGCAGTGGTGGCCGAGTGGTAACGGCCCCGACTTATGAGTGTAGGTCGCGGGTTCAAAACTTGCCAGGCGCATTTCTTTGTGTTATTTGTAGCGACATCTATGAATACAATATCTATGAATACAATAAGTACTACAAAGAAAATACGAAATCCTGTATCGCGCAATCAAAGATCTCCGCGCGATTAGAACATATAGAACAGCCCGAAATCATCTATCGGGCAGTAGCCCACCAGACCATAACACCTGTCTGGTCGGAGGATCCTCCCTTTTCAACGGAGGTATATATGGGACTTTACTCTGTGTTCCGCATACTTCCAAAAATTTATTTTATGACCACTGCTCTGAAAACGGTGAAGGAAAACATCGGCCCATTCCCTCTCTTAAAGAGAGGAAGGCCTGAGTCTCAGCAGCGGAAACATTAAATCGCTGATTATAATTACCTATGCTATATTATATTTGGTGATGTCCTGATAAGGATTGCAGGAATCCGATGGATGCGAGATGCAAAGGACCGGTCGTTGGCGACACTTGGGAGAGGCTTATGAGTTTTCGTGATCACAGTTCTTATTTCGTCTTTATTTAGGACCATTTCTAATGCCATAAAACTGATTCACGTTGAGACACGCGCTCATCTTTGGGATGGGTCAGCCAAATATTAGCTTGCTGCACTGGAGTCGATTGAAAGGCGTGCCAAGAGGATCATAGGCAATGATGCACTTGTGAAGTCAAAACTCCAAAGTCTTGAGCATCGACTCCGAGTTGCTTGCCTGTCCGTTTTCTATCGTTTGCATTTCGGGGAGTGTGCACTAGAGCTACACAATTTAATTCCACCAAGTCCGTTCCATCATCGGACCACAAGACGTACGGCGTTGCGCCACCGGTACATGGTGGACATCCCACCCATACGTACAAAGCGTTTTGGGAATACATTCATTATGCGTACAGCTAAGGAGTGGAATTCCCTGCCGGAGTCTGTGTTTCCTGATAGCTACAACCTAGGGGTCTTTAAGTCGAGAGTGAATAGATTGCTTCTAGGCAAGCGTGATCCGTCGGCCACATCATCAATATTAAAAAAAAAAAAAAAAAAAAACATCAGTTGTCTCACATATTTGGCATCGCAAAGCGTATAACACACACATTTATATATCGTAATGGCGCACTAACCTTAGATTTTTATTATAAAAATAACGTTAATTCAACTCTCTTTATGACCTATAAAAGTTGTAACGACCTTCCTTTTATATGTGTGTCTCTATGTGAAATGTGAACTTCAATCAGTTTTTATTTCACAACTATCACACAACGCCATCTAGTTTCAAACTAAGCAGAGCTTATGCTATGAGTGCTAGACAACTGATAAACATACTTGTATATTTCTAAATATATACATATCTACATTAATATAATAAAAGGGTAAAGTTTGTCTTACTGTTTTTAGGAGGTAATCTCTAAAAGGACTGGTCCGATTGCAATTTTTTTTTACCGACAGAAAGCTGCTTTATTCCTGAGTGACATAGGCTATATTCTATGTACGCGAGCGATGCCGCGAGCAAAAGCTAGTTATAGATAAATTGCATCCAGACACAGATCAAATGATCGTGCTCATCACACAATTTTGTCCTGGGTGGGAATCGAACCCACGACCTCCGGCATAGCAGTCAGGGCCACTAACCACTAGACCAACAGGCCAGTTGAAACTGTAGTTCGAAGAGCTTGAAAGCTGACCATATAATTTGGTCCCGTGAGTTTTTCCATCAATTTCGACATTGTTAGCGCCCAATTACGTATTGCTCTTTGGATGGTTTCATTTTTATTCGAATTACAATTGTTTTTAGGGTTCTGTAATTCTGTACTTCAGTTGGAAAAAATAAGTGTGCAGTTCAAAATAGTGTTTCGTAAATGTAGCGGTCCAGGTGGATTAATTGGTCGGACCAAAGTGGGGTCAGATCGACATGAAAGCATTCGTCGCTCATTTTACAAGTATAATGGTGGATTTATACGGGACTAAATAAAGTATACACCGCTAAATTTTGATCGCTTTAATCCTGTGGAGGGTCGATCCGGGACATGGAACACTATCGATTTGTAACGATATAATCCTTACTAATATTATAAAAGCGAAAGTGAGTTTGTTTGTTTGTTACGTCTTCACGCCTAAATGGCAAAACCGATTTTGATGAAACTTGGTACACGGATAGACCATGTCCTGGAATAGGACATAGGATACTTTTCATCCTGGACGTATGTTCCCTTGGGATAATTTTCTGCTATCACGCGGGCGAAGCCGCTGGGAGCAGCTAGTTAAAAAATAAAGTACCTTTTTTTAAACACGTATTA
Source organism: Mythimna lalbum (assembly GCA_949319445.1). Lineage (NCBI taxonomy): Eukaryota > Metazoa > Arthropoda > Insecta > Lepidoptera > Noctuidae > Mythimna > Mythimna lalbum. Next base: position 9,359,226 of record OX439371.1, on the reverse strand, counting down.
ATTTACGTATGTACGAAATTAATTTCTTTAAGAAAACGTCAGCTGAGCGAGTCCAATAACCTGTAGGTAGTGTTGGCGTTGCGTACTAACTACCTACTACAAGTTATTAAAGTCCGTCCACATGTAACTGTGTTCTTCGCCTTTTCTCGCTCTGAGTGGAGCGAGAGGGTATGTGGTTAAGACTTAGACTAACTAATATCCACTTGTGGACTTAGCGCTTCGCTGCCACGATTACTCTTTCGAATTATCCCGCAGCTTATTCTACCCTCAGAACACGTTCAAAACCGCGATATTAGCCTATAGCTTCAGGGCTTACGTTAACGCTGGATATATTTTCATTTCCAACGCCATAATCATAATCATCATCATCATTTCAGCCGAAATACGTCCTCCACTGTTGGACATAGGCCTCCCCTAGCGTCGCCACAACGACCAGTCCTGTGCGTCTCGCAACCATTGGATTCCAGCGACCTGACCAGGTCATCGGTCTACCTTGTGGGAGGCCTTCCAACGCTGCGTCTTCTTAATCATATTAATCGTAAAATATTTTCCGCACACGCTCACTCTTCAGATAATCGCAAACGCATGGCTGTCTTGTGGGGCTATTGTCATAATCACATTACCTCGATACCGTACGGCAGGGGTGCTCAAGCTTTTACCCTTATTTTCCGTCCTTTTGAAGGAAACTTCGGTCTCTACTACAGTACACTACTTAAATTTTTTGCATCTTTTTTTCACCTAATAAATTATTTTTCTTTCCTTCTCTGAACTTAGCCGCCATGACCACGGAAATAAACCCTATGTACACTGCACACAGCTACATTTTTGTGTTGTTATGATGGAAGGCTGAGTTGTGACTTAAAATATCCGTCTTATCTACCATTATAGAAAGTTAAAACTACTCAGCGCCCACGTGTGCCACACGCGCCGATCTGGGTGCGTTGGTCTCCATACATTTTTTGGAAACTAGACTACTTACCATCAGCCCCCCTAGCCAATTTACAATCGTTTCGCTAGCGTCGAACGCTTCGAGTTGACTTTGCCGCCAATTCTTTTATTCTGACCACGTGACTGAGCTTTGAGACGACGTCGTTCCCGTACATTTGAAGCTTTCTACTAGCGTTAAATATTGCAGATTAGCAACTTGGCTAGGTTGTCACAGGTCAGATCGAAAAAACCCCTTTAGCAGTTTCAGTGTGAAGGAGTAACAAATATATACACTCACAAATTTTCGCCTTTATAATGTTAGTGTGATTTGTAGGAACTTTGGCACTTAGCTTCTTAAAAAAACCAAGTTCTGAAGTGGACGCGAAGGAAAATAAATGTGAAGCAAAATAATTAAATTTCTCAGAAAGCTGTAGCAACCGACAGTTTGAGCACCCCTGCAGTAGGGGAGGGAAGAACCCTCACATAAGTGGGTTGGCAGATACTGGAAACACGATTAAGCTGGTTTTAATCGTTTGAGTACGATGGAGTGAAATGAATAATGTAAATCTGAAGTGAAGGAACCCGTGTTGGAACTAAACGAGCAATGATTTCAATAGACGATGTGATGCACACAAATATAGCTACACTAGCTTTTTCCAGCGGCTTCGCCCTCGTAAAAGTAGTCCATACAAACTTTGGACCCACATTTCAGCCCCTCAGAGCTATATTTCACCGGGACACCATGGCCCCGTAACTGGTCGCGCCGCCATTGTGTCCCGGTTAAATATAGCCCTAAGCTACCAAACCACACACCATACAGACACTAGACTTGCCACACGTCTGAGCTGGTCGCGCAACCAATTTGGTGGCGCAACCAAACGGACACCAGGTGAGTAACTCTCTATAGAGAGAGCTGTTTACAATTTGTTGGTAGCGGTGACTGGTCGCGCCGCCAGTGTCTCGGTGAAATATAGCCCTACCAAACTAGACTCCATACAGACTCGCCACACGTCCGAGCTGGTCGCGCCACCAAATTGGTTGCGCAACCAAACTTACATCAGGTGAGTAATTCTCTATAGAGCTGTTACGTTTGGTTGGTAGCGGCGACTGATCGCGCTGCCGTGGTGTCCCGGTGAAATATTATAGTCTTTAAAGAGTAAATTTTGAAAAACCTTTTCTTAGTTTTTGTTATTTTATTTTATATAATTTGCTTTTTGTTTTCATTTGTATTTGTTATTTGTTTATTGTGCAAACCTACCACAGTGTTGTCTTTTTAACCCAAAGGTTGACTGGGAGAGAATGCCTTGTTGCATTAAGTCCGCCTATGTACCACTACTGTACATGAAGTTTAAATAAATAAATAAATAAATAAATAAAAAGAAACCTTATGCAAAATTTGACATTCCTAGTTCCAATAGTTTCGGCTGTACGTTGATATGTCAGTCAGTCTGTTTCTCCTTTCATTTAAATAGATTATAAAAATAAACTGAGTAATCAACACAACACGTGTGTAACTAATTGCAATTAAATAATCGTAAAATAGGTAATAGAGAAAATAGTGTTACGTTTATTTTAACATGCGTTAAAATAAACCAGTCAATAATTGTGCAAGTAATTACAAATGACGAAACGATAAAACACTAGCTTTCCAGGTTTCTCCATACTTTTTTTTTACTGTGGGCAATAATCATCTTATGACAACCCCCGCCCTTGGGTGGAGCGGGAGATAGGGTCAGACTCTTACTGACTAAAAACCCGTCCCGTTTCTTCTAGCCTTCCTACCGGGGCTCGAGCTCCCTTTCGGATAACCCTGGCCCCAGTAGGCTTCGACACAGCTGGGCTCCTCCTGTTGCTGACCACTCCTTGAGGCGCGCGGGAACAGTGCGCCCTGTCGACGTCTTGGGCTCGATACGGATAGTTACCAGACGTTCGGACAGCGAGCTACCCATAGCTCGCCGTCCGCGAGCCCGGTTGGAATCCATTCAGTTACTGATTCTGAACAAACCATGTATAATACTTATTCAGGTTTCGCATAAACTAAAAATAATGTTGTATTTGTAATGTAAAAAAACCTTTTAAAGTAAGATGTGCTAAAACTCATCAATTTTAATTCCAGAGTCATAAAGTCAACTTTACTTTAGCAATTTAAATACAATTAGTACTAGTAACATTTCTACAAAGAAAAACTCAATAGATTGAAGTACTTTGTTTACAGTTTTACGAGCTAATTTATGTTTTCGTATCTGCAAACTGTTCCGAGAAAATGTCTGGAAAATTTAGAAGAATTTACATCTGGGATGTATCTTTACAGCTTATTTATTAATTGATTGATCTATTTAAATTACATGGAGAAACATACTACCTAACATTAACAGCTTTGCAAAGTTATTCGTAATCATCATCATCATCTTCCTGCCCTCGTCCCGTTTTATTTGGGGTCGGCGCAACACGTTTTTTCCTTCCATTCTGTCCTGTCACCCGTCACACTATCACTAACTCCCTTTTCTTTCATATCAATTCTCACACAATCCATCCATCTTTTCTCTGGCCTCCCTCTCCCTCTCTATCCATCCACTTGTAAACTCTTAACTCTTTTAGCAGCAAGCGTTTCATCCCTCCTCTTTACATGACCATACCAAGACAAACGGTAAAAAAAAAAAGTTAAAGTTATTCGTCAAAGTGAAGAATTTATTATTACAAGCTTTTATTTAGTTTCACCTGTCCCGAAGTTTGTCTGTTATTAAACCTTACAAATTTTTGACCCACTTCCCGGTTACCGATTGAGCTGAAATTTTGCATGCCTGTGTAAATCAGATGATAATTCAAAATTATTATGATACAACACCATCGAGTTTGGGCTCGTATGATTCGTCTTGAAGAGTATTAATTATATAGGTATACCGCGCTAAAAAAGTTTGCTATGAAAAAAATATTTTCATTAAAAGCTTGTTTTAAAACTATATTAGATCGATGTTTTTCGTGTTCTTCTGAGAAAGAATTAAATCGAATTATGTAGTATGTACTTGTAAAACATCGGTACGTATATTATGGTACATACATTTTTAGGTAACATTAGAATTAACCTTTTTATATTGACCGTAAAAAATCAGAGCGAAGCGGAACTATGCCAGTATTAACCAATAGAATCCATGACACTGGGATTTTACGATTAGAGTTAGAATGCAACTATTATTTAACAATAATTAAAACAATTAAAATGAAAAAAAATTATTTGGTACGACGGACCAAATCCTTACTCGCAATAGACGCCCGGACCGGACCGTTGGCGTTGCTTTACGTACGATATCAGGTGTAGGGCGATCTGAAACCTATTAATTGAAGAATCAATTTAAATAGGTCAAGTAATTTTTTTTTTTAAACCTATCTGAAACAATGGTCGATTCACTGATTTCAGATAGCTACTTGGAATAGAGATTCGATTTTTTTCCGATGGAATATTACCATAGACAACCGATTACTCACCAATCATGAAACACGTGTGCACTGTAACCAATTGGTCGATCTTTAGGAACCCACCCTGAGTAACATAGGCCATATTTATTGCCCGTGCAAAGCCGGGACTGGCCGCTATTAAATAATACTACTCTGTCAAGAAAGTACCGGGAAAAGATCAATAATACACAAAATGTCTGTTATTCATCCAAATTTATTTTATCACCTTCAAAGTATGCTCCTTTAGAAACGATACACTTGCGCCAACGAATAATCCATTCATCAAAACATTTTTAAACGCTGCTTCCTGAATTGAGTTCAGTTCTCGCCGCGAATTCTCCTTTATGTCTTCTATCGATTGAAAACGGGTGCCACGAAGTGGTAATTTGAGTTTAGGAAAAAGAAAAAAGTCAGCAGGATCCATATCTGGTGAATATGGTGGTTGCTGGATGGTATTTGTTGAGTGTTTGGTCAAAAATTCGTTCACAATGATAGCCTTGTGCGAAGGCGCATTGTCGTGGTGCAAAATCCAAGAATTTTCTTTGCGAGGCAAATCTTCCATCACATCTTGACCGCTTTTGAACGCTTTAAACCACTCATAAGCACGAGTTTTTGATAAAGTCGATTCACCGTAAGCCTTCTGTAACATTTTCAGTGACTCCGAACACGAAATTCCATTGGCGATGCAAAATTTAAGACAAACTCTTTGTTCCATATTTTTGTCCATTATGAAATTCGCAATACACACTATATATGATATTACTAAAACCAGCACTGTATTTAATATAAATAACAGATGCAACTCAAAATCCGCGCCAAAATGGAAAACAGTTGTGCCAATCTAACAACTACAAAAAAACAAAAATTTGAATTTGGAACCATAAACAAATCATCCATTCCCGATACTTTTTTGACTGAATGTATATCAAAATGTTTCTTATCTTCACTGTTATGTTTAATATTGTTCTTCATATAATAACGACTATTTCTGTACCTACTTATAGGCCAGGTCATCAGGACGTTCACAATACACGAGACTTCAGATAAGTTATCTAACGGTATAAATAGCAAACAGCTTTTGGATTTACCACGCACGTGTTCCGTTAAACATGAGCTTATCTTATCTTTGTGGTCTGGTTTACGCACTTAGTCCTTAGCAGACCATTGTGCGTGGGCCTTGCGGACTTTATTCCAACCTGCCTACCTCACTCCAGAAGAGGATTGGGGGCGATCGGCGGCGGAGACCTCTCGCGCCGGGCCCTGGTCGAGGCCATGGTCCGGAGCGAGGAGGAATGGCAGGCGGACGCCTCCTTCTGCGAAGCAGTAATGCTAAGAAAGGAGGAGGCCGACCGCATCAGGCTACGGCGCCCTCGCCGCCGCCGCCGGGATTCCAATCCCGATTTCCGGCCACCGTAGACGCGGGCTCGCGGACGGCGAGCCATGGGTAGCTCGCTGTCCGATCGTGCGGTAATAGACCGAGCCCAAGACGTCGACGGCGCGCACTGTTCCCGCGCGCCTCAAGGAGTTGTCAGCAGCAGGAGGGGCCCAGCTGGGTCGAAGTCTACTGGGGCCAGGGTTGTCCGAAAGGGAGCTCGTGCACCGTATGAAGGCTCTTCAGTTTGCTGAGGGCGTCTATGAATGAATTCGGTTCTCCCAAAGTTCGTGTTCTTATTTCGCTGATAACGGCGCGACAGTTACTTCTAACTCCATGCATCCTCTGCTCCATAGAACAGAAAATGATCAATGCTCATAGTTCAACTACTAATAGCAAACTTGCGATCTAAGTGTGCGTAGTCTGTTAGTTGCGTAATGCGCGTTCGTGTTGGTTTATTGCCTGTAGTGGAGTTAAAGGGTGTGAGACAAGCGGTGACACTCGTTTTAGTACAAATCGGAAAGTATTTCCTTTCCAACCTCTTTCATCTTTTCTGCGCTCTGCACAGAGGATTATCCGTGATATTCATGCGGGCTAGCGGACGGCGAGCCATGAGTAGCTTGCTGTCCGACAGTCCGGTAACTGCCCGGATCGAGCCCAAGACGTCGACGGCGCGCACTGTTCCCGCGCGCCTCAAGGAGTTGTCAGCGACAGGAGGGGCCCAGATAGGACGAAGCCTACTGTGGCCAGGACTATCCGAAAGAAACTCGAGCCCCGGTATGAAGGCTAGAAGGAATGGGATGGGATTTTTAGTCAGTAAGAGTCTGACACTATCTCCCGCTCCACCCAAGAGCGGGGGTTGTCATAAGATGATTTTTCCCATCGAAAAAAAAAAATCTGTGATATTTTTTCTGAAGATGGAGCAGTCTGGTGATGGTCCCTGCCATCAGACGCAGGCTGCTTCTGTCTAGTTGCAGAAGGTTGCTGGTTAGGGTTCTATTTAAGCATGGCATGGTAAACATGAGCTTTTTTTCGCTAAACAAAACAAAACAGTCCAGCTTCGAACAGCGTACGAACATGTACGGCCTACGCAGACCGGGACGGCTGGCAAGGGATTTTGCTGTCAGTCAGCGCACACTGGCCGCTTGGACACCGCGGCATTCTAGCGCTTTGCCAGGGTGTGCCGCGGCACAAAAAAGCACGCCTCGGCAACTCCTGCTGCCCGATACACTTTTAGGGTTGGACCTCATCTGGCAGCACGGAATCGCCTTTTTCCGTCGCCCTTTCTCTTTCTGTCGCTTAGAACTGCCATTTGCTAGACCGAGACAGAAAGCATAATGCGATAGCACGCGGCGGAATCCTATAGGCGATCGGCATCACGGACAAAATGCAATGGTCGGCAGGGAGACTCCGGAATACTGAAGCGCGCGATAGCATGCTAACGCATCCTTTCACCGCCGATCACTTGCTATCGCATGCTGTCTCACTCTATCGTACAATGGCGCACGCGGCCTCTCGTCAGCTCAGTGCAGCCCGCAACCGCTCTTTGTTTCCAAAAAGGATGAACCCAGTATCTCCGTTTGATTTTGCGAATGCGTTTCTTTTTATTATTTTGATTTTGCATTTCTTGCAAAATACACGCTAGAATCACTGCTCTCTCTTCCGTCCTATCCATCTCGCGCTTGAAACTAAACTGATCATGAAAGAACGCGGCAGTATGCCACCCATGCTGCAGCATGCTGACACGTGCGATCGCCTTTTTTGTCTGCGGAATGCGACAGCGCGCGTTCGCATGCGGTAGCATACTGCAGCACGTGGTAGCACAGGCGGAACAAATGCGATTCCGTGCTGCCAGATGAGGTCCAACCCTTAGTGTTTAGTTGCGTTTGTGTTGCCTACCGCAGTACGCCACGACATCCCGCCGCCGCAGCCCGTGGGGCGTCTTTCAATACCGTGCAATGGAATCCCTTTCGATGCCACGGCATCAATTTAAAGCATAGCAATTTATGTCGTATTTCTATATCAATACGTTTGAATGTCCATTAGTAAAAAAATAAATCCCTTGCCATGCCGTCCCGGTCTGCGTAGGCCTAAATGCGCGCGCGCATTTCGCAAAAGGCTCGCGAGCAGCTCATTCGCCAGATCTGGACGCACCATTAGGTTGTCCATATTTTGTAAGCATCCCAGATTATTCTCTGATAACCAAATTATTTTCGGTACGTACCACCGTGTTGGCCTGATGACGAAGTTCAGGCAAAGATCTGATTATGTACACATCATTTGACGCTCCCATTTTTCGCCTGGTTGTGACCCGGTAAAATATTACGTTGGCAAATGGTTCGTGTTTGTGGAAGTAAACACAGATAAAATAATAACAAAAATGCCGTTGTATCTGCTATACCTAGTCATATTTTTGTTCGACTAGCCGTCCACTGCGGTTTCACCCGCGTTTTTGGTAATTGCTCCGCTTTCGGAGGCTGTAGCGTGATGTTATATAGCCTCTATTATTTGTTATGAATTTGGCTGTCCCATACAGAAAGATATTTTCCAATCCGACTGCTAGTTTCAGAGATTAGTGCGTTTAAACAAACAGAAAACCTCCTCATTTTTCATCACTGCCGACACTACTAGAGAGAGACATCGCTAGACTGTTTTGTCTTCGATGCGCGCGCCCGCATACATACAAAAGGGAAGTCGATTGTCGACAACTTGTTAGACAATTTTGTCTATTAGACGTCTTATCTCAAGTGTGCGCGTCTTCATAATAATATGTTTTGTAAAGCAATAGCACAAAATATATAGGTACAGAAGTCAATCTACATAAAAAGCGCACTCGAGCAACGCACACTTAGACACCGCTCACGGATTTGATATCTTGTAGTAGCGTCTCTACTCGTCTCGGCCCGCTCTTCGAACAGTTTCGGCTCAAACGCTCATTAGTGTGCGTCCACCGAGCGTAGGTATAAAAAGTGAAGTACTTATCTATTTAGTGGTAATAGTCTGTCTTAAGACTCCCTGTCTCAAGTGTGCGTAGGTCCTAAGTCCTGTACATTTCTACTTTTATTTCCTGTAGTTAATCAACGGATTTCATCTCATCTTTGTTCGAGTGTGTCGTAGCTTAGAGGATTACGGTGGAGTTATCAGGGGATGGAAGGATGAGAGCATCCTTCCGTACATAAAGACCAACTCAAACGAAACAGCTATAAGTTTTTAATCCATGAACATGAGGGTTTAAATCTCTCAAGATTGAAGAGGTTTTATGAAAGTCTTTGTTGTTATCATGTCAGTCTTTTCCCAACTGTAGTTAGAGACAGATTGGCTTAGAAATTGCAGATATACAAATTATTTTAGTTTACGCAAAACCTGAATGTAGTTATTTCAGAATCAGTAACTGAATGGTTTTTCCACCATGTTATAATTTTCCTAAAAATATTTATAAAGGTCACAAATTGGACCGATACTAAGTACAAAATAGGTCACGGCAGGTCATAGGGAGCATTAGGTGCCAGCGCATAGCTTAGGAGTAGGTAACAACCACTCAATCGCCTGGTGACCATGTATTTATGTGGACATCCAGGTAACAGAATAAGCTTGTAACTTTAAATAAACAAAATTATAAAGTAAACTCAGGCGTCAAAGTACTCCTTCACATCGCTGTCATCCAGGAATGTGCCCAGAAGACTGCCAGCATTACCACGTTGGATGGCAATGCTAGTTAAATCACCATCAAATGACTTCTCCCGCTCTAGGGTAGAGCGATAGGGTATGTTTTACTGACCATCAGTAATACTGATTTCAAAAAAAATATCTGTAAAACCTTTTTTAATTCAACTACGTTTTCCTTAAAACACTTTCTCTTGATAAGATCCTGTTCCTCGTTACATTAAGATTAGGAGGATGAGGTTTATCTCTAACCTGGCATTTCTCATTATGAGCTGGACCGTTGAGCGTCCCGGATGACGTCAGAACGACTCGACCGTACTAGCTGATAACTGATAAGAAGAACTGTGTTTTTAAAACAAAATGCTGTTTTTAGAAACGTTCTTGCGTAAACAAAGAACTTATCTTGAAGTGCCATTACCTAAATGTAGATAGTTATTTAAAAATCAGGAATTCGAGAATTTTTTAAAACATGAGTCAAGATGTTTTCTAAACAAAATGCTGTTTTTTAGAAACGTTGTTGCGTAAACAGAGAAGTTATCTTGAAGAAAGATATCTAGATAGATATACAGGGTTATTTGTAAAACACTAGCAACCTCTCAGGACTATGTTAAGAACATCATGTACAACAACTTTTGTTCTATGACTTTTTACAAAACATAATATATTTACCAAAAACAAACCGTCAACATTTCGGTTTTCTAACACATTTCGACTCTGTATTTGGCTATACCTACCTACGCCACCCGTGCACAATCCCCGCTCCACTCTTCTATTGTACTGTCGCTTGCTTCGCATAGATTTCGTCATATTTAGAGCAATTAATTAAATATTTTTATTTTTGTATGAAAATCTGAGGATATAAAATATGATAAATTTATAAAAGTCATAGAACAAAAGTTGTTGTTTAGGGTGTTACTAACATAGTCCTGAGAGGTTGCCAGTGTTTTACAATAACCCTCTATATAATTGTAACCAAAAAAAAAAAATATATCAGGAATTTAAAATTAATAGGGTGTCACAATGGGCGGTCTTATCGCTAAAGGCGATTTTTACATACAACCTTTGGATGGATTTGACAGAGAAGGAGAAATGACCCCGAATTTCATCCCGCTGCAAGCAATAAAAAAAATTGAAAGAAAGAAAGAAAAGAAAGAAAGAAAAGAAAGAAAGAAAGAAAGAAAAAAAAGAAAGAAAAAAGAAAAGAAAGAAAGAAAATAGAGAAAGAAAAATAATTTATTTGGTACAGCACAAGGCCCAAACACAAATACAAGAAGCAAAATAAAAATAAAGATATAAAATAAAGTGGTTGTGTGCTTCATGGCTGCATCAAAATAGGTCCAGTTCAGCATAATTGCCAGACAACTAGTGCCTGACGCTGGTTTTCAACTGAACCTGTGGTGTGTGAATTGAATATTATGTAAAAACTGACGGCAGTTTTAGTGATCATAGTTTATTGCTACTTGTGTCTAGATCAGATACTGGCGTAGCTGCGTAGATTCTTCTTACATACCTATTATATGTATGTAGTTTAGCCATACCTATCCGTGAACTCACTGCAGTCTCTAATTAGTTTACTTACGAGCCACTTAGTCCTGATAAGGTAATTATCTTCCCACGCGTAACGTTCCCAACAACACCATATGTTAGAATAGTTACTCATTCATCTTCAAGTAGTTTCCATAATAAAATAAAGGAATTGATTGATCGGTCTTTGAGAACATAATTACTGTATTTATTATTTGAAAATATATTATGATGCTCTCCTTTGGGCCCCTCGCTCACGGCGACTTTTTGTAACGATGCTGTAGTGCGTGCATCGATACAGACGCGATGCTGTAGCGCGTTTGCATCGATACAGTCGAGATGTTGTAGCGCGTTGCCATTATTTTCTATAGCGTTTGCAAATACGACTAAAGCGCGTTAGTAGCGATACTGTCGCGCGTTTGGTAAGCGCGCAACAGCAATTCGTTCAAAAAGTTGCCGTGGGCGAGGGGCCTTAAATAATAACCCACTTTATCATGCATCATCATTTCAACCGAAAGACGTCCACTGTTGGACATAGGCCTCCACCCACCCACATCGCCACAATGAACGGTCCTGTACGTCTCATATCTACCGGATTCCCGCTATCCTTACTAGCGCATCGGTCCACCTTGTGGGAGGCCTTTAAGCGCTGTGTCTTCCGCTACTTGGTTGCCATTTCAGAACCTTTCGTCCCCATCGACCATCTGTTCTGGGAGCAATATGCCTTTCCACTGCCACTTAGCGACGATTCTTCGGGTATATCGGTAACCTTGGTTCTCCTGCAGATATCTTCATTCTTAATGTGATCACGCAAGAAAACTCCGAGCATAAATAACCCTTTCCATTTTCCTTTAACTTTTAGCCTTCTGATGAGGCCCAGTGTTAGTCACCACGTTTCGGAGCCATAAAGTCCTCAATAAACCACTTACAGAAACCTTTTCTCTTCCAGGGTGTCTCCTTCATCGGCTGGCATCAGCGGACCCGGCTGGAGAGGGTGCTGATGGTAGCAGCGGCAGTGCTGTTCGTGGCTGTACTTCTGACCACCACTCTTTTGCTGACGATGCGAGGACCCACCTACCTGCCCGTGCCACCGTGCTACCAGCCTGAGAGCAAAGGTAATTCAAATTCAAATTCAAAATCATTTATTTCAAATAGACCAAATGTAGGCACTTTTGAATAGTCAAATGTCGGTCAGTCCAAGAAAAGTGAAGCTAAATTGCACGTTCCAAAGCGTAGATCTCTATGGAGAAGAACGTGCAAGAAACTCCATGGACACTCTTTTAAATCATATTATGTGTTACATATAATGTTTGTTTACATTATTTCATGTTGCTTCTATTATGTGAGCACAATGTAGATAATAAAATTAAAATAAAAAATATATTAAAAGATAAAAACTGAATTAAGCTACTGGCAGCTAAGAGATGACCAGTCTCAACTGACGGCACCCGTTCACGAGCATGACGCGTGCATCAGCCCCACTCAGCTCAACCATTTTCAAGGGAACCGAATGACCCAATACACGCGCCACCAACAGCGAGACATTTAAGTGAGCATGACAAACTCCTAACTGCCATGCTCGTAATGTCAAAAACAAAGAGAATAAAAAGTCGTAACCCAATAAAAATGCTTCATGGTACCTCACATTCACAAATAGGAAAAAAAAAGTGCTTCTACATTAAACAATGCTATGGTTTTCAAAAACAAAAGTAATAAATGATCACAAGTTTAAACTATATTTTCAAATTACAAAAAAAAATAAAAATAATTATAGTTTCCAAACTAATCAATACACCCTAGTGTGGTAGTGGAGCTGGACCAGCATTGAGCCAAGCATTTTGATCCTGTATATAATCCTCCAACTTATAATATGCCTGCCTGCATAGCGTGCGTTTAATACAGGATTTAACCCTTCAGATACCGTCAATTAGAGACACAATAGTAAGACAATAGATGCGCGGCCACCGGGTGTCGCTTGGGGATTCATGAATTAAATTTTGTTTCATTGAGTTCTAAAATTTGGGGAGGTATTTTATTATAGCATTTTAAACAGTACCCCATGAAAGAAGAGGCCACTTTTGCCAATCTGAAGCCTGGTTGAACTAACTGATCCCTAACTCCCTATGTCTTGTAACATAGTTATGTCTATCGCCTCTTTTGCTAAAAAGATGAAGATTTTTTCTAACGTACATGATGTTTTCATAGATATATTGACAAGGCACCGTCATGATGTTAATATCCTTAAACAGCTCTCTTAGAGAATCGCAACGGCGGAGATTGTAAATAGCTTTGATGGCTCTTTTCTGTAGTATAAAGATGGAGTCAATGTCTGCAGCCCGTCCCCATAGTAAGATACCGCATGACATGATACTATGAAAATAACTAAAATAGACTAGTCTAGCGGTATCAACATCCGTAAATTGGCGGATTTTTCTAACAGCAAATGCAGCCGAGCTAAGCCGTCCTGCAAGAGATGTTAAGTGAGGACCCCATTGTAGCCTTGAGTCAAGCGTAATCCCCAAGAAAACAGTTTTTTCGACAAATTCTAATTTCTCATTGTTCAATACAATGTCACAATAACTACTTTTGACGTTCGGTAAGGAAAATCTTATACATTTAGTTTTTTTGCCATTAAGAACTAGATTATTAGCAGTGAACCAGTTTTGGACCTGCAGTAAGGCGTTATTTTCATCGTCAAGATTATTAGTCCTTCTATTTATCTTAAATATCAGAGAAGTGTCGTCGGCAAACAACACCATATCAAGTTTGTTTTGCAACAAATATGGTAAATCATTAATATAAACTAAAGATAAAAAAGGACCTAAAATTGAACCTTGTGGTACCCCCATTTTCACATTTAATCCCGACGAATTGACACCGTCTATTTGAACTAGTTGCTGTCTGTCATTTAAATAAGATTTTATTAAGCTTAACGCTGTTTTGCCTAGTCCGTAATGCTCAAGTTTCAGGTGTTTCATGAACCACACAATCAAACGCCTTAGATAGGTCGCAGAAGATGCCAATAGCATCTTGTGCTTCTTCCCACGCGTTAAAAATGTGTTTTAGTAAGGAGACACCGGCATCAGTTGTACAACGTCCTTTGGTGAAACCGTACTGTTTATGGGTAACTATAGAAGTACCTTATCATCAATATTACTTATGGCCTAGTTCGTTTATGACTGAGTGAAGACTGAAGACCAAACGAATGGTGTTTTTAATACCGTGCGGATTTTATCACGCATGCGGGTTTGTTCCCCATGCAGCTTTTGTACAGGCCATGGTCCGGAGCGAGGGGAAGTAACAGGCGGTCGCCTCTTTCTGCGAAGCAGTCATGCTTGCAAAGGAGGAGGCCGACCGCATCAGCCACCGTCGGGGTTCCGATCCAGATTTCCGGCCATCGTACGCGCGGGCTTGCGGACGGCGAGCAATGGGTAGCTCGCTGTTCGACCGTAACTGTGCGGACCGAGCCCAAGTCTTCGATGGCGCGCACTGTTCCCGCGCGCTTCAAGTTGACAATAATAGGGACCCTGCTGGGGCAAAGCCTACTGGGGCAAGGGTCAGTTTCCGAAAGGGAGGCTCGGTCTCGGTATGAAAGGCCAGAATGAACCTTGGTTCTCCTGCGGATATCCGTGCCTGCGGATATTGATGTGATCACGCAAAGAAACTCCGAGCCAAACGGAGCCGAGAAACTCTGAGCCAAACGGCAATGGAAAAGGTTACCTTTTCCATTGCCGTTTGGCTTTAAGTCTTCTGATAAAGCCCAGTGTGAGCAACCACGTTTCGGAGCCATAATATGTAATAAAGGAGTTTTTTAGTCCTGCTCCGCCCGAGGGCGAGGGATGCCATTTGGATAATTTTTACCCAACAAAACAAAACTTTGAAATAGAATTTTTTTTAGGTACCTCGACATAATCTATGTCTCAATTCGATAGCCTCACCATTTTCCTGATGATTTTTTTAAAGTCCTAAGCACAGGCTCATGAAAGTAACTACAGCTTTTGTGTTTTCTTTTATAGTTATTTGCCAAGCCATAACCTTTATAGGTGCATGTCATTTATGGCAGAAACATCGTGGCAGTTTGATGGTAATCAATTTTATGCCCCATAAATAAACTAGATATGTTCCAGAGAAATAACTACCAATTCATCAAGGCACTCCTTTGTTTGATCATTTGTACGTACCTATTACTTGTACATAAGTTTTAGTACCTATATGCGAAACCCGAAACACGTATCTAGTAATTTTTTGTAAAGAATTTACGTACTTTCATAACTAGATCATGAAAAATCACAAACCTTACAATAACATTATCACTACATAGTTTAAAAAAGTCGATTTTTCGGTTCGACGCAACGGATTTTGATGCGGTTTTTTTAAATAGATAGAGTGATTCAAGAGGAAGGTTTATATGTATAATAACATACATTAAATAGTGGAGAAATACTACTACCCGAGCGAAGCCGGGGCGGGTCGCTAGTTTTGCGAAACCTGAATATAGTTTGTTTAGAATCAGTAAATGAATCGATTCCATAATTTTGACATCATATTATATTTGTCCCAAAAATATTTAAAAAAACACAAGTTGGACAACACCGACACTAAGTACAACACAGGTCATAGCAGGCATCAGGTGCCAGCGCACTGCTGGATGTGGGAGTAAAACGAGTCCCTCAGTCGCCCGCATGACCCGGTAATCATGTATTTTTGCGGACAAATAGGTAACATGACAAGCTTTGTGATTTTTCATGATATAGTTATGAAAATTTGTACATAAAAGTAAGCACGTGTTTCGTGCTTCGCAAGGTTTTAATATATCTAAAACTAATATTGTTTATCTGCTAGGCGATAACCAATTCTATGTTAATTTTCAGACCAAGTGTGCCTAAAAGGGTCGTGCATATACACCGCGAGTGAAGTGATCAGGGCCCTGGATGAGACTCAGGATCCCTGTGAAGATTTCTACGAGTTTGCCTGTGGAGGCTGGATCAAGAACAACCCGATACCTGAGGGGAAATCCAACTGGGGGATCTTTAGCAAGATTGAGCTGCAAAATCAGTTGATCATCAGATATGCACTTGGTAAGTAGATTTGATTTTTATGAGTGTCCATCAGATGAGTGGTAAAAAACATCTCATTATGATACTAGCGGAGACAGTTTGGCAATGTGTTTGCGAATTGCTATGAAGCCGAGTGCTGCAGTGACTTTCCACATGTATTAAACGGAGTTTTTCAACAAATAAATAAACGGGGATTAATCAGCGACTCCGTTGTGGTCGCATAGCACCTAGCCGTTTGTAGTGGAGGCGAGCTCGCTCACTTTTCTACATTAGTGCGGAAAACAATAAATTGCGTGCCAAAAAGCGACAGCGGTAAGAGTTGATTTTCGAGTAAGTGCATTGAAAAATGCGTGGAAGTCTGCTGCTTGGCTTGACGCCAGTTGCATACTTCCAAGCTTCACAAGCATAGTGGAAAATATTTTTTTTTATTTATGTGCCAAAAACTATGTACAATTAGGATACCCGCTTGCATCGATGTTACAATCAAAATAACCTAATTTAGATAAATTCCTTTTTTTATATATATACTAACTTTTGCCCGCGCGGCTTCGCTCCCGCTCTTCCTACTCCACCCTACTGTACCCTACTCTACCCTAATCTACCCTACTCTACCCTACTCTACTCTACCCTACACTACCCTAATTTTATTTTTTTTTCCATAAGAACCTTATCCTCCTTCCACAAGCCGTTTTCATGCTATGTCGTGACAACGGAAAACGGGTTTCATTTTTATATATATAGAAGATTCCCAGAAATCAGAATATTCAGGATTTTTATAGACACAAAATTTTTTGCTCGGTTACACAAAGATTTTATATAATATCGTCTAGGAGGATATATAAAATGTTTGCGGTTACACAATCCTACCCGTAAAGATGTCGTGTACGATACTATGACGGGGTTATGACATCAAGATAATGTTCATTGTTGTCATACAATAGGTATTAACGGTGTTGCGTCACCGTCGAACAAATGCAGGAACATTTATTCTTTTCTTTTTTTCTTGTCTAGCCATTACTGTCCCACTGCTGGGCAAAGGCCTCCCCCAAGTCCTTCCAAAATTTCTTGTCTTGCGCCGTCTCTAACCAGTCCTTCCAAATCATCCCGCCACCTCTTTCTAGGCCGGCCTCGACGGCGCTTTCCCTCAGTAGGAACCCACTGTGTGGCGACCCTTGCCCAGCCTGTGCATGCGGCTGACGTGACCCGCCCAGTCCCATTTGAGCCTGGCAGCCTTTTTGCCCACGTCTATTATACCTGTTATGGAGCGCAGCGTGTCGTTTCGTATTCGATCTGTTCTTTTTACGCCCACAATGCTGCGCTCCATAGCTCTCTGGCAAACCCCAAGGCGAAACTTTTGTAGTTCGGTGAGAGACCAGGTCTGAGCACCGTAGGTTAGGATGGGCAGGATACACATGTCGATGAGTTTACGCTTCAGGGAGATCGGTAGATCACCCTTCATTAGCGTCTTCATGGACCAGTAGCTTTTCCAGGCGTTCTGGATTCATCGATCTATCTCCTTTTCCTGCCTGTTTTCGAAAGATACTAACTGGCCCAAGTAGATATACTCATCGACATAATGTATTTCCTGCGCATCTACCTCGACCTTACATTTGATGCTGTTAGTCATCACCATCGTTTTGGACCGGTTCATTGCAAGTCCCACCTTGAGGCTAGCCGTGCTCAGTTCTTGGAGCATTGACTGTAGCTCCTGAGCCGTGGGGGCAAAAAGGATTATGTCGTCGGCAAATCGGAGATTTGTATTTGCCTCTTGTTACCGAAGTCAATGCCGTTGGTGTTCCACGAGGCTGCCAGTGACTTAAATACCTCTTCCAATGTGCTCGTGAACAATTTGGGAGAGAGCGGATCACCTTGTTTAACACCTCTTTCTATTTTAAAAGATGGTCCTGAGGTATTTAATTTAATGTTTGCGGAACTATTGCAGTAAATGATTTTAAGCAAGTCTATATATTGTTTTTCAAGTTCCTGGTTTTCAAGAGAAGCAAAAATTTCATTGTGACGAACACTATCAAAGGCCTTCGCATAGTCCACAAAGGCCAAATATAATGGCGTACTTTTCTATTACCTGGTTAAGTGTTTGAAGATGGTCAGTTGTGGAGAAGTTAGGGCGAAACCGGCTTGTTCTGGTGGCTGATGTTTGTCCAGTTTTTCATCAAGTCGGTTATGTATAACTTTGATGAAAGTTTTATAAATATAGGATGTTAGGCTTATTGGTCGATAATTACCGATATCACTTTTATCGCCTTTTTTATGCAAAAGTATAATATTTGAGTGGCACATGGCACTTGGTACTTTTCCTGTTTGGAGTATAGTATTGAACAGGTTAGTTAGGTGGGGAAGCAAAGTTTGAGACCCGATTTTTAGGGCTTCCGTGGTAATTCCATCCTCCCCAGGACTTCTATTAAAACGCATAGTGGTAAGTGCTTTATGCACTTCATAACCGTTTATTGGGGGGATGGATTCTGAGATACTATATTCTGTATTGTATTCTGGTGCAGGATGATCAGAATATAAAGATTTATAAAATGTTGTGGCTATATCCATTATTCTGTCTCTACTGTACTGTTTTATTCCATCACTATCCGTTAAACTATTAATCCAAGCTCATCCGTTTGTGACGCCTTGCTTTACAATTCTCAAAGATGTGTTCTTTTCTAGAGCAGTTTTAACTAAATTAGTGTTGATATTCCTTAAATCTTTCCTTATACTTCTTTTAACTTCTCTGTCAATGATTCTATTTCTTTTTTTGTTCGATTTTCAATCAAATTAATAGTGTGAGTTGTCAATTTACGTATATTTCTAGGTTTTTGTTTTATGATTTTACAACTATTACTTATTCCAGTTACTATTGAGTTATATTGGTTTTCTGCGTGTGTTTCATCGATTTTAAGATTTTTAAAGTGGTTTGAAAGCTATAAGTTACTAAGAAATGTTTCTTTTGGAAGTCCCTGGAACCGTTTTGTAAACAGTTTAGCTCGGTGGATTTTAAAATCGAATCGAATTTTTGCACGGATTGGCCTGTGGTCGGAGCTGTATTTAATTTTGTTGATGACACTAATATTCTTGACTACGTATTTGTCAGATGACAAAATGTAGTCAATTTCATTTTTTGTACAGCCATTAGGTGAGACCCAAGTCCAACGTCTTTGTGGTTTCTTGAAAAAGAAGCTGTTTGTAATATACATATTCTGGCCAAAGGCAAACTGAGTAAGACGAGCGCCTCGTTCGTTGCGGACTGGGCCAAAATAACAGATGGTATCTAAACTGTCCTGTTCTTGCTTTTGTCCCACCTTTGCATTGAAATCACCAATGACTATGTTCCAAGTGCTCTTATTTTCGTCACATGCTCTGTTTAAAAGGTCGTAAAAATCTTCGACGTCTTCATCGGTATGTGCAGTTGTCGGTGCATATACTTGTATAACTGTAAGCGTTTTTATAGGTGTGATTCGGAATTTAAGCACCGCGATGCGTTCAGAGTAGCCTACAAATTCAATGATATTATCCTTCCACTTCTTTGCAACCATGAACCCTACTCCATGTTGCCCACTGGTTTCACCGAAGTGGAAGAATATAGCATCGTCTCTTTTCTCTGTGTGTTCGCCTTCTCTCCTCACTTCTGAAAGACCTAGAATGTCCCAGTGAATGTCTTTAAGAGCGTTTTCAAGCTCGATAATACGCTCATCTTTCATTAGCGTCCGTACATTGTAGGTCAAAATATTGAGTGTATCAGTGTCCTTTATGTAATTTGCCGTAGTTGTTTGACGGTTAGTCTTGTTGTTTCTTAGTGGTTTCTTATTTCTCTATCCATTTGGGGGGTTTGGACCATAACCCACCACGCTAGTCCAATGCGTGTTGGCGGGTCGCCAGAGTCTCGTCAGTTAACTAGCAGGGTGCACCACGTGCAGGTGAGGTTGGCTTGGGTTCTGAAAGATGTTAGTTGAGACCCCATACACCCCATTTGTTACTGCTTGAAAATATAAATAAGTGTAAGTGAAGCTATGACGTAAGGTCTATCAAGATGTGTTTGTTTTATCATCAATGAAGCCGAAGGAAATCCATTATCAGACATAGGCCTTCCCCAAGTGTCGCCAAAACGACTGGTCCTTCGCGTTAATTAGGAAAACGACGCAGTTTTTTTAAATATAATCGCACAGAGAGACTTTGTTTTCCTGCCCTTATCGCATATCGGTCGGCGCAACACGTTTTTTTCTTCCATCCTGTCCTGTCATTCGTCATACTATCACTAAATCCCTTTTCTTTCATATCACGCATCTCACCATCCATCCATTTTTTCTTAATATAATATTCCACAACTATCATACAACGCCGTCTTGTCCCCAGCTAAGCAGAGCTTGTGGGTCCTAGACAACTGATAAACATACTTATATATTTCTAAATACGTACATATTATAGATAAACTACACCCAGACACAGAACAAATGATTATGCTCATCACACAAACATGTGTCCTGGGTGGGAATCGAACCCACGACCTCCGGCATAGCAGTCAGGGTCACTAACCACTAGACCAACAGGCTTGTCAATGAATGTTAAGAATCAGTCAAGAATGTTTGCACGAAGTAAGATATTGCCTGAAAGATGATAATTTCATAGTTTAAAACCTCAACGAATACATATATGGTAACAATGCAAATTAAATGTCATTTTACACACACACTATGATTTTAGATAGGAACTTCTAATATGCACTAAAACAGGTCCTAACTAATTGTACCAACGTGTACCAGGTCGCGGTTTTCAAACCATAGGAACGTATGCACGCGTACTGCAACCAATGAGTAGCTCGCCGTCCGACCGTCCGGTAACTGTCCGGGCCGAGCCCAAGTCGTCGATGGCGCGTAGTGTTCCATGCGCGTCAACAACCGTAGGGGCCCAGCAGGGTCGAAAACTACTAGGGCCATGGGTGATGCGAAAGAAAACCCCGTGGCTCAGAACGAATGCAAAGAAGGAACAGGAGTGGGTTTTAGTCAGTAAAAGTCTGAAACGCCTTCCCACCCCGCCCAAGGGCGGGAAATGTCAAACTTTAACAAAAAAAAAGGAAGCGTATCCAAAACCGTTTTTTTTTTACTATTGATAGGCTCTCGATTGACCACTACCTCACCTGATGGTGTTTGCGATGATGTGGTCGACGATGGAGAACGCTTGCCTAGAAGTAACCTATTCACTCTTGACTTAAAGACCACTAAGTTGTAGCTATCAGGAAACATGGACTCCGGCAGTAGTTTTAGAAGAGTTGCATTTGACGTTTATGTCTCCGCCTCTGATTCCAGTTCCGGTTCTGATTCTTTTAAACCAAACTTTCCGAATTTGGTTACGATATAACCATTTCTGTTACATCCCTATTCCAAAGCTTTCAAAGTAGATACAGTTGGTTACGTCAAATCTGATATTGAATTAAAAACAAATCAGCTGGCTACTAGAGCGGCCCGTCTGTCGGCTTGAGTGAAGTATTACTAAGTTTTAATAGAAGGCTTGGCATACTAACTCGATAGACGGTTGTAATGGCTTGCGCGACCCGAGAGATTTCGCTTTGCTCGCTTAGCTTGGACGAATACTGGGTTAATTTGTTTAGACAAAAATAAGTACTAGAATTTAAAGATAAAAATGGTATATCGAGAAAGCGTGTTATTCTTTCAACGAATTTAAGATGTGTCTAAAATTTGAGATGATTATTAATTCCTTGATATTGTTAAGGAATGATTTGTTGTGTTTTTTTGTTATGAACTACCTAGTTGATAAATTTAATGCGATGGATACTATACTAACGTAGTTTTAACCCTTCAGATACCGTCAATTAGAGACACAATAGTAAGACAATAGATGCGCGGCCACCGGTGGTCGCTTGGGGATTCATGAATTAAATGTCAGTCAATAACTAACATTAAAATTAGTCTGTTTAGTATATTATATTTTTATTATTAATTTGGACTGTAATTAATTGTGACTTTTCTTTTAATGTAATTTTTGTTTTGTGTGATTTGATTTCTATTTATTTGTTTCTTTTATTAGTTCGACATTTCTAGGGTTCTGTACCCAAAGGGTAAAAACGGCACGGTTATTATTAAATCTTCGCTGTCTGTCCGTCACCAGGCTGTATCTCAAGAACCGCGATAGCTAGATAGTTGAAATTTTCACAAATTATGTATTTCTGTTGCCGGTATAACAACATATATTAAAAGCAAAATAAAATAACTATTTAAGGGGGGCTTCCATACAGAAAACGCGACTTTTTTTTTTGCCGTTTTTTTCTACGGTCGGAACGGAACCCGTGCGCGAGTCCGACTTGCACTTGCCCAGTTTCTATTTATTATTTGTCATTGTTTAAATGTAAAAAATGTAATATATTTTTAATTCATGAATCCCCAAGCGACCACCGGTGGCCGCGCATCTATTGTCTTACTATTGTGTTTCTAATTGACGGTATCTGAAGGGTTAATCATTCATTGACTGTAATATGTAGTTGTGAAATAACAATACAGATCTGTACAGATTATGAATATGACTATAGGTCCCTATAGTTTGAGACCCGTGATATCCTAACTAAAGTAGGAAAAAAATCGTTTCCACCAAGTTTTCGGCACTTTGTTTCATCTATATTCACAACATATTAGTGTACTATTGTAAATTATAATCGAGTTTTATCGTTTATCGCTTTGTATGTGTATGAAAAATTAGATGATATAATTTTGGTACTTTGTCGTGCCACAAAAAAATATTTCAAAAGTATTATTCCAGCAAGCGTATCTACACAGCCAATAAAATTAAGTTGAAAGTCCTATTGTAACCCATGAATATTTTTTTTAAGGTTTTTTCGCTTCTTACAAGTCATTGTCAAGTTAGATAGACAGATACCAAAGATTTTATATATCCTACTAGAGATACATAAACTATTTTTTACACCACCTGCTCGATAATGTCGTTTTATACGTCATACAAACCTCACTTAAAGCAGGTCATTATTCTCTAGGGAAATAATGCAGTATAGCCGATCCCTAGGGAATAATGAGATTTCAATTTGGAACATCGAAAGTCGTCAACATTGTGAATTAAAATGTACGTGCATCGAACAAGTTGACTCGAAATTCAAACTGGCTAAAAAAAAAAGAAAATAGAATAAAACCTGCTTACTGACTGTGAACTGGGAAAATTGAAACTTTAGAAACGAAGAACTTTAGAAAATTGAAACTATAGAATCTTGGAGTAGTGAATTTTGTTTGTTTGATGAACTTGTAAATATAATACTTATACATATATATCTCTAATCATAATATATGATTTGATCGACCAAATTGTCTTTTAATTATCTCACAGATGGTGTAAAAAGTAAACTATGCAACACGTGGATAAAGCTGTCTTTGTCTTGGGCGGCTTGAATTCCTCACTTCACTCAGGTTTTTTATTAACTCCCTCGCAATGCTCGGGGGTTAATCATATTAATCCCTCACTCGCGTTCGGGATTAAAATCAACAACCTTCGTTTCGTTCGGAATTCAACATGCCGCCCGCGACTTAAAGACACTGCTTTATCCCCTAGTCACATAAACTACTATTTCACACCACCTGCTCGAAAATGTCAAATTATTATGTCAAGCAACCTTAACCTAAAGTGAGTCATTAGTGGCCGGGGCATAGAAATATATTATATCTATGGGCCGGGGGCACAGCCGGTCAATAATGTTGTACTGGATTTCATTATGACCCGCTGGTCAATAATGTGACTATTATTTTCTCACAGTAGGTGTAAAAAGTAGAGTATCCTCCTCTGGGCTAAAGGTGTCTTTGCCTTGGGCTAGCTTGAATCCCTCGCTGCATTCAGGATTCTTGTATTAACTCTATCGCTTTGCTCGTGAGTTAAATCCCGAATCCTTCATTGCGCTCGAGATCCAATATGACGCCCGTGACATAAGACACAATTTTAGCCCCTCGGTGCATAATCTCCTATAATTGCCACAAACAGAAATGAAATTATAAAGTATTTTTGCCCTAGTCTCTCACACTATAGAAATAGACTTCTCAACAGCAACATCTTCATCTTCCTGCCCTTGTCCCGTTTTATTTGGGGTCGGCGCAACACGTTTTTTTCTTCCATTCTGTCCTGTCAACTGCAACATCTCCATTGTTGAAAATATAGGAAAACTCAAAATCAATTTTAAAAAAATACAACTTTAGTTTTACTATATTGCGAAAGCTGAAACATGTGTCTAGTATTTTTATGTATAGAATCTATTTACAAAATTTCATAACTGTATCATGAAAAATCACAAAGCTTGTCGGGCGACTCCTCAGTCGCAAATGCACAACAACCCCTCGGTTGTTATGCATTTGCACCCAGCTGTTTGCTGACTAGAGCAGTGGTGGCCGAGTGGTAATGGCTCCGACTTACGAGTTGTAAAGTCGCAAGTTCGAAACCTGGCAGGCGCATTACTTTGTGTAATTTATTTCATTACCACTGCTCTCAAAATGGTGAAGGAAAACATCGTGAGGAAACCGGCACATGTCCTAGAACCAAAAATTCGAAGACATGTGACAGTCGGCAACCCGCAATGGGCCCGCGTGGTGGATTACAGCCCATTCCCTCTCCAAGAGAAGAAGCCTGAGTCCCAGCAATGGGAACATTAAAAAGGCTGATGATGATATTTGCTGACGGCAAATAACCGCTATGATCTGTGTTGTACTTAATGTTGGTGGTGTCCAACTTGTGACGTTTTTAAATATTTGTGGGGAAAAATATAACATTGTGTAAAAACTATTGGAATCGATTTAGTTACTGATTCTGAATAAACAATATTCAGGTGTCGCATTTAATAAAAATAATGTTGTATTTAAGAATATGGCACAATCGATATTATAATATTGGTTTGAGCATATCCTATCATTATATACAAATATTTCTATAAAAATTAAAGGATATATTTATTAACCTGTTAGTAATATTATGAATCCGTATAAAATATTATATTATTTGAATAGAGATTGACATTGTATTGTATTAAAAATAATAACAATAAGTGATTAATATTTAATATTAATCATTATTTGTTTATGATAGAATAAAGGCTATTTTTATGTTATTAAAGACTTATCCTCTATAAACAATAACCTTTCTTTGAACAATGACGATGGAAAATCTTGAATATTATTTGAAAAATGGTTGTATTATATATACTGCCACGCCATAAATATTTCTTTTAAATATAATTAATTTTCCTGTAGTCCTGAAATACAGGGCTGCCCTAGTTTAAGGCTTCAGTCCACTCTATTCATTTTAATAATGTCTTTATTGTGTTTCATTAGTGCGGAAAATGAATGAATTTTTATTTATTTATATATACTTTATTGTACACCAATCTACACAAATTTTATAAACAGGGAAAATTTGTATTTTTGTGTGTATGTTTGTAATAAATAAACTCAAAAACTACTGTGCCGATTTCAATTTTTTTTTCAATTGTTTTTTATTTACCGACATAGCTCGAAGAATCGCCAAACTTAAGTGGCAATGGGCAAGGCACATTGCACGCGGAACAGATGGTCGATGGGGACGAAAGGTTCTGAAGTAGCACCACGTACCGGAAGACGCAGCGTTGGAAGGCCTCCAACAAGGTTGAAACCGATGGATGCGAGACGCACAGGACGCTTGGGGGAGGCTTATGTCCAACAGTGGACGTCTTTAGGCTGATATGATGATTTTTTTTACAAACATGTATGTTTCAAAACTATAAAGAATCGAGAACGACTCAAAGCTGGCCTTCTGTCTTTGCTATACAGTGTCCTACCATTGTCTATTGGCAACGCAAACTCCACCAAAAACGCTTGAACAGTACAAAATAAAAGTGTGAATATTTACATAGTTCGTTATATTGTTATTATGTGCCTTCATAGGTTTTCGTCTTTTCATACGTAATGATGTTATATGGTTAGTTAAATAAGAAAAACTATTGTAACCATTGTGTTCGTGAGTAAATAATGACCGTAACGTTGTAGGTGAACTTTAAAATTGGTTTGTCTGTCTGTGTCCACAGTAAAATATTTGTTTAGGAAGATATTGGCTTTAAATTACGCGTTGAGTGTAAATATTGATACAGAAAAACGCAATGTAATGTAGGAAAATTTGATGACGTTATTTGGAAAATCTGTTATTTAAATTATTTTTTTAATATATGTGATGCCATGTTAATCTTGCCACTGGTGTCAAAAATCTATGGTATGGTTACAAAACTCACAAAGTCGGTTTTCCGAAAATTAGCTAAAAAAGTAATCTATAAGCTATAGATATAAAGTAATCTAAAAAAAATGTAATCTATAAGCTATAGATATAAGCTATAGTAAAATCGGTTCCAGTTGGAAACCGGGCGTTATTACCAACAATGTAGAGTAATACCGCCATCGAGAGATTTCGCTTTTAAAATATAAAATATGTAGTATGATAACTTTTACCATATACCATACTGAGTGACTTTTATTTCCTTGACAGTTTTCAGGGGATGAAACTATTCATGAACACGATTATACCGAACGAACGAACGATTGATCTATTTATTATTCTTTCTATTCGATCATTATTTTTATAAACATTATAAATGTATCTTGAGACCATAATTATTTCAATATGGAACCAATTTTGACGGTTCCATAATTTAGCTCTGAATAAATAACAAAAAGTTAGAAATAAAATAATGTGATTTAGTTTCGGTTTGGTTTCGGTGTTGGAAAAAAGCTAAAGAAAAAGTTAGAGCTGAATTATGGAAATAATTCAGCTCTAACTTTTATGCTAAATATTTCCGAAGTAAAAGTAATCTACCTATACCTACTCATGAGTAGAGTTTGTCTAAAAAGTCAAACGACTTTGGGAAATATTAGGGTAAAATGAAATCTGATGTAGCAACACTGGTTCAATAATCAAGGTTGATTAAGAGATCTTGATCATTGTTTACTAATAGAAGAACCTTATAAAAAGTCTCGAATATAAGTTTTGTATGACTTTTTGGACTGACTATACTTAACCTGATTAATTGGCCAATTTACTTCAACTTATGTACAATTTTTTTTTCATTTCCACAGAAAAAGTAAACATCTCAAACACGAATGACGCGGAAGCCAAGGCGCGAATCTACTACGATGCTTGTATAGACACCAATGAAACCATCGAGAAGCTGGGTGAGAAGCCCCTGGTGGCCGTCATCAAACAGCTGGGAGGCTGGCACATCCTGCCTTCCACCATGACCAAGCAGAAGTGGGACCTGCAGAAACTGGTGCAGGATGTACAGAACACGTAAGTTCGTGGAGATTTTTGTTCTAATACATTTGGTAAATGTCAAAGCTTGGTCCAAAGTCAAAGTCAAGTATGTCAAAGGTAAAGGAATTATCCTAAGTCCTATTCTAGGACATGGTCTATCCGTGTACCAAATTTCATCAAAATCGGTTTTGCCATTTAGGCGTGAAGACGTAACAAACAAACTCACTTTCGCTTTTTAAGTAAGGATAATTATCCATTTCGAGTATTTGTCTTAAGAAAATTGGTACTTATATGAGTGTTATTATATTTCAGTTTCAACCTGGGAGGCTTGTTTAACTGGGCAGTAACTGAAGATGACCGCAACTCATCGAAACATGTCATTGTGGTTAGTATTATTAATTTATTCATACTTGACTGCCTCATTTAGTCTCGTGGTCGCAAGTACGACTGTTCAGCGTGTGGTCCTGGGTTCGATATCGATGATTTTTGTTATAATAAATTTTCTAATATATATTTATAATAAATATTTATTTATAATAAATTTATTTAATAAATTTATAATAATATATTTATTAATAAATTTATAATAATATATTTATTAATAAATTTATAATTATTAATAATTTAATAAATTTATAATAAATATATATTTATAATAAATTTTATAATAATTTTTTTTTATAGTTATAATAAATTTTTGTTATAATAAATGTTAATAAATTTTCCAGCTTGACCAAGGCGGCCTGAACCTCCCAACCAGAGACAACTACCTCAACAGAACAGCCCACAAGAAGGTTCTCGACGCATACTTAGACTATATGACCCGAATATGCGTCTTACTAGGAGCGAACAAAACCGAAGCGAGGGCCCAAATGAACAAAGTCATCCTCTTTGAGACAGAGCTGGCGAATATTACCACCCCTTCGGAGGATAGGAGGGATGAAGAGGGGTTGTACAACCCGTATACTATTAGACAGTGGCAGAAGGAAGTGCCTTTTGTGAACTGGACTATGTTTTTCAATGATGCTTTTAAATTGGTGAATAGAACTGTAAGTATAAAATACATATACATATCTTTATATATACAGGGTTATTTGTAAAACACGGGTAACCTCTCAGGACTAAGTTACTAACATCATAAACAACAGCTTATGTTCTATGACTAAAAACTAAAAATGTATCATACTTTGGTTCATCAGATTTTTATACAAAAATAAAAATATTTAAATTGAACGTTCTAA
This sequence comes from Mythimna lalbum, assembly GCA_949319445.1. Taxonomy (NCBI): domain Eukaryota; kingdom Metazoa; phylum Arthropoda; class Insecta; order Lepidoptera; family Noctuidae; genus Mythimna; species Mythimna lalbum. The sequence continues at coordinate 9,330,715 of OX439371.1, read as the reverse complement.
ATATTACGAAGTCTATACGAAGCAAGCGATAGTATAATTGCGGGGGGAGTGGGAAGCGCTTGCGTCGCGTTATACAGACGTAGGTAGGTATAGCAAAATACAGAGTTGAAATGTGTAAGATAGGACAACGCACTCTTGAAGATTTGTTTTTGGTAAATGTATTACGTTTTGTAAAAAGTCATAGAACAAAAGTTGCTGTTTATGCTAGTAATACAGTCCTAAAAGGTTGTTAGCACGGAATAAAGAAAAGTAGAGGAAGTGCCTCTTAAATATGGCGCGTGTGTCAACAGTTGGCGAAATTCGCCTATTACATATTATATACTAGTGCAGGTGAATATGGCATCTATTTCAAAGGCACTAGCGTTCTGAATAGAATAAATTGGTTACAGCGTCATCTAGCGTTGAGTAGCCGAACTCGTTGTAAATTGGTTAAAACTTCTTTATTGTTCGTGTCATGTCAAATAATAACAACTTTCTTACGTTGTAATAAGACCTAATTTATGAAAGCAATAAGAATATGATTTGTAAAAGTTAAGTTTGTAATTCGTAGCTTCGTAGCCAATCATATTACTGTTTTTTATGTGTGTAATGTACAATTTGATACGCAAATGTGTGAGTTTGGCGACACTGGTTCCCGTGCTTAGCCACGTTAGGGGCACTTCTACCTATATTTTCTGTTCTGTGGTTGTTAGTGTTTCACAAATAACCCTGTATACATATCTTCATACTTAGACAATACAAATATAATTCTTCTATAGGTAGGTGTGACCGCTAGTTTTTTATATATCTATGAACCCTTGACCTTTGGAAGACATAAAAGGGTCAAAAACCAACTCGTAGAAACCCCTAGACACTTATCGTGGAACGTCTTATCAACTGACGATTACCCCTATCTAAACGCGCTAAGCAGCATAGTGCATCCAAGAACCACTCCCGGATGGTAGGAAACTATTGCGACACATAGAAAACCAAAATATAGTTGAGCTATGGTTTTTAGAGGCTTAAGTGGACGCGTTACCAAGAACTATGTACTAAAAACTATTTGCCCTGTCTGAACAATCACTACATAGTATAAAACAAAGTCGCTTTTTCTGTCCCTATATCCCTATGTACGCTTAAATCTTTAAAACTGCGCAACGGATTTTGATGCGGTTTTTTTTATTAGATAGAGTGATTCAAGAGGAAGGTTTATATGTGTACAGTTTTTCTGTAGTGTATTTAGTATCAGCATTGCACCCGAGCAAAACCGGGGAGGGTCGCTAGTTAAATATATTTTTTATTATTAAAATTTATAGGCATGTGCCTAACAACTATCTCACCTGATGGTAAGCGATGATGTGGCTGACGATGGAGCACGCTTGCCTAGAAGTAACCTATTCACTCTTGACTTAGAGATCCCTAGGTAACTATCAGGGAACATAGATTCAGCTGAGTAGCTGTAAGGACAATTATTGTAAAAACAGTTTTTTTTTTTTCGTTTTTTGTATTGAATCCCATGAGTAATTAATTGGAGGGGCCCAGCTGGGTCGAAGACTACTGGGGCGCCGGGTTATCCGAAAAGGAGCTCGAGCCCCGGTATGAAGGCTAGAAGGAACAGGGTGGGTTTTAAGTCGGTAAGACTCTGACACTATCTCCCGCTCCACCCAAGAGCGGGGATTGTCATTGGATGATTTTGCCCACAAATAAAAAAAATATTGAGTAGTTAATAAATGTATGGCTTAAAATTTCCAGATACCAGATACAGAAAGAATAGTGGTCTACGCACCGGAATACTTCAAGAATCTCACAAAGGTTATAAAAAAATACAGTAAAACTGAAGAGGATCAAAGGTACGTTCATCATTATGTGAACAAAGTTGTACGAATGCAACTGTTTTGTAAGGTCCTGCCTACTGGGGCCTTGAGTTGTGCGAAAGAGAACCCCGGGGCCCTGGAACGGAGGCAAAGAAAGAACATAGGAGTAAATTTTTGCCAGCAAAAGTCTAACAAGGCCCTCCCGCTCCGCCCTAGAGCGGGTGAAGGCAGAAATTAGAAACCTTTATTTCAAATAGGCACTTTTGACTTTTTACAACATAATAAAACATTAACCAAAAACAAACCTTCAAGATTTCATTGTTCTATCTAACACATTTCAACTCTGTATTTTGCTATATCTACCTACGTCTGTATGATAGGACGCAAGCTCATCAAGCACCCCAGCTACCCGATCCCCACTCCCTTCAACTATTGTACTATTGCTTGTTTCGCATAGACTTATACATATAGCATATTTAGAACTTTCAATTTAAATATTTTTATTTTTGTATAAAACGGTCGTTGTGGCGACACTTTGGGGAGGCCTATAACAAACAGGGGACGTTTTGATATGATGACGATGATGAAAATCTGATGAACTAAAATATGATTAATTGAACAAAACTTGTGGTTTATGATGTTAGTAAGTCCTGAGAGGTTGCCAGTGTTTTACAAATAACCCTGTATTCCTTTGCTAATATACTATTCTATTTCCAGAACTCTCACCAGCTACATGATGTGGCAAGTTTCCCGCTCGCTCTCGACCTACCTGTCCAAGTCTTTCCGAGACGCCACCAAGATCCTGAGGAAGGCACTGTTCGGCTCTGAGGGCACTGAAGAGTCTTGGAGATACTGCGTCACTGACACTAATAATGCTGTTGGTAAGTTAGTTTAATTAGTCGTGGTCAAATAATTTTTCAATATCTACACTTACTCGAAAACCTGCTCTTATCACCGTTTTTAGGCACGCAATTGACTGCTTTCCACACTAGTGCAGAACAGTGCGCGTGCGTCAACCACCACGAGTTGTAAGTGTATTGAAAAACGTCGTTTGATGCACGTGCAAATTTGTCACTGTAGCCCTCGGCTCCATAACACACTCGTCTACGGCTCGTGCGAATTCCGCCATGGGCGCACTTCCAGTCGATAGGAAATCGGAGGATTATTTTGATACGCGACCTTGTTTCGTCCATCTTTCCAATTGTATAACAAGGCGTTCGATGGAGTCACCTCCACGTCGACCAATATGGCCAAAGTATTTAAAAATAGCGTTCCTTGATGCCCAAAGTCACACATAACTGTTGAAATTGGCTCCTCAATCCTCAAACAGTGGGCAGTGGTGGCCGAGTGGTAACGGCCCCGACTTACGAGTTGTAGGTCGCGGTTTCAAACCCATACTTCACACCCACTGCTCTTAAAACGATGAAGAAAAACATTGTGAGGAAACCGGCATGTCCTAGAAATACAAAATTCGAAGACATGTGCCATCCACCAATCCGCACTGCGCCCGCGTTGTGGATTATTATTCCCTCTCCTAAAGAGAAGGCCTGAGGTCCAGCAGTGGGAACATTATAAGGCCGATTATGCAATCCTCAAACAACTGACCATGTTATTCTCTCCCCAGGCTTCGCAGTAGGAGCCATGTTTGTCCGGGAAGTATTCCACGGCGAAGCGAAGACCCAAGGCGAGATCATGATCAACAATATCAGGAACGCGTTCAAGAGGAACCTCAAGAACCTGGACTGGATGGATGCGGAGACCAGGAAGGCCGCTGAGATTAAAGCCGATGCTATTACTGATATGATTGGTAAGTTTTGGGGTAAGATATCGTGCATGTTTTTTTTTTGTTTTTTTTTTTACTTTGCCATATATTTTGTTTTTTTTTTTTCTACTTTGCCATAAGGCCAATTTTTTTTCTGTTTAGTTAAGTGTCTTTATACTTTTGTTGTCCTTTTCCTGCAAACAGATTGTAAGCAAGTTTAATTGGGTGTTTACATATTTTTTTCAATATTACTAAACTACAAAAAACAACACCCAGTTTTTTTTTTCTGAAAACACATTTGGTTATTAAAAGAAGCAGTGATTAGTGGGTACGTGGTGGGAATTTTAAATTGAAAATCGTCACTCTGGGAGGAGGGAGAGGTAGTTAGTCAGGCTTTTGCTTTAACTAAAACCCAAAAAAAACTTTGAAAGAGTTACCGTCGTAGGAAGAACTCAAAAATTGAAGGACTGAGATGGGTTTTAGTCAGTAAAAATCTGACACACTCTTTCGCTTCGAGATATCTCTTTCTAACAATTCTGTAGACCAATGACAATAACTTTGAATTTATCATGTATGTCTTAAGACCACCAAATGAGGTCTTTATAAAACCCTTTTCCCCCCAGGTTTCCCCGACTACATTCTCCACAAAGACGAGCTGGACAAGCAGTATGAGGAGCTGGAAGTGAAGCCTAACGAGTACTTTGAGAACAACATCGCCTTCAACGTGTTCAGCTTGAAGAACGACCTGAACAAACTAGACAAGCCTGTCAACAAGACTAAGTGGGGTAAGGACATACGCTCTTTTTAATTCTGCTACCTAGTATAAGTAAAGTAAGAATGTATAGAAGAGAACAAGAAGAAAAGAGCTTCTTCTTGGGAAGCGTGCTCCATCATAGACCACATCATCGCTTAATATCTGACCTGAAGAAGCGTTTGACAATTATCTGACCTGTGAGATAATCGTCAAACGCGAGCCTATCAACATTAAGGCTTATAGTCCCTTGAACCATCTAGCCGAAATTAAATGGACACAACTCTCGTACCCGCCTAGGCGGCAGTACGTGTATCTGTGCATTTAATTGCGGCCAGCTGCGCCCGGATAGTGCGCGGCTGACCTTTTGATATATTTTCTTTGCGAAGTATTGATTGATTTACATATGCTATATTCACTTTGAAGAATATTTAACCACCAATTTTTATGTGTAAAAATGTTTCTAAAGATCCAAGCCGTTTCGAAAGAGTAGAAAAAAGTTGCAAAATTGCTAATTTTTTTTTTGACAATATTATTAATCGCACGAAAATATCAAATGTTGATAATGTTGTTCATGAATCAATTAATTAACCTGGCCGTTACCGAGGAGCAGGCCTCAGAAAGTCATTGTTTTATGGCACTTTTTGGGCGCTTTGGCCTTAAAAAAAAAACTAAAAGTGTAGTATCAATATGTTTCGTGTACCTGCTTATAAACAATTAAATTAATAAACATTACATAATAGGTTTAAATATATCATCATCATCTTCATGCCCTTGTCCCATTTTATTTGGGGTCAACCGTCACGCTATCACTAACTCCTTTTTCTTTCATATCACCTCAGAAAATCCATCCATCTTTTCTTTGGCCTCCCTCTCCACCTTTTAACATGTATTTAAGGTAAGCATCCCAAAGATAAGAGCAGCATTCCATACACAATTGAACTGTTTCTAACATTTGTTTAGGCATAGAGAATTCCACAGAAAACGAAGAGCCTTCTCCAAAAGTCATACTTTTAATCAATGCCCTGTTTCTCTCCAGGCATGACACCATCAACAGTAAACGCATACTACACGCCAACTAAGAACCAGATCGTCTTCCCCGCCGGCATACTCCAGCTACCTTTCTACGATGGAGACAACCCTAAGGGAGTGAACTATGGCGCCATGGGAGTGGTGATGGGGCATGAACTGACGCATGCCTTCGATGATCAGGGCAGGGAGTATGATAGGTAAGAAGAATTCTCTAAATAAAAGTTAATCTTTTGGCAAAGTTACCAACTAAAGACAAAATTTAAGAATCAAGGTAGCTTGTTACTCGTATTAAGTTACGATGGGGCTGGCGTGGTCTAACTGTGACCAAAAGTCTCAAAAGAAAAAAAAAATCATAAAATAATTTAAAAAAAGCCAACCGCAAGTTATTTCTGCGTAGTGGTGGAGTTTTAAAGGTAAAACAGGGTTTAAAGTTTCGCAAATCTCCGTTAAAAAGTTAGGATCATCTAACCAGACCAGGTTTTTGGTCTGGTCACGGTAACTGCAAGTTGATTTAATAACACTACCCAACCATTAATAGGTAGCATAGCATAACATAACTAACCTTTACCAGGCCTCCTTTCTAGGAGAGGCCCAGTGCAGGTTGGTGAATGTCACATGTCTTCGAATTTTTGGTTCTAGGACATGCCGGTTTCCTCACGATGTTTTCCTTCACCGTTTTGAGAGTAGTGATGATGAAATAAATTAATCAAAGTAATGCGCCTGGCTAGGTTCGAACCTGCAACCTACACCTCGTAAGTCGGGGCCGTTACCACTCGGCCAGCACTGCTCTCAACCATAATAGGTACTGACTGACACATGTATTTTCCCAACAGATTCGGAAACCTAAACCAGTGGTGGAACAATGCAACAATAGCCAGATTCAAGACACGAGCCAGATGTATTCAGCAGCAGTATTCCAACTACTCAGTGGAGGGACAGAGTCTGAATGGGAAGCAGACACTTGGTAAGATTATTATGCCCCCCCCCCGCATCAACTAACCAGCTGCTCGATGAAGGCAACGAGATTCTGCTGGATGCAGGATATGCAAGATGTTCAAGGCGATGGCCGGCACCAGCATTTGATGCGTTTATAAGGTGGGAATTCATCAAATAACTTCTGGACTCCCGCTCTGTGTGGAACGAGAGGAAGTGTCAGCCTTTTGCTGATTAATACCCATCCACGTCTTACTTAAGTTGCCTTTAAGTTCTAGGGCCGTCCGACCCAGTCTTTGTATAAAAGTTAAAATTAATAGCGGTAGAAAAATCCTTTCCCTTGACGATATATACTAGCTTTTGCCCGCGGCTTCACCCGCGTACATAATCCCAGGATAAAAAGTATCCTATGTGTTATTCTGGGATATGGTCTACTCGTGTACCAAGTTTCATCGAGATCCGTTCAGTAGTTTTTGCGTGAAAGAGTAAAAAACATCCATACATACAAACTTTTGCATCCCTACTAATATTATAAATGCGAAAGTAACTCTGTCTGTCTGTCTGTCTGTTACTCTTTCACGTAAAAACGACTGAACGGATTTAGATCAAATTTGGTAGGTAGGTAGAAGAGACACTGGAATAACACATAGGTTACCTATAATTCCACTGCTGAGTACGGGTCTCTGCCCGCGCGATATAAACTGTAGTCCACGCGGGCGAAGCCGCGGGCGGAAAGCTTTTATAATATTAGTAGGATATATATCCGTAAGTAGATACTATTACTTAATAATGATACCAATTTTTTTAAACGACTCATATGCCTGTCTCTTAAACCTTGGACACTGTTAGGTCACTTGATAACTTGTGAGAAAAGCTAAAAGCTAACGTCTAAGCGCCTTATTGACATTTCGCGTGACCATAGTTTTTACTTTAGTTACTGCATAAAGAATTCATACAGTTTGTCAATGCTACCAGTCTTTTGGCCACATTTCTAGGCGACAGTGATGGAGAGGACGGCTTTTGACACCATATTTTAAATAGGGTTTTTGGTTTTAGTGAATATAGACTTAGGTAATTATAGTTTAAAATATTTATTGTCGTTTCCAGGTGAGAACATTGCCGACAACGGAGGACTGAAAGCATCTTTCCACGCTTATTTAGACCACGCCAGGACTGCTAAAGTAAATCTCACTCTGCCAGGGTTGAAGTACAATGACCGGCAATTGTTCTTCATTTCTTTTGCTCAGGTTAGTCGCAAGTTTTCATTTAAAAGTCTTTCTAAAGTGCTTCGAGCGAGTTTGTTTTACGAACTTTTATGACGTTCGGCGCTCCAATTGGTCCTCTCAGCTCTTAACCAATCAGAGAGCCAATCTTAGTTTTAGCGCGCAGTATTCTGTTCATAACATGGTCGGAAATTCGAACCCCAGGATGGAAGAGGAGAAAAAAACGGCGTTCGATACACACTCCAAAATGGCCTTACTTTCGGCTCTGACGTGAATTCGCCCCGGCTACAACTTTGCCCTACTTTGCCCAATGCATGGAAAGGTGCTAGAAACGCGTTTTTTTACAATACATATCTTTCTCTATATTCCAGGTATGGTGTTCAGCAATGACCAAAGAATCGACGAAGATGCAGATAGAAAAGGATGACCACACGATCGCTAAATACCGAGTCATAGGCCCCATAGCCAACTTGAGGGAATTTTCTGAAGAGTTCAAATGCCCATTAGGGTCTAAAATGAACCCTAAAGACAAATGTGAGGTCTGGTAGAGATCTGGAGTCAGCTTCAGTAGGGGTTCATAGATTTTGACGGTAAATGGAACAGATAGGTCATTTTTGTATGACTTGTCTTGCATTGACTTATAAAGGAATGTTTGGTACATACAGTAAGACAAAAAGGAAAACAATTAATGTAAGTTACGAAACAGTAATATGATAATATGTCAGAAAACGAGAATGTCTGTCAGCCCCTAAAGTGGGGGCTTTATACTTAAAAATAGGCTTGTAACAATGGCGTGTCTGTTTAATTTAACCGACTAGGCTTTGTTTAGCTCGATGTAGTGAAAATGGAGGCAAAATACTTAAAAGTATTTACTGCAAGGGCTTGGTAAATACTACTTGGTAACATTGCATTTTTAAGGTGGAAATATTAGGGTGTACAGATAAAAAAAATCTGCTAGGTACTAGCGCTATATAGGCGACAGCTTATGCCTTGATCACACGTACCGAGTAAACGGGCGAGACAGTGCTCTCGGCCGAGTACTCGGTACGTGTAAACACAGCGCCGAGTGCTCGGCCAAGCGCTTATCTCTACAACTTGCTAACATCACTGTCTCGGCCGAGCAACATTTTACTGTCTCACCCTTGTAGGTACTCGGCACGTGATAAATGGCCTGATTATGGATACTGTGTCACCTCAAAATCACTCGAATAAACTTTTTGATATTTGATAGTTACCAAAGATTTTATATAAATGGCCAATGACTGACTTTGATTCAAACCATTGACAGTTCCTTTGGCGCGCGTAGTTAAAAAGTTCGGTCGCGAAGCCATACTCTAGATAACGATTTTATTATTGCCCGTACGGAATACTTACACCTTAATCTAGACATCCTAATATAGCAAAACTTACGTCTTACTGTGCCCGCACAGCGTTTTTTTGTGGCGGCACCGTCGCACACGAGCCACAAAAAAAGGCCGCCTCAATGTGAAGCTTGAAGCGGCGTTTTTTTAAGCCCGTTGCGGGGATAGCTATGTTATGCGGTAGACGACCCCTCGTCAGAAATGGCAGTAACGGCAATTTACGTAATTGTCAAAAGTATTGGAATTTTGACAGGTGTCAGGACCAGACGACTCTGACCTCTACTATTGTGTGGCAAAGAGTATAGTAAATATAGGGAAATTGTGTGTTAACATGCATATAGAGGTCAGCGGAATCAGATAGCTTAGTGTTGCTACCTGGCTTACGTCATTTCAGAAAACCCTAGTAAAGACTTCCTTTTCCGATTGGCTCCACTCTCCATTTTTACTACTTCGTGACATTTAGGATTGCCCAACCCTAAACATTTTGATATTTATACTGTATGTATATATGAGCTGTACGGGTATATGAGTTTTAGTTATATAGAGCGTAATAATTTTGTACATATTGGATACTAGTGCGGGGGTTAGTTAGAATTAATATATAGATAAAGCCTTGTCTACACTGGCAAAAATATGTGTTACAGAATTAAAAAAAAAATATTACTTTTTTTTAATGCTGTGTGGCTAAGGCTTTTAGTGCAACCGAAAAAGATTAGAGAAAAAGAAAATTAGTTATTAAAGCAGCAGTTACTGGGTGATATCTAGTGCCAAATGTCCACAATGATAGTCACTGTAGTTTCGGCTTAGGGTGCTTTCTTTTTCTAAGGAATGTTGATAATTAAATTCATATTCAAAGGCATGCTTTTTGATACAAAAGTTACAGTTTATAAAGCCAGATATTAGTGTAAAGCCTGTCGCTAGCTGTCGCTGCTATGTTTCTGTCTGATTAATGATTTCCCATTTGAGTTGGTAAGAAAAATGTTTAAATGTGATCGGAGCTGCTTAAGCCGTAATTAAATTCATCAAAGCCACAGCTACAATATATTTCTTATCAATTGAATGCACCCTAAAACCACAAGGATTTAGTATGACGATAGCTGTAGGTGCCTGAACGCTTTGAAGACAGATATAGAACGACGTATAATTGATTACAAAACTGTTATTTTTATTTAAAATACTGATTAAATAATCTAATAACAATTTATCAGTATTTTAAATAAATTTAACATGTCCTATAAAAAAAAAAATATATAGGATGATCCAATTCGAAGTTCCTATGTTTCAACCTTTGTAATTTAGACAGATAAAAATAATAACACGTGAGTCATATCATACATGAATTTGCTTGACTCTAAAATTACCACTCAAGGTAGAAAACTACCATCAGCAAATTAGCTGCTGCAGAGTGTAATAGCCATGTATAAAGACATCACCTTTTATAATTTATTAATTAAATTAAATGTAAAAAAAAAACTTTATTGATAAATATCTTCCATAAGGTAGATGGTATCTATCTACCATAAGGGATAGTATCTAATTCTATCTATCTACCATAAGAGATAGTATACGATGGGATGGTATCTACCATAAGGTAGATATTTATGGTTATTTTTTTCGATTAAGTAAATTTAGAAAACTTCATTTGGATCAGTCCATATAATGTTTTTATAAATTCGCTAAATATTTATGAAATAAGTTTCTTGGTTTTCCTCGACTTTTGTATTTACAATGTGTGTTCAAAATATATGTTATCTTCCCTGTTTATGGGTACATTTTAGATCTAATTAAATCTCGCATTGTATTCTCTATATTCCTTAATGAATTAGTTATTTAAATTGTATAATTACATATGCTATTTATTGCTTGTGTGTGTCACGAGTTTATAGGCAGCCAAAAAAAAAAAAAAAATAACTTGGGTTTTTTATTGAAAAAAAAAGTAATATCAATTATATTTTTTTATTAATTTTAATGTAGCTTCATCTATAGTATAGACACCGGGGGCGAAAAAAACAAAATCATGTTATTAATGTAACTTTTACAATTTTTTTTTTCTTCTTGTGTAGGTAGACGTTTAGGCAGTTTCTATCTCAATATGTAACAATTACTTTATCCTGTAAATACGTTAAGATTTAAGTTTAAGTTGAATGTTTTTTTATTGTGCAATGTGTAGACATAATGTACTTATTAAGTATAGTGAATCGTAATTTTAATAGTGCCATCTGTTAGTTTCAAACGTCAAGTTTTATTCACTGGGTAACTTAAAGCTTCAGATACGTTTGGGGACAAAATGTCCCTCAACATGACGCGCAACGTTCAACATCTGTGACACTGCAATGTCACCCAGTGTCCCGTAACATATTTTATAATACATTCACGTGACGCGCGACCTAATGGACAGCGTTGCGCATTATGTTGGGGGACATTTTGTCCCACAATGTGTCTGAGGCTTTATGTTCATAGCGTTGCTTGCAACATAGCTGGAAAACCAGATCTATTACCGCTAAAACATCATTAATTTGAACTATATATGACAGATATTTGACATCTTCTAGTTGTCTTTTCCGCCACGATCTTGTAGCGGTTTTTCGTCTCGCGGTGTTGCAAGATTGATTAACAACAAAATAACAATTGAATATAAGTCTTTTTAGTTAAATAGACAGTTTATAAAAGATGCTGGTCATTTTTGATGTTTAATGTGAATAATAATCATACTTCTTTTTGTTTTAGATACAATTTGTGTGATATATATAAGATATTGTGCGTGTCAGTGTTTTCTTAGGTACATTCGGCGTCAAAAACATGTGGACATAGCACTTTTGAAAGCAAAACTGTTTCAGGTTTTTGTTATTATTTAAATTGTGCACGTACACAGGTTTTCGAGCGGATTATACAAAATACATATTTTTGTATATTTTACATAATCGAATTTTTAATTTTTCGATGTTTTGCTTTAAAATGTATGTTAACCAGTAGATAGCTATTTGTGTGTATTTTAAGAGCCGGAATACAAATAAGTGTGAGTTTCTCGAAGTGGTTACCAAGGAGTAGGTATCTGCTTTGCTAAATTAATTATCCGCGATTTAGAAATGTGGACTTTATAAGCAAATTATAATAGGGATACTTTTTTTCCTATTAATTCATCCTATATAAAATAAATATTCAAGTATTCGGCTTTGACATATTTGATATAACTCCATAATGAGATATATTATAGTCATATAAAATAGAATCACAGCCAACTGGTAAAAGGATGATATTGAAAATGGCGACTACATTAAATTAACGTAAGATGACAATAAACTTCTTGTCTCTCGATGTCCCCTTTATGTAAGGAACGGTAAAGTAAATAACTTTTATATTTGAAATCGTACATAATCCCATGCAATCGACATTTACTTACCTATACTAACTAAGCTTTACAAATAAATATATTTATTCATATTTAATTCGATGTTATACTTCAAACCACTTAGATAAAATTAATTTTGTTTTAAATCAATTACGTAAGATTAGTTAAATATTTTGACTAAAAAATCAGTCACAAAATATTTTAAAGACTTCCATACGGGAACTTATAGATGATACGATATGGCTTGGCTAAGCAATGACCCAAAAAAGTAAACCAGTGCAATAAATAAAATAATATTAAATAGTAAAAGAAACCAAAAGCCCAACCAAATCGTGTCTTCATAAGGCACTTTAGATAACAATTCCATATCATTAGAATTTCGTAGATCGAGACCAAAATAGTTTTAGCTACTTATACTATCCATGCCCATATTCACCTGAAATAATTTAGTTTTTTAGAATAAATATTACACAAAATAACTTCCAAGAAAACAAAAAATATATGTATCAGTATTAAAATGATTATTTCAATACGATTTCATTAGCTCTGGTTCTGGTTAACACTTGGCCCAACTTTAAAAAAAAACATGTACAAAAACATTTGAAAGTCCATAAACTGAACTATTCATAAGTTCACCCAAGAATTCAGTTGTAGAAGCATCTATCCACTACAACTTAAATTAAGTCGCAAACCTCTGCACACGTACCTAATGTTAGTATATCTATAATATTTAAACCCAATAAAAAAAAACTAGTTTACTAAACCGATATTCTAAGTATATAATTTTACTTTTATTCTTTCTTCAGTCTTCGATGCCGGAAATATGAAATCAGAAACCCATTTCTTTTGTTGTGTCTAAATATGGACTCATCTTGACTGCATAGTCCCACAACCGTAGAGCCTTTGTCCCAAACACAGTATACACAGTGTTCCTATAGGTTAAGGAGCATGGGTCAAAGTAATATGACTTTACTGCACCTATTTTATTTTAATAATAATAATATCACACAACGCCGTCTAGTCCCAAGCTAAGCAAAGCTTGTGTTATGGGTACTAGACAGCTGATAAACATACTTATATATTTCTAAATACATACATATTATAGATAAATTACACCCAGACACAGAACAAATGATCAGGCTCATCACATAAACATTTGTCCTAGGTAGGACCCGCTTCGGCATAGCAGTTAGGGCCACTAACCACTAGACTAACAGGCCAGTCATTTTAGCTCTGTGTGTGCAGAAAGCGACATTTCGTTTCTTTTCCGAAGCCATTGTGTAACAGATTCTTCAATATAGCAGTATTATAAGCAGATATCCATTTAAAGCAGCTACAAAAATATTTAAATAATAAGATTGCCAAAGTATATATTAATAACTTAGATTTTTGTATAATTTTAATACATAGTCACAAAACACTTACATTCGAACAAACAACAATGTTTTTGTGTGTTAATGACTGATTTATATTTATTTTATTTGTCGAATGTTCTTGAAAATAAAGTTGTGTTTTCAAACTTTCCAACAGAATGTTTTATTTTTTTTTAAAAAGGTCCCCGCAAAAACAAACAGGTACAGTAATCGGCAAAGACTACTATAGTATACTGGCTAGTAATCGGCAAACTGCTGGTACAAAATGATATGGAAATGCGCCACGCATGTCGTCCCAAGTAATCTTAAAATGACACCGAGTGTTTAGTCTGGTTTTGGCAAGTGCTTTTTCAATACCTCCAAACAGGTAATACTCGACTATGAACGTCAGCCGTTACACGCCTTGATGAACGTCTGCACTGCGCAGCGCATCCTAATTATTACTTAATTGTTCCGAAGATGCAACTACCTACTAAGTGTAAACTTCGTTTTAAATTCAGAATCCGGGTCGAAGGACCATATGAGTTGTGCCATGAGTCCGTGACTGGTTCAGTGAAGAAGGTATTGAAATTTCAGTGGATTGTATAAACTAATAACTGTATTGTACGAAAGTACCAAGGTTTACAATTAGTAGGTATGCGTTTTTAGGGGCAAGCGGCGAGCGCGGACCTTCATCAAGACGTGTGACAGAGCAGCTCGACGATGACGTTCATACTCGGGGGCACCGTTTGGAGGTATGCGGAATAGGGTGTGAAGTCCCACAAATCTCCAAGGGAAAGGACAGTTGCCCGGACCAAATAAAACATCCGTCTGGTCGGAGGTTTTTCTGAATCTATTGCAGTTTGAAAATAATATTTGCCAATCCAAATACAACATTTTGTTATCAAATATCTACATAGTGACATCAGTCAATAATCGATTTATTCTGAGAATGAAACACTGAATAAAATCTAAAACGGAATAATTCAAGCGGAAAACATATGTGCTTGTGTGTACCGTCCTTATCTGAAATGAAGTGATTCAAAAATCAAAATGGCGGACCGAAACATTTCGTGATACCGCATTGCTGCGCTTCTTTTAGCTAAATTGTTTTGATTTCCGATCAACGTTCAATGTTTTCGCCGCCAATGTCAAATTGGATCAAAATAATTTGTTTTGGAACATTTTATGGGTAAGTATTTGAATATTTATTTACCTTAGAGTCGTTTAAAGCGTTTTGTATTTAATTATCAACGTAGCGAAGCCCTAATGTTTCGTTGATAGTTCTTTTTTTGAAGTTTTTTTTAGAACTTAATGAAAATTCTTGTCTTTAGATCTAAAAACTAATATTTTTAATCGATTTATAGCATAATACTACATTCTGAATTAAATCTAGACCTATAATGTACGGCGGTTTTCTAAGATGACATGTCAAAAATCTGAAACATACAATTTTACTTAAGCTACAAGAGGTTACTCATTATTTATGATACATGATGAAAACGTAGAGACAAGTTTAGAAAGATTTAGTTTTTATGTTTGACCTACAACATATACTTACATATTTATTACTCCTAAACATAAACACTAATAAATTCAATGCTAGGCTTATCTCATTCATAAGCACAACAAGCCATGTCAATATTCGTTCCTGGGTTATTTGGTTCCAGCAGTCTATATCTAGCTGCAGTTGAAATAATTCTATTTCCAAAAAACATACCTTTAAACCTATTTGAATGCTGTAATCAGAGCCACAATAGACAACTAGAGAGTGAATGCTGGCTTTCTTTTGGGGTTTAATTCATGAATCCCCAAGCGACCACCGGTGGCCGCGCATCTATTGTCTTACTATTGTGTCTCTAATTGACGGTATCTGAAGGGTTAATGAATTAAAAAATATATCACACATGATTTATAAATCAATACTTTACAGACTATAACAGTCTGTAAATGACTAAAGAGGCCTAAAAGTGGTGTGGTATTAGTAGAATCAGACCTAAAACCAGCTCCGAACAATCCAGGATTACCTATGCAATTGTAAATTCATGTGACGGATTCCAAAGGAATAAATTCTTACGATAATAATCTAATGTCCTCTCAGGACACTGTATTTCTGTGTGCCAAACTTCATACAGATCTGTTCAGTGGTTTGATCATATCCTTCATGCATTCCATAACAAACATAATCTACCACAAAGTACAGTTCAACAGTTGCCCCCAAGGAGTCGTCTCAATGTGACACTGGCAAAATAGTCGCTACCGGCTCAATAGGCAAAGAAAAGTTTCTGCTGCAATCCTGCATGCATTTCGATAAGGGCAGAAGGAGGAAAGATACTATTACCTACATCTTAGAATAAATTATGCTGTTTTATTTTCCAGTGCAAAATACTAGAAAGAGATGGATGGCTCTATAGTGGTGAAAACTGAGATGGGGACTAATGGGGAAATACTGCTTTTCTATGTTGATGGTAAGTTTTATTTTGTTTTATTCAATCAAATTATATTTTTCCTTCTTTTGAATTTTTGCCTTAGTCCAGTAGAGAAGAAAAAAAGATTGGTGTTACTGGTTATTTTATTGTTTTTAACTTTGAAGATAAATAGAAGATTATTATTATTATTATTTTGAAGATAAGGGGCTATGCATCTCCCGTAGTGTAGGGGATGTAGTTACTGCAACCTAAAAGATCTATTGTGACTCGCCACCTTGTTAAAGTAACTCTTTAAGCCCAAAGGCTTCCAGAAAGTCTAGAATACTCCTAGCTTTAATAGAAGATAGGGCTTCATATCCCATTAACATTTAGAAGAATTTGGCAAATTGGAAAAAAAGCCACATAAACATCAGGGAGGATTTAATGGGGAAGGATGAAATATATATTTTTGTTAAATCATCTTTAAGTATTTAAATGTCATCCATTAGCCATGGTGATTGCAGTATGGTTAAAAAATAATCCCTCTACTTGTAAGAGGGTTAAATATATCACTAAAGATTTCAATAGATTTAAGAATACTGTGTTTTTTTGATGATAATATAAATTAAATAATTTAATTATAGAAAATGGTGGCAATGAAGAAGGAGTTCTAACAACTGTAGAGAGCATAGAAAACCAATCAATACAACTGCAACAAGAATCCTACATAATTCAAGAAGTAGATGACTCCAATGAAATCACCACTGATCAATCAGTGGAACTTGACGGCTGGACTGAGGATGAAACTAAAAGACTCTTGGTTTTCTACAATGATAACAAGGGGACATTTATATCAGGAACAACGAAGAAGAAACATCTTTGGACTGTAGCATGCAAAACCATGCTTGTTGGTAAAAACCCAAATGCATGTGAAGCACAACTCAACAGTTTACAATCAAAGTATAATACAATTTGTAGCCACATACAGAAAGGGGTCTACATAAAGTGGCCATTCTTTGAATTGTGCCATCAAATATTTCACGATGAGACCCCTATGATTACGGTTGAAACCTTGAATACACCGGAACCACAAATAATCAAAGTTCCAGCTATGAAACAAAGTTTTGACAACGTAATGGTAGTTAAAAAGGTCAATAGTCGTTCTACAGCTGATGAGAAAGTTGAAATGATGCTGAAATTATATTTGAAGTACAAGAAGAACTTCCAAGCAGAGTATTGGCGACGTGGCATCTGGGAAACCATTGCGTTAGAGATAGGAGAAGATGATGGAGAATACTGGCAGAAACGGTTCTTGAACTACAAGCAACATTACCTAAGATTGATTGATAAAAGACGGGAGAGTGGCTCAGAGGGCATCCACTGGCCTTATTTAGAACTTTTCGATAAAATCTTTGAAGGTGATGAAGAATTTCATAGGAAATATGTAACCGAGGAATACAGATTAATTGAAAACCAGGCAATTGCAGAAATTGAAGAACCTCCACCTCAGGTCATAGATTGGGACACCACCGAAATGACGGTACTAGTGAAATACTGTTTTGACTGTTTCGATGAATTTGAAGACAAAACCATTCCTAACAATTTCCTATGGACTGAAATTGGCCGATTGCTTGACAAGACTGCTGATGCTTGTAAATTAAAGTATGAAGAACTAAAGGATGAACATTTAGACAAATACATACAGGGTGGTTATGATTTACGTACAAGAAAACCTATTGAAATATTGTTTGATAATATAACATCAAAGAGGATTGAGAATCAAATAATGAAAAGTGGTAAAATACCGGAGCAACTTGAATTGTGGAAGACTGACGAATTGGATGACCTTGTACAATTCTTCTATGACAACATTGAGTTGTATAAAGACCTTATTTGCCATTTTGTATGCTGGGCAGGGGTTTCCAAGAAGCTGAAGAAAACTCTCCAAGATTGTAGAAGCCAATGGGAGGATCTTTTAATGCTATATAGAACAATTTTGAATGATAAGAAAGAGAATCCTTATATGCAGATCGATTGGCGATACATTGAAGTTTTCGATAGGATATTTGACTATGGCATGGATACCAGCTTGCTTTGTGGGTATGAAACCTTGAAAGGATTTGGACAGAGTCAGAAAAATGATCCTATGAAGATTGGTGGTGAGTTTTTTTTGTTGCTTTACATCCTTTTAATTAAGATTGCATGTAGCAGAGAGGAGAATGTTGAGATGGATGTGTGCTGTGACGAGAATGGATAAAGTGAGAAATAAGTATATTAGGGGAAGTTTGAAAGTGGCGCCAGTGACTGAAAAGTTAAAAGGAAATCGTTTGTCTTGGTATGGTCATGTAAAGAGGAGAGATGTAAAGCATGTTGCTAAAAGAGCTACGAATTTTCATGTGGATGGATGGAGAGGGAGAGGGAGGCCAAAGAAAAGATGGATAGATTGTGTGAGAAGTGATATGAATGAAAAGAGTTAGTGATAGCGTGACGAGAGACAGGACAGAATGGAAGAAAAAAACGTGTTGCGCCGACCCCAAATAAAACAGGATAAGGGCAGGAAGATGATCCTTTTATATTAATGTGCTCAGACCTAGTCACTCACTAAATTGCAAAAGTTTTGCCTTGGGTTTACCAGAGAGCTAAGGAGGGCAGCATTCTGGGGTTTTGTAAAAAGAACAGACCGAATACGGAATAACACGCTGCGCATCAAAACGGCCATTATAGACGTGGGCAAAAATGCTGCCTGGCTCAAATGGGATAGGAATACATACATTATTATTATAATCTTCTTATATATATAAGCTAATTCTTTTTTTTTGTTGTGTTTGTTATTGTGAGGAGAAGATTGATATGAAAAAAAAAAATTAGGGTAGAATAGGGTAGAGTGGGGTAGGGTATGGTAGATTCAGATTATTAGTAAACATAGATACACATGACTGTGAGATGTTACATTTTTGTTGGTTCTCAATGCTTTGCCATTAGGCGTACAAATGGTTTTTTTTTTTTTTTTTTTTTCGGTCCCTTATAGGGTAGAGTAAGGTATAGTAGAGTGGAGTGGGGTAGAGCGGGAGCGAAGCCGCGGAGGTGCAGCTAGTTTGGTATAAATATAATTCCATTTCTTTTTTATTTCCAGTAAAAAAAGTAAACATCAAACTAGACGAGACCATGGAAGAATTTACTGACGATGATGAGTCGTACGACGAACGAGGCTTCACGAAACGCACCAAACGCCGCTCCGGAGACTCCAAAGCGTTCAAGATCCTCGAATACTACCAGAAAAACAAGGACAAATTCTCAACCACAAACAGGAATAAACACTCGCTATGGGACGTACTAGCTAAACAAATCGGCATATCGGCTACACAATGTGCTCATAGATTTAGAAACTTAAAACAAGTATACACTGCTTATGTTCAAAGAGAGATAAACAAACCTGAAATGCCAATCCTATGGCCGTACTACGCGTTATGCAAAAAAGTTTTTGGTTATAGAGCTATCAAATCTAAGCTTAAAAACGGAAAACTGGACTCTGATGACAGTGAAGACTGGTCAGCTAAAGAAATCAAACAATTAATTAACTATTTCTCTCAAAACTTTGATGATATTAACAATAATATAGAAGACACAACAAAATGGTCTGACCTAGCTGGGGAAATAGGGAAAGGCGAAAATTCTTGCAAAGAAAAGTTAATGGAACTACGGAAGTCTTACAGGAAATTGAAAACCATGAGGAGTAGGAACCCTGAAGTGAAGATTTCTTGGAAATATTTCAATATGTTTGAAGATATATACAATGCTAAGGAAAATGGTGTGGAGACGATGGAGGTGGACGATGGTGAAACTACTTATGTGGAGATACCTGCGAATTCTGATGACAGGTTGGAGCAAGAAGGTTAGTATTACTTATTAATATTTATTTTGCTTCAATCACAGGCAGAAGTCGTTATGGTGATACTTGGAGAGCCGAAAGAGTCCACTGTTGGACATAGACTTCTTATGTTCAACAGTGGACGTCTTTCGGCTTAAATAATGATGACGAATAATGCTCTTATTACAACTAAAAATTAAGAAAGACTGCTCTATCTAGTATAATATGAACACGCTTGGGATAGACATAAATATGAAGAGTAATCTACACTTAATATTATAAAGAAGGAAAATTTTTGTGAGTGTATGTTTGTAATGAATAAACTCAAAAACTACTGTGCCGATTTCAAAAATTATTTTTCCATTGGAAAGCTACATTCGCCCTGAGTAAAAGGCTATATTACCCGTGCGAAGCCGGAATGGTCCGCTAGTCAATCTATAATTTCAAAATGTTATTCTATACAATCCTGCTATTTTATAATTACTAAAATCAAACAATTTTTATTACAGAAGACGATTACCAATGCATCATAGTGATCCCAGAAGGCCAAGATATATCTCAGATAGAGAACGCTCGAATAATAATACAGGAAAACCGACCACCTCAAGAGCAAGAAACGGTCCTCACAGAACCTCCAAAAGAGGTCCGACCACTTGTCAAATGGACGAAGAGAACAAAGAAAAGGTTGCTTATATTCTACATAAACTATATCCGAACACATAAAGGAAAAGAAATTAATTCCAAAGATATGTGGGCAGAAATAGCTGCAAAACTTCCCGACAAAACACCATTGGCTTGTCGGAAAATGTTTGCCAAATTGAAGGCAAATCATAAACAAATTGACGAACTAGATCCTAATATGAAGAAAACTCCCTACTTCGCGTTACTTGAAAAAGTTATGCGACTCAAACCGAAATTCACTAAAACAGAACAAAATAAAGCATTAAAAGACGGAAAAGTCTATAAAGATGTTGCTCTCCCTGATGAAAAAGTAGCCCAAGCTTTGAAGTACTATTTAGAAAACATAGAAGATTTCGTCAGTCCAAGATTTGAAAAGAAACACCTCTGGACTGAACTAGCTAATCACGTTTCCGAACCTATTACAAAGGTGTTCAACAAAATCAATTATTTAAAACAAGCATATAACATGGATACAGATGAAGTAGCCGGTGAAAAGACACCTTTTGCAGAAAACTTAAAAGAAATCTTCGCTAAAGAGATTGCTATTAAACTCTTCTTAGAGAATCAACCAAAACCTGTGATCGAGGAACCGGGAGTTGAAGAAACTTGGTCTGATGAAGAAACGGAACAGTTACTGGAATGGTATTTAAGCAATTTAGACAAATTCAAGAACCCAAAATATGTAAGAAGCTATCTCTGGATGGAAGTTTCCAGCATGCTCAATAAAAGTGCTATTACTTGTTCAAAGAAAATGTCTGAAATTCGGACCCAGTATAGGAATATGGTGAGGGAAAGACCAGAAGAGTTGAATGAATGGAGGTTCCTGGATTTGTGCCAGAAAATCTATGGGACTGGAAAGAAAGGTACCCCCCATGAATAGTATTTAATGTTGAATAATTTTAGTTTTATTGTTAGGTAAGATGTGGGTTGCAAAAATAAATGTTGTAATGTATTGACGTTTAGTTGTTCCAAAATTTGGCAATATTCTCGAACCCTTATGGTACCGGGTGGTATCAAGCTATTGTCTTCTGTCCCTGCATAAGGTGGACCAATGACCTGGTAATGGTTGTGATAATCTGCTGGATGGGAGACGTACAGGGCCAGTCGATGTGGTGACATTTGGCGGAGACTCATGTCTAGTAGTTAACGTATTTCGTGTGAAATGATGATCAAAATAACTACTGTCCAGGGGTCGTTGTCGATGTATGTTTATTGTATTTTGAGCTGGTGTCCACAACTTCACGTCTAAGCGTTCCCCAAACACGGGCCTCAACAAAACGCCGCCACAAAAAAACGCTGAAGCGCGAGACACCTTGTTTCCGGAGAAGCTTGAAGCCGCTTCAAGCGTTTTTTTTTGTGGCGTTACTGCCGCACACGAGCCACAAAAAAGGGCTGCCTCAAAAAGAAGCTTGAAGCGGCGTTTTTTGTGGCCCATGTACAGTGAAGGACGTATCTTGCGTACGAGTGGGTCAAATGTGTCATTCGATCCTCCCCAGCTTCTCAAGGAAGGCCAGCAGTGCCTTGGTGTATCCAGCGACCACTTGGCAGCAGGTGGAAATTGTATTGATAAAACAAAATGGTGACATTACTTCCGATTATGGCCGCGCGCCAAATTAACAAACAGCTCTATGATGATACTTCTAGTTTGTCTATGGTAGTAGTTGTTCATTGTCCATGCTTTCCTAATAGTGCCTTTTTCCATGCTTTTGTTCAATTGGTTGATAATACAGATATATTTATCAATCTTTTAAATATTACACATAGTTTATATACACAGATGACTATCATTATCGAAATGTAAGTAATCATGAAATTATGTTAGCATTAGCACATTGTTATTTTGATGTTTAGCGGAGCAATCTATTGTCTTTAATAAAATACTAAGAAGTTATTTTGGTTTTAATTTGTGTAACACCATTTATAACAAAACACCGACTTACAGTGATTGTATCTACATTGCCAATCCTCTTTATAGGAAGGTATAGATACCGGGACGGATCTTGAGCGCTGGCTTCAAGTTGCGAAGTCAAATATCGGGCCTATTTAGTGGTATGAAGTGAGACGCGGGAACGGAGAGCGTCATAGACGTCATTCGTGATTAGTTCCCTGCGCTTGCTGCATGTATCTAACAACGACGACGATTGGCTCGTTAATGTATGGAGTGCGCAAAGCGATCCCCACTCAGACGCCGAGGTCTCAAGATCCATGCCGATACCTGTACACACACATTATCTACATTTATACTGATGTTGTAAGGAGGTAAAGTTTGTTACTTCGTTTGTAGGAATTAATCTCTGAAAGTACTGGTCCGATTGCTGAAATTTCACCGATGGAAAGCTGCTTTATTCCTGAGTGACATGGCTATTTTATGTATGTGGGCGAAGTCGCGGGCAAATGCTAGTGCGTTATAAAACAAATTCCACTAGAGTATTTGTCTGCTATGTCCGATTCAGAGCCTGATTTGCTACGCGTCAGGAAAGGACGTTCTCACGCTCCAGCCGCCGGGATCCCGACCCCGGTATCCAGACACCGCAGGCTTGGGCTTGCGGACGACGAGCAATTTGTAGTTCGCCGTCCGGCCGTCTAGTAACAGTTTGTTGGACCAAGCCCGAGTCTTCAGCGGCGCCTACTGTTCCACGCGCGCCTCAGATATGTCAGCAAAACCGTAGGGGCTCAGTAAGGCCGAAATCTACTGGGGTCATGGGTTTACTTCCGAAAAGAAATCCCGGCGTCCTCGAACACAAAGGCAAAGAAGGGACATAGGTGTGATTTTAGTCACAAAAAGTGACACGCCCTCCCGCTCCGCCTTAGAGTCGGAGAAGTTATTTGATGATTTCTCACCCAACAAAAAACGGATTCAAATATTCAAAAAGCTTATGTTTGGCAACGTAGATAACGCAATGACTGTTGTTTTTCGCAAACATATTTAATTTCGTTACTCTATAAAGTATTTACTGTAACCTTTTGCTTTACCCGGGGGCTCAGAAATACAAAAAAATATAAATAAAGGTCGATCTTTTATGTAACTCTTGGCATATAAGCATAGCATAGAATAATCAGCCGCTGGGACTCAGGCCTCCTGTCTAGGAGAGGGAATAGGCCGTAATCCAGCACGCTGGCCCAGTGCGTGTTGGTGGATGTTACATGTCTTCGAATGTTGGTTCTAGGACCAGCGGCGTAACAAGACTTTTATACGCCCGGTGCAAGCTTCTTTAACTGCGCCCCCAGAAAAAAGTACAGTACGAACAAAAAGGACTATTAGAGATTGTTGCGCCCCTCCAGGGACTGCGCCCTGTGCATGGGCACCGCTGGCACCGCCCTAGTTACGGCACTGTCTAGGACATGCATCCTCACGATGTTTTCCTTCACCGTTTTGAGAGCAGTGGTGATGAAATAAATGACACTAAGTAATGCGCCTGGCTGGGTTTGAACCCGCGACCTACAACTCATAAGCCGGGGCTATTACCACTCGGCCACCACCGCTCACTCGTGTTTACAAGTTGTAATGTTGAAATCGCGTTCACTATTTGCTTTGGTAGGATTTAGTTTAGTAGTTCTACCAGAATTCAACCTTGAAATAGAAAATAATAAAAAAAAACCGCACAATTCAAAACCCACTTCGCCAAGTTGATAAAAAATCGATCCCCATCAATAAACTATGGCTGGCCAGTCAATACTCAACAAGTGGCGCAAGGCCGCCAGCGTTTGACTCGGCCGCGATGACACTAATCCTGTTATGAAAACCGGACATAGCCTGCTGGCTTATTGACGAGGTTCTCTCTCTTCTCTTTAAGGGCAGGCTCGAAATTGAAGCCAATTCCGAGCCGCTCGAGCCCCGGTATGAAGGCTAGAAGGAACGGGGTGGGTTTTTTGTCAGTAAGAGTCTGACACTATCTCCCGCTCCATCCAAGAACGCGGGGGTTGTCATTGGATGATTTTTTGCACCATAAAAAAAAATGTCGAGCCCGCCCGTAAAGCTGACTAATTTAAAAAAAATATTTACTTATATCGAAAACCTACCTTCATCCAAAACTACAAATACAATATTTCAAAGCCTTTCAAATCTGTTTTAGTTATGGTTTCAGACTTGCTTGACAGTGCTTGTTACTGACTAAAACCCACTCCAATGTTCATTCGTTGCCTTGCATTCCAGGGCTTGATTTTTCTTATAGAAGGGAACCCATGGCCCCAATAGCCTTCGACCCTGCTGGGCCCCTACGGCTTGCTAATATCTCTATGAGGCGCGAGTGGGACACTACGCGCCGTTCACGACTTGGGCTCCGTCTGGATGGTTAGCGGATGGTGAGCTTCCCATTGCTCGTCTTCCGCAAGCCCGTGATCCCGATTTACAGTTGCCGGAAATCGAAAATAAACAATATTCTACTTTTAGTTTTCTTACAAAACGTACAGAGCACTCTACCACGAGCTCTTAACGCGATTCATTCGACGACCTGAACTGAACTGTGAAGCTATATAGGGTGTAGTCTGTTACCTGATAGCTATAACCTAGGGGTCTTTAATTCATGAATCCCCAAGCGACCACTGGTGGCCGCGCATCTATTGTCTTACTATTGTGTCTCTAATTGACGGTATCTGAAGGGTTAAGTCAAGAGTGAATAGATTGCTTCTAGGCAAGCGAGTTCCATCATCGGCCACATCTTCGCTTACCATCTGGTGAGATATTGGTCAAACGTGACCCTATATATTATAAAAAATAAAATCTTTCTCGCTCGCACTCCTGCCATTATAAGACATGGTAAGGCCCCAGTACTTATTGGTTTGCCTCTGAACCGCTTTCCGCTCTGCGCTATTAATGAGCCCACAGTCTTACTACTTTTCACACTTCAGCAAAGTTGTCTTCGATACCGCTGAAGCCAGTCGTGTTTGCTTGAATTAGTGACAAAATGACAAACGTTTTTGAAAACTGGCTCCTAACTTTTCTATCAAAAACAGTTATGTGACAGTGAATTTTTTAGTGTTCAAAATGGGAGTCAAGTGATTTGTATTAAAACTATGAAACTTTAAGATTTTAGTGTAAAAAGTTGGTTTTAAAAGTGATTAATTGGATTACTAATTTATTGTTGTGTTGACTTAGTTACTGTGTATCTTTTTACTTAGCACGTATCATATAGCAACTCACTTCGATGATTTTATTTTTGAGAAGTCATTTTTTATGCATGGGGTATCTTTGAAACATAGGATGTTGTAAACGACTTATATTTGTATGTGAGGTCAAGATTTTACAGTCACAATCACGATTAGCAAAGAATTTGATTAACACCGTCTTCCTGTACTCTCTAAAGCTCCTAACACGCTTTATTTTGGGCCGAAATCTTACAAAAATCCACGGATATCCAAAAATACAGTTTAACCCTTCAGATACCGTCAATTAGAGACACAATAGTAAGACAATAGATGCGCGGCCACCGGGTGTCGCTTGGGGATTCATGAATTAAAACATCTAAGAGAGAGAAACCATCTTTCTCATCATGCAAAATAATTGAACAAAATATTTATGAATATTTTGGGGTTTGCCAGTTTCAACAGAAGTCTACTAAAACTTTATGAGAAGTTTAGTTTTCATTTTTTTTTTTGTGATATAAATTAAACTAATCTAGTATTAGGAAGGGTTTTAGACAATATAACCCACCACGATTGTCTAATGCGGGTTGATGGGTGAGCAGTGAACCTCCTGACTGGGTTCATATGTACCGTTGTTGACATGTTATTCCGCCACCGCCAAGTTAAGTTGTATCCAGGCCAAATTTCTTTCTCAAGCCCTCGGATACCTTAATATCCTTACTAATATTATAAAAGTAAGTTTGTTTGTTTGTTACGTCTTCACACGCGTAAATGGCAAAACCAATTTTGATGAATTTTGGTAAAGAGATAGTCGGGACCCTGGAGACGGACATAGCCTAATTTTTTTTTAAGTGAGAAAAGGGGTAGAAACAGGGAAGAAAAGGGGAGAGGAATTAAAGTATATTAATAAACGCGGGTGAATTTGCGGGTAAAAGCTAGTTGGGTTATAAACTAATGATTGACTGCGATCCCATGTAATGGTAGTAAGCTTTGTGCAGCTTGTGTTATGAGTACTAGACAACTGATAAACATACTATAATCCAAAATACATACTTCATCATCATCATCATCATATCAGCCGAAAGACGTCCACTGCTGGACATAGGCCTCCCCCAAGCGTCGCCACAACGACCGGTCCTGTGCGTCATACATACTTATTATAGATAAATTACCAGACACAGAACAAATGATCATGCTCATCACACAAACATTTATCCTGGGTGGGAATCGAACCCACGACCTTCGGCATAGCAACCACTAGACCTACAGGCCACACATAGATTAGCGACACACGAGTGGAGGGCGACATTCACATCATATTGAATTGTGGGACATTAGATAATGAAGCCCTACCGATATATCCACATAAGTACGATACAGTATTTTGCTTAGGATTATACTTAGTTTATTATCTATATCGTATTCTCATAGTATATAGGGTGTACTACTATGAGTCATTGTTTAGGTACAACCTTATTTTTATTAAATACTAGCTGCTCCAAGCAGCTTCGCCCGTGTGATAGCAGAAAATTATCCCAAGGGAACATACTTCCGGGATAAAAAGTATCCTATGTCCTATTCCAGGACATGGTCTATCCGTGTACCAAGTTTCATCAAATTCGGTTTTGCCATTTAGGCGTGAAGACGTAACAAACTCACTTTCGCTTTTATAATATTAGTAAGGAAGTAAGGATATGCGAAACCTGAAACACCTACTGTATTATGAAAAATCACAAAGCTATAAGCCAGTTATGGTACCTGGTTATCGACATAAATACATGGTCACCGGGCCACTAGAGCGACTAAGGGGTTGTTTTACTTGCGCACTTCGCTGTGCGCTGGGCCCTAATACCCGCTATGACCTGCCGTGACCTGTGTTGTACTTAGTGTCGGTGGTGTCCAAACTTTTTTAAATATTTTTGGGAAAAAATATAACATGGTGTAAAGATTTTTGGAATCGGTTCAGTTATTTATTCTAAACAAACTATATTCAGGTTTCACATATTATACTTACTAAAAAACTTTTTACAAAAAAAAATATAACCGACTTCAATGATAAAAAACACTGAAAAGTATCAAATAACTTTAATTTTGGAAGTCGGTGTTTCTATAATAGTTTAGTCTCTTCGTTATTTAACACCGACTTCCAAAATTAAAGTTATTTGATACTTTTCAGTGTTTTTTATCATTGAAGTCGGTTATATTTTTTTTGTAAAAAGTTTTTTTTATTTTACACTTTTTAGTTATGGTACCACCACTAAAAAGTACTCCTCAGTCAAACTTAAATACCTTATAGTCAGAGCGCATCTCATAACGGTTCTAATAATCCCAAACACGGTTAGATTACATTAATTTACCTTTCGGCTTCATCATCAGATCAGTTCGATATATCCTCTCCCCCTCTTCTTTCAAACAGTCATTAGACTAGATGCTGGAGAGGGAAAGGATATATCGAACTGATCTGATGATGAAGCCGAAAGGTAAATCTTTCAATCAGTCATTAGACTAGATGCTGATAATCCCGGCTGTAACATCAGGCCAAATTTATGTCAACATTGCAATGAACTTAAAATTTAGTCCTGTTTAAAATGAGCCCAAACACGACTACGGTGCTGTAATTTCAAGGTTTGTACTTTTCCTGATGCTCCTGGCTTCAGCATCAGGTCTCTATGTACTTCGGTGTTCTTTATTAGCAGTACGTTTATCCACACATCGAGCCGTTTTCAATGAGCCTAAACTCGATATATCTGCTGTTTGTTGTCGAGGACTTAGGTACTCTGCAGACTATCCTGACTGCAGCATCAGGTCATGACTTGATAATCATGAGACCAAATGTGGCAAATGCCCTATCAAACATCAAAACAATTTACTAAAACAGTCCTTGCCTGTTCGAGTAACTTCTTACTGTTAAGGAGTTGTACCTTCCATCATCAGCCCAGCTACCTGAGATGGTGACGACCATACGCAAATACACAAGATACTTCATAAAATATGCGAAAATCAATAAGTGAGCCTATAAAATTTGAAGGTTGCCCTCGATTTCTCCAAGATCCCATCATCAGATCCTAATTTGGTGATAATGGGACCACCTCAGAACTATCTACTTTCGAACAAAAAAAGAATTTTGAAAATCCGTCCACATTTGGGGGAGTATTCGACGAACAAACATACAAAAAAAAAAAAAAAAAACATACAAACAGCCGAACGTAGTACCTCCTCCTTTTTGGGAAGTCGGTAAAAATAATGTTGTATATTAAAGGTCGCCAATAAAAAGAAATCAGTAGGTAGGTTTGGAAAATCAGAAAAATTATTGCAAATACTTAATAGGCTTTTAATAAACTAGTGCGCCTCACCATCAGAGATTTCATCACTGCTTACCATCATCGGATCGCAATCAAGCACTAGTTTATACGAATTAAAAAAAAATTATATAGATTTAAAAAAAATCATCGTTCATTTTAAAGTATTTTCTCCTCTTTTCTTAATTGTAGCTTTTTTAGTTATTGTACAAGAGAATTGGCGCCAATACCTCTATTTTCAAACAAAGTTGACTACTATTAATACTACTTTCCCTTAAATTCTGAAACCTAAATCCGTTCTTTATCCGTTCTGAATCTTATTATAAAAATATGGGCCAAGGATACGTTACTGACTGTGCCACATAAATAGAGACGAATAAGAACAGTGCGCTAAAGTACAAGGTCAAATCTAATTAGTTAAAGAAACTCAGCAATCAGATTGGAGAATGTTGGCCTTGAATTGATTAGAACCAAAACCAGCTACGTCACATCTCAGCTGCTGGGATTCCAGCCACCGTAGAAGTGGGCTTGTGGACGGCAAGCAACGGGTTCGCCGGATGGGTGAGCTCGAGGACCTAAGGGCTAGGACCAAGGTCCGTTCCGGTCCTGTGCGCCAGGTCTGGGCCTTGGTTCAGGCCATGGTCCGGAGCGAGGAGGAGTGGCAGGCGGACGCCTCCTTCTGCGAAGCAGTAATGCTAGCAAAGGAGGAGGCCGACCGCATCAGGCAACGGCGCTTTCGCCGCCGCCGCCGGGATTCCGAACCCGATTTCCGGCCACCGTAGACGCGGGCTTGCGGACGGCGAGCCATGGATAGCATCCTTTGAGATCGACCGATACAGGCAGCTGTTGTCCTTTTAGTCACGAGCTCCATGTATCCTGGTAGCTCGCTGTCCGACCGTCCGGTAACTGTCCCGACCAAGTCCAAGACGTCGACGGCGCGCACTGTTCCCGCGCGCCTGTCGTTGTAGTTGTCAGCAACAACAGAGGTCGGAAGCCTACTGGGGCTAGGGTTATCTGAGAAGGAGCTCGAGCCCCAATATGAAGACTAGAATGAACGGGGTGGGTTTTTAGTCAGTAAGAGTCTGTCACTATCTCCCGCTCCACCCAAGAGCGGGGGTTGTAATTGGATGACTTTTGCCCACCAAAAAAAAAGATGGGTCAATCGAAAAGGTCATCGGCTTCCAACACTGCGTCTTACGGTGCGTGGTCGCCAGTCCAGAACCATTCGTCCCCATCGACCATTTTCTGGTTAGATATTGAAGCTAGATGTTTATTGTAGATATTTATATGGTATAAATATAGCCAACTATGAAATAGTTAACACCTGCAGCCCTTGTAAATGGATTACTCTTGTAGTGACAGACGTAAGTCTTCAATTATAATAAAAATAACATGACTATGTTGAGTAGTTTATAACATCAAGGGCGAGTTTAAGCCTGCAGGCGAGGTTAGCTGGTAGACTGAAATGAAGTAGATGATATATGTTGGCTGACTGAAAAATGGTACTAAAGTATATTTTGGTATATTATGGTTATAAACGAAAAAAAAAAATAACTACTAACTACATGGAAAAAAGTATAGACGTGTCACAGCGTAGCTTCGAACTTAAATAAGTTGAGTTGATTGAGTTAAGCTGCGGAAAAAGTCTGTTCTCTTTTCTTTGGTCCATTTAGACCTCTGAGCCCAAGTCTGGACGGAGAATCAATTTTCTACTCTACCTAGGTCCTCATCAGTAGGCTTAAAGGCACCTAAAGGGCAATGGTAAGGGCTATGCTGAACTATGCTCTAAGTTACCTAACTTAGAGCATAGGCCTTACCGCAAGCAAGGTCGCGGGATCGCATCAAGAATGAACATTTTCATAGGTGAACCTAGGTCACCGATATAGCCTGAAGAATCACCAAACTTAAGTGTTAGTGGGTTGGGTACATTGCGATAGATACGGACGCACAAGACCGTTCGTTGCGACATTTGAGGAAGTCTATGACCGCCAGTGGATGTCTTTCGGCCAAAATGATGATGATTATAACTAAGTAGCACGTGCACGCACGAGCACGAGAGCAACGAGTAGGTACGAGTCACTAGAGTTCTTTTGTTGGTGTGGCAAATCGTCTATAGTACATTGTTACACTAGGGGTGAAAGTTACTTATTTCGTCCCGAGAAGGAGTTGCGAGGGACTAAATAAGTAACTTTAACCCCGAGGTAAGCACTGTGCTTTTCATTA
The DNA here is from genome assembly GCA_949319445.1 of Mythimna lalbum. NCBI lineage: Eukaryota > Metazoa > Arthropoda > Insecta > Lepidoptera > Noctuidae > Mythimna > Mythimna lalbum. The sequence continues at coordinate 9,299,598 of OX439371.1, read as the reverse complement.
CGAATACAAGAACATAGACCTAGTTTTTTTTTTAATAATTTGACAGCTGTTAGTTGAAAGTAAAACTCCCTAGGAATGAAAAGTGTGATACTTTTCAGTCCGCTCCTCAGGCAACTTCAGACCTGCTTTCAGAGTATGAGTAAAGAAATAGTACATTGTTACACTAGGGTTGAAAGTTACTTATTTCGTCCCGAGAAAAAGTTGGCGGCCGAGCGTAGCGAGGTCGCTAATTCGAGGGACTAAATAAGTAACTTTAACCCCGAGGTAAGCATTGTGCTTTTCATTACGAATACAAGAAGATAGTCCTAGTTCTTTTTAAAATAATTTGACAGTTGTTAGGTGAAAGTAAAACTCCCTAGGGATGAAAAGTGTTGTACTTTTCAGCCCGCTCCTCAGGCAACTTCAGACCTACTTTCAGAGTATGAGTAATGAAAAATAATTTTTCGCCCTCTTGGTCTGTGTGGGGTGAGAGCGATTGTCAGACTTTTGCTGACTTAAACACGTACTCCTGTGTTGTCAGTTGTCTTATGCATACCAGTATGATTTAAAAAGAGTGTTCCTGGACTTTCCTGCACGTTTTTCTCCATAGAAATCTAAGTACGCTTTGGAACGTGCAAATGGCCTAAGTATTTGAAATTAACGTTTCTGATTTGTAGGCATCATGTGTGTCTTGACAGGTCTAGTCGACTCTCTACATCAAAACCAAATCACTGGTCTCAGTTTCGTTGGTTGTTTTTAAGAATGAATGAAATATCGTTTCAAAACTTACTTAAGAAACAAATGACAGTCTTTCTTAAACAAAAATGTGTGCTCAAATTGATTAGTGAACTAAATTAAAGTGTTAATATTGAAGATGAAGATGGAAGTAATTGTTTTAGTGTCTTTGTTAATGACTATGATAAGTTTAGGTGAGGCGGGCAGAGTGCAAGCGGCGGTCAGCTTTCTGTAAGTATTGATATAACTAGGTATAGATACCGGCAAGGATCTTGAGAGTTGGCTTCAAGTTGCGCAGAAGTCAAATATCAGGCCTATTTAGTGGTATGAAGTGAGACGCGAGGGCGGGGAGCGTCAGTGATTGTAAACATCACTCGTGATTCGTTTCCTGCGCTTGCTGCATGTATCTAACAACGACGACGATTGGCTCGCCAATGTATGGAATGCGCAATGCGATCCGCACTCTGACGCCGAGCGCACAAGATCCATGCCGATACCTATATTAGTTTTTATTTTAAATAATTTTATTTTTAACAACCACTGTATCCGTGAATGATGTACAATATTGTGCATGTCTATAATTGATTTGTTATAAACGTCATAATGGCGATACCAACACCTTTATTTAAAATATTTTACTGTGTATATTTAGTACCTGTTTAGTACTATTTGTACGTACCCTGAAATTTTTGTACCTCACACGGCATAAACGGAATTTTACGATAACAATGGCCCCACCATTATTATGCGTCATAATGACGAGGCCATGCTTATACTCCAAAACTATAACGCATTTCATCATTATGATTGAACTAGTATTTAGTACCTGATTTTTCTTCCTCTAAAAATCAACAGTAAGTGACAGTGATATTAGTAGTTTTTATACAAAATGTATTTAAATTTTTTGACGTTTTCTACATCTGAATAATTTAACGAGCAAAATTACTTTAAGTAAAACGTAGCAACTACATTTCGTACATATGCCTCTTGTATTCGAAAGATAGAATGATAGAATCATTCAAATACAAGAGTAGGTTCCGCCATAATGATGTTTATGATTTGTTTACACGAGACCATCCTTTGATTAAATAAAACATCGATATAAATACAATAAAATTTAGTCTCAGTGCTGTAGATGAATCCCTAGTAAAAACAAAATTGATTCAGCCTTAGGTAAAAATTGTAACCAATTATTTTCCATACCTACAAATCTAAAAAAAAAGTCATTAGTTCCATGGAAAATTGTTAAATCACCTATTAAAGAGGCTGTGCCAACCAACCTGGTGGTGGTCTTGGTCATTTACCAAGACCAATAAATAGTAAATCAGAATAGCATCTTCTGAACTTAATTTTCCTATAAGGAGTAGAGATTCCCGCGTTTGATGGATTGTATTCTAATAATAAGGTACTTAACATAATAATATAGGTATTAAATCTAATTAACCATAATCAATCATTTCCAGAACAAACGCCTCCTACCAAGAGATAGAATTGAAGTCTGAATCCAGTCTATCACTACGCGACATTCTGCCGGAGAAAGCGAAGTTCTACGACAAGAACCGAGCCCCCAAGTTGCAGGGACAGCCCACCATCGTCTACTTCCATGTCACTGTGCTGTCACTCGACTCCATCAATGAGGAGAGTATGGTGAGCATTTTTTAAACCTAAGGTGAAAGTTTCAGGTGTAAGCGTGGGCACATTACTCGCAGAACAGATGAAAGGTTCTGGAAAGGCGACCGCACAACGAAAGACGCAGCTCTAGACAGCCTCCCACAAGGTAGACCGTTGCCCTGGTGTGGGTTGGGGGAATCTGATGGAAGCGTGATGCACGGGACCGGTTGTTATGGCAATACTTGGGGAGGCCAATGTCCAACAGTGGACGTCTTTCGGCTGAAATGATGATTACATAGCATTACATTATGACTCATGGTAGAATAGAATAGAATAAACTTTATTGGACAATAAAACAGTAACAAAACTTTTATAATAACTTACATCGATGGGTACAATGGTGGCAGATTATGTCATTCCTCTTGATTCACTCATTGTCCTGGAGAGGAGGTGAGAGTACTAAAAGAAAGAATTGTTTATGGCTGATTATGAATAGGTATGCTATGTAATATTAGATATATTTTAAAATTTTTTTTTTTTAAGAACTTAACTAATAAAAACTAGTATACATAAATATAATTGAGAAGCAGGATGATATCGTTGAATTTTCAAGACTCTAATCCGTACATTCTATTGACCTTTTCAGACATACGTAGCCGATATATTCCTGGCTCAATCCTGGAGGGACCCTCGCCTTCGTCTCCCGGAGAACATGCACGAGGAATACAGGATCCTCGATGTGGACTGGCTGAACAAGATCTGGAGACCTGACTGCTTCTTCAAAAATGCCAAGAAAGTCACCTTTCATGAGATGAGCATACCGAACCATTATTTGTGGCTCTACCATGATAAGACCCTGCTTTATATGTCCAAGTAAGTTGGTTTCTGTAGTTGTTTGAAGAATTGGTGATGCGCAGTAGATATCAGTTTTCCTTGCTAAAAATAACGTTATTTTCATTGTAACTTACTTAAGATCGATGTTGGTTTGCTAAAGAAAACTGTGCTTTGCGGCTTTCGTGTCTTAAACGTTCATCGGCCTTAAGATTTTTCTGGTCTTCCTTGGGGGTGGAGGTCTGGTTCATAAGGAAGGAAAGTAAGATAGATATAAAGAAAAATAGAACCAAACAACGATATTTAAATAAACAGATTTGCTATGAGCGCGCATTTGTGAAGACTCGAAAGGATCTTAATTGGGATCCTTGCCTTTAGGCGTCACGCATCGGATCAAATCATACGCTGCGCGCTGCAACGAAATTGAATAAAAAAATGCCTTCGTGTGTGTTTAGAAAGTGTACCAATTATGATACCAAAGTAAATAAAACACAGGGGATCTCATACCACAAGTGCTACCGCTGCTGCGCGGAACACATTTTTCGGTTGTTTTGTGAGTGATGTTTGACGATGTTTTGTGAGTGATGTATGACAAAGAAAAAAAAATATTTATTTTGGCGCATAAAACATTGGGTGACTTATGTAGTTTTTCCAGCTGAAATGATGAGGATTATATTGATTCTTAGAACTGGATAGCCGGTAGTGTCTACAACTCTACACGTACTCGCATCACTAAATAGAATTACAACAAATAGGTGAAATCTACGGCCCGCAGCGCGGCCAAGTTCTCGCTAGGTGGCGCTGAACTCAACATTTTTATTTTGTTTTTCGTCTATGGAAGCAAGTGTATTTGCCATGTATTTGCAAAAAAAAAAATGTATTTAGTTGAATTGTTGCCTGATTCTGACTGTTCATGACTCTAACTCCTGATATCTTATCTTATCTATAACTTTAAACCTGATAGTTAAAAAGACGTATCTAACAAAAACAAAAACGGGTAAAAACAATTTTTAACGAATGAAATGGGAAATCGGACCTTTTTCCTTGTGTTAAAACTGCACTGGAGAAAGTTAGCAAAATATAAAAATACAGACAGACGCGATTTTTTTTCCTGATTCCGGCAATATAGGTATATAACTTAAATCTGGAAAAAAAATTGTTAAATGCGTCTTTTTTACTAATGGAGGCAGAACTACCTATATATACAAATAATACTACACTTAAATCCAATTGGTTAATGGTGCTAAGGGCCAGTACACACCACGTTTATTAAACACGCCGTTGATGTGCGTTTTAGAAACATCGACGGTTTTTTTTTTTCTGTCGACGGGGAAAATCATCATTGACGAAACCCTCGACGGTGGGCTTTTATCCTATTACAGGTCTACAGGCTGCATCTGACTCGTGCGTGTTGCTACAAACGCACGTTTACGGCGCGTATAAAAAATGTGGTGTGCATCGGCCCTCAGTCAGTAAAAAACCTAAAAAATTAGACAAAGTAATTACGCTTAGACGTCCTAGTTCTTTTCTTGTATACACTACTATCTCATTTTCTTTTTCAGATTGACGTTGGTGTTATCATGCGCGATGAAATTCGAGTCGTACCCACACGATACTCAAAGCTGTTCCATGATGATTGAGAGCTGTAAGTAACATATTTAAACACTAGTTTCTGTAAGCGGTTTCGCATGCACAAAAGTCCTAAATATGTCTATATCACTCTTTCTACTAGAAAAAGGTTTTTCCAAATCGGTCCAATTGTTTTTGAGTTTATTGGTTACAAACGGATATTTATGGTTACAAATAAAAATCTGTCTTCTTATTATATTAGTGTTACGCCGTTAACACGTCATATCTCCGACAAAATAAAGAGTGGCAACGAATAATTAAAACGCATTGCTGTTCGAAAGCTCTAGAACAAGAGTACCTACCTAGCCTGGCAAGATCTGGAACAATCCTTCACAAGTACTATCATTATTTAGTAGGTAAAAGTAGGTGGATAAGGGAAATGGTACTTTACGCCGTTAACAATAGAGTCGAAATCCGCGTGAAAGTGACTCGCTGAGAGCAGTGGCGATGAAATAAATTACACAAAGTAATGCGCCTAGCTGGATTTACAACTCGTAAGTACCACTCGGCTACCTGTGGCACACGTATGCGTCGATTTAATGCAGTTCTTAGGTACGCGTCCGTGAACAGTAAGCATCATTTAATTGTACTTTTGTATTCGTGATCGTACATTGCTATAAAATTATCTTGATACTTTTCCAGTGTCTCACACGGTGCACGACTTGGTCTTCATATGGAACCTGACAGACCCGCTGGTGGTCAACCCTGACATCGAACTGCCACAGCTCGACATCTCCAACAACTATACTTCTGATTGTACCATTGAGTACTCTACAGGTAAGATTATAGTTTTATACAAAATAATGTTCTAAAGCCTTATAAGTATTCTTTGCTAGTGACATTTTCGGATAATAAATAGAGGCCGACCAGTTTCGGCGAAAAATAATGTTTTTGGCTTGAGTTTCGGTTTCGGCGAAAAACGGCGAAAAAATGCATTTCATATTTGACAGGCCTGTTGGTCTAGCAGTCAGTGACCCTGACTGCTATGCCAGAGGTCGTGTATTTGATCCCCATTCAATACAAAAGTTTATGTGATGAGCACAATAATTTGTTCTGTGTCTAGTTGCAATTTATCTCTCATATGTACAAAGTATGCTTATCAGTTGTCTAGTACTCATAGCACAAGCTCCACTTAGTTTGGGACTATATGGCGTTGTGTGATAGTTGTGGATTCAAAAAATATGCATTCTCTTTCCCAGGTAACTTCACGTGCCTAGCCGTGGTGTTCAACCTTCGTCGGCGGCTCGGCTACCACCTGTTCCACACGTACATCCCCTCGGCGCTCATCGTCGTCATGTCCTGGATCTCCTTCTGGATCAAGCCTGAAGCCATCCCTGCCAGAGTCACGTTAGGGGTCACCTCGTTGCTCACTTTAGGTAAGAGTTGGATGGACTGCGAGATTGTTACCGTGGCCCTGGAACGCAAAGGAACAAGCGTAGGCTTTTTTTTATATTGATATAAACTAGTGCTTGACTGCGATCCTACCTGATGGTAAGCAGTGATGCAATCGTTGATGGTGAGGCGCGCTAGTTTATTAAGAGCCTATTCACTCTTGCTTTGAAGACACCTAAATTATAATCGGACGGGAAGACCGCAGCCGGTAAACTGTTCCAATCCCTCGATGTACGTGGTATAAACGACGAGGCGAAACGTTTGGTCCGGACTGTAGAGGTGGAATCAAGTCATGTAATTCCTGCGAACACTCTCCAAAATGCATCCTGTAAAACACCGAAAGGCTGGCTACCCTTCGTCTGTGCTCAAGACTTTGTAAATTTAATTTTTGAGGCTTTAGTCAGTAACAGTCTGATACTTCCTCCTACTCCACTCAGAGCGGGATTTTTTTTTTGATGGTTTTTCAGCAAAAAAGTTTTGCAAGGCGTTCGAACCGAATGAGCTTTTTGAAAGAGAGTCTGGACAAATTTAACGATGGCCCGTCTTTCTATTTTCGTAACGCTCTTTAAATTTATGAATCACATTAATAATGAAGACTGATGGGCTCATGGTACGGAGCAAGGAGAAGTGGCAGGCGGTCGCCTCCGTCTGTGAAGCAGTAATGCTAGCAAAGGACACGCGCACGCACGAGACAACGGCCCTCACGCTCCAACCGCCAGGATTCCGATCCCGATTTCCGGCCACCACGGAACACAGAAAAATAGCCACCATAGGCGCGAGCTTGCGGACGGCGAGCAATGGGTAGCTCGTTGTCCGACCGTCCAGACCGAGCCCAAGACGTCGACGGGCGGGAAGTGATCCACGCGCGCCTCTAGTAGATGTCAGAAACCGTAGGGGCCCAGCAGAGTCAAAGCCTACCGGGCCTGAAACGAAGCTAAAAAAGGAACAGGAGTGGGTGTTAGTTAATAAAAGTCCGACACGCCCTCTCGCCCCGCCCAAGTGCGGGAGGTGTCTTTGGATGATTTCCCACTTTAATTCATGAATCCCCAAGCGACCACCGGTGGCCGCGCATCTATTGTCTTACTATTGTGTCTCTAATTGACGGTATCTGAAGGGTTAAAAAAATCCTTACTACTGCTAATACTTCTTTTTGTCCCCAGCAACTCAAAACACGCAATCTCAGCAAAGCCTACCACCTGTTTCCTACGTGAAAGCCATAGACGTATGGATGTCATCATGTTCTGTCTTCGTGTTCCTCTCACTCTTCGAGTTTGCCGTGGTCAACAACTATATGGGTCCGGTGGCCACTAAGGCTATGAAGGGATATTCTGATGAGGACCTGTCCCGAGACCTGGACGCTTTTAAGGTTTATTTTGTTAGTTTAAATGCTGTGTGGATTTTCGCTAGTTTTGTAGTTTTAAAAAAAAAATATGTACATAAAAAAAAACTTAATCTATTTATACTAGGAAAAAAAATCAAAAACACAAAATACACTCAGGCGTCGAAGCACTCCTCCACATCGCTGTCATCCGGTTTGTCTGTTGTTTAAAATAGATTTTAAATCTTCTAAAGAGGTATCTACCTAGTTTGATGTTTTTTGTTTTTTTGTTTGTATAAGGTAATCTTTAAAAGTACTGGTCTGATTGCTAACATTTTTTCACCAATAGAAAGCTGCTTTATTTCTGAGTGACCTAGGCGATATTTTATGTTCTCGGGTGAAGCCGCGGGTAAAAACTAGTATTTGATAAACACAAACTGCCACTTTTTACTTGAAGTGTTTTTGCTCGTTAAATTATGCAGGCGTAGAAAATATCAACAATGTCAACAACTACTAATTGGAGTATAAATTCAGGTACTAAATATTGCGGATGGCGAGCAATGGGTAGTTCGCCGTCCGATGGTTCGGTAACCGACGGGACCAAGTTCGAGTTGTCGACAACGCGTAGTGTTCCACGCACGCCTCAAAGAGATATAGCAAAATCGTAGAGGCCCAGGAGGACCGAATCCTACTGGGGCCATAGGTTGACTTCTGAAAGGAAAACCTGGGCTCCTGGAACGCAAGGCAAACACAGAACATAAGTTTTAGCCAGTAAAAGTCTGACATTCCCTCTGGTTTTGCCCTAGAGCGGGACTTCTCCCGCTCTAGGGCAAAACCATCCTCCATCCTCATTAGAAAGATGGGAAATCAATCTAAAAAAACAATCAAAATGTGTTTTGTGTTGATTATAAGTAACTATTTATATCAAAAAGGCCTTAGTTTTTGATTACAATAGAATTTGAACTTTATTTTTAAAAACACAGAGTTCATTTTTCCAAATTAATATAGGTACTCTAATTCTGAATTTACAAAAACATAAATGTAATTTTTTCTTTCCAGCACATATTCCCGACCACGGTCGACCCTCGAGCCAGTACTTCAGCATCCATACCCCAGTACGAGACCTTCTGCAACGGGAGAGAGACAGCTGTATACATAGATCGGTTCTCTCGCTTCTTCTTCCCATTTTCGTTCTTCATACTCAATGTTGTTTATTGGTCGACTTTTTTGTGAACATCAGTTGTTGGAAGTAGTTTAAAAACTTATTGTTTTTATTAATTACAAGGCAAGACCTAAATGATTGCCTAAATTAAAGTGCGTGTGGAATGATACTTAGGAACTATTTGAGATGTCATCTAGTTTTAAGGAGAATGGGTATATTGTGCTCTCGAAACGGTGGAGGAAAACATCGTGAGGAGCACTGCTGGGTCTCAGGTCTCTCTATGAGAGGGAATGGGCAGTAATCCACCACGTGGACCCAGTCGGACGGCAAGCAATGGATAGCTCGCTGTCCGACCGTCCGCTAACTGTTCGGACCGAGCCCAAGTCGTCGACGGCGCGCACTGTTCCCGCGCGCCTCATGGAGTTGTCAGCAACAGCAGGAGCCCAGCTGGGTCGAAGCCTACTGGGGCCAGGGTTAGTTTCGAGAGGTAGCTCAGCCCTGATATGAAGGCATGAAGGAACGGGGTGGGTTTTTAGTCAGTAAGACTCTGACACTATCTCCTGTGCTGGCAAAGAGCGGGGGTTGTCATTAGATGATTTTCCCACCATAAAAAAACCACGTGGACCCAGTGCGAATTGGTTTTCTTTTTGGAATTGGTTACCTTCGAAAAATTCCTTTAAGGATATGCTGGTTTTCTCACAATGTTTTCCTTCACCGTTTTGCTTCACGCCTGGCGGGGTTTGAACCTGCGACCTACACAACTCGTAAGTGACAGCCCTTACCAATGGGCCACTACTGCTCTCAGCTCGTGTCATCTTCATCATCATTTCAGCCGAGAGACGTCCACAGTTGGACATAGGCCTCCCCCAAGTGTCGCCAAAATTACCGGTTCTGTGCGTCCCGCATCCATCGTATTCCCGTGACCCTGACCGAGTCATTGGTCCACCTTGTGGGAGGCCTTCCAACGCCTGCGTCTTCGGGTACGTGGTCGCCACTCCAGAATCTTTCGTCCTCATTGACCATCTGTTTTGCGAGCAAAGTGCCCTGCCCACTGCCACTTACGTTTGGTGGTTCTTTGGCTTTACTTAAGCTTCTGTATAGTGGCATAAAATTCATCCTTACTAATATTATAAAAGCGAAAGTGAGTTTGTTTATTTGTTTGTTACGTCTTAGCCTAAATGGCAAAACCGATTTTGATGAATTTTGGTACAGAGATTGTTGGTACCTATGGTATTGGTATGGACCCTGGAAACGGACATAGACTATTTTTTTTTTAAAGTGACAAAGGGGGAGAAAGAGTAAAGTATATTAAGTAAGAATAATAAAAAATAAATTAACGCGAGCGACGCTGCGGGTAAAAGCTAGTATAAAATATTTCCATTACCCTGAGAGCGCATAGATAAAGAGAGTCCCAGCTTAATGTAATTTCCACTCTATTTTAAAGAACACAAAGTTTGTTTTTGCTTGACAGTTGCGCTGTGCTGCGCTATGCGCTATGCTATATGTACTATTGCCCTTATTGTCTTCTATGAACTTTAATTGCCAAAGTTTTTTAGTATTGTATAAGTGAAATCATATAGAAAACTCGGAAAAGCCTATTTTAGTGGGTTTAGCAGTTCTTAGTGTTATATTATTGATAAGTATGTTACATTTAGGTTGTTAAGTCTAGTTAAATAGATCTGATTGAGAAATAATTAGATATAATAAGAATTAATTAAGTTTCAATTTGATAGTATGAGACCTCTAGTCATTGTTTTAGTTTAATTAAAATGTTCAAAATGTTACAGCTTTTTTGTTTTATTAATCCCTAACGTCTCCATATTAACCTTAACATTCAGACATTATATAATATAATATTCGCCAACTATCACACAACGTCGTCTAGTCCCAAGCTAAGCAGAGCTTGTGTTATGGGTACTAAACAACTGATAAACATACTTATATATTTCTAAATACATACATATCACTACATAGTATAAAACAAAGTCGCTTTTTCTATCCCTATATCCCTATGTACGCTTAAATCTTTAAAACTGCGCAACGGATTTTGATGCGGTTTTTTTTAATAGATAGAGTGATTCAAGAGGAAGGTTTAAATGTATAATAACATCCATTAAATAGTGGAGAAATACTGTTACCCGAGCGAAGCCGGGGCGGGTCGCTAGTTATAGATAAATTACACCCAAACACAGAACAAATGATCATGCTCATCACACAAACATTTGTCCTGGGTGGGAATCGAACCCACGACCTCCGGCATAGCAGTCAGGGTCACTAACCACTAGACCAACAGGCCAGTCTACAAAATACATCACAAGAATATAATTTTGTTATTGTTATTAGTTCATTAGGTGAGCTTGTCAGCAAATTGGATGCATAGTTGTTTAATAGTTATTGTCAGTTATAGTTAACTCGTTAAAAAATCTATACTAATATTATAAAGAGGTAAAATTTGTAAGTTTGTAAGTTTGTATGTAGGGGGTAATCTCTGGAACTAATAATCCAATTCTAAATTTTTTTTTACTGGCAGAAAGCTACATTATTCCTGAGTGCTATAGGCTATAAATTGTTTCTATAGCATGTATATTAACCGAGCTATCACAACTTTTGTCTAGCAAGTCGGAAAAAAATACCTCATAAAATAGAATTATTTGCGTGCGCTGCCTAAAAAGTTGCTTAAAATTAAAAACAATGTATGGCTACGTGGTTCTTAATTATTTCTACAAAAAAGTCCGCGGTACCATATCTCTATCTTTTATATTTCATCTTTTATACTTCTTTTATTGCATTAAAAATATTTTTTTTCGGCATACTTACGTTTGGTTGATTATTTGAGCAACAAAATATTAATTCTTATGACAATAAATTATTTCAGTATCACAAGAACATTATACAGATAAGATTTGCCATTTACAGCATAGCAATTGGTCATACATTTTCGAAGATAATATAAAATTACTAAAACGCAAAATGCCCCTAGCGTAACTTTCATTGTGCAGACGTTTTACCTATTTTTTTTTATGGTGGGCAAAAATCATCTTATGACAACCCCCGCCCTTGGGTGGAGCGAGAGATAGTGTCAGAGTCTTACTGACTAAAAACCCACCCCGTTCCTTCTAGCCTTCAAACCAGGGCACGAGTTCCCTTTTGGATAACCCTGGACCCGGTAGGCTTCGACCCAGCTGGGCCTCTGCTGTTGCTGACAACTTCTTGAGGCGCGCGGGAACAGTGCGCGCCGTTGACGTCTTGGGCTCGGTCCATTACCAGACGATCGGACAGCAAGCTACCCATGGCTCGCCGTCCGCGAGCCCGCGTCTACGGTGGCCGGAAATCGGGATCGGAATCCCGGCGGCGGCGGCGGGGGCGCCGTTGCCTGATGCGGTCTGCCTCCGCCTTTGCTAGCATTACTGCTTCGCAGAAGGAGGCGACCGCCTGCCATTCCTCCTCGCTAAGGACCATGGCCTCAACCAGAGCCCGCCGCGAGAGGTGTCCGCCGCCGATCGCCCCCACGAGGGCACGGCGATGCTCTGCCCAGGCAGGGCACACCTCGACTGTGTGCTCCACCGTGTCCTCCGGGCGTTCCGCACAGTGGCGACACTCGGGCGTCTCTTCCGCTTTAATTCGGTGCAGGAACCTCCCGAACTTGCCATGTTTTCTGAATCGCGGTGTTAAGACTTTCTGTGGATTGATGACCCTCTCGAATTATTATGCCCACGTTGTCGTTAGTTGGAGTTCTTCTGTCAGTTGCTTATTGGTTTCGGTTGTTTCGTTCGTATGGTTGTTGTTGTTGATAGATACCTCATAATCGAAAATATCGTAATTTCGTTGTACGTTTTTGTATGTTCGTAGTTTCGTACTTCGTTCTATCGTAATAATCGATACGAGTTATTCGATATTACGATTGTTTTGTTTTGTAAAGGCGGACGGTGTTCGAGTCGGTCTCCTTTTGTTCATAATTGTTTTCAAGTCTGTGCGTACTTTGTTGAGAGCATGTCTAAAAGGAAATCTCAACTGTCCCGGCAGACATCACAGACAAGAGCCGCTCGAGTACGCCGTACGGAAGAATCTGCCCCTGAAAATGAGCAGCGCCTCTCGAGAAATAGAGAATATATTTCGCAAGCACGCGCTAGAGAATCTAGCTCCGAGCGCTCACAGCGCCTCGCTAGCCAAAATGTGAGGACATCGCGGGCCCGTGCTCGAGGAACTAGCGCTGAACGTGCGCACCGTCTATCTGAGTTAAGGCAGCATGTCTCTGAGACAAGGGATAGGGAGACTAGCGCTAAACGCTCGCGGCGGCTTGGTAGGCAAAATGTCATAACATCGCAGGCCCGTGCTCGGGAATCTAGCGCTGAACGTGCGCAGCGTCTATCTCATTTAAGGCAGCATGTCTCTGAGACAAGGGATAGGGAGACTAGCGCTGAGCGCTCGCAGCGGCTCGCTAGGCAAAATGCCATAACATCACAGGCCCGTGCTCAGGAATCTAGCGCTGAACGTGCGCATCGTCTAATCGAGTGTAATCTTATTTTAAAACAAGAAATTTTCCGCGGACGAAGTCGCGGGCAGAAGCTATATCTTATATAGTTAAGGCAGCATGTCTCTGAGACAAGGGATAGGGAGACTAGCGCTAAACGCTCGCGGCGGCTTGGTAGGCAAAATGTCATAACATCGCAGGCCCGTGCTCGGGAATCTAGCGCTGAACGTGCGCAGCGTCCATCTCATTTAAGGCAGCATGTCTCTGAGACAAGGGATAGGGAGACTAGCGCTGAGCGCTCGCAGCGGCTCGCTAGGCAAAAGCCATAACATCACAGGCCCGTGCTCAGGAATCTAGCGCTGAACGTGCGCATCGTCTAATCGAGTGTAATCTTATTTTAAAACAAGAAATTTTCCGCGGACGAAGTCGCGGGCAGAAGCTAGTAAGATATAAAGTTAGCTGCTTTTGCCAGCTCACGCAAACGATTATTTAAAGTCCATCTACGTAAAAAAAAAAAACCCAAAAATGTCACTTAGGAGTTCTTGTCACTTCAACATCGATATCAGAAACCTTGTTACATAAAGTAATTAACAAGCATAATACCTTTACTCACGATTCATCATCATGCATCATGCATAGCATGACACACGCGGAAATAAATACATAAAAACAAACAGTACTAGGTTATTTCCTATTCTCACTAAACGATTCTATAAGGTAAAAAAACTAGCCAAGTTTCCTTATAAGTCCAATATAAATACTCGCAAAAGCCAACTAAGACATCACTTCAAGAAAACTCATTCAAGATGAGGAAACTGACGTTTATACTAGCTGTGATAGCAGCATTTGTATTTAAATTATCAGCCGGTGATTTAATCCAGCGTCCGGCCTCTCACCCACCTTCTTTGCCGAAGAAACTGCCATTTTCTCTGCAAAGCCCAAGGATTCCAAGAGGAATTTATGATCCACCACCGTTCACGTATGAAGGAGATGTGCCAAAGTTACCTTCGCCTGGTGATGATCCGATATTTCCTGCAATCATTGACGATGTGAAGATCAATCCTAGTACAAGAACTGCTCGAAGTTTGAGCAGTCCTAAGTTCTACCGAGGATTTGACCTTCATCCTGCAAAAAACTTTAAGAGGGTGCCTAAGGTTCAAAACGTGAAGCGTGTTGCAAGGGATCTCAGATTGCCAGGACCTGACTTTGAAGTGCCTAAAATACCACTTATACCACTGGCCAGGTACCCTTGGGATCAAGAACAGTTTGATCGAGTTCCTGTGGATCGGAGACTTATTGGCTAAGGATTTTAGTGCCATAAAATATATGTGATGGTGTTTGAAGTGCCGAAAAATGTGAAAGTGTAAATAAAACGCACAAAAATATATTGGTATTCATCATCATCATCATTTCCGCCGAAAAACGTCCACTCTTAGATATAGGCCTCCCCCAAGTGTTATTCATTGTGGCAATGAACTGTCCTGTGCGTCACGCATCCATCGGATTCCCTCAACTCTTACCATATCATCGGTCCACCTTGTAGGCCTTCCAACGCTACGTCTTCCAGTACGAGGTCGCCACTCTGGAACCTTACGGCCCCAACGGCCATCTGTCCTGCGAGCAATGTGCCCTGCCCATTGCCACTGGCTACATATTGGTATTATAGGTATAGACAGACTAATATTCCACAAAAATAAATAACATATTGACAGTTATGTAGAGATCTAAATACAACATAGAGTAGTTGTATGCTTTCCTCTGTATAAAATCATCGGGAATTGCTAAAGTAAATAATCATCATCATCATCATCATCATCATATCAGCCGAAAGACGTCCACTGTTGGACATAGGCCTCCCCCAAGCGTCGCCACAACGACCGGTCCTGTGCGTCACGCATCCATCGGATGCCCGCGACCCTGACTAGGTCGTCGGTCCACCTTGTTGGAGGCCTTCCAACGCTGCGTCTTCCGGTACGTGGTCGCCACTCGGTCGCCATCGTCCATCTGTTTTGCGTGCAATGTGCCCTGCCCATTGCCACTTAAGGGAAAGTATATAATATCCAACTTACTTCATTCAACGTTTTTGCCTACTTTCGAGTCTGCCGAATAACCTAGGCTACATAATTATGCACCAAACAGTACCTAGACACAGACATTATTCAGTGATTGTCTGATTTCGTCACCACTGCAGCACTGACTTTTAAAAAGGCACCCTAGACATTACAATAGGTAGTCTAGACCATTAGGCATACCATTGTGAGTTTGTGCATCGTCTGCGGCTGAGCCTGTGTTAAGGAGAAGACATCCATTATTTTTAATATACCGCAACTATCACACAACGCCATCTAGTCTCAAGCTAAGCAGAGCTTGTGTTATGAGTACTAGACAACTGATAAACATACTTATATATTTCAAAATACATACATATTATAGATAAATTACACCCAGTCACAGAACAAATGATCATGCTCATCACAGAAACATTTGTCCTGGGTGGGAATCGAACCCACGACCTCCGGCATAGCAGTCAGGGTCACTAACCACTAGACCAACAGGCCAGTCATGCCTATGTCTAGACAGGCCTATGTCCAGTAATGGACGTCATTCACCTAAAATGACGATGCTGATAAATTCGGTGACAGACCATCGGAAACAGCAGACCATGACTCAGGCAAGAAGGTCTAGCAGAACAATGGAAACTGAGGAGCACTAAATCAACTTAGTACCCAAATCTTGTCGAGATGGTATCTGATGCCATTATAATGGTACAATGGCATCCAACATCGAACAATACAACAAAGAGCGGTGTTGTTTTATGTAAAAAAAATTAATGCATATTTTAAAAAGCAATAAGTATACATAACCTACATAGGTGCCCGTCCATGCCACATAATATTAAATGGACCAGTCGGCGACCTGGACTGAACTGTAAAAGGGACGGAGCTATAGTATATAGGATACTAGCTTTTGCCCGCACGGCTTCGCTCCCGCTCTTCCCTACTCTTCCCTACTCTACTCTACTCTACCCTACTCTACCCTACCCTACTCTACCCTACTCTAATCCGATTTTTTTTTCATAAGATTTTTTTTCTCACAATAACAATCACAACAAAAAAAGAATTAGCGAAATCGGTCCAGGCGTTGTTGAGTTATGCGCTTACCAACACATTTTGCGATTCATTTTTATACTATAGATATATATGTAGATATGTATAGCTCTATTCGTTTCGATTATCTAGCGCAGCATATGGGCTATATTTCAAATAATGTAAAATATAGCCCTAAGCTATTAAACTAGACACGACACAGAGACCAGAGTCGCCACAATTCCGAGCTTTTCGATCCACCAAATTGGTTGCGCAACCAATCGGACACCAGTAGAGCAGAGAGCTGTATACATTTTGTTGGTAGCGGTGACTGGCCGCGCCGCCAGGGTGTCTTGGTGAAATATAGCCCTAAAAATTTGTTAGAGTCAAGAGTGGCTATGACGACGATGACGTTTTTCACGTCTAAATAAGTGATCTAACAGACTGAGGAGGTTAGTGAAATATCAGGACTATGGGTTTATTTATATGGTCACTAGACCCTTAGAAATCGGGACACCTGTCCACACTAATCCTAGGATCTAGGAACGGGGGGGGGGATCGGGGCTTCTTGGGGGTTCTAGGGGATCTTAATTCGCAATAAATGTTTTGACTTTAACTTTTTTTACTTTTGTAGATGAAAACTGCTTCTATCCCTTAACAAATCAACGAAACGCAACGCACAAGAATAGATTGCCGAAAATCGCATGACAATGTTCTATTAGCATACAACGCCTCGTCTAGACGTTACGTGGTCTGCATTCCTGGTACAGAGGTCTATGCATCTTTAGTTTAATTGATGCCGAGTGCATGTTGGGGGCAACGGCCTCATCTGATGACGTCAGATTTACCTTATCTTGATGGAGAAGATTATGAATTGTTGGAACAGCATTATATCATCACATAGTCTCCCCATGGTGAGAAGTATGGACGTAAACGGAGAAGGAAGAAACGACATGTCCTAGAAAAGAAAAAAAAGTGTTGAGACTCTAGATTAGTCTCTTTTTCACCGGCCTCATCTAGCTTAAACAGAAGAAAAAAAAAATTTGACGTGTAAAAGTGTTTTTTAAACCTATATGCAAAATAAATATCATTTATCATTTACGATGTGAATGTGACAACACTATAAACTCCGCGGATTCATGTAGATTACAATTTTTAAACAAACAAATTTTTTTTTTTTTTAGTACAAAAAAATAGGGCTCTATCTGTACTCGTTGGTGATCATATTTTTGCAGGTAAAATAAAAAAAAAAAACGAAATCCCGAAATCTTCCACGAATATTTGACATAATCGGTAAATTTATTATAGAATCAATCATTCATAACAACTACACGCAGTGTTTTTCCATTGATCGTCATTTATTTATTCACAATCAATAGCCTGTACAATATTTCCTTAGAATGAGTGATATTTTGGGATATAAACAAATGCTAATAACTTTGCTGTTTATGAATAAATATTTATTGAGACTTTACAAAAATATTAACAAGACATTTTCTTTATTAAACCCTTTAAAAGTATTTGTATTAATTAAAAATTTGTGTTTTGTTACTATAATATCCGGTCGCCACTATCTTCTATAGAAATGGAAAAATATGAAAATATTATAAAATCAATAATTATTTTTAAAAGAGTAACCATGGAGTTTATATCGAATTTTTAAATCTTAAGGTGAGTATAAACTACAACATTTACTTGTAACAGAACAACGAGCCGCTCTATGATATGTTCTAGTGTATCATCCTTTTACGAACTAAACGTCGAGCACGCTCGCCTCTTTGTTACAAACCAACGAACATATTGGTGTAACATTTCGTCGAGCGTATTGGTGTAACATTGCGTCGAGCCACGAGTGCGGGCGATGCGCGGTTGCGGGGTGACATTTAAAAAAAAATGAACGCAAGGTACAACGAAATGTTGGTAAATGCACACTCGCTGTGAGCATTTACTCATAACATAACGCCGAGCATTTGCAGGAACGTTACATTACATGGAAATGCTTAGGAAACTGAGCTTTTGCCTGTATTGTACCATTCGTAAGAATGTTACATTACACAGAAATGCTCCAGAAAATATTATACTCACCTTTAGATTAATCTTGAAAATGTGTTAAAATATCAATTATTTGCATTGCAAGTGTATTTCACTGGCATGCTGTTAGATGGCTATGAGTGGTGTCACTATTGTTGTTCTAGCAGTATAGTAATTCCCATAGATACATCCGTGGTAATTCCTCTTATATTATTCTCTATGATTTTGTTGTACGAATTTTATCACGACCTGTTAAAATGACAAACAAACATGTGTGAAAAAAACCAACCAAAACTCAAACCTATTAAAATATTGGTTTGATAACACTTTGGTCCTTAAAATAAAAGTGCAGAAAGTATATTTTCCTCTGAAGAATCACGAATTCACGACTCAGTCAGCGGTTTCTCCAGAAGTGATGGTTATTTATTTAACGACCAGTCGTTAGTCGCAGTTCGTAAAGCCTCACTCTAGATATGGACTCTGTTTTACAGCTTTTCACTTTCGCGAATTTTGTGTGGTGCAAGCATAACTTGTATTTGTTCTAGAGGATGAAGATTGTTTTTTTTGGCTTTACTCTGAGAATGGCGAGACCACGCTCAGAGAAGCCACAGTCTTCAGTCTGAAGGGCGCGTGGCGCGGCGAGCAGGGCGGAGCGGTTGTTGAGGTTGTGGTTGCGAAGCTAAGAGGAGGCGTGCTTCAAACCCGCTCACCGCCCCGCGCTTGGCTTCCACTCACAGCGGCAAAGTCGCGGCCTTTAGCCAGTGTCAATCTAAATTTAGAAAGTGTTTCAATTTCCCTACAGAATACAGTCAGTTTTTTTAAACACTCGCGCGCCTCAAGGAGTTGTCAGCAACCGTAGGGGCCCAGCAGGGTCGAAGCCTACTGGGGTCAAAGGTCTGCTTCTGAAAACAAGGCTCGGCCCCGGTATGAAAGGCAACGAAGGAGGAAGGTCAGTAAAAGTCTGACACTATCTCCCGCTCCGCCCCCGGGCGGGGGATGTCATCTGGGTAATTTTTTCCCACCGAAAAAAAATAAAACTCCCTTTTTGGCCCATACTAGAAAAAACTTCTGTATTGGGGGTGCATTCACAAACATGTAAACTCATTGGCAATGATGCACTCGTCGATTCGAGGCTTCAAAGTCTTGAGCACCGACGTCGAGTTGCTAGCCTGTTGGTTTTCTACCGATAGCATTTCGGGCCATAGCCTAATATCGCCAAGCCCGTTCCGTCATCGGACCACCAATCGTGCGGCGATGTGCCACCTGTACATGGTGGACCTACACACACAAACCGAATTGGGAACACATTCAATGTGCGTACAGCTAAGGAGAGGAATTTCCTGCCGGAGTCTGTATTTCCTGATGACTACAACCTGGGAATCTTTAAGTCAAGAGTGAAAATTTTACTTCTAGGCAAGCGCGTTCCATCGTTGACCATATCGTCACTTTCCATCAGGCGAGATAGTGGTAGCCTACCAACAATAAAAAAAAACTCACAACTGTGTAATTTTCACAGAAAAAACCGGGACTAAAAGTTTAGCGCCTGTTACAAAATTAAAGTTACTTGATCTAAGCCTGATTGCTAATGATATTTCCTTTACGAATTTTTTTAGTGGTTGATTGCGTTGTTTTACTATCTGCTTCATTTTAAGGCGACCTTTTTTTGTGGCTAGTGTGCGGCGGTGCCGCCACAAAAAAACGCTTCTTCAAGCTTCACCGGACATTAGAGGTGTCGCGCGCTTCA
The DNA here is from genome assembly GCA_949319445.1 of Mythimna lalbum. Classification (NCBI taxonomy): domain Eukaryota; kingdom Metazoa; phylum Arthropoda; class Insecta; order Lepidoptera; family Noctuidae; genus Mythimna; species Mythimna lalbum. Next base: position 9,279,609 of record OX439371.1, on the reverse strand, counting down.
TATATTTTTTTGCGGCCGCTTCTAGCTTTTTTTTGTTGGCGTTTTTTTGAGGCTAGATATCGTTGTCAGCGATAAGACCGCCATTGTATCCTTAGATTTAAGTTTAAAAAATGTTACTATTTTGGTGTACAATAAAGTCTATTCTATTCTATTTAGAATTTTGTAGCCTGAATATCTGATTAAAATGAATTGAAAAAATAATTGTTTGTCAGTTTACTTCACAATAAAATATTTATAAAATACCACTGCTGTTTACCGTATACCGTCGCTCTAGCTCATATTTTGCACCGACTCCGTCTGATCGACTCCCGCGCAACTGTTCCCTGAATCCGTTCAGAGTGACGTTTATGACTCATAACAGAGGGTAACAAACCTCTAAAACAGAAGTTAACACTCATTGCAGTACTATTTTGAGACCTTTATGGCGATGCCAATTTTGTATTTTAGATACAGAACAATCGGAACTACTTTAGATAGTTTTGTAGTTCGAATGAAGGATAAATTGTAATGCGTCTCCATCATGTGCAGGGTACTCGCCAGCCCCAACGTCATCCTGAAGACAATAGCGGACAGGTGAGACAGTCCCATACTGGTACATTGGGTACGCCTGTGGCGTATAAAATACGTAAAAAAATAATTGTTTCCAGTATTTATAGGACTAACATATGGAGCATGGAGCTTTCTTGACTCATCTCTAACAAAGTGCCAGTGTGGAGCCTGCTATGCTGCCTATCCTGCATAACCACCTGCTCTTTAAAGGATCTATACGAGGTAAACAATAGAGCTTTACAGGTTGCCAAATATTGGTCAGAAAAAATATAGTTTGAGAGCATCGACACTTTTTCGACATTTTTTTTTATTTGAAAGAAGATAAAAAATGCTCGCATACCTTGCTTAAAAAATGCTTGAACATCAAGTTCAAAACGATTTTCCTTCTGTACAACTAACAAAACTGTTCAATTCTGTTCAAAGACTTTCTAGGAAAATTATTTTTAACTTCTTCTCTAACTCAAAATAATTTCCTAGAAAGTCTTTAGAAAGTTCTACTATTGAGCCTTGTTTTATATTTTCTAAACTTATGGTTCAATATTTAGAGAAGGGATTTTTTTTTATATACCTACTAGCTTTGTAGTGCTAACGGTCACTGATATTATCCGCGGAAGGACGGACAGACAGACAGACATGGCGAAACTATAGTTCCTAGCTGAGTGGGGTGTATACGGGGTCCCAATCAACACCTATCGGGACCCAAGCCAACCTCACCTGCACGTAGTGCACCCTGCTGACAAACAAACGAAGCTCTGGCGACCCGCAAACACGCATTGGACCAGCGTGGCGGGGTACGGTCCTAACCCACCAAATGCATAGAAGCATGACCTGATGAAGGTTGCGGGAATCCGATGGATGCAGGACGCACAGGATCGATCTTTGTGGCGACACTTGGGGGAGGCATATGTCCAACAGTAGACGTCTATCGGCTGAAGTGATGATGATGAAGTACGGAACCGTCAGTGTACGACTCCGACTCGCACTTGTTGGACCGTAAGTCCCCGAATTAATGACGCTAAAATAAAAATAACATCTTTGTTTTATGATAATAGGTATACAAAGTGCATCGAGTCCAATATTTTATAGCTCTTCTGATAAAATTCTTCAGAATTTATAAAAGTTCTTGAAATTTTGTCACTTTCGTGTCAATAGGTTTGAGATTAAGTTACACAAACAAACAGACGGGCCGATGTTCTGTAGCTATATTGCACTGTTAGAATGATCAATCTCTCTAGTTTTTCTCAACTATGACAGCTAAATCGCAGGATTTTACACGGACTGAGACATGTGACAATGAAATAATCAGCCTTACAAAGTTCCCACTGCTGGGACTCAGGCCTCATCTCTAAGAGAGGGAATGAGCCGTACAGTGGCGTAGCTAGGCCCTCGGAGCCCCGTAATAAATATATTAGAAAGTTATTTTTTTTGTACGAAATAGCTTCTACTAATATAGAAATAGTGCCTTGAGAGGCCTTAAAATTGAAAATGAGATCATTTTATTGATCACTTAGTAGGGCGTACTAAAATTGGTTGAGTTTTTATTGTCGTCTTGTATGTAGAAAACGCTAAAAAGAAAGGAGCTTGCTAAAAGCTATTTACAGAGTATCATATTATGAGTAGTCAATATTCATTCATTCCTGTCCATGAGAATTTAAGAATATGGACAAAATGTTACAAATTTTGGCCTAAGTCGGGGCCCTAGTAGCTTGGGGGCCCCGTATAATTGATACGGCAGATACGTCTGTAGCTACGCCCCTGGAGCCGTAATCCTCCGCGCGGGCCTAGTGCGGGCTGGTGAATGTCACATGTCTTTGAATTTTTACCGGAAGACGCAGCGCTGGACAGATTCCAACAAGGTGGACCGATGACTTGGTCAGGGTCGCGAGAATCAGATGGATGCGTGACGCTCAGGACCGGTCGTTGTGGCGACGCTTGGAGGAGGCCTATATACATCAGTGGACGTCTTTCGGTTGATATGATGATGATGATGACAGGCAAACCTGTCAGGTATAGTATGTACCTTTAACCAAATCTGGATCACCAATTAGCCTCTATGCAATGTTGCCAGCAAATTGAATATAACAGAATAATAACAAACGCAGTATAAAATTAATTAGTATTATCAGTCTGTCTGTCTGTCACTCTATGATGTCCCGCGTATCTGCCTGTCATAAGTGATTTATGTTTAAGTAATAATAGTAACATTTATTTACGCCATATTTAGATAAGGGATATATTTGTTGATATCATTTGTTTTAATTTTAGACTGTCGGCTCCCGATTTTAATCGATTGCAGAAAGGAGGTCTTGTATTTTTTCTGTGTCGTTGCTACCTACCATTTTTTTATTTTATTATTTATAGGCTCGCGTTTGATAACCATCACACCTGATGGTAAGCGATGATGTGGCCGACGATGGAACACGGGAATGCGCTAGCCTAGAAGTAACTTATTCACTCTTGACTTAAAGACCTCTAAGTTTTAACTATCAGGAAACACAGACTCCGGCAGGGAATTCCAGTTTTAGAAAAAGAAAACTAATGACTGACCTATTATTTGCACAAAAATATATCCTCCATCATCATACATACCTACCCGACTTCGTAAATGCCTAGGCATCAATCCGTCAAAAGGAAGGATCCTCCGACCAAAGGGTATCTTTTTTTTATTGTGAAAAAAATCATCCAATGACAACCCCCGCTCTTGGGCGGAGCGGGAAATAGTGTCAGACTAAAGTAGGGGGTGTCTGATCTAGGCAATTGTTGTTTTAAACTTCTGTATGTTCTAATCCCACGGAGAATTCTGATACTGCGGGGTTTGGAATTTTTTCAGTTCCCATTTGGCGTCTTAAATGTCGCTACATTCTGTTTATTTACGGTTCTTTTCAATATTTCTATGTTTGCACGTCAGCTTTACATGAACCTAATTTATTTTACGTTAGAAAAATAGTAATAGAAGTAGTAGTAGCGCAATAGTAGTAGTAGTGTAGTAGTAGTAGTAGTGCAATAGTAGTAGTAGTAGTGTAGTAGTAGTAACAGAAATAGTACTGTAGTAGTGCAGTAGTATTGGTAGTGTAATAGTAGTAGTAGTGTAGTTGTAGGAGTAGTGTAGTAGTAGTAGTAGTGTAGTAGTAGTAGTGATAGTATTAGTAAATTTCTATAGTTCATGTAGTGTTTAAGTAATTGTTGCACTGTTTAAAGTTGTATAGATATGTTATTTTTGTTTCAAGTTGTAAACAATTATTGGAAATGTATAATGGATGTAAAGAAACTGGCTGACCCGGCGAACTTCATACCGCTTAACAGTCAACGAATGTAATTTAGTGATTAACTTTTGTTTTATTTTATTTTATTAGGTATTTTAATCTTTCCCATATTTTATCTCTGAACCGACTGCGGACTCAGGTTGGCCGCTGCAAAGATAATCTGGCAAAATGGGGTTTCCTTGGCAAATACAGTGCCAGTGTAGAGCTCTTTCACAGAATATGTGTCACCTCCTTTCCTGCCCTCTCCCTCTCCATCCATCACATAACTCTGTTAGCAACATGCGTTTCACCCCTCCTCTTAACATGACCGCACCAAGACAAACAGTTTCCCAACCTATAGCAACAGCTAGTACCATGTCAAAATCAATCACCCATCAAAATTCGTCGATCAAAACGATTGAGCATCTAAATCTCGGTCACGTAGTCACAAACTTAGCTTTCTTTATGCAGTCACCGTCTGCAAACCGTCTGGACAGGAATATGCACAAAAAAGTCTAGACCTTGAGACACGAATTTGCATCGAAAACGACTTTGGCATGGCAACCGACCTCATGCAAATGCAAAGATTAAAATTGCAGATAGTGTTGTTCTTTGGCATGTAGTGATGTAGCTGTCATTACGTACCTACTTAAGAATAATATAATATAAATGTAGCTGAATCCATATCCCTTGAGACACAGGTTCCAGCCCAGTTCAGGGATACTCTGTGCATTTTATGTCCACCACAGAAAATTGTAAATTTATGTACCCTCAAACATGTAATGGTGAGAAATAAACTATTTTTTTTTTTATTTACCTAAGGTAAAATTTTTAATACTAGAACTTTGTCATAGCGACCAAGGCGAAATTCGCACAAGCCGCAGGCGAGGGTGTTATGGAATTGAGTGCTGCAGTGATAAACCACGTGTTTTTTTTAAGTTTTTTAATTTTTCATGATATGGCCGGGCACATCGTGAAGTGATCAATTCTAAGATAAATAATATAAATGTAAAAACTGACTGACTGACATATCAACACCCAGCCGAAACTATTGGAACTATGAGCGTGAAATGTTGCACAAGGCGTCCACTAATATTTTACAAAATTGGGGTGAATTTTTATATTTAAAGGGCTGAAACGGGGATCTAAAGTTTGTATGGAGAAACCTATTTTCACGCGGACGAAGCGGCTGTTACTATTAACTACTTTAATTGCTTTGTTATACGTCGCACCTTTTATCTCGGGAACGCGTGGAGGTATCGAGTTGAAATTAAAACTATGGACTCAAGAAAGTAAATATATTTCGACATTCTCAAGGGAATCAAAATTCATAGGGTATTTCCCATTGACCCAGCAGCAAGGTGTCATAATACAAGATAGGAAAAAATATAAAAACCGTGTAGATAAATCACAAAAAGAAAACTTTATTCGATTCGGATAAATGTTCGAGACTCGATTCGGGAAAACTGTTTGCATAAGTTTGTACGGAATCCTCAAAGAGCGAGTCCGACTCGCTCTTGCCCGTTTTTTTTTTCTAGATTTTTATCATATCGCTTTTAATCGTTTGTGAAAGGATATCACTCAAACAAAATTGGCTTTGGTTTCGACCCTTATATGGATGTAGATCTTAGATAGCATGTCATTGCCATACGCTGATGTCAGATTATGTTAATAGTGAAATCGGCCAAAGCTATGAGTTCATCATCATCATCAGCCTTTTTGATGTCTACTGGGGCCAGAGTTATCCGAAAGGAACTCGAGCCCCGGTATGAAAGCTAGAAGGTACGGGGTGGGGTTTTTAGTCAGTAAGAGTCTGACACTATCTTCCTCTCCACCCAAGGGCGGGGGTTGTCATAGGATGATTTTTGCCCACCGAAGAAAAAAGCCTTTTTGATGTTCTCACTGCTGGGACTCAGGACTCCTCTCTAGGAGAGGGAATGGGCCATAATCCACCACACGGGCCAAATGACAAAAATACAAATACAGCTCGATTGATCAATTAACAGATCTATATATATAAAAATGACCCCCGTTTTCCGTTGTCACGACTTGGCATGAAAACGGCTTGACCGATTTGGCTGATTTTTTTTTTTTTGTTGTGATTGTTATTGTGAGGAGAAGGTTCTTATGGAAAAAAAAAATAGAATAGTGTAGGGTAGAGTAGGGTAGAGTAGGGTAGAGTAGGGTAGAGTAGGGTAGAGTAGGGTAGAGTAGGGTAGAGTAGGGTAGAGTAGGGTAGAGTAGGGTAGAGTAGGGTAGAGTAGGGTAGAGTAGGGTAGAGTAGGGTAGAGTAGGGTAGAGTAGGGTAGAGTAGGGTAGAGTAGGGTAGAGTAGGGTAGAGTAGGGTAGAGTAGGGTAGAGTAGGGTAGAGTTGGGTATAGTAGGGTGGAGTAGGGAAGATTGGGAGCGAAGCCGCGCGGGCAAAGCTAGTTTATAATATAAATCAATTGATTTGTATTGCAAGAGCAGTGGCCGAGTGGTAACAGCCCCGATTTACGTGTTTTAGGTCGCGGGTTCAAACACAACTAGGCGTATTACATTGTGTAATGAATTTTTTTCATCACCACTGCTCTCAAAACGGTGAAGGAAAACATTGTGAAGAAACCGGCATATCTTAGAACCAAAAATTCGAAGACATGTGAAATTCACCAACCCGCACTAGGACCGCGTGGTGGATTAGCCTATTTCCTAACCTAGAGAGGAAGCCTGAGTCCCAGCAGTGGGAACATTAAAAAGACTGATTAAGTTATGTAAATCTGTTTCAAATAAGTTGAATAAAATTCTCCAAATCCTTAATAATTATCAAGGGAAGCGTAGCGTGGGGCGCCCGCATCGTCAGTTGGGTTCCGTTGACACACAATAGGGGTACTTAAGACCACACGGAAAATCCTCTCTATGTGGGTGGTTTGTGTCAGCATATGTTCATTTACTTTACTGGGGTGAGTTAGGGATGTAAATCGTTAATCCATATACAAGGCTGTCTTTTTTATGGCTTGGCAAACCAGCTACTTAAGTGCCCTCTATGAACATATGCATTATCCGAAGCCAAATTTTGACTGGACTATTGGTCTAGTGGTTAGTGGTCCTGACTGCTATGCCGGAGGTTTTGGGTTCGATTCTCACCCAAGACAAATGCTTGTGTGATGAGCACGATCATTTGTTCTGTATCTAGGTGTAATTTATCTGGGTGTAGAATACCAGCGCTGCGTTATTTATTTTTATAGATATCGCAGCATATGCTGAGTTAGGTGCCTTTTTGATCTTGCACAAATTCTTCTGTGTTTATTGTACCTACCTATTTCTTAATTTATATTTTTAATATGTGTGAGGTTCAAATAAACGGTTTTCTTTCTTTCTTTCTTTTTCTTTTTAAGTGTACGTTTCTAGCTTCTTCTTGTGGTCCTTTTTTTGTGGCCTGTGTGCAGCGGTGCTTCCACAAAAAAAACTAGAAGCCGCTTCTAGCTTCTCCGGCCACAAGCTGTCGCGCGCTTCAGCTTTTTTTGTGGCCGCTTCTAGCTTTTTTGTGGCTGCTTCTAGCTTTTTTTGTAGCCCGTATGCGGGGACAATTATGTATCTATTTAGAAATACATAAATAAGTTTATCCAATACCAATAATAGTTATCCAATACCAACAACACAAGCTCTGCTTAGTTTGAGATGGCATTGTGTAAAGTTGTAAAGTTTCATGGATTTGTTTATCACAGGACCCTGAAGTCCTGGATCTTTGGAAGGCGTATGAGCAGGGGCTGAAGCCAACTTATTATTATTATAACATTCCACCCACATACGCACAAAACGTTCTGGGAACACATTAATTGTGCGTACAGCTAAACAGTGGAATTCCCTGCCTGAGTCTGTTTTTCCTGATAGCCACAATCTGGGGATCTATAAGTTAAGAGTGAATAGGTTACTTCTAGACAAGCGTGCTCCATCGTCTACCACATCATCAGTTACCATCAGGTGAGATAGTGGGCAAACGCGAGCCTATGCATAATAATAAAAAAAGATATTTATAATATAAAATTAGAACAAGGTCCGTCAGTTTCTAATTTAAAAAAAGACAATAACAAAATGCATCAGAGTCCAGTAGTGGGCATTGGACTCTGATGCGTAACTGTCACTTCTAAGTAAAGAGTGTACCAAGATCTGACGTCACACCGTCCGGATCAAGCCGAAGTCGTCGACCATACGTAGGGTTCCACAAAGAGATGTCAGCAATCCCGAAGCCGGAGGCCGAAACCTAATGGGGCCAGGGGTTAGCTTCTGAAAGGAAGCCCCGGCCCTGGAATGAGAGGCAACGAAAGAACTAGGGGTTGGTTTTAGTCAATAAAGTCTAACAAGCCCTCGCGCTCCGCCCAAGGGTGGAAGGCATATGTCATTAGGTGATTTTCCACCCATAAAAAAGATCTGATGTCACGCAATATATAAAAATCAAACAAAAGAAAAAATAAACAGGTAATCTAAGTGGATGAAACTATCCAGTAACAAATCTCTTTAAAAATAAATACGTTAAGTTTCCCCCCTAACTGCGCGCGCGCAAACGACCGGGAACATTGTCCTTCGCTAGCCTTGGCTCCGTTTTATCTCGCCAGGCATCAATCAGGGCTGGCAGGCGTACGACATTTGTTTTACTATCTACAATTGATATTTATGATCGCCATTATACTGAACTTAATCATGAGGGTAGACGGATATTCAATTTGCTGTCAGTGACACCCCTAATTGATAACCGTTTTGCTGTTTGCTATTTTGTGGGAAACGGATATCAGTGAGAAGGTTGCAAAAACATATAATAAATAGGTAGGCAGATGAAATACTAAATGGGGAAGAGCAACTCGCGGATCTGACAGAGGTTGACATGCCAGATGGTCTTGCGTCAGAAAAAGAAGTTTAAAACCTTGCAGCGCCACCTACCCAATTTTTGTATTTTCAAACCTACTCAAATAAAAACACAATTTTTTTTTAAATCTGTCATGTCATCCCGTTTAAGAGAGGTTAGGTAATAAACACTCATAAAGAATATCTAATTATAAGTTAAAAGATAGTTTTATTGTGGGATATAAGTAAGAATGTTACAAATATGCAGACATATTTTTTTTTTATTTTACAAGCTTTTATTTAGTTTGAATGTCCCGATGTTTGTTTGTCATCAAATCTTGTAAATTAAATTTGACCCACTTCCCGGCTACCGATTGAGCTGAAATTTAGTATGCATGTGTGGAACTGGAAGGGTCTATAGAAACTTGGTAGTTAAACGACAACCCCCAGTTTGGGCTCGTATGATTTGTCTTGACGTGTATTAATTATATAGGTATACCGAGCTATAAAAGCTTGCTATGAAAAAATATTTTCCTTAAAACCTTTTTTTAGTTATTATTTTATTTTTTTGTTATCGGGGAAAAGTATCTCAAAATGTAGTAAATTACCAAGAAGAAAAATTACTGGTATTGTGGCTAAAATAATAACAGACGCCATTTCCCCAGGGGTTAAGCAACGTTGGCCAAGGTCAGTTTGTACTTGGTGACCATCTTGGCATGCTGCCTCCGTGCCTTGGATAACACCTGAAGCCGAAGGTCCTGGCTATCATTTGTAGACCTTTGATGGTCGTTATGGATAGTCGGAAGCCAGATAATCTGAAAACAGTCTTGAAAAACTGATCGACCCGGGTTGGGTTATGGGTTGTGGAGGTTATGGACGTTACCATGACGTATTGAAATGTCAGGGCAATGGAATGGGCTATGCTCAAGGTTTCCTTGCGTGATCGAATCAAAAATTAAGATATCCGCAGGAGAACTAAAGTTACCGACATAGCACGAAGAATTGCCAAACTTAAGTGTCAATAGGCACATTGCTCGCAGAACAGATGCCCGTTGGGGCCGAAATGTTCTGGAGTGGAGACCGCGTACCGGAAGACGCAGCGTTGAAAAATCTCCTACAAGGTGGAATGATGACACACAGGATCGATCGTTGTGGTGACACTTGGGGCAGGCCTATGTCCAACAGTGGACGTATATCGGCTGAAATAATGATGATGATGATTGAAATGGCAGGTGTGCGAGCCAGGAAGAGATAGTTGGAGCATACGCCCTATATAACTCCATCCCTTTAGCAGATCAGTTTAGCGTGAGAGAAAGAGTGTTAAAAGCTAGTGGTAGAGTCACAGATAGGCAGTCGCATCATGTAAAATACTGTTATCAAGCAGCATTTCAGTTAGGCTGGAAGCCGACCCAAATTTTGCTGAGAAAAGACTCATCATCATCATCATTTCAGCCAAAAGACATCCACTGTTGGACATATGTCGCCATTGGTCTTCGCCAAGTGTCGCCATGAACGGTCCTGTGCGTCTCGCATCCATCGGATTCCCGCAACCCTTACCAGGTCATCGGTCCATCTTGTGGGAGGTCTATCAACGCTACGTCTTCCAGTACGTGGTCACCATTCCAGAACCTTTCAGCCCCAACGGCCATCTGTTCTGCGATGTGCCCTGCCTGGGTAAAGACTCGGTAAACTGATTGGTCAGGAAGAAACAATGACAGATGTTCTTTGTGCTCTCCTGTTTCCATTATTTGGGGTCGAGTCTTAACTAATCAGCGCCAGGATATTCTATCCTGGGTTGTCAGCTGTAGCAAATGGGCTAGCTTGAGGTAGACCACCAGGTCAGCGGTGTGCGACCTCTATTTGTCTTTTGTTCTAACAGGATAACAACACAAACAAACAAACAAACTTTTACGACATGGCAACATGATCCTCGCTTCTCCTGCTAACATGTCCATACCGTCTGAGGCGGTTTTGGGTAAGTAGGAAACAATGACAGTTTATGAGGAAGATAAAAGTTACATAAAAGATATGATCACATCAGTCAAACGTTTTGTTTCAAACCCAATTGACCAAACAATTCACAAAAAGAGGAAACGTCAAATCGTCAAGTCCTTGAATGAATCAAAAGAAATCTTGCTCGCTATCAATATAAATCAATCAATTGTATTCGACCCAAATTCGGGTGTGGCCGGCGAAATGCGAGTTGACCCATTTTTTTGAAATGTTCATCTTATTACGACTTGCGAAAAAAAGGGGTCAAAGACCGACTGCGAGGACCACATGCGGTTCGTCGAGTAATGGAAAGATTGAAGTATACACACATAATTAAAAATGATTTGTTGTGAGAGGGCGAATGACCCTATTTCTTGGTAGTGTTGGGAACTTGTAAGATCTTTTATCGACAAAGAGGATTAAGAACAGGTCTATGTTTTTAAATTGGCTATACTACATACAAGAGTTTAGGTCTCATTTCAGTTGATAATAACCGCAATCATCAACATCACACCTCACGCATCCATCGGATTCCCGCGACCCTGACCAGGTCATCGGTCCACCTTGTTGGAGGCCTTCAACGCTGCGTCTTCCGGTACGTGTTCGCCACTCCAGAACCTTTCGTCCCCATCGACCATTTGTTCTGCGTGCAATGTGACCTCCTCATTGCCACTTAAGTTTGACGATTCTCCGAGCTATGTCGGTAACCTTGGTTCTCCTACGGATATCTTCATTTCTGATGTGATCACGCAATGAAACTCCAAGCATAGCCTAATGATAATAAACTATGAAAATAAAAGCTGTGAAAATGTACTGATTTGAGAAGAACCTAAAGAAAACTTCAAGACAATTATTTCAAAGAATACACACCAAAATAACCCCATTAAAGCATTGAAGAAATTATATAATAAATCAGACAAAGAGGTCTATGTCCTAAGAAAGATAAAATCTAAAACAAACTGACTCAGTGAAATCTATTTAGAACTCTATCAATGAAAGATGACGTCAGACTACATGATACAATGATCATTGATAATGATAAATTTAAAGAAAAAGAAAATATTGTTGACGCGTCAACCGCACACCAAATGGTTGATATTGATAGTTGAATAAAAAAGAAACATGGTACTAAGGACATGAAAAAGGTAGCATCATAATATGGAGACCTAACTCGACCTGGTAGTCTCCTACCCTGGGCTGCAGGATAGTTTGAAAGAGTAACCTGACCCTAGAATGTAAAGGGCAAAGCAAAAGTATGACAATCCTTATCGCTCCACTTACAACATGTTACAGCATCTTTACCCACGATTGCTATCAACAATAATGTCAAGTAATAACTGCCACTTTGATAATTCCAGAAGTCCAGTTAGAGGACATGAGATATAGAGCAAAAGCTCTGACAGTGATCCAAGCAAGTCTGCAGATTGTTCGAAAAAGTTTCATTTGTTTAGGGATGCAAAGGGTGATTGAAGACCTTGAGTCCTGGGTCCCTGTGTGTGTGTGACTGAGTTTTAGTCAGCAAAAGACACGCAAGTCACTATAGAGTAGAAGAACTCATTCTATGATTTCCTACCCCAAAGAACCCTAAAGCTAGCGGGAGAAATCATTGGATGATTTCATCATATCAGCCGAAAGACGTCCACTGTTGGAAATAGGCCTCCCCAAAGCGTCGCCACAACGACCAGTCCTGTGCGTCACGCATCCATCAGATTCCCGCGACCTGCTTGTTGGAGGCCTGCTAATGTTGTTTCTTCCAGTACGTGGTCGCCATTCCAGAATTTTTCGTCCCCACGACCATCTGTTCTGCGTGCAATATGCCCTGCTCATTGCCACTTAAGTTTAGCGATTCATCGATCTATGTCGGTAACCTTGGTTCTCCTGCGGATATCTTCATTTTTGATGTGATCACGCAAGAAAACTCCGAGCATAGCCCTTTCCATCGCCCTTGGGTGAATTTGAGTCTTCTTATAAGGCCCATTGTAAGTGACCACGTTTCGGAGCCATAAGTCATCACTGGCAACACGCACTGGTCATAGACTTTCGTCTTGAAATTGGATGAACCACCTAAAAAACCCCACCTCAAAAACAGGTTCTTTGAATGGTACTTGGTGATGATATGATTCTGTTTAACAATACATAGTTATCAATCACAATCTAAAAACAATCACATATTGAAAAAAAAAGCTAAACCGAAATGACATATGGCACAGCTGTAGACACCCAAATTCACCAGACATAGTGGCGACTACCAACGGTAAATCAGATGACATCATTATATCTTTTCTCTCACTCTATCAACCTACATTTGCATATGAAAGAAAAGGAGGAGCAAATATCTATATTATAGTAAGTATGTACGGATTTTATCAAAATGAAATATCAGGACATGACGCTAAACTATACATGGAATGATTCCGTTGCCATCTTGCTGTTGCTATGCCGAATTTTAATTGAAGTAATTGACTGTTTCTGTATTCGCTTTACGATTTTTTTCTTGTACAGTCCTTGTATCTGTTAGTGTCACTATGTTTGAAGAAAACCTTTGTATATGTGTATTTCGTTTAGTTTCTTTTTCATTTAGCACAGACTGAGCGAAATTAAAGTGTTTTTGCAAGTCGATTGTATATTCCTTTTATAAATTTTGCAAACCTAATTAAACAGTGTGCAAGTTCTATAGTAAAGTATTCCAATGAGCCCAAACACAATTAGGATATATTGTATTATTATGGTATTCCAGGTTCATCATCAGCCACCCGTAAAATACTTATCATTGAGGAGTTACGTTGCCCTTCTGTAGACTTCTTCCTTAGTTTTATTATACCAAAATCTTTGAATATAAATGCTTAATTTGCTGTCAAAAATACCAATAATGAGGAACCCCCCCCCTGCCTTAATTTTTTGTGGATAACATCATCATAATTGAATTCATTAATTAATTTTCTTAATCCGTATGTAGATAAATGGCGGAGTGCTAAGGTAACAAACTTTGAAACAATAATCATCTTTTCGGTCGAGTGTCGCCACAATTACTGGTCCTATGCGTCGCTCTTGCATCGTAGCTGAGTAGTGTATTTAAATAAAACGACTGCTTATCTTCATATAGCAGTAATTGGGTTTTATACCCTTCGGAAATACTGGAGTCAGATTTTCTGGCTACTGACTACTCATAACGACTGTCAAAGATCTACAAATGACAACGGAGCCTAACGACTTGCACTGATAGTGCACAAATCTACACTAATATTATAAAGAGGTCATCATAAGCACTTTTAATGTTCCCACTGCTGGGACTCCGGCTTCCTCTATAGAAGAGGGAATGGACCGTAATCCACCACACGCAAAGTTTGTTTTTTTGTTTGTAGGAGTCAATCTCTGAAAGTACTGGTCCGATTGCGAAAATTTTTTCACCGATAAAAAGCTGCTTTATTCCTGAGTGACATAGGCTAAATTTTATGTATGCGGGCGAAGCCGCTGGCAAAAGCTAGTTATAAATAATATTATCGACACATCGATAGAACCTCTCCCTACTGCGATCAGGCTGGTAGTGACCGCAGCATCCGGCTGGTCCGTGGGAATGGAGCCGCTTCCCCCACACACTGGCCTCTCTGAACTGGACTCCACATCTTAAGGATGAAGGACCTTCGAGGTAGATGGTATGCAAATAAAACCATTTGTTTTAGAGTTGGATGAACTGAGTGTCATCACAATGAACCTGCAAGCAGGTTCATTGGCTTCCCAATTTTTTAGCCTTTTACTTTTCTTCTTGTTGAGTAGATAGTTATTTTTTATATTATTTGGACCCATTGGCATACATAGAGGCGGCGAGGGCGAAAGGACGAATCAATTATGGTCTAGCTTCTATAATAGACGCCATAAAATACTGATAACTTCATACTAAAATCAAGGATAACAGGGGCCAGGAGTGAAGGAGGCTGCCGCACGTGTGATGGAACGGACGTCCTCATGCCCCGGCCGTCAGGACCCCGACCTTGACTTCCAGCCACCATAGGCGTGGGCTTGCGAGATGATAAGTAATGGGAACTATCCGGATCGAGCCCGAGTCGTCTTAAGGTTCCAAGCGGGCCTCAAAGAAATATCGGCAAAACTGTTGGACCGAAGCCTACTAGAGCCATGTTTTTCCATCCGAAAGGGAATCCCGTGGTCCTGGAACGTAAAGGGAATATAGGTATAGTTTTAATCAGTAAAAGTCTGACAGATTCACGTGCTTCGCACCTTCCAAACGTAGGGATCCATGCAGCAGGGCCGAGCCTACTGGGTCCATGGGTTCACTTTTGAAAAAAAAAACGGAAAATTCTAGAACGAGTAGAGTTTTGCGGAACAAAAGACCAATTCCTTCAACAAAGTCTGGATGTATAGGTGGACTGATTTAGTGGCAATGGGCAGGGCACATTGTTCGCAGAACAGATGCCCGTTGGGGCTGAAAGGTTCTGGAGTGGATACGGCGGAAGACGCAGCGTTGGAAGGCTTCCTACAAGTTGGACCGATGACCTGGCGAAGGTTGCGGGAAACCGATGGATGCGAGACGCACAGGATCATTCGTTTTGGTGACACTTGGGGGAGGTCTATGTCCAACAGTGGACGTATATCGGCTGAAAAGATGATGATGATGATGATAGTGGACGTATATAAAGACACCAATGACAGTAACTTTATCAATGTTTTCCCATAAGATCGCACTGGTCGTTACTCTCGGCATTCATACACAATAATATCTAACAATTGCGACGATCCTGATGTTACGTAGGTAGCTTCTCACAGATATACAAACATCCGAAACAGTTTAAATTAAATTTATTTTGCAAATATGTTTTTTAAAACTTATACGTCAATTTGTTCATCAGTTTAAACTAGATGAGGCCGATACTCTCAATACGGTGAAGGAAAACATCGCATCGTGAGGACACCGGCATGTCCTAGAACCAGAAATTCGAAGTCATGTTTTTTTTTTTTTTTTTTTTTTCTCTCGACGGGGAAAATCATCATTGACGAAACCCGCTCTTGGGTGGAGCGGGAGACAGTGTCAGAGTCTTACTGACTAAAAACCCCGCGCCGTTCCTTCTAGCCTTCATACCGGGGCTCTAGTTTCCTTTCGGATAACCCCGACCCCGGTAGGCTTCGACCCAGATGGGCCCCTCCTGTTGCTGACAACTCCTTGAGGCAATTAAGTAAGCGACAACGGAAGTATTAAAAAATAACTTTATTCCGACAGAGTTACAGCGAAACAGTAATTAATTAAATCTAACAAAATATTCATCTTATATACTAACTTAATTGCTAACGCGGTACATCCACAGCGTGATCAGATTGACGCATGTTCTAGATAATTATAAATGCTGATCGCGCAGTGGGGAAATTGGGAAATAATAATCTAGTAAATACTTATTGTCTGACAAAGCTAATATTGGTAGGTTGGGGTTCCTTAACTCCTCCCTCCCTAAGAGAGGAATTATCCGAAGGTGTCGCAGACGGTTTCGGGGAATTTCGACAAAAGTTTATGAACTGAAATTTATATATTATAAAGATAACTATTGCTATTACAATAACCACATACTCTAAGATGGTCCATATACTGATTTCTATTGTCACTGTTTGTGTTGTATCGTCTATTTCACTAAATTTTGCACTTTGTAACACTTCCTTCACATCACTGAAGTCCACATTTCTTAAATCCACTTTCTTTGATCTTCTCTGAATGTCCTGTTGTAGGTCTGGCATCTGGATCAATGGCAGCTGGAAACTGGAAACTGTAGTGTTTGTGGTGGCGGCAACGATGACTTCGCCTATTTGTGTCTCGCATTGTTGGCCAGGTGTCACGATGTAGGTCCCAAGAATAGTGTACTTCAGGATTTCTGTATTGCAATTCTCGGTGATGATGAGATTTTCCTCTGAGTAAACCAACCATTGGTTGTCGGTTATTTTTTGTATCTTAGTTTTTTCTATTTCAATATGGTTCTGTATGCAGTTTTTGTAGTTGTTCTTCATCAGCATTATTTGTTCAATGCAGGTCTCGGTTGGAAACTGGGCTAAATTAGTTTCAGCGCAAAGAAATTTTCCATTTTCAATCTCAGTACATGGGCTTACCACGGGCATGTATTTCAATCTATTCACCATCAGGTAAGGATATTTGGGTATTATTGTAAAGGTATTTGGAGAATGGAATATAGGGATGGGTATAGCCTTGTAATAATTATATGTTTCGTTATTTATTAGGGGAACTTCTAAAACAAAAACTAACTTGTTGTTATTTATATATGATTTAAGTATGATATTACGTTCTAATTTTATTAAATTATGTTTGCTTACTGGGTATATTGTTCTAGCATGTTTAGCAATGACTTCTAACGTATTATATAATTCTGTACTATTTATAATGGATTGGTGCAATGTGTTCAGTTTGCTAAAGGCTATTGCCGTTTCAATCTCTTGTATGTTTTCGTAACAGGTCCGAAAGTTATTTAAAATTTGATACATAGTATTTAATATTTGGAAAAGTTTGTTAAACCTGAACTCATGTTCAACTAATTTTTCCATTTCATTGGTATGTAGACCCAAGTTTTTAATATTTGAATTTATTATTTCAGAGTCATTTACTAATTTATCAAAAGCTTTTTGCATTGATGATACTTTACGTTCGACCACATGCTCTTTGTTCTGTATCATTTGGATTTCTCTATCATATTTAATTGCATCGTCTTCATCTAAATTTCCTGTGATAGCTTTTACAAGTGAGCCTAATGGATTAAACAAAGCTCTTTTATTTCTATAATGGAAAGGTAAGATTTGAAAAAATCTATCCTTAGTTAGTTTAATAAGATATTCTATTTGGCTTTCTATTCCTATAGTTTCGTTACTAAGACTATTTTCCTTAATTTTAATTTTCAAGTTAATAAAATCCCGAATATTATTATCTATTTGTAAGTGTAATGATTCTAAATCTACACTTTTGTATATTGTCCAATAACTATTCCTCTTCACTGCTACTCCCCGCTTTATCGCTGCTATCCCCGGATTCTGACCGAGGTTTTGGAGGTCCAGCGTGAGTGTTGGCACCACTAGTACCAGAAGTACCAGGCACGATCTGTGGAGGACGTTTTACATTTTTTAAGGCTACTCTAGTTTTCCTTTTCTTTACTTCTACTGGGACTATATTTCTTTCAACTTCACCTATTACTTTCGCTTTTTCATATCGAGGTTTTTCTTTAGCTTTTCTAGTCCTAGTGTCTTTCATGTAAATATTATCGTCTGGTTCGAGTACCGGTGTCGTTTCGCCACCTTTTTTATTAATTATTTTAATTTTATCGGATTCTAATTTTTCTGTTATGAATTCGTAGAGTATTTTAAGGCGTTTTCTATGATCTAACAATAATTTCTGAGTTAAGTTCTTCTCTCTATCCACGTTAAATACATTATCGGAATAAGTGTGACCAAATACTAGTTCAAAAGGCGTAAAATCTGTTGCTGAATGTATGGTGTTGTTATAAGCCATGATGGCATAAGTCATAACTGATGCTGCATCTAAATCGCTTTTATCGTATTTTGCTATACGATAAATCTCAATAATGGTAGAATGAAACCTTTCTACTATTGCCATTGAACTGGGATTATTTGGCGTCCCAATATGAAGTTCAATTTTGTAAAAGCTTAACATTTCTTTAATCAAAGTATTGTTGAATTCTGTACCGGAATCGCAACTAATTTTCCTAGGCAGACCATACATGCTGAAATATTTAATCAATGCTCTAACTATCTCTGGTGTACTCCTATTCGGTACCTCTATGGCTTGTGCTATTTTACTAAATGCATCCACTATAGTTAAATAATATTTCCCTTCAATATATAATAAATCCATAAAAGCTTCCTGAAAAGGGGCATCCTGGGTTTGTGTTAACTGAATGTGGGGTTTAATCGGTTTTCTATCATATTTCATGCGTTTACATGTTTCGCAAGCATTTATGATTGCCGTGACTGTCTCTTTCATGTTTGCCCACCAATAATGTCTTTTAAGTTTGGTTAAAGTTTCTTTAATACCTCTATGACATGTTTTCCCGTCGTGGTATTTTAAAATAACTTCTTTTTGATCTTCTTCGGATCCTGTCAAATTTATAACTCTTTCTGTACACTCGATTAACTTAACTGAATCCTTTTTAAATAACTTAATTACCATGTTTGAAAAAGTTTTTCTAAAAGATGTGTGTTCGAAGTATATAAAGTACTTATGTTTTGGATCAATATACTCTTTCAAAAAGTCTTTAACTAATGTATCGTTATTTGTCGGTAAGTGAACTTCGAGAATTTTTTGTTTATTATTTGAAATATCTTTTACGTCTAATTTATTTTTAAACCATGAATGAATTAAAATCTGTTTTGGTTTAGTATCGACAGCTTCGTTTAAACTAGGAATGCCTTCGTGTTCCCTATTTGAAACTGAGTTGGCAGTGACCCCATCATCAGAATCCGAAAGTTCTATCGTTTCTATTGGAGTTTCGAGGTCTTGCAATTCGTTTTCTATAATTTTTTGTATACGTTCCTGCCTATCTCCTATATTTACGAATATTGAATCTAAATCGTCGTCAATTGCATTAATCTTAATCCTAGATAAGGCATCTGCATTCGTGTTTTGAGGGCCTTTCTTATATTTTATTTCGAAATCGTACTCTTCTAACCTTAACCGCCATCGCGTGAGTTTACTATTGGGCTCTTTCAATGAATACAGCCAAGCTAATGGTCTATGGTCTGTAAATATGGTAAACTTATTACCATACAAATACGGTCGAAAGTGCTTAACTGCCCATATTATGGCTAAAAGTTCCTTCTCGATAGTGCTATATTTTACTTCTGTGTCGCTTAAGGTTCTACTAGCATAGGCTACAGGCTTATCTGAGCCTATCGTTCCTTGTGACAATACAGCCCCGATCGCAAAATTGGATGCATCCGTGGTTAAAATAAAAGTTTTACTAAAGTCAGGAAATTGTAACAAAGGTGCATTTGTTAAAAGCTTTTTACATGTCTCAAAACATTCTTTATATTCCCCATTAATTACAATTTTGCGACCTTTCTTTAAACAAGCTGTTAATGGTCTAGTTATTTTGGCAAAATCTTTGATAAATTTCCTATAATAACCGATTAGTCCTAAAAAGCTTTTAATCTGTGTAACCGTTTCCGGTATAGGGTACCTAAGAATAGCGTCTATTTTATCATTATTTGGTTTCAAACCTTCACTTGTAATAGTATGCCCTAGGTAGAGTACTTCCTTTCTAAGAAAATGAGACTTATCTAATTGAACTTTTAAATTTGTTTGACGGAAGCGGTCAAAAACTGCTCTAAGTTTTTCTACATGTTCAGGCAAGCTTTTAGAAAAAATAATGACGTCATCGAGATATATTAAGCAATGTAAGCCTTGAAGGCCTCGTAAGACGTTATCCATCGCTCGCTGAAAAGTTGCGGGTGCGGTCTTTAACCCAAACGGCATTCTGTTAAATTCATAATGACCTGAAGGTGTGCTAAACGCAGTTTTAGCTCTATCTTTCTCCTGAACCTCTAATTGATGGTACCCGCTAGCTAGGTCGAGAGTTGTAAAGTATGTACTATTACCTAGCATGTCAAATAAATCGTTAATGTTGGGCAAAGGGTATTTATCATCAATTGTGATTTCATTGAGCCGTCTATAGTCAACTACCATCCTCCATTTTTGTTGGCCTGACGCGTCTAATTTTTTTGGCACTAAATGTACGGGAGCACTCCAGGGAGAATGAGATTCCTGGATAATGTTATCCTTTAACATTTTCTCGACTTGACTACTGATCTCTTTTGTTTGGATAGGTGGCAATCTATGTGCCTTAATGTTTATTGGGTCTTCATTTTTTGTTCTTATTCTATGTTTAACCTGATTTGTGAAGGTTAACGGAATATTTTCACAATAAAATATATCTTTGTATTCTTTACAAAGTCCCTCAATAACCGTTCGTTCTTCTGAATTCATATGATCTAACTGTAATTTGTCTAAATTCTTTGTTAGCAAGCTGTCCACTTCTATATTATTATCTATGAAATTAACACTAACAGATGGGTCCTGTATGTATGGTTCCACTTGAAAAGGTCCCGTAACTACTAATTTTCTATTTTCATGGCTACAATTCTGAATAACAGTTGTTGCATAGCCTTCAATACACGTAACTAATGCGGCGGGCATTCGAATCCCTTCCGTAAATTGTTTAAAATCTAACACAGCTTCCCCGTTCAGTACGTTGACTGGGAGTCTTACTCTAAGTTCACTACGAGATGGTAGATTATATATCTCTCTCATAGGCGGTGAATATATGATAGGAATATCAGTATTTTTTAAATGTAGTATCTGATTTTCCATATTAATCTTTGCCTGTAATTGCTTCAGCAAATTGCTACCTATTAACCCATCATACCTATCGTCGACACTATAGACATAAAACTTATGGGACTCTTGACTTCCAAAGGTAACCGGTAATGGGATAATAGCCGTTTCACTATGAACACTTGATGCGTGAGTGCTAACAACTTCGAAGGGTTCATACTGTAAATAATTTTTAAAATATTTATTCGCTATATACGGGCTTATAAACGATCTAACACTCCCCGTATCTATCATAAAAACTGCCTTTAATTCTGGTATAACTATATGTGGTAAGTTTAAGCGTTTATTACAATTTATTTTTATTCGTTCTCTAGGGTAGAGGCCGTTATGCAAAAATTTCCCGCCCCGGTTTCTTCAGGAGAAAATTCTTGGCACTCATTGTACGAATAACTTGAACTCTGTTCATTATTATTAGAATTATTTATGTAATTAACACGTCGTGAGCTTGCAGTACGCATGGTGACATCAGTATTCGCACCCGACGTAAATGCTTGCGCTGCAAAAGACGGCGTGCTCGGTGCATGTGCCGCGAACTGTTGGTTCAGTTGTGCAATCGGAACAAATGACCTACTTGACTGCGGTGACGCATTATTGTTGTTTGTACGATTAAAATTGTCTTGATTTCTTTGGATATTATTATGTTGTTTATAATGTCTGGGCTGATGCGAATTGTTCGGTGTAAATGTGCTGTTTGTAGCACTATTCGGTACATGTGTACTTGATATGTTATGTGAATCTTTCTTTTGATTATTAGATTCGATTGCATTTTGGTTATTTGGCAAATTGGGTCTGTTATTTCTGCTAAAATTACGTCTGTCGTTTGTTTTCGACTCATAGACTGTCTGGAAGTTTTGTTCTTCTAAAACTATTTTTAATGCATCCTCTAACGTTGTGACGTCGCGCAAACGTACTAATCTAACTAAAAATGGCGGTAAATTAAACAAGAAAGCATTCATTGCTCTGTTACTATAAATGATTTGCTTTGCCTTACGTAGAGATTCATCAATGATAGTTTCTGATATTTTAGCAAATAAAACACTTCTCATCCGCTGTATTCTATGGCAAAAATCTAAATAACTTTCACCCTTATTTATTCTACACGATTCTAACTCCATCGCTAAACAATCCTCTGTGCGTGGATCACCGAAGTGTTGGTTTAACAACTTCTTCAGCTCGTCCCACGTACCTATAGCTTCTCTTTCGCCTACCAAACTGGCTGCTTCGCCTGATAACCTACTTGTTATTACATGAAATAAATATTCATTTTGGGCTGTGGTTCCTAAGAACGTAGTCAAAATGTATTCACATTTTTTTATAAATAAAGGCAACATTCTAGTGTCGCCGCTGAATATTGGTATGATGTTAAGCAATTCCTGTGGGACATGGGTTACGTTTTCCATTGTGAAAAGTTATGAAAGAAACCAACGCGGAGAAAAAAAAAATCACACTAATGTGCTACTAAACTATCACTACTCTAAAATATTAGTACAATTAGAATCTATGCAAATATTATTACGGCGTTGTCCAATCCCTAATAATACACAAACACATAGACTATTACAAGGTTGGGATATAGATGGAAGAGCTGAGAGGAAGGTGAAAAAGATTTACTCACAATTCCGCAGCTAGCTCCATGCTCCCTGAATTACTGCTGTGGCTGGTCCTCTTCCGTAACTCGAAGTGGCTTCTTAATGAATTTATTTGTTCGGCGATCTCTGCTAAACCGTAGACACGGACGTCGGCTACTCCACGTAGAATTGTATACACGGCAAACTGACTACAGAGATCCTACCGGCTGCGCCAATTAAGTAAGCGACAACGGAAGTATTAAAAAATAACTTTATTCCGACAGAGTTACAGCGAAACAGTAATTAATTAAATCTAACAAAATATTCATCTTATATACTAACTTAATTGCTAACGCGGTACATCCACAGCGTGATCAGATTGACGCATGTTCTAGATAATTATAAATGCTGATCGCGCAGTGGGGAAATTGGGAAATAATAATCTAGTAAATACTTATTGTCTGACAAAGCTAATATTGGTAGGTTGGGGTTCCTTAACTCGCGCGGGAACAGTGCGCGCCGTCGACGCCTTGGCTCGGTCCGGACAGTTACCGGACGATCGGACAGTGAGCTACCCATGACTCGCCATCCGCGAGCCCGCGTCTACGGTGGCCGGAAATCGGGATCGGAATCCCGGCGGCGGCGGCGGGGGCGCCGTTGCCTGATGCGGTCTGCCTCCTCCTTTGCTAGCATTACTGCTTCGCAGAAGGAGGCGACCGCCTGCCACTCCTCCTCGCTCCGGACCATGGCCTGAACCAAGGCCCGGCGCGAGAGGTCTCCGCCGCCGATCGCCCCCACGAGGACACGGCGTTGCTCCGCCCAAGCAGGGCACACCTCAACTGTGTGCTCCACCGTGTCCTCCGGGCGTTCCGCACAGTGGCGGCACCCGGGCGTCTCTTCCGCTCGAATCCGATGCAGGAACCTCCCGAACTTGCCATGTCCGGTGAGGACCTGCGTCATGCGGAAGGTAAGGACGCCGTAAGGTCTTTCCAGCCACAAATTCGAAGTCATGTGACATAAATTTTTGTGATTGTCACATATCAGTGATTATGACTGACAGACATAATACGTGTTTTTTCTTTCTTTATGATATTTAATGTATCGTGCTTAATTTATTTTTTGCTGACTGTACTCATAATTTTTGGTGAGCAGTGGACTACCCCTCAAAATTAGGGTTTTAATTGCCATATCCACATCGATCAAGGTCTATTCTTTCATCTTCTGAGTAAATAATAAATAAATAATATTCCACAACTATCACGCAACGCCGTCTAGTCCCAAGCTAAGCAGAGTTTATATATTTCTAAAAACATACATATAATTCATACAGATAAATTACACCCAGCCACAGAACTAATGATTATGCTTATCACACAAACATTTGTCCTAGGTGGGAATCGAACTCACGACCTCCGGCATAGCAGTCAGGGCTACTAATCACTAGACCAACAGGCCAGTCAAATTTTGAGTACCCCAGAGACTTAAAAGCTGAAAAAGATTCCATGGGTGCCGTGATCCATCAATAGCAACGTCATATCGGAAAGGTGAGAGAAATTCAAACCTCCTGAGCTCTTTGTAGAACCATCAGAGGGAGTTTTGCCTGGCCACACTTCACCGTGGCCAGTCAGTCGTGGTAAGTCTCTAGAAATAAATCATGGGTTGTTACAAACATGTAAACACACGTATATAAGATACCGATACCCGAAACACCTATCTGTAGACTACACAAATATTTTTTGTGAGAATAGATCCGTAGTAGAGTAGCAGCAGAACAGATGGCCGTTGGGGCCGAAAGGTTCTGGAGTGGCGACTGCGTACCGGAAGACGCAACGTTAGAAGGCCTCTAACAAGGTGGTCTGATGACCTGGTGAAGGTTGCGGGAAGCCGATGGCTGCGAGACGCACAGAAACTTTCGTTGTGGCGACGCTTGAGGGACGCCTATGTCCAACAGTGGACGTGCATCGGCTGAAATGATGATGATGATAAGAGTAGCAGTCAATCGCTCAACCACTGCTCCAAAGTCTTAATAAGATTCCATTCTTCCGGAAATTAGAGTCTCTTCAAACAATTTTAACTCTTTACAAAAATATATACACTTAAAACTAAACTCTCTCGAAATCAAACCCTTTTTTCCAACAGTACAAATAGTGAACGTAATCTCATTGACAAAGAAACGTCCTTGCACCCAACTCTTCCTGATTGTCCTAGAGGTCAAATTATCCAAAAGCTAGTCCATCATCCATCATCATTTCACTCACAAATTTTGACTCCGGAACCAAGGACCACTTTGGAGTGGAATCTCTTTAAACTAGGTCTTTGTAAGAACCATTTACAAATGGACCACTGCCGTGCCTCTCACATAATCAATCAGCACCACGTTATCTGCCAGCGGTGACTTTGAACTGGGTACATACGCATGTAGCCAGCGAAAACACAATGATTTGTTCCTGTAAAATACAAAAAATCACTTCTATGACACTTATCTTTCTGGTCCTAAGGTCCAGAATTGAGTGCTGATGATTTTCGCACGTGATTCATTTGGGTGGTCACCGTCGTATATATGAGGACCGCAATATTGGCCGTAATTGTTCAATGTAGCTGTTTCGGCCAACGGGTGCCAGCTCAGTATGTCGCAAATTTTGCTCGTTTCCATATCGATCCGAAATTGGGATCGATTGGAGAGGCCAGAGGTCTTTACGTTGATCGATTTATTGGAATTAAGGTCATTGAGGTCGAGCTTCAAAAACGTCTCTTATTTGAGATCATTGAAGTTTTTTTTAGCAACCTGAAGATCTTGACCTGGTTTATGGTAAGAAGCTATTTATATGAAACTTCAAGCCAACTATCTAAATATACAAACCTTATTTACATTTTGTTGGGTTATTAATTGGGGGTTTGTCATAATCGCCACGCTTGGTTTTCGGATTGGCGATCATAGTGTGGTGGTTATAATGCAAAGAGAATGCTGCTTCCCTTTCTCTGGCGAGTCTCTTAGTGGCTTCTTACGAGGCCCGTGGGAAAGGATGGGATGGTGCTATTCTTTACGGTGATACCATCCAATGGATGCAAGACACCCAGATCCGGTCACTTTGGTGAAGTCTATATCTAGCATTGGACGTTCTTCGACCGAAATGATGATGATGATGATATAGGTACACCTCTTCCTAAACCATCAAGAAACATTGGCGTGATATCTATTGTTAAAAAATTATCAGAACAGTAAACTACGGTGACATTGACACCATTCAAATGTTTAGGAAATTACTTGAAGTACTACAAAAGTAAAGATTAAAATAATTTACATCCGAACCCAATATATCATCGGGCAATCAAATTATCAAAATGTTTACAAACAAATAAAAAGCGATCATTTATCATATCAATGCCCCCAAAGTTCGGGTCAAATGTATTAGGTTTTTATATTACGTGTCAACGCTGAGGATTCCCGACGGAAATCAAGGCAGTCATTATCCTCGACATGATCCTTTTCAAATGATGGCGTAAGAGTCAGGGGTCAGGGAGGGGCAAAAAATGTGATTTGGAGAAAGAACTCTAGAAACTGGACAAAAATTGGTTTCTTGTGAAACAGAATATAGAATTGGTCCCCATCATCATCTTCATCAAGCTCCTATGCTTATTCTAATACAATATACTGAGGATCTGTAAAATATGTCTTTGTTTTCCATATCTTTCTATTATCGTCATTACAATAGTCAGATTGTTCCTAATCATATATTTTTTCAATCAGTTCATCTATCATCATCATCAAGCTCTTGTGCTTATTCTAATACAATATACTGAGGTTTTATGGAACATATCTTTGTTTTCCATATCTTTATATTATCGTCATTACAATAGTCAGATTCTTCCTTAGCATATAATTTTTCTAACGGTTCATCTATCGTTTCATTCAGTCTTACTATCTTTAGGTTGGTTTCTATAATGGCAAAAATAAGTTTTTTTTGGGCTTTTTGCCTCTGTTAAATGTATTTTTACTACTGATTACTTTGTGTAATTTATTTCATCACCACTGCTCTCAAAACGGTGAAGGAAAACATCGTGAGGAAACCGGCATGTCCGAGAACCAAAAATTCGAAGACATGTGACATTCACCAACCCGCACTGGGCCTGCGTGGTGGATTGTGGCCCATTCCCTCTCCTAGAGAGGAGGCCTGAGTCCCAGCAGTGGGAACATTAAAAGGCTGATGATGATGATGATGATGAAATGTATTTTTAAGCTTTCCTGAATAAGCTTTAGTTTCTTGATACTAAAATCTTGCTCGTGTCATAAACGTGTTCTTATATCATAAAATTTATCTTCAATCATAACAAATTCTGCAGCAAAAAAAATCCTTGACTGTGGCCATTGGTGTGAAGGTTTATCAATTTCATGTCTAAAAATTGACAATGGAGCACAGAAAAAAGTGTAAATGTTCCAATCTTTGTAGGGAGTATAAAAGGCATCCCTGTGCAATTGATTACACGTGCAACCACACACGCTCAATCACACACGTGTAAAGTGCGCAAATTGAAAGGCTCAGTATCCGAAAACTAATAATTTGGTGACCTCGTTTTGTCTTTGACGCAGTGCGAAAGATTTCCGCGTCACGATAAGATAATGGAAGGTCAGTGTGCACAGTATTCTTTTGTGCGTTGGCGAAAAACGTGTAAGTCTTTGAAAATGTTGGTACAGAGTTGGCGGGATACCGGATTGTGGGATAAGGAATGGGAAAGGTGAGTCAGGTGTAACTATTTTTCTTTTTTCGTTTAAATTGGCTTAGATTTAATCGCCAGTCTTAACAAAAATAAGATTCAGTACAGCTTAGTAAAAGATGTTAAATTAAAAATATCTGTAACTTCTTTTTTAAATTGATATAAACTAGTGCTTGACTGCGATCCCACCTGATGGTAAGCAGTGATGCAATCTCTGATGGTGAGGCGCAGTGATTTATTAAGAGCCTGTTCACTCTAGCCTTGAAGACACCCAAATTATAAATTGACGGGAAGACCGCAGCAGGCAAATTGTTCCGGTCCTTCGACGGATTATATATACAGATATCCGGTACCCTAAGTTACAGGCACTACCTAGTTTAGGGACCATAGTAATAATTCTGGCAAAATACAACTCCTATTACGGAAAATGTTATACCTATATTTAAGAAAATACTTGTAACAATGTTAAAAAAAAAACTTATTCTTAACTTTACAATAAAATCTAATTACGATTGTTATCTTATGCACAAATAGTTGACTAAATTCAACACCAGACATACGGATATCAATGGTAGCATCTTAAATTACAGTTAAACCTATATAAAAATTTACATTCACCAATCATTCCCCCAATAACAAACCAACACTCGACAATAGACCACGTTTAAATAAGTTATGCCTGTCTAAATAAACGGTCCAACGATTGTATCCCCAAAATAAATGTATCACAACAATCTGAAGGATAATTGATTTATACGGAACCAGTGGACGATCACGTAACTACTTTGATAGTGTCGACCTTTGCCTGTCTAGGTTAGACGTTTCGGCACCCAGTGCGATCTACTTGAGAATTTGGGGCTCCCATTTGATTGTAAGAGGTACCGCGTATGACGTAACTGCAGTTTATGTAAGAGAATATTTATCTACGGAAATATTATGTGTATTTTGTATATCATGATCATCATCTTCCTGTATTCATCGCTGTTTTTTCCTATGCGTCATTTTCTTCAATTCTGTCCTGTCAATCGTCACTCTATCACTGACTACCTTTTCTGCCATATCCTAGTCATCCAACGTATCCATCTTTTCTTCCTCTTTTAACTGTTTTAGTAACATTAGTTTCATCATTTCATTTGATCAAACCAAAACATGTTAGAAAGATACCCGACTTGTTAGACTTCTTAATAGTTAAAGGTATAGCTAGCACATACTTCACGTGCAAGTCTAATAATTGTGAACTTTCATCGGATCACTCCCCTGTCGAAATTTTACTTACTAGGGAAATTACGCAGATTACAAAACCAAGTAGATTACACAACAAAAAAACAGACTGGAGTTGTTTCCGAGAGTCGGTGTCAAAATCTCTTAACATGAAATTACCACTCAAAACCGTTCAAGACATTGAAAAAGCTGTTGAGCATTTTAACCATTGCATCCAGAATTCTGCCTGGCTTGCTACACCAGAAAACTCTAACACCGTTCCTGGTACAAAAACATACCCAATCAACATCAGGAAAATGATAGCACAGAAACGCAAGGCTCGAAAATTATGGCAACTTACTCGATATCCTGCAGATAAAACCAAGTTAAACTCACTTACATCTCAGTTGAAACAATTAATAAGTGAATATCAAAATGAAAATGTACAGGCATATCTTACGGAGTTGAGCCCCTGCGCTGCGACTGACTATTCGCTTTGGAAAGCGACAAAAACTCAAGTGCCCAATAGTAACACATCCTCCTATACGCAAAACCGATAACAGCTGGGCATCAAAAGATTCTGAAAAAGCACAAACGTTCGCTAATCATCTAAAGCAAGTATTTCAGCCGAATCCTGATCAAGGATCTGTACAGACAGATACAGTAGCTAAGCTCCTAAATGAAATACACCAATTAGATCTTCCAATAAGTAGCTTCTCAAAGCAAGAAGTTAAACAAGTAATTAAAAAACTCAATCAAAACAAAGCCCCTGGATATGATCTTATAACGGCGAGAATACTACAGGAACTGCCCGAAGAAGGTGTGCTACTTTTGACGTACATTTATAATTCTATCTTGAGGAGATCATCGGTGCCGCGGCAATGGGAAGTAGCGCAGATCATAATGGTTCCTAAACCTGGTAAAAACCCAGATGATGTTAAATCCTACAGACCCATCAGTTTACTTTCAATCCCATCAAAAGTAATGGAGATCCTATTTTTGAATAGATTAATGCCAATTATTAAAGAGAGAAGTTTAATCCCCGATCATCAGTTTGGCTTCAGGCAAAAACACGGTACTATCGAACAAGTGTATAGACTCGTTAACGCTATCCAAACCGCCTTTCAACGTAAGCAATATTGTACAGCAGCATTTTTAGATATATCCCAAGCCTTTGACCGCGTGTGGCACGATGGGCTTTTGTACAAAATTAAAAAAAACCTCCCAGTACAATTTTACCAGTTTATAAAATCGTATTTGGAAAACAGACACTTTTTTGTAAAGCAAGGCGAAGAAGCAACGATGCTACACGAAATTCACGCAGGTGTACCGCAGGGTAGCGTTATGGGTCCTATTCTGTACCTCCTTTACACGGCAGACCTACCTATCTCGGATGTAAATATAACTGGTACCTTCGCTGACGATACAGCAGTACTTTCTTCGGATGAACTTCCGGAAAATGCCACTCGGAAGCTCCAAAACAGTCTTGATGACATCGCAATGTGGTTAAGAGACTGGCGTATCAAGGCTAATGAGTCCAAATCCGTACAAGTAACATACACACTCCGACGCCAAACTTGTCCTCCAGTCAAAATAAATGGAGTCCAAGTCCCACAAGCTGATGACGCAAAATACTTAGGTATGTACCTGGACAGGAAGCTTACATGGAGGAAGCATATCTTTACAAAACGCCTGGCACTGGGATAACAGGTCCGAAAAATGTATTGGATGCTAAACAAAAAGTCACAGCTATCACTCACAAACAAACTGCTACTCTACAAAGCCATACTGAAACCCATATTGTGTTACGGATTGCAGTTATGGGGCACATCAGCAAACTCAAACATTGAGATCCTCCAAAGGTTTCAGTCGAAAATGCTGCGAATGATAGCAAATGCACCATGGTTTATAACCAATGATAGATTACACCACGACCTGAATATGAAAACGGTTAGGCAAGAAATAAAAACCAGAATGGAAACTTATAAATCAAGGATCACACACCACCCCAACGTACTTGCAAAACAGCTAATGAGCGACCCAATAATGCCACGAAGGCTAAAACGGAAAACCCCACAAGACCTATTATTGTAGGCTGAATGAAATAAAGCGGACTTGTCATTGGACATGTACCGCGCAGGTCTGAAAATAAATACCAAACTATTGCTGAATATCGAATAGATAGATTGCAGTACAAAATATAGAGAAAAAAAAAAACTTTGTATCTTATGACAGGTCCTGTCAAGGACATATATAGGTATTATAGTTATCTATAGAAAAATATTTTGATAGGGCTGCCCACTGTGATTTACAATCACAGATAGTGCAGAATAGAGGCCTGTCTAGCTTATCCCATCACTTCATATGAGATCTGACACGACACCTCTTAGCTGTGATAGGACTTTCACATAGTGGTCCTTTCAGTCGCTTATAGTTTAAAATAATTAATATGCTTGATGGTTTACTAACAATGATTACATCACTCGCTCAATCGTAAACCGATTCAATCCAAAGATAACGTCTATCTGTAGGGTGTTTGAGGGATCCTGGAGATGGTATTGTTTTTTTCTTCAATTTTATTGCGCTCGATACCATACCTCTCCATATAATAATGTATGTATCTCCATTAGTTGTATCCTCAGTAGTCACATCTAGTCTAGATAAACTATATCATCTATATCATATGTCACACAGTCCATCAATTTTGATATCCTTATAGAATGACTTTGACAACATCATCTTTTTTTATGACTTTCTCGAATTTTGCTTTGAATCTGGAAAAATTGTCCGTCAAAGACCGCTTTCAGTTAAAAATCGGTTGGAACAACTTGTTTATCGTGTTATTGAGTCATAATTGAAAGAATCTCGTGGGAACTTCCATTCGAATCTCTATAAAGACAGATAAATTACTCAAAAGGACCACTATGTGCTTAAACGGTACACATTTCTTTAGTAAACAACCTTCAAGTTTGCGATAAGATGTTGCTATTTTTTACTACTTACTAGTATAGCCACAATGATTGTCCTCTGACCCTAAGCTCTTAAGTACATGTGGACTGAGTTATCCAAGACCTTGACAGTGCTATCCTACAAGGAACGAACTTGAAGACAAGCATCCTTCTGTTAATAGAGGTTAAACATAGAATGGATGACTTATGCGCTTGCGACGATCGTAAAACTCGTCTGGGGGAAAGTACTTACTTATTACTTTTAGATCAAGATGTTATTCCTGCTGTTGTTTTAAAATTAACAGATTTACTGTATTCAAGTTTTTTCGAAGGATCCTTCTGATTCCTCTGATTCTTTTTTTTTAGAAGGACCAACTCATCAATATAATGTCAAAATCCTAAATCCTTTTGGAAATATATTCAACTTCATACAACCCAATTGACATTATAACCCAAAGTTTATTGATAGTTTTCTGGTTTGAAGTGGAAAATCATCAAATGACTTCTCCTGCTCTAGTATGGAGCGTGAAGACGTGTCAGACTTATTCACCTATGTCCTTCATTTGTCTTTTACTATTCAAGGTAATTTTTAAAAATTTCCGCGTCCCTACAATCATAGCGCTAAGATTGCTTCTTAAATCAGTTCGCACGTAAAAATAACAGACTCCTTTTATCCTACCCAATCATAATCATCCAAGAAATCTGACAAAGGGTCATTGTCACACGGCGTGTTGTAGTGAACGACCGCGCACATACTCGTGGTCGCAAGTAGTTATGAGTGTGTACATGTGCGCTACACTCCTGCGCCGGCGCAGCGAGGTGCGTGCTACGAGACGATCTGACGCGCGTACTGTAGGGTCTGCAAATAAGGGTAGAAAAACTTTTTGATTATTATCTCCTTTATTTGCAATAATCACATATAAATTACATTTTTAAATATTTCAATATTAAAAAAAAACATTTCAAAATATAAAAAATAGTAGCCCGCCGGTATCAGGAACAGGGTCCAAGCTACCGGCGGTCTGGGCTCCAGAGAAAGAAACCTCCTAACTATACGAGCCGTGTCCAGAAGTACCGCTTTCTGAATCAAGCCCTTGATCCAGCCGCCTAGCGCGAGCCTTCTAAGGTGTTGGTCGAGGCACTTGGCCATTACCCAATTATTATTATTATTAGTTTTCTTTAGGCTATGCAAGCACAGGAGCAGTGGTGGCCAAGTGGTAAAGGCCCCGACTTACAAGTTGTAGGTCACGGGTCCAAACCCAGCCGCATTACTTTGTGTAATTCATTTCATCACCACTGCTCTCAAAACAGTGAAGGATAACATCGTGAGGAAACTGGCATGTCCTAGAACGAAAAATTCGAAGACATGTGACCTTCACCAACCCGCATTGGGTCCACGTGGTGTGCTTCGGCCCATTCCCTCTCTTAGAGAGAAGGCCTGAGTTCCAGAAGTGGGAACATTAGAAAAGGCTGATTATGCTAAGGAGAGGATTTGAGGGAGGCAACATGTTACTAAAAGAGTTATGAGTGTACATGTGGATGGAAGGAGAAGGAGATACAGGCCAAAGAAAAGATGGAAAAATCCATCGATCTTGTATAAAGTCTAAAAAAGAAAGTTTAAAAATGTGAAATGATAGCATGACGAGGCAGAATGGAAGAAAACGACGTGTTGCACCGACCCAATTAACTCAGGGCAGAAATTTAAATTTTCTTTCGACTTGAATAATTTGGACATTATTATTTCGACATTTATTACTTTGTTTCACCGCTGACATTATTGATTAAATAATTTAATTTAATTTTGGACATTATTTTTTATTCGTTTGTTTTTTTTTTTGAGTTAGTAAGATTTCTTTAATAGATATGTACATTAAAAGAAACTTAAATACTAAATAAATTATTTATACTAAACCTAACTATGTACATAAATATAATACAAAATGACAAATCACGCTCAGGCGTCAAAGTACTCCTCCAGTTTGTTACTCGTATTATGTGAAATGATTGATTCGCTCATAAATTACTTTAAATTTTTTTTTTCATTGAATTTATCATATTTTGGATTTAATTTGGAATTTGGATTATTATTCTGTGTGATTTTTTTTATTATTATTGGATTGAGGAGGTCCCTTGTCGACCATGGTGGTGGACCAGTGAGATAGTGGTCAAGCGCGAGGCTGTAAATAATTAAAAAAAACGTAAAAAAATAATAATAAAATAAATGATAATAAGTGTACGTTTACGAGTACAAACATTTTTAAGTTTAAGAAGAGGTAACATTTGTAAGTTTTTATGTAGAGGGTAATATTTGTGTTTAAGTTTAGTTATTCTACGGGCTATATCAGTAACCTGCGGATATCTTCATTCCTGAAGCGGACACGCAAGGAAACTCGAAGCATAGCAATTTCCATTGTTTTTTGGGTGACATTAAGCCTTCTGATGAGGCCCATTGTGAACGGCCACGTTACAGATTCTTATGTCATAACTGGCAAACTGGTCACAGACCGTTGTAAGTACAAAAATATACATATGTTGAATTACTAAGTTTTATCAACGATTGATAATGCAATTACACTGAGTTAATCAGTTGCACAGATGACGTGAGTCATCCACCGAAAAAGAAGCATTTTTCTGCCGTAACAACGCATGATTTATAATTTGGACAAGGTCAAAAATCTGACACTTCCTCTCGCTCTACCCAAAACGAGAGGAGTCTTTTGATGACTTCTTACCGAAAGAAAACGTAAAGAATTTTGAACGTGTGAATTACTATTGTCGTCAACACGACAAACTTTCAAAGTTGATTAAGAGACCGAAAGAAATTGGTCCTTTAGCTCATACTCGTAATAAAATCATCATCGAATCACGTGCGCTGATTCCCGGAAGGACCAAAATTACTGGACGAGTTACTCATTTAATTTTATTGGCTTGATAGTCACACTTATCTGTTTCGATTATTTTTTTTTTCGGTAATACCGAGGTCACATTGATAGATAAAATTATTTGGAAAAGACAGGTACCTACGGATTACATAATCGGTTGGTTCTGCCTCAGAAGACTAATTATATATTTATTTAATTATTGGGTTATCTTATAAAGTTGTGACGTGGTTGTTTGAGATATGTAGGAGTATGTTAATCTCTTTAACTTACTTCAAGACACTCTTATATTTTCCTTACTTTTTTTTTATTTCTCCCTCCCTTCTCATCTTCTTCTTTGGTTCCAAGAAGTGGCAAATTCAGCCTATATTTTTTCATCTCTTTCGGATTCTCTTTCCTCTTGCACATTTCCTACACACTACATACACTTTTGTCCACACTCACATTACCCACACACCACTTTCACAGCCATCCTCATATATTGACTGCTCTTTTTATTTTTTATTTTTTTGTATCTTTCCTTTTCTGTTGTTAACTTTAGTTATTATCGTTTTTGTTTTTAAATTTGTGTTAGACTGATAACTGGGGCCAGGTGACCTGTAGCACAGGTTTCTTCGAAACCTACAACAGGCACCAGCTCTCACAATGCTTTAATACTACAAAATTGTTAAGTGCTAGATTAACATTGTGAGAGAAAATAAATGATATTATTATTATTCAATGTTAGAGAGTTTGTATAAAAATTTTTTTGCAGACGTACGACTACAGGAGGAACTTAAAGATCCTTAGATATTCCGCCGTCCATTTTCTCTAGTCATCCAGCAAGACAAAAAAATAAATGAGCAGACACACAAATTAATAACTACCAATTAGGACGTCTTGTGTTGAAAGCACAACTTTTCACCAATTGATCGCAATATGTACAATTAAACAAATTAAAAAGGTAAAATTTATCGCTTAAGCTCGGTTAAACTGAACCGTATGCCCCAAATTATAGAGTTGATTTTGTGGATGTGAAATAAAATGTACATGATTCAATTTTGTAGTGAACCCACGCATTTTTGTTCACAACGGGTTGGGTTTGTGTTCACCACGTATCAGTCTTGTACTGGCAGTTACCATGTGCGCGCGTCTCCATTTTCAAATATGGCATCCGCGAATTTCGAAACGAATTTCGGACATGTTTCGTTCCGGATACAATGCGTGTAGTGTGAGTTAATATTAGTTGCGTTTCATCTGGAGAAGAAGGTGAAAGGTGAGTCCAATTCATTATGAAAAGTCTATTAAACTAAATTCTTTTCTGTGAAAATTTATTTACTGTAATTTTGGGGGTGATTTCTTGCAGCATGAAATATTTTCCTAATTAGTCCCTCTTTAAATTTTATTTTACATGTTATTTAAATATGTATCTGAAGATTTGTTGGCTCTTTATTGTATACACCGAGGGCACAATACATTGAGATATAAATTATATTTTATAAATTATTGTAGAATAAATTCATTAAACTTGCACCTTACCTTAGAATCATGCGCAAGTAACATTTGCTAACAAATCCTTTGTCTTATAAGTATGAGCTTGTGTTATTGTCAACATAATTCAAATCTTTCAACAATACAAACCAATTTAATATACTAATTAAGCTTGTCTTCAAAGTATTTACCGATTACTAAAACTTTCTTTTTCACGATAAATTATATAGAAGAACTATAACCGGATTATTGAATAAACCTTGCAAAAGTCTGAGTTAGATATTGTTATCAATCTCTATATATAAAAGTAGATAGTACTTATAGACTATACCTAGACTGGAAAGCCCAGAGATATCAGCAATACATTATATTGTAAATCGACAATAACTCAATACATATGAATAGCTAATAACTTTAGATAGTAGAGGAACAGGTGTTCATAAGATCCCGACTTTACTTCATGAAGGACCAATTTTTTTTTAACGACTTTTGTAACTTATCAATGGCAGTGGTAACTGGGGAACAATTATCAGAAAATAAAGGCTAAATTAAAAAATAGGACACCTAAGATATTCCCTCTGCTAGAAACGAGGCCTGAGTTCCAGTAGTTTTACTATAACAAGGCCGATATACATACTTACTTATACTTAAAATTGTCCTTACCCTTGTCTTCTGATTTAAGGATATCTTAAACTCAACCTCTCAAACTCTTATCCAGAAAATCAGTCAAAATTTGGCACTTTATTTTTTTTGGAACTGGAGTGGGTTTTTAGTCAGTAAAAGTCTGGCACTATCTCCCGCTGGGGATGTCACTAGATGGTTTTCCCACCGAAAAAAAAAACTCTGGCCCTGATACAGACGGACGCCGGCATTCGCTCTCTCATTATTCTTTCTATTGTGTCCCTAATTACGGTATTCTAAAGGTTAAGTAGGGTTTGACACGTTTTTAACTCAAAATACTCAATTCGGAAACCTGCCCTTAAGGTGGTGCATCACGACACACATTTTCACTGTTTTTCATACAACCGCTCATAACTGATTATGACGTTATTACACATTTTTCATTAGATATTTTGGAAACACAGTATCTTGTGGATATTACCTAGGTTTCTAAAGAAACCAATTTCTAAATTTGTGTAAAACTAATCCAGTAAAAACCTCTGAAAACCTGAGTCCTACTTTGTATGAACTTTGACACTTCATAATTTGCCTAAAAATTTAAAAAGTCAAAAAAGTAATCCTTGAGAGACCTTGCAAATTTAATTAAGATTCTAAATGACGACAACTTTTTCCAAAAACTTTTAAGGGTTTTAAAAAAACAGCTATTTCCTGGAGCAAGTTTTGTGAAATTTTCGAGTAAATCTCGGAATTACCGAATACTAACAGAGTTTCCAGGCGTTATCTCTCTTTTTTTGCGTAGCCTTTTCGTCAAACATCGCGTTGGATTGCATTAAATGAAGTAACAAGCTTTTAAACCATTTTCGATGTTTACGATAAGCGAGTGGAGAAGGACCCTCTTAAGTAAATTATTTATTTATAACCGTAACAACCAATTTTGCCTAGAAGGACCATTTTCTTTCGATACTCTCAAAACGGTGAAGG
The DNA here is from genome assembly GCA_949319445.1 of Mythimna lalbum. Taxonomy (NCBI): domain Eukaryota; kingdom Metazoa; phylum Arthropoda; class Insecta; order Lepidoptera; family Noctuidae; genus Mythimna; species Mythimna lalbum. The sequence continues at coordinate 9,242,220 of OX439371.1, read as the reverse complement.
AAAACTTTGTGAGGAAACCGGCATGTCGTAGAACCAAAAATTCGAAGACATGTGACATTCACCATTCACTGGACCCGCGTAGTGGATTACGGCGCTTTGCCTCTCCTAGAGAGGAGGCCTGAGTCCCAGCAGTGGGAACATTAAAAAGGCCTAAGGTTTTTTTTTTACGGTTGGCAAAAATCATCTTATGACAATCCCCGCTCTTGGGTGGAGCGGGAGATACTGTCAGACTCTTACTGACTAAAAACCCACCCCGTTCCTTTTAGCCTCTTCATACCGGGGCTCGAGTTTCTTTTCGGATAACCCTGGCCTCAGTAGGCTTCGACCCAGCTGGGCCCCTCCTGTTGCTGACAACTCCTTGAGGCGCGGGAACCGTGCGCACTGTCGACGTCTTGGGCTCGATCCAGACAGTTACCGGACGATCGATGGCTCACCGTCCGCGAGACCGCGTCTACGGGGGCCGGAAATCGGGATCGGAATCCCGGCGGCAGCGGCGAGGGCGCTGTTGCCTGATGCGGTCGGCCTCCTCCTTTGCTAGCATTACTGCTTCGCAGAAGGAGGCCAACCGCCTGCCATTCCTCCGCGCTCCGGACCATGGCCTCGACAAAAATCCGGCGCGAGAGGTCTCCGCCGCGGCTGATGATGATGATGATACTCTCAATTTAACATACAGCTTGAAAATAATTATATTATTTTTAAAATCACAGTTTCTTCGACCAATGTAATAAAAAATCTGTTTCCATTTCCCAGAGATTTCCAGGTCCTTTCTCATTACCTCGGTCCGTTAGGAATAAGAAATCCAATCCCGCATCAAAATCGCAATCCTGCAACCCTGTGTGATTGAAGTCTGCAAACCCGCAACACCCGCGGGATTAGCGGGATTAGGATATCTAAGTATAATAAGAAAAAACTGACTGACTGACATATCAACACACGGCCGAAACTACTGGGAGTAGGAGTGTCAATTTTTACATAAGGTTTTCCTTTTATGACGTAGGCAAGAATTAAGGAAATAGTTTTTCAAAATTTACCTCGTAAATGGATGAAGCCGTAAAGTATGTATGGAGAAAACTACTATCACGCGGGCTAAATAAAAATTTTTTTTTTTTGCCAGAGTTAGCTCCGAAAGGTAGCTTAGACCCCGGTACGAAAGGCAACGAAGGAACTGGAGTGGGTTTTTAGTCAGTAAGACACTATCTCCCGTTTCGCCCAAGGGCGGGGAATGTCATTTAGATGATTTTACCCAACAAAAAAAAAACCTACCTCCCACACCTTGTCCCGAATTATTTGATGATTTTCCACCTTATCACTTATCATACAATTTATTCACCTTTTCTTTGGCTTTCCTACGTGAGTACCATAGTTGCATTTAAGGTGATGCATCTTGACACACATTTTCACTGTTTTTTATACAACCGCTCACAACCGATTATGACGTTATTACACATTTTTCATTAGATATTTTGGAAACACAGTATCTTGTGGATATTATCTAGGCTTCTAGGATTTAAGGAATAATAAATTAATTTCAAGCTGTATGTTACATGCAGAGTATCATCATCATCAGCCTTTTTAATGTTCCCACTGCTGGGACCCAGGCATCCTCTCTAGGAGAGGGAAGGGGCTGTAATCCAATCCAACACGCGGGCCCAGTGCGGGTGGGTGAATGTCACATGTCTTCGAAATTTTGGTTCTAGGACATGCCGGTTTCCTCCCGATGTTTTCCTTTACCGTTTTGGGAGCAGTGGTAATAAAATAAATTACACAAAGTAATGCGCCAGGGTTTGAAGCCGCGACCTGGAGATAAATTGGTTACTTGTCACAAACTCAAAAACTGATCTGATGATGAGAGACAGATCACAATTTAGATAGGGGTTTGCAATTTCTAGAAAATACGTAGGTACCCAGAAACTCCTCCACATTATAACAGTATCTATATTTAGAGACAACCTGTATATTTTAACCGCGTAGATGGATGAGTTGATGGACGGATCATCCAACAAACTATATATATTTAATTTAGTGGAAGTAGCCATATGTAAGCTCACGTAAGAAACTTATTAATATGGTTTGGATATGAATCATGGAAAATGCTAAAAAAGGAGCATATTGTAACGTAGAGATGATTTGCAAATCCTATAGAACTAGTGGTTAAAACATTTAAAAATAGTAGCCCACCGGCATCGGGAACAGGATCCAAGCTACCGCTGATCAGGGCTCCTAAGAGAGCCCTGACCAGCGGTAGTCGAGGCGGGGTTTGGAACTACATACGAATATTATTTACATTTTTCAATATCTCTTAAAAAAAAAACATAAAAAAACATCGGCATCGGGATCAGGGTCCAAGTTACCAGTGGCCAGGGCTCCTGAGAGAGGACACAGATCTCCTAACTATGCGCACCGTGTCCTGGAGTACTGCTTTCTGGATCTGGCCCTTGATCCAGCTGCCTAACGAGAGCCTCCTCAGCTCAGATGTTGTTCAAGGCTCTTGGTTATTAAGCCATTGGCAATCACGTCTATTGGCACAATGATTGCTGTATCTACTTCCCAAATATCGACAACCTCGCGATCAGCTAAGTCAAGATACTTAGTTTGCTTATCTTTTTCAACCTTCACGAGGTTCTCGTCATAAGGGTCTGCTATATCAACAATCACTGTGCGACGCTCTAGTCGATCAATCACCACTATATCAGGTTTATTGGCAACAATAGTCCTGTCAGTGATGATAGATCGATGCCAATATAATATGGTATTGCTATTGTCGAGAACGAGGTCGGGCACATATAGTATTACCATACTACACCGTACTTTACCGTACTTTTTTTTTTTTGTCGACGGTGAAAATCATCTTTGACGAAACCCGCTCTTGGGTGGAGCGGGAGACAGTGTCAGACTCTTACTGACAAAAAACCCCGCGCCGTTCCTTCTAGCCTTCATACCGGGGCACGAGCTCCCTTTCGGACAGCCCTGTCCCCAACCTTACCGTACTTCTGATTTCACAAGACTATATTTAACCCTTCGGATACCGTAATTCGAGACAATAGAAAGACAATGAGACATCAAACGCGCCGTTCGCTTGGGGTTTATGAATTAAGAGCGAGCTGCTGGTGGAATCGAAGACATGTGACATTCACAAATCATCAGCACTGGGTCCGCGTGGTGGATTACGGCTCATTCCCTCTCCTAGAGAGGAGGCCTGAGTCCCAGCAATGGGAATATTAAAAAGGCTGATGATGATGATGCTGGAGGATAATCCTGGCTACGAGGTAGTTATTAATATTATTATAATCCTAAGTCCGTCGTCCGTCCGTAAGTTTGTTACTAATAACAAATTGTATTTACTTCATGTATGTTAGTCTGTAAAGTATAATTCTATGGGCCATGCCTGATAATAAGTGATTTATTATTATTAACAATAATGGACTGGTAATAATGTTAAATTTTTTACACGATTGTGTGGTAATGAATATTCTTATCAGTAACAGTGTAGGACACTGTGGGAACGCCCCGGTTCTGCCATTGGTCAGTGATTATAACTTTTACCGCACCTGCTATGAAGCCACTCCTACTTTCCGTGAACAAAAAAGTATCGGCGAATCTTATCTTCTAAATATATCTTTGAAACAATGTTAAGTCATATATTCATTTGTTTAACATAGGTACAATAATAAAGGTGTTGCAATGTAATAAAGAGAGCGCTATGTTATGCCAGAGGGCGTACAAAGGTCGGTGAGAAATTTGCAATAAACTGGCCAAATCTTGAATATTCAGATAAATTATTAATTTAATTATATGTTCTTCATAAAAGTTTACTTGTAAGTATAAGTTTAATTTATGTTTAACAGTGACCTCTGTAAAATATCGCATGCTTTAACAAAAAAAAAAATAGTAACTCGAAAAGGAGGGTATCTGAAAATAGAACCTTATTTTTGTTGAACTAGGTCGTAGTAGTTTATTCGTAAGAGATATAAGTCATAATTATCAAATTACATGTTAACAAATTATTTAATTACAATGTCAAATAATATAAAATGTCAAACAAATAAAAGAAAATACCAAAAAAATAATAAAAATAAATAAAAGTCAAATCACAAATTAAAATTAAAAATAAATCACAAAATTAAAAGTCACAACAATTTTCAGTCCAAAAAAATTTTTGACAGTTTCTTTGCTCATTTACTTACCATTAAAACGTCATTGTACAGTCGTTGCTTTTAATTTGTCATGAGACAGCTCGATATTGTCATTCTACCACAACTCTGTTACAAGACTATTGACCGCTCAATGATCGATCATTGTGAATTAGCAGATTATGAACTTTTAGCAAAATGACAATGAAATCGTGTTGGATTGACGAATTTATAAAACTAGCAGACTTGCGCTCCACGGGCCCCTGGTAAGGGTTTCGGGAATCCGATAGATGCGATAGAAATAGGACTGGTAATCATGGTTTTTTTTTATGGTGGGAAAATCATAACATCTATCGCTCTTGGGCGGAGCGGGAGTTAGTGTCAGAATTTTACTGACTAAAAACCCACTCCTGTTCCTTCGTTGCCTTCCTTCATGCCTTCATACCGAGGCTGAGCTTTCTTTCGAAGCTAACTCTGGCCCCAGTAGGCTTCGACTCAGCTAGGCCCTTGCTGTTGCTGACAACTCCTTGAGGCGCGCTAGAACAGTGCGCGCCGTAGACGACTTGGTATCGGTTCGGAAAGTTACCGGACGGTCGAACAGCGAGCTATACACTGCTCGCCATCCGCAAGCCACTGGTCATCGGGGAGACCTTTGCCCAGCCGTGGACAGCTTTTGGCTGAAATGACGTTGCGTGATGAGGGCCTGTAAAAATGGCTTGGCTTCCTATAGCATATTGACACACCTAAAATGACCTAGGTTCATGCAGAACGAAGTTCGTCATTACCAATGATCGCTGCGTTATTATGAGTAATCGGATGACGTCACGATAGGTCTGCACCTCTGCACTTTTGTGCCGAATAATCGTTTCGTAGTAATCATTGTTCATTGATGTTACAGTCTTAGAAGGACATAAACAGGAAAAATAATTTCATCCTTTTTTATGGTGGGGAAAACCATTCAATGTCCAAAAACAATTTTGTTGGAAATTGGAACTTTGGGTTGGTTAGGTTAGGGGCAAACAATGTATTAAAGTTAACTGTGACATAAGAACTCAAAAACGTAAAGGGCAAAAGGAGGAGCACAGGTGAGTTTTATTCAGTAAGGCTCTGATAACCTCACGCTTCACCTAGAGTGGGAGAAGTTATTTGATGAATTTCCACCACAAAAAAAGGAAACTAAGATAGGTGCATTACTATAGTTAAAAATTCACAAATAATTGTACCTCTTAGAATATTATTATATAATATTAATACTAATAATGTAAGCCATTATTAGTATAGCTAAGAGCCTCGAACAACATCTGAGGAGGCTCTCGTTAGGCAGCTGGATCAAGTGCCTGATCCAGAAAGCAGTATTCTTGGATACGGCGCACATAGTTAGGAGATTCCTCTCTCAGGAGCCCTAACCACTGGTAACTTGGATCCTGTTCCCGATGCCGGTGGGCTACTATTTTTTAAATTTTTTATTGTTTTTTTTAACCCTTCAGATACCTACCGTCAATTAGAGACACAATAGTAAGACAATAGATGCGCGGCCACCGGTGGTCGCTTGGGGATTCATGAATTAAAGACATAATTAAAAATGTAAATAATACTCATATGTAGTAAATTAAATAATCTTAACGTAATATAGGTCTGTAACTAATTCCGGGCTTCAGTTATGTAGTATGCAGTGGTCCCAAAACCAATCGGTGCCTTCTGTTAGTAAAGTAACACATCACATATTTATGACTTCGTGCTTTTCTGTGGCAATCTGTGGCCTGTCCGCGGAAGCGCCTTCTCCCTGTGTGAAGTAATGAGCCGTTATCCATCACGCGGGCCTAATTCGGGTTGGTGGAGGTAACATGTCTTTGAATTTTTGATTCTAGGACATGCCGGTTTCTTCACGATGTTTTCCTTCACCGTTTTGAGAGCAGTGGGTATGAAATACCCACTATATTACACAAAGTAATGCGCTTGGCTGGTTTGAACCCGCGACCTACAACTCGTAAGTCGGGGCCGTTACCTTCTCGGCCACCACTGCTTACTAGTTCAGGTAAAACCAGTCAATTAGTCAATTCATAAGAGTTTTTAGATTGCAAATGTCATTACATATTGAATTTTAGATTGCTAAATACTTGACTTAAGATCCTATGTCCCCTAACTGGGGCAGAGGGCGTCGACAGTAGTGACCCATCGTGATAGTTATTAAGCTTTACGTTTTACCTCGTTCCACGTCACTCCGATGACCTTCGCTTCTGCCAATACGGTACTTCGCTGGGTTTGAGGATTCCAGTCCAACGCCTGTTTAGGCGGGTGTTTAGTTCATATGATCGGCATCCCTCCTAAGCGTGTGACCAATCCATCTCCACTTGATCTGATGGTCCTGATGGTGGTGAATGCCACGAAAGTCTGATGGCTTTCGTGGCATTTCTCCAACAGCTCTACACGTTAGAAATGGTCTTGGGCCAGTAAATCCCGAGGACGAGATAAAGACATCGGTTTACGAAAACCTAAAAAACTATACTTATAATAAATCTGTAGAAGTTCTGTACATTGAAAATATAAAAAAAAAATGGCAGGAGGTGTTACTAGAACGACACCGAACCCAAAAATGTGATTAAAAATTGTTTGTTTGTCTGTCTGTCTGTTCAGGCATCACACTTTTTTTTTTTTTTTTTTTTCTGTCGACGGGGAAAATCATCATTGACGAAACCCGCTCTTGGGTGGACCGGGAGACAGTGTCAGAGTCTTACTGACTAAAAACCCCGCGCCGTTCCTTCTAGCCTTCATACCGGGGCTCTAGTTTCCTTTCGGATAACCCCGACCCCGGTAGGCTTCGACCCAGATGGGCCCCTCCTGTTGCTGACAACTCCTTGAGGCGCGCGGGAACAGTGCGCGCCGTCGACGTCTTGGCTCGGAGGCATCACACTTGACAACCATGGCAGGGATGAAACTTTGTACAATTATTCTTTAATATTCCACACTGAGTACTTTTTATCCCGAAAAAGTTTATACAATAAAAAATTGAAGATTTCGGGAAAAATAAGCCGAAAGGGGAACCGTGTTACCCCGAATTTAACGCGAGGGAAGCCCTGGGCAAATGCTAGTTGGTAAATAAGTAGGTACTCTACAAAGGTATTTTTAGTCTCTGTATTTCCTGGTCATAAAGGCCATAGGCCATTGTTGCTGTCAATCACAAGCTTGATATGACGCCTTTATTGAAGATAAATGTTACAACGACGCTGTAGGTGCCGTGATTGTTTGATTGGCTTCTGCGTAGCGTGTCGCGGGTGCGATTACCGTACAGAACAAAATTTATATGGCCTTCAGTCTGGGTGTCTTGTGTACGTTTTAAATTTACATTTTGAGAATCGAACCCACGATCTCCGGCATAGCAGTCAAGGCTACTAAAGACCAACAGGCCAGTCAAAGTCAGATTAATGAGTTGGTCTTGGTCCTTCTCATAAAAAGACAAATCAGAGGAATTGAGATGATGGGAGAGGGTCTATTGAAAGAGTTCATGAATCCCCAAGCGACCACCGGTGGCCGCGCATCTATTGTCTTACTATTGTGTCTCTAATTGACGGTATCTGAAGGGTTAAAGAATTGTTATTTTGTTGAGTTTTATATTTTATAGTTATTTATATTCATGCGTAATATTTATAATGACTAAATTACGCTTAGTTGATCATTTTGATTTTGTTGATTTTTATTTCACCTACTGAGTTTAAACACAAAACGCAAATATACCTAATAGGTATTATCCTTACTAATATTATAAAAGCGAAAGTGAGTTTGTTTGTTTGTTACGTCTTCACGCCTAAATAGCAAAACCGATTTTGATGAAACTTGGTACACGGATAGACCATGTCCTGGAATAGGACATAGGATTTTTTATCCCGGAAGTATGTGTATGTGTTCCCTTGGGATAATTTTCTGCTATCACGCGGGCGAAGCCGCTGGGAGCAGCTAGTAACTAAATATATTTTGGCATTTTCATTTAAATTTTAAATAAAGACTTAAATCGATAAGTTTCTATTTAATTATTAAAGAGATGCAAGCTTTACGCGGCCAGAATCAAAATCAGTTTAAAAATATAATTTATTCAAACAATGAAAAGATTCAAAATCAGTTTAAAAATATAATTTATTTAAACAATAAAAAGAATCAAAATCAGTTTAAAAATACAATTTACTCAAACAAAAATAACAACTTATTTCAAATCGGTTATCCAGATAACCGATTTTTTTTATGAAAACCCGAAAAAAAAAACCGGTTTTAATTTTAGCCGGTTTAGCATTCTGTAGTACCTATATAGGTACGCAAGTCCTCACCTCAACGTACTTAACTTGCACTCAAACAAAATGAAGGATGACTAATTTCCTCGTCTATGCTTTATAATTTGCTAGAACCACGTGGATTTCTCGACGCGTCGGTAAATAAAATAAATCAACTGGAACTTAAACGTTGAACTACATTCGAGAATGCTTTCCCGAATAAATTAGTACATGTTTAGCTAATACATCTTCTTGATGGATTTTGATTAATAATTTTGTGAAACTACGCGTTACAGCAGCCAGGGGCGTAGCGTGAACTATTTTAGACGTGGGCGAAGGCGCATCATGGAGTTTCTTGCCGGTTACTAACTTCTAACGTTCTATAAGTGCCCATGTAGGCCTATGTGAAATAAAATATTTTGACTTTCATAAATTCGAAAACGAGACAGCCGCTGTCGCAACCCAGCGACCACATCGTCGTTTACCATCACGTGAAAAAGCGGTCAAAAGAGAGCCTATATTTTTTTTATTATTGATAGGTTTGCGTTTGACAGCTATCTCACCTGATGGAAAGCGATGATGCGGTCGACGATGGAGCGCGCTTACCTAGAAGTAACCTAGTGATCTTGACTTAAAGATTCCCGGGTTGTAGCTATCAGGAAACACAGATTACGGCGAGAAATTTCACTTCTTAGCTGTACGCACGATGAACCACCTGTGTTCCTAAAGCATTTTGTGCATTTATTTATTTATTCCACATCGCCGTACCGTAAAGCCGGGTTTCTTTGGTCCTAAGGTATAACTTTGACTCAAGCTAGTCAACCAATACAAACACAGTATCTTGTTTCCTATTGGTTAATAAGCTTGGCCAAAAGTTAAACTCCAGGTCCAAAATAACTTGACTTTTCTGTAAAAAAAAAAACTCTCGTTCTTAAAGAAGCGATGGCTTGCGCGAGGCCCCTTTGGGTGCGAGGCCGTGGGCCAGGGCCTACATCGCCCACGACTTTGGGCCCACATGGCCCACGTCTATCTACGCCACTGACAGCAGTCTCTAGGCGCGAGATGCATGAAATAGATTGAGTGACTAGCTCTGGAACTCAGTGCGCTTAAATGTTTTACAGCGTTCGGAATGCAAATTGCGATCTGCCAAGCGTGTGTTGCACTAAAAGGCTTTTAAAAGTTCAACGTTTTTCATCATCACCATCATTTCAGCTGAAAGACGTCCACTATTGGACATAAGCCTCCCCCAAGCGACGCCACAACGACCGGTATGGTGCGTCTCGCATCCATCGGATTATACTTATATAATATTTATAATACGGACTAAATAAAGGTAGATAAAACGGACTATACTTATATAATATTTATAATATTCCACAATTATCACACAACGCCCTCTAGTCCCAAGCTAAGCAGAGCTTGTGTTATGGGTACTAGTCAACTGATAAATATACTTATATATTTCTAAATACATACATACATATTATAGATAAATTACACCCAGACACAGAACAAATGATCATGCTCATCACATAAATATTTGTCCTGGGTGGGAATCGAACCCACGACCTCCGGCATAGCAGTCAGGGCCACTAACCACTAGACCAACAGGTCAGTCAACACAGATTACCGAGATTCTGACCAGGTTATTGGACCACCTTGTGGGAGGCCTTCCAACGTTGCGTCTTCCGGTACGCGATTGTCACTCAATGTGCCCTGCTCATTGCCACTTAAGTTTAGCGATTCTTCTGCTAAGGTCAATGGAAAGGGCTAAGCTCGGAGTTTCCTTGCATAATCACATCAGAAATAAGAATATCCGCAGGAGAACCAAGGTTACCGACTTACCTACAGCAAAGTTTTTATAATGAAAAAATCTGGAAGATGGAGCGTTGGAAGAACCTCCTAGCTGGCTGACCGATGACCTTGGTACGAGCTCTTAACGCGAACCATTTTACCTAAACTGTAAACCTAAACTGGACTGGTCCATCCCTCTTTTTCGCCCGCACGACTGTCATTTTAACACGTTACGATGGATGCGAAACGCACAGGACCGGTCATTGTGGCGACACCAGGGGATGCCTACGTCCAACAGTGGACGTCTTTTGGCTGAAATGATGATATAGTATAGCATAGTCGGGCTTATAATGTTCCCACTGCTGGGACTCAGAGCCTGAGAGAATGGGCCATAATCCACCACGCGGGCCTGGTGCGGGTTGATGGGTGTTGGTGTCTTCGAATTTTTGGTTCTAGGACATGACGGTTTCCTCACGATGTTTTCCGTCACCGTTTTGAGAGCAGTGGTGGTGAAATAATGATGATGATATTTAAAAAATAAACTGTTATTTATTTTTTAATTAAAGTTGGTGCCAGGAGTTAGTCAGAAAAAATGGTCTAAAAAAGGCACTTTTGAAATCAAAAAGCCAGTCAGAAAAATGATAGAGATACTAATTGCACATTCCGAAGCGTACTCTATGGAGAAGAATGTGCATGGACACTCTTTTAAATCATGTTATTTTCTAGAACCAAAAAACCGATTTTATCATGTCATCGAACCGCACTAGCTCCGCGTGCCTATTACCTATTACAGAAGAAATAGGCGGTATACCACGCGGAGCTCTTGCTAGTGCCTAGAGAGAAGACCTCAACCACGGCAGTGGGAGCATTATAAAACTAATTATGCTGTTATATAAACTTGGACAAGTTTACCGAAATAGCACGAAAAATTGCCAAACTTAAGTGGCATATCATATTCATATTGTATTGCTCGCAGAACCAGATCGCCGTTGGGGCCGAAAGGTACTGGCGACCACGTTCCGGAAGTCGTAGCGTTGGAAGGCTTCCTACAAGGTAGACCGATGACCTGGGAAGGGACGCGGGAATCCGATGGATGCGAGATGCACAGGACCGACATTGTGGCGGCCTATGTCCAACAGTAGACTTCTTTCGGCCGAAAGGATGATGGTGATGATAACAATTGGAAACCATGTTAAGCTTTTGATCCTCTTACCTTTAAGCCAATAGGTTACAGGATTGTTCCAAACTACGGCGTGTAATGTCATTGTGGCCATATTTTTAGAAGTCTCGTTTTTTCTACCCAAATTTTTCTCATTTCGAGTCTGGGGGTAGGATTAGTTACAATAGAAAATTAAATATAGGTATTTTTTTTTGTCGACGGGTAAAATCATCTTATGACAAAACCGCTCTTGGGTTGAGCGGGAGATAGTGTCAGACTCTTACTGACTAAAAACCTCGCGCCGTTCCTTCCAGCCTTCATACCGGGGCACGAGTTCCTTTCGGACAACCCTGTCCCCAGTAGGCTTCGACCCAGCTGGGCCCCTCCTGCTGCTGACAACTCCTTGATAAATATAAGTATAGTAATATAGGTATCATGACGACTATTTTAATTTGTGGTTACCGATGCCAAAGTCTAGATTTAGTGTTCAACAGGAAAAACAAGATGGCCTTATAAGATTAACTCAGGCTACCGCCGAATTCAAATTCAGAATTTTAATTTTATTTTGAAGGACTTTTTGAATACTTTAAAGACCACGGAATCCTAAACCCCAGGTAATTCCAGGCATTCTAACATTAGCTTTAACCTAAACCATCTGTTCTGTATCAACAACCCGAAAAAACTTAATTGTAAACAGTCGACGACGGATTTATATACAGGCTGTCAAAACTGTGAACATTTCTCAGAGTAAATGTCGAATAGTTTAGTACAAACTAAAATATTATAGGTGAAATATCGTGGTGATGTTATCCGCAGTGGGAGGGATCGGCCTTTTTTATCTAGATGAACGAACTCTTTATTTTTAGATGAGTCTTTAGCACCTGTTCGGTTCGCGAACTTTAAAGTGTGCCTAGTGCGAAGTAGTGGTGGGGCCAGCTAGGCAATAGGATTGGTGAGCCAGTGAGCTAACAAGGTGATGTGTGATTTTTGGTTAGAGTTGTGATTTTAATTTTGGGGTAAGCTTTCTATTATATTCTTTATTAATGGCAGGTACAGTCGATGTCGGTTATTCTGCTAAATTGTAAAAGCAAGCGTGTGGGTATAATATAATTTTTTTAAATAAAATGGGATCAAAATTCTTCGATTTCTACAGTTGGACTTGATGGGGTAAGAGTAAGCTTCCTCTTGTCGCGCTCGTTTGTTTATATATTCTGGGCTTTTATTTATAAAATTATTATATTTTTTATTTATATTAAAATGTCGTGTAGATTGTTTTTGATTTTTTTTTTTTAGTGTGTAAAAATTACTTTTTACTAATTGCCGCCGGATTCACACTCGGAAGTTTTATTGTAGTTCAGTGATTAACAAAAATATTTTTGAATACTTAATTGCTTGTGTTTTAGAACATCTATATCTATCTAGACCTCAAAAGATATTAGTTTTTTTATGTCCCCTATTATGGCCATGTAAATATTTTTATTTTAGCCCATTATTCTGTTATTAAACAACCTAAGAATTTGCACTACTACTCACCATATGGCTAGGTTTCAGAAATATTTTTATCATGACCAACCTTGCTACTTGTGAAAGATATCTTCCACACCAAGTTCACGCGTAGGTCAGTTCGTTCGGGAGTAAACAGAAGTATTTTAAAGTCAATATTTTTATAAAAGTGCAACACGCATAAGGAATCAATTACTTAATTTATAATGCAATTAAAAACTTACAAGGAAAAAATAATAAAATTATGATTTTTAACAAATTAATTAATTAAAAACCAAAGTCAATAAATACAAATCAATTATAAAAAAAAAAATTAAGTCCAATAGATGTCAAAATAATTAAAAACTATTTAAAATATTAAGAGAAATTTTCACTGGAAATGCCCAGTGACTTATTTTCTTAATGATTGTGAGAAAAAATCTGGACGCTGCACTTAAGTATCTTTGGCTAGTGACTCACCCCGGCGTTACATGGGTGCAAATTACATACACACATCTTTCTCGTTTATCACTCTATCTATTAGTGATAACCGCATTAAAATCCTTTACGTTTAAACAACGCGGTATAATGCGGTTTTCACGGTTAGCCTCCCCGCACACGGGCCTCAAAAAAACGCCACTTCTAGCTTCTTTTTGAGGCGGCTTTTTTTTGTGGCTCGTGTGCGACGTTTCTAACAATACCTTATTTATCGAGTTCTGATAAGTAGTTTAGGAGCTATGAGGGAACACACATACATAGCCTGTCAAAAAACAATTTTGGATTTGCCGTAGGCAGCCGACTGGGTACCGCATAGTCTCAAACAATAAAAGTGAATAAAGAAAATTATAAATGTCAAACATACATAAATTAATTTTCTCTCAGATGTAACGTATTTTAGTTAAATCACTAAATATGTTTGTACATTAAGTTTTTCTCTTTTTTTCAGAAGCGAGTCGATCAGAAGAAGCTAGAGAAGATAGAAGAAGAATCCAGAAGTGGACCAGCCATTAATAATCTAAATTAAATTTCATCATAAAATGTGATCGACATTAAATTTAAAATTTGACCTGAAGAACGTCGACATGATTTCATTAAATAATTTTCAACTAGATATAATTAATCAGTTTAACTATTTTTAAAGCATTACGGACATTTTGCCAAATTATAAATTAAATTTCATCATATACATAATGTGATCAACATTAATTTTAAAATTTGACTTGAAGATCGTCGACATGATTTAATTTAATCAAATAATTTTAAACTAGATATTAATCAGTTTAACTATTTTTTTAATCATTAAGAATATTTTGTAAAATTTAAAATTACTTTAAAATTAAAATTTTAGCAGACTCTGGGGCTCTTACCTGGACGATTTAAAATGTCAGATGTGCGACCGAAAAAATCTATACATTTATACAACCTATATAACTCCATCCCTTTAACAATTCAATTTAGGTCGTAAAATGAATTGCGTTTAGAGCTCATGATAGCTCTGTTTATGAATATATTTTTAAATTTCATATTATTATTTTTTTTTTGACCGAAAATGATGGAATTAGGTGTAATCTTTCTTTTTTATTAACATTTACAAGCGTGGCGATGAATGGTTTTGGTGATTTCGTGGGTATAGTTGCTGTAGTGGCGGCTTCAGTCTATTATATTCCATGGATGATCCTTATGTATGAATTAGGTTGTGATTGTTATTGAGAATTGAAACTTTATGCCTAATTCTTAAAAACTTGTGATACTAGAATAAGATGTTACTTGCTTAATTGATAAGTAAGGAAAGCTACTTCACGATTTACAAAGCGTTTCGGTAGAATAAGGATCAGATTTCTTCAGTAGAATAAGAATCAGATTTTTTCGGTAGAATAAGATCTATATATGTTAGTAGTTACATTAATCGGGAAATCCTTTTTTTATCTACTTTCGATAGAAAAGAAGACCAACTCATCTATGTAATAAGTGTTAACAGAATAAAAAGCGTTTTAAATGATCCAGTAGGCACTATTTTTAACAATTCCACTTCTATCTAACTTATGGGCTCGAACTTAGACTACTTAGACTATAATAAGAATAAGATTAAGATGATAATTATAAGATTTATTTTCTCTCCACAATATATACAGTTTCTAGGGTAGATACGGGAAGCATATTGTGGGAGACTGGTGCTTAAACTAGGCTTGGGGCCTGTATTCAGGACATATTTTTTTATCTAGCCATGACTGTCCCACTGCTGGGCAAAGGCCTCCCCAAGTCCTTCCAAACTTTCTTCAGGACATAATGTATACAAATTTTAATGTATCCGCTTTGAAGCATTTCTAATATCCTGTTAATTTTTATACAATTTTCCACCCAACAGACGCCCGGAGGCACAATCACTTCAAGGGTCTAAAAGTAATCAGCTTCAGATTCACAAACAAAGTGCTGCAGAACGAGATAGATGAAGCGGTCCTGAATCTGCACATCCAAGAGCTGGAGGCACGGAACACCACCATCGACCCTGACGAGCCGATCACCATCACCCTGCAAGTCAGCAGGGTCACGAGGAACAACCAAGGGAGCAAGGCCTCCGTCCCTTACACCGACAACTCGGTGAAGATGACCAGGAAAGAACTAAGAGCTGGGAAGTGGTTGAAGGTTAATATAACCACGATGGTGGCGGAGTTCTGCAGACTCCCGCGAGAGTATTTAGCAATAGTAGTGAGAGTACAAGACTCGAAGAATAGGATGAGTTTGGTTGTGCCGCATCCTAGCTCGGAATCAAATAATGCTTTGGTGAGTATCAAAACTTTTCTTATCTCTCCCGCTTTTAGGTACGTAATTTACAGTTTTCCACACTAGTGTTTAAAAGTGCGTGAGCTCGCCCCAGCACAATTTATTTTATGTATAAAGGCTGGGCCCTCAGTGACCCTCACGGGTTGCCGGACAACCCCCGTTTATTTATTTCTTCTTAGATGTATGGATAGATATCCGCAGGCGAACCAAAGTTACCAACATAGCTCGAAGAATCGCCAAACTTAAGTAGCAATGGGCAGAACACATTATGGCCACACAGAATGGAAGGACGAAAGGTTCTGGAGTGGCTACCGCGTAACGGAAGACGCAGCTTTGGTAGGCCTCCTACAAGGTGGAGCAATGGCAATCCGATGGATGCGAGACGCACAGGACCGGTCGTTGTGGCGACGCTTCGGGGAGGCCTATGTCAAACAGTGGACGTAAAAACGTGGACGTGAAACGTAACCTATCCTAGGCCAAAATGCACCAATAAAAAAACTCAAAAAAAAAAAGTTTGATTCGGGGCCCCTTAGGGCCTGGCTACACCCCTGCGGAGGTGCCTTAACCGCTGGGCTACGAGTATTACAAAATAGCAGTGTCAAGACGATAATGATGACATTTTACTCTTCATAAACTTGCCCCTGAAAATGATCACCAAGAGTTTAAATTAATGATGCAATTTGACGGAAATTGAGAACTCGATAAAAATTTCAATATAATCATTCAGCGTTGTCAGTGTTACCTCTGACCGATATTTTAAGCTGATTGATATAATATACGAAACAGTCTTATTCCGTTATATACCTACTCTACTTATCTATCTATTCGTGCGTCATAATTATATTTGAGGGGTTACCATACACTCATTAATTAGGATCGCCCAACCCGAGATACATTTCTATACAATCGCTTTTACGTGAATTTATGACGTTAATACACATCTTTCTCTAGATATTTTTGGAAACAAAGATATCTTGTGGATATTATCTAGGTTTTTATAGAATGTGAAACTAATCCAGTCTATCCTCTGAAAATCTACCTACTCTTAAATTACAAAGTAAAGAAATATGTAAGAAAATTCGTGATTTGGATAAATGTTGCACATTTATCCAAATCACGAATGACGAAATTATTTTCCAAAACTTTAACTTAACAGATCGAGTCACAATAGATCTTTTAGGTCGCAGTGACTACATCTCCTACACTATGGGAGATGCATAGCCCCTTTTCTCCAAAATAACTTAACAGATCGTTAAGGCGTTATCTCTTTTTTCACTTTGCCTTTTACTAGATAGATCGAGAAAGGCTCTCTTAAAGACTTGACCAGCATTTAACCTATTGAATGCTAATCACCTGTAATTAGTACACTTATGTCGCACTGTGGAACTAACCTTGTAACCTTGTTCTTGTGTGTATAACTATCCTTTTTTATTTTAAGGAAGGGAAATCATCAAATAACTTCTCCCGAGTTGAGCGAGAGAGAGGCATTACCATCTTCATCATCATTTCAGCCGAAAGTCGTCCACTGTTGAACATGGGCCTCCCCAAGTATCGCCACAACGATCGGTTCTGTGTGGCTCGCATCCATCGGATTACCGCGACCATTACCAGGTTATCAGTCCACCTTGTAGGTGGCCTTCCGACATTACGTCTGCCGATACCTATACGATCGTTGCTTTAAAACCTTTGGGCCCCATCAAACATATGTTCTGTGCGCAATGTGCCCTGCGCACTGCCACTTAAGTTTCTCGATTCTTCCAGCTATGTCGTTAAACTTGGTTCTCCTGCTGATATCTTCATTACTGATGATAGTCAGACTTTTATTAACTAAATAACAATCGTGTTCCTTCATTTGCCCTTTGCGTTCCTTGGCTGCGGTGACTATTTCCCTTTCGAACCATCTCGCAGCCGGAGGATTTGACTATTCTTCCTCTTTATTGTAAAGGCAAGCTTTAGTCAGCAATGAGTTTTCTCCCACCAAATCTCCTCCTCCTCTTCCGTGACTATTGGCTACGGATCCTGATCAGCAATCGAATTAACTTTGTTTCTGTCTCATTCCAGATGCCATACATAGAAGTAAGTCTAAGGGACAATTCACACAAGCGAACTCGCCGAACCATCGGCATGGACTGCACCGAAAACTCCAAGGAAGCCCGCTGCTGCCGATACCCCCTCGTTGTGAACTTCGAGGAGTTTGGCTGGGACTGGATCATCGCCCCGAAAGTCTACGACGCAAACTACTGCAGTGGAGAGTGCCCTTACAGTTTCCTTCAAAAGTATCCACACACTCATTTAGTCCACCTAGCTGCGCCGCAAGGCAGTGGGGGCCCCTGCTGTGCCCCTCGACGGATGAGCAGCATCACCATGCTGTATTTCGACCATGATTATAATATTATTTACGGGACTATACCCGGGATGGTCGTCGAAAGCTGCGGGTGCTCATAGCAACGTTTTAGTATAGTTTGGGCTCCAAGATTGCAAACGGTCTATTACGCAGTTATATCTCAAAGTTCATTTAAATATAGAGCTCTTTCTTTTTCACTCTTATCGGAGCATTTGTGTGTTATACCTACTCTTGTAAAAAAATCTGTCGTCTAATTGATTTATTTTTTTAATGAGTAATTTTTATCCGACTTTTCTTGATAATGTTTACAATTAGATTAACCAATTCATTCATGAATTTGCGTCAATGCCGGCCGACATTAGAAAAAAAGTTAACCCTAAAATTCCGAGTGATTTATTTTATACTATTTTTTATATATTGTTTTTTTTTTTATTAAAAAATATTTTATTTATTTGCAAGAAATCCTTGGAGCCCTAAGTGTGGAGTCTATAGCTATGTGATATTCGGTTGAAGACTGCAAACCTTTTTGTGTTGTGTGTCGTGAGTGTGAAAAATGTACATTTTTATTTTACGTTTGTACCTACGTCTAGTATAAATTACTCAACCTGTAATGTCTGGTTCTGACGAGGCTAGTGATTATGTTTGCTAGTTATTATTATAATATATGTACCAATTGATAACATGGCTTTCAGAGATTGACACAGTACATGTAGTAAGAGCATCATTGGTATTTCTCTGATAATACAATCTTTAGTATTTTTTTCTTATGCGGCATTTTCTGTTTATTTGTTTCTTACGTAAACTAAGATATTATTCTTCTACTTTTTTTTTTGTAAACCTAGCCTCGTTTGAATCAACGTCTCGTATTTTTATAACATCACTTGTAAGGTATCACCCATGTAGCGTATAATGTCAACCATCAAATGACATTTTGGACCTGTCAAAATATCTGTCAATGTTAAATATCAACATTCTTAGTTATCTACCACGCTTGTCGCTATTTATTAATTAACTTCTAAAACCAGCGATTATCAGTTTAAATTAATTATTTTAAATCAATAATCGTACTTTTTTCCGACGAAGTGACCCCTTTGACTTTTTTATTGGTCAAGATAATAAGTGTATGTTAAAGCGATATTACATTATCGTTTTATTTTTTTATACCTATGTAGCAATGAGTTATCAAGTACTGCTATAAGTTGCGTCTCAAAATAGCATTTATTTTTTCTATTGTAAGTCTTATTTCAAACCTGTAATGTTCAGTATCGCATTTCATAGTTACTGTCCACGGGCTTAATGTTAAGATATGATGCATTAAATTCTAGAAATTTAAATTAGGTATTTCATGGATTTGCGATAATGATGAAGTCAAATTTTATATGTGACTCAGTTTGAGGATAATATTTTTAACCCTTCAGATACCGTCAATTAGAGACACAATAGTAAGACAATAGATGCGCGGCCACCGGTGGTCGCTTGGGGATTCATGAATTAACTGTCAATAAATTGTTAAAAATGTATTGCTAGAATTTTAATATTAAAACTGTTTGTTTTATCTATGCTTAATATTAGTTGCCCGTGTAATGCATTTGTGTTTTCAACCTTCACGTATTTTTCATCTTTGCGTATTCATAATCACTTTTACCATCAAAATTTAATTGTAAGTAGGTAGTTCTATGTAATACGTACTTTTGGAATTTCTCTTTTGATATTGTTTGGATCTCGTTCAAAATTATATTTTTATAATAAAAAAATACATAGTTTCTTGTAAGATTCTAGCGGGTGGTGCTTAAACGATATGTGCTTTATTTATAAATCATACTAAATATTATTGTGTCAGTACCTACCCTTGAATATGACGTATTATTTTGGCGTGATCAAATTTTATAGATATTTTTCGTAATGTAAGTTTTTTTTAGAAAAATTTTAACGGGCGTAGAATTTTCAAAAATTAGATCTCATTTTAAGGCAACCGTTCTATTGAGTGCCTTCATAAAGATCTCCCAAAACTTTTGGATAACAAAATAAAATAAAGAAAAAATAAAAAATGTTTTTAATAAACATTGTAGGGTTAAGAATTTTGTGTTAGAATCTTTTCGACGTAACTCGTTTATTGTCAAGAATACTAACATTTTCATGTTAATAAGTTTTTTTATAAAATAAATTTTCAATTCTTTACGATTCGTATTATTTTGTGGGTGTAAACTCTTTAAGAAATATATGTCTAAAAAACTTTATTTTGTATGATTTCGTTAATTAATAACCTATCTATACCTACATATAAAAGGAGAAACTGACTGACTCTATGCACAAGCGTGTAATTTTGCACAAGGCTTCACTAACAAGGGATTTTTGGTAATTTAACTTTTAAGGGCGTGAAACAGGGGTCTAAAATTTGTATGGAACCTACTTTCAGAATCCTACTAAAATTATAAATGCGAAAGTTTGTATGTATGGATGGTTGTATGGATGGATGTATGGATGGATGTATGGATGGATGTATGGATGGATGTATGGATGGATGTATGGATGGATGTATGGATGGATGTATGGATGGATGGATGTATGGATGGATGTATGGATGGATGTATGGATGGATGTATGGATGGATGTATGGATGGATGTATGGATGGATGTATGGATGTTTGTTACTCTTTCACGCAAAAACTACTGAACGGGTCTTGATGAAACTTGGTACATGAGTAGACCATATCCCAGAATAACACATAGGATACTTTTTATCCTGGGATTATGTACGCGGGTGAAGCCGCGGGCAAAAGCTAGTCCTATATAAAATCTATACGTAAAGTAAAAGTAAAGGGATGGGGAGGGAGGATAAGTATAAGGAGAAACTGACTGACGGACATATCAACACTCATCTGGGCCTAGGAGCGTAAAATTGTGCACAAAATTTCCTTTTACAACGTAGGTGACCACTAAGAATGGATTCGCCAAAATTCAGCCCTTAAAAGGATGAAACGGTGGTCTAAATTTTGTATGGAAAAACGTTGCGGACTTCCCGTCCGATTATAATTTGGGTGTATTCAAGATTAGAGTGAATAGGCTCTTAATAAACTCGAGTGCCTCACCATCAACGATTGCTTCAGCACTGCTTGGGTACCATCAGGTGGGATCGCAGGCAAGCACTAGTTTATACCAATTAAAAATGAAAAATGTTCTGTACCTAGCTCGGGTTGGTCACTCAAACAAACTAATAATGTTGAAACCAGCGCCATCTCGCGAGAACTTGGCTCCAATGGCGTCATCATCATCATCATTTCAGCCGATACACGTCCACTGCTGGACATAGGCCTCCCCCAAGCGTCGCCACAACGAACGCTCCTGCGCGTCTCGCATCCATCGGCTTCCCGCAATCCTCACTAGGTCATCAGACCACCTTGTTGGAGGCCTTCCAACGTTGCGACTTCCGGTACGCGGTCGCCACTCCAGAACCTTTCGGCCCCAACGGCCATCTGTTCTGCGAGCAATGTGCCCTGCCCATTGCCACTTAAGTTTGGCAATTCTTTGCGCTATGTCGGCTCCAATGGCGTAGCGTGGACTAATTTAGACGTGGGCGAACGCACATCAGCGAGACCCTTTTCTTACATAAATTCTAAAACGAGAAAGCGACTGTCGCAACCCAGTAGGTACTCACCCACATCGTTGCTTGCCATCAGGTGGAATAATGGTCAAAGGCGAGACTAACAATTATATAAAAAACCTTGTTCTTAAAGAGAACAAGATTCGCTTGTGCGAGGCCCTTTTGGGTACGAGGCCATGGGCGAGTGGAAAATAAAGGCAAAACTACCCGTTCAGCCTTTATTTTCCACTTTCCTTATTTCGGTTGTTGACAACCGCCGGCAACAATTTGCCATAAAGAAAAATAGAACACTTGCTTTTCCAATTCACTTTAGACATTAGCAGAACAGTTGATTTCAGCTTAGCTTGACACGGGTATTAAATGGAAGTGCCAGGGTACGTGTTCCCAAGACGTCGACGACGCGCACTGTTCCCGCGCGCCTCAAAGAGTTGTCAGCAACAGCAGGGGCCCAGCTGGGTCGAAGCCTACTGGGGCCAGGGTTTTCCGAAAGGGAGCTCGAGGCTCATTATGAAGGAACGGGGGGGTTTTTAGTCAGTAAGAGTCTGACACTATCTCCCGCGCCACCCAAGAGCGGGGGTTGTCATTGGATGTTTTTTGCCCACCATAAAAAAGGTTAAGTGTTAGCAAACTCATTTTTCTCAAGTTTTTTGCAGTTTGCAGTTATCAGATTGTTGTTGATTTTCCCCCTATTTTTCTTAAAGTTAGAAATCATCCATTCATTCATTCCCTCTCCTAGAGAGAAGGCCTGAGTTTCAGCAGTGGGAACATTAAAAAGGCTGATGATGATGATAAGAAATTATCAAATTAATAAATTCTCCCATTCTGGGCCCGAACCCAGGAGGGAGGGCATATCAGGCTGTTGCATGTTCCTTCAGTCGCCAGTCCTTGGCGACAGTAACTCTTGTAAATATTCCCGCAGCCTTCAATCGCGTCTCAGTAGACGTGATTTACGCTGCCCGGCCACGTCAGAGTCTTTTTGTAAGACAGATAATCGGATCAATTTTATTTATTTATTTATATATACTTTATTGCACATCAAGTTTAAAAACTTACAAAAAGGAACCATATAATAAAAAAAACACACAATTGGCGGCCTTATCGCACCAGGCGATTTCTTCCAGGCAACCTTGAATGGACAGAGATTGCCTGGACACAAAATGAGGTTGCACTTGGTGCAAATAATTATAAAAGTAAACAAAACCTAACTCAATTTTGTATATTTGTAACATTGTTCTGTATTTCTGACCGACTTTTTGTAGGACGTGTGCGTTGCACTATCGCTATCAGTGTGTTCTGTTTTTCTCCTACAAAAAATCGGCCACCGATATCGGACGTGGACGAGCCTTAAATTAAATACAGTAAAGATACATCATCATCATTTCAGCCGAAAGACGTCCACTGTTGGACATAGGCCTCCCCCAAGTGCCGCCACAATGAACGTTCCTGTGCGTCTCGCACAAAAGAAAAAAGATTGGGCACTTATAAATAAAATCACAGAAATCATATGCGCCGTCCTCACAGAACGGCCACTCTTTATTTTTATAAATTTTAATTTATTTACACATTTTCCTTTTTTCTACTTTACATTTATGACGTTAACGTTTTTAAAATACATTACAAAAACAAAAAAAAATAATAATATATAACAGAAATACATGAGAAATGTACACTTACATTAAATTCAGACGAATGGGACAAATAGATGGACTAGTATACCCAATTAGAAAAAATAATCATTCCCAAGAAAATTTTTATCATTTATTTTCCCATCAAAAAAAGTATTTTATAAATTTTCGCCTACATGTATAAATGTTTATAAATTAATTGTATTATAGTAAAAAATGGCGGAAAATTTATCAAATACTTCAGTCTAATATATATTGCTTTACATTTAAAATATACATGGAAATCAATGTTGTTATTGTACTTTTATCAATTCTAATCAAACAATTCCTTATTTATAAAGGAACTGATACTTCCATTTGACGTTTCTTAATTAAAATTACGTACAACAGTTAATTCTATATTTAAAAAAGGAGGCTTAAAATGCAGTTACGCAAACCATCGACAAAAATTTTGCTCACAAACAAAAGCTTTGTCGATGGTCTCCGCAAACTATTAAAAGTGTTGTCTATGGATAAAAATTACATTTTACAGTATCTATCACCATTTAAACGTCAGATAGAACTACCAGCGCCATTCCTATTAAAGTAACAGGTATATCCATGGCATTAAAAATCTACATTACGTAGAAATCATATTTTTTGTATTTTTCTTTATTTATTTAATTAAACGAGATATTTACTCTAAGTTCTAATGTACAGAAAGTGCACAACATCAAGTGGTGTCAGTCTATAATAGGTTTGGATGGATGGATTTTTTGAAATATTGACAAATTATAGTATTACGAAGCTGTGGTAAGGCGTGTGCTTATTATGACGGGTCACAATACACCAAAAAGGCCACATGCATCATTACTTTGAGCTGCATTGTATTACTTTGGACCGCATTGTATTACTTTGGGCCGCATTGTATTACTTTGGGCCGCATTGTATTACTTTGGGCCGCAGAGGGTTAAAATTATATTTGATCCAATATCATGACAGGTTATTCTTACAATCATGTGTTGCTTGCCTATTAAATTGAGTAAGTATCATCATACCTTTTTACAATAACCCCAGAAGGGTGGAAAAGGGAGGTTGATATTTACACGTTCATAAATACATAGTAACTTGGCAGCAATATGTATTACTTTACAAATGCTTGCTATATGCATTTGCAAACCGATATAATAAGCACTTACCTTTATGATGATATTTTAAAAACTCTTTTCGCTGGCATGGCAGTGGTAAATGCTCTTTATTTGTGCATATTTTTTTAGTTTATAATTTGTACATAGATATAGCAAGTTAAAAAATATCTAATAGGAATGTTGTCATATTTGTGCTAGAAGGATATTTATTTATTAAGTTTTTATAAAAATCAATGTCTTTTAAGGTCTTAATAGCAGTCTTAAAACAAGTAACAATTATGGAGTTTTTAAAATACCACCACAGACTGGTATTTCAAACTAAAATCGACCGTATAGTGTAACAGTTAAGCTTTAAAATCGTATAAAAGCATAAGAAACGGTACTATATGGCAGTGATACAATAATGGCTACAAGCGAACTTAAACTAAACAGAACAATTCGTCGTTGTGTTTAACGAAACTGAGATTATAAAATTAACTCTTTTTACAATGATAACCAGTGTTCAAATTAATCTTGAGCTTAAAATTGGGAAAGAAAAATCAATTTCCACTAAAAAATATTAATTAAATATTGCATTAAAACTTGCATTGTTACAGTTAAAAGAATGCATTAAAAAGATTTCATAAGTTTAATTTATTTTATAACTAAGCGTATTTTATATCATAAGAGTCAACGTGTACATTGTTAAAAGTAAGAAACACACTGCCTAAAGCCAGAATCATACTGCCTTAAATCAAAATCACACTGCCTTAAGTCAAAATCTCACAGGATAATCACTTTGCCTTAAGTCAAAATCACACTGACCAAAGCCAGAATCACATTGCCTAAGGTCAAAATCACATTGACCTAAGTCAAAATGACATTGTTTTAAGTCAAAATCACACTGACCAAAGTTAAGATCACATTGTCTTGAGTCAGGATCACATTGTCTTAAGTCAAAATCACACTGACCAAAGTCAGAATCACATTGCCTTAAGTCAAAATCACACTGACCAATGTCAGAATGACATTGTCTTAAGTCAAAATCACACTGACCAATGTCAGATTGACATTGTCTTAAGGCAAAATCACACTGACCAAAGTTAAGATCACATTGTCTTGAGTCAGGATCACATTGTCTTAAGCCAAAATCACACTGTCTTAAGTCAAATACTGACAGAAGTCGGAAATACTCGCTAAACACAACAACGAACTGAGACATCACAGATATCATTCCTACAGTAAGAAAACATGTAATGCGACAGAATGCCATGACTGTAACCCAAGAAGTAACGATAGTAAGGTCACACTGGAAGTAAGTACTAATATCTAGTACTAAACGCTAACCATATATACAAAATTACTATCCAACTCGCAATGAGTATATGGTCGCGACATAGAATCTTGAGCCATTATATTTAAATAGGATCACAGTGAAAAAAGTGATTTAAATTTAAGTCACTATTCTATAAATATTAATGTCCATGTTATGGCAAGTTTCTCTAAATAAATCTTAAGTGTTTCTAAGATTTCTAACTGTCTACGTCCATAGAAAAATTTCCGTTTTACTAGTTTTTTTTTTAATCTGTACAACGCGCGAGTCGCTAACACATACTTTTCACAGTCTAATCACAAAGTTCAATTGCACTGTTTAAAAACTGGGTTGCGACACAGTCCTGGGATTCCCACTCTGGGGCTGGTATACGTCGTAGGAGTTGTGTGGTTCCAGGTGGCAAACCACATTGTTCTCTCCGTTGAGAACCGCTGCTAGAGCCCTCATGTTGCTCTCCTGAGGCTGGTGGTATGGGTGCATCAGCCTTCCACTCTCATAATGCCTCTGATCATAACGGTCCAAAGTATCCCACTTTCCACCGTATTTGCCATAATGCTCCTGCTCATGATGATGCCTCTCTCCAGGGCTGTAGGAAATTAAAGGGCGGTGATCGCCAAAAAACTTGGAGCTGGAAGAACCATGGTGTCCTGGGTTCTGTCGGCAGTTGTCTGGGCCGGAGTTATCGTCTGACATGTCAGACATTAGCGTCTCATTCCTCTCAATCTCCTCGTACACGGGGTCGTCTTGAATGACGCGGAACTCTTGTTCAGACCCTCGTCTGTACATCCTGCCTGCCTGCTGGTTGGCGATCTCGGAATACGTATGATTAACGTTTTGGCTTCCGTGATGGTGATGATGTTTTCGACGATCGTCTTTATAATGTTTCCTGAAGATCATTTCTTGGCTGCCTGGGGAGTGTTGAGACATATACACATGTGGGTTTCTGAAGTCATGGTTGTAGCTCCTAGTAGTTTGATACCCTTGGGGATGATGCAGAGGACTTTCTTCATCTTTAATGGCGTGTCGAGGGGAGGGAGGCGCGAGAGGGGCATCACACTCATATGGGCTGTGAATGTGGTTCTGCTGAGCCAGTTGCCTCGACAGCGTATCGTGATGAGGAAGAGTCGAAGAGTTCACCGGATGGTGCTTAGAAGAAGTGTTCTGAAAAACAAAGAGTAATATTAGAATGGAGGTTTAGGTGCTGTGGCATAAGACAGCTCAATTTTTGTTTGTTTGGTTATCCTGAAAATATTTTAGGGAAGATTTTACGTTTTACAGTCAATACTAAAATGGATTTTTAAAATTTGACTGTCGAAAAGTATTTACGAATAGCTTTTTATTATTTTTTAAATTAACAATTGGTCTTAGTATAAATAGATGTTATTATTTTTACTTATTACAAACCAAGCAAATGAGTTTTAGTTTCCTTAGTTAATTACAATTCACTATAACAAGACAGTCAGTACGGTAGTGCTAAACTTAGAAAATCTAAGTGCTATGAAGAGTTAACACACCTGTACACAATAGCGAATGGCATACTTTGGTTTTTGATGAGAAAAACACGGAATAGTCAACACATGGAGTAACCATTAATTAATAAAGAAGGCCCGGGCGTCATTGTCGGCGCAAATACACGACCGTCGCATTAAGTTATTTGAAAAAGGCGCCGATGTGAGAAATCATCAAAGAACTTCTCTCACTCTGGGTTGAACGCGTGTCAGACTTTTAATGAATAAATCCCACCCGTTTTTTTTTCAGTTGCCCTTTACATTCTAGTGCAATAACTTTTTTGGTCAATTTCGCCGCTCTAGAGATATACGTTTTTTTCATGTTTTTGAAAATTAACTAAAATTCAAGTTATAAAAAGAGAATTAAAATTAAAGGACTGACTGTGTACTAGGAAATTACCCACGTGTTTTTTGATGCACATAATATGATTTTTTACTGTTTCATATGTATCTAATTCAGTTCCGTTGCCACAAGTAATTTTTGTTAAATATATTTTGTTTACGTGACTGTATTTATGGCAAAGAAGAAAAAATCTTAAAACAAAACTTTTGCTCCAGCATTTCACAAACAAGATGATTGTGATAGTAAAACAAAGTGTGACTTAGTGCTCCATTTACTCACTAATCCGTGACACATAACAAATAACAGTTTGATGGAAGTTTAGAAAACTAAATGATTGTTAAATGGCCATGATGGGCGATTGTGTACAGGAGGTATTCGGAAGGAGATGGGTAGGGCTATATGCAGTGAGGTGACGACATGCAATGTCCGCTACGGTTATTCTCATGCAGTTAAATTAGGGTGATTCTTTACGATTTAGTAAGATCTTTGAGTTCCCAGTTAGGACCGTCACCAAATAGTTTATCAAACAGGTAATGAAGTATCTGAATAGTATATTATTTACATGTTATCTGAAAATAAAAATACCTGTGGAAATTATTAAAATAAATTATTTGCGCGATAGTTTGGTTGACATAATGTTATAGGTTTGCTGAGCTAGGTATATAAAAATGTCGTTCAGAGAATCATTTCCTAATAAATAAGCCAAGGTGAAAAAACTACATAATGTAGTCACACAAGTTGCCAAACTCAGTGACACGACTCCAAAACCGATCATACAAATATTAATGTCGAATATATTTAACTAAGTAGACATAGAACATTTAAGTTCAAAGTAGACCAGTTTTTGCATATGTAGAAGCAAGATTTGATGATAAATTAGCTAGTTTTAAGAACAAATAAAACTAGATCTATTGTTACTACACATGCTTAAAATTAATCTGGTCCTTTGGGTGTAAAATTTTAGCTAGGTATAAGAAAATTAAACTTTGTAAGCCTTTTTATCTATTTATAAATTAACGAAAAGTACCAATTAGATAGTATCGTCGTCAACGTTGTTTTTACCCACAATTTAACACGTAGATCTTACCAAAACGCAATAGAAAACTAAAAACAAAACATCAAAACAAGAAAACTACGAGCGTCAAGCGTTTTTACAGCCCTCCCCTCACCTTCCAGACGTTAGCGTTCGCCATGACAGCCCACTCGTTCGCGCCAATTGAGGCGGCCATCTTGTTCGAAAAACAAGATGGCGAACGAGACCGCAAGTTCTGGTATTCGTTAGGAACCTCTATATTATTCCTGTAGCTATGCATCGATGCAATACTTTGAGTATGAGATGTCGAATGAGGTATATTTTGAGGCGTTGGTACTCTCATAGATCTTGCGTCATCACTTGGAACGTAAATCGGTGCTGTCGGACGAATATTCCATCTCGCCGCCTCAGGTTGCAAGTTGTAACTCTATATAAAGAATATTTGATATATTACACATATAAATTATATTTTAAATACATATACTACGCAGGATAGACGACAGAATGACTAATTTATGCGTTACGCATTTAGAGATAGGATTCTTCGTATTTCCAAACTGAATGTTTAAATATTTGTAACTTTGTTAGTTAGAAATATTTTTGTAACATTCAGTGATGCTGTCAGTATTAACTATAACCACCACACCACTAAAGAAAGAGTGTTAATAGACAATTTGAAATGATTATTAGTGAAGCATTAGTGAAAGAAGGCTTTGGAGACAGAAACAAAAAAACACAAAAATTGGACTTACCGTAACAAAAAAAAACATGGAAAAAATGTTAGTGACATTTTTACACACAAAATAAAAACATGTTAAAACAAACAAACAAATTGAGCTGTCTTTAACCAATTAGTGACAAAAGCCAGTGGTGTCTGGTGGTATGGAGTCAGAATTTGTCGAAAAAAATTTTGGAAATACCCTATCTCTATTTGCGTACGCACCTTGTTGGCCATTTTGCCGGTATCCGTGGGGGTATCTTCCGCTACCAGGGTTGATGGGACTCCTAAGTTGCGTCATCGGTGCTGGGGGTTCTCTTTCAGGGATATTATGGCCGAAATTCGCTGCTGTTGCGTTGAGACTAGGTCCAAAATTGGATGAAGGGCCAAAATTTTGATTTTCTTGGGAGGTTCGTCTATTTCTGTTGGAATGATAGCTGTGTGCTGCAGCCGCAGCGGCTAGGGATGCAACAGCAGCGTTGTTGACAACGTTGTTGTTGTTATGATTATTGTTGTTGACAACAACGTTCAACGTTTTGATGATAAGGTTGTTTGTTGTTGACGCTGACGCTGCAGGGAGCCCGGATGTGCTCGCCGTGCTCTGCTATAAGGTGGAATGTATATTTATTTGGGGTATACTTGTGATATATCTGAGATAATATAAATATGTTATTTAGGATATATGTATATCTAAATACTTAAGTGTAATTTTAATAGTGCAGCTATTTAGTGTTTTGAGATAACATCAATAGGGTTAGTAAGAATCAATTTAAATTGATCATTTGAAATGTTTAGCACTTTTTTTATGTATTAAGTAAACTGTATACCACCACCAATAATCATGCAATGATTTTGGACCAAATAACGTTACGTAGCATCCATCAATAAGAATGCTTATAGAAATGTTGAATTATTAAAATGTAAATGATCTTATAAAATAAAATAAATTAATATCTTCCATCATTTTCCCATTGACAATATTTTAGTACCCTCAATTAGCAGTTTAGACCTGTCAAATTTGCCCAAGAAAATAACAAAAGATTGTAATAATTACTTTAGCATAACTAAATCAGATATTAAAAATCTAACTGACCCAATTCGCTGCTTGACTTAAAGTTTTAGTTCGACTTTTCAAGTTCTAAAACACTACAGCAGTTTGTTAATTAAAATTTTATAGTGGTACAAATATATTTACCAGCACTTTCGTCTTGATAAAAACACAAATACAAATTTGACAAGTCCCACGAAACCTTCATCCCCAATTCATCAGCACATTGTACATACCGTTACATCCCTCGGATCCACCACATCATCTACATCAGCATTGCTCTGATGGTATCTGCGACTCTTGACCGAGCCCTGCCTGGTGTCCATGTGGTTGGAGGACGAGGCCGTGGGGCCGTTGTTGTGCTGCAGGGTCTCTGAGGGTTGCCCCGTGAAGTGTAAGCAGCAGGACAGCCATGGGTGCCGGCGGCCGATGCGGGCGCATTCATTGCGGAACTGAGAATGTTGATGGTCGAAGTTATACAGTGGAAATCTTTATTTACATTTACATATAATAATAATCTTGACGGCCTAACTAACTCACCATCCCATTCAAAAATCACTTTATTCGCATGTCGTATACAGGGTTACTTGTGAAACACAGGCAACCTCTCAAAAATATGTTCCTAACATCATAAACCGCAACTTTTGTTCTATGACTTTTAAATAATATGTATTATGTTTTAGTTCATTCGATTTTCATACAAAAATAAAAATATTTAAATAGCAAAACAGTCGTGCAAGGTTGGTAGTACAAATAACCCTGTATAGCCCATTTAAGACCCTAATATCATAAGGCATTGAAAAAAAAAAACAATATATTAAAACATGGTTACACAATAAACAAAGAAAATAGATAAATTACAACACATTTTTTAATTATTTAATCTAGTCCTTGACTGCAATCCGATCCGACAATGTGATTCGCACTAGTTCATAAAAGCCTTATAGCCAATAGTTTGACATATAATATATCCTGCGTTCCGCATTGCGTCTAAAGCGATATCGCAAATGCGATCAAAGCGCAACGTCACAGTTATTACTCAATAGCCCTTATATTTTGTGACTTTTAAGTTTGGTCGGTTTCGCGATACAATTGCGTTTGACATATGGAATACCTAGTATTTCTTACCTTATCATTCTGTAAACAATGGAAGATGAAGATCACGAGCCCCTGCAGAGTGTTGAGTATGGTGAAGGCGTACGCCATGACGATCGTCTGCTCGCTCAGGTAAAGAAGCCCGAAGGTCCAGGTCAGGCCCAGCAGGAAGGCGAGCACTATGGAGCTTTTCAACCAGACCCTGGAAGGAAATAAATAGGTATTATTATATGAGTTGAAATGTGACGTTACCGCCATTAGACATATTCGAAATGTCAACTGCCACTTTGTTTAATTTATTAGATTTAAAATTTATTAGAATTGAAATTATTTAATTTGATTGTAATTTATTTAATTTACTTGTAATTTATTTAGTTTGATCGTGATTTATTTAATGTGATTATAATTTATTTAATTTGATTGTAATTTATTGACTAATTTTTATTAATTTTAATTTATTTGATTAGGTTTCATGTAGATATTATTGTATTCGATTTTAATGTATATTTGGTGTAAATAAAAATTATTTAACGAAAAATTTTGCTAAATAATAATTAGTAGTTCACCTTTTATTTTTCTTATTAGCTCAAAATATTTATAAAATTGTACAACTTACTTCATCTTATACAGCTTGGCGTCGTCCTTAGCTTTCAGCGACACGGTGGAGTGTGTGCACATCATGTAGATCACCATGATAAGACAGATCCAGTTCGCCTGGAAAGGAAAAACAACATTTTAGGTTTCATTTGATTCAACTTTGTATTAGTCATTGAAAAAAAAAGGAGCAATATCGATAATGTCGTCTGAAGTTTTTTCTAGAATTCCAGTATCGGATTTCGCAATGGGCTGGGTTAGAATGCAGTCCTCGTTATATACCTTTTGTTGATCTTACAGCTACAGTCATCTTGTCGGCGTGTATTTCGACTCATTTAACAACATTAAGCAATTTTAAAATTTATATTGCACTCTATCTAAATATAGATTGATCAATTTTATTTTAAGTATATACTTGTAGCATTTAGTTATCAATTTTATAGGCGGTTCTAGATTACACGTTTAGAAAGAAACAGAGTGTAAAGTCCCGCAAACTTCCATTGCCATCTGACCAGACGGGAGTTATGTCTGGTGAAAAACTGCCCGATAGATGATTTTGCGGCTGTTGTATATGCTGAACTTACATAGAGAACCAATTGCGTTATGTAGGATTACTTAGTGCAGTATACATTGTTGGTAGGCCAATAAAATGTTATCAATGTTACATACTATATTTTAAGTATATTGCCGATGTATGCATCATCATTATCTTGTTCCGTTTTATTTAGGGTCGGCACAACACGTTTTTTTTCTTCCATCTTGTCCTGTCATTCGTCACACTATCACTAGCATGAATTATGCATTCATCAATATTATTAACTTACCACCAAAACCAAAATGACGGGCCCAACGAAGCTCATCATGAACCAGCGGTCGGTGGTGAGCCAGCAGTGCTTGTCGGTGCCGTAGCCGGCCGGGTACACGGCCGCCGACACCAGCACCACGAGCGCGGGCGCCAGGTAGGCGCACGAGCAGTACCAGCGCGCGCGTGGGTGCTCCGGCTCGAACACCTCCACCAGCATCGCGTACAGGTGGAAACCTGGAATATCGAACACAGGTTAAGAATTGTTAAATAAATTAATTTTAAATTGAGGCGGCAGCTCCCAACAGCGCTGCGCGGCAGTGAACGAGGAAAGCGGAACAGCAGAGAATCGGCCTGCAGACAGAGGGTCGCGAGCCCCGCTCGCCGCACCAGTCAACTGTTGTACCAGTTCAGGCTGCGCTAACGCGTTCCTTTAGCATCCATTTCTTTTTATACAGTCCACTCATTTGTTTAATTTTGCTCCACCCCGACCTATCGTCGCGCACCAGTACATCATGGAGGGCAAAAGTTCGAGCAAAATAGAAGATTCTCAGAGGTCTTTACTGGATTAGTTTTACACAAATTTATGTTTTGATATTTATAGAAACCCCGATAATATCCATAAGATATCTTTGTATCCAAAATATCTTGAATAAGATATGTAATAGCATAATAATGTAAGAGCGGTTGTATGAAAATATACCTCGGGTTGGTCACTCTTAAACTCCGTAAGAAACTCAGTTAATCTACATACCTTCAAGGAACATCCAAGCGAAAGCTGCCAAAAAGAAGTAGTGCAGGAGGCCAGCGATGACTCCACAGAAGATCCTGTTCTGCGTCTTGTCGATGCCTGCTAGGAACACGACCTCTGCGATTAACAGGCACAGGCACAGGTTCTTGTGGATCAGCGCGCGGTCGGACTGCTGGACAAAGTTTGCTGGTTAGATTGAGGAGAAGATGGCGGAAATTAACGTTGTGGTAGACCATAACGACAGATAGCATAGCATAGTTGGCCTTATAATGTTGCAACTACTGGAACTCAAGCCTCCTCTCTAGGAGAGGGAACGGGCAGTAATCCACCACGCGGGCCCAGTGTGGGTTGGTGAATGTCACACGTCTTCGAATCTTTGGTTCTAGGACATGCCGGTTTCCTCACGATGTTTTCCTTCACCGTTTTGAGAGCAGTGGTGATGAATAATGCGCCTGACAGGGATTGAACCAGAGACCTACAACTCGTAAGTTGGAGCCATTACCACTCGGCCACCACTGCTCTCTAAAGTTCCATTTTAGTTTGTTCCATTTTCTTTTATTTAGGCTGATAAAAAAATACAAAAAATCTACGTAAGACCAACACATACCTTCCCATTCCTAAAGCAAGTAAAAACAATAATGGACGCTGCTAACGCCACCGTAGAGATGCCACATCCAATATAGGTCAGCGTCTGCAACGCCAACTCATGCGCAGCGCTCAATGGGACGCCGTGCACGTCCATCAGGATCGCGAAGTTGGTCAAGTGCGAGCAGGCGCAGCCGGTGTGCGTCGAGTTGGACCACTCCACCTGACAGCCTTCGGGAGACCAGCCGCTGTAGAGGAAATGGAGGTTGTTACTAATGGTGATTTTGGAAAGTTTTCTAGTTCAGCCGTGGATAAATGATCTTTATTTTGTAAATAGGTTTTCAAAATACAATTTTACACCTCAATTTTGTTTTCAGTCAGTTTTTTTACGAGAATTTTGAAAATAAAAACCTTTTTCTTTGTATGAGAGGTTCGATTTCTTGTATGATAATAAGATGGGCTAAGATGCGGGGTTGTATGCTGCCCAAGATCGCTTGTAGGATGTTGCGATCATCAATTCTTGTAATACGCTAGAGTTGTAACAACAGAACATTACTGGAGTCATCATCATCTTCCTGCCCTTGTCCCGTTTTATTTGGAGTCGGCGCAACACGTTTTTTTCTTCCATTCTGTCCTGTCACTCGTCACGCTATCACTAACTCCCTTTTCTTTCATATCACTTCTCACACAATCCATCCATCTTTTCTGGAGTATTGGAACATTATTATTATATTTGCAAAAACCAGATATTCTATTTTATTGGACTTAAGTTTAATGTTCCGATAACCTTTTCATACATTTTTCGTTCTCGTTATACCTTGTACATGGACACTTTTTACTCAAAACTACTTTATCACTTTTCTACAATGAAATAGATCCGCATGAGACTTTTTGATAAAGTTATTCCTGTTATTGCCACAAAATCCACCAAATTTTTACTGTTCAGGCCTGAAGCTAAAGAATTAAAATGACCCAGGCACTAAATTACGAACTCTGCTACATCTAGTTAGTCCCAAAGATGACCCCAAACATAATCGGAATTTAAAAGTGAAGAATGGTAACTCACTGCAGAGTATAATCCCAGAAGACGCAAGCTGGGTTTGTGACGTTCTCCACATTGATATGCTTCATCGTGATCTGTACCATCTGAGACAGCTGGATGTGACGACCATTGCCCAGGCTGGCAGATATCACCTGCAAAAAAATATATGATCAGATTTAGAAAAATCATTAAAACCAAAAGATGAGGTGAATAGAGCATCATCATCATCTTATCAAATTATGACAATTTCAACTGGTAGACGTCGACATTGAACGTCAATGTTGAATGACCATACAGGATAGACGCGCACAGTAAACTAAAATAAATTAGTACTAACATAGAAGTGTATTGAGACTAGTATTATTGAGACTTAAAATGAATATGGTTCATAAAAAACATTTAAAAATATAATCGGAGACAGAAACTTTTTTTTGAGTGTATGATGATCTAAAAATGCCTCTTATCTTTTCTCCTTTTACCTTAGAATTCAGCACCCTAGTAACATTCCTCTTCTCCCTTTCCGAGTTGATGCTGGTGGATGAGGAGGTGGCGCTGTCAGCCTGGAAGGTGGACAGGAACCGAGGAGTCTTGCCGAAGGTCGGGGGCAAAATCTCCTCGAGACGGTCGAAGGCAAAGAAGACGATGCGGACTAGGTCGTTTTGGCGGTTGTCTGAAAAAGGAAAAAAATATATATAAAATATTCTATAACTATCACACAATGCTATCTAGTCCAAACTAAACAGAGCTTGTGCTATAAGAACTAGACAACTGAAACTAGCTTTTACCCGTGGCTTCGTCCGCGTACATAAAATATAGTATGTCACTCAAGAATAAAGTAGCTTTATATTGGTGCTAAAATTTTTGCAATCGGATCAGTACTTTCAGAGTTACCTCCTACAAACAAAAAAAAAATAGCTTTACCTAGTGTAGATGTAGATTACACCCAACCAGACACAGAACAAATTTTCGTGCTCATCACACAAACATATGCCTTGGATAGGAATCGAAGCCACGACCTCCGACATAGCAGTCAAGGCCACTAACCACTAGACCAACAGGCCACTCTATATACTCGTATATATGATTGTAACAAACACTAACCAAGTAAAGCCGCTTTGGGAATGGTGATGGTATCCTCAGACCCCTTCCACTGTTCCTGTGCGATGCTCGATGGAAATGTCTCGTCCTCCACATTCTTCACCTCCAACACCCTCACAGATAAACCTGGAAATGATTGAAGAGTTTAGTTTTTTACACATTCTAGATAAGTCCTGTCTTTAACCTGCTGAACCTATTTGCCGTCTTTTCAATCCTAACCTTTTCTGGTGTATCATCTTTTAGAAAAACAGAGTTTTAGTGGGATTTTTTGGAGTGCCTCTAAAGTTGAGTAGGTTTTTTGTTATTATTGATAGGCTCGCGTTTGACCACTAGGTACTTTGTAAACTTGATACTGGCTAGCTAGATACATAAATTATGTCAAACCAAAAGAAATAAAAAATAAATACCTACACCATTACCCTTATTTTGGCTTCTAACGCAATAGGGTGGTAATTCGTAGATTATCGCTAGGCAGGCTGATGACACATTGTTATTTAGAATTACACTTTGAAAAATTAAACGATCATTTACGTTCACTCTCTTCAACTGTTACGAGTACTGTAAGAATGAATTGCAGGTATGGATTTATAGTCGTATGTTGTTTTTTATGTACTTTCATAGACTATAATTAATATTATAGATACAGCTGCGCATTTATTGGTTTTCAAGTAATTGTTGCAATCGAATAAGACTGTGTTTTATAAATTTTATTATATTCAGTTTGATATTTTTATTTTAAAACAAGATTTTATAAATGTAACTTTTCGAAACCAGTCCTTATGACTCTCAGTTCACGTATATGTAGTCATCGTGAGAAATTGTAAGCAATTTTTTCCTAAATGAGACACTTTTATGTTGCAAACAGACGAATTTTAATTTATTCCATTATAATACCAACAAATAATACCACTCGTATTTGTTTGGACTCGTCTTATAGATTAATTTTGATTAGGTTCGACTGAGCTGACTACCATATGCAAATACTTGGTATTCGTTCGGAATGGAAAATAAATATGATATAAAAAAATAAAAGTGGTATTAGAACGGAATAAATCCGAATTTGGATGTGATTTATCATATACAAAACGATTTTTCATTATATATCGAGATATTAAAATCTATTATAGATTTATTACATTCATCAGTCTGCAATTTACCTGTGACATTTTTATATTCCAGGATTTAAAGACAAAATATATAGGTACAGAAGTCAATCGACATACTCTCACAACGCACACATAGACACCGTTCACGGACACGACATCTCGGAGCGCCTCAGCCTACTCGTCGAACAGTTCAGACTCAAACGCTCATTTGTGCGTCCACCGAGCTTAGGTATAAACAGCGAAGTACATACATGAGATTTTCTTCTGTACCAATCTATTTTGTGATTTGACCATCCGAACTTTAAGTATATATATTCTACTTATTTCTCTGCTTATAACAAAAGAACAATACTTACAAATATTCTTAACAATTTGAAGAATAGTCTTCTCCTTAGTAACAGCATCAGCCAGCAGAAAGGCGTTCTCCTCAAGCTGCGTCAGTAGAGCACTGGCCGCTCTACTCTGGGCCTCGGAACTGAGGTCCGCCCAGGAAGACCTCTGACCTTCCTCCAGCAGGTTGGATCCTGGAGAAGATTGGGGCAAGTTAAGCAGGGACGATCCTGAAGCGTAGCAGAAAAGCAGTTAGTTGGGAGCTCGATTTTTTTATATGTGAGAATTATTATGAATCACTGACTACTGCTTTTTTGGGGAATTACCACATAAGTATTGATTTGAAAATCATAAAAAAAAATCGAGCTCCAGTTTAGGCAGAAAGCGTCAAAATAAGCAAGCGGCTTATTGCAGACGAGATTTTCCATTTCCATAGATGTGAAACCATCAAATAGCTTCTTCTGCTCTGGGTGTAGCAGGACATCTTACTGACTGAAACCCACACGTGTACCTTCAATTGCCCTTTGCGCTCTAGGGCCGCGGTGACAGTTACGAACAATCTCGCAGATCTCATAGAAGCAATGGCGATTTTGTAGCTTTCGTTTAGAAAATATATCAAACCGCCATAATGTGTCAAACCATCATATTATTACTAGCTGTCAAACCGCCATATTGTCAGATATCAAGCCGCCGTTTTACCATTATTTAACTACCTTCCTCAAGCTATTATGCCGTTATGTGATAAAATCAGATTTTTGAGTTACGCACAACAAGCAGCGTAGAATTACGCATAAATCAGGGAAACTACGACGATTTTATTATTTTATATCAGTCATTAATATTAGAAAAATGCTGCTTATAGAGATCGATATAGAATATAAAGTCTAAAAATGAAAGCCCGCCAAATGTCAGTTAACGGCACTTTAGCTTGAGGACGGATATGTCAAAGCGCCATTTTACCCGATCAATTCTTCAGATTTAAACGATATTTGACTGGAGAAAAATCTTTTAAGCACATACTTCTATTTGTCTATGTTATTTTAAAAAGCAGTTAACTCACCAGTCTTGATAACTCCCAGCAGCATATCAGTAACGATGGCCTCTCTCTGCCGAGGGTCGGGGAAGGTTTGCACGTTCTGCGACATGCGCTGCGCCAGCTTCTTCATAATGCTGGTGGTGGTCATCATGTCTCCTCCGTACAGGGTTTTTGAGGAAGTTACCTGTGATGGAGAAGTTGTTTGAGATGGTGTTTATGTTCCTTAGCTAACTTATTGTTAAAAACTAGATTAGGTGCTCAAAATTAAGCGGATGTTATCAATGCAATAAAAAAAACCAGCAATCTTTGACAAGCAAGTTAGGAATGAGTAAGGGAACATTCATGAGAGGCAAATAAAGCCTCAGAATGCTTCAGATACATTAGGTGACAAAATGTCCCCCCACATGTCGCGCAACGCTCAATTTAACCCTTCAGATACCGTCAATTAGAGACACAATAGTAAGACAATAGATGCGCGGCCACCGGGTGTCGCTTGGGGATTCATGAATTAATGTATATCAGGCTTTATGCATCAAATACAATACGTTCCAATTAAGAATAGGATCAATTATTGTTGATATTATTGTACAGAACAGTTTTTTTTTTTTTTTGTGAAAACACGCTTTGACAATCCATACAGCTTAAGCCACCAGGGCCATGCTAAAAATAAGTTGTTGATGTTTAAATACCTGTGCCAAGTCATTGCTGATGCTGAGCAGTGACTCTCCCTCCCTGACCCTGGCCTCGAGGCTGTTGAGCCACACGGAGCGGCACTCACTCAGGTCAGGAGCACCGTGCCAATCTGGGGTTGCGTCAGCTGTTGAAAACGATAAATATTAATGACCCTTGAAAAGTTTTTACACACTCGTGTCGATTTCTCATAGAGGTAAATAAGTAAGAATTATTATTATTATCTGCCAGCATTCGTTTGTTTTTACAACTTCCCATAATTCCTCAATCTGATAAGATGAGTTGCTGTTGGGACCAAACGGTTCTGAAGTGGCGACCAAAAGGTATTGGAGTTTGGACCGAAAGGTTCTGGAGTGGTGACCAAGTGCCAGAAGACGCAGCGTGGAAGGCCTCCCACAAGGTGAACCGATGACCTGGTGAGGGTCGCTGAAATTCGATAGATGCGAGATGCAACCGACCGTTCGTTGTGGTAATACTTGGAGGAGGAATATATCCAATACTGTACGCCTGCGTTATTTTACTTTTTTATTTAAATGTCGCAGGATTTACTGAGATAGGAACCATTTTGGCCTCGCACAAGTCTTTTATTCTTAATATTCTATTTTTTTTTTTTTAATTTATTATTGTTTTTCATGTGCGAGTCACAAATAAATGTTTCTCATTCTTCTTCTCTCTTCTTCCTTTCGGCTGAAATGATGAAAGATGATGATGAGATGAGATATACTTACTGTACTGTATAAAATCGTTAGCAAGCTGGTTCAGTTGGTTGCCAGTCGCTTCAGCCAGGTTGCCAGCAGATTCGGCAAGGTTATCAGCTGCTTCGGCAATGTTGCTGGCGCCTCGGTAATCGATGATGTGCTCTGGAGAGTCGCCATCACGACCTGTGCCAAAATAAAGATGTGTTTTATTAGTATAGGAAACAAAATCGACTGTTTTTCAAGGGTTCACTGCAATCAATGGTTAATTGACAAGCATTTGTTGACAAATTGTCAGACAAGGCATGTGATTTGACTAGTTACAACATTCAGGCAAAGTACACATAAGGGCGCCTTCAAATTAGCCGCAATTGCCGCGCAAGGGCAGCGCCCATAGGTACTATAAGCGTGCCATACTATAAAAAATAATAATTAATAAGTGCAGTGACAGACTACGACCAGACTAAGACACAAGCACAATTATGACAACATACAGTACATAAATCTGTACCCCTAGCGAAGTTGCTAATTTGCAAAAGGTAACGCTAGTAGAAAGCTTCAAATGTATGGGGAATAACGTCATCTCAACGCTCAGTCACGTGGTCAGAACAAAAGAATTGGCGGCAAAGTCAACTCGAAGCGTTCGACGCAAGCGAAAAGGTTGTAACTTGGCTAGGGGGGCTGAAGTCACGTTACGCAGTCAGTGGCTAGAAAATCTGTCACCAGTCTTGTCTAGGAGTATTTTGTTACCCACTCACACACGATTTTTGGACTAGGCCCACGTCACTTCATAGGCAGATCCAATTGAGTAAATATAAGCACGTGTCGTCGACAGACTTTACTATGTTTTAATTTATTACGCCAGGATGTAAATCAAGCCAAAGATTTCTATATCTTACCTTTAAGCAGAGCCTCTGACCCCAGCCTCCTTAGCAGCTGCATCTGTCGATCGTTAGGCTCCAACCCTAGGTCGTGGTAGTTCTCTCCTGAAGGTAGACCTGTCCCGCGCCGGCGAGGACGGTCCTCCTCGGTGTGAGTGTGAGGAGTTAGTGTGCATCTGGAAGTGAAAGAAGATGGTTAAATTAATCTAGATATTATAAGGTAAGTTGGGGTAAGTTTTGTAGTGTGACCAGAACAGGCACACCAAAAGTGTGTGGCTCTTCTAAGTTCAGTGGTTTCATTGGTCGGGGGCGTGGACGGTTACAGGCGGCAACTCCCGCAGCCAAGTATAAATGTATACCTAGAATAATTGGACCGGAAGACGGAGGGTTGGAAGGCCTCCTAAAAGGTGGACCGATAACCTGGTGAGAGTTACGAGAATCCGATGAATGCGAGACGCACAGGATCATTCATTGTTGCGACACTTAGGAGAGGCCTTATGTCCATTAGTAGATGTCTTTCGGCTGAAATGATCATTATAATGATATAAATAATAATTATGGAACAACTTAAGTTAATTGATAAATGCTATACCCGCATTGCAAGCAGGGAGGTCACGACCCTCAGCATTGAGGAATACGACGCAAGGAGGAGGAGGAAACCCGCATATACTCGCACATAAGTGAACAAAGCTCCTCAATCTTTTGTAGAAGTCCATAGCATCATTTAAGTCGAAAGACTTGACTGATCGCATCGCAAAAATCTCTTATTTATTAAAATCTATACTCACTTCCACCTAGCCAATCCCGTGGCGCCTCCCGGACATGGCTGCACGGCATACGTGCCCGCTATCGTCCAGTTCCAGTTCAACCCTCGCGCGGATACCTGCGGGCAGAAGACGCGGCGACCGATGTTGGGTGCTCCTATCGTTGCTGTAACAGAGAAGAGTTAAATGATTTACACTGTTTTTATATCATTCATTTATTTATTCATTCATTCATTCATTCAATCATTCAATCATTCAATCATACAATCATTCAATCATTCAATCATTCATGCATTCATTCATTCAATCATAAATTCATTCATTCAATTAATCATAAATTCATTCATTCATTCATTCATTCTTCATTCATTAATTCATGAATCCCCAAGCGACACCCGGTGGCCGCGCATCTATTGTCTTACTATTGTGTCTCTAATTGACGGTATCTGAAGGGTTAATTCATACTGTAATAAAGTATTTTCATATTCATATTCATTTATTTGCATCTACAATGCATCTTCCATAAGTACATATGAGTTCGGGTACAAATAGCACAGCCTAATCAACCTTTTAATGTCCCCACGGCTGGGCTCAGGCCTTTTCTCTAAGAGACGGAATAGGCCGTCAATCCACCACAGGCCCAGCCCACGCCCGCCCAGTGCGGGTTGTCTTCGAATTTTTAGCTCTAGGACATGTGGGTTTCCTCACGCTATTTTCCTTCACCGTCTTGGGAGCAGTGGTGATGACATAAATTACACAAAGTAATACAGCTGGCTGGGTTTGAACACACGACGTACAGCTCGTGAGTCGGGGCAAATGCCACACATAGGTACAACCATAAAAAAGCAAGTAGTAGTCGCGAAAAGCATTAGTAATCCTGAAAAAGCTGACTGTACTGGCCTTTTTTATCCTTATTTAAAAGATAAAACTGCAATCTAAGTTAGAGAAAACTTAAGATTCTAAAGTTGCCACTACAATAAAAACTTACAAAAAGTTTTTTCAAATTCATCCACGAGATCAGGGATATTGAGTCTATCTTTGGGAGAGAGGTGTATCGATGGTGTTGGCTCCGAGTCTTCGTCCTTCGCTGGCCATTCGAGAGTTCCTTCCGTTACAGAACCTGTAAACAAAAGTTTATGATTTAATATAATAATGCCAATATTCCCTGAAACAGTAAGCCTTTCTTCCTGGCTAGGCAGCTGTCACTAGCTGGTCTTTCGTCAGTATTTATGGGGGGCCCGAAAGTTTAGAATTCAGCCTTATACTGTAAGGCTGAATGCCAAATTCTCGGTTTTAACGGGAGACTAGTTTATGGAGGCGAGATGGAAACTGCTCTACATAAAATACTGATTTATTTACTTATTTAAAGCTTTATGCACAAAAATTGCACAAAGGCGGACTTAATGCCTTATATTCAGTTGCATTCTAAGAAGAAGCTGGCCCCAATATAGTTGCTGATGTTACTTTTATCTAAAGGAAAAGTACAATTATCATCATCATCAGCCTTTTTAATGATTTTTGTTTTTTTTTTTTTTTAAGTACAATACTTTTTCCAAATCAAAGATCGAATGCAGATCCAGGTCGGCCGCTGCAAAAAAGTTCTGGCCAAATAGGGCTACCTTGAACCATCTCAAATACAGTGCCAGTGTTGATCTGCTATGCTACCCGTTCTGTACTGCAGAACAACTTGTATCTTTCAGGATTTATACAAGGCCAGACTATTAATTCAGAGTCCATCGACACGACGATGATGACCAGAGATCGAACTGAAGATCCCTTTAGCATAGCAGCTCCAATTGGAAAGCCAATTTCTTTTTCGTGGAGGAAATAAAATGGAATTGAATGGCTTCCTTCTTGGGTGGGCGAAGGGCTAAAATCAACCCGGTCTTCCCTCGGTCACATGCATCCGGAGTTGCAGGTGTGATAAGACTTCTGCTACCCTGGAGTAGTGCTGATCCGCCGTCAGCCTGTGAGGTGTAACTCCCCAATCAGTCTAAGAAGGGTGCGCGTGAACTTGTAGCCACTAGACCAACTAGGTCGTATACTTGGCAAATAAGTCTTCCAGTTCTTAGCTTAAAATATAGATTCTTACTTG
Organism: Mythimna lalbum; assembly: GCA_949319445.1. Lineage (NCBI taxonomy): Eukaryota > Metazoa > Arthropoda > Insecta > Lepidoptera > Noctuidae > Mythimna > Mythimna lalbum. The sequence continues at coordinate 9,198,392 of OX439371.1, read as the reverse complement.
GTTCATCGTCCTTCGCAGGCTTGTCGTTTTTGTGGCTATGTTCAGGCTCCACTGCCTTCGGTTCCTCCTTGACTTCAGGTATACTGTCTTGGGAACTCTGCGGCGGTTCCCTCTCGGTTGAGGAGTCCGGCTGCCTTGTCGTGGTCTTCTGAAAACAAGTTGGTGTTAAGAGGTGTTGCTTTTGGAAAAAGATGTTAGACTTTCTTTGATTTTCTTGAAGACTCTTAGATTATCTTTTCTCAGACTTGGCAGTATTAAAACTGTGATGCTCAACAAGTTGGACAAGATGTATTTGCTATTAGTACACTCTCACACAGCCCGTTAAAGGTCAATGTAAAGGGGAGGGGGGGGGGGTTGTAACCAGTAAACCAATGAGGTAGTCTTTGTTGAACTTCGTAAAGATTTAACTTTTTACCTTTCTTAACCAAATTGTACACATTTACTTACCATTGGATACAAGAATGAACAGATTAATCAATATCCAAACGTATTTTTTAACTCACACATCTATTCTCTCTGGATTAGGGTTCCCACTATTTCCAACTTTTCCCACGCTATAATAAACACTGGCAACACTTGTCAAAATCTTCAACAAATCAAATAAATGAAACACAATCACCTTAGAAGCGACATCCCCAAGTTTTACCTCAGGAGGCAACGTGATGTGAGGCCTGAAGGTCGGAGGAGTGATGACTGTGGGCTTCTTCCTCTCGTTCTGCTGTGTCTGTACTGGGTTCTTCGGGATCGGAGGCTGGGTGGACCTCCAGACTGTTGGCTGCGATGTGATGAGCCAGGGCGGTGACGGTCTGTTAGTTGTACTTGTTGTTGAAGCTGAAATATAAAAACAAAATTGTTTAGTTTGTGGTTGTATCCAGGATAAGGTACCTCGTATTCGTAAAAAAGGGACGTGGGATAAAAACTATTCGCTCGTATATTCAATAGTATTGAAGCTTAATTTTGCAGCGGTTGGCTGAAAACTTAAAAAAAAAAAAATTTTTTTTCAACAGTTTTAAATCAAATCACTTTTATTTGTTAACACAGGTGTACAAATATAAGTGATAACCAAGAACCTCGACCAACACCTTATGAGGCTCGGGTTAGGCGGCTGGATCAAGGACTTGATTCAGAAAGCGGTCTCCCTGGACAAGGCTTGTATTGTTAGGAGGTTCTTTTCCCTGGAGACCTAACCGCCGCGCGCCGGTCGCTTGGACCCTGTTCCCGATACCGGTAAGATAATATTTTTATATTTATAATATGTCGTGACTTAATCGTATCATTATTTTCATGAATAAATGGAATAATCCCTACTAATATTATAAATGCGAAAGTAACTCAGTCTGTCTGTCTGTCTGTTACGCTTTCACGCAAAAACTACTGAACGGATTTAGATCAAATTTGGTAGGTAGGTAGAAGAGACACTGGAATAACACAAAGGCTACCTACCTATAATTCCACTGCTGAGCACGGGTCTCTTCCCGCGCGGTATAAACTGTAGTCCACGCGGGCGAAGCCGCGGGCGGAAAGCTAGTAATAAATAATAATGATAGTGGTATTAACTTACCAGGGACACACTGGTAATGCGCCTCCAGATATTTGAGCGTGTTGGGACACGGGTCTCCGAACATGTTTGTACTGGCCAATATACTGCAGTTCTGATGCATGCTACACCTGGAAATGAAGAAAAATTTTCATTTAATAACAATCAACTTGAAGGGAGGAGTCAGGTTTCTAAAAATGGAGGCGTGGTTTTAGGACGGAACGGAAAAACATAACCCCTTTTTTGTGGTCTGCCAAACATGGGTAAAAAGAACTACGCATCAACTTGACAGCACGGTTTGCATAGTGGTTGAAAGATTGGCTGCTGTGCTGCGAGTCACGGGTTCAATTCACGCACGGAACAAATATTTGTATGGCCTACAGATAATTGTTTTGGGTCTGGGTTAAACAGTAAGTATTTAGTTTGCCTAGATATGCAAACTAAATAGTAATTCTTTACTTTTAGTTACAATATTGGGCCTTGGTTTAATGCTTGGAAGAGGCCCTAATAAAATCTGATCTGTACAGTGACATATTCTCGTTTCAATGTCAAGTTGGCTACCATACTATTGACTTTACCAATAGATATTTAAATATACCTTTAAAATAACATATAAACACAAGAGCAACGTACGACGCCGACAATCAATTTAGGCGTCATTTACATGAGTGAGAGGGGCCTCGCACTTTATTGCCAATCTCGCGGGTTAACAGGATCAACTTACAGGAATATTTAATTTTCGGCAATTTTCGGCGATCGTCGGTAATCCTCGGGTGTTTCCGGACGGCCTCGGGATAGCGATTTGTTATTAGCCGTCGTGTTTATGTTTAAATTGAGTTGTTTTAGATTAATTGTGTAGTTTGCATTTAAATTGTTGAAATTGGTTGAGTTTAAAATTTATAACAGGTATTTTTACCTATGAAATGGTCGGTTTTATGTATAATTACATACTTGCTTTGAACTGTCTTATCTTCAGATTAACTTTTAATTATCTTATATAATAAGGGTTGTAGGAACCTAATAGCATAGCATAGTCAGCCTTTTAATGTTCCCACTGCTGGGACTCAGGCCTCCTCTCTCTAGGAGAGGGAATGGGCCATACTCCACCACGCGGGCTCAGTGCAGGTTGGTGAATGTCACATGTCTTCGAATTTTTGGTTCTAGGACATGCCAGTTTCCTGACGATGTTTTCCTTCTCCGTTTGGAGAGCAGTGGTCATGAAATAAATTACACAAAGTACTGTGCCTGGATGCGGGACGCACAGGATCGATCATTGTGGCGACACTTGGGGGAGGCCTATGTCCAGTGGATGTCTATCGGTTGAAATGATGATGATGATGAATTCGGCTTGCTGGGTTTGAACCCGTGACCTTAAAATCGTAAGTCGGGGCCGTTATCACTCGGCCACCACTGTTCCTAACCTACACCTTAGGAACTTAATACTTGGTTTTTAAGGATCCATACATAGAGGATAACAAGACCCTGTTACTAACACTCCAATTATTGATAGCTAGACATTTGAAATTTTCACAGATGTAATTCTGGCAACAGAAACTTCCTGAGATTAACCTCTAACAAACAAAAAACAAATAAACAGACTTTATCTTTTTATTATATTAATATATAGTAGTTTGTTTTTTTGTTTGTAGGAGTCAATCTCTGAAAGTACTGGTCCGATTGCTAAAATTTTTTACCGATAGAAAGCTGCTTTATTCCTGAGTGACATAGGCTATATTAATTTACGTACGAAGGCAAAAGATTATATTTAATAAAAATCTTATTTAAAAACTATGAAAAATGACGATTACAAAAATATCGTATTTACAAATTTAAGAGTTGTTAGTAGGATTGTGTTTCAAAAATGTATTATTTATTCAGTTTTTATTATTAGTTTAGAATTACTTTGCAATATTTCAATGATTATGATCTATTCAAATCTTTATGATACAATCAAAATGGCTTCCGTAATCTATAGGCATTCACTATCGAGACTTATAAGTTATACAATTATCATAATTGATTCAAATAATTATGTCAGTCAACAATATCTTAAATGCCAATATGATACATATTCAGAATTCCAACGCTTTGTCCGCATATCCAACTGCAGTGATAAATGAAATAACTTAGATTGCACAAATCTCTGACGGTGGTCGAGTGGTATCGGCCCCGACTTTTGAGTTGTAGATCACGGTTTTAAACCCAGCCAAGCGTATTACTTTGTGTAATTTATTTCATCATCACTGCTCTCAAAATGGTGAAGGAAATGATCGTGAGAAAGCATGATGTTTTAGAACCACAAAAGCCAAGACATGTGACATTCACCAACCCATACGGTTACTGGGCCCGCGAGGTGGATTACGGCTCATTTCCTCTCCTAGAGAGAGGAGGTCTGAGTCTTATCCATCAATCCGCACAGGGCCCGCGTGGTGAATTTCTCCCATTCCCTCTTCTAAATAGCCGGCCTGAGTCCCAGCAGTGGGATCAATACAAGGGTAATTAGGTATGCTTATGCTATGCACAAGACATGTTCACCTCAAGAATTTATCCCAATACAGAATCTACTAGAACTTTAAAACCCTTAAATCACGTAAGTTATTTACCTATAACCACTTCAATAAAACCGATACGTTATTATAACCGCTAAAACGTAATTTAACTGTTATTTGTGACTATATCTGTGCACAGATTATATCTAATAACGCCACAACTATTTTCCCGCAGCCATTTTCGACGTCAATAATTACGGAGTATAAAATCTTGGCTATTTTGGATCAGATAGCTATATCTTTGAGTAAAGGGGTTGTTGACGGTATTTGGTTGCAATAAACTATGACAGAATATAGTGACGTCACGCTTTTTGGGCTAAGAAAAAGACTGCACGTAGCAGAGATGAGAATGTTGAGATGAATGTGTGAAAGTGAGCATTTCTCCTGAGAGAAATGTTGAAAAGGGATCGTTTATGTAACTATTCTATCTATGGTCATTTGTAGAGGAGAGATGAAATGCATATTACTAAAAGAGTTGTGACTGTATGAATATACAAGTGGAATGGGATAGGAGAGGAAGAGGGAAGCCAAAGAAAAGATGGATGGATTGTGTAAAGAGTGATATGGAAGAATAATGTGTTAATGATAACGTGACGGGTGACAGGACAGAATGGAAGAAAAAGTGTTTGTGTTTAAGTCTCATCTAGCGCCGTTTGGTCCTAGCCTGATCCTTTTTGAACAGTGAGATGGCGGCTTCCGCGGGAGTCGAGGCACGAGGATTGATCCTCCTCACGCTTTTCACGACCACCTTTGCTCGCATTAATCCTGCATTTCAGGAGGTGACTGCTTCTCATTTCCTTTCAGTCTGTATTATGACCTGCTCCCCTAGCCAAGTTACAAACGTTTCGCTTGCGTCGAACGCTTCGAGTTGACCCTGCCGTCAATTCTTTTGTTCTGACCACGACTGAGCGTTGAGATGACGTCATTCCCGTACATTTGAAGCTTTCTACTAGCGTTAACTATTGCAGATTAGCAACTTGGCTAGGGGTACTGGACCAAGATTGGACGCAAGAGACTACCGTCGCCTATCAACCCCACAGGGATTACTGCTTCACAGAAGGAGGCTACAGATTCCCCTATCCCTCTCGCTTCGAACCATGGACTAGATCATTGGATTGAACGCAAGATTTTGCTCTACTGATCACCCCCACGGAGACACGGTGAATAATACCTACTACCTAACTACCTAGTTAAAAATAAGAATTATTTTTCCTTACCTGCTATGCAAAACCCGTAAGCTCTTCGTAGACATGCAGTTGACGCTCCAGTCGGTGTTGCCATGGTCATTGCATATCGTGATGGAGAACCTCCCATAGTTCGCCCTGATGAGGTGGATGACGGAACCTTCCCTGCAGCCGATCTTCAGGGTTTTTCCTTCGCAAGCGTACGCCGTTTCGTACCGTGGTTCTGTAAAAGAGAAAGAAGATAGATGTTAGATTAGGTAAGTCGTAAATCCGTCTCATCATCAGCCTTTTTAATGTTCCCACAGCTAGGACTCAGGCCTCCTCTCTAAAAGAGAGAACGGGCCGTAATCCACCACGCGGGCCCAGTGCGGGTTGGTAAATGTCACATGTCTTCGAATTTTTGGTTCTAGGAACAAGCCGGATTCCTCACGATGTTTTCCTTCACCGTTTTGAGAGCAGTGGTGATGAAATAAATTACACAAAGTAATGCGCCTGACTGGGTTTGAACCCGCGACTCGTAAGTCGGGACCGTAAGATACCCCTCGGTCATCACTGCTCTGCATTTATCATTACATCTTTCGATTTTAGACCGTGTAAACGTAAACTCACAAAATCACCGTTAATAAACTACCCAGAATTTGGGCAAAAAAAAACCAGCTTTTCACTCCATCATACACAGGCGCGCTCATTTCGCAGTGTGAGTCGGCGAAAACCAGTAAACGATCCGTCAGCCACGTCATTAATTTAACCAGATTTATTATATCAGATCCTTACAATATGCCCAGCTCTATTCAACGAGCGATGAAACTCATTCTACATCCATCGCTGCCTTAGTTCAACGTAACTTAAAGACGGACGAACAAAACAAGCAATGTACGAGTCTCTCACACTATAGGGGATTTGTTTTTCGCACACCGAAAATGAATTTCGAAATTGATTATGGAATGTTGAGTCGACAGTTTTTGTTTGTCTTCTGTAGGTGTTTCTAGATAAATGGTTTCGGTGAACGCCGGTCACAATATCTGTGATTGGTCTAATTGGATTTATTTACGAATGAATGTTTTCGATGGCAGCCATTGTGGAAATGTTTGATTATTTTAATTAGGGGTGTTTTGCTGTGATTGGAATTATGGATGGTGTTTTTGTGGGAATAAATTAATTGTGGTCGTTCGATATTTCTGTTTTGTTAAAGCGTTGTAGCGTGTGAAATGGTGAATATAACAGTGAATAACATTCGGACTGTGATAATAATGCATTAATTAAGTACTATAATATATATAGGACTCTAGGAATCACTCCAGTAGGTATCGTGGTTTAATTTACAAATATGTAAACTCATTAGGATAATATTTGTTGATGTTTCGTTATGAATAATCAAATAAATTATTTCTTAAGATAAGGTCAAAAACGTCAAGTCTATGAAAAACATTATGTGTAGAAAAACAATCATCCAGCAATAATAACATAGATATCTTAAGTGACACATGATGTATATAAATAACAATAAATGCAACACAATACCTACATAGCTACATACATCAGAACCGCAATAATCGTAGGAAAAGGTTGCTATTAATCAAAAGAGTTGCCAGAGCAATTTATTGTTCGAACAGATTAACGATAAGCCTCATGTCCTCGCAATAAATTCGTCCTTCGAACATTTTCGATGAAAGTTTTCGACATTCGGAGAAGTGAGGGTTTTAAAAACTAGTTTTTTCTCGTGGCCTATCTCATGGGAAATGTGCATTTTTTCTTCTTTTCGGGATAAAATTCAGTGACAGTTTATATATTGCTAAGAGTTTACGTTATTGGATCATCAGTACCAAAAAAAGACTCTTGTATAATAAAAAATGGGGGGGGTCCTGTTTACCTGATCGCGGCAAATCCGTTGGTTTTAATAATTCGAGTTTGCGGACAATATTTTACGATTTTACGCTTCCAAAAATCAGGGACCATATGGAGGCCCTGTACCATCTGTATTTACACTGATATTATAAAGAGGTAAAGTTTTTTTTTTTTTTTTTGTAAACATAGCAGCTACGACCCTGCACTGCTACTTCTGTAAGTTGCAGGGATGTAATCTCTATTGATTACCTTTTATCTGCGGTCCTCACATAGGTGTAACTGAAGGAACACAGGTGGGTTTTAACCAGTAAAAAAACTCACACTGTCTCTCTCTCCGTAAGCGGGAGAAGTAAAAATTAATAAATAAAAGAACAGGTAATTTTGTTTCTGGTTTTACTTTGAAAAAATATACAGGTTATTAGTAATATAAATAGTTTAATAATATCCGATAAATAAATTTTAAAACACAAAGAAAAACAATTAGGACTATACTATTATAATCAGTAGACGCATACTTATTATATTTTATTATAGACATATAATTTAATTTGTTTATTAGATTACTAGCTTCTGCCCGCGACTTCGTCCGCGGAAAATTTCTTGTTTTAAAATAAGATTACACTCGATTAGACGATGCGCACGTTCAGCGCTAGATTCCTGAGCACGGGCCTGTGATGTTATGGCATTTTGCCTAGCGAGCCGCTGCGAGCGCTCAGCGCTAGTCTCCCTATCCCTTGTCTCAGAGACATGCTGCCTTAAATGAGATAGACGATGCGCACGTTCAGCGCTAGATTCCCGAGCACGGGCCTGCGATGTTATGACATTTTGCCTACCAAGCCGCCGCGAGCGTTTAGCGCTAGTCTCCCTATCCCTTGTCTCAGAGACATGCTGCCTTAACTCAGATAGACGGTGCGCACGTTCAGCGCTAGTTCCTCGAGCACGGGCCCGCGATGTCCTCACATTTTGGCTAGTGAGGCGCTGTGAGCGCTCGGAGCTAGATTCTCTAGCGCGTGCTTGCGAAATATATTCTCTATTTCTCGAGAGGCGCTGCTCATTTTCAGGGGCAGATTCTTCCGTACGGCGTACTCAAGCGGCTCTTGTCTGTGATGTCTGCCGGGACAGTTGAGATTTCCTTTTAGACATGCTCTCAACAAACTACGCACAGACTTGAAAACAATTATGAACAAAAGGAGAGCGACTCGAACACCGTCCGCCTTTACAAAACAAAACAATCGTAATATCGAATAACTCGTATCGATTATTACGATAGAACGAAGTACGAAACTACGAACATACAAAAACGTACAACGAAATTACGATATTTTCGATTATGAGGTATCTATCAACAACAACAACCATACGAACGAAACAACCGAAACCAATAAGCAACTGACAGAAGAACTCCAACTAACGACAACGTCGATCAACAACTAACGACAAATTCGAGGAGGTCATCAATCCACAGAAAGTCTTAACACCGCGATTCAGAAAACATGGCAAGTTCGGGAGGTTCCTGCACCGAATTAAAGCGGAAGAGACGCCCGAGTGTCGCCACTGTGCGGAACGCCCGGAGGACACGGTGGAGCACACAATCGAGGTGTGCCCTGCCTGGTCAGAGCATCGCCGTGCCCTCGTGGGGGCGATCGGCGGCGGACACCTCTCGCGGCGGGCTCTGGTTGAGGCCATGGTCCTTAGCGAGGAGGAATGGCAGGCGGTCGCCTCCTTCTGCGAATCAGTAATGCTAGCAAAGGCGGAGGCAGACCGCATCAGGCAACGGCGCCTTCGCCGCCGCCGCCGGGATTCCGATCCCGATTTCCGGCCACCGTAGACACGGGCTCGCGGACGGCGAGCCATGGGTAGCTTGCTGTCCGATCGTCCGGTAGTGGACCGAGCCCAAGACGTCAACGGCGCGCACTGTTCCCGCGCGCCTCAAGAAGTTGTCAGTAACAGCAGAGGCCCAGCTGGGTTGAAGCCTACCGGGTCCAGGGTTATCCGAAAGGGAACTCGTGCCCTGGTTTGAAGGCTAGAAGGAACGGGGTGGGTTTTTAGTCAGTAAGAGTCTGACACTATCTCTCGCTCCACCCAAGGGCGGGGGTTGTCATAAGATGATTTTGGCCCACCATAAAAAAAAAATAGGTAAAACGTCTGCACAATGAAAGTTACGCTAGGGGCATTTTGCGTTTTAGTAATTTTATATTATCTTCGAAACTGTATGACCAATTGCTATGCTGTAAATGGCAAATCTTATCTGTATAATGTTCTTGTGATACTGAAATAATTTATTGTCATAAGAATTAATATTTTGTTGCTCAAATAATCAACCAAACGTAAGTATGCCGAAAAAAAATATTTTTAATGCAATAAAAGAAGTATAAAAGATGAAATATAAAAGATAGAGATATGGTACCGCGGACTTTTTTGTAGAAATAATTAAGACGAACCAGGTAGCCATACATTGTTTTTAATTTTAAGCAACTGTTTAGGCAGCGCACGCAAATAATTCTATTTTATGAGGTATTTTTTTCCGACTTGCTAGACAAAAGTTGTGATAGCTCGGTTAATATACATGCTATAGAAACAATTTATAGCCTATAGCACTCAGGAATAATGTAGCTTTCTGCCAGTAAAAAAATTTTTAGAATTGGATTATTAGTTCCAGAGATTACCCCCTACATACAAACTTACAAACTTACAAACTTACAAACTTACAAATTTTACCTCTTTATAATATTAGTATAGATAAAACGCAATTTATTGCACACATTTTAGACCATTAAATGATTAGCTAAATTATGTAAATATCATAATGGAGATTTGTGTGTGATATAATAATTTAGGGAACAGATGTTATGCTAATATAGACGAGTTTGTGGAAAAAAAATCTGAAATATATAGTAACATAGCTATATGAGTGCTGATTTGGCTAGATCGGGAGGGGACCTAATGAGGTGGACGCGGTATCAACTCCAGGTACCAAAATACGATCAAAAAAAAATAAGGTGGAAATTGGGGCCGCGGTCTTGGTCCAAACAGTCCGCGAACCGATAAAAATAATTAAAAATATTTATATTTTTTGATGGTACGGTTAGCGCTGTGACAGAGCGATTAGCTACTCTCTGTAAGTCATACAAATATTTGTATGACTTACAGAGAGTATTCCGAGTCTAGGTGTCTTGTGTAAGTAAGTTTACATGTTTGTGAACGCACCCACAAGTGTCATTCCTAGTGTAGGGTAACGGTTTTAAAAAGAAAAACAATGTCATTTTGAAATATTAGTTCTCTATTTTTTATTTGCATTGTCCATAATAATGGCTTTTAACAGTTTTTATTTAATGAATTTCTCTGACATTAATGTATTTGTGCCTATAATTTGTAAATGTATAAAGTCAAAGTTGGTAATAGACTGATAAAAAAAAAATACGAGCGCAACTCATCATGTCTTTAAACAAAACCTGCTTTCCTTTCCAGAGTATTCATAAACAAAACAAAGATAGGTAAGTATTATATTTACTGTCAAACGACCATTTAACCCTTCAGATACCGTCAATTAGAGACACAATAGTAAGACAATAGATGCGCGGCCACCGGGTGTCGCTTGGGGATTCATGAATTAATAAATCAAAGTGACGTTAGCTTATAACTACGATTTATCGATAATATCCAAAGTCGTCGTCATTTCTGCCTAATGGCGATTAATTACATCCAATTTAAAGCAGATCTATTTTGAAATTCGAACCGTCCGCGTTCTTATTACGAAAATAAACGTCTTCAATAACGGTCGCCATTTATTATAGACAAAACAAAATGTTTAGATGTATCGAAATATAATTATAGAGTAAATCAGCTTTAATTATTGGTTCTTAGAATATTTGAGTATTTCTTTGATCGTTTTAATGGCCGATACAATGACATTAATGGATTCGCTTTTTTTTTGGTCTTTCGTGATGACAGTTAATTCATGAATCCCCAAGCGACCACCGGTGGCCGCGCATCTATTGTCTTACTATTGTGTCTCTAATTGACGGTATCTGAAGGGTTAAACTAGACTGTGCCTCGACTTCCGAGTTATAGGTCGTGTGTTCAATTCAGTCAGGCGCATTTCTTTGTGTATTGAGCCAAGTTTCTTATTTTTTTATTTTTTGCGATATTATCAATGTGAACTATAGAATATTTAAAAATACAATCCATATTCGGAAATGTTTTTAAATTGTACGAAATTATGTATAAAAAATTGAGAGGAAACCATTTAGTTGTTTTTACTTGCATAAAAACAAATTTAGTTTTTGGTTCTCTCTAAACTTTGCATTAAATCAACACTGCATACTTTCATGCAGTGTTGATTTAATGCAAAGTTTTTAATATAAAATTAATTGTTCGGAAAATGTCACAGCAGTACCGTGAGCCAGTAAAAGTCTACACTCTCTCTCTTTCACTCCACCCAGAGCGGAAGAAGATGATTTCGAGCCTATAAAAATAAGACTGGTAATTCTAAAAACTACCAAGAATTTACGATAAATTTATCGACAACTCCTTTTGACCCAACACTGTAAACACGCGAAACTACACTTACTGTCGATAAAACTAGATATAATATCAAAAACTATTTTAAATCACTAGAAAATGACGTGTCGTATCGTGGGCTGAATCACTAGTCACCCCCTTAATGGTAGGCTTGAGGGGTTGTAATAAAAATGATTTATACGAGATGTCCAGTTGGCTACTAGGGGTTGAGAACAATTTGAGTATCCCCTGGGTAGATGATATGGCTTAAAAGTTTTTTTTTTTTGCAGACAAGCAAGCTACATTTTAAAAATAATACTAGCTTTTGCTCGCGGCTTTGCCCGCATATATAAAATATAGCTTATGTCACTCAGGAATAAATCAACTTTCTATCAGTGAAAAAAATTTCGCAATTGGACCAGTACTTCCAGAGATTATCTCCTACAAACAAACAAACAAACAAAATCAATCTCTTTAAAGTATTAGTGTGGATTAACTGGTATTTGGTTGAGATCCCACGTGATGGTAAGCAGTGATGCAATCGTTGATGGTGAGGCGCACTAGTTTATTAGGACCCTATTCACTCTAGCCTTGAAGACATCGGACGGGAAGACCGCAGCAGGCAAATTGTTCCAGTTCTTAGACGCTTAGTCCTGACCGTAGAAGCTTTATTTACTGTTTTCGGATAATGGATTTAAGTGCTTTTAAATTTTGTAAATAAATAGTTTTATTCCGGAGAAATAGACTTGAGCACAGTAAGCTTTAGACATAACACGTCAATACAAATCAAATGTAAATTCATTATTATTATAATTCAGAAAAGGAATCAGTTAAAAACAAGCACTCTTCAATTACAATTCTTTATCACCATAAAATATTAATACGTCAAAAGAAAACAACCATTTTAAATATTTTATAATAAAACTCCATTCTCAGAAACATTGCACTATAATTCAATTTCAGCATATAATTAACTCAGTGTACACCTACCTTTTTAACTATAGCACAAATATTCTTTTGTATTCCACCTCTCTATTGTAGAAACACCCTTATTCACATACGCTATCTCGCTCACACATAAACTCACATATATAAACCTATCTCGCTCACTCATAGACGTTATAATTACATTGCTACATTACAAGTCCTTTTTCATACCCTGTAATTACCCCGGCGGGTTCCACAAACTTATTATTTCCTCTCTTAACTTGCTTATTCAGTTGTATTAAGGTTGAAAGTTGTTAAATTAAGTTGTAAAAGGTAATTGTTTCGTGGAACCTTGTTGGGAATACGTAAGTAAATGTCATTTGATAGTGATGTTCACTTGAATTGAAATTCTTGTTATTTGAATCGATTCAAGTTTGAATCGAGTTCAGGGGTGGCAGGTATTCGTGTTCGAGTTGCGTGTTTGACCATTAATTTGTAAATACATACGGGGTTAATTGACAAGCAAAGTAACACGAAGCAAAAACATGCTTTTTTTTTTGTTTTTCATTCATGGTTTTACTTGTCAATGGATAGAAAATTAAGAAAAATGACGACCGTTTATTAGTATCTATGCTTCTTCTAATCGTTGAACTAGGGTGGTAAACAATTTCTTTTATTACCGAGTAATTAATTACAAAAAAAAAAAACAAGTAAATATACTGATAGATTATTAAAATTCGTGGGGTTTTATTGTATGTATTCGAAATTATTTATTTCAAAAATATCGCAAGTCCAATAAATCGCAATTTTTTTTCCGTTTTTTTACTATCTTACGGTGTTTTCAAAAATTTGGTATTATACCTAAAGATTCAACGACCCCAAGTAATATGGGATAAAGGCAGGAAGAAGAAGAAGAAGACATAATATGTAATATATTCGTTACTACAGTTTCCTATATCTTTCTTAGATATCTCCTTTGAACACAAAATTAATTGCATTCTAATATGTTACAACACTATCATCATTTGATGTCCAAAATTCATACAGGGTGAATCCCCCAAAAAATGCCTGTCGTATTGAAGCAAAAATTTTCGCTATATCCACCACAGTAAGTCCAAAACTGTTGTGTTGTTCATTAATATTTCGGCCGCAGATGCAACAGTATTGGTTTTCCAGTGAATTTAATTCACTACGTCATTAATCGAGATCAGTGTTGGTTATTCTAAGGGATTATATGGAATTTTATTAACAGAATTTCTGGTTAGCGGTTGGATTTAGGGAGAAAATAATTATGCAGATATATTTTACGGATACAATTTGAATGGTTGCGACTTTATGATAATGGAATACGCTGTTTTGTGTTTTGACGTAAATGTAATTTGATTTATAAAATGAACTGATAAACACTATTTTAGTCTTCAAAGCTGTAAAAGTTTAGCATTAAAGTATTTTTTAATTTAATTAAAAAACCGGTCCTTAGAAAGGTACGGGAGTAGGACAAGCAAAAAAAAATTAATTATATATTGCTAAATAAAACGAGGAACTTTAAAAAATCCATTATTCTTATTGTGCTTTTTCATCAGCCCAAATTATTTCAAATGATTTATAACAAAATTATAATTTTACGAAGCGATACACGCCTTCGGTAGCATGGTGACAAATTGAAAAGGCCTTTTTATAGTATATTTTACGAGATCCCCGAGGACGCGACGTTTCATATATTTGAGAGAATTTTCCATCGCAATTTTAGTGGCAGGTGACTTGGAAGGCGAAAGCACGTTATATTATTTACATTGCCAATAGGAAGAAAATTTTGTTTCGTATCTCACTTTGTTTAGGAATGGCTGAGGAAAACCTTGGTGTAGGGGAATGCGAAACTTTGCTTTTACTATCTACTTTATAAGAAAATCGAAGGGTTCTTGCAATGAGATAAATTAAGAGCATCTTCTCAGAGTCTGCAAAAACAACGTTTTGTTTTTCTTTATTGAATTTTTAAAAGATTTTCCGTAAGCACTTTTTGGATTTCTCCATAACCAATAAAAGTAACAGTACCCATTCCATGTCAACAGTTTTAAACGCCAAATACGGCGCGGATTTAATTACTTACAGGAATTTGCATATTTTCTATCAAAAGCTCGTATAGGTTACGGTCAGTAACTGGACATTTTACCTTAACTTTTAATTTTGTTGATGTCTTTTTTATGAGTTTCATAAAACTTTTGTTTTATCGAATTGCATGGGTTTCTATGATACTTAATGCAACAGAGTAATATGATGGACAGATGAGCATGTTTCGTTCATAAGGTGGACGTGGTGTGAGTCGCGGGAATGCGATGGTTGCGAGACACAATCGTTTAAAGTGGCGACACTTGGGGAGGGCTATATCCAGCAGTGGATGTCTTTCAGCTAAAATGATAATGATGACGATGAATATGATGATTGAGAATGTAAAAATTCATCAAAACTTACATAGTAAAACTGCAGCAAAAAAAAATGCAGCCAAACAAAACAAAATTTCCAACAAACTAACTTTGCAATTTCGAACAAAAACCATTCCGCAGCAAATCCATCGGAGGCAACCATTCACCTGGAGATATCAAGACGAACTGAAGTTGTAAAAACTAAAATCGAACGGCCACCATTCGAAATTTAAAAGATTTAACCGTTCGGCAGTAAAATGGCGGAGTGGTTCGAACCGTTGAGCCGGGCTGACGTCCCGGGCGATCGATTTTCAAACCGAAGGAGACGTTTTACAACTTGTTTTACGAGTTTCAAAATCGCAGCCCGATTTGGCGGTAACATAAGGAAATAGGGACGTAACTTGCTGTGTTCTGATAAAAATAAAACCCGTGAGATTTGTAGCAGGATCCTCTAAGAAGTACAGCCACCTAGCTTGCATGTTTTAGCTTTATGTAGATTTCTACCGAGTTAGATATGAGGTGGGAATCAGAGTTATTTTCATGTTTACGTTGCCATAAAATCCTGAGATGTTTCGAACAACTGAAGAGTGTTCAGGTGCTCATAGAATTTGAGATTGATTTTGTACTGCTCTAGAATATTTTTCTTTAAAGACTTTTGCGTTTGCAATCGTTATAGACTCCAGAAAGTCTGACCATCACCTTGGAGAGATCCAAGGAGTATCATATTGGCTCGTGGAGAACTGATAGGCAGTCGTTCCATGAAAATCACGGGTATTCTAGCCGCATCCAGTTAATCTGGAAGCCGACTTCAAAATAGTTGGGACAAGGCTAGGGACATGACTAGGAATTTGACACGTCAGACGTTTGCAGTCAGATTTTTGAAACAAGACTTTTTTGGACTTCCCTTTACATTTCAATTTGGTTCTGCCCAACTTAAAATCAAGTGGAAATTGAATTGAAGACTGGATTTATAAGAAACTGGTTGTCTCAGTAGTTTCACTCTCACCTTTGGTTAGGTACTGCTCCGATCCCGTGAGCCGTAGCGAGATGTTATTTAGCCTATAGCCTTGATAAATTGGTTACCCAAAACTAAAATAATTTTCCAATTTGAACTAGTACTTCCTGGCATAAACGCCTTCAAATCAATCAACCAATCAATCAACGATAGGCTCGCGTTTGCCCACCATCTCACCTGATGGTAGCGATGATGTGCTCGACGATGGAGCACGCTTGCCTAGAAGTAACTTATTCACTAAGATCCCTAAGTTGTAGCTATCAAGAAACACGTACTTCAGCGGGGAATTCCACTCCTTGACTGTACACACAATAAATGTGTTCCCAAAACGCTTTGAGCGTATGGGTGGGATGTCTATCATCCCACCTATACGTACTACCCCGCAAGGTTTCCCCTAAAATTACTTTGTGAACACATGCGTCGCTACTTGATCTTAAAGTGGCCTCTCCAACAAGTTACTTCCAATATTATTTCATTGACAAACACGATTATACCAACTGACTGGACATCACAACCTAATTGAGACATCATACACCCTATTTCCAAATCCACATTTTATTCTCCAAAACCACCTTTAAAATCTTCACAATAAAACCTATAATCCTTTCAAATATTTTTTTAACAAAACTGCATAAAAGAAACGGTTGGAAATTGTACTTTTTGTATCAAGATTTAAGGTTTAAAATCGGTTGTATCTAGTAACAAAATTTGATTTCAGTAAATCGTTGGCAAACTATTGCGACGGTGTTGGAGGGGCGAGGCAGAGGTAGCAAACCCTTAGGGCTTTTTTAACAGCTCCTTAGATATTATGCACCCCTGATCACGTCCCGTATGAAGTTGCTTCCTGTGTGAACGGTTTCATTTTTCTTTCTTTCTTTTTTTTCTTTCCTTTGTTTGGGAGGAGACGGATAGAGTATAGCTGGTCATTCGTCTGGTATAATCGCATTTCCCGAGTCCGCCTGTCTTTGTAAGCATGACTTCATTTTATGATAGGAGTGTACCGAAATATGGGACCGACCTTAAATAAGCTGGGAGACAATAGATGAATACGAAATGATTTCTTTTTGTCTAAAAATTCGATTTAACTGTCGAGTCAAAAACGATTACTCATATCAGTTACTGTTAAAGTATGAGCTTCGTTAAATCTTAGGATTTTCCAGTATCAACTTTTTTGAGGTACGAAATCATCTAAGTAATAATAATAATAAGATTTAAACTACACTGTGCACACGTGTGCCACACGCGACGATCTAGGCGCGTCGGTCTCCAAACATTTTATATGGAAACTAGACTTGTAGAGCTACACTTGATCCACGCGACGCCACCACGCGGCATCGTTCTACGTACAAATCAGGCGTGGTCCACGTGTGCGTCTATAGTTCTAGTTTTACTCTTTCGAAGAATCGCACAGCCAAAGATTTAAGTACCTCAATTCGATGTTTTACAGCAACATAATAATCGACTAAAAACAGTTTAATCGAGTCATTTATTGGAGAATCGATAGCAATAAACATCGATTAAGTTTAATATTTGTTCATCGACCTAATTGGTCGTTAAAAAAACGTTTTTCAACAAAACAAACGATTATGGAAAGTGACAAATTACTTCTGGAACTCTTGACCTTTCGGAGTTTGTTATAAGTAATAAAAACTTCTGTTGCCAGACGTTATCAGATTTTTTACTTGCTCCCAATTATTTTTATTTTCAGATACGAATAAAATGTTGGAATATTTTTTTTATAAGTTTTCCTTATTCATGAGTATCACTAGCTACTTTCAATGGCTTTGCTCGCGAAAATTATTCCAATGGAACATACTCCCGGAATAAAAAGTATCCTATGTCCTATTCCAGGATATGGTCTACCCATATACCAAGTTTCATCGAAATCCGTTCAGCCGTTTAAGCGTGAAGAAGTAACAAACGCTTTCGCCTTTATAATATTTTAGTTTGACTTGCAACCCTGCCACAGGTTCATACATGGTGTCACAAATCTTTGAAATTCTCTGTTTTTATTTACTATATATGCATTTATCATACATCTAAACCTTCCTCATGAATATATTACTTAGTGAAAACCGTATAAAAATCCGTTCAGTAGTTTTGGAGTTTATCGCGAAAAGACAGAAAGATAGACGGGACGCGGGATTTCATTTCATAATACTAGTACAAAACATTACCTCTGTAAGTTTAATTTTATTTCAAAAATTTTTCATGTTGTGCGATTATATTCTTGATACTTTAAGATGATCTAAGAAGTTCAACGTACACAACGTTCAAGTTTTTTTTATTATTTCATTAAAATCCTACGTAAAATTCTTAACAATTGCTTCACATCCAATCAACCAATAGTTTTTGTTTGGAACAAAAACTTTTTTTTTTTTTTTCAAAAAACTTAATACAAAAAAAATCCTTTCCACACTATCCCACCACTGCACCATAAGTATTCACACCTCCGTGCAAGGGAGGTGAAAATTGCAGGGGGGGTTGTCATTGCCAAATAAGATTTTTTCCTCAATCTACCCTCTGGCGAGAGGGTCCGTCCGGTTATACAATTTGTGATGAAGCACCGTTTTTCGTAAGTATATGAGGTAAAACGTTTGTATACGTTTGTGTACATAAGATATTTGAAAAGATTGGCTTGTTTTTTTGTTAGTTATTTTTATTTGACATTTTAATTGGCGGTTTAATTGGTAAAATAGCTCTTCTAGGGCCGCTTTTTGAATTCTATCAATTATAGATATGACAGATAACCCTACGAGATGTCAATTGTTTTATGACTAAAGCATTTTTATAGCAAAATTAACTTTATTTGTATTAAGTATAAAGTTCATATTTGGCTAAGTGAAACATGTGTTAATATGTATGAGTAGGTAACTATATTCTTCTATTATTATGGATTTATGGAACTTGATACTTTTTTCATCCCATAAACTGTTTATTTATGGTGTACCCCCAAGGGGTTAAATTCGACACCGTCAGTTTCGACAATGAGGTAGGCAGTTTTTTTTTGTGTTGTTCAAGGATAATGTGCCAATTCATTGTGAGGGAGTAATATCAAGCATGCAGAATGATATTAGGTACCTATATTGAGCTCCATTCCTAAAATCATTACTCTATTTCTCATTCAGTCGGGCAAAAAACAGAATCAATTGGACTTGGGTCAAATATTTTATATACTTTGTACTGTTTTGGTTTAAAATCCAAAAGTGAAAATGAATGTTACATACACTGAAATTATTACTAAATAATTCAATAGATTGAAAGACATATCAACTATCATCATCATCTCCTTAGCTTTTTCCCTACTAGCTTAAGGTCGGCTTTCAGTCTTACCTGTTTTTTTTTTAAATAATGGATAGGCTTACGTTTGACCACTATCTCACCTGATAGTAAGCGATGATGTGGCCGACGATGAAAGACGCTTGCCAAGATGATGCGGCTAAATACCTATGTTTTACATGGAGCTTATCAAGCCTCCAATTTTCTCAAAGCACCTTTTTGAAAAGAATACTCATAACTGCTACAAACTATTCCTGTGACACTAGTAAACAACTAAATACTAAAAAGTAAAACATTATCCTTCTATTCAAATAGTCGGTTAAAACCCAGAGTGGCTAAAAATTCACGGCTCCCGCTCACGGTCATAACTTCCCTACAGAATATACATGTGCCTCCCTACTCCACCCATACCTATATGTGTAGTGTAGCTGAATTATTTTTTAAGTGTTAAAGGTTTTGCGGGATCCCCTACAAGAGTAATAAATAAACCGAATCTCGCGATACAATGTAGTGCACTAAATTCAAGCGGGTTCCGTAAAACGGACCCTTAGTTTAGGGTTCCGTTCGTGAGTCTATTGTCAGCGTATATTGGGTGTTGGAGTTGCACTTAGATTGTGAAGGAATGAAAATAAAGGTTGGAAAGTTTGAGTCAATTTAAAATACGTATATTTAGGGATAAAAGCCCGGCTTTAAAATTCGTGGTAAAAAAGTTGCGAGATAATTTTAAACATTTGAAAGAAAGAAAATTCGTTTATTGAATTTGATCAAGACTGTTCAGTCACACTATGAGGTTTTTATTATGAACTCTTCTATCCATTTTGGTTTTATTTACTTTTATTACAAAAATTTTTCGTTAGGCAATAGATTTTAAATATCAGTTCCACAAAAATCGCAATATGAAATACGTAGTAGAAAAACTATCTAGCAAACTGAATAAAAATTGTTGCACACAGCGTTAGTTGTAGTGATGGAAGCATTTTTTGTGGAATAAGAAAAATCAAATAACTATTCGAACGTTCCATTTTAGTACCGAACTTTAATTTATTTATTTAAGGACCACCTACAAATCAAAAACATGCTAAAGACTCAATATAGAAAAACAATTTACTAAAACAGTCCTTGCCTGTTCGAGTAATTTCTGACTGTTGGAGGAGGAGTTGTACCTTCCATCATCAGCCCAGCTACCTGAGATGGTGACGACCATACGCAAATACACAAGATACTACATAAAATATGCGAAAAATAATAACTGAGCCTATAAAATTTGAGGGTTGCCCAATATCCCATCATCAGATCCTATTTTGGTGACAATGCGACCAACTCAGAACTATCTACTTTTGAACAAAAAAAAAATCCGTCCACATTTGGCGGAGTATTCGATGAACAAACATACAAAAAAAAAAACATGCAAACCACCGAACGTAGTTCCTCCTCCTTTTTGGGAAGTCGGTAAAAATGGAATAGTGAACAGATTGCTTCTAGGCAAGCGTGTTCCATCGTCGGCCACATCATCGCTTACCATCAGGTGAAATAGTGGTCAAACGCGAGCCTACCCATAATAATAACATAAAAAACATTACATTTTGAAGTGAAGACTTAATTAAAAGCTGCCATCGTATGAAGTAACGTATGATCTATTAACATTTTATTCTACGCTAAGCCAACCTATAAAAATATGACAATCTAAATCTTTATGACAATCTTATCCTTTTCACCCAAAGTAAGTGAAAAGGACGAAACTCCTTTACACTCCTGTGGTAATGCTGTATGCAAGACAGACTTGAATTTACACAAAGAGTCAGATATATTTAAAATGCTAAGCAGAGGCGTAGTTACCGCCGTATCAGCCGTAACAATGATACGGGGCCCCCAAACCACAGGGGCCCCGACATATGCCTAAATTTGTAACATGTTATACACGATCTTTAATTCTTATATTGATAAAGAGCTAGGAGTGAATGAATAATGACTATATGATACTCTGTAATGAGTTTCTAGCCTTTTAGAATCCTTACTAATATTATAAAAGCGAAAGTGAGTTTGTTTGTTACATCTTCATGCCTAAACTTGGTACACGGATAGACCATGTCCTGGAATAAGACTTTTTTCCCGGAATTATGTTCCTTTGGGATAATTTTCTGCTATCACGCGGGCGAAACCGCTGGGAGCAGCTAGTAACATATAACACGACAGTAAAAACTCATCCTATTTTAGTAGGATTTTTAGTAGGTAGGTTACTTTCTGAATGATCCTTTCAAAAGTATTTGATATGGGGCCCCATTAGCACTAGCTACGCCACTGATGCTAAGTTAACTAGGGAACTTAAACACAGGTATGTAAGAAGCCTAATAAGAACCACAAACCGCAAAAGTGTCAGAATCCTTTGCAAGGGTATCAAGTTGCGACATTCTCCTACATCTACAGCGTGCGAAAAAAACTCGCAGTTTTTTGAACTACGAACAACCACAGGAATTCCTCGAAATTGCGTAATAACAAGTTCTGGTTAACGAAAGAAATTATACACTACTACTAGCTTCAGCCAGCGGGTTCGCCCGCGTGGAACTAGGTTAGGTTCTCCATATAAACTTAGGACCCCCGTTTTACCCCCTTTGGGGTGGAGTTTTGTGAAATCCGTTCTTAGCGGATGTCTACACCCTATAAGGAACTCTCCAGCCAAATTTTAAGTTTGTAGGTGTTATAGTTCCTGATATTTCGTGATTAATCAGTGAGTGGTAGTTCGCTTATATATAGCATACTAGCTATCCGCCCGCGGCTTCGCCCGCGTGGACTACAGTTTATATCGCGCGGGCAGAGACCCGTGCTCAGCAGTGGAATTACAAGTAGCCTATGTGTTATTCCAGTGTCTCTTCTACCTACCTACCAAATTTGATCTAAATCCGTTCAGTAGTTTTTGCGTGAAAGCGTAACAGACAGACTGACAGACAGAGTTACTTTCGCATTTATAATATTAGTAGAGATAAGCACAATCAGCCTTTTAATGTTCCCACTGCTGGGACTCAGGCCTCTTTCTTTCTTTCTTTCTTCTTTCTTTCTTTGTATAACTGAAAATACTGGTCCGATTGCTAAATTTTTTTCACCGACAGAAAGCTGCTTTATTCCTGAGTGATATAGCCTATATTTTATGTAAGCTGCGGACAAAGCTAGTTATCTAAATGGCTTTATTTATTTACCTGTAACCATGAAACGGTTATCTCTTGTTGCAAATCCAGGCATAGTTTTTGTTCGAAACAAAAGGCAATATTTTTGTTATACACCTCTCGCCTTGTTGGTGCTATGATGCCGTCGAGTTAGAACGATTTTTTTCCCGTTATTGAATTTCTGTCCAATCTAGTATCGGTGTCAGATACCGGAAAAGTGCCAAGCTGGTGTTTTTTAAAACATTGCTGGAATGTCGTTTATACCGCGTACGTCGAAGGAATGGAACAATCTGCCTGCTGTGGTCTTCCCGTCCGATTATAATTTGGGTATCTTCAAGGATAGAGTGAATAGGCTTTTAATAAACTAGTGCGCCTCACCATCAGAGATTGCATCATTGCTTACCATCAGGTGGGATCGCAGTCAAGCACTAGTTTATACGAATTAAAAAAAAAAAAAAATGCAACTATGTCAGGTATTATATGTTCCGCGTTAAATCGTATTTCTGAGTTATTCGTTATTCAATCAAAGTGAATTTCGTGGAAACGAATTTTGTTGAAAAATTATTTAGGTATCTACACTAAGTGTTCCCTCACACGGGCCTCAAAAAAACGCCGCTTCAAGCTTCTTTTTGTGGCGACCGTTTTTGTGGCTCGCGTGCGGCGGTGCTACTACAAAAAAACGACTGAAGCCGCTTCAAGCGTCGCGTTTTTTCGGCGGTTTTTAGCTTTTTTGGTAGCCACAAAAACTTTTTTTCTTTTCGGTGGGTAAAAATCATACAATGACATCTCCGCCCTTAGGCGGAGCGGGAGATAGTGTCAGACTTTTACTGCCTAAAAACTCTCTCCAGTTCCTTCGTTGCCTTTCGTACCGGGGTCGAATCTTCCTTTCAGAAACAAATCCTTGGCCGCACTAGGCTTCGCCCCAGGATTATACTGTTCTTGGAAGTCAAAAAGCAGTAACTCAATCAAAATGAGTTTCGTGAAATCAAGGATTTTGTTGAAAAATGTTTTAGATCTTCTTAAAGACGTAATTTTTTTTAAATCATGGCTTCACCCACGTGAAATCTTGTTAAAAAGTATCTTCCATACGAATTTCCACTGACAGTCAGGGTCGCTAGCATCCGATGGATGCGAGACGATCTGTACTGTACTTGAACAATGTGCCTGCTGCGGTCTTCCCATCCGATTACAATTTAGGCGACTTCAAAGCTAGAGTGAATAGGCTCTTAATAAACTAGTACGCTTCATATTCAACGATGCCATGACTGTTTACCATCAGGTGAGATCGCAGTCAAGCACTAGTTTTTTAACACTAATTATAACAAGTTTTTAATGAAAAACAATTTTTTCATAGCAAGCTTTTATAGCTCGGTATATCTATATATAATTAATACTCGTCAAGACGAATCATACGAGCCCAAACTAGATGAGTTTGTGTCGTTTAACTACCAAGTTCCTATGCCACCCTCCGGCTCCATCATCAGATCAGCTCCTTGTCATAATAATTTTGCATTGCCATCTGATTAACACATGCATGCAAAATTTCAGCTCAATCGGTAACCGGGAAGTGGGTCAAAAATTTACAAGATTTGATTACAGACAAACATCGGGACAGGTGAAACTAAATAAAATCTTGTAAAGAGGTAAAGTTTGTTTTTAGTTTTTTTTTAGTCCAATTACATATATAAAATATAGGCTATGTCCAGTGACATAGCCTATATTTTATGCTCGAGCGAAGCTGCGTGCAAAAGCTAGTATTCATAAAATAAAAAATCTGATTCTCTTGTAGTTTCCCAGCTTATCCAACCCCCTCATGGGACCCGCCATGATGTAAGTGCAACAAAGCCCGAAACCCTGGCAGACATGACCGCATAATTCCGGCCAGACTATGTAGCTGACCACGGGAGTCAGGTTACAGCCACAGGACACTCAATACCAGTACAAAGATCGAAAAAAAAATGCAGTATGACCAACTGTTCGTTCGGATTTTGATTTTGTATGGCTGTGTTTGTAATTAGAGTTTGTTTTTGGAATTTGATTTCAGTGATTAGACTTCTTGTCTGTCTGGTGATCCGATGATGGAACGGACTTAGCCGAACTAAGTTGGGCAATTTCGACGCACTTCTCAGGGTTATACATCTCATCAAAACAAGGCTACTTTCGCACTTAGTCGTTATCTCTGAACGAAGTAAAGAGTAAATGATATTAATTTTGTAAATACATTTTTTTAAAACACTTTTACACGTCAACTTTTTTGTCAGTTTAAACTAGATGAGGCCGGTGTTTCCTAGCTGACTACTCTGAGAAGAAACACCGAAACAAACATAGGAGTCAGTCTCTTATAAAGTTCATACAGCAAACATATAATGGTATGAGAACCATGCAGATTAGTGTCTGAGATTGGCTTTTGAGGAAAGAACCATTCAGATTTGAGTGTACCTGTCCAGTCAGTGCAAGCATTTGTCAGTATCCGTATAGCTCAACTTAGCACTACTAAGTGAGGACTACCTGGTGAGGGTTGCGGGAAACCGATGGATGCGAGACGCACAGGATCGATCATTGTGGCGACACTTAGGGGAGGCCTATGTCCAACAGTGGACGTCTGTCGGCTGAAATGATGATGATGAGCACTACTAAGGAGCTCAACAATTTGACGAACAATAAAAAGGAAAGGACATTTGGGTAGGCAGCAGAAATACTTAAATTGCCAGACAATAGACATGCGTCAAAATAACTGAAAAGAAAGTCTAGAACCAATTAAGAAGAGAAGAAAGAATTACCATCTTTCACATAATCTATCCATAGAATCTTAGTTCCCCAAAAACTCGTTAAATTCACGAAAAATCTATAAATATACTACTATCGACTTCCAAGAGTGAATCGAACCTAATGATTGGCTCGTATCTGTCTACGCCACAAACCGTACCTATTTTAGCCCTAGCCCCTAAGGACGGGAAATTGAATTACAGCTTGCGAAGCACCTATGTATGTACTCCACGTCATCGTACGACAACCGCCTGAAGGCTTTTATTAGGGGAAAAAATATTATTTCACACATTAGAACGTGAGACGAGAATTTGTGATGCTAGACGCGACAAAAGGGAGTTATTTCTTTTTTTTTCTGGGCTTTTTTTTTCTCCTGGGATTTTTGTTGTATCATATTTTGTGGGGGATGTGATGTTGTTAAGCGTAGGTAGGCGATTTCCTTAGTACTGGAGCTTAAGTGAAAGAATTATTTCAAGATGGTGAATGAAGTCTTTTTTCTTGAACAAATATCTTCATTCGATCTTTTTGGGACGAGAGAGAGTGTACATCTTTTTCTGACTAATACCAACCAGCGTTCCTTAAATTTCCCTTTGTGTTCCAGGGCCATGGGAACTGTTCCGAACAATCTCTTAGTCTTAGTTGTATCGCCAAGGACCCTAACATCACTTGATTAACACATGCGGCTCTGTCTGCACCATTGGATGCGTTTGATACATTTCTTTTTTGTCAAAACGGTTATCGGACCGTTAGCCATGGAAAATAGTGGTATCTACTCAGCTGATGTGGTCTCCCACAAGGTTGCCGATGACCTGGTGACGGTCCCAGGAATCCAACAGATGCGCGACTTACAGGACTAGTTGTGACGACACTTGGGAGAGGTTTATGTCCAACAGTTTACGCTGATTGATACGAGTTAATTTTTTTCTAAACAAAGTTCAGAACAGTATTGTATAAGGAACGGCTGCCTATCTAATCTCTAAAACAACCACCACCCAGATATTGGTTAATAAGCTAGCCCTTAGCGAGATTTGGCAGGGCTTTACTGTCAATCAAAAAGACTTATTGATAAAACAACAGCGGTTTAAAACACAATCCCAAATAATTGTCTTACCGCCACGAAAACAGTAAAAGTTTCTTCGATGCGAATCGATACTCGGCAAACTCGATTACGTATCGGTTCGTTCCGGTTCTACGCTATTTAGTGCTGGAACACCGGTTCCGCTGTTTTCGAATCGTAACTTCGTTAAACGTTGTATAAAGCGAATCTTCTTTTATTTCGTCGATCATTCCACATTGAGCAATTATTGTGGGACTAATAAAATTGTGGTCAGTCAAAGTTTCTGTCGTTGGGTATATTTTTGAGAGAAAAAGGTAATTTTGTTCGTTAGTGTTGTTAATATTCAAAGGATTTTATTTAACAGTTCGGTATATTGAAAACGTTGTATTGAATTATATTTCAATAAAGGATCTGTTCTGTCGTATTTTCTTGTTGACATAATTTCATTGTATTCTCCTCAAATGTGTCACGCACATATTCACGTATCTTCAATAAACCAACAAACACATGGTTATTATTTATCGGTGAAATCACAAAAAAAAAAACATCAAATCTTCAAGGAAAAATGTATTCGCAGCCAAGATTTGTTTAAGGAAACGGAAATACGTGACTCAATCGACATTTCGTTACACTTGACAGAAGATGATTTTCAAGATGGCGACATGTCACGTCGAAAGGGCGGTTGTCGTTCCCGCCACTTCGCGCGGCTTACGAAGGTACGATGGTACCCATTCTTTTTAACCGCACACGCAATTTCCTACGCTTTTATTTTTCGCGAGCCCACCGTAGCTGCGTAACTGTCCCAACGCCATTATAAATGATATTTGCTCCTGTAATGATCACTTAATCGAGGTGAAAGAAAGTCATTTGTTTACCGCGTTGTTCTCTAAAATATTTTTTTTTTTTTGAGGCCACGGCTTTTTGTGTTTATGCCTAATGCTAGACTTTGGTGAAATATGAGCGTGATAAGAGGAATTTCGTTCGCTATAATTATAATGGCTGTAGGTTATTTATAGTGAAAGAACTCGTTACGTTTTAATGGTGACCACTATATTACACTGTGGGCGTGACCAACCGTTATACTAAAAACAACCCTATTTTTATAGTTATTTATACATCGAATTGCATTTTTAATTTGTTATTTTTAGTAAAGTACAACGTTTATTTCTCACTATAAATATTTTATGGTATCTAACAAAATCTTACTATCTATAAAGTTAAAAATTACAGTCATTAGTAAAGTATCTATAAAAATTAATGCCGGGATTACGACGAGGGCAGAATTTTTTATGCACAAAAGCGTTGTATTCGTGTAGGATTATGGTTTTCCAAATATATAAAGCTTACACTTAGGTAATTGAAAGCGTAGCAGACACCCCAGTACACGAAGGCTTTGCTAACTTGTAATTAAATCTAAACTTAGCAACGCTCTCTTACAGACTCTAGTTTTCGCAGATATTTAAAAATAAGGCTAACTTTTTAAAGTGCGCGAAATCCTCGAGTTGCGGAGAAAATTTAAAAAGCCAAGTGTAAATGTAGAAAGCAGAATTTATAGTACAATTCTGTACAATGATAGCGAGATTAGCTTGTCCTTTCAAATCGGATCGGAATACGAATCCAAGAAGATATATCCGCGGAGTTTGCACAAAAGAATTGGTGCGATATCGCGCGCTGTCGTCCTGCGGCGGCGGCCATCTTGACACCGCGTTCCCGCCAAAACGTTTGAATTCGAATATCGAACATCTCTCTAGGGATGTGTCACTTTTGAAACGTACCCGCTCGATTCCGAACGTTTATAATCATATAGCGACATTACACATTTTAATATTCACATTACAAAGTAATGTGTTTCTGTTTACCGTGTACAAATTGCTTTACATCATGATTTATTTGATTTCGATGCCGATATCAGCTGGGGAAATAAAATAATTGGTTTGTATTGGCTTTAACCAATTAACGCTTAAAAGCCGACAAGTTAAATATTGTATTTACATGTGATAAAATCTATTAATTACGGTAAGTAATCCTTTGACTGTGAAAGCCAAAATCTCGTGACTTAATGTTAAATGACATATAGCAATTAATCACCGACTTAATTTTAATACAAAACAACATTAAAACTTGCCCTTTCATTAGTAGACGTCACGAGCTATAAGCGGTGTAACTCAAACTTATCGTAAAACGTTGCGTACATCAAAATAAAGCGCTAAAAAAATCTGTTTTATGCAATCTCTAGCGATAACAGCATTCCTGGGTCATGTTACCGGTTCGCGTGACTTGCCTAAATAAAAAATATATACCGGCGAGCAAATTTGATACAGTGGCGCACTTAACTCTTAATATCTTTATCTAAATCGGACCATAAACAAGGAGGACAAATTTTTTCACGGGAATCCGGACACGACAACACTAATGTTGGCTGTTGAGCGTCGGTTCATGTTTCTCGTTTGAGTTATGTTGAGTTTATGTAATCTTTATGAGACGAATACTTTTTTTATGGGAGAAATGTTTTTATAACTTTTTAATGAATGTTCTTGTATTTTGAATCCATTTCTCTATGTAAACAGAAAAACAACCGCAAAACAACAAAGATTTGAAATCCTCCACCATTCCGATTTGTATCAGCAAGCAGTAATGCGACTTATCGATAATGCAAATGAAATTTGTAATGGTATTCGACGAAAACGATATGAGATATTGGGGATTACATTTCCATTCCTTCCGGCATTATTACCTGCTTAAACCACCCGAAAACTTACTATGTACTTCGACAAAATACATATATTTCTATGTAAAACGATGACTGGCAGAATCGACGCATCTGTTACAAGCTTTTTATTAGAACACAGAAAAAAAAGGGGGAAAATGACCTCATTCCAGCCCTTCTGGACCGGAGAAAATGATTTTAGTAGAGAAAAAAAAACCTATTACTAAACAAGCTATTAACCGAGTCTAGCGAGCCTACTGGGATAACCTAAAAACGTCCGATCCGTCTAGCGACTGCTCTATTCGATTTTCCCGCCATTTTATTGTAAATTCGCCGTTTTATTGAACTCGTTTTGGTAGATTATGTAAGTTAATGCGCGTTTTGGTCCGCCACGCGATTTGAACGGCCCGATAAGCTAGTTCGCGATTTCAGACCAGTTAATCGTGTCACGAAGTATTTTTGGAGCGTTTCAGGGATTTATTTCATGACTGATATCTTCATTAGTCTAAAAGGTCACGGGAACTCTAGAACTATAATATAATAATATTCCACAACTATCACACACTGCCGTCTAGTCTCAAGCTAAGCAGAGCTTGTGTTATGAGTACTAGACAACTGATTAACATATTTATGTATTTCTATTGATAAATTACACCCAGACACAGAACAAATGATCGTGCACTCACACAAACAATTATCCTGGGTGGGAATCGAATCCACGACGTCTGGTATAGCAGTCAGGGCCAAAGGGAGCTCGTGCCCCGGTATGAAGGCTAGAAGGAACGGGATGGGGTGTTTTAGTCAGTAAGAGTCTGACACTATCTCCCGCTCCACCCAAGAGCAGGTTATGTCATAAGATGATTTTCCCCATCAAAAAAAAAAAACTAACCACTAGACCAACAGGTCAGTCTATGGTTTATACACTTCTGGACACATCTATTGTCCCACCTTAGAGTTTAGGTTTCGATGGCCCCTACCGAAATATGATTGCTAGATTGAACAAAAACTGTTGATACAGTTTTAAACCTGATACATTTTACCATCTTTTTCGATCGTATTGTTTTAAATTTGAATTCAGAATACCATACGACATGGAGCTACGCCTAACAAGTCGGATATGCACCTTGTTAAAGGCAATTGATTTTTGAATAAAAAACATATTTTATCAAATAAAGGTTTAATTTAATAACGCGTGTTGCCTCCATGGGCATCTACCACAGCTCTCATACGATTAGGCATAGAGTTTATCAACCGCTCTATGAAGTTTTGAAGGATCATCTCCCATTCCTCTTCTATGGCAGTTTTCAATTCCTGCATCGTCTGGGCAACTGGCTGACGAGCCCTAACACGTCTTTTTAGCTCGTCCCACATGTGCTCAATGGGGTTCATGTCTGGGCTTCTGGCTGGCCAGTCCATAACTGTGATGTTCACATCCCGAAGATATTCCCTGACGACGCCGGCCGCATGGGCTCTTGCATTATCATGCATAAAAAGGAAATTTGGGCCCACATAGTCCGCGTATGGTATCACGTGAGGTTCTAAGCACTCACGAATGTACCTTTCAGCATTTAATGTTGGCAGCCGTGGTCCTGTAAGAACCTCAAGTTGAGTTTTGCCGCTCGCGGATATACCGCCCCAGACAGTCCATGAGCCACCGCCATAAGCAACCCTCTCTTCAAAGCAGCATTGTGCGAAACGCTCTCCCTTACGTCGGTAGACCTTCTTCCTTCCATCATTGCCATGTAACACAATTTTAGACTCATCAGAAAAGAGTACACGGCTCCAATCTTGCTGTGTCCAATTTAAAACTGCGTGCGAAATGAAGGCGCGCTGTTCGGTGGGCTCGCGTTAGTTTGGGCCCATTAGCTGGCTTGTGTGGTATCATATCGCGTTCTTTTAACCTTCTCCGAACAGTTCGAGTGCTCACAGATACTCCGTGGAAGTTGCGAAGTTGGTTTTGTATCTCAATGGAGGGTAAGGTGATGATTTCTCAAGCTGGTCGTCACGATGAATCGATCCTGCCTTTCAGTTGTGACCCGAGATCGTGGCCTTCCTTGGCGACGAACAAAGCCGCCAGTCTCTAGGTACCTCCGATAAACATTACGGACCGCAGATCGACTTAAATTAAGTTGACCACTCACGTTTCTTTGGCTGTGTCCGGCCTGAATAAGTGCCACAGCTTGGGCGGCGACTTCAGGTGAAGTATCCATAGATTATTGATAGAACCTCACATTAATGTTAAGAATAAGTAATGTTTGTTGCAAAACCAATGATATCAATCACTTTTTCAAGAATTAAATCCAAGTAAACCAATAAAACCAAGTTTTCTTAGTATTCGATTGTTTGATACTCGTATCAACAAACAGGCTCCAAATTGTCTTTTGTTTCTTTAAATTCTGTGTTAGAAATTCAAAAAAAGACTATTGAATGAAATTGTGAATGTGCCAGGTTCAAAACTGCATAAAAACTTTTTGCTCGACCTAATATAAAATTTTAGCTAGGACCAAACGAAACTAACACATCTATTGGCCCACCTTCTATAGGTGGGCCAATAGATGTGTCCAGAAGTGTATTTCCCATGTCTTAATTTTGGCAGGTCAGTTTGGGCAAAACTGAAATACTAAAGACGTTTTAAAGTTAACACTCCTTGTTTTAAGGATTTATTGCCGTAAATGCGTAAAGTAATAAACCGTGAAGGTTACAAAAATGGCGCTTAGCTGGAGACTGAATCAAAACATAATAATTAGAGCGCATAAACAGTAACAACCCCATTTGGAAACCTTATTACACCAAATATCCAACATTACAATAATCGCTAAACAACGCTTGTTTCAATGCGTTTATTTTCACAAAAATCAATTTAACAGTTCACGCGAAAGAATCGCACACTGCCAAGACTGCCATAATTACCTACCGGAGGCGGGAAGATTGAAAAAAGAACAAAAACCAAAATGGCGTCGATCCTCCCGAAGCCGTGACTCTGAACATTTTGTCTCTGGTCACGAATATCATAAGCTCGGGTCGTGCACACGCTAGGGGTCTTTTGGTGTGAAAATACGATATAATTTTGGGGAAATAATCAGAAACGGGTTCGCGTGCCCACGGGGCATTACAGGGCCCCACCCGGCATGTTAATGTTGCCAGTACGTATAACCACGGCATGTATGTAATGAGCCGAGGAAAATTGTGTTGCCATAAAAATAATTGTGTTTTCTACCACCCTCTTGAGCGTCACTCGATTAACTTCGCGCGCACTAGTTCTGTGATATTTGCATATTGAGGATGCTTTAGTACTTATAGTTATACATTTGACATGGCTTTGATTGCTTTTGCAAGAGCTTAGGATATCAACACCTTGGCTATTAAACTTCTGTTTTAGAAATAAAGTTGATTTGAGGACCTTTTTCGTAGTCTAAATTGCCTATTTTATGGCACCTAACTAAAAACAGGAAAACGATTATATAAGTACTGATATTTTTTTTATTATCCTGTCATTTAAAATGACAAATGAGGAAAACATCGTGAGGAAACCGGCATGTCCTAGAATCAAAAAATTCGAAGACATGTGGCATTCACCAACCCGCACTGGGCTCGCGTGGTGGATTACGGCCGTCTTCTAAAGAGGAGGCCTGAGTCCCAGCAGTGAGAACATTAAAAATAAATTATAATGATGATTTAAAATCACACAGATAATTTTTTTCGGAAGTTCGATTCATAAATCAAACTTTAGGAGGTTGTTGAACTGCATTTCTTGAACCCAAAATAGACTTTAGTTTTTACTTAACAAAGAAAGAAAAAGATACTAGAAAGAAATACATTTTATTTGCGGGCAGAAAAACAGATAAGTTTTAATAGTTATTATACCAGATAATGATACTTCTAGTTCTCTACAACTACTGGTTAGACTGGCCTGTTGGTCCAGTGGTTAGTGGCCCTGATTGCTATGCCGGAGGTCGTGGGTTCGATTCCCACCCAGGACAAATGTTTGTGTGATGAGAATAATTATTTGTTCTGTGTCTGGGTGTAATTTATCTATAAGATGTTTGTAGTTAGAAATATATAAGTATGTTTATCAGTTGTCTAGTACATAACACAAGCTCTGCTTAGCTTGGGACTAGACGGCGTAGTGTGATAGTTGTGTGTGTGTGTGTGTAGCTCATAACAACACTGCATTTCTACTCTCAAGGGCATTGCTACCAATTAATTGATTCCCTGATTTATTACATCCTAAACAGTTACACGTGCATTTTTAGTGTTTTCGAGAACAAAATGCAGTATTCTGTTGTGTACACAGTTAATTTTAAACTCGCTTTTGTTACTGTTCTGTTTTGTGTTACAGTAAAGGTAGGGTACGTCTGTTAGACGTAGGAATGCCCTTTGTAGTTTTAATTCATGAATCCCCAAGCGACCACCAGTGGCCGCGCATCTATTGTCTTACTATTGTGTTTCTAATTGACGGTATCTGAAGGGTTAAGTTTAGGATCTAGTGATTTTTAAACTGAATTTGTTTTATTTGGGTAGAGAAAGTATTAAAGGCGTTCTCTGTTACATTATTGTTTATGAAAGTCTTAGTGTTTACTTCCTTTTATTTATTTGAATTTTATTTGATAGTTCCATGCGCGCCTTAATATGTCAGCAAAACCGTAATGGCCAGCAGGGTCTAAGTCTACTGAAGCTATGGTGTGTGCAAAAGAGAACCCCCGAGCCGTGGAAGGAAGTTTGCCTTCTTCCGAAAGGAAATAAGAGAGGGTTTTAGCCAGTAAAGGGCGCATCAGATTTTTACCCAGTAAAAGTTTGACACGCCCTTTCACTCTGCCCTAGAGCGAGATAAGTCTTTGGATGATTTCCCAACTAAAAATAAAAAAACTGAGCAAGTGCAAGTCGGATTGCCATCCTCAACGCGTTCCCAAGATAAAGTGTCTTGAAAGACAGACAGACGGACAACAAAGTGATCATATAATGGTTCCTGTTTTCCTTTTGAAGTCTGAAACCCTAAAATAGGCCTAACTTGTCTACCATTTTGTTTTAACTCACATTTATCGATATACAACCTTTGACCCAAAAAAAAACCACCAACACCTACCATCATGTTAAAACCATTTTAACGCCACAGATATACCGCCTCGGAAGCAGTTAGTTCGCACTAGCATTTTCCACCAATTTGATAGCTCAGCGTGCAGCCGGCCTAACGCTATTACACGCGTGATGATAGCCTTCACATCAAATAGTCGAGTGTGCGAGTAATATTATGGGATACGGAAATGTGGGTGGTGGGTGAAAGATTGTGTTTTTAGCTTTGGAAATAGAAGGTAGGTATATAATAGGCTGCAGGAATGTTTGTAGGAACCACGGTGGCCTTGTAACGCAAAACCGATTTTGATGAAACTTGGTACACGGATAGACCATGTCCTGGAATAGGACATAGGATACTTTTTATCCCGGAAGTATGTTCCCTTGGGATAATTTTCTGCTATCACGCGGGCGAAGCCGCTGGTAGCAGCTAGTTATATCATAATTTCTCATTCCAAAAATGAAATGAAAAGGTAGTAGATGACGTTAGTGAAAGAAAGAAAGAAAGAAAGAAAGAAAGAAAGAAAGAAATAACTAAGAGTTTGCAGTTCTTCGATTCTCGTTATCAGTTACTTAAAAATTATGATGGTATTGAAGAGTTCTACTCTCCGAATTTCTTTGTCAAATCTTCACCGATAAATTCGAATCGGACCTTCAAAAAATATTCTTCACATACTTCCAAAGAGTCATCAGTTAACAATTGGCAAAGATATTACTGAAAAAAAAAAAAGACATTAAGTCAACCCTAGAACCGAATAGGAGAAATTCAGAGACTTGTAGCAAAATCAGATACACTTAAACACCATCAATATTTTATACACTTCGAGACTACTATACCGTCTGACAGACGTAGACTTGACGCGCCTAATACGGATACTTGAGCTTTCTATAGTGCTAACGTGAAGTCTAGCAGACTACGTTAGGGTCTTCGAGATACCTGTCGCTCTCAAAACCGCAGAAATGCATTAAGTGTTCAGATATTAATTGCTAAGCTGCCAATATCTTCTTCAAATAAGCCGGAATGTGTCTTGTGTGAGGGGATAAAATTAAACTAAAAGCTGGTGTAAATTGAACGTTATCGTAATTAATATTTTTTGCCGGAGGCAAGCGTGTTCCATCGTCGGCCACATCATCGCTTACCATCAGGTGAGATAGTGGTCAAACGTGAGCCTATACATTATAAAAAAAAAACAAAGAATTTCTAAGGTTTTCAAACTATAAGCATAAATATTCCGTTTACTGTGTTATGGTTTCCTGGCACCAAAATATCACATGATTTCATACAAGGCTAAGAGTCAAATCAAAGCTTCAAAGTCTCGAGCATCGACGACGAGCTGCTAGCCCGTCGGTTTTCTACCAGTTGCATTTCAGGGAGTGTGCGTCGGGACTGCACAGCCTAATTCCACCAAGCCCACCGGACCAGACTTACGGCGATGCATCATCGGTATTACATAGTGGACATGTATGCACAAAACGTTTTGATAACACACTTATTGTGCGTGCAGCTAAGGAGTGGAATTCTCTGCCTGAGTCTGTGTTTCCTGATAGCTACAACTAGGGGATCTTTAGGTCAAGAGTCTTTTAGGCAAGCGCGCTCCATTGTCGACCACATTGTCGCATTCCATCTGGTAAGATAATGATCTCGCGCGAGCATATTATACTTCTATACTAATAATGAAAAGAGGTAAAATTTGTAAGTTTGTATGTAGGGGGTAATCTCTGGAAGTACTGGTCCAATCGCTAAAATTCTTTCACCGATAGAAAGCTATTTTATTTTTGAGTGACATAGGCTTTATTTTACACGCGGGTGAAGCAGCGGGAAAAAGCTAGTCAACAATAAAACAAAAAAAAAATACATTCAGCCGAACATGGAACCTTCTTCTCTTTTAAGTCGGTTAATAAAAAAACATCCATCATGTACCAAGGATTATTTCTATGTTCAAACAATGTTGCAGTAAATACTTTGGCTTTCATGAAGTCAGTTATATAGGGTTCCTTCGCAAATAAAAATCTTCTAACATCTATAAAAGCGGGAACATATAATATTCGATTAGAGTATTTCAGATTGCCGGTTAATTACAATTATTAAGTCCACAAATTAAATTAAACCGCACTTTCGCCATAATTAGCTCAATAACCCAATATTATTTAAATCAACACAGCAGTCCTAATCAAATTAATTAGCAAAACCCACATAAAATATACAAGCAATAATCTATACTTATAATAAATCTGTAGAGAGGTCAATTCTGTACATGAAATATATTTCCAAAATAACTATCAGGGGGTGATTAGTGATCGATACTGATGCTAAAAATGCAAACAGTAAAATTTTTGTCTGTCTGTCTGTCTGTCTGTCTGTCTGTCTGTCTGTCTGTCTGTCTGTCTGTCTGTATGTTCTTTATAGAAACAAAAACTACTCGATGGATTTTAACGAAACT
Organism: Mythimna lalbum; assembly: GCA_949319445.1. Classification (NCBI taxonomy): domain Eukaryota; kingdom Metazoa; phylum Arthropoda; class Insecta; order Lepidoptera; family Noctuidae; genus Mythimna; species Mythimna lalbum. The sequence continues at coordinate 9,161,937 of OX439371.1, read as the reverse complement.
TGGTACAATCATTCTTCATACTCCTGGGCAGGTTATAGTATACTTTTCATCACGCTACGATCAATAGGAGCAGAGCAGTGAAGGGAAATGTTGGGGAAACGGGAGAAATTACTCCATTTTTTAAGCTTCCGTCGCGTTTGCAGCCTTAATGGTTAAAGCTACACAGAAAACATGTATAACGGAAATGTTCTCCTCAAAATTATATAAAAAATGTCTCACAACAGCATACGTCTATCTTTTATGGTTAACTCACAATAACACATGTAACTCCCGATAGCTTAGCAGTTCTGAGCTTTCTGTTTATTTTTGTCTACTCTTACGTTTATAACACTGGTTGTCGCTGGCATAAGCAACAGGATCCGCGTACGAAGTCGCTGGCAGAAGCTAGTTGTTAATACCATTGAAATACTATACATATTTAATACATAGTTTTTTACTTATTCACAACTTATAATTTAAATAATGCACACCCCAATTAGAAAATTATGTTACAATCATAATGGCTGGCTTTGACTGGCCCGTTTGGTCTAGTAGTTAGTGGCCCTAACTGCTATGCCGGAGGTCGTGGGTTCGATTCCCACTCAGGACAACTCAAGCTAAAATATATTTCTAAATACATACATAATATAGATAAATTACACCCAGACACAGAACAAATGATCATGCTCATCACATAAACCTTTGTCCTGGGTGGGAATCGAATCCACGACCTCCGGCATAACAGTCAACCAGTAGACCAACAGGCCAGTCAAAATATATATAGGTATATAATGTATACTCATTTAGAAACAAAAGTAAATTCCAATATTAAAATTAATTTCCTTCCGATTCGGTCAACCCTGTTTTGCCGCGTCGGGTCATAACAACCCGAAAACTTGCAATAACTCTAATAAATTACAAGGCAATCCAACTTGGTCTAATAGGATGTCTTGAGAGGATTTCATTGGCTCCCTACGCGGTCATATTTGGTGTAGGAGATTGTATAGAACGTTGGATTATAGTTAATTTAATTGAGTTTTGAAACACTTGTGTTTAGCAGCTCTAGTGTGTTTCCAGAAACTGCAATGGCTTTAGGTTGTTTACTGTATTGTTCACTTCACACAAATTTTATTTTCTATTACTTTTAACTGCAATATACTTATAAAGAAATATAGGTATAATATGTATGTGATCTTATAATGCTCCAACTGCTGGGACTCTGGCTTCCTCTCTAGGAGAGAGAACGAGTCGTAATCCTCTACGAGGACCTGCTGTAGATTGGTGGATGTAATATTATTAAAATTTTTCACTGTTTTGAAAGCAGTTGTTCCTTGTGTTATTTACATAAAGGTTTATAACCATTCCTATAATTACAAATTGAAAATAATAATATATTTTTATGTTGGTAGTCAAGGTAACTGTTCTTTTTTTTTTTTGATTATGAGAGACTATCAATATTGTAGTGTGAAAATATAGCTACTCTATATTTTCACACTACAATATTGATAGTCTCTTACATGGAGCTTCTTGCCGGTTCTTCTACATAGGAAATGATCAATTGGAATAGTGTGCTAGCTTCTAACGTTTTATAAGTGTTCATGTATGCATACGAGAATTAAAAACAATTTTGAATTTGAATTGATTTAAAAAGCGTGAAAACAGTCATATAAAAATTACCTAAAAAATATTTCAAAGTCTACGCAGTGTACATTATATTTTCTAAAAGACGCCATTACGTGCCTTACATCAAACAATCGACAAACAGAAACACTTCCCCACAAGTGCACTAGAAAATAATTTCGCTGGAATTATTCACGAAAAAAACCCCATCAGACGAAAAATTATACCCCTAAAAACCATTAGCTCACATACTGTGGTGCATTGAAGCAAAGTGGAGTGGGGGGTTTGAAGTGGGGGGGCGAGACAGGAAAGGGGGGGATGCAGACTGAGGGGGAATAATCCCGTAATTATCGGCTTAACTCTAGACGACATTCGCAGGTGGTAGTAGCATTCAGGTGTACCCTATGTAAGGCATTTTAGGGTTAGGTTGACAAATGCACACTGATAATTGATTTATAGGAGCTTTTCGTAATAGGTTTTGGTCGCTTTTGAAGATTTGCGGGTATCAGTAACAGCGTTTGACGCGCATGTGAGGGGTTGAGTTGCAATAATCCTGCTTGAGCCCCTATGAAAAATAATATTGGTGTTACACTTCGATTGCAGGGGTGGTTTTGTTGATGTTTTTATTTCACATTCTTTTCAGGGATCTTGTTTTACAATTTTTTGGGGATTTTTCGGCTGACGTGAAAGGACTTTATTTTTTGCTGTATGGTAAAAAAGAGAGATCCGGAGCTATCTTGCATCAGCTTACGAATGATACCACATTGGGATCAAATCTTTGTTCAGGTTGGTAGTTTATTTTAGCGAGAATATAACTGCTAATAATACTTCGAAAAACTTTTAGAACTCTTACATATTATAATCATAATAAAGAAAACAGATTTATCAATAAAACTGACGACCGACCACAACTTGTTACGGGTGTTACAAATCTTTAAATTTCTGAGCATTTCTCTAGTATAGTATGCATGTCTTACATATCTATATCTTCCTCTTGAATCAGCCTCTGTATTAGTGAAAACCGCATGAAAATCTGTTCAGTAGTTTTCGTGTTTATCTTCTACACTAATATCATAAGTTTTTTTTTTTGTTTTGTAGGAGGTAATCTCTGAAAGTATTGGTCCGATTGCTGAAATTATTACACTCATAGAAAGCTACTTTATTCCTGAGTGACATATGACAGTGAGGCTATATTTTATGTACGTGGGTAATACTACGGGAAAAAGCTAGTCATGAACAGACAGAGAGACAGCTACCGACTTTGTTTAATAATATGCAATGGTGTGCAGCTCAACTAGCAATTGGCAGAAATGTATATATCATATAGATATCACACTTTTTCAACAGTAAAACTTCACAAGATGAGGTATGTTTAACTTGTTGTAGGCAGAAAAGAAAAACCTATCAAATACAATTTCTTTTGATTAAAATTCGTGGCTCCTACGTTCAAAATTACGCAGAGGCGGCGTTGTTTGCTTTTCATAAGGGAATCTGTGATTTTAACTGCCCAAGGGATAGCTTAGCTACGTAGGATAGCTTTTGGCCGAATTTGGGACGTTTTCGGTATATTTTGGGCCGTAGCCGAATTTAGGCGTGACTTAATAACGTGTTGCGGACGCTGCGCCATGTTTAGGCGCCGGTGGCTTAAGCTGATGGATTTGTGAAGCATGGACGGGTTGTGTTTGTTTGTTAATTATTTTCATATTTTATAACGTATGTTTTTAGTAATTAACTAGCTTCTGCCAGCGACTTCGTACGCGGATCTTGTTGCTTATGCCAGCGACATTCAGTGTTATAAACGTAAGAGTAGACAAAAATAAACAGAAAGCTCAGAACTGCTAAGCTATCGGGAGTTACACGTGTTATTGTGAGTTAACCATAAAAGATAGACGTATGCTGTCGTGGGACATTTTTTTATATAATTTTGAGGAGAGCATTTCCGTCATACATGTTTTCTGTAAAGCTTTAACCATTAAGGCTGCAAACGCGACGGAAGCTTAAAAAATGGAGTAATTTCTCCCGTTTTCCCAACATTTCCCTTCACTGCTCTGCTCCTATTGATCGTAGCGTGATGAAAAGTATACTATAACCTGCCCAGGAGTATGAAGAATGATTGTACCAAGTTTCGTTAAAATCCATCGCGTAGTTTTTGTTTCTATAAAGAACATACAGACAGACAGACAGACAGACAGACAGACAGACAGACAGACAGACAGACAGACAGACAGACAGACAAAAATTTTACTGTTTGCATTTTTAGCATCAGTATCGATCACTAATCACCCCCTGATAGTTATTTTGGAAATATATTTCATGTACAGAATTGACCTCTCTACAGATTTATTATAAGTATAGATAGATAGAAGATTGTTGTATTTATGAAGGGATTAAGATAACTTTAATACGTCATTTAGTCAATAGTTTCACAGAAAATTGGATTGTATTATCTCTTTAACCGCAACAAAATCCATTGCGTAGTTTAGGAGAAATTAGCGGTTGAACAGACGGTCGCGGAGAGCTACTTTCTTTAAAATTACTATGTAAAACGCGGGCTTACAGACGGCTAGCATTGGGTAGCTCGCCGTCCGGTTACCATACGGACCGAGCCCGAGTCATCGACGGTACATAGTATCCCATGCACGTCTTAAAACAGGTGTCGGTAAAACTGTGGGTTCCTAAAGTTTCAGTGACCGCTAGCCGGACGTCCACTAGGGTCAGAGAAATTTCTGAAAAGGTAGCCCGTAATCCTAGACCGCAACTGACAGAACAAAGGTATAGTTTATTGAGCATAAGCATAATCAGCCTTTTAATATTCCCACTGCCAGGACTTAAGCCTCCTCTCTAAAGGAGGGAATGGGCCGTATACCATGTACACCACGCGGACCTAGTGCAGATTGGTGAATGTCACATGTCTTCAAATTTTTTGGTTTGGTTGGACATGCCGGTTAATACAACCTCACTATGTTTTCTTTCACCGTTTTGAGAGCAGTGTTAATGAACTAAATTAGACAAAGTAATGCGCCTGGAAGGTTTGAACCAGGTATAGTACGAGTAATTAATCAGCACAACCTGCTGCTCCACACTTGAGGGGAAGAAGTCACTGGATGATTTTCTACATAAAAAAAAACCTTCTATGTAAACAGGGAAACATAAAATATCCACCGCAACTACAATTAAGTGCACATGTGTCTAATCGACAAACAAAGATCTCGTTCAAATAAAATCTAGTTTTGTGGGAACTGTGCAAATGACCATACTATTACAAGCGAAGTCAGATGTTAACATTTGTTCATGACAAGTTCAACGCTACATCGTGTTGTCTTCTGAAGCCTTTAAAATACATAGAGATGTGAGCTAAAGTTTTAAACCCCTACCATGTGACAATTCGAAACGAAAATTAAAGCCCAAGCGCCCGAACAACGCCATAAAATAATGACTTTCTGAAGCCTACTCCTCGGTAATGGCCAGGTTAATAGGTTCGAAAAAAATATATGTTTATTATGGATTCATGAACAAGATTATCAACTTTTAGTTTTTTCGTGCGATTCATACTTTTGTCTAAAAAAAAATATTTTGCCTTCGAAACGGCTTGGATCTTTAGAAACATTATTACACAGAAAAACTGGTGGTTAAATATTCTTCAAAGTTTACATAGCATATGTAAATCCTTACTAGTATTATAAAAGCGAAAGTGAGTTTGTTTGTTTGTTACGTCTTCACGCCTAAATGACAAAACCGATTTTTATGAAACTTGGTACACGGATAGACCATGTCCTGGGACATAGAATAAATTCTATCCCGGAAGAATGTTCCCTTGGGATAATTTTCTGCTATCACGCGGACGAAGCCGCTGGGAGCAGCTAGTCAATCAAATATTTCGCAAAGAAAATGGATTTAAACGCACAGATACTCGTACTGCCGCCTAGGCGGGTACGAGTGTTGTGTCCGTTTAATTCCGACCAGATGTTCAAGGGACTATAAGCCTTAAGGATTTCAGATTCTGCGGCGAACTCTCGCGCAAGGCCCTAGTTACGGCCTCTTTCTGGAACGAGATAAACTGGGACGCGGTCGCCTCCTTCAGCGAAATACAAATAGACTGGCCTGTTGGTCTAGTGGTTAGAGACCCTGACTACTATGCCGGAGGTCGTGGGTTCGATTCCCACCCAGGACAAATGTTTGTGTGATGAGCATAATCATTTGTTCTGTGTCTGGGTGTAATTTATCTATAATATGTATCTATTTAGAAATATACAAGTATGTTTATCAGTTGTCTAGTACCCATAACACAAGCTCTGCTTAGCTTGGGGACTAGATGGCGTTGTGTAATAGTTGTGGAATATTATTATTTAAAAAAAATGACAGCGAAGGGTATGGCCGTAAACGTGACACTGACAGAAGCTAGACCTAAATAGGCCTGGAGCTTCTAAAATAGCTTTAATTCAGTTAGTCGACTGAATAAACTTTAAACCATCGTACCCAGAACTCATTTCGCGGAACGCTTGCCAAAAACACGTCCAGATTATTAGGATTTACCTTCCCCAAAAACAGTAAACTTTACTCTTATAATAAAGTCATAAATATGGCCGTGACACATGGTAGGGGTTCGCAAACAATTGGGCCTGAAATAATTTGTAGGTAGGAAGTTTTCCGACGTGCCTGGCAGGCCGGATTCACGCCGGTGCCTGAAACCGCTGAAAACTGATGTTGTAGGCAAGCAAAAACTGTTGAGTGACGACGTGCACTCGGTATGAAGTTATCATGTTATAGCAATTTTCTTTAGCTTATTTCAGACGGTTTGATGCCTGTGGTGTGGTTGATGTTGTCCACATCTTGATGGAGTGTGTCCGGAATGAAAATACAAGAAACAATATTTTTGGACTCTGTAAAACGTATGATATTGGCATTTGTAATACAATCCTCTCTTCTTGTAGATTGTAAGTTTTTGTGTTTTCTGTACTGGGCGATGTGGTCGCTAAGCGACAAAGCCTTTTAATCAAATTAAAAAAACAGACTGTTTTATGAGTGTTTGTAGACTCGTTAAAGAATATAAAGCCCGTTTTGACATTTGAGAAAGACTCCATTTTGCAAGCAGAAAAAATTGATTTATTAAAGATGTCTTTTTTTTCAGGTGAGAAATCATCCAACGACATCCCGCGCTTTTGGGCGCGAATAAATTATTCTGTCTATTGGTGAAAACTGCATGAAAATCTGTTCAGTAATTTTTGAGTTAATCGCGAACAGATAGAAGGGTTGGTGAATTTTGTTTTGTAATACTAAGGAAGGATATTGTGTTAAAAATACCAATAAATAATGTTATTTACACCAAGAAGTAAAGTCTGCTTTTTATTAGTAAGAGGTAATCACTGAAAGTTTTTTCGCCGATAGAAAGCTGCTTTATTCTTGAGTGACATAGGCTATTTTATGTATGCGGGCAAAGCCGCGGGCAAGCGCTAGTAAAATATAAAGAACAACTAGAAATCTCTCGCATATTTTACCGGACCTGGCAATCAAACTCAAGCCCTTACACTCAGCAGCAAGTTCCCAAACAACAGCCCATTACAATACCATCCAACACCCATACAAACCACAATTACATCCACTCCCTACATTAACTATCGAAAATTCGAAATAAATATTCGATAATCTATTGAAACCGAGGCATGCCATAGTTAAAACGATTCTCGTGTATCAGTACCGGATAACGTATGGTCTATCGAATTTAAATACCAGATTTATCTACTCTATGTTAAAACACAACGAACAACAATAAAAATTGAACTCTATTTTTTAGGACAGATAGTTTAAAATTCATTGCTGTAACTTCTTTGGTGGTTTGGAAAATTTAACCAGTTGAATTTGGAGTCTATTTTTAGAGCAGTTAGGTTGTAAGTTGCATGAGGAAAGACAGGTGACTAAAGAATGGCTTAGTTATGTCATAGTAGATTGTTGTGGTGGCTGTTGAGTAATGTAAGGCCAAGAATTGGATGGGTGGGCGTTTAAGTATGATGGAGATGATGTAGAAGGATGTAACTGTAAAATTTGAAGAGTTATGCTTCCGTGACCATTTCGGAGAAAGGGGACAGTAATACTTCAATCAGGGACTTTGGAATTACTTTCGAAGTTTGTTCTTTGTGAAAATTGAAATCGATTTCTTTGATTTGACGATCTTAAAGTTTTTGTTGGATACTTATCATAGTCATTTCTCTATTCAAAATGGCGGCGTCATGTCTTACCTGCAAGCAAAAGAAAAAATATAGTTAATACAAGTTTAATAGGTACATATGGGCCATAGGTGATGCGAAAGAGATCCCCGGTGCCCTGGAACAATGGCACAGCAGGAACAGGAGTGGGTTTTTAGTCAGTAATAGTCTGACACTATCTCCCGCTCTGCCTAAGAGCGGGAGATGTCATTAGATGATTTTCCAACCAAAAAAAATACATAAAAATATCGAGAAAAATATTTTTTACTTTTTTATTTAAAAATTAAGCGCGTTTACATAAAACGAGTTTAATAAAAGACAAGAAGAAAACGGAAAAATAGTTTATCTATTTTTCTGATTCTACAGAAATCTCTGCTACTTCCAGCATGGTTACGAAATCAGAGTTGGAAAATAAAAGATGTAGGTACACGCCGTGTAAGAAGTGAGTGCCCCGCACACGGACCCAAAAAAAACGCCGCTTCAGGCCTCTTTTTGTGACTCATGTACGACGGTGCCGCCATAAAAAACGCTTGAAGTCGCTTCAAGCGTCTCCGGCCAAAAGCTGTCGCGCGCTTCGAACAGCTGTTTTTTGCGGCGGCTTCCAGTTTTTTTTGTGGTCGCATCTCTTTTTTTAACACAACAGTTAACATTGAAGTAATATAACACCTACTCTAATATGTATAATAAAGAAGTAAAATTTGTTTTTTGTTTGTAGGAAGCATCGATATATACAATATAGGTCAATGGTAGGAGGTAATCTTTGGAAGTACTGGACCGATTTCTAAGATTTTTTCACCGATTATTCTTGAGCGACATAAACTATATTTAATGTACGCGGGTGGAGCCTCTGACAAAAGCTAGTATAATATAAAGATATGCTATCAATTCGCAGAAATAAATTAGGTAAATATCTAGGTTGCTAGATATTTTCTCTAGTGAATCACAAAAAGCAACGATCACTACATCGTGTGTAATACCTAATATAATTTATTAATAAGAAATTAGACTTACAATTATATCATCAATTAATGTTATTATTTGCTTGAGAAACTTATAGACCTAATTACATAAGGTCTATAATCTAATTTTCATGCTACACCCACTTACGAGCGAGCTTCTGTATAATTAAACACGTTTTATATAAAACGTGAGATATATAAAATGAATAAATAAATAACAACTCTTTCACGTAGCTGCTTAGGTAGCGTCAGCAGAAAAATGTAATCTAGACTCATTAAGATTTTTTTGGGATTTTTTACCACTTGGGGGAGGCCTATGTCCAACAGTGGACGTCTATCGGCTAAAATAATGATGATGAATGATGAAGATTTTTTTGGGTGTGTTTATTATTTTCATAAATTGTGTAATCTACGGGGGGAACGCTATTTCAGTGCTAGTCTAGCGCTATCTGATAACTAGATGCTCCAATACAGAGGCATTTTGTAGGAGATTGGGTGCAGCAAGAGAAACCTCATCTGCGTTTTTTAAATGTAGTTTGTCATTTCTTAGACTAAGTTTTTACCAACAAATTGGCCTGTGTCGTGAAATTTGTAAATAAATTATTTATATTAATAAACTTAATTCATGAATCCCCAAGCGACCACCGGTGGCCGCGAATCTATTGTCTTACTATTGTGTCTCTAATTGACGGTATCTGAAGGGTTAAGTAGTAATTTATTGTAAAGATATTAAGGTTAGCTGTAAGAACACCCAATTTTAGGTTAAGCTCGCCTGTGTAGATACATCAGTTGTATTATTGTTAATAAATTGTAAAAGTGGTATACAATAAAGAATATATATAAGAATAATAACCTATAGCATAAGGGAAAATTCACCAAAAAAAAAGCAAGAAATAAATAAAACAAGAAACCAGTTTTTTATACAAATTATAGAAAAAAAAAAAGTTAGTCTTAGCCTATACCTACATATTTACCATGACTACATACTCTCAACAACACTTTACAAATGTAAGCAATAGTACCACCTTAAAAACCTTGTCCCGAACAAACAATTACTCATTCCAGTTTTATTTTAATTAAAAAGCACTCGCGAATATGTCGCAGAACATCCACGTCGCTATAAATTGTCTCTGGCTAATCCATATTAATGATTTCTTAAAACCTTCCACATTATAATAAAATTGTTGGAGGCAAAAGTACGAAACATAATTTTCATATTCACACATTTAGGAATGAGAAATGGTTTGAAAAAAAAAAACTTTCATCTTATAACTTTTGACTGTGAAACTGGTTTTGTTATTCCGGAATTAATATTTAAAGACTTAGGATACATACTAATGAAAAAAAGAAGGATGAAAAAAGATAGCACGTAGCGGAGATGAGAATGTTGAGGTGGATGAGTGGTGTGACGATTCTCGTATCGTCGGATAAAGTGAGAAATGAGTATATTAGAGGAAGTTTCAAAGTGGCGCCAGTAACAGAAAAGTTGAAAGGTAATCGGTTGTCTTGGTATGGTCATTACTAAAAAAAGTTCTGAGTATACATGTGGATGGATGGAGAGGGAGAGGAACGCCGAAGAAAAGGTGGATGGATTGTGTGAGTAATGATATGAAAGAAAAGGGAGTTAGTGATAGTTTGACGGGTGACAGGACAGAATGGAAGAAAAAAACGTGTCGCGCCGACCCCAAGTAATATGAGATAAGGGCAGGAAGAAGAAGATATACTAATATTATAGAGAAGATACACTTTTTGAGTTTTTTTACTCAAAAACTACTGAATCAATTTTAAAATTTAGCGATGTTTTAACACCATAAGCATATACTATATTTTCTATCTTCACGCGGGCAAAGCCGCCAGCAAAAGTTCAAGCCAGCATCATAAATAAAACTCATATAGGATGGACAATTTCAATTGGATTATAATGGTGGCCGTGAATGATAATTATCTCATTTTCATCCTCTATTATATCTCTCAAGACTTGTCTCCTCTACATTCAAGATTGGCCTACATTTTGAACAACACGTGCATTCGCGTGCCTATGCATATTTATGAATTCAAAATGACAGAAATTAATAAGGTACATTCATATATAATTATGTATTGTTGGCTAACTAATTAATGCAGTCTCATTCAAAATAACCTCTTAACATAAACCGTTTAATCAGTTACAAAGTTCTATAGAGAAAACAATATTCTATCTCGCTTTATTCAAAGCAAAATGACAAAGACAGCAAAGATTTATCGAGCATTTATACGTATCAATTTCTTATAAATAAAAGCTACAAGACGTGTCTTTGCGAATGTATCAATAAAACAACTTTTTACACCACATCTCTAAGAGCATGAAAATGTTCTTTTATAATAAATATAACGACATGAGAGAAATACTAAAAATTCACCTAAATACAATAAATCAACTAGTTTTAATTAAATTCAACTTTTTTTGTCAACGCTACAAAGGGCTAAGAGCTGCCCGTACATCATAATGATGCATAGCGTCCACGGCTTTCATACATTATTAATTACAAAAAGGGTGAGAGAGACAACAGATTATAACACCTACACGTAAGAAAGGGATGGCGATAGTAAGGATGACCAAGTTTCTCCTGTAGGCCAAGTTGCGCCAAGTTTCGGACACTGTAGGGTTGTGATAGCGACAAAATGTCTGAAATTAAAACTCTTGACATGTGGGTACTTGAGTTTCTGATTGTTAAGATATAGGGTAGTTTTATGTATATTTGATGGGCTTTGTCCCTTGCAACATTAATTTGGCTAAGATATTTAGCATTGGTGTTTAGTTTATGTTTACAAACGAGCAAAGTACTCTGCCTATTAGGTCGTAAATAACTGGCCGGTTGTAGCCTATATTATAAGTAAGAATACGTAGGTAGCTATGATACGCGGTCAATTTAAGAGTGTAAATAACTTGACGCCATTTTGTGACGTTTGAGACTTTGACAGCTGTCAAACAAACTAGTTGAGTGACGTTACTAGCGTTGATAGTCTGCTAAAACTATTTTACAAATGCCACAACACTATCATGACGTCGAAAGAAAACACGTACGTTAATGAAGGCTCGAAGCAATAAATAAATAAACGTCCACCATCTTGAATTTTCCTTTATTAATAGAAACAGTTATGACTTATACGAGATAGTTACTCTGGTTATTCTTTTGGTGATATTTATTGGTCGTTTACTTTAGTTTGGCCCAATATGGCGGAGTTTACGCCATAGTGGGCCAAAGTTTTATTTACGAGTGAAATAAACGGTTTCTTAGGTTTAGTGCGGTAGTAATTATTTCGTTGTTTTCGAGTTGGTTTTAGTGCTGTTTCGCGCTAACTAAATAATGTGGTGCTATTTTCGTGAAGCCTGTCGGTTTTACGTTGTGGAGATAAATTATTTTGTTAATATGCATTTTATCGTGTGGTGTTGGAAATGAGTAGTTATTTCACTGCATAAAGTGATCAGGATGGAAAGGATATGATCACCAGTTTGTTGCTATTAGCTGATTGACTGTGGACTGTGGATCCTAAAGCAGTTGGGATAAAGCCTTGAAGATATCTAAAGAGGTGTAAGGACACATGAGTAAATAATCCGTGTATCTACTCATGTAGTATCTTAAAACGCTAAAAATGATAAATAGGCTAAAACAATATCAGAATGGTACCCCAGAGATTACAAAAAAGTAAAGGTCGACCAATAAAACGGTGGGAAGATGAGGAGTGACCAAAGAGTTGTCGGTACACAACAATCTTATAGGCTCACGTTTGACCACTACCTCACCTGATGGTAAGCGATGATGTGGTCGACGAAGGAACGCGCTTGCCTAGAAGCAATCTATTCAATCTAGACTTAAAGATCCCTAGGTTATAGCTATTAGGAAACACAGAATTCGGCAGGGCCACTCCTTAGCTGTACGCATAATGAATCTTTTTTTGATAATGGGACATAATCAAATCTGTATAGTGTCAGACCTGTACTGACTACTCCACCTGTGTTCCTTCAGCTGCCATTTACGTTCCAGGAAAGCAGTGACTCTCTCGAACAACCTCACAACCCTGGAACTAAGGGTTGCATTATAAATTCATGCTAAGATGGCCTAACTCGTTATGGCGGCTAGTCCACAAACGCCGTAGTTCAATTAGTTTGAAACTGTGTTCTACATGGAGCCATATTGTGCTGGAAGTGATCTGCGTAACGTACATGATTTTGTTTTTGAGTGTAGTATTAAAAATTCCCCTTTTTAAAGGTATATTATTATTATTTTGAAGATAAGGGGCTGTGCATCTCCCGTAGTGTAGGGGATGTAGTCACTGCGACCTAAAAGATCTATTGTGACTCGCCACCTTGTTAGAGTAACTCTTTTAGCCCGGAGGCTTCCAGGAAGTCTAGAATACTCCTAGCTTAAGGTATATTCCTCCACACCAATTGAGTCGTTCACCATAACAATGTAAACCAATATGAAATACGGTTGGACATAGGTCTTATTCAGGTGTCTATGCATCGTTTGTAAGCTACCACAAGAAGGACTGATGATCTGATGACGGTCGGGGGAATCCGTGGAATGCGAGATGTATAGGACCGGTCATTGGGGCAACAAGACTGCAAAGGGAAAGGCCTATGACCAGCTGTGGACGTCTTTCGGCTAAAATGATAATAATAATGACTAAAAACTAGTGACTAATTTCACTATTATCCTTTCCTATTTTAATGTAATCAGTACCCCTAGCCAAGTTGCTAATCTGCAATAGTTAACGCTAGTAGAAAGCTTCAAATGCATGGGAATGACGTCGTCTCAACGCTCAGTCACGTGGTTAGAATAAAAGAATTCGACAAAAGCTTGCGTCGAAGCGTTCGACGCTAGCGAAACGGTTGTAACTTGGCTAGGGGGGCTGGTGGTTACGCGATTGCGGAATTGTATGAGGACTGCAGGATTATTAAAATGAGTTCCAGTCCACGGTGTACTGGAACGCTTAGGGCAACTGAAGGAATACAGGCGAGCTTGTCAGAAAAGGTTTAATTCTCCTTCTCACTCCATGCAAAGAGGGAGAAGTCATTAGCTGATTGCCCACCTAAAAAAACACAGCAAACGAATCATAACCGATATTAGAAACGCAATCCAGCCTCCCAATAAAACCAGCCTCATCCAGTATTACCTAATTCATTCATATATCTATGAATTGTATATTTTGATATTTCAGCTTTTAGCCAAATTGAGGCCACCATCGGCTCAGCTTGGATCGTTACAGCGAGAGAAGGATTGGCCTATCTGGCCGGTGTTATGATGGAAGTCGCTTCTGATTGCCTGTTGGACTTATTGAAGTTTTTCGTTTTATTGTAGATGGGGTTTGGGGGGAAAGCAGCGGTTATGTGAAGCTCGGTAAATTTTTGGATGGGTCACCAATACAAATATTTCGTTATTTTTTTTCACAACTATCACACAACGCCGTCTAATCCCAAGCTAAGCAGAGCTTGTGTTATAGGTACTAGACAACTGATTAACTTATATATTTCTAAATACATATATAGTATAGATAAATTACTCCCAGACACAGAACAAATGTTCATGCTCATCACATAAACATTTGTCTTGGGTGGGAATCGAACCCACGACCTCTGGCATAGCAGTCATGGTCACTAACCACTAGACCAACAGGCCTGTCAAAAATTATGGTGGAAATCCCACCTTTATGTATAAATCCATGGCCTAGAGGCCACTGGGGCCAAGAGTCTGCTTCTGAAAGGGAGGCTCGGCCCCGGTATGAAAGACAACGAAGGAACGTCATCAGACACTTACTGACTAACAAACCCACCCGGTTTGTTAGTCAGTAAGTGTCTGATACTATCTCCCGCTCCGGGCGATGTCGTCTGGATGTTTTTTACCCACCGAAAAAGAAAAAAAACCCATACGTACAAATCCATGGGTTGTGCGACAATGTACTCCAGGGCCCAGGAACGAAGGTAAAGAAGGATAGATGTGGGTTTAAGTCAGTAAAAGTCTGGCATGCCCTAGCTCCGCCTAAGAGCGGGAGATGTTGTCATTTTATTCATTGGATGATTTGTCACCTAAAAAGAAAACCTAATTTAAGAAATTTCGCAGGCTACGAAGGTCCTTTTAACCAAGTCTAAAATAACGTAATCAGTTGTATTTAAGTACCTAGAAAAACAGAAATACCCACAATTTGAAGACCAGCAAAGCATTAAAAACCACTGACTCCAAATTTTCATGGCAACACGATCAAAGTCATAATTTACTCCTAACAGGAATCTGTGCAAAAAAACGCCAAAAATAACTTCGAAAGGGTATGTCCGGGACATTTTACACGCGACCTGTTCTAACCCTTGGGTAGTGGGGTTCGATGTCCAGGCGAAATAGAGCGGGAAATTCCTACCGCTCCTCCCCCCACCCCTTAGACGATTGTGTTATGCCATGCGTGGACTAAAGGGTAGCTGCTTTTTATGCAAATTATTATTGGTAAGAGAATGTCGGGTT
The DNA here is from genome assembly GCA_949319445.1 of Mythimna lalbum. NCBI lineage: Eukaryota > Metazoa > Arthropoda > Insecta > Lepidoptera > Noctuidae > Mythimna > Mythimna lalbum. Next base: position 9,146,685 of record OX439371.1, on the reverse strand, counting down.
TATTATTGAATTTCATAGGAAAATGGTACGACCCTCAAGTTTTGGCTGTTTGAATGAATAATTTATATCGGTGATTTACTAAGAATTTACTGTTTTAGGAAAATTATGCCAAGTTCTTTGAGACATGACCTATCTACTTACTGAAATTCTGGTTTATTTTTTTGATTGGAGAATTTATATTTATTCAAGTTATATTAGGGCTAAAAAGACTATGGACATTTTTATATTAAAAAAAAATAACAATGTGATTAATTTCAAAACTAATAGCAGGTTCTTAATTCAAATTTTTCTAAGTATTTGACTTTAGAATTCACTATCCAATATTTAAATTTACCGAGTTTTATAAACATTATTATTTGTAAAATGCTGTTATAAAAAAACGGGTAGGTGTAAGTACAGTTTAGTTCATAGTTTAGAAACATTTTTTTATTTTTAATTATTGATAGGTTTGCGCTTGACCGCTATCTCAACTGATGGAAAGCGACAATGCGGTCGACGATGGTACGCGCTTACCTAGAAGAAATCTATTCACTCTCGACTTAAAGATTCCCGGGTTGTAGCTATCAGGAAAGACAGACTCCGGCAAGGAATTTCATTCCTTAGCTGCACGCACAATGAATGTGTTTCCAAAACGTTTTGTGCTAGTAGGTGGGATGTCCACCATGTACCGGTGGCGCATCGCCGTCCATCTGGTAGCCCGATGATAGAACGGGCTAGGCGGAATCAGGTTATGCAATTCCGACGCACACTCCTCGAGATGTAACCGGTAGAGAACCGACAGGCTAGCAACTCGGCGTCGATGCTCAAGACTTTGAAGCCTCGAATCGACGAGTGTATCATCGTCTATACTATAAAAACTAAAAAAAGGGTTCACTATATCATCTCTTAGAGAAGAGGCCTGAGTCCCAGCAGTGACAACGTTATAAGGCTGACTAAGCTCATAGTTAAGCTTTTCCCAGCTTAAAAATATCATAATTTATGATAAGAACATTATTATATGAGATTGGTAGTCCCTATGGAAGTTTAAAATACTCTACTGCAGTCCAACTTATGTTCCAAAAATATAAAACAGTTTCCTATCAAAATTCTGTTATCTACACCATGTTTAACCCTTCAGATACCGTCAATTAGAGACACAATAGTAAGACAATAGATGCGCGGCCACCGGTGGTCGCTTGGGGATTCATGAATTAAATACTTAAAACAGTAACCATGTTTTCAAACGTGACACTTCATCTTATTATCATCTTATTATTATCTATATATATTATAATGATTATTTTTATTAACATTTTGACATTTGATGATTCTTGTTTAAAACTTTATTTTACAATTAGACTTAGAACTTAGAAGGTTCTTTATTTTATTTTAATTTGATAATATTTTAATGATTTGATAAATATTGATAATAATATTTTTTATTTTATTTTATATATGTCGAGTGTTACATTTTGTAAATACTAGTATTTTATTATTGTGAATGTGGGAACTATGTGGATTACTTTTTTCTTTTCTGTATTTTTATATGATGTCTGGCAGTTTTGAGTATTTGACGCGGCCTACCCAAATGTCCTATCTTTGGTATTGTTCGTCAAGTCGTTGAGCTCCTTGGTAGTCCTAAGTTTGAGCTACACGAATACTGACAAATGCTTGCACTGACTGGACAGGTCCACTCAAATCTGTGTGGTTCTTTCCTCAAAAGGCCATCTGAGACACTGGTCTGCATGGTTCTCATATGATTTGACCAGTACATGTTAACTGTATGGACTTTAAAAGAGACTTTGACCCCTGAGTTTGTTTCGGTGTTTCTTCTCAGGGTAGTCAGCTAGGAAACACCGGCCTCATCTCGTTAAAACTGACTGAAAACAAAATTGACGTGTAAAAGTGTTTTTTTTAAACCTATTTACAAAATAAAGATCATTTATCATTTATCATTTATCATTTATCATTTATCATTTATCATTTATTAGTCTATTTTTTTCTTTCAAAGACCACAGATAAAATATATTGTTTCGTCTCCTACACGATTTTCGACTACGATGATGGATTAGATAGATTTATATGATCACTGACCATACGGATATTCAGGTCGTAACACTTTAGTAGTGACTATCCATCATACTTAGCTCATACGTTATTAGTTTGAATTTTAACGGATTTTGTGCTTAGATTTATGAGTTAACTTGATTCAATTTTTTTTTTTTGTAATTTGGTAAATGCATGGCTTCATCATCATCAGACTTGGGCACGCCACAATTATGGCGGTAAGTCCCCTCTTTGAGGCGTGGCTGGAAAGACCTCACGGCGTCCTTACCTTCCGCATGACGCAGGTCCTCACCGGACATGGCAAGTTCGGGAGGTTCCTGCATCGGATTCAAGCGGAAGAGACGCCCGGGTGCCGCCACTGTGCGGAACGCCCGGAGGACACGGTGGAGCACACAGTTGAGGTGTGCCCTGCTTGGGCGGAGCAACGCCGTGCCCTCGTGGGGGCGATCGGCGGCGGAGACCTCTCGCGCCGGGCCTTGGTTCAGGCTATGGTCCGGAGCGAGGAGGATTGGCAGGCGGTCGCCTCCTTCTGCGAAGCAGTAATGCTAGCAAAGGAGGAGGCAGACCGCATCAGGAAACGGCGCCCCCGCCGCCGCCACCGGGATTCCGATCCCGATTTCCGGCCACCGTAGACGCGGGCTCGCGGACGGCTAGCCATGGGTAGCTCGCTGTCCGATCGTCCGGTAACTGTCCGGACCGAGCCAAGGCGTCGACGGCGCGCACTGTTCCCGCGCGCCTCAAGGAGTTGTCAGCAACAGGAGGGGCCCATCTGGGTCGAAGCCTACCGGGGTCGGGGTTATCCGAAAGGAAACTATAGCCCCGGTATGAAGGCTAGAAGGAACGGCGCGGGGTTTTTAGTCAGTAAGACTCTGACACTGTCTCCCGCTCCACCCAAGAGCGGGTTTCGTCAATGATGATTTTCCCCGTCGAGAGAAAAAAAAATCGTCATCAGCCTTTTTAATGTTCCCACTGCTGGGACTCAGGTCTCTCTAGGAGAGGGAATGGGCCGTAATCCACCACGCGGACCCAGTGCGTGTTGGTGGGTGTCACGAATACGATACGAATACTTATCTACGAATTTTTTTGGTTCTAAGACAAGTTTTCTCACGATATTTTCCTTCACCGTTTTGAGAGCAGTGTTGGCCGAGTGGTAACGGCCCCGACTTACGGGTTGTAGGTCACGGGTTCAAACCCAGTCAGGCACATTACTTTGTGTAAATTTTTACTTCTCTTAGTATACTTAATATAAAACTGCACATTATTGTTGTTTTATACTAAACACTAGCTTCTGCCAGTGGCGTTGCTTGCGTGAAAGTAGGTTTCTCCATACAAACTTTGGACCTCGTTTCATACCCTCAGGAGACGAACTTTAAAAAATACTCCTTTATTGCTCGCTTACTTTATAAAAGGACACCTTGTGCAAAATTTCATGCTCTTAGACCCTATAGTTTCGGCTGTGCGTTGATGTGTCAGTCACTCAGTTTCTCCTAAGACGTACATATGTCCAAAAGTGGACACAGAAGATGACGAATGATGGAGGATAAAGCCCATTCATCTTCTCACCCATATTTTCCAGACAACTCAACATTGACATACTATGTCCCAACCGCAAAGCCTAGTAAACTAAACAACGACACAGTCCTCTCATCTCAGCATGGTTTTAACCGTCACCCCATAGATCATATGCCGTAAACCTTGGGAGTTTAACCAAGAGTGATGGCAGGAGCACCGCGGTAACCGCACTGATTTACTACTGTTAAACCGGTTTGTGTAGTTCGGGTATACTGGCGAGAGATGGCGTTAGCATGCTCGCGAATAAGTTTGGTGGAGTTTAAAACAAGAATTTGCATGTTTATTTGTGATAGACTTGGCTGTGGTGCTCTGCCGTGCGTTCTGATTTATTTATTTATTGGTGATTTTTTTTTTGTTGGGATATTTTCCAGTGAAGTTTTGTTTGTTATAGTTTTGTGACTATACAATTGGATATTAATGTGGAATCATTGTTACAGGCGCGATCTTGGGTAAAATGAAGCTGAAAATTTTATTGTAATTTAAACTACCGCAGTGAAACTTGCCGAGTAGAGTGACCGATACATTTATTGTCAAATACTGTAAAAACAATAAAATATGTTACATCCATGTTCTAATGGAAAATAAAGTGACTGTTTTTATCAGATACGAAATAAAATAATGTTTTTTTTTTATTTACTTTTTTTTTGTTATTTCTGGGAAATTCATTAGGTAATTAATATTTCTGTCAATTTATCTATCAAATGAAAAACATATCAGCTACAATAAAAAAAATCTTATCTTCAAAGCTCGATTGCTATCCAGGCAGGAACCTGAAGAAAAAAAATCATAAACCGTTTCCTGAAATTATTTATCCTGTTGACTGTTATAGTAGATTAATCTTCAAACTTTGTAACTCTAACAATCAAAAACAATTAAAACTTAACACCACAAACGACACACATCCCTCCATCACATAATACATTTTATTACTAATACCCGACACTACCCGATACGTTTTATTAGCAACGAGTACCCGGGTACTACCCGATATCGTTCGACAGACTTAACGACCGTGTGTCAGATATTTAAGCCGAGTTTAACGACCCTTTGAGCTTTGTCATGGATACTTGTACAGTCAACACCAGGTATAAGATATATTGGAATGGCAAGTTAACAGAATAAATACTTAGGAGCTTTTTAAGTGCGAACTTGATACGTATTGCTTTAATTTAAATGGGTTGTGACGGTGTAGGAATTTTATTACAGATACATAGTGATTTTTAATTTAAGTAGATTTTGTAGAGAGCTGTGGTGGCCGAGTGGTTACGGCCCCGACTTACGAGTTGTAAGTCACGGGTTCAAACACAGCCAGGCGCATTACTTTGTGTACTTAATTTCAACACCAATGCTCTCAAAACGGTGAAAGAAAAGATCGTGAGGAAACCAGCATGTCCTAGGACCAAAAACTCCAAAGACATGTGATATTCACCAACCCACACTGGGCCTGCGTGTGTATTTACAGCCCATTCCCTCTCCTAGAGAGGAGGCCTGCGTTCCAGTAGTGGGAACATTAAAAGGCTGATTATGCTATGGTATGATAAGTTAGGTAGGGTAGAATATAATTTTGCATAATGTTCAATTAAAAAATCACACTACCTACATTTACTTAAAACTTGACCACACTCATCAAAACACAGCACCCCACATTTATCTACAATATGACATCTGTTTGTTCGACTGTACAATATTGGAAATGGCTACATCTCGTTGCTCCACCATTGTATGTTAACGCCGTTCGGTAAGGGGATAGTAGAGCGATTGCACCGACGCATTGTTACGTGGTATTTAGTTAATGATAATTTTACCGTGGGTGATGAATTACCTAAAATTGAATTGAAGGACTGGAACAATTTGGCTGCTGCGGTCTTCCCATCCGATTATAATTTAGGTGTCTTCAAGAGTAAATAGGCTCTTAATCATAAAAAAAATGTGTGTCATTAAAAGTAATTTTCTTTCATTAATTCGAGTACCTACTACAGAACGAATTTAATTCACAGCACAAGCTCTAAAGTGTTCAATTAAAACATCACACTACCTATGTTCACTTCACATATATCTACAGATGACATCTGTTTGTCCGACTGTACAATATTGGAAATGGCTACATTGTTGCACCACCATTGTATGTTAACGCCGTTCGGTAAGGGGATAGTAGAGCGATTGCACCGACGCATTGTTACGTGGTATTTAGTTAATAATGATGCTGTGGGTGAGAATTACTTATAATAAATTATGTTGAGGACTTTGGCTTACTTTAGATTTATTCCGGTTTATGTGTCTTTTATTGCACATTTCTTTTATTGGCTTTTCAATTGCGTCTCCGTTTCCTCAGTCTCATCTACTAGTGTCTGAATAATATTCAGGTTCACAAATAATATATTCCACAACTAACACACATCGCCGTCTAGTCCCAAGCTAAGCAGAGCTTGTGTTATGGATACTAGACAACTGATAAACATATTTATATATTTCTAAATACATACATACTATAGATAAATTACACCCAGACACAGAACAAATGATCATGCTTATCACATAAGCATTTGTCCTGGGTGGGAATCGAACCCACGACCTCCGGCTTAGCAGTCAGGGTCACTAATCACTAGACCAGCAGGCCAGTCAATCAACTAAAATCAAATCAACCCACTAACGACAAATTATAAAGTCTTTAATATCTTCAATATCAGTTCTACATCTGCAATGCCAATAGAGCTGGCTATACCAGTAGCTATACCAGAACCATTCAGCCCTCACAATCATACCTTCACGAAAATAGTTTTTCACACAATTCCTCTCCCTCCATTTAATTCCGACCTTCAGTCCCTTTTGTGTGGTCCTCCCATAAATCGCCTGCCACCACCATTCATCGTCATTGTTGGAAACTTTCTCAAAACTGATTCAGGATCTGATAAACGCAAGGTAATGAATAGTACCTATTGTTGGATAATTAATTTCTTCATTAACCAGTCCTTTACACCTTGGTGCGAACTTGGGTAAGTTAGAATAGCCCCATTATGTGTGATTACTGAAATTAATTGTCTTATCTATTCAGTTTTTGGAACTGACGACTTAGTTTTCGTATTGTTTGGGAATGTGATGATGTGCTAAGTTTTAGTTGAATAGGTAAGGCTGAATCATAGTTTTAGGGACTATATGGTTCTCGAACTCAAAGGGTAACTGAAGGACACAGCTGGAATTGGACCTGGAGCGGGCGAAGTCATTTGATAATTTCCATCCCCAAAAAAATGGGCTAGTTGAAAGGTTCCGCCACATTATTCTCAGCGATAGCAACTCTGATAGCTAAATGAGTCCCAGAGATGGAATTTTATTGTGTAAAACCCCACCACGAAGACTTGCCATAGGACACTTCAAAAAGGCCACCAGAACTTTTTTTTATTGAGTTGGAAAATCATCAAAGAACTTCTTCGTCATCAGACTTTTATTGATTTAAACTCAATGCAAAAGCATTCGTCACTGTAACTCTTTCTATAGTTACCTATATTTTATTAGTAGGTCTTCATTATCTCCCTAGCCTTTTCTCCAATTAGCTTGAAGTCGGTTTCCATTTCAACCATATGTGGCTGAATACCCGTATTTTACATGTAACGACTATACATTATGTAACGATTACACCCAGACACAGAACAAATGACTGTGCTCATCACACAAATATTATATTTGTCCTGGGTGGGAATCAAACCCACGACCTCCGGCATATACCACTAGACTATCAGGCTAGTCAAATGAGATAATGATAGTCGAAAGGACTGGCGACCACGTACCGGAAAACCAAACGTAGAAAGGAAAGGAAATGATGATGAAGTGCTAAAGAACAAATATCCATCTCTCACTGAATAAAACTGGATTTAACATCTACCCAGTATATCTATAGACCATAATTCTTCTACCGCCACCTAAAATGCTTTACCCGCTATTCAAATTCAATTCCTGTTGACTTGTTATGCACCAAATAGAAACTGGTGTCAGAATTCAGGTTCTGGGCGTTTGCCAATATGGTTTTATTAACACATATGTACACTGGGGATGTCTCACTGAAGATGGTAGCACGTGTGTTATTGGGGCATTCGGTTACCTTCAAAATGGTTTAAAAATCTAAATTCAATATATTTTAGTTCACATAGGCCTACATGTGCTATGGGGCACACAACAACTGTATTTTATTTTTATTTTTTGCTTCTTTTATTTTTGTATACCTACTATTGTGTTTCGGCCTTGTGCTGTACCAAATAAATTATTATTCTTTCATTATTTTCTTTACATAGGCATTTATGAAACGTCAGAAGCTAGTGCAAGGTTCCAAATTGGTCGTTTCCTATGGAAAAGAACCAGCAAGAAACTCCATGGTTAACTCCTTTTGAAAAAAGTGGTTGATGTTACAATATTAACAGATATTACGTAATGTTAAGATAGGTTGAGCTGAGTGGTGCTGATATACGCGTCATGTCCGTGAACAGGCGCTTTTATTTGAGACTGGTCAACTCTTAGCTACAAGTGGCTTATTTTGTTTTTTTACTTTATTTATTGACATTGCTCTGGCATTATTAGCGACAAAAACATGTGACCGAGATACTTGTAGTCGCGTTGGTCGTTAATATCATCCTAATTATGTTCATCATCATCATTTCAGCCGATATACGTCCATTGTTGGACATAGGCCTCCCCCAAGTGTAACGACGCGACCCTGTGCTTCTCTCATCCATCGGTTTCCCGCAACCTTCACCAGGTCATCGGTCCACCTTGTAGGAGGCCTTTCATCGCTGTGTCTTCCGGTACGCGGCCGCCATTCCAGAACCTTTCGACCCCAACGGCCATCTGTTCTGCGAACATTGTGTCCTGCCCATTGCCACTTAAGTTTGCAAACTAATTTTGTTATATCTGAATTCCAAGAGAAATTAATATATACCTACTTTCAAACCAAATCACTCGATCCGTGTAATATTTTGACAAATATTGAGTAGAAACTTCTTACAATCAATCAGCGGTCCCCTTCGTAAGGAACCCTAAATGAGGTCGTTCACCCTTAGACTTGTTGGTTCCGCAGATTTAGGATTAATTACCGGTGGATGTAATTCGTTACGTCATTCGGTCACCCCCACTCGTAATAACTAGGGATATGGTTGGGAATGAAATGTATATCGATAGTGCAGTTATAAGTGGCATTGTAGGAAAAATATCGATTCCTAGTTGTTAAGTACTCAAACGACTAAATAAGCTGATTGATTTTGGACCGTTTTCTTACATTAACAGGATAAATTAGGACCTTTAAAATAATAGAGACCTAATGCCAAAACAGTAAACTTTTAGGAAAAAAGCGATTAAGATTCGTTGGTCATATTTTAAAGAAAATTGATTGCATTTTAGATAAGTTACTGCAAAAAAAAAATGTTTTTTTTGAAGCCTGTGATATCCTTCCCTATGTCTAAGTTTTATTAGAAGACAGAAACCATTTTTAGGATATTTAATAAAAAAAGTAAAACTTTGGACTAGGTCTCTATAATCCGGAAGGTACGAGTACCATATATTTTTAAAGGTAAAAAGGTAACCTATTTTCCTATTCGACGAGAAACAGCAATTGAAATTATAGAAAATGATTAGTATTGAGACATAAAAAATACATTCAGCTGAACATAGAACCTCCTTCTTTTTGAAGTCAGTTAAAAACATTTTCACTAGCATCATTAGAAAAGTATCGATACATTACCGAATTATCGATGCTTTTAAAATCCCTAATCGCTAGTAATGACTGGTTGTCGTAAAACGATTGATCGCATGCGCTGATTTTGGGACACGCCAGTAATTATGTATGGGAGAGTGCAGATGTAATCTTGATGATCTTAGGGGATCCTGATGTCGTTCAGGGTAGTGTTTGAGCGATTTATTTAGAAAAGATTTACTTAAGAGTGCCCAACCTGAGACGACATTTTTCTCTAGATATTTTGGAAATAAAGATATCTTGTTAATATTTCTTTTCTATTCAAATCTTCTTCTATTCAAATCAAAACATTTTGTGTAAAAACTACTCCAGTAAAGACCTCTGAAAATTTCATTCATAATCTACACTAATAGTGTAGATCTCTATTTATCATTAGCCTTTTTAATATTCCCACCGCTGGGACTCAGGCCACCCCTCTAGGAGAGGGAATGGGCTGTAATCCACCACGCGGGCCCAGTGCGGGTTGGTGAATGTTACATGTATTCGAATGTTTGGTTCTAGAACATTAGTTTCCTCACGATGTTTTCTTTCACCGTTTTGAGAGCAGTGGTGATGCAATAAATTACACAAGGTAATACCCCTGGCTGGGTTCAAACCCGCGAACTATAACTCGTAAGTCGAAGCCATTACCACACGGCCACCATTGCTCTAAACGAAAAAAAAACAGACTCACATACAACAAACTTGTTTGGACAGTTTGTATGGAGAGGACGTTCTTTTTTTTGTTTCCTGAAAAAAATATTGTGGAAGGTTGATCAGTTTTCTCTACTGAGCAAGCCCTAAAAGTTAGTGGAGGGCTGTCCCTTACACTCTGTATAATAATACATTTTCACAATAAAATAGGTACCTTTTTCCTACTTTATGGTCTTACATTTTCCGTGTAAAACAAGAAAGATTTTTAATCTTCTCCTAGCATCCTTTTAGTGATTTATCTGCGGGGAAGTTGCCGACCATTCCCGACTACTCCCGACGATTTCCGAACGCACGAGAGTGTCCAGGTGTGAAAGATTTACGGTCCATACCTATTACAAGTATGTATTATGTACCAGTCAATTAGAGGCTCTAAGGACCGGTAATTTTTACGGGAAGGTTTACGGTTTCGGGTAACGGTTAGTACCGTAATTATCGGTTTTTTGGTTGGAGAGGTTGAAATTTTTTTTGCTGGTTTTTTTTTTTGGTGTTTAAGGCTATATATAGAACGAGAGCTTACCTTCTTTATTATGTTTCATTAAGATGCATTTTAATTGTCTGTCTGCCAAAATGTTTTACTTTATCATATAAGTATTTGATTTTTTAAGTTTATTTCTATCCGTGTCCAAGATAGTTGAGGTAAATAGCAAAAAAACTCATTTACTCTAATATAATAAAGAGGTGAAGTTTTTTTTTTATTATTTTGTTTTTTTGTTTGTAGGAGGTAATCTCTGGAATTACTGGGCCGATTGCTAAATTTTTTTTACCGATAGAAAGCTGTTTTAGTCCTGAGTGCAAAGCTAGTTATTTATAAGTTTATTCCAAAATTTTGATCTAAATAAGCTGTTATTACGTATATGCACCTAAGTACATACTTACACACAAATATTTAGCAGCAAAAAAAACATTCAATTCAAACAAAAATCGAAATTCTGTGGTCAAGCAGGCCACTCAAATTCATAAAACAAAAATCCCAGAACAAAATTAATCAACTTTAAACCCCATCTAAAACAACATGTCACCGGCAGATGTCGCCACCGACCCTCTGTAAAATATAACGCAAATATCACTTTTAACCGGGCGGTTTTTAACCGAAGTCCGGTTTTTAAGTGGTGCACCACTAGTTACGGTTGGGGATGCAATTACGAGAAGTGACCATTGAAAGTGACGGCCGGATGACAATTGTTTATTACGATATCGTACGGAAATCATATTTTTTTATTAGAAATGGGTTTTTTATTGATATATGGGAGGTATGTTTAGGAAGATTTGAAATGTGATTATATAATATCATAGTGAATGGAATAATGTTGTGATTTTTTATAAAGGACATTGCCTACATCCATCGTCAAGCTTATTTAAAATAATAAAAAATAAGGATGTTAATTTTATTTTCATTTGTACTAAAGGGTGCTCATTTTATTTTAATTAATTATTATTATCATTATCTAATTTTACTGTTGTTTAGTTATAAAATGAGAAGTTTGAAATAAGTATGTGGCTTGACTTACAATTTCACGAAAATAAATATTGCTACAAAGTGGAAATGCCTTACAACTGCTTCTTCTTCTTCCTTACAACTATAAAATTAGGAATACTAGCGTTATTAGTAGAAGCTAGCTAGTAGCACACAATACTAAGAATTTAACCCTATTTTAAGGAAGCTATCGTATTAATGTGACCAACTTAAACCAATGGATGGTTTTTAATGTTTCCAGTAGGCATGCCGATAGTTTTTCATGGAAAGTGTTAAACCATTTTATGTCTGGGCGTGAAATAATTACAGAAATGGGACTCATACATAGTTTTTTATGTGAAAAATATGGACGTTTTTAGTATATGGGATGGGCGTGTTTTTTATGGGATTTTGTATATTTCCAGAGATGACATTATAATATTATATAGTGTATTAGATTGAAGAGCAGTGGTAGCCGAGTGATAACAGCCCCGCCTTACGAGTTGTAGATCGCGAGTTCAAACCCTGCCAGGCGCATTACTTTGTGTAATTTATTTCAACATCACTGCTCTCAAAACGGTGAAGGAAAACATCGTGTTGTCTTAGAACCAAAAATTCGAAGACATGCGACATTCACCAACCCGCACTGGGCCCGTGTGGTAGATTACGGCTCATTCCCTCTCCTAGGGAGGAGGCCTGAGTCCCAGCAGTGGGAACATTAAAAAGCTGAGGATGATGATATACCTAGTGTATTAAATATAGAGTGGTTGAGTACTAGGTCTGTAGAATACTTTGAAACATTCATTTTTATTTGACATTCATTCATACATTTTGGATCTTAGGTGGGTTTTAGTCAGTAAAAGTCTACCGCACCCTCTCGTTCCACCTAGGGCGAGAGAAGTTGATAGTTACTTTTCCCAGTTTACGAAAATTACCGTACCTACGCAAAAAATACCATTTACCTTACACCAGACTCGCATAAGTAGCTTTGAGATAAGTTACTTCACTCAGTTCTCGGCGAGTAATTAGCGCAAGTAGCTGGCCTACAATCAAGACTTAACCACACACATCAAACATTGAAGCACTGTTACAGCTAAAGAAAATCCAAAGAGACCATATACTTCACACCAGTAACACGCATAAGTCGCTGTAAGATAGTTACTTTATCTCGTTCTTGGGCGAGTAATTAGCGCAAGTAGCTAACTTACCATCAAGACTAAACCACACACATCAAACATTGAAACACTATCACACCTAAAGAAAATCCAAAGACACCATATACCTTACACGAGTAACTCGCATAAGTCGCAGTAAGGTAGTTACTTCACCCAGTTCTCGGCGAGTAATTAGCGCAAGTAGCTGGCCCACAATCAAGGTTGCTCGTCGCCGCCTCGTTGCGCGGTGACGTTGACTACTCGACGGATGTCTAAGTTAAAGAATACAGCGATTTTTACGGTTTTTTTTTTAAATGCGAGTGAGCAATCTCCTTTATAGTGATCGCATTTGAAAGATGTTGGTAGAATCATCACAGTATTTATTGACACGACCATGGTTGTGTTTAAATCAAGCTTATCTAAATCATGGTTTTTTGATACTATGGCACAGTTGGTGGTGGCCTTGACTTGGTTGACCTTCAATTAATCTTACCAAAACTAACTTTCTGTTAGTTAAATCCTATTTTGTTCTGCTTTAAAATAATCCATTTTACCTTTAATGACAGTGACATTGATTAACATAATAACGACATGATTATAGAATCAAAACATTTCCTTAAAACTATAATTCTAATGGTATCATTACAATGAAACTTTTAAGGAAATATCGTAATTATGCGAGTACTTTCAATATACATCAAAACAATTTTCCTAATTTTCTTAAAAACTTTTAATGCGTCCTATCCAACTTCAACTTTAATGACAATAACGTTTATTAATTTTGTGTATACTAACAACCTTGCAGGACTGTATTACTAACATCATAAACAACAACTTTTGTTCTACGACTTTTTACAAAACATAATACATTTTCCAAAAACAAACCTTCAAGATTCGGTTGTTCTATCTAACACATTTCAACTCTGTATTTGGCTGTACCTACCTACATCTCCCGCGCACGATCCCCTCTCCCCTCCACTATTGTAATATCACTTGCTTTGCATAGACTTCTTAACATTTAGAACATTCAATTTAAATATTTTTTAAAATCTGATGAATGATAAATTTTTACAAGTCATAGAATAAACGTTGTTATTTATGATGTTCTTAATTAACATAGTCCTGAGAGGTTGCCAGTGTTTTACAAAGAACCCTGTATAATGATAAAATACTGTTCTTAGAAGTATAATAGTATTTTAGAAAAGCGCTTGTGTCGGATTAATCCAACGAGTGTTTTCGTGTCTTATTCGCCAAGATCGTGTGTTTGCGACTGGATACTAAAGTTCAGTTTAGCTCTTCAATACCCATAGGTGACAGAAGAGCTGACTAGATGTAGTATATGGTCGTGGATGTGCGACCCTAGCGGAATAAACGCGAGAGTGTTTGTCGGATATATCCGACGTAGGTTAATAGGTTAAACAAACATCACTTTCCCCAAAATTAAATCCAACATTCGCTTCCACACTTTTCCCCCTACTTTTAACACGTGCGTTAAAAGAGGAAGCATGCAATGTAAATCGCGCACGCTTGCAGCTTGACGAACAGGCATATCCGTTGAACAGACGATACGGAAATATAACAGACCAAATACACTGGGTCTGTGAGACTACACATTCATCTACCCTCTTCATTATCTTCATCTATACCAAAGAGTATTGATGTTACGAAGTGTTATTGAGCCTTCATATAGAACGATTTAGAAAAAAATATGGGAAAGCGAAAAATCCTGAGAAATTAATAGGAATGAAGATAAATGTTTAGAAAGTCTTAGCAACATAAAGATTTAGCAGCTATTTATTAAATAACTATTAAATTATTACGTTAATCAGAAAATGCTTTAAGAAATCGAATTATTAAAAAAAATAAAATCATATTAAAGGTAAGTAAGTTATTATGTTGGTGCTATTTGCAAGCTGTTAGCACTCACAGTTTTTTGGAAGGAAAAGCTTTTTTTTTTTAACTAGCCATTACTGTCCCACGGCTGGGCAAAGGCCTCCCCCAAGTCCTTCCATATTTAAATGAAACTTAAACTTAGTAAAAGCTTACAGCAACATATTTAAAAACTAATATCAATTTATTTTGCTCCTTTCATTAGCCTTCGTAGATAGATACTCTTTGTATAGTACACCATAAAACTTACAGTAGGAGTTTAAATTAATGGGGTGTAACAATGGGCGGTCTTATCGCTTTAAGCGATTTTTTACAGACGACCTTTGGATAGATTTGACAGCGAAGGAGAAAAGATACGCAGGTAATCCATGATGTCTACATATACAATACAGAACTACTAAAATACATGTAGTACAATTACTTTCGTACACTTAATGAGTAATGACATTTAAGGAGCGAGATCCTGGGTAAGTAGTAACTAGGTAGTAAGACAAGTCTGTACCATATTTTTAAAAGATGGTACAGACTTGTCTTACTGACAAGAGAAAAGCATTCTATAGTCACACAGGTTGCACTGTAAACGACTGAATTATCATAAAAAAATATATTCCTATCTCCAAGGAAGTACAAGATTGTAGATTGTGTGAAAGAGTTACCATGGTCCTGGAAAGCATATAGCAACCGAAGGATCACTGGTGGGTATAGATCGATAAAAATCTGAAATTCCCTATCGCTCCATCCATAACGAGAGAAGTTCTTTAATGATTTCCCATCTCTAAAGGTAGATAGAAAAGTGACTTGCAGTTTGTGTAGGATGTCAAAGACCACACAGCGCTCTACACCTCATTAATACCCCAGCCCCAAGTTAACTGGTGAAGCATCTTTGATTATCGACGCGAATAGGCTTTAGAAAACCGTCTCGTTACTCTGAACCGACTGAGCCTATTAATTAACTGTAGTTATAGATATTTCTATGGTTTAGTGACTGCTTGTCAATAGTGTTTAGTTTATTTTTAACCGAATTCTAAAAAAGGAGAAGGTTCTCAATTCGGATGTTTGTATGTTTTTTTTTATGTTTGTTCACGCATAACTTCGTCGCTTGCCAACCGATTTGAATAATTATTTTTTATTGGAAAGGGTATACTTCCCAAATGGTCCCATAGTCACCAAGTTGGGATCTGATGATGGAATCTTGGCAAAATCGAGGGAACTCCACAAATTCATTTCAATTTTTAGTGAAGTCGGTTATTTTTTTTTTAATAAAAAGGTTTTTTAGAGGCTAGAAGCTCAGTTTAATAAATATTGGGAACTAGCGGCTTCGCCCGCGTGATAGCAGAAAATTATCCCAAGGGAACATACTTCCGGGATGAAAAATAACCTATGTCCTATTCCAGGACATGGTCTATCCGTGTACCAAGTTTCATCAAAATCGGTTTTGCCATTAAGGCGTGAAGACCTAACAAACAAACAAACTCACTTTCGCTTTTATAATATTAGTAAGTATATGGCAAAATCCTTACACTTTATAAACAAGTTTTTAATGAAGATATTTTTTTTATAGCAAGCTTTTATAGCACGGTATAATACTTATAAGTATAAAAAAGCATGGGATTCTCGATTTACGAGAAATATGGCACAAAGCGCTCCACGCTTTTATCACAATAATATAATTAATTCATTATTATTATTTAGCGTGTTTTTTTAACAGCAGAGCAGTGGTGGCCGAGTTGAGCAGTGGTGGCCGAGTGGTAATGGCCCCGACTTACGAGTTGTAGGTCGCAGGTTCGAACCCAGCCAGGCGCATTACTTTGTGTAATTTATTTCATCACCACTGCTCTCAAAACGGTGAAGGAAAACATCGTGAGGAAACCGGCATGTCCTAGAACCAAAAATTCGAAGACATGTGACATCCACCAACACGCACTGGGCCCGCGTGGTGGATTACGGCCCATTCCCTCTCCTAGAGAGGAGGCCTGAGTCCCAGCAGTGGGAACATTAAAAAAGGCTGATGATGATGATGATGTGTTTTTTTAAACCATATTTTTTTACAAGCTTTTATTTAGTTTCACCTGTCCCGATGTTTGCCTGTCATCAAATCTTGTAAATTAAATTTGACCCACTACCCAGTTACTGCTTGAGCTGAAATTTTGCATGCAAGTGTAAATAAGATGACAATGTAAAATTATTATGACAAGCAGCTGATCTGATGATGGAACCGGAAGGTGGCTATAGGAACTTGGTAGGTAAACGACCTCATTGAGTTTGGGCTCGTATGATTCGTCTTACGAGTATTAATTATGTAGGAATACCGAGCTATAAAAGCTTGCTATGAAAAAAATATTTTCATTAAAAACTTGTTTATAATTTATAGGCTCGCGTTTGACCACCAAGTTGCGACAGTCGCTGTCTCGTTTTCGAATTTATGAAAGAAAAAGACCTAGCTGATGTGCCTTCCCCCACGTCTAAATTAGTCCATGCTACGCCACTGGTCGAGGGTGACCAATTTAGGCTTTCTTTGAGGATAGAAATAGTGTTTGACGTCGGTTGAAGGGTAACACGATATTTATATTATATCATACAATATAGGCCTGACCGGTTCTGACGTCCCGAAGTTAATGTACACTCTTTTCAGCCTAAAAAAAATCAAGAGAAATTGTCTTTCATATTAATATTACTAGCTGTTGCCCGCGGCTTAGCCCGCGTACATAAAATATAGACTATGTCACTCAAGAATAAAACGGCTTTCTATCGGTGAAAAAATTTTAGTAATCGGTCCAGTACTTTCTGAGATTACCTCCTACAAACAAAAGTAAACAAATAAATTTTACCTCTTTATTATATTAGAGTAGAAGTGATTTAAAGCAGTAGGGGCCGTGTGGTAATGGTCCGAATACAAGCCCAAACTCTTGTGTCGTTTAACTACCAAGTTCCTATAGCCACGTTCTGGCTCCATCATCAGATTAGCTCTAAGTCAAAATAATTTTGCACTGTCATCTGATTTACACATGCATGTAAAATTTCAACTCAATCGGTAACCGGGAAGTGGGTCAAATTTAATTTACAAGATTTGATGACAGACAAACATCGGGACAGCTGAAACTGTAGCTCGCTGTCCGATCGTCCGGTAATGGACCGAGTCCAAGACGTCGACGGCGCGCACTGTTCCAGCGCGCCTCAAGGAGTGGTCAGCAGCAGGAGCCAGCTGGGTCGAAGCCTACTGGGGACAGGGTTGTCCGAAAGGGAGCTCGCGGCCCGGTATGAAGGCTAGAAGGAACGGGATGGAGTTTTTAGTCAGTAAGAGTCTGACATTGAAACTATCTCCCGCTCCACCCAAGAGCGGGTTTTGTCATACGATGATTTTGCCCATCGCAAAAAAAGGGACAGGTGAAACTAAACAATAGCTTGTAAAAAAAACTAGACCATAATGCAGAAGAACTTTATAACAAAAACAAAACAGTCTTCTATCAGACCTTTCACATCCTCTGATTCACCAGGTATTGTGCATCGACCTTTATCAAAATGTCGGCTCAACATATATGCCAGTCCAAAAATGTCGTGGTATTTGCGAAGCCTATGCTTCTAAAAGTATATTCAGGTCAAAGTGATCAAGAATGTGTGTGTTTTACTGCCTGGCTTTGAAATCTTTCTTTTATCTTTTGTTATGTCGGCAAAATGGTAATCTTTTGCGAAGAAAATATCTGCAGTGAAGTGTCGTTTTATTTGATTTGGTTGATTTTTGTGTCGATGAATTAAAAATTAAAAAAAAAATGACTACAGAAACAAAAATTTCATCAATGAAAAATGCATATCAAGAGTTCAATTTGACGTTTATTTCGTAAAATCAGGTTCTGGAGTGGCGACCTCGTACTGGAAGACACAGCGTCAGAAGGCCTCCTACAAGGTGGACCGATGACCTGGTGAAGGTTGCGGGAATCCGATGGGAGCGGGACGCACAGGAGCGATCATTGTGGCGACACTTGGGGGAGGCCTATGTCCAAAACGTCAGACGTCTGTCGGCTGAAATGACGATGACGAAAGAGTCCAAACGAACGACCTCCAAAACATGATTTAGGTACCTTAGTCCTTACAAATTCAACAAAAAAAAACCTACTCAAAACACCAATCTATATATCTATACTTATAATAAATCTGTAGAGAGGTCAATTCTGTACATTAAATATATTTCCAAAATAACTATCAGGGGGTGATTAGTGATCGATACTGATGCTAAAAATGCAAACAGTAAAATTTTTGTCTGTCTGTCTGTCTGTCTGTCTGTCTGTCTGTCTGTCTGTCTGTATGTTCTTTATAGAAACAAAAACTACTCGATGGATTTTAACGAAACTTGGTACAGTCATTCTTAATACTCCTGGGCAGGTTATAGTATACTTTTCATCACGCTACGATCAACAGGAGCAGAGCAGTGAAGGGAAATGTTGGGAAAACGGGAGAAATTACTCCATTTTTTAAGCTTCCGTCGCGTTTGCAGCCTTAATGGTTAAAGCTACACAGAAAACATGTATAACGGAAATGTTCTCCTCAAAATTATATAAAAAATGTCCCACGACAGCATACGTCTATCTTTTATGGTTAACTCACAAAAACACGTGTAACTCCCGATAGCTTAGCAGTTCTGAGCTTTCTGTTTATTTTTGTCTACTCTTACGTTTATAACACTGAATGTCGCTGGCATAAGCAACAGGATCCGCGTACGAAGTCGCTGGCAGAAGCTAGTTTCAAATAAAAACACTTGTACGACAAGTAACAAATAAATAAGCCTCTACAAGCCTAGTACACAACGACCCGAAAAAAAAAATGTCAGCAGCCGAAAATAATAATGAGTAAAGTTTCCCAATTACTATAGTTTGAAGATAGGTCGAGAGAAAAAAAAATAGAAACAAACTTGCTCACGTGAGAACTCATGTAACACTCGAATCGTACCAGTTGGCAAACGTTACACATTTACCGGAATTTATTACTAAGGTAGAAGTACGTATTCCCGTTAGTGTCCCAGTACCCGTTAACTAGTCAGTTTTTTATTTTTTGCGTCTTTCTCCCAAAATTAAATTAAAGTTTGCAAATGGCAATTTATTCGTGGTACTATTTTATACAATTTTAATGGCGACACTCATCAAAAAGTTTAATGGCGTCAAAACTGTGCAAACTTAAAAATACGTTATAATGAAATTATGTGTAAGTTGAAAGTTCAGTCAGTGAACTACGAGACCACCCCGTCGCAGAGATCATCTAACCATACTTCGACGGATAAAATTAAAGTAAGAGTGTTAATCTTTATACAAAATTGTGTGTATTTTTTAACGATTTAACCAATAAATTAAGGTAAATTGCATCGAAAAGTAAATGTTTTTGTATGTTACATCTATTGGTACTCACAAACCCCTACTTGACCTAGTACCCGGTAAATTCGTATGTTTTTTACCGGATACTGGTACACTATCAACCCGGTAACATACGTTGCACCGGAATCCGTTATTGTATCCTTATTGCTTTGAAATAGGTCTCATTTTCCTTTGAAACTGTAGTTTATATTAAATATTTTGTGCCGGATACTGGGACATGCATTAACAGTTGCATTAAAATCCGTCACGGTTCTTATTGCTTTGAGTTAAGTATGATTTTCCGTTGACTCAATAGAATGTAGTTATTAGGCATCTTGTTTGTTTTGTTACCACGTGCATTTAGTTGCTTTTGCGTTTTTCTGTATGATTTCCCAATTTTTGTACAGTTTTCGTTACAGCTCTGTTCTAAAACCAGTTTTTAACACGCTTTTATTAGCTTCATCTGTATGTTTGTAGGTTTGCCTGTTTGTTAGTTTCCTTGTAACCACCGCCCTTGAGCTCAATTTTGCCCAACTTTGGGCGATCCGAATTTCTTTGAACTTTGCACACCCATCAAAGACCGATGATGATGCAATAATCCGATTAAAATATCCGATTATCCTGATTAGATTCGCCAGGATTTATCAATTTCAACAAAAAAAAGTGGCCGCGTATTCGGTCAGGCAACGTTCACCATGGTTTACCATACTGCTTGATAGTTGCTGAAATTGAGGCAAGGGCGAAAAAGCTCTTGGCGATTTCGTTTACTTAAATAGTAGGTATAACTATGCTTTGCAGTTTGCGTCTTGACAAATGGTGACACTTGACCTTTTTTTCCGATGGGGAAAATCATCTTATGACAAAACTCACTCTTGAGTGGAGCGGGAGATAGTGTCAGACTCTTACTGACTAAAAACCCCATCCCGTTCCTTCTAGCCTACATATCGGGGCACGAGCTCCCTTTCGGACAACCCTGTCCCCAGTAGGCTTCGACCCAGCTGGGCCCCTCCTGCTGCTGACAACTCATTGAGGCGCGCGGGAACAGTGCGTGCCGTCGACGTCTTGGGCTCGGTCCATTACCAGACGATTGGACAGCGAGCTACCCATGGCTCGCCGTCCGCGAGCCTGCGTCTACGGTGGCCGGAAATCGGGATCGGAATCCCGGCGGCGGCAGCGAGGGTGCCGTAGCCTGATGCGGTCGGCCTCCTCCTTTACTAGCATTACTGCTTCGCAGAAGGAGGCGACCGCCTGCCATTCCTCCTCGCTCAGGACCATGGCCTCGACCAGGGCCCGGCGCGAGAGGTCTCCGCCGCCGATCGCCCCCACGAGGGCACGGCGATGCTCCGCCCAGGCAGGGCACTCCTCGGCTGTGTGCTCCACCGTGTCTTCCGGGTGTTGCGCACAGTGGCGACACCCGGGCGTCTCTTCCGACATAATCTGAAACAGGTACCTCCTGAACGTGCTATGTCCAGTGAGGACCTGCGTCATGCGTCAAGCGGGTAAGGACGCCGTGAGGTCTTTCCAGCCACGCCTCAAAGAGGGGACTTACCGCCATAATTGTGGCGTGCCAAGCACTGGGTTGCGATAGTCGTTGACGCCATTCCACCATGAGATCCCGCCGGAGCTCTGTCCGCCATACCTCGACCTGTCGCGGCAGTGGACTTTCACCCCGGCGTTGCATCTCCACGCGCATATCATGCATGTGTGCAAGGACTGTTGCCTCCAGATCCCACGGTGGTAGGCCAGCCAGAAGGCTCGCCGCTTCGCAGAAGATCGTGCGGTAACCCCGCACCATCCGTATTGCCATGACCCTCCGGCAGGCGTTCAGTATGGTCGCCGGTCGCTTTGACAGCGACGGTGACACTTGACCTGGTGTCTTTTGTGTGTCATTTTCAGTACAAGTTTTGTCTTCTTTGACTAAATTAGTTAAATAAATATGCCTCATTAGTTGGAACTCCCGTTGACATTTTCATACGCCTGTACTACAAGAAACATGGGAAGTACTTCCCATGTTTCTTGCACGGCTTTAATTTTTATTCATTAAGTTACTGAACTCACGTGAGTTCAGATTTGGGTGCAAGATGTAAAGCAGACCTGTAAAGTTATCCAGGTTATAAAAAAATCGTTGATAGGTATTAAAAATTGTCTCAAAGTCATAGAGCTATGATTGAATCTGTCTAAAGGTGAATTATTTTGCATATTTAACTGCCTCTAAACCTTGAATAATTTTTCAAGGGATCTATACCTTACCAAGTTGGACTTCTGGTGCTGCTTGCTTACTTGAGTTGTGCCATAATAAAGAACTCCTGCTTTCCTGAAAATTTTGTTTAATTTTGGGCCAATCTTTGGCCAACTTCTGGGTGTTGCTTTATGATTACCTACTTCAAATCTGTGACAACCTGGTCTGATATTTATAAATGGATTTTTGCTCAAATTTTTAACACTATGCAACATGTGCGCTTTACTTACTGGTTGGCATCAGCTGAAATTGAGAAAAGGGAGAAAAAGCTGTTTGTTTTTAAATAATTGAAATACTCGTACCTCAAAATTTTTACTAAATATGTTTTGAAAGTTTGTATTTTTACTTTTTATACTTATTGATTCGAAATCAGAAATTAGCAAATAACGTATTAGTTTTCTTTCAGCTAGCCATGTCTGACAAAAAGAAGGCCATATTAAAGGCCATGGAGGTAGTTAGAAAAGATGCCTCAATTTCAGCTGCAGCCAGGCAGTACAATATTCCACGGTCAATGTTGGTCGACAAAATAAGCGGCCGCTATTCTATTGGATGTTCCAAAGGACCTGCTACAGTTTTGTCAAAAGATAAAAGATCATTTAAGAAGATGGTTTTTTTTTTTCCAGATAGTGGATTTCCAGTAGCTATAGCGCAGTTGTTGGATAGCGTAATCTTACATATTAAAAAATTGAAGCGAGAAAACCCTTTTAAAAATGGCAGACCAGGTCGTCACTGGTTCGAAGCCTCCATAAAGCGGCACCCTGAAGTAGGCCAGCGAGTAGCCCAAAATCTGACACAAACCCGTGCTTTAGTTCAAGAGCGTGGTTTAAAGAAGTGCAAGACTATTATTATATTTTATTACTCATTATATAACTGATTGATTGAGTTTAATATTGAGGCTAAAATAAAAACTTATGGTTGTTTTTCTATTTTATTTAAAGATGTAATTTGAAGGTTGAAAGGTTTCTTAAAATAAATCTAAAATATTACTAGTGTTAGCCTATAATTTGTATAACATAGGTACATTAAAAAAAATTGAAACTAATGTTTTTATTTTTTTAATTACAGACCCTAATTATTGTCACTACTCCTTTTTATTTGAAAATATTTTATTTTTGTAATCTTTAACGTAAAGCAATAGAGTTCAAATTCGCTGTTCAAATTACCGGATTCCGGGACAATTTAACGGTAACTAGTACAACTTTACCGAGTACTGGTACAATTAGCCCTTTTTGTATTTTTTTTGTTTTATTGTTAGTTAACATTTATACTAATTTAATAGAAGTACAATATACTTAAAGTATATTAAATTATCTAACTAGTCATATAAAAATTATTTTTATAAGTCTACTAGTTTTAGCCTACCGCGCATGCAAAGTCAGGGAAGTTCAGAACTTCACGGTTACTGGGCCGTTTACCTTATTACTCGGGTATATAGTTTGATAAATGGCATCTGTGTAGGTGAGAACTCGGCTTAACGTTAAAACTTTCTGTTTTGTGATTAATTACTGCTTAAGTTGTTTTGTTATGGAGTTTTGATAAAAGGAATAATAATCAATATGTATACAACATTATTTTTAGAATATGCGAAATCCGAAACACCTGTCTAGTATTTTACAAGCTTTTATTTAGTTTCACCTGTCCCGATGTTTATCTGTCATCAAATCTGGTAAATTAAATTTGACCCAGTTTCTGGTTACCAATTGAGCTGAAATTTTTCATGCATATGCAAATTATTATGGCAAGGAGCCGATCTGATGATGAAACCGGATGGTAGCTCTAGGAACTCGGTAGTTAAATGACACAAACCCATCGAGTTTGTTTGGGTTTGTATGATCGTCCATGGTATTACTTGGTACCTAAGCATTCCTTTCAATTATTATTTTAAGTTTCGCGTACCAAAAATGGTGAATATGAGGATTTTTACTGTTTTTTGTCTTATGTAACATTCATGTACCATATAATATCTACCCATATTATGCGATTAAATAATTTAGCTTTGATTTTCGACTTATAGTATAAAAAAACCTTCAACAACAATTAAAAAAAAAGCTAACCCTACGTTAAATCCAATTATAACGTTAGTTGAATTAACTTTTAAAGTCGCTACAAACTTGCAACAAACATTGATAGTACTAAAAAATTCAAACACATTACACCGCATTACCCTTATAAAATATTCTCACAGTAATTACACCTAATTAAGAGCAGCAATACTCGTCTCAGGCTCTCATATGGCTAAAATTCCCAAATGCACTATAAAACCACTTTTCACAAGGTGTCACCCCTATAAAGAGCTTTCCCGCGTTAGTTAAAAACGAAATTAATTCCAATATGGCCGACGCGTGGGATTTAACCGCCACAATTTGTATTTCGAACACAAATTGAATTTAGAAATAGTGAGAGACACGACAGACTATCTAACTTAATTTTCTGCTCGAATAGATTCGATTGCATTACTATTATCTGCACGATAGAGTCGAGAATCGCACTATTTTTCACTTCATAAACAGCAAAAGGATTGTGCAAGCGCTTGATTGTTAAGAAAAACACATGGGGCTACGCCGTAAGGGCTTCTAACACAATTAATATCAATTTGTACTTTTGAGGGGTCTGCACAGAATAGTTAATTTATTCAAAGCAAAGAATGCAATGTTACGAACAAAAGTAAAATCAAAATAAATGGAAAACTTCGGAGACGAAGGTAGAAAACTTTCGTATTAAAAATTAAAAAGAAACGTTGACTGTCTACACCTCGGTTTTTAGCGATGTTTAGCGGAACAAAAGTTTCAGCTTGCGAAAACAAAAAAAAAAAGAGGACACTAAGACTCGTCGGCGTGACATTCACGAAGAAATAATTAACAAAACATACAGAAATGAACCGAGAAGAAGTGCGCCGAGGAAATCTAATTATTTTTCCCGCCATGACAGCAAGATTCCCGCGCTTTTGGCGCGTCCAAAATGGCGACGAAAATGGCGGGCGAATGGATCCCGCGATGTCAACAACGTAGCGACATTATGAAGCAAGGACACCGTTGCCGACAGCCACTAAGCCTTCGAGCCTCTTATTTATATTTAGACGCGGGAAATATAGAGGTTTGCAGGAAATTAATTCCCATTTTTTGCCAAGAATATTGTTTAGTGTCAAGACTTGCCTGAGATGTTCATTCGTTTATTACGGATTAGGTTAAGCTCTTCATATGTGCTTGGAATTATGATTTGGACGTATAAAGCTGAGAGGCTCAGTACCAAAAGCAACAAGACTGTAACTTTGGGAGTCTTTGTAGACAGTATAAGCAGTCATTTGGAGAAATATAGTTTTTCTTACTGTGGGTATTAATTCGTTCGCTTAATGAGATGCTTAATATTCCCTATTTTCCTGTATGGAGCTGAAACATCGATCTTACGAAAGCACTCTAAAAAGATTGACGCTCTTGAGATGAGGTGCTGGAAAAGTCTCGTCTGAGGATAAATAGGACTGCTTACCGCACTAACGTTCCCATTCTGAAAGAGTTTCATCAAACAAAGACTTTAATCGATTGTGCGATTGCGAATCCTTCAGATGTTTGGACATATCATCCGCAATGAAAGCTCTTTGGAACGTTTAGTGGTACAGGGAAAAGTTGACCACTAATATTCTCGGGGCTGATCACTTACCAGATGGACAGACCTCAGTTATCATCTTCGAAGTATTCCCTAATTAAATGGACACGCAGTGGAACGAACAGAGATGGAGAAGTCTCGCAAAAGCCCCCACCAATTATCAGACGATCCATGACCACGACCACTCCGCCAGGAGTGTACCTACGACTAAGAAGTTTATTAATTAGTGCCTTTGATCATTAATAGTGTTTCGCTTCATTTACTGGGAGTAATGGCAGTCTCGACGGCTCTTGTCAAACATTATCCAAGAGCAGAAAGCAACAAAAATCGTTGTACTAATCAACTGTAACGTTCAAACAACCTCAAACGTCCAGTGTGACTCCAGGGAGGTCCTAAAAGAAATTGCTTGCAATTATTAAAACAATAATTCTCTCGTGATGCATTGAGTCGGCTAAATAAACACGGGGTTCCTCCGAAGGTCCTCTGAGAGTCATTCAGCGTCGCTGAATGTATTAATATGTATGAGAGCCAAGCCGATGGTGTTTATCGCGCCGACTTTCAACCAAGTGTGTTTGGTAATAGAAAAAGTTATTCTTTCGCCGCTTTTGTTTCTGAATTATCTCTTGTAGGTGCGAAGATGAGAATGTTTGAGGTGTTTCGAATTTTATGATGAGTTTATGTATGAATGTTGGGATTGTTATACGAAGAGTGTGGGGCAAAAAGGTAAATCTGTGGAATCAAAATGTTGCAATAAGGCAAAGAATTAATGAATCCCTTTTTACAGTGAGTTTTCGGATGCCTGACCACTAAAACTCAATATATATATCGTTTTAAAGGGCTAATAAACCTGTAAAGGGTTTTCAATAGGTATATATAGTAAGCTTATAGAAACTGAGGTATTGACACTAAATAAGAACATTTCTAAAAACTACGAAAAAAAAAATTGGCACGATTTGTATTTTCAACAAGGCGAAGGTTTGTTTGTATGTTTGTTACTTCTTTACACTCGAACAGTTACACGGATTGGGATAAAATTTGGAATTCAGATAGACCATGTCCTGGTATAGTACATAGGGTACTTTTTATCCCGAAATTATGTTTCCTTGAAACAAATTTCTACTTTCATGCGGGCGAAGCCGTTGGCAGCAGGGAGGTGAATAATATCTCAACATTATGAGGAGGTAGTTTATTTTTTGTTTTACTGTTTGCAAGAGGTAATCTCTGAAAGGCCTGGTCCGATTGCGAAAATTTTCTCACTGATAGAAAGCTGCTTTATTCCTAAGTCAAAAGCTATATTTTATGTATACGCAGGAAAAGCTGCACGCAAAAGCTAGTAGCTTATAAATATACATCGGTCTCTATTTACAAGAACTTGCTGTTAAGTTTTAACGAGTTATAAAATGACTGTAACTTATTACGAAGTTTAATAAAAACCAAATAACATGTTATTTTAGGATCGATTCCAAGAAGAGGCTTAGATGTTTACTTCGGAATTCCAAGAAATACGGTGTGATATTTTCCATTATCAGAGGAAAAGTTTCTACTCGAAATGTTTCGAAGTTTCGAGACCGATTTTTGTGTTGTTCCGATTAAAAGTTAATCAAATTGAACGTGAAAGCTAGTATTTTTTTGGTGAAAAATCATCGACTGCCCTCTCCCGTTTTTAAGTGGAGCGGGAGGGTACGTCAAACATTTACTGACTGAAATCACACCTGTGTCCTTCAAATGTATATTGTGTTTTAGGTTTCCTTTTCAGAAAGTCCCCTTGGACTTGGCCGGCTGACATCTCTTTGAAACGAGACTGAAACATTACGCTCCGTCGACGACTCGGGCGCGGTCTGGACGGCGAGATATATATTACTCGTCGTCCACAAATCCGCGGCTACAGTAATCGGTAGTCGTTCTGCGACTTTCGATGCACGGGGCGACTCCTGTCTCGGTAGCTATGGCTTGAGGACGTCCGTTCCTTCACACGTGTGGCCATCTCCTCGCAGAACCATGACCGGACCATGGCATGAACCAGAGAACGACGCGAGAGGTCACCACTGCCGATCGTGTAACCGATACCCCTAGCCAAGTTGCTTATCTGCAATAGTTAATGCTAGCAGAAAGCTTCAAATGTATTGGAATGACGTCATCTCAACGCTCAGTCCCGTGGTCAGAACAAAAGAATAGGCGGCAAGGTCAACTTGAAGCGTTCGATGCAAGCGAATCGGTTGTAACTTGGCTAGGGGGCTAAAGTTAGCTAGCCGTGTTGCTGACAATATCATAATAAAAATCAGGTTTTATAACAAAACCTTTTTGCGTCGACTGTAACTTACAAAAAAATTTATGATGATGATGATTGTACATAATCATATAACATTCTCATTTAGGGAGTGGTAATGACCCCGACTTACGAGTTGTAGCTCGCGGGTTCGAACCCAACCAACAACCCACGCATTACTTTGTGTAATTTATTTCATCACCACTGCTCTCAAAACGGTGAAGGAAAACATCGTGAGGAAACCGGCATGTCCTAGAACCAAAAATTCGAAGACATGTGATATCCACCAACACGCACTGGGCCTGCGTGGTGGATTACGGCCCATTCTCTCTCCTAGAGAGGAGGCCTGAGTCCCAGCAGTGGTAACATTAAAAAGGCTGATGATATAACATTAAAAAACAGATTAAATTGTTAATAATGCCACGAAACAAATAAATCTTTACTAAAAACACTCGTCAAAGTAAAACCTCTCCCGCCAATCAATCAAACAAAATGGCTGCCGCGATAACTGCAAAACACATTACTTCCAAATGTTCCGCGCGGTCGGGTAATGCGCCCTTTTGTTCTTTAATTCGGTGATTTGATACAATGATGCCAGAAAGTGGTGATTTGCGAATGGTTTAAATGAAAGCCTCCTTAATGTGGTGATGGGGATCAAAATTTTGTTTTGATAGCTGGTTTTACTGCTTCGTAGATATCATTAACACCATGATCTATGCAAGGTACTTGGTAAGGCAATAGTATATTGTTACACCCTCGAATTAGCGACCTCGCTACGCTCGGCCGCCAACTCCTTCTCGGGACGAAATAAGTAACTTTAACCCCGAGGTAAGCACTGTGCTTTTCATTACGAATACAAGAAGATAGAACTAGTTTTTTTTTAAATAATTTGTCAGCTGTTAGTTGAAAGTAAAACTCCCTAGGGATGAAAAGTGTGATACTTTTCAGCTCGCTCCACAGGCAAGTTCAGACCCACTTTCAGAGTATGAGTAATGAAAAATAATTTTTCATTACTCGTAGGTCTGAAGTTGCCTGAGGAGCGGGCCGTAATGAAAGCACAATGCCTACCTCAGGGTTAAAGTTATTTATTTCGTCCCGAGAAGGAGTTGGTCGCTAATTCGAGGGACTAAATAAGTAAATTTCACCCCTAGTGTAACAATGTACTATTACTAGCCATAAAGTATACTAGCTTTTGTCACCGGCTTCGGCCGCGTGAAAGTAGAACGTCAGTCAGACAGCAATCCTTTGTAACTTTGTGTTGTAAGAAGCTTTAATAAACTCAATTAAGTAGAAAATTATCCTAAGGAAATAAACTCGCGGGAAAAAAAGTATCTTATGAGCTATTCCAAGACCTAGTCTACCCCTTTACCAAATTTCATTCAAATCTGTTCAGCCATTTGAGCGTGACTAACAAACACACAAACAAATAAAACAGTAATATAATAGTGTGATATGCCCAGGCATATTTTATCTACACTATTTTTATTAATTGTACACTTTTTTATTGTTAATACGAGTAGGTTCGAGTTTAACCGCTATCTCACCTGTGCAAAGCGACGCTGCGGTCCACGATGGAGCGCATTTACCTAGAAGTAACCTATTCACTAGATTGACTTAAAGATGGTTGTAGCCATCAGGAACACTGTTTTTCAAAAACTAATCTGTAATCTGTCTATTATAGACAGACTCTCTCACAGGTTTGCTGAGAGAAAACTCAAATTAAATCAAGCACGCCTATGTAGATACATAAACTTTAATATACTAATATTATAAAAAGGGAAAATTTGTATTTTTCGAGTGTGTATGTTTGTAGTGAATAAAATCAAAAACTACTGAGCCGATTTCAAAAATCCTTTAACCATTTGAAAGCTACATTCACCCTGAGTAACATAGGCTATATTTATTGCCCGTGCGAAGCCGGGACGGGCCGCTAGTCACTACATAGTATAAAACAATGTCGCTTTGTCCCTATATCCCTATGTACGCTTAAATCTTTAAAACTACGCAACGGATTTTGATGCGGTTTTTTTTAATAGATAGAGTGATTCAACAGGAAGGTTTATTTGTATAATAACATCCATTAAATAGTGGAGAAACACCCGAGCGAAGCCGGGGCGGGTCGCTAGTATATTATAACTTGATTCGGTCAAAAACGTAGACATAAATAGCAGATTGCGGTTTCCCTCTTCGCCTTATCAACCATTACAAAATCTAAATAAACCGCATCAGCATTCTCCAACATCAAACCAGGTATTCCACTTCCCGCCACGACCTCA
Source organism: Mythimna lalbum (assembly GCA_949319445.1). Lineage (NCBI taxonomy): Eukaryota > Metazoa > Arthropoda > Insecta > Lepidoptera > Noctuidae > Mythimna > Mythimna lalbum. The sequence goes on along the minus strand of OX439371.1, from coordinate 9,116,423 downwards.
CAAAGCACAGTAGGTGGTACTTTAACAAAAGGAGCCATCACAGGCTCCCCTAAATCTATGGTGTGCTCACCCCCTATAATTAGTTGAGGATATAAATGCGTTTTGAGTGCTAATGGACGTTTTATGCCACCCCTCTCTACGATCGAATGACCATGCTTTCATTGGTACAGTAATAAGTGCTTTAGCAGTTCCAATTGGTAGTTTGTAAGTAAATCTTGCTTGTGTGGGAGTTATAGAGATTGTTTTGGGTTGTACTGATGCTGCAAGAGGGTTGAGGGTCAAAGATGGTAATATACCACTGATTTTTATTTAGTGCAAATACTTAAAGGGCTTATTCGAAAAGGTCTTGTTACTATTTAAGTAACAAGACCTTTTGAGCAGTGGTGGCCGAGTGGTAACGGCCCCGACTTACGAGTTGTAGGTCGCGAGTTCAAACCCAGCCAGGCGCATTACTTTGTGTAATTTATTTCATCACCACTGCTCTCAAAACGGTGAAGGAAAACATCGTGAGGAAACCGGCATGTCCTAGAACCAAAAATTCGAAGACATGTGACATTGCAAAAGCTAGTTTGAAATAAATGTATTTGATTTTAGCCATGGATGGATGGATGCGTGACGCACAGGACCAGTCGTTGTGGCGACGCTTGGGGAGGCCTATGTCCAACAGTGGACGTCTTTCGGCTGATATGATGATGATGATTATTTTAGCCATCCACACCCGGAACTCTATAGGCTATACAAATATTTGTCCCGTATGACAAACGAACTTACCACCATAAGTTCTGATTGATGTATGTCACTATGGTATTCAAGCTACATACTTACATATGTACCAGCTGTATGTGTTTCACAGCCTTAACAATATTCGTCAATTTCAAACGCAAACGCGAATATATCAACATTCTAACAACAAACTCTCAATATCTCTCCCCACATAAGGATAGGAATAAAAACATACATAAGTAGAAAACCCGACATTTGCATGAGTCCAACGACGTTCTCGTATTCTTCATATATTTGACTCTGAATTAACTTTTCGACTTTGGTAAAGACGTTTTGAGCATAATTCATGAGTACCAAGACTTGAGTTCATACACTAAGTTTCCTTTCTAATTACAGTTCTAAAATAGACCCTGAATTATGATCCTATTAAATTTTATTGGAGCCTTATCTAGGACATACGTAAGATTTGGTTTACATATAGTTATATCTGACTTCCCAAACCAGTAAAGATTGAGATATTGATACCGTTATGCTTTAAAGATGTCAATAAATTGAGTATTTTCTTAGTTTATTGGAAAATAACAAAATATCACACTAATATTTTAGGTAAAAGAGAATAGCAGGGCCCAGCTGGATCGAAGCTTACTGAGGGCAGGGTTATTCGAAAGGGAGCTCGAGCCCCAGTATGAAGGCTAGAAGGAACGGGGTGCGTTTTTAGTCAGTAAGAGTCTGACACTATATCTCGCTTCGCCCAAAAGCGGGGGTTGGCATTGGATGATTTTTCCAAAGATTGGATCGCAGTCAAGAACTAGTTTATATCATAAAAAAGCATACATATGAGTCTTGGCAACAAATTCATACGTAATCGTTTTCGTGCGATTTCTCATATCAGAAAACACGGAATATTTGATGCCCTATTTCCACAGACCAGAAATAACATCTAAAATCCTTATCCGTGCTCACACTTCATTTAATATGTCTCGAAGATTACAGGTATGTGGGTTGCGACAAATGCGAAATTTACGCCCACGGGATCATTCAAATGTACCTTTTTCTAGGTGTACAGCCTACACGGACTTATGAGGTGCTGTTGTACTTTATACGGCTTTAACTTTCACACCTAGTAAGTTTATTCAGGAATAGGAACTTGTTCTGTACATAGATTGTAACCTTCTTTTATCTAGCAAAGGAGGCCGACCGTATCGGTCAACGGCGCTCACAGCGCCCAAGCCGCCGCCAAGACTCCGATCCTGGGGGTCTACTCGCTTTCTCCGAAACGAAACTTTCGTAAACGAACGATATTTATTTGACGTTAAAATTGCAAACAATCCTTAATTATATTTTTTTCGAAACATAACTAATTAGAGTAGGTTTAGAGATTCGGTACGTCAAACAATTTTCATTCGTGCGAAATTTTGGGAACGAAAGGAACCGTGGTAGGAAACACGCGAAATTTCAATAGAAACTTTGTTTTTCGGCGAAAGCAAATAGACCCTCTGATTTCCGGCCACTCATGCAATCTTTTTTCATTCGTCTTTTTCATAGTCCAACATTCTGATCCAGGTACTCTATTATTCATTTTATTTAAACTTTGCAGTCCCAAAATTAGTTCACTATATTACTAACCTTTGACATTTGCATTAGTGTTGCCAATCCGTAAATTGTTCTTACCACAAGATTTGTCAAGTCTCAAGAAAGTAGGCCAAACGAAGATGAACTTTAACATTTAAAACGATCAGGCTACACTCACAAATTTTTGGCTTTATAATATTAGTGTAATTACAAGACTTATCCGAACAGTCATCTCAGGATACATCATATACAATCTCCACCACATCGCCTCAACGCACAAAACTAAACAACCCGCTGGCCAAACAAGTGGAATCGGGACATAATCTACTAGGAACACATGGCAACAGATCTGTCACTGGCTTGATTAATGAATAGTCCCCTTTCCCCCACTCTCCCCCGCTATATCAGATCGTAACCCCGACTCAACCCCATTTTGATGTCGGTTTTCAAATTTCCTTAATTATGAAGGCGAAATCGCTTTGCCCCTCGATCAAGGTACTGGATATTAATGCTAGGAGCAGATGGTTGGCTGTATATATATCTTGAGATTAGCGATCTGAAATCGTAGGTCCTGCGATATCGTGTGCTTTCTGTACGTGGATTTGGCTCTGCAAGCGCTTGCAACTGTAATTTCATGGTATAATAGGGGTCTTTAAAGTCAACAGTACAAAATAGATAGGTACAGAAAACATTCTCATGTATGTACTTCACTTTTTATACCTACGCTTGGTCGACGCACACTAATGAGCGTTTGAGCCGGAACTGTCCGACGAGCGGGCCGAGACGCTACCGAGATATCGTGCCCGTGAGCAGTGTTTATGTGTGCGTTGCTCGAGCGCGCCTTGTATGTAGATTGACTTCTGTACCTATCTGTTACTTCTAGGCAAGCGTGCTCCATCATCGCTTACTATCAGGTCAGATATCAAACGCAAGCCTATCCGTAATAAAAAAAATCCTTATATAATATTCCATAACTTTCACCTAATGCCTAGACACCTAGTCCCAAGTTAAGCAGAGCTTGTGTTATGGGTACTAGACAATTGAGAAATATACTTGTACTAATAAATAAAATAAAAAATGTATACTATAGATAAATTACACCCAGACACAAAACAAATGATCGTGCTCATCACACAAACATTTGTCTTGGGTGGGGATCGAACCCATGACCTCCGGTATAGCAGTAGGACCACTAACCACTAGACTAACAGGCAATTTAATAAAAAAAAAATCAGCCTACAAGGACAGAAAAGCCTCAACTTTCAACGATAGCTTAGTTAGATTACCCACCCCCGCCCACAACAATATAACGACCCAATTTCCACCTAGATCTCATTATCTACAATTACTACAAATGTTCCGAATTTAAACACTTGCTGATGTCATTTACCCCTTTCAAAAGGGTAATTACACACATTACCCTTTTGAACAAAAGTAACGAGAGAATTTACATTACATCCCCTAGTTAACCAGACCAATCAGTGTCGACTGTCGCTATCGTTCAAATTAGGCCGGATTTATGTGTCTGCGCATTTCTGGCGAACGTAGCCGAGTTTTGCCGAAGTTTGCCGAATATTATAAACGGGCATGAATCGAATAATGAGTATATGATCGCTTAGAGATGACAGGCGTTGGAAGTAGCAAGGCGATTTCTGTCCACCGTAAACGCGGATTTGGACGGAGAGCAATGTGTAGCTCGCCGTCTTATCGCCAAGCTGTGTTCCACGTGCACCTCAAAGAGCTGTCAGCCATATAGACTAGGGTTCTAGGTTCAGCTCCAGCTCTAGGTTCTCTTAGGTTCAGCTAGGGTCGATAAAAAAACCATTAACTCAAGAAGAAGACTTATTGAAAACATTTTCCACGGAGAAAATATCCATACACTTGGGAAAATTTACAATATTACGTCAGGCAAAGCCGCAAGTGAAATCTAGTACAAAATAATTGTCTTACTTACGTGTCCTTGAGATAATTTATTGAGACTTGTTTAGTCTAATCTACTTCGGGGTTCTACTTAATTAGTTGTAGGTAATTATAGAAGTACGGGGTAGAACTTTGAAGTACGTACCTGAAACAAAAATTAAGGCGTTATTAGACATTGTTTTATATTATGAAATTGTATGTTCTTAGTATGTAGATAATTCATAGATAAGTAAGATAAAAGCTAGACTGTTCTGTTGGTCTAGTATTGTTTCTTTTTTATCTGATATAAACTAGTACTTGACTGCGATCCCACGCACAGGATCGCTCACTGTGGCAACACTTGGGGGAGGCCTATGTCCAACAGTGGACGTTTATCGGCTGAAATGATGATGATGATTAATATGTTTATCAGTTGTCAGAGGACAAGCTCTGCTTATGCCTTGATCACACGTCAAATGGGCAAGACAGTGGAAGGTTGCTCGGCCAAGACAGTGATGTAAGCGAGTTGTAGAGAGAAGCGCTCGGCCGAGCACTCGGTGCTGTGTTTACACGTACCGAGTATTCGGCCGAGAGCACTGTCTCGCCCGTTTACTCGATACGTGTGATCAAGGTGTATGTTTGATTGTAGCGTTGTGTTTCTAGTAAGTATATTTAAGGTGAGAAATCTCCTGCTCTAGGCAGAGCGAGAGAGCGTGTCAGAATTTTACTGACTAAACCCGCCTATGTTCCTTCAGTAGCCCTTTACGTCCAGAGCCACGGTAACTCTTCCAAACTACCCGCAACCTTGGACATTTATTTGACAATTTACCTTCACAATTTTAATGTAAAAACTGAACGAACATAACGCTACAGAACAAAATGGCGCCGCATCCGGCCGCACCGGATATTGACGGGTAGCATCGTATATTCTATTTTAATTATCGCTAGCAAGCCCCGCGCCATTGAGTTCCTACCTGTAGTCGTGTTTACCTATCAATTCACCTGACTGTCCTTATGTACGTAGTTGCGTCTATTTTTTATGGTGAAAAGGTATATTATTGGGTTATTTTACAGGTAATTAAATATTTTATGTTGATTCATCATCATCATCATCATATCAGCCGAAAGACGTCCACTGCTGGACATAGGCCTCCCCCAAGCGTCGCCACAACGACCGGTCCTGTGCGTCACGCATCCATCGGATTCCCGCGACCCTGACCAGGTCGTCGGTCCACCTTGTTGGAGGCCTTCCAACGCTGCGTCTTCCGGTACGTGGTCGCCACTCCAGAACCTTTCGTCCCCATCGACCATCTGTTCTGCGTGCAATGTGCCCTGCCCATTGCCACTTAAGTTTGGCGACTCTTCGAGCTACGTCGGCAACCTTGGTTCTTCTGCGGATATCTTCATTTCTGATGCGATCACGCAGGGAAACTATGTTGATTGTGGAGTTAAATTATACAAAAATAGGCTTTTTCTTTAAGTGTACCGATTACCAAAAAGTTACAAGAAAGTCGCATACGATGGTACGGTCATATCCTTAGACGAAATGACGATCACCCAGTCAAAAAGGCGCTGAGTATCCCCGACCGACCTTGAGGAAGGGTACGACCACCAGTCACCAGGTGGTTAAAAATGCATAAAGAAATCCAGCAAGCGATCTGAGTGCACAGGCAAGCTAGAACAGAGCTCTCTGGCGCGAACATACAAGGAGACCCGACCCCAGCTACACTGGGAAGAGGATTGGACAAAGAAGAAGAGGTTTTTTTAAAGATGGGAAATCATCCAATGACTTCTCTCGTTCTAGGGCGGAGCGGGAGCATGTCAAACTATTTATGACTTATACCAGCAGCAGCCTCCTTCGTTAGCATAAGGTACCGCTTCGCAGAAGGAGGAGACCACCTGCATATCAAATTCGTCAGTACCAGAGCCCGGTGCGAGGACACAGCGGTGCTCCGCCCAAGCGAAGCACAACTCTGACACCAATTTCGTTGACTGCGACCCTGATTAGTTTAGGTACATCTACTTCAACAGTTAAATTACACGCCCAGACACACACTAAATGACCGCACTCATCACGCAAATATTTGTCTTGGATGGGAATCGAACCCACAAGCTCCAGCATAGCATTCAGGGCCACAAACCACGAAACCAACACGCCAGTCAAATCACAGGAACAATTCCAGGAAAGTAATAAGCGAACTCGACTGAAATAACATGATATGCGTCGAAATCCTACGACTACGCCACTTGATACCTCGGTTATTGTGAAGATGTAAAAATGCAGCCAAGTTCACACCCGTCTGGTTTGTTTTAATTATATTATTGGTTGCGCCCTGTAAGTTCGTTGTTTTCTTTTGAATGCTAATTGGAATGAGAGAAACAGTCACCATCATCATCATTTCAGTAGAAAGACGTGCACTGTTGAACATAGGCCTCCCCTAAGCGTCGCCACAACGGCCGATCCTGTGCATCTCGCATTAACTAAATGGCAAAACCTATAAATTTTGGTACAGAGATAGTTGGGACCCTGGAGACGGACATAAGCTATTTTTTTTTTAAGTGGGGAATTAAACGACAAAAACTAGTGTAGCCATAATTTAGTGCTGGATACGAACCAGCGACCCGCAGCTTAACAGCCAATCACCTAACCACTGCGCCAACCGTGCTATCTAACTACAACCCCATCAGAATTACCTCAAAACGTTACAAATACAAAATCTAGTATGTATCACAACACAACGAGTCACTATTACACCGAATCTTAGCACATATGCGACGAAAATTGACAAAATCTAAACACATGTGGCTCTAATCCCGCCATAATAACCCCGTATCGAAACGTTAGCATTCGTACGAAATAACCCTCGAAACACATTGCAAAATGAACCTTATTGGATGGAAATAGGAACCAGGAAGGCTTAATGCGTATAAGTAATTAGATGCAGTATAAATTTTATTAATAGACTTAAACAGTTGGTGTTATAAGGAAAATATCTGTGCACATTAACATAATATTGCGTATTTATAGCCCGTTTAGAAATTGTAATGCCCTCTCATATACAGCCTGGCTTTGTCAGGCTGTGCGTGAGGATAAGATCCTTCTTTGTGTTACATTTAAATGTCTTTGTAGTCTGTATTGCTTTTTTTCGTGCCGAACTTGGCTGTGGCTACCGTGTCATTTGGCTGGTGATTGCCAAAACGTTAAGAGCCTCCAACCCGACATTTTTCAATGTTTTTCATACAACCGCTCTTACGCGATTATGACGTTATTACACATTTTTCAATCGATGTTTTGGAATCAGAGTTCATCAGCAGCCTTTTTAATGTTCCCACTGCTGGGACTCAGGCCTCCTCTCTCGAAGAAATCAGAGATATCTTGTGGATGTTATCTGGGCTTCTATTGAAATCGATTTATAAGTTTGCATAAAACTAATCCAGTACAGACTTCTGCTGCTTTGCATGAACTTTGACCCTTCATAATATACTCAAAACATTTAAAAAGGCAAAAAAAAAACAATACAAACCTTATGAATTTAATCAAGATTCTGAATGACAACATTTTTTTCCAAGATCTTTACAGTTTTTTTTTTTTAAACACGTATTTCCTGGAACAAGTTTTGTGAAATATTCGAGTGAATGACGGTATTTATCGAGTGTCAGCAGAGCTTCCAGGTAATATCTCTTTGTTTTCGCATTGCCTTTTTATTAAACGTTGCGTTGGATGAACCGGCAAGCTTTTAAACCTTGCTTGATCAGACGATAGACGAGTGGAAAAGGGCCCTCTTAATGCAGTGAATGCCAAAATAATAGGTAGTTACAGTTTTGGACATTTCTTCTTTTCAAATCGATGATTCCTTAAACTGCTTGAGGCCCCGCACTCACACTGAGTATTTGATGGGTCTATAAAACCATTTTGTAGAGTTGTGTTTGCAGTTATCTATCACCAGTGACATACATACTGACATTTTTAAAGGATTTTATAAAAAAAAAACTGTAAAAAGTTTTTTTTTTTTTCTAAATAAATATTTTTTATCTTTGTTCAGTTTACATAAAATCTAGATTACAGATAATACTTTTTTTTACGGTGGGCAAAAATCATCCAATGACAAACCTCGCTCTTGGGTGGAGCGGGAAATAGTGTCAGACTCTTACTGACTAAAAAACCACCCCGTTCCTTCTAGCCTTCATACCGGGGCTCGAGGTTCCTTTCAGATAACCCTGGCCCCAGTAGGCTTCGACCCAGCTGGGTCCCTCCTGTTACAGATAATACTTAATATAAAAAAATATAAAAATAATAATATTAATAAAAAACCGATTAAAACGTAGAGTCGATAATAAACCATAGTGACTTACACGGCTTACTGTACTCAGGCGAGTACAGTAAGCCGTGTAAGGCCGTGTTAATTGCTAGGACGAGCCCAAAATTACATAATATTTCAAAGAGGGCCCCGTAATCTCCGAATTACGCATTTTATCACGAAGTCGATCGAAAATAACGTAAGTATTAGCAGACTGAGCGATTTTCGTTACCCAATATAGAACTCATTAATGTATGGATGAAAATTTAATGCCCGTGTGTTGAATTTAATTTTGAGCTAAGAAAAGGGTTACGTTTGGTAATTTTTAGAAAACATCTTTGACTAAAAATTGTTTTTCTTTCTACCTTAACTATAAAATCAACAACTTTTTTCTTTAAATAAACTGTTTTTACAGTTTAATTTATTTTAAATTAAAATAGTTATTCGTCAGCTGCACGCATCCCTTAAACACATTAAATTCAAAAACTTTAAAAAACTTAATTCATTTTTATTTAACTCTAAAATAAACGAACAAAACACAACAACTTTGTAATCCTATAATTATTTTCTGAATAAAAGAAAAACAAACATACTATAATTTTAGAAATAGAAAATGGAAACAAAGAAATTGCTACATGTCGTTCTAAAAGCGTTAAAAATATAAAATTCATTCGATAATAACATATCTTGGGTTTCGACTTAGGAAATACCAGAAAATTTTAAACGTCAATTTAGTAGTTGACACTTACATTTCTCCTCGACTATGATATTATTACCGTGCCTCGACAGTAGGTTCTATCTGTTTCTAACCACGACACACCCTGTATTAGCTGTCTCGACTGCATTTGCTGTGAATTTTTAATGCCAAACAGACGTTTATGACAGCACGTATAATTTCATATACTTACATTATTATTTTAGTTTTAGTCCGGGAGTCGGTTTCATAAAAACAAATTCATTTCATGAAAGTTAATTGCTTTTTATAGAACAAGACAGTTATTGTGTTTCGTCATGAAATATTGTTTTTTATGTACTAATTTAATTGAGATAGCATGAATAGTGGTGAAGGTTGCGGAAATCCGATGGATGATAGACGCACAGGATCGATCATTGTGGCGACATTTGGGAGAGGCCTATGTCCAACAGTGGAAGTCTATCAGCTGAAATGACGATGATGATGAGCATGGATGGAGGAGTGGACGGAAATCTAATTTATAAAAATCTCGTGTCGTGTGTGTGTGTTCGTTATCGAACACTTCCAAAACGGCTTGACCGATTATTATGAAAACTGTTTTGTGTATAAGAAAGTAAGAAAGAAAAATAATTTATTTGGTACAGCACGAGGCCCAAACACAAAAATAAAAGAAGCAAAATATACAAAAGATACAGTTGTTGTGTGCCTCATGGCTGCACCAAAATAGGTCCAGTTCAGCATGAATGCCAGACCACTAGTGCCTGACGCTGGTTTTCAACTGAACCTGGTAGGTCTGAGAATAAGTCGCAGGCAATTTTTTACCCTCCTACCTCCAATTTTTATTTGATAATTTATATGTTCAAACGACGTCCGCATCAGTTAGTATAAAAATAAATGTCAGTTATTTTTCGAAGCTTTGGACTTCCAATTACGAAAAAAAATGTTGTCAGTGACATTCACAAAATGCGTTCTAAAATTTCAGTTATTTTTGTTGCCGACTATACTTAAAAAACAGAGACATTTCAGTTATTTTTACGTTCGTTCGTATCCTAAATTTTGTGCAGAGTAAAATTTTCCCGTTGTTCGCCACTCTTAAAATATGCATATAAAATACTCAACGTTAATTTATCCATCAAATTATGAAGCTTTTAGGATATTGTTGTTGAAAAATGTTTCAGTGACGTGTAAAAATATTAAAAGAATATTTTTGCGGAACTATTTTTGAGCGTTAGAAAGACTTTGGACGGTTTTATAATTATTAAGTTGCTGAATTTAATATGAGCGTTGAAGAATTTGTGTGTTTATTTTCGGAAGGAAAAACAAAATTAAACTTTATGATGGACTAGCTGCTCCCAGCGGCTTCGCCTGCGTGATAGCAGGAAACTATCCCAAGGGAACATACTTCCGGGATAAAAAGTATCCTATGTCCTATTCCACGACATGGTCTATCCGTGCACCAAGTTTCATAAAAATCGGTTTTGCCATTTAGGCGTGAAGACGTAACAAACAAACAGACAAACTCACTTTCGCTTTTATAATATTAGTAAGGATAGGGATTGCTTATGTACATAACAGGTATATAGCATACATAGCCCTATTTACTATTAGACATGCGCCCACAGAGCGCCTGGAGTTTCTTGCCGGTTCTTCTCCATAGAAAACGACCAATTTGGAACCGTGCACTAGCTTGCAGGCACTGTGAAATAAAATATTTTGACTTTGACTTTGACAGAACTCACGATCTTAATTCATGAATCCCCAAGCGACACCCGGTGGCCGCGCATCTATTGTCTTACTATTGTGTCTCTAATTGACGGTATCTGAAGGGTTAAAGTGCTCCCCGTGGTCGTTTGCGGGGACTTCAACGCCTGGAATACGGCTTGGGGTTCCCGGTTCACGAACCAGAGGGGACGGATGGTGGAGGACTGGGCCTTGGAGCTGGGCCTGGTCGTACTGAACCGGGGTTCTGTCCCCACGTTGGTGCGGATGCGGGGTGAGTCGGTGGTGGACATTTCGTTCGCCAGCCCCGCTCTGTCGCCGCGTGTCGTCGACTGGCGCGTGATGGAGGAGGTGGAGACGTACTCCGACCACCGGTACATCCGGTTTGACGTCTCCGCCGAAACCTCGGCCGCGCCGGTCCGACGGAGCCCTTGCGGTCCGCGGTGGGCGCTTAAGCAGATGGACCGGGAGCTCCTCCTGGAAGCCGCGACGGTACAGGCCTGGGTGCAAGCACCGGACAGGCCTGTCGACATCGACGTCGAGGCGGAGTGGTTCCAGGAGGCCATGTCGCAAATTTGCGATGCGGCAATGCCCCGTGTCCGTCCAGGACGAGCTAAGCGCCAGGTGTACTGGTGGTCGCCGGAGATCGGCGCACTGCGCAATGCGTGCAATCACGCGCGACGCCGGTACGCCAGGCACTGCAGGCGCCGCATCCGCCCGCCGGATGCGGAGGCCAGAGAGGCGGAGCTGTATGAGGAATACAGGGAGGCAAAACGCACCCTCCGAATGGAGATCAAGCGGGCCAAACTCGAGGCCCGCAACGTGTGGCTGGGGTCTCTGAACGCGGACCCGTGGGGGCGCCCGTACAAATTGGTACGGGACAAGCTTCGCCCCTGGGCTCCGCCGCTGACTCAGAGTCTCCGGCCCCAACTCGTGGAGGGTGTGGTTAGCTCTCTGTTCCCTGCGCGGGGGGAACACTCCCCCCCGCCCATGGCTCCGCCTCCGCCAGCGGTGTCTGACGCGGATCGCAACAGCGACGACGACGACAATGCTCCAGAAGTGACCGAGGTAGAGTTGAGAGTGGCGGTGCGAAGGCTGAGTGCCAAAAACACCGCCCCAGGACCCGACGGCTTGCCAGGGAAAGCCTGGGTCCTGGCCATGGAGGCTCTCGGGCCTCGACTGAGAGGGCTCTTTAGCGCATGCCTGGAGAGGGGCCAGTTCCCACTTCGCTGGAAGACGGGGAAACTGGTCCTCGTAGCGAAACCAGGGCGCCCTGCGGACTCTCCGTCCGCATACCGGCCCATTGTGCTGCTCGACGAGGTGGGCAAGCTCTTTGAAAGAGTTATTGCAAACCGCCTCGTCGTGCGGCTAACACGGGTGGGGCCGGACTTGTCGGACGGACAGTTCGGCTTTCGCAGGGCGCGCTCTACTATAGACGCCATCATGCGCGTGCGAGCCCTCACGACAGGGGAAGCGGTGTCCCAGGGTAGGAGTGTCGTGGCAGTGTCCTTGGACATTGCCAACGCCTTTAACTCCCTGCCCTGGAGTACGATCCGGAGGGCACTCCGGTACCACCGGGTGCCCGAATACCTCTGTCTAGTGGTCGAGGCGTACCTGTCAGACAGGTACATTGTCTACCCCGGTCACCAGGGAGACTGGAATCGTCGAGAGATGTCGTGCGGTGTTCCGCAGGGGTCGGTTCTAGGCCCACCCTTGTGGAACATCGGCTACGATTACGTGCTGCGCGGCGACTTCCCTGACGGGGTCAGCGTGGTTTGCTACGCAGACGACACGCTGATCCTAGCGCAGGGAGAGTCGCACCAGGCGGCGGTCGCTCTAGCGACACGCGGGGTTGCGATAGCCGTTGGTAGGATCCAGGAGTTGGGACTCGAGGTGGCGCTGCATAAATCCGAGGCAATGTGTTTCCACGGCCCTCGGAACGCGCCACCATCGGACTCCCAGCTTACGGTAGGAGGAGTTCGCATCGGCGTCGGGTCGACGATGAAGTATCTGGGACTCGTCCTCGACAGCCGGTGGAATTTCGTAGAACATTTCCGACGTCTGGCTCCCAAGCTTCTCCGGGCTGGGGCTGCTCTCAAGCGGCTCCTGCCCAATCTTGGGGGTCCAGACGCCTCCTGCCGGAGGCTCTACGCGGGGATCGTTCGGTCCATGGCCCTCTACGGGGCGCCGGTGTGGGCGCCGTCGCTGGCAAAGCGCCCGGCGTCCATACTGAACGCCTGCCAGAGGGTCATGGCAATACGGATGGTGCGGGGTTACCGCACGATCTCCCGCGAAGCGGCGAGCCTTCTGGCTGGCCTACCACCGTGGGATCTGGAGGCAACAGTCCTTGCACACATGCACGACATGCGCGTGGAGATGCAACGCCGGGGTGAAAGTCCACTGCCGCAACATGTCAAGGCATGGCGGACAGAGCTCCGGCGGGATCTCATGGTGAAATGGCGTCAACGGCTATCGCAACCCAGTGCTGGGCACGCCACGATTATGGCGGTAAGTCCCCTCTTTGAGGCGTGGCTGGAAAGACCTCACGGCGTCCTTACCTTCCGCATGACGCAGGTCCTCACCGGACATGGCAAGTTCGGGAGGTTCCTGCATCGGATTCAGGCGGAAGAGACGCCCGGGTGTCGCCACTGTGCGCAACGCCCGGAGGACACGGTGGAGCACACCGTCGAGGTGTGCCCTGCCTGGGCGGAGCATCGCCGTGCCCTCGTGGGGGCGATCGGCGGCGGAGACCTCTCACGCCGGGCCCTGGTTGAGGCCATGGTCCGGAGCGAGGAGGAATGGCAGGCGGTCGCCTCCTTCTGCGAAGCAGTAATGCTTGCAAAGGAGGAGGCCGACCGCATCAGGCAACGGCGCCCTCGCCGCCGTCGCCGGGATTCCGATCCCGATTTCCGGCCACCGTAGACGCAGGCTCGCGGACGGCGAGCTATGGGTAGCTCGCTGTCCGATGGTCCGGTAATGGACCGAGTCTAAGACGTCGACGGCGCGCACTGTTCCCGCGCGCCTCAAGGAGTTGTCAGCAGCAGGAGGGGCCCAGCTGGGTCGAAGCCTACTGGGGACAGGGTTGTCCGAAAGGGAGCTCGTGCCCCGGTATGAAGGCTAGAAGGAACGGCGCGGGGTTTTTAGTCAGTAAGAGTCTGACACTGTCTCCCGCTCCACCCAAGAGCGGGTTTCGTCAAAGATGATTTTCCCCGTCGAGAAAAAAAAAAAAAAAAAAAAAAAAAAAGGGTTAAAGTGAAAAATGATCATGACTTCTACCGCTCTGGGCCGTAATCCACCACGCGGGCCCAGTGCGGGTTGGTGGATGTCACGTCTTAAAAATTTTGGTATAGATATCTACTTTGAGCTAATAATAGCATCTACAAATACTTGTTAAAGCCTGATTAATTTACAATTTAATAAAGTTATTGGTATTCTTTACCAATAGATATAACAATTTCTCTTTACGCGCGGCGTGTTTTTCTCAGGAAATTGAACGTCAAATATTCTTCTGTAGACAGACTTGTAGAGAACATCTTTGCTTTTCTAATTAGTTCTTAGTATCACGAAGTATGGCCAAGAATATTTTATTTTATAATCACTTATTGTTAGTAAGAACTCGTCTTGATTGGTTGGTTCATTTCAAGTTTTATATCTTATAAACTGGACTAACGTTGTTCTGCTATATTATCAAAGGAAAAATGGAAGGAGGATAAAAAAATAGCCTACAACCTATTCTTAGACCTATCAAATATGCACTAAAAAAATTCATAAAAATCGGTCAAGCCGTTTCGAAGGAATTCGATAACAAACTAACATTTTTTTAAATAAAAATATAATTTGGTTTGTAAATAAAAACACATTCACTCAAAACACTTTAACACGACATTTTTTATAAATATATTCTTTTTCTTTTTTTTTTATATGTCAAGTCCGGACGTTTATACGTTTATTATTTCTCTGCCATAGACATCGCCTGCTTGAAAGTTGAATTTATGCCAAGGTAGCATATTTCAGGAATAAAAGAACAAACTTGGTAAGGGTAAAAATTATTCTGGACTAGGTTTCAGGACATGGTCATCCTGATCGGTTCAGACAGAATTAAATTAAATACATACAGTTTGTATGTATTAACTAATAATATCACTCATCAACTTCTGGAAAGATTTACCCGGAAGTAACGTCTGGATCTGCTATTAGAACATAGAATACTTTTTCTACCATAAGCAAAATCCTCCAAAACAGCTGCGGAAAATATCAAGTAAAGAACAAAGTTCTCAAACAAAGAAAACGATTTAACAATTACTTATTCTACCCTCCTTAATTATGAAAAAAATCCAAGACTCAAAGAACGTCACCCCAGCAAATTAGTCGCAAGACGCACTATAATTCCAAATGCAAATCGCACCAGAAATACTAACTGAAGAGAAGAATGCGAGAGGGAGACAAAAATAAAAGAAGCTTATTGAGATGGACTGATAATCGTCTTTTGAAGTTGAGGGTAGTAGGGGAAATCCTGGTTTGATCTGTAACTACAAAAGAATCAATAACTGCTTATAGTTAAGTATCCGGCCCGAAGGACCAAATTTTCTTAACGCAAAAATAGACCTATTCTTTTGAGTCTTAGCGAAAAGTAAGGGATTATATCTTGGCAGTAGATTAATCTGAACATCAAAGTCCTTTTAAAATGAAAGTACTAATATTTTTAACGAAATATGACCGATGGAAAATAATTGCTAAGCCTCAAATTAATAGATCTAATAGAATAACGGTTCCAACCAGCTGAGGTTCAAATATCTATGAAAAACTAATATTCATTAGCCTCAACAAATTACTTTATTATTATTCTCTAGATTCTGCAAATGGATCATTTTAGTTCTAAAAACAATTTTTCGTAATTGCATTTTGGTTAGTTCGTTGTAACTTGTAATTGATATACTATTGGTGGGTTTTTAAAACATCATTAGGAGCATTGATTTTGAATTAATTTCATTTTTACTTTAGGCTCTCAAAAAACTAGTGTGCTTTACCATCAACGATTGCATCACTGCTTATCATCAGGTGGGATCGTAGTCAAGCACTAGTTTATATCATAAAAAAAATAGGCAAGTGCGAATCGGACTCGCACACTAAGGGTTCCGTGCAAACTACAATTCCTGAATGGAGTCGCGAAATTTATTTTGTGACGTAGGTAACAACATAGTTTACTGTTTTCAGATGTGTTCTTATAACTGTGCTATAAGACTTGCTTTGTGCTGAATTTCAGGATTCTGGTGTCAACGAGAAGTGCCGTATGAATTTCGATCTTTGAGAGTATCAAAATATACGTTTTTTTGCGACATAAACGGCCGTATTTTTAAGTTTGATTACAGCTTGAAGGGACCGCAAACCTGAGTATATGGTTGTAATTTCAACTCGATACCTCCACGCGTTCTCGAGACAAAGGGTTTTGGTCAAACAATCAAAAAACTGACGGACGGACGGACAAAAAAGTGATCCTATAAGGGTTTCGTTTTTCCTTTTGTGATACGGAACCCTAAAAACAATTTAAGGCGAAGATAAAGCTGAAATAAATAGGCTCAGATGTTGACTGATGGCGGAATGAAGCTTTTAAAATACTGCAACTGCGTTGTCACAAACCAAAGTTCAATTTAGTATTTCATTGTTCGTTTTTGTGTCTCCTCTTAACGGATATGGTGGGAACGGGGGACGCATAAATGAATCCAATTTATTTCCTTTTTTTTCTGTTTTTTATTTCCCTAAATAAATTGAGCGGGAACGGGGAAATTGTGAATTTCACAATGTTGTGTTATTTATGACGCTGACTGTACTTAATGGGTGGCTGTGTGTTAATTTGTTTTTAATATTTTTTGTGAGTCGGCGTGACCAATACAGGCTTGTGCTAGAAATATACCTAGTGCAGAAAAATATTATTCTTGTGCCTGTGATACAATCATACAATGTTATTAGTACCAACGAGACTCCTTTTCTGTATTAACTACTTATTATTTAGCAAAACTATTTTATCAATTGATTTTTCTTATATATATGTATTTTTCTAAAATAAAATACATTTTATTATTAAAAAAATCTTTGGCCATGTGTATAAAACATTAAATTGTAAATGATTCACTCCAATTATATAAATAATTAGCGACCCACCCCCGGCTTCGCTCGGGTAACAGTATTTCTCCACTATTTAATGGATGTTATTATACATATAAACCTTCCTCTTGAATCACTCTATCTACTAAAAAAAACCGCATCAAAATCCGTTGCGTAGTTTTAAAGATTTAAGCGTACATAGGGATATAGGAACAGAAAAAGCGACTTTGTTTTATACTCTGTAGTGATAATAATTACAAAAGAATTAATTATTTTTAATAATAATAGTATAAGTAAGTAGTTTAAGTTTTTTTATGCACATAAATTATAATTAAATAATATTATATTTTTTTAATAAAGAATTCCAATGTCATACATAAACGTATTTCAATTTCATAATAAGTTTGCCTGCTTTAGTTCTTACGTATCAAAAATGAAAGCCTATTTATTTTAGCACTATGAATTTGTTACTCGATGGTCCGTGACATGGAATATTTTAGGGTTCCACAGAAACCTTCTAAAATCTACTACCCCAAGAGAATCTTTATATACTTATAATTTTTTATTAATATTCTTTCTTCAATTACTATGTATAATTCTTCTGTACTTACGTGTGTTTGTCACTTAATTCCTCCTAAACGGCTTGACCGTTTTGAATGAAATTCTGTGTGTATATTTGAGTGCGTTCCCTGGATCGGGTTCTCAAATTGTTAATCTAATGAAAAGCTATGAGTCAACTTTCGGACAGGATAAGATCTGTCCGGTCTACTTATATATGTTACCGTAAAGTTGTAAATACAGTTAGATTATAATCTATATCGCGAGATTGTAAACTATTGAAAGATTGTGTACCATAACCTACCGCAAAATAATGCGTTAAATTTTTAATAGCATGCTACGGTTCACAATCTTTCGACAGTTGACAATTTCACGAGATAGATTATAATCTAACGATATTAACAATTTTACGATGACATATATAAAGATAGAATTAAAAACTCATTTTGTTTCGATATTGAAATAGATTCATGGTAGCACAAGTGGCACCTTAGTGGTTTTTGGTTGCTATTTAACCTAGATAATCTTGTAATCTCTTGTATAAATGATAAATAACAAAAATTAGAAAAAAAAAATCATAGAAAATTGTTGACACTCATTGTTAGTTGTCTCTTTCTTTTTATATAATAAATTAGTGTCTACATGTTGTTACTACATTGCGTGTATCTACGAGTGTGTATGCCAAATAAAATAGTTTTCTTTCTTTCAAAATAAAAGAACTTGTCCTACGGAACCATACATCTGCCACATATCATATCGATACATGAATAATTCGGTTTTTCGTTCCCCATGTATTCTGTTTTTCCTTTTAATATTCGTTTCGAAGATAAATGTTTGGAAACAGTTGGTTGATTGATCGCCTGTTCGATTACCGCCTCGGACAGAGGTCGATCTGGTCGAAATAGGCTTTTTTTTGTGTCTAGCTGCCTGTTTTGGATTTCAAATCGATTAGGGGACTTGTGTTGTTTCGCTTTTCTGGCTTGTTTGAATGGTGTTCGGAGCTAGAATGCATGCTTTGTACATAAAAATAAGATGGAGAGTATCTACTTTATTTTTATGTGTCCAAAAGACTGGCGACATTGCCACACTGTATGCTTGTCCTCTACCCAAAGTAAAAGCCAGCCCTTGGGTCACGCGAACTATCAACAAGACGATTCGACAGATCCTTATACAATTTATGAGACTCGGATTCCATGATCCGAGAGTTTTACACTATTTTCATCATCACCATTTCAGCCAAAAGACGTCCATTGTCGGACTTAGTTTTTGTCAGCGGCTTCCCCCGTATAAAAGTAGGTTTCTCCATACTAATTTGGACCCCCATATCATCCCCTCAGGGGGTGACTTTTGGAAAATCCTCTCTTAGAACTCGCCTACGTCATAAAAGGAAATCTTGTGCAAAATTTAACAATCCTAGTCCCAGTAGTTTGAGCTGTGCATTGATATGTCAGCCAGTCAGTTTCTCCTTACATGTATTTAGATAATTATCGTGAAAATGACAATATTTCCTTGCTAGGTGTTGTTCACCAAATCGTTGAGCTCCTTAGTAGTCCTAAGTTGAGCTATACGACTACTAACAAATGCTTGCACTGACTGGACAGGTCCACTCAAATCTGTGTGGTGCTTTCCTCAAAACCCCATCTCAGACACTAATCTGCATGATTCTCATATGATTTGACCATTACATGTTTGCTGTATGGACTTTAAAACAGACTTTGGCTTTTTGCAAAATGAATATAATTTATCATGTATGGACCTTTTCGATTTCTTCCACTATGTTTCAACCTAGAAAGCGTTCAAGCGTCATATTGGTACTTATGTAGGCAGTATATGTAGCATATAGTGCTGTAGCAAGCTGGATGCAAGCTGCATACATAATGTACAGTTTGCATGCGATTACTGCCTGTATTACTCGGTCAATAATCAGGAAAGACATGCAACCAGTGAATTTATATGAATTGCTATTGTGTTCTACATTGTGCCTGTGGATGATGGCGAATGTTGAATATAAAATATAGGAATATGTTAACAGATCCCTTTTATTATTGTGAAGGAAATATTCCCTTTAGCGTTAGCTGTGTGCTTTGTTATTTATATTAACTGCCATTCTAGAAAAGAGATTATTTCATTGCCATTTGTACTGAAATCAGTAGCATACATATTTAGTAGTCTTTTAATGTTGGTAGTTTTTCATTCGCATATTACTAAAAGAGTTCTGAGTATACCTCTCTCTTTCCATCCGGCCGGATGGAAAGGGAGAGGAAGGCCGAAGAAAAGATGGATGGATTGTGTGAGGAGTCATATGTAAGAAAAGGGAGTTAGTGATAGTTTGACGGGCGACAGGACAGAATAGAAAAAAAAAAACGTGTTGCGCCGACCACAAGTAATATGGGATATGAGCAGGAAGAAGAGTTTTTCATTCATTGTGCGTGCAGCTTAGAGTAGAATTCCCTGCCGGAATCAGTTTCCTGATGGCTATAACCCGGGAATCTTTAAGTCAAGAGTATTTACTCTTAATCTTTTAATTATTGATTACCGTATCACCTGATAGTAAGCGATGATGGGGTCGACGATGGAGCACGCTTGCCTAGAAGTAGCCTATTCACTCTTGACTTAAAGACCCCCTTATTTATAACCATCACGGAAGACAGACTCCGGCAGGCAATTCCACTCTTTAGTTGTACGCACAGTGTGTTCCCAAAACGCTGTATAGGTATGTATGGGTGGGATGTCTACCATGGCATCTATTAAAATGTTTCATAGCTTCCAGTTTGTAACCAAAGTCGCGGGTGAAATTGCAGGGAACAACTAATCACCTACAAAGCTGGCATATATGAAATTCATTCATTAGACGCGTTTAAAGCCAACCAACCGCAGGAAGAAACATCCTGACCTCATTCCAAGACCACAGGGAGTGTTGTTAGAATGTGTAGCTCACATTTAATACAAGATAAGTTTTCTTTTTCAGTAGCATAACTCTTGTAATGTGAAACATACATTACTGTATGAGTTAGCATGCGTAGCGACTATAACTTAAGACTGGCCCAGCAACTTGGCTAATAAATTCTACCCACATCTCCTTGGTACACTCAACAGAGTAGATTGAGAATCACCTTTCGCTCTTATTCCGTAACACACAAGGTTGAATGTATACAATCGTACATAATGCCGACTGTACATCTTACTCGAGAAGTAGGTACTTCTAGTTTTCTTGATATAAACAAGGTTTTAGATTTGTAAGAGAATTTGGGTTGAAGGATTAATAAATGGGCGAATAAAAAAGGATGATATAGTTGATAAACAAAACTCGTTAGTTCGTCTATGCTTATTTCCTAATGGATAAAGTTAGTTGTGAATAAGATGTTTTGTTTCTAATACTTTTCAGAGAACTAGTAAAATAGGTCCACCGATTTATGGGCATATCTTACTGTCCCCGCACACATGCCACAAAAAAACGCCGCTTTAAGCTTCTTTTTGAAGCGAGCTTTTTTGGGGTCGTGTGTGGCGGTGCCCACAAAGAAAACGCTTGAAGTGTCTTCAAGCTTCTCCGGACACAAGGTGTCGCGCGCTTCAGGTGTTTTCTGCGGCCGCTTCTAGTTTTTTTTTTGTGGCCATTTCTAGCGTTTTTTTGTGGCGGCGTCTTTTTGAGACATAATTGAAAATATAATAAAGGAATTAAATTCATCGTCATCATCATTTGAACCAAAAGACGTCCACTGTTGGACATAGGACTCTCCCTAGGGTGGCCATAATGTCCCGTCCTGTAGGTCTCGCATCCACTGGATCCCCGGATCCATCGGATTTTCTTATATATCAGAAATTTAACAAACATATTTTCCAATAAATATGTTTTAGCAATAATATAATAACAAAAATTATAAAGATATTGGAATTTCTATTGTAGGCACATGAATAAGCTTCTTTGAAGACTTATAGGTATTTTATAAGCCGTACTTTTAATCTCTAAGTACATATATAGGAAAATTCCTTCATCATTACCTAAATGGTAACAGGTGTTCTTAGTAAAGTTATATAAATAACAGTACCTTTACAAAAATCTTTTTGTTGTATCGGCATTCGTAAAGGTTATGGTCAAATAGTTGAACTTAGTTCAATGACAGTAGACCCAGTTTCATTTATTTCAGTATTGTTTATTTAGTCTTCAGATTTTACATCGGGTGATCTTTTGCCCTTTAGTCTATTGTTTTGGGCGCTTCATATTTCAATGTCGTCAGTAGCTAAGTCAGATTTTGTAATAGAAGTAAGGTAGATATCAGATGCATGATAATAATAATAGATATTAGATACCTATCTAATAAAAGATAGATGTTTTGAACGATCAAGGGTTTTTTTATGGTGGGCAAAAATCTTCCAATGACAACCCCCGCTCTTGGGTGGAGCGGGAGGTAGTGTCAGACTCTTACTGACTAAAAACCCACCCCGTTCCTTCTAGCCTCTTCATACCGGGGCTTGAGTTTCCTTTCGGACAACCCTGGCCCCAGTAGGCTTCGACCCACGACGATCAACGATCAGGGGTTGAAGTTGAAGAGGCGAATATTAATGGAGTATGATAAATAACGATGGAATGTGATAACCTGATTTCTAAGATAGCAGAGGTCAAAGGGTTTGCATAACATACCTATCTCAATATACGTTACATTGTAGGATACGGAACTAGCGGTTTGTGGTCTAAACAAGGTGCAAATGAAGAAGAACAATAGCGACATTAACTTCGAAAATGCGAACAATGAATGTCTGCACAGTGAATTACAGTGTAAGAGAAATAATAAAAAAGACCAAGCACAAATTGTCCGCTTTCCTTTTAAAATCTACTGCAGTATAAAAGGCTAACTCGTAAATCATGGTTCAAAACCAAAAGAAAAAAGGTAATAACAGAATTTCCCTAAGTTTCCCATATTTTGCACAACTCCACAACTAAAACCATATATTTGGAGTGCAGACAATTCATTTTTCAAATAGCGGACCAGTGTGGTTGGGCGAGTTTCAGACTTGGAACTTCTTAGAAAGTTGTTCATAAACTTTTGATATTCGTATCCGCTCGTCCGAACCCAGTCTTGGTTAAATTTCATAATTCGACCGCATAAGCTCCTATAAGTTCGGTGGTTTAAATACAGATGGATAATTCCAAAGGTTAAGCTTTATGAACGAATACATAAACAATAACATCTATAGCTAATATTGATTTTAGTACTAAACTTCTGTTTATGACAAAATTTTTCTCACCTAAAATGCCAGCGTGATATTTACTTTAAACTCCATCACAAACTCTAACACTTGGCATTTTACAGTAACAGCTCTTATTAAAGTCATTAGAAATAAATCAAAACGTCTAAGCGTAACTAGTAGTTGCTAAGTTGTAATACTAATAAATCAAACAATATCGAATTATTACAAATAATGGTATAACAATTAATCATATTGCATTTACAACTATTGATAAATCAGAGACAGGTATATCATTATTTTTAAATGTTCTGCAGCAATACAAATAATTTCAACATAGATAAATGACTGAATAACACAGATGTAATGCAATTTCAATCTTAGTCACACATTAAGAACACTTAAAAGAAATTAAAGACGCTATCCAATACAACAAATAGCCTTGTTACAGTCTTAACACATGCAAATGACACTGTCGTTAATGTTATACGTTGGTTTCTCGCTTCCAAACACCCTGTATACCTATTCCTCTGGCGACTGTAATCCAATTCCAAGGGAATGTTTCTTACAACCGCAGTGGAAGCGGAAGTCAAGGAGGGGCGTAAGGCTCGCGGTTTGCGGGTGTCTCGCAGGGAGCTATCCTGGGTCACGTTGTGTATAATTCGGTTTAATTTAAAGCGTAACATGAGTTTATAAGATGTTTTTAAAGTGGGTAAATTAAGTTTGAGTGTTTTATGTAAGATACTTAATTTTAGTTTTTCTTTTTTAAATACCAATTTGAATATAATCTGCTTAGAAGAAGTTATGTTGTTTCGTAGTTTGTGTGGGATTGTTTCTTCATAAAGTCCAAATTCTTTTGAAATGTATAACTAAGCTTTCATAAAATCTTTCGAATTCATAGCAAATCTTAATTACCCACAGAATTACAAAAGAAATAGTCGGCTTCAATTTCATTCAAATGAAACCAATGAAACTACGATTCAATTCAGTGTATTCAAGTGAAATGTTATTTACTTTTCAATTTGCTTTCGTTAATATTGCAGTCTGTATTATTTAATTAAACATCAAGTTGTCGGTTGAAAAGGATTGGCCAATCTGATAGCTGAATGCATTAGAGTCCATGTTCATCTGTGGTTCTAGAATATTTGTTAACGTGTATAATTAATCGATGTTTTGGTTTACTTTTACAGAACCAATGTACAATTAATTATACATTAATCTATAAGTCAAACGTAAATAGTTTTTTTTTTATCATTCAATACGGCAAACGTGGAATCACCACCCCAGCAACAATAAAAAAAAATATAAGCTCGGGTTTGAACATACTCGTAGAAGCATTTGGATACAACATACTACATCTTGTCACTCGAAAAAAAAAATCTCAAAGATCTATAAACAATATACTTTTGCAGACTTTGACATTGGAATTAGAATAAGCAAACCTTCAAAACCACATCTACTAAAACCTCAAAGAGCAAATGGCACAACCAAAACCACTACACAGGCAAATCAATTCTTCAACCAAAATTACTCATATAAAGCTCACTTGCAATCCAAACACAATCTGTCATCTAAACGTACCTGTACACACAATTTGTGTACACAAACTTGTGTACATAAGTATATAACGGCCCCTTTGAAGATTACACAGCTAATTAGTAGTACACACTGATGTATTAATTTACGGGTGGACGATTTCTCTAGCTTGCAAGTGAGTTCGAGTGTATAAACTCAGTTGCTTTTGAATCGTGATTTATATTTGTGAAGTCTTGAAATTCTGGTGAAATTTTACGAGTAAATGATGGTGAAGATGAGTTATGGTCCGAAACTTAATAGTTTATAGCTACAATAGTTTACATGTCTAGAATTAGGAGTTTAGTTGAGACTATCTTGGAAACTAACATAATTCAAACTGCAATTATACCATAGAAATTTATTGAAATTTAAAAGAGAGATAGAGAGAGAGAGAGACCTTAATGCAGAAATCATATTATATTACCAGAACATAAACTTAATATGAAAAAGTAACAAGCTATTGCAAGTTAGAGCCAGTACTGATGAGTTTTGAAAAACTATCAAAGAAGAACCAAGTGCTAATACAATATAAAGAGTAAATCATTGATAAAACCATCAGCCACCATAAATGATAAATAAAACAGCAAAACAAGGCCACAAAACATTCCAAAAACAAACAAGCTTTTAATGAATGATGAAGCTTGCTATTTTTTTCATAGCAAGCTTTTATATCTCGATATACCCATATAATTAATACTCGTCAAGACGAATCATACGAGCCTGAACTCGATGGGATTGTGTCGTTTAACTACCAAGTTCCTATATCCACCTTCCGGTCCCATCATCAGATCAGCTCCATGTTATAATAATTTAGCATTGTCATCTGATTGACACATGCATGCAAAATTTCAGATCAATCGGTGACCGGGAAGTGGGTCAAATTTAATTTACAAGATTTGATGACAGACAAACATCAGGACAGGTGAAACTAAATAAAAGCTTGTAAAAAGAGCATTTTGAAAGAAGATTTTTGTGGTATACAAAAATAAGATCAAACTAGAAACTCTTTCAGGTTGAGAAGACATTACAACCGTGTTGTTACACAACACTAAGACCACGAACAAGACAAACTGGAACTAAGTGTATCTCTACTGGTTATATTTGCGCACCGAGAATTTTGTACAATAGTACCTAGTGTAGTACAGTCGACCAACTTTGCTTGTGACCGCTTGACATGAGTGAGGAAAATTCGCGGTAAACTTAGAATCGGTCTTTGTTTAGTTATAATATTTAGACATAATAGACCCATAAGCTGGGTTTTATCTTGGACAGAGGATAAACATTGCTATTATTTGCCATACAGCGTGGCAATGCTGCTGATCTCTTGGCACATTACCAGTCGATGGAAGAGTGGAAGAGTTTTTTGACGCCATATTTTAGTTAGTTGTAATCAATTTAGATGTTTTAATATTGTTTTTTGATTTTACTGTAATTGTAGTTAGGTAAGTATTTTTTAAATGTTTTTTTTAATAGGAGCTGTAGCTATAAAATTACAGTAAGTAGGGCAGTTATTTTTAGGCTCGCGTTTGGCCTCCATCTCACCTGATAGAAAGCGACGGTATAGTCTACGATAAAGCACGCTTGCCAAGAAGTAACCAATTCACTCTTGACTTAAAAAGCTCAAGTGGTAGTTCACTGGAAACAGACTCCAGTAGAGAATTCCATTCCCTAGCTGTGTGTAGTTGTACATAATAAATCTAGAATAACGACAAAATCAATACAAAAGTTATTAAATGTTTCCTAATACAAGGTACTAGATCAACATAATCAATACCTACGTATCCTGCAATTAAATCTCGTTTAAGATTAACAATCTCAATTGTAAAACGAATGGCTTCCTTTCATTCCAATCGCCCTGACACAAATATAAAACATCATATCGAGAACAACAAATTGAAAACGACAAATATTAAATCATTACAAACTTTTGTACAAAAACAACTTAAGAGCTTTAAAGACTGTTGATCACGCAATACGAAACACAGCTTCCTTTTAAAAACATAAATATATAATTTAAAACCGACGATACAAAGTTTAAAGTTGACTAAGATACATAAATAAGTTGCGGACATAAGTTGCGTGGTGGGTATATGTATCTATTCACTTGTTTATTGTGCCGACTGTACCCGCAAAGTCTTTTGAACTCTCCTCGGATGTTTACTGTCCATTCAGTATGAGATCCTGTTTTCAGGGCACAACTTTGTATATTTCAGTTGTTTCGAAATATTTCAGTAGTTATATCCGTGGAAGTTGGATGACGGTGGATGTTGTTGATGGTAAATATGAGGTTTAGATTACATTAAATATGGTGGTCTTTGAAGTTACATGTTACTTATGGTTCAAAAGAAAGAGCTAGAAAAGGCACACTGCGAAAGTATCAAATTATAATGGTGTCAGTGATACTGAAAAAAGAAAACTAAACGAAACAACGGTTTTGGGGTGGAAGACGCAGCGTTAGAAGGCCTCTTACAAGGTGGAACGATGACTTGGTAAAGGTTGCGGGAATCCGATGAATGCGAGACGCACCGGACCGTTTATTGTGGCGACACTTGGGGGATGCCTTTGCCTAACAGAGGACGCATTTCGGAACAAAGATATACTCACAAAATATGGAGAACAAAAGGAGCAAATGGTTTTAATTGCTTTGCTTAATTGAACATACAATAACAAAACCATTTTCCTAAAAGATTTGGGTTAACCCATTATTCCAATTTTATTCTTGTAACAATTTCGTTAAATAACAAGTTTCCTTATTTCTTAGTAAAGCAATAATATCAGATCTGACAGTGTCTTATCAAACAGCCTTAATAATATCAGAATCCAAGGCCTTGAACCCAGCCAGTCATAATAATCAAATTGAAAGGGTTCAAGAATTCCCAAAGTTAACCAAATATTTACCTACAGACATCTGATAAAACTAGATACAAAAGGACGATGTTATCTAGAATTAGTTTCCATTAAACTTGGAGAGAAACTCTATAGGACCCTCTGCGGCCGTCTTAAGGAACAAACAAGTTTCTAAATCAGCGAAACCATGCGAGTTAGTTTACCGAATTAATCTGGTTTCGACCAGTCCGTCCCGGTTGTGATCCAGTTTCGTCCGCCCCGAACTGGTTCGCGCCGGTTATATCTGATTTGAAATAGCCAAACATTTAGGGACTCGCTTGTATCGGGAAACGGTAAATTCTGATAAACGCTTTCATTTAACAGATGCTAATAGTTGTTTATATCAGCCCCCTCATTAGAGGTATTAAGATGCCCTGGAAAGCATTTTGTGAATTTAGTTTATGTTGTAGTGTTACTCGAATTTAGATTGTGAGGCTAGTCGATAAAGAAGAAAAGGTTATGAATTTAAGAGTACCTCAGTGAAATATTTCCATATACACGCCATATTAAGTCCAGTGTGGCTTCCAAACAGGTTAACGTACTTTTCCCGAGCAATTTTTGCTAAGGCCTCTTATAATGGTGTAGTAAACTGATCTAAGCAAGTTAAGGAGCTGTTAATATTAGTGTAATTCCCTTCGAGTTCGCTCAATGGCTGCGATCCCTTATACTTAAAGCTATTAAGTTGAACCACAATCTCAGCAAGTTTATGTTCTAATGGAACCGACCAACTAATTGGTTGTACCTTATAATTTTGAACGAGCCGGTGGCACGCAGTGCGGTGGTTGCATTCTTTTGCTTTCGTATGTAAGTTTCGAGTTTTCTTTCAATGTTGACTGGTACTTTGTCTAACATTGTTTTATTATGGAGTAATAATATGCTGATGGGACTATTAGAACGTCTTTCTTGAGAATTAGAAAGAAGAGGTGAAAAATCATGATCGTTGTTAGGAATAGAGGGAGGCCTTTGTCCAGCAGTGGAAGACAGTACGTGCTAGTAATAATAAGTTTAAAAATAATAGTGTGATCGATTTTGGGTTTTGACCTACCTAACCCATTCCAGTGAATTAATATCTGCAAATATTTCAACAGTCAATAGTTCAGGAAATGTTGATGAAGAAGATCTTGCTATAGCAATAAAACGGTATTTTACGAAAATACTTTACAATAGCAAAATACACAATTGTACTATTATCAGGCCAGAATATACCAGATATGAAAAGGTTCAACAAAGCAATAAGAATTTTAGAGCTCTTCAATATTAAATATGTCCTATTCATGAAATTTCTGTCTCGTAAGATATACTTAGATACTCGTTTCGATGTCGGAAGCCTAATAACCCTTACCTTTACGAGCCATTGGAGGAATAAAAGCCATGGAGAGATAATTTATGTAGAAATCGGTATCTGTATCATCTGAAGTTATTCCTGTATCAGATTTAAAAGGAAACTTGTTTTATGTTACGTTATAATTTCTGCCGCGATCAATTTTAATGGTTGTATAAAAGGAAATGCATCATGTATGACTAGATACTTCATTATCTTGGTTATTAATGCTTAGAGACACTTCGTGTGATCTAAAGCCTGGCTTTTACCTTGGACAGAGTATAAGTATTGCCATAAAGCGTGGCAATGACGCCAGTCTTTTGGACACATTACTAGTGGGTAGCGATGCGAAAGATTTTTTTACGCCATATTTTAGGTTGTATTTAGTTAATTTAGTTAGACACATTCACCAAGCTGAAACTGCTAAAAGGATTTAGGTAATATATGGCATACGGGTAGACCATGTCCTAGAATAGTACATAGAATACTTTTTATCTCAGGAGTATGTTCCCTTGGGGTGACTTTCTGCTAGCGAGGGGTTGAATTCGGTGGCAGCTAGAAATTTAATAATGCTTAGTTAAGTACGTAGTCTTGTGATAGGTCAATTGGAGGCTGTTTGTCATTTGAATAACACATCATAATCTTCATTAACAACAACATCTTAATCATTGAAAACCCAACAGTGAAACTCAAATTGAAAACACAAAATCCATTACCGATGATATTTTTGATGTCATTAATGTTATAATTTAAGTACAAGAAACAGCAGATTTAAATAGATTTCAGTAACGATGCTTGTGACAGAAACCCAAATGATTGATTATATCGAAAGATTTATTAACATACTTAAAGATAATTCAGAAATAATTTGCCTCATACTCGTTGAATCATTAGCAGAATTAAAGTTGCAAACTCCATTACTTGCACAAGGACATATAGACTTGAAGAAGGTAATTGAAAACCACATTCTTGTTTCAATACGAGAATAAAGAGGTTGCTTTTCCACTCGCCTATCGTCAGCATCGAGTATGGTTTAAAAGCTTGTTACTTCATCTAACGCAATCCAATGCGATGTTTGATGAAGAGGCAACTGTTAGAATTCAGTAATTCCGTGATTTACTCGAATATTTTACAAAACTTATTCTAGTCTTCTTCTTTTGCAAAAAGAAGTCGTCATTTAGAAACCTGATAACATTTGCAAGGCTCTATTGTTATATTTTTAGATTTTTTTAAATTTTCTGTAAATTATGAAGTGTTACAAAGTTCATGCAAAATAGCAGATTTTCAGAGGTCATACCTAGATTAGATTTACACTGTAAATTGTATCAATACAAGCCTAGATAATATCCACAAAATACTGTGTGTCCAAAATATCTAATGAAAAATGTGTTATAACGTCATAATCACGTAAAAGCGGTTGTATGAAAAACCATGAAAATGACATACATTTTAATGGTTTTTCGAGTTGCAAACCCTTAAATCCCTTTCATACAGACGGACGAATCAAGACAGTATATATCAGTTTTCAACCATATCTAACCTCAAAACCCGAACAGCGGTTGTAAATCCCCCCTGGTCTGTACATGCGGGTCTTAACAAAACAGTCATGGAAACCCCGTGGTCTATTGTTAACTGACCCTAGGAGTACTCTTGTGATCACGACGATAGGATTACTGGATGTGATTGACGTTGGTTACTTGTTAAAGATTAACTGGGAGAAGTAAATTGATAATAATAATATTGCACAACTATCACACAACGCCCGTCTAGTCCCAAGCTAAGCAGAGCTTTTGTTATGGATACTAGACAACTGATAAACATACACAATATTTCTAAATATTATAGATATTATTTATTTGTAAAGTGTTTGAAAGAAGCAGTTCCATTTCTTTTAGACGATATACAAGCTGATTTAGAAGATTAAAGCAATTATTTTTTTCTCAGAAAAGTTTAGTTGGAGTTTTTGATGAAGGCGTGCTAGTTAATGCTAGCAATAAACTTAGTAAAAACATTCTTCAAAATGAAATGCAGAATTAGTTTGAATACCAAAGTGAAACAACTGTTGCTAAAAAAGTTACGAGTTTACATGTGGATGGATGGAGAGGGAGGCTAAATAAAAGATGGATGGATTGTATGCGAAGTGATATGAAAGAAAAGGGAGTTAGTGATAGCGTGACGAGTGACAGGACAGAATGGAAGAAAAAAACGTTGCGCCGACCCCAAATAAAACGGGATAAGGGCAGGAAGATGATGATGACCAAAGTGAAACAACATAGCACAGTCAACCTTTTGATGTAAGTCATGTTCTACTAGGACTAAAATCTCTAGGAAAGGGAATGAGGTCGTAATACTCCACGCAGGTGGATTGGTAGACCACATGTCTTCAAATCCATCCTTCTAAGTCGAAACATGTCATGTCACACGATGTTTTCTTCATCTTTTTGAAAGTATTAGTGATGAAATATATTACACAAAGTAAATTGGGTGCCTGAAGAACTCACAATATCAGGGCCGTTACCTTTGGGACACCACTGTTTATTTATTTATTAATTTACGTACACACAAACACTTAAAAAATGAAATTAACAAATACAGAAAGAAGAGTACAAAGGTACTGCTTATTTCAAATGAAATTTCTTCCAGCAGACCTGCAATAGGAGAGTTGTTCTTATCTCAAGTAAAATAACTTAAACTTTTGATTCGTAAAACCATTGAAACCCTCAAGAAATTAAAACAAAGCACATCAGTCCTTAATACAATCAGATACTTGAAACAGAAAGCGAGTTAATTCGCCGGGTGATAGAATGCGGGTATGCCTCAGGGGACCACGCCGAGTGCGTTGATCTGGCGGAGAGGCTGACGTTTCATGTACTCGGAAACTAGTTTATGGTCTGGGAATCGGGTTATTAGTATTGTCTTGAAGTCTTCTAGTTAGTTATTTTCTGCATCTTTTGCTTTCAATGAAGTTAGTTGGGTTTCGAGACACCTCAAAACCCAACTAACTTCACGTTTGTCAGTTTTTGTTATTTTGTGTTCGTTTATATAAGGATTAATACTGATAAAGTAATAAAAAAGTTTCGAGTGCGTTGGAAGGCCTCCAACAAGGTGGACTGATGACCTGGTGAAGGTTGCGGGAAACCGATGGATGCAAGAAACACAGGATTGTTCGTTGTGGCGACGCTTGGGGGAGGCCTATGTACAACAGTGGACGTATATCGGCTGAAATGATGTTGATGAATAAAAAAGTTTCGAGCTAAACAATTTTTACCAAAAACATTCATTCCGTGGGGTTTGAAAATGGCAATATTTTCGGTTACGGAATATTCGATAGATAGATGAGACAGCCCAGCAACAGTTTCATCCAATATCCAGGATGAACAATGTAACACCAAATGTTTCGTTCATCCAAAAAAGGCAACTAGCGATGGTCGAAACAGACAACGTTCTCAAAACTGGGTCACCAGTTCAAAACAAGAGTCGCGGCGAATTTTACATACAACAAAAATTTTCACATGCCATCGAGCTGGCAAAATTTATATTAAACCACTGGCTTTTGTCTGCAACTCCTCTCTAAAAGTCAATTTTTTATCGTTCTGGTACGAAAATCTAATAAACTATGCTCTAGTGCACTCGTGGCGGAATGAAATAGGATTGTAGGTTAATCGTATGCATATCATATTGGGTCGTAAAAATTCAATGCCGAAGTGGACATTTTTCGCAAACAACACGGCTCTTAGGAAGTTATTGCTAAAATCAGTGATGCTAGACAGATTGGTAATTCCATTAATGTTATTGGCAACATCCATGCTTTTATCAATCCTATCAATATACCTAATGCTTAAGTAGCTGTTTCATTAACCACAGAATGTGATGAAAGTCCTTTTACTATCGACATAAAATACAAAAATGGTAAAGATAAGGAGCATGTTTATGAGAATGTTTAGAAAAGCCTGCCTACAATATTACTACAGAAATTTAAATAATACATAGGGAAACCTTTGTAAAATGCAACAGGAACTCATATATAGGGAAATTGAGCAGTAGAAACTAAAATATAGCTCTTAGTAAAGCTTCAGCCGATACACAAGACCGTAAAAATAAAATAGAGGCTCTGTTCCTACACACAGTCGTATCGAGTTTTGAATTGGTAAATTCTACAGGCATTGAGATGGTTTCGAGAGAAAATATTTTAGAGAAGAGATCATTTCGAGTCTGTTACGCCATTCCCAACAAATTCTTAGTGTCTAGCAAAAATCTTGGGATACTTTGCTTAGATTTACATGTCATGCCTTTCTTTCTTGTTAT
Source organism: Mythimna lalbum (assembly GCA_949319445.1). Lineage (NCBI taxonomy): Eukaryota > Metazoa > Arthropoda > Insecta > Lepidoptera > Noctuidae > Mythimna > Mythimna lalbum. The sequence goes on along the minus strand of OX439371.1, from coordinate 9,083,587 downwards.
CAAAACCTTTTAAAAGGCATACTCACAGCTATTTGTTACTAATATCATCGTCACAATCATTATTTCAGCCTAAAAGACGTCCAACTGCCGGATATAGGCCTCCCCCATGTAACGCCATATCGAGCAATCCTGTGCGTTTCGCATCCATCGGATTCCCGTAAACCCTACCAGGTCATCGGTCTACCTTGTGGGAGGACGCGCCAACACTGCGTCTACGGTACGTGGTCGTTACTTTAATATTACAATTCAATCACCACACAATTCGTATTCCAGACACAAAACTACAGGAATCCTAAAAACATTAAAGACTAACATAGATCTTGACACGTTAAAAAGACAAGCAAAGTCGCGCCAAAACGTCTCTTTTCCAACGAACGGTATTCCCTCGGCAATGCCCGTGAATCGTTCAGACGTGCCGCTATTTCCACAAAATCAATAGGTAAGACATTTGAACCCCTTACACCACTTAAAATAAATCTTGGATGATGGATAAGGCGGTTGGAATTTTGGAATGGAAAGCAAATTCGATTTGGACATGAAATCTTTTATAATCAATTGTAGATGACATTGTAAGGCTAGGATATTTTCGCAGCGTTATCTTTTAAAGAAAATTTGGAGGTAAACAATATTTTCAACTTGTCAATCAATTATTGAGAAATATATTGAAGAGATAAAATGAAGTTACTTTTGGTAAAATTGGTTTCTACATCATTAAATCTGAAGATAGATAGATAAATTCTTTATTGTACACCAAAAATAAAAAATGACATAAGAAACTTAAAATTGAGGGTGTCACAATGGGCGGTCTTATCGCTAAAAGCGATTTTTTACAGAAAACCTTTGGTGCTTATTGTATGTTTTATTCAAAGCTACAACAATCATTGTAGAATCTATAGATTTTAATGATGACATACTGATCAGATTGCATTTCAAAAATATTAACACTGCCAATACCAGCTCCAAAGATATTTTCCTAAATCAGAGTGCACTTCAAAACGCTACTATACGAATTGCAAGTAAATTCAATACTGGCAAATATAGACTTGAATTTCTCGAGTTAGGAGCTACCATTGGTAATATAATGACATTATACGATTTGGATATGTGGAAATTCAATTTAGCTATTTTCGCCTTTTGGCGTTGCCGGGGTATGTGTTATTTTTAGATCTTTCTTTTGATTTGGCGCACAATGTAGATCGTGAATATCTTCCGTGTGTGGAATATCTATTTCTAAAATATTTTTTAATGATTACTCGCTTTACATTTGAATATCTGTATTCAATCTACTGAGAGACGATCTATTTTAGGTCTAAATTTAGATTTAGGTCTAAGATTAAATCTCTCAGAACTTTAAAGCCATTCAAGCATGAATGGGATAGGTTCAAAATACTGGTGTCCCAGATTCGTCTTAATGTATATGCCTAGTGATCTTATATGATCCAGTGCTTTATATAGATTAGTTTCAACATCATGCTGAACAAACACATAATGATAAAGTGAAATTGTCATTTTTTTTTTCTGTCGACGGGGAACATCATCATTGACGAAACCCGCTCTTGGGTGGAGCGGGAGACAGTGTCAGAGTCTTACTGACTAAAAACCCCGCGCCGTTCCTTCTAACCTTCATACCGGGGCTCTAGTTTCCTTTCGGATAACCCCGACCCCGGTAGGCTTCGACCCAGATGGGCCCCTCCTGTTGCTGACAACTCTTTGAGGCGCGCGGGAACAGTGCGCGTCGTCGACGCCTTGGCTCGGTCCGGACAGTTACCGGACGATCGGACAGCGAGCTACCCATGGCTCACCGTCCGCGAGCCCGCGTCTACGGTGGCCGGAAATCGGGATCGGAATCCCGGCGGCGGCGGCAGGGGCGCCGTTGCCTGATGCGGTCTGCCTCCTCCTTTGCTAGCATTACTGCTTCGCAGAAGGAGGCGACAGCCTGCCACTCCTCCTCGCTCCGGACCATGGCCTGAACCAAGGCCCGGCGCGAGAGATGTGAAATTGTCATCGGGACGTCATTTGTTTTAAGATTTACTTCTATATTTGCAAGTTCTTTATCTACTAAACGTGTTATTATAATTATGACTTGTGTATTATTGTATACAGTTTTGCCTTTGTAAAATTATTCTAATGTAAGCATTACCTTTCATAGTACCTTCCGGGTATACAAGGCATTACTCAGTCCCAGCATGCTAATCACCGCCGCCTTAACTACTGGTTGCACGTAGCTCCAGTAGTTCATTCCCGATATGTCAAGTGGCGCCAATTTCACTCGGTCTCAATTTATTACATTCGCGTGGGTTTTCTCGAGTTTCCTTGTGTGTTGTATAAGATTTAATTTGTATGTGTTCTGAATGTCTGTTAATTTGTTACTCATGGTTCTGTTAACTGCTTTTCTTGTTTGGTTTGACAAAGCGAGTATGAATACCACATTCAAGCTTATTCAGATATGCTATTATAATAAAGAAACTCACACACTACTGCAGCCTTTACGTCCGAATATCATTTAGGTGCGCCACACCACCAACGATCGCATCACTAAAACCATCAAGTGGGATCTCAGTCAAGCACTAGTTTAAATTATATTTAAAAAAAAACGATCTAGTATCGAATTATCTCACAGAAAATCGACTAAATGCAAACTAATAAAAACTTGGCAACAGATAAGATAATCTCCGAAGAGCGACCACTAATATTCACATAGCTTTTCACAACAAAAAGACCTTTATATGTTCAAAGCTCAAAAAAACACCAAACAAAAGCCATACCAACGAAATAGCTCGTACAGAATCATATCAGTTTCATGAACAGCAATACATTCACTACGAAACGTGTTAACCAGAAATTTTAATATTAATAGCTACCATCAATACAGGAATTGTGAGGTCTGCATCGAAAACTATTTGATGTATTAATTGTGTTCTGAATTCCGCCATTTTATTGTCAAACGGTTAATCAAAATGGCCGACCATAATTCCAATATCAGTGTTGGTAATGTCAAATTAAAAGTTGGTCGTGATGGATCGTTTGGTACAGATAATATGGAAGCATGGGGAGATTAAGCAGGGGATCCCAAAATATCATAAATAATAATTACGGGCATGACCCTGAATTATTAAGTTGATGTGATGGTGAATGATGAAATGGTGCGTCAACCACAAAACTGTCAAACTAATAACATTAATGTTGAATTTGAAAATTGAAAACCAATTAAAAATAAATAATAAACTAGACTTTGACTTGGGAGAGACCTTTGTTCAACGATAGACTAAATTGTAATTCAACTACTTTTTGAGTGGAGAGAGTTTACAAAATGGTCTGAATAGCAAATCAGAACCCAGCTTTTTAGATCCAACCATTTCTAGACTAATGGCTAACCCAAAACTATCTGTTTCCTCAGTTCATAATATAGTGGTAGGAAAACAAAGAGGTTCCTCGTTAGTAAAACAAAAGCAGATGGTTGGAAGCAACTAAGAATAAATAGCCGAATCAACATATTTAGTGCTCCCTCCAAGAGTAATGGTCCACTAGAAATGCCACTGCGAATAAGATACGTGTCCCATATTATGCAGGGAGTTTTATCTTGGCGTGATTTTTCCTCATGGAAAAAGGTTAGAGGTTGGAAATGTTACGGTAGGAAAGTGACAGGAAAATAAGGTCAATTGTCTTGTCTTGTTAACTTGCACACACGAGTGTTTCGGATGTGAATACAAAGTATCTAAATCATTGACAAACACGGCGACATTTTTGTTGAAGAAAGGCCTATTTTTGACTTCATTATGTACACTTTCAGGATTACTGTTGCAGATATCAATGTTATGATGGGAACTATGTGTGTGTAAGCAACTTTTAAGAAAATGAAGCGGAAGGAAACGATAGCAATTTATAAGTTTAGAAAACGCAAAGTAAAAAAAAAAAACTGAACCCAATTTCTTGAACGTTTCACTATTTTTTTTTTTGTCATACAGCTTTGATTATATCTTATACTTTTTGTACTAGGCCATATTCGCAAACATTCGGCAGTTCATTCCCACTATCACCACCCCCCCATATTTTGTAAATGTTCAAAATGTCTAAGAACCATTGCCTAAAAAACTTGCTTTCAAATAAAATAAAAAAATCGGTTTATACGTTTAAGTGCTACAGACAGACAAACACACAAAACGGTCACACTTATAACACCCCTCTTTTTGGGTCGGGGCTTAAAAACGGAACAATACAGGCATGGAGGGTGTCTGATTTGAGTATTTTCAGTTAAGAATGGCTCAATCTCTACTTAAAACTCACATTTTGACAAGATCTCAGAGTAAAGTAAACTGAAAAATACTCAACTTCAAAACCTTAAAACAGAAATTGGGGTTCAGACTCGTATATTGCAAGCAGTATTTAGTATTATTTAGTAGCAGCAATTAGTAAATGACCACGGGCAATTTTTGCGACTACGCTCAAAATACATTTCCGCACTACTCCAAGCCTCATCTAGTGAGTCAACCCTCTACGCAGGACCTGTTTGCGTGTTTTCATGCCAAATTAAGCAGACAGCTCGCCAGTGCAAGGGTTAAGTCGGCTACTAAATAGCTAATGTATTTAGTTAGAATCCCGGGGTAAAAGGTTTGAATTCATAATTTCCGGGAACATACAGACGCTTAGACTTATGCTATGCTAATTTAAATGGGTCGTGTGTTTCGGGTATTTCGTAAACTTTCCTTTCTAATCCGAAATACAATGAAAAATGTAGTGTTCCTGATGGAAAGTAACCTTTACAAAGGATTTGGTGTTTAAACATAATCTTCATTCGATTAATGACTGGCCTTTTGGTCTAGTGGTTAGAAGCCTGCTATGCCAGAGGTCCTGGATTCGATTCCCATCCGAGCCAAATGTTTGTGTGATAAGTACAATTATCAAATCTGTATTTGGGTGTAATTTATCTAAATAACATTATTTTTAGTTTATGCGAAACTTTAATTTATAGCTCCCACCCACCACCACCATTTACACCATTTACCTTTTTTTTCCACCATTTTACATTTTTGTTTTCCAAAAATATTTAAAAAGGTCACAAGTTGAACACCACCGACACTAAGTACAACACAGGTCACGGCAGGTCATAGTGGACATTAGGCGCCCGCAAGCATCTGTGCAAGTGCAAAACAGCCCCTCAGTCGTCTAGATGGCCAGGTGACTATGTATTTCTACTGACATAACAAGCTTATAACTTTGTGATTTTTCATGATATAGTTATGTAATGTAAATAGATTCTTTACATAAAAATACAAGACAGGTGTTTCAGGTTTCGCATATACTAAAAAAAGGTTGTATATGTATGTGTTTAGAAAGATATAAGTATGTTTATCAGTTATCTAGTACTCATAACACAAGCTCTGCTTGAATTTAATTATATTAGCATTATAATTAAAGTGGAATGTATATATGTACATGACCTTTTAGAGAAATTATATTCCAGAAACTAAACTGTTTTATATATAGTAGTTGTTAGTATATATAGTAGAAGTATTTGGTTTACGAATCTAGAAATAGACAAGGATAAAAGGAGAAATGACTTAATTTCATCTGAGATTTCATCCTAGGAATTCCGTTGGGAACTCTCCCGGAAATTGCCTAGGGCGATTGGGATAGATCAAGGTGATCTTATTATTCCTTAGACGTTCCCTATTCCAGTGTAGGTTGGTCTAATATAAGACCTAGATTGTGAATTCTATTGAAATTTTCTGTCTAAAACTCACCCGTGCTCCTTCAAATGCCCTTTACAATCCAAGGTTGCGGTAGCTCTTTAAACAATACTAAATAAATTTAATATCGACTTAGTTCTCTTTCGGTTGTAAGGTTTTTCTGTCCGTCTGGACTAAAAAGGCGTATAGTACATTATGGACATTGTGCTATACGCCCTTTGAGCCAAGAAAATATTGATATTTAGGTTTCTCTTTTATGATCTTAGTAAATTAGAACTGCTTTTGCACTGCTAATATGACAGTAATAGCATAACAGTTTTGCTTTGTTTCAGTAGTGAAAACAGATGTAAGTAACACTGTTAAAAGTTTAGATTAAGTTTTTACCTAAACTATTAGTCTTCAATGAACTCTTAAAATAATACTAGCAACAGCTTTGTATGGAAATATCTGAAATTCTCAGCTTTTTTCTACTATAATATGCATGTATTGTAAATCTTTCTCATGAATATCGGTGAAAATCGTATGAAAATGAAAATCGGACGCGGTGAAGGAATTTGGTTAATAATATACTAGCTTTTGCCTGCAGCTTCGCCTGCGTACATAAAATATAGCATATGTCACTGAGGTATAAAGCAGTTTTCTATAAAATTAGCAATCGGTCCAGTACCTACTTCCAAAGATGACCTCTTACATACAAAAAATATTAGTATAGATATATTTTATCTATATATATAAAAATCAATGCCACTTTTCGTTGTTATTTTATAACTCAAGAACGGGCTCACCTATCCAAACCAAATTTTTAGGCTTTGTTCGGACTATTTAGTAGATGGTTATGTGAAGTTTGGTAGGGTAGAGTAGGGTAGAGTAGGGTATAGTAGGCTAGAGTAGGGTAGAGTAGTGTAGAGTAGGGAAGAGCGGGAGCGAAACCGTGCGGGCAAAAGCTAGTAGATTACTATGAATAGAAACTTTTTACAACTAATGTTATTTACAAGCTTCTAGTCATTAACTTTTTAAGTAGCGATAAAGTTAAATAAATTCGTAGAATGAAAGAAAATGAAATGAAAATTACACTTTGCATAAATTAGACTTCACTATCGCCTATACATCGATTTAGTTTTTCAGCGATTTCTTATGTAATCTTGATTAGGGGGAACTTCAAGTCATGAAAGAATAACGAAGTGGTTTTTCTTGTTTTTAAATATTTTTTTGTTAAACTTATGTTGGAAATATATCTACAATAATATTATAAAGAGGTAAAGTTTATTTTTTGGTTTGTATTAAGTAATCTCGTCCGATAGCAAAAATTTACATGACTTAATTCCATGATCTCACTTCTACCATCGGACAAGCCGACGAACGGCGAGTATCCACACTTATGTTGTTGAACTCTACGGTTCGAACCAAGCGTTTCGAGGGACTGGAAATATTTGTCTGCTACGGTCTTCCCGTCCGATTATAATTTAGGTGTCGTCTCACCATCAACAATTGTATCACTGCTTACCATCAGGTGGGAACGCAGTCAAGCACTAGTTTATATCTAGCTGCTTTATTTCTGAGTGACATAGGCAATATTTTATGTACGCAGTCGAAGCCGTGGGCAAAAGCTAGTATTCTACATGTCACCGAATAATTGTAAACACTGTTAGACTGTGACAAACGTGCGGGTGTGCTCTTGATATATTGTTACCTCATATACAGAGATCACTTCAAATACAGTAAATATCATGCCAAATCGATAATTCACAATATATCGGAATATTTTCAAAGATAAAAAGTTAACAATTTTAAGTTAACATAATGCACTAGTAGCTCTACAGCTAAGGAGTGGAATTCCCTGCCGGAGTCTCGTATTTCCTGATAGCTACAACCTAGGGGTATTTAAGTCAAGACTGAATAGATTACTTTACGTTCTAGGCAAGCATGCCTCATCGTATACCATCAGAGAGTGAGATAGTCAAACGCGAGCCTATCAATTTAAACTAATATTAAAAAAGAGGTAAACTTTGTTTTTATGTTTATGTAAGTACTGGTCCGATTGCAAAGTTTTTTTTACCGGTAGAAAGCTGCTTTATTCCTGAGTGACATAGGCTATATTTTATGGAAGCTGCGGGTATATACAAGCTAGTTATCTAAATAAAGACGGAAAAATCTACCTGCGACCATCAAACGGTTATCTCTTGAGGGAATTGTTGAAAATCCAGGCATAGTTTTTGCTCGAAATAAAAGGCAATATTTTTTACTTTCTCCGATAGAAAGCTGCTTTATTCCTGAGTGGCATAGGCTATATTTTGCGTAGCTATGCGAGAAAAGCGGCGGGTAAGAGCTAGTAACGAATAAAAAACAGTTCAAAATCGCTGTCGCCTATCAAAAACACCAATCCCAATTATACTTTACTAAGTTCTAATATTAATGTTCCTTTGGCGTGTTCCCGTACTCGCTTAAACAGAGATTAAGCACAAGTAACACAGTTATATATAAACCGTGAGTATATAAAACTTAAAGAAACGTATGATTTATGGGCCACAAGATTGCCTACAGCAGGCGATTGTGACTTACGACGCAGATTAGAATTATTGTAGGTTTTGGGTAATGTCCGGATTGACCGGGTAATGTGTGCGGTCAAAGTGAGTAATTTTTGGATTTTTTTGGCCTTGGCTTTGTTTTATTGGCGATAGACTGAATAACAGAATAGAAGTATATTTATTTATTTATTTTTAATTTATGTACACACAAAAATACAAAAAGGAGATAACATATAATAAAACTATGTACAAAGATACTGGTTATTTCACAAAGAAATTTCTTCCAGCAGACCTGCGAAAAAGAAAGATTAGAAGAGATGTAGACTGTAGTATGTGTGTGTATATGTAACTGGCCAAACCCGATTTTAGGATGATCTAGGTTCACCTAGGCCAACTAGTTCTCCTTACTTCTAGGCGTACTTTATTGTCGACCACCTTGTTGCCCATCAGGTGACTATTGGTCAAGCTTTTATCTATAAAAAAAAAACTGGCCAAGTGTGAGTTGGACTCGCGCTCTGAGGGTTCCGTACAACCTTATTTATGTAAATAGTTCAATTCCGAAAAAAATTTGTGAAGTAACAACCGTTTTCAGATTTATTCCTATACTTGTGCCATAAGACCTTGCTTTATACTAAACAGGATTCTGGGTTAACGAGAAGTACCCTATTTTTGAGTGTCGATGTGTAAGTTTTTTTGCCACATAAACCGAAGTAGGCATCTTTTTTTCTCGTTAACTCAAAACTTTGATTTTTTTACAGCTTTAAAAGTTTGCAGACCTGAGTTTATGGTTTTAATTTCAACTCAATACCTTCACGCGTTTTCGAGATAAAGGGTCATGACAGACGTACAGATAGACAGACGGAAAACAAAGTTATATTATAAGGGTTCCGCTTTTTCCTTTTGAGGTACAAAACCCTAAAAAGCTATAATCCAACATTCTAAGATACACACTTTGATTGACAGCTTATTTCATTCAGACAAAAACGTATCAACCTAAACATTGATACAAAACATTGTCTTCTAAAAGACAAGGAATGGGATGAGGAGAGTGGGGAGATAGTAATTAAAATTAATTCCCTTCGACAACCACAGGGTGAGTTGGGGCGAAATTGAAAGGTGTGATTTAAAGGGAAATATAAAGAGGTCCCTTATTTATAGGAAGTGGAATTTCTGAAGGCTTTCGTTTCGTTTCGATAACACCTTGAGAGTTGATGATGCGAATTTTCGTATTTTTTAGAAAGAAAAGGTCAACTGTAAAATGATTTTCTTTTTGTTTCTTTTGATGGCTTTAAATGTTGTCTAAAAGTATTGGTCTGTTTGAGGTCCATCCTTTTGAAAAGAACAAAACAGTTTTATGAAGGTTTTTTCTTGTGTATTGCGGATCTCTATACAGATTTTTTTTTGGTAATGTTTTTGGTTTGGATACTAAGTCTTTTAAGTCATGTCTTTGTATGAATCATAATCATCATTATTTCAGGCGAAAGACGTCCACTGTTGTACATAGGCCGAATTATGGGTAAATATAAATAAATTTAATGAAGATGAAACCTAACTATAAAACTATTTCCCGCGCGCCTTAAGAAGTTGTCAGTAACAGCCTGCTGTTACTAGTACAACTTCTAGGCCCAGCTAGGCCCAGCTAGGTCGAAGCCTACTAGAGCCAGGGTTATCCGAAAGGGAGCTCGAGCCCCGGTATGAAGGCTAGAAGGAACGGGGTGGGCTTTTAGTCAGTAAGAGTCTGACACTATCTCCCGCTCCGCCTTAGTGCGGGGGTTGTCATTGGATGATTTTCCCCAACATAAAAAAATATAAAACTATTTTTATTTATTTTATAATCACAAAATATACAGAAGAAGATAACGGTATTATATTTTGTACAAAGTTACTGCTAACTATGTTTTACACTTCCGAGGAATGAAGCCAAAGCTATCCTGTCAATATTACATTCGTGCTCGAATAATCACGATTCGAATAACTCGAATAAAAATATTTCTCTAACAAGCTCAAGCTGTAATTGGAAACATCAGATGCAGCGAAAGGAAAATATAAAATAACAATGCAAGAAAAGCTGAATAAAGAATTTGGCTGAAATACAGTAAAAAGTAACATAGAATACACGGAAATTTAAATATAGCCATTAATCTGGTTGGTGTACGAAACTGTCACAGAGAGAGATACGGTCAGCAAAATATTCAACGAAATCTTAATTTAAAATGTGAAAAATATTGAGATGAAATTGTAGAGGTAATTGTATATTTTTAGTTATCATTTAGCGAACACAAAAAATCTAGATCTACATAATATAATAAAGAGGTAAAGTTTTTATTTTATTTTGTAAGATGTTTGTAAGAGGTAATCTCTGGAAGTACTGGTCCGATTGCTAAAATTTTTTCTTCAATAGAAAGCTGTTTTATTTCTGAGTGTCATAAGCTATATTTTAAGTACGCGGGCGAAGCTGTATTACATATTTCAAGTAATCGTTGAGATATTTAAAAGGACTATAACGAGACACTCAGCCTTAACAAAATGTTTGCAAAAAAAAAAGAAACACGCAGAAAAATACAATACACGCATCAAAAATAAACCAAATAACTCTCATTAGTTTCGATACTCGAAAAATATGTGAAATGTGTTCTCGTTGGTTTGAGAGCTTTTACGCAAGATTCTGCGAACGATGTGTGAATTATGTATGCCCTGTTATCGTCGAATGTACTGTTATTTCACATCTTTTGTCTCCCTTTGGTATGTTTTTCGCTGATTGGCAATCTTTGGAAAATATTGTGTAGGTTAGCTTCTTGATAAAACCTTTGCTTAAAGCCCGAGATGAGACTTTCATTGAGCTTATTTCAATAAAGGCTAACGCACATTTTTGTATTACACTTTCATAACATAAATCTACTATAAAAACAAAACAATTCCTAATGTAAAAGCTACCATTTCTCAACATTACGCAAATAGCCTATTCTACGGCAATATTAACACAAATACGTCTATTATAACAAAAATAACACAAGAACCCTGTTCCCAAGCGATATGAACACGAAAATTCTCGCACACAAAAACCCCGATCTCAATTTTCATTAAAACAATGATTTCGTTCGCCTTTTACGCTGTCGCTACACCTACCGCTTTCCAAATTAAACTGCCTTATTAATAGATCGGAGATACGTCGCTTTTGTCTCCCCGTACTCGTCTCACAGATTTAATAGAAAATTTAAACAAGCTCGGTGGTACTTCCCGTCCTGATTAAAACGACTAGGCTTCAGTCGTGGCCAAATTAAAATCTTAGAACGCGTGGTTTGGCGAGACATAGAGGTGGCGAAGTGGGGGAGCTATTGAAAGAACAGTTTTGTTGGTGTTCTTGTAACCTTTAGAGGGGTTTGTAAAAGCTTTGTGTCTTTTTGATTTATAGGTAGTCATGTTGGTGTATTGGGTGAGGAGAATACGCTCACTACCCTTTTTTTTCACGAAGAAATATTTACCAAACATTACAGTACTGTTAAGAGTTGTAAGTCGCGGGTTCAAACCCAGCCAGACACATTACTTTGTGTAATTTATTTCATCACCACTGCTCTCAAAACGGTGAAGGAAAAAATCGTGAGGAAACCGGCATGTCCTAGAACCAAAAATTTGAAGATAAGTGACATTCACCAACCCGCACTGGGTCCGCGTGGTGGATTACGGCCCATTTCCTCTCTTAGAGAGGATGCCTGAGTCCCAACAGTGAGAACATTATAAGACCGACGATGATGATACTGTAAGACATTTTCTCATTATACTTAAGGTTGAAAGTGATGAAGAGATGTTTTAAAATTCTTCAAGGCAATTGTTACTACGCCTAGAGGCCTTTTAAGAAGTAGACTTCATCACAGTCTTAAGTTAAATTGAATTATCTAATCAATACATAGTCCATCTTCTCAAACAATGTGTCTGTCTTGCAATTTATGAAAAGCTAATTAAAATAAAGTTTAGATGTTTATTATATAGATGGAAAGTTCCATAGACTATCATTATAATCAGATTATTTTGATATCGATTTCTGTTTAATTAATAACCGCTTAGTTTCACAAAGACTTTCAAATGTCATTTAGGCTTAAACGTGAAAAGAAAATTAATATTATTTTGAAATATTGATATTGAATTGAAATATAGAACTGAATAATATAATAAAAATATTATTAGGTGACGAAATTCAAAAACTTTTCCTTTTACTGAAAAACTAAATAGTGTAAGTGATTGAATGCGCATTTGGAATTGCTAATTTACTCATTTGCTATGTCAATGACTTATTTAGCATAGTATTCCAATTTCAAACATTTGAATTTAGAACTTCAAAATTTATTCGATATTTTTTTATTGACTTCATTTATTTAGTTGAAAATGTGATTAAATTTTTCGAATAATCGTTTCGAATAATCACTATTTTTGATTTTTGTAATTTATTCAAAGTTTTGTGATTTACGAACATGCGTGCAGTATTTAATTGCAGTATGTCCCACATGTTAACGTTATTTGATTAAGAGATACTCCGTTTAGTCGTTTATTTGGGAATCCTGCGGAATCATCGTCTTATTCGAACTTCTAGCAGATTTACGACGTAAAGCGTTAATTTACATTAAATTTAATGTGATAGACTTTAATGAACGTAATTATATTTCTGGCCGACTCACCCTTCGCCTTAAAGATTGTAAGATTATGAGTCTGCTTACCTGTAAAAGAAATAAAATACAATTAATACTAGTTCTATTTATTCTAAAATTGTAAATTAATGTTGTGAAGTACTTAATTTACTTTTATGCCTAAGAGAGGAAATGTAATAACTATAAAATTAAATTTCATTAACATAATTACAGGATGTTAACAGGGATAGTGCAATCAATAATCATAAATTAACTAGGCATATGTTATAAGATAAAGCGTGGACTTAACTGGCCAGTTGAACCGGTCGTTCATTGAAATTGCATTGGCCAGTAATGAGAAAAACATTATTATTCGAATTTTACAATAAACATTATTCGAAGCATCGTTCTGTCTACCCCTTAAAAAGTTCACTTTAACCCTTAATTCATGAATCCCCAAGCGACCACCGGTGGCCGCGCATCTATTGTCTTACTATTGTGTCTCTAATTGACGGTATCTGAAGGGTTAATTAGATATGGCGTGTGGAAGTTTTATCGGATTTTATTCCAATCCCGATTTCCGGTCACCGCAGGGGCGGGCTTGCGGACTACGAGCAATGTGTAGCCTGCCGTCCGACCATCCGGTTACCGTTCAGATCGAGCCCAAGACGTCAATGGCGCGTATCGTTCCACGCGCGCCTCAAGGAGTTGTCAGCAAACCATAGAGGCCCAGCAGGGTCGAAGCCTACTGGGGCCAAGGGTCTCCTTCCGAAAGGGAGGCTCGGCCCCGGTACAAAAGGCAACGAAGGAACGGGGAGGGTTTACAACCCTTCCTACCCTTAGAAAGGAGGCTCGAGTCCTAGTAGTGGGAACATTATAAAGCTGTCTTTTTTTAACGGTGGGAAAAATCATCCAATGACAACCCCGCTCTTAGATGAAGCGGGAGGTAGTGTACTCTTACTGTCAAAAAACCCACCCCGTTCCTTCTAACCTCTTCATACCGGGGCTCGAGTTTCCTTTCGGATAACCCTGGCCCCAGTAGGCTTCGACCCAGCTGAGCCCCTGCTGACATTATGAAACTGTTTATGATCGGTTAAAGTAGCTATATACAAAAATCTACCTCCACAATACATTTAATTTCCATACAGCTTACGTAAATAATGTACACAGTTTACAGTTGAAAGTTTTTTCTACATCGTTTCATCTAGGTTATGTTTCTCTGTGTTTTAGCGTTTTTCCTCAAATCTTGGGTCCCGTGCGTGCCATCATATGTAATATAGGAAATATATCGCGGTTATAATATATCGTGCAATATATTTTGCGGTCTTGATGTATGTATGTAGGGTTGAGGGTGAAAACTGTACTTTAAAAGTGTCGTTTTTCACTTCTTGGTGTTGATAAGTGGTTTCAGGATCTTTGTGTAGCGCGCCTCAAGGAGTTGTCAGCAGCAGGAGGGGCCCAGCTGGGTCGAAGCCTACTGGGGTCAGGGTTGTCCGAAAGGGAGCTCGTGCCCCGGTATGAAGGCTAGGAGGAACGGGATGGGGTTTTAAGTCAGTAAGAGTCTGACACTATCTCCGGTTCCACCCAAGAGCGGGTTTTGTTATACGATGATTTTCCCCATAGAGAGAAAAAAAAAAGAAAAGGATCTTTGTGTAAAGGTGTGTTCCAGGGCTTTATCATTTGTTCATTGCGTAGGTAGTACGTAAATAAATCTGTTTTAAATATTGAAAAAAAAAAAAATTGACTATCAATATTTTGACTGGCCTGTTGGTCTAGTGGTTAGTGGCCCTGACTGCTATGCCGGAGGTCGTGGGTTCGATTCCCACCCAGAATCGAACCCATGACCTCCGGAAAAATGTTTTTGTGATGAGCATGATCATTTGTTCTGTGTCTGGGTGTAATTGATCAATAATATGTATGTATTTAGAAATATATAAGTATGTTTATCAGTTGTCTAGTACCCATAACACAAGCTCTGCTTAGTTTGGGACTAGACGGCGTTATGTAATAGTTGTGGAATATTTATAAAAAAAATATTTTGATACTATTTCGTTAGTTTAGTTAAACGACACAACCCTATCGAATTTGATTCGTCTTGACAAGTATTAATTACAAAGGTATAAAAAGCTTGCTATGAAAAAAATGATTTTCATTAAAAACTTATTTTAATCAATCTAATCAAGTTATGCTAAACATAAATGTAATCTTTTTAATTGCATCTTGGAACGCAAGGCAAAGAAGAAGCATAAGAGTGGGTTTTAGTCAGTAAGTCTGACACACCCTCTCGGTCCCGGGATTGGGTAATTTACCACGTAAAAAAACCCTTTTAGGTTACATTTTTTACTTTGGAAAATGAACAAAAATGTCCTTGCATTCTATAGGTAGTTTAAATACTTGATTTTCAAGTCATTTTTGCAATTTTTCCACAAATTACAATTTTTAATTAGGTCACAAGCATTCTAAAGGTGTAATAAAATCTTGTAAGGTACTAGAAGATTCTTACTGACCTTAGGTAATATTAAGGGTTCAGTTTTACAGAATTTTACCAAAAATTAAACAATATTACAAAACTAGTCACACTCACCAAACGACTTCAAAATGGTGGCATCGTTATACCAATTAAAATGGCGGCCAGACTCCTCGAGAACGTGCTGTCTGCCTTCAAATTGTTTATTATCTGCCTTTATATAACAAGCACGGTGGTAATGAGACATTCCTATGGTTTTTTATTATTAAATGTCTCATGGGGTGGAATAATTAAATTCTTGGTAGTTTGTAATTGAATGAAGCCTACAGTTACCCAGTGGGCAATGGAAAGGGCTGTGCTTGGAGTTTCCTAGCGTGATCGCATCAGGAATGAAGGTTCTAAAGTGCAGCGTTGGAAAGCCATCATCACCTGGTGACAGTCGAAGGAATGAGGTGGATGCGAGACACACAAAATCGGTCGTTGTGACGACGCTTGGGCTCCCCCAAGCGTCGCCTATGTTTAACAGACGTCTTTCGGTTGAAATGATTATGATAAATTGAATGACGTGGATCTGATGCATCATTCAATCTACAAAAAAAAAATCTTGGATATAAAATTGTTCAGAACCTAGTGAAACTTCAGGTACTCAAATGTTTTTTTCAAGTCTGTAATCATGAAATGACTTCTCCCGCTCTATGATGAGGCGAGAGGGTATCAGACTTTTACTGACAAAAAACCACTGCTCTGTGTTTCTCTCTTTCTTTCGAAAATTCCCGCAACAAGTAGATATTAAAATGGTCTCCACCGGACACAGCCCCGGCGTCAGGAGACGACTAGCAGTTACCGGACGGCGAACTACTCTTAGCTCGCCGTCAGGCCGTCCGGTAAGGACCAAAACCGTTCCGTGTACCAGCAACTGATAGTTATAATTACGATACCAGTAACATTTCTATAGGAAACACTCAATAAGTAGCTACTTAGCTTCATCAGCCAATCGTGCACGAATACATTTCCGTCGTCAATACGATCTGCGCTACCGTGAGAAGTACATGTTCTTATTAGTGTCTACATGTTGTTACTACATTGTGTGTATCTACGAGTGTGTATGCCAAATAAAATAGTTTTCTTTCTTTTCTTTTCTTTACTTATTTTATTTATGTTCGTTATATCCCATCTGTTAGGTATTTTCATTTGTAAACTAGCTTTACTACGCTAAAAAAGAAAAACATTTTCATTGTTTTAGTGGTTTAAAACCTTCTTCGCAGCGTTTGCCTTTCAAATGTACTGGTTTGGTGTTAGATTTTTTTTTCGTGTTTTATATTCAAGATTCAACATAACTAACTTGTAGCAGCGACTTCACCCGCGTGAAAAGAGGTTTCTCTACACAAATTTTGAACACTTATTTCAATTTCACGCTCCTAGTCCCAGTAGTTTTGACTGTGTGTTGATATGTCAGTCAGTCAGTTTTTCCTTTTGTATATTTAAATGAACCTCCTGAACATATTACTTCAGAATCTGAAACGATTTGTCTGTTTTTAAAATGGGTATTTTATATCCTAAAATAATCACAATTATGATAAATTCTTGATGTTTTTTTTCCTAATATCTCGACATTTTTTGTAGTTTTTTGGGTACCTAACCCAGAAGCCCAGTAGCTTCACCCACGTTAAATTAGTACTTCCTTGCTAGCAGAACATCAATTTTTCTCTATCCCTAAGACTTAGATCATTTTCATAAATAATTGTCACTTTAATTGCAGACATTGGCTGGGCTGTTCTTTCCATTTATCTCCCTATGGGAAATGCCTTTGCCCTGCGATGAGAAGGCTCCCATCGGATCATATTGTAAAGGAAATTCTCTGAATGTTATTACCGATCTAAGTAATTAAGAGCATTTCTGCTTTAAGCATCCAGGAAGAAGCCTTTGATGCAATTTGTAACTAATAGAGTAGTAATAGCATGGAGAAAGGGCTCCCAGAAAGTGTTTGGAAAACTCGAAAGCTCCCATACTGAACTTTTTTTATTTTTATTTATTGTTGAATGGTTTGCGCTTGACTGCTATCTCAGCAGTAGGTTTAAGAGGGTTCTTCTCCACTCGCGTATCGTAAACATCAAAAATGGTTTAAAAGCTTGTTACTTCATTTAATGCAATCCAACGCGATGTTTGACGAAAAGGCAACGCAAAAAAGAGATATAACGCCTGGAAACTCTGTCAGTATTCGGTAATCCCGAGATTTACTCGAAAATTTCACAAAACTTGCTCCAGGAAATAGCTGTTTTTTTTTAAACCCTTAAAAGTTTTTGGATAAATTTGTCGTCATTTAGAATATTAATACAATTTGCAAGGTCTCTAGAGGATTACTTTTTTGACTTTTTTAATTTTTAGGCAAATTATAAAGTGTCAATGTTCAAACAAAATAGGACATTTTCAAAGATTTTTACTGGATTAGTTTTACACAAATTTAGAAATTGGTTTCTTTAGAAACCTAGATAATATCTACAAGATACTGTGTTTCCAGAATATCTAATGAAAAATGTGTAAT
Organism: Mythimna lalbum; assembly: GCA_949319445.1. Taxonomy (NCBI): domain Eukaryota; kingdom Metazoa; phylum Arthropoda; class Insecta; order Lepidoptera; family Noctuidae; genus Mythimna; species Mythimna lalbum. The sequence continues at coordinate 9,065,747 of OX439371.1, read as the reverse complement.
AACGTCATAATCAGTTATGCGCGGTTGTATGAAAAACAGTGAAAATGTGAGTCATGATGCACCACCTTAATCAGACTGTGTAACACGCCCTGATTGAATGATTTTCCACCTAAAAAAAAATCCATAATCGTAACCAAAACCAGCGTATTATTTCTATATCCGCATCCTTTTTCAGATCCAAAATTTCCTATTCATAACATCCTGTTATAAATGCCTGATAAAAATAGAAACACAATACTCAATACCCACACCGTATTGGTTGGCTGACATAAGGTAATAAAACGCGTTATTTACATGAACACAAAGACGTTTTAATAGTAAGGTTCGGTGATGCCGCCCGTGTTAGTGGTTGTCCTATGAATGCTTTATAGAAGAGGTATCAAGGCATAAGCGGATCCGTGCCCTCGTGGGAGCGATCCTCGCGCCGGGCCTTGGTTCAGGCCGTGGTCCGGAGCGAGGAGGAGTGGCAGGCGGTCGCCTCCTTCTGCGAAGCAGTGATGCTAGCAAAGGAGGCCGACCTTATCAGGCAGCGGCGCCCTCGCCGCCACCGCCGGGATTCCGGCCACCGTAGACGCGGGCTCGCGGCGAGCCATGGGTAGCTCGCTGTCCAACCGTCCGGTAACTGCCCGGACCGACCCCAAGACGTCGACGGTGCGCACTGTTCCCGCGCGCCTCAAGGAGTTGTCGGCAACAGGAGGGGCCCAGCCGGGTCGAAGCCTACTGGGGCCAGGGTTATCTGAAAAAAAGCACGAGCCCCGGTATGAAGAGGCTAGAAGGAACGGGGTGGGTGAACCTAGGATCGCTCTGTGGTTCGCGCGCCGTCGACGTCTTGGGCTCGGTCCGAACAGTTACCGGACGGTCGGACAGCAAGCTACCCATGGCTCGCCGTCCGTGAGCCCGCGTCTACGGTGGCATCCCCGAGTGCTGCGAACGACGAGTAAAGGGTAGCTCGCCATCCGCTCGTTGTATAGGCATCGATTCTGAGTCGTCGACGTCGTCGCAACCTGCTCTAAGGTGGAACTGAAAAAGTTTTTATTTTCCGCTCATCGCTTTTACGTTGGACTCAAACAAGGAAAATGGCCGTAGACTTTCAGTTAAATATTAAGCAGTAGTTCTGGAATAACGGCTGTTCCTGACAGTGATTGCTTTTCAAATAAAAAAAAGAATCGGTTATGTCTAGGATGGTTTCCTTATCAACCTAACCAACTGAATAAAGGATGATTCAGGAAATACCCTTTCTGGTTGACTGAGGTAATGATTTTACAATGAGTTTCCAAGAAACAGTTCAGGTTTTTGTTTTGAGGCAGGAAATTTTCTAATGATTTCAGTTGAAATACGTCCATTGTTGGACATAGGCCTCCTCCAAGCGTCGCCACAATGAACGATCCTGTGCGTCTCGCATCCATCGGTTTCCCACAACCTTCACCAGGTCATCAGTTCACCTTGTTGGAGGCCTTCCAACACTGCGTCTTCTGGTACGCGGTCGCCACTCCAACAACTTTTCGACCCCAACGGCCATTTGTTCTGCGAGCAATGTGCCCTGCCCGTTGCCACTTAAGTTTGGCAATTCTTTGTGCTATGTCGGCAACTTTAGTTGTCCAGTGGATATCTTCTTTTTTGATTCGATCACGCAAGGAAACCCCGAGCATAGACCTTTCCATTGCCCTTTAGGTGACTTTAAGCCTTCTGATGACGCCCATTGTGAGCGACCACGTTTCGGAGCCACATGTCATCACATTTTTACTGACTAAAACCACATATATGTTCCTTCAGTTGCCCTTTGTATTCAAGGAGCACGAGCCTCCTTTTCAGAAAATTTCCCATGGCCCAAACAGGCATCAAACCAGAACAAGCGATAAAGAAAAGTTGTAAGAATAAGAAACCAATAAAACACAATAACATAAAGACACTTTAAAACCATAAACCACTTAATTATGAGAATAAAATCAGCCATAACGACGCAAAAAATCATAACCCATAGTGTTGAAAATTATACGCTACCAAACCACACACAAAATATTAAATGATACCTCACACAATTGTGCGCAATAAAGTAAAGTCACCCCATAATTAAAGAGGGTAAAAAACAAAATCGAAAATTAATAAAATATCAATTACAGCGCGGTTAAGCAATTTACGCTTTCAAGATTTCATATGAGACGAATAAAAATTTTTACTGTCCGTAACGTCAGAACGGCAGCCATTTTGTTGACGTATTATTAATTCAAGATGGCCGCCATAAAATCCGGTGGTTACGCAGCTATGCCCTTAATGAGCGACGATTAAAATTGCTTCAGGAATGGATATCGGGATGCTATTTTTAGTAGATTAATTCCATATTTCGCCTGATATATTTTTATTTGGGTGATTAGGTAATTAGTTTGTGAGGGCCTTTTCCCATTCATGTCTACCTACGTAAATGTGGAGTGCGATCTAACTACACCATTTTGGATTTTTGTTCATTTCAGATAAATTGAATACGAGAGCATACTATTTAGTATGTTTTTTTATCTTGCCACAAGATTTTATTAAATACACATTGATGAATTGACTATGGACTAGTTCATATTACTTTCTTAATTCATGAATCTCCAAGCGACCACCGGTGGCCGCGCATCTATTGTCTTACTATTGTGTCTCTAATTGACGGTATCTGAAGGGTTAATTAAAACTAATTTATACGTTTATACCACGTACGTCGACGGAATGGAACAATTTGCCTGCTGTGGTCTTCCCGTCTGATTATAATTTGGGTATCTTCAAGGCTAGAGTGGATAGGCTTTTAATAAACTAGTGCGCTTCACCATCAGAGATTGCATCACTGCTTACCATCAGGTGGGATCGCAGTCAAGCACTAGTTTATACGAATAAAAAAAGAAAAAAAAACTAAGTAAGAATCAAAAGAAGATTTATTAGAAAACTACTTTTTGAGATGGTATATTATCAATTAATGTCTTCCATTTTGAGTGAAGAGAGGGAGTGTCTTTTATAGCGCCTCAGTCACCGCCGGGATTCGACGGACGGACGGACGGCGAGCATTGGTTAGCTCGCTGTCCGACCGTCCGGTAACTGTCACGACCGAGCACTAGTCGTCGACGGCGCGCACTGTTTCCGCGCGCCTCAAGGAGCTGTCAGCAACGAGGGCCTAGCCGGGTCGAAACCTACTGGGGCCAGGGTTATCCGAAAGGGAAGTCGGGTGGGCTTTTAGTCAGTAAGAGTCTGACACTATCTCCCGCTCCGCCCAAGAGCGGGGGTTGTCATCGGATTTTTCCCACCATATAAAAAATGAGTAAAACTTTTAATTTCTAAACTGAAAACAATAGGTATATTCAAATAACCTGAAATACAAAATTAATTACCACCCTTTGATTTTCCATTATTTCTTCTTTGCTAATTGAACTTATTAAGGGTTAATGTAACTTAATTTATATTTTATTTAATAATTAACAATTAATAGAATGATAAATGATAGAGCAGTGGTGGCCGAGTGGTAATGGCCCCGACTTACGAGTTGTAGGTCGCAGGTTCGAACCCAGCCAGGCGCATTACTTTGTGTAATTTATTTCATCACCACTGCTCTCAAAACGGTGAAGGAAAACATCGTGAGGAAACCGGCATGTCCTAGAACCAAAAATTCGAAGACATGTGACATCCACCAACACGCACTGGGCCCGCGTGGTGGATTACGGCCCATTCCCTTTCCTAGAGAGGAGGCCTGAGTCCCAGCAGTGGGAACATTAAAAAAGGCTGATGATGATGATGATGATGAGAATGATAAAATATGCAATTATGATGTCGTAAAAGTCTATCGCCGTTCGAAAATCCGTTAAAGGAGTAATTCAATTAATTTCAAATGTAATTCAATTTAATTGTACCCTATATGTTTTCTTACGTGTAATTACAATAAACTCGTTTTGATTATCGGTTCCCATTAATTTTAATTTATTGCCTTTTTAGGGTTTTAATGTGATTTCTTGTTCGTTTAGTATCTAAAGTAATGATTTTGTAGCTACTGTTAAAGTTCTTATACTAGAGAGTAACTTGTCAGGTTCATTTTTACTTAGGCAATATTTTAGGTCGTACTCAACATTCGAATGATCTGAAAGTTAGTAAATATGTTTGTATATTCTATATATTGTTTAAGTCCACCTTGTTCAGGCTTTCCAATGTTGCGTCTTCCGGTATGTGGTCTTCACTCCCAAACCTGTCATCCCCATCGATCATCTGTTCCGCGAGCAATGTGACCTGCCCACTGCCACTGAAGTGTGGCGATTCTTCGTGCTATGTCTGTAACCTTAGTTCTCTTGGTAACACTGCCCTTCGCGTGACTTTAAGCCTTGTGATGAGGCCCGTTCTGGACGACCAAGTTTCATATAGTGTCTCCTTAACGACCGATCCTGAACGTCTCGCTTCCAAAGGATTCCCACAACCCTCATCAGTAATCGACCTGGTGAGGGTCACAGGAAACCGATGCTGGGCGGAGGCCTATGACCAACAGTGGATGTCTTTCGCCTGAAGTGATGATGATGATGTTGATGCTATATTGCTTATGAGGGCTCATCACAATCAAATATCGCTTACCATTAAATTTGACATTTAAAATGACACCATCCATAAACGAAACAATTAAAAAACTTTTACGAAACCTATCTGTAAATAAATATCGACATAAATAACTTGGGCAGCTATTAAAGCCACCATAATATATCAAAAGAATAAAGTCATCAGAAAAATTAGAGATTTGAATAAAATCCAAAATGGCGCCGGGTAGAGATATAGGAGGTACACACGTGCGCGGGTGGAGATTGATCGCGTTTATATGAAATATGTTTCGTTTACTTCAAGCTTGGAATGAATGGATGTGGCGTTGGGCTTTCTCGCTTTATCGGTTTACAACGTTTTATTTTTATTTTTGATATTGATTGCCGCATGTTTTACTATATCACCGGATTGTTAGCGATGTTGTGGTCGAAGATCGAGCACGCTAGCCAGGAAGTAACCTGTTCACTCTTGATTTAGCATAATTATTTTTAGATTCAAATAAGTATAAGAATCCTGTAATTTCACACCATGGCAGATTGAAGAACAATCATCTAAATTGCAGTTCGTAAGTTAGGAATCCCATAACTTATTTATTTTGGTTGTTCTGAACTGTGTTGTTAAAAACCTGCTTGAATTAATATATTATACAGGGTCTTAGATGATTTTCCCCATCGACAAAAAAAAAGCGTCTTCAAGCAGCTTCGTTCATATGAAAATAGGAAATTATCTCAAGGTAACACAACGCCGATATAAAAAGCCTGTCCTATGTGCCATGACACAGCCTACTTATGTACTTTGGGAGGAGTAAAAAACATACTAACACAAACATGAATTTCTTTTTTTACAATAATAGTGTAACATAGCTAAAACACAATTATATAATTATTTAAAACCACAACCAATCATACTTTGCTCAAATGCCGCATCCAGACTCACGTACCCACGAACTCTGTCACCAATAAATTAAATAAGCCACTAATGAGTAAGATTATGATGTTCCATAACCACACAAATGGCTGCAATCTTCATTATGCTGTGTGGTCTTCATTGATTAATTCATTTTTAAATCCGACCCCCACGAACTTCGTTTAAAATCATTTTGTATTGTTCGGTCATTTTTTATTTGTCGCTTTTGAGGCCTGTTGTCATCCATGTTTTCTGTTTATTATTATGTTTAAGTTTTGTTTATCTTCTAAGTCACAGAAAGTAAGTTTTGAGGCTATGTATACTCGTATTATGTATGATAGGTGTGTTCATACTTTTGTATCAAAGAAATTAGACTTGGGAGTTTATGCACAATTTAGTAAGTAAAATATTATCAGCTGAAAGACGTCCACAGTTGGGCATAGACCTCCCTAAGTGGCGCCACAATTAGAGATTTTTTTAGGATTAAAAAAAAAAACACGTATTTCCTGGAACAAGTTTTGTGAAGAATTCGTGTAAATCACGGAATTACCAAATGCAAACAGAATTTTCAGGCGTTATCTCTATTTTTTCTCGTTGTGTCGTCATCAAACATCACATTGGATTGCTTTAGATGAAGTAACAAGCTAGACCATACTAGATGTTGACGATAGGCGAGTGGAAAAGGAGCCTTTTAAGCCGAGAACTGATTACTTAAAAGTTTCTAAACTTAGAACATGGAAGAGTAGACTGAAATAGACTAAGCTTATTAAATAAAACGTCTAGATAATATCGCCAATATTCATTGTAAAATTATCTTCATCCCTCCACTTCTAATTTTAAAACCACACGCCACTTATCCTACCAATTAGCCAACTTTTAAAGTCCTAAACTCATTCGATAATTGAAAAACTGGGCAAGTGTGAGTCGGACTCGCGCCCTGAAGGTTCCGTATAAACGTACCTGTTTAACCCTTCAGATACCGTCAATTAGAGACACAATAGTAAGACAATAGATGCGCGGCCACCGGTGGTCGCTTGGGGATTCATGAATTAAATAGTTCAATTCCGGAAAAAAATTGTGACGTAACCACAAATTTGTTTTCAGATTATTCCTATATTTGTGCTTTAAGACCTTGCTTTATGCCAAATTTCAGGATTCTGGGTCAACGGGAAGTGTCTTATGAATTTAGATTTCCTTGAGTGTCGAAATGTACGTTTTTTGCCACCTAAACCGGAGTATCTTTTTTTTTCGTTACCTTACAAGTTTGATTTCTTTACAGCTATAAAAGTCTGCAGACCTGAGTATATGGTTTTAAGTTCAGCTCGATACCTCCACGCGTTGCCTAGATAAAGGATCTTGACAGACAGACACCAAAGTTATCCTATAAGGGTTCCGTTTTTTCCTTTGCGGTACGGAACCCTAAACACTGCCATATTTAAACTTTGCGATGCGATGTCGAACGTCTGCTTAAACTTTAAGATGACGTATTAGGCCTAAAAGCTGAACCATGTAATCTATTTCGAAGGTAGACTCAGAAAGTTGGCAGACTAATATATCCTAAAATAAAGGCTATTCGAGAGCTTGAATAGCTTGGCTTCGATTGGAAAGGCATCTATAGAAGGCGCCAGATAACCGTAGAATAAAGTACTTTGACCTTTTTTTAAACTGATATAAACTATAACTAGTGCTTGACTGCGATCCCGGAACCTGATGATAGCAGTGATGCAATCGTTGATGGTGAGGCGCACTAGTTTATTAAGAGCCTATTCACTCTAGTCTTGAAGACACCTAAATTATAATTGGACGGGAAGACCGCAGCAGACAAATTGTTCCAGTCAAACGATCATGTTATAAACGACATGGCAAAATTAACTACTTAAATGTAACTCCTTTTCCTAATATCTTTGCGTAGGTACCCGAAAAACAAACATTGCTCTTCATTACTAGATCATGTAAAGGATCACGATACATGTCGATTTAAGACGGCTGTATGTCTTTAGTTCCATTTTGGAAATTAAGAATGTCAACAAATGTAGGAGGGTCAATGACCGTTATTCCACTTTTATCTGGCATCTACCTTAGGCAATGTTAGCAGTAATTGCATAGGCTTTGCATTGACGAGCACTGATTAAAATGCTTGCTGTATGTTTGTGATTCCAAACCGGGAGTTGATGGAAGGAGGGACCTCCTCATCCTCACCAACCCACCTGTTCTCATCAAGTTGCCTTTAGCGTTCCAGGGTGGCGGTAATTCCTTTTCTACTACTACTATATCGCAGCCTAGTTTTCACGTCCTAGATTTCTTCTGCCGGAAGGCTTCAGCCTTCCGTCAAAAGTCGCAGCGTGATAGCCCGTAACCATAGGTAGAGGTTTGCTGACGGTAACTTGTACCGGAAGACGTAGCGTTGTAAGGCCTCCTACAAGGTGAGCCGATGACCTGGTAAGGGTTGCGGGAATCCGATGGATGCGAGAAGTACTGGACCGTTCATTGTGGCAGGCCTATGTCCAACAGTGGACGTCTTTCGGCTAAATTATGATGAAGATGAAGTAAATTATAGCTCGCCGTGTGATAAGATATGGATCTTATCACACGGCGAGCCCGGGTCGATGGCGCGTCGTGATCCACGCACGCCTTAAAGTAACGGCAGCAAAAGGATTATACCTATAGAGTTATTTAATAATTACCCATAAAAAACGATTCACTTGAAAGCCTAAACTAAAATAACAACCAATACCCGAATAAACAAAACAGAAACACTAATCCAACTTTCCCACAGACTCAAACCTGTCCTAAAAATTTCGCAGACGGCGCGACGGTTATATCCATTGGAAATAATGGCTTGGAAGTTAAAACTAACTAATTTACAATAACTAACACGATGGCAGACGAACAATAACGGGGCAGATAGCTACAATTGCCCAAACCGTGTAAAAGTTCGGGAGGTTTTCGATGAGTCCATTACGGGAGGGCGGCCGTACCAACGCGTTCTAGTCCGCGGCACAGAGTTGTTTAGAGATAGAGGTGGCAGTTGGTTTCTGCTTTATTATTCATCAGCCTTTTAATGTGCCTACTGCTGGGACTCAGGCCTCCTCTCTAGGAGAGGGAATGGGCCGTAATACTCCACGTAAGCCCAATATTTTGGTTCTAGGACGATCTACAACTCGAAAGTCGAGGCCGTTACAACTCGGCCACCACTGCTCCCTCTGTTTTATTAATTATAATTTACTAAGCAGTATATTTTTTGTTAATTTAAGTGTCAAACATACTTGTTGGTTCATTGTGTATTGTGCCAAATATATATGTTTTCAATTAACGGTCTGCTAAGCAAAGAAATTACTTCATTCTTTCTAACAGTCACGATTTTTCTTTTCTTCTTTCCATTTCTTAGGGTTGTATCGCCATATACTTTGTTGCTGTTGTTATCGGTGTGCCTGTTTAGTTGAGATCGAAAAGGTGGACTACTATTATTTATAGTTGCCCTTGCCCTGTAGCTTTTAGATAAAATCTTTTGTAAATGTTGTGCATACCTGTAAGTGACTTTTTTACACAGGATCATCTCATATTTTTGTGATAAATTGTTTTGAATTATATTGTAAATAAGTCGTTGGTGTGCCTATGTAAAATAAATAAATAAATAAAATAATATAACCGAACTGATAACCTCTTTTCTTTATTTGGAAGGTGGTTAAAAAAATAACTAGCTAGCTAGCTGGCTAGTTATTGTAGCTTTAAATTAATTTCTATATAAAGTGTTAGTTCTACACCAAGACAAAACAAGTCTTATTGACAAAAAACAACGAGTATAACTTACCTACATATTAGATAACTATGCCAGTTAATTGTTACTAAACTGTTTTTTTACGATTGTTTCCATCATTTTTCAGCAGATTCAGATTCTCACCAAACAATTTTATGAATCAAAGTTCCCAGCTAAGTATTTTTTTTATTGCTGCCTCTGCTGTAGCCTTACTCTGTGCAACGCCCAAAATAAAATGTGAACACCAATATCGTAGATAATACTGTACCGTGCGAACTACCGCCAGGCGTGAACATGCACAAAACAAAATTAAAGGCACATTTGACACCTACCAATATACTCTATGTAAGTTTAATAATAACCTTTCCATGATGATTCGGAAACGATTTTAATTAAAATCGTTTTTCCTGTATGAAAACACGTGTATACGTATAACTTTGAATTTCCGGTGTTTTGTCCTCTGATGATCGTTTAGTATATAACAATTTGTCTACATTGTTCTCACATAATAGAAGCGACAAGACATATATAACTATGATCATGTGTTGCTCATAATATGATTTGTAAGTCTTTTTTTTTTTTGTCAACGGGGGAAATCATCTTTAACGAAACCCGCTCTTGGGTGGAGCGGGAGACAGTGTCAGACTCTTACTGACTAAAAACCCCGCGCCGTTCCTTCTAGCCTTCATACCGGGCCACGAGCTCCCTTTCGGACAACCCTGTCCCCAGTAGGCTTCGACCCAGCTGGGCCCCTCCTGCTGCTGACAACTCCTTGTGGCGCACGGGAACAGTGCACGCCGTCGACGTCTTGGACTCGGTCCATTACCGGACGATCGGACAGCGAGCTACCCATGGCTCGCCGTCCGCGAGCCCGCGTCTACGGTGGCCGGAATCCCGGCGACGGCGGCGAGGGCGCCGTTGCCTGATGCGGTCGGCCTCCTCCTTTGCAAGCATTACTGCTTCGCAGAAGGAGGCGACCGCCTGCCATTCCTCCTCGCTCCGGACCATGGCCTCGACCAGGGCCCGGCGCGAGAGGTCTCCGCCGCCGATCGCCCCCACGAGGGCAAGGCGATGCTCCGCCCAGGCAGGGCACACCTCGACGGTGTGCTCCACCGTGATTTGTAAGTCTGAGTCTCTTGCACGTTCTTCACCATAGAGATAAGATACACTTTGAAGTGTACAAAAAAAAAAAAGAAGCTGAATTGCACAGTTTTTTTTTATGACCTGCTGTGACCTGCGTTGTACTTAGTGTCGGTGGTGCCCAACTTGTGGCATTTTTAAATATTTTTGGGAAAAATGGTGTAAAAACTATTGGAATCCATTCAGTTACTGATTCTCAACAAAATATATTCAGGTTTCGCATAAACTAAAAATTATGTTGTATATGTAGTTTATTCGAAGTCATGTGACATCCACCAACCCGCACTGGGCCCGCGTGGTGGATTACGGCCCATTTCCTCTCCTAGAGAGGAGGCCTGAGTCCCAGCAGTGGGAACATTAAAAAGGCTGATGATGATGTAGTTTAATCATAGATTACACTGCCCAGAATCGATCGAAAATAGCACACATTACCCGCCTCAAAAGTGACCACAAAAATGATCTTAAGCACCAATTCACCCACTATTTTAAGCTCGTAAAACTTTCCACAGGCTTTTACCATAACCCTGCTGATGCCACAGCTTAAAAATTTAGTTGGAGTGCCGCCTTCCCAAGAGGGTGCTTCCCGTATCGTCCGAGATCGGTTTCGGGACAATAAACGTGGTAGCGACTGGAGGGTTACCATTGATTGTATACTGTTACCCGGGTTTACGGTTATGGGACAAGTTTTGTGTAACGTTATCGCTGTTGGTCATTATTTTAATTGGCAACGTGGTTTGGTGTTTTGGGCTTTTACTTTTTTTTTTATTCGTGAAAAAAAATGTTGTTTGAGGCGATTTTTGAATTCGGTCTGATGTCGTTCTAGTACGGATTGGAAAGAAAAATACGGATGTTTGATTTTGTTGATGTGTTTTTTTAAATTACAGGCAATTCTGAAAAAATCTATTGGTGTAATGACGGTCTAATTAGGATTTGAAAGTGATCGATCAACTGTATTTCTAAGGGTGACTTATGTACGTTTAGGCGTTTTTTATATTTCAATAAATTCCCGTATCGTAGAGCTTGTCCGAATAATTTATGTCTATGGTGTTCTGACTAAAGAACCCCAAAAATAACCAAAAAATATATTACAAAAGTATATTATTAAAAAAAAAAACTAATATTTTTTCACAACACAATTTTTTTTTTTTAAGTTTTGTTTATTTATTTTATAATTATATACATCTTAACTATTAAATATTATAAATTAATAGGTATATACAAACTTAAAATAATAATATGTACAAACGAGTAAAAAAGGCACAAAAACGGGGAAAACTCAAAGGGCATCAAAAAATTCGTCCACATCGATGTCAATGGGAAAAGTGCCCAGAACGCTGGCAGCATTGCCTCGCTGGATGGCAATGCTGATTCGTTGACCGAAGAAAAGGCCAGCCCTCTGGTCACGCGAAGAGTCGACCAAACGTTTGCTGATATCCTTAAAAACTCGATGAGCGCTCGGACCCCATGGCCCTAGTGTTTCAACCCCAAACGGCTCAAATATATAACTTCCAATGAGGTTTTTATATTTACGCCGTTTGAGGTTTTCTGCACCTACAGCAGCCACTCCAGCAAACCTCAAACGGCGTAAATATAATAACAACACTAATTATTTAACAGCTAGTAAAAAAAGGCACACCAATAAATTTGAAAACCTATTTCGCTTTATGACACCTTGGTAGTGGCTAATACTATATCCTGTCAATCTGCATGCTGTAAAGTTTTATGTAGCATAGGTATAGTACACAAAAAGGTTTTCCATAGATTCGAAAAAAATAAACTAAACTATCTACCAACATAATAAAAAGTATTCTGTCTACGCCACCTCTCTCAACACTACAAATCTAGCAATTACTTAGAAAAACAACAGTAAAAAAGTAACTGAAGTGGCCATCTCCATCCACATGGACGGTGTGAAGTGGTCAACAAACAAAACTCCGTGAAAAAGGCACAGACCTCTCCCGACGGAGCCATTGCAATAAACACGACGTCCGTACAGGGGGAAATGAGAAAGTGCGAGAGAGGAACATACCTAGAGGTACAACTAACCAATCGGACCAGCTATATATATTTTGTAGGGTTAAAATAATAATAGCATAATCAGTCTTTTTAATTTTCCCTCTGCTGGGTAAAAATCATCCAAATGACATCCCCCGCCCATGGGCGGAGTGGGAGATAGTTTCAGACTTTGTGATGACTAGCATTACTTTGTATGATTTATTTCATCATCACTCTTCTCAAAGCGGTGAACGAAAACATCGTTAAGAAACCGGCATGTTCTAGAACCAAAAATTCGAAGACATGTGACATTCATCAACCCGTACTGGGCCCGCGTGGTAGATGAGCTATGGGGGCTAGGGTCTATTTCCGAAAGAGAGGCTCGGCTCTGGTATGAATGGCAAAAAGGAATATGATTTGGTTTTTAGCCAGTAAAAGTCTGACACTATCTCCTGCTCCGCCAAAGGGCGTGGAGAAAAAGAACCTATCCATAGTAAAATTAAAAAAAATAATGACGAAAACCTAGTGAAAACTGACCTAAATAAACCAACATACATGACCATGAAACCGCCAAAAACCATTTAATAGGTCCATTAAAATTCGAGAATTCATTAAAAAGCATTCCGAACGCCAATGGCCGCTAATACATATACCTATAAAGATTCACTGAGCCGTAAATTCGTTCAAAACCAATGAACTGAAAAGATTTCACAATGAGAACTCACTTTAGGAAAGAAAAGAAACAAGGTTTTAACGAAAATTATTTTTTCATAGCAAGCTCTTATAGCTCGGTATACCTATATAATTAAAATACTTGTCAAGACGAATCATACGAGCCCAAACTCGATGGGGTTGTGTCGTTTAACTACCAAGTTCCTATAGCCACCTTCCGGTTCCATCACCAGATCAGCTCCTTATCATAATAATTTTGCATTGTCATCTGATTTACACATGCATGCAAAATTTCAGCTCAATCGGTAACCGGGTATAGTTGGTCAAATTTAATTTACTAGATTTGATGACAGACAAACATCGGGACAGGTGAAACTAAATAAAAGCTTGTAAAAAGGGGGAGAAATATTCCCATTACTATTTACCACATCCTAATGAGCATTTTTCATAATTGTTTTCTTAGGGTTCCTTACTATCAAAGACATTTCCGCCTGACCACAGCTAAGTTCATTTTTGCTTACACTCGAACCGAAAACTTTAAGGGGTTTGGTTTGGCACCGCGCCGAAGGATTCAAGTGATTTTTTTTTAAGTGATCAGGCTGAAATGACCGCGATAGTACCTCCAAAGGAAAAAAAACGGAACCCTTATTTATAGTATCACTTTGATGTCCGTCTGTCTGTCTGTCAAGACTCTTTATCTCGGGAACGCGTGAAGGTATCGAGTTGATATTAAAACCATATACCTACTAAGGCCTGCGATCCCTTGAAACTGTGAAAAAATCAAACTTGTAAGTTAGCGAAAAACGTATATTTCGACACTCTAAAGGGGACCAACATTCATTGGCCAACCGTAGGGGCCTAGCAGGTTCGAAGCCTACTGACGCCAAGAATCTAGTTCCGAAAGGGAGCCTTCTGCCTAGGTATGAAAGACAAAGAAGGAACAGGGTGAGTTTTTTAGTCAGTAAGAGACTGACACAAACTGCGACATAACCAATGAACTGAAAATATCAATGAAAACTCACTTTAGGAAAGAAAAGAAATAAAAAAAGGGGAAGAAATAATCCCATTAATATTTACCACATCCTAATTTGCGTTTTTCATAATTGAATGTTATCAAAATGGCTCAAAACGAATATTCTTCACAAAAATTATGTCCGAGATTGACAACGTTTTTCTCTCACAATTACTTGTTTGATTTGAACGAAACTGAGTTCTAAATCTGAGTAATTAAGTCTCAAAGTTGATTGTGATAGTAATGTGATTGTAGGAAAAGTTTTTTTTTTATTGTCTTTAATTATTCTTTTTTTGTCATTTTTTCCCGGAATCCAAGGATGGTTTGTTGGGAACAGAATATTTTTATTAATGAGCACTTTTTATATATAGTTTTGCCTTTTTGCGGATTGAAGAAATATCATTGATAAGATCAGTAGCCAATTTGATACCTAACAATTATGGATTGTGTGAAAAGTGATGAAAGAAAAAGGAGTTAGTATAATATAATAATCTAATATTCCACAACTATCACACAACGCCATCTAGTCCCCAAGCTAAGCAGTTTGTGTTATGGGTACTAAACAACTGATAAACATACTTATTATTTCTAAATACACACATATTATATATAAATTACATCCAGACACAGAACAAATGATCATACTCATCACACAAACATTTGTCCTGTGTGGGAATCGAACCCACCACCTCCAGCATAGCAGTCAGGGCCACTAACCACTAGACCAACAGGTCAGTCAACGAAAATAATTTTTCTTAGACACTCCCAAGCAAATTACTAAGCTTTGAACATAATCAGATAAACTAAACCTGAAAACTTCATGCAAATAAAACGATAAACAAAAGTGACGTCATAGATGGTTACGTCATCAGAAACAGACGTCCAGTGAAAACCCGAACCAACAACATACAATAGAACATTACCCAACAGCAAAAAAACATTACGAATATCACAAAACAGGTGTATCCTTTCACAATGTTTTATACATATAAGCATTGTTACAATTGTCATGCAAATAGTCACACAAAACAGGAGAAAAAAACTATAGCAAAGAATGGGGTCACTATGCAATACAAATCTGACTTCATTCGCCATCTGTCAGGGCTAACAAAATGGATGTATAAAAATGAATTTTGAAAACGGACGTTGCGATATTTTGCTTTCGTGTTATTTGAAACATCCGTCATGGGTATAATAGAAACGGAAAAAGTTTTTTTTATTATGTAAGGTTATTTGTAAAACACTAACAACACAAAATAGAAGTCAATGTACATACAAAGCGCTTTCAAGCAACATAGACACATAGACACATAGACACCGCTCACAGACACGATGTCTCGGTAGCGTCTCGGCCCACTCGTCGTACAGCTCCGGCTCAAACGCTCATTAGTGTGCGTCTACCGAGGATAGGTATAAAAAGTGAAGTACATACTTGAGATTGTCTTCTGTACCTATCTATTTTGTGCTAACAACCTTGTAGGACTCTATTACTAACATCATAAACTTATAACTTTTGTTTTATGACTTTTTACAAAACCTAATTAATTTACCAAAAACAAATCCTCAAGATTTCGGTGTTCTATCTAACACATTTCAACTCAGTATTTAGCTATACCTACCTACGTCTGTATGACGCGACGCAAGCGCATTAAGCACCCCCACCGCCCGATCCCCAATACACTATAATATTCTCCAGTGTAAAGTGTGATATGTAAATCCGATCACCAGAATTGACTGAAGTCTAAATCCGTATGTGATCCTGAATGAAATTGGCACGTTCCGTCTGGCTAGAAATAGACCTAGAGAATGATAATACTATCGGAGTTCTATTACAAGCTTTTATTTAGTTTCAACTGTCCCGATTGTTGTCTGTCCCGATGTTTGTCTGTAATCAAACCTTGTAAATTAAATTTGACCCCCTTCCCGGTTACCGTTTGAGCTGAAATTTTGCATGCATGTGTAAATCAGATGACAATGCAAAGTTATTATGACAGCGCTGTTCTGATGATGGAACCGGAAGGTGGCTATAGGAACTTGGTAGTTAAACGACACAACCCCATCGAGTTTGGGCTCGTATGATACGTCTGGACGAGTATCCTTACTTTATAATATTATAAAAGCGAAAGTGAGTTTGTTTGTTTATTTGTTACGTCTTTACACCTAAATGGCAAAACCGATTTTGATGAAACTTGGTACACGGATACACCATGTCCTGGAATAGGAAAAATGATACTTTTTATCCAGGAAGTATGTTCCCTTTTTTTTTTTTTTTTTTTTTTTTTTTTTTTTTTTTTTTTTTTTTTTTTTTTTTTTGTCGACGGGGAAAATCATCATTGACGAAACCCGCTCTTGGGTGGAGCGGGAGACAGTGTCAGAGTCTTACTGACTAAAAACCCCGCGCCGTTCCTTCTAGCCTTCATACCGGGGCTCTAGTTTCCTTTCGGATAACCCCGACCCCGGTAGGCTTCGACCCGGCTGGGCCCCTCCTGTTGCTGACAACTCCTTGAGGCGCGCGGGAACAGTGCGCGCCGTCGACGCCTTGGCTCGGTCCGGACAGTTACCGGACGATCGGACAGCGAGCTACCCATGGCTCGCCGTCCGCGAGCCCGCGTCTACGGTGGCTGGAAATCGGGATCGGAATCCCGGCGGCGGCGGTGGGGGCGCCGTTGCCTGATGCGGTCTGCCTCCTCCTTTGCTAGCATTACTGCTTCGCAGAAGGAGGCGACCGCCTGCCACTCCTCCTCGCTCCGGACCATGGCCTGAACCAAGGCCCGGCGCGAGAGGTCTCCGCCGCCGATCACCCCCACGAGGACACGGCGTTGCTCCGCCCAAGCAGGGCACACCTCAACTGTGTGCTCCACCGTATCCTCCGGGCGTTCCGCACAGTGGCGGCACCCGGGCGTCTCTTCCGCTCGAATCCGATGCAGGAACCTCCCGAACTTGCCATGTCCGGTGAGGACCTGCGTCATGCGGAAGGTAAGGACGCCGTGAGGTCTTTCCAGCCACGCCTCAAAGAGGGGACTTACCGCCATAATTGTGGCGTGCCCAGCACTGGGTTGCGATAGTCGCTGACGCCATTTCACCGTGAGATCCCGCCGGAGCTCTGTCCGCCATACCTCGACCTGTCGCGGTAGTGGACTTTCACCCCGGCGTTGCATCTCCACGCGCTTATCGTGCATGTGTGCAAGGACTGTTGCCTCCAGATCCCACGGTGGTAGGCCAGCCAGAAGGCTCGCCGCTTCGCGGGAGATCGTGCGGTAACCCCGCACCATCCGTATTGCCATGACCCTCTGGCAGGCGTTCAGTATGGACGCCGGTCGCTTTGCCAGCGACGGCGCCCACACCGGCGCCCCGTAGAGGGCCATGGACCGAACGATCCCCGCGTAGAGCCTCCGGCAGGAGGCGTCTGGACCCCCAAGGTAAGTATGTTCCCTTGGGATAATTTTTTGCTGTCACGCGCAGCTAGTTAATTATATAGGTACCTATAAAAGCTTGCTTTGAAAAAAAAAACATTTAAAGCTTGTTTACTCTAACTTTGATGTATTATATATCTACCCTAATTACCGGGGAGATTCTTGAAAATAATTATAAGAACATTATCTAATAATAAACAAGTAAGTTATCTGATTACTTACCTCAGTTATCTCGTTTCTAACGATATTATTATTATGTGTTCACTTAATCTTGTACGATTCTATTAATAGGACTTTATATTTAGAAAAGTAAAAGTCGATAATATTTCTATGTAACTGAACTAGGCCGCAAAAATCGGATCTCCGGATCCGGAACTATTTGAGATTAGTCTGAGAACCTTTTTCCATCTATCCATACTTAATATTATAAATGGGAAAGTATATGTCTGTTTGTCCGTCTTTCACGGCAAAACGGAGTCACGAATCGAATTTTTTAAGTGGAGATAGATGAAGAGATGAATAGTGACATAGGCTACTATTGGTCTCTTTCTGACTCCCCACTTCCCAGAGGAACCGTGTTACTCCGAATTTAACGCGAGTGAAGCCGCGGGCAAAAGCTAGTATATATAATAAATCTGTAGAAGTTGTACGCGCATCACGTAAAATTTATGAAATCTGTATAGGTAACTTTTTTTTTTTTCTTTTTTTTTTTTAATTGTGTGTAACTTGATAATTAGTTAGGTTTTGTTTCATCGCAATCGGTTGACTATATCGAAAGATATACATAGTAGGTACTAAATTCATTGACTGTTCAGCGATACGCGCGCTGGGCATGACTGAAAAGATACTTGTGGTCCTAGCAAGAAAAAGGCAACTAAAGGGACATAGGTGTGAGATTAGTCCTTAAAAGTCTGACACGCCGTTTCGTCCACCCTAAGGCCGTTTGTCCACTACCGCCGTCACCGGAACGTCACCGAGAACGAGATGACGGCGCCGATTTAGCGATACATACATTTTTATGGCCATGTGTCCACCGCACGCCCGTCACCGGAGCGCATCTTAAACTTAAACTCGGCCCGAAATAATCTCGTTCTCGGTGACGTCCCGGTGACGGCGGCGGTGGACAAACGGCCTTAAGCAAGAGAAGTCATTAGCTGATCTCCCATCTTCATCATCATCATTTCAGCAGATAGACGACCACTGTTGGACATAGGCCTCCCCCAAGTGTCGCCACGATGATCTCCCACCTTATAAACAATGAAAAAACCAAAACAAAATCCGTGGTTTATTTCCCCCCCCTATCGCGTGATAAACCTGAACATAACTTCCAGATTTAACAAAACTACAAAGGACATTGTTTTTACGAGATTGGTAATGAACTATGTAACATAAACTTGGTTTTCTTTTGCCAGAACATAAAACAAGTTTTTTCCTCTCAGTTGAGTTTTACGACTATCGTGGATATAGATGAACATTGCGATACAATTTTTTCCACTATTTTTTTATCCTCAATATATAAGAAAATCTGTATAAAATGTCAGAATGATCGAAACTATACCGTAGCATGGCGTGTTTAGACAATTTGGTTTGTGAATGATTTTTTGTGATATTTATATCAGTTCAATATTTTTTGGGAATATTTCCTGCACTTTTCTCATTTCCTTTACAATCCATTTGACAGCTCCGTTATTAAAAACTGGCTAACTGTGATTTGAACACGAAAGGTTACTTTACCGTCGGTACTACAATATTTAAATTGACTAAAAACGTCGACAAAATAAATAAGAAATAATTTTTTTGTCGACATTTTTTGTCGATAGCGGCAAAAGAAATACACATTTTGTTAACATTTCAACTCTCTAACTCTTACAGTTTGGGTGATACCCTACAGCCCCCTGACAGACGGACGGACAGCGTACCCATCGATAATAAACTATCAAGCCCTAAAAAACATATCTACTGGATACACTAGCATCTATTTCACTATTTTCGTGCTTTCTTTCTTTTCTTTTAATTTCATTTCTAACATAAAATATTACTAAGAATAAAACAGCCCTAATCTGAAAAGATACATTACAACTTAAATGTAGCAGAAACACAAATCTTTCCCCGATTAAAATCAGGACTAACTGTATTTTTAATCCGCAGACATGAAAATCACATTAAACAGTCTGAATTTACACGTCTCGGAAAATGGTTCAGTAATTCCGGAGGTAGAAAGGGATAGACAAGCAGACGTGCGGAGATAATTCAGTGATAAACGGGCAGACCCTTTCATTAGCGTTGATTGTAAGGATGAACACGGTTTTTCTTTCAATCTATTTTTAGCAGACTATAAAATGGGAGAAATGGTGTGTGCAGATCATAAAGTAGAAGTTGATTGGACCCGGGACGTTTTAAATCATTCGTATTTTGGAGCATTAGTTCTGTTTTTCAGTTGCATCTAAGTATAAGAGATACTAAAAGTACTACTTACAAAAAATATCATATTCAACAATATGGTACAAAATTAAGACGACATATTCCGTAATTTTGTGGAATAATCGACCTTTGTCAAGAAGAAGCGACCGTTTATACCTTTATGCATATTGGTAGAAAAGGTTTTTTTTTTTTAAATTAAGTAATCAAAAAGTAATGTGGAGTAAATAAGTAATAGATTCTAATTGACTGATTAAAATGATATATAATTTTGGAAAGTATATATTATTAAAAATAGGACTTTTTTAAGTACGATAGAAAAATTAAACGATTGCCTGCAAAAACGTTAACTGTCGCTTGCAACATCGATATGATATTCTGTATATAGCATGGAGTTTCTTGCCAGTTCTTCTCCATAGGAAACGACCAATTTGGAACAGTGCACTAACTTCTGATGTTTTATAAGTGCCCATGTAGGCCTTTGTAAAATAAAAACTTTTGAATTTTGTAAGTCACTGTTATCAGAAAGTCGCAAAATTGCAGATATTTTTTTTTTATTTTGTGCCCGTGGGTGCTATAAAATTAACTATTAAATATCATCATAAACTAAGCCCTAATGTCTTTAGTTTATGTTTACTGAATGTTACACCAAATTAAATGAATAAATATACCTAAATAATATAAAAAGAAATCTTACCACGAATTTTCAGATTTTAATGAAACTTTTATGTTTTCATTTTGATTATTTTCTATTATTTGATTCTGTAGAATTTCATTAAAAGAATATATTTTGAAGCTGATTTCGGTTTGAACTCTGGTCTAACCAAAACATGTTTACATCGAGTTCTCCCGAGATTGGTTTCCAAAACTCATATTTGCTACCAATATTTGCTATGTCAGCTGGAAGCCTCAGTCTTGCTCGTAAATATTATGCCAGCACATGAATAAGATTCCCTTTATTAACATTTTCTATTTGCTTCTAAGTAAGAACCGGAATAGGATTACTTTTAGGCCCATTTTGCCGTAATTTCCAACCGTATCATGGCGAGGTTAATGAGCCTTTCCCAGCCCTAAAGACAGGTGGAAAGGTAGAGAATTGAAAACATCAAAATCCGTCTTATTTCCACAATCGAATCAAACTCGGCAATCAATGAGGAAAAAAGGAAGTGACATCCCATTTATAAGAAGAAAGCACTCTTTGTATCGGCAAATAATCTTGTCAATGGGCTAAAATTTGGAATTGAGAACTTTATAAAACCTTTTTATAAAAAAAAATAACCGACTTCACTAAAAGATTGAATTGAATTTGAGAAGTTCCCTCAATTTCGCCAAGATTCCATCATCAGATCCTAATTTAGTGACTAAGGAACCATTTGGGAAGTATACTCTTTCCAACAAAAAAGATTTTTTTAAATCGGTTGGCAAGCGACGAAGTTATGCGCGAACAAACATTAAAAAAAAATACAAGTATCGGAATTGAGAACCTCCTCCTTTTTTAGGAATCTGTTAAAAATGAGAACTTTAGCTTATAAAATCAGTTGCTTTCTGCGTTCCAGTACCGCGTTTTCTTTTTGAACAACCCCACAACAAAACGGGCAGTCCTTTTTTACTAAAAGGGGGGGTTAAACATGAGAAATGGTTTTCTAAATGAAGACAAAGGGATTCGACTGAAAATTGTGTAAAAGCAAGCCTGTGAAAAGTGACAAAAATGATATTTGACAACGCCATTATTTGCTCCGTGATTTCTTTTTGTTTTGGATTAAAATGTTTATTTTGTTTTGTATTGGTTAAGATTTTGAGGGAAATGTAGATTAGATTAGCATCTTCTAATCAAGTAAATGTTTTTTTTTATGATATCGCTTGACTGCGATCCTACCTGATGGTAAGCAGTGATGCAATAGTTGATGGTGATTCGCACTTGTTTATTAACCCTTCAGATACCGTCAATTAGAGACACAATAGTAAGACAATAGATGCGCGGCCACCGGTGATCGCTTGGGGATTCATGAATTAAGAGCCTATTCACTCTAGCCTTGAAGACACCTAAATTATAATCGGACGGGAAGACCGCATCAGGCAAATTGTTCCAATCCCATTATACAACTAAAGCTGTTTAAATATACCTAAAACCACGACCAACGATACTATGCTCAAATGCCGCATCCACACTGACGTACCCACGAACTCTGTCACCAATAAATTAAATAAGCCACTAATGAGTAAGATTATGATGTTCCATAACCACACAAATGGCTGCAATCTTCATAATGCTGTGTGGTCTTCATTGATTCATTCATTTTTAAATTCAACATCCACAAACTTCGCTTACATTTTTTTTTGATACTTACAAAATTTTGAAAAATAATTTGATAAAATAGATCCATAGAATATTTTTTGGTGCACAACCCAATGGATTTGTGACGGTACGGTGGCGCAGTGGTTAAGAGAATAGCTGTTGTGCTACGGGTCGCGGTTTCGATTTCTATACGGAACAAATATTTGTATGGATAGGAGTTGAGGGTGTGGGTGTCTTGTGTAGGTATGTGAGTTAACATGTTTCTGAATAAAAACACGATACAAGGAAATTCCCAGTGTGAGAGATGTCAAAAAAAAAGTGTGTAGCAAAGAATCTAACTTTTTTTCTATTAGATAAAACTTGGCAACCAACATTCTCTGTCTACCCTCAAAGGAATTTATTTTCCTAACATAATTTAAGCATTTAATTAAACAAAGACACGTCGGAAGTTTCGTTGCTGCCATGAAACTACTTCATTACACACAGTAACAAAGTTTGTAAATTTTATGTGCCCTAGATATTATGAACCGGCAAAGTTGACCCACCGAAGTTATTTAACTACTTAAACGCAGTGAAAACATCGTGGGAACCGCATTTCCATATCAATCCTGCGACGTTTGCCGACACGACCGCCCCCAGACTCGTCCAAAAACTAAATGACTGTAAGAATCCATCCCAGTTTCAATTTATCACCGAGAGATGGCGCTGAATGTATGAATGAATTGAAAGTTAGATTACACAATTTAAATTCCCCCTTGATGCAAAATAGGGATGGAAAGATGAGGTCTGGGGGGTGTAGAATACATTATACTAGAGAAAGCTGGTGGGGAGGTTGAAATATTTACCTCGCGGGAGTTTGGAAGTGTGTGCGTCGAAGCGTGGCAAAATCTTAATGGATTATGGTATGATTGGACTACTCGGCTTACCTGCAGACATTTTGCAAGTCTTTTTATCCACAATCCTCTTGTAAATTGGATTCTATAGCGTATTAAACGTATTCCGACGCACTGGGACCTTTTTATTGGTCCCTTTGAGTCGTGGCGAGCAATTAGGGAAAATAACAAATTAATTTTTTAGCGATGGCGATGTCTACACTTAATCCAATTTGCTTCGTTTTTTTTCGTATCCGATCGGCTTTGCGAGCGGATCGTTTAGCGAGATGAATGTTCCTAATTTTGAAAGGGTTTGTAATATCCTGTTTTGGATATTATTTTTTTTTAATAAACCTGATTTGTACGCTATTTAAAGGCTGTAGCTTTAAAAGCAGAATTATCTACAACTAGCTTCTACCAGCGAGTTCGCCTGCGTTAAAGAAGTCTCCATACAAACTTTGGACCCCCGTTTCATCCCTTTAGGGAGTGAAGTTTAGAAAATCTTCTCTTACGGATATATTTCACCTGGTTTTTTTTTTGGTCTTTTTTTGTCGACGGGGAAAATCATCTTATGACAAAACCCACTCTTGGGTGGAGCGGGAGATAGTGTCAGACTCTTACTGACTAAAAACCCCGCGCCGTTCCTTCTAGCCTTCATACCGGGGCTCTAGTTTCTTTTCTGATAACCCCGACCCCGGTAGGCTTCGACCCAGCTGGGCCTCTCCTGTTACTGAACATTCCTTGAGGCGCGCGGGAACAGTGCGCGCCTTCGACGTCTTGGCTTGGTCCGGACAGTTACCGGACGATCGGACAACGAGCTACCCATGGCTCGCTGTCCACGAGCCCGCGTCTAGGTGGCTGAAAATCGATATTTCATCTGGTGGCGCGACCAGTTGCGCCACCATACACCATGGCGGCGGCTTATTTAATGGGGATTATTATTCTTTCTTTTTCTTTACATATGAATCACATTGGACTATTGTCGTTGGCCATAAATTACTCATCAAGCCCGTCAAGACCCCGTCCTCTACATAACCATAGACAAGACATCAAACTTATCAAAGTCTCCCATTGTTTTCTATATGTTCACTACTATCGCGAATTCACCATGTTGTTCTAAGAACAGATGGTTCAGTCTTGCTTGGAATAATAGTTGTCCTATAGTTTCTGGGGTGAGCAGAACTGCATAAAGGTGGGTTGTTAGGAGTTGGAAGGTCAAGAAGTGGTTTAAGGTTTTACTTGATAATCTTGGTCATGTTGTTGTTGTGGTATTTTTATTTTTTTGAGTTGGGAAAATCAATATGTAAGAAGAATATCTCCCGCGCTTGGGCGGATCGAAAGGCCGTGTCAGAGTTTTACTGACTAAAATCCCACTCCTGTTCCTCCTTTGCCTTCGTTTCAGGGCCCCAGGGTTCTCTTTCGCATCACCCATGGTCCCAGTAGACTTCGACTTAGCTGGGTTTGAACCCGCGACCTACTACTCGTAAGTCGGGGCCGTTACCACTCGGTAACCACTGCTTTCTAAAATGTAGTGTTAGCTGTAATTGGCCATTTTATTTTTGTATATTAATTGATAAACTATTTTAAACTAGCTTTTAGCCGCGGCCTCGCCCGCGTTTATTAATAAACTTTAATTCTTCTCCCCTTTTCTTCCCTCTTTTTACCAATTTTCTCACTTAAAAAAAAAAATAACCCGTCCCAACTATCTCTGTACCAAAATTCGTCAAAATCGGTTGTGTCATTTAGGCGTAAAGACGCAACAAACAAAAAAATAAACAAACTCACTTTCGCTTTAATAATATTAGTAAGGATTGTTTTTTTTTAATTCTCTAAATATATTAACTATTATAATCCATCACAAATTTTACACAATATCTTACACAATTCTACTTCGAATACCTTTATTTAAATTGTTGGCAACTTCAGAAGTCGGAGCAAGTGGTCCTTGAAAGTCGCAGTCTCCCGACTTACAGTCGTTCCCATATACTGAGTCTGTATATATGTATACTTAAATTCACGACTTACATATAAAGGGGCTTGGTAGAATTAATTACAAACATTTTGTACGATGTATCTTATTCGTCGGTAGTAATTTGCTATACGGTTTGCTATTTATTCTGAATCTTGGGTTGAAATGTTGCTATTTTGGTGTTTAGAAATGATTGTGGAAAGAGCTTCAAATCGTAGGTTCGGACCTACTTTCTTTTTATTACAAGCTTTTATTTAGTTTCAACTGTCCCGATGTTTGTCTGTCATCAAATTCTTGTAAATTAAATTTGACCCACTTCCCGGTTACCGATTGAACTGAAATTTTGCATGCATGTGTAAATCAGATGAAAATGCAACATTCGTATGACATGGAGCTGATCTGATGATGTAACCGGAAGGTGGCTACAGGAACTTGGTAGTTAAACGAGATAACCCCGTCGAGGATGGGCTCATATGATTCGTTTTGACGAGTATTAATATTATATAGGTATACCGAGCTATAAAAGCTTGCTATAAAAAAATGATTTTCATTAAAAGCTTGTTGCATTTCTTTTTTTATCATCATCATCAATTCACACATACACCTCCACCAAGTGTTCTCACATCGACCGGTCCTGTACGTCTCACATCCATCGCATCGCATTTCCGCGACTCTCACCAGGTCATCTTTCAACCTTACGGGAAGCCTTCTAACGCTGTATCTTCCGGTGCGCGTTTGCCATTCTATAAACTTTCGGCCCCATTGACCATCCGTTCTACGAGCAATGAGCCCTGCCCACTGCCATTTAGTTTGGCTATTTGTTTTTTATGCACCAACCGTATTGTCTCTATTCTTAAGGTATTAAGTCTACCTTTGTACCTTTGGTTGCATGAAAGTTAAATAAAAACGCAAATCTGAACCACTAAATTCGTCAAGTGTTTACGTATAAGTAACCGACTCTTCATAACCTCAAAATTTTAGAAAATACCAAGAAATCTGCTAATTCCGTTGGAACTAAAACATGCTAATTACCAAGCTTACTCATACAAGGTAAATCTTTTGTTTCACAAGTAGGTAAAACATGGGTTTTTTACATCTATGTGGTTATAAGAACTGAATATGATTATTCACTTTGTAGGGTTCCGTGCTAGAAATGTGTCAACCGGACCCTACTAATAAACCTCCGCTGTCCGTTCGTCTGTCATCGGGCTGCATCTCATAAACCGTAAGAGGTAGAGAGTTGAAGTTTACACAGAATGTGTATTTTTAAAGTCTCTACAACAACATATTGTTACGTACGTAGGTAATTAAATGCCAGTTTACCAATAAAGAACTTTATTTACCACAAACAATAAGTTATTTGTCCAGTCAACAATAATCCAAATCACAGTTAGCACTAGAGTTCCGTTATACTATCGCCTCGGTCGTTAGATAAAATCACTTTGCACACTTAGGTAGATCGCTCTCGTTCGCAGTCGAAATCAAAACTGACTCACTTCCGTTCGGGGGCTCGTATTTATACGCGGAGCAAAGAAAATTCTAGATACTGACGTCTCAGGATAGTTCCAGAACAATAGAGTCGCGTCGCGGGGCCATAAATCAATTTTATTGCTTTGTCCTTCGCGAGTCACTCACGCGAATTTCGACTCTATTGTGAATGTAGGAAAGTACCATTTCCCTTATCCACCTACAGATACCTATAGATTACGTACCTACTAAATAGTGGGTACAACAAGTACTTATGACGGAATGTTCCAGATCTTGCCAGGCTAGGTAGGTACTTTGGTTCTAGAGCTTTCGAACAGTAATGCGTTTTAATTATTCGTTGCTACTCTTTAACTTGTCGGAGATATGACGTGTTGAAATTTAACGGCGTAACAGTGCCCCCCTCTTAGTCATGCTCGTCCCGAGCATTATTAGATCCGTGATACGGCGCCAATCTGTCCACATGGACAACCTTAGGCTTCCCTCTTAACCCTTTCTTGATGCGGTAGGTTACATCGTTGATCCTTTTTAGTACGGTGTAAGGTCCCTCCCATCGAGCTTGAAGTTTCGGCGACTTCCCTTTTCGTCGAAGCGGGTTGTGGAGCCAAACCAGTGCACCTTCCTCAAATCCCTGGGCGTTGGCATTACGGTCGTATCTCGTTTTCATTTTAACGCTGGTGTTCATGCTATTCTCACGTACTCGTTTATGCACTTCGTCCAATTGATCTTGAAGGTCACTTACGTAGTCCGTAACTGGCTTAGTCTTATCAGGTGGCACGCCAGTTATGGCATCGACTGGAAGTCTCATTTCCCTGCCGAAGTTCACTCTTGCTGGGGTATGTCCCGTGCTATCATGCACTGCCGATCGGTACGACATCAGAAATAGTGGAATATACCGGTCCCAGTCTTTCTGATGGTCATCGACAACCTTAGCCAGATGATTCTCCAGGGTTTGGTTAAACCTTTCCACCATTCCGTCCGACTGAGGATGCGCAGGTGTTGTGCGTGTCTTATAAATTCCCAGAAGAGTACACATTTCCTGGAACAGCGCTGATTCGAAGTTACGGCCTTGATCGGAATGGATTTCCAAAGGTGCACCATACCGACATACTACTTCCTCGACCACCTTCTTCGCCACTGTCGTCGCTTCCTGATTGGGTATGGCGAAGACTTCGGGCCACTTTGTGAAGTAGTCCTGGATCACCACTATGTACTTGTTTCCGTCATCTGTAACTGGGAAAGGTCCAGCGACGTCGATGGCAATGCGTTCCCAGGGGGCTCCCACATTGTACAGCTGAAGCCTGCCCCTGCTTCTAGTCTGTGGTCCTTTCACAGATGCGCACGCTGTACATTTCCGACACCATTGCTCTATGTCATCTCTACAATTGAGCCAGTAATACCGCTGTCTCACTTTCAGTAGAGTTTTCTTGATTCCCAGGTGTCCTCCAGAAGCACCATCGTGTATCTCCTGTAGCAGAGGGACCACTTCACATCGTGGTACTATTACTTGTGTGGTCACCTCCTTGCCATCGTTCGATTCCCATTTCCTACAAAGCACATCATTTTCTAGGACTAAACTGTCCCACTGTGCCCAGTAGCTCTTTGTGACGGGACTATGTGACGATACTTCACTCCACTGAGGCCTAATTCCGTTACGCTTCCAGTCCAGTATAGGTCGAATATCTTCATCTTCTTCCTGGGACTTCTTGAAGTTGCCTTCAGTCCTAATTAAATTCACGTGTTCTCGGGCTTCATTCTGTTGGCAGTGTCTACAGTCCTCATTGCACGGACGTCGCGACAAGGCGTCAGCATTATTATGCCCTTTTCCACTGCGATGTTCCGTCACAAAGTTAAACTCTTGCAGCTGCTCGAGCCATCTTGCGACTTGGCCCTCAGGGTTTTTAAATTGTAGAAGCCATTTTAATGCAGCGTGATCCGTCCTTAACGTAAACTGCCTTCCTATGAGGTACTTGTGGAAATGCTGCAAGGTCTTTACCACAGCCAGCAGTTCTCGTCGAGTCACGCAGTAGTTCCTTTCTGGCTTTGAAAGTGCCTTACTGAAGTATGCGATCACGACCTGTCTGTCACCTTGCACTTGTGACAACACGCCTCCAATTCCCGTGTTGCTGGCATCGGTATCAACGACAAATCTTCCGTCCCTGCTCGGATACCCCAGTATAGGCGCTTCACATAGCCGTTGCTTCAGCTCGTCGAATGCTGACTCACAGTTCTTGTCCCAGATAAAATCTCGTTTATCCTCAGTCAGCTGATGTAACGGTTTTGCAATGTCCGAAAAACTCATAACAAACCGTCTGTAGTATGTGCACAACCCTAGAAAAGCACGTACTTCTGTTTTGTTCTTTGGAACCGGCCACTGTTGGACAGCCTTTATCTTCTCAGGGTCGGTTCTCACCCCATCGGCGGAAATAACATGTCCCAGGTAGCTGACCTTCCTCTTAAACAGGGCACACTTCTTTGGGCTTAGTTTTAGGTTAGCCCCTCGTATCCTGGTGAACACTTTCTCCATGTTCCTTAGGTTTTCCTTAAAAGTACGGCCCATTATAATGACGTCATCCAAATATACCAGACAGACGTCACCAAGAAGGCCCACCATGACTCTCTCCATGAGGCGTTCAAATGTCGCTGGAGCGTTGCACAACCCAAAAGGCATAACGTTAAATTGCCACAGGCCGTTGCCAATGCCCGTACTGAACGCTGTCTTTTCTTTGTCTTTCTCGCTGATCTCCACTTGCCAGTAGCCACTTTTCAAATCAATGGTTGAAAACCACTTCATACCACTGAGCATATCCAGCGTATCGTCTATCCTCGGTAAGGGATAACTGTCCTTCTTCGTCACATTATTCAGCATTCTGTAGTCGACACAGAATCTTGTGCTGCCGTCCTTCTTCTTCACCAGAACGACTGGAGAAGACCATGGGCTCGTAGAAGGTTCAATTATTCCGCTATCAGCCATGTCCTTTACCATTTCTGCTACCTCAGTTTCCTTAGCCCAGGGTATACGGCGCGGTCTCTGTTTAATTGGTCTAGCATCACCTGTATCTATCTCATGCTTGACGAGACCTGTTCTTCCGCAGTCTTTTCCCGTTGCAAAGATATCTCGAAACCGTAGCAGAAATTCCCTGGCTTGCTGTAGTTCCAAAGCCGATAAATTGCTCTTAGAATTTTCCAGAAGTTGCTGGATGTGATCAGGTTCACCTTTTATTGCGTCTTGTTTTACTGAAGATGTATTGATTTGCCGAAGATAATTCACTCCTTCACATCTCCCAACAACACTGTTTTTCTTCAGTTGGACCTCTTCTTTCCCAAGGTTCACAATCCTTACCTTGGATCTCCCTTTCGTCATTACTAATGTTCTCGCGGTGATGAGCTCCGGGTACCGGCCAGTATCCTCAACCAGAACACATCTTCGTTGCCTAATTTTCTTAGGAAATTTTACTTCGACTAAGGTTTCTGTTCTCGGAGCCAGTGTAACATTCTTTAAACAATACAGGTTGCATGAGTTATTTTCTCGCAGGAAAACTTCTTGATCTGGGAACTTCAATACTCCCTTTTTGATATCTAAAATACATCGGTTATTCCGCAAGAAGTCGAGACCCAGTATGCAATCGTCCGTAATATTCGCAATTAACACAGGGTGGGTATACACTTGATCACCAATTTTTAACTCGATTTCTGTATCACCGAGGACGGAGACTGGCTGGCCGGTTGCTGTCTGAAGTTGGCAGGATGGAGACTTTCTTTGCCACGAGATGGTTCGTTTCAGCAACTCAGGTCTTACAATTGTTCGCGACGCTCCGGTGTCAACGGTAAAATTGCAAGTACTATGATTCAGCGTCCCTTCGATGATCAAACTATTTCCGTCGTGAACTTGATTGATGGTGATGGTTGGGGCCTTCACTTGACCAGCCAGCACCCGCCCCGCGGCCCTGGCGACTCTTAGTTTAACGACTCCTCGTTAACTTGAGTTCCGGAGTCCACACTTCCCCTCTTCCTCTTGGGGCAATCGGTACGAATGTGCCCTTTTTCCCCACACCCGTAGCACGTCGGAATATAGCGGGACTTTGTCGAGGAAGAAGCCACCACTTCTCGCTGACGTGGCTGCGTTGTAGGCGAGACCACCACTTCCCGAACTCTGTGCGTACGAGAATCTTGTCGTACGGCTTCCACTTCCAAAGCGTGTGCCATCGCACTCTTTAAAGTTTGGTGGTGTCCGAGTCGCACCGTAGCCCTGACTTCAGGATCCCGTAGGCCGTCGATGAATGCTTGCACCAGATTTACTTCCACCGTCTCTGGTGTCATCGACATGTATGCACGCCGGACCAGCCGTTCAACCTCGACTCCCCACTGCTGGAGGCTCTCGTTCGACCTCTGCGTTCTCTCGCGAAGCTGTGCGCGGAAAACATGCTCGAGGTGCTTGTCACCATAGCGAGTGTCCAGTCCCTCCATGAGACGCTCCAGTGTTCTGCCGTCCGGAGGAAGGTTCTCTAGGACCAGCAGAGCATCCCCTCTTAAAGCCAAAGTTAACGCCGCAAAAGACTGCTCATCATCCCAGCGGTTCGTCTTAACCAATGTTTCGAATTGGTATTTGAATGCCGTCCAGGAAGATGTGCCATCAAAACGCGGCACATCAAACTTTGCAGCCGATGCACAGTGGGTGTGCGATAGTGAGCCAACAGCAACGGGTTCGCGTGCTTCGAGCTTCACGAGTTTTTTGTTGATGTCCAGCAGTCGATCTTCATGGCCATCAATTTTTGTTTCGAGGCTATCAGCTCGGGCGGAAACCTCCTTGACCTCTAAGGTAAGGTTCTTTACCTTCTCGCCCAACGTGACGAGGCCGTGGTCGATTTTATCGAGGATCAGGTTCTGCTTAGCCTCTTGATCGCGGCGAGCGGCTTCCTGTTCGCGGCGAGCTTCTTCCTGGTTAGCCGCGATAAGATCCTGAAGCTTACGCTGGTTAGCCTCTTGTTCGCGGTGGGTAGTTTCTTGATTAGCCGCGATTAGGTCCTGAAGCTTACGTTGGTTAGCCTCATGTTCGCGGCGGGCAGCTTCCTGGTCGCGGCGGGCGGCTTCCATACTAGCTTGCATGGCGGCCAACACCGCAGCGAGGTTTAATTCCGAGGATGGTCCTGTTGGCACCTCAGCTGCTGCCGTTGCTCCCATACCAGCCTGGTCTTCCTCCTCCATACGATGACGCGCAGCATCCATCTCTGCTTGTCTCCTTGTCCGTGGTCGCTGTTCGTCGTCCTTCTGTGGTAACGGCATTCCACTTCTGACACCAGTTGTTACGTACGTAGGTAATTAAATGCCAGTTTACCAATAAAGAACTTTATTTACCACAAACAATAAGTTATTTGTCCAGTCAACAATAATCCAAATCACAGTTAGCACTAGAGTTCCGTTATACTATCGCCTCGGTCGTTAGATAAAATCACTTTGCACACTTAGGTAGATCGCTCTCGTTCGCAGTCGAAATCAAAACTGACTCACTTCCGTTCGGGGGCTCGTATTTATACGCGGAGCAAAGAAAATTCTAGATACTGACGTCTCAGGATAGTTCCAGAACAATAGAGTCGCGTCGCGGGGCCATAAATCAATTTTATTGCTTTGTCCTTCGCGAGTCACTCACGCGAATTTCGACTCTATTGTGAATGTAGGAAAGTACCATTTCCCTTATCCACCTACAGATACCTATAGATTACGTACCTACTAAATAGTGGGTACAACAAGTACTTATGACGGAATGTTCCAGATCTTGCCAGGCTAGGTAGGTACTTTGGTTCTAGAGCTTTCGAACAGTAATGCGTTTTAATTATTCGTTGCTACTCTTTAACTTGTCGGAGATATGACGTGTTGAAATTTAACGGCGTAACAATATAATAAAACTAGCTTCTGCCAGCGGCTTCACCCACATGAAAGTCGGTGTCTCCATACACACTTTGGACCCCCGTTTCATCCCTTTAGGGGGTGAATTTCGGAAAATCCGTTCTTAGCTGATGTCTACACTTTATAAGGAACCTACCTGTGAAATTTTAAATTTGTATCTGTTATAGTTTCCCAGGTTTTGTGATTAATCAATGAGAGTGAGTGAGAGCATTTCGTTTTTATATTTCTAGATAGATATAGATTGAAATTAAGTTAAATATTAAAGTATGATTTCATACAAGAAACGTTATTTTGTCGGCTTATTCTTTTTGTTTTTATAGTGTAGTACGGGACTCTTCGTGAGTGAGTTCGACTTGCGCTTGGTCAGTTATTCTCTTTGTTAGTTTTGATTTCATTTGCACTTGTGAATGAGTAAGGATCTCTCTTAGTCAATGTTTGAAGTTATTGTTAATCGTAAATACGGTTAAGTTGTTTGTTTGAATTACGGTATTTTGGATGGCTTTCTTTTTGGTGACGCACTCACTGAAAAAGTAGAAACCATTTTTTTATTTCAATTTTGAAGTGGCTTATCTAATGTTTTCTTTAACTCGTTTTACAAACTTTTTTTTTGGCAAATGAATAATAATTTTTGCCTCTAGATAAATGTTTCCAATTATAATGAATCATTTTATAATGTTACGTACGTAGGTAATTAAATGCCGATTTACCAATAAAGAACTTTATTTACCACAAACAATAAGTTATTTGTCCAGTCAACAATAATCCGAATCACAGTTAGCACTAGAGTTCCGTTATACTATCGCCTCGGTCGTTAGATAAAATCACTTCGCACACTTAGGTAGATCGCTCTCGGTCGCAGTCGAAATCAAAACTGACTCACTTCCGTTCGGGGGCTCGTATTTATACGCGGAACAAAGAAAATTCTAGATACTGACGTCTCGGGATAGTTCCAGAACAATAGAGTCGCATCGCGGGCCCATAAATCAATTTTATGACTTTGTCCTTCGCGAGTCACTCACGCGAATTTCGACTCTATTGTTAACGGCGGAAAGTACCATTTCCCTTATCCACCTACAGATACCTATAGATTACATACCTACTAAATAGTAGGTACGACGAGTACCTATGACGGAATGTTCGAGATCTTGCCAGGCTAGGTAGGTACTTTGGTTCTAGAGCTTTCGAACAGCAATGCGTTTTAATTATTCGTTGCTACTCTTTAATTTTTCGGAGATATGACGTGTTGAAATTTAACGGCGTAACAGTGCCCCCCTCTTAGTCATGCTCGTCCCGAGCATTATTAGATCCGTGATACGGCGCCAATCTGTCCACATGGACAACCTTAGGCTTCCCTCTTAACCCTTTCTTGATGCGGTAGGTTACATCGTTGATCATTTTTAGTACGGTGTAGGGTCCCTCCCATCGAGCTTGAAGTTTCGGCGACTTCCCTTTTCGTCGAAGCGGGTTGTGGAGCCAAACCAGTGCACCTTCCTTAAATCCCTGGGCGTTGGCATTACGGTCGTATCTAGTTTTCATTTTAACGCTGGTGTTCATGCTATTCTCACGTACTCGCTTATGCACTTCGTCCAATTGATCTTGAAGGTCACTTACGTAGTCCGTAACTGGCTTAGTCTTGTCAGGTGGCACGCCAGTTATGGCATCGATTGGAAGTCTCATTTCCCTGCCGAAATTTACTCTTGCTGGGGTATGTCCCGTGCTATCATGCACTGCCGATCGGTACGACATCAGAAATAGTGGAATATACCGGTCCCAGTCTTTCTGATGGTCATCGACAACCTTAGCCAGATGATTCTCCAGGGTTTGGTTAAGCCTTTCCACCATTCCGTCCGACTGAGGATGCGCAGGTGTTGTGCGTGTCTTATAAATTCCCAGAAGAGTACACATTTCCTGGAACAGCGCAGATTCGAAGTTACGGCCTTGATCGGAATGGATTTCCAAAGGTGCTCCATACCGACATACTACTTCCTCGACCACCTTCTTCGCCACTGTCGTCGCTTCCTGATTGGGTATGGCGAAGACTTCGGGCCACTTTGTGAAGTAGTCCTGGATCACCACTATGTACTTGTTTCCGTCATCCGTAACTGGGAAAGGTCCAGCGACGTCGATGGCAATGCGTTCCCAGGGGGCTCCCACATTGTACAGCTGAAGCCTGCCCCTGCTTCTAGTCTGTGGTCCTTTCACAGATGCGCACGCTGTGCATTTCCGACACCATTGCTCTATGTCATCTCTACAATTGAGCCAGTAATACCGCTGTCTCACTTTCAGTAGAGTCTTCTTAATTCCCAGGTGTCCTCCAGAAGCACCATCGTGTATTTCTTGTAGCAGGGGGACCACTTCACATCGTGGTACTATCACTTGTGTGGTCACCTCCTTGCCATCATTCGATTCCCATTTCCTACAAAGCACATCATTTTCTAGGACTAAACTGTCCCACTGTGCCCAGTAGCTCTTTGTGACGGGACTATGTGACGATACTTCACTCCACTGAGGCCTAGTTCCGTTACGCTTCCAGTCCAGTATAGGTCGAATATCGTCATCTTCTTCCTGGGACTTTTTGAAGTTGCCTTCAGTCCTAATTAAATTCACGCGTTCTCGGGCTTCATTCTGTTGGCAGTGTCTACAGTCCTCATTGCACGGACGTCGCGACAAGGCGTCAGCATTATTGTGCCCTTTTCCACTGCGATGTTCCGTCACAAAGTTGAACTCCTGCAGCTGCTCGAGCCATCTTGCGACTTGGCCCTCCGGGTTTTTAAATTGTAGAAGCCATTTCAATGCAGCGTGATCCGTCCTCAACGTAAACTGCCTTCCTATGAGGTACTTGTGAAAATGCTGCAAGGTTTTTACCACAGCCAGCAGTTCTCGTCGAGTCACGCAGTAGTTCCGTTCTGGCTTTGAAAGTGCCTTACTGAAGTAAGCGATCACGACCTGTCTGTCACCTTGCACCTGTGACAACACTCCTCCAATTCCCGTGTTGCTGGCATCGGTATCAACGACAAATCTTCCGTCTCTGCTCGGATACCCCAGTATAGGCGCTTCACATAGCCGTTGCTTTAGCTCGTTGAATGCTGACTCACAGTTCTTGTCCCAGATAAAATCTCGTTTTTCCTCAGTCAGCTGGTGTAACGGTTTTGCAATGTCCGAAAAACTCATAACAAACCGTCTGTAGTATGTGCACAGCCCGAGAAATGCACGTACTTCCGTTTTGTTCTTAGGAACCGGCCACTGTTGGACGGCCTTTATCTTCAACCAAAACACATCTTGTTTGCCTGATTTTCTTAGGAAATTTTACTTCGACTAAGGTTTCTGTTCTTGGAGCCAGTGTAACATTCTTTAAACAATACAGGTTGCATGAGTTATTTCCTCGCAGGAAGACTTCTTGATCTGGGAACTTCAATACTCCCCTAGCGATATCTAAAATACATCGGTTATTCCGCAGGAAGTCGAGACCCAGTATGCAATCGTCCGTAATATTCGCAATTAAAACAGGGTGGGTATACACTTGATCACCAATTTTGAACTTGATTTCTGTATCACCGAGGACGGAGACTGACTGGCCGGTTGCTGTCTGAAGTCGGCAGGATGGAGACTTTCTTTGCCACGAGATGGTTCGTTTCAGCAACTCAGGTCTTACAATAGTTCGCGACGCCCCGGTGTCAACGGTAAAATTGCAAGCACTATGATTCAGCGTCCCTTCGACGATCAAACTATTTCCGTCGTGAACTTGATTGATGGTGATGGTTGGGGCCTTCAGTTGACCAGCCAGCACCCGCCCCGCGGCCCTGGCGACTTTTAGTTTAACGACTCCTCGTTAACTTGAGTTCCGGAGTCCACACTTCCCCTCTTCCTCTTGGGGCAATCGGTACGAATGTGCCCTTTTTCCCCACACCCGTAGCACGTCGGAATATAGCGGGACTTTGTCGAGGAAGAAGCCACCACTTCTCGTTGACGTGGCTGCGTTGTAGGCGAGACCACCACTTCCCGAACTCTGTGCGTACGAGAATCTTGTCGTACGGCTTCCACTTCCAAAGCGTGTGCCATCGCACTCTTTAAAGTTTGGTGGTGTCCGAGCCGCACCGTAGCCCTGACTTCAGAATCCCGTAGACCGTCGATGAATGCTTGCACCAGATTTACTTCCACCGTCTCTGGTGTCATCGACATGTACGCACGCCGAACCAGCCGTTCAACCTCGACTCCCCACTGCTGCAGGCTCTCGTTCGACCTCTGCGTTCTTTCGCGAAGTTGCGCACGGAAAACATGCTCGAGGTGCTTGTCACCGTAGCGAGTGTCCAGTCCTTCCATGAGGCGCGCCAATGTCCTGCCGTCCGGAGGTAGGTTCTCTAGGACTAGCAGAGCGTCCCCTCGTAGAGCCAAAGTTAATGCCGCAAAAGACTGTTTATCATCCCAGCGGTTTGTTTCAACCAATGTCTCAAATTGGTACTTAAATGCCGTCCAGGAAGACGTGCCATCAAAACGCGGCACATCAAATTTTGAGGCCGATGCACAGGGGGTGTGCGATGGTGAGCCAACAGCAATGGGCTCGCGTGCTTCGAGCTTGACAATTTTTTTATTGATGTCCAGCAGTCGATCTTCATGGCCATCAATTCTTGTTTCGAGGCTATCAGCTCGGGCGGAAACCTCCTTTACCTCTAAGGTGAGATTCTTTACCTTCTCACCCAACGTAACGAGGCCGTGGTCGATTTTATCGAGGATCAGGTTCTGCTTAGCCTCTTGATCGCGACGAGCGGCTTCCTGTTCGCGGCGAGCTTCTTCCTGGTTAGCTGCGATTAGGTCCTGAAGCTTACGCTGGTTAGCCTCTTGTTCGCGGCGGGCAGCTTCCTGGTCGCGACGGGCGGCTTCCTGGTCGCGACGGGCGGCTTCCTGGTCGCGGCGGACAGCTTCCATACTAGCTTGCATGGCGGCCAACACCGCAGCGAGGTTCAATTCTGAGGATGGTCCTGTTGGCACCTCAGCAGCTGCCGTTGCTCCCATGCCAGCCTGATCTTCCTCCTCCATACGATGACGCGCAGCATCCATCTCTGCTTGCCTCCTTGTTCGTGGTCGCTGTTCGTCGTCCTTCTGTGGTAACGGCATTCCACTTCTGACACCAGTTGTTACGTACGTAGGTAATTAAATGCCGATTTACCAATAAAGAACTTTATTTACCACAAACAATAAGTTATTTGTCCAGTCAACAATAATCCGAATCACAGTTAGCACTAGAGTTCCGTTATACTATCGCCTCGGTCGTTAGATAAAATCACTTCGCACACTTAGGTAGATCGCTCTCGGTCGCAGTCGAAATCAAAACTGACTCACTTCCGTTCGGGGGCTCGTATTTATACGCGGAACAAAGAAAATTCTAGATACTGACGTCTCGGGATAGTTCCAGAACAATAGAGTCGCATCGCGGGCCCATAAATCAATTTTATGACTTTGTCCTTCGCGAGTCACTCACGCGAATTTCGACTCTATTGTTAACGGCGGAAAGTACCATTTCCCTTATCCACCTACAGATACCTACAGATTACATACCTACTAAATAGTAGGTACGACGAGTACCTATGACGGAATGTTCGAGATCTTGCCAGGCTAGGTAGGTACTTTGGTTCTAGAGCTTTCGAACAGCAATGCGTTTTAATTATTCGTTGCTACTCTTTAATTTTTCGGAGATATGACGTGTTGAAATTTAACGGCGTAACAATAATTTTGTGGTAGAAAAATCACGTCTAGATTTTCAGAATATAAATAGGTCAATAAATGAACGACCGTTCCATTTCGATTCTCTTGCGCCACACGCCTCGAGTAGGCAACGCCTCCGATTCATTTGTTCTGACGTCATCTCAACTCTAAGTCACGTGGTCAGAACAAAGGAATCGGAGGCGTGGCCTACTCGAGGCGTTAGTACGGGTCAGTATGAAGTACTAAATTAAAATAGGGTTAAATAGGGTTAGACAGTAGACGTAGAGTAGACGACGCCGCCGATGTCGAACTAGGAAGAGGTGGCGAGACGACCTAGATGCCTACCGTGGGGACTGGTTCCAAGTAGCTAAAGAAAAGAATACCTGGAAGAAGTTAGGGGAGGCCTTTACCCAGCAGTGGGTAAGTACAGGCTATTAAAAAAAAAAGTAGAAAGTAACTCACCTGAACTCCTGGCGTGCACATTATCAACAATCACTTGGAACACTAATAACATAAACAAGATAGTTTTAAACCTAATAAAGCACCAGCTTCCTTTCCTAAACCTTTCATTCACTACACTATATTCTTTATAATTATTGTCACAACTATTACTGCTAAGTCTTTCTCTACATCCTCTTCTCTTATATCCTCTATCTTCTAGAAGATATTTGAGGTCTTGTAGACTCTTCTTTTTTGTTGTTATCGGGTTTCCAGAAGGTTCTGGGACCGGGTCCAGGTTTGGGTGGTCGGACATGACTGGTGGTGGTAGGATCTTGCTAGAGATTTTGTGGTTTACTGTGGTCAAATTCCTGGCTCATCTTGGTTTTGCATCTGTAACAAGAAGAGAAAATTCCGTTAGTAATGATAATAATGACATTGAGAAAGCGACTGCTGGAACAGGTCCTCAATTCGCATAATACAATAACAATAATAAGCCTTATAATGTTCCTACTGCTGGGATTCAGACTTCTTCTCGAAAAGAACGTACTTATAGTACATAGTCCGGTTGGTGGAAGTCATAATTCGGTCAGGTTTCAATTTTTTGGTTCTAGAACATGTCGGTTTCTTCACGATAATAATATAATAATAATAATAAAATGTATTCAAAAAATAAAGTAATACAGTAAAGACATTCTTTCTTAATTCTATGTAAAGCTCACAAGAGTTATATGCCTGAACTAGGACATCCTGTGTTTCAGGCAAGAGAAGGTAAATCATTATTAACTAAATAATCACAGTAATTATATAACATAAAAGTAAAATAGTCAACTAATAGGTATTTAAGGTTTGACGATATTTTAGGTTTGAGAGCAATGATGGTGAAATATTATAAATTACACCAAGTATAGCGTCTGCCTAGGTTTGAATTCGAGTCCTTACAACTGGTAAGACTAGATCACTACTAATCTCTCTTAAATCAATTCTATAAGAAACTAACATGTTGATACGTGCTTGATAACCGTTTGCTTGACATAAGTTTCCCTTAAAAAGATACAGTTAAACCGCGGTTAATTAGTCAGATTAAAGAGTAGATACTGTCAGTCTCTCACCGACCTCTTATAGTCCAGAACTATTACGGAAATTAAAAACTTGTTCCGACCAATTACATACAAGTAATGCGTGAATTGTAGGATTATAAGTTGTCTGATTAAAACAATGCTGAAACGGAGTTTTAGTAAATAAAAAATTAGCTTCTGCCAGCGGTTTGGCTTACGTGAAAGTGGAAATATTTTGTCACAAAGTGATAAAGTAGCTTTCTACTGGTGAAAAAAATTATAAAACTCGTACCTATAGAAGTACAGATTGATGTAGGCACAATATGGAACTAAATAAATTAAACAACAGAATAAACAGCTTGAGTTTAATATAAAATTAACGTCATTAATTATAGCGCTTACAAAAAAATTAGCTAAGTAAACATTTTAATGGATTAGACATGTCATGTTCTGCGGGTCAACCGCACAATTCATCTTCGCACCACATACAAAGTCAGATAAATTGTAATTACATTACACACATTGTGTGATGTTCAAAGAAGATCATAACTCAGTAATTGCATAGTTGCAAAAATATGTGCAAGATTTTACTGAAGTGTTAATTTAACATTTAATACAAGCTCATCAATAAGCGCATATATAAAAATATAAAAAGCATCCACGCTCACACAAGTCGATCGTTATATTATAAACCTTTATTGTGCAAAATGCAGCACATTTTTATGCTCAATATAACACTATTATGGTAGAAGGCCATAAAATATAGCCTGTAAGATTATTAGAGCTAGGCGCGATGATTGGCAATCCATTATTTTTTTATAGCTCACCATTTGCCAGGCAACAACACACCCACACACGAGCAAAGCTTACGAACATGAAACAAAAACACTAACAACTTAATAGGGTAAAACGCACCAAGAATTGGACGCCGATAAATTTCTTACACAAAATAAAAACGGCCCGGGATTATTGGAACGAAAATAAGCACAAAACGGGAATGCTACCGACAATCTAATAAGCAATTCATCAAGGGATGTGACA
The DNA here is from genome assembly GCA_949319445.1 of Mythimna lalbum. NCBI lineage: Eukaryota > Metazoa > Arthropoda > Insecta > Lepidoptera > Noctuidae > Mythimna > Mythimna lalbum. Next base: position 9,025,129 of record OX439371.1, on the reverse strand, counting down.
GTATGTGTTATCGTGGAACGTAAGCCTGTGGGGGGAGGAGGGGATGCACTGCAGCCACCTGCGACCAATGACGAAGATAAACTCAGAGTAAGATGAACTTGTTCCTTTAAAGCCGGATTAAGTACTGGACAAGTCTAGTCTTCTCCTAATGAGTCGGTTTTGTTCAAGTTTTCGGTAACGAAGGGATTTTTTTTCTTTATAAATTTCTTCGTTGAGCCCTTGAGCACGTTTGAGCAGAAAGGTGTTAAATTGGATAAGATTTTGTTATTGCTTAGTTTTTACGGCGTGCTAACTTTAGCAAAGTCTGAAGATTTATGTCTGGAGTGTTCGTAAATGTGGATTGTCACTTTGTTTATTTTTTAACACCTGTGCTCGCCTTTCTATGTAGGATGTATTAACTTACACTTACTTAGTTAACATAGTTGGAATAACAGGTTCTGTTAAATAGTTATGACGAACTGATACTTCAATAAAATACTTAAATAATTATCTGATTGCTTGAAGGCAACAGCTATTTCCCGAAACAATCACCATCATCATCTTCCTGTCCTTTTCGGTTTTATTTTGAGTAAGCGCAACAAGTTTTTGCTTCCATTCTATCCTGTCACCGGTCACGCTATCATTAACCCCCTTTTCTTATTATTATCCATAAGTTATATGTTATCGCATGCAGGATTTAATGTAATTGACATCATATACTTCAAACCAAACCCATCAATGCTGATTGGCAACAGGAAGCCTTCGAACTAAAGTAGTTCCATATACAAACACCATAGACTATATTTTACAGCAATATCGAAACTAGAAACAAAACAAACTACTCCCTCCACCAATAGTTAAATAACTATTTCCCATATATCTTTAGCGCGGTAAAACGTGAAATTCCCAACTGTTTACACAGGAAACAATGCACAGCCGAACAGCTAGCCGGTTCAGGTGCGCCAATCCGGGGCTCAAAGCTAGCTCATTAATCTTCCCTGCCCTTACTAGCCAGTCCTCTGTTAATGGAATACTTCGGTTTTGACGGTATTTGCGAATATTGGAATCCATAATATCATTGGAATTGGTAATGGAAAATTTTGACAATGTTCACGAAGGTATTAAGATGAATTGTCCAGCAAAAGGAGTAGAAATAAAGTTTAGAAATCTATTACGAAGACTTTTCCCAGCCGTGGGACTGTATAGATCAAAAGGAAAGGATTTCAAGCCACCGTTAATAATAATAATAAATCTACTATAGAACATGCATCTATTACAAATGATGAAGTAGATATACCCGATTTGTAAGCCATATATTCAGAATCGGACTCTTAATATCCTGCATAAGTTATGATAAGTGAAACTATAGTGCCCCAGAGCGAAGTTATTATCATAGCTTTCAAAGTAACAGAATTGAAACCCAACAAATTATCGCTGTGCTATTTAAGATATTGCCAACCCTAACGCCGAAGGCGATGCTGTTCATTCAGTAAATAAAACGAGCGTGATAATAATGACAGCAGATTTTAATCTACAATCAAATGTTCTATTTGAACTTGACCAATTTGTACAAGACCGTATTTGACATAAAGAACTCCCAAACACACCAATGAAAAAAACAAATGTTTATTAAAAAAGAGAAACATAAGAAGGGTTGTAACAAAGTAAATGTCATCATTACACACCATTACAGAGAAATAAAAAGGAATAGCCGATCAAGGGATCAATGAGCCAGCGATGAGAATAATTCTCACGTTTCGACGATATTTCTATGCTTAACGACGGCAGGAAATTCGTTCGGACTTGTCCGAGAGCTCGGGTCCGTAGCTCGTAACTGAAAATTGTTTTAGCCCCTCGGGACCTGCTGAAGTTCAGGTGGACTACCCATCCTGAGATCTTTCACAGGTGCTATCATGAGTTATTGTCCAATTGTACACGTTTTATTAGAAAGGAGAATTTTATTGGTTTTCGTACGAGTTTTCTTCAATGCTCTCGGGAGTTACAGGAAGTGTATCACTTACCTGTGTTTTTTTTTTTCGTTTATATTGGCACCTTATTCTCTGCTTTTCTTTTATCTGGCAAGCTTGTTAATAATACTTTTGAATTCATGAAAATTAATTTTCAATTTATCACTCTGCTCCATGAGATTTTTAAACTATGTTGAACCGCAATTTATAATTAAAACTACATGATGAAAATGATACACAACTTTCTCGCTCCATCCAATAAAGTTACTGAAATATATATTTTTTTCATAATTTTGTACTCCATCTGGGTTTGTTAGCTCGTTTGAATTTAAAATCATCACATTTTTCCCCAACTTTAATTAAATTAAAATACAATGCAAAAATTTTAAATCCGGTAAAACGAGCTTGTTGCGGATCGAATTAAATTTGAATAAGTGGCTTCAGACAGGTCTGAAACGCTGAGAAGAAGTATAAACAGTCATTTATCGTAACAATCCTGAGGTCCATTCCTCTTTAGCCCTCTAGAGGGAGGTCGAGCACAGGTGCGGGGGAGTAAACTCCCCCTCTTGACTGATTGTTTGTTTTGCCATTCCCGGTTTCACAGTTTGTTTTGCAAAGGAATTTGTAGTTGCAGCGGAGTCGGACTAAAAACTCAACGAGTCATCAATTTTAGTGTAGGAGTTGCTAAGATGTCTCTGTTAAGGATCGTGGGGATCATTGGGTAATGGTTAAGACAACCGCATTTATTCTGGAGCTGTTTTGCTCTTTACCGGTGCTAAGTGGCTGGATTTGAGAAACGGCAATGTTTCGACACTTAGAAAACCAGTTAAAGAGCGGGAAACACATTAGCACAAAAACTTAAGAACTAAAACAGCTTATGCTCAATACACTAATTAGCAAAACACACGAGCTAAAGATATAACTCAAGACAAACGACAAGAAACTAAAAAAGGCACCGTTAGAAAAAGCTCAACACATAAAAATGAATATTGAACACTACAAAAAGAAAATGGCCGCTCATTTTTCAAATACGCAATTAAACGTTCGTAATAACAAGCAAGATGGTCAGTTATTCTTTAAAAGGATCGTTGGTTATGTCCAATCTAAATTTAGAAATGGCCTGAGTGGAATGGCCAGTGCATTCTAGTGGACGTGGCCAAAGTTTGTAGAGGAGAGCGGGATAATTAAATAATAATAATTAGTGTTTTGAAAGGCTTTGGAAACAAAGCGAAGTGAACTGTGAAGTTAGGAAACTTAGAGCTAATAAACCAGCAGGAAGAGTCACTCAGTGGAGTTGAAACTTTTGATAGAAACTTTGTTGATGATATTAAACGGAGATGTTTATGAAACAGATAACAGATTTTCCGCAGCAGAATTTTCGTTTCCGTTACTCAAATCAAGTGATATAGTAACTTAACATTTAGCATCTTCATCAAACATCATTTTAACCAATATATTTCTGTTACTTTCAGTACTCGCTATACCATTTAGCAGTCCATATCGTCTAGACTTAAATAAATCTACATTTATAGATCAATACATTATAAAGATCGCATCAGCCGAGCCTTTACACCATACCCCACCTAACCAGCGTTGCGTCGCAGGCGGGGTTAAAATTTCATGGCCTTAAACAGGTCTGCCCTGGTCCCACCCTGTTTACAGCCAGCTCGACCAAGTAGGTACCAAGTACTGTACTTAAAAGAATTTTTCCACTTAATGGTAAGGAAGTCGTTTTTGCATCAACCCTGGAGAAATGGCTTGTTCGATACTTTTAGAGAATATTTATGCATTTCTATGTTTTGTTTTAGGATTGAAGGTATTTGTTGGAGGATGTCGCTTTTCTTGTTATTTAGTTAATTCATTTTCATTATTGCAAGGCTTTGTATGGTAGCTTCATTTCTTGCATAACTATTATGAGCTTTATAAGCCCTAATAATGTTATTAACAAATTCTAAATTCTCAAACCAATTTACAATTTCTTATGAATATTTTAGATTCAATCAGAATAACACTTAGCATTATCATTTGACTTTCTGAATTCCATAACCATTATATTTACACAACCTATCAACGAAATAGAATGGTAATATACCAATTTTGTTGGAAATATTGGCTTCAACTCGGCAATATTAAGCGTTCTGTGGCATAGTACCGATTTCCCTAAGTGCGATAAGGATCTAGAATCTAGACCATTTCCCGTCCATTCTAGACTAAAGCTGGAGCTACGAAGGAAATAGAGTACTGTGGTTTACAATATTCGGTTATATGATATACTCGTACTGTAAATGTGTTTAGTATTTGTAGCAAGTATTAGATATTGACGATAAACCTAAAATTTAGGCCCTAGATGATGTTATAGTATTTATTTAGATTTATTAACGTATAAGAAATTACATATAGATAAAATATTGAATCAATTAGATAGAGTTGATGCCTAGTTCAAGGTTACCGTCTCAATATTTGCAGTAAATGTCAGAGGTGAAGATAAAACAAACGAAACAGGTAGAAATCAGTGCTTTTAAACTACAATCTCAAAAGTAAACCACTAAACTTTTGCTATAAAAAATTCAAGACTTTATAAAACGTAGTGAATAAAATTTCATTTTACTATTCAGCGAGGTGAGACCCACAGTTGTTGGCATCGTAACTCCGCGTCGGCTACAATTTGGCGAATGCATTCCCCCACTAAATCGCCGTTCAAGTATTGAAGGCGCTGTGAAAATTTCATACGCTAAGTGCCTATTCGCTTGGTGTCTCGTTAAGAAATACTTCACCTCATGTTACCCTCAAATCCCTCTTAGCATAAAAGGTCATAAGTTTCGTTGAAGTGGTCTATAAAATTTTCAAGTTATTGATTGTTACCGGTCTTGAGTAAAGCTTATGATATTGTAGTTATGGATCTGCCTACGCGTCACATTTTTTAAATATAAAAAAGTACTTCATATGCTATAACTTGGTTTTTGTTGTTGGAAATGGGAACATCAAAACTGAATGAGATTTTGTTAAGATACTCTTAAACTAATTTATGTAAGCTACAAAGATAATCAATTTATAGTTCTATGATGAACGCTGTCTGTATCGGATTTCCCAAGAGTTCAGCTACATCTTGGTACTCCAAGTCTTGCGTTTTGCTTCAATTCTCTTTGTTTTGGATCCGGTTGTGTCTCATTAGCCACTACAGAACCAGTTGATTCATGCTAGCTTGTGTTTCTAGTATTACGTGAATAGACAATACGTCTGCCTTCAGACAATATTTAGATAATCTTATTCTGGATTCTAGGTTATGACGGTCTCGGAAGGTTTATATTCAGAATCTGGATTTATTTTTCTGGCTAGACGAGCCTATTCCCAAATGTGTCGTTCAGCTGTGAAGTAAGGTTCCCTTTGATTTTTATCATCTTGCCTTTATCCTGATATGCTAAGATCAACATATAGTCCAACCAAATGTAGCTGGATATTAATATTGATACATGAAAAAGATTCGGCCAAATGAAACGAAATATTTTATACATAGGTATAATTCGTAGAAGTGCCGCCATTAAATCGGAATATCAAATGAAATCGGTGCAATAAATTATTTTTTCTCACTGAAATGAATTTTACCGGGACGTTATCGAGATTAAAACGAAATGAATCGGACCGAGTAGATTAATGACAGCCTGAGTGTAAGGTTCTCAGCTTACAGTTATGTTGGATGATAAGCATTATACATCAGCCACTTTAAATTTCAATTTACCATGCTCTAGGATTACAACCCTTAAATCTATGACATCACATAGCTCAGATTTCATCGCGTTCAAATTTGTTTTACGACCTTTCTTTCTATCTATGCCCTTGGAAAATGAACTTTCTTCATACGATTTAAAGTTGACATTGGATTAAGATGTTGTGTTATACTTTCTCATTTTTATATTGCCACCAGTATGTATATGTGCTTGATTTATATCCCCCTTTGAAATATTATCGGTTGTGTATTCATCAATCTAATTTTAGAGCGACTTTAAGTAGTTCTTATCTTTATTGTGTTTGACCCTCGTTTTATTTGTATCATTAGAATTAAGTTTAAGATGCAGGTTAATTTATAATAGGTTCAGATAGACAGTTGCATCTGGTGCTATTGACAAAATGAATTTATGTAAGTTAAGTCTTGTAATCTTACAAAACTTTGTATATTTCTGGTTTTTTATTGTGTTTAAATTTCGGTAAGATATATCAATTACAAATTATAATTACGTTACATGCAAAAAAATAATTGTATACTCGTTTTCATCCTTTTTTAATTTGGAATTCGTAGTTGGTCATTCGTTTGAAAAGTTGAAAGGGAATCGTTTGTCTTGGTATGGTCATGTGAAAAGGAGGGACGAAACGCATGTGGCTAAAAAAGTTATGAGTTTACATGTAGATGGATGGAGGGGGAGAGGGAGGCCAAAGAAAAGATGGATGGATTGTGTGAGAAGTGATGTCAAAGAAAAAGGAGTTAGTGATAGCGTGACGAGTGACAAGACAGAATGGAAGAAAAAACGAGTTGCGCCGACCCTAAATAAAACGAGACAAGGGCAGGAAGATGATGAGTTGGGTCATTCGTAGTTGCTTACTAGCTATTTTCGTAAGCAGTCATTGTAAGAATATGTTATAGATCCAATAATATATAAACAAACAGTCTGAACTTCAACTACCTATACCTGACAACCCTGGTTACTTACCTCCTTAGTTAACTGTACAACAAACAAACAAACAAACAAAACATCATCATCCCATAAACCCACCATCCATAACAAAAGAAAAACCTACTTGACGCACATTAACAAAATTCAACATTAATTACCAGAAACGAAGGGAAAATAAAAAGAAAAGCTAGACTCATTACTAGCGGTAAACTAATGAGATTTGATGGGAAGGCGAGCAAAAACGCGAACAATCCCCGGTGGCGCGGTTAAGCATGATTTATAGTGGCTCCCTCTGTAAGAGAGGGAATTGTAAAATGAAACACACCTGGCGTGCTGATGACAATTGATGATTAATTTTTTTTTTTTTGTTTTGTTCTTATTGAAAGGGAGGACGGGGGGATTTTGGTGTAGGAATTGTTTTTGGTTTTGTGTTTAATGGTTCTAAATTTGTCTTAGTAGTGCGGGATCGTTTGATAGAGTTACCGTGGTCCTGAAATGCAAAGGGCAACTAAAGAGCTTAGGTTGGTTTTAAAGCTAGGAGTATTCTAGACTTCCTGAAAGCCTCCGGGCTAAAAGAGTTACTCTAACAAGGTGGTGACTCACAATAGATCTTTTAGGTCGCTGTGACTACATCCCTACACTACGGCAGATGTATAACCACTTATCTTCAAAATAATAACAATAGGTTCGTTTTACTCTGTAAAAGTTTGACATACCCTCCGCTCGATCCTCGAACGGGAGAAGTCATTTGATGATTCCTTACCTCAAAAAAAAAAATGATTCGGCAAGGGTTAAAAGGTTACAAACAATGAGAATAGATGAATCATCATTATCTTTTTATCTACATTTTCTAAAGTATTTTAATGTGCGAGGGGTACCCAATTGATGTTGCTGTCTGTACCTTCATAAAACAGACCACTGTCATTCTGGCAATATAACTATTTTTGTTAGTTTATTTCAAAAAATAAACTAACGCGGGGCCGAGGCAGACCACGAAGGAGATGGCGGGACGACCTGGATGGCTTCCTTAAGAATTGGAATGAGAAGGCGAGGAACCGTGATCGTTGGAAGGAGTGGAGGGAGGCCTTTGCCCAGCAGTGGGACAACATGGGCTAATTATAATAATAACAATATTTCAAAAAATAATAATACGTAAAAAAAATCTGCTTAGCAGTCACTATCACATTAACAAGTGTACTAATGCATGTGTATTTTAATTACTCCTTCACGTTAAAACGGCTGGACGGATTTGGATGGAATTTAGCACAAGGGTAGGCCATATCCTGAAATAACACATAGGATACTTTTAAATCAGGGAATATCTTCCTTTGTGACGATGGGCGAAGCCCCTGGTAGTTACTAGTAGTATTAAAAAACCCGTTAAAAATCTAGTTACAATGTTGGAACTGTAAGTGGATGGCATTTGTAAAGTATAAAAGCAAAAAACACTGATGATTACAGGACTAGTTCCTTTAAATACGACCTTGGATATCCGAGAAAAAACAATTACTCGAGCCGGCTGACGAAGACGTAGTGTAAAAAGAAAATAAGAAATAATAACACTTCTGAACAGTAGTTTTTATCTTTCACTAGCTTCTGCTAGCGACTTCACCCGCGTGAATGTAGAAAATAATACCAAGGGATATCACATTATCATCATCATTGCAGCCGAAAGTCCGTTTCATCCGACCACAGTTCCCTAAGCTCCCTAAGTGTCGCTACGATGAAGGGTATTGTGCATCTTGCATCCATCGAATCCCAAGAGCCTCACCAGGACACCGGTTTAACTCGTGGAAGGCCTGCCAACGTTACCTTTTCCGAACTTTTCGGCTCCATCTATCATAGCACAGGATATTCCGTAAACATGTTATTCCAGGATATGGTCTTACCGCGGGCCGAATTTTGTTCAAATGCGTTCAGCTGTTTGAGTGTGAAGTATTATAAAACACACAAACTTGCATACTTGGCCTTCATTTAAAGTGAGATAAGGTGTGGGATGAGATGAGAAGTCAGATAGTCTGACCATGAGTCTATCCAAGGAGTATTGTGTTACCCAGGAACTGGGTTGTGCAGTCGTTCCATGTAAAACACAGGTATGCAGCCGCATAAGGTTAGACTGGAAGCTTGGGCCGGCTTCTAGTCTAGCTAGTTGGAGAAGGCTAGGGAGATGATGTCTTAAAAAGGTTATAAGGATATAATTTCCTGAATATATTTCGCTCGTGTAAAATAAATAATTTTTCACACATTTAGGTACCCAGAATAAGCAACAAAGCATTGCATAAAACAAAACAGGAGAGGATCTAAAAAATGCATACCTACATTCTGCCGCAAAGCATAAACCACGAGAAATTTCATATCGTTGTGATAAAAACTAAAAATTCATATTTCTGCATCACACTAAACCGCTGTTGCACTAAAACTTTATGCTTCACGAACATACGAACAAACATAAATTGTACGTTGTACAGTAAAAACTGAATTGGTATGACGTGGAGGAATGCGGTGTGCGGGTGAAACACCTGGGCCCCCGGACAACAATTGTATCGTTTACCTTAGCGTTCTTGGTCATTTGCGGGACGTTGACGGAAATGGGATTTGTGAAAATATAATCGACGTATTTAGTTGGATGACAATGGAGAGTTTTACCCCTCAGTTTTTTGGTACAGTTATGAGGGAAATTTGTATTATTTTTTTTCATTTACACCCCTTTTCAATTTATTTTGGTTTTTGAGAGCGATTTTCAGGACACACCATGATATGTAACTCATTATGAATGAAAATAAGAATATTTTTCTTTTTTACCACAACTAATCCTAAACTATACAGAGCTCTACTATGAGTACAAGAAAACTGATAAACATACTTAAGTTTTTAAATACATACATATTACAGTACATTTGCACCCAGACACAGAACAAAAATGATCATACTCATCACACAAACATTTGTCTTGGGCGGGAATCGAACCTAAGACCTCCGGCATAGCAGCCAGGGTCACTCACCACTAGGCTAGTCAAAAGAGTGAATAGACTCTTAATAAACTAGTGCGCCTTACTATCAACGATTGCATCACTGCTTGCCATTAGGTGGGACCACAGTCAAGCACTAGTTCATATTAAAAAAAAACCTTGAGAATTTATTAAAAAAACTAGCTTCTGCCAGCGACTTCGTACGCGGATCGTGTTGCTTATGCCAGCGACATTCAGTGTTATAAACGTAAGAGAAGACAAAAAACAGAAAGCTCAGAACTGCTAAGCTATCGGGAGTTACACGTGTTATTGTGAGTTAACCATAAAAGATAGACGTATGCTGTCGTGGGACATTTTTTATATAATTTTGAGGAGAACATTTCCGTTTTACATGTTTTCTGTGTAGCTTTAACCATTAAGGCTGCAAACGCGACGGAAGCTTAAAAAATGGAGTAATTTCTCCCGTTTCCCCAACATTTCCCTTCACTGCTCTGCTCCTATTGATCGTAGCGTGATGAAAAGTATACTATAACCTGCCCAGGAGTATGAATTGACCTCTCTACAGATTTATTATAAGTATAGATGGCGAAAAATAAAACGAAACATTTGTGACTATAGAATTAAGGTTAACAACTTTTTTTTATTTAGTAAAATAACCTACAATAAAACAGCTGAGCCAACCAAACAACTCTGTACTAAAAATGTTTCATTTCATTACCAAACCCAGTCAGCCTAAAATCTAGGGCTTCTAATTTTGTGAGCTCATTAATCAGTGTAATTTCTTAATGAAACATCGTCAAAGACAGCTAGACTCCACGGTTAATCAAGACTCTATCGTATATTAAACCTTAGGTCTAAAATGAAAGATGAATTTGTATTTGGTATATCAGGCCGATTAAAACATAAAATAAAAGAAGTAAAAAAACGGTAACGTTTGAACGCATGAGGCTACGGTAACCCTCACAGTAGGAGCTGGCGAAAGACGTAGCGTTGGAAGGCCTCCTACAAGGTGGGCCGATGACCTGGTAAAGGTTGCGGGAAACCGGTGTGGCCAAGTAGAGGCGTTACCCTTTCTAGATCTCTAGAGCCATGAAGAATTCTTAAAGGTCGGAAGATCCTACCTTTTCATCGGAGGTTTGCAGGACTTTACACTCAACACACATACCTCCAAACTCTCTCGCGCCGACCCTTGGTACGGGCCATGGTCCGGAGCGAGGAGGAGTGGCAAGCGGTCGCCTCTTTTTGCGAAGCAGTTATGCTAGCAAAGGAGGAGGCCGACCGCATCAGGCAACGGCGCCCTCGCCGCCGCCGCCGGGATTCCCGATTTCCGGCCACCGTAGGCGTGGGCTCGCGGACAGCGAGTAATGGGTAGCTTGCTGTCCGACCATCCGATAACTGTCCGGACCGAGCCCAAGTTGTCGAAGGCGCGCACGTTCTCGCGCGCCTCAAGAAGCTGTCAGCAACAGCAGGGGCCCAGTTGGGTGGAAGCCTGCTGTGGCCAGGGTTATCCGAAAGGAAAGCTCGGTTCGGTACAAAAAGCCCACCCTATGGGCTTTTAGTCAGTAAGAGTCTGACACTATCTCCCGCTCCGCCCAGTGGGGGTTGTCATTGGATGATTTTTCCACGGAGTTGTTATAGATTTTTCCCACCATAAAAAAAATACCTCCAAACTGGCAATGCATTTTACAGACAAGTGGCCTAGACAGTAAAGGACTTATCCAGGAACGTATATTCAGTTTTATTAAACTGTTGTATCTTCAATAAAAAGTTCAAATCGGAACGGGTGTTATGCACCTGTCAGGTAGAAATTGAAATGGACGCCATTTTAGTTTATGTCATCGTGGACAATCATTCAATAATTTTTTTCACTCTAGGATGGAACGAGCGTATCGAACTTCTACTGGCTAATACGATACCAGTGTCCTTCAGTTGCCTTCGCGTTCTAGGACCAGGAGTATCCCTTTCATACTTTTCATCAGGGCCCTAAATTAAATACCAGCATGGTAAGCATAGGCTTGTACTATTTAGTTAGTTAGCCCATTTATGTCCCACTGCTGGGCGAAGGCCTCCCTCTCCCTTTTCCACACACGTCTGTCTTCAGCCATTGCGGACCAGTACCTCCGGTACATATCTAGCTTATCTCTCCACCTTCGCCTTGGTCTGCCGCGATGTCTCCTTGCGTTCAATGGGACCCAATTTGACTATGGGGAAATTTATTTCTACCAGAGACTGTTTTTTTCCTGATAGACAACTTGGCGGTATTTAAGTCAAGAATGAATAGGTTACTTCTAGGCAAGCGTGCTTCATCGTCGCTTTCCATCAGGTGAGATAGTGGTCAAACGCGACCAGATACAAACCCATCAAAAGACATAAGAAGTTATTACCAAAAACATAAGTCAACCTCATCTCGACGATCACCAAATCCCCCCAAATAACTACTCGTATCTACCGAAAAACTTAATAACATAGCGGAAAAAAGGCCCACAAATCTTCTTATATCATAAAACATATACGTGGGCAAAAGAAAAATACATACAAACAAACATGGGAACGCAGCGAAAAATATTTGAGACATTTAAATATGTATAAAGCTGCCACATCAAACGGATATCATTTTCTTCTTGAGGGTCGAAGGCATTACTGGGGTAAAGTCGATATTTTGGGGGACCATGGGACTTGGACCGGTCTTTTAAATCATTTTCTTATCTGAAAAGGTTATTTTGTCTGTTATGGTATGATTTTTGTAGTGAAGGATTGATTTTGAAAATTATAAATTTAAATGATATAAGTATTTATGTTTGAAAACTTGATAAATTAATGATATTCCTTTTTTTGCTCTTTGTTTTGGGTTTTTTTATCTAAATATCATCGAACCTTTTAAAATTGTTGATGTTAATTGTTGATTGTTGTAAAATTGTTGTTTGAAATCGTCGTTGTTGTTGCTGTTGTTGTTGTTGTTTTTAAATTGTATTCTTATACAATTTAAAAAGGTTGCATTTAATTGTATCCTATTTCTATTGTAATAATATTTTATTCGGTATCGGTAGTGATAACGGCCCCGACTTACGAGTTGTAAGTCGCAGGTTCAAACCCAGCCAGGCGCATTACTTTGTGTAATTTATTTCATCACCTCTGCTCTCAAAACGGTGAATGAAAACAACGTGAGGAAATTGGCATGTCCGTCATTGGATGTACATGTACGAAGACATGTGACATCCACCAACCGCACTGGGCCTGCGAGGTGAATTATGGCTCATTCCCTCTCCTAGAGAGGAGGCCTGAGTCCCAACAGTGGGAACATTATATGGGCGACTATGCTATGCTATAAGATCTACTGTATCACCAAAGAGCACAAATTCTGTTACTTGGAAAGTTAAGAAAATCATCTTGATGCTTTGATCTTTTTTTATAGTTTTTCAAACCACATTTACAAATCTAGACTGATACACAAACTTAGTCGGTATTCAGCAGTGTTATCTTTATCAAGGCTACAAATAGAATTGAGCTCTTGGCTTCTTGACTGCAAAGACTATCTAGTCTGGGAAAATCTTAGGACTTTAAAATAGTAAACTTAAATTGAATTTGAATTTGAGAGCTTCTGCACGACTAAAATACTAGATCTAGATTGATAACATTGCATAGCAACGATAAGTTATTTTCTCTATTACTATTTCTTGTGAATTATGTCGTCTGTTAAATAAATAAAAAATCTTTAAAAAGCATAATTTTTCTAGGCAAGTGTGCTCCATCGTCGACCACATCATCGTCAACCTTGAGCACAAAATAGATAGGTACAGAAGACCCGTATGGACGGGTACGTTATAATCTCGTGGAGGGTCAATCCGGTACATGGAACACTATCGATTTGTAACGATAAATTAAAAAACAAAGTTCCTTTTTTTAAACTCGTAATTATACACGTGTACGAAATTAATTTATTTAAGAAAACGTCAACTGAGCGAGTCCAATGACCTGTAGGTAATTAGTACGCAACGCCGACTTCTACCTACAGGTGTTCCATGTACCGGATCGACCCTCCACGGGATTAAAACGATCAAAATTTAGCGGTGTATTCTATATTGAGTCGATCTCTTTAAAAAGTGCGCGCAGCATCAGCAGTCGCGTCGCGTCTGTGTGAATCGACCCTAACACACCTCGTCAATATTGCAATTCCAAAAGACCTATTTATTACCAAAAATATGATCTTCCATCAAATATAAACTTACAAGTCAATCATGAACTTAAACAATTAACCATCAATATTCATGGGTGGAGACCAACTTCTGTCCTAAGCCTTATAGGTAAATAAGCTTATATAGTCGTCAAAAGGATTTTCGAACAAAACGAGGTATTCGAGAACAATTCCCTTCTATGTGAAGGATAAAAGAAATAATTTAGGAACATTATTTTTTGGCTACGCACAAAATGTCGTGTAATACCTTCCCTTCCGTTCATTTGTTTTATAGGAAACTAGCAGTTACCCGTGACTTCGCTCTTAGAACAATACAAAACCATTTGGTCACTATTTCAAGTTTTTATTGGATGGTACTCTAAATCTTTTTCTAAAATAAAAGTAGCCTAAGTTACCTAGCTTAAGTTTACCTTATAGCATCAGCTATCTACTAGTGAAAGTGTCGACAAAATCAGTCCAGCCGTTTTGGAGATTAGCCAGAACAAACAGATCGACCGACAGACAAAAATTTTAATTGTGGCATTTTTCATGATTGTCAAAAAAGGAGTGTTACCTATTGTTATAAGTTTTCGAATATTTATCTTCACATGCAATAAGTATACCTTAGAGGCCCAGCAGGATCGAAGCCTACTGGGGCCATGGCCCTGGAACAAAGGCAAAGAAGGAACAGCAATCAGTTTTAGTCAGTAAAAGTCTGACACGCTCTCTCGCCCCGCCCAAGGACTGAAGATGTCATTAGATGATTTCCCACCTAAAAAAAAACAGGCATTTAGTAAAACATTGTTAGTTTGAATTACAAACAAACATCTAAATTTTATTTATATGTATAGATATCTTATTGTTTAAAATAGTTAAGCAATGCCTTGTATCGTTGTTTTGAGGATCTTATACATTGGCGAAGTAGGGATCGTTTAATCACCATTTCATTATTGGTTTCGCATGTAACGGCTTTATCATCTTCAACGGTGTAGAAAACAGCTTCATTTTTTATAATTGGGTTGTGACGCTCATTCATCATCTCTTAGCTCACGAAGTTAAAAAGATTAGCTGTCACTTTCGTAACAAAAGCATAACATAATCAGCCTTTTAATGTTCCCACTGCTGGGACTCAGGCCTCCTCTATTAGGAGAGAGAATGGGCCGTAATCCAACACGCGGGACATTGCGGGTTGGTTGATATATTTATTGACTGGTGGCCGTTTTGATGTCGAGAGGAAGAGTATTCCTCAGAAATTGGACTGTATATGAATGGAAGAATGAACGAAATCAGAAGTATGAGAAAGACAGAGCAGTAGGAGATTGTTAGAAGAACGGAGAACTCAGTATAACAAGAACTACAACACAAACACATAGAAACAACATAAACAACAACAAAACACACAAACAATGTATGTATTTATTTTTAGTACAGGGTATATATCGTTATATAAGTATTTATTAGTTTAATTTAAGATTTCACTAACTCTTCTTTACCTATTTCTGCACACTACTATCTACATCTCTTCTAATCTTTCCTTTTCGCTGGTCTGCTGGAAGAAATGTCTTTGTAAAATAAGCAGTACCTTTGTACAAAATTTTATAATTATGTTATCTTCGGTTGTATATTGTGTGTACATAAATTATAAAATAAACTAGCGACATGCCCCGGCTTCGCTCGGGTGTTTATCCACTATTTAGTGGATGTTATTATACATATAAACCTTCCTCTTGAATCACTCTATCTATTAAAAAAACCGCATCAAAATCCGTTGCGTAGTTTTAAAGATTTAAGCGTACATAGGGATATAGGGACAGAAAAAGCGACTTTGTTTTATACTATGTAGTGATAAACAACATAACAACCAACAATATAAAAGAACACAGATATTAAAAGACAAATGGAATCCACATGTCTTCGAATTTTTTGTTCCAGGACACGCTGCTATCCCCAAAATGTTTTCCTTCACTGTTTTGAGTGTAGAAAACATATCAAAAGACCACACAGAAAAACCAGTACACCACACACTAAAATTACACAAAAAAAAAATCGGAAAAAACTATTCAGCAAAACCAAACAATTCCTCGAAACGCCAAGTAAACTTGGAGGTATGTGTACTTTATATTGAAAAAACACGACTGTTTGCGCTTTTGGCGTCAAACATGAAGAACTGAATGCGTCCCAGCTGCCTACATATGTATATTAAGTTTGTATTTGCTCGGTTTGACAATATTTGTACTACGGTCATGTTGGCGTCGCAGTGTTAATAAAATCATTGCATCATCATTTCAGCCGAAAGACGTCCACTGTTGGACATAGGCCTCCCGCAAGTGCCGCCACAATGAACGGTCTTGTGCGTCTCGCGTCCATCGGATTCCCGCAACCCAGTAATATAGGGTGATTAGCTCCATCCCTCTTAAAACGGTGAAGGAAAACATCGTGAGGAAACCGCCATGTCATAGAACCAATAATACGAAGACATGTGACATTTACTAACCCGCACTGGGCCCGCGTGGTGGATTACGGCCCATTCCCTCTCCCAGAGAGGAGTCCTGAGTCCCAGCAGTGGCAACATTAAAAAGGCTGATGATAATGATGATGAATCATCATCATCATCATATCAGCCGAAAGACGTCCACTGCTGGACATAGGCCTCCCCCAAGCGTCGCCACAACGACCGGTCCTGTGCATCACGCATCCATCGGATTCCCGCGACCCTGACCAGGTCGTCGGTCCACCTTGTTGATGAATAGAATTATTTAAAAAAAAAAGAATAAAAATTTATTATTTTTTACAATTATACAAAATAAGGGCAACATATTTTTCTACGAATTATTTTTAACAAAGATCAATGACCTAACTACAGAAAAAAACCCTTGATTTGTCCTTTACAAATTCAACGTAAAACGAAAAACTAAAGATACTTAAGTCTTAATATCTAATTCGTTTAATGAAACACGTTTTTCCATTTGTCAAAAATAATTTTGTAGTAAAAAAGTTTAAAAGCAAGGCTTTAAAATAGGTTTTGAAGCTTAATGTTAACAGCCTAAGCTTAAAAGCTGTACCTAAACATGGTACGCATATTAATTCAGATTTTCAAACCTTAATCTTTTATTATGGACTTATTTTAGCCTGCGGTTTCGCCTGAGTGAAACTAGAAAATATTTTAAAGGAATATTTGTACCTACTCCCGGTAAAAAATGTCCTACCGCGTACATCGAAGGACTGGAACATTTAGTCTGCTGCGGTCTTCCCGTCCGATTATAATTTAGGCGTCTTCAAGGCTAGAGTGAATAGGCTCTTAATAAACTAGTGCGCCTCACCAACAGAGATTTCATCACTGCATTTCACCAGGTGCAAGTCTATTCTTGCCTATAGATATTAAAAAGATTTCATTCAAAGTGAATGGATGGAGAGGGAGAGGGAGAGGGAGGCCAAAGAAAAGATGGATGGATTGTGTGAAGAGTGATATGAAAGAAAAGGGAGTTAAAAAAAACGTGTTGCGCCGGCTTCTAATAAAACGGGACAAGGGCAGGAAGATGATGATGAAAAATATTTTAGCCATATCTACCGACATGGAAGTGACTCCATCGAACGCCTTGTTATACAAGGAAAGGTGGAAGGGACGAGGAGATCACCGATGCGATGGACTGATCAGGTCAGAGCTACTTTTGGCCCATTGAACGAGTGCACCCGGATGACTGCCAGCCAGCCCAGCAGACTGGCAAAAGTCGTGCAGCGTGCCACGTCAGCTTCCTGAGAGCTACCTTCGTGATAACCACGACCACTCGGGCAAGCGTGAAACGACCAAGAAGATGTCCTATTCAAAGATATGGTCTAACCGTGTGTCAAGTTTCATCAAAATCCGTCAGCGTGAAAGAGTTACAAACATACACAAAGACGTACAAATTTTCGTCTTTATATAAATGTGATTAGCTCAGCGTTTTTTAAGATTACTGCAATGCGGGATTTATTATGCAAGATGCTTATGTTTAGTATTTTTTGTAATCAGACTTTTTTAGGTATGTAAATCATCTAATGACATCCCCCGCTCATGGGCTGAGCAGGAGTTAGTGTAAGACTTTCACTGACTAAAAACCCATCCTGTTCTTTAGTTGCCTTTCGTACCAGGGAAGAATCTACCATTCAGAAGCAGAGCCTTGGCCCACTGGGGTAGGCTTCGAACCTGCTGGGCCCCTCCTTGAGGGGCGCGTGGGTTATAAACAGATTTAAGAGTCCTAGACCCCAAAATTGAGGTAGATAAAGTATAACATGAGGAACTAACACAGGGAAAAACAGAAATTGGGAACTATGACGTCACTGGTCCATCTTACTCATATGACTACCATAGGAAACGACGTTTTTGCAAAAGAGACAGATATTTTATTTGATTTAAACTAGTGCTTGATTGCGATCCCACCTGATGGTAAGCAGTGATGCAATCTTTGATGGTTAGGTGCACTAGTTTTTTAAGAGCCTATTCACTCTAGCCTTGAAGACACCCAAATTATAATCGGACGGGAAGACTGCAGCAGGCAAACTGGTCCAGTCCTTCGACGTACGCGGTATAAACGACGAGGCTATTATCCCTACTAATACCCCTACTAATCCCTACTTCCCAACTAATATTATAAATGCGAAAGTAACTCTGTCTGTCTGTTACGTTTTCACGCAAAAACTACTGAACGGATTTAGATCAAATTTGGTAGATAGGTAGAAGAGACACTGGAATAACACATAGGTTACCTATAATAATTCCACTGCTGAGCACGGGTCCCTGCCCACGCGATATAAACTGTAGTCCACGCGGGCGAAGCCGCGGGCGGAAAGCTAGTGTTTTATATGTTATAATTTCGTTTGCTTTCCGCGCAATACTAACTCATTATTTTTAAATATTTATTGATAAACTTATCTATGTAACAGCAAAAGTTCAAGATCCTTTTTTGAAGTTGATAAACATTGAGCAGAAAAACATAAGACAAATTAAATTCTGGAATCAGAAAAAATATACGAAGCTAAGTAATAAGGTATTTAATATTTTTTTCTTTAATATTATAGTATCTTGGATTGATATCAAGAATAGCAGAATGTCGAATACAAAAGATCTTATTAATTCTAAATGATGTTTCAATAGTCTTTTATTCTTTAATGAAGCGGAAAGTGATCCAATACGATTACACTTGACCATTTTTTTTTTATATCTTCTTATGGAAAAGTTCTGATCTCCAAAATAGCATTTTCGTTTTATTTTTTTTTGTAGGGGCGAGAGGAAAGGTTTTTTGTGGCTCATACGTGTGCCACACACGCCAATCTTGGCGCGTCAGTCTTCACACATTTTATATGGAAACTAGACTTGTAGAGTTACAATTGATCCACGCCACGCGACGTCGTTCTACGTACGAATCAGGCGTGTTACAAGTGGGCATCTGTCTAATACAGTTCTAGCTAGATTGTCGCACTTTTACCGACTAAAACCCACTTGTGTCCTTAAGTTACCCTTTGCATTCAAAGACCAGAGTAATCTCTTGAATAATCAACCTTCCGAGCCATTTCCCAATTGTCTTAAAGTCGGTTTCCAGTGTAACCCAATGAAGTTGATACACAGTATTTTACAGCTTACTTCGAAATTACCTTGGGTGATCGTATCAGGAATGCCAACCAAAATTATCGACATAGCCCGAAGAATCGTCAGACTTAATTGGCAGTGGACAGGGCACATTGGCCGCAGAACAATGATTACCGAAAGGTTCTGGAGAGACGACCGCGTTCTGAACGACCGACGGAGCGTTAGTACGCCTCCCGCAAGGTGGAAGGTGGACTGATGAATTAGTGAAGACAGTAAAAATCCGATGGATT
Organism: Mythimna lalbum; assembly: GCA_949319445.1. NCBI lineage: Eukaryota > Metazoa > Arthropoda > Insecta > Lepidoptera > Noctuidae > Mythimna > Mythimna lalbum. The sequence continues at coordinate 9,005,523 of OX439371.1, read as the reverse complement.
TGAGAGGATCGGTCGTTGTGGGATATTTGGCGGAGACTTATGTCCATAAATGGACGTCTTTCGGCTGAAATGATGAGAGCTAAAACTAAATGGAAACATAGACAAGACCAGTTGTGGACAGCAAATCCAAAAGTATGGAAGTGAACCAACCGTGTTGCGCCGACCACAAGTAATATGGGATAAGGGCAGGAAGAAGAATATGAAGAAAGAAGTGAACCAACCAATGACCAATAAGAAAAATGGACAACAAGTAGGTATCCTTTCGATAGTATGAAGTCTTTGTTACTAAAATTCTTTTCAACAAAATATCCCAAACTCAAACTGAAAACTCTTCTTACCACTTTTGTAAACCATTTCAATAAGACCCACAAATCACTTTTTCAAAATTCCACATACACTTTTATTTAAAAGGCACAATTGAAATTCTCTCACAAACTTTCTAGTATTCCTGAACACATCTACGTTATCTGGGTGTAATGTATGCGCATCGTAGTTGCAAAAGGAATTTATTTCGTTTAGTTTTATTTATTGAGAAACGTTTGCAGGTTACACCTAGGGTGGCCAGGTATCTCGGCTTGCGCAAGTACCGATTTACCGAAAATCGGGACGACAAGTCTCGATTTTTCACTAGCCTCCTTGGTCAGTTAGGTCGCTAATTTTGACGACTAAAATGTCATTGTCGTCATGCAATATATTTTTGATTTCACACCGCATTTGATTGTCAATCTTTTTTATGCTATATAAGTCTCGTACTTTTGTATGAACGTTGAAAAGAAATGTTAGCCTTTGAGGTGAACACTATTTTTTTTTTAATTTGGAAAAAGGCCTCATTAAGTTTTGCTGCCCACACTCCACAGGAATAATCTGTTGATTGATAAAAAAATCGAACAATTAATCATCATCATCAGGCTTTTTAATGTTCCCCTGCGAAATGAGAAATGGCTTGAGTCCCATCAAGCCATTTCTCTGGGAGAGGGAATGGGCCATAATCCACCACGCGGGCCCAGTGCGGGTTGGTGAATGTCACTTGTCTAACAATTAATCAATTAAATGAAATCAAAATCCCGATTATTTTCATCTTTAATCCCGATTTTTTTACCTAAACCTAGCCACACTAGTAACATAGTTCTAATGTTGGAATTTGCGAGGTAAGTAATTTACTAGGAGTATTCATTACGTTTCGCTGTACGATTTTCTTGTAACACTTAAATTATACTGGCTTGTTTCAGTAGCTTGGTTGAGTTGATTTTAATTTGTACCGTAGAGCCAAATTCTAACAGCGTTGTGATTTATGGTTCTAATTCTATTTTTTTTTGTGTATGTGGATTTATTTGCATAGGTCATACTATGTATGCTGTTATTTTAGCTGCATTTTTAAGTTAAGCTTACCTTTGTACATGAATGTCAAATGTGCGATAAAGAATTAAGAATTAGTTTCGTATATTTTATGCGGCGTATTTTGTGTGTGTATTTTGGGTATTGTTTGCCCGATTGTAGATCTCCCTACAGTTCTAAGTTAAACTACGTGAAGGTTTTGTGTTAGGTAGGGCTGTACCTAGGGTATAATACACCCTGTGGGAAGCTCAACAATTGTTTGTTCAATTGTTGAGCTTTCTACAGCTCTAAGTTGAACTACGTGAACGTTTTGTATTAGTTAGGTTTGTACCTAGGGGCTTACTTGAACAAGCCACATAATTGGCTTGTTCAAGTCCCATGCTATAGGGACAGAATCCGTTTTTATTCTTTATTCCTGGTACGAAATAAGACCTTTATAGAAGTCTTTATATATTCCAAAGGATTTTGTTTTCAGGTGGGCGTGTCAGACTTTTACTGACTCTACACCTGTAGTTCAGTCGCGTTCTAGGAGCACAGGGTTCCTTTTTAGAAATTCCCCGCAACCCAAGTCACCAATCTAAGTTCTGTATCCCTCAATATTCCTAGTAGTAAGACGACCAATCTTCTACTGAGTTGCGTTTTCGTTCCTATTTTTGCATCCAGACTGTTTATTCTTAGTACGAAACCAGTTAGCTAAGTTTCGAGTTACGAAACAGAACTTTATACATTGGTCAGCACATTGTTAGTACACATTCGTGCACAAGTGCTTTATTACAACTGGTACAAGTAGGTACAGAGTACAGACGGCTTAGTTGTGAAAATAGAAAATAAACAATCATTGTATCAGCCGTTTGTTGCTTACAAGAAGTATCAATACTAAATGAACATAATTTAGAGAATAAAGTCACTTTAACTGTAAGAAACTCTATAAGTAATAGGCAATCTTCACACGTCACGCTCCAACGCCTCTGTTCACAACTGTCCCAAGTCAAATAAGGAACAAAATACCTCGCAACCCTGTGTAAATTGGAAAGGTAAGTACCAACAAAACCGATTTAGTTTTCAAGCAAAACTCACCTTTAAGAGCCAACGTAGGGCAATAAATTCTGCGTTAACGTCTCACGTTCAGAGAAACGGTTGCTTTATAGAAGGAGAAAAAAACGGTAAAATAAACGATTTGCAACACCCTTGAGCGTCTTCGAAAATTTTTACGCGAGTATAAAGTTCACTCGTTGGCAAGAAAACATTCATGTTGTGAATAGGATGCTTTAAATGTAAACGCGATTCACCTGTGAATAGTGGTCTTTATAATCATTCGGTGATTTAGTGTTGTGCTGGTTAGTCGATTAGGATGTCTGACTATTGTCGGTTAGTCGAATAGTGGATTGTTTTAATACTGAGGATAGCTCGTATTTTTTTCTTTTTTTTACGACCCGAATAAAATTAAATTAAAAAAAAAAAACACTCATGATTATACTACTACTAGCAACAGTTTTTAGACTCAAATTCAAATAACTTATGAATTAGAAAAATAGGACTAGAATAGAGTAGCACAGGGGCAAAATAATGGCAAGCACTGGAGCCAGCTTTCACCTGAGAATTTCTTGCATAATTTCATACCATCGATAAATAATTACCTATGTAAATATTGGTACCTAATATAATATAATGTAAAAATACTATTATAATAATAATAAAATAGAAAAACCAGCAATGCAATAAATTAACGATAATTTTATTTGGACAATCACAAAATGCTATTTTGAATTACAGTAAATAAAGAATTACACTATTATGATTGTGCAACGAATGAATCAATCATAATATTTATGATAAACAGACCATGGACTAAATACATACGAAAGGAGTTTTTGTATCTGTATCTATCAGTAAATCATGGTAAATGTATTTCTGTACAGTCACTAATCCACAGTAAAACTGTACCAAAAACTGCTTAACTTCGTTCAAAAAATAAAACGCATGATTGCTGAAGTAACCAAGATCCCAATTTTTATTATACACCGTTTATCTAAAAACCACCGTACCTCACCTACTTAAGAATTTGCAAAATTCATTAATTCTTTGAAATGTTTCATAAAGCGTTCCCGGGGGTCGAAAACTTTCGCGTACACAGGTCGTTTAATATCGTAAACCTGCAGTTTTATCGCTACCAACTTTACTTACAAAATAAACTTTCTAATTATTATTATGAAAACCTTCTTCGGAAACTGTTGAACGTTGCTCAAGTTTGACGGGTTCATTTGGGAAGATAGACGTATGAAATGTTTTGGTTGGACCTATATAATAATTTATTCGGTGATCATCATCCACCTAAACGTTTTATTACAGTTAAAATTTATAAGAACGACTAAACAAAGGTATCGATATCTTTAATCGTTAACTACGACTGTATTATATTCGACTAAAGAACCATTTGATTTATCAGTCACATCACTAAAGTTTCTCAATACAAAATGGATGAATTTCAGAGTCAATGTATTTTTTTTGACGTAGAGTATCATCAAATAACTTTTTCCGACTAATACCCACCCATGTTCCTTCATTAGCTCTTTGCGTTCCAGGGCCACGTTCAATCTTTCGAACGTTCTCGCAGCCAGTTTATGTATTTACAGTGAATTTTTGCCATTAATGGCAATTTTTAACGATGCCATTAACATGTCCTAATCACTTTTTGACATCTTTAACAATACCAAAACCTAAATCCCAATTGGATTATTCACTTAAAACCTTGTCTCTCCCCCAACAAAGACATAACGAAAAATGACGTTACAAAGCCGACAAGATACATTCAAATGCAAAAATAACATTCGCATCTCATCCCTGTAACCTCATGGCATAACGTAATGACAGCCCTTACATGACAATTCCATTCGCACAGGGCTGTCAGTCATTAGCATATGTACATAAAGAGTCGCTCATTGGCTAGACCCGCCATGTTTGAATTGCAGAAATTCCGGCCGCCATTTTGTTAATTAAAAACTCCCGCGTTTTTTTTCTCTTGCCACAAATTATTGTTTGTGAAGTTGTCTTAATGTTTGCTGAGTGGATTTTAAGGGGTGTCTAAAATTTTTGGGAAATTACGTCATAGATAGGTGAAAATTCGCTGTATTTTCAACAGAGAACGGTTGACATTATGCTTGTCTTCCTTGAAGTGAAAAATGATGCGATCGTCGCATGTCATGGTAGCTTACAGGTTAAACTTCGGGCAGAAAAATGGAAAGGCCTTTTTTCCCACCTTTGAATAGCAAACAAACCGTGAGTTTTTGATAAATAATATCTACTATACATGACATAACATGCTATCTATTATTACAAACATCTTCTCTACTTTTAACGATATTTTTTATTGCGAGTTCGAAGTTAAAATCTTGTGGAAACATTAATGATCGTGGGTGGTCTACATCGCATTAAGTTGCCTATGATACTATTAAATAACCTTCTAAAAGCAAGCGCTTAAAACTTCGAGACAAGTTTCTTTGTCGAATTTATGATAGCGATTTATATTGAACATAATACTTATGAAGCGTTTCTATTTTTTTATACTTAAAAGCACTTGAAATTACAAAAAACAAAAAAACAACACATTCTAAATAAACAGCCATTTTGTTAAGTTTTAACCATCGAACGTTTCCTCCGAGTGAAGTTCCTTTTTTAAAATATGCGCAATTTTTTTCATGTCTGGTGCGTTCATAAAATTTTAAATTTTCTAAAAAAAGAACGTTAAAGAATAGAGATGTGACGAAAAATAACGTATTCCACAGTCGTTTTACGTTCGCGAGTCGTGGAACGTAGTGAACGCGCGAAACCTTTTCCTCTCAAGTAAATAAAAATAGTCGAATATATTGAAGTCCCGCGGGATGACCAATAACTTCAGTTGGATTTGGCTCTGTGTACGTATGGAAATTCGGCGCACCGGGTGCGTTTAGACGGATCCCCGTTTGGACATCGATAGTTTTGGTGCCAACCCTAGCCTATCAATCGAGAATGGATCGTACCGTAGTAAATATTGTTTTTTTTAATTAGAGAGCTATGTTTCTGTAGTGTTCGTTGAAGTAGATTTTTACATTGAAAAAAGGTTTGTTAGATATTTATGGTTCATTGATTTATGAAATCGTTTCAATAATAACACCTTTAAATAGCAAATTTATTACGTAAAAGCGTGTCTTTGCAACTTGTTGCATTCATCTCTACTACAATTTTGTCTCACTAATATTATAAAAGCGAAAGATTGTATGTATGCGAGCATGTTTGGTACTTCTTTACTCTTAAACGGCTGAACACAGACAGACGGCTACACACAAGATAATATAAAAATATTCCATAACTATCATACAACGCTGTCTAGTCTCAAGCTTACCAGAGCTTGTGTTATGAGTACTAGACAACTGATAAACATATTTATAAATTTCTAAATACATACATATTATAGATAAATTACACCCAGACACAGAACACATGATCATGCTCATCACACAAACATTTGTCCTAGGTGGGAACCGAACCCACGACCTCCGGCATAGCAGTCAAGGCCACTAACCACTAGACCAATAGGCCAGTCAAACTAGATGCTTTTTATACAGGGAATATATTGAGCTAATTCTAACATAGAAGAAGCCGTTGACAAAAGCCAACGGTCAACGTTGTCAACGGTCGTTCGTGCTCAAACTAGAAAGTTTACAAAGGTAAATTTCCTAAAATAATCCTCACACAAAATACCTCTATAAAATTCAAACATTTACCTCTAAAACATAATCGCAATATCAACAATGATCACTCAATAAAGCTTTACAATTTTCTCTATCGATAAAAATGCAAATGTCCCATCCCTTCATAGGGGGGCCTTGGGAGGTCCTGGGGGCTCCTAGGAGGTCCGAAGTGATTGCATTGGATGCCTCCAAGTCTCCGGTAAGTAGATTCAGATACTGGCGCTCGAACAATGGAGCTTTCTTGACTTTAGTCTGAATTTTGAGGCATGAACTCCTCAAGATTTGCGAAAGTTTAAAGAATTCGAAGATATTTTAAGAAAAAATGTTCGGTGTAAAAGTGTTGGAATATCTTTTGGGTATTTCGCCGTGAAATTCTTTTCGATGGCGTGAAGTGTTTTTAGATAAGGAAGAATGAAGGTATAGCTGTTGGTATAAAGGTATATAAACAAAGGATAGGAACAATCATTAACACCAAAAGTATTAAAATATAGTAAAATATAATATTCCACAACAATCACACAACGCCGTCTAGTCTCAAACTAAGCAGAGCTTGTGTTATGAGTACTAGACAACTGATAAACATACTTATATATTTCTAAATACATACATCATCATCATCATTTCAGCCGATATACGTCCACTGTTGGACATAGGCCTCCCCCAAGCGTCGCCACAACAAACGATCCTGTGCGTCTCGCATCCATCGGTTTCCCGCAACCTTCACCAGGTCATCAGTCCACCTTGTTGGAGGCCTTCCAACGCTGCGATTTCCGGTACGAGGTAAATATATACATATTACAGATAAATTACACTCAGACACAACAAATGGTCATGCCCATCACACAAACATTTGTCCTGGGTGGAAATCACACCCACGATCTCCGGCATAGCAGTCAGGGCCACTAACCACTAGACCAACAGGCCAGTCAAAACGCAATAAAAACAATGTTCTTATAATATTTACATGTATAAAAGGAGAAACTGACTGACTGACATATAAACGCACAGCCGAAACCACAGGGCATGAAATTTTGCATAAGGTTTCCTTTTATGACGTATACAACCACTAAGAGACGATTTGTCAAAATTCACTTCCACTAAGGGCAGAAATGGAGATCCAAAATTTGTATGGAGAGACCTATTTTCTCGCGGGCGAAGCCGGCAGCAGAAGCTTTTATCCTAATAAACGAAACAAACAAATAAACAAATCCATCTTGAAAAACAACACGCAACAAAACACTTAAAACTTTTAACAAACGCGAAAAACTGCGAAAAGGAATTAAGCAAATGTTACCTACTTGTTAACTTCAAAATCGATCGCATTATTGAAATAACGCCCTAGTGGGCCATCATGGCCCGTTCAGTGAGGGGGGCGGTTCGTTGATCAAGGATTATACTAGGGATTAAGGGCTCAAGCTACTCAAAGTTATGATAATGTGAACCCTTGGAAGCTCCACGCAGCTTTAGGCCGATCCAGGATTTGCTGAATCCAGGTAAAGTTGCAAGTTTCAGTTTGAAGTGTTTGCCATGAACTTGATTAAGTTGTAAATGTGAGCGAAATGTTTTGGGGGAGGTGTGAGGTAGTTCTAGAAGTTTCTAAATAGAAGTTTCATAAGTGATATTCAACGAATATGTAACCAAAATCGAAAGAAGAAAACACTATAGCATAGTAAGCTTTTTAATGTTCCCACTGCTGGGACTCAGGTCTCCTCTCTAGGAGAGGGAATAATATAATAATATATTCCACAATGAGGGAATGGGCCGTAATTCACCACGCGGGCCCAGTGAGGGTTGGCGAATGTCACATGTTTTCGAATTTTTGGTTCTAGGCCATGTCGGTTTCCTCACGATGTTTTTCTTCACTGTTTTGAGAGCAGTGGTGATGAAATAAATTACACAAAGTAATTAGCCTGGCTGGGTTTGAACCCACGACCTACAACTCGTAAAAAAACATTATAGAGAGTAAAAAAAATATGAAATCACTACCTTAAACGACCAAAAATATTGATCGTTTTCCTGAAAATCACTTACCATTTCCTTACATATTATAAAACGAATTTCCCTACCGAGTCTGTCCGTTTATTCGCGATAAACTCAAAAACTACTTAACGGATTTTCAAGCGATTTTCACCGACAGACAGAGTGATTCATTAGGAAGATTTTGATGTATAATAAATGCATATAATATTAGAGAAAAGTTGAGAATTTTAATGATTAGTAACACCCGTACGTACGGGTCTGTAATTGACTTTAAGAAAATGTTTAGTTATGATTCTCAGTTAAGCAAACATGGAGTTTAATGTTTTAGGAGAAACTCATGAAACTGCAAACTATACGTACCTACATATAGAAACACATTTGTTGACAGGTAGCCAAGCACGAACCTGCCCGCCCCATAGCAACTGGTCCCCTTCGAAAAGTTTTACAACTTAGCAAGCAGGTACCATGTTTTTCATTCCCCAATCCCTACGTCCCTTTTATATAAACCTAGCCTTAAGAGCGCCCAATCCGAGATACATTACCATACATCCGCTCTTATGTGATTAGACACCTTTTTCTAGATATTTTGGAAACATAAACTTATCTTGTGGATATTATCAAGGTTTCTATTTAAATCAAATCATATATATGTATAAAACTAATCCAGTAAAGACCTCTGAAAGCCCTTTTTTAATATACTCATAAATTAAAAAAAAAACTACAGAAAGCTTGCACATTTAATCGTATTTCTGAATGACGAATTTTTTTTAAACGGTTTCAAAAACAAAATACATGTATTCTCTGGAACTTAAGAGTTGTGAGTGACGGAATTACCGTTCCCGTTCATGTTTTATCTCTCGTCTTTCACGTTTGATGAAACAACAAGCTTTTAAGCTATGCTCACGATAGACGGCTCGGAGAGGACCCACTTAAATATATAAGTAGAACAAAATTTCTGCAAACAAAAGATTTACGGTATTTTAGTTACCAAAATACCTTTTTTACAAGCGACCATACAGCCTATTTTTCTAGGCACTTTCATTACAAAATTATCTAACATAACAAAATCACAATACCTTCCATCGACGGAAAGCTGTAACCTAGCATTGATTACATTAGCGAACGAAGCGAAAACATAAAATTGGTAAAGTCACCGTCAACAGAATATGCATAGCACCGTAATATATGCAAAATAGTAAAAGAACGATAAGTAGAGTATATCACGCGAACCCAACATTTTGTTAGCATTTATATAAGGCTGGCAACAGCACTGTACAAGACCAAACATCCTATATACAACCAAAGGATCTGTCAAAAAACAACTTTCTTGTCAAACTCTAAGGTTGAATTTCGATTGAATACACAAGTGATATAAGATGTTTTTTAGATGGTAAGGGTTCTTTAGCTAATAGTTACGAATGAAGGGTCAAGGGTGAAAGTAGAGGAAAGAATCAAAAAAGAAAATTAGGAATATACAACGAATGGTTCAGAATAACTGCTTAGAGTTGTGTTGTTGGTGTGTTATTACTGACGTGGATTTATTTCTTTGGAGGTATTTTATTGGTTATATATTAAAAAACTAAAATAAAATTTGTGGGAAGCTGAAACAGTAGGTGTATACCATATAAATGATGCATAGATTGTGAATGCATGGTGTAGCGACATCTATGACGCCACATAAGAACTACGAAGAAGATACAAAATCCTGCATCGCGCAATCAAAGTTCTCCGCGCGATTTGAACATATACGACAGCCCGACATCAACTATCGGGCAGTCGCCCACCAGACTATAACATCCTGTCTGGTCGGAGGATCCTACCTTTTCAACGGAGGATCCTCCGACCTTGGCCTTCCACAAGGTAGACCGATTACCTGGTGAGGGTGTCATGAATCCGATGGATACGAGACGCACAGGACCGTTCGTTGTGACGACACTTAGGGGAAGCCTAGATCCAACAGTGGACGTCTTTGATGTTAAATAAGGTTATGAAAGATTAAAAAAGCACCCACAATCTCCGTAGTCAAGTACAGAAGAAGAAAAAGATAATGTGTTATGTTTTACTTCTGCACCACCCTAAGGTCGACTGGTAAAAAATGCCTAAGGCATTAAGTCCGCCTTTGGACTGTTCTAGTGCATAAAGTTTAATAAATAATACTAGGCAGAAAACTTGTTATCAAAGTCTTTGCAGAAGTATGAAAGAAACTTACACAGCAACGGATAAGGTGAAACGGGTGGTTGTATTGTAGTTACTGCTTCTGCCCGTAAAAAGGAACCACTTTCTTCAAAGAAATCCTATTCTATATTTATTTTAAGTTGCTCATCATCATCATTTCAGCCGATACACGTCCACTGTTGGACATAGGCCTCTCCCAAGCGTCACCACAACGAACGTTCCTGTGCGTCTCGCATCCATCGGCCTCCGCAACCTTCACCAGATCATCAGACCACCTTGTTGGAGGCCTTCTAACGTTGCGTCTTCCGGTACGCGGTCGCCACCCCAGAACCTTTCGGCCCCAACGGCCATCTGTTCTGCGAGCAATGTGCCCTGCCCATTGCCACTTAAGTTTGGCAATTCTTTGTGCTATGTCGGCAACTTTAGTTCTCCTGCGGATGTCTTCGCGGATGTTGCTCATAGGTGCAGCAATATTTAAAATATTGAAATATCAAGTTTTTACAACAATTTTATACATGATTAATATGTATATTTAAAACGTATGCCTAACGGCGAGCCTTCAACCCAAAACCTTTTAATTTCAGTGTAAAATGTGAACGAAAATTTCGACATTCTGAATTAATTTTGGGTTTCACTAGAATCACTGCATCGAACCGCAACTCTGCTTCTGGCGATTCAAGTGTACTTAAAACGTCCTATTTGAATAAAAACATTTCAATATTGGATCCGTTTTCATCCATTTCGGATATAAGAGGTTTATTTTTAATAATGAAATTTTTCATTATTTCAAAAGGTTCACGATAGGTTCGTCGTGACTATAAATGTGCTGATTATAATCTGATCTGGAGATATTTGGAAATCTTGAAAATGATGGGACGCCTTAGTGGTAACATCCCCGACTTTTTTTATACCTAGGCAAGCGCTATAGTTTGTGTAATTTATTTCAATACGACTGCTCTCAAAATGATAAAGGAAACATCCGGCATAATTTCCAGCAGTGGGAACATTATAGGGCTGATTATATTTAGCTTGCGTTGGAAGGCCTCTCACAAGGATAACCGATGACCTGGTAAGGGTTCCTAGAATCCGATGGATGCAAGACGAACAGGCCCGTTCATTGAGGGGACTTTGGGAGAGGCCTGTGTCCAACAGTGGACGTCTATCGGCTGAAATGATGATGATGATGATATGCTATATTAGCCATTCGAATACCTTAATTAGAGACACAATAGAAATACAATGAGAGAGCGACCGCCGTTGTTCGGTCAATCTACATACAAAGCGCGCTCGAACAACGCACACATAGACACCTCTCACGGATACGATATCTCGGAGCACCTCGGCCCACTCGTCGAACAGATCCGGCTCAAACGCTGATTAGTGTGCGTCCACCGAGCGTAAGTATAAAAAGTGAAATACATACATGAGATTGTCCTGTACCTATCTATTTTGTGCTTGGGGTTTAATTAATTAAACCACAAAATCTAGGAAGAATAACTTCAGAAGATTAACAAGAAAACTTCCTAGATTAATATTTCAGTTATCAAACACCTAATATAGTCTTCGCAACATGATATTAGTAATTAATGCCGTCAAAAACTGACTTAAAGTGAAAAGTTAAATTTTAAACGGTCATTAAATTATCTAGAGGGTTGTTATTTGAAAAAGTTAAGCAGCCAAGGTGAAACTTAACTAAGTTAATACCTAATTGGTTTAAAATTTTGATTGATTTGACTTCTAACTTTTGATCTGCTTATTTTTGGGTCAAAGTTTTGATTTAAGCAATTATGATTGATTGAAGGTGATTATTTTAAGAAGAGGTGCGCATTTGTGGAATATTTGACTATTTGTGACGGATTTTTGAGTACAAAGTTTCTTGTGAAAAGGATAATATTGTGGGCTAACTTTTTTTTATTTATTCAGCAAAATCCGCAAGAAAGCTAGTCTAGCAAAAAATAATAGGTAATAAAAATAAACAGATTTTTCTGTGTAAGGTGTAAACGAACCATCTCGCGACAAGCTTTTTGAAGTTGTAAGTTGAGTTCAATTAAATTATAAAATTTATTTTCTTATTTTTAGAACATTTATGATTTAAATCGTAGCTAGTTTTAAATGGAAATGTTTCACCATTTTAATTGATACTCATATCATGACAGTTCTTATAAAATAATAAGCCACCATCTTAAAATCATCATCATCATCTCAGCCGAAAAACGTCCACTGTTGGATATAGGCCTCTCCCAAGCCCCCGCCATCTTAGAATAGACGTCATGAATCCAATATGGCGGCATAATAGATTAATGACGTCACTTAGCTAATCACCCACTGTCATTCGAACTGAACATGTCTGTAAACTTTTACTTTAATCGGTTAGGGAGAATTGTGTATTTTTACACTAAAAATTCCATTGGACCATTGCAATGTTGGCGATACGGTGATGTAGATTTTCATTCAAAACTCTCACGACAAAATACTAATAAAGTTTTTGTGAGCCTCACAACACTTGCCCACATTTTATTCAAATATTTATTTAACGGTTAAAGGCCGCATATTTGCTATTCCCAAAAACGCTTGCGTCGCCATCTGGTGGAGAGACCGCACTTGACAACTATTATGCAATATCATCAGTCCACGGATGAGATAGGGAGCGGTCAAGATGCGAGCGGAAAGCGTTTTTTTCTATAAAGTGGAAAAAAGAAGAAAGAATTAAAATTACTGGTTTTACGAAGCTCTGTTACCTGATGTATGGTTACGGAAATGACGTGACAGATGACTAAAGGATCCTGTCAAGTAGTCTGGTAGTTTCTGAGATTTTGATTAACGCGAAGAATAAGAGACATCCAGACAGTTGCTCTTTGTTTTGTAACACATGGATCATAGGGTAGTTTCACTGCTCTCCAAAACCCGTTGGTCTTATAATTTTACTGTTCATACATTGATTCAAGCGAGCTCCAAGAATAAGGTTAGCAAAAAAAAATTACGCATTATATTTTTTTTTACTGTTGATAGCCTTGCGCTTGACTTCTGTCTCACCTGATGGAAAGCTACGATGTAACACGCTTGCCATGAAGTAACCTATTCACTCTTGACTTAAAGATCCCTTAGTTGTAGCTATCAGGAAACACAGACTCCGACACAGAGTCTCTCTTTGATATTGAGTTCTTTTAGGGTCGAAGCACTGATTCAGGGCTCAGTCTTATGCGAACCATTACATGTGTCTCCAGCACTACATTTTCATTGCGCACGTAGGTATATAAAATTAAGTTAATAGCCGTGCTCTCAAAGTCATCATCTATCTCCAAATCTCGATTCAAATCTCCCAAATCTTAATGTCACAAAACTAAAGTACTTCGAACCTTACTAATCTCTTGTGCCTTGTACCAAACTCTAAGTTACTAAATTTGCATATAAGATTTACTTAGCCCTTTCGTTGATAGTAAGTTTAAGTTTATATCAGCGATATTACAGACTATTTGACTAAAATAACTTAGTTGCAATAGTAGTTTGAAGGGTCTAAGTTAGTTGGTGGTATGGTTATAGGCGGGTATGAGTACGCAGTGAAACCTGGAGAACTGGATCTTGGGTTTTTTTTATTACTTAGAGGTTTTTTTTTATTTTAAACCAATGATATTTAAATAAACAGATTTGCTATGAGCGCGCTCTCGTAAAGACTCGAAATAATTGGGATCTTTGATCGAATAAAAAATGCCTTCGTGTGTGTTTAGAAAGTGTACCAAAAACAGGGGATCTCATACCACAAGTGCTGTCGCTGCTGCGCGAAATTCCTTTTTCAGTTGATTTGTGAGTGTATAACATGTCTGTTTATTAAAATGTCAATGTTTTCAACACAAATATTTCTAAACATTTGTATAAAATATTTGTACCGCACTTTTAACATGTAAAAGATGTGGTGGAATATGATAATTTTAGTAAGGTAATGCAATTTTCAGGAACTCACAAAAACCGCACAAAACTTTTGTCTCTTGGCAACGATCGAAAAACGCCAAATCAATACATTTTTTATTTATTCTATCGTAAAATTTACTAACACAAGTCGATAACCTAACCTCAAAGGAACTCCAAAAATCACCTATAAGGGCTATACAGCCTATAAGTTAATAACAATTGGTTTTGTTGAGCCTGAAATCAAGCTTATATATCTACAAGAAAAGACAACTCATCATCAACAAACTAGATAACAGCCTTCAGAAAAGAAATGTCTTATCTACATATACTAAGACCCGAACACAGTCGACCCAGGGTCCAAACAAAACATTTATCTACATAAAACCAGAAGCATTTGAACATACCGCACAACTGGGACCCATATACTTACAGCAAAAGCCTTTCTCGGTCTAAAATCTAGGTAACCAAGCTTACGACCTAGAATACCTGGGTCCTAGGTTACCATAAATAAGTCTAGATAAGATAATAGTAGCACAATGGGCACTTATCTAGAATTTTAGCTCGAAAAGGTGTTCTTTAATAGAATGTTATCTAACTCACGGTTTTGCCTAAAGGGGGTGAGCAGAGAACTTATAGAGGATTCGGTTTACTTTGAAATGTTTATTGTTAAGTTATGTGTACGGGAATTGTGTCAGAGAGATCAGCAACTTGATTTTTCATCTTAATATCTTCATGTATTGTCAATGCGATTTAATCATCTTACAAATAAAAGACAAAAGATAGTATAGCTTTAAAGTATGACTGACAATTTGAGTGTTTTGTTTATTGTATTGTTCGTCGAGTCGTAGAGCTCCTTAGTAGTCCTGAGTTGAGCTTTGCGAATACTGACTAATGCTTACACGGACTGGATATGTCCACTCAAATCTGTATGGTTCTTTCTTCAAAAGACCATCTCAGACAAATCTACATGTGATTTTCAAGTGATTTGACTATTACATTTTTACTGTATGGACTTTAAAAGAGACTTTGACCCCTGAGTTTGTTTCTGTTTCTTCTCAGGATAGTCAGCTAGGAAACACCGGCCTCATCTAGTTTAAACTGACGAAAAAATAATTGACGTGTTTAAGTGGTTTTTTTTTTTAAATCTATATGCAAACTATATCATTAACGTATTCGTGTAGGTATTGTCAATTTAGTCTAATCATCTGACAAATAAGAAAGAAAAGCTAGTATATTATTTTGAAACCGTCGGATATCTTTTATCTTGCTTACAACTTAGGATTGATATTCCCTGCCGGAATCTGTGTTGCCTGATAACTACAACTTCGGGATATTTAAGTCAAAAGTAAATAGGTTACTTCTAGGCAAGCATGTCCCGTCGTAGACCACTTCGTCACTTTCCATCAAGTGAGATAGTAGTCACGTTTGCCCAGAAGTAACCTATTCACTATAAGACCCCTAGGTAGTAGCTAACAGAAAACAGACTCCGACAGGGAATTCCACTCCTTAGCTGTATGCACTATCATCATCATCATCATCATCATTTCAGGCGATATGTGACTGTTGGACATAGGCCAAGCGTCGCCACAACGAACGTTCCTGTGTGTCTCACATTCATCGGTTTCCCGCAACCTTCACCAGGCCATCGGTCCACCTTGTGGGAGGCCTTCCAACGCTGCGTCTTCCGGTATGCGGTGGCCACACCAGAACCTTTCGGCCCCAACGGCCATCTGTTCTGCGAGCAATGTGCCCTGCCCACTACGCACTATGAATGTGTTCAAATCATTTTGTGCGTATGGGTGGGACGTCCACCAAGTACCGGTGTTTCGGTATCTTATGGTAAGATAGGTAAGATTCTTACCCTAAAAAAGAGCTCTCAAATGTCTTTTTTCTTCAAGTTTATATTCTATATCTGTACAGAGAAAACAGGCCAGCCACCGTGGTTCACAAAACACTCGAGGTGTGAATGTGATTATCATAAATTTTACATTTAAATTATTTGAGGAAATTCTCTCGTTGAAGCAAGTACGTGTTGCTTGGAAATTGTACCAAGATTGTGCTGATCTGTCAGTGGCTGTATAAGACGGTGGATTCATTTGAAAGGCTGAGAAATATACTGGGATTTACTGTTTTAAATAGCAGTGAAGGCGTACGTCATCAGGTGCTTTATTATTATCATCATTTAGGCCGAAAGACGTCCACTGTTGGACATAGGCCTCTCCCACGTGTCGTCAAGCGACTGGTCCTGTGGGTCTTCCATCGATTTCCCGCGATCCTCAGCGGTCACCTACAGGTACATAGATAAATACTTATATGCAATATACACTTAATATAATAGAGAGGTAAATCTTATATTTTGTTTGTAGGAGGTAATCTCTGAAATTCCTGGTCTGATTGCGAAAATTTTTTCACCGATGGGAAGCTGCTTTATTCCTGAGTGACATAGGCTATATATTTTATATTTTCACGCGGGCGAAGCAGCTGGCAAAAGCTAGTAATTTATAAAGAGGTAAAGTTTGTAATTTTGTTTGGAGGAGGTAATCTCTGAATCTCTGAAAGTCCTGATCCGATTACAAACATTTTTTCACTAATAGAAAGCTGCTTTAGTTCTGAGTGACATAGAGTATATATTGTACACGATCATGCAAGTGAAGCCGCTACCAGAAGCCAGTTTAAAATAAATGAATTCACTAAAAAACCTTACCAATAAAAAATCAGAGCTCGTACTTTCAGCGTTTAAAATATCGACGAATTCAGCTTTTAAATTGATATCAGCCAATACCTGCAATAAAAAAAAACAGTTTAAATACACAAACGCCAGCAAACATGCCAATCGACCATAAACGCAAATATTGGCCCCAAACTATCAAACATTTGATCACACATCGCTTGTAATTAAAATGTTTTTTGCAACGTAAACCCTAGTAACCATCACTTCAAAGGGTTATTTTATTTGTGCATACCCAGTACTGTCGACATAACAGAATTAATAATTACGATTTTATTTGCAAAAAAAAAAGATTATTGAAATAAGACGTTCAAAAAAATTGTGTTATTCTAATAAATTAATTGAAATAGTTATGGTATAAATGATAAATTATATTTATTTTGCAAAAAAGTGTTTTTCCCCCTTCAGATACCGTCAATTAGAGACACAATAGTAAGACAATAGATGCGCGGCCACCGGTGGTCGCTTGGGGATTCATGAATTAAAAAACCATTTTTATACGTCAATTTTGTTTTCAGTCAGTTTTAACTAGATGAGGCCAGTGTTTCTTAGCTGATTACCCTATATATTTTTAGACTAGCTTTTGCCCGCGGCTTCGCCTGCGTACATAATCCCAGGATAAAAAGTATCCTATGTGTTATTCTGGGATATGGTCTACTCGTGTACCAAGTTTCATCGAGATCCGTTCAGTAGTTTTTGCGTGAAAGAGCATAAACATACATCCATCCATACATACAAACTTTCGCATTTATAATATTAGTAGGAAGTAGGATATGTAAGTAAATAAGGCATTTTTTGTGCATGTAAGTTCATAACGATCTCTCGCGCTATTATAAATAATAAACCTGTAGAAGTTTTTAGTTGTGCGCATCACGTAAAATGTACGAAATCGATGTCGATGACTTTTATACATGTAAATTGTTTATTACTTGATATATTAATATTACTCAGACTTTGTTTAATGATAATCAGTTGACTATATCGAAAGATATGCATAGGCGGATTTAGGTGGTACGAAGTCCGCCAGATCAGCTAATATTAATTAATATATTTCTAAAAAATACAAGTAAGTTTAAAGCATTAAATAATTTATTTATAAATTAAGAAAGGTTTTGTCAAAATTTTCTCCTGTGTTCAATTAACTTTTTTTTACACTTAACACTCCCAATTACTGTGCCTCAAATTCAATACCTACTGATTTTATTAAAAAAAAATTTCTTTAGCAATGCCCTTTACTAACGTAATAATAGAATTAAAAACCACGTCATTATAACTTGTTTGATCTTAGTACATGAGACTTTTAATAAAAAAAAGAAAGCCTATACAAACGCTGACGCGTGACAAAATCTCTCTCTGTAATAACCCTCGAATGCATTATCATTATATTCATGGGGTCTTTAATCCAAAAAGAAATCCACCAGAATCCCAAATCGTGGGTCTTTTGAACGACTTCAAAGTTAAATAACCCCTACGTAAGACTGACGGGAATCGAGAACAAACACATTAAATTTCAATCTCTAAAACTCAAAGAATAGAGTACCTTTTACCTTGCTTTAAACACAATTGAAGAAACAAATGTTCACCCGTGCAATTTAGACTGTATTTCCGGTAACATGGGTTACATTTTAAGTTAACAAATATTTAAATTTATTCATTGTTGTGCGCATATAAAAATCGACTTTAATGCTTTATTTTAAAGTTGGAAACGTTTTGTTTGTTGACGGTACACGCTAGGGGTGGTGCAGAGCGGGGCGATTTTTCACTGAGTTGCTGAATGACGTTTGTATATTTTACTAGTTAAGTGACAGATGCGTTAGGGTTGCCAGCTATTTATTGAGCGATTACTGCTTGCTTCGTAGACACAGGGCTGGTCCCTGGTCCCTGACAGATCAGGATTACTATGCTTACAGTAACAGATTATCATACAATAGATATCTATCTGTCTGTTCGTCTGCTTCCACGGGGTGGCGTTATTGGCATTTTATTCGCTGCGTATTGACGGACCGAAAAGCAATTTATTTTTATTGTTCCGACCCCGGTATAAAATTCAATCTATTTATGATGAACGTAAACATGAAAAGTTGTGACATTTCTATTGGAAGATTGGGTTTTTAGGTTTATTTTTCTTGGTGTCTTGAAATGTGATTTGAAAGGTATTGAAAAATCGGATAGCTGAAGAAATGAGAAGGATTTATCAAAGTACATATGTGTGTATTCTTACTCCTTCAAGCCCACACATCTGATAGAATCTAGATGAAATTTGATACACGGGTAGACCATGTCCAAGAATAACACAGAACTAAGTTAATTTTCATCTCGGATCTTTTGGAATTATTTTCTACTTTCACAAGGGCAAAATCTCTAGCAGAAGGTAGTAATATTATAAATTCGAAATTAACTCCGTATGTTTGTTTGTTACATTTTCACACCCAAACTGCTGTAACAATTTTGTTGAATATCATGTACCCATGGGCCTCTTAAGTAGGCTTAAAATCATCTAACGGGCAATAGAAAGAGCTATGCTCTCAGTTTCATTGCGTGATCGAATAAGAAATCAAGATATCCGCAGAAGAATCAAGGTTCCCGACTTGATGACAGAACAGATGGTCGATGGTTTCGAAAGGTTTTGGAGTGGCGCTCAAAGTAGACCGATGATCTGGGTCATCGATCACGGGGCTCCATATAGTCTCGAGAATCCGATGGGTACGAAACGCACAAACTAGACCTTTGAGCAGGATAAAAAAAAGTCTAAATACTTTATATCCCACGCGTTCTCTTAGGATAATTTCCGCGGGCAAAGCCGCCAGCAAGGACTAGTTAAATATAACCGAGCAATGATGAAAACGTCACAAACTGCACCAGCCTCATTAGTATGCATGATGCGATCTTCTCCCGGGGTAGGTATTGTTTGTACAAGTCAATAATAATGATAAGCTTATCAATGCCACATGACTTTATAATTGAATAATATCATGGGTACGGAGGCTGCAATTGATTTAAGTGTCAATTAAGTAATTGTTAATCATTTTTTAGAGTAGTCAAATTTGAACCGGGACCGCGGTCACAATTACACCTGTATTTATTTTTTAGTAGTATTTTAGGATCACAAAATAAATACAGCTTTATTTGGTAATGAATGTTTGGCAGGTAGGTTCCTTACCTTATGCGGTATAGACATCCGCTAAGAACGGATTTCTCAAAATTCAACCCCAAAGCGAATGAAATGGGGATCGAAATTTTGTATGGTAAAAGCCGTCAATCACGCGAGGCGAAGCCGCTCATCATCATCATCATCATATCAGCTGACAGACGTCCACTGTTGGACATAGGCCTCTCCCAAGTGTCGCCACAATAAACGATCCTGCGCGTCCGGAGTCCCGCAACCTTCACCAGGTCTTCGGTCCACCTTGTACAAGGCCTTCCAACGCTGCGTCTTCTGGTACGGGGTCAGCACCCCAGAACCTTTCGGCCCCAACAGCCATCTGTTGCCCTGCCCATTGCCACTTGATTTTGTGTATAAGCTGTGTTACTTTTTGGTGTACAATAAAGTTTATTCTATTCTATTCTATTCTATTCTTGAGTATGGCAATTCTTCGGCTATGATGGCAACCTTGCAAAAGCTGATTCTATACATATATTTAAACCACAACACGGTTCATTGTCCAACACATAACATATAACATCTGTAGATAATGTAAAGCCTGGCTGGTTTCATGAATTATGTGACAGGTAATTATCTGTAATTACGCATATTATTATATTGTATTAATAATAAACGCATTGGTCATTGTATTAACTAACTAATTAAGCTTTTCTGAATGTAGTTATGTGCAATGACTATTTATAGTAGAACTCTTTAGCTAATCTAAATAGGACGGTAACCATAAATAGCAACAGGTTTTTTACTCGTCTTATAATGTTCCCACTGTTGGGACTCAGGCCTCCTCTCTAGGAGAGGGAATGGGCCGTTAGTCACCATGCGGGCCCAGTGCGGGTTGGTGGATGTCACGTGTCTTCAAATTTTTGGTTCTAGGACATGCCGAGTTCCTCACGATGTTTTCCTTTACCGTTTGGAGAGCAGAGGTGATGAAATAAATTACACAAAGTACTTAATGAGCCTGGTTGGGTTTGAACCCGCGACTTACAACTCGTAAGCCAGGGCCGTTGCCACTCGGCTACCACTGCTGTCAAGATTCATGTATAAATGACAAGATTTAGATTGACATAAAATGTGTAACTTCAATAACGCACATTGCGGAAAACGAGCAATAGTTAGTTCCCCGTCCGGCCTTTCTCCGCATGCAGAAAATTTCATTATGTAAAATAACGCGTTCCGCGTGCGGGGCAATCAATGCATGATGAAATCCGCAAAACAATTAAAAAGCATCGCCACATTTTTCTCGCACTTATCTGCAACAAGTCTTTTTCCAAGAGCTAAAATAAAAATCAATGAACCAGCACAAACTCAACCATTTTTAATTACCGCTCCAATAAACCCCCCTCCATCAAAAACAATCAAAGCAGTCATTAAAAAAAAAAAACCCGAAAAGAAAAAAAAAAGCAATATGTTTCTATCCCACTGACTATCTTATTCAGATTCTAACAAACGTAAGCAAATTCCCCCCTTTGTATACACTCAAGTAAATGCAAATACTTGCCTGGGAAGAAATGTACTCTCAAAGAATCAGGAGAGATTGCTTCTGGCCAAATCAATTGAAAGCCACTGTGAGCCCCTGGTGATGGTGCACGGGATTCTAGACTTTATTGTGAACTAGCTTCTGCCAGCGACTTCGTACGCGGATCCTGTTGCTTATGCCAGCGACAACGGGGTCGTCAAAATCAAAGATCTGAAATGTCTGATGTCGAATTCTAAGACGTTCCAGATCTCTCCCTTCCACTTACGCGCGTGACAGTGTGCACACACCTTAGACATGGTGCCAATGTCTTCGTGTTCGATGGAATTAATAAATGGGTTATAGGAAAACGCGCTCCTTTCTTTATTCGCAAAAAGTGTTCCCATAGCGTGATCTAACTCGACGCCAACGCCATTTACGAAACGTTTAGAAAACGGAAACTACATATTATTTACCCAAATATTATAGTACCTATCTTAGCCACATGCAGCGCCCCTTAGTGAACTCCACAGCGGGTGACGTAACCTACGACCAACTTATTATTTGCGGTTGGTACAGAAATCGGGTCTAGGGATCGAACCACAAAATTAAGTTTGTTTTTATTGTATATAATTTTCCGGGATAAAAAGTACCCAGTGTGGTGCCTAGGATATTAAAGAATAATTGAACCAAGTTTCATCGTAATCGGACCAGTAGTTTTTGCGTGATGCCTGAACAAACAGACAGACAGACAAAAAAATTTTAATCACATTTTTGGCTTCGGTGTTGGTCTAGTAACACCCCCTGCCGTTTATTTTTTTATATTTTCAATGTACAGAATTTTCACTTCTATAGATTTATTATAAGTATAAGTAAAGTAGGTACCTAAACTACGTCCAATAGAATGAAATTACCTATTGGATACCTAAGTACTTACCTATTTAAAACTACAGCTAAATAAATTAAAAAAAAAAAAAAAAAATTATAATTAAGCTACGAAATATTTAAACACTACCAAAATAAGTAATACCTATTTTATAAAATAACAACCAAAGAAATCTAAAAATAAATTATTAAACGTAAGAGTAGACTAAAAGTCGCGCTGATAAGCACGGTTTGTTAAAATCAATTATTGTCTGTCAATAAGGTCGAACACTCTGAACGTCTATTCGCATCAACAGCTAAATATTGCCGCCGCGAGCCGCGTCGAGCGCGGTGACCGTTACACAAAAATAATCCTTATTGCATGATTCAGTATTCACGCGCGATGGCTTATTAGCGTATTTCATGTATAACTTTGGTGTTTCTATACCGATTTCTATGATTCTTTTTTTATGGAATAGATAATAATGTTAACTTTTTTTAATTAGGGATGAGTGAGAGTGTTATAAACGTAAGAGTAGACAAAAATAAACAGACAGCTCCGAACTGCTAAGCTATCGGGAGTTACACGTGTTATTGTGAGTCAACCATAAAAGATAGACATATACTGTTGTGGGATATTTGATATATAATTTTAAGGAGAACATTTCGAACTTTAACCATTAAGGCTGCAAATGCGCCGGAAGCTTAAAAAATGGAGTAATTTCTCCCGTTTCCCGAACATTTCCCTTTACTGCTCTGCTCCTATTGATCGTAGCGTGATGAAAAGTATACTATAACCTGCCCAGGAGTATGAAGAATGATTGTACCAAGTTTCGTTAAAATCCATCGAGTAGTTTTTGTTTCTATAAAGAACATACAGACAGACAGACAGACAGACAGACAGACAGACAGACAAAAATTTTACTGTTTGCATTTTTGGCATCAGTATCGATCACTAATCACCCCCTGATAGTTATTTTGGAAATATATTTCATGTACAGAATTGACCTCTCTACAGATTTATTATAAGTATAGATAGATAAATAGGGGTGATATTTTGAGATAAATAAAGTGGGGCTTGAACTGCAGCGGATAGGGAAGATGATGGTGTTGATGTCATTGTTTCAAATGATTTTAATAGGAAGGGTATTACATATTTAGTAATTTTTTTGGAAATTTTTGAACCTATGGGGACAATGGAATAAGCTATGCTCGGAGGTTCTTAGCGTTATCGCATCAGAAATAAGATATCCGCAGGAGAAACAATCCCGCTACCAGATGCATATGGTCCGCATGCGAGATAGCCCAAAGAATTGCCAAACTTTAGTGCCAATGGGTTGGGCAAATTGCTCGTAGAAAAGATGGTTGATGGGACGAAAGGTTCTAGAATGGCGACCATCTACCAAAAGAAGCAGCGTTAGAACGCCTTCCACAAGGTGGACTGATGACCTGATGAGGGTCGAGGGAATCCGATGGATGCGAGACGCACAGGACGGTTCGTTAAGGCGATACTTAGGTAAAGCCTATGTCCAACAGTGGACGTCTTTCCGCTGAAATGATGATGATGATGAAGCTAGAGCGAGATGATGTTCTTGGATTAAATTAAGCAACGTATATAGAGGTCCTAACATTAGGAGTATCTTGACAAAAGATATCTTTAAAAACATTATTCTAAGCCCCATCTAAACCACTTCCAAGTTTTAAGAAACCACGAAACCGACATTTGTGTAAGAAAACCCGAAGATTTAACAAAACCACCACTTTATACAATACATATTCATGAACCTCAAAACATATTTACCAAAAGTATTCAGCAGTACTTGTTTATCCTAAACAAAAGTACAAAACTGAAGTTTTCTTCGTCTCACAAAAGATTGTAGTTACGACAAATTGAAGATTTCTTCTAAACTGATACGCTATGTAAGGCGAAACTGACAAATGTAATATTAAATCTTTTACTCACGCAATTTACTGTTTTCCGCACTAGTGCAAAAAAGTGCACGAGCTCGACCCCGCCACAATTTATTGTACTTATATTTCAGGCTGGACGCTAAGCGACTTTTTTTATTTTTTTGTGTGTTGAAAATCGTCGATTTATTCACATAGAAAGTCGTATCAGCATTCGGTTCCTTAATCTATTCAGTTGCCCTTTGTGTTTAAAGGCCACAATAACTTTCACTCAGTCTCGCAATATAAACCCTTTTGAAATCTAGTTCTCTCTTGGAGAGGAGATCTGAGTCCCCGTAGTGGAAACATCACAAGACTGATTATGTTACGATATTATATCTAGGCGGCCAATTGAAAATGAGCTACGATTCGACAAAAGCCAAATTATACTCATGCTCACTTATGAATTCTTACGCCTCTCTTTTGAAATCGCTCCCCGCTTCCTCAGCCGCTGTTTTCAAACCCCCCACTCTATTCTGTTAGCTACTATCAGTTCCGAATGAGTGACCCACGATGTCATTACCTCAGAACCCTGGCGTTCATTAATTTGACGACCAGTTTGACAGTTGCAGATACGTTTGTCCCGAAGCCATTAATGTTCTACTTAATGCAATTATTTCCACACCATTTAAGATGTACGGAAATGGGTAGAAAAGAGGAAAAATTGTTGGGTTTGTGTTTATTGGGAAACAATGGTATAATGTTTTTTTTTTTTTGTATTTATTGCATTTAGAAATTAACTAGCGAGTTATTTGTAAAACACTGGCAACCTCTCAAGACTATGATACAAAACAAATGTAACTCTATATTTTGTTATATCTACCCACGTCTTTATGATGCGACGAAAATGCATCAAGCACCCCGCCGCCCGATCCGCCTACGCTGTTATACTATCGCTTGCTTCGCATAGACTTCGTAATATTTAGAACGTTCAATTTACCTCAATATTTTTATTTTTAAATAGTTGTAGTAGTAAATTTGTAAATAGTATGAAAATCTGATGGACTAAAATATGATACATTTTTAAAAGTGATAAAACAAAAGCTGTTTATGATGTTCACTATCCATAACATACATTTTAATTTTATTTATATGTATGAAACAAAGATGGCGTCGGTGACAAACTGCATAGTCCCTATTTAGAATAAACCATGTTCTTGCTAAAGGCAAAAAAACATAAAATAGCGACTTTAAAAAGAAATTAACTAGAAAAGATATAAATCTTTGCAGTGAGACATTCTTAATTTAAATCTGTTTTCGCGCCGCAAGGAACAGGCGACGCAAGCGCATCCGGGATTTTATCTGATTGGATGGAATCCTGTAAATCGTAAGGAGTGGATTTACTTAGGTAGAAAAAAGAAAGTAGATGCTTTAACATAAATTATTCTCGATGGTCCTCGTGCAGGCAATCGGTGGCAACGACCTTTCGCATCGGGCCCTGGTTTGGGATAACCCAACCCGGACCATAGGACCCGAAGCGAGGAGGAATGGCAGGCAGTTGCCTCCTTCTGCGAAGTAGTAATGCTAGCGAAGGAGGAGGCCGCACTCGTGAAAGAACGAACGTCTTCACGCCCCAGCCGCCGAAATTCCGACCCGGCTACCAGCCACGATAGACGCGGGCTTGCGGACATTGATCTGGGATAGCTCGCCGTCCGGCCGTCTGGGAAGCAACCGGACCGAACTCAGTCGCACACAGTGCATAGTCATCTATTCGCTCCTCAAAGAGATATCAGCAAACTGTAGAGGCCCAGCAGGGCCGATGACCGCTAACTAGGACCGCGGGGAAGAAGTCGAAGCCAGATAATAAGTAGCCTATGTACTTCCTTGGGATTGAAGATTACTATTTACCAAATTTTATCAAAATCGGTTCAGCAGTTTATGCGTGAAAGCGTAACAGACAGATTTACTTTCACATGTACAAACCTATAATATTATTAAGATGGATAGTATGTATTACCTATTAAAAGTACCGTGATAATTATAATATGGAGTAAAATATTTAATTTCATGTTCAGCGAACATTTATAAAGCTTTATTAAAAATGTCGAAACTTCACTGAAATATAGATAAAATAACCTTTTCACCGTTTTTCATTTGGAAATCAACAAAAATATTCTTCATTATTCAAAATTATTCAAGGAAAAATTAGCCCCTTTCTGGCTAACAAATTCAATGAATATTATACAAAATATTTTGCAATAAACTATGAAAACCTTTCATAATTAAAAAAGGAATTATTTCTCTTCATTAGTTTTCATGAAATAAATATTTCACACGAGCGGAATAATAAACCACACTGCGAAATTCAGGTTCGTTGAATACACAAATTTGATAAAGCCTGAAAATATAAACTTAATAAATAAAATATAGCCTTTAATTAAAGTAGACTTCGTCACTTCGAAAACAATAACTTTAAACAATGAGGACAACACTATAAAGGCTTGACAGGCGCGACAATGTGACAACGATGCGACAACCATTTTTCATAGACATTGTCCTATATGTAGAACAATATCTATAATAGGCTTTAGGGTGAGTTCACACCGAGACGCAACGCGATGCTGCGCGAAGAGCAACTCAAAATATAACTTTAATAACGTTACGAAAAGATACCTACAGATTGTGAGAAATCAGAATACGTTGCACCGTAATTGGTGCAACGTATTCTGATTTCTCTAGTTTTAAACGCATTACAGATGTTTTTCCTCGCAACAGACGTGATAATAACCTGGTATGTCAGGACCCAGCCAAGACAGCACTTATGGGCTGCTTGGCTCCAGTCATTTATATTATGATGCCTAAGAATAAAACAGCTACTTCTATCATTCTCTCTCTCTCTGCCTAGCCTTATCCCATTTCATTTGGGGTTGGCTCTCCTCGTCATTTTTCGCCAGACCTTTCGGTTCTGGGTCTTCGAGTCATTCACTTCGGCTTTCTTTAGGTCATTGCTAATTACAGACATCCAAGTTTGAAGGGGTCTGCCACGCTTTTTTGGATCAGTATTCATGTGTAGAACTTCTGCTATCAATATTAAAAAAAAACTCCGAAGCCTTTTAGTTGTGAAAGCATATTATAACATAAGTGAATACTTAAATGAAAAAGATAGTTAAAGTTAGTTTAAATATTTTCTATGTCATATTTTACATTTTATACATGCCTGTAAAACATGGTTGAACTTGTTACCTATATTGTTCTGACATCTTTCACTGTTACCCATATTTGCAAAATAAAATATGGGTACCAGTGAAAAATTACAGAAAAATATAGGTGAAATATACATACATATTTGCATTATAATTTTTTTATTAAAAAGTTTCGTTGTATAACTCATATTTTGAGTCGCCCGTCGCACGGCGTAGCTTCGAATCTCGGTGTGAACTAACCGTATAGTCATAGACATTAATATTCTATTTCCTAGTTCACCATAAAGTAATTTAATCAAAGCAATCAGTACGTATTCATACGACTCGAAAGTTGTCGCATTCAAATTAAGGGATTGTGATTAATTAATTAAAATCACAGTAAAGGGTATCAATGAATAGGATAAGCTTTTGACTTTGAATTTGTGTGAAAACCAACCACGATTATTTGAGGGGTTTTCAGAACTAGTTGAGGAAATATGATTTATTGGCGTTTTTGAGGTTATTTTATTCAAATTATTATGGTTGCCACTAGTATTAGTAATTTATTGAACAGTTATTGATTTATTTATTTAATTAATTATTGAATACTGCCACATTAAATTACAATTATGTAATAAAAAAAAATCTTTCGCTAAATACTTATTTTAGCTTAATAACTGCTGAGTTAGGCGCCTTTTAGGCCTCATCAATTTTTTTTCTATATTTTAGTTTGAAAACATTTCTTTTTAACAGGCTCGTACATGACCTCTATCTCACTTCATGGAAAGCGACGATATGATCGACGATGGAGCACGCTTGCCCAGAAGTACTAGTCACTCTTCGTCATTTAAAGGATAACGAAAACAACTATTTCACGCTAAACCGTATTCATATTTTCTTTAATAAAAATAACACTTCCATTTTCCGATACTGAAGTCTCTTCATACGCTCTCAAGGCTTCGCTAGAAACGTTAATATAACCACTTAATAGCGCTTATATTATTATAGTAAACTATACCTATTTCTCCCAGTCCCGCCTCTGCGGAGTGTTAAACTAATTAAAACTTATAGTAGGCACTGCCTTAGAGAATACTAGAATATATCTATTAACCTGTTCGCAAAAGGATTACGTGTGATTGTGTTAGGAAGGGTACTGTGATGTAAATGTAATTGTTTTGATTTGAAATGCTGGGTTTAGACTTGGCTATAGTAAGTCTAAATTGAACTAATTAACGGCTTATTGCTAATCTGTTTCTCTTGTGTACTACCAGACAGAAGATTACAAGCCTTGGTCGCTGTCTACCTAAGTAAGAACACTAAATATAAAGGTAAGTCAAATATTGCTAAGTCCTAAATTCTAACTAGAATAAAATATGAAGAACTAGCTGCTCTCAGCGGCTTCGCCCGCGTGATAGCAGAAAATTATCACAAGGGAACATACTTCCGGGATAAAAAGTATCCTATGTCCTATTCCAGGACATGGTCTATCCATGTACCACGTTTCATCAAAATTGGTTTTGCCATTTAGGCGTGAAGACGTAACAAACAAACAAACAAACTCACTTTCGCTTTTATAATATTAGTAAGGATTAGGCCTCCTACAAGGCGGATCGACGTCCTGGTGAGTTGCGGCATTCCTAAGAATGTGAGACACACAGGACCGATCGATGTGGCGACACTCGGGAAGGCCTATGTCCAACAGTGGACTCTTTTCTGTAGTGTTGGTGATGATGAATAATTAAATATTATCAAATTTGACTTAAAATCCGTTTTTGTTTATGTTAAACAACTTCTGAGAGACAAATGGAAATTATTCCAACCATCATTTAAAATAAAAATTAGAGCAGTTCTAATTAATTCGATATAATTCGAGTTGTCAATCTAAAATAATACATGCTTCACGTGTCTTTCACATGACTGATAACATTGGACATTAGCGCATTTTTTTTTCTCGTTATTCTTTACTTGATTCAATTATTTAGTTTTTTTTTTCATGAGTTTAATTTAATTTGATACGTAGGTACTTGTTTGAGTTAATATTATCTACTACTAGCTTTTGCCCGCGCGGCTTCGCTCCCGCTCGTCTCTACTCCACACTACTATACCCAACTCTACCCTACTCTACACTACTCCACCCTACTATACCCAACTCTACCCTACTCTACCCTACTCTACCCTACTCTACCCTACTCTACCCTACTCTACCCTACTCTACCCTACTCTACCCTACTCTACCCTACTCTACCCTACTCTACCCTACTCTACCCTACTCTACCCTACTCTACCCTACTCTACCCTACTCTACCCTACTCTACCCTACTCTACCCTACTCTACCCTACTCTACCCTACTCTACCCTACTCTACCCTACTCTACCCTACTCTACCCTACTCTACCCTACTCTACCCTACTCTACCCTACTCTACCCTACTCTACCGTACTACTCTACCCTACTCTACCCTACCCTACCCTACTCTACCCTACTCTACCCTACTCTACCCTACACTACCCTAATTTTTTTTTTCCATAAGAACCTTCTCCTCACAATAACAATCACAACAAAAAAAAATCAGCCAAATCGGTCAAGCCGTTTTCATGCCAAGTCGTGACAACGGAAAACGGGGGTCATTTTTATATATATAGATTACTCAGCGCCCATGTCTTTAATAATAGTCATGACAACATTATTAACTCATGAAAATAATACCCAAGTCCATTTTCAGTAGCGAACGTTAACAGGATTAACTCCAATTTGAATCAAATATTCATGACAAAGTTGACAGTCGATTAACTTTAAATGACAACCTTCATGTCATTTTAATAGGCGTTGTCCTTTATATTTTAATGTTCTAAAATAATCTCAGAAGCTATTACTCGATTTTCATTGGGTTCAATCAATAGATGGAACCAATTTATTTATATTTAAAATCTTAGGAAATCAAGTTTGAAGTCAGTCATTTGAGTGAAACGATAAAGGGGGGAATCTTAATCCCCCCTCTCCCTGTGTCGCCAACCAATCAGCGAAACGCACAGCCATGGCATACTAATTATTGCAAAATATATTTGCAGTCGGATTTTTCCTTGTTCCGGAAGCATTAAGGTGCATTTTTGGTTAGCACAGTGACAGTACAAACATATTAGATAACGTTAGTGGAAGTCAGTCGGTGTGACATTCGGGGTTCGAAAATGTATACTGCTCAGTCCCTTTAAGATTTAGCGTGAATATTTATGTTGTGCACGCTTGCAGTGGCTGGAGATAGTAGTAATTAGTTTAATTCATTAATATCTCTTTAGATATGCGGTAAATGTCATCATCTTTAGATGTCTGTAAGAGATAATAATACCAATCAAAGGTGTCGTTCTGTCCAGCCTAGAGCGGAGTTGGGTAATTTGCCACCTAAAAAAAAAGACCAGAATATATTAAACCGAAATGAACTAATAAAAAAAAGACGTGTGGCACTCGGAGACTGCCGCGGTAAAGCTATTGCATAGTGAATATTAATTGTTAATTCTTTATTAGGTGATCATTATTTGTGATTGAAGTTGACAAGTTGCCATGACAACCATTTAGTGGGGGGTGTTAGGTTTTTTTCGTTACGGAATTTCTGGATTCGGTCTCCACGCTCAAGGCCCGCGATAGAAGCTATGCAATAGCTTAAAAATTAAAAAAAAAACATTGTCCTAGAACGCAAACACGAACACACGACACTCGAAACACGACACTTAGGGGAGGCCTATGTCCAACAGTGGACGTCTGTCGGCTGAAATGATGATGATGATGATGAGAACGCAAAGGGCATCTATATCTGTAGGAACATAGGTGTGGTCAGTAAAGTTGTCAAAAAATAAAAGGGGTTTTGACAAATGTCAAAACGGGTGCAAAACGCAAAAAGAATACTCGCAATACGAAACGGAGGATACGGGCAGAATAAACATGTTTTTTTTCTTTCTTTCTTTTTCTTTCAATATGTTCCAACTGTAAAAAAATTGTTTATATTTTTTTAAAACACTATGTAATTAATTAGATATAAGTACCGGCACGAATCTTTAACGCTGACCTTCACTTGCGCAGAAGTCAAATATCGGGCCTATTTAGTGGTATGAAGTGAGACGCGGGGGCGGGGAGCGTCATTGATGGGCTCGCCGCGCCATCGCGTCATAAACATCACTCGTGATTCGTTTATTATTTTATTGTATCTTTCAGTTTCGTTCCTAGTTATCTACACTTTAGGTTCTTTCTC
The DNA here is from genome assembly GCA_949319445.1 of Mythimna lalbum. Lineage (NCBI taxonomy): Eukaryota > Metazoa > Arthropoda > Insecta > Lepidoptera > Noctuidae > Mythimna > Mythimna lalbum. The sequence goes on along the minus strand of OX439371.1, from coordinate 8,973,886 downwards.
AAATGTCAAAACTCTGGCCTTTTTTTAAAGAATTTAAAAGTCTGACACGTCTTTTCACTCCATCCTAAACGGGAAATGGCATTGGATTAATTTCATGTGTTTCATTGGATTAATGTCATTGGATAAAAAAAAAATACCTGCCCAAGCAAAAACAAAATCCAATCACAATACAAATAATAATTTTTGGGGCGCCATCTTACTTGTCAAATTCTGCTATTCGAGTGAACAATTTATAACGGTTTCAGTGTACAGGAAACGGATCCAAGTGAATTCACGTGCGTAGTTTAACGGCTGAAACATGGGATCCGGAAGAGACCGTTACGGGTTCCTAAATGTGAACGTACCCTTATACCTTTGTGCAGTGTGAGGTGGGCTTTATTATCTGCGAATTTCAAAAACGTCTCTTATAGGAAATGAACGGTGATATATGGGCTTTGAAGGGTTTTAATTGTTAGGTTAAACGGATTTTTTAAAGAGTAACTGTGCTCTTTTATTTAATGTTGGGGTTTATTTAACCGCATTTTTTTATTGATATAAACTAGTGCATGACTGCGATCTCACCTGATGTTAAGCAGTGATGCAATAGTTGATGGTGAGGCGCGCTAGTTTATTAAGAGCCTATTCACTCTAGCCTTGAAGACACCTAAATTATAATCCAACTATACCGCACCAGGCAAATTGTTCCAGTCCCTCGATTTGGTAATGCCAAAACGCTTGGTCCGGACTGTAGAAGTTGCAACAATTTAATGGTGGATACTCGCCATTCGTCGGGTCGTCCGATGGTAGAAATGAGACGAGGGAATCAAGTCATGCCATTCCTGCGCGCACTCTCCAAAATGCCACTTGTAAAACACCGAAAGGCTGGCTACCCCTCAAGATAAAAGTGGGTTTGGAAACAACCTGTGTGGGTATTTGTACAGCTACATAACTGGTAGTAGGAGTAGCAATAGCAATAGCTATAAACATTGTGTGGGTAGACCTATTTTTAGACATATGTGGAGACGTGAACACAAATTTATGAATAATTTACCTGCTGCGGTCTTCCCGTCCGATTATAATTTGGGTGTCTTCAAGGTTAGAGTGAATAGGTTCTTAATAAACTAGTATGCCTCACCATCAGATTGCATCACTGCTTACCAGGGTGGGATCGCAGTCAAGCACTAGTTTAAATCTTTAAAAAAAAAACATGTTTAAAAGATGGCTCGTTAAAATAGGAACATATATCCAAATTAAATAAAAAATCCATTAAATCATATGAAAATGAAAACCTATTTATTAAAATCACCACAAATTCACAACGTTACTTCAATTCTGATTCTAAACAAAATTATATTTTTTTTTTATATATTTTTATTCTGATTAAATCTATCATTATATAATGTATAGAAATCTATACATTATAACAAATCTGTAGAAACTTTTAGTTGTGCGCGCATCTCGTAAAATGTACGAAATCGAGGTAGATAATTTTTACACATTATATTGTATGTAACTTGATATATTACTTAGGCTTTGTTTCATCGCAATCGGTTGACTATACCGAAAGATGCATCATTGCCTGTTAAGCGGTATGAAATTCCTCAGGTCAACTAGTATAAAATAAAAACCCGTCCGATTTATTAAAACTGCTCTTCCATTAAACACAAGAATTTACCCAAAAAATATTGTTGCCAAAAACAAAAGTCGCTACTACGTAATAGTTTTATGTATGAGGGCGCTTACATTTTTATCGCCAAAATGGCCGCCATACGAGTTACCTTCAAGATCCGAGGATTATATTTGATATCTACCCTCCGGGGCACTCCTCACAGGGTACGTACCTGTCAAGCGTTTCATTTTTATGTTCAGTGAACAAACATGTCCGCGGATTTGTGAATTGGAGGGAAAGTATTCTTTTGGGAAAATTATTTTCTTGATGTTTAGATGGATTTTGTTGCTGCTCAATTGATTTTATTGAATATGGGTTGATGAAGTAACACAATAATATTGAAGAGAGTTAATAGGCACCTCACCATCAACGATTGCATCACTGCTTACCATCAGGTGGGATCGCATTCAAGCACTAGTTTATATCAAATAATAAAAAAAATATAAAAGCGAAAGTTCGTTTGTCTGTTTGTTACTTCTTCACGCTCGAACGGCTGAACAGATTTGGATGAAATTTAACACATGGGTAGAACATGTCCTGGAATAGCACATAGGATGATTGTGTGTGACTCAAAGAGACGTCAGTAAAACCATAGGAGCATGAGAGGAATTACTAAAAAAAACTCGTAGCCCTAAAACGCAAAGGGCAATTGAAGTACAAAGGTGTGTTTTTAGTCATGGTAAAAGCCCAAGACGTCTATGCGGGGAGCAGGACGATTTTATACAATTTATCAAAAAAACTGATCTACTTACAAAACAAACCCATTTCCTCAGCCATCCAATCTACTAACTCAAAATGTAATAAGCGATAAATCAGACTAAAAATCTAGAATTTCAAGCTGAAACTAAAACAGAGCTATCTCCTAATGCTATGCAAATGTCTGGATCAATCTCCTAGATTTCTACTAGACACGTAGCTCAGACGGACTGCAACAAATAGGGGGAGGGAAACGAGGATTTTATTCAGCCAAAGTGAAGTATTATTCCTAAGATTTAGTGGTTTATGATAAGATTTTTTTGAAGTGATAAGACTGAGAAATGGATGTGGGATAGTGAAGCAGGAATTTTGTGGAAATATTCAGTAAAAATAGATATTTTAGGAACACTTCTGTAGTTTGAATTTGATCAAACTGCTAGAGTATATCCTTTCGAATACCGTAATTAAAGACGCAATAGAAAGAAAATGAGAAAGCGAACGCCGACGTTAGCTTGGGGTTCGATGAATTAAGTGTGATTTTTAAAACGTTATTTTTTTTATAAAAAAAAAATATCAATATCTCTTTCATAATCTGAACATAAAATGAATGAACCAGTAACAAGATTTGCAAAGAATTTTTGTACTGTTTTTTTTTCTGTACATTCTAGAGATGAATCTCTCTGACACTAAGCTATAAAACAATATTTGAAAAATGCTCACTACATACTCAAACCCCTTTATTCAACACGACAGCTCTCGCCATCAAAAACTAACAACAATAAAAAAAAATCACACAACCTATCAGATCAAGTACCTTATAATTCATCCAAATCCGTTTAAAACACTTAATAAAAATCAGCCACGTGCAAGCCACCCCATTCCTCGGGGGGCTACAAGTGGCTAAGGGTTACACATGCATAAGCAAACGCAGCTACACTCGTAACTATGAAAACTTTCGTCCCTAAGGGATTGCGAACACCCTCGACTAACAGTTTTGCATACCAATGACAGTTGCGCAGTTTTGTGACTGTCCGCGCTTCGTCTTAAGGTGGTGCATCACGACTCACATTTTCACTGTTTTTCATACAACCGCTCATAACTGATTATGACGTTATTACACACTTTTCATTAGATATTTTGGAAACACAGTATCTTGTGGATATTATCTAGGTTTCTAAAGAAACCAATTTCTAAATATATGTAAAACTAATCGAGTAAAAACTTCTGAAAATATCCTATTTTGTATGAACTTTGACACTTCATAATTTGCCTAAAAATTAAAAAAGTCAAAAAAGTAATCCTCTAGATACCTTGCAAATTTGATTAAGATTCTAGATGATGACAACTTTTTACAAAAACTTTTAAGGGTATAAAGAAAACAGCTATTTCCTGGAGCAAGTTTTGTGAAATTTTCGAGTAAATCTCGGAATTACCGAATACTAACAGAGTTTCCAGGCGTTATCTCTCTTTTTTTGCGTTGCCTTTTCGTCAAACATCGCGTTGGATTGCATTAAATGAAGTAACAAGCTTTTAAACCATTTTCGATGTTTACGATAAGCGAGTGGAGAAGGACCCTCTTAAGGCCAGGTTGTACTGATTTTGAACTTTTTTAAACCTTTGGAAATCGACAAATATAAAAGAAAAAACTGAAAAATTATTTTATTAAAATTGACTATATGACCAATCGGCGGGCAAGAGTCTAAAAATGATGTATTATATAAATTAGTTGGCACGAAAAAAAGATCGCGAATCTGACCCTAACGTAAGATTTCCAACGTTATGTCTACGAGATGGAATTATCCTACGACGGCACGTTTTTATCCACGCGTGCTGCTGAAAGATGTCAGAAAAAGGCTGACACTCTCTCGCTCCACCCAGAATGCGAGGATTTCTTTGATGATTACCCAGTACTCAAAAGTTTCTTAACCCTTCAGATACCGTCAATTAGATACACAATAGTAAGACAATAGATGCGCGGCCACCGGTGGTCGCTTGGGGATTCATGAATTAAGGATAGGTCATACAGCGACTACACACCACAGTATGATAAACAGTACAACTCGACGTTTTTGATAAGAAATCATCGAGGAGGCGCAACACAACCCTGGAACACAAAGAGCAATTGAAGGATCGATTGCCCTATACATTCTAGGGCCGTGAATTCAAAGGGCCATCTAAAATAGTCATCTTTCAAACAAACCCACAACCAAAAACCGTCTTTAAAAAAAATTGATGTTGATATCTTAAAGTCGTGTCGCAAAGTCGCATCGTATCCCTACAACCTCCCCTTAAATGTACTTGAACTCTTTTCACCCAAAATAGACACATCACTATAGTTCGCCACACAATAATGAACCATAAATCATAACTTTACTAAAGGTCTAACTGCCGCACTCAGAGACGTCACTTAACTTTAATGTCAATTAAAGCAAAACCTAAGGTACTTAACGTCATAAAGATATAGACTATTATTCAATGACAAAATTAGTAAATCAGAGATTAGCGTTAATGGGCGTCTCTGAGTGCGGCAGTAAGGTACGTTCCGGCCCTTACAAATGAATACTAAAGAATAGCCAACAATAAATTTCAAATTTTAGTTACACCTCACTGACTGTCAAAATCATTTTGAATAATCAAAATGATCAACTTAACAAGTTAAATTGAACTTTAGTTAGTTCATTTAGGGTGCAATTTCGCTCGTTCAATTTAACAATGTAAGGTCATTGAACCCCCTCCCTTGTATAAGGGTGTGATTCTATTGTTTCGAGGCTTATCGCTGTGAAAATAATATTATGTGGAGATAGTATTGATTAGTTTCGTTATTAAAACATTACTGTTGTGAGTAACACTTGGCTGGGTCTAACAGCCGAGTTATACAATATTTATTTTATATATTTATTGCCAATTTAAACTCACAGTATACACCACACATATAAATTACTGATGACAGGCAATCCACAAATGAATACAACGTAATAATGAAAATAATAATAATAATTTAAATTACATCAAAAATAATAAAAAAATAATAATGAAAATGGAAAACATATCACAAAAAAAAATTATGTTCATGTCAAAAAATAATAATCACAAAAAAAATTACAAAATCAATGATTGAAAAAAAATACTCGCATTTGATACTAGCGTTCCACCCCTACTTCGCGTTTCAGTGTTAAAAATCTCTGAAATTTTCAGTTTTTTCTACTACAATATGCATGTATAAAATTCATTCATCTCTTCCCCATGAATCACTTTGTCTTTTAGTAACAAGCTTTTAATGAAAATCATTTTTTTCATAGCAAGCTTTTATAGCTCGGTATACCTATATAATTAATACTCGTCAAGACGTATCATACGAGCCCAAACTCGGTGGGGTTGTGTCGTTTAACTACCAAGTTCCTAGCCACCTTCCGGTGCCATAATCGGATCAGCTCCATGTCATAATAATTTTGCTTTGTCATCTGATTTACACGTGCATGCAAAATTTTAGCTCAATCGGTTACCGGGAAGTGGGTCAAATTTAATTTACAAGATTTCATTACAGACAAACATCGTGACAGATGAAACTAAATAAAAGCTTGTAAAAAGGCATGAAAATTCGTTTACTAGTTTGAGTTTATATCAAAAAGACAAGCCGATAGACGCGGTAGATGCCTTTATTTTATAAATTACACACCTTAGCTCTTCTCTAAGTAAGAAATAAGTTTTAATGACTATAATTATGTAAGTACGAGTTATATTAACCTAAATTAAATTAAACACTTTTAAGCTGAGGTAAACAAACATGAAAAAAAATATCTTCATCAACAGCAAAGTAATAAAGCTTCAAAGCTGCTATTATGACAGAGAAATTTGACATGATCTTCGATCAAAAAACAAAAGTGAGTATTTGGCGACAGAGATACATTTGTTTAAAATTGTTAATTCTCGTTTAATTTCTTATTTTGTTTTCACAATCAATATCCTATTTTTATTTATTGATAAACTAGCCAAGTTACTATCGTTTCGCTTGCAAGATGCAAATTTTCGTCGAATTCTTTTGTTCTAACCACGTGACTGAGCGTTGAGATGACGTCATTCCCGTACATTTAAAGGTTTCTACTAGCGTTAACTGTTAAAGATTAGCAACTTGGCTAGGGGTACTGGTTCATTATCATCATCTTATCAGTCGAAAGACGTGCACTGCTGGACACAAGCCTCCCCCAAGCGTCGCCACAACAACCGGTCCTGTGCGTCACGCATCTTTGGGGTACTGGTTAGTTAACAAAATATTTCTTTCACGCATATTATAATTATTAAATGCAAAAAACAGACAAAGATTAGAATTCCGCCGTCTATCCTCGAGCGTTTGTTTACATTCACATACAAGCACATAAGTAACACAGCTACACAGTTAACACACAGGGTACATCGGTATTCACAATTCAGGTATTCGATACATCTCGCCTGAACAGGGCTGTCACAAAATATTTTACTGGATTCCTAAAGCCGGTACGCACGGACCAATTGAATGCTCACATGCATTCATAACGTTATGATACGGTAATTCTCTTCTGGAATCTTTGAATTTCTGATTGACCTGGCATCTCAATTACGATGTTATCGTACTTATTTTGGGCTAGTTTTGAGATGAAGTTTTAATAGATTGCAGAATAATGTAGTATAAAAAAAAAATTAAATAATAATATGGTGTTAAATGACTGATGTAGGAGTCTGATATCTGTATTTTCATGTATGTTTGATGTATTTAATCATCTACACTAGTGGTTCCCAAACTTATTTTGTCTACTGCCCACTTTGAGAATAAATATTTTTTTAGCGCCCCCATTTTTTCACCTATTTAAAAACCACTATAACTTCAAATTAAATTAATTAATTATTGTGACCTAGACATGTATATTATGTATATTAACGGGTCTTTCTGGGTCTCTTCCCGCCCCCCTTGAGACCTACCAAATTTGATCTAAATCCGTTCAGTAGTTTTTGCGTGAAAGCGTAACAGACAGACGGACAGACAGACATACAGAGTTACTTTTGCATTAATAATATTAAGTAGGGATTGATATTTTCCTCGCTAGAGAGCTCCGATAAACGCGTGCGATCGCTGCAAATCATGAAGTGCTACAGGACGAAGCGCGTTTTTTTTTTTTTTGTGAGTGGCCTCTCGCAGGTCAACCTAGGAGGTTGTCGTCTGCTTAACCGATCTTGCCTGTGGTGGCCTGCGTCCTGAACTACGTCCCTGCATTTTAAATTTGTAATATCTTCGGAAATATTCACTTAAATTACATGCTGTAAAAAGCATATTGATCTATAATAAATGCACAATTTATTTAAAGTACTTAATTGGATAAGGATTAATGCTGTATTGTTTAAAATCACTTCGTAAATAACCATTTTTTAGTAAAGGATAAAAAATGGTTATGGTGGGTTATCCCTAAGAGATAGACATAGGTATACCATCGCGGACTTTTTTGTTGAACTTTTTAAGGTGGACAATACTGTAGTACATTATTTTGGTCTATCTCGTAGGTACAGCCAGCGTTTGCAATATAAGCGCAAAAAAACGTGCTTATTTACGACATCACATTAGAAACCTCTAAATTTATCAGTGTTTCTCTACTATATTATGCATGTATTATACATATAAACCTTCCTTAAGAATCACTCTATCTATTAAAAAAACCGCATCAAAATCCGTTGCGTAGTTTTAAAGATCTAAGCATACATAGGGACAGACAGACGGCGGATAGCGACTTTGTTTTATACTATGTAGTGATTATGTAAGCAGGTGAAGCTGTGGGCACAAGCTAGTACCTAATCAATAAAATTTTAATAAAATTTTCCAGTATCGTATGTCTAAAGACAAAATCTTGATTTGGACAATTTTCCTGATACATTTTACATGGTAATCAACTTTTTTCCGTAATAACTGCCCCATTTCGATCATGTACCTCTTCAGTATAATAAGATAAAATCACTATAACCTTAAGACTAATTGATCACAGGAAATTCATTCAGAACTATTAACACTGACAACAATTGCCACACTGGAACAATTTGCCTGCTGCGGTCTTCCCGTCCGATTATAATTTAGGCGTCTTCAAGGCTAGAGTGAATAGGCTCTTAATAAAATAGTGCGCCTCACCATCACGAAGCATCAAGCACTAGTTTATATCAGATTAAAAAAAAAAAACTTTTTCAGAATGCCAGCTGAATCAGAGGCAGGTTGGATTTACCTCAGGAACACATATTGTTGAACAAAAGGGTTACAAGTGAACCGTTAAAACAAACGTTCATTGGTAGTAACACAACTAAATACGAAACTTAGCATTCATAGCAAAGCTAACTAAGACAAAACTTATAACCGACTCACAGCACTTTAAACCTGAGGTTCTCAAACTTTTCTAAACCGGTGGTCAAACGAACAACAGTCAATCCATAACAAAAATAACCTGTGTATAATACTCTATTCGAAATAGTAGGTATATATTATAAAATATTTAAATAAGTAAACCTTTTTAACTATTCGTTCAACCGATTGACGTCTATTGTACCCATAGGCATAAGAAGAGCATTAAAAGCAAAAAAGTGGTTACAATACCTGCCATTTGTCATGCAATCAAAGTACTTTTCGTGTAAAAAAATTTATGTATCCATAGACATTTAAAAAAAAAACTTGACATATTTTCACATCAATGTTACCCGCGCATTTTGACCATATATGCGCATTTTGACCGCGCATTTTGACCATATAATATGGTCCTATTTTAGCACTTTAGAGCTAAAAAAAAATATATAGCATATTTAAGGTCTAAAGACCACTCGTGGTCCAGGGACCACAGATTAGGAACCACTGCTTTAAACTAACTGTACAACACAGGTTCAAAACTGTCAAAACACGTCGGCGTCGCAAAGCCCATACAACAGTTCGCATAAAACTGAAAATAACATAAAAGGCAACATTACCGTCTAAGAAAAGCAGTAAAATGTCTTATTTCAATTGATTCCCGCGACTTGTGAAAGAAAGCAAACATTTAGAATCGACTTTATGAGTACCAACGGGTTAACGGTAAGGTCAAAGTATTAGTTAAAGTGCAGTTTGAAGAACTTGTTGTCAAATGACCGCAACTCTTCGGTTTAAGTATTAAAAGTCAAGTCAATGTGAATTTCTAATCTTCATTTAGAAGTTGTTTTAGGATATAACAATAGTTTAAGTATTATGCGAAACCCGAAACACGTGTCAGCCGAAAGAAGTCCACTGTTGGACATAGACCTCCCCCAAGTGCCGCCACAATGAACGGTCTTGTGCGTCTCGCATCCATCGGATTCCCGCAACCTTTACCGCACATCGGCCCACCTTGTAGGAGGCCTTACAACGCTACGTCTTCCGGTACGTGGTCGCCATTCCAGAACCTTTCGGCCCCAACGGCCATCTGTTCTGCGAGCAATGTGCCCTGTCGGTAACCTTGCTTCCTCTGCGGATATCCTCATTCCTGACTCGATCATTCGTGTCTAGTATTTTTATGTAAAGAATCTATGTACGATATTTCATAACTGTATCAAGCAAAGTCACACAGTTATAAGCTTGTCATGGTACCTGATTTTCAACACAAAGACATGGTCACCGGGTCTTCCGGGAGACTGACGGATTGTTTAAGGGTGTTACCACATTAGTCGATCGATCGTCGATCGATTGTAGAATGGATTAGTCGACGTCGATCGACAGTTTCTACCAGACCAATCGATCGATCGTCGAGCGATGGTAGAATACGTCCTCTTGTGAATACATTTTCGAAAGAAACTGTTGGAATATGGCGGGGTTAATCGATCAACGTCGACCAATGCCATCGACCGGCAATCAATCGATTGGTTTGTCGACCAGTATCCGTCGATCAATTAAAGCTACCACACCAATCGATCAACGTCGACCGATGTCGATCGATGATCGATCGATTGGTGTGGTAACACCCTTACTCACGTACCCAGCTGTGTGCTAGCGCCTCATGTTCCCTATGATCTGCCGTGACCTGAGTTGTACTTAGGTGCTGGTGTCCAAGAAGAGCTTCTTCTTTTTTAATGTTGATAGGTTCGCGCTTGACCGCTATCGCACCTGATAGAAAGCGACGATGCGATCAACGATGGAACGCACTTACCTAGAAGAAACCTATTCACTCTCGACTTAAAGATTTCCGGGTTGTAGCTATCAGGAAACACAAACTCCGGCAAGGAATTCCACTCCTTAGCTGCAAGCACAATGAATGTGTTCCTAAAACGTTTTTTTAATATTTTTGGGGCAAAAATTTATCATGTTGTAAAAAATATTTATTGGGATCGATTCAGTTACTGATTCTGAACAAAATATATTTAAGTTTCACATAATATATACTAAGAATATATCGTTGGTTTTATAATTTTTTTTTTTTTAATGTTTTCAAAACAAACCTAGAACCATTATAACCATTCGAATACATTCTGCGAATAGATTGCACTAATCTACACTTAATATTAAAAAGAAGTAAAGCTTGTTTTTATTAGTAGAAGGTAATCTCTGAAAGTACTGGTCAAATTGCTGAAATTATTTCATCGAGAAACTGCTTTATTCGTGAGTGACACAGTCTATATTATATACATGCGGGCGAAGCCGCGGACAAACAAAAGCTAGTTTATAAAAATACTATACATATACAACCTTCTAAGGTTTTAAAGAAAAAAAAACGAATAAAATCATAATTAACCTGGGCCACCAACTAATATCACACAAAAAAAAGAAATACAAGTCGGTAACCAGTAGCCAGGAAAGTGAGGTCAAATATAATATTATATTCAACGAACTAGGAATAGATTGCACTAATATAATATATATCGTGAAACAATGCCGTATCCATGAGGGTTATTATCATTAACCCACGGTCAGACTATGTGAGAGGAAATTTGCCTCTGATACACGTAATTGCACCCCCGGGCATCGAACTGGCTACCGTACGGTATATCATTGCTTAGTGAAGCCATTGGCTATATCAATATTCTGGATTATGGAGGATATTGGATGGTAGATAGTGTTGGGTTGTAGGAGCAAGTGAGTTAAGTTTGGTTTAAGGGAGTTAAGTACTACTTGCAATTGATTTCTAAATTTTAATTTGCTAAAAACTAAATATGGTATCTTTGATTATAAAACTCATCGAACCATTAGAATTGTTACAAAATCGATTTAAGCACCTCGTCGTACAAATTTTTACTCATTTTTTTTGTATTTTTAGTTTCAAAAAGTTATGTAAAGCACAAATAAATTCTAATTTCTTTCTTTCTTACTGCTGGACACAGGTCCGAAAGAAAGAAATAAGGATTTCAGGCCTATGCCTACAGTTTGGGAAAGGCTTATGCATCTCCCGAACGTCTTCACATTGCCCAATTATTTAGCATCTTAGTTTCTTTATGATTTAAGCATTTGAAGTTGAGTATATTTTAAATTTCTACTTTAGCCTAAGAACCTGTCAAAATATACTCAAGTTGGGTTTGACATGTTTCCAACCCAAACTAATAAATTCAGATACCCGCCTTGAATCTCCTAAACTTATTAAAAACAATCTTATCGTAAAAAAAATGTGTCCAAAAAAACTTTTTCCCAAAAATTCTAAACAAAACGCCAACCTAACCCTAAAATGTTTTCTTAAGTCCCATAAAAATATTTATACTAACTAGTTCACATAGCATCTACCACATTTAACGTATTCCTTATCATCACACAAACAAGTATCGTGCACAAATCAACAGCGCGGCAACCCTAGCGACATGTCGGCGCGCTTTGATGTTTCACCGAGTGCTGAATTTGACGCCAATTGCTCGAGCTAGGGCTGCTCCACATACGTTATTTATTCAAATACGTTTATTTGCTCGTATTCAATTGATTGGAGGGACATCAGCTAGCAAGTTGTATTGGTAGCGAATTTTTATTTAGATTTTGTTGGTGGGAAGTAAAATTTGGGGTAAGACGAATTTATTACCAAAAGTAAGCGATTTATCGATATATTACTAACTTCTAGCATTATCATGACTTTTAGTATGGCATGACAGTAGTTTAGAAAAGCAAAATAGTTTTTATTTTACATAGGCCTACATGGGCACTTAGAAAACGTCAGAAGCTAGTGCCCGTTCCAAGTGGTTGTTTCCAATGGAGAAGAACCGGAAAGAAACTCCATTGTTACTCTTTTACCAATCAAAGGCAAATAAACGTATCAAAAAAAAGAAAAAAAAGTTAACATATTTTAATCATCTGTTTACATTATAAGAAACAGTCGTTTTCCCACAAAAAAGTAACCACAACACAAATCTTCAATTAAATATGACACTTAACTACACCACAATAAATATTAAAATTGAACATCAAACAACATAATCACAGTCAAATATCATGTTCTCTTTTGACATGTGTTTGTTTAAAAATAACTGTTTAAAAGGGACGCATGTCCTAGCTATTAAAGGTTCTTTTTTTACTCTTTGTCTGTCTGTTAAATTGGCCATGACGTCTGTGACGTACAGACAAACTTGATTTTACCATCGATATTTATAACTATTGAATCACAACCCTATGTTTCTTACCCTAGAGTTTCTTTTCCCTTCCCTGTCATGCACAAAAAGATTGACATATGAGGCCGTGTAGTTTTTTTGCGGTCACTTTCCTGGCAATCCGTATTTTGCCAGGGTAATGAGGTGGAATAAAATGTTTGAAGACGGATTGCAGGACTGAATACTATAAAACTTTTTGTTTCGCGTAAGCACGTCGGGGAAAATTTATTTGATGTATAATTAGGACATGCTTTGTGGTATTTAGAAGGAGTTATGTTCAAAAGTAACTAACTGTCTTGTGAAAGTTAAATAAACAATGATTGACCATTGTTAGATTTACCAAAGATCCTCTCCTCTCCTAGAGAGGAGGTTTGAGTCCCAGCAGTGGGAACAATATAAGGCTGATTATGTGTTGTTCTTATAAATTCTTATGTGACTAACTAAGGAAATTTGCACCGTATTAAAAACTACTAGATACTACATACTTCGGCACGGTTGGCGCAGTGGTTGAGCGATTGGCTGCTGCGTTACGTGTCACGAGTTCGATTCCCACACGGAACTAGTATTTGTATGACTGTATGTGTGTATGTGAGTTTACATGTTTGTGGACGCAAAGGGTAACTTAAGGAACGTACAGGAGTGACTCGTCAGAAAACCTCTTGCTCCGCTCTAGAGCGAGTGAAGTCTAGTAATCAAATGATTACTCAACTTAAAAAACCCAGAACACAGAACTTATTCTTAGTAATTTCTAATGTGGCCACATTTTTTTTTATATGTAGCATCATGAAATCATCAACAGTTATTCTAATCCGAAGCATTTTTTATTAAATTACTTATCAAATATAAAAAGAGCATAACGAGCAACGTCTAAAGAAAAAAAACCATAACATGCGGGTCTTAACAACCCTAAAAAACCGTTGTCATCCAAATGAAGATTAATTTTGATATGGAGGCGTGAAAAGTCGATTCAAGACCATATACAATTAGGATACAAGCAGAACTAACTAGAGAGCTCTTCATTAAGAGAATGGTGGTGTTACAGACGGCTGTTATGCTGTCGTGAACACTGATACTTCAGTAGACGAAATTGGATTAGCTTTTAAATGTTTAAATATAATCATAAAACAATAATAATATTCCACAACTAACACACAACACTGTCTAGTCCCAAGCTAAGCTGAGCTGGTTTTAAGAGTACTAAACAACTGATGAACATACTTATATATTTCTAAATACGATATTACGACCGGACCGGCCGTTTGTGGCGATGCTTGTGGGAGGCCTATGTCCAACAGTGGACTTCTTTCGGCTGATATGATGATGACGATGATACATATTATAGATAAATTACATCCAGACAGAACAAATGATCGTGCTCATCACATAAACATTTGTTCTGGGTGGGAATCGAACCCACGGTCTCCGGCATAGCAGTCAGGGCCACTGACCACTGTACCAACAGGCCAGTCAATGATGCTTCAGTAGACGGAATTAGATTCGCTTTTAAATATATAGGTATTTTGATAAAACTAATATTATAAAAATAAGCGAAAGTATTTTTGTTACTTTTAGGGTTCTGTACCTCAAAAGGAAAAAACGGAACCCTTATAGGATCGCTTTGTTGTCCGTCCGTCTGTCTGTCTGTCTGTCAAGACCCTTTTTAACCGACTTCTAAAAAAGGAATTCGGATGTTTGTATGTTTTTTTTTAAGTTTGTTCGCGCATAACTTCGTCGCTTGCCAACCGATTTGAAAAAAAAAAAAATTTGTTGGAAAAGGTATACTTCCCAAATGGTCCCATAGTCACCAAGTTGGGATCTGATGATGGAATCTTGGCAAAATCGAGGAAACTCCTCAAATTTAATTCAATTTTTTTGTGAAGTCGGTTATTTTTTTTTTTTTATAAAAAGGTTTTTTTTTATAATTATCTCGAGAAAGCGTGGATGTATTGAGTTGAAATTAGAACCATATATTTAGGTCTGAAAAAAAATACTTACACAAGAAACATAAGTTATCTTTAATCAAACTAAGTTACATTAACGGTCTATTGTAGAAAAGTATAAAAATCGACCTTCGAGCTCAATAGGACCATGATTGAGAAATATCGCCAGCGGATAGACGACTCAACGGTAATTGTTATTAATAGCGCCATAGCTTCTTAGGGTACGAAAGGGCCCCATAGAAAATTTCGAAAGAATATGTTTTTGGCCTTAATAAGAGTTTCCTGTATTTGTATGTAAACTTATGTTATGTAAGTACTTTCTCATCATTTCAGCCGATACACGTCCACTGTTGGACATAGGCCTCCCCCAAGCGTAGCCACAACGAACGTTCCTGTGCGTCTCGCATCCATTGGTTTCCCGCAACCTTCACCAGGTCATCAGACCACCTTGTTGGAGGCCTTCCAACGTTGCGTCTTCCGGTACGCGGTCGCCACTCCAGAACCTTTCGGCCCCAAACGGCCAACCCGCACTGAACCAGCGTGGCGGGTTATGGTCCAAACCCCCCAAATGAGTAGTAACAGAAGTACTTTCTAGAACTATACAATTTGGAATGAAAAATCGTCACATTACACTAAAATTATAAAGATTAATATTTGTGTATGTATCGAGTCGATTTGGCCTCGTTACATGTATCCGATCTCGAAGTAGATTTTGGCTCAAAAGACCTATTATAAATATCATAAAATTAAAAATTAGCTGTCAGATTTGACATTGTCTATGGTCATTTTTTGAACCAACGTCGATCAGCGAGCAGCAATTTTGGCTTGCTCTTGCTAAAATTTCCAAATCCGCGATTATCGTCGCTAACTTAAACCATTTTTATCTTTGAAGTTTATCGTAACACACATTTTTACATTTATGAAACTCACTATTTAAAAAAACTTTTTTTTTATTACAGTGTGTATATGTTTGTTACTTTTTTTATTGCTAATAGGCTCGCGCTAAACCGCTATCAATAGGTTACTTAATAGGTTCAATAGGTCGCTTTCCATCAGGTGATGATGGAAAGCGACAATGTGGTCGACTCTGAAGCACGCTTTCCTAGAAGTAACCTATTCACTCTTGACTTAAAAACCCCTAAGTTGTAGTTATCAGGAAACACAGACTTCGGCAGGGAATTCCACTCCTTAACTGTGCGCACAATGAATGTGATCTGAAAACGTTTTGTGCTTGTAGGTGAGATGTCCACCATGTACCCGTACCGTTGGAACGGGCTTGGCGAAATTAGGCTGTGCAATTTCGACGCACACTTCGTTGCGCTCAAACGGTTGACCGGATTTCAATGAAACCTGGTACACGGCAGACTTTTCTGGAATGGCATATAGGAGATTTTTTCATCCCAGAAGTATGTTACATTGACATTAATTTTCCATTTTCACGTGAACAAAGCGGCTAGTGACTCGGTAGATAAAGTTACAGTTACATCATCATCATCATCTTCCTGCCCTTATCCCACAGTTACATCAAGTTCATCAAAAAAAGCTCTTAAAAATATCACCACCCAGTCCAACCTTTTCCAAATAATTAACAATGATTACATTGCTTTGATGCCAACAGAACATTAAATTATTAATATAATAAACTTTAATTTCGTAGCTGTCATTCTGTATTGGGGAATCTATAGCAAAATGTTTCATTTCCGATAAATTTCACCAAACCAGACCAGTCCATAGCCAAGCCAATTGATGTTTTAAAATTGTTTTCGTATGTCACTGGAATGTGACAATTCATTTTCAATGGGAAATTGATTTTCTCGCTCTTTAGGATGAGTTTCAGTGTAATGAAACGCGACGCGACGCGATGCTGTGCGAAAAATCCAAAATAAACAAAAAAAAAACCTTAAAATACAACCTTAGTTTTAGTAGCGAAACCTGAAACACTTGTATTTTCGTTTAAAGAATCTATGTACAGAATTTCATAACTACCATGGAAAATCACAAAGTTATAAGCTTGTTATGTCAGCAAAAACACGTAGTCACCTAGCCATCATCATCAGGCGACTCAGGGGTGGTTTTGCACTAGTGTGCTGGCTACTATTGCCCGCTGTGACCTGTGTTGTACTTAGTGTCAGTGGTTTTTAACTTGTGACCATTTTTAAATATTTTTGGTAAAAATACAAAAAGGTGTAAACAAAATTTACTGTTATAACATTTAAAAAAAACTATTTTCAAGTTTCGCATTTACTAAAAATAACGTTCACATATCAGATCGAGGTGTTTTGCGTCGCAGCGCTGCGTGGTAACGTATTTTGAATTCTCACAATGAATGCAGTACGAGTATCTTTTCGTGTAGTAAATAAAGTTATATTTTGAGTCGCTCCACGCTCAGCGTCGCGTCGCATCGCGTCTCAGTGTGAACTAAACCTTAGTAGTATTCTACTGTTTAAGCTTGTACAGCTTTTTGAGATTTTTTATGAAATGTTTAGTAAAAGTTTTCTAGGTGTGATTCTACGAATCACAAAACAGTTTTTTTTTTATCAAAGTTTCATCCATTTACCTGGAGGTTCTAACTTACTTCTTATTTATGCAGAAATATAGCTGGTGTTCACCAAAATTACCTGAAAAAATATAAAACAAACCATTAACCATTGTCTTTAAAATAACTTCATTTTAAAGAAAAGCATATAATATTTTTTGTAATGGTAAATGAGAATAAGACTGCTCTTAAAACGGTTAAGAAAAACATCGTGAAGAAATGGGCATGTTCTAGAACCAAAAATGCGAAAAAGTATGACTTCCACCAATCCACACTGGGCTCGCGTGGTGGAGTACTGCCCCATTCCCTTTATTGAGAGGAGGCACAAGTCCCAGGAGTAAGAACATTATAAGGTTGATTTTGCTATGACTTTAAAGAAGATAATTATCATAATTTCAGCCCAAAAACGTCCACTGTTGGACATAAGCCTCCCCCAAGCGTCGCCACAACGACCGGTCATGTGCGTCTCACATCTATCGGATTCCCGCGACCTCAACTAGGTCGGCTGCGGTCCACCTTGTGGGTAGCCTTCCAACGGTGCATCTTCCGGTACGAAGTCGCAACTCCTTTCGTCCCCAATGACCATCTGTCATACTTTAAAGTAATATCATAGGCATTCTTGCTACCCAAACTCTGAGTTAAGGAGGTCAGATTGGTAGTAGCTCCATGATTGGACTGCAAGATGATCTTAATTTGATTCTTAAAAAAAATCACTAATCCTTTGACCCCTCCAAAATTAGAACTACTAACCGCGTATTTCAATACTCCCATTTAAATTAAACTTGGCGCGCGCGACCAGGACATGCATGCTACGCGTCAGCGCTTACAATTATGTTATTAAAAGTTAATGTGTTGCAATTTTTCCGATCCTGCCTCGTCTGGGAGCTAATGCATTGTAATCACACCGCGATTACGTAATTATGCAGCTTATTAGTAATGACTCACGGCTTTATAAAGGAATTGTTGGAATTGTGCAACGCAGATGTCAGTTTTTATGATGACGTGTAATTAACCCTTCAGATACCGTCATTAGAGACACAATAGTAAGACAATAGATGCGCGGCCACCGGTGGTCGCTTGGGGATTCATGAATTAAGATTCTTATTTACAAGTAGAAACGGCCTTTGAAGCAACCGATGGCTATTTTTGCAAAATATGTTGATGGAATGTCTTCTGCTATTTGGTTTCTGTCTCTTTCTTTAAAGAATTTAGTTAATTCAACTTATAGTGGATGTTGACCGAGCCCAGATCGTTGACGGCGCGTACTGTCCACGCGCGCCTGAAGGAGATGTCAGCAAACAGTAGTGGCCCAGCAGGGTCGAAGCCTATTGGGGCCAAGGATCTGCTTCTGAAAGGAAGACCCGGTCCTGGTATAAAAGGCAACGAAAGAACTAGGACTACTACCTCCCGCCCCACCGAAGGCTGGGAGATGCCATTAGGAACAGGTTTTTATACGCATCTGCCTGCATTTTAATATCATGATCATCATTTTGATTCTCCTACCCCTCGTCATCATCATAAGAGACCACAGCTGGACACAGGACTCTCCTAAGCATCACTTTGTTGACTAGTCTGAGCTTCTCACGTCCAGCTGGTCTTTAGGGGCCCAAACGCAAAACTGCGAAAGGACGTCGCAGCTTAAAAATATGCAAACTTGCACGACATATCGCAAGAACTAGCGAATTGATTCGCATCGCACATTGTATGATCACCTGCTCTGCGTTCAAAAATAACCATAGTCGAGTAAAGTTGCAACCCAGGGTCATTCTTTTATACCCTAGAGTTAGCCTAACTCACTCTAACACTGAGCAGGGTACGTTGGAATAAGCGGCCAATGCTTGACATTGACAGTTGAACTCACGGTCAAAAATGCCAGGGTAGAAAATTACCTTATGACGTCATTAGAGTTTACTCTAAACTCAAATTTCACCGCAGGTTTCTGCGGCATCGTATCGCATCGCATATGAAGGCTAGAAGAAACTGCGCGGGGTTTTTAGTCAGTAAGACTCTGACACTGTCTCCCGCTCCACCCAAGAGCGGGTTTCGTCAATGCTGATTTTCCCCGTCGACAGAAAAAAAAAACCGTTTTGTGTGGAAACCCTATCCCAATATAAACAGCAATGTCAAAAAAACAAAACCAACCGATTTTTGTATGTGAGCTTTACCTACATACTCGGAGTGTGGTGAATCCCGTCAAACCCTTCTACCGTATGAAATAAAATATTCCGTGTAATCTTATAAGGATTCCACTCACGGATCCATTGACATCCAATAGTTATTTAACAAACCGCAAAGTTTCACTAACGTTATGATCCTCTTAGTTGGGGCCCTCGCCGCAAGACGTTTACTTTACTTCCCTTTTCACGTTTAATTCGACAAAGTTCCCTTTTCATACCTTGTGGCTTCAAAACTGGGTCTTCGACCAGGAGAAAGTGTTCTGTCTAACTAGATCATTATGGCCAACAGCTGGGCCAAAACCTCTTTCTTCCTTTTCTATATACTGTACACCAGTAAGATACCTGCCCCCCCTAGCCAAGTTACAACCGTTTCTCTTGCGCCAAACGCCCTGAGTTGGCCACTCCCCCGATTCTTTTGTTCTGACCACGTGACAGAGCGTTGAGATGACGTCATTCCCGTGCATTTGAAGTTTTCTATTAGCGTTAACGATTGCAGATTATCAACTTGGCTAGGGGCACTGGAACTGTACTATCAAGTGTTCAAATGTCAAGCGTGCGAGCAAGAAAGGGGGATGGAGCTATACACTCTACAGAGCTCCACCCCTTTACCAGTTTAGGTACTCAAATGAATCGCTTTGACCTTGTGATAGGGCCTCAGTTCGTTTTCCAACGTCGTCTTGCTTGCTGCAATGTCCCTTTAAAATATTAAGAAAATAAAATACGAGACATTATCCCAAATCAATTCGAGATGTCTTTGTCCCCCTATGGGTACGCATAGTTGTGTATCGTTAAGCGCAACCAATTGCAATGAGATTTAGTCGCGATCGGTATATACAGGGTTACTGATAACTCGACGTATTCCCTGCAGGATGTCATGGTAGGACTAAAATGCAACAAATTTAGTCACTAAATGTTCTACCGATATTCAGTAATTTTTGATTTAGTAAGATTTTTACATTTTTTAATGAAAAATCCTAGATTTAATCGATTGAAGCCAATTTGAAAACAATTTACGGCGCAACTGTACTGAAATTTAGGTTATTATCATAATTGTAGAAGGCAGATCTTTCTTAGTAACTAAGTCCAAACATTAATCAAACAAGTAACCCTGTATAATTATCGAAGAGAGTACATGTCATTAAAGTTTTGTTGTAATTAGGTAGATAAGTTTTGTAGGTCTAGATTTAGTTAAGTTTTGGTCTTAATTCTAGGTTTTCTGTTTGTTACTAAACGAATTAATTAGAGACTTGATATATGAGAAAACTTAGTGAAATAGATCTTAATAAAACGGGCTGTTGATTTTGTTACGGATAAGTAAAAACTAAAAATACTTAAATAGTGCCCATTTTTGTAATATTTGAAAAAAAAACCAATTAACTGAAAA
Organism: Mythimna lalbum; assembly: GCA_949319445.1. Classification (NCBI taxonomy): domain Eukaryota; kingdom Metazoa; phylum Arthropoda; class Insecta; order Lepidoptera; family Noctuidae; genus Mythimna; species Mythimna lalbum. The sequence goes on along the minus strand of OX439371.1, from coordinate 8,952,942 downwards.
AATCGTTTTCATCACTGCCCTACAAAAAATAAAGCTCTGTTCTATAAAAACAGATTTCATGGAATAAAAAACTACTTTCATTGCGCAAACAACATTAAAAAACAAATTACGGTAAGCAAATTTACAAAATACGGATATGAAAAACGTCCAATACGCGAGACGGGTCATATTTTAACGTGCTCAAACAAAAGCGAGCTGTGGTGGGGGTGTAGGGTTCCCATCTTCGACTTTACTCTCAGGTGTATGCACGTAGGGTAATGGACTTGTCGAAACATACATAGTGATATTAAAATTAAAAAAGTAAAAAATAATCAATCTACTCAGCTCTTTCCAATTATCTTCGGGTCAGTTTCGAGTCTATTCGGATGCTAACGAATGCCAGTATTTTACATGGTGATAATGCTTTTTTTTGGCCTCGACAACTCAGTTACTAAGTAAACTTTTACCTCTTGTAATTTTTTTTTTTCTGTCGACGGGGAAAATCATCATTGACGAAACCCGCTCTTGGGTGGAGCGGGAGACAGTGTCAGAGTCTTACTGACTAAAAACCCCGCGCCGTTCCTTCTTGCCTTCATACCGGGGCTCTAGTTTCCTTTCGAATAACCCCGACCCCGGTAGGCTTCGACCCAGATGGGCCCCTCCTGTTGCTGACAACTCCTTGAGGCGCGTGGGAACAGTGCGCGCCGTCGACGCCTTGGCTCGGTCCGGACAGTTACCGGACGATCGGACAGTGAGCTACCCATGGCTCGCCGTCCGCGAGCCCGCGTCTACGGTGGCCGGAAATCGGGATCGGAATCCCGGCGGCGGCGGCGGGGGCGCCGTTGCCTGATGCGGTCTGCCTCCTCCTTTGCTAGCATTACTGCTTCGCAGAAGGAGGCGACCGCCTGCCACTCCTCCTCGCTCCGGACCATGGTCTGAACCAATGCCCGGCGCGAGAGGTCTCCGCCGCCTACCTCTTGTCATAGCAAAAGGCAGTTGCAGAAACAGATCAATAGAAAAGATTGTATAGAGAAAAGAACAAGAAATCGTGTTGAGCCGACCTCCTCAAGTAGATTTTTTGTAAGATGGTAAATCATCCACTGTCTTCTCCCGCTCTGGGTGGAGCAGGAGTGCGTCTCAGAATTTCACTTACTGAAAACCACACCTGCCTCCTTCAGTTTCTCTTTGAGTTTTAAGACCTTTTCACAAATGTCCTAGCGCCTACAGTATGCTGACATCTCTTTGGGGAGCTCGTGGATGACTACGCGCTGTTGGCGGCTTGAGCTCAGTCTGGTCGATTACCGGACGGTCGGACGGCAAGCTACTTGCTCGACGTCCGCAAGCCCGCACCTCAAGTAGCTTGGAACAAGAGATGGATGAGATTTGAAGCCATAATTCCACAAGTCTTTAAAATTATCTACGCATTTATTAAGCAAACAGGCGTCAAACCCCTAGAGACACAGACAAATCACCTCATTCATTATAATCCCTCCACAACCAGAAACAGATAGAATATCATACATACATTAAACTCAACCCATAATTCACAAACGATGAAATTAAAGGGGTTTTCAAACCTCGTACCGGTCTAATGATTTAGGCAACCCTAGGTAAAGGTGTGCGTATAGACAGCAGCGTTGGAGCCAGTGGCGTAGCCAGATCCAAAGGGGCTCCATACCAGTTTTTTAAACCGTGGGCCCTAAGGAGAGTGGAGGCCGAATGGTAATGGCTCCAACTGAGAGCAGTGGAGGCCGAGTGGTAATGGCTTCGACTTACGAGTTGTAGGTTGCGGGTCCAAACCCTGCCAAACATTGTGAGAAACCGGCATGTACTAGAACCAAAAATCGAAGACATATGACATGAAGAGCCCGCGTAGTGGATTACGGCTCAATCCCTCTCTTAGAGAGGAGGCCTGAGTCCCAGCAGTGGGAACATAAAAAAAGACTGATGATGATGATCTTATCATTTAGTAATTATTCATAACTTCGCACCTCTAATCAATAAGAGAATTGAAGTTTGTGGATAGCATGTTCCAAATTTTTACACAGGCCCCTGTAGCTTGGGGGCCCCGTACGGCGGTAGCTACGCCCCTGGATGAGCACTGGTAAGTTCCGGTTATCCATCATTGGCACGGTTCCTGAACGTAATCGCAGGGGTGGAGGGGGGGGGGCGTAATGCGCTGGAATGGGGTACGATTCCTATTGTACGTTTGTATTGACAACGATTCTCAGCGCTAAGTTATTGAAGTGGAATCGTGTGATTATTTTTTTTTTGTTTGCTGAATGAGAAATGGTATTTAGTATTGTGTTTTTGTATTATAAATGTGACGGGAATAACTGGCTTTGTTTTCTTAATGACTGTGTTTGTATTTTGGTTTGACAGCCTCATTGATAAGTCCAACTCTCTTTTTTAATTGGAAAATCATCTAACGACCTTTCGCACTTTACTGACTAAAAACACTTTTCGGGGAGTGTGCACTGGAATTGCACAATCTAATTCCGCCAATTCCGTTCCATCATCGGACCACAAGACGTACGGCGTTGCGTCACCGGTACATGGTTGACATTCCACCCATACGCACAAAGCGTTTTGGGAACACATTTATTGTGCGTACAGCCAAGGAGTGGAATTCCCTGCCGGAGTCTGTGTTTCCTGATAGCTACAACTTGGGGGTCTTTAAGTCAAGAGTGAATAGGTTACTTCTAGGCAAGCATGCTCCATCGTCGACCACATCATCGCTTACCATCAGGTGAGATGGTGGTCAAACGCAAGCCTATCAACAATAAAAAAAAAAAACTTCTGTTCCTTTAGTTGCCCTTTGCGTTCTAGAACCATGGGTTTCCCTTTCGGAAATCAACCCACGGCCCCAGTAGGCTTCGGCCTAACTGCGCCTCTACGTTTTTGCTGACATGGCTTTGGAACACTACGGGCCGTCGATCCGGATCCGGTCCTGAGATTTACTAGACATCCGGACGGTGAGTTACCCATTGCTCGCAAGCCGAAGGTTACGGTAAGTACATCTGCTGCGCTGAACTAGAAACCAGTACCCGTAGCAAAGTTCAAGCCACGCTAGTAGAAAGCTTCAAGTGTACAGGGACGACGTCGCCTCAACGCTCAGTTACGTGGTCAGAACAAAAGAATTGGCGGCAAGGTCAACTGGAAGCGTTCGACGCAAGCGATACGGTTGTTACTTGGCTAGGGGAGCAGGTCGCGTCGTAGAAAAGGTAAGAACAGACATGTTCATGTAATTTTCGCGTCAGTCGAACGCACAGTGACCGCTGCGAAAGACTCTTCACGTAGTAGGTTCCTGCAGATGGAAGAGGCTTCAGAAAGAGGTTACAAGATGACTGGTCTTGAGTTGAGTCTAAAAGCACTAAGGCGAGCCTTTTGCCCAACATTGGGACAGTAACGGTTAGGAAAAGTTATATACAATGTAATAAGGAGCAATCGCACAAGACCGAAGATAAGAACATACATATTTCCGCAAACAATGCCCTCATTCAACAAATAAGATGATAACAAAGTGGGTTGTGACTTCGCAACACAAATATTGTTATCAAACTAATCACATTCTCTCTTATCTTAAAGTCATAAGATCAATCGGGAAAGAAATATTAACTTAAACAAATCATCAATGAACCAGTATTTCTTGAAGTCTAGGTACAGGGGTAAGCAATTAAGACCCGGTCTTGTTTTTTTTACAAGTTTCACCTGTCCCGATATTTGTCCGTCATCAAATATTGCAAATTAAATTTGATCTACTTCCTGGTTACCGATTGAGCTGAAATTTTGCATACATGTGTAAATCAGATGACAATGCAAAATTATTATGACATGGAGCTGATCTGATGATGGAACCGAAAGGTAGCTATAGGAACTTGGTAGTTAAACGACACAACCCCATCGAGTTTGGGTTCGTATGATTCGTCTTGACGAGTATTAATTATATAGGACTTAGGATTATATACCGAGCTACAAAAGCTTGCTATGAAAAAAATATTTTCACTAAAAGCTTGTTTGTTTGTAGAAGGTAATTTCTGAAAGTACTGGTCCGATTGCAAAAATTTTTTTCACCGATAAAAAGTTGCTTTATTCCTGAGTAACATAGGCTGCATTTTAAGCACGCGAAGCCACTTGCTAAAGCTAGTCTTGTATTTCTTCAAAAGGAGGAAGCCTTTTGAAGATATACACAACCCGAAACGTAATTCAACAATTACATAATTAACTTTAAACAAAGCTATATTTCAGTGGTACAGTTCTCGCAGCTCCCAAGGTAAGATTTATGTTGGCATGCATCCGCAGTCGACATTTAATTACCATACGATTACAGCTTTTGTTAGTTGATGATGCAGCCGACTGTACCCGTCTTGATTGATGATGCCGATTGTAGTGTGGTCGGTGTATTGGCACATTAGGTCCTGGTTTTTGGGATAGGATATGATGTGGGGGATGGAAGATTAATTTTAAACTGAGCTTCTTTAATTCTTACTGATTTTAGAAGTAAAAAATGAAAGATAACACAAAAAGTATGCAAGTATGGGCTCCATTTTTTTTTTGTGCTATGGGCAAAATCATCTTATGACAAAACCCGCTCTTGGGTGGAGCGGGAGATAGTGTCAGACTCTTACTGAGTAAAAACCCCACGCCGTTCCTTCTAGCCTTCATACCGGGGCTCAAGTTTCCTTTCAGATAACCCCGAACCCGGTAGGCTTCGACTCAGCTGGGCCCCTCCTGATGCTGACAACTCCTTGAGGCGCGCGGGAACAGTGCGCGCCGTCGACGCCTTGGCTCAGCCCGGACAGAAGTATGGGCTCCATACGTTGTTGCATAGATTTGTCTCAACAGTCTAATGATCGGTTCTAGATTTACTAATTGCTTTTAGAAGTAAAGAATGTATCGTATATATTTTCTTGTCTTGCCGTGAACTTAGATATAAATTCGATATTGATTAACTACATTCAGATAACGACATTTTGGAGCTAAAATTTTTTTTTTTATACCAATGCTTGATAGCGATCCCAGTTGATGGTAAGCAGTGATGCAGTCGTTGATGGTGAGACTCACTAGTTTATTTATGAGATTACATTTCATGAGATGGAGCTATGTGTAAGAAATCCGATGACTAATCACACTAATAAATCTACACTAATATTATAACGAGGTAAAGTTTGTTTTTTTGTTTGAAGAAGGAAATCTCTGAAAGTACTGGTCCGATTGCTAAATTTTTTTCACTAGTAGAAAGCTCCTTTTTTTCTGAGCGACATAACCTATGTTTTATTTAAGCAGGTTTGAGCCGCGGAAAAAAGGTTGTAAGTTATAAAAATAAATCCTATTGATAGTTTCGTGAGAATACTTGAAATAAATATAATATACCTACATAATAAATTCATTTGACTTTGTCGCTAATAAAAAACCCATGCTCAATTGGTTAATAGAACAAGCCTTTTCATAGACTTTTCTAAAGATATCTAATTCTGTTCTACACAATGCTGCGTTACCTTGCATTTTATTTGTTAAGGCAAAGTGTGCGAGCATTTTTGATTTTAGTTTTTTTTTTTCGATAATGAAATTTGTTTTTCTAGTTGTTATAAAACTTATGGACACACTTATTGTTGCTATAAAAATTATTGTATTATAAGAAACTAGCTTTTGCCCGCGTACGTAAAGTATAGCCTGTCACTCAGAAGTAAAGCAGTTTTCTATCGGTGAAAAATTATAGCAATCGGATCTGTACTTCCAGAGATTACCTCCTACAAAAAAAACAAACAAAGTGTTGCACAGCCAGGCGCATTACTTTGTGTAATTTGTTTCATCACCACTGCTCTCCAAACGGTGAAGGAAAACATCGTAAGGAAACCGGCATGCCCCAGAACCAAAAATTCGAAGACATGTGACAACCCGCACTGGGCGCGTGTGGTGGATTAAGGCTCACACACTCTCCTAGAGAGGAGGCCTGAGTGCAACAGTAGGAACATTATAAGGCCGACTATGCTGAAGCCAAAGATTCTTATCTCCTAAAACGTTGAAGAAAAGTCCTAACCCTTAAATAATTATACCATAAAGATTTCTTATAATTATGACACATAATCACCTATGAATGTGAGCCTATATTTTGTAATAATTATATCTTATTATATGTCTCTATCTATAGTGTGGATAATTGACAATTATTACGTTGATCTATTCATAGTCCTGACTCGGCTATTTTATGCATGACTTGTATCAATTTGACAGGTTAATATGATTAGAAAATTAGAATATTAACTCTTCTTCTTGATGTTAGCTAGTATATTAAAATAGACAAGATAATAAACATAGATAGTGTTGTTTTTCGCATCTTTTTTTATCTACTTAGATAAAAGTAGGAAACATTACTTGGTTTGGCTTACTGCCATTTGAGACGTCATGTTCGAACAGTGTCCCAATTGACACTTTTTAATTTTAATATTTTTTTTTGTGACGATTCACACACTTTTTTTGACACGGATAAAAAAAAACTGTTTTGTACAGCCAGATGAAAAAAAATTGATTAGGTAGTGTAAATTAATATTTAACAAACAAATTTTTTTCATCTGACTGTGTCCGAAAATGACGTATCCCAAACGACAGTCAGCCCTTGGTTTAACTGAGAGTCTAGGACAGAACCATGTTTTGTTAGAGATTTATTATGTGACTAGCTGTTGCCCGCGACTTCGTCTGCATTTCATGTCAAATCTAAAAACAGCACAATGCCATTTGGTCACAACATCAAGATTTTAGTTTTTGCGTGGAACCACTATTCTTTACGAGTTTTACTGAAAAACACTCTTATGACAAAACTCGGTCACGTCCTCCCGCTCCGCCCAAGAGCGGGAAAAGTCATTGGAAGATTTCCCAAAAAAAGCTTATTCACAAACGAACGAACGAAAGTTATCAACAACTTTAGCGAGAATATAGATAGGTTTACAAAAACAAAACCAAACCGTACATTCCTAGGCCCAATTAATGAGAACCAAAGATAAACTGTTGCTTGACATAAGTCATAAGTCAATTGTAAATATTAAGTGATAAATAAAAGACATAATTATGAATTAAATCTGTCCTCATTTATCATCTCGGCCCAATCATAGCTGTCGCCAAGGAAATGGGTCGGCCATCTTTAAGAGCGCCCCTCCCGAGAATACATTTCCATACATACTCTTACGTGATTATGACGTTATTACACATCTTTCTTTAGATATTTTCGAAGCAAAGATGTATTATGGATATTATCTAAGTTTTTACTGACATCGAAAACATAAAGTGTAAAACTAATCCAGTATTGACCTCTGAAAATTTGCTTTTTTGGTTGCACTTTGGTCCATCCAAATTTTTTTTTTATTATTAGGTGCATTATGAGAATGCACCTAGTAATAAAAAAAAAAATTAGAAAATAAATAACTATTGCACATTTAATCGACATTCTGAGATGACAATTTTTCTGAAAAAACTTTTAAGGGTTTTAAAAAAAAAACACTTATTACCTGGAACAAGTTTTGTGAGATATTCAAGTAGTATTCAGCAATTCTGTCATTTAACAGAATTACCGAATGCCAACAGTACGTTCAGTCATTATCTATTATCTCTTTTTTCGCATTGGCTTTCATTCTTAATTGTTTATTGTACACCAGATCATAATAAGGGAGTTAGTGATAGTTTGACGGGTGACAGGACAGAATGGAAGAAAAAAAGAGTTGCGCCGACCCCAAGTAATATGGGATAAGGGCAGGAATAAAAAGAAGAACCTATAAAAAATAAGTGGATAACAAAGTTTATGTACTTATGCCTTTTTATCAAACATCACGTTGGATCGCATTGGATAAAACAACAAGCTTTTAAACCTTGATCACGTTGACGATCGGAAAGGGCCCTCTTAAGCAGAGAGAGGATGTCAACACGCAATTAATTATATTTTATTGCACTTATTATTAGTTTGTATGCGATGTACTTTGTATCAAGACATTCTAGGAAAGATTCATTCTAATTTATTTTAGATAATGTGCTACATGTTCGGGAGATGGTTATTCGAGTAATCATGGGTTTAAATACTGTATAGGAAAAACTCGAAGTAAATTGAAATAAAATAAAGAAATTTTGGAAGGAATTAGGGGAGGCTTTTGCCCAGCAGTGGGACAGTAATGGCTAGTATAAAAAAAGTAAATTGACTTTTTTCTAATATTAAACAATTAACTGAAAATATAAAGGTTCGCGATAGATGTCGATTTAAGGCTCTAGGATATCTACTCGTTAACTGTAGTGTACATGTTCAACCGTTTGAGCATGGAGTACTTAATAACAATTATACACACACACAGACACATCTTATCTGGATCACCTACCACAATGTAAGCTAAAGATTGAATAGTAAAGAATACCTTGTTGCATTAAGTTCGCCTATATAAATAAATATGTCCTATAAACGAAAACATAATGCATATTCATTAATGGAACACTCACACACAACTAATTCATCAAATCATTTATCCTTTTACCCACCATTTTACCGAAAACCGCCCTTTCCTTACACCTAAACATATTTACACATATTTCCCTCATCCTATATAAAAGAGACATAAAAATAAAGGCATGTTACAAGCGCACTAATGATCCAAAATGGCCGACCTTAATTATGCAAATGTAAGCTGTGCGGACATGACGTCATGAGGTAGAAGAATATTTAATAAACTACCCTCTTTTTGGACAGTTGTAGTGCTTTGAAGGGTAGGAAAGTGTTGGTCAAAAATTTTTGTAAATGAAGGTATAATATTATGACCAGGCTGGTTAGAAGTGAATGACGTAATAAGGTTCTTGTTTTAGTTAGGAGAGTTATGAAAGAGTCACTATCTACTTAAAGTGACTAGGAGCTATCAGGCGCGGATCCACCTATATCTTTGATTGCTGGTCTGCACCTGTTGGCCGTAGCTTGTGCAGCATGTAACATATACATACCGCTTCCCCGATAAATGAGCTATCCAGTATTAAAAGATTTTTTAAATTGTAACCAGTAGTTTCTAAGATAAGCGCGTTTAAACAAATTAAATTTTTCCGTTTTATTTCTCCCCTCTTCTTTTTTCTCGCGGGTATTGAATTGAAATAGCTTTAGTTATGGTTTCCATTACAATAATTTGTTGTCCTCGCAAAAAATGTATAATTCAATATTAATGTGAAGTATATGAAAATCATTACGAAAATAGCTTATCCTTTAACAATGCCTTATATTACTTATAATAATTATAAAAATTAAAAAATATTTTTATATGGGTATATGAAGAAGAAGAAGAAGAAAGAAAAACATTTAATTTACGTGAATTAGACGCATACTTATAACTAAATAACAAAAGTAACAAAAAAATCAGTGAATAGGGAAGATATGCTGATATTTATTCGATGCGTCCTACGCATATCAAAATTGTAATATATCCTTTTAAATAATATTATTATTAATGCTTAAAAACTGATATTATTGATTAGACATTGGTTCTCCTGAAAAAATCAATTGTCGCCTTACGACCTTTTGCGTAGGAGGCATCGATTTATATTATTTATCTATTTGATTATGACCTATCGATGAATGGCGTAGCATTTTTGTGAACACAAGAATACATACATCAACGCCACCGCCACTTAACCATCTATAGTAAAGTATCAAGCCAAACTGTCAAGTCGTCGCACCATCATGTATGTATAATGCCGTCCTGATGCAGGGTCTCAGGTGGAAACACGACCGCACTTAATACAGCCGGGAACATCACCCTGTATTATCGTCTAATATCTTTTATATGTATGCTTGAATTAAGTAAAAAGGGTGTTGGTTATTAAAGTTGTGGTTGAATTTAGGTTACAAAAGGAAGAGGTAAAAATATCAGCCTGTATTTTTATTTTATTTACAAAGCTTTTATTTGGTATCACCTGTCCCAATGTTTGTCTGTAATCAAATCTTGTAAATTAAATTTAACCCACTTCCTGGTTACCAATTGAGCTGAAATTTTGCATGCATGTGTAAATCAGATGACAACTTCCTCTCTCCTACTTTTTGCTGTGCCCGACAGGGTCCATATTGATCTATAAATTTTTAAAACCATCTATGTATACATATGGATTGCAATAAAGAATTGAGTATATAGTATTGAGTACAATGCATAATTATTATGACATGGAGTTGATCTGATGATGGAACCGGAAGGTGGCTATAGGAACTCGGTAGTTAAACGATACAACTCCGTCGAGTTTGGGCTCGTAAGATTCGTCTTGACGTGTATTAATTATATAGGTATACAAAGCTATAAAAGCTTGCTATGAAAAAAATTGTTTTCATTAAAAGCTTGTTATTTAGCCATGTTACGGAGTTTCGATTCTGAAGTTCAGGATTTCCGATTGTTTCCGATTTGATCGAAGGTATAAATAAGTTTGCGCTTGTCGCGTGATGAACCTTTTTCCTCCCGTGTCTTTTCTTGCTACCACGGTTCATGAGATGCATCCTGGTGACAGACAGTCAGACGAACAGTGGAGTTTTAGTATTAGGGCCTCATTTTTGGTCTTTAGGTACGGTAGTCTGAAAAACGGATGCTTTCATTATTTAGTATCTCTGTTTTCTAATATACTTTAGACATAACTACATTGGACAATTCGGTAATCTCTAAACCGACTTTTGAGCGAACCCAGGTTGGCCGCTGTAAAAACAATTTTGTCAAATGAGGCTTCCTCGTGGGTCGTGGAAGAGATGGGTCTGTAACGCAGTGCCAGTTTGAGCAGCATAGGACAAGCGCCATTTCCTACGCTGCTCATCCTGCACAACCTGCAGTTTTCAGGATCTATACGAGGCCAACAATAGAGCCGTTCAGGTTGCCAAATATTGGTCAGAAAAAGTATAGTTTGGGAGCATCGACACGACAAGAAGAAAAATATATTTAATACGAGTGACGACCTAATTATAAACAAACTGTAGAATAGATACACGAAACTGTATTTATATTTTACTACGGTAGTATTCTACCGTGGGAAGTATTAGTGAAGAATCAGTTATGCCAATAAGACTTGTTAGATATTTACTAAAACGGCTTCGTTCTGCTCATTTTACATTTGCACGGTTTTAATGGTTATTTGAGAGACTGGATACTGGATTTTATCAGATACTAGCTTTTGCCCGCAGTTTCGCCCGCGTACATGAAATACCTATATCACTCAGGAATAAAACAGCTATCTATCGGTGAATAAGTTTTAACAATCGAATTGTACTTTCAGAGATTACCCCTACAAACATAAACACAAAAAAACAAACATTACTTCTTTATCAGCGTAGATACCAAACAAAAATGCATACAGTTCCAATGGTGTGTACTACCTCGTCTGTTGGTCATCATCATCATCATCATCATATCAGCCGAAAGACGTCGACTGTTGGACATAGGCCTCCCCAAGCGTCGCCACAACGACCGGTCCTGTGCGTCACGCATCCATCGGATTCCCGCGACCCTGACCATGTCTTCGGTCAACCTTGTTGGAGGCCTTCCAACGCCGCGCTGTTTGGTTATGCAGTCAACCTGGATACATTGTTTTTTGACCTCGAAGCCCTGACTACGCTGTCATGGCGTCCCCACGGGGCACGTCTATTAAGGAGGATGCTCAAAGATAGCCCGCAAAATACTTTTTTTTTAAAGTTTTATCGATTGAATTTTTCATGAAATAACTATTTAACAGGGTAAGATTAACTAAGAAGGTTGTATTGATGATTATAATTCCATAAATAAATACGTGTTACGTCCGCCAATTATATTTTAATTAAAATACAACTTTAAACTGACCTACAAATTGCAAATAACTTTAAAAATATATATTTTGTGGGTTTACCTGGAGTATCTCTCTTAGCAACAGTCATTTTGACATTTACAACTTTACTAAGTTTGAACTGTTCAAGTTAAAGGTTCAATCGAAAAGTGTGGCTTCTTCAGACAACCTTGAAAACTCAATATTGTTATTTGAAACTTGGCTGTTTATTGGTGCACGGTTAAATTGGCCTTTGGAAAAACTTATGTTTTATAACAGTAACAAAAAGAAAGAAAGAAAATTATCTTTATAAGTATAATCTACATCTACACTAATATTATAAAAAGTAAAATTTTTTTTTTTTTTTTTTCTGAACGTAACGGTCCGATGGCTGAAATTTTTTCACAAATAGAAAGTTGCTTTATTCCTGAGTGACATAGGCTATATTTTATGTACCTATGCGGACAAGGCCGCAAGCAAAAGCTAGTTTTAATTTAAAAAAAGTCACCGAATGCATAATCTCCTTTGTTTTAAGTCGGTAAAAAAAAAATAGTTTAAATTTTTATCCATGGTTCGTTTAACTTATTCCCAGTAAATAATATACCTACATTAATTGAATTATAATTTTACGCAAGGTCCAAAGTCTACAAATTGACCTTAAAGCTTAACTTAAACTTAAGTAATTAGTGAATGAAACAAAATTCCAGCAATTTTTTTAAAGAATAGACGTTTTTGTATTTTTTGTCGATAATGTCTGGAATGTCAATTAAGAACGTCTTGGACAAAGAAGTTGAAATCATGCAAAAAGGATGTTGCAAAAAGGATGTTGCAAAAAGTCTAGACGTCTTACAGTTTTTGGGTATTCTTTTTTGAAAGTACAGTTTTTACTTAATGAACAACTATGCTCGTACGTTAAAACATCTTCACGGTTAAGTTAGATTAATTAAGAAAAGAAATATACACATACATTCCTATTTATATCTAGATAGATAAGCGCGGCTTTGTTTAAGTAAAAGACGAATTATCTCAAATGAACCTAGTCCCGGTATGAAGTCCTCTGTCTTTATTTTAGGACTTGGTCTACCTTTGTGCCAAGTTTCATCCTAATCAGTTAAGCCTTTAACGTGTAATAGACACATAGACTCACATTCTTATTTAAAAACTACATAGTTAGGATATATTCTAATTCACACGAAGAGCATTTTAAGACACGGCACTTTCATGAAGTGGCGAGAATGTTGATAAACAGCTAAAATTGAGGAGGGACACAGCTGACTAAAATCCTACCATAGTTGAAACAATACCCAAATAAACTACACAAAGCTCCTAAAATACTACAGTGAAAACATCACAATTCCCTAAAACTCCAGTGCAAAATACACGTGCTTGGATCCATAATGATCGTACAGCAACGTATCCAGGATGTCAGTTTGACAAATGGCCACAGAAGCTGCATCTTTGTTGTCGAGATAAAACTGGCCAATGCAGCGGGTACAGCTTGTATATAGGTATCGGATAGCACCATTTATCTCCTCCTAAATGATGTCAAGCAAGATGTATTGTTTGAAATGTGTTTGTAGTTTGAAGACTAACATAACATTACTCCTTTATTTTTTGATGGGTTAGGCTAGATGTATTCAGAGCAGCGGATAAAGTCGCTATATCACTATGGGTAAGGGTGGATCTTCAGCCCTGTCAGTTGTCGTGAATGTAGTATGGGCAACTGCCTTTAAAAAGACATCTTGTTATTAAAACATTTTTTTGTTATTATTTTTTACTAAACATTTTATGAGCTCTGCCTCTCAAACTAGGGCTTCCTGTATCTTGAGAGAAAATAGTAATCGACCGTATACTATACGAAATAAACTTATTTGTTTGTTTAGAATATGCAGTGGCTGAAATGAAAATATCCGCAGGAGAACCAAGGTTACCGACGTAGCTCGAATAATCGCCAAACTTAAGTAGCAATGGGCAGGGCACATTGCACGCAGAACAGTCGATGGGGACTAAGGGTTCTGGAGTGGCAACTACGTACCGGAAGACGCAGCGTTGAAAGGCCTCCAATAAGGTGGACCTATGACATGGTCAGGGTCGCGGGAATCCGATGAGTGCGTGACGCACAGGACCGGTCGTTGTGGCGACGCTTGGGGAGGCCTATGTCCAACAGTGGACGTCTTTCGGCTGATATGATGATGTACTGGCTGCATTATTTTTCACTCATCCCACTCTAGGTGTTGGGAGAAGGAATGTCAGACTTTTACTGGCTAAAACCCTGTGTGACCCTTTGTGTTCTAGGGCCACAGTAACTCTTTTGAACAAATCGTAATCAACTTAATTTTTTTCAGAATATAAAACCACCGAAAAGATGAAGTAATTTCTTTTAAAAGTTTCTTATTGGTTGGTTCCTTAGAGAGATGTTACTCCAGCAGGAATAAAAAATAACCGGCCAAGTGCGAGTCCGACTCGCGCACGAAGGGTTCTGTACCGTCCGTAGCAAAAAACGGTACAAAAAAAATCATGTTTGTTGCCTGGGAGCCTGCTTCAAGATTGATTTAATTCTGTTTTTTTTAATATTCACTATTATAGTGGCAACGGAGACACATCATCTGTGAAATTTTCAACTACCTATCTAGCTATCACAGCTGTTCATGAGGTACAGCCTGTTGACAGACGGACAGACAGACAGACAGACGGATGGATGGATAGCCGGAGTCTTAGTAATAGGGATCCGTTTTACCTTTGGGGGTAAGCAGAACAGAGAGTAAAGTCCCGCAAACCGCTATCGAAAAGGGAGGATCCTCCGACCAGACAGTTGTTATGGTCTGGTGGGCTACTGCCCGATATATGATTTCGGACTGTTCTATAAGTTCTAATCGCGCGGAGAACTTTGATTGCGCGATGCCAGATGTCGTATTTTCTTCGCATTTCTTATGTGGCGTCATAGATGTATACTCACTAAATAAGGAACCCTAAAAAATTACTTCAGGCAGGCGCGAATAATATGATTCGTTCTTATAGACGCCCTCGCAAAATTATTCAAGTGTTTAAAAATTTAACCTTCAGAAATAAAGGGTTTCGAACTACGATCCATTTCTTAATTATTTTTTACTTTGACAATTCTCTAACCTTTTTGAATTGAATTAACATTAGGTGATCTGATGATAATAATTCAATTGAAATTGATGGTTTCATAACTGAGTATTTAAAACACAGAAAAAATTAAAGACGTTAGAAAGGAAATACGTTCCAATTTGTACTACAACGAGTGTCGCCGCTTGTCTCACACCCTTTAACTCCACTACAGGCAATAAACCAATACGTCGAACGCGCATCACGCTAATAACAGACCACGCACACTTAGATCGCAAGTTTCCTATTGGTAGTTGAACTATGAGCATTGCCTTACTTTGTGACACGCCTGTCCCGCCCACAAAGCCATTCTAACCTAAAAACTAAAAAAGAAGAATGTAATATTTATTTTATAATAATTTTAAAGAGGAAGGGTCACCACGATTGCTAAAGTGATTAAGCGAACGGTTACTGCACTAGGCGTCGCGGGTTTCATTTCGACTTGGAAAAATATTTGTATGGCCCACAGATAGTTGTTTCGCGTCTGACTATCTTGTGTATGTGTGTGTAATTAAAAGTTTGGAACAATATTTCCAAAGAAAAATAGCATATTTTTTTTTCTTTTTTTCAAAAGGCACCCGGATTTTGGCTATAAGTTCGAAGAGTGTGGGAATTTGAACTCACTAAAACCACCCCGGCGATCACCATCAGCCCATAGAAGCCCCTACCCCACCCTACCTTAACTAGTAACTTTTCTAGCAGGAGCTCAACCGATATAAAAAAAAAATTATATTATACAACATCGATCACTAACTTTATTGGTGATCAATGCTAAACAACTACGTATTTTGATCGTATTATTATAATTACATTTTGATAAGGTTTCTATTCAAACAACAACGGTTCCAATCACTCAATAAACCAATTGTTTATACAGGAACAGTTCGTGACCTTTTCACCCATTCGTACCTTTGATCTAATAAACCCAACAAACGTATACGACAATATAAGATCAGCCTGAAGTTTCCCCGGAAATCGAGCATTGCCTCCCTATAAATAAGTTTCACGTAAATAAACTTCCAATCTACATATTCAAAGGTACTCCAAAGACGTTTATGAAGCGGTTTCCGCCAACTTCCCCAACACAAAACTTCGATCCAAATGCTCTGTCAAAATATCAAATACACAATGCGAGTCCAAACAGCCTCTTACGAACTTTTATGGAGAAATTTAAACATCCATTCAAAGTAATAGCAAAAGTTTTCACCCCCCCTACTCACACCCCCTCCCCCCTACCGTATAAAGGTAACATTAATCACACGGGTGTACAAAAACTCACTAATTCAACAAAAGTTTTAAATTACATGAATTTTACACGCCCAGTGTGGCGAAGCACTATAGTAGTTCGCCAAAAAACTGACGGTCCGGTCAGCCCGTAAATTTCCGAACTTGTTCTATTCCAGACATCTGTTGTCTCTCTCTAACTGCCCCGATTTATAATTCCGTCTCTCGCTCAAGTTTTTCCGTCAGAGAAAGCGCTGAGACTGCAAGCTAAGCTACATGCTCTTGTTGAATCATAAAAACGTTTGTCAAGTTGAAACATTGTTCTACTTGAACATTTTTTGGAACAGCAATAAACAGAAAGATATTTCTGTTCTGCAACTTTTGAGAAGAAGCGTAATATTTTCGCTTTTGACAAAGTAAAGGCAATTTAATTTATTTTTTACGATTGAACGTGTATTTGTTTGTAAGAAAGGCGATTCGTAGTTGTCTTATGTCAGGAATAAAACAAAAACTAAGTCCCTCGACGCCTCGGTAGTTTCTAGAAAATGCACTTTTGGTAGTGGACGCAGGTGACAATGGTGCACGAAACGTGATTTCTTTAGTTTGAACTTTTGTCGAGAGTCGTTACTCCTTCGTACCACTTTGCAGTTTCACGTACGTGTTGTTGGTTTTCGTTTAAATGGAAATATTTTAGATTTAGTTTTTGTAAAGGATACTTGTGGGGTTGCGCAGTGTGCACTTTTGAGGTAATGAAACAAGTTAATGGATACGAAAAAAAAAACAATGGTTGACCTAGAATAAACGGTCATACTTAAACTGCTAGCATTATTTATCTATAATATGCATGTATTTAGAAATATTTAAGTATGTTTATCAGTTACCTAGTACTCATAACACAAGCTCTGCTTAGCTTGGGACCAGACGGCGTTGTGTGATAGTTGTGGAATATTATTTATTTATTATTTATTATTCATCATCATCATCATCATCATCATCATCATTTCAGCCGAAAGACGTCCACTGCTGGACATAGACCTTCCCCAAGTGTCGCCACAATAAGCGATCCTGTGCGTCCCGCATCCATCGGATTCCCGCAACCTTCACCAGGTCATCGATCTAGCATTATTAATGTTATTTTTTTATTTCCTGAAGATTAAACTTCCATTTTACATAACAACAATTCATTCAAAACACAGTAACAGCGTGAAACTAAGTTACGTCTAAGTTAAACAGACATTTTCACAAAATGACAGGAAGCGACGAACTTATAATTGTTGTCAACGCAACTTAGATTGGCTTGACAAAGCAAAACATCTACAACAATAACTTAGCAATAACTTAGAATATCGAATTAGTTGCAGTGAAATTGTCACAGTTGTAAGTTAAATTGTGACTGAATTAGTGATGGAATCTACGGGCTCACGGACGGCCAGCCATGGGTAGCTCACTGTCCGACCGTCCGGTAACTGTCCGGACCGAGCCCAAGACGTCGACGGCGCGCACTGTTCCCGCGCGCCTCAAGGAGTTGTCAGCAACAGGAGGAGCCCAGCTGGGTCGAAGCCTACTGAGGCCAGGGTTATCTGAAAGGAAACTCGAGCCCCGGTATGAAGAGGTGGAACGGGGTGGGTTTTTAGTCAGTAAGAGTCTGACACTATCTCCCGCTCCACCCAAGAGCGTGGGTTGTCATAAGATGATTTTTGCCCACCGTAAAAAAAAGTGATGGAATCTAGAAAACAATTTACTTGCGTAGTTTTGTGGCTAGTTTTTCTACGAAACTGCGTAATACAGAAAATATAGGTCATTTTAATAAAAAATAAATTACAGTGGTCTGTCATTTGTCATACTTACTTGGTTTAGAAATAGTAATTGTAGGTTGTCGTGTGGTTAGCTTGGTAGGGTTGTGTAGGACGTTGAATTTTTGACGTACCTGTAAATAAAGAAGAGAGGGAATTAGTGACAAAAAAAATAAGAAATCATATTTTGGTCATTATTTGGCAGCGGTCAATTTGGTCATTATTCGGCAGCGGTCAATTTTGGTCGTTACTTTAACCTCAAAACATAACCTCTAACTTAAACATGAAAGATTGGAAATCATCAAATATATCCTCCTGTTCTAGGTGAGCGAGAGAAAGAAGGCTTTTACTACCTAAAACCCGCATATTTTATTTTTTCAGGTTTGGTGTTCCAGGATAGCGGTAATCTTTCAAATAACGAATCAAAACTTTATCTAGTTAGTCTATTATGTCCCACTGCTGGGCGAAGGCCTTCCTCTCCCTTTTCCACACACGTCTCTCCTCGGTCATTGCAGGCCAGTAGGCCCTCCGGTAGTTATTCAGCTCCTTTTCCTTGAACTGTCGCGATGTCGCCTTGCGTTTAATGAGACCCAATAAGTGGCTCATTTAGCCTACCACTGATCCGACATGCAGCAGACATGTCCGGTCCAATCCCACATTAGGAAGCAGCTTTTTGGGCAACATTATTTATCTTAGTTTTAACTACTTAACGCTAACTTAATTATCTAAAGTTTTGGCCACTTTTACAACTTATTTTTTACACTGTGTGCAATAGACACCTCTGTCAAAAAATAGATAGGTACAGAAATCAATCTCATGTATGTACTTCACTGTTTATACCTATGCTAGGCGAACGCACACACATCAGCCCGTTGCTCTGAACTGTATGAGCGCGACCGGGCGTTTGAGCCGAGATATCGTGTCCGTGAGCGGTGTCTATGTGTGCGTTGCTCGAGCGCGCTTTGTATGTAGATTGTTTTCTGTACCTATCTATTTTGTGCCTTTGTCTACACAACACATCAGAAAAGTCAGAACCCATCCCAACCAGTTGAATTACGATTGTTGCCTCTTTAGTCTCCTTGACAGACAATTGTAGTGTGGCCAGGCGAAAAAATATTACCCGAGTTATAATTATATGGTGGAGTTTTTATGGGTACGTATGAGAATTTACTTGTTGAAGTGTAAAAGATGGGCTGCAGTATATTTTGGCATTGTTTCGTGCCAAACTTTTATGGGAAACTTCACAATTATGGCGGCTTAAAGGCCATTTTTTATACGTATTTAATTTTAGGGTAAGTTTTAGTGGTTAGTTGTTCTGCAGATATTTTAAGTAGGGGTTGGACTTGTATTTTGACTTGATAAATAGGTTGATGTTGTTAGTGTTTTGGGTTAAAAATCTGTCAGAGTTGATTTGGCAATTAACTAAGGTGTGGTTTCTGTACGTGTAAAATGTACCACGTATTTTTTTTTTTTTGCTTCGTCTATTTGTGTTTGGGTCTTGTGCTGTATCAAATAAATTATTTTTCTTTCTTTCTTCTTTAATTTTTAGAACGGTGCGTTAATGCGCTTTATTTTTCTTTCTATTATTAATGATAAGCTCGCGTTTGACCACTATCTCACTTGTTGGTAAGCGATGATGTGGACAACGATGGAGCACGCATGCCTAGAAGTAACCTATTCACTCTTGACTTAAAGAGGTAGTAGCTACCAGGAAACATTTGTCTTGGGTGGGAATCGAAGCCACGACCTCCGGCATAGCAATCAGGGCCACTAACAGGCCAGTCTACTACTTTGGTCTCATATCTCTTGGTTTTACATATGAAAAGTTTAAATCAAAAACACTAAACCACAACAAAACCTTGTTTAACAAACTTTAACCGGTAGTAAAACCCTATTTAACAATATAAACTTCGTCAATGATGTTTCTAGTGTCAATCCAATTAAATTTAACGCATATTGTCGGACACAGGCATTAAATTTTCATTTGTTTTCACTCACTGTAATAGATGACAGATTCGGGTTAAGTTTCAGCCCGTAAAATTAACTTTTGCCGTGAAACTGGCTTTTGGGACAAAGATTATTTAAAAGAGAATGATTATTTAGACAATGGATATCATCAGAAGGCTTAAAGTCACCTAAATGGCAATGGGAAGAGCTATGCTCAAAGAAGATATCCGAAGGAGATTCAAGGTTGCCGATGTAGCCCGATGAATCGTCAAACCTACCAAAAAGAATCGATGAAGAATCGAAAAAGTCACCCAAAGGGCAATAGGAAGGGTTATGATCGTAGTTTCCTTGTGAGAAATGAATATATCCGCAGGAGAATCAAGATTGCCGACGTAACCCGAAGAATCGTCTGGCAGTGGGCAAGGCACACTGTCCACAGAACAGATGGTCGATGGGGCCGAAAGGTTCTCGAGTAGTGACTACGTACCGGAAGACATAGCTTTGGAAGGCCTCCCACAGTATGGACCGATTTACGAGTACACCAGCGTGATGAATAGGTACGTTGTTTGGCATTTTGCTGAACTGGCGCCGTGAGAGACAATGTTGTTTTTTTTGTAATATAGGCATCTACATTGGATGAGCTTATTAATCATGTTTTTTTTTCTTAATCATCATAAGTATGAAAACACCAAGAATTTTTTTTTGAAAATTCTCAGACGGTTATATCAGTTACGAAATCTCGCAAAGAAATGCGCCTTTTTTATGCCATAACTCCATGGAACACACGAAAAACTAGACAAAATTTATTTAATTTGAAGCCTTTGCCTCACATTAAACATAACTGTATTTACGACCTATTATAATTAGAACTGGTCATCTTCTAACAAAAAGTTACCAGAGAGGTAAATCCATAAAACTAATGAATTACTTTAAACTACCATTAGCAACAAAACCGCCATAAAGCCAGATATTTTCAACACACTAATAAACAAATTGAACGGAATCAAAGCTACAAGATTTATTCGTTTCTATTTGCCAAAGAGCAATAAAATTTGAAAACGAGTAAGGGCAATAAAATACTAATTTAGTGAGGTGAACACTAGGGCAACATTGGCAACTGAGATATTTATTTGCTCCTAGCGAAAGAATTAGACAAGGTGTGTAACGAGGGTGTTTTTAGAGCAATTTATTGCCCGGCCCTTATCGATAATACTGTGGAGATATAGAATTAGAAACTAGCTCGCTTAATAAGGTTTGAGCTTTAGTCCCACTACTTACAATAAACATAATATATAAAAAATAATAACTTAATCGGTCTTGTAAAGCTCCCAATGCTGGGTCTCAGGCTTCCTATTGGAGAGGGAATGGACCGTAATCCACCACGTGGTCCTTATTGGAGAATATAACATCTTCGAATTTTAGGTTCTAGGACATGCCGGTTTCGCCACGATGTTTTCCTCCACCGTTTAGAGATTGATGATGAGAGAGTGGTGATGGCATAAATTACGCAAACCACTACTGCTATAACTAACTAAACAAAATATAATACTTAAAAAAAAATCAAAATAGCTAGACTTTTTTAGCCAATATATTGGGGTTGGCTCCCAGTAAAACATAATTATTTTACAGCATTGTCTATCAACTAACAAGTAAATCCCTCATCGTCATTATTTCAGCCAAAAGACGTCCACTGCTAGACATATAGCTCCCACAAGCATCACCACATCACCCGGCCCAATGTGTCTCGCAGTTCCATCACAGACATTCTATTTTTAAATCTTGTTCCAATCATTCGCGGAAATAGCTCCATATTTTGCGCTCCACGTCTTTTTCATACTCAAACCAAAACTCGAAGATAGTTTTCACACATTTGTAGTGTGAATATCAATATGTAGTATTTATGACTTACTTTGCATTTTACACGTGCCTTTATGACTAGGACTAATTAAACAGTTATTTAGTTTAGTGGCTGTTCGCTGTTAATTTATTGTAATTTTATTGCACTCAGTTTCATGAATAATGCGCGAGCTTGATTTTTATGAAATTAATCATCATTTTATTTAATATTAATTAGCTTTGATTTTATTAACATTATTTGGGTTTTACTTTAACATTATTTACGGTCTATAACGATTTCGCTGCCCCGTAACAGCGGTTTTGTTTTTATAAATAAAAAAACAGCTACAATTCAAGATTTTGGTTTTTGCGAGGCCCTTTTAAAAAAATAAGCTTTATTATTTTTTGTAAATTTCAAATATTTTCGTGATGTAATCTCGTAGACAAACACGTTTTAAATCGTAAGTTAAGGTCAGATTCGAGATTTTTTTTATCGAGCCAACTAATTTATATCATGGTTTTGAGTTTTGCTCAGCGGTTGGTCATATAATCAATTTTAATAAGATAGTTTTTCATTGTGTTCTCTTTTATATTTATGAATTTCCAGAAGATAAAAAAGTTCAAAATGGCAACGTCGCCTTAAACATGCATATTTTCATCCTGCTGTCATCCTACCCATGCTACGGGTATAGTACAAAAGACTTAAAACCCAATTCACCTCATGACTCAAGTTAACTGAAGTCAGAAAGGTGTTTAACTGACCACAGCCACACACCAGGTCACTAATAATAATATTCCACAACTATCACACAACGCCGTCTAGTCCTAAGCTAAGCAGAGCTTGTGTTATGGGTACTAGACAACTGATAAACATACATATATATTTCTAAATACATACATATTATAGATAAATTACACCCAGACACAGAACAAATGATTATGCTCATCACACAAACATTTGTCCTGGGTGGGAATCGAACCCACGACCTCTGGCATAGCAGTCAGGATCACTAACCACTAGACCAACAACCCAGTCGTCACTAATTTCCATGTCGCATCTGAGCAATTCTAAATACGTCATAATCTATGACTCTCATCCACCAAACTATGACCAGTTCGTTAGCTAGCAGATTAATATTTCGCAACAGTAAATACTAAATAGGTTAGTCGCTGGACACCAACCAACTTGTACTGACTACCGACCAAATTGTGGAACTTGACAGCCCTAGGGACCCGTAAACTACGTTATAGGGCTGCGCAATTAAAAATATTAATTAATTCGATTCGATTAAGTAGTGTTTCGCTAATTGGTTGGAATGATAAGCTTAATTTGGTTATGTTTTTATTATTATTATTTTAAGTTAGGTGAGAATTTTATTGTTTTTTTTATGTGTCTATTTGGTTAAATACCGATCATGAGCTAAGTTTTTTATGTTTCTATTTATGTTAACCTATTTTGTCTGTAACCAAATCTTGAAAATTATTTGATCTACTTCTCAGTTACCGATTGAGCTGAAATTTTACATGCATGTGTAAATCAGATGACAACGCAAAATTATTACGACATGTACTTGATCTGATGGTGGAACCGGAAGGTAGCCATAGGAACACAGATAATCCTATCGTGTTTGTGTTTTTTGGAATCGTCTTGATGAGTATTAAATCTACACTAATATTTTATAAAGGTAAAGTTTGTTTTTATGTTTTTTTGTTTGTAGGAGATAATTTCTGAAGGAATTGGTGCTAAAAAATCTTAACCGATCGAAAGCTGCTTTATTTCTGAGTGACATTGCCTATATTTTTTATGGATGGAGAGGGAGAGGGACGCCAAAGAAAAGATGGATGGATTGTGTGAGAAGTGATATGAAAAAAGGGAGTTAGTGATAGCGTGACGAGCGACAGGACAGAATGGAAGAGAAAAACGTGTTGCGCCGACCCCAAATAAAACGGGACAAGGGCAGGAAGATGATGATTGGCTATATTTTAAGTACGCGGGCGAAGACGCGGGTAAAAGCTAGTTATTAATATACAAGAATATTACGTAGGTGTGTAATCAAATTAAACAGTATCTTTGTCAACAGTAACATCCAATTGTGCCTAGTTTGCTTGGCACCGCAAAACGCTGACATTCAAATATTGGACCAGTTGATTGAACCATATAAGCTATGCACCCTTTATCATTAATTAACATAGTATATCTCTTTACCAATCACACTTCACACTTATATCAACGGCAGGTATATTTCCCTGACATATGCTGAGCTGGACTGCCATTCAAAATAATTTAATTCGTTTGTCTTGGTATGGTCATGTAAAGAGGAGAGATGAAACGCATGTTGCTAAAAGAGTTTTGAATTTACATGTCGATGGATGGAGAGGGAGTTGGAGGCCAAAGAAAAGATGTGTGGATGGTGTGAGAAGTTATATGAATGAAAAGGGAGTTAGTGATTGCGTGACGAGCGACAGGACAGGATGGAAGAAAAAAACGTGTTGCGCCGACCCCAAATAAAACGGGACAAGGGCAGGAAGATGATGATGTATAAGTGAGCCACGTACTCCGATCTAGGTGCGTCAATCTTCGTAAATTTCATATGGCAACCAGATCTGTAGAGCTACATTAGACCCACGCCACACAACGCGACTCTACGAACAAATCAGACGTGACCCACGTGTGCGTCGGTCTAATATAGTTCTCCCTTTATTGGCTAATTTCTAGAACAAATAGGTCACAGTTCTCGTGGGTGTGATAAAAATACATGTTGACTTCCTAATCGCTACATCGTGGGGGTATTAAAGTCAAGAGTAAGGAGAGAATAGATTCCTACTGCGCAAGCGTTCTCTAACGTTGATCGCTTCCCATCAGGTGAGATAGCAATCAAACGCGAGGCTACAAAATAATAAAAAAAAAAATTTTAAGGAAATCTACAAAAACTAAAAATTCTGAAAGCCAGGATCAACATTAACGAATAACGACCACTAGGAGCTTCAAAAGCACAAATCCCGATAAACAAATCATTTAGTTGACTAGCAAAATTTGACCAATGATTTAGCAGCGTAGCAAAATTTGACTGACAATTTAGTAGCCCAGCAAATTAGTTCACCAGCAACTTTCGGACTGCTCTACAAAGAGAAGCTAGAATTGTTTCTGACGAGTAACACATTGAAACCTGAGGCCCTATTGAGAGCTCTTATAGCGAGCCATTTGACGATCTAAACTGAACTGTGAAAGGGAAGGAGCTATACTCTCTATATAGCTCCATCCCTCTTTCTCACTTGCACGCTTGACAGTTTGACACGTCATAGTAGGGGCCCCTGATACGAAATTAATTTACAGGTGAAAAGCCATTTCACTGTAGCAAGCAATGTATGAAATTTAATTAATACACATCGATGGTGGAGGGTAGTCGGGTATTTTGGACGCGTTTGACGCGCGACCTTTGTTTTATGCCGTTTCGTTTTATTTTTTATGGGATTTTGATAGGTTTTTCATGGGGAAACTTGGCTTGGTTTGAGTTGATTTTGGTTGTTTTAAAGTTACTAAGCTTTGAAAATAAAGGGTTTGTCAAGAAAAGTTTCGGAGTCTTCAAGTTTACTTAGTTTTGGCGTTATCGTGACGTGGAAATATACATCCTATATGACATCGTCCTTTTAATAGTTCAGTTTAGGTCGTCAAATGGATCGCGTTAAGACCTCGTGGTATGTCTTTTTTTTTATTGTGGGCAAAAATCATCTTATGACAACCACCGCCCTTGGATGGAGCGGGAGATAGTGTCAGATTCTTACTGACTAAAAACCCACCCCGTTCCTTCTAGCCTTCAAACCAGGGCACGAGTTCCCTTTCGGATAACCCTGGCCCCGGTAGGCTTCGACCCAGCTGGGCCTCTGCTGTTGCTGACAACTCCTTGAGGCGCGCGGGAACAGTGCGCGCCGTCGACGTCTTGGGATGTGGTATGGCTTCTGGTATATGAAACAATTTTAATGCTGAACCAACCAACCGTTAGCAACGCCGCGGGAAAAAGCTAGTGCATTACATAACGACTATTTACTAAAATATAATAAATTATAATTATAGCCAGGTTTCTGCTATTTTCACGAATGCTTTGCAAATAATATTATTTTGTTAATCCCTTCGTTAAAATACGGATTATGTTTGTATGATTTTAATTTATGAGTTCGTGATGGTTAAGCTAATTCGGAGCCGCCATTTTGGATTTTGTTGCGTTAGGTGTTACAGCACTGATTTCCTAAAAGAAGTTAGAGGTGCCTCTTATCTTTACCATCAAAAATTACTGTCAAAATTACTTCTCCCGCTCTGGGTAGAGCGAGTGGTAGTGTCAGACTTTTACTGACAAAAACCTACCCGTATTCCATCAGTTGCCCTTTGCCTAGGGTCACGATAACTCCTAAAGATCCTGCAGTCCAATTCATGATAATCCAGAAGTAATGTTACCTGGATAAATTAAACAAGAATTTTTATTGCAAAAGAATCTTAATCGAGTGGTAAGTCACAAGTTGAAACCCAGCGCGTTACTTTGTGTAATTTATTTCATCACCAGGTGAAATAAAACATCGTGAGGATACCGGCGTGTCCTAGAACCAAAGATCCGGACACATATGACATCCACCAACTCGCACCGGGTCCGCGTGGTGGATTACCGTCCATTCCCACTCCTAAAGAGGTCTGAGTCCCAGCAGTAGGAAGATTATAAGGCTGGTTATGCTTTAATGATTATGAATGTTAATCACACAGATTCTCAAACCAGGAAGCCATAACTCAGATAGAATGAGGTGCAAGTAGGCAATAGTCTATGAATCTGGTTTAATTTATGCAGTGTAGTAGCGACTTAAGGGGGAACCCACCACATAAATCAGGTGAGAGAATATCATTATTAAAATTTATATATGGAGTAAAATTATTACGTTATATGAGGTTAGGTCCCATTATTCCTAAAGTCGTAACTTCTATTGTTAAGGGTTTTCTTCCTTTTATGGTATAATTTATTTATTGTGGAAACGAGAAGCCTTGAAGCTCGTAATACCAGTAATTCATCACTGTCTTCGATTATCCTGTCAATAACTAAGCATCAGGTAGAAGACTGCACATTGCACAGTCGTGTACTGTTCCAAGCGCGCCTCAAAGAGCTGTCAGCGAAACTCGTAGAGGTTGGATGATATACCTACTGCTACCGGCGTGAGGGAATGACCTTCACGCCTCAGCCTGGGATCCCGATCCCGATTTCCAGCCAGTCGCGGGCTTGCGGACGGCGAGAAAAAGGTAGCTCGCTATCCGACCGGTCAACGGACGGATCAAGACCGTCTCCTAAAAGATACGATTTTAACATTAGAAGGGACAGTGTCGTCAATTTGACGGTTGAGCGAAAGTACCTATCTAATCTATGAACGCTAGGCGCTGACGACGACTCAGGCTCGGTCCGGACGGTAACCGGCCGGCCGGACGACGAGCAATGGACGCTCGTCGTCTGCAGTCTGCAAGTCCACGTCTACGGTAGCTGGAACCAACTGGCACAGATATGTGGTGGATCACTTCATTATTAAATTGGAGTCTTCAAAGCTAGACTGAATAGGCTCTTAATACACCAGTGCGTCTCACCATCAACGATTGCATCACTGCTTACCACCAGGTGGGATCGCTCAAGTACTAGTTTATACCAGCTAAAAAAAAATGCATTTTATCTTATTTATTTTTCTAAAGCACAACTATGATAAGTCAATGCAAACTTAAAAACCTACCTCCATTTTAATCAAGCAACACAAACATTGTCACACCCACAAGAAAATCAACACTGATTGCAAATTCCTGTTATTAACACCTTCCAGTATTCCATGACTACATCAAACGTTTCGAAATCCGATATCATTCATTACTAATACAATGGGTGGTCCATAATAACAATGTTTTTAATTACGAAACCGCTAATGATTCTTCGTAACACTGAACGAGTAACAGAGAAATGTGAAAAGTCACCACTATTCTTCAAGACCCGCGGTGAAATTTGAAACTAAAAAACTGTACTGAATTTTGAGTAGTGACGTTGATAGTGGCGCCATCGTGAAGTGTCAAGTTAATATGGTCGGTTTGTAATTTGGTATACTATTTCTTGAGTATGTGAATTCGTTTTGAGCGGTTTGTAAACAAGGGTTTGGTTACATTTCTTGTTAGAGAGCTTTGTAGAATACTTGATACTTATTTATAACTTACGGAAGCTTCTGGCTAAGCCACAGAAAAGATGAAAGAGGTTAGTAAGAAAATACTTTCCGAATTGTACTACAACGAGTGTCTCCACAGTGGTGGCCGAGTGGTAACGGCACCGACTTACAATTTGTAGGTCGCGGGTTCAAATCCAACCAGCCGCATTACTTTGTGTAATTTATTTCATCACCACTGCTCTCAAAACGGTGAAGGAAAACATCGTGAGGAAACCGGCATGTCCTAGAACCAAAAATTCGAAGTCATGTGACATTCACCAAGCCGCACAGGGCCGGCGTTGCGGATTACGGTCCATTCCCTCTCCTAGAGAAAGGAGGCCGGAGTCCCAGCAGTGGGAACATTAAAAAGGCTGATGAAGATGATGATGATGAGTGTCTCCGCTTGTCTCACACCCTTTAACTCCACAACAGGCAATAAAGCAATACGAACGCGCATTACGCAACTAACAGACCACGCACACTTAGATCGCAAGTTTGCTATTGGTTGTATCAATTATGAGCATATGATCATATTTTGAGGCACGCCTGCCCCACCCACAAGGCCATTTTATCATCTTTTCTGTGAGCTCAACATCAGGTGGGATCGTAGTCAAGCACTAGTTTCAATTGTGGTAAAAAAAAAAAACAATACCGCACAGTCGGTTCTTTTAACTAGACGCTTCTGAACCTTAACTTAAAATACAACTCCACGAATCAACACAAGTATTGTTATTATTGTGTTTGTTCGCGCATAACTTCGCCGCTTGCCAACCGATTTGAAAAATTTTTTTTTTATGGTCCCATAGTCACCAAGTTGGGATCTGATGATGGATTGTGAGCGAAATCGAGGGAACTCCTTAAATTCAATTCAATTGTTTTGTGAAGTCGGTAATTTATTTTTTTTAAACATACAAACATCCGAATTGAGAACCTCCTCCTGTTTTAGAAGTCGGTTAGAAATACAACTCCACCAATCAACACAACTATATTTGTGACGAATCTTCATTACCCCATGACGAATTTCCCATATACTTTTCCTGTACCATAAAGGGGATGGCCCATCTCAGCCCCAGGGAATACAAAAGGAAAGTCCAGCCACCTGCGACAGGAAACTTCATAATACAATCAGCATTCGTTCTTATCAAGTGTATTGGATTTGGCAATGTTCTCCAATTATTGCTGAAGAGCCTTCGAGGGGTCTAAGACTGTATTTAGGTAAGTGTTTGACATTTGTGTTTGTTTGTTGTTGTAGTAAACTAGAACGAGGAGAATTTAGGATTAAAATGTACAATGTATTGTTTATCAATCCCTTTAGAATCGCTTTAGTGCTAAATGCTACTTGTGCCGATACTCTGACGCCATCCCATCTTTCTAGCTCGTCGAATTTTGCAGCTGCAGATATGGAGAACCCTCTCAGATACCGTTAATTAGAGACACAATAGTAAAACAATAGATGCCCGAACGCCGGCGTTCGCTTGGGGATTCACGAAAGTGACGGAAATATAATGTGCACTCACCTTTTTAGCAGTGATGTTTAAGAACCGTTCGGGATTAAAACTCTCGAGGTCTGAGCGATCTTAAATTGTGAGAAGACCGAGTGACCCGAGGGCTTGTTTTTATCTTGGAGAGGGTAAGCATTGCCATACAGCATGGGCAATATTGCCAGACTATTGAGTGCTTTACCAGAAAAACGCAAAAAAAAAAAATGAATTACAGATGCTCGTATTTTAAAAATATGTTCCATTGAAGATACTTCCGCCTGACCATTACTAAGTTCATTTTTGCTTGCACTCAACACGAAAACTTCAAAGGGTTTGATTTGGCGCCGCGCCACAGGATTCAAGCGACTTTTTGTTTTAATGATTAGGCAGAAATTACCGCGATGGTATATTATTGTAGCAATAGTTTTTTAACGACTTCGCTTTTAAAGTAGGTATTAGGTATATACTTATTATACGTATAGAACTTATCTCAGGGTGGTAGAAAATTTGGAAAGACTTTTTTTTGTGGAATTTGGAAGTGGAAAGCAAGATAAGTTTCAGTACCAAAAGTACTGAAACAATATCCAAAACCAAGAGTTTTGGATATGGTTTTCCAACTTTCAACATAGCATTGCAATCGCAGATGACTATCACATGACCCTTTAATCAAGTGAATCGGTGTTTTACCAACTTTAACCTATCATAAAACAAGCTATCAAACGGCGTTTTAATCCAACCTTTACAACAGCTCTACGATTCATTTTATAGACCATTAATAACATTCACAAGCGATACCAAACAGTTATTTACCCAGCCATCCTAATTACATCATCAATTTAAATCCGTACATGAGAACCTATCTCGTACCTAACCTGTCCCTTTTCTAACCCTAAGTTATGTTAAACACGGGCCCAACTCCACCAATCTTCGACCCACCGCACCCTGATATACAGGGTACATAAACTCGAGAGAAGTCTAGCCCGAAAATCATATTTACGGCGTACATTCACACCCAAAAAACGTTTTTATAAATCATATGTAAGAAGAATACAGGTAGAACAAGGGAATGCAATATTATTCTCGTGGCGTACTAAATCAAACACCTTTGCCGACCCGCGTGGTAGCCCTGGATTTATGTGCGAAACAACATACGTGTATGTAGGGTTGTCACTGTCCTTTTTTTTTCGGGACGCTAGATGTGTTTTTGTGTTTGGAAAAACGGAATTACCGTTTTTTCGGGAGGTGGCTTTTGTGTGTGTATCTACATCTATTTTAATGTATATTACCGGACAGATACTAATGTTTAGTTAACATGGTAAGTCTCTTTAGTCAACATTTTAAGTAAAAATAAGAGCTGAGCTCCTATGCGTAAGGAAACGCTAATGCAGTAGACTTAGAAAGATAGAGAGATGAACAGGACTCCTTCTCAAAGGACCGGAATTAACAGAAGTCGGAGAAAAGTGGAAGAAGGGAGGGTAGATCTTTGCCCAGCAGAGGGGACAGCATGGACTTAAAAATCATCATCATAAAGGTGAAAGTTAGTGAATGTGTATGTTTGTTACTCCTTTATTCCGAAACCGCTCAAGGTATTTGGATGAAAGGAACACTTACAGACCATATTGTAGAATAGCACATAGGATACTTTTATCCCAGGAGTATGTTTATTTCAAATAAATTTCTACTACCACAAGTTGTGGATTACGGCCCTTTCTCTCTCCTAGAGCTTGAGTTCCAGCAGTGGGAACATTGAAAGGCTGATTATGCTATGCTACAAGTGCGAAGACGCTAGCAGCAGCCAGTAATTATAAAACAAAAGGAAATTATAAAAGCGTATTGTAGAACTAATTAAATGGCTTATTAATCAAATGCAATCACGAAGTGTTCTAGGCTGTATGATTATCATGGCATGACTAATAAATAGTACAAAAAAGATAATTAGTTACAGAAATCAATAAACCAGACATTTTATTGAAGTTCTTTTATTCATCATAATCACAAGAAACCTGATATGATGATGATCCTGGATACTATATAACATTATGAGGACGTTTTTTTGCAATTTTCTTTTCTAGAAGCAGAAAAACTGATGTAATGCACGGTGTATAAAAAAAAAATAAAAAAAAACTCAAAGCAATACAGTGTTATAAAAAAAAAACTATTTTGTAAATCAATATACAGGTTTATTGAAAAACAAAACGCTTTTTTATTTCTTAGAGTCAGCCCTATAAGTAACTCAGAAGCTTATAGGAGAAAAGGCAGTGGAGTGTGGCGTCGACACAATGCTAGGAAGCGAAGGAGGGCAAACGAACCCGCGCGGCTTACATTAGCGATAATGTTATGAAATATTGCTATAACAATGATACAGTATATGTGTGCAGTTTTTCTCTTTCACTTGGCTTTTGAACTTGAAACGGTAATCATTTTTTTTAAAGTGTAAAAACAGAAAGACCCGGTCTCTTTTGGCACTCCGCCGTCCGCCTGTACGTCACCAGACCGTATCTCATGAACTGTGACAGTTAGTTGCAATTTTCACAGATGATGTATTTCTATTGTCCCTTTAGCAACAAATATTTAAGTAAAATTGGTCTATGAAATATTGATATAAAAATGCGATAGTATATACTATGAAGTTTTTCTCTTTCACTTGCCTTTTTAACATGAAATGATAACATTTTTTTTAGGGTTTTGTTGTCATTCCACTGTCTGTATGTCTATCACCAGACTGTATCTCATGAACTGTGACAGCTTGTTGCAATTTTCACAGATGATGTATTTCTGTTGACAAACAAATACAAATAAATATTTAAGTGGGCCTCCCATACAACAAACGTGACGTTTTTACCCATTTTTGCTATCGACAGTACAGAACTTCAATCAAAAACCATTCTAGCAAAACGACCACAGTATTGAGCTGTAATGTAATCCTTTTCAATAAACGTAATTAAATGCAAAACAATCAAACCGAAAATCAATTAGGTTCGCACAATCAAACATGGTGCCTAACTGCCTACATTGCAAACGGTGGAGAAATTAAAACAATTCCATTGGTATTTGTCGTTGGCTGTTAGTACAATCGACGACGGAAGTCGGTGATGACCTTAATATGGCATACCATGGGTTGTCCGACAAGATGCGTGCTCCATCGTCGGCCACATCATCGCTTGCCATCAGGTGAGATAGTGGTCAAACGAGAGCCTATCTATAATAATAAAAAAAATGTATCAGACAATGTGATAAGAAGATGGAAGATCAAGTTTAAAATGGTAGCTAAAGGAACGTCGAAAAAGCTTAAAAATTAAGTATGAATGTATCAAAATGTTCTTTACGCCCTTTGCAGCGTCGAAAGAGTCGATATCTACTTACACACAAAAAAAAAATCAAAGACTCTCGACTTAAAGACCCCTAAGCTATAATTTACAGGATACAGACTCTGGCAGGGAATTCCACTCCTTAGCTATAAGCAAAACGCTTTGTACGTATGGGTGGGATGTGTACCATGTACCATTACGTGTTTTTGTCTTCGACTGTACCATCATTACTGGTAAATCCGAATATAAGCCGTTTGTGTTAGAATGCTGTGTTGCGGATTCCGATAGTTAGATCAATAGTGTATTTGGTAATGCTATTGTGTTGTATTATTGTAGGGTTAGCTTTCAGATGATGGCGTATTAGACCGAATGTTTGGCATAAACGGAATTAGTGCTACATTTTGTATAAGTGGAATCGAGACTTTTTTAAAGTTGGAAATCATCTAATGACTTCTGCCGCTCTAGGGTTGAGCAAGAGGGAGTGTTGGACTTTTACTGAGTAAAACCACCCCTATGCTTCATTAGTTACCTTTTAGGTTCTAGGACCACGAGTATCCCTTTCATACTTTTCATCACCAGCCCTGTGCATCGGTTTTTTGACATCTCTGAGGCAAATAAAGTCATGGACATGGGTGTTACAAATCTTTAAAATTCTCGGTTCTAGTATCACATGCCTGATATTTTTTTACACCTAGACCTTCCTAATGTATCACTCTGTCTGTTGGTGAACACCGCATTCAAATCCGTTTAGTAATTTTAGAGTTAGTAGCGAACAGACAGACAGATGCGATGGGGGATTTTAATTTAGGAAAAAAAAATTTATAACAAATGTTTTTTTTAACAGTATCTTAATAGGTTATTAAATGAAGCAGCTAATAGTATTTCAAATATTTTTTTTATGAAGAGTGGGGGCATGGTAGTAATATTTTGCTATCTCTTTTGTACACTGGCAATTACTTTTTTCAGGAGCAAATGCTTAATAAAAACTTAAAACTATAATAAATTTTAAATAAATTGTTTCAATACTAATTTCAAGTTATAATTTCTTTTGTTTAACAATAAAATCCCAAGAGTAAACAACTGCCTAAACGTAACTAGGTCTCAAAAAACTATTGTAGAAGCGCAAACGTTGAAAGGCTTCTATGCGTAGTGAATTATTAGTTTATGTCATATGAAGCACTTTATATTACCCTAGCTTTAGTCCGCGTACATAAAATATAGCCTATGTCACTCAACAATAAAACAGCTTTCTATCGGTGAAAAAATTTTAGCAATCGGACCAGTACTTTCAGAGATACCTACAAACAAAAAAGTTTTTTATAATATTAGTGTGATTATTTTAAAAAAAACCGCTTAGGGGCTTGACAACCGTCCCGGCCTTTTTGACATATAAAACTATCTTCTTTTCTTCCTATTAAAATACGAATGCCTATTCCATATAAAATAATCCACAACTATCAACTCAACGCCGTCTAATCCCGCTAAGCAGAGCTTGTATTACAAGTACTAGACAACTGATATATTACTAAATACATACAAATCACTACATAGTATAAAACAAAGTCGCTTTTTCTGTCCCTATATCCCTATGTACGCTTAAATCTTTAAAACTACGCAACGGATTTTGATGCGGTTTTTTTTAATAGATAAGAGTGATTCAAGAGAAAGTTTATATGTATAATAATATCCATTAAATAGTGGAGAAATACACGAGCGATGCCGGGACGGGTTGCTAGTTACAAATAAATTACACCAAGACACAGAACAAATGGTCGTGCTCATCAGACTACATTTTTCCTAGGTGGTAATTGCACCCACGACCTCCGGCATAGTAGACAGTGGGTCAATCAGTGGGTCTAACCACTAGAAAAATATAATAAGAGTCAATTTGCAATTTTATTAAGAGTAATATAGTCTGTCTAAAAATCAAACGACTTGAGTAATTATTAAGTAAAATGAAATCTGATGTTGTCAACACTGGTTCAATAATCAAGGTTGATTAAGAGATCTTGATCATTGTTTACTAATAGCTACTACTTACTAATACCTTATAAAAAGTATCAAATATAAATAGTAATTTAAGTATTACTTCAAAAATTCCCAAGTCGTTAGACATTTTAGACAGACACTAGCATCATGACGACCTCTTTAAATATCACACTATCACCCGAGGTTTATGTTACCTCCGCTCCGATACTAAAACTAGTATTTGCCCATTAAACTAAGAAGGCATATTTCTAAACACCTAACTACATAGTTACAGGTTTTGAGACTATAAAACGATATTAACACTACAAAATGCTTATGGATAGGGTTACCGTTCAATTGAAAATGTCCCGGATTTTAGGTTTCAAACGCAAGGACACTGGGCAAAATTGTACTTTTGGGCATTTTGTAACTATTAAAAAATTTAAGCGTTTTTAATTTTATAGAAATAATTCTTTTATTATAGAAAGGCGAAACTTTGTGAGTGTCTCTGTGTGCGTGTAGGTTTGTTACTTCTTTACTCTCAAATACACATATTTGGACGAAAGTTGGCATACGATTCAAATCCAATCCAGTCCAATTTTATCTCCGGAGGATACTTTTTATTCACAGATTTTGATATTTGGTACCAAGATAGCCTATATTCATGATTAACACATAATTACTGGACATACTATGGGGTAAATAGTATTTTCGCGCGAGTGAAAGCTTTGGCTGTCATTCAGGAATAAAGCAGCTTTCTATCGGTGAATAAATTTTCGCAATCGGACAGAATCGGATCGTACTTTCAAAGATTACCTCCAACAAACAAAAAAAAAGTACAAACTTTACCTCTTTATAATATAATATTATATAGTGGAGATGTAGATAAGTTAAGTCCAGTACGCCATCACGTTAATGACAGCATCAGGGGCATTTATTACCCCTTAAAGATGTATCTGAATCTTTATTCAGGTCAAACACTTGGCAATTCTGAACAGGTCACCGCACCGGTGCCATCTATCTATAAATCTACACTAATATAATAAAGAGGTAAAGTTTTTTTTTGTTTGAAGGAGTTTATCTCTGAATACCGATCGACCGATTTTAGTGCGGGTTAAGCTAGTATTTTATAAATTAATGTGTAGACAGTAGATGTTGAGAAATGTAGCGACATCTATAACGCCACATAAGAACTACGAAGAAAATACGAAATCCTGCATACCGCAATCAAAATTCTCCGCGCGATTAGAACATATCTAGAAAATCCCGAAATCATCTATCGTTAAAATTCGTTTATCTATCGTTTTAATCATTTATCGGGCAGTAACCCACCAGACCATAACACCTGTCTGGTTGGAGCATCCTCCCTTTTCAACGGAGGTATGAGGGACTTTAGTCTCTGTACCGCCTACCTTCAAAGAAATATTAAATAATGCAATCCAGGATTTGAAGGTAACCCTAGTTATGGAGAAACAATTCCCGCACCAACACATAGGCAGGCAATATGGGCATAGCAAACCGTTTCGGTCTAATTGCCTATCGTAGCCCGTATTTATGGGCCCCGCGAATGGCCCATACTTCATAAGACCCTTTAATGAGCAATAAATAGCTATTAACAATAGTTGATTAAAGACCCATTGTTGACTCGGATTGATTTAGAAATCTTAGATTGTTTTGAAATGACGTGAAAATTAAGTGTGGTTTGTACATATTTTTATTGTGCGTGGTTAAGAATGTGATTAAAAAAATCTGGTAACAATATCAAAGGTCTAGACTGTTAAAATATCAAGCTTGCGAGCGAGAAAGAGGGAGGAAGCTATACACCATATATAGCTTCATTCCGGAAGAACATCTTGTCTGTCTGGACTGGAGTGTTGTGAAATGAGTGTATGACTTCAAAGTCTCTTTTAAAGTCCATACAGCTAACATGTTATGGTCACATCATAGGAGAACCATGCAGTTTAGTGTCTGAGATGGTCGGTCTTTTGAGGAAAGAACCACTCAAATGGTTATGGTTGAGTCTCTGATTCGGTGTATCTTCTTGCAGCTGAACATTGTCAAAATGCAGAAAAGCTTACAAAAACGCGACTTTAAAATACACTACATTAAATAGA
This sequence comes from Mythimna lalbum, assembly GCA_949319445.1. Lineage (NCBI taxonomy): Eukaryota > Metazoa > Arthropoda > Insecta > Lepidoptera > Noctuidae > Mythimna > Mythimna lalbum. The sequence goes on along the minus strand of OX439371.1, from coordinate 8,916,175 downwards.
GACCACTTTAGTGGAAGTTCGTGATAGTGTGACGAATGAAAGGACAGAATGGAAAAAAAAGTTTAGCACCGACTACAAGTAATCAAAATCAAAATCAAAAACGTTTATTTCAAATAGACCAATTACAGGCACTTTTGAATTGTCAAAATGTCGGTCAGTCAAACAAACAAGTGAAGCTAAATTGCACAATCTGTGATAAGGGTAGGAAGAGGAAGAAGAAGAAGAAATAGATATCATTTTATCAACATTGAACTAACAGATCCTGTGCCAAACTTGGTTTCAATTTGAACGGAAGCGTTGCCAAAGGAAAACTAGAAAGCTTTAGCAAGCAACTCAAAACACTTCTACACTTTTTTTTTTTTGAGGAGATGAATCATCGAATGATTTTCCCCGCTCTAGGTTGGAGCGAGAGTATCAGACTTTTACTGACTAAAAACCCACCTGTGTTCCTTCATTTGGCTTTCGTTGTAGGACCACAAACCACGACACTAGAAATAATTAGGTATTGTATGACGAGTTAAAATGTCAGTCGTGCGAGCGAGAAAGCAGATAAAGATTTATACCCTTTATATAGCTTCATCCCTTCAACAGTTCTGTTCAGGTCGTAAAATGGGTCGCATTAAGAGCTCATGGTGGAACCTTAGGGCAACGATGAACCTTTCAAACATTCCCTCCTAAATCCCATACTTCAACACTATTATAAAAACAAAAGTTTACTTATTACAGCTTTCTTTTCTATACATATAATAAAACTGTAGAAGTTTTTAGTTGTGCGCGCATCACATAAAATATACGATATCGATGTAGATAACTTTTAGACATTAAAATTGTGTGTAACTTGATATATTACTTAGGCTTTGTTTCATCGCAATCGGTTGACTATATCGAAAGATATACTACATTCATTGACTGTTAGGCGGTACGAAGTTTGCCGGGTCAGCTAGTCTATAGTAAGAACAGTAAAAAGTCATAAAAGTAGGCTATTTGTTATCAGTTAAATAAATTGATTATGCAGAACACAATACATGCATTACTCAGACCGATTGCGGAATCAATTATAGCCTTTAAATCGTAAAACTGTACAGGTGAACGCAAATGTTGTTACAATATGACTGTTCTTATATAGTTTTTTTCATTAGTACGGTTTTTGCTTTAACTAACTGTAGCCACAAAACATACGTATACTAAAACTTAGGCAGAGAAAACCAAACTAAAACTAACTAGAAAAACTAAACTAACAAAATAACTAAACTAGTGAAAACTGGAAATAACCAAAAAGTTATATGAAACAGATACTTCAATTTTAGTTGCATTTAAATAAAATTGAAGAGTCTGTTTATAATATCAAAATATATATTTTTTACCTAAAACTGTCATAATTATACATTTTTAGTAAAAAAAATTGTCTCTGCCAGTTTGTTTCAGCTAATCTCAGAAACGGTCAAACCTATTTCAACGGGACTTTCACTGATCCATAGCTGATGATATCAGAAGGCTACTATCATTTTAGATAAAAAGTTCTGAAAAAAGAAGCTCTTGAAATTGTGACCAAATTGCATCGTAACTACTGTTTTACAGACAAAGTCGTGGACACCAGCTAGTATTCAATATAATAAGCATAATTTTGTCATAAACTTATAAACCATTCTCTTTTTAAATCAAACAAAATAAACAATCCAAATCACAGGCCTTTGTAAAATAAATAGATATCAATATTACAGGTATCAATGAAACCACTTTTCTCCCCAACCGTACCGTACCGATACATCGAAAACAACTGGTTTATCGATAAAAACCGTTTTCGAATCGTAAAAGCTAAGAATTAAACGAACGTATACTTATAGTTTAAAGACGGACCGTTGATTTGGTAACGAAGTTAAATTACCATTGACAGCTACCTGAGAAAGTCCGTAATGGTCGGTAAATGACGGTAACGGAAGATCACTATTAGGTTGTCTATCTACTAGTACGGAGAAGAGCGGAGCGGAGCGGAACGGACCGGAGTTGTGTCAATATCAACCAATACAATCGTATAAAATTTCCATCACCTCTGTTTCCTTGCGTGATCGTGTCAGAAATTAGGATAAAACCAATGTTTCCGAGGTTGGTTTCTACCCCCGATGACATACGGCACTGAAGCGTGGTCGTCGTGGCATCATCAGAAGGCTTACATTCACCCAAAGGGTAATGAAAAGGCTTATGCTCGGAGTTTCATTGCGTGATCGCATCAGGAATGAAGATATCCGCAGGAAAATCAAGGTTTTTCAAGGTTGATTTCTACCCCTAAGAATCGCCAAAATTAAGAGGCAGTGAGCGTGCACATGGCTCGCAGAACAAATGGTCGATGGGGCCTAAAGATTCTGGAGACACGAATTTGCGAACTGGTATGAGATATTATACAGAAGTGAGAAGCGGTGCGGGGAAGCGACTAGTCTCGTGGTATTGCAGCTGCGAGGACTAGCGTGTACTAGTTCAGCACAGTCTCCACCTTCGCTTCGCATCTATAGACAAACACATTCCGCAGCTCCGCTCCGCTAGCTCGCTCCGCATCAATGGACAGGCAGCCTTAAGAAAGAACACTTCCTATAAGTAAGTAAGATTGGGTGTGATTTCACGCATGTGTTGTTTTATTTTTAGTTAATCGGCTGTTATTTAGTACTGGAAATTTACGTCGATTTATGTGGAACTTAAATATATGATAGATAGGTACTTTCGTAAAATAACAATAACGCTGAATAATATCAAAATGATCTTTTATACCTATACAATACTCTTTCAACCTCCTACGATTCCTAGAATATCTCTAGCCAGAAAAGTAAAAGACTTTAAATTAGATAACTTGACTAAACTAGATTGGGGATAGAAAAAGATTGGGGGGGGGGTTATGTATGTACTTCGCTTTTTATACCTACGCTCGGTGGCACGCACACTAATGAGCGTTTGAGACGGAGCTGTTCAACGAGTGGGCCGAGACGCTACCGAGATATCGTGTCCGTGAGCGGTGTCTATGTGTGCGTTGCTCGAGTGCGATTTGTATGTAGATTGACTTCTGTACCTATACATATATTTTGTGCTAGTGCGCCTCACTATCAACGATTGCATCACTGTTTACCATCAGGTGAGATCGCAGTCAAGTACTACTTAGTAAAAAAAATTCTAGAAAACTCGAAAATTTTCATCGCTATTTTAAATCCACAATACTTGTACTAAAACTAGATCTGATCCTCTAATGTCACACTTCAAAAACAGCTAAGAAACGTCACCAACCTATTAGGCACGGTCTACACCACAACCTAAACACAAAAATTACGAAACTAGCAAATCGATTCTCTCGACAAAACAGTCTCCTATCGATTACCTTACGAGAATCGAGTACAAAAGAATCGCTCACAAAGCTTGTCAATGACAAATGAAATTCGACGTTCGACCATAAATTGTGACTAGGTATAATAAAAGATTATCTATCTCTGAAATAAATACAGGGGGAGGACAATAGGGCCTTTATTAAGGGACGCGTATACTATCCCCCGGCGGGATTGTTCCTTGAACGCGTGTATTCGCATCTGTTCAGTTATTGTTTTACATGGTTAATTCGATTCTGGTTTGTGTATGATGAGACTACGATTTTTGGTAGTTAATTTACGCTTTTGTTTGTGTGGTTTCTGTTTATAGAAGATAAATAAAGAACTACAATAGGATAGAATAACAATAATTATAGAACAGAATAACAATAATAAGAGGGTACATAATCGCGACTATGTTCTAGGACCAAAAATTTGAAGACATGTGACATTCACCAACCGGCACTGGGCCCGCGTAGTGGATTATGGCTCGATCCCTCTCCTAGAGAGGAGGCCTGAGTCCCAGCATTAAAAAAGGCTAATGATGATGATTATGATGACATCATCGCTTACCATCAGGTGAGATAGTGGTCAAAGACGAGCCTATCTATAACAAAAAAGAAAATTATATTTATATTTTTTTTTACATATCCTGTCTATTTAAATCTTCTATCTCTTTTTAAAACACGGCCCGGATTTTTTATTTGTCACATTTCACACATATCCTTCTAAACGGTTTGACCAATTTGGACGAAATTTGACGACATGGACCCTGGATACTTTGGAGATACAGATAAAGCCGTGCAATCAGATTTTCACTTATGATTTTTTGATGATTAGCCAGCTTTCGATCAGAACAAAGTCTGCTAGCACCGCTGGACCACTAGTATTTTTAGAAAATATTAAATTTGGGTAAAAATACCTAAGTTATTTTTCAAAAAATACAGTTACACAAACAAATTTCAATTTCATCCCAGGTTTTTTTCATGTAACAAAGTTTTACAAAACATTAACCTAACAATATGGACTAGATCCAAATTCCATTTCAAATCAAAGGACAATGCGCATAATTCACTAGCCATCACTAAAAATATAATCAAATAGAAAATAAACGGATGCGGACGATTACTCGCATTATAGCTAAGTTCTGATTCAATGGTTCTGACGCCAAAAAAAAAATGGCAATAGCGGAGCTGTTGGTAATATAAACAGGCCGTGCGAACCTCGCGTTCATAAGTCGCGTGCCAGGGGTGTCACCGTAGCAGTTTATTTTATTTTTGTTGTTTTTTTTTTCTTATTGTTTTTTAAAGGTAGGGTTATGGGTGTCATTGGCTGACTTATGACACAGGATAAGTAATAGTCACAACTTCATTTTTGTCAATTTTAATGACTGATTGAATGATTTATTGTACCAACTTATTAAAATAAAACTGCACGTAAAGCATGGGACAGCTGAAAACTGTATGCATATTTAGATATGTATAAAAACGAGGCTTTCTATGCTTACATAGTAGTGGACTACAAAGTCAGAAAATTTGAGGTAAGGCCAAAGTTAATAAATACATCATCGTCATTATCCTCCACCCGATTTCGCCCATAGTCGGATATAAAGCTTCTTTTTCTGATGCCAATCTTCATCTAGGTACACCTCAAAATGGCAACAATATCGTCTGCCTATCTGGCTGTTAAGACTACTAACACATTTCTTCTGCCAAATCTTGCAACAAGCAAAGCATGCATGGGCATGCGTCTTTGTTACAGGGCAAAGTGCGGTCACGACAGATGGAGAGAGGCAGTGACCGGGTGGTACCCAAGGACATGCATATTTCTATATTATATACTAGCCTTTGCCCGCGGCTTCGCCCGCGTACATAAAATATTGCCTATGTCACTCAGGAGTGCAACTTTCTAGGAATACATTTTAGCAGTCAGATCAGTACTTTTTTATCTCAATTAAACTAGTGCTTGATTGCGATCCCACCTGATGGGAAGCAGTGATGCAATCGTTGATGGTAAGGCGCACTAGTTTGTTAAGAGCCTGTTCACTCTAACCTTGAAGACACCCAAATTATAATCGGACGGGAAGACCGCAGCAGGCAAATTATTCCAGCCCTTTCAGTACTTTCAGAGATTTCCTACAAACAAAAATAAACAAACTACCTATTTACAATATTAGTATAGATTACACTAGAAAGATTCTCATTACTATCTATCTATATATATAAAAATCAATGCCACTTTTCGTTGTTACATTATAACTCAAGAACGGGCTCACCTATCCAAACCAAATTTTTAGGCTTTGTTCGGACTATTTAGTAGATGGTTTATGTGAAGTTTGGTAGGGTAGAGTAGGGTATAGTAGGGTATAGTAGGGTAGAGTAGGGTAGAGTAGGGTAGAGTAGGGTAGAGTAGAGTAGGGTAGAGTAGGGTAGAGTAGGGTAGAGTAGGGTAGAGTAGGGTAGAGTAGGGTAGAGTAGGGTAGAGTAGGGTAGAGTAGGGTAGAGTAGGGTAGAGTAGGGTATAGTAAGGTAGAGTACGAAAGAGCGGGAGCGAAGCCGAGTGGGCAAAAGCTAGTATATATATAAAAATCAATGCCAGTTTTCGTTGTTATTTTATAACTCAAGAACGGGCTCACCTATCCAAACCAAATGTTTAGGCTTTGTTCGGACTGTTTAGTAGATGGTTTATGTGAAGTTTGGTAGGGTAAAGTAGGGTATAGTAGGGTAGAGTAGTGTAGAGTAGAGTAGTGTAGGGTAGAGTAGGATAGAGTAGGGTAGAGTAGGGAATAGCGGGAGCGAAGCCGTGCGGGCAAAAGCTAGTGTCTTATAATTACTAAAGAATTTGTAACATATTTGTATTGGTTCGTTTTATATTCATAATGATTTGTCGATTCCCAATTAATTCATAAAAATACCAATAAAAACAAAATTAAACTTGTCTTTCTTCAAACTAATGAGGCGTATTAAAATAATTGGTGATTAATTATGCATAATAGATTGATATTAATTATGAATATTAGATGTCTGTCGCTGTGTCTTTCTGTTGATGACCTCTAAACATAATATAATTATAGTAATATAATATTTTAAATAGTGCTTTAAAAGATGTGCATATTTTCGTATCGATAATAAAAATTCCCCGTTTTTCAAATGAGTATCATTTAGAAACTTCATCGAAAACTCTTTATTTTAATGATTTATTGGAAAACAACCAAGATGCTAGATTTATTTAGGGATATATGTTCTAGCTAAAGCTTTTAATTTCTTTTGAATTGAGTTTTCTAAACAAAAAACATGTTCACCCTCCTTTAAGGGTTCTGCAGATTTTTTACGAACTATGCAGTATTTACAAGCTCTTATATAGTTTCACCTGTCCCAAAGTTTGTCTGTCATCCATCCACATATCGGTTACCGATTGAGCTGAAATTTTGCATGCATGTGTAAATCAGATGACAATGCAAAATTATTATGACATGGAGCTGATCTGATGATGGAACCGGAAGGTGGCTATAGGAACTTGGTAGTAAAACAACACAACCCCATTGAGTTTAGGCTCGTATGATTCGTATTGACGAGTATTAATTATATACCCAGCTATAAAAGCTCGCTACGAAAAAAATATTTTTATTAAAAGCTTGTTTTGTACGACACATTTCTCATTTTTTTTTCTCTTGTGTATCAAATTATTATTAGTATTACTGCTAGCACAGCCCTATCGCAAGCCCCTGCCGGATCGATAGAACATTTTATTTCTCTCTATTATAAATCCGAGGGGAGCATTATAAGGAGTGTCGCGTGCGTGCAGTTACCGCCACTGTGCCATTAACGACTGCCACTGGCAACTGCCAACTTTCTGGCAACTTTTTTTTTGGTGGGTAGTTTAAATATTATGTTTAATTTTGGATGGGAAGAGCAGTAGGGGCAATTGAAATAGCAAACGTTGTGAGAATTGTCTAGAAATATCAGTGACCTTCTGTTGGAGCAAAATAAGGTAATACCTATTAATGGTTTAATTAGCAAAAAATACTTTACTCGATAATTATTTGATGCAGATCTGTGTTGTTTCCAAGATAATAATTACTTTATTTAACTTTTAGCGTTTTTAAATGACGCTGTCTATGTCTATGTATTAAGTCTGTCATCATCATCATCCTCATCATCATCATCAACCTGCCCTTGTCCCGTTTTATTTGGGGTCGGCGCAACACGTTGTATGGGTCAGTGTGCGTTATAATTGTTTTTATGTATTTTAGGTACTTTAAATGTGCCCCTTTTATAAATAAACGATATAAATCACTAAATAGTATAAAACAAAGTCGCTTTTTCTGTCCCTATATCCCTATGTACGCTAAAATCTTTAAAACTACGCAACGGATTTTGATGCGGTTTTTTTTTAATAGATAGAGTGATTCAAGAGGAAGGTTTATATGCATAATATTGCACCCGAGCGAAGCCGGGGCGGGTCGCTAGTAAACGATATATTATTCTATTCTATTTTAAAAGCTGCTTCAAGATTCAAACAGGCACCGGACGACATAATCATTTGACACAGAGAAATTGGGTACCTTAATACATTGTTTACATAACATTTTCCGATAAAAATAAAACTACCCAAAAGACAACAACTCATAAAATCTCGCCACATGACACCAGTCAGATAAAAACAAACAAACACAAAATTGCCTGCAGACCTGGCATTAGGTAAAAACCTCCACTTACGTGATTAAAGGGCTTTACTTCACAATATTAATGACACAGCGGGAGGCAAAATAAAGGGCTTCGCATAATACAAAAAAAAAAGATAATCTGATTTCACGACTCAAAAAGAAATCTATACAATGATTTATGATCTGTTCTGATTATTATTTTGTACTATACTTGCCATCAAAAAAATTGGCTTCAATAATTTTCTATTCTAACGTTCCATGTCTCGTTTGTGTTTTACTACAAAAGAAATGGCTTCTATGATATTCTAGTGTCTAAATAATTTATGGTTTTGACGTGAATTCTATCAAGCTTGGTAATTTTGAAGAGTACTTGGTTTGTACTTTCGTTCTGAATGACCTTGTTTTCGCTATAAAACACCTAATCACGTGTATCGTATAGTTTTTTTTATTCTAGACTCTATTCATCGACTAGTCAAAGTACGTCATTTAACACAAAACCTAGAACTGCTTATAATTAATGAATGTCAATCAAAGACTATTCATACCTGTTCAGGTCAAACATACATTACAGTACGAGCCGATTATTAATAAAAACTAAGGTAACCTATACACTAAAATCCAATACAAAATCTACTAAGGGCCACAGACGGTCTGGGTCGAGACGGACGGGTTAAGAACGCCAGACCAGAAATAGCAACCGAATACCGCCTGGCACAACGGCATTCTGGTTGACGTGGTAAGAATTGATGTGAATCGGGCAGGGACAGGCGAAACAGCATCAATGATAGGGATGAGAGAACGATAAACTCGATAAAAAAAAGTTGAAATTTTATAATTTTTTTTGTTTCTAGTAGCAATTGTTATGAATGATCGATTCTTATAATTATTAATTATAACAAACTTTCGTGAACATATGTTCAGTAACGGGAGCGAATAAAGTCTTGATTTTTTTTATCACTACATAGTATAAAACAAAGTCGCTTTTTCTGTCCGTATATCCCTATGTACGCTTAAATCTTTAAAACTACGCAACGGACTTTGATGCGGTTTTTTTTAATAGATAGAGTGATTCAAGAGGAAGGTTTATATGTATAATATTGCACCCGAGCGAAGCCGGGGCGGTCGCTAGTGTAGTAATAAAAAAGGCGTACCCACATAAATCTTGAATAAAAAATCCTTATGAAATCATCACACAATACTATAAAATTACATAAGAAGAACGCCAAGCAAGAGAGAACTAACAAAGAACAATACGAATAAAGTTATTCCACATCAGAGAAGAATTCTACAATTTCAAAGTGGTGTCCTGTCTGTGAGTTAAAGAACATAATAACGGGGAAATAAATGGAGTCACATTGCATTGCGAATAAATGTAACTAAATAAAAGATATACATCTCTTTTTCTTGTAGCTATAAACATATTTTGAGATGTATTTTGTTGTTAGTTTTTACAAACGTTGTTTAAATGTTTCGAACATTCAGTTAATCTCGATGTACCAATATTAAAAGCTAAAATTTATCTTAATCGCTATCATCATCGTCATTATCCTCATCATCATTATCATCAACATCCTTTGAGTCAAAAGATGTCCACAGCAGGACATAGGCCTCCTTGAAGTGTCTCCACAGTGACCGGTCTTGTGCGTCTCGCATCTATCGGATATTCGCGACCCTCATCACCACCAGGTCATCGAAAAAGATTTATATTAATTAAATCTAAACTTCACAAAACAACTGCTGCACCCTAGAGCGAGAGAAGTAATTAGATGACAACTTCAAAAGAAGTAAATGCTTTGTTTAAACCAAACTGAAAAACTCTATGTCACTTAAATATCTTCCTTTCTCAAGCTCTTTATACAATGCTTAAATTAAGTCATACTCTCTGTGTAAGTCCCTAAATAAATAAGATAGGGATGTCCGTTTTTGGCCTCAAATAGTGTAGGTCCCTTCGTAAAAACATCTCACAAACCACAACGCTAAAACCCAGCGAAATTGAAGCAACAAATACAAGTCATTTCAATTTAGTAATGCATTTATCATTCTCCTCCACATCACGTTCAAAAAAACACTAAATTATGAAAATCCTCGAAACACTCCATTTCCTTGAACACCTCATACAATCCAATTAACCTAAAAAATATGTGGGGCAGGCAAAAACAGTTTGCAGCAATCGTGAATAAAAACAAAGTTGCACCTCCACCATGGTGAGTAGCTGGCTCCTGACCCAGTTTCCCTCCACCCATTGTAGCACTGGAGTCATATTTTCTGGAGTGGCTATGTCATTGCACACGCTTTTTCACACAATGCCCTTTTTAAAGTGGTGTTATGCTGTAAACAGCTCGATGATTCAAAATTCGAACGGTGTCAAGAATCAATTTGGAATAACACAAAACTGAATTCAATGTACTTAAAAAAAAAATACAATAAAAAGGTTAGATATCTCACGAGACACGTTCGGTCAATAAAAAAAATAGATCGGCGACGATTTTTTTTTTTAGTTTTAACCATTTTCAATCACATATGTACATATACGCCCAGAGACCTTTTTACAGTGGTCCTGATAATAAAAGTTTAAAAATGGAACAGTTGTTTCTAATTTTGAAACCAATCGTCAAAAACAAATGACTTCGATTTCGAATTGTAATTTGACGATTGAACGAAAGAGTTACCGAGGCCTTGGAATACAAAAGACAACTGAATGAACACAGGTGAGTTTTAGTCGGTAAAAGTCTGACAATTCCCCCCTCTCTACCCAGAACCTCAGACAAAGTATTTGGTGAATTTCCACCAAATAAAAAATCAGAGCCATCGTAGCTTTATGTTAAGACATTTATTTTTTTAACTTGCTGCCATCTAGAACCATAACAAAGCATAATTTCCCACTGCTAGGACTTAGGCTTTCTCTCTATGAGATGGAATGCGCTGTAATCCGCCGCACGGACACACAAATTTGCCTAGATGCCATATCCTTTCTACTCCCAAAAATTAGTCCAAAATACTAAACTAGAGCATTATAATGTAATTTATCTAATAGTTAACTAAACTAAAGTCAATTACCAACATTAATTTCGTACAAGCGTATTCCGAGCTACAAACATCCATGCACTATGCGCCAACTATGACCCAATTCTAGTAGCGTCATGCGAGAGTGAACCAAGTAATACCAAGCTATTACCAAAAAGGTTTTTATTTCTATAGTTTTCTAGCTGCTTGCTTTGCTGGGTTTCTCTTCTTGATAGGTTTTGCTTTTTATATTGGGAATTACAGTTTTAAACTTAATTCATGAATCCCCAAGCGACCACCGGTAGCCGCGCATCTATTGTCTTACTATTGTGTCTCTAATTGACGGTATCTGAAGGGTTAAGGTTTTTTTATAGTGGAGAAAAATCATCCAATGACAACCCCCGCTCATGGGCGGAGCGGGAGATAGTGTCAGACGCTTACTGACTAAAAAACCACCCCGTTCCTTCTAGCCTTCATACCGGGGCTTGAGCTCCATTTCGGATAACCCAGTCTTCGGCCCAGCTGGGCTACTGCTGTTGCTGATAACTCCTTGAGGCGCGCGGGAACAAAGCGCGCCGTCGACGTCTTGGGCTCGGTCCGGACAGTTACCGGTAGGTCGGACAGCGAGCTATAATCTTGAGGGATGAGTGCATGTCACTTTTTCAAAGATATTTTTCGTGAACTGATTGACATTTTGCGTGACCTGGCTGGCTCGTTCTTACCCAAATAATTAGCGTTGCCGTTCAACGTGGTAGTGATAAAACGTGCCAGTCTTCAGGGTACGTTTCTGGCATACTCATATGACAGCATTGTGGAAGAAATTTCGACGCCTAATTTGGTTTTGTATTGTATACCATTATGATACACAGTTCAGTTATAAATACCCGTAGCTAGATAATAATTAAATCATTTCAGCGCCTCTAGCCAAGTTACAACCGTTTCGCTTGCGTCGAACGCTTCGAGTTAACCTTCGAGTTTAACCGCCAATTTTTTTGTTCTGACCACGCGACTGAGCGTTGAGACGACGTCGTTCCCGTACATTTGAAGCTTTCTACTAGCGTTAACTATTGTATTGGTAGTATTGCGATTTGGAATCACCAAAAATCACTTGCCTTGTCATGTTTTAAAGCGAAAGGAAATTTATTTTTAAATAGAAATAGACTTCGCATGACATAATAGTTTAGTGTTGTTGTCCAGACAAACACAAAGTAAAAAGAAAACCAACAGTTGTCAACTTTAAACGTATAAAAGGACTAACCTTCAATAAAAAAAAAACCATTAACCTAATTTCAGTTTTAAAACCTAATTAGCACTCTAGTGTTATTATACCTGTATAATAACATATTCTAGCATTTCGCAGATTAAGGATGTGACGTCAACTAGACCAGAATTAGCATAATGGACACAACAGCGGTATATTTAGAGGTATGAAATATAATCTGCGGTATATAATTGTGTGTTATTACCCACTTCTTCTTACTAAACGTACGCTGGGAAATAATATGAGGATTTAATACTTGAACCATTAATGTAGTAAGCGTTGCATGGAATTATGCGGTTTTTTCTTGCCAAGCTTTATTGCAGAAGTAAAATTTGTATGCAGGTAATTCTTCTATTTCTATTCGTATATCTTCATTTAGGTGAAATATTTAGTGTTGGACATAGGCATAAAATATATAGGTACAGAAGTCAATCTACATGCAAAGCGCGCTCGAGCAACGCACACATAGACACCGCTCACGGACACGATGTCTCGGTAGCGTCTCGGATCATTCGTCGAACAGTTCCGGCTCAAACGCTCATTAAACCTTCAGATACCGTCAATTAGAGACACAATAGTAAGACAATAGATGCGCGGCCACTGGTGGTCGCTTGGGGATTCATGAATTAATGTGCGTCCACCGAGCGTAGGTAAAAAAGTGAAGTACATACATGAGATTGTCTTCTGTACCTATCTATTTTGTGACATAGGCCTTACCATTTGTTAAAAGCACCCAACCCAAAATACATTCAAATTCTATTTATTTCACAAGGTCTACATGAGCACTTATAAAACGTTAAAAACTATTGCACGGTTCCAATTGGTCGTTTCCTATAGAGAAGAACCGGTAAAAACTTCAATTCCATACAACCGTTCTTACGTTACTACACATCTTTTTCTACATATTTTTCAAGGACAGATATTTTGTGGATATTATCTCGGCTTCTATTGAAATCAAAAGATAAATATGTTGATGGGGAAGAGCTCTCTCTAAGTAAAAATATTCAAGAATTTTGCCACAACTATTTTTTCTGCATCAACAATGCCAATTTTATTAAAATACACTTTCGGTTATCAGTGTTTTTTCTAATACCTAATGATCTCATATATCGTGGCAAAACTTTTTCTTTTCAATCCCTAACAATGTGTTAAGAATAAACCATGAAAATGGATTTATCACAGTAAACACAATCACTGTAGATGTTATAAAAAATAACTAGCACGATCTCTCATTCCTTCGTCCAAACCGAAGATTGTTTACAATCAATATAACAGAAACTAATACATTGGTCACGTTCGTATTTCTGTTTATATTATCCCCAGCTAACTCCGTAACGTATATACCGCCATATTTATAAAACAATACCAATGTTCCACCAAGTACTACCATTGATTTATGACTGAATATGCCTTTGACAGCTCGGTGTTGCCATTCAAAAAATATGTATTTATTTTTGTTACGTTTTATAGGGCAATAATTTTGAAGGAATAGTCGTAAAATTTTGCTTTAGAGTTTATGGTATTGTTTATTTATGAAAATAGGGTTTAATTTTATTTTTTTTGATAGCTTTATTTGAAATTTTCGTTGCTTATTTTTCTTTCCAGAACCATTGAGATAATTTAATGTCGCTTTAAATACACATTAATACTTTGACATGTCGAGACCGATATCACAAAATTATATAAGTACAGAAGTCAATCTACGCAATGGATGTTGTTAAACTGTGAACAGTCACAATGAAAATGAAAAGATTTTCATGACATTTTTTATAAAATTTGTCAGCAAAAAAACTAGTGGCTTACTTTTCACCACGAGCAACAATCTTGACATGTTTCTAGGTTCATCATCATCATCATATCAGCCGAAAGACGTCCACTGCTGAACATAGGCCTCCCCTAAGCGTCGCCACAACGACCGGTCCAGTGCGTCACGCATCCATCGGATTCCGCCGACCCTGTCCAGGTCATCGGTCCACCTTGTTGGAGGCCTTCCATCGCTGCGTCCGGTACGTGGTCGCCACTCCAGAACCTTTCGTCCCCATCGACAATCTGTTCTAAGTGCAATGTGACAATGTATCTAGTTTCATAAACTTTCAATTAAAACAACTACTTACACCAAAACGTTTCTATAAAGACTTCTACAATTCGCTGTTCGTGATACTACTTCTAAACTTACAAAATACTCCGCTAGATGGCGGCTGCGAGCTTCTTTTGTTGCCAGTGTTGCCACTGTTAAATTTACTGCACGGAGTGTAGAACTTTGTTGATTACCTGAGTTCTACGAGTTAGTACATACCTGGAAAAAAAAGTTCGTGTTAGTTACGATTGTGGTATGAGTAAACTTGTATTAAAGGTAGATTGTAGGACGGATCAAAGTGAAGTTTTTGAGATAAAATATACGGTTTTTTTTGGTGAGAATTCATCAAATGTTTTCTCTCGTTCTTGGTGGACCGAGTGTCAGACTTCTACTGACTAAAACCCAACTCACCAAAAAAATCTACATTCATTGTGCGTACAGTTAAGGAGTGGAATTCCTTGCCAAAGTGGGAATGTCATTCTAATCTAGACTGGCCTGTTGGTCGAGTGATTCCCAGAGACCCTGACTGCTAAGCCGGAGGTCATGGGTTCAATTCCCAAACAGAACAAATGTTTGTGTGATGAGCATAATCATTTGTATGTATTTAGAATTATAGTATGTTTATTAGTTGTCTAGTACCCATAACACAAGCTTGCTTAGCTTGGGATTAGACGGCGCGGCGTTGTGTGATAGTAGTGGAATATTATTATTATAGAGTTCTTTAAGTCAGAAGTGAGTAGGTTACTTCTAGGCAAGTTACCTATTCGTGTTCTTAAAATCTGTCAGGTTCCAGATATCAATTTAAGAGAATTAATCCCTACCAATGTTATCATGACTTTTAAATTTCCTCACAGGCAAACCCATTCGTACAAAGCGTTTCGGGAACACATTCATTATGCGTACAGCTAAGGAGTGCAATTCCCTGCCGGAGTCTGTGTTTCCTGATAGCTATAACCTAGGGATCTTTAAGTCAAGAATAGATTGCTTCTAAGCAAGCGTGTTCCGTCGTCGGCCACATCATCGCTTACCATCAGGTGAGATAGTGGTCAAACGCGAGCCTATCAATAATAAAAAAAAAACATCAAACTCAACTGTCGTTTGAGAATTCGGAAGGCAATTAAATGCATTGTTTTAGTTTGAAATTGAAACAATAATCCATGCTGAAACAGAGCTTGTAACAACATACTTTAATACTATTCAGACATTTAATTAGTAAGTTGAGCTGGGTATCAATTAGGGCCTTCGTACTAATTTAATAAGACTACCCAGACAATCAAAACCCGGTGCTCAACTATGTCTTTCTGAGAAGGAGGTATGTAATGTGATTTACAAACAATAATAGTTATATATTGTATATCACTTATCTTCCTACCCGTGTCCCGTTTTATTTGGGATCAACACAACACGATTTTTTTTAGTCCATTCTGGCCTGTCACCCGTCACGCTGTCACTAACTCTCTTGTCTTTCATATCACTCTTCATTCAATCCACCCACCTTTACTTTACTCTCTTCGTCCATCCACATGTATACTCATAACTCTTTTAGTAACATGCCACTCACCCATGCATGCATTCCACCTCTCCACGTGGCCATATACCTACACACATCAGGTGACTACTAGCTTATTTCATTTAAAAGAAAAAAAAAAACAGAACACACACTCATCATCACAGTCATCAATGTCAAGAGAAAGCCATCCTACCCCATCATCGATCATTCCTTTCATCTAATCCAACAAAAAAAAAACCGAAAAGGACAAAATCCATACATCCCCACCACTGTACTAGTTATTAGGAGTCACTTGAATTATTCATTGGACGAGGGTAGACGAAAATCTAAACTCTTAACAGCAACTTTCAACTTTAACGGGTAGAAAATTAAGTCCAATTTGGTATGGTAACTTCGTCTGAGTGTTCAATCTTCGGATTTCAATCAGAACATTTAAATAGAGACGAAGTCTTAACTGAGGACTATTGGTTTTTGCAGGACAGAGTTCAGTCAAGTAGTTTCTTGGTCCTTTGATCTTTTTAGTCTATGACCTCAAAGTTTGGGCGGGTTTTGGACATCTGAGGACCACACTGATATTATAAAGGCGATTTGTATACATGGTGTAGTATGTTTGTTACTCCTTCATGCTCGAACAACTTAACCGATATGGATAATATTTTGCGCTCGGGTAGACCATTTGTTACGTAGGATATGTTTTTAATACCCGGAGTGTGTTCCTTTGCGACAATTTTCTAATATTATGAATGCTAAAATCTCTGGCTGACGCTAGTTTTAGATAAACTTACATATAATATAGTATATCGGTTCTTTCCGCTAAAAAAGACGTAACTCCAAATCTCAAACTTTTGGCTATGATATGAGCAAAAAAGGAAAAAAAAATGTTTCACCGTAAGTAAATTAAAACAGTACATCGAAATAGCGTGAAAAACTGACTAAGAATGAATGAAAAAGAGTACATCTTTAATAGTATTAACGCCCTTTGTAGCGAAAACTGTCCTGTATAACCACTTTCTGGGCTGGGAACCACAATAATTTACAATAAAAAACAAAAATTGCAATAACGTCCACAATAATTTAAGAGAAGATTAGCTACGACGCAATATATCACTTGTTTTTTTTTTTTAGAGATTAGACTTTGATTCTTAGTTCTGAGAGATAAACAGATTTAACTAAAATATACTAAGTAAGTTGGTACCAAACATAACTATAAGACCGTTAATAATAATAGTTTTACGATTTAATCTCCTTAGACATTTCGTAATCTTAAATCATTTTATATTTTCTCTAAATTACTTTTAAATTAATTTTACAAATGTATTATTTCAAGAAAAACTATTTGAGAATTACTTAATCGCTTAGCTATTACTTTCCACTCCTAGTAACTAAAATATTATTTCTTGAAAAGTTTTTGCGTTAATCTTAAAATAATGTTTCAAGATTTCAATTGCACAGAAGAAAATGAGTGAACGATTTAATTTTTATGAGAAATGACAAGACTGGTATGACTATTCATTCGGTCTATGATTTGTGAATGAAATAAGATTGAAGAATGACCGAAGATAAATGTACGTAGCCATTTTAATTGAAATAGGGTCCATTTTATTTCATTTTCCATCTTGATCTTGATACCAGTTAAAAAACCATCCATCTTGTGAGTGAAAAGTCCTTTTTGCTTTAGTATTTTTTGCAGAATAAAGATTCTAATTAGGTTTTAAAGATTTACATCAATGATATAACACTGGAAACCATTTTCAAGAGACCAGAAGGGTAAAAAGTAAAAGTCGTCTTACGCCGGGGGTTAATTCGAATTAAGTTTTTATGCGGTCATAAAAAAGCCAGAGTCCACGTTAACGTTTAGCATAAATCTGCAATATTTAAGGAAGTTGCCCATCGGGAAGACAGTTTAAAGTGTTCGAATAATATATTTATGCTCGGTGTGTTTCTCCCCTTATCTACGAACTTTGACTTCGTCATAATGTTTCATTATTATACCAATAATTGTGTAGGGAATGACTTTATAGACGGACGAAATTTTTGACAAGATTTTTATTGAGTTAGTGAAAAATGGACGCCATTTTATTTTGCTTGTTATGTTTCCATTTCCATTCGCAATAGTACCAACCTAATGATTTTATAACCGACCCTCCAATCTCATTAGTCTTGAATTAAGAAAGAAATGTCACTTACGAGTTTCTTTCAGCTTAGAAGCTTAGAAACATTTGTTTTGCAAAAAGCAATTAAGTTTTAACAACTAAAATTCATGAGAACAGAAATATTAATTTTATTTTCAAAGCCGACTATGTAATTTGAATAAATTTGTGTACACACAAAGTTACGACAAACACAAATGCATGCTTTGTTTCAATCTTCATTACGAATTACTGTATTTTATGTCTTTGCTCAAAAATAAAGCGAAACACGCATATTTTACGAACAAAACAAGCTTAGAAATAATGTATGCAGACTTAAAATATCAAAAGACAAGAAAATATATTCAAACATGAACATTACAAGAATTTAAGGCGTTCTACAAGCAGTATTAGCATTCTGCCAAGTATACAAATTAGCTACCTTTAATATGTATATGGTTACTATTTAAAATCGATTTGATCCAAATTATTTCACCAATTGAGACCTTAATAGGCTTATTATATTACCATAAATGTTCAAATTTAATTTATTTATAAGACATTTAAATACTTTTCCAAGTTTAAACTAAAAAAGAAGACGTTATTAAAATTTAATTAATAATTTCGTCGCTCACTGTACTTTCGGGGACAATGAGCTTAAAATGGTACTGTGAATAGAAATTCGGAAAGGGTGATTCTGATTTTCTTATTGAAATATTATTAAGTGATGGGGGATCGATTCTGTCTGACAAAGAACCAATTGGGGGAAAAAGGGGGAACAGAATTTCCTTTTAACTTCTTTGGGGATTGTGTTTGTTGACACATTATGCTGTTGTTTAGATGCTCGATTATTAAATTCTTAATATTGGGAGTGCAGATGATCAAAGAGTTGTGTAATGGGGCTGGGTACTGATTTGGGGGACTGTTTGTTTTGAAGTGACACTTAGCGGTATTTATTGCAATTAAGGGGTTTTTTGACTGAATAAACTTACTGCTTACTTTACAATTTAACTCCTGTCTCTGTTTTCGACAGGCGAAAAACGGTTATTAGTTTTATGGAAACGGTAGCTCTTTGATTGCAAAATTTTTGGATTGTATTTTTTATTGTCACAATTTTTAAACAGGTTTATTCAAATTTTTGTGATTCTTTCCTCATAAGATCACCTCAGATACTCATATGATTTGACAATTACATGTTTACTGTATGGTCTTTAAAATAGATTTTGACCTGAGTTTATTTTAGAGTTTCTTCTCAAGGCTTGCAGGGAAACAGCAGCTTCACCTAGTTTATATTGATTGAATAATTGATATGTTAAAGTGTTATTAAATATATCACACACACGTTTTTTTTGGTGGGAAAAATCAATTATGATAACCCCCGCCTTTGGGTGGAGCGGGAGATAGTGTCAGACTCTTACTGACTAAAAACCCACCCCGTTCCTTCTAGCCTCTTCATGGCAGGGCACGAGCTTCCTTACGGATAACCTTTATATGGCACACACTGTAAGTCTGGGAAACGACCCCTTTTAAAAAACCATATAGTATAAAATCTAGTACTTTGTTACTTGTGTTTTTAAATGATAAATATGTATATCACTTTAAAAGTGTCCATCACTTTGTGTGGTTAAGATAAAAATGCAAATCCAGATAAAACAGTTTATAGTATCCGATAACTCCCCCATTACAACAAAACTGAACAACAGTAACAAAAATAACACAATGAGTGTCTGGACGAAACACCGAAGGGATACCCACCATAATACTAATTAAAAATTTACATTTTGAAAGGATGTTTTAATTTATTATTAAAATTTCGCGGTTGGAGTCGCCTTAAAGCGAATAATTCACATAATTCATGTCAAATAACGCATTATTATTCGGTATACACGCTAGGGCTGCGAACACAACACTTAGAAACAATTAAAATACACAAAAAGTGTTGCCCTAAATAAAAGATTACCCTTCCGAGGGTAAAATTAAGACTTGAAAATTACGTCAACAAGAAATTATTATCACCACAAATATCACCGGAATAAAATCAGACAATTCAACAAAAAATGGTCGTAAAATTAATTTATTGTTTCGTTCATGTCCACAGTGAGTCACAGTCACAAACCTTAATTTAATCTGCGATAATAATTATGTATGCTGGCCACATTTGGCTGAGATCATCTTCTGATACAAAATATGCGTATCCGCGGTCGTAAAAATGTGCTACCTGGGTCCTAATGGCTCGAAGGACCAAATTAATAAGTTCTTATGTTTGTTGTCTCTGCTTTAAAAAAAAAAACTAATGTAAACCGGTCGTTTTGTTTTAATTTAAATTGAGAAGCATTTTTCAAAACTTGGTCCTAATTCTTTTTTGGTCCTGACAGCCCTAGCTTCTAACGGGGTTCCGTTGTATCCATTGTTTTATTATGTAAACCGCCCGAAAAAGGTCTTTTGTCCTTAATTCTTTGGACGGAATCTTTTCTAACTTTCATCCTAAATTATGGTGTTCAGGCGTAATCACTTTCGACCCCTGACACTTAGTGAAAAGGCAAATTATTTTGTGTTATTTTTTTTCATTGTAAGTCGTTGGCTAATGTTTTAAAAACGCTAATTACTTTTTATTAAACAAGGTTAACAGAGTGTTGACCTCTGACAGGGTTGTTTTGTTAAATGTGGAGGATTCTGATGTTAGACTGAAAATAATTTTTAACACATAATATTTCTGTCTGAGTTATAAAAAAATCCAAAATACTGGTAATACTCAAGTATTACCAGTATTTTGGATTTTTGCTCGGGTTCGGTATGAAAGACAACGTGGTGGGTTTTTTAGTAAGTAAAAGTCTGACACTATCTTCCACTCCACCTGGGGATGTCATCAGGATGATTTTACCCAACAAAAAAAAAAATTTTTTTTTAAACATTAAAAAAGAAATTTGAAGGTAATTTTTTTGTGTGCAAAAATAAGTTATTTTTTTAGCGACAATTATGTTATTTGACATGTTAACTTTAGCACAGGAAATTAGTATATCCTACACATCTGAGTACGTCTAATTTCACAAAAACAAAAGCTCGGATAACTTGTGTACTGAACCGTAAAAGTATTGTTTTAACGACTTGCTCACTAATTACCAGTCACAATAGATTAAATTTACTCTTATAATGTCCTAAGTTAATTGCCCATTGTTTCAAAGTCCTGAAATAAGTCTCCTCTCCCTCTCTTGGCTTGGTCTTTGTAGATTTTTGCTGGAAAACCTCGTATATTTCCAAGCCAAAATTTTATGAGGTTGGAATTTGGAAAGTAGTAATTTCTGATTTTATATTCTTTGCTGTACTGTTAATGTATGTAGATAGAGGTCTGAATAAGAAATCGATAACTTTTTATTTATTTTTCCCTACTATAACAGTTATTTAGGTCAAAAAAAAATATTTACATAGGTCTGTCTACGTGGTCTGAATAAGAAATCGATAACATTTTATTTATTTTTACCCTACTCTCAAAGTTATTAAGGAAAAAAATTCTAATATTTTTATTTCACATAAGCCTGCATGGGCACTTATAAAACATCAGAAGCTAGTGCACGGTTTCAAATTGGTCGTTTCCTATGTAGAAGAACCGGCAAGAAACTCCATGGTTACTCTTTTTAAAAAAATTGTTTACCTTACAAAAATATTACACTATTAATAGATATTATACTATCTTTCTCTCTTATTTGCATGCCTGTCTATATTTATGTTTACTATTAACTTCTTCTCTGTTTTGTCAATCTAGAATAGCGCACTGTTAAATATAACTGTTGGTATGTTGTGGAAAATGTCGTAGGTTATACATTTATAAATTCTGCATATTTATAACTTAGTATAAGGTTTTAATGTATAATTGTTATTTTTCCCGAATAAATAAAATAAAATAAAATAAAATATTATGTAAGGACAGTGTAGACCGGTCTATATTGTACCCATAAGGTCAAAATTGTGCAGCTTTCTATTGATGACAAACAAAAAAACAAACTTTACCTCTTTATAATATTAGTGTAAATTATTCGACAGAAAACAACAAGAGTATATATTTTAATTTCCCCGTAACATAGTATACGAGGTTCACTGACCAGACACCATTGACGCCACAAAAAAGTTTTCAATAAAAAAACCCCATCGGCGAGTTTTCAACCCGGCAATATTAATATCGAAATGAAAGCTTGTGCGGCCTATTGTCAACGCACTCGAGTTTTATCGCACGCGAAATATAGCGAGCGGTAGATATCGATATCACTGCCAGTCCCAGATGGCTAGTCTTTGTTCTACCCCTTGTGTAGATGTAAATATTTAATGTTGAAGTTTGAACACGGGAATAAATGTTTGTCGTAGTGATTGACGATTGGATGTGATTTTTCAATCAGCTTGCTGAGAATTCTCGAACTAAATTCTTGTAAGCAAAAAGTGGTGTGGGAAAAATCGATTCGTGGTTTTTGACAAGCATGCGTATTGTTATTAAAGTTACTAACGTAGACACTTTAGGTATAATAAAATCATCATCATCATCATTCTTACCATGTCCTATATTACTTAGGGTCGGCGGAACACATTTTGTCCTCAAATACAAATATTTCTATTTGTCCTGTCACCCATCACTCTAGCACTAACTCCCTTTTCTTTATCACTCTCCATCCATCTACATCTTATTACATGGACCTGCTCAGCCTTATAATGTTCCCACTGCTGGAACTCAAGTGTCCTCTCTAGAAATGGAAATAGTCCGTAATCCACCACGCGGGCCTTGCGTGGATTGGTCGATGTCGTCGAATTTTTGGTTCTAGGACATGCCGGTTCCCTTACAATAACATTAAATGCAATTAACACGACCCCTAAAATATAACCTCTGCATTAGAATTCCAAACTCGCCATTCTACAAAACCGATTCTACCTCTTTTTCATATAGCTGCAATTTCAATTTCCAAGAGCGAACGGTTATGAAAATCGGGGTAGAAAGGCTTACCCCCACTTGTTAGGGATTAAGGTATCCTTTGTGAAAAATATTGCTGAATGTACGTTTAATCTGGAGTGGGGGCCATGCTTCGGTAGGTTTTTTGTAAAGCCTTTTTTTTATTTTTTTTTATTCATGATGATCTAGGAGCAATTTTACCGGAGATCTCGGTGTCTCGAGCAACATTCCGATTTACCTCATTTGTGTATAGCTACATGATAGTGGAATGTCGTGTCTGTTTTTGTGTGCAATTTTTATATTTTTCACAAAGAAGGTACTATTTTGTTTACGGGTCAAATCTCATCTAGCAATGAGCAGCAGTTTGTCTAAAAAGTCAAAGGACTTGGGTAATTATTAGGATAAAATGAAATCTAATGTAGTCAACACTGGTTCAATAATCAAGGTTGATTAAGAGATCTTGATCATTGTTTGTTAAAAGAAGAACCTTATAAAAAGTATCGAGTATAAGTATTTTTTAAATGATTAAATATTATAAAACAAATCCAAGACTTTTTAGACAGACAATAGTTTAATTTTTTTTTGATAACATGATTTCGAGCCCGACCTCGGGGAAGGTAGTGTGACGATCTGATCATGTTCGCGGGGCAGACTTGGCCAGAGATCGCCCGAGACAGAAAGGTTTGGAAGGCGAAAGGGGAAGCCTTTGCCCAGTCATGGGACACACAATAGGCATATAAAAAAAGTTATAAATTAGATAAATTACACCCACACACAGAACAAATTATCACTTATCTCCAAAATATTTGTTTTGGGTGGGAATTGGGAATCGAACCCCCAGCATAGCAGTCAGGGCCACTAACCACTAAACCAACAGGCGCCAGTCTACTGTAATTTTTATGGTGTACTATAAAGAGTATATCTATGTATCCAATGTCTTCAGCCTACTGGCAGCTTCAAATCCTGCACACCCCACAAACAATACAGCATCAGACATAACAGTCGACTGATTAGGTATTTGTCATTTATCTCAACGTGGCAAAACGGAACTTAATCACCAGAGCTTGTCGGTATCCGGCTATGCACAATACATACATATACATTATATGTATATGTATCTACATATACATCTTGAAACGGATGCGTATGTGTTTATCTAGATTGATTGTGGTATGTTAGAGGTTGTTTAAAAATTAATAAATTACCTATATATGTATTATTTATTTTACAATCAGAAGTCGCAATTAGGTAGAGTTATTTATGTACTTTTTTTCTTCTTTACTATTTATTAAATTCGAGGTTTTTATTCACATGGATACGTCAACCCCACCGTACCCTCTTAGATCTAATTCCACTAACTAAATAATTATTTTGGGTGAGAGAGAATCATTATATTATTATTATGGTTATTGGTTATTCTTGCCAAACTACTCAGTTTTTTGCCAACAGTGGTTAGGACTTTCCAAAACTGATTTATGTACTTGCATCGAAATTTTAATATAAATAATCTTCCCGGGATTAATAAGACAAAAAAAAACAAAGATCAAAATCAATTTTTAATAGTATTTTTCATATTTTTTTCTTGTCATTTAATCCCATACCTGAGTAAGGGCTTCCCTAAAGTCCTTCCAAACTGTTATCTCTCGCGCCATCTCAAGCCTCAGTTCAGGTCAGTTCAAAATTAGTCTAAATAGCAAGTATCACCACAAAACTTCGACCTACCTTAAAATATCATATTTCCCATAAGTCTATGAAAAGTTTAATCGTAAATCCAAGTAGGTAGGCAGTCTTAATAGTACGGGAAAGTCATCCTCAGTGACGTTCAAAGGCTTCGAAAATCTGGTCTGAATAATGTATTATACCTCGAAAGGAATCGATTTTAGTTGAAGAAATAAATTCGCTATCATAAAGGGTACGGAATTCTGTCGAACGTTAAAGCTTTACCCTTATATAGGGTATGTTTTTCAATATATCATGTGTTCAGGGGTTTTTCTTTATGGTGTGTTTTGTCAAATATGTTTGGTGGAAGAATTGATGGTGTGAGGTAAATTGGTTTGCATCGGAACTGTTGTGAAACGCCGATAAGTCAGCGTAATTTGTTTGTTAAAAGGTTCTTTTCAAGAAGTAAAATTAGATGTATTTTGTTTATTTATAGGCATACCAACGGCTTATTTACAAAATAATGTTAACCCTTCAGATACCGTCAATTAGAGACACAATAGTAAGACAATAGATGCGCGGCCACCGGGTGTCGCTTGGGGATTCATGAATTAACATACGTTTCAATACGTTTGACTGGTCGGTTGGTCTAGTGGTTAGTGGCCCTGACTGCTATACTGGAGGTCGTGGGTTCGATTTCCATCCAGGACAAATGTTTATGTGATGAGCAAGATGATTTGTTCTGTGTGTAATTTATCTATAATATGTATGTATTTAGAAATATATATCAGTTTTTCAGTTGTCTAGTAGGTACTCATAACAGCTCTGCTTAGCTTGAGACTAGACGGCGTTGTGTGATAGTTGTGGATTATTAACATATATTATTAATATTGACGAGGAAATACTGCATAAAAATGTAATTTACAGAAACGCAGAACTTTCACAGCACTTTTAATTAATTAAAAACATAAAAAAACCGATATTAACATCAAAATGCGAAAACAAAAATGAAAAAGTAACATCGTCCTACTTTTTTCATTTTTGTTTTTCGTATTTATTTTATTATTGTTAGAAGTAAATAAACATCACATTATTAATCATTAATTAAATTTGATTTAGGATTATTCAGAAAATACTTAGTAGTTGCACGTATCGCTATAAAATCAGAATCACCACTTACTACAAAGCGGCAATGTTTTTATTTGATTTATTAACTTTAGGTTTAAATCATGCCAGATTGCCAGCCCATGCTGCTGAATTGTTTGAAAGACTAACCACGGCCCTATAACGCAAAAAGCAACAGAAGGAACACTGGCAGGTTTTAATCAGTGAAAGCTTAACATTCTCTCTCTCTCCACCCAGAGCGGAACGAGTTATCTTAGCACTAAACAAAACATTGTGCGTTGAGCGTTGTGAGAGTCCTATGCTCAGTGCACTTATAACAGGCTAGGTTAATTAATTTATTGAACCATTACACGATTTTTCTGTAACCATTCCAGGAAATAAAACTTCCCCGATTGATTCAACGATCTCTCATTACATTACTCCGTTACTATACAGCCTATGCACTATCGAGGAGAGGGATTGGCACACACACAGACACACAGGTCTATAAACATCCATAGACACCTATAGAGCCCTGTCTATTGACGCTGTCCCGTCAAGCGTACCTGTCGTCGAGATAAGACGGCAGTAGGGCTGTACCAAATTGAAAAAAAAAATGGTTGCCTTTGTTTTTTTTTTTATTTGACAAAACTTTTTGCTGTCTATGGTTTTAGACGTGGTATTTGAGAACGGAGTTTTTGGCTGTTTTAATTATTTGCAAATTGATTTGTAATGGTATCTCAAGTGTCTGCACAACAGGACAATATGTGGAATCATTGCATTGAAACAGGCGCGATATCAGTAAAATGGAGCTGAGAGTTTTATTGTAGTGTTGACAATCTAAGCAAAGTTTACCGAAAAGGTTGACTTGATAAATTTGGTGCAAAATGCTAAAAAAAAAACATATTATTAACTAGCTGCTCCCAGCGGCTTCGTCCGCGTGATAGCAGAAAATTATCCCAAGGGAACATACTGCTGGGATAAATAGTATCCTATGTCCTATTCCAGGACATGGTCTATCCGTGTTCCAAGTTTCATCAAAATCGGCTTTGCCATTCAGGCGTGAAGACGTAACAAACAAACAAACTCACTTTCACTTTTATAATATTAGTAAGGAAGTAAGGATGGTAAAAAAAATTAACCATGTATTTAAAAAAAATACGTATTATCTATTATTCCGATTGAAGCGACTTTGTATCCATAGTTAAAAATTGTAAAAAAAAAAAATAGTGTGCGTTATCGTTTAGATTTTATCTTCATAGAGATTTGTGATTTAAATATTTATAAACCTTTTTGTGGTATTAATGGATAAGCCTCGTAGTCGTTTTAAAAACAAAATAATTTTTTAAATCCGAATTGCAATTTCAAAACACGATTTTTTTTACAAAAAAAAAAAAACAGTTAACATATTTCCGGTAATCCTGATACAGAATATATCTAAAAAACTGCTGAAAATTGAATCGTTCAATAGGAAACGCGAACAAAAAATGTATGTAGATAGTAAATTCACACACAAAAATAAATATGGCAGCAAGAATAACAGATGTGTTCATTGTAAAAGTGATGAAACATGTTTCGGGTTTTTTGTAGCTTTATAAATTCAGTAACAAATTATATTCAGGTTATTTGATAATAGCGAAAGTCTCACTAATACTGTAAATGCAAAAAAAGTTATTTCTACCTATGAATGTTGTGCTACTTAGTGCAATGTGAAGTGTTACTAACATAGATTTAAGTCTTATTTACTAACGAAAACTTGTATTTATTTTATATATATGTTAGTAAAAAAAAAAAAATTCGAAGACATGTGACATTCACCAAGCCGCACCGGGCCCGCGTGGTGGATTACGGCCCATACCCTCTCCTAGAGAGGAGGCCTGAGTCCCAGCAGTGGGAACATTATAAGGCTGACTATGCTATGCTATGATATGTTAGTCTGTAAGGTATATATCTATGGGCCAAGATGCCTGATAATAAATGATTTATTATTATTAAAGAGCTGAACGGATTTCGATAAAAATTGGTAGGTACACGGGTAAGTCATGTCTCGATATAGTATATTTTATCCCGTCATTATGTTCCTTTGCGATATTTTTTTTGTACTGTCATCATCATCTGAAACTTATTAAATTACAATACTATTTTTTTTTTATTGAATTTTTTTATCGCCCGGTATATACCTATTACCTACATAATATGTAGGTGGGTGCACATACTAAGAGAAATCTTTTTGCGTTGTCCTGTCCCAAGCTGGCAATTCGTCAGAAAAAACATTGAGAGCCCCAACCAGCCGGGTTCAATTGTATGTTCAAACCATCCAGGGTGGACCCCTATCCCTCAAACATATAGATGATATTTCCTCCAAATCGGTCAAGCTATTTAAAAGTGAAATAATCAATACAGGTACAGAAGAAATATATTATATGTAACCATGGTCAAACCCGATTTTAGGATAAATTAGCCTAGACTAAACCTGCGATTTCAAGAGCGAGCTCGAAACTTTAGTGCACCCCGACATATAGTTCTTGTGGTTATTTTTTTATAACTACCCACAAAACCGGGGTTGGCCGGTAGCATCACTACATAGTATAAAACAAAGTCGCTTTTTCTGTTCCTATATCCCTATGTACGCTTAAATCTTTAAAACTGCGCAACGGATTTTGATGCGGTTTTTTTTA
Organism: Mythimna lalbum; assembly: GCA_949319445.1. Lineage (NCBI taxonomy): Eukaryota > Metazoa > Arthropoda > Insecta > Lepidoptera > Noctuidae > Mythimna > Mythimna lalbum. The sequence goes on along the minus strand of OX439371.1, from coordinate 8,887,817 downwards.
ATAGATAGAGTGATTCAAGAGGAAGGTTTATATGTGTACAGTTTTTCTGTAGTGTATTTAGTATCAGCATTGCACCCGAGCGAAGCCGGGGCGGGTCGCTAGTATAATATATATATAAAAAGATAGAGTTGATTGAACTTCTCAACAGTTATTCCTACTTCAAAATAAACTCTCCTTTTTGTACTGGTTAAAAATAGATTTGTTGAAATCCTACAAATCAATACTGCCAACCCTAAGTAGCAATCTAGGCGACCGGCTCGAATCCTGAGACGTGCTCAGCTAGCGAACGACATGTGTTCAAATTTCGTATTTACTGCTGTCTCCTTAGGCTCCAATTTTGAGGAATAACATCAAATTGAGAATATTTGAATGTAGAAACAGTATCCTGAATGAAACGCTGGAATATTTTCGGGTATCTTGAAGTTTGAAACCGAAAAATTACATCGTTATTCAAAAACTAGGTCCTAGTTTTTTAGGATACCTAGTATTTACAGAGTACGTGACAAATGGCAACATCCTCATTCGCCAACGAAAATGCAATATTGTTAACCACGACTACTCTATCAAGAACGAACGACTAATGCCTTGATCACACGTACCGAGTGAACGGGCGAGACAGTGCTCTCGGCCGAGTACTCGGAACTGTAACCACAACGACAAGTGCTCGGCCAAATGCTTATCTCTACCACTCGCTAACATCACTGTCTCGACCGAGCAATATTTTGCAGTCTCGCCCTTTTACTCGGTACGTGTGATTAAGGCATCAGAAATAGTCTTTACAAACTCTTTATAAAATAGCAAAGAATAGCTGAAGGAACAGAAGTGGGTTTTTAAGTCAGTAAAAGTCTAACACTAAAGCCAGAACAACATTAGACCGACGCACACGTGTAAGACGCCTGATTTGTACGTAGAACGACATCGCGTGGTGTGAATCAAGCGTAGCTCTACAAGTCTAGTTTCCATATAAAATGTGTGGAGACCAACGCGCCCAGATCGTCGATGTGTGGCACACGTGTGAGCAGTGTAGACCTTTAATCTCGCTGCACCCTTAAAAAAATATACATGAGCCAAAATTATTACAAAACTTACACGAGCTCTTCAAGTTTTTCAAAAAGAAAATAACTCTGATAAAAACTACTCGCACGTGAAAAGCCAAAAATAACCGAAGTTCCAAATAAATAAATAATCACACACATTTTCGCTAACATCATAACCACATTTTCTCAAGTTACAAACAAAAACAAAATAAATGCTAACATGAAAAACCTATCACACTTCGCTGTCCAGACATATAAACATATATATGTTGCCATAATAAGATATACAATTTTTATGATACATTCGAGAAGTTTTTGTTCGTCAAAATTTTTCGATAAACTTTTGGGAACGTTCTTGGATTCCATTAGAAAAGTTTCCGAGGTACTGCGAAGGTGGCTACCTGGACTAGTTTGGAATTGATGTTACGTTTCTTCTCGCAAAAGTAGAAATTATATCGACCTTGCTCCCAAAAATAATTTTCTATGGTAGAAGACTTATTTGTATAATTCCACAATATTGGTTCTTACTTGCCTATTGAAAATATAATTTTTGTACAGTTTCTCTCTCTGAAAGATTTAATTAACCTATTAAAGGTGAATTGATATATTTTCCTGTTTTCATGGAAATCATAATTCAATTAGGAAAAAAACTTTTTACAAAAAAAAATAAACCGACTTCAAAAAGTACAAAATAACTTTAATTTCGGAAGTCGGTGTTTCTATAATAGATACCTAATCTTGTCTCTTCGTTATTTAACACCGACTTCCGAAATTAAAGTTATTTTGTCCTTTTTGAAATCGGTTTTTTTTTTTGTAAAAAGTTTTTTATTTTTCACTTTTTAGTTATGGTAGCACTACTAAAAAGTACCTACCCTTCAGCTAAACATAAATTACCTTATAGCCAGAGTGCATCTCATAACGATTCTTATAATCCCAAATACGGTTATATTACATGAATTTACCCCCTCCCCCTTTCCCCTCCCCCTTTTCTTTCAATTAGTCATCGACTACACGTATAAACAAAGCAATTTTACTTGTTACGACAATTCTGCTATGATTCTATGAGTTCTGTTCCATATCTTCGAAGTTCATGATCAGATCATAACAATATTTCTATGGGACCAACTAGGAAGCATAACCTTTCAATCAAAAAAAAAAAAATATCGGTGAACATACATACAAAAAAAAAACATACATTCAGCCGAACATAGAACCTCCTCCTTTTCGAAGTCGGTTAAAAACCAATCTACTTAATATTTTGGACAAAGAAGTTATTTCTGTCGTGCCTTTTCAACTATCTAATTTCCAAAGGAAAAGTCGTATTACTGCAAGAACTCATTAACTGACAAACATTTCAATAAAGCCTACTTTTATTGACGTAACCACCACTTTTTAGTAAAGTTATATATTATATTTTTTAGTTAATTAGTAAGCCGACGATATATACGTGAAACTTTGAAAAAAGCCAATTTAATAATTAAAAGTGGCTTAATTCAAAGTTTCGTATATGTCAGTTAACGAGTTCTTACAGTAAGCCGTCGAATTACTCAATTTCCTAATTACCACAAACAGCAATTCACCAAAGTATCCAATTTTCAGTCAATTGCGTAGTTTATATTTGGTTTCCTTTGCCCTTAAACGAGTGCCCAATAAAAACGAGTCAATATGAGCTGAACTGTGCCCCAATTTGCATCGGCCCTCGGAAACAATGTCTTTGGGTGACATTTCGTTGTCTCTATCCAAGCAGAAACCCTGGATCTATTATGATTTGGATAGGTTAAAGTCGTTTAGAAGAAAATACGTTTGAGAGCGATGACGTGTAGTTTTTGACAGCTGTCTGATTCTGATTTGACTATCGTATATCACGACAAGAATAAAACTTAAGGGTAATCTAAATCTTAACAACAGTAACCAAAATCCTATTTAAATTCATTTGGTACTCGAAATAATAGATTACAACGTACATTACACACTTTTGAAGGACCAAATTTTTTGGTCCTTCGAGCCGGATAGCAGTAGCAAAAATTTACAAATAACGTTACCTATCACCAATTTCGTGACGATTACATTTTACAATGTTAAAAGACTCTTAGCAACAGATGTTAGTAGTATCATCGATAAATTAATGCTTACTTACAACATCGGCATCCAAAGGAGAATGGCCGACAGGTGCGCTCGTGTCACGTCTGGCAAGCCCGTTCGGATACGTTCACTAAGATCATAAGATATTTAAACACCCGGCACTACCTACGTTAAAAGCGGGTTTATGTATGTGTTAATACTTGTATGTATGTTCATATGCTTAAGTCGAGAGTAAATAGGTTACTTCTAGACACGTGCTACAAAGTTGCCCAATTAATCATTTTTATTAGGTGATATGGTGTTAAAACTCAAGCCTTTAACTTATATATATAACCTTTATTTGACACGATCTCACTGATGAACAGAGAGTTCCCCTAGATTCAGATCATTGGTAGCTTTTTTCCGAGACCCAAGAGTGTGAGACAATGTCGTCAGCTTCATAAAAAATAGAAGCTTAGAATTTGGTCCTTGTAGCCGATATTAGTTCGTAGACTGAAATTGGGTCTCGCTAGGTACTGGATTTCCAAGACCCTAAATGAAGCAGTTTTATGTCTAGGTATAAAACATATTGGATACTAAAATTAATGCCTTCATACGCAGCCATAAAAAAGGCCTGAAATGTAACACACAGCGTTATTTAGACGAAAACGTATTAAAATCAGAAGCACTGACACTATCGCAATCTCTGGAACAAATTGAGTTCTGCTTGCCCTTCAAGTTACAAAGTTTCGAGGGGCGAAACTCCCTATAACCGTCCGAGTCATTTCCGTGCAAAATTGTACATCTTTGTAGCAGCAGTAATGAGAGCTAGCCCACTCGTTACATCGCCGCTTTGTGCGTCTATTTCCGTTTTCATGCCTTTGAGAAGTTTTTTTTCTTGTTGAAAATATCCCCAAGTGTAAATGTCCGACATGAAAAAAATTGAGATAAATGTTAGGCCTTTTTCTTGTTAAGTACGATTTCGTTTTGATGAGGTTCTTAACGTATCTCTTTATTTGAAGACCTCTAATATTCTAGCATTATGTCTTTGTGGATTTTAACAAAAATATCACACAAAACTTTCACTATAAATATTGAAAGCATTTAATAAAGACCACCAAAAAATGTCTTCATCCACAGTTTCAACTTTATATAGGCATTTAAACGCCTCATCTTAACTCAACTTTTATGCCTCAATAACAATTTCATAACGATGACAAAAAAAGGGAATAAACGACGTAAATATTTACCTAAGAAAATCGATATTTACTAGAGTACTTCTCCCCTCTTTAAATCACCCAAGATCGGAGGGGCGAGGGGGATATTGGCGTAAATGATTTCCGTCTTACCGTCTAGGATTGAGACGTGTCTGCGGAATACTGCCTTCAAATATATTCACGCCACTTTACACAAGCAACGTCGAGTGTATAGGTATTATTTCAGGGTTAGGAAACCCTATTAGCGGAGGCCTTTTTATCAATCGCTATCAAGGGCAGATAAATCGATTGAGATGAAAGACTTCGTTATGTAAAATAGTATCCCTTTTTCTTTTGATGACAGGGTCGGTTTTGTAGGGACACAAATGTAGCGAAATTAACTTGTATCGTTACAGGATCAAAGGACCAAACTGATTCATTAATTACTTTAGAACACGTCTAAGGGAACTAACAAATTACACAACAAATCATTCTAGAAAGACAACTCCAACAGACTTTTTTTAACAATTTAATAATAGCAAGTTCTCCGCTATACAGGGATTGTGCTAGTTGTTTAACAAAATGTAAAAAAAAAGATGGCCGATGTCAGTCAATCACCGACCAGAAAAGTGACGCGACGTAAATCCAGCGGCTCCAATAATTGGCGTCCACGTTCCTCGCTCCATTGCATGCTGAACCGTATACAGCATACGATTTTATTTTTGTTTAATCTTGTATAGTATGCGTTTCTTTGATATCGATACGCATTTGTTTTCTGTTTGGTCTTTCGATACGGAATGTGGGCATGCGTTTAGGTATATCGATTTTGACTTTGAAGATATACGTTTTTATCTATTTTTACTAAAAATTGAAAAAACCGTGTTGTTAACTAAAATTAATGTTGGGTTGTATTGTTGAGACTGAAAAGAAGTATTACATAGCATAGCATAATGTACCCACTGTTGGGACACTCTTTAGGAGAGGTAAACAAAACTACAAACAAATATAAAACAAAACAATTGTCGTCATTGAAAAAAGTATTAATTCACACCGCATATAAACAGCTAAACGCCGAACCTATTGATTCTACCCATTTAGTTAGAATCAGTGGCTTAATTAGCGACGACAATCAACAGTAAATTAATCAACTAGGATTACCCCCACACGCGCCAACTACAGCCCAGTTGTGAGTCGAATCAACACCTGAGTGGGTAAACAAAAAACCCCTCGACAAAGGATAGTGAAATGCAATTTCCACATTGGACACGCCTATAGACCTACGTAGCTGACTCCTAACTGGTGATAGGCTTTTACAGTTTTCGGGTCAAAGCTTTGACTGTTTTTGACGACAAAAAAGAGGGTAGTTGTGAAATAGTATTTTTGATTTTGGAGTTTGATCTTACATTAAAAAAGAACATGTAGACCGTTAAGCGACCTTTTTGTTTTGTGCCTGTAACGTAGTTCCAAATTCAAAATTTCAAATTGTTGTTTTTTTTTCATTGCGTTTGGATGCGTCGTTTTTTTACGGCAGCTTCTAAATTCTTTTGTGAGGAATTCGTAAAAACTTCGTATCTTTTTAGGCCATCAAACAAATCTTTCCTGTTTATGTAACAAAGACTTTTTTATACTGTTGTAGAGTGTTTTTTACCAATGTTTTGTACAAGTACTTCACCCTTTGGAGGAGTGATGTATCGAATAATGTATCAGAAAAAACCAGATCCGCACCCGGTTTAGAACTCACGACATCACGATTACTTGTTACTGTCTGATTCCCCTCATTTCATGGTTAGTTATTCACTATCAAGTTTTTCTTTTCTTTTATCCAATTATGTAGGAGATAAAACATTTTAGAACAAAATTTCCTTAATCCCCTGGAGGCAAGGAAACTCATAAGGATCATAATATCACACACAATACAGCAAAAGTGTGACATTGGCATATGACACCTAAAAGCTTAGGGTACCGAAGGACCAGTGTAGTTGGTCCTCTCATCCCTTGCTCAGTTCAATTAACAAAAGAAAAAAATATTATGTTATCAGGGCTCGGGGGTCTTTGTAGTCTGGTCAGCACTTGTGGCTAATAAAGTAAACACGTGCTTAGCACGTGTGTGTCGCTGATTGCAGATAATGTTGGAGAGGGAAGCATTACTTAGAATTGGTGGTATTCAGATTTGTCTGAATTTAGCATTTACTGCGAGATAGTGTGTGGTTTTGAGATGGCTGATATAGTAATTTAGTTGTTCCAGGGAGATATAATTATAGAGAATTGTGAATGAAAAAATGAGCACGTTAGATGAAGTTTAAAAGAGGCGCCAGTGACTGAAAGTTAATTAAGAGAGCGGGCTTGCGGACGGCGAGCAATGGGTAGCTCGCCGTCCGACCGTCCGGTAACCGTCCGGACCGAGCCTAAGTCGACGGCACGTATTGTTACACGCACGCCTCAAGGATATGTCAGCAACCAGCAGGGTCGAAGCCTACTTCTGAAAAAAAAAACACTCGGGCCTGGTATGAAAGGCAACGAAGGAACAGGAGTGGGTTTTTAGTCAGTAAAAGTTTGTTACAGCCTCCGCCACCTAAGAGCGGCAGATTTCATTAGACGATTTCCCACCTAAAAAAAACCATCGTATCGAAAAGAAGAAGAAGAACAGACACCTCTGACCCTGGTCTCTTTATTTAGGTTAAGGGTTCTGCCCACCCCGTAGAACGCAAAATATATTTCCGAGATCGTAAGCCTGTGTTTCCCACCTAGATATTTTTGGCATATTATTTCTGTTACCCTTGTTTTTTTGCGGTTGGGTAGCGAAACAATTTAACTTTTCATGGCATCCTATCTCGGAAACATTGGCAGAACCCTCGTTACAGTTGTCCTTGTTTTAAATAGATATTATTTATATATACACGTGGAATATTTAAGTTAAAAGAATCAAGAAAAACGACAATAAATAAAAAAAAATATTATTTATTTATTATAATTTATTATATTCTAATGACTGGTCTGTTGGCCTAGTGATTAGTGACCCTGACTGCTATGCCGGAGGACGTGGGTTCGATTGTCACCCAGGACAAATGTTTGTGTGATGAGCATGATCATTTATTGTTCTGTGTCTGGGTGTAATTTATCTATATATGTAGATATGTATTTAGAAATATATAAGTATGTTTACCTATCAGTTGTCCAGTATTCATAACACAAGCTCTGCTTAGCTTGAGACTAAACGGTGTTGCGTGATAGTTGTGGAATATTATTTATATGTGGAATAAATTCCATGGTGGAATATTATATTCTTTATTGTATCACCACAAACAAAAATACAGGACAAACATTTTTTTTTAAATATGTGTACCTACAATGGGCGGTCTTATCGCACAGAGCAATCTCATACCAAATGTTAAGATTATAATTCCAATAAGAATTAGACAGAAGTATATATCATGGTAATTCAAGGTATCATAAGCCCTTTTTGTAGCGATGCTGTAGCGCATTCGCATCGATACAGTCGCGATGCTGTTTCGCGTTAGTAGCACGTTGGATTTTTTTTCTATGTAAATGCGTCAGTTTACCATGTGAGTGGAATTCCAACGTAGCGTGTTCCCGTACGTGGTCGCCACTTCAGAACCTTTCAGGCCCATTCTCTGAGCAATGCGCTACAGAGGTACATAATATATACATGTATAAAGGGCGTGTGTATTGTCTTAAACCAGACTTTGGAAGTTTTAATATCAATGCCGGTTCCTCCCTCAAAAGTCAAATAAATATCGTTCGAAGGGTCTTACCAGTAATGATATCTAAATCAGTCATGCAGATTTCCTGTATCTGTTATATTCAGACTGTACCTGACTGTAAATCGGACTTATTTGTCTTTACGGCCCCCAAACCCGTCCCATTTTGGGGACGACATCTAAGAATTGTCGAAAAAAATAAAGAATATCCTAGATATTGTTCTACTTTGATTAAAATTGTGGCTTCAAGGTAAACCTGGGCCTGTAAGTTATTTTGTGTAGTTTCAGTTGAGTTATGGGCCTAAGTTTTTATGTCTGTACTGAAACGCGTTTCTTTGTAAAAAAAAGTGTACCGAGTCTAGAACTTAAAATTCTGGCGTTAATATTTTGCTACTTAGTGTGGTGTAACTTAAGACAAAGAGAAAAATTGATCACACTTAATATTATAAGCTGAGGCAGACCACAAAGGAGATGGCGGGACGACCTAGATGGCTTCCTTAAGAATTGGAATGAGAAGGCAAAGGACCATTGGAAGAATATCGTTAGAAGAAGTGGAGAGAGGCTTTTGCCCAGCAGTGGGAAAATGTGGCCTAACTATAAAAAAATGTTAGTCAAACAAATATTTTTTTAAAGCGTTTGTTGGGCAAATATTGGGCACACAGTTAAACCATATCCTAGAATAGCAGATGGAGTTTTTTTTCCAGGATTATGTTAAATTGGGTCAATTTTCTTTTCTTGACGCGAGTAAAGCCGATGATAGCAGTAGTACCACTTTAAAGGAGACAGTTTTTAGATGTGTCATCATCAGGTGAGGCAGTGGTTTACTGTGAGCACTGGACCATTCTACCACACACACACACACACTCAATGAAACTGGTGGAAGATTTCCTGGCTTCTAATAATCCACTTATCAGAAGCCAGGAAATCTGTCATTTGTCTGAAAATGCCAGACGGAATATTTTCTGAAGCACAGAGGAATCTTGGTATCTTAGGGCAGTCCATAGACAAAACGACTTCGGCAATCGCTGTTTTAATATAAAAACTAATCAATAAAAGGCCTTGACAAAATTAAAACAAAAGAACCCAGGATATTGAATTTTCATAAAAATTCCTTTATTAATAATAAAGAAAACAATAAATTCAATTGTTATGATTAAATTTTAGAACTTGAATGGAATCACAATACGAAAATTCATTTTCGAAATGAAATGCAGAGCAATATTAAATATCTCCGAGTTGGTAGGACTTGCCGGGATTCTTAGCAATATTTCAATTAAAGAAAAGGAGAGTTATTACGAAAATATATTTCGATTACTATTATCCTTGGATTAAATTAGAATTGGATCCTGAATCCTGGATCTTAGAGGGTATTAAGTCCCTTAAGTTTCGGCTCGAGTTCATCGGAGTGGTAGTCATAAATCTATATTATAATCCTAATTCAAATACATTGATTGACTAGCGTAAATCTATTGGAAATAGATCTATACCATCTAGGAATTAATCCGAGTAACACAGACTTATCAGTAAATATCAATAGAGGAACATTAAACTAAGTCAGCAAATGTAGGTTGTTCCAACATTAGTACAAGCGCGCAACACTGGTCCCTGTGGAGTCATTACTCATACCAACTATTTACATATAGTACAAGTGTTTACTGTGACGTCATTTTAAATTGAAATTTGCGTTTTTCCAATTATAATTACGATTTTATCTACACAAGTAGTCTTATACATCTGATAAAACATCTCGCTCTTCGACAACTACGCACTAGGGACAGAAATATTAGAATAATTTCTGTCAGAAACTTGAGCAGTATAATTATTAAAACTAACATCTAACTTAGCGTCGAGCTGAGCAAATACGGAGGATAAACTAGACACTTCATCCCACAAGGGTAAAATAGACTAAAGGGGTAGATACGGCTAACTAAAACAAAGATACCGCAATACAAAAATACGTAGTATTTAACCAAAAGACCCCAAGTTCTTTAGCCAAACAATAGACCATCCGTAGGGACTGGCCAAAAGGGCACAATATTTGCACACACATGGCTAGTATTTGCTTTGCTACGATTCCCCGCTCTACGTTCCAACAGAGGTTAATCCGGGGGTAGAATGAAAATAAACTCGACGAGACTTTCATTTTCATTAAGAGGCATCGTCGTAAAGTGGTAACTTGGCAACACTTACTTACCTTTTTAAGTTGTACAATGTTTTTTAGGATTATAATTTTGACGAAATTTCACTGCATAATGTGTCGACTCTTAGGACCAAGATGAATATTAAAATGTCGCTTATGTAAATTTTTGAAGTGTGTCTCTGTTGAATCATATTTGAGGGTAGATACGACTCTGTACCTGAATCGATAAATATGTATTTTATCGTTGTGAAAATGGGTCGTATTTGCACATGAATGTTGTAATAAGTTATGCACATTTAAGCAGGTTTTAATGCCCATAGCTTTTGGTGAAGTGAGCTGAATGGCTCGAAGTTTTGAGAGCAACAAAAATTATAATCATGCAACCCATTTTCGAAGGCAATTTTTTGACGAGGCATTTTTTCGCATGCTAAATTGACGTGAAAAATGATGTAGTATCATTTTTGAAGCGATGTACGAAACCTGATCAATTTTTTATATGGGCTTGTTCGCGTCTGGTCACACTTCAAGCCGAACAAAAAAAAGGGTGAATATGAAAATATAAGTTTATGATGATAATGCATAAAAAAAGTAGATTATGATACTGTGTGTGTGAACAGAGTATTTTAGGAGGAAAATCATTCAGTGACTTCTCCCGCTCTAGGGTGGGGAGGGAAGGTGCGGTGTCAGGCTTTCACTAACTTAAACCACACATGTATCCTTCAGTTGCTCTTCACTTTCTAGTTTTATAATTTTCCTTTTCAGAAAGCCGTCGTGGCGAACAGAATTGCAGGTGAAGTTTACAACAATATCAAATGAATGCTTTAATACATAATGATGTGCTCCCTCTCCTAGAGAGGAAGCCTGAGTCCCAGCAGTGGGAACATTAAAAGGCTGACTATGCTATGTGCAGTTTATACACTCATTTTTTAATTTCATGAAATCATCATTTAAATCATCGTACTTAAATATCATCCGTGCGTCACTGCGGGGTGCCAACTGAAAATCAGCGCTGGGTGTCTAACGTCCAGCAAATGCTGAGGTGGTCACCTTTTCGGTGCGGGCACGCTCGGCGCACATTGTACCTACTTTTGTTACTTTTTAAATTAACTTTTATGTTTACTACTGTCGTGCTGTGTCTGTTCTGAATAAAAGTATTTCTATTCTATTCTATTCTAAATGTGGCGCCAAAAACCACATTTATCCGCAGGGTCGAAGACAGTTGCCTTTACCAAAAATGTTACTATTGATAGACATTTTTGATAGAGGCAACCAGTAAATTAAAAGCAATATCAATTGTAATACAAATGTCACCTAAAAAAGCTTAATTTCACGCTGATAATTAAAAGACAATTGTTTCTTTGACAATAATAGCTTTACTTTGTCGGCGATTCTTTAATTAACGGTTATTTGATTGTGTAAAAAAAATGGGGATCGATGTCTTCTGTTTTACTTCCGGAGGAGGTAGGGTTATGTTATATGACTAAAACTAACATGGACAATGGACATGGCTATCTCATACAGAAAGACTTTTTCAAAGTTAATAATAATATTCCACAACTATCACACAACGCCGTCTAGTCCCAAGCTAAGCAGAGCTTGTGTTATGGGTACTAGACAATACTGATAAACATACTTATATATTTCTAAATACATACATAATATAGATTATAAATTACACCCAGACATAGAACAATCATGCTCATCACATAAACATTTGTCCTGGATGGGAATCGAACCCACGAACTTCGGTATAGCAGTCAGGGCCACTAACTACTAGACCAACAGGTCAGTCAAGTCGACTTGTACGATGACGGTACGAGTTTCAGAGATTAACGCGTCTCAACCAAACAAGAAAATTTCTTCCGCATAAAATAAAATGACATTTGACTATTAGGTATTGTCGCGTACCTACAGATCATCGATAACTGATAGTTTTTCGAAAATTTTAAATGTTTGTGAATTCATTTTGTCGGTTGTAAAGACACAAGAGACAGACAGACGCGACGCGACAACGATGCAAAAACCATGTTTTATTCTATTTTTCGGTAAACATATCCGGGGAAAAATTTGGTAAAAGAAAAATGGTTTTCGAAACACTGTCGTATCGCGGCTGTCTGTGGAAACCCAAAAACATTTAAAAACAAAAAACATAACCCCAAAAACACTAAAAACCCAAAAAATTACGTCAACAACAGTCCAAATTCGCCATAAGCCGCCATTGCCATTACCGTCGAAAACAAATATAAAAAATAAGTATAAATACGTCTAAATTGGACACGTAATCCAAACAAGTTTAGGTAAGGTCCGGACAGACCCGGACACGGTCGTTCGGACCGGACAGACATCGTTACGACACGGAAGGGTGCCTGGCTACTCACGACGAATTTAATACATTTCCCGATACTAACTAGATGATATTAACATTTACTGGAAGTGACTGAGCGTGGTTTTGTCTGTATGTTAAGTACAGAGATTCTATCTCAGAAAGATAAGCTGATCTTAGCTGTGTGTGAGATTCACATGATACATATTTTTGTCTGGATTCGTAAGCTCTTTTTTTGATGGGATATCATCCAATGCCCTTGGGCGGAGCGGCAGAGTGTCAGATTATTACTGAGTAAAACCCACTCTCATTCTTATGCATAACACAATGGTGGATTTGAAAGCTTCGAGTCTTGGTGTCAATTGTAAAGAAAATACCATAAGTATTAAACACATCATTATTTCGTCCTGCTGAAAGACGTCCACTGCTTGACATAGGCCTGCTCCAAGAGTCACCACAACTACCGATCCTGTGGCTCACATCCATCTCATCACCAGTACCCTAGCCAAGTTGCTAATCTGCAATCGTTAACGCTAGTAGAAAACTTCAAATGTACGGAAATGACTTCATCTCAACGCTCAGTCGTGTGATCAGTATAAAAGCATTGGGGGCGTTGCCAACTCGATGCGTTCCACGCAAGCGAAACGGTTGTAACTTGGCTAGGGGGGTAGTTCATTTGCCTACGCTGCGTCTTTCGGTACACGCTAACTTCTCCAGCACCATTCAGCCCCATCGACCATTTGTTCGGTGAGCAATGTATCCACAGCCACTTTAGTTTGGATATTTGGCGGGCTATGTCGGTAACCTCGGCTCCCAAATCGTCTTGATGCGAAAGAACAATGGCTTCATGGCCTAACATAGGTTTTTATTTATCTCCTTTTTGTCTATAATTTCCTTTTATTTTAAAATAATTCTTAAAAGTTTAAGATAGTTTCTATATCGCGTTTATTGAACAGTAATATTTCGTCTTAAAGAGTTTTTCTGAAAACCTCATAAATATAAAAGCTGCCATTTGCAGCTTTTGATTTTAGATTTTAGTCTTTCAACGTCACTTATATTTTATAAACCAACTCGATTACAGTACTTTAGATCGCGGTTTTAAGTCTTAAAATACCATAAATAGTATATATCAATGGTTCTTAAAGTTAAAGTCGATAGATCAGCTAGCTATAAAATAAGAGAAGAAGGAGATAAATCAACTGTTTAAAGAACTAGCTAGCTATATTAATGACTACATTGTCTTTTGCTTAAGGAAAATAGACATTAAATCTCACTTTAAACATGATATAGAACAATATAATCTTGCGAATTGTCGTAACCATATAAAGACATTAAAAACGCCTTCACAAGCTCCACCTATTACTTAAAATGTGTAATTAAGTTCTGCATCATATAATTATGGTGTAAATAATACATCATAGAAGATACTCATCTCAGAATAACTTAACAGAGCATGTTTCCTGTATGAAACATTGCCTTTCACAAAGCCGTTATGTGATTTTGATTGGGTATCTTTTCATTCACATGTTCCTTTTTCATGCGAAAAAAAACCTGTAAAACCATCGCTAAGTTTTGTGACTTTCAATTTGACTGGCCTGTTGGTCTAGTGGTTAGTGACCCTGACTGCTATGCCGGAGGTCGTGGGTTCGATTCCCACCCAGGACAAATGGCTGTGTGCTGAGCATAGTCAGTGTCTGGGTCTGATTTATCTATAATGTATGTATTTAGAAATATATAAGTATGTTTATCAGTTGTCTACTACCCATAACACAAGCTCTGCTTAGCTTGGGACTAGATGGCGTTGTGTGATAATTGTGGAATAAAAAATAATAAAAAATTGTTTCTATAATGGTCTTGTAGGAAAACCGAGACAAAACGACTTATGGGTACTCTGTTTCTAAGTTCCATAGAACCTCTGAATAGCTCATGGTTGGAAAGTATAGGCAAAATTCTTTTTTAATATGTCAAAATCTATCAGCACTAGCAATTAGATACAACTCTAGTGAAGTATCATAATGCAAAAACCTGGCGCTTTTCAAAGCACAAAGCATGAATACCTAACAATTTTTCGCCCTCGAATACTTTGGCATTCGGCTTCCTATTCTTTTAGTGATAGATTAACCTAGTGCCGCTTTAGCAGTAAACCAAAATTTATGCGATACGATAATATCAGTATTCAACTACTAATCCTAACATTATGATTGTCGCTTCCAGTTTTCTGATATCAACGGTCATACGAGATTATAGGGCTGGGACAAACGAGAAATTTCCAAAATAATTTCTCAGAGGGTACTTATTGACAACCCCTCGTCAAATTAATTTAACTTATTCCTACCGTTTATTCATATTTTATTTTATAAACGCTATTGAAAGTGTGTAATTTTGGTCCCTTTTTAACATAAGTGCTTTATTTTAATGGTAAATTGTGGTGTGAGATGTATCACTACGATTTGTGGCGTTAATTGTGTCTTCCGGGATGTTGAATGCTAGAAAAGTGTAAGCAAAATATGGTATACAAAAATATTTCTACGTTAAAAAACATAACATCTAAACAATACTAGTTCTCCGGAAGGAATAGTACAGGTTTCTTTATAATTTGTCACATTTCAACATCATTGTTTTGTCAGGCTTTTGTGATTAATCGAGCACAAAACCACACTGCAATAACTTTAACGGCATGATGGCACAGCGGTAGAGCGATTAGCTGCTGCACTGTGTATCGCGAGTTCTATTCTCACACAGAATAAATATTTGTTTGGTTACAGATAAGTCTGAGTGACTTGTGTGTACATTTTGTTTGTGAACGCACCTACTATACAAAACTAGTTCTTCTAGTCTGTAGTAGTAGACCTAATCTGGGGGCAAATCACCATACCACGATACAGAAGTAGTTGCCTAGTTGCCTACTACTATTATAGTATATCTAGCGTAGAGCAAACGGTAAAAAAACTTGGAGAAAAAAAAATACTGCAGCGCCTAACCTAAGATCAATTACAAGACCCTAAACACTCCGTGAGCAAGAAGACACTAACAAAACAAAGTCTCAAACACACAGACTTTAGCCAATGTTACAACATACCTTTTGTATTCCACAAGACAAGTCCCAACACTGATCAATCTCCATACTATGCTAATAGAAACCTTTGACAAAGAACATATAAACCAAAATCAAAGTATTTTATGCAAAGTTTACGCATAATCTGACGTCTTACTAGAGTCGGCAGCGTATTGAAAATACACCTTTACGTCTTGTGGTACGCCGGTACGGAGTACGCCACTACGCGCCTTTCAACTCAGCCCCGCCCAACATGCCTTCCCGAGGTGATTTTGCCTTTGACAAATATTGGTAGAACGGTATATATTGGTAATATTGGCCGTAAGACGGATTTAGCGTTTTATTGGAATTCGGATAGGACTTGGGTTTTGATGTTTCTGTTATATGCTGGGTTGAGATTATGAAGTTACTTTACGGTAAAAATCAACGGGAATATTTTTGTTGATATATACTAACAAAAATACTGTCACCCAATCCGAAAAATATTTACATAAAACCGCTCTTGCATGATTATGACGTTATTACACATACTTTTCTAAATATTATGGAAACACATATATCTTGTGAATATTATAATATTTGAATTGGAATCTGAAATGAAAACAACAAAAAATCGATCCCTCCATACAAACTGTCCAATCAGATTTACAATTTTGTATGGAGAGGCCGATTTCTTTTTCTTTTCCTGAAAAATTATCTTTTGGAAGGTTGTTCAAAATCGTCCACTGAGCAAGCCCTTATTAAGTTTGCGGAGACCTGTCCCTTACATTGTATATAAATTACATAGGGATGTTTTTTCTGTCAAAAATGCGATGGCGATCGGCAAGCTATCAATTTGATTGTTGATCGCTTGCGTATCGCTCTCCAGGTGGTTCACAGGTGTATCAGTCAATCATTCATTATTTCACAATAAATTCTGATAGCTAATACATTATTTTAAGTCTGGGTGCTTATCCATTACTTCATCATCATCATCAGCCTTTTTAATGTTCCCACTGCTGGGACTCAGGCCTCCTCTTTAGGAGAGGGAATGGGCCGTAATCCACCACGCGGACCTAGTGCAGGTTGGTGAATGTCACATGTCTTCGAATATTTGGTTCTAGGAAATATCGATTTCCTCACGATGTATTCCTTAACCTTAAAAAAAGGGTTGATCATCTAAACTAATATTACTTGGTTTTTTTGTTTGTAAGTTTGTCTGAAAGTAATGCTCTGATTGCTAACATTTTTTTCACCGATAGAACGCAGCTTTATTCGATACGAAACGACTAAGGCTATATTTTAAGTATGCGAGCGAAGACGTGGGCAAAAGCTAGTCTTTAATAAGCTTCGAGTAGGTATTATTTTCTAATAAGTATCACATATGAAACAAAGGCCCACATTATCAAAACAGGGCAAGTAAACGATCGTTTTATTGTCAAAGAGGAGGCCGGGCTCATTTCGTATCGAAGGGGAGAAGGGGGCATATTATCACGTAACAAATTGGTTTCTGCTACCTTTGTTCAGCAGCAAGCCCTTGGCGAGACGAATGGGTGTACAGTTGGCAGAAGAAGTTGAGTGGGATGATTTTGATGAGATGTGATGTACGACGGTATTTATTTATTACAATTTTTTTTTCAGGTTAGTATCAAAGATACGATTTATCCAAAACTTCTTTTAAAAAGAACTAGAAATATCGATAAAATGGAGAATGATTTGTAAAAGAAAAAAAAATGTTTACAATATGGCTTGTAAAAGCAAAAATTTGAATGGTGATCAAAAATCTCAAACAGTAGGTATGACTGATTGTTGATATGTGATGTTAATAATGTGTGATTGGAAATTAAATTTTAAATGAGATGTAAATATATAACATGATGTAAAATGAGTGGAATAGAGGTAAATCAGAAAGTCTAGAGACGTCATAAGATATAATCTAAAAGTAAATGAAACCCATAACTTGCAAAGGAACTATAAATTATCGTACAAAAGATCGATTTTAATTTCAAGTAGGTACAGTAAATTATGGGCATCAAACCTCACAAACAACGCATTTGTAACTTACCGCTCAAAATCCTCACTCACAAATAAATCTCGTACTCCAGTTCAAAGTAACGGGGATTTCTTACCTGGGAACAAAAGAAAAAACATCATTAGCAAAACAAAAGTAAGAAACATTCCATAAAACAAACATAAAGCAACGCAATCTAAACTTTGCTGCTGACGGTACATATCCAAAAACCTCGTCTACTTAACATGGGCGAGAAAGAGATTCTTTTGTAAGGAACATTTCGTGTGTAATACGTATTGAGACGGAGTTCCCGGGGTAAATATACCCTTTTTTGTGCACCGTACTTTAGGGACAATCTCCATGCTAAAGGTTCCCGCTGACAGCCACTAAGCAACAATGCGACAACGTTACTACAGCGATTTTTCATAGACATTGTTAAATTCCGTAGAACAATCTTCATAATCAAAGTCTCGTTGTCGCATTGTCGCTTTTTTGTCTGTCTGTTGGGACACTAGGTTTAAGATTGACAGCATCACTTTTATCAGAGGTAGTTAACTTTTTTATTAGACGTAGTATGTGGGAGATAATTGGTCAACGGTCAAATGTTTTTTTTTTTATTTGGACTAAGATACAGTTGTTAATGGCAATTATGTCGAGTTGTGTGGTCCTTTTCCCGTTATTGCGTGAGAGATGATTCATGATATTTTTTTTTATAATTTGCCCACTGCTGGGCAAAGACCTTCCAAATCTCTCTGTGTACGGCGAACTCTGGCCACGTTTACCTCGCGGTCATGATCAGATTGTCCCACCACCTTCGCCACGGTCGACCACAAAGGTGTCGTCCAATCCAGTCTCATCCATCCGGCTGCATTTGTGTGATGACGTGGCCAGCCCACTCTCACTTCAGTCAAGCTTTATTTTCTCCAACATCTGCTACTTTCACACAATGCCATCTAGTTCCAAACTAAGCAGAGCTTTTGGTATGAGTACTGGACAACTAATAAACAGACTTATATATTTCTAAATACATACATATTTTTGATGAATTACACCCAAACACAAAATAAATTATCGTGCTCATCACACATACAATTGTCCTGGACGGGAATCGAACCCACGACCTTCGACATAGCAGTCAGGTCCACTGACTACTAGGCCAACAGGTCGAAGTCAACTTGAGTATTATAAATGTTATAGATATTAAATCCTTAAAAAGTTCTTCCAAGTTCTGATACATAATTTCCTATTAAGAACAGAGATTACAATATCATACTTTAAAAATAAAAAGAAGCAAGCTTTAGAATTTTATGTTGCCCTGCCGTCATTCTTTAGAATCTTCAAAAAATATCTAGTTTGCTGTACTGGATACTTGATCATCCAATCATACGTAAGAAACAGCCAAAAAGTAGTTCACTGAGCGCCTCTTACTACCCTTCGATTGAATACCAAACGCTAAAAAATCAACTTTAAAAAAAACCCGTTCCTAAAAAACAAAATTAACACTATACTATCCACTGCTTCCCTTTACGTTTATTTAAACATTCCAAATAAGTAGTCATTCAATGCTTTGTTCCACCCTCATTGGTTACCATTCCACCGGGATCGGCGTGAGCAAATAAATCAGCCGTTCACTCGTTCACTCACTCAATGGTTCACGGACTACTTGGTTCGTAGACACTGACCTGTTACATGGTTTATTTTAAAATTAGCATTACAGGGTATTTTAATTTGTTAAGGGTTTTTGGTTTTCAAGGCATTTTAGTGATGGAAGATGAGAATGATGAGTGTGCTGAAAAAAAAGAGGTGGAAGTTGATAGGTTATTTAAATAACATTTTAGATTTAGAGATCTGTTGAGTTATTATTATTACTGATCAATAAATTCTACAGTCTTGCAAACTGACTGAAGAGTAGATGGTTATAATGTAAGCACTGTAGCAAATTGTTTCTTCATAAGCATAGGACCGATCGTTGTGGCGACACTTGGGGGAGGTCTATGTCCAATAGAGGACGTCTTTAGCTACTGACGATGATAATGAAGTTGCGTTTTGAAAGTGCCTATAATTTCTCTCGTCAGAGATACCTCATCTCGTGAGTAAAGTCAAAAATCTTTCGATAAGATTGCTCCCAGAAGTTAACAGTAACATCAATAAATCACCATGACTGACAGTACTTACAGGCAGGCAATTACATTATGCATTTAAATAACCTAAACAGACGACCCAAGTAAAATTTAATATTTACTTTTATTTCCAAGGAAACATAAATCCTGTCATATACAAGGATATCCTGTTATTATTCATCTTTTAGTTCATCCAGAATCAACAGAGGAACGACTAATCGAACGTTTAAACATCGTAAGTTCGTATGACCGCACTTATCCCGGTCACTTTCAACGGAGCGTGCGGAATCATTCACCCGGTCACTCGTTCACAGCTCGTCGTTCATTCACTTTGATGTCGTTCAACGTTGCACGCACTTCACGCTGAATGCACATTGTTATAAGCGTATTATGAAATTACTTTCGCGTTACAGGGTTAGGTTTTAAAAATATAAAACAGTCTAGTTTATTTTTATTCTGCATAAAATGTAGGTTAAAAAGAAAATCGTGGGAAAATTATGTCACTTTGAAAAGTGCTTTGAGTTACGAGTAGCTGCGCGTAAATTAGCCTTGTCAGCTACATCATATAATATTTAAGTAAAAGTCAGCATAAATATTAACCTTTCTTTGTGGTTAATAGCCGGTTATTTTTAAAAAAAATAATGTAATAGTGCTTGACTGCAATCCAATCCCCCTGACTGCTATGCCGAAGGTCGTGGGTTGGATTCCCACCCAGGACAAATGTTTGTGTGTGTGTGTTCATTTGTTGTGTGTCAGGGTGTAATTTATCTATATATGTATGTATTTAGAAATATATAAGTATGTTTATCAGCTGTCTAGTACTCATAACACAAGCTCTGCTTAGCTTGGGACTGGACGGCGTTGTGTGATAGGTAGTTGTGGAAAAAATAAATAAAATATCGTTATTCATGATATCATGGTAAGCAGTGATGCAATCGTTGATGGTGAGGCGGACTAGTTTATAGAGAATCTATTCACTCTAGTCCTGAAAGTCTACACCTTATTTATTAGGACCAATATTATTAAAACCTTGGCTTTATATTCTTAACGGATATTTGACATACATGTGCGAGGGTCGATTCCACTCGGAAAATAGGACGTCAGGTCACCTCGATACTTAACACGCCGAAACCCCACCCGCATCATTCAATGCAGTTGGGATTTGTAGCCACGGGCGCTTAGAGTGGGGACTCTGTTCGTCCATCGACTGATTCCTGGCAAGACGATGACACTGTATTAATGTGAGGCCGTGTACAGTGAGGCTCAGGGGAGATCCCTTTTCAGTCTCCTCAGGGATGTGCCCTAGCAGGCGTTTCACAGAGGTTCGGGAGTGATCGTTGAACCATCACTTGCCATCAGGTTAGATGGTGGTCAAAAGCGAGCCTATCAATAATATAAAAAATTAAAAACTGAACCGGTAACAGGGCTTCTTCTGTGTGCTGATGGTGCGCCTCGGGATTTTTTTTTCGATGGGGAAAATCTTCTTATGACAAAAACCCGCTCTTGGGTGGAGCGGGAGATAGTGTCAGACTCTTACTGACTAAAAACCCCACCCCGTTCCTTCTACCCTTCATACCGGGGCTCGGGTTTCCTTTCAGATAACCCCGGCCCCAGTAGGCTAACCCCGGCCCCAGTAGGCGCCTCGGGATGGTTTTAGTGAGGTAAAAATCGCCAAAGCCAGGGTGCCAAAAAATTACATACATACTGTAAATACACAAAACACATTTGCTGTAAAGAAATTAGAATATTTCTGATCATCATTATGTCAATCGATAAAAATACTCCTGTTTGTTAAATACGTAACATAATGCAACCACTATTTTAAGCTGATTACCCAATGTCATTATATTTATGTTGATGACTCCTTGTCCAGTTCGGACTCAATTTAGATGTGGTACAAGTTACAAGAAAGAGAGAGGGACTGCGCTTGACAAGCGGATGACGATCTGATAGTAATTGAAAGCCATTAGCCATTACCTTATGGAAAGCCGTTTATAAACTTATTATAAGTTTATACTTAACTAGCTTTTGCCCGCGGCTTCGCCCATGTACTATCATAGACAATAGTCCATGGGTATCTTAAGGTCGATTTTTGGCTGTGAGGTTTTGCATTACTTTTCATGAGACGACTAGATGGCGCTGTTAAAAAATGAAATTAACACTGCAAAACTTAAAAACCTTATTATGCAGAGGCACATAATAGGCTTTATAATACCTAAAATAATTACTTAGAAATAATAATATATTTATATTCAAATAAACATAAATTATTTTATTTTCTTCTTTCCGAGTACTTAATACAGCGCCATCTAAACCAAACCAAATAAGTCAATTGGTATCTTAGTTAATTTGACTACAGATGGCGTAGATCATATATAATAAAGAATCCTTACATTCACAAAGTAGCTCTCATTTTCGCGTTCCGTAATAGTTAGATCGGTAGCTCAGGTGGATATGCATGGCAGAATAACACAGCTCGTTCCACTGGGCACCGGTTCGAATCCCAGTTTTCTGTCGACTTTTTTTAAGTTTAATATAATTTATATTCTATTTTTTATAATTTTAAACCTTTTTTATTTTATTTTTTATATAAATAGTATAAAAATATGAGGTATAAGATGTATAAATGAATAAAGGCATATTATACAAGTAAATATTGACTATTATACAGGGATATTTATAAAACACCAGCAACCTCTCAGGACTATGTTACTAACATCATAAACAACAACTTTTGTTCTATAACTTTTAAAATTTATCATATTTTTATTTATCAGATTTTCATACAAAAATAAAAATAATTAAATAATGTTCTAAATATTACGAATTTTATGCGAAGCAAGCGATAATACAATAGCGGAGTGGAGGAGGTTTGGTAGGCAGAGGTGTTTGATGCGCTAGCGTCGCGTCAAGCACCCCCGCCGAATAGAACAAGGAAATATTTAAGGGTTGTTTTTGGTAAATGTATTATGTTTTGAAAAAGGTCATAGAACAAAAGTTGTTGTTTATGATGTTACTAATACAGTCCTGCAAGGTTGTTAGTGTTTTACAAATAACCCTGTATATAAATTTTATATATATAAAAATTACTTTCATAATTGGTGGTAAGTATTAGTATTATTAGTAAAAAAAAATATGTAAGAAAATCTAGACATATTTTTCTTACAGATTAAGATTTACGAAGTTTAATTCTCGAAAGGATAAGAAATAAAACTATTGTAGTGATATTATAGTTTCAGACCTTTAATTCTCAAAGAAAAACACAATTTGTTTCTTTCTTTCTTTCTTATACTATGTATAACCTAACCTAACAGCTTTACACCCAATCGACAATTATTTAATTCACTCTTTATGAGAAATACAAGTAAAATTTATAACTGAATAACTACATTACAAAATGGAAGACATTAACAAAGCAAAACTGTTTAATAGAAATTATAAGTATTTTAATTCATGAATCCCCAAGCGACCACCGGTGGCCGCGCATCTATTGTCTTACTATTGTGTCTCTAATTGACGGTATCTGAAGGGTTAAATCAAAACAATGTTGTGCTATTCTTCTACTATTTAGTTTTATTTACATAATGTTATAATACCTTTCACTATAATGCAACTTTAGTTCTGTTAATATTTTACTTACTCATAAATTATAAAAAAAATATTACGTTTTATATAATTATGGTTAGTGGTATTGACTATAATGATTGATTTGTGCATTATGTTATGACTAAGGTTCATAGCTTAAGTATTCGTTCCAAAACGAGGAAGAAATTGAAGCTTAACCTCAAATCAAAATAACAATTGTAAGACCGGGTTATAGCTGTCATTTTGGGACCGAGTTGTTTATATTAATTAATAAATAATTTATTATATTGGAAAGGAATCTATATTTATATTGTTTTTATTTTAGTTTCTTATATTTTATAAGAAATTAAAATCATTAGTGTAATAACATTTTATTGTTATAAAGTAGTAAAAAAATGTATCCCACTTACGCTAAGTTTGAATACTGTAATTTATCAAATAAATTATAGCTACCCCGGTCTTTGTTAATACTCAATCCAATAGTCAACACTTTATATTCTTTTTTTAATAACTCGTGTGTCCGCCATTTTGATCGCTGACAACTTGCAAGCGCGAATCCATGGAGTTTATACATTTTTCACATAAATTTTGACCCCGTATAGAATCCCATACCTGCATGCAGTGAGTACTCAGTGCTTCCTTCGTCCTTTCATTCCTATTGTCCCACCTTTGACCCATAACGCCCCATAAATTTTCAATAGGGTTTAAATCTGGTGATCTCGCAGGCCAAGGAATAATCCGTATATCCGATTGCTGGCTAAAGCACTCTTGCACAATTATGGAACGGTGTATAGGACAAATGTCCTGCACGAACGTTATCACTGGCACGTCTTCTACAGGAAAAACATTCCGCACGGTGGGTAACATGACGTCATTCAGCACATCTATGTAGTTTACACTGTTTGCACGACTGGGTATTACAGTAAATTCTCCTGGTCCTGCAGCACTTATCCATCCCCACATGTTCACTGTTACACGACCGGATTCACAGTTAGGCACAACGTGATCACTATCATAACGCGTATTATTCCTACGCCACAACATAACTCGCCCGTGCTGGCTAGACTTGAAAGCTTTTCATCACTGAAGATGACGTTGCTCCAGTCGAAATTTCTGTATTTCATTGCGAACTCCAATCGTGCTCTTTTATTAGCTTCGGTAAGCAATGGTTTAATAGCATGTCGACGATAATGCAGACCTTCACTGTGAAGAGTACGATACACCGTCCGCAAAGATGTATCAAACAACTCTGCGTAATATCTTGTTGGTGTCCTCATAAGCTTGCACCATAAGTTGACGCTGGTCTGAGTCAATATGGCGTCTTCTGCCAGATCTACTACGGTATTCCAACGAACCCCCAAGTGACAGTCTTTACCTGTAAGGAAAAAAAAAATATATATATTCGATATTTCGTGTATCGATAACCAGGGATAATAAAATAAATAACGGACAATGATTTTAAAACATTACTTACGTTTAAGCCAGTTTCTCTCGAAATTTCAGAATAATTTAAGCCTTGATTATGCAATGTTATTATTTGGGCCCTCGTAGCCATATCAATATTTGAACGGGAACTCATGATAAAAATAAATATTAAAAACTTGTTAAACGCAATCGTAACCGAACTCACTCAAAGATAGTAAAGAACGTTATGATTGAACAAAAAGATTTAATTTTTATACAGTCAATATTAAACTACCCTCAATTCTTTTGAGATTTATGATACGGGTTAAAGTCTCTAAACAACTTCAATATAATAAAGAGTAGGATAATTTCAACTAATTGCGTAATGACGCAATGGTCCAGTGGCTTATGATATCGGTAAATTTTATGCTACCGAGTTCAAATCCTAGTTATTACGTGCTTTACTTTATAAGGTTTGTAATGTCGTAGGAGAATTTGTGTAAAAATTAAGTAATATTGTAACTAGCAAAAAGCAAGATAATATTCTTTAACGAGAGATGTATGTTTTTCAATCCAACTACTATACTAGCGCCATCTATGTCATCCAAGACATATTATTAACGCGATGAAACCCAGTACAAACGATTTTGGTTTGGAATTCTCCATGGACTTCTGACTTTGTTAGTACATAAAATATAGCCAATGTCACTCAGGAATTAAGCAGCTTTCTATCGGTGAATAATTTTTTGCAATCGGATCAGTACTTCCTGAGATTACCTCCTACAAACGAAAATATAACAAACTTTTCCTCTTTTTAATTCATTTAACCGCAAGCGAACGCCTTCGTTTGCGCATCCATCGTCTTTCTATTGTGTCTCTTATTAACACGATTGAAAGGTTGTTAGTGTAGATGCCGCCAGTCTTTTGGGTACATTACCAGTCGACAGCGATGCGGAGGAATTTTTAGACGCCGTACTTTAAATAGCCATTTTTTTTAGTTCTTTAGGTTTTTTTTTTAAGTTAGTTTTTATTAATTTAAGTTTATATCTTTAACTATATTTAACGTGATTTTGGTGTAGATTTACATAACTCTGTGACAAAATTCCAAAAACAATTGACAGTCGCTGTCACTTTTCACTTGTACCAAACATTCACAATACCAATTTAGATACGGGTGAAATCACAGGTTGACGTATGACTTGTTCCAATAAATAATGTATTTTTAGTTGTTTCTCACGCGATATCATATAATCATGCTTTTAAGTGAACATTTAGGAATTCATGGTAAACAAAAAGGAAAAATCTTAATAGTTTTCAGATATTCAGCATGGACGAAACACACACACATCTAAAAAAAAGCAGTCTCTGAGAAGTCTTGGTACTTTACGAGGAAATTCGTTAAAAAAGTTTGCAGTGGTAACATCACAACCTTTTATGTTTACCAATTGTCTCTTTGTAAAAACTTGTTCGAGTACTGTATCTTTAGTATGAATGTAGATAACATTCATTTGAGTATCTATATCTCACTAATATTATAAGGGCGAAAGCTTTTTGTGTGTGCGTTTGTTACTTGTTTACGCACGAACGGTTGAACTGATTTGGATGACGTTTGGCACACAGGTAGACCTTGTCTTGGAAAAGTAGATAAGATATTTTAGATCTCAGGAGTATGTTACCTTGGGACCATTTTCATCAATCGCGCGGGCGTAGCCGCTGGTAGCAGCTAATATTATACAAATGTAAAAGTTGTATCCGGTTTTTTAGCCGTTTTGTTGCATCTACCATTGTTTTCCTCTGCATCGCCCAAAGCATAAAATAGATAGGTACAGAAGACAATCTCACGTATGTATTTCATTTTTTATATCTACGCTCGGTGGACGCACACCAATGAGCGTTTGATCCGGAACGAGATATCGTGTCCGTGAGTGTTGTCTATGTGTGCGTTGCTCGAGCGCGCTTTGTATGTAGATTGACTTCTGTACCTATCTATTTTGTACCCAAAAGTTAACTGGTAGAAAATGCCTAAGGTATTAAATTAAGTCCGCCATTGTATTTTTGTGTGCATAAAGTATTTATTAAATAATAAATATCTCAATGAAACATGATAATCTAGTCCTTCAGAGTTGTCTAATTCAATATTAACTTTTACAACAAACTATTTTCAAAATGTTCATTAAATATGCAGACTTCTAAGTACAACTATCTACATATTTGAATTGCAAAGTTATAGATATACCGTATATATTCATAAAATATACAAACCCTTACAATTCTGAATTAAATATTCAAAAGTATCAATATCTTTATTCATGAATGTCTTACCCTGCATTTGGAATAAAAGATTAGATTATAAATTGCATTCTCTATTCAAAAGAAAATTGTCTTTTGAAAATAACTTTTCTGTACTCTTCGGTAGATAATAAGACGTAACGTATTGTGTGGTTCTAAGAATTACATAAGTACCTATTCATTTAAACTTATCTTTCTAGGTTTTTTTAATTACCAAAGAAAAAGAACAGAAAGTGATACAGGTCTCCAACCACGGCAGTGAGATTGTTCGAGTGCTACCGCGGCCCTGGAACACCAAGGGTAACTGAAGGAGCACAGGTGGGTCATAGTCAGTAGAAGGACTTGTCAAGCGACAAGCCCTCACGCTCCGCCTAGAAAGGGAGAAGATATTTGCTGATTACCCACCTAACAAAAAGGCATTTTGCCTTTGAACACATTTATTGTGCGTACAGCTATAGAGTGGAATTCCCTATAGGATACTGTGTTTCCTGATAGCTACAACTTAGGGGTTTGCAAGTCAAAAGTGAATAGCTAGCAAAAGTTTACTTCTAAGCAAACACGCTCCATCGTTGATAACATCATCGCTTACCGTCAGGTGAGACAGTGGCCCAACGTGAGACTATATAAAAAAGTCGTGTCACATAGTCGTGGTGGCCCAGTAGAGCAATAGTGCCCAAGTGGTAATGACCCGACCTACAAGTTTGAAGGTCGCGGGTTCAAACCAAGGCAGGCGCTTTACTTTGTCTATTTTTCATTATCACTGCTCTCAAACCGGTGAAGGACATCGTGAGGAAACCGGCATGTCCTAGAACCAAAACTCGAAGACATGTGACATCCGCACTGGGCTCGCGTGGTGGTTTACAGCCTATTTCCTCTCCTAGAGAGAAGGGCATTATAAGGCCGACTATGCTATGTGACATTAATCATCCAGATTCGATTATTTACTGAGCAATTTATTGACAAACATGCAAGCTTACAGAATCTAATAATAATACAAGTAATATGTACATAAGTTAGAAAAAAGTGGGATCAACCGGCGTCACCCTTTGTAAACTACCCTTCTTCAAATATAATAGTAAGCAGCACATTTGTAAGTGCAACAGAAAAGCATCCGGTAGGGGGTTAATTAGCCAACTAGAAGTGAAATTAGTCGGGTAAAGCCGAGTGCATAGTATAGTTTATTTATATAATACTAGCTTTTGCCCGTAGCTTCGCGCGCGTACATATGTCACTCAGGAATAAGGCAGCTTTCTATCGGTGAAAAAATTTTAGCAATAGGACCAATACTTCCAGAAATTACCTCCTACATACAAACTTACAAATTTTACCTCTTTATAATATTAGTATTGACTAGCTTTTGCCCATAGCTTCGCCCGCGTACATAAAATACAGCCTTTGTCACTCAGGAATAAAGCAGCTTTCTATCGGTGAAAAAGTTTTAGCAATCGGACCAGCCCCCCTAGCCAAGTTACAACCGTTTCGCTTGCGTCGAACGCTTCGAGTTGACCTTGCCGCCAACTCTTTTGTTCCGACCACGTGACTGAGCGTTGAGGCGACGTCGTTCCCGTACATTTAAAGCTTTCTACTAGCGTTAACTATTGCAGATTAGCAACTTGGCTAGGGGTACAGTACCTACTTTTACCACTTTTTACAAAGAAAATAAACAAGCTTTACCTCTTTATAATATTTGTGTAAGCAAAATAATAAAATTAAAATCTAGTTACAAACAAATAAAGCTCCAGCAAGCAAATAATTTAATATACAGGACGTTTGAAATTCCGCGTTCCAATTTCAAACGCAACTTTATTCTAATCTTGATTTATAATTTAACAGATTTGAAATAAGAATACAATTAATAATAATAATAATGGCGTGTTCTCGTCGCGTGGTTTGTTACAAATGTAAAGGAAATTCCTATATTTATTACTGCTAATAGGTATTCTTTGACGTTTGTTAAACAAATGAGCCTACACTGCCTACACCCAGTATGTGCATGATCGCGTTTGTGGTAAAAGAGAAAAGAATTTAATGACGGGACACGCGATTTGTTGTTTTTTCTGTTAATTGATACTTGTGTTTTAGTTTTAGGGTTCCGTATACAAATGGTTTTAAATATTGCACTTTTGTTGGTAGTAAATAACTTCTCTCGCTACGGGTGGAGCGAGAGAGTCACAGACTTTTACTAACTAAAACCCACCAGTTTTCTTATTTCCGATCCTGATTTTTGCCTACCGTAGGCGCGGGCGTGCGAACGGCGAGCAATGGGTAGCTCGCTGTCCGACCGTTTGGTAACTGTCCGGACCAGTTACCAAACGGTCGGACAGCGAGCTACGGCGCGCAGTGTTCCCGTACGGAAATATTTGACCATTTAACCGGAAAGAACAGTAATTTAAAAGCTTTAAAAGATTTTATAATATTTATCGTTTCCTTTATCAACTCTAGTCATGGTCGGTGGCTTTGCTTACGATTCTACAATGTTCTAGTTTTTGTTGCACGGTGGTAAATATTTAAATATTGCTTTTATTATGCTTTGTCGACAGATTCGTACAACTTTACGTGTGTACCGGTAATTAGTGAACTGTGACACCATTGGTCATTACCGTTAATCAATACATATTATTTAGACTGGCCTGCTGGTCTAGCGGTTAGTGACCCTGACTGCTATGCCGGAGGTCGTGGGTTCGATTCCCACCCAGGACAAATGTTTATGTGATGAGCATAATCTTTTGTTCTGTGTCTGTTATGGTGGCGGTGTAATTTATCTATAATATGTATGTCTTTAGAAATATATATCAGTTGTCTAGTACTCATAACAACTCTGCTTAGCTTGGGGCTAGATGGCGTTGTGTAATAGTTGTGAAATATTATTATAAAACAAGTTTTTAATGAAAATATTTTTTTCATAGCAAGCTTATAATTAATACTCGTCAAGAAAAATCATACGAGCCCAAACTCGACGGGGATGTGTCCTTTATCTGCCGAATTCCTGTAGCCATCTTCCGATTCCATCATCAGATCAGCTCCAAATCATAATAATATTGCATTATCATCTGATTTACACATGCATGCAAAATTTCAGCTCAATCGGTAACCAGGAAGTGGATCAAATTTAATTTGCAAGATTTGATGAAAGACAAACATCGGGATAGGTGAAACTAAATTAAAGCTTGTAACCAAGTCCCCAGCCGCGTCTGTCTGTCTGTTCGCGATAAACTCAAAATCTAGTGAACCGATTTTCAAGCAGTTTTTACCACTCGATAGCGTGATTCTCGGGGAAGGTTTTAATAGGTATATAATTTGTTTAGTTTTTGTATTTATTTCTAGAAAAGAACCCGTGCGAAGCCGGGACCGGTAGCTAGTATTTAATATTTACATTAGCTTCTGTCAAAGATTTACAAGTCTAACAAAAACAAAGTTAAGGTTTTAGCTATAAATGACCCAGAATTTTGGCTCCAACTAATTTGCAAAAAACCCACGATGGGGCCAGGGTTAGTCCGAAAGGTAGCTCGAGCCGCGGTATGAAGGCACGAAGGAAGGGGGAGGATTTTTAGTCAGTAAGAATCTGATACTATCTCCCGCTCCGCCCAAGAGCGGGGGCTGTCATCGGATGATTTTCCCCACCATAAAAAAAGGATTTCAATCAAATTCGCCTGCTAGAGATTCTTCGGAAAAATTATAGCGATTCTTACCATGGTTCTAAATCACTAAAGTCAACTGAACACAAGTCGGGTTTAGTCAGAAAAAGTCTGACACTCCTTCTCGATCCACCTAGGGCGGGATAAGTTATTTGATAAATTCGCATTAATTCATGAATCCCCAAGCGACCACCGGTGGCCGCGCATCTATTGTCTTACTATTGTGTCTCTAATTGACGGTATCTGAAGGTTTAAAAAAAGAACCTCAAGCTCAGTAATACAGTTAAACTAATCTATACTAATATAATAAAGAGTTTATTTTTATGTTTTTTTGTTTGTTTGTAGGAGGTAATCTCTGGAAGTACTGGCCTGATTGCTAAAAATTTTTCCCCAATACAAAGCTGCTTCATTCTCGAGTGACATAGGCTATATTTTATGTACGCGGGCAAGCCGCGGGCAACCGCTAGTGTATAATGAAACTTAAAGCCATTCCATTCTAACAGCCTTTCTAACAGAACAACCAAATATTTCAGACTACATAATCTATTAGTAAGCCTCAAACAATTAACTACTAAATCACTTACAACACTACACCACGATTCCGTCAAACGATCAACTTAAATAACCTTCGAACGCAGTTACAAACACAAATCATACGTTCACTGCACAGAGGAATAAATCTTCTTGTGTTCTGGACAAAATTACTACATATTTGCACCTAAACTTTGCCAATTTCAGCTTACCATACGCCCTTCAGCCAAACTTTCAGTTTTAGTCAAAAAGGGCCATAGTTTGGAATAACCCCCAAGGTTTTCAGCACGCTAAAATTGAACGAACTGTTAAAAATAATTTCAATTTTGAAGTCGTATTTGTTTGTGCTGACAAATTGCAACATAATTTTATTGGAAAAAGAAAATTTAGTCTTTAAAAAAAAATTGCGAACCTTTTAGTTTCTCAAAATTATTGGATCTTCGGTCAGACACTACAAATCATACGTTCACTGCACAGAGGAATAAATCTTAAAGTGCTCTGGACAAAATAACAACACATAAATTAAACAATTATTTTCTTCAAACCAGGCCTCGGGACGATAAAAAGCGCTTACAATAGCCCATAAATATTTTACAAGTAATTACATTGAAAAATTGCTTTAACAAAAACACTAAACGTTTCCGGATAAAGTTTTGAATATAAATTAAATCGTTATTTTGGTTTAGAATCAATTTATAATTGGCTATTGTTGGGAAAGTGATTTAAGTTCTTAGAGTCTTAGATATTTGGAAATAAAATATTCTACGAAAGACCGAAATGAGTAATTTAAAGTTATTGTATACTTAGATTTCGTCAAAGCGACTTTAACACAGAACAATCAATGTCTGCTAGTGTCTGCGCCAAAGTAGGCAGCCTAATCAAACTTATTATTCTGTTAGGTAAATCAAACCAACTAAAAACCTCGTCTGAAAATCAGTTCTGACATTTATTTGACACCAACTGAACATTTTCACTTTGAGGAGACAATTCTATCTGTACAAGTTTTCTAACAACAACTTCATTCCAACCCAGCCAATCTAATTTCTGGCCGACTAGTTCTAAATCACATTTTTTGTCCACCGTTCATCGCACAGTGCGGTTGTACAATAATAAATAGCAGCATTGTTCTACCTGTACTATAAACTATTGTCACAGGACGATCCCGTCCGAACATGTTAGCAGGTTGTCATCGTAACTTTACTAGTAGAGTAGCTTGTGGAAAATAGATATACAGAAGGTAAAGTCTATACAGTGATTAACTATCGCACGCACACATAGAAACGTTTCGCGTACAGCGAGTACAAGCGCAGTTGCGACGCGACTGTCATTTGTTTTACATCGCTGTACGTACGAATTAAGTGAGCGACAACGAGAGTATTGAAAAAATACTTTATTTAGGCAGAGTTACAGCTAAACAGTAATTAATTTATCTTACAAGATATTGATCTTATATTAACTTAATTGCTAGCGTGATACAATAATTGACGGGAGCGACTATGACGCTCGTCCTAGATCTTAATGCGGAAGACAAAAACCAAAGTAGAAAGAACCCAACCTGAATATGACACTTTCAGATACAGATATAGTCAATCATGACAAAGTTATCCATAAAATAAACTTCAAGTCACTCTTGCAAAGTAAGCTTTTCAACACAACAAGTAACAATCGTTCTGTTTCAAGTACAGAGAGTGCAAGCGTAGACGCGACTGTCATTCTTTGAGATCGCCGTACGTACGCGTGTGTGTGTACGCGGGTCATTGTACATTTGTTGTAAAGAGTCATGTCAGCCTTCTGTTTTTCCTCTATGTGGTAACTATCAGTTATAAATCTCGTGGGATTTCTCTTACTGGACTTTGAATTCAATTGTTGGGAGTATAAACTGTGGTTGGTATTGCGGTGCTTTTGTTGAGGCCACATGATTGGTTTTTGACCGTGTTTTGGTCAGCTGTTTTGTGGATTATAATTATTTTCAGATCTGACATCATAAACTACGTATATAGTATATTCAATTATTTGCTTGCTGGCTCTTGCACTAGATATTTTGTAGTCCCAAATTTAAAGAGTAACAAACAGCTTCACATTAATTGCCTCGCGCAATCAAGACTCTGCAAGACTGTCTTCAAGTATTTATCTTCAACGTAGTTAGCTAGATGACTACGTTGAAGCCAAATACTATAAATAAACCGCTCTATTTAGCAATCCCAACGCATTAAAACGCCCGACAAATCAAACTAACAAAGACGAACACACCATCACTATCAAGCTAACCCATCGCTCCAAATATGAACCCTCATTCGCCACTCCATCAATTTAATCCGAACACCTCGAAATTAAGTCCTCACATCCATAACCCGGCGGGATCGAGAAGCTCTTCCACCCATCAGTAATCCTGCCAACTGCTATACTCCTTAACCGATGATGGTTCTACGTCTAATTGGCTCCAATTGGCTGTACATGGCTTCGAGATAGGTGTAATTAATACGATGACCAAAGGCCTGTGCCTATGCGACGCATACAATAGTTGGCTGTTATCTCAAGATGGTCCAATTTCGGACGGAGAGCTGAACCTGGGAATAACGGTTGGTATCGTCTTGTATTATTAATATGTTGGTTAATATCTGTTGTCTACGTAGTTTCAGTATGTTGTAGAAAGATGAAATACATGTCGATGGCTTAGACTAAAAACCTCAGGTATGCAATTTTATTTTATAATGTTTCTGCAAAGAAAGCTAAAAACAATCTTGTATCACGCAAAATTTAGATTCGATACTTGTAACGTCATCTACGATGTTGAATATTTTGCTTAGCTAGCTTATCTTGCTCGAATCAGTTTGGTGTGATCTTGTCAAAAAAAAAATTTTTTTTTCATCCAACAAATCAATATTTAAATTACATGCTAAAAAACTTTGTATTCTTGTGTGTGTGTTTTAGTCTTTCTCGCTCAAACGTCTGAACGGAATTAGATAAAATTTAGCATGAGGTTCGACTTCGACTGTCTCAAAATTAATAGAACATAGGATACTTTTTATCCCGGGATTATGTTGCCTTAGGATAATTTTCTACTTTCATACAACCGAAGTCGCTGACAGACGCTAGTGGTACCTAAAATACGAAGCCAAGTGTCTTGCTATAACATCTTAACTTCATAAGCCCCACACCGTAGCTAAAGCGACGCGAATCGATTGCAGCAAATTGTGTTAAGTTTTATCGCCGAGTCCAATGTGTTCTGCGCCCTGTGCGATCGCGAGTTTACTATAGAAACTAAAACTAGCAAAAAAAGTATGTAAAAAAAATATAATATAAATATTAAATATTTTTAATAAAAACCGGATTTCATAAATGCTTAGATACCGTTAAAGAACAATTAAACGATGACTGAATTAATATAATAAATAATAATATTCCACTTGAGCTTGTTTTATGGGTACGACAACTGATAAACATACTAACATATTTCTAAATACATACATATTATAGATAAATTACACCCAAACACAGAACAAATGATCATGTTCATCACAAACACTTGTGCTGGGTAGGAATCGAACCCACGACCTCCGGCATAGCAGTCAGGGCCACTAACCACTAGACCAACAGGCCAGTCGATTTCTATTAACTTTGTGTATATTTCCCGTTGTTTTAGAATTGCCCAGCTTTTCGTAATCTCGCTCTTGTGACCTATGCATTCTTTCGACACATACAGAAGCCTATGACACTCAGCGATAATACCAATATGTATAAAATATTAATGGTTTTTTATTTAATACCATCATAGGCAAAAAATCAACAATTAAGTAATAAATGATTAAATTGCATTTAGACAAATTTTGAAATTATAATTTTTATTTATTTACTAACAGTTTAAACAATCCTTACATCTATAAAAAAAAATGTAACAATGGAATAGAATATATCTACATTTAATAATACAAACCTGCAATCTTTCTAACACCACAATCCACACTAAGAGAGACCGCGCGACGTACTGGTTCAGATTCGCCAAAAATATTGATATAATATCACACACATTTAAAATATTACAATTTATCTAAAATAAAATCTCAATGAACCCAGTACTGGGGTTATCAAAGTTGATAGTAAGGTTACATGACTTCGAAGATCTTAACAAAAAATTCCGCAAAAAAAAAAATAACAAGTTAATGTTGTCATGGATATGATAATCATTACAGCCGAATGACGTCTATTGTTGGACATAGACGTCCCCTAACTGTCGCCACAACGACTGGCTCTGTGCGCCCTCCATCCTTCGGATTCCAGCGATCCTCGACAGGTCATCCGTCGACTTTGTGGAAAGCCTTCCCACGCCACGTCTTCCGGCATGATCTATTTATGAAAATAATATTAGATATTTTAAGATAAAAGCATTTATAAAACTGTATTTTTATCTTAGTAAGTTTAAATTAAGAACAATAACTAATTTAGAAAATAAAACAATTTTATCAAATTAATAACAAACTTAAATCACCCAACGCACAGTGGAGTGAATTGCGTCTCGACAAAATTCGCGACAAAAATATTAATATAAAAACTTAAGCTACTTAAACTCGAGGCAACACGTTTAAAACACCATTTTAACGAGTGTAACAAGAAAAAAAAACTGTTTTCTAGTCCTTCACGTGAGTTCACGTTCCTCTCATAACGACTAGAAATGACTCCTCACATCTTTCCCACTTTACTTAATTAAAAGTCCTAAGACTTACACTTTTTAAGAAATTATTAGACGTGGTGGCAAAAACACTAATTGTGTAATTTCGTAATGTACTTCCTCAAGTTAGTTTTGTGATTAAATATAATTGAAGTTTAAGTTTATGCGTATGCCAAGTTAGTTCTAAGCAAAGTTTGACAGAGCTTAATGATTACTTTAAATGTTTTGTTGTTAACTTTGTCAATTAAAACCATTCTGTCTGCTATATATGGTAATCAAAGTTCGAGAATATCTGTCTAAGTTAGACTGAATTAAGAAATGATTTTCAAAGTTACTGACGTTATAGCTACCGACCTTGAAACCGTAACTTTATTGTTTTAATCCAAATTCTGACAGTTAAGTTGAGATTAAATTATACGGAAAAAAATAAAATTTATTTTGGCCTTATAAGCACTTATTAAGACACGACTTACCCAAAACCAAATACCGGAGCTCCCAACAGCTGCTTTCCTCTGTTTTCTATCCGTTTTTCCGGAAAAATATCTACCTAATCCCTTCGTAATTAATTCCGTTCCCTCGCCCCAAAAATAAATACACCACGTGACCGACTTGTTCTGACGTGCCGTCGATCGAATTCTGTCACGTAAGCCGTAAAACTCTGGCTGACAAACGCCTCAGCTTTGCTAATTAACTCTGTAATTGCACCATTACGGTTTTATGCTCAAGTTTTACGATTGACCAAGTTGCGGCCTTAGTTTGTGCCATCGAATTGTAAAGATCTTAAACCATTCTTAGGACTTTTTGAATAGTGTAGTCAAAGTTTAATTAGGCCCTAAATTACTGTGACGGTTAATCGGAATGCTTACGATTGTGATATGTTGTTAAATGGCTGCAAATATTACAGGTTTCGCGTTTACGTTTATCCAAGAAGTGTTTGATGTTTTCGCTTTTAATGTAAGGTCACTCCTTTTATATCATGCAGTTATTTGGCCTTTGTTCTACAATTACTCAAACTATTATGTTCTACTAACGTAAAAGCATTTAATTTTAACAATGTTACGACCCATTTTATATTCCCGCCACCATTATTATTAAAGAGAACTATTATAATATCAGTTTATTACAGTTTCTCATTAAATTCTTCGCGTTAACAGCCAAGGAAGGGGTAAAATGACGCAAAAAAACTGCGTTCAACGCTGCTGCGACTGTTTTTTACATTTTTAGTACAAAAATTAAAGATTCACGATTAATACCTCGTAATTTATTTAACGATCATTTTGCGTTTTATGTTTTACATAAAAAACTATAACGAATGAATAAATCTGTGGTTGGAGGCGAAAAAAAAAATGTTATGGCCATGTAACATCGCTATCCAGCCCACTGTGCGTTTGAACACGCATTTCGGTCGTCTTGAACACATTCATTTGTTCCCTGGTGTCACGTTACACGGGTTTTTAAAAATTGATGGCGTGTAATAAATGTGTTTTGGCTGCACCGATCTTGTCTCGCGATCACCCGACTATAAAGTGTTGCAATCTCTTTTTTATGGCGTAGGAAAGAAAGAGAAGGACATATGTGACTTTGATTGTTTCTTACAATTTTAATACCCATGTCGATTTGTATTACGACGTGCTCAATAAATGAAAGGAGTAATAAAATACAGTTGTTGAAAACAATGTGTTCGTATGTTTGTGTGGTTCATCGCGATGTCAGTAGTAATAGATGCTTGTCTGATGGATTTAAGATATGTGGGAACAATACAACTAGTTTTTTTTTTCTGACAGTTCTTTTTTTAATAAACAATTCAGGTTATAGCAATTATCTCTAGCAGACTAGGAGTTTGAACTGCTCATTAACTTTTTTTATATTGAGATACTTCAGCAAAGATAAATGTTATCAGTATGTAAGGCCTTCTGTTTTGTTGTATTATTTTTTAGATTACATTGGTGGGCGCAGTGGCTGTGTGATTGGCTGCTGCGCTGCGTATCTTAGGTTTGATTCTCACACGGTGCATTCATTTGTATGGTCTTGTGTACGTGACACACCACCACACAGGAGTAGTTCCTGGTAAAGTGCAAAGTTATATTTAAAAGAAAAAAAAATACCTTAGTAAATACTCGAATCAAAATGTTTTCAGTAAAAAAATACACAAATAATAAATAACTACCCACACAAAGCAATGAAAGGCAAATTATCGGAACACTAAATTGTACCCTAATCGACCATTACAAGATAATACAGCAAATATATTGTGTCTTCGATACAAAATAAAATAAAAACAACAGGTTGCTCGTTTTCCTCTTAAACTTTAGTTACACGCTAATATTTACTTTGTCATGACTAAAAATTTGTTAAAGACATTTTTTTCCAGACTCTCTTTCGCTTTTTACACTGTGCATTTTATTTTGAGATGAAGCGTAAATTGCAAATTAAAATTACTTTATGAGCACGACACTAAAATGAACAACTATTGTAAGTAACTTTGCACGCCTAAAACTAGAAAATATTGAATGTAACATAGTCTATCAGATCATAATCTCCAAAGAGCGAGAGAAGTCATTAACTGATTTTTCAGTTTAAAAATAGACGAAACATAACAACCTTCCACAAGATATTTTTTTCACGAAACGAAAAAAAAATCAGCCTCGCGCGTACAAAATTATAATGATTGGACAATTTGTTTGGTGAGGCTGATTTTTTTTTTCGTATACAGAAGAACGAGTAAGAAACAACAGACGCTCTTTCCTTCACTATTCCATTACACATCTCGATGCAAAATCGTCAAACCCGATACAAAGCTGGTTCAGAACCCTCTGCCTATTCCAACCTACGATCTAAAACAACAATGGACTATAAACAGTGCAATATTAGCAAGTCAAGACTACGCAATAAAACCCAGTGCGAATCGGTAACGATAAAATAAAATATGTGGAACTTATGTCGCGAGCCTGGGGAAAAAACAAATCTTTTCATATTTTCAAATTGGTACACAATGGAGGATACTAATATTTTATTGGTGAAAGGTTGTATGTACATATACCATCAAAGACACTTCGGCCTGACCACCACAAGGTAATTTTTGTTTAAACTAGAAACAAAACATCAAAGGGTTTGGTTTGGCGCTGCGCCGCAGGATTCAAGCGAATGTTTTTTCTAAGTGATCAAGCAGAAATGTCCACGATGGTACATACATATGTATGTGTGTGTGAGTTCGTTGTTCCTTCACGCAACCTTTCGAATACAGTAATTAGAGACACAATAAAAAGACAATGAGAGAGCGAACGCTCTTTGCTTGGGAATCGAGAGGTCACACAGCAGAACAGATCCTGTGCGTCCTGCATCCATCGGATTTCCGTAACCATCACCAGGTCATAGAATAGAATAGTCTTAAGTAAATAGTTTGATTGCGAGTGTATGAGCACCATGGCGGCGCGACTAGTTACGCTACCATGGTGTCCCGGTGAAATATAAACCTAAGCTCCCAAACTAAACACCACCAAACACCAAAGACGCCACACGTCCGAGCTGGTCCCGCCACCAAATTGGTTGTGCAACCTAACGGACACCAGCCCCCCTAGCCAAGTTACAACCGTTTCAATTGCGTCAAACGCTTCGAGTTGACCTTGCCGACAATTCTTTTGATCTGACCACGTGACTGAGCGTCATTCTCGTACATTTGAAGGTTTCTACTAGCGTTAACTATTGCAGATTAGCAATATGGCTAGGGGGGCTGATGAGTAACTCTCTATAGAGCTGTATACATTTTGTTGGTAGCGGCGACTGCTCGCGCCGCCATGGTGTCTCGATGAAATATAACCCTAAGAGTGGGATTTGTCAGTAAAAGTCTGACACACACGCTCCCAAGCAGCGACAGAAGACATTACATTTCCGATCTAAAAAAAAAAGTTCTATAGAAATCAATTTCTCAAACCACAAAACTGTAACTGACAACTACCTCAAACGACACAGTAACACTACACAACAAATTTATATTCACATTCAAACTAATATGCAGTTGTCACAGGCCATTATTCGGCATTAGCTGTTAACTAGATTATTTATAGTTTATGCAGCTCATAATTTTAATGGCACTGTGTTAAAACAAAATATATCCGACAATAATAGTGCTGTTAAACTGAACTCCCAGTTTTATTTATGTGCCCCTCGTTCCTATTTAGGTGAACAACTATACCTCGTTTAAAATGGTAATAGATGAAGGGTCTCAGCAGCACCAGTCTTGGAAATAAACGGTTTAGGAGTTATAAATAAAGAGGTGATGAATGTGGCACGTCCTTGTCTTTTCGTGGGAAATTATCAATGACTTCTCCCGCTTTTGGAGCGAGAGAGTGTCAGAGTTTTACTGACTAAAATTTACAGTGTGCCTTCAGTTTCCCTTTGCGAGGGTTACGGTAAGTCTTGCGAACAGTGCGCCGTTAATCTTGCTGATATTTCTTTGAGTCACTTTCGACTTGGTCCTTACCTTGGTCCGTAAGCCCGTGCTTATGTTGCCCAGGAAACGATCTGCAACTCCTCAGGCCAGAGGCGTCTCCGACGGAAGCCGGGGCGTGAGGTTTATCTTCGCCTCACGGTTTCAGCCGCATCCTTTGCTCGCATAGTAATTCAAAGGAGGTCAAAGAAACCGCTTCGCAGGAGATAACCGCCTTTCATTCTTTTTCGCTCTGTACCATGACCTAAACCAGGGTTGAACGCGAAAGGTCCCTGCCACCGATCCTCGAAACAGCGGTACTGCGCCCAAGCAGGGCATACCTCTACTGAATTTGAGCCGTCCTAGACTTTTTTCGTGGTCAGTCAAAATGCTAAGGCATTTTGGTATTTCGATAATCGTTATTACTGTGAAAAATGTCTTTTAATCTATTAAAACCACCGACCGTTTTTTTCGAGCATTTACAATTCAGCCTGTGAAGTACAATACAGTATTTTTTTTAATACGATTACATCAAATACAGCAACTGTAAACCCCACGCCCAACCAATAACACAAATCGACCATACACAGTGGGCTATTCCACCAAAATTATAATTTTATGGACAAAATAATATTGCGTCTCATGAATTTTAAATAAAATCACAATTGTTCATCGTGGCAACGTGTGCAGGGTTTAAACAGTGGGCAATGGGATGGCATGGCCAAGAGTGGGTGAAAAAAAGTTCTGCTCTGACACGGCCAGTATGTTAAGGAGGTCGTTCAACCACTTTTCGGAGGATTTGGCCTGCTTTTTCGAGATAAATGGCAGTATTTAGATGCAAGATAAGTTTTTGCAAGGATGTTTTCATAGATTTACGATAAACTTGACGTTAAGTTGCATATCAAATTCCTTTTCTAAGATCTTGTTCGCGATATGTGATGTTTAAAATTGTATGGTTATGGCGAAACATCTAGAGGCGTTGTACAAAGAATAATCAAGATTTTTCGAGGAAAGTTTCTGTAGAATACAGTTCGTAGAATTAACTCGAATGTGGAGTAAGTTTCTTTTAGATGTTCTAGTTTTAGGGTTACAATTCCCCGAGTCTAAAATTCGAGATTCGTGAAACTTCGCAGACCTACTAACAAGCCACAGCCAAATGTATCTGCTGGAATAAGTAGCAATTTCTTTAGATTTTTATTTTCTGTTATTTATTACTAGCTGACCCAGCGAACTTCATACCGTACCTTCATAACTTCATATCTAAACTTATTGACCGAATAATTGAATGATTGAATATTTGACAGCTGCTGTAATTTTTCAATGCATTTGGATATTTTTGTAATTTTGGTTTTTACGTAAATTTTTCCGATATTTTAACAGTTAATCTACCATTCGGGGCGGAGACGAATCTGATAAAGCAAAAATCATCAAAATCGGTCGAGCCGTTCTTGAGTTATGAGTAAAGTTTACGAACATCTTCACCCCTACATGTTTTGTAGTTCCCTTATTTTATCATTTAAATAGTGCCACTAATTATACCGTAGCTCATTCTACATGTCGCTATCCTAGTGAAAGTACTCATAGCACAACAGATACGTCGTCATCGGCGATGTTTTAAAATGTCCAATACCTCAGAACTAAAAAGCAGGTCCAGCAGTTCAACAACATCCCCCCTCCCCCCCTAAAAATCTTTCGTCCATAAATACAGTAAGGGTACAAAACAGAACTATGGTTAAATGGATCAGTGTGTTGATGTCATTACCAGCTAATGTGATTACAGTAAATTGTATTACGACGTACGAGGAAGTCGGAATAACAGGATATGAGATATTATGTGTTCTGTGGCTGACGACTACTGACGGAGCTGTAGATGTGTCGAATGCTGAGCTTGTCTCTAGGGAGAAAAGGAAAGATATATCGTTGAATAGTGAATAGTTTGATGGGATTTGAAGCTTTAGAATCAAGCTAGAACTACATTAGACCGACGCACACGTGTAACACGCCTGATGTGTAAGAACGACGTCGTGTGGCGTCGATCTAGTGTAGCTCAACAAGTCTAGTTTCCATAAATGTATGGAGATCGACGTGTCCAGATCGCCGTGTATGGCACACGTGTATTGTATCTATCCTGTCGGAGAAGTTCTTCATAAAAATGTTTGTAAATATCGAAAATAAGCAACCTTTCCGCTAACCCCTATAATATATCGACGGGTGCAAAGTAAAAAAAGTTATCTGCAATTTTGCGATTTTCTGATATTTGCAGTAACTTAACAAATATTTAATATTCTAAGACATGAGAAACCTTTCAAGTGTCAAAAACGAAAAAAATAATAGTTTTCATTTTAACAATATTTTTGAAAAAAAAAAATTACCTACTAAATAACTGCTTATTGTTACTAATTCAATAAAGATGATATAAAATCACAAAATTGCAGATAACTTTTTTTACTTTGCACCCGTCGATATAATATACCTATGGAT
The DNA here is from genome assembly GCA_949319445.1 of Mythimna lalbum. Classification (NCBI taxonomy): domain Eukaryota; kingdom Metazoa; phylum Arthropoda; class Insecta; order Lepidoptera; family Noctuidae; genus Mythimna; species Mythimna lalbum. Next base: position 8,845,159 of record OX439371.1, on the reverse strand, counting down.
ATAGAATGATTAAAATATGATTGGCGATCGTAATACACTTTATTTACGGAATTATGTAATCATTACAATCATCCATACAACCCTCTCTGTCCTAGGGTACCTATAGTATAGAGGCCCTAAACCCTACTGAATAACTTTTCATCAAATAGCTGCAACTTAAAGACCTCTAAGTAGTAACTATTTCATGAAAAGTGAAATATGAAATTCTAGGCAAGCGTGCTCCATCGTCGACCACATCATCGCTTACCATCAGGTGAAATGGTGGTCAAACGAAAGCCTATCAATAATAAAATATAGGGCTACGCTATTTTTTTTCGAACTGAAACATTTGTACAAAAATCTTAAGAAAATATAAATTTCGCGGGCTACCGGCACTTTTATCTTAAGACAAGAGATTTACATATAATGTATTAAGTGATTAAACTCTCTCCGGTACTAAAACAAGATTCCCTTAATGCATACTACAACGTTGTATATTAAACCATTAAAGAACTTAAAGAGAAATATAAAACAAAATCCAAAGCATATATCTTTTGAAACAGCCGAAATATACAGGTAAGACAAGCATTAATGGATTTAACGACACACCGATTTCGATAACGTTATTAAATAAGATTCCTGGTATAAATAACCCTATCTTGAGGTCATAAAACTGCCGAATTTGGCCGTAACCTCGCGTGTTCGGGGCTTTTAAAGGTGGAATAACTTGAGATTCATGGCACACCACCATCTCAAAAAGACACCAACGAAATCCTCCTCGATTTATTTTAGCAGTGTATTTACTACATGTAACGTTTTTAAACGAAACAAACGGTTAATAATAAAAACATTTTTTTTTTTCATTTTTATAGTAAAGGAAATAATAATAATAATATTCCAGAACTTTCACACAACGCCATCTAGTTCCAAACTAAGCAAAACTTGTGCTATGAGTACTAGACAATTGATACACATACTTATATAATTCTAAATACATATTTATTAAACATAAATTACACCCAAACATAGAAAAAAATTATCGACGCTCATCACACATACGAAGGACGGGAACCGAACGCACGAACTTCGGCATAGCAGTCAGGGCCACTAACCACAAGACACAGGCCATTCACTGCAATTTAATGGCTACAAAGCAATATTTATTCGCATCAGCGATGCTAAAGACGTGTATGAGAGTATAAATCTACCGATCTGATACTAAACAGGACCAACAAGCATATCTAGTTCCTAACTCGGATGCCACACAAATCACAATAAGCGTTCTTCATTACCCGCATTTCAGTGTGGCGGGGCCCGTATCTATCGGAATGCGCCTACAAAAGAGTATCCATAGCGACTTACTAACTCGCTACACTTTGTCCAACCGGCTTGGTTCAAACCTGTCCGCCTCGGGCCGCTCGCACACCTCCAAACGCAAAACGGCCTAAACACCAGTTGACTGACACTTCAATACCACTTAGGAGCTCTCTCTCTCAAATTTTTATCAGTATTAAGTAGCCTGCTCGTTTTTTGTTTGTGGGCAGTTAAACCACAATGTTGACCGGGTCATTTACAGAAACAAAAGGTCGCTCGAAATCTCAAAGGCTGTTTTACTCCGTATTTAATTATCTCTTCAAATTAGTAACTATGAAACTATGAAGAAAAGTTTTTTAACTGCCGCGCTGCAGGACGCGGTTCATTAAAGAGTATACGGTTGATAATCGCGTGTCACCCAGTGGTACTTATGTTAAAGTTCCGCGGACAAAATTCCAAGTAAAGCGACGGGATAATTTAACTCTCGTATACGCTATACAGTAATTACAGATGTGCCATCGAGGTAAATAGCCTGCGTTGCCTCTCACTCGCTCCCGACATCGGTTCATTTCTGTCATTTGCTCTTTGAAGAACACTTTATTCCAGTAAATATTGAGGGCCCCGTCGCTATATTTGTGGTAGATCCTTTTATGAGATTACACTAGCCAATGACCATTATGGCCGCTGCTAATAGCTTATACCTAGCAATTTCTATAATAATAGCATCTTCGGAAGAGATTTCGATTGCTTTAGATGTTGGGGTTACATAATTTAATGTCTTTATCATACCAATCTAGTTTTATCCGGTAATAAATTACGATTAACATATCTAGAAATCAAGAATTATTTGTTTAACAAAACGTTGAGTTGACAACATATTAAAGTTATTTGTCAGGCAGGTCGTTATGTTTACTTAATTAGGCAGTTAATGTCACATCTATATTCTGAATTTCCGCATTAAATTGTTGCCATTTCCGTATGAAATGTTTGAACAAAGAGTTATTTGGGTCACAAATGTGGATGTAACGAGGAAGATTAGCTGTTAGTTGGCTGTCGGCAGTGATGTATGCGAAAGATATGAGACGGTCTGACAATGAAGTCTTGCGCCTCACGTCTATTCCATTTTTCTGAAATATAAACCCCCTGAAAAGGCGCCCGTAGGAAAATAGTAATTACAAGTTCTTTCTCGCAGCGTGCCTTTGTGTCGCGGTCACAATGCGGAGGAATCTTTTTGTCCGCGCTATCGGCGGTTTGCACCCACAGTGCGCCGGTAGTACCCACACATATATTTAGACGTTTACAGTCCCACTTCTCGTATATTGACTTGATTTTTTGGGTAAAATTTTTGACGAAAAATATTAAGTTCAAAATAAGTTGTTCTAGAATTTGTTTTGGCAATTTATTTCGCGTTCTTGGAAGCTTTGAATAGATAAGTCATTGCAGTTTCGTCTTTATTAGATTATCGCCTGCAATTTCTTCTCAAAGAGACATCTTTCAAACATAATTAAAACTCTGCTCACATTAACGGTTACCGTTTGCGTGTAACGTTTATTTTATCTACTAAGCTGAAATTCTTAAGAAACTTTCTTTAGCGAACTCCAAACATTTCAGAACAAGCAGTTTTATTAACGAAAATTGTTCTCTTGTTTAATTATTCACTGTGTAACATGTAGAAGAAGTTTCTAAATAAATTTCGTAGAGAGTAGCCAAAGTAATTTAGTTAGAGTGCCTTAAGTAGCCAACCTGTGTCTGCTGTGGGACAAGTTGGAACACCCTCCCCCATCTCGGGGCTTACACTACAGGTTCACTCAAATCTACGTTGTTTTTTCCGATGGAAAAATCATCTAATGACATCCCCCGCTCTTGAGCGAAACGGGAGATAGTGTCAGACTTTTACCCACTCCTGTTCCTTCGTTGCCTTTCGTACCGGGGCTGAGCTATCTTACGAACTAACCCTAGCCCCAGTAGGCTTCGACCCAGCTGGGCCGCTGCTGTTACTGACAACTACTCAAATCTAAGTGAATCTTTCCTCAGAAGACCATCTCAGACAATAATCTGCATGGATATGGTTATGGGGAAAAGTATGAAAATGATACCCGTGGTCCTAGAACGCAAAATTGGGTTGCGAGATTGTTCAAAAGAGTTGCCGCGACCCTGGAATTTAAAGAGCATAGGTGTGGTTTCTGTCAAAGTCTGAGAACCCTTCGCACTCTGTCCTAAAGCGGAGGGAGTCTTAGATGATTTCCCACCTTAAAAAAAAACACTAATCTGCATGGTTCTTTGTCTATCTGATATAAACTAGTGCTTGACTGCGATTCCACCTGATGATGACCAGTGATGCAATCGTTGATGGTGAGGCACACTAGTTTATTAAGAGCCTATTCACTCTAGCCTTGAAGACACCCAAATTATAAAAGGATGGGAAGACCGCAGCAGGCAAATCGTTCTCATTTGATTTGACCATTACATGTTTACTGTATGAACTTTAAAAGAGGCTGACCTCTGAGTTGGTTTAGGTGCTTCTTCTCAAGTAAGCTAGGAAACACCGGCCTCATTTAATTGAAATTAACGAAAAACTAGTAAGCTAGGGAACATTTGCCAAAGGAAAACAAAATGTAAACATTTAGGTCATCATCATCATCATCAGGCCTCCTCTCTAGGAGAGGGAATGGGCCGTAATCCACCACGCGGGCCCACTGCGTGTTGGTGGATGTCACGTCTTCGAATTTTTGGTTCTAGGCATACCGGTTTCCTCCCGGTGTTTTCCTTCACCGTTTTGAGAGCCTGGCTGGGTTCGAACCTGCGACCTACAACTCGTAAGTCGGGGCCATTATCACTGCTCTCAACATTTAGGTACTCAAAATTATTTTATCAGACCACTGTGCAAATGAATTATAGAAACCTCAGTCAAATATTACAGATGTTCTCCAAATTAGAGTGTATATAATTTACACAAATTATTGGGTAAGTACGGGTTTGCTATTTGGTGTGTTATGAGCAATGTCAGTACATAATAACTTCATAATTCACTTTAATAGTTGTGTAAATGTATGTATGAAGATTGATAGGTAATAATTACATTTTAGATTTGTATGTTTCAGAGCTTTAAGCAATTTTTTTCATTGATGGATTTTTTTGTTTATTTAATTGTAGCAAAATTTTACACAACTAAGTACATATTTCATTTAATTTAAAACATATTGTGACTTGTAAATGCAATTTTTACCAATAAATTTATTTATCTGTTTTGATGATAAAGTATGGGTTTTGTAAGCTAAAAGATTCTGTCAGCGGTTTTGTCTGTTAGATAGTAGAGAATATAGCCTATGTCACTTTTTTTAAATGGGAAATCATCTATGAACAGTTCCCGCCCTTGGGCGGATCGCGAGTCAGGCTTTTAGTGACTAAAACCCACTAATATGTTCCTTTGTAGCCTTTCATTCCAGGGCCAGGTTTTCCTTACGGAATCGAACCTATAATAGCCTAAAATAAATACTTTCCCGACTCTTATCCATACCGCTTTTAGGCACGCAATTTACTGTTTTCGCACTAGTGAGGAAAAGTACGCAAGCTCGCACCAGACACAATTTATCATATTTATCGTATCAGGCTGAGCGCTAAGGGTCATGAGTCACGCGTCAACCCCCATTTACATATTTCTTTCGTATTGAAAAACGTCGTTAGATACACGTGGAAATATGTCGCTGCAGGATTCCACCTCGGTTGCAATGACAAACTTTTTTTTCCACTTGTATCAAGTCGTGATTTTTTTAGATCGATTCATCAGTTTTTGAGTTTATTCATTATGATCAAAAATACAGACAGACAGACAAAGCAGGGTTGGGCAAATAAGAAGACTACACACAAAAATCATTGCTTTTTAAAATATGCTAGCTATAGATTTGCTGCTCAAATTATTATGATTCTAAAGCAAAAACTTATTTGCATTTTATGTATTTTTTTCTAGCCAATAAATTACTTGTCATATGAATTAGATATTGATTACGATTTGACGTTTTTATTGAAACTTGTGGAAAACCATTTGTGGGTATGAAAGACCCATTAAAAACAGTTTAATAGTTTTTGTGTTACATGTTACACGCTCGAACGAAAATATGTTTTGCGCTCTTAATGGTTCTAAAACTATTTTTTTATTTAAGACTAGCGTCGGCCAGTTGCTTTGTCCGCGTGAAAAAAGATAATTGTCCCAAGGGAACATACTCTTGGGGTAAAATATATCCTAAGCGATATTCCACGACATGGTCTACCCTTTTGCCAAATTTCATCCAAATCCATCACACTCAAAAAAATTCGCCTTAAAAATAATATTTGTTATTGTACTTGAGACTTAATATTATGTCTACTTATAATATGACTAGCTTTCCCCGCAACTTCGCCCGTATACATAAAATATAGCCAGATAAAATTTTATAACATAGAAAAAATTTTAGCAATCGGACCAGTACTTTTAAAAATACCTCCTACTACAAACAAAAAAATAGAAATACAAGCTCTTAATTCTATTAGTGATGAAGTGCTATTAAAAAGCAAAGCATATAAAAACTATTATATTGTATCTGATCAGTCTTTTAGGAAACTTTTTTGGATACTAGTCGAAACGCCAAAAAAATCTAATCACAATACTTCCTACTATTCTCGCCAAATCAAAACCCATAAAACCCGACACGACATGCAACACATCTATATAAAATAATCCCATCCATCAGAACCGGCAATTTTGTCCACCCCAGCGCAATGTGTCCCACTGTGTTGAATCGATAAACGAACAAAGCGCCCATTGTTGATATATCGAAGTGTGGGGCTTGTATATCTGCTATATCTAGCTTAGTTCACGTCACGGAATAGACAGCTTACAGATGCTCCACGTCGTCTAAAAAACGCAGCGATGGTAGGTCTTCAACAACGTGACCGATTACCTGGTGAGAGTTACGAGCATCCGATGGATGCAAGACGCATAGGTCGGGTCATTACGGTGACATTTGAGGGAGGTCTATGCCCAACAGTAGATGTAGTTGGCGCAAATCGTGCTCTTCTTCTATTCCGAGCGTTAAACCGTCACGCTGTCACCGACTCTATCAATCTATCTATCATTTCTTTGGCCTGTCTGTGCTTCATCATTCATCGTTTTTAATGACATGCATTTCAGCCCACTAACACGTAACTAAACTAAGACAGTCGTGTCTCTTTCAACCGAAGTTTTCTGTTCCTGTTGCAATCTTACTCTTACACTCTTAATTCATCACTCTACACATCGTACGCAATATTCTAATCTCCGCTCACATAGACACACTTCATGTACATGAGATCGCCATGCATACGCGTCATTGTATTGACCAGTATTAGTTCAACCATTATATCTGTTTATGTCATTATATACTGTTACTGTGTGTGTTTAATGTCCAAAATAAAGATTATTATTATATCAATTTGTGGGTACGGCGTTTTCGCTTGTTGTATAAAGTCGGCCTTCTGTATCCTATATATTCTGTGCCAACACTAATGCTTGGTCAGGATTTTGAGATCCCGTGTGTGTCTAGTGGAGTGATTCGTTATCTATCATGTATTTCTATTTTGAATATTTGCAGTGTAATAAAGTGGTGAAAATTTAAAATGAAACCGTTCATGATCGGATTATTGAGCCATTTGTTTATTTTTTATAGTGAATCAAATCGAAACAGATTAACTGCACTAGCAAGAATTTTAGAATTTCTCAATTTAGCGTTACTTACAATTTACTGATTTAATTTATCGCTATTGATTCGTTCAAATCTGGTGTAAGTCAGATTTCAAAGCAAATATTTTACAGATTCTGAAATTGGGTTTTTAGATTAGTTTCCTATTGTGTCTAGTGACTTTGTCATTGAAGCCAAGACAGTAACAGAATCTGATATTTATCACGTGTTTTGGATGTGAATTAATAAACCCTGTGTACCTTTATCATTATTTGACTGGTTTGTTCGCCTAATGGCCCTGACAGCTATGTCGGTGGTCGTGGGTTTCAATTCCCACCCAGGACAAATATTTATGTGATGAGCACGATCATTTGTTCTGTGTCTGGGTGTAATTTAACTATAATATGTATGCATTTAGAAATATATAAGTATGTTTATCAGTTGACTAGTACTCATAACACAAGTTTTGCTTAGCTTGAGACTAGGTGGCGTTGTGTGATAGTTAGGAAATATTATATTATATTATTAGGTACTGCAAGAGTACATAAGCGATGAAATTAAGCAATTTCACTACGTTTATAGGATCCTTGTTGGACTAAGAGTTCATAAGTAAATGGGCTGCTCCCACCTGAGTGGCCTGATCTTCGATCATGCTTCTAAAACATCAATTTTGTTCAAGAGGAGCGCTTCAGCAAATTCGTTTTAACACCCTCCACGAGTAATTTACATCTTCTTATCTGTAATAGCGCAGGAGGGGTTTTTTTAGGGTTCCCTCTACGGAAGGACCTTTAATTCCCGTCATGGTACTGTGTAGCTTTATCCTGGTTTAAACTTTATGTTTTTTTATTGGCGGTTTAAAGAGGGGAGCGGCTTGCCCTGCGGTGCTCGTCATAATTCATGGGCTACTAAATTTTAAATGGAAAAAAAATGTGGAAACTTTTTGAGCAAGAACATTTTTGAATGCATTTTACAGTTTTTTAACGAATTCAGTTGACACATTGTACCTATTTGCATTGAAATAAAAAATGTAGACGAGACTTATTGTTCCGAACTTGAATATTTGTACATTTTAGCATTGTTTACCGTTACTCCATTCAGGTATTCTTTTCGCGAAAAATATTAACATACAATACATGAGGAGTATTTCTGTACTCGAATTTAAATACAATTTTTTAAATATGAGTACAACATATCACGTTGCTATTTTCTTTACAATTCCGAGAAAAAATAAAACAAATATATTCAACTACTACTATTCAAAAAATTGCATTGCCATACAGCGTGGCAATGCCTCCAGTCTCTTGGGTACATTGCCAGTCGACAGCGATGTGCCGTAATATATTACGCAATTATGTAATAATAGATTATTTAAAATAAAATTACGCGAATGGCTGTTGGACAGATGTTATTATAATTTAAGCGATTTTTTAAATGACAAGAATGACCTAGAAAGAAAATATAAGTGACATAATATATAATTATCTAATTGTGACATGTTAAAAATGCAAAATAATACTTTATTCAATTGTAGTCTTTTTTTAATGTTGTAGGATGTTTAAATAATGTTTAATAATTTAATTTTGTTTAATTAATGGTTAATAATCTAATGATGTTTTAATAATGTTTGAGAATTTTAAATGACATAGTTTTACTATACTACCTAATAATTGTATACCAATCATTGGTGAAACATGTAGAACTTAAGTACTGTAACTCAACATCCTCATTACCATGTTTCTGGCAAATAAAGTACTTTGACTTTGACTTTGTTACAAAAAAATAAACACTAAACCAACGATTTAGTAAATACGGAACCACATCGCTCCCACAGGAGTACATACTTAATTTTTTACACAACCAATGGAAGCAGTTTGATAGCGCTATGATAGATTCAGTGAGGGTGCCGGTGACACCTGGCGAACCATTGTGCATAGATAGACGATTTCTGTGTTTAATGATGCTATATTTTATCGCTCCTCCACGTCGTAGCTTGCAGTGATTGAAAAACTTTAAAGTGTTTTACTTTGTATGATTTATGGAGCGTAGCTAGTTCAGCTCTTTTAGCTTTTTTATAGTCTTTGGAATTGGGACAGACCTGGATAAAGGTGGAGAGATGAACGTGACTCTTGTCAAAGAGTAGTTCGCTAAGACAGAAGATACTTGTGTGAAAAGGGAAAAAAAGAGAGGTGGGCATGGTAGACCTTAATTGTGCGTACTGCTAAGGAGTGGAATTCGCTGCCGGAGTCTGTGTTTCCTGATGACTACAAAGTGAGTTTAAGTCAAGTGTGAATAGTATACTTCTAGGCAAGCGTGCTCCATTATAAACCACATTGTCGCTTTCCATTAGGAGGGATAGGATGATGATCCTAATGATCAAGATCTCTGAAAGTACTGGTCCGATTGCTAAATTTTTTCACCGATAGAAAGCTGCTTTATTTCTGAGTGACAAGTTATTATTTTTTTTTTTTCATTTTTTATGTATAGGTTCGCGCTTGACTGCTATCTCACCTAATGGAAAGGAGTGTATATAATATGTATGTGGGCGAAGCGGCGGGGAAAATTTAGTCAACAATCACTACATACATAGTAGAAAACAAAGTCGCTTTTTCTGTCCCTAATCTTTAAAACTACGCAAGGGATTTTGATGCGGTTTTTTTTAATAGATAGAGTGATTCAAGAGGAAGGTTTATTATACCCGAGCGAAGCCGGGGCGGGTCGCTAGTAAAAATAAAATAGAAATAGTCTTTGGAATATTTTTACCTAAACCGTTATAGTAATACTATTTATTAGTCATACGCTACAGTACTTTGTAACGGTAAATACAGTTTGCATTTTTTAACAGTATTCTACCAGTAAAGTCAATGAACCCAGACATTTTTATTAGATTAAGATACAATAGCTAACTGATAAGCGAGCCAGGGTTACCGTCTGTTATCATTTAGCAGATGTTAGCCACGAGTGGCCAGCCACCCCACACACTGGTAGATAAAGCGATAAGCCACGTTACGGTATAGAAGACTGATTGTAGATATCACAAGTAGGTACTGTTCATCACCCTATCTGTAGCTATTTATGAAATCGAATTTATCCTGTAAGTTGTGGAGGGCGTGAATTAAGTTATAGCAGTCCTCGCGGTTTTCGGGTCCAGGCATGAAGAAGGTAGAAGGAACGGGGTGGGTTTTTAGTCAGTAAGATTCTGACACTATCTCCCGATCCACCTAAGAGCAGGGGTTGTCATCAGATGAATTTTGCCCACGGTAAAAAAAAAGCCGTCTTTGGTTACCGTTTCACTCTTATTGGGCGTGGCTTGATATCTACCTTTCTCGATAAATGGGCTATCCAACACCAAAACAATTTTTCAATTTGGCCTAGTAGTTCCTGAGATTTAGCGCGTTCAACCAAACAAACTCTTCCATTTTATCTATACTTATATACTATCTATAGTACATATTTTCAGTGATATAGACTCTATCGGTCTATATGTACCAACATCATTAAGAGGAGGATCATTAGGAGAAGGAGGAGAGGAGGGTTTGTAATGAAAAGACTCAGACTACTGGACTGATTTTAAAATTTCTTTCAACAGTACAATACTGTAACAGTATTTTCGCGAACGAAGCCGCTGGCACAAACTAGTACAGTATACATATATATTGTTATACAGTAAGTATAGATATAGAATACTTTCCTTTCCCAATGAAAGAAAAAACGGCATTACGTTTCCTTGATTCCGTCTGTTTTTTTCTTTTACCACAATCAATTCAAAAGGCCGCATAGTGCATTTTATTCAAGACAATGAGAAGCGTGATTTTTCTTCTATGAGACAACGCATATTATAGTCTTCCTTTGTTAGGAAAAATCCATTATATGCAAAATGGGATTTTTATCATCAAATAAGATGGAGACTTATGTTTTCCCTTTTCATTTTATCTTATGTAGATAGAAAGAAAAAAAACAAAGAAAATTGATTTATTTTGTACAGCACAAGGCCCAAACGCAAATATCAGAAGCAAAAAATAAGAAGTACAGTTGTTGTGTGCCTCATGGCTACACCATAGGTCCAGTTCAGCATAATTGCCAAACAACTAGTGCCTGATGCTGGATAGATACCTATTAAAAAAAAAATCTTTAAAAAACTAAAAATAATGGAAACTAAATAGTGTCATAAACGAAGTAGTTTGTTACTCGCTGTATAGGTAAAACTTTTTTTTGTAATTTTTTTTTTTTCAAATCTTATATTTCAGTGTCGAATTTTAGGTGGCTTAAATATGATTTTGGCCGTAACAAGTATTTGTTTACGTAATTAAATCATTAATACAACCCTCTTACTTCATCTAACTCTATTGAATTGCTATTTTATAAAAAAGTCTTCGATAAGGTTAGCTAATTTACGACTGCTGTATATATAAGTATGATTGACTTGATTGTTAAACTGTCATGACTATTGTTTTGTATTTTGTTACTGCTATTATTTTACTACTAAATTGTACTGGTGCCGGCGAAACCGCATAAAAGTAGGAAATTATATAAATATACCAAGATATCGTTTACCCGTGTGCCAAATGAAGGAGTAACAAACACACAGACATCTTGAAAAGTACAAGTGTTGTTATAGTCTTTCTTTTTCGGAGAAAAATCATCAATGACTTCTTCCGCTCTAGATAAAGCGAGAGGGACTGTCAGACCTAAGAACTACACTGACTAAAACCACCCAGGGCACTTACCCTGACTTAAAAACTTTATCATGCCAGCGAGAAGCAGGGATGAAGCTACACAACCCATATAGCTTTAATATTTCCGTTTCGGTCCTCAAAGGGAGGGAGGGAGGGGGAGGGAGGGTTTTAATCTCATCGTGGGGCCTCTCTTCTCCTTCGATTGCCCTTTGGAGTCCAAAGCCTTGTCCAAACTCTTTCGAAAAACCCGTAGCTTGGACCTATCCCTAAGATATGCAGATGACAATTTACTTTTAAATTCAAACCCACGTACGTCCGTGTGCTTGCTTACCTGTCTCGCAATTTGCATGTGCTCATCTCAAAAGCGATTTCTAGATGATTTTAATTGTTGTTTTATTTCTAGTTTATTGTTTTACTTTTGTCTTTGTCAATGAGATGCGTACTATACTTAGGTTATGCTTTGATTTTTTTTTTTCTAGACCTCCCAAGATTTTATGTCGCCTTTAGTACTATATTATATATTAAAAAAAAAAAATTGGTCTTAACTTACTTATTTATAGCCTCTTTCTTACGTGGAATATATTAATACAAATAATTAGTTTTCGCCAAGATACCAACTGCACACTGTAGTTACAGTATATTATAAAGGATAAAAAAATAAGAAAAACAAATCTATAAATTGCACACATTAAAAATATAAACTGATTAAAAATTCTGCCTTTGGTAACCTAGAAGTCAAACTTTACTTGACCTGTTTTTGAGGTGGAAAATCATCCATTAACTTCTCCTACCCTAGAGCGGAGAGGGAAGGCAGGTATGTCAGACTATTTCTGCCTAAAACCACACCAGTGTCCTTCAATTGCCCCTTGCCTTGCCCTAAGAATCTGCCGTGACCACAAGACATTAAACAAAATTACACCTCAGTAAGTCTTCATTAACGAAAACAAACCGAGTGTTGCCAATATTAAAATTAATTCATTTATGCCCAAGGTATCTTTAAACTTAATTGATTCAGAGGTAGATTACAAAGAGCCTTTAGTTATTAAATTGAATATTCATAAAAGTTTAGACCATTTTTGAATATCAAACTCTGTTTTGCATTTTAGGTATTTTTTGGCAATTATCTTTTATTACAAGAATTATATTTTTAAATATTTCAGTATGAAAAAAAAAAGTAGGTGTACCGGTATTGGGAATAGGGTCCAAGCTACCCAACTCTCAAGGCTCCAGACAGAAGAACCTTATTACAATACAAGCCGTGTCCAGAAAATTCATTTTCTGAATCAACCCCTTGTTCCAGATGCCTATCTAAAGCCTTTTCATTTAAGATGTTGGTCGAGTCGAGGCTCTTGGTTATGGACCATTAGTCTAATAAAAATAAAAATAAATATTGTCTATGGTCAACTTCAACTCTTAATTAATGGTATTTGTGGAAGAGACTCCACAATTTTTCCAATAACACATTGTCTATGGTCATTCTATGGTTTAAAAAAGTTTTGACAGATGTGAAAATTATGTCAAACTTGACGTTTAGTATTTTCCTGCTTTTATCGCTATAAAGTAGCTAGTAATCTTTCTATATACCTATCTAAATTAAGCACCTTCTGTTGTTTTTTTTTTACTAGTTCCTAATAAGCCTAACCTGGACATATAATAATAAAAACTACACAGTTCCTGTGAGAAAAACTAGACGACGACATTAAAAATATGCTCCAAAAAAATGCGCACGCACATCTCATCTATGCAACTCAGGTACCAACACAAATCCGGTTGTACGAGTGGGCTTTGAAGATCTCAAAAATTGATAAGGACTGACCGTTACGGGCCCGAGTCGGCGCCAAACCCACGTACCCGCGTTATAAAGACTTCATTGCCTTAATTACTACCCCTAGGCGGTGTAACCAGTTCCGGGCAATTTTATTTATATGTCTCTCGTACTAAACATTGCCCACGCGACTATTACATTTAGTTGTCATGTTTAGATTGGGAATGAGAAAACTTGAATGCTTGTTTAGATGTTAATCAATAAAGTAAATTGCATTATGTCTGAGATTTAAATGGACATTTCTCTTTGACAAACATGATTCATAATACCTCTGTTTCTCATTGACATCAATGGCGAACTAATAGCTGAAATTGCCACTTATAAAAAATTACGTCCACGCAACGATTTAAAAACGATTTTCAAATTACTTACTCATCTTTTTGAAGAAAGTACAGCTAAACATGCAAACATACCTGAAAACAGAAAACAAAACAAATTAATAGTTATTCCAAACAATTACAAACTAAAAACATCCATTATAACCCGGAAAACAAAAAGTCATAATCCCGAAATCCCATCAAAAGCATAGAGAAGAGAAACCCTTACAAAAAGACACTACACAGTGCGCCGAAATCGAAAAGTCACTAGACAAAACGAAATACAAAAGTCCCCTAAGAGCGACGACAGCAAAGTCCGTTTTGACATGTATTAATGGTGGTTACACAGACGACATGGCTTGATAAATAACTCTCAGCTATTAATGAGATAAAAAAACGTGACTAACATTATTTTCCGTTATTCTTTTGGTATTTAGTGCGGCGATAATGAAGCATTCAAATCCAGTTTCTTATTGATTGTCACTCGATTTGGATCACTGTGTGTCAGGGTTGATGGTTTTGTTATTAGTTGATTTACTGGTAGTAAAAGATCGCGGTTATCTCAATACAGTAGCACAATGAACGACCAAAACAATAAAAGCTTCATTCTTTCATTAAATTGCAAAACAAATCAATTCTCGTCCAACTTCAACAGTCTCAAAAGGAAAACGCCGGCTGAAAAGAAAAGTTAAAACGGACACCGTGAAAAAAGTTTCTAATTTTAATTACAAATCCAAATAGCTTCAAGTTACGAAACAGACACTTAAAACTTGAAAGGGAAAGTAATCTACTTTAGTCTTAAGCATTTTTTTAATGTCACAAGGTCGTGGAAACCCTCAATTTAGCAACAGAGAACATCAATTGAGGCGAAATGGAATGGCTACACGATTTCTGTCATTAGAGGCTTTCATAAAAACGGCGGTTAGTTTTTGTCCACGATGACCGCCGTTCTGCCCATTGGCGATTAGTTTTCGTAGTTTTTATTAAGGTTTTACATCATCTGTGGAGAATTCAAATGTTTTATGAAATGGTGATGACAGTTTTTACTTAGATCTTTATGAAAGGTGCGTCGTTTTTTTTTTTACTTTTTAGGAGTAACGGCTTACGTTGAATGAATAATAACATAACGGTATAGCAGGCTTAAACTTATCACGCTCGTTATTTATTCGACAAAAAAGCTATGATATTTTTTCAAAACCATATTTGACGAAATTCCAACTAAATTGGCCAGCATTACGGCCGTTTACACAAGTATATGGCCAAAAATGTGAAAGCAGAATTACCCTCAAATAAACAAATTGGTGTAAAAAAAAACTGTGGCTGTTAAAACACAGTCGTCCAATGTTTGAGTTGCACTTAAGCGGGGACAAAAAACCCTTGCATCCGGCGATCCTGCATACTGGCGAAAAGGCGGTCGAAAGACCAAACCGAATTTGGATGCAAACATGTAAACAAATTGGACCACTGGCCACGTTTCCCCAATAAAACGTGCAAACAAGTTGTTGAAGAATATGGATTTTTTTATTGGCTATCGTGATAAACGATTGAGGATTAGTTGTTACCTAAGTGCATAAAAAGATCTGTATTTTGTAAGGCTAGTTGATTGTGAAGTAGATTTAATTATTTCCTTTACTAAAAAGTAATTAAGTATGAACTTAATAGTTAGGCATTATCCAACGATTTCTGATCTAAATTAGAAGTTGGATATTTCTCAAACCTTATATTAGCCTGACAATCTGTCAAAATTTGACGATTAAGTAGGGTTTGACTCGTTCTAAAATCAAAATACTCAATTTGGTAACATAAAATTAACAAACAACGAATTTTGCAGTAAAAATTTAAAAAGCATAGACCAAAAATTACCAGCGACATTTTAAAAACAGAATCATATTATGACTGGCCATTAGCACACTCTATGTTCAGACCCAACTTTTTTTTAAACTGTTTTCGTTGCGACCCAAGCATATAATTTGGTTGTAACAGGTGGATGCCATTTTGTTAAAAAACACGCTCACGATGTTTTTATTGAAATTAAAACGAAATTAGAGAAAATCGTTTTGGTAAACCGCAATGCTTTGAAATAGCCCGGAACGATGTATTATGGCGCTTGTGATTGCTTCATTCAATACAGTTTGGTATAAATAGTTTTCATTGATAGTTTTGATTGTAAGCTCATTTTGATGGGCAATAAACTGTAGTATTAGTCATTTGAATTTCACATAGACATCGAATTGCAGTTTGCAAAGGGAATTTATATTGTACCTAGATTTTATGGAGTAAGTTTGCAATAGTTGAATTGTGCTTTCTTATTTGACAATTAAATTTCGCCAAGTCCGTTCTATCATCGGAGTACTAGACGTACGGCGTTGCGCCTTCGGGACATGGTGGACATCTCACCCGTACAAAGTGTTTTGCGAACACATTCGTTATGCGTATAGCTAATGAGTGGAATTCCATGCTGGAAACCAGAATGAATAGGTTACTTCTATGCAAGCGGGCTCCATCATCGACCACATCACTGCTTACCATCAGGTGAGATAGTGGTCAAACGCGAGCCTGTACATATTTAAATAAAAAAACTAATAAAAAAATAAAAAAATAAAGCAATTTTTTTTTGTTACAACTTACAAAAATTTCCCAATAGATAACAGTCGTTCCATTTTCAAAACGCTCAATAATACCACAAAGAGAATCTCCAAAGACGAAAAGAAAACTAAAGAGTCCCGTACAGTTTTTCGTCAAAAAAACTATTCATTAAAAAGTTTGGCGCTAACAGCCATCATGGCCACTCATTAACTCCAGACTTATAATGCGATCTTCTCAGCCTTGAGAGAATGCCTATAGACTAAGTTGAAGAGGCCATTTTGTTTTAGAAGTGTTCTTATCATTTGATTTCGCATTGAATACTGTTCTGAAGATGAAAAGCACTAGGTTTGTGTGTGGTTTATATCTATTTTACAAACCCATTATGTAGATTTTTTTAGGGTTTCGTACTCAAAAGGTACCTACCACTCCGTTGACCGTCTGTCTGTCATTAAGCTGTATCTCATGAACCATGATAGCTCGACAGTTAAAATTGTCACGGATAATGAATTTCTATTGCTGGTATAACAACAAATATAACAAAAAAAATAAAATATATTTTAGTATTCTCCCATAAAATAAACGTGATTTTTTGTCGACTTTTGCTACAGACGGTACGAAAACCTTCGTGCGCGAATCCGACTCGCACTTGTCCAATTATTAAAAGATATAATGTCTGCAAACAATGTAAGTAATTCTATAAGTAGTAGAAAATCCACTATCATTAAATTTAATAGATATGTCAACTTATTTGACACTGACAACTCTAACTGTCATCTTACTCTATCATGCCACTGCATAATCTATGGCTGTACCAACATAACGTTTCTAAAAAAATAACTAGCTTAAAAAGAATGTAATCATGGCCACCTTCCTTCCTTAATCTTACTTATCCCAATTTGCGTGGGTGATAAACAGCTGATTTATTTAGATCGCGTAATCCCAGCTAAGATTAAACTTCCCTATATCTTCGTGGGCGGTGCGAGAGGAAAATACGTAAAAAAAACAACCGATTTAGAACAATATAAAGTGTTTTGGGCTAGTTTTATGACCTTTTAAAGGTGTAGTGTAGATTATTTGAAAGAGACATGCCTTGTCTGATAACTAGGTACAACTTAAGCATCTTTAAGCCAACAATGAATAGGTTATGCGAGCCTATTAGTAGATACTTATTTTTTTTTTTTAAACTAGACCATAATAAGTTCCGTATCTACAAAAAACCTGGCCTAGCAATGACCTGGTGAGTGCGGGAACACCGATGGATGCGAAACGCACAGGACCGTTCATTGTGGCGACGCTTAGGGAAGGCCTATGCCCAACAGTGAACGACTTTCAGCTGAAATGATGACGATGATGATGATCTACAAAAAAGCATCTAAATAAGTATCTTTAATGCCTTTTTCCTCGTGGCCCCAAAATACTACTAAAAAAAATGTAGGTGGAAGTTTCGCGGTCTAAAGAGCCCAACGACCTGGAATTCATCCACGCCTACTCTGGGTGGACTCAGAAGGAGTAAGACTTTAACTGGCTAAACCCATCTTGTTCTATCAGTTGCCTTTTGCATTCCACAGCCACGGATACTCTTTCAAACAATCTCGCAGTAAGAATCCTACTAATCCTACTAATATTATAAATGCGAAAGTTTGTATGTATGTTGGATAAATGTATGGATGTTTGTTACTCTTTCACGCAAAAACTACTGAATGGATCTCGATGAAACTTGGTACACGAGTAGACCATATCCCAGAATAACACATAGGATACTTTTTATCCTGGGATTATGTACGCGGGTGAAACCGCGGGCAAAAGCTAGTGAATACATAATGTACGTAACGCTTTTCAAGTCCAATATTCTACGATAAAACTAGGTAAAGACCTACAGTCTAACTCACTTCCACCTTTTCATAACTCATTTATAACGGTAGAATTTTCTAAAAATAACCCGGACACAATAACCCTGAAATACCTCCTCATATATCCATTTAGCATATTTATTATGCAGTAACGTACAACCCAAAGGAAATATCCCTAAAAATGAAGGACGAAGGTTTTAACTTATTCATAATGGTTTATTATAGTGATCATGTTGGCTGTGTAAGAGCGGGTTTATTTTTTTTTTGTTTTGTTATGTTGGCACCTTTGGCTTTACGGGTATTTGGGTCAAAGATTGTCTATTGTTTTAGGATTGGTTAGATATAATCTGATAAACGTTATAAGTGTTTTTCGAAGGCAGTTTTTTAGTGTTATTTTTGTTTATTTTGTTATACTAAGATTTTATTAATATTATACTAATTAAGATAGATACTCAGTTATTATCTTGCACGTTGCCTAGAATTGCAGATAATAAAGGTCAACACGAAAATCGATCATAAAAAAAAAACATTTATTTATGTTTAGCATAATTAGCAACAAAAACATGATTTTAACGGTAAACAGATCGCAGTTTGAACTTCGAATCACAATTAAAGTAAAAACCGTTACGATTTCATAATTCGAACCATTTCGATCGACCTCATAAATTAAACTCGACATTTTAATCAAAATCAAATCTCGAATAGGTAGGTGTCTTTTCAGAAAAAAAAAAACTTCTATAAATTTCATTTTATTTTTAATCGAAGACAGTCTAGAGACCATAAATAATTTTAGTCGTCGGTTCCATAAATGATGTTTGAGTATTAAAGCATTAAGATTTGAATAGAACTTGATTTGCATTGAAAGCAACAAATTGACATCCTGTGTACCAAACAGATAGTTTATCTTAGCAGTCTTTTGCTTCATATGGGTGAGAGAGGTCTAAGTATCAGTAAGGCTGTGGCTTTTAAATAGAGAGTAAATTGTAAGATTGATAGTTTTGGTTGTATCAAAATACCTATTCTGTTTTAATTGATAGGTATTGTTAGTTAAGGCTGGCGGAACGGTAAAATAACATTAATTAAGGGTGGTATAGTTGTAGGAGCAGTTCTTCAGTTTATTTCATTAAACTTTTAGTGTCAAAACATTGATTTAATTGCTTGACTATAGTCCTACTGTCCATAGACGCGTAGCTTTATAGACGCGTATTCGACATTATAAGCTTGATGCCTGCGTGAATAGAAACTGTGAGCAGGCGTAACCATGGAGTTTCTTGCCGGTTCTTCTCCATAGAAAATGACCAATTTGGAACCGTATACTAGCTTCTGACGTTTTATAAGTGCCCAGGTAGGCCTATGTAAAATAAAAATATATATATATTGTTTTTTGAGTGAATAATACGCGTCTATGAAGCTATACGTCTGTGGACAGTAGGCCAATCATCACAAATCATCCAGGTTAGAATAGAATAAACTTTATTGTACAGCAAAATAGTAACATAACTTACATTAGCTGTGTTTTGATGTAATTTTCTGTCCCCGTACACGGGCCTCAAAAAAACGCTAGAAGCGGCCACAAAAAAAAAAAACTAGGAGCCGCCGCAAAAAACAGCTGAAGTGCGCGACAGCTTGTGACCGGAGAAGCATGAAGCTTTAACCGTTTTTAGCCACAAAAAAGGCCGCCTCAAAAAGAAGATTGAAGTAGCGTTCTTTTGAGGCCCGTGTCCGGGGATACTTTGGCCCCGAGTTTCTAATTCTAAACAAAAAAAAAATCACTTCAACAAAAACAATAAAAACACATCATTATGAAAAAAAAAATCGTATAAAATTTCGCGCAGGGAAATCAGTCGCTTAATTAAATCGAAAACGAAGAGTATAATTAAATTACGATACTCGAAAACTTGAGGGACTTCAAGTAGACTTCAAAATTCCGACTTTCGTGTATTAACATTAATGGTTATTCAACCGACTGAGAATTCAGGAATTGTAAAATTTTCCTCGAATATTTTTTTAAGTGCTTTCCGTAATGATTTGACGGAGTATCTCACCTACATTTTTGTGTGGGTCCAAATTTGGGCCTAAGAAGTGATTTCGAACTGAAAGTGGGTGGTAATTAGAGAAGCGGTTTTATTTATACAACCTAGGGGTCTTTAAATCAAGAGTGAATAAAGGTAGAACTACACTGCTAACACGCACACGTATAACACGCCTGATTTGTACGTAGACCGACGCGCCCAGATCGGCGTGGCGTGGCACACGTGTTTTCAGTGTAGTTCTACCTTAAAGGTCATCTGGGCGTGTCGGTCACCATACATTTTATATGGAAACTAGACTTGTAGAACCACACTTCATACACGCCATGCGACGCCACGCGACGTCGTTCTACACACAAATCAGGCGTGGTCCATGTGTGCATCGTTCTAATGTAGTTCTAGCTCAAAGGTTACACTGCGCACCACGCCACGTACGCCGATCTGGGCGCGTCGCTCTCCATACACTTTATATGGAAACCAGACTTGTAGAGCTACACTAGATCCACGCCACGCGACGTTGTTCTACGTACAAATCAGGCGTGGTCCACGTGTGCGTTGGTCTAATGTAATTCTAGCTTTAATGCTATTTATAGGCCTTTTTTAAGCATTACCACAATAACCTCGCATTCAGCAGCCTCTTGAGCTCTTCTGGAAGACTAGCTCTTCATAGTTAAGTCTTCTACAGAATAATTAGATATGATTCATCGTCATCACTTCAGCCGAAACCTTCACAGTTGGACATAGGCCTCAAAGTGTCGCCATAATGACCGATCCTGTGCGTCTCTCATCCATCGGATACCCACGACCCTCACCAGGTCATCTGTCCACCTTGTGGGAGGCCTTGATGATGAGGCAAAAATAAAAAGCCGTTGTCAAAATTTCTCCCTCAAAATTCTTCCTTGTTATTCCTATAAGTATCGAGTAATACCAGTAATTCTCGTCTGCCACTCTTCGAACAAGTACATTCCTCTGCAAAATAATGAGCTTAAACAAAATCCTATTACGTACTAAGACTCTACTAACATCGGGATTCTTTCACGGAAACGCAAATACAAGCCTTGTGCAGTCCATGTTCACCGGCTTAATAGTCTATTAGAGTTTAAAGGAAATAATAGGATACTATTACTATATGTAGTTTATTAATTTGAGCAGATATATCTATCTATATATATAAAAATCAATGCCACTTTTCGTCGTTATTTTATAACTCAAGAACGGGCTCACCTATCCAAACCAAATGTTTAGGCTTTGTTCGGACTATTTAGTAGATGGTTTATGTGAAGTTTGGTAGGGTAGCGTAGGGTATAGTAGGGTAGAGTAGTGTAAAGTAGAGTAGGGTAGAGTAGGGAAGAGCTGGAGCGAAGCCGTGCGGGCTAAAGCTAGTCTTAGTATATAACTCTATTATACCTCATCTCTTTCATTTATTGCACCTACCTACCACTATTTTTCCGGCGTCACCCAAAGGTTGACTGGTAGAAAATGCGTAAGGCATTAAGTCCGCCTCTGTACTTTGTGTGCATAAAGTATTAATTAAATAAATAAAAATTAGCCTTTTCTAATACTAAGGGTGTTTTTCCACCAGAATTGTACAATGCAGAACTGTTATGCTGCGAGGATGCCTCCTACCTAAGGAGTGTAATTCCCTACCTACATCTATGTGCTGTCTATGCTCTGTCCTGATAGCTACAACTTGAAGTTTTTAAACCAAGAGCAAATGGGTCACTTCTAGGCAAGCGTGCTCCATCATCGACCACATCATCGTTTACCATCATGCCGGTTTCCTCACGATGTTTTCCTTCACCGTTCTAATAAGAACAAAGATGAAGAAATAAATTATACAAAATAATGCGTTTGGCTGAGTTTAGCTGAGACTTTAGACTCGTAAGTCGGGGCCGTTACCACTGCTGCTGGCTCTCAATAAAAATAATGGGAAAAAAAATAAACAAAAGAACTAAAATTTTCAAAATTAGAATCAAAAGCAAGCAGACTAAAAAAAAACGAAACTGTCTCTAAATGTCAGACACATCTGCCTTTTCGGTCTGCCCAAACGCAAAATATCAAAAGACAATCCAAGGTCAGATCTCTCCACGAGACACGAGTCCCAATTCATCTCGACCCCAGCTTTGTCACAAGATCAGATAACCAGCATCATTCTTATTAACAGGCGACCTACGGACATATTTCATTTATACGACATCCTCTTTATTCTAACTAGGAGTTATTAAAGTCTACACTATCGGTGTGGATGGATGGATAAATGGAGCCATAGAAAAGATAGATAGATTTTTTTAATACTTTCACACAACGCCATCTAGTACCAACCTAAGAACAGCCAGTGGTATGGGTAGGTATTCGACAACTGATAAACATAGCATGGCATAATCGACCTTATAATGTTCCCACTGTTGGGACTCAGGCCTCCTCTCTAGGAGAGGGAATGGGCCTTAATCCACCACGCGGGCCCAGTGCGGACAGTGCGCATTTATGCTGGCTGCATGATGGTTCGAAGGAGTTACCGTAGTCCTGGAACGCAAAGTGTAAGTGAATGGACATAGGTTGGTTTTAGGCAGTAAAAGTCTGATACTATACTCCCCCTCTTGTTTCATCCACAGCAGACGGAGTCATTTGTTGATTTTCCACCCCAAAAAAAAGGGTGTCGTATTTGTAGTAATTTTTAGGAACATACAGAGAGATGAATGGGATTACCCACTTTAAAGACCAATTAAACAATTGCAAGCGTAATTAAAGTTTAACTTCATAAACTCAAAACTTTAACAGTGCATCATTAAAACTCAAATAAACATTACACTTTATATAAAACCGACAATTCGTATACAAAGACGCAACAACACATTGTCTCCCTTTCCCTTTTTCAGAACGAGTTTAGATCTCATAAAAGGTCTAATCTATTCCGCTTCACAAACCTCAACTTCGCTGTACAACATTAAAGAGTCGTTAAACTCAGTTTAAACATTCGTTCTCTTTTGCTGTTTCACTGTGCCCTAGCTAAACTGGCAAACATTTCGCGCTAAGTTTTTGACTTAATCTTTCGTTTGACGTGAGCTTGAGTATCGATTGGTTAACCGTAGTAAGTGTGGTGTGATCGACCTTTTTTATTTTTCTGGGAATTCTAGTTAAGGTTTTAAGAAATTGAATAATAGATTACTTCTTCACGTTACTAACGCTAGTTGTTTGAATTCTCTGTATTAGCGGAACAATGTATTTTAAAACTGTTCTAGTTTCATGAAAAATGTCTATAGATGTTTTGTTAAATTTCTAACGAATGAAAAACGTTGTTTTGGCATTCACATTTATTTATTATCAACAAAGACTTTGATAATAATGCTTATTATTTCGTAAACATTTGGAAACAGTTTGCCAATAACTCAGACTTATTTAGGACTACCTCTCGCCATCGACTTCGCCCGCCTTATAGTTTAAAATTATATCACGGGAATGTTACTGTGTAAAGTACGATATGTCCTAATTTATACCATGGTCTACCCAAATCATGACATCCATTAATATTTAATTGAAAAGCCAACAGTTAGAAACACCAAAAAAAAAATGAACACATTCGTTAACGTGCAATTGAAGGAATACAGGTAGATTTTGATCAGTAAAACTTGATTTCAAAAATTTGATACTCTTATACATATCCTAAGAGAGAGACAGAAATATTTACTTTAGCATTAAAAGAGAGAGAGAAACAAAACAACGCTTATATTGTCAAAGTCAACAAAGGATTTGGGGTAACGATGCTGGCCTAGTATTCCGTGACCAATCTCGACCCTTGGGTGGCAATTGCAATAGACATAATCACGGGATGTCCTCACTTTCATAATCTTATTGTCGATCTGTTACAGAGAAATGAGTTGAACGAAAATAAACGAGATTAAAGGTAGAACTATATGACGCACACGTGGGTCTCGTCGGTTTCCATAAATTTTATATGGCAACTAGACTTGCAGAGGTACATTAGATCCACGCCACGCGATGTCACGCATCGCGCCGCTAGGTACAAATCAGGCGTGGTCCACGTGTGCCTCGGTCTGTGGCGGTATGTAGTTCCTCAAACTTACGTTTTAGTTATGTATGGACATCCATATTACCACTACCATATCATCTGATGGTATGGTCGCCGATAGAGCCTAGAAGGAACCTAATCACTCTTGACTTAAAGACCCCTAGGTTGTAGCCATCAGAAAACAGAAACTCTGGCAGGGAATTCCACCCTTTATCGATGATATGGTCGATGATAGAGCACTCTTGCCTAGAAGGAACCAGTTTTTCTTTCTATTCTTCTTTTTCAGTCATCATCCTAAAGACCCTCAAGCTGTAGCTATCAGGAAACACTGACTCTGGCAGGGAATTCCACTCCAAACTGAGTTATTCTAAATTTTTGGTGTCTATAGGCGAATCAGTCTTGACTTACTCGTATAGATCCCCAGGTTATAGCCATCAGGAAACAATCTCTAGCAGGGAATTCCACGCCAAACTGAGGTGGTCTTAAAAGTTTTTGATGCCTATAGTATAGGTAGTAGTTTGGTGAAAGACCAAAATGGCTACGAAAGCAATACGATAGTTAGCATTTCAAATAACAGTAACCGATTCACAATACCCACGTTACCGCATAACATCCAAACTACAGAACTCCGAAATCAATACTAAATAGTGATTTTAGTTAAATAGGAGCGGCTCGTTACACACGGGGGAACATTTGGGAAGTTGCGCGGGGATTAGTTCGCAGATTCCTGCAGAGTTGAGTGCTAGCCGCCAGTAAACAGCTTTTCAACTAGTGTGGGCTGCACTGCTGAGTATACGGTTTTTGAACAACTGTTTAGCGGGTGGGGACTTGATATCTAACTGGTGTTTATGTGGGTAGCTGGTTGTGTAATTTGGCATTTAATTATTTTGTTTTTTTGTTGTGTATTTAGAAATATATAAGTATGTTTATCAGTTTTCTAGTACGCATAACACAACCTCTGCTTATCTTGAGAGTAGACTGCGTTGTGTGATACTCGAAGTTGTGGAATATTATATTATATATTTTAAAGGGTAATTTTTAAATGATTCTTCTCGCTCTGGGTTAAAGTAAGAGATGGTGTCAGACTTCTATCAATTCAAAACCACCTGTGTTCTTTCAGTCACTCTATCTGTTTCAGCGTCGCGGTAACTCCTGTCGATCCATTTAAGTATAAAGACTCTTTTTCTCAAGAATGTGTGGAGGTATTAAGCAGAGATTAATATCAAATACTCAGGTTTGCTACATCTTGAAGCAGTTAAAAGATCAGACTTTTAAATTAACACAATCTAAAGACAAAACCGTTTGATGATAGGTACTCCGTAACGATGCATATTTTGGCATTCGGAAAGATATCAAAACCCATAGTGTACTTTCCGTTGACCAAGAAGCCTGAAATTTGGCAAGCATTAAAGTCACGTAACATAAGTATAGGGAAAAATCTAAAAACCGTAAAGTAGTTACGTCATAGCATAAATTTTGCAATTCGACAAAATCTTCCAGACTCGATTTGGGGATCGAACTATTTTAATAGGTACCTATCTAAGTTTGCACGGACCCATTGAAGCGCGAGTCAGACTCGCACTTGACCGGATTTGACTTTTTTGTACGTCTAGACCAGGACTAGACCCATTTGTAGTTAAAACCGACCTACAGAAAAATAAATGATATTTAATTTAGAAATAGATTTTAAAAAATACTTTCCCACGTCAATTATTTTCGTCAATTTAAACTAGATGAAGCCGGTATTTCCTAGCTGACTACCCTGAGAAGAAACACCATCATATCATAGCAAATAAACATATAATATATATTTGATATCTACTTGCAAACAACATTTCAAGAAAAACCAATGTATCAAGAAAAAGGTCCGTTGACAATAAACGATTAGCCAAATGCCCGGAAACGGATATAGGGGGTAGGCCGAAGACGACTACTGGGAATGGTTGCCGTAAAACTTGCCCAACGATGTTAGCTTGCTCGAATGTTTTCTCACTGTCTGTGGGGTCATAAAAACAGCTGGAATCATGAACAGAGCGGAGCGAGCACAGAAATGATGAGAGGATAGAAAGGAAATATGCACTGTCCGATCTGTCATCATCATCATCATCATTTCAACCGACAGACGTCCACAGGCCTCCCGCAAGTGTCGCCACAATGATCAATCTTGTGCGTCCTGCATCCATCGGATTCCCGCAATCTTCACCAGGTCATCGGTCCATCTTGTAGGAGGAGGCCTTACGAAGCCACCTCTCTAGGAGAGAGAGAATGGGCCGTAATCCAACACGCGGGCCCAGTGCGGGTAGGTGCATGTCACATGTCTTTGAATTTTTGGTTCTAGTACATCCCGGTTTCCTCACGCTGTTTTTCTTCACCGCTTTGAGTGCAGTGGTGATGAAATAAATTAAACACAAAAGTAATGCACCTGGCAGGGTTTGAACCCGCGACCTACATTGTAATGCCGACTATACTATGCTATAAATTGGCATGACTGACTGGCTGATCTTGAAAACAAAGTTGAGAATCACACTTGATCGGTGTTCCTCCTTCATTGATCGAGCTATCCCAAAATAGCTCCTGTCATACTCAAAAGATCAGCCAGACAGCCAAATTGTCAGTGGACTTAAACCGAGTGAGGGGGACGTTAATATTATCTAACTGGCGTCTTAAATGTGACACTGGTATTGGCGTTACAGACATTTTATACCTCTGATATGCAAAAATACACACACAGGCGCAGAGCGACAATGCGACAACGACAAAAGGAACGTTTATATTTTCTATAAAACATATTATGTATTTGAAAATGAATTGAACGAGCTTTAAATAATGACCTTGGTACATCAGCCCTGATATCCTAATACCCTTGCCAAAAACTAGACTTTCTTATCACGTCCTCACTAGTAGTACTATAAGGACTCCCAGTCCTGCCAGGATTCCTAGTCCTATAAGGATTACTAGTTACTGACATTGGCATAACTAGTGAAAGTCGCATCCTCGTAAAAGTAGAAAATTATCAATAAGGAACAGACTCTTGGGATAAGAAGTATCATACTATATTCTATTCCAGGACCTCGTCCACCTAACTCACTTTCATTAGGTAGGAAAAGAAGAAGGAGTATCGAACATACACACACATTCACACGTGTGAATAGTGTATGTAGTGTAATGCATTAGTGTGTGTGATATGACGGGCTGACTATACCCAGAGAGCACACAAAGTTCTGCGGGTCCAATTTAACAAAGCGTTCAGGTTGCTAATGCAGCTTCCACGTTTCTGTAGCGCATCAGCAATCTCTAACACACACAGATGGCTTCCCAACTCGACAGTCCGCTGAGTGGAAGTCGCCACAGCATCTTGAGAGTGTGCACAGCATGTGGAAATTAGTACAATGGCCAAATTCCTGCTTACTATTGTTTATTAGTTTGTACGATGGATAGATCTCTAATCTGAATTAATAAATGAATATTAGCACTGGAAAATCTCCTGCATACTTGGCTAATCTCTGTAAAGAGTCGTCACCGTGATTGACATACGGTCAGAAGGATTATTTAGGTCGTGAAATGCCTCAGGTCGTACTCTTATAAAGACTTGTTAAAAAATTTCCTCACGCCATTTTCCTCAAGCTTCTTACAATCACTGTTTGTTCCGAGTGGAAGCGGTTTCCGCCGTCGCCATCTTCGGAGCCGACCATGGCGCTGGCAACTATTATTCCTTAAAAAGTTTTCCAATAAACGACTTTTTGTGTGGAAATCCAAATCCTTCCAGGCTAAGTTTTTCTGTTTATTCACAGAAATGTATTTCGACCATGATTCTTATGCAAAGAGTTTCCATTTGGAAAGACATCCACTCGTAAGTTGAAGTCATTCCGGGAAATATTTTTGATATGTGTCTGGAACACGGGGAGCTTATCTTTGTTTTTTGTTAAGCAAACTACTAACTTTTTCGCTTTGTGATCATATTGATTATCGTATCGGACTAGCGTGATTGTGTTATTTTTAGGCAAGCGTATATACTCCAAAAGTCATCAGATGATTTCACACCTTAAAAAAAAATCGACGACTACGCGATGACGCTTACTATCAGATGTTATAGTGGTCAAACGCGAGCCTATCATACTAATAAAAAAATGGTGGAAGTGTGTGCGAGTATGTTTGTAGCTTCCTCGCGATCAAACGGCCGAATGTATTTCGATGAAACTTGTTATACGAGTATATCAAGTTCTGGAATAACAGATAGGTTAGTTTTTATCCCAGGAGTATGTTCCCTTGAGATAATTTTCTCCTATAAACGCATGCAATAATAAAAAACTAGAAGACTAGAGATAGCAATAATAAAATAACAATTAAGCTGGGTAGAATTTTTGCCCACACAAATATCCCTAACATTAAAAAAATAATAAAAACAAAAGCAATTAGACATTAAAAGTAAAATCACGAACAAAACCGTTTACAATAAAATATTTTTCCGGTAATATATTCCATTTATTATGATAACGAATGATTTCCCATGAGGCCGTATCGATATTAAATACCTACCAATTTAATCGATACACGACAAATCTGATTCATAATTCATATTGAATTTGATAAATTAAACTCGTAAAAATGTAAATATATCGGTTTGGATGTGGGTCGTTTGGGAGCAATATTTTTTTAATGACGTAATCTCGTCTCAGACAGTGAAATCGTTCTGATTTTCTTCTTTATTTTTGTAGAATAAATATGTTCTTTGCTAAGAGAGTAGAAACTAGAAAATAAAAGAAGATTGAGTGGGCAGCAAGACCGGCCACATCTGGTAACAGTCACGCCATCGCTAGAACGAAGTTTTATTAAAGTACTAGCTGTTCTTCGGGGGTTTGCCCCTGTGAAGTTTTTAATTTTTCGGATGAAGACTCGAGTAAGCTGAACTCGTTTTAGACGTAATAGACGGACGGTCAGACACTTAGGACTTACAATAATCACATTTCACAGTACTATTATAACAGAGAAAATAATGTAGTGTGTACAATTTTATAAATTACTAGCTTTTGCCCGCGCGGCTTCGCTCCCGCTCTTCCCTACTCCACCCTACTATACCCTACTCTATCCTACTCTACCCTACTCTACCCTACTCTACCCTACTCTACCCTACTCTACCCTACTCTACTCTACCCTACACTACCCTAATTTTTTTTTTCCATAAGAACCTTATCCTCACAATAACAATCACAACAAAAAAAAAAATCAGCCAAATCGGTCAAGCCGTTTTCATGCTATGTCGTGACAACGGAAAACGGGTTTCATTTTTATATATATAGATTTCCTCACCACCAGGATACAATGTCTATAAAATTTAAAGACAAGTGACATTCAGATGAACGTCACATGTGTTTTTTTTTTAATTTTTGGTTCGGTCTGGACACTGGGCCCGCGTGGTGGAACAGGGCCCATTCCCTTACCCAGAGAGAAGACCTGAGTCCCAGCAGTGACAACATTGTAAGCCTGATTACACTTATGCTTATAATATCGTAGCTATAAGTATCAAAGGTTTGTCCAGACATCAGAACTATTCAAATAGGGTTGAGTTTAAAAGGTAAAAGTCAATAGGTATTTCAATCAGAATCTAACAATTATTACAGGAGACATTTGGCAAAGGCTAACTTATTGATTCACTACTCAAATCAAATAATATTAATGGTAAATTAGAACTCTCTAAGTAATTACTTAAACGTCGTAGCTAGAACCGTGATATTATCGTATTTACGACCCGAATATTAAAGATTTATTGACCACTAACGCCATTAACAATGCTAACAGAATTTCTAAACCAAATTGTAGCAGTTAAAGTCATATAGGTACAATGAAATTTCAAACACCATTTCAATGAATCTTTTTAAACATTACTTGTCATTTTTTGCTTTCAAATCAATTTGCAGTCTCTCCGAATCAAATCAAATCAAAACCTTTATTTCAAATAAACTATTTACATGTACACTTGAATTGTTAAAGTCAGTCAGTCAGAAAAGTGAAGTTAATTGCAGTTTCCAAAGCGTAGATCTCTATGGAGAAGAACGTGCAAGAAACTTCATAGATACGCTTTTGAATCATGCTACTAAAATCCTGGTTACATATTTCTTGTCACTTTTATGACGAAAGCGCTTAATAATGAAAAAAATAAAATTTGATATTAGCCACATCTGATAAAATAGGTGTCTAAATAAATGGTGAAAAAATACTCATTAAGAGCCGGTTGCACTTACAGAGTATTTTATACGTACTGAGCCGTGTCTGTTTATATCGACTTCGCAACCCCATAACAACGATTATCTTTTTAGAAAAAAAAAACAACTATTCAAGATTTTTGTTTTAGCGTAACTTTCAAATATTTCTCTGACGTAATCTCGTAGATAGACACGTTTGATATCGTAAGTTAGGGCCAGATTCTTGATTTTTTTTATCAAGCCAACTGTGTTATATTATATTTTAATTTTTACCCAGTAGACTGTCATATGGTCAATTTTGATGGTGCTTTTGTGTTTTTTTTATGGTGTTCTAGTTTATTTTTATTCAGAGGTCCAAAATGGTCAAAATTAGAGCAACCCCGCCTTAAATACCTATACGGCTTTATTTTAAACGTGAGGTTGAGTCGTAAATGGAAATTCAATTATATTAAGGGTCTGAAATGACCTTAATATCAATTCTTATTGACTACTAAAGTTACGAGACGAGGAGTTTTATGTACGGATTTTTATAGTGTGGGACCATTTAATAGCGATGAGCGGGCCATCAATTTTAATATATCAATTATATATTAAGCATAAACTTTGTGTGCGTAACTGTACTTATTTCGAAGTCAATAATCTTAATGGAAATGAGATTTTGCTGAATATTTTACTGCCCATCCATCAGTTAAGTACCTACTTATAGCAGAATTTTCTAAAAACTTTTTCATTGTTAGGTTCTATATAAAGTAAAGGTACAGTTGGTTCAGTGGGTGAAGAGTCGCTGTGGTGTGATTTACTCTATAGTCCCGATCCTTGATATCAGCAGTTCCAGTGCATATTTCATCCTCCCTTTTAGCCCGTTCAGAATTTCAACGTCCTAGGTCCATAGGATTAGGCTCGGTACGTGTAGGCTTGCGGGCGGGGAGCAATAGGTAGCATGCTGTCCGATAACCGTCCGGACCGAGCCTAAGTCGTGGACGCCGCGTACCAGTAAATTGTAGGGGCCCAGCAGGATCGAAGTCTACAGGAGCTGTAGGTTAAGTGAAAATGGACCCCGAAAAGCAAAGACCCAGCAGGATCGAAGCCTACAGGAGCCATGGGTTAAGTGAAAATGGACCCTGGAACGCAAGGAAAAGAGTGGGTTTTAGTCAGTAAAAGTCTGACAAGTCCCCCTCTGCTTTAAAAGACTCTTTTCATGAATGGCAATGTAGACCAGTCAGCTTTGTACCCAAAAACACAATGAAAATTGCAGTAGTGTATAAATCCACGGAGTCTACAGCGTTTTCAAATACCGGCCATATTTGCTTTTAAAATCAACGTTAAATCTAATAATCCCTGCAAACAGCAACATGATTTTAAACGTATCCCAATCTTCAACAACAAACACAGAGCAGTTACCAAAACGGGCAACAAAAACTAAAATTAAACCAAGTAACAGTAGCCAACGATGTTTTTCTACTTTTACAATTTATTGCCCCACTTACTAGCTACCCCGCGTTTCTTACTCACAGTTAAAAATCTTTTATTTTACATTTAGGTATGGTGTGAAACAAAAACTTTGTTTTTAACACTTCTCAAGAAAGCATTAGTTGAAAGAGCTTGTAGTCTTGCCCGGTTTTGAACCAAAAATCATTTGTAACTTACATTTTTAGTTGTTACTTTGTTTAGCACACAGCTCATCCGATAGAAAGGGCTAAAATAACCTCTTATTGGGTCACATTAAACCACAGAAAAGATAGAAAGGAAATACTTTCCGATTTGTACTACAACGAGTGTCGCCGCTTGTCTCACACCCTTTAACTCTACTACAGTAGGGTACTGTTAACTCATAGTTCAACTACCAATAGCAAACTTATGATCTAAGTGTGCGTGGTCTGTTAGTTGAGTAATGCGCGTTCGTATTGGTTAATTGCCTGTAGTGGAGTTAAAGAGTCGGAGACAAAAGACGACACTCGTTGTAGTACAAATCGGAAAGTATTTCCTTTCTATCCTCTTTTATCTTTTCTGTGGTTGTTACCATTGGGCCAGTATTACCTATCGATACTTTTAAAGCATACATATTTAGGCAAAGGTAAACTTCGAAAATACCACTACGATATAGCAGACCGCGACAGATCCTAGTGACCATTAGATCATTTTATGCACTTTTGCAGTAACTCCGAATGGATATGTAGTGACCTAACTTAATTCATGAATCCCCAAGCGACCACCGGTGGCCGCGCATCTATTGTCTTACTATTGTATCTCTAATTGACGGTATCTGAAGGGTTAAACATGTATTAAGAAAAGTTAAAATCTAGTTAAATTTCCAGTCACAACCCTTCATTCAAACTTTCGATGCAGTTTAGGCCGAAAATATCCAAATATTTTTCTGAAAACGTTCATTACATCAAAGTGAACTCTTACGCGTTACACTAACGGAAGAGAGCGCAATAAAAACGTAACAAAACTAGGACATATTATACTTTGACGCGCACTTTACTGAGAAGTTTAAAACGCAACTATGTTGCTATGACACGACCCCTTTAGAAATGTAACTACAAGCATTCCGTAACGCAGAGTTTTCAAAACAAACGATACAGACTTGAAGAGAAAATACTTTAATCATTTGAGACTAGGTTTTGCCCACCGTTTCGCCCGCGAACATAAAATATATCTAGCCTATATCACTCAGGATTAAAGCAGCTTTCTATCGGTGAAATAATTTTAGCAATCGGACCAGTAGGTAGCTACTTTCAGAGATTACCTCCTACAAACAAAAATCAAACTTTACCTACACCTTTTTAATAGATAGATTGATTACTTAGCCACTAACAACGATTATAATTTGGATGTCTTCAAGGCTAGAGTGAATATACACTTAATAAACTAGTGCACCTCACCATCAACGATAGCATTACTGCTTACCATCAAGTGTGATCGCAGGCAAGCACAAGTTAATACCAAAAAAAAGAGATTTGTTAAGGAGTTTCAACTATTGGCGGTAACTCGGGCATCTTATACCCTTAGCAAAACGTCTTCAACGTTTTAGCAATTACTTATCCGCATTGCCGTCACAAAATGTGCATTTAGAAGCTAAATCCAGCTTTAAAGTTCCACAATTTTAGAATGACGAAAGTGGAGCGAGGCTACAGAAATAACAGCCAGATTTTTAGCACCATTCCATCCGACATTGTAGCATTTAAATCGTTGCAATGTAACACAGAAGCAGTGACGTAACTGTAGGGTGGCAAGGCTGGCCACGGGCCCCTGACCTCGTGGGGCCCCCGGTCTGAGGCCTTGAACTTTGGCCTCAGAAGAAGTAAATATACAAATTCAAGTAAATTAATAAGGGTTTGTTAAGCGCGTTAATAAGAAAAGGATCAATTTCCCGTGGTATTCTGTCAGCCTTACCACATTATTAGATACGCGACTATGAAGCCACCTTCAGAGACGAAATATAAAGTCCTTGTGTATTAAAGAACTTGGCGATTTATAACTAACTAGCTTCTGCCAGCGGCTTCGCCCGCGTGAAAGTCAGTTTCTCCAAATAAACTTTGGACCCCTGTTTCATATCCTTAGGGGGTGAATTTTTGAAAATCCTTTCTTAGTGCTCGTTTACGTCATAAAAGAAAACCTTGTGTATTTCACGCTACTATGCCCTGTGGTTTTGACTGTGCGTTGATATGTCAGTCTTGCCTTTTATATTTAGAGATAAAGAATAGTTTTCATTTTTCTTCAATGATTTATCCAAATTAAATTAAAAAGTTGACGATAAATGTCTGGGGGCCCCATCCAATGATTTTGCCACGGGCCTCTGGTGGTGCGGTGACGCCACTGCACAGAACTCTTCACTACCCACTTTAGTAACACAGGTTTGTTTCAAAAGAATGCCAGCTGAAATCCAAGCAACATTGGTGTTTAATTAATTTAAGTTGCAAAAAGGGAGGTGTCTTCGTTTGTCTTCAACTGTTTTGTTTTGTTCCGCCATCTTAGATTAGCTTTTGTTTTGTTTGGTCTTTTTTTTTTTGTAGATTCTGTAGTTTTTTTGGTTGGTAGAAAGTCAATTTTCGTACTTAGAAAACTGGCCAAGTAATAGTCGGATTCGCATATGAAGGGTTTCATACTACAATATTAAAATTGAGCAAAGAAACGCCGCAACAATAACGTTTCTTGTATGGGAACCTCCTTTAATTTTCAATTTTATTAATTGCTGTCATAGTGGCAATACATATACTGAACCAAATATTCTAAGACATGTGACATTCACCAACCCGCACTGGGCTCGCGTGGTGGATTAAGGCCCATTCTAGAGGGAATGGGGCGTAATCCACTTTTTAATGTTTCCACTGCTGGGACTCAAGCCTCTCTCTTATCTTTATAAATATCGCAGCATATGCTGAGTTAGGTGCCTTTTTGACCTTGCACAAATTCTTCTGTATTTATCGTATTATTTATTTTTGTTATAAATCGTATTGTGTGAGGTTTAAATAAACGTTTTTTCTTTCTTCTTTCTTTCTAGGAGAGGGAATGGTCCGTTTATCCATCACGCGGGCTCAGTGCAGATTGGTGAATGTCACATGTCTTCATAGCTGGAGAAGTAATTTGGTGAATTTCCACCTCCATAACAAAAAGGTCATCGAGCTTATTGAGCCAACTTAGTTGCTGAACTAGTTTAAGCCCGTACAAACGCTTTCTTGTCCAACAAACAGCTACTTTGTTAGTAAATGGGATTTAAAACTGGATTATCTCTGCGATAAGAAATAAGGTCACGTATCAATGTATTCCCATGCGATCGAATACAATAATCGTTTATTTGCTAACTATATTTCCTTATCGAATATTCTTTATATGGGTCTGTGATTCGCAATTTTGTTCTTGTCCTAGCTATGAATTTTCAAATGCGCAAACTGTGAAACAGAACACTTCTAAGCAATTTCAATAATAATCAAAAATTTTACACTGTTTTTTTTTTTGTTGTAGGAGGTAATCTCTGGAAGTACTGGTCCAATAGCTAAAATTTTAACACCAATAGAAAGCTGCTTTATTCGTAAGTGACATAGGCTATATAGTGGCAATGGGCAGGGCACATTGCTCGCAGAATAGATAGCCATTGGGACCGAAACTTCCTGGAGTGGCGACCTCGTACCAGAAGACGCAGCGTTGGAAAGCTTCCTGCAAGGTGGACCGATGACCTGGTGAAGGTTGTGGGAAAACGATGGATGCGAGACGCACAGGATCGTTCGTTGTGGCGACGCTTGGGGGAGGCCTATGCCCAACAGTGGACGTATATCGGCTGAAATGATGATGATGATAGGCTATGTTTTACGTACGTGGGCGAAGCCGCGGGCAAAAGCTAGTATATTACAATTACCTTCTACAAAGTATTAAAAAAATTCAACAAAAAAATCGGCTAAGCCCTTTTCAAGTGTTGGCGTTACCAAAGAATTCTTTAAGTATGTATTTATAACTGTATACATTATTATATTCCGCCATATAGATCAAAGAAAAAGATGGGGGTGGGGGTTGGCGTGTAATAAAGAACCTACGAGATATTCTCAGACCTAACAACAATACACAAAAAAGATCATAAAAATCGATCAGGGCATTTCGGAGGAATTTTTAACAAATATTGTTACTAACAAGATTTTTATACCTACTGATATTAGATTTGTAAAAATAGTACGGACCAACTAAGTGATAGTTTATTGATAAATTAAGTTCAATATAAACAAAAAAAAATTATTAAAAGAAATATACCTACCTAATTATAAAAAAAAAAAATGGTGCATTATACACTTTGTTTGCTGCTAGTTTACATTAAAACCACAATTAACTCCCATCTATTATAATATTATCTCATAATAACATATACATGTGGTTTTAAACTAATGTGTCCACGATTTATGTGGGATACCTATATTTCTTTCCAAGATATGTTAATATCCAAGATAAAGTCATATAAATTATGTGCTTGCTTTAATGGATTTTACATCGTTAGGTGTCGATATGTGCATAAATATTTCTATATTTTGTTATCCATATTTTTTGTGCTAATGTGTTAATGGCAAGTCAAGGCAAAATGGTTTTTTGAGGTGTGTCTATTTTCCAGAGTTATTATTACAGGCTTTTCCTTACTATGCGCGAAGAATTATTTGCTTTTTCATACACAAGTCGGTATTCAAGGCACTCAAAATATTTTACGCTGCTAAAAACGCTGCCACAAAAAAAAACGCTAGAAACCGCCGCAAAAACAGCAGTGGTCGGAAGCTTGAAGCGTCTTCAAGCGTTTTTTTTTTGTCGTGGTACTGCCGCACACGAGCCACAAAAACAGCCGCCTTAAAAAGAAGCTTAAAGCAGCGTTTTTTTTGAGGCCCGTGTGCGGGTACACTAACGATAAATAGACTGAGAGGACACACCGGTTTCAACAATTCTTCACATCAAGCCCTACATAAAAACATCGCATCAGACAACTCGCCTAAATCTAGTGCGTATCTCGTCTAAAATCTGTTTACAAACGTTACAAAATAAGACATTGTTAAATTATACAAGAAAGAACGCGCTCAGAATTAGTTCCTCTAAATTTTGCATAAAAAACCGTTTTATACGCCGACTTGCTGTCTTATTTATAGGCAAGTGGAAATCGCATCAATGGTTGCGAATAAAGAACGACGGAAATATGTTAATTCAGACTTCTATGTTCACTAATTTGTATATAAATGTCATAGGTTTACTTCTATCGGCTACATATCGGGAAGTATGGCTTGGAATTTCATAATTGAATCCCACCAATAGGGTGACCACGTCGCACGAATGCAGTAGGACAGATATGACTCATTGGACACCAGAGAGATGTTTATTTTTGGTGGGTAAAAATCATCCAAAGCGGGAGATAGTCAGACTGGGGCCGAGCTTATAGAGCTAACCCTGGCCCCTGGCACGCCTGAGAGGGGTTGAAAGTAGAGCGACGATTTAATCATGTTTGGATCACGCTACGCAACGTCGTTCTACGTACAAATCAGGCGTGTTACACGTGTGCATCGCTCGATTGTAGTTCTAGCTTTAAACTTTTTTACTTGATTGTATCAGAAAGAGTGAAATAATAATATAATAATAATATTCCACAACTATCACACAACGCCGACTAAGCTAAGCAGAGCTTGTGTTATGGGTACTAGACAACTGATAAACATACTTATATATTTCTAAATAAATACTTTAAAGAGATAAATTACACCCAGACACAAAAAAAAATATCATGCTCATCACATAAACATTTGTCCTGGGTGGGAATCGAACCCACGACTTCCGGCATAGCAGTCAGGGCCAGTAACCACTAGACCAAAAGGCCAGTCAAAGTGTAGTGTAGTTGCTTCCCTTTTACATTTGTTAATGAAGACCGTTACTAATTGTGGTAATTATACTTTTAACAAGTTGTACCATTGACCTACAGCTTGTACGTGCTTACCAACTTAGCAGACTTTATTAACATGTTTTAAAACAAAAACAGTGAGAATCAGAATATAATTACAAAACATAATGGATACTAAGTCAAATTAGTTATATGTACTTAAATATATCGTTCAATCTACAAGAAAGATCTACCGAAAACTTGATTTTTTTTTTTATGTGAGTAGTCATCAAATAACTTATCCTGCTCTGGATGGAGCGAGAGGTAGTGTGAGACTTACTGACTAAAAACTCAATGTTCCATCAGTTGACATATGCGAGCGCCACGTTAATACTTTCAAACAAACCTACCGTCCTTTTTTTAAAGTGGGGAATATCATCCAATGACAATCCCCGCTCTTGGGCGGAGCGGGAGATAGTGTCAGCCTCTTACTGACTAAAAACCCACCCCGTTTCTTCGTGCCTTCATATCGGGGCTTGAGCTACCTTTCGGACTAAGGTAGAATATGCTTAATACTATTCATTCAATTTCTGGTTTAAAGTTAAGTATTTCTTAAACTCTTCTTTCACCTGAAAACCTGTCATTTGACCTTAACCTATCTAATACCGTAATTAGACACAAAATAGAAAGACAATGACCGAACGATCAGCGGCGTTCGCTTTGAGGTTTAATGAATTAAACTAGAAAGACTATAAATCTATTCGGAAACCCGGCCTATGTCACTCTTATAAAGTCCCCTAACATCACTTAAACCAATCATAAACATCCGAACATAAATTCCACATGGTAAACGCCTATAACGAAATCACTAACACATTCAGACCGCGTCCCAGATTCATCCGACGCCACTAGCCACTAAATCTAAAACAACAAAGTTTCACACGACACACAATCTATAACGCACTAGTACAGAACACGAAATAATGATGGGAGGAACTCGGTGGAATTCTGAAGAGTTCGGCGTCTATACAGGGTGGTGTAAGAAGGTCGTATACATTCGACGGTTGTCTCTTCAATTGAACATATGCATGGACACTGTACTTGTAGGGTGAATACTAGTTGGCCAGCCCAGCTAACAAACGACGCTAAGTTTGCGTTTGTTGTCCCAGCGTAGCCAGCGACATTCAAAATTTCGCTTGATTTTTACATTTTGCAGTAGTGTTAAGTTATATGTTGATAAAAAATTATTGGCGAACGTAAAGATACACGTTAGAGTGTACCTGACAAGTAAGTTTGTGTGGAAACCTGCACAGTTGAGCAACATACAAGCTCCGGTTTACCTGTCAAATTCAACTATACTGGCAAACCTGTTAGGTATACCCTATCTAGTATGGCTATTACAACGCACTCAATTCAGGCAATCCTATTCAAAAAGGAACAGAAAAAATCATACTACGTGCTAAGAAAAAGTGTTTGTATGCATGTGTGTGTATATGTATACTTGTTAGGTACTCTTTCACGCTCTAACGTCTGAAGGGATTCGGATGAAATTTGGCACACAGATAGACCATATTCTATAATAGGACATAAGATACTTTTTATCCCTGGGTTATGTTTTCCTGGATCCTGATGATAATAATCCGATTTTTCGCAGATGAAACTCCTGGAAAAAGCTAGTAAAAGAATATACTATGCAATTCATGCATTTATGCATATGGCTTTATCTGGATAACATGAAAAAATTGTACAGAATAAACTTTATCGTCCACCAAATAGAGAAACTTAAATTTATGGGTACAACATACACAACAAAAGTCTATCTAACATTGGTTCAACAAGCGAAAGAAGTGATCTTATTGGATCTTATTTTTATATATGAAGCCAAGTCATGTCAACGACAGAAGCACACCTGTCAATTTTTATTATAATAAATGACCCCATAAAAAAAGATTCATAACAACAAAATATTAGCAAAAACACGCATTACTATACAAGGTTGGAAGCTATCAAAATATATTTAGATTTCAAGTTGTGGCATCCCATCGAGGTTAAGAGTATTGTGTTACAAGAACATTTAAATAAAAACGCTCTTTAGTGCTTTTAGGTATAAGTGGGTTTTTAGAGTTCTTCACCTCGGTTAGCAACAACGAAACCCTTATGCGGAAATTAAATTAGACCTACGCACACGAGGGCCACATCTGATTTGTACGTAGAGTTGCGTTGCGTGGCGTTGCGTGGATCTAATGTAGCTCTACAAGTCTAGTTGCCTTATAAAATGAAGCTAGAACTACATTAGACTGACGCACACGTGGGCCACACCTGATTTGTACGTAGAGTTGGTAGAGTTGCGTTGCGTGGCGTGTCGTGTCGTGGATCTAATGTAGCTCTACTAGTCTAGTGACCTAATACACGATACGCGATGCGAACTTTGTCTTTATTTGTGTTTTAAATAGATCAGTATCTAAATGTAGGAGGGTTAATACTGAAGGAACATGGGTTTAGTTAGAAAAGTCTTTTAATAACTAAACCCACGCTCTATCTAGAGTGGGAGAAGTCATTTCATGATTTCCATGATGAAAGATAAAATTCTATTCATAATCTTTTCCATAACGAGTGTTCAAAATAATCTAAGACAGTAAATATACCTACTGGTTCATTTCCATATTTTGTAGGTAGTTCACCTCTGTTTAAACGCGTGTTTAAAAAAATTAAATCTATCGCAAACGGATAACCGAATTTAGTTCACAAAACTAAAACTAAAATGCACTGGGTCAGTGACCTCTAAAAGCATACGAAAAATTCTAATAAATCTGGACCACTTTGGTGCCAAAACTTTTTACTAGATGAAAAGTTTTCGTACATATACATACATATACTCCCAAAATTATTTTTGGCTTTTGAAAACTTAAACTTTGCATTCGCATTTTTTTATTCAGAAGCTCAGAACTAAATTAAATGGGATTTGCTCTGACATTTGAATTAGCCGTTAGTTCAAATCTTTTTTCTAATTTTATTTATAAATATCGTTCTGTAACTTTCAGTATCCATTGAAAAATTGTCTGAGAATGTTTGATAGTCCCGTAGGCTCGTTGTGTAGAGTCTTGCCATTGAAATTCTTTAGTTTTTGTGTTTAATTATATTTTTATTTTAGTCTATTCAGCGTTATAATGTTGCCACAGCTGGGAGTTGGGCGTCTTTTCTATGAGAGAGAATGGGTCATCATAACCCACCACACGGGCCCAATTGATGGATGTTACGTCTTCGAATTTTTGGTTCTAAAGCAAGCCCTTCTCTATTTTGTGATGTGGTGATGAAATAAATTCTACTCAAAGCGTTCTGAAAAAAAAAATTCTCTACCAAAACCTCACTTGTCACAACATAATATACAACGTGTAACGTTAAATGCGCAAAACCTGAAAATAGTTTGATCAGAATAAGGAGCAGAATCAAGTAAACCACTTTTTAATATAGGTTACATTTTTCAAAAAAATCTTCATTAAAAATCTCGCCCTCTCTATCTTTGAATAGGTCAAGCCATCATGTGTGCAAACCCACCGAAATAGGTAAACAAACCCAAATGGTTGTAATCCAATCAAATTTTCTCATACACGGGATAATAAAAGTTCTTATTTCAATGCAGGTATGAATTTTAAACAAACTAAAACTGCACATAAAACCTTTAAAAAAAATTGTTTTTCACAATTACGCCAATTGAATTAAAAATCATTTGGGGTGTCTGAGGTTTTGCGCATTTAACGTTACACGTTGTATAAGAACAAACCTTTTTCTGTCTCAGTAACCAACTAAACTAATGGCCACTATAATCTAAGGAAGTGAAAGACAAGCCGTTATACGCAAAGCGCCGCCGCCGTGTGTCGGCGTCCCATCAAAGTCGATCGTGTGCTAAAACAAATATTTGCCGCCACTTCATCTTTCACAAGTTGTGTGTATACTAGTTCACACCGGATTACTCGTGTCAACCAGTCTTTATAGTTTAGATCGATTGAGGATCAGAGTACCTAGTACAATCCGTTCCAAATGAGGATAGATTGCCATGTTGTGACGTCATGATCAACTGTCAAATCGAGAAAAGACATTAAACTTTAATTAATTCACGAAAAATTTAATTTATTTACGAACTGTAAACGAAAAAAAAATTAATCAGAATCCAGTTCTTCAATTTTGCTCATCTTTGAGTTCTTCAATTTTGCCCAATTTCTAGCAATTTGAAAGTATGTCGTGACGTCACAACATGACAATCAATCCTATTCTCATTTAGAACGCATAGTATGAGTTTGTTTTGCGTTAACCCGATCTACACGTTTATAACGTTCGGTGCTCCGATTGGCTCGCTCCGAGCTCTTAACAAATTAGAGAACCGCACGTTTTTATCGCATTAACGTAAACAAAACTCGGTCTCATCGCACGATACAGTGTTATGGGTTTATTTTTTGTTAATGTTGTGTTTTTTTAATACCAGATGGTAAGCGACGATGGAGCACGCTTGCCTTGAGGTAACTTTCACTTCTCTGTCTTTAAGACCCCCAGGTTATAGCTTCAGGAAATGCAGACTCTGGCAGGGAATTCCACTCCTCAGCTGAACGCATGTGTTCCCAAAACGTTTGGCTTAACCTACAAAACTCAGAATTCAAATATAGGTAGTTGGCGTTGGTTATTTAAGGAGTTGATAAAAAATGGCAATCGCAGGATTCCAATTGATGCGAGGATGCGAGACACTTGGGGGAGGTCTAGGTCCAGTAGTGCAAAAAAAACGGCACTAATTCATGTTTCTGCACATCCACCTCGAAGCAAAAATCCTAACAAAAGCAAAATTACCACCACACTT
The DNA here is from genome assembly GCA_949319445.1 of Mythimna lalbum. Lineage (NCBI taxonomy): Eukaryota > Metazoa > Arthropoda > Insecta > Lepidoptera > Noctuidae > Mythimna > Mythimna lalbum. The sequence continues at coordinate 8,802,486 of OX439371.1, read as the reverse complement.
CCACAAATCACCAATCAGAGCCCTCCTTACCATCACTCAACCAATTACGAATCTCCAAAGCCCAGGAACGGCTGCCGATTGGTTAAATCACTTGTCACTTGCCGTAACGCAGTTAGTTGCAGCTTGGAGTGCTTACCGTGCGAACAGCACTTAGTAATTGTACTTAAGTACCAACGTATTGGAACAGGAAATGGAAGCTGGTGGGTAAACTAAGCTACTTACTGCTACAACACTATTGAAGTGGGTCGATGTCCAGGTGTGGACGGTTTTGGGTTATTGGAGACTAGGTTCTGTCAGTTTCTTCGCTCGCGTGAAAGAAAATATGCCTTCAGTGATAAATTAGCATTCAATTTGGGGGGAAAAAATCGGTCCAGTAGTTTTTGAGTTAATTCGTTATAGATAAAAATACAACCATTATAAACAAAAATAAATACAAATCTTTCCTACACGAGTAATTTGATTTGAATTTGTTTGGATTTTTTTAAATCGGACGGTACTTCATAATTTTGGGCAAAAAAAATTGTTAACTGGCAGTAGGTAATGGAAAACGTTCCAATTTTAAATGAAGATAGTAGGTATATGTAATAACAGGCCCTTGTCAGAATATTTTTTTTTAGGATTTCATGACCTGGTAGCCGAGACCTTTCGCAGTCTTCATTTTCATTGAATAGAATTTCTTTTAATTTTTGAGTTAGAGTGCGGATGTAACATATACTAATGTTTTTTGTCGTAATTGGCAGCAAATCTATCGATCGAGTCAGCCTTCTTGGCAAGCTTCGCTGAGGTAGTAAACACTACAATAAAATTGTCAGCTCCATTTTACCGAGTTCGCGCCTGTTTCAATGATTCCTTATATTGTCCAGTTGTGCAGACACTTGAAATACAAAACTACGTCCATTTTACATGACAATATCCACTAGGAATCAATTTGCGAATGATTAAGATGGCTATTGAACTTCACTCGAAAAAACCCCGCCAAAAACTTCAACATTCAAGATTTTCTTTTCATAGTCGGTATCTCATGTTTTGAAAACCAGGTTACCTAGGTGTTTAAAAAAAGAACCACACTTTTATCATACAAACACAGTATTAGAAACCTTCCTGGAATCACTTCGTCGCTTTTACAACCTTAATTCCACTTTTGAACTCTCCAGAGACAAAAAAAAAAACAACCGCAAAACCGGTTTCGATGCCTTCACATCCCTAGTTTCCGGGAGCCATCGCCATTACAATTTGAACTTTATTTATGGAGGATTAGAGTTTAAATTGAGTTTTCAGGTGTTTTACGTCTAGAGTGTATAACAAGGCGCATTGGGTCTAATATGGCGCAACTTAAGTTACAAAGGAATACCGCGCGGGTGGTAAAGAGTTGGTGTAATACGTTTGTGATGCGTTTTTAATTTGGGATTCGTGTGAACTCCTGCGCACAAATAGACACATTATGTTGACTGTTCGTTCAATGGCTCTTTTTACTTGTCACCTGTTCGTTATGACCTTGTTGCTATTGTTGACGTTTAGTTACCGATTCTTGAGTTAAGAATTTGATGTTTAGTATATGAGAGTTTAACAAGAAAAACTTGAACTTCTAAGTTTTTATTCAGAATTCAGTAACCGGCTCTATTGTGTTAAAGATGCCCGTCATTCACACAAGGGTATATCCTGACAGGTTTGCCTGTACAGTTGAGTTTTACAGGTAAATTGGAGCGTGTATATTGCACAGCTGTACAGGTTTCCATACAAGCTTACCTGACAGGTTATCTATAATATGTATGTATTTAGAAATATATAAGTATGTTTATCAGTTGTCTAGTACCCATAACACAAGCTCTGCTTAGCTTGGGACTAGATGACGTTGTGTGATAGTTGTGGAATATTTATCTAAACCGAAACCAACTCGCAGAGACCCTTTTGGACGCTTTTAATTCATGAATCCCCAAGCGACCACCGGTGGCCGCGCATCTATTGTCTTACTATTGTGTCTCTAATTGACGTTATCTGAAGGGTTAATGAAACGTGGTACCAACCGGCGATTATCCCTGTATGTACAATGCTAGTGCATCTAAAGACAACCCCTGGTTGAAGGGAAACTATTGCAACAATTGTTAATATTATTATTATTTTATGCAGGAAAACCTGTCAGGTATACCCTAGTTATATACCTTAAAGTCTAGAATGAGTGTTCATGTAAAGCTTCATTTTTTAAGAGAAGGCAAAAGATGAGAACTAATAAATAGTTATTACGAGTAACTATGTGAAAAAAAAATTGCGTTGTTACCTTAGACTTCTTAAGAACGACGACTTAGCTAAGTATTTCAAAAAATTTCCATTTACCTGAAAACAAAAAAAAAACAAATAAGTACATACGGTTTTTTCTCTATTAAGTACAGCTTTAAATCGACTTAGCTCAGTTGCTTCAGTAAAAAATGTTAATAAAACACTTTAAAACTTCACAAAAACAAATGGGTATTTGTCTCATAAATAACCAAATATGTATTGGACAAGCTGATTTAAAGGGAACAAAGGCCTTACCATGACGTCTTATTATGTCAAGCGTGCGAGCGAGAGAGAGAGATGTAGCTATACACCCTGTATAGCTCCATCCCTTTAACAGTTTAGTTTAGATCGTAAAATAAATAGCATTTTAAGAGCTCGTGGTACGGCTTCAGGCCTTAAGGTGGTGATTCATGATCACATTTTCACTGTTTTTCATACATCCGCTCATAACTGATTATGACGTTATTACACATTTTTCATTAGATATTTTGGGAACACAGTATCTTGTGGATATTATCTAGGTTTCTAAAGAAACCAATTTCTAAATTTGTGTAAAACTAATCCAGTAAAAACCTCTGAAAATGTCCTATTTTGTATGAACTTTGACACTTCATAATTTGCCTAAAAATTAAAAAAGTCAAAAAAGTAATCCTCTAGAGACCTTGCAAATTTTATTAAGATTCTAAATGACGACCACTTTTTCCAAAAACTTTTAAGGGTTTAAAAAAAACAGCTATTTCCTGGAGCAAGTTTTGTGAAATTTTCGAGTAAATTTCGGAATTACCGAATACTAACAGAGTTTCCAGGCGTTATCTCTCTTTTTTTGCGTTGCCTTTTCGTCAAACATCGCTTTGGAATGCATTAAATGAAGTAACAAGCTTTTAAACTATTTTCGATGTTTACGAAAAGCGAGTGGAGAAGGACCCTCTTAATACAAAACTCCAGATACAAGGACAGCTAAAATCAAGGATAATAATAATAATAAATTTATAATAAAATAATAATTAAAATAAATAATAATAATAATAATTTTTTGTTCACAATTTGTGAACAATGTCCCCTATGCTAGGAAAGTCCTGTGTTGTAGGAGATAATAGACCATTTGGTCTATTTGAAGTAGGCTTTTTTGAATAGACAAATGTCGGTCAGTCCAAAAAAAATGAAGCTAAATTCGAAACAGTTACCCCTAGCTCTGGAACGCAAAGGTACTGAAGGAAATCAGGGGTCTTTTAGTCAGTAATAGACCGCCTCTCTCTCTCGATACCCCATCTTAAAAAGGGGTAACTTTGAGTTGACCTAGTGTAATACAAAGTTCCACTAATGTGCACACAAATCTGCCGTATGCTTATTCTTGATATAGGTTTTTAACATAAATTTTAAAATATGGTTCAAGTTTCTAACTGACAGGCAAACAAAAAGGTTAGGTAGAATTCCGTGCCAAAAACAATCCATTTTTCGTATTGCGACGATTTGTCGACAGAACGAAAACAACACTTATGAAAACACAAAACTCCTGTATTTTTACTATTTGGATTAAAATAAAATGTCAGGAAGGTTCAAAAAGGTCACCGGATCTGGGAGTCAACGACAACTGAACCTATACAGGTAGATATCAACCATAGATATAAGAAATCTATGGTTTGAGCTGATAAAACTCTGACACTCCCTCTCCCTCTTAAAGTGAGAGAAGCCATTTGATGATTTCTTACGCTAAAACAAGGGTAATTCGCTGTTCACCAAACGCCAGCCCAAAACGTCGACGGCGTGTAGGGTTTCACACTTGCCTCAAAGATACAAAACCGTAAAGGCGCAGCAGGGTTTATGCCCGTTAGGGCAAACTCGTGGTCCCGAAACTCAAAGGGCAACTGAAAAACACAGGTACGGTTTAATCAATAAAAGTCTGATACTCCCCTCGCTCCACTCGGGAGAATTTCTTTTATAATTTCCCACATAAAAAACCCTTTTCACAAATCAATTTTAATTGCAGCTTAACGGAAAAAAAACACCACTCAGCTCTTGATTACTTCAATATCTAACTCAACAAAGGAAATATTTTCTAAACGGCTGATTACTAAGAACTCGTACTACTCTCCCTCCGTATCTAGCTTCGGAACTCATCTCATACAAATCCGCTTTCCGTTGAGGATTAAATATTCTTTCAACGTCTACTCAAACACTATGATTAGCAGTTGACCTACTTTTCAAGATATAAAACCTCTTTTTCCTTTTTAAATTAAGAACTGTTTTTTTTTTTTTTTTAATAGATAGAACGTAATCAATCTATAATTTGAATATTTCAGATGTAACTTAGCTGTAATTAACTAGAACGTCGTAAGCGACTATTTCCATTTTTAAAATCGTTTTTCTTTTTTAAATTTAGAATGTTTTTTTTTTAAGTAGCCCGTTTTTTCCTTTTTTTTGAATTAAGAACGTTTTTTTTAAGCAGATGTAACATCACTACATAGTATAAAACAAAGTCGCTTTTCTGTCCCTATATCCCTATGTACGCTTAAATATTTAAAACTACGCAACGGATTTTGATGCGGTTTTTTTTTTAATAGATAGAGTGATTCAAGAGGAATGTTTATATGTATAATAACGTCCATTAAATAGTGGAAAAAAACCTGAGCGAAGCCGGGGCGGGTCGTTAGTAATTTATATGAGTACTGCAAATCATAATTTAGAAAGTCGTAAGCTATATTTTTCGTTTTTAAAACCTCATTTTCTGCTGTTGGCGAATGCAAGGCAAAGAAGGAACATAGGTGTGGTTTTAGAACTAAAAGCTTGATAGGCCTTCTCGCTCCATCCTAAAGCGAAAGAAATGATTGGATGATTTCCAACCCTATAAACGCTCTAGAACTTCCACTACCCACCGGTATGTCACCAATCACACGTTTCAATCCAAGCCATCCATAGATAGCAGACTCAGTGTCACAATGCGCTGACAATCAGCTGAGTGGTCTCAAACTAAATGGGTTAGTTGAACACAATCGGCAACTCGATATTAAATCGATACTACTCGAATCTACGTAGGTATCGAGTAGAAACTAAGTAATTTTTAGGTTATTAGATTTTTTATTTAGTGTTTTAAAAAGCTAATCACACTTATATTAAAAGTTTGTATTAGGGGAAGTTTGAAAGTGGCGCCAGTGACTGAAAAGTTGAAAGGAATTCGTTTGTCTTGGTATGGTCATGTAAAGAGTAGAGATGAAACGCAGGTTGCTAAAAGAGTTATGAATTGACATGTGGATGGATGGAGAGGGAGAGGGAGGCTAAAGAAAAGATGGATGGATTGTGTGAGAAGTAATATGAATGAAAAGGGAGTTAGTAAGAACAAAAAAAACGTGTTGCGCCGACCCCAAATAAAACGGGATAAGGGCAGGAAAATGATGATTAAAAGTTTGTATGTGTGTTATTCTTTCACGCTCAAACACTTGAACCGATTTGAGTGAAAAATTACAGCGACCATGTCCTGTAATAGGATATGAGATAGTACTTTCTTATCAAGGGAGTAAGTTCCTTTGGAGTGCGAGCAAAACCGCTAAAACTAGCTAGTAACTATATACCAGAGAAACCAAGCTTTTCAATATAAAATAAGATATATACAAATATAAGGGATCGCTTAACCACTCTTAACCATTTTTTTGAGCTCAAAAATTCAATAAATAACTAATCAAAAACAACACACTTTTTTTCTTATTATTGATAGGTTTGCGCTTGACCGCTATATTTATCTGTTTCCTTCTTCTTCTGTTTTACTTTATGTGTATAATTAAACTAGCTTTTGCCCGCGTGGCTTCGCTCCCGCTCTTCCCTACTCCACCCTACTCTACCCTACCAAACTTCACATAAACCATCTACTAAATACTTCGAACAAAGCCTAAAAATTTGGTTTGGATACGTGAGCCCGTTCTTGAGTTATAAAATAACAACGAAAAGTGGCATTGATTTTTGTATATATAGATAAATATACAAGATCCATAAATCACATTCAATAGACTTTATCTACACACTACTTAACACATTAGGGACCTTTGACCATGCCCAAGATGTCAGGAAGTCCTCTGAACAAGAGATAAGATACCATGACACTAGAGGATTATATGGCCCACACACGGTGAAAAAAGAAACACTTTAATATGAATCAAACAAAGATAATTTAGGCGTCTTCAAGGCTAGAGTGTATAGGCTCTTAATAAATTAGTGGGCCTCCCCATCAACGATTGAATCACTGCTTACCATCAGGTGGGATCGCAGTCATGTACTAGTTTAATCGGATAAAAAAACAGTGCTCATGGGTAGCTCGCTGTCCGACGGTTCCGACCGTCTGGTAACTGTCCGGACCGAGCCAAGGCGTCGACGGCGCGCACTGTTCCCGCTCGCCTCAAGGAGTTGTCAGCAACAGCCCAGCTGGATCGAAGCCTACTGGGCCAGGGTTATCCGAAAGGAAGCTCGAGCCCCGGTATGAAGAGGCTAGAAGGAACGGGTGGGTTTTTAGTCAGTAAGAGTCTGACACTATCTCCCGCTCCACCCAATAGCGGGGGTTCTCATTAGATGATTTTTGCCCACTATAAAAAAAATCAGATAAAAAAAATCAGATAAAAAAAACGGTATACGGTAAATCTTAACCCTCAAATGATTTTAATGTTAGTGTAGGTTAACAAAAGTCAATGGCCACATTTACCGTTAGGTATCTATAATGGATATAATCAAAATGTGGGTGTAAGTCCATAACACCTCTACTTAACCCTTTAAAAGGATCACTGGACCTGTCACATATCACATAAGACAAAGTTTAATAACAACATGCACTTAGTACAAAAACATCATGTTTTTATCGAGAGACCATCGATTTAAACAACCTTATTTTTAGTATATAATACCGACCCGCCCCGGCTTCGCTCGGGTGCAATATTATACTTATAAACCTTCCTCTTGAATCACTCTATCTATTAAAAAAAAAACCGCATCAAAATCCGTTGCGTAGTTTTAAAGATTTAAGCGTACATAGGGATATAAGGACAGAAAAGGCGACTTTGTTTTATACTATGTAGTGATGAAACTGTCTAGTATTTTTATGAAAAGAATCTGTGTACAAAACAAAACTGTTTTATGAAAAATCACAAAATCATAAGCCAGTTATGGTACCTGGTTGGCGACATAAATACATAGTCACCGGGCCACCCGGGCGACTGAGGAGTTGTTTTGCACTTGCACTCAGCTGATTGATGGTCACTAATACCCGTTATGACCTGTGTTGTACTTAGAGTCGGTGGTATTCAACTTGAACACGGTACGAAAGTTATTGGAATCGATTCAGTTACTGATTCTGAACCTATATTCAGGTTTCGCATATACTAAAAATATTTAAAAAGGTCACAAGTTGGACACCACCGACACCAAGTACAAAAAAGTCACAGCAGATCATAGCGGGCATTAGTTACCAGCGCATAGCTGGGTGCGAAAGCAAATCAACCCCTCAGTCTCCCAGGTGGCCAGGTGACTATGTACTTTTGTCGCCAACCGGCTTATAACTTTGTGTATTTTCATAATACAGTAATGAAATTTTGTATTTACATAGATTCTACACATAAAAATACTACACGGGTGTTTTAGGTCTCGCATATAGATACAAAAATAAGTATATAAGAATATAAGTGAGAGACAAATAGATGCAATGTTATCAACCGATACAAATGGCTCTTCTAAGAAGTAATGTTATTATATTTCCGATTATGGAGTACCCTATTGTATTACAGAGTTTTAAATGGGTCGTAACTTGGCATTATGTTCAGAGGATCGATTTTAAACTTCGTAGAAAAGATCCAGGAAAGATTGAGTTCCAATGTACTTAAGGATTTTATTCCCGCACTATATAAAATACATTATTGATGTGATTTAATTGTAATCCTCAGTTTTATTGCTCAATGCCGATATAAAGTATGATATAAAACGGAAATATAAACTATACAATAGGTAAGTGAAACAATACACATCGATAAACACCCCACTTAGGAAATGTCGTTGCGATCGTAATTATCATCATAATTTCAATCAAAAGACGCCCACAGTTGGACATAGGCCTCTACCCAGTGCCGCCACAATGAACCATCTTGGGTGTCTCGTATCTATCGGATTCTTGCAACCTTGGTGGGTCCACATTGTGGGAGGCCCGAAGACAATCTTAATAGGTACAATCATCATCATCATCAGCCTTTTTAATGTTCCCACCGTTGTGACTCAGGCCTCCTCTCTAGGAGAGGGAATGGGCTGAAATTTTACGTCCATGCACTTAGGCAGAAAGTATAAAATAAAATTATCCTAGTTGACAAAATAATACGGGTTTAGACACACTATATTGGTTGCATTGCAGTTGCATGCACTTATATTTTTTGTCCAAAATTTATAAAAAAATATTTTAAATTATTTACATAAATATAATACAAAATGACAAAGTACGCTCAGGCGTTAAAGTTTTCTTTATACACATAAAAAAAAATACTGTTTTAAAAATATAATGTGAAATAGAATCAGCAGCCTATTCTAAACAGGAGCTTTACCAAGACATGTTAAAATGTTAAGCGTGAGAGCGAAAAAGAGGTATGAAACTATACATCGGCCTCATCACGTTTAAACTGACGAAAAAAAATGAAGTGTTTTTTTTAAACCTATCAACAAAATAAATCTCATTTACACTCTATATAGTTCAGTTTAGGTCGTCAAATGGATCGCGTTAAGAGCTCGTGGTAAGGTCTTAAAATTTTCAGGATGTGCGTTTATTGTGTTACTATAATACAATTTAAACGTCAATCGATTTTCAAAGAAAAAGTTTTTTTTAACAAGTTTACATGCTTTTCAAAGCGCCTAATTACTTACAGCTAAACACAAAACCAACACACCCCACCCACGGCGACGCGTGATAGCGCCACTTTACCCCAGTCCACGTGGCAACCGCGCCATAATCCCCCAATCGCGGAGGTAAACACCGCTGTTTACCCACCACTCAGCGTTTACCTGTTACGGTGTTACCCGACCCTATCTCATGAAAACCCACCTTTATTTTTTTTATGATAACTTCATAATCGGAACACTTTTTTTATTTAATTAATTTTATTGATGTTACAAGTAGTTTGACAATATTGCTGCTGTAAGTAAGTACACAAGGTGTACGATGACCTGTTGAGGGTTGTGGGAATCCTGTCATTAAGGCGACACTTGTGGCCTATGTCCAACAGTGGGCATGTCTTTGGGCTGAAATGATGATGAAGTACTGTTAGACTAAATAGTCGATTAATGAGCGCATCCCTATCGTCACCGCATCTCAACCCCCGCACTAACATCTTTGACGTTTAGAGAATCGCGCGCTTTTTCATGACGTTGTACTTTTCTGACTTTTCAAATAGTAATTAAAAGTTTTGCGAGATAAAACTGCGATTATCTTAATTAGTACTGAAGTTCTAGTCTAGTATATATTTCAATCACGGAGTAAGTATAAAAGATTTCAATGAATGTAAGCGCGTTCCATCGCCGACCGCATCGTCGCTTTCCATCAGGCGAGATGGCGGTCAAGCGCATACCTATCAACAAATAAAAAAAAAATGGATTCAGTAACTAACTCATTAACAACAGTTTATTGACTAACTGAACTCGTCCAAGGACACATATTAGGACAAACGAATCAAATATTTGTATCCTACAGATAGTTGGAGCCTATACTTCGAGAACCCGGCTTCAAGCAGCGTCTATCATCTTTGGTACAGTTTCGTATTCTCACTCGAGGGGAAGTGGCTATTGAGCGACTTGTGGTCCAGGGGAAGGTTGAGGGTACCAGACCACGAGGAAGATCGCCTATGAGGTAGACTGACCAGATAAGGGCGGCAGTAAATGGCCCATCATCACTACACGAATGCACGGAGAAGGCGGCCATCAGAGAGGAGTGGCGGCGTGTTGTGAAGCTTATCACCAACACCTGAAGTGATGACCACAACCACTCTGTCAAGGAAGAAACAGATAGTTGTTTCAGGTTTCAGTATCTTGTCTATGTGAATGAATTTACAGTTTTAAAAACGCATTTACAATTAAATAAAAAATTATAAAGTAACATACTACTACTGGTGACAACATTTTTAAATAAATCCAATAGTTTTAAGTTTATTCATTACAATTTTACAAACAAAGATATAAATAATAATAATATATAATAATATTCCACAACTGTCATACAACGCCGTCTAGTCTCAAGCTAAGCAGAGCTTGTGTTATGATACTAGACAACTGATAAACATACATATATATTTCTAAATAGATACATATTATAGATAAATTACACCCAGACACAGAACCAATGATCATGTTCATCACACAAACATTAGTCCTGGGTGGGAATCGAACCCACGACCTCTGGCAAAGCAGTCAGGGCCACTAACCACTAGACCAACAGGCCAGTTATAAAACTTTTTTAGACTTGTATTTTCTTTTAGCATAGACAAAACAAGGATCAAGACTCAACACAGAACACTCTCTCATAGTATCGATATACCCGACAATTTAAACGTAATTATGAGGGTATTACGAAATTTTCATAATTATTCGCCATTCCTTCAGCTAACGAAGCACTCAAATGAAGAATTCGTTCCGGAATTTGGGAGGAAGCCTTAACCTAATTTCGGAGGACCCCTCCCTCGGAGGTACTGTATTGACCTGTACGAAATACATAACAATATGAAAGAAAATCTGATTTTCTTATCTAAACAAATATTTACTTGCATTTATTGAGGAACTGTGCGTCTCGCGTCCATCGGATTCCCGCAACCCTTACCAGGTCATCGGTCCACCGGTCCGATCATTGTGGCGACGCTTAGGGGAGGCCTAAGTCCAACAGTGAGCATCTTTTGGCTGACTGAGCTTCGCAGTGTTATAAATCATGACAATTCCCTACTTTTCTCTGCTATAATGTACCTATATGTATTATACACCTAAATCTTCCTTATGAATCACTCTGTCTACTCGTGAAAACCGTATGAAAATCCGTTTAGTAGTTTTTGAGTTTATTGCAATCATACACACAGGCAGACAGGTGCAGTAGGGGACTCCGTTTTACCTAGGAAGTAACAAATAAACTGTTGTAACTGTCGTCGTATATGACGTTAATATATTTTGTATTGAATCATTTCCACTATTTTCTATTACTACCAACTTTTAGATATAATAAATATCTAATTAACCTTGAGAAGTATTTCCGTCTACTATTATTTCGAATGACAAGAGAAAACGTCCGCAACACAACCCATCATTATTTTTGCCCGAATAAACAGCATTACGAATCATTAATCATATTAAAACAAATAATAAACATTATTCCGACTGTCAACTCCCTAGTTAACCGAAAACAGCCAGTAATTATAAATAATTGCGATAAAATATACAATTTTGATGAATGACATCGTGACTGGATGAATAACGGTGTAAGTGAAAAATAGTAAAATCGGTCACGGCCGCAATGATACGCTTGTTTTCACGATTACCGAAAAATAGTACGAACCGTTCTGTTTATTTACTCAAACGCAGGTGCTAACCTTTACTCTGGTTTAGATGGATTTCTTAAAACCATGAAGGTTAATTTAGCAATGTGAAGCGTAGTTTTACTTGTTTTCTTTTCACGTAAACAGCCATTACACAATATTGTAGGTACTGTTTGCGTACATTACAGTGTAATAAAAAGCTTTTTATCTAAAAGCCTGTAAAAACTCGCTGCGTGACATTGGGGTGCATTAAAATAGAATCTACGCGATTCGATACTTAAATGAACGCCCGTTGAAATGTGGCCAGACGTGGTTTTTGTAACTGCTACTAGGAATGATATCACTGTTGCCTAGCTCAATTTATTTGATATCCTAAGGTTAACTCCCTTTAAGCCCATTTCTTCAATACCTAAGAATATTTAAAGCCAACTATTACTACAAGCCGTAAAAAAGTGTTACTCGATCAAAAACATTTGTTATGATTTGTTTAAAAACTAGATGTTACCCGCAGCTTCGCCTGCGTACATAAAATATAATCTTTATCACTCAGGAATAAAACAGCTTTCTATCAGTGAAAAATTTTCGTAATCGGACCCGTACTTTCAGAGATTACCTCTTACAGATAAAAAAAACAACTATATTTTCAAAACATTAGGTATAGATAACCTTGCTTCAATTCAGTATTGATTAAGACATTACTCCCCCAAGATTGTTTTCTAACGCAACGCTCGATCGAAAATCAACATTTAGCGGAATAAAGTCGTATGTATACAGCCTGAAATGTAATAGCTGTAACATAAAACATACTTACATGAGGTACCAGCTTATTTTCGCATTTCGAACGCCACTGTCGTCTACTAAAAGCTAAGAGATGAATTACGACGCTTTTCGACGTTAATATGTGATAGAATTTTAAAGGAATTTTCACTTGCGACGGTCTGCGACGGGCATGTCAAAATTATTGAAAAATATGGAATTTTTTGATTATGTGGTTTGTTATTATGTCTCTTTGAAGAAAACAAAGTCGGATAAATAAACTAAAGTCGATAGTTACGTTAGTTAATTGGATTAAAATCATAACAGAAACACTTCATTTTTATCCGGAAACAAGATAAAAAGATACAAAGAATACCACTAAGTATCTAAGCTTTAGTAGATAGACGACATACGCCTATCGGGGGGTGTCAGGGGTGAAAAAGGGGAGGCATTACCACTTTAGCAAATTACTTTGTCCCTACAGAATACCCAGCTTTGTCGCGGATTCGATTTTATCAAACAATAACGCCACCTACAGGAAATTCATCTTTGTCGGAAAACGTGCAAATAAATCGATACCTCTTTACCTTTCACGTCAATGAAAAAAAAAAACAAAATATCAACATTCGAACTTTAATACTGTCGTTAAAAACGCCGTTCGAAATTCAAAAAATTACAATAAACATTCTACAGAAGGTTGTGAATGTTGCCAGTGAATTGAGCAATCCAAACGTCTGTGCGCCGCCAAAAATGTAGCATACAGGATGCCAAATAAAAACCGACGGGCGACAGTACAACCCATAATTTTTGCCTTAAAACAAGGGACCCATGTTGGCAGTGGTTCTCAACGTTCGAAAGAGGGGGGGCGAGGGGCGTAAGCGATTTGTAAGAACCGATGAAAGCTCTTCAGATATTGGAGTACGAGTACAGGGTTGTCAACGCGCCTAATGGATATAACGGCATTTTATTTTTAGTTCCAATAAGAAAGTAATTAAAGTGAACGTTTTCTCCGGAACGGAGTTATGAGGTTCTTAAAAAGGTGATACAAAAAGCTTAGTGATGAGAGTGAATAGAAGTTTTTAGCTGTTTAGAAATAGCTTGGTGTAAATATTGGTTGTTTTTAGATAGGAGATGACAAAACATTTAAATACACAAGGATTAGTGAAGCATTTTCTAGCAAAAGATAACAATAAGTACAACTAAAAGCGATGCGATGTTTTACCCTCATGATGTTAAGTTATTTTTTTTTTTTATCAATATAAACTAGTGCTTCATTGCGATCCCACCTGATAGTAAGCAGTGATGCAGACGTTAATGGTGAAGCGAACTACTTTATTAAGAGCCTATTACACTCTAGCCTTGAAGACACCTTATTATTATCGGGCGGGAAGACCGCAGCAGGCAAGTTGTTCCAGTCCTTCGATGTACGCGGTATAAACGACGAGGCGAAACTCTTAGGGCCGAATAGCCACTACTTCCGAATAAATTCAAAAATAGAACAGAATTTAATTGAAATTATTTTCCAAGTTAAGGCTGCGGTCTTTTAAAAATTCACCCGCGGCAAATTATTAGCGCATCTTTGTATGCTTTTTTTGAACAAAATAATGAAACAACTTGAAATATTATTATAGCATATATTTAACCATAGTATGAGTAGTAGCCAGTTATTTTTTTTAAGTCAATTTGGGTATATTATGTTTGGTAAATAAAGCGCTAAACATAGCTCTTTCGTGCCAACATCATTTCGACTTTGTGAGCTTCGTTAATGGCATATATAACGAATTTACAAATCTTACGAATGGAAACTAAGCGCAACATTATCATCTTTGAAATGCATTCATGGCTAGTTCTAATTATGTTTCATTTTCTTATTTCAGAAGTCACAATTTCATCAAAATTCTCAACATTTGGCTCTTATTAAATGTTTTTTTTTTTTCACAATAACTAAGCATCGTCTTTCAAAGATGTCCAAAAAATGTGTACAAATACTAATAATTTATACAAATTTTTTGGACATCTTTTAAAATCAATATTTTTAATAAATTATGGTGATTTGGATTTTAACTTTTTTATTATTTGCTTTATTGAAGTTTTATCATCAAAATAATCTAATTATGATGTAACTACGATGCTTAGTTATTGTGAAAAAAAAAAAACATTTAATAAGAGCCAAATGTTGAGAATTTTGATGAAATTGTGACTTCTGAAATAAGAAAATGAAACATAATTAGAACTAGCCAGGCATGAATGCATTTCAAAGATGATAATGTTGCGCTTAGTTTCCATTCGTAAGATTTGTAAATTCGTTATATTATGCCATTAACGAAGCTCACAAACATAAGTCGAAATGATGTTGGCACGAAAGAGCTATGTTTAACGCTTGATTTACCAAACATAATACACCCAAATTGACTTAATAAAAATAACTGGCTATTACTCATACTATGGTTAAATATTTTGTTATTGTATTATTTTGTTCAAAAAAAGCATACAAAGATGCGCTAATAATTTGCCGCGGGTGAATTTTTAAAAGACCGCAGCCTTAACGGAAACTTAATCATAGGTGATGAATCAGGCTTTAAGTCTGCACCATAGAGATGGAACAACGTAAGGGTGAATACTCGCCGTTCGTCGGGGTGATTTAAATTGAAGCTTTAAAACAAAGCCTATATTCCCCACATAAAAAAATCTGCTCAGTCTAACCTCAATTTATTCCCACCCGCTTAATAGTTAAGTGGTGGGGGATTAGAAGATTTTTTTGCATCTAACGTGCGTGTGCGCCTGGGTTTGTTTAGGATCAACACGGGTGATTGAATCTATCGTGTTGATTGACACTTGATCCGTCCTGATGGGTTTATGCGTTTGTTTTGTTTAGAATCTAAACATGGGATTATTTTAGAAAATTGCAAGGTGGATTGTGGCTATGGTTTTTTAATTTAGATTTTTTTCTTATTGAGGCTTTATAAGAGAATTATCTTTTTCTTTGCGATATTTTTCTGCCACTAAAAGTGTTGGAATATTAATACAGTGAGCCAATATAGATACTCGTAAGTTATATAATTTAAAAAATGCAATATTAAACTGGAGTCAATTTAGATTCTGTATTTTTAATTTGTTATATTTTCTGAAGCTGGCTTTAATGTTAGGACATAAAAGCAGTGTTGCCATTATAGAAAATATTAAAAATAAATAAAATCTTAAAAAAAACTTCATAAGTATAGAACTGTATATACCAAAAGTCTTGTGACATATATGTATAGCAAAATGGTATATAGTCTCAAAAATTAGATTGCGAGGTAACCGTCTAGCCAGTGATCTCCGAAGGGTGTGCAAAGGTGTATGACCCCCTCAATTCTCTGAGAGGCATTAGGTCCCATGTGGTAGATCCCACGGGTAAATGGTGTGATAGGGGACGGAACCTTGTAAGACAATGGGTATAAAGATTATTAGATTTGTGGAACAATTGCTTGCCATTCTTGCGCGGTTGGATTTGTAAGTTTGCGACTTTTGGATTCAGTGGCGTAGGTACCTACGAAACCAAAGGCTCTTTTTTATGGGTGGAAATCATAGCACTATTGCAAAATAGTTACCGGTTTTTTCACATTTTGTGAAAAATTAGATAATATGGAATTATCATGTTTGGTTCTGTCACTCCTCAACTGACAGTTTTTAATTTTTTATCTGTAGTCACAGATTCTATTCAAGACGCCAGATAAACTTAAAATATAGTACATTGACCTTCTCCTAATATCTCTAATCTAACGAAGGTAGATTGGAGATGTTAGGAAAACCAACCCGAAAAACTATCAATGAACTGTTTTTCAGAAAAGGTGTTTGCTCAAAGGAACGCGATAGATGTCGATTCAAGACAGCTTTATGTCTTTAATTCCTTTTTTGAAATTAAGTATGTCAATAAATGTAGGAGGGTCAATGACCGTTTTCCACGTTTATTGGGCGCCTAGCTTAGTACGTATAGTCCTTGGATACTCCACTACAAAATCATATCTTAGCAAGAAAATCTAAGCACATTTCCAAAGATTAATGCACGAACTGCTTCAGAAACGTTATTCCAACAGACAGTGCTGTCATGGGGTCGATGGAATCAGGTCAAGGCTGTTAACTAATCAATCCTTAGGTACTACTGTTGGATATTCATTTAGATTTTCTAGCGTTTGTGGTCGGATTTCTTGAGGAAACGATATTGTTTCGACATGTTGGTAGAATGGTTTTAGTTTTGCGACTGTTGCCAAAATATTGCGTAGATGTGGATTGTGTGAGGAGTGACATGAAAGAAAAGAGAGTTAGTGATAGTGTGACGGGGGACTGAACAGAATGGAAGAAATCACATAACTGTGAGGAACACGTGGAAAGTGTTCCGCGTAGTGACGCGTTATGGTGGACTTGGGCTCGGCCCGATAGATTACCAGATGGTAGGACGGCGAGCTACCCATTGCTCATCGTCGGTAAGCTCTGGACAGGTCGGGGAGAATACACTAAATTAGCTACAATGAAGTCAGAAACTGCACTAGATAATCAGGTAAATACATGAAGACATCATTCTTAATTCCTTCTGACCTCACTAGCCAGTTAAAGTTCGTTAAAATAATGCAAGAAGTACATGAGACACAATTCTTGGAAAGATTGCATCACATTCCTTTTCCACAATCAACAAAGTACATTTATAAAAACATTCTCTTCAAATTAATATTAATGGTCCAACAAAACCATAAAAAAATAATCTGAGCAGACATTTTTTCATTTTAGGTAATAAATAATTATTTAAAAAAAAGAACATTATCAAAATAGACTCCTTAATTATTTAAGCGTCAATAGTTGCCACTACAAAAAACACAAAACAATAATATTCTCCAGGGTTACTACTTAACAAAATCCGCTCAGCAAAAAAGTAAATAGGTTGGCAACCCTCAATACAAGAGGACTTGGAACTCGCTGCGGTTGCAAAATTCCCGCTCGTAAGGTCACTCACCCCACTCATTAGGCGTTAGCTGTGACGTCAGAGATGTCACGTACTTCTCTATTGATATTGTCTTTTAAACTTATTTTAGGGTAAGTGTTATGGTTTGGCGATTCGGGGAAGGGTTTTATGTTTTTAAAAGGGAAGAAAGTTGCAGGAAGAGCATGATAAAAAAGCAGGAAAAAAGGACGCCATTTGCCTTGTGGAAAAAAACAAAACAGTCGGTAAATATAAAACATTAAGTACGGTTTTTATTTACTGACTGTATGTTTAAAAATCAACATAAAATTTATTTTACTAAGAGCGCATTTTCTAGATAGAATAAATAAATAAGATTAAATATTTCAAAGAACTATCTTTTAACGTTTTTAAATATCCGTGAGATGGAAAACGTCAAAAAGTAGTCAGTTTAAGTATAGTACCTATACTGACTAATTTTTAACGTTGTAGTTACTGATCTGGTTAAGAAATAAACATAAACATCCAGACATAATATTTTTATCTGTAGATACTAATGTTTTACAAGCAATAACTTACTAAACGCATTTTATAATCCCTACGAATTATAAATTAACCCAACGTTTTCGGCAGACACTAAAACATTATTACAATTTAAAACGCACTAAATCATAAACAACATCAGCAGTCAAACGGTTGAAACATGTCATCTATAAAAAAAGATTGAAAAGCTTACGACATTCAGCTTGACCAAAAAACTTTGACAGACGGAAAAATATGGAACTAAATCATAATGTACTGAATCTGACAGGACTTTGACGTTTCCCTTAGCAGGCAGCGCCGCCTTTGAGCAGCAAGTTACATTGGGCATTCGAAATATAAAAACATTCGAATGTTTATGTTCATCGTTCTACATATGGTTTATTTTTAAGTAATATTTGGAGTAAATGTCTTTTTATTGAGATGTGTATTGACTTTATTCCTTTTCAAATCCGCCAATTAGTTATGTTCACTGTTAAATATTTAATGTTCCTTAGACTACACATTGTAGTAATATCTTGCATTTTATATAAACGCTAACGTATCATTATGTTAGCGCGATATTTTTTTATTCATATTACATTCATAAATTGGTTTTATTATTTTCTTTGTTTTCTACGTCCGGCCAAGAACCAAACATTCTCATAAAGCCCGGAACACAAGTCGTAAATTTAATTTCACAAATGTCAATTCAACAAATAAATGAACTTCATATCCTAGTTGGGGTATTAATTATAAGGCTTAGCGCACACGCGAGGGCCACAACTGTAAAACTATTAGCGGGGCTGTCCGAATAGTTGGAAATAGTTTCCTTGGCTTGCCGCCAGGAGCGCTAGTGATAGATCGCGTCGCCTTGCATCTGACATGTTGTAAACAAAAATAATAAATAAAAAGCGTACAGTAGAGTACAACATATTTTGATATACGAGTATTTCGTTTTGGGTTATAGCTCGAGTTTTATTGGTTTCACGGTAAGATTAGAAATGACGTGACGTTTTTATGGGTACGGGTCGGCCGTTTATGTTGATTGCCAATTTCTGGCGTGATTTTTTAAGGTTATCTCCGGAGATTGACAGCGTAATTATTGTATTAGAGATGCGGGAGAGTTATACCGGTTTTTGAGTGGTTCTGGATTACGTAAAAGTTATTTAATGTTCATCAAAAATCTTGTAAGTAATTTTGTTCCAGATTATAAATAAAGCTTTTTTTCGTAGTAAAACTGAAGCTAAAACGTAACAAAAGTCCTAAAACGCGAGATAAATAAGAAAAACACCAAGAAATTACTTTTTAAAATGAAACAAAACCATCAAAACATTATGAGCCCGCTCAACGCGCATCCCGAAGCGTCCCGAAGCAAAGTTTGCAATTTACAACTTTAGTTCTCTGACAAGTACTTACAAGACTTAATATCTCGCCGCTATGTACTCAGCTTTATTTGGACGAGTATTTAGAAGTATTCCTTGAGGACCGTGTATCTGTGTGAAAGCGAGATGGCAGTACAGTAAAGAAGAGAAGCCTGCGATACTGCTGCAAATATTTTTCCCTTTTTTGTGAGTTCTACAGTTTTTAGAAACAACCTACTTTAAACATATTAACAATACCTACTTTTTTTTTTAATTATGAATCCCCAAGCGACCACCGGTGGCCGCGCATCTATTGTCTTACTATTGTGTCTCTAATTGACGGTATCTGAAGGGTTAAGTGTAACATCGTACCTATAACTTCTTCAGTTCTAGGTGAACCGAGAGTGTCAGATTTTTACTGACTAGTACTTACCTGTGTTTCATCAGTTGCTTTTTGCGTTTCAGTACCACGAGAACTCTTGCGATTAATCCCGCATATCAGTATGTTAATGATCCCGACTTACAAGTCGTAGGTTGCAGGTTTTAAAATTTCGAAGACATGTGACACCATCCACGAACCCGCATTGAGCCCGCGACACGGATTGCCCCTTCTCTCTACTAGAGAGGAGGCCTGAGTCCCAACAGTGAGAACATGTACGATATGAATGATGCGACGACCACATTTCTAGTATTGCGACACATTCTGTCTGTACGCGCTTGAAGTCTTCAGGACAAAAGTTCCTTAATGCAATGAAGTTGAACAGGTCAGTTCTAGTAGTGTAGCAGTTGAGTGGTAATTATGGAAGGCCAAAGAATAGGAGAAAGCGTTTAAAGTGAATACAATGGCTAGTTGCCGTAAAAAAATGTTATTAGTCCGTCTTTTAGACTATTCAAAAATAAGGGACACGTGTTTTTTGATTTGTAAATTAAACCAAAAATGACAAAGATATAGCCCATTAAAGTTACGTGTAACGTCACGCCAAAGTTAAGTGTGACGTCATCCCGTGCGAAAAAATGTAGCACGGCGCGCCGTGCTACATTTTTTCGCACGGGATGACGTCACACTTAACTTTAATCGACTATATCTTTGTTGATTTTTGTTTAATCGAAAAAAGAAAAAATACGTGTCCAATATTTTTTTTTATAATCCAAAATACGGACTAAATAAAATGTAGTTATTTTGACCCTGGAAACTACTCTATTCTCGGTGCACTTCTCTTCTGTTTAAGTCCCGGGTTGGCAAAGTATAACTGCAGGCAAAGTTGTCGCTAGTTCTCTTTGTGAAGTACTTTTTAAGCCGTTCTAGTACATTTTTAAGTTTGTGAAGGTGTTCTTTTTGCATGCTGCTGATTTCTTGAATTAAATGTCGAATGTGAGAGATAAATTCTTAATTAGACTGGCCTGTTGGTCTAGTGGTTAGTGGCCCTGACTGCTAAGCCAGAAGTCGTGGGTTCGATTCCCACCCAGGACAAATGTTTATGTGATGAACATGATCATTTGTTCTGTGTCTGGGTGTAATTTATCTATAATATGTATGTATTTAGAAATATATAAGTATGTTACCAGTTGTCTAGTACCCATAACACAAGCTCTGCTTAGCTTGGGAGTAGACGGCGTTGTGTGATAGTTGTGGAATATTATTATTAAATAATAATAAATTTAAAAAAAACCATTTTTATTTCGGACGAGATCCATACGCTTTTAGTAACAATATCTTAAAAACTAATGTTAGTAACAACATAATTAGACTACCACATGAAGCCACACCCATCTTTGCAACATGGGACACACACATATCTGCAAAAATACTAAGTACCTACAGTATTGGAGCTGTCACGAACGCGAGTGAGTAGGGAGGCGCATCTCTCTGATTATGGCGGCAAAGCCATCACAACCTGCTCCTCAGCAAACTTCCCTGACGCACTGCAACGCCACGGCAGCCCCAACAGCACTCCGATTGCATTGTTAGGTTAGGTTATATTGGACTGGTTCACTTATAGCTGCAACTATTCAGGCGCGGTTTCAGCCTAGTTAGAAAATGACGATCATCACTTGTTAGGAAATGACGATGATGGCCTTGTTTCGAGGTTAAAACATAGGACAAACACATGGAAGAAGTTTCCTTTAGATCCATGCAGATAAATCACAAGAAAGACTAATGGATAGTCAACGCCAGCGCTAAAACTTTCAGCTGAATAAAACCTTCCGTTCCCCGCTAAAACCATTACCAAAAACGGGCCATAAATAAATAAAAAATTAGGCCAACATTTACACAAACCAACATTAAGTATCGACCAACAAAATGAAGGGGGTAGTAAAAACCCTTAAATTTTTAATAATTTGATGTCCACACGGTACGTGCCGATTTTCAGTCTCTGAGGTTGCAATATACTGTGATTAAATACAATTTGGGCCGCTCCCGAGTGCCCTCTAGCACTTCCGGGAAGCCTAGCGACTTCCGCCGCCCGACTTCCGGTAGGATACCGCGCGTTATTTCGTACTTTTTTTTTTTCAAGTAGCTCTTGTGAGCGAGTGCCTTTTTGTCATGAAATAAAGTTTTTTCGCCGAATAAATGTAAAAATGTAGGTGTACATTATGTATTTTTATGGGGTGTCGTGTTTGTAAAGGAATGGTGGCGGGAAATGATGGCGGTTCGTGGACTGGCTTTAATAATGGTCTTTTAGATTCATTTTCTCACGCTTTTGCTCTTGCGATACAGGATAAACAGGTTTCCAGGTAAGTTTTATTAAGTTCGTATTTTTAATTATTAATTCTACTCTACAGACAACATTCCCGATCGCATGTTAAATGCAGTCCCTCGATTTAAAAACGATCACTTAGAATAAATAAACTGCCATACAGATCGTTACCAAAAACCGCTGATAGATTAATAACAAACGAAAAATAATAGAAAAAAAATCTTACACCCCAACTATTTTGTTCGGGTGTTCCTTGTCCGTCAGTATGCAAACAACACTGCTATTACAACAATAAAATCACAACCCCATAAACAACACAACAACTTTAAAACGAAGCAATAAAGATCAAATTCAAACTTCAGAACGCCAGACAAGCAGCAAATTCAAACTTGCCAAACAACACAATTCAATTTGACAAGTACGTACAAACAATTCTAAACTTTATCTGAACGTCGTAAACGTCAATTTTGATCGTAAACATCCAAGATGGCGACCACATGGTAGTCTAGTTAACAAAATATATGAAGAGGATTGTTTATGGTACATCCTGTTGATAGACATTAAGAGGTTTTGTCTCAAAACGGGATGCAGTAACTATAACAAATTGAGGACGAAAGGACATCTTAGACTGGATGGTACCAGGGTAAAAGGGCATGGTGAGAGATGGCTGCTAGGAGATAGTTGATGACTGCTAGATGGTGATATTTTTGGAGTATCTAAAAGGCAGACACTGCTAGTTTTCGAAGAATCTTCGATGTAATTGAAAATGGATAAAAACTATGTTTTTTATTCAGCATAGACTCAATCAATTTAGATACGTTTATTTGTGCACACAGATACAATTTTGATGTTAGGTACAGAAAATATAAGTGTGTTTGAATTTTGCCACTTTAAGTGGCATACAAATATTAGAATTGTACAATGTTTCTCATGCGACTGTAGAAAGAGAAAAAATTATTTTTACACAGAATAACTAATAGATACTTATGTAATATCAATATGAAACAACCGCTTTAAAATATTTTTTTATAAATTAAATAAAAAAAGGACATAACGAAACAGTGAAAAAAAAAAGTATCAAAAAAGAAATGCAAAAAATATCTAAATCCTCATTTAATTATACATATTAGCAATCAAAATAAACATGGTAAAAACTTAAAAATAAAATATTGGTACGATATTTTTTTCTGGAATGTAAAGACAAGAATTCTCATAAAATGTAAAGTATCAAGAATAATATCTGTGTTTATTAATATTATATTACACTTACATAAATTAACAACTCAAATAGATATTAAAACCACTTAATTGGAACATAATACAATGTCGACACTCCTAGAAAACAAGCAATAACTTAGGTCTTGTCACTAATTCGTGACAGAACACTAAATATATGCATTAATTTGAAACTCAGCTTGTTGCAAAATGTCAGGGAATGAATTGGTTACAGAGCGCTTTAACCCTTTAGATACCGTCAATTAGAGACACAATAGTAAGACAATAGATGCGCGGCCACCGGTGGTCGCTTGGGGATTCATGAATTAAGAAACTACTGCAATACTTTACTTCAAACCTTTTTTTTTTTCGAGGCTGGAAAACACCAAATAACTTCCACCGTTCTCAGTGGAGCAAGTGGGCCGTGTCAGTCTTTTACTGACTAAACTACTATACAGCCTTTAGTTGCAATCTGTGTTCTATCAGATATAAAGGCAGCCTGAGTAGGCTTTGGGTCCACTGAATTAGAATTGAAGGGGTGCACCCTTGAATTGTAATTGAGGCCTGTATTTGAGTGTAGAATCACAATTTTGAAATACAGATAAAAATGTAGCGAAAATAACATGACTTTTTAAATTCAATTGATTTCTGTAATGAATTTCTAGATGGTTAGAGGAAAAGACATTCTTGATGGGATTCTCAGAAATAAACTGCTGAAGGAATAAAATACACCTTTTTGTGGAATGAAGAATTTAGAATTGTTAGATAAATAAATACACAGCAGGTAGTTTGAGTGGACTAACAACTACACAACACTTAACATTGTCTTATTCATACTCAAAGAACTAACTAATTGGTATCATATTACTAAAACCTAAACTAACGATTGATACCTATCTAGATACGTTCAAAACTATAAATAAACCTAGTTTTATTTCTCATACAGTTACCAGTTCTGAGAAATAAGGTTTGAATTTAAATTTTACCTTTTTTTTTTAAAGTTTCTCCCGAGCAAATATTTGTAATTACGAATGGCGTGAGACCATTTGAAAATAAAGATTTCTTGACAACGGTTTGTTTTACGATTTTGGTTTAGAAGTTTTAAGGTGTTCGTAATGAGGACTTAATTAGTCGAGAAACAGGTATCGGGAAAAATAAACTTTCGATCAATTGATTAGGTACTTAAAATACTTTTTCGAAGGTGTGATTACTTTGGAATCAGCAGTCACAGTCAACATAAATCTTCTAATGGTAAACAAGTCAGCGAGTCAGGAAAAATAATCTTTGTACAGCATAAGTTCAACAAAGGACATTTTTGTACCGTAGGAGCCCAGGCCCAGCAGGGGCGAAGCCTACTGGGGCCATGAAAGCTTCTGAAAGGAAAATCCAGGGTCCTCCAAAAAAGGAAAGGAATTTAAAAAAAAATCAAAGGAGGCAATGGTTTGTTGGAAGAAAACCCAACTCTAAAGTTAAGCTCGCCTATATGTATATGAATTTTGTTATCGACTTATTTTATTAAATTGGTATGGTATACAAAAGTTAATTAAAGGAACATGGGAGTGAGTTTTAGTTAGTAAAAGTCTGACACTCCCTCCGCGGCTCCGCCCTCAATTCCTTGTATGAATTTCCACCAAAAAAAATTGTCATTTATGTAAACTTTATGATAAGCCCTGAATATATGACAAATCTCTACGTTTTTCTGATAATAACAATGCAATTCCAAACGTCCTATCTCAAAGTCTGCAAACCAGTTACCTCCATATTACTCCAATTTTTTCTATTAAAGTGCTCAGGTAGGCAACCATTTTAATATACCTATTATACAACAGCATATTTCGGCTCCGGCTTATTGGCGTTACCTCTGAAACTTTCAAGACCGGACTCCCGAAATTGAAGTCCTAAACTGGAGCACCTGGAAGCAATTTCAAGTCGCTTGGAGTTGATTTTACGAAATGTGTTTTGTTGCAATAATACGCTATGATTGTGTAACTTGTTAAGGTTGGGCCAGAAGGCCGCGAAATGACAATGGGATAGTGTTTTTCCTTAGAAATTAGGCTGTTAACTATATATTTTTATTATTATTTACATCAAAAAGAAAGTTAATCAAAAACTGCGAACTGAAATAAATATTTTTTCATTCGTTTATTCACACTACGCGTAACAGAAAACATAGTGTTGGAAGATGATCTGGTAAGGGTAACGGGAATCCGATGGATGCAAAACGCACAGGACCGTGGTGACACTTGGGGTAGGAATATGTACAACAGTGGACGTCTTTCGGCTGAAATAATGATGATATTACTTGTTATTTGACGTTTTATTACTAAAAACCACTGATTTCATTTTCAGAAATTCCCCATGGCCATAGCGGACATCGGCCCTACTAGGCTCCTACGGTTGTGCTGACATCTCTTTGAGGCGCACGGGAACAGCGCGCGCCGTCGACAACTTGGGCTCGGTCAAGCTAACCCGTCGAAGATTGAGGTTCTGTCTTTACCGGATGGCAAGCTACCCTTAGCTCGTCGTCAGCAAGCCCGCGCCTACGTCGAGAGCCTTTCCGACTACACGGATTTAATAATGTGATAGTGTGTTGTTTCATATAACTTCAAAATATGAAAATAAACAAATATCTAATCAAAATTCCTTAGGCAAAGCAACAAGGCTAAGCTGGGTACATGAACTATCTGCCGGTACTAGACATAATACTTATTCAAATAAGGTAGACGTCGACTAGATGCTAAGGAGGAGTTCACATCATACAGAAGAGTCATAAATTACGGGAAGGCTCACAATTTTTTTTAATGAGCGCCTCATTTTTAGGTTTGGAATATTTTTCTTTCTTTTATTTAGCATGGCATAGTCGGCTTTATAATGTTACCACTGTTGGAACTCAAGCCTCCACTGTAGGAGAGGGAATGGGCAGTAATCCACCACGCGGGCCCAGTGCGGGTTGGTGGATGTCACATGTCTTCGATTATTTTGGTTCTAGGACATGCCAGTTTCCTCATGATGTTTAGTTACTTAAACCATTGTGAGAGCAGTGGTGATGAAATAAATTACACAAAGTATAGCGCCTGTTTGGGTTTGAACCCAGTTGTAAATACCGTTACTACTGCGCCACCAACTGCTTCCTTTAAACTAACAAAACAAGGGTTTTGCCTATGGAATTGTTTGGATATAAATATGCCATGGTATGATCATGGGAAAATTCATTGGCTTCTTGGCAGCTGCATAGGACATTGATCACCTGCTTTACTGTCCATCCTGCACAAACACCTGCACTTTTCAGGATCTATACGAAGCCAATAAAAGAGTTGTACAGGTTGCTAAAAACTGTTGAGAAAAATAAAATTGAGTCTATCGACAAGAGAAGAAAAAGATTGGCCTCTTTGCTTGTCAAAAAGTTTTTAACAGACAAACGGAAGGAGGTTGGTGCCAACTGCCAAGTCTTCCCCAAATCCCCTAGTTGCTTTTTATGGCCCCCATGAGAAGGACGACAACAAATAAGACTTTTCTCATTACTCTTAATTTAGTGCCCAACTTTAGTTTTAGTGCTAAACTCGAGGGTAATGTGAACGCCGCTTTACCCCGTCTTGTAGAGCCATCGACGTGAAAGATTAGAACTGCAACTCAAGGATTTAACTTCTAAGATGAGGTATATTTAAGTTGACAGGGTTGCCAAAACATTGTGTTGTTTTAAAGTTGGTAGTGCTTATAATTTTAAGTTCGTTCGGTTGGTAGGGATTGAAGTTTTGAGTGGGAGTATTACGTTCTTGTTAATTTTGTAAATGGAACGGGAATATAGATACTATAGGAAGCGTCAGATGGCTGTGGAATAAAGTACTTTGACCTTTTTTTAATATCTCTGCGTAGGCACACGAAAAACATACAATGAACTGCTTTTCATTACTAGATCATGTAAAGGATCACGATACATGTCGATTCAAACAGCCTTATGTCTTTGTTTCCGTTTTTAGAATTAAGAATTTCAAGAAATGTAGGAGGGTCAATGACCGTTATTCCACGGTTATCTGGCATCACCTACCTTATAGTAGGAAGGTTAGGTTTTCTTACTATATTCATCAATTACATAATCGTTTTTATGTAATAACGTTTTCAGTGTTTCCTCTCAGTTTCAAGATTAAGAAAATATGTATTTATTGTTTTAAAATACAAGAGGTTTGTACAAGAATGTGTGTACAAGGAAAATCACTCATTTCACCTCTAGAAATCCTATTAATACAAATTTATCTAAATTTCGTTCTTATTTATTAATCTAAATAATTATATTATTTAGAATAATAAAGGGAAAACATAAATTTATTTACTAACCTATCAACAAACGTACTATTTTTGGTTGTAGTTTAATGCTCAATTGAATTAATTATATTAAGGTTGTATTAAAATGTTTAAAATGTGTCATCATCAAAAATAACACCTCCCGTTCTGGGCGAAGCTAGAGTGGGAGTGTCAGACTTTTACTGACTAAAACCCACCTTTGTTCCTACAACTGCCGTTATGAAACGTTAACGGTCACGGTATATCTTTTGGACGTGTTAAAAATCCAGGGCTCAGTGATAAGCCCTGGATTTTTAGTCAACCCAACAATAACATGTAGGTTTTTTTAGGCCTCTTTATTCTGTAGGTAACACAGCTGTTTTTTTTAATTAAGTCCCAAGCAAACAATATCCAATACAACCCTTCAAATCTCACCTGAAAATCTAAATAAACAAAAGCAAAATTTCAATTTGCGAACCAACCCTCCGTCCGCCGCGTTTCTGTACGGATCTCAGCGCAAATCCCACTTTGATCGACTTCGACTTCCCAAGTCCTCCAAGCGATACCCTTAGTTTTGCGTGCCCTCGTGGGGGCGATCGGCGGCGGAGACCTCTCGCGCCGGGCCCTGGTCGAGGCCATGGTCCGGAGCGAGGAGGAATGGCAGGCGGTCGCCTCCTTCTGCGAAGCAGTAATGCTTGCAAAGGAGGAGGCCGACCGCATCAGGCAACGGCGCCCTCGCCGCCGTCGCCGGGATTCCGATCCCGATTTCCGGCCACCGTAGACGCGGGCTCGCGGACGGCGAGCCATGGGTAGCTCGCTGTCCGATCGTCCGGTAATGGACCGAGTCCAAGACGTCGACGGCGCGCACTGTTCCCGCGCGCCTCAAGGAGTTGTCAGCAGCAGGAGGGGCCCAGCTGGGTCGAAGCCTACTGGGGACAGGGTTGTCCGAAAGGGAGCTCGTGCCCCGGTATGAAGGCTAGAAGGAACGGCGCGGGGTTTTTAGTCAGTAAGAGTCTGACACTGTCTCCCGCTCCACCCAAGAGCGGGTTTCGTCAAAGATGATTTTCCCCGTCGACAAAAAAAAAAAAAAAAAAAAAAATACCCTTAGTTTTGCGTAGGGTTAGCCGTTTGAGGGCTATTTCGTAACGGATTCATTATAGTGTAAGTAATGGTTGGCCATGATTGGTGTGTCAACTTTGGTATGGCTTTCGTTTTTTTTTATTAGTGGCCTGTTTTGGCGTGGTGTTCTAAATTTGAAAGGATGTGGTTGCCTTGTTGTATAAATGTAGATGGGTTTCCAATTTTAAACTTGTCATTTGATTTGTGCAAGCATAATGATGCGTAGATAATCTGAAAGGATTACAAAAATAAACTCAATAGATATTGCGAAAACCTTTTATTTTTATTTCATTCATTTTAGTTTTAAAGCGCCTCACCATCAACGATTGCATCACTGCTTAACATCAGGTGGGATCGCAGTCAAGCACTGGTTATATCATAAATAGTACATTGTTACACTAGGGGTGAAAGTTACTTAATTCGTCCCGAGAAGGAGTTGGCGGCCGAGCGCAGCGAGGTCGCTAATTTGAGGGACTAAATAAGTAACTTTAACCCCGAGGTAAGCATTGTGCTTTTCATTACGAATACAAGAAGATAGACCTAGTTTTTTTTTTTAATAATTTGACAGCTGTTAGTTGAAAGTAAAACTCCCTAGGAATGAAAAGTGTGATACTTTTCAGCCCGCTCCATAGGCAACTTCAGACCTACTTTCAGAGTATGAGTAATGAAAAAAAAGTTTTCTCGACGATCCCTTATTCGCCAGTTCTCATTATAATTCCTCACACATCATGACATACGACAACCCACTATATTAACCTCCTGGAACACTTTATATCTTTGGCATCATTTTACACCGATACTCTATACATGGTTTTATGAGAACTGTGGGGGTTTATGGGCCGTTAGAGCCTATACGGTGCAGTTATCATAGGACATAGAATCGAGTGTTACATTACAGGTTATGTTCTTGATATAGTCAGAAATCTTCGTTTGGCTTCTGGTGTTTCCTGTCTCTATGTTTGTCTGTCTGTTACCTTTTATAATAGGATCGATTGCCATGTTGTGACGTCTCATCTTACTGTCAAATCTATATGGTAACCAAAACAAGATTTTTTAAAATTTAAATTATTTACGAACTTTGAACGAAAAAAGTTTAATCAGAACCCAGTTCTTCAATTTTGTTCATCTCCGAGTTCTTCAATTTTGCCAAATTTCTTGCGATTTGACAGTACGACGTGACGTCACAACATGGCGATCGATTCTATTCTTATTTCATATTTGGAACGCATTGTGCCTTATTGTGTCGTTTATTTTCTTAGTGTTTTTTCTTAACTTGAAAAGTGATGTGTATCGTTATGTTCGTCTTTATTTTCCAAGCTTTGTTAGTTTAATTGTAGATTTGACATTTTGACTTCTCGACTACATTGTAATGTTAATAGACACTTCGCTGTATGGAGGATAATCTTTTGTTTTTCAGGCGTTTGTTTTATTTTTGCTTAATAGGTATCTCGAGTTAGTTGTAAATGTAAATACTTTACAAGGCGCGTATTTCCCGCTATTGACAATGAAATATGTAATTGCGAAAGAAATGTGGTTTCCATTGTGTGGCATTTCATTGCATACTACCTAATGTATTCATGATGATGAGTGGTAATGTCCCTATTGTGAATCAGACCGATTTACCTAAATACCTAAAAAAAAAGAATAACTCTATCTAAAAATGGGACGAAGGGCTCCTTCGTCACATTTCTCAGGTTTTCACGACACAGGGAATTCGCAATCTGAGTTCCAGGAATTCAACCCATAAAATGTGTGTTTTAGATTATATTCTAATATTGCTCAGCAGTTGTCGATCACACTAATTTTATAAAGGCTAAAGTTTGTATGTAAGTTTGAGTGTTCGTTATTTCAGCCGAAAGATGTCTCTAGCTATAGACCTCCTTCAAGTATCGCCACAACAAACGGTCCTGTGATTCGTGTGACATCCATCGCATTCAACTCACCAAAATCAGCGAATTCGCTAACGCTGAATAAGCTAGTAGCCTATGTTCTAAGACCTGTTGAAGGAAATTTTCTCTATAAATCGACTCAGACGATAGAAGAAAAATTCATTGCTTAATGTCCATAAATGACAAGCTTAAGCTCAACTTGATTGAGTCAAGTAGACGAAGTAACTTAGAGTATATGAGAAAGACTATCTAATAAATGTCTTGAAGATAAAGATAGGACAGATGATCAAAGCGACTGTTTTAAAAACAAATCTTAGTAAAAATAAAAACACGAATTGGGCGGTCAAATAGCACATTTCCGTTTGCTTCAAATTTATTATGAGACATAAACATAAACAATATGTAATATCCCACTAATAGAACATCTAATAATCCCATTCAAACTATCCAGTTCTATTTTAAATCTCCGTTGTATATACATATTCAATTTTTCCAGCTCCGAATTAAAAAAAAAATCTAACCCGGAATTGCGCGGCACGATCCAACACACCAATTATGGTTGCCGGGGCCCATTCGACCAGCCTTCACTCTTACTCATTACATTTCCATTAACAAAAGCAGGGTTGCCCAACCATTCCGAGCCACATTTAAAAAGATCGCCAACCTTTAACCCGTAAACGCTTTGTGGGCGGGTCCGTACTGCCATTGTAACACTTCTGAGCTATACCGAGTGTCAAATTAATGATTCGAAACAGTGAGGCGTTCGAGACTGGGCTGTTTTGCCCGGTCAGAGTTTTTTTGTGCGGTGCAAGCCATGAGTAAGATTGATTTAATAAGTTTCCGTGCGCTTGGATAAATGGTTGCACGCGTAGCACACTGGAACGTGAGTTTAGGAAAAAAGTCATAGTATCACATTGACTTTGCGACATAACTTAGGAATTTTTGACTTAGACTAATCGAGTAAAAGTTACTACTTATGTAGCGATTTGTATGCTGCTATAGTTAAGAAATTTTTGAAGTTAGAACTGCTAACAAACGACCACAATTGGTGGTTGTGGTCGTTTGTTAGCGTCGAGTGATACTTGCGCATTTTCTCAAGTAATTTGTGTTACTCCACTATAGAATGAGATATTGTAATTACTTCTTTACAAATACGGATGTTAGACTTTTTGATACGATTGCCTCCTACAAGGTGGACCGATGACTTGCCGATGGATGCGAGACGCACAGGAACGTTCATTGTGGCGACATGGGTGGCCTTTGTCCAAAACTGGACATCTTTCGGCTGAAATAATGATAATGTTGATACAATAGCAGCTAATAATTGATGCCAGGGCTCCGGGATGGTTCAAAAGAGTTACTACGACCCTGGAACGCAAAGGCAATTCAAGGAACACGGATGTGTTGATACGAGTCCGATAATAGAAGAGAATAAACTTTATTGTACACCAAAACAGTAACAAAACTTTTAAAATAACTTACATCTATGGGTGCAATGCCTCTCACTCCACAAAAAACAGCTGGCAATCGAGTCCAAATACATATTAGGAAACTATTCTTCCTACTAGCTTAAGACTATTCCTACTAGCTTAAGACTAAACGCAAACTGCAACTGATGTGTTAGTAAAAGTCTGATATTCCCTCTTGTTTAAAAAAATGGCTGACAATTGAATCCAAATACATATTAATAAGCTATTTTTCCTTCACAAGCTAGTTCTCATCGCTCATACTCATAACTTACGCCACAAAATTTACGTCACACACTCACTATTCACAATTGCGCAACAGACACGAATCTTATCGCACATCTGAACTTTTGCACATCCTATGATTACGATGTACAATACACATCTTTACCGTTTCTCCAGCTTTCTATGCTCAAATAGTTTCTATACTCTTGCATAATTAACATCATAGTCATTAATCTATGTCTTGGTAGTGGAATTTGTGTGCAATGCAATTTTAAGATGTCAGTCTCTTGATGTTCCGTTTGACCTAGTTTCGAACTAAGCTACGGAACAAGGATTCTGGATGGGCCATTCCACGGCGAAATAGAAGCCTAAGTAAACCGAAACTACCGTATATTGTTTACATTAAATGGAAGGCTTTTCAAAGAGACTTAAACTTGTCTAAAAACTTAAACTGAGTTAAGTAACCATTGAACTATCAACATGTGTCCGTCGATTACTTCGTACGGAAACTTTGGGTGAATATTATACTGTGGGAACGTTTGTAAGAGATACCATGGCCCTGGACACAAGTGAGTTTTAGTAAGTAAAAGTCTGACGAGCTCTCGCTCCACCTTGGAGAGGAATCATTTGATGATTTCCGATCTCAAAAAAATAAACGAGACGCGACTTATAGTAAAATTTTAAAACAATTTTGACGTTGTCAGGGATCAAACTTAGAACTGCATTTTAGCCAAAAAAATTACACATATCTAACAGCATTCTTGTGTATAAACCTCGAATACTAATTACACTATTTTACTAATTATTTTCATATTCTAAGATTCAATATTTGAAAATAATAATGAGCACAATTTAGCAAACGGATTATTAATAGCATGATCTAATAAATGCGTTAAAGTCGTGCGAAAAGGGTTACCCTATTACGAAAACCACACAAGCGGCTAAGCACACCCAAATGCAATAAATCAATAAAATTATTCAAATGCAAATGCTTTAGAAATCGTACTAAATGACTATCCAATAACTTGTTTCAAGTTTCTTAGTAAAATACACTAAGTCTAGGTACAAGTTTTTGTTATTAGATTTATTCTCGTGTTTGGCAGATCCGTTGAGTCGAGATAGGCTGGGCGAAATAGCACGGTTGACCTAATTTCTAAATCTGCCCACGGTAGGTTGGATTACAACACCTTTCAATTTGATACGTACATATTTGTTATAGCCTGGTTCCAGGAAAAATGGGGGGAAACTCTTCCGTTGGGTGACGGGGTGTGCGGGTATTAAGGGATTATGTGGAGAACGGGTAGGATGGTCCGTGTTTGTTTTAATATGCTGTGGTCAGCTGGTTAGCCAGGCG
The DNA here is from genome assembly GCA_949319445.1 of Mythimna lalbum. Taxonomy (NCBI): domain Eukaryota; kingdom Metazoa; phylum Arthropoda; class Insecta; order Lepidoptera; family Noctuidae; genus Mythimna; species Mythimna lalbum. The sequence continues at coordinate 8,768,874 of OX439371.1, read as the reverse complement.
GTTACAATGTCGCATAATTTCAGAATGCAGACGACTACTTAAAAAATGAACCGGTACTTGCTTTTAGCGATGAGCTTTTACTGGTTCTATTTTTTAAATATGCCTATGAACGGGTAACCCTTTTTAGCAAAAACGGTCAACAGAGATTTCGTTTAATTGACAAGCCTATTGGAAATAAATACTTAGTCTGGTCTTTCTGTTTTTTTTTTTTAATTATTTATTTTTGCCTGCTGTGATATTTCCTACACATCACAGATAGGAACTATAACACACAAAATAGCCTATATCCATCTAGACATCTATCTAAGTTATAGTATGCGGGTAAATATAAATTTATTTATCCAAATAGTTACCTACCTTTCTGCTAATATCTGTGACTATTTAAATAATTATTACGGCATCAACCTAGCTGCTCAAAAACTAAAATACTTTAAGCAACTATTTTATTCAAAATCCAACTATAAAACGTGAAATCTTCGTCAGAATGATTCCCTAGTCTTCGTCGATTTCGACAACTTCGTGTGTATATCTTATCTAAAGGACACCGGCGTATCTGTTTGCGTCGGCGCAAACGATCAATGCGAATTGACTACAAAGATTTATGACTCCACCACTAAAAGCTGCGTGAATTATGTTCACATACCTGTCTCCTTTACACGTACAGGTTAGGTAGCGAGAGAAAGGGACAAAACGTACTTAGTAGTACTTTGGTTTGAACTTTGTGAAAGTTCCAGGAATTTCACGGGGTGTGGAATGGAATCTACGCTAGAGTAGCAATAAATAGCTAAAGTCGTTTATAATTGTAGTGCCTCGTAGATAACGAACTTTTGGTATGCGAATACGAATATATGCGTGTGTTAGGTGGCATTTGATTTTGTGTTACGAACTTTTTCGTGTAAGTTATTACTGTTGTTTTGACACTGGCCGGAATTTGTTTTCTTAATTTAAATGCTATAGACAATATTTTGAATACTATCGTTCTTTTTCCAATCGTAAAACTTTTTAAAGAATGGAATTTGTTTTCTTAATTTAAATGCCATAGACAATATTTTGAATGCTACCGTTCTTTTTCCAATCATAAAACTTTTTAAAGACATTCTCTTTTCCAGCATTTTATTAGGAAAGATTTTATTATAGGGTTAACCTTATTAAAACCCATGCATTAACCTACATTTGGAACATCTGCAGATTTTATTTCAATCTATATCCATCCGCTTTCATTGAGTAAGATCCAACGATATTAAAAATTTAATGGACGCATTTAAGTAGATATTTTTCTATGTTTTTTTTTTACACCCGTTCATTTAGTTTAATTATCTATTTAGCTCAAGTAAATACCTGCGCTAGTTAAAAAAAATCGAATAGATTTAACCCTTCAGATACCGTCAATTAGAGACACAATAGTAAGACAATAGATGCGCGGCCACCGGTGGTCGCTTGGGGATTCATGAATTAAAAGCCATTTTTATTACAAGTCTATGCTGAAATATTCAATGAATAATTTTAGTATTTTCCTTGAACATCCAAGAGGAAAGTATTCGCTATTCGCCATGATCTCATCTCCAGTGATTCATCTTAAACATCGCATCATTACGTATAATAAGCACGTACGGTCCAACAATTGGATTAATTGTGTGTTAGTGAATAACAAGAAATAACAATTATATGTTTTGCTTTTATCTTGTAATTGCTTGAAATAATGACGATAATGATAATACTACTACTTCCCAATTTGCAATAGTATTGGACATTTAAACAAACCTTCTTCGCTGACAGTTCAACCGATTTTGAGTTTTATTGCGTATTCATAACAAATAGCGGCTGCAGTAATAAGTTGGTAATTGTAACCACTCACAATTTTTTTTGCTTTCAATACCATCCTTATACGTACGGAATAGAAGTTAAAATCGGTTGAACGGACAGTAAAAAACTTTTGTGTGAACTCAATGCGACTGGAGTATAGTTACGTGCAAGGACGACTTTTTTGTCAATATTACATATCAATAGAAATACAAGGCTGCTGATATGAATACCAATATTGTATTTACTTATTTCTTGAAGGTGACTTAACCGATAACTTAAACAAAGATTGACACAAACGAAGGACATAAATGAATAGTTATCTAAGTGTCAACTTATGTGAGTCATGCACTACAATCACACAATTGTACGGAAGAATAATGAATGCATGCTGCATAAAAATAGGTAATCAGTTTAATTCATGAATCCCCAAGCGACCACCGGTGGCCGCGCATCTATTGTCTTACTATTGTGTCTCTAATTGACGGTATCTGAAGGGTTAAAAATAAGGTGAGCATTAATATGGCCGGCACGAATTGAAACACGAGAGGGTTATAAAAATAATTCTATGGTGGAATAATTATAGTTTTCAAGGTCAGTAAAATACGTCATATATTAAGGATATTGTTTTTGCTACGATGAGGTTTATATCGTGTTTTAATAACGGTTTTGTTATTCGATTTACCAAATGAATGTCCAATTAAATCGTTTTATAGGCTTTTCGCTGCATAGGGAAACCCTTTTTCTTTTTTTTAATCATTTATTTTTTCAGAAAATAATTTGGAAAAAAATAGTTTCATGCATAGCGGCTGGAAAGCTGTCTATAAACTCAGCGCAGTAGAGTTTAAACTCAATTTAAAAATATAAAAAATATTTACACTGGTGTAAGTTTGCACATGCTTACACTGGTTTTATTAATCAGTTAAAGTTTCTTAAGATATAAAAGACCGAGTTAATAACAGATTTTCCTAACTTACTACTTAACCTAGGTCTAGGTTTACTCAAAACAGTGCCACATTACTCGTTCCTCCTCCGCATTCCATTTAACCTAAGCTGACTCTTCCAGGTCAAAATGCCATCGCACTAGGGGGCCTCCCACGCCTCCATTGCCTATTTAAAAGGTCTTACAATAGGGAATTGGAAACCAGTTGTTTTTGACATTTGGCTTGACCATAGACAATACAATGCTCTTCGAAATATACATACTATATATTTAAATACACTCACAGCGAGTAATGTTATCTACTATAGATATAATATATCTATAAAAGGAAAAACTGACTGACATAACAATGCACCAATGACGTAACTACTGTGACAAGGTGCGCGAAATTTTGCACAAGGATTATTGTATATTATGACGTAGGCGAGCACTGACAAAGGATTTTTGAAACTCGGCTCCTAAGAGGACAAAATGGGTGTCTAAAAGTTTGTATGAAGAAATCTATTTTCACGCGGTTAAAGTCGCTGGGAGAAGCTAGTTAATCATATTTTTCTTTAATTGATTTACTAAATTAAAGAGAATTTTTAGATAAATAAACTGCTTATTTATTCGGAAATCGCTTTTTGAAAATAGTTGACTATGATACGCATTTACATCTCCAGTGTCAATTCGTCGAACTCGAATGTGATGTTGATCAAATTATTGACATAATAGCATATTTAGCATACCTTTCACAGCTAGGCATTTAATAATAATGCCGTCTTAATAGGAGTCAAGTATCAATGTCAGAGTTCAACGTAATCAAGAATATTATAAGCAATTTATTAGATATTAAACGCCATGTGATGTGAATATGATTTCAAAGCAAAGTCCGTTTCTTGCTGTTCTATAGAATATTTTAAATTTTATTATATTGGTGGGTTATCCCTTTTAATAAATAAACTCATTATTGGCTTGCTTATCTATTGATTAGCTATTTTTATAGTCACTTTTACGATATTAAAAGACGCGAGTCAGTCTTTAAAAGTCCCGTCAACGACTCTTCAATTTATAAGTTCAACTTGTAGGTACACATTATTTCAATGCAGATGTTTCAATTTCAAAAAAGGTTTACTCAAATCTTAACGCTTATTACGAAACCAAAGAATAATAGAACAGAATATCTCTTATCTGAGCATCGAAACGGGGCCTTTGTGTAGATAGAAGAATACTTTCGGTTGTGCAATTGTTCCGAGTGCATAGATCGAAACTAATTGTCTATGGGAACAGCTTGGCGTACTCTATGGTTCCGTGCAATTCATTTCCCACTCTATTATAGTCTGTCTAAAAAGTCAAACGACTTGAGAATTTTGTATATTTAAAAAATACTAATCTAATATCAATACTTTTGATAAGATTCTTCAGAAGAACAATGATTAAGATCTCTTAATCAACCTTGATTATTGAACCACTACATCAGATCTACATCATCACTTTTTGGACCGACTCTAATAGGCTAGAACTTCAAATAAGTACAACTAGTGCCACACTAAGTAGACTTAAAATACGCTACGTATAAAAATTATGAAAGCTACTATAATATTAGGTACCGGCCAGTGTTAAAATTAGATTTCTATTTTTGAACTACATCAAATATTAAGGGATGTTTTCGTAAAGGTTGCCGAGCGCTGACCCTTTAGTCGAGACCATCTTGAATGGAATCAATCTTGAATTTTGGAAGTGTATTTTTACTTTACCTTTTTACAAAAAATATTTTTACCATTTATATATATAATGCTGATGAAACTTCAGTCGTAGCAAAAAGCTCACGAGCAGACGTTATTACCTTTCATTCGACACAAGGATTTTTTATTTCAAATACCAATACCTTGCCGCTCGGCGCCAACGCTTCCCAAAAGATAAAATTGCACTAACAATCGTAACGCTTAGCAAAAGGCAGCGGGACAAAGCGTCGTTGGACGCCATCGTAAGGTGAGCTGAGTCAGCGAGTCAGCTGTGAGTGCCAGCACTCGCCATGTTGGATTTTTATTTTTTTTAAACTGCGCGCATAGACAAACGATTCGATTGAGTTCGGATACAATTTGTTTTTATTGCATTAGCTATTGGGATATTTGGAAGATGTTTCGAATTTTCTTCGGGTTAATGGCTTGTTTGCTGCTATTTAGATTTGTTTAACGCTTTTGGGTATTTGTGTTTATTGTTAAATGATTATTGTTGGGTATTCCTAAGAGAGTAATCAAAGAATTTTATTATGGTGGTTGGTACAAACAAATTATTAAGTACTTACCTAAATGAATCCGTTATACTCTTTGCTTTGAAATAAAAGTCAATGTATGTACATACTTAGTACAGTTTTTAATTTATTCATTATTATGAAAATGTGCCTGCGATGCAATGTTTTTCATTAGTACAGGTACCTATCAACAAAAGTCCATATCTGTATTAACTACTTATTTGGCATAACTGTTATATTGATTGAACCTTCTGAAATAAACTATTACACCTCACGTACATGCAATACACACAAAAATGTACCCAACACATCATTCTAGGTTTCTACAATCATTTTGTAATTTATAATTTTACCTTTGCTTTTGTTAATTTCTCTTGTAAATGGAACGTCGTCTCCATTCTGCAGGTGGGCGTTAATAGCTACTACTAAGTTGCTGACTAATGTAGCTATTTTAGTACGCAATCTATTTGTAAAATGTTGTTTTTGTTCCCATAAATCTATCTGAAAAGTCAACCGACTTGGCTAACCTAATCAAAATCAAATTCTTGAAATCTGATATAGTCAACACTGGTTGAACAATCAAGGTTGCAAAGAGATGATCATTGTTTACTAATAGAATCTTATAAAAAGTATGGTATACATAATATATTAACAGAATTTTTATTTCGTTTAAAATTTCCAAGTCGTTTGACTTTTCTGACAGACTTATAATAACTAAACTAGTCCTGTCTCGCAGTTTTACCCGCATCTTTAAATACGGTTTCGCTTCCGTAAATCGTAGCGGTAGCGTAACCTAAACATTCTTCTTCTTCTCTATAGTCGTCATGAACTTGGCTATCCTACACAGAAATATTTTTTCACATCAGACTTAGTAGTTTCAAAGATAAGCGCGTTTAAAACAAACAAAGCTTATGTTTTATTATAATAGAAATTTAGAATAGATAGTTACCCATTTTTAAGAACACTAGAAATAATATCGTAACATCCCAAGGCTACGGAGAAACTAAACTACAGGAATCCCAACTAATGATTAAATAACAACGCCTCACAATAGTAATGTATTATTAATAATGAATGGAGGGAAATTTAAATACTCAAGTCGCCATTTAATTTACGTCAAAACTGTTTTATTAGTGAAGCCACTCAAGCAGCCAAGTTTGGGTCGACTCACAACATAACATTTGATATTCAAAACATTATGAATTCCCGTTAACAATACAATGCCGAGACCCTTTTCTTTTACAGTGGTACGTAATTAATATTTAATTAAAATACTAATCACATTTGAAATACAGGCCCAAGGTATTCAAAACATGCTTAGGTCATATATCAACGTCACACCAAGCTACGAAAAGATTAAACAAAATGGAAATTCGCTAAAATCCGCAGCACAGAGTAAAAATCACCGCGAGAATTACGCCTCAAACTTTTTTAATAACGCTCCGGATTCAATCTCAATCGAAAAATACGTAACAAAAAAAATCCTCTACACAACAGTAAGAAAAATGTATAAACATGTCAGGGGACCGGTTCAGGTACGCCATTTTTTATTGAATTGAACACCTATGCCCGAAAGGGACGCCCGTTTCCCTACCTTTTCATGCGCGGCAAAAACCACAAGACGAAAACGGGACACACGCATCGTGCCATCTCTCTCCCGCGGCCGCTGCATTCATGAGGACAAAGAATAAGTAGTAATAAAGACGTGACATTCGTGCAGATGGTTGATAAAACTTAATACTTGGCAGTTTGTTCGCTCTTGGGCTATTAAAAGGCAACGAACAGATACGTTGTTACACGCTCTTTAGTTCTCGAGACTCATGAAAACATTAAAGGAAATGGTTCTCTCCGTCGAGGTCGTATATCGCTTCCATGTTGGTGGTATCGGCGAGCCTTTTTACTTCTGCTATTGGCGCGAAATTGGAGGGAAAAGAAAATGGCAAACATTCAATGTCTCAATTTAACTCCGAAGCAGTAGAGGCGAACTTGATTGCGTTCAAAGTATCTCAAATGTTCAGAGTTACGACCCAAATAAAAGAGTTCAATTATTTTAGGCGCTCCTAATTTTTATCGTTGGGCCGAGCGTTTGGATTCCACTCGAACGTTTTTAAATGACAAATGCTTCGTGATCCATCTGTTTCGGCTTTCTCGGGCTCAAGTTATTCTGTCCTCCCGAACCAATTAATGAGAGAGAGAACCGATATCCCCTTTCCGATCCGAAGGGACAAGTTCGGCCTCCAATTTTTACCTGATGTTATTACTAGCGTTGACAGTGGTATTACAAGGGTCGCAAATGTGTGCGACACTTTTGAAATATCCTTAACGTTATTATGCTCTGATGACGCTTTATAGGATTTTATGAATGACATCCACTCAAAATATATTCTCACGAGGGCGATAATTCTATAAAATAAAGGTTACATCAATGTTATGACTTTATACGATCAGATTTAAAGATTACATCTCAAAATAGCAATTCCATCATTGATGAATAATGATTAGATATCATGTAACTAGACTTTTTATAGCTTTAATACGACTAAGCAAAGGAATAAGTCTTATGACGCACAGATCCCACTTTTGATGACGCCAAACTTCTCAAATGAGTTCTGGAAAACTGCCTCGGAGCCGATCGGGACTCATACGAAACTCGTAAAACCCCAGCGAGAGACTTGACTCACCACCGTTCTGTAATCTAACATAAATGAACGATCCTGTCGCTGTTATCGTTACATTTCACCTTCTACACGCCAATCCTGCCGAATTTATAAAAGGGAAAACTCGGTACGTTGCAGGTTTGTGGGTGTGCAGAATCGCAGGCTTGATACTATACAGTGTTGGTGAGGAGTAACCCGTAACGTGGCGTAACATAAATCGATCGTTTGTTCAGCTGATTGCTAGATTGAAAACCTCGCTTTTTGCTCTGTAATCTCATCAGCTTACAGCCTACACAACCGGATTCTAGCAATTTCATCTCCGTTTTATCATACCATGCCGTGTTACGTTATTTGATTGACAATAGATTCGAACGACCGAAAGTCTATAATTCTGAAACAATTCCGGTCCACAATAAACTTTCAACTTGAGATCCTAACGGGAGCCGAATTATTTCCAAGGCGAGCCTTCGAGACAATAAAATTGCTTTCTTATAACCATTCCGCCTTGGGGCTATTCTGTAATGTGCGTAACTTCCTTACGCGAACCAGAGACCAATAAAACAATAAAATGTTGCAAAATTACTGTACTTAACATCTCAAGGTGAAGAAAAAAAAACATCTGTTTGGACTGCTGTAACTTCTTGTCAAGTCTAGGTAAAGGAGTAAAGTATAGTTGACGGCTCAAAGCAAGTTTGCGTGGCGCTTCAAGGGACAAGCAAGTGATTTAATGAGCCCACTATTATAATATTGATTGTTGCAGTAATCAAGAGTAATATCCGAAGCGATTTAGTAATAGTAGGCCTGCAAACGAAGCAGAAATGATTAAATATTATATTTTAAAACTAGTCTCCCTAGTCGCCATTTTAACCTGAATCGCCATTGAAAACCAACTAGTGTTTAAATAATACTTACTATTATTAAAAGACTTTTAAGAGGACACTTTTATGGCTTAGTTAATATAAAGGCACTTTAATTCCTTAAAGCCACATGAAAAGGGAATTTATGCACTAAATTAAGTTTTATGTTGTGGTTTTTTATTCCACTTCTGAAGAAGACATTTTAAAAATCGTTGAAATAAAAATGGTGACTGGAGTGAACATCAAAAAGTAGATTGTAGTTAAAAAAACTGAAAGCTTTTAGTAAATGTAGACGCAGTTTACTTAATTACAAACGCTTGATTTCTTTATGGATGTTTAGAAAATTAGAACACACACATTTTGGACACAGAGTTAATAAACTGCAGATATGTCATATCAATTTTATTTCCAGATGATCAAAATAGTTAAAAGATGTATCAAATCTCAAAATCCAACCATAAAACTATATCATAAAAGTTTTAAAGTAAGTAAGTAAGTAAGTTTTAAAGCTCTTACGAAATAATTAACAGACATTTTAGTATATTCTGTCAGATTCCATCGAATTACGAAACATAAAATTCCCACGAAGTATTTACTTAAGTAAAAATTATTTAGCAGAAATGGAAAAAAGCAATTTTTTCTTTATTTACGCTCTGTGGTGTTCAAAAAGTTTAGTAGCGATTTGAATAATAAGGTTCAATCCTTATATGTAACTTAATCGTCATAAACTTTAAGGATTCGACCAAGTACATATTGTTGAAAGTAAATCTTGAAAAAAAGCTAAAACCAGAAAATTATTTGAATTCTGAAGAATTATTATGACTAAGTATAGCAAAAGCCACTTTACAACGTTTGAATGACGTAAAAGCCAGGATTTTAAAGTAAGCTACATTTCCAGTCAAAACACTCAGAAAATATTACGTAAAAGGCTGTACACAAGGCTGAAAATTGTATGAAATTCCATTCAGAGGCACTTCAATGCATCGCGCTGTTACTTCTAACAGAATGGATTCCTAGTAAAGACTTTTCAATATTGTACCAAAGTATTAAAAAAAAACGTTTCTTCTTCGATAATAGAAGTCAAATAGTACAACTATTCAAATCTTAATGATATTTTTGACCTATCCTTTACGACCGTTTAAACTTTTAGGTTTAAAAGCTTTCTATATTTTAAAACGTGTACATTAAGAACAGGATAAACTAATAGCAGGAAACACAGATAGCGGTCTGAAGCTATTAACTAATAAAATCATTGACACACGTGTCATTCTGACATGACGCGCTAATCTCAATGACTTAATCAACATCAATCAATGGTGGATGTAATCATCCAATTTCACGTGTTATTATTAGGCTAATATAATTGAGGATAGCATTAGATTGAATTTGTATTTCTCTGTTTTAGCTATTCATAATTATGAGTGAACAAACAGATTTTCTGAAATCTGTTTGTTTGCCAAATATGACACGAAAGAAAAACACAATAAAAAACACTAACAATTTCATTGCTCATTATTTAGTATTTATCGCTTCAGTTTCCATGATTCCGATACAAAATTTAGCCATAAAACTTCAAATCCGTAAACAATCTGCTCTTTAAACTGTCAATCTATTCCGATCACGCAGAATTGACAGCCGACTTGTCTCCAAACACGTCTGATTGATCTATGATCGTAAACATGGAGTACGCGCTAAACGACACGAGATTACGACTCATTGGGCTCGCACTAACAGTAATTTTCATCATGATGCCATGTCACAATGACCTGTCAAATTTAATTAATCCGTTGAGATCAAACATTGCGACGGACCTCTTATTATCTGTGGTCGCACTGACTGCCTAACGGTAAGCGTTGGTCCAGAATTTTTTTACTGTTAAATGTCGAAGATAAGTTGATGTTTTATTTAGATTTAGTTTGAGTGCCCAAGCGTATTATGTTTTTGTAAGGGACGATGTGTATTTAAAGCATTTATAATGGGGTCATGGATTTTACTTTGTTCTAAAAAATCACTGACACCGGGTTTTTGAATTGAGAATTAAAGAAATGGACAAAAATGTTAACTACTATTACTATTCTCTGGTAATATTTCTGCTGTTAGCACATTTCTAAAATATACTTAATACTTGACTGACAGTTAAAACTTTGCTAGCATCTGTAACTAAGTACTATGTAACGAATTAGAATTGGGATGTTTTTAAATCCATGGATCGATTTACTATCAGTTAATACCTATGTCCATGCAAAAAAGTCGGATTTTTTTATTTTGTCAGATAACACTTTTGTCCACTTAACCCTTCAATCGGAAGCTACGAACGTGTCATACCTACCCTTTTTTAAATTCAAACTTGACAAGTTTTTAGGCTTTAGTATTCTGATCGAGGGTAGACCTACTTAAGTATTTCAAACAAAAGGCATGCTGTATTTACAAATTAAAATTTTCTGTTTTAAAACTTATTTACGGACTTTTTTGGAAGATCATTCAAAACAGGTCTACACATCATGTCATGTCCTCATTCATGTTCGCTATCTTTCTTGTAAGTACTAGACAATGTAAAAAAAAAAAAATATTAAGTAGGTAGTATATCGATAAAAGCACTCCAATGACCATAATCAATCAACATTGAACTTCAACTGATAGCAAGTAAACCAATATTCGATAAAATTCGTCAATGGACAATACTTCGACAACCAATAATTACGGTATTGATGTAGGTTCGTTCGTTATCAAACAATAGAGGAACAATGTCGGCGATAATGCCAATCGATTTATAGAATTACAAATAAAGTTAGGAGGTGTACCGACCTTATCAGATTGAAAGCTGGTTGAGAAAGTACTATTCAAATAAAAAATAGACTTGTAATAATGTGATATTATTACAAGTCTTTATACATTTTAACCCTTCAGATACCGTCAATTAGAAACACAATAGTAAGACAATAGATGCGCGGCCACCGGTGGTCGCTTGGGGATTCATGAATTAAGGTGGTGCATCATGACTCACATTTTCATTGTTTTTCATACAACCGCTCATAACTGATTATGACGTTATTACACATTTTGTATTAGATATTTTGGAAACACAGTATCTTGTGGATATTATCTAGATTTCTAAATTTGTGTAAAAATAATCCAGTATAAACCTCTGAAAATGTCCTATTTTGTATGAATTTTGACACTTCATAATTTGCCTAAAAATTAAAAAAAGTCAAAAAGTAATCCTCTAGAGACAACTTTTTCCAAAAACTTTTAAGGGTTTAAAAAAAAACAGCTATTTCCTGAAGCAAGTTTTGTGAAATTTTCGAGTAAATCTCGGAATTACCGAATACTAACAGAGTTTCCAGGCGTTATCTCTGTTTTTTTGCGTTGGCTTTTCGTCAAACATCGCGTTGGATTGCATTAAATAAAGTAACAAGCTTTTAAACCATTTTCGATGTTTACGATAAGCGAGTGGAGAAGGACCCTCTTAAACACTGTCTGTTCCTTTATAAGTTAACTGTTTATTAATTCGAAAAGAATCTACAGACTACTAGCTAGGTAGCTACCTACTTACATGTAACCTATTCAGTAAAAAAAATGAGAATCGGAACACAACCATCTGCAAATTACATGAAGCATCCCCGTTATTTTCCTTTTCTCGTTGGCAGAGTATCAAGGCAGGCAATAGCAATACAATTACACGAAATGAGTAATTTAAAATACAACAGATAACTTCCATTTTATTTGTAAGCAATAAAAATCCCTGAACATGACTCAGAAACACGCTAACGTAAGTCGAAAACATTCCTACTCGTATAGACAAGTACATTTTGTCCTCATGCGACCGCTAGACGCCAAAGTAATTTACATTCAGCCAACTTCAAAAAAAGAAAATTCATATAAATCAAAAACGCACCCCAATTGAACGACCGTAAATTTTAACACCATCGCGTTATTAGATTAAAAAGTAAACGATTTTAGTTCTGAATTGTAGAAAAATATTTTTTGTGAACTTGGATGAAATAGAAAGCGTGCGAATTTTCTTAGAAAAATTGTGTTTTTCATATGAAATGGTAGTAAATTAGTGTAATGAAAAGAAAACTCACTTTCATTAAATGCTTACATCACTAGTGGGTGGGTACCTGTTTTCTCCTACAGAATAACTTGTATCTTTTTGATTTTTAAAATCATACATTAGATATGATTTTGTATTTGTTGCGTACTGTCCGCGGTACGTATTTATACTCATTCAAAAATAGAAACATTGCCGAATACAGAAACATTCCTGTACGATTTACATCCAAAAATAAAAGCCGATAAATCAAAAAGGACACCGAAAAAAAATGTCAAGTCCCATAACGCATCAATCGTACATTTCCCGCGCAAACGTAGGATGGAACCACAGAGTATGGAACGCAGCTCACGTTTTTTCCCTAGTCAATTAGCTCACGGCAGCGCAGCATACAGCCAGGCGACATATGTCAACATCTGTTCTACAACTACCGATGTGACACGCCACGTTTCCGGGCTAAGATTTTTTATGCTGTAAATTAACGCTCGAAGGCATAAACTCGAAAAGCCACGCGACACGTGCGTTCGAATACCCTAAATGAACAGTAATAGAACCATCTGCATTGTTTTTGATTAAGAGTGCATTGTGTGACTAGAAACAGTGTGATTTGGGTTCTGTAATATGTCAATAGGAATAGAAAACTTCTTATAGACTTTATTGCAGCTTTCTTTTTAGTGTTTAGTTACAAATTGTTTTTTTTTCGTTTTAGTTTAGCCATTTTCAGAATAGTCGACATCGGCTCTACTTGCCATTGATAAAAAATAGTATAATGTTTAGTTAATTTGGTCGTTCAGGATCAGGACACATCATAACATAAGCAGATCTTAGCGAGATTTGCCGTTCATTTTCTTGTTGATTTTCTGTTCACAATCTCGCAATAACATTTCACACATTCCAATTTCCATACTTTTATTGTTTTCTCGAGTTATATTTATTATTATTCAAACTCCACAACTTGATCTTGCACACGACCGCCATCAATACTGCCTTTACGACTCGTTTTACGACTAAATCAACGGTTTCATCTTGTAAATTGTAACCCTTAAATTGTCTATAAAATTATGTTATCCGATGTAAGTATTCAAAGTTGGATAATAAAACTGAATCTGAGACCACTGTTGGTTGTTATAACAAGCAACCTACGTGGCGATGAAGTCTTTGAGATTCTCACTATTTATCTGCTCGATTTGTTTTAAGCACTTCACTAATTTATCGCTACATCTCTATGGAATGATAAATGTCATAAACTTCCCGCCGATTTAATAAATGTCAAAACTATTTTTTATTTGTGTGTAACGCGGAGTTCGGAGCGATTAAAATAATGGAAATGATTAAAATCGGTGCTTAATCAATAACTTAGTTTGCATAATTTGTTTAAACAATCATTTATTGTCCACGGAAAGTTGAATTGGATTGTTTGTGATGTAAATTACGTGCCGTTTTAATGTCGAAACGTAAAATTAGTGTTCAAAATGTTTGTGATTGCTGTTTCAGTGAAATCGGGTTAACAAAGCTGTCTATTATGTTGTTTTGTATAATTTGCAGTTATGATATGCCTTAAAACCGTTTTTTACAGTGTCTGAAGTGATAAAAGCTCATGTTTTATTTGTTTTGCCACAAGTGACGCCATCTATTGGGCGGGAGAACGGAAACCGACTTGCAAGTTACATTCTACATTCAAAATTCTGCGAATCCGAAGAACTAAAGCCGCTTCTGTTGTGGTGTTTTTTTATTGTTCTGTTTTTGTGTATGTCTTACTGTTTTCACAGAAAAGCTGTTCTAAGGCTACGTTGTAAAAAGCTTTCGACGTTGCTACAAGTAGGTAGGCCACATAATGGTAAGTAATCTATTTCCATACTAAGTTTTTTTACTAATCTAACAGCTACTCTACACTACAGCGTGCCTGCTTGCTTATGAATGTGAATCACAAATTACAATACCATTAATGTGATCATTTCGACATTAAGCTTTCATGTTCCTTCAACTAAAAAGCTCGGTCACCGTAACTAATATTATCTATTGGTAATCTGTCGGTGTAACTATTCATAATGTTCCTTCGACCATAAAAAATTGTTATTAGCACAATTATAATCGAATCGTTGAAAATCCAACAACAAAAGTTATCAAATGATCGTTAAGTGGTACCGGGTGGCGGTACCATCAAGTTGTACCGTTACACCAAGTCGCCTAATTAATAGTCGCCCACTCGAGCCTCCGCCGGACTCGAACCCGTTCGCAGGGCCGCAATGTTTACTGCACATTGCACGCCGCGCGCATCTACAATGCAAATCCACAAACACCATCCACAATCTGCGATTCAATATCGACGCATTACAAACTGAGCTTCCTCACTCGCATACGAAACCGAATCAAGACTATCGATTTAACTCTACACGAGGGTCGTAGAAAGAATTCCTTACAACAATGAGCCGGTGTAACAATAAATACCTTAATGATATCCCGAGATCGGAGAGAAAAGGCGTCCGGCGGCGGCAGGCGGAACCCGTTCCACAGTTTTCAAGAGAAATCCTCCACTATAACATCTCCAACAGGTAACATCACAATATGAAATGGCACAATCTCACACGAGCACTATTATAATAGGAATCCACAGCACTGGTTTGGTTTTGGTACAAAAGATGTTTTTTCGTAACACAGCGCGGCGAATACACTCTCTCCGCGAGACAACCGACGCGCACGGCAGCCGGGCACGAACTGAACTGGTTTTGCTGGGGACGCGGGGGCGCGGGGAGGGGTGGACGGGTGCGTTTGGTTCGGTTTTATGAAAATATTTCGTGAGTAATGCACGTGTTATGTCGGCGAGTGCGTCGGCCTAGAGCGGCCTCGGATCTTTGATTGAAGTGCAGTGCACGCTGCGATAGATGAAGATAGTAAAAATCTAACGTGTCGTAGTGGACACGCTTCCAAGCGACACGAGATGTGAGGTCTTTGTCTCTGCCTACGCTTCCCATTCGATAAAAGCTGAGCTGAACTCACCCGGGCTTAGAGCACGCTGCATTTCTATCTACAATCAAATTTACAACGGATTGCTACTCGTTCTATATTACGTTTCGTATCGTACCTTCATTATTGTATCTTTGAAAGCATATTGCATCTATAATTCAGTTGATCAGAGCATTGCCCTAGCTAGCCAGGTCGCGGGTTAGGTTTTGTTTGTAGCGACTATTTACAATTCTGTTTTATTGGAATAACGTCGACGGCCTTTCAGAATTATCTGTTTGTCTTCGTAATTGTTCTGTAATAGGCAGTGGGGTTTACTGTCTACCGGACCAATGAATACATTTATGTTTACGTTCGTAACAGGATTTAGAATGTCAATTATAGTTACTGTAGCAAGCATTCCTACATCAAATTAGCTATTAACGTTAATAAGCTTTTAATGAAAATCATTGTATCATAGCAAGCTTTAATATAATTAATACTCGTCAAGACGAATCATACGAGCCTAAACTCGATGGGGTTGTGTCGTTTAACTACCAAGTTCCTATAGTCACCTTCCGGTTTCATCATCAGATCACCTCCTTGTCATAATAATATTGCATTGTCATCTGATTTACACATGCATGCAAAATTTCAGCTCAATCGGTAACCGGGAAGTGGGTCAAATTTAATTTAGGTACAGGATTTGATTTCAGACAAACATCGAAACAGGTGAAACTAAATAGAAGCTCGTAAAAACACTTGCTAAATGCTATATAAATTCTCCTCTTTCATCAGTTGCTTCGTTGTGCAATCGGGCTGGATTACAATCTCTAATCAAGATCTACTATCCTCATTGAAGAAGATTTTTGCTGACGCCACATGCAAGCCAGGATTAAACCATATACGCGTTGAACGTTAATTTAAAAGCAAAATACCCGCTTAAGGCTGGCTAGGAGTTTTACGATATTAATAAACCCCTATTAGTAGACAAGATGGCGCTTGGCGGTAATTCTGAATTATGGTCCAGCGTTTACTCGACATTTTAAATTGCTACCGATAGGTCGGCGTCGAAAATAGAAAAAATAGGGTCGAGCAACCGGACCAAATCCTTCAAATGAATGCAACAGAGCGGTTAGCATACAATAACTATATAAGTTTATATTTATACATGTCGAAGTCTAATGGAACTGGAAATAAAGCTGCATTTATTGACACGAGTGAAAATAAGTAATTTATGGATAAAGTATTAACAATAGCACAACTTTGCAACATGATTGAAACGCGAAACGTTTACCGATGACGTTTTATTCAAGGCATTCAGGATACAAGCCTTATTTCATGTTCCACCTTTGTGGTGTTCGTTGTATCGACGTAAAGTATTTAAATAATGCACGTGTACGAGTATACTATTTATTACAAGCCTCACCGACAGGTGCTCTGTACACGTTTAATTAATTCATGAATCCCCAAGCGACCACCGGTGGCCGCGCATCTATTGTCTTACTATTGTGTCTCTAATTGACGGTATCTGAAGGGTTAAAATATTGGTTTTGAATTCTGATTACTGCGAAATGTCGATGCTTTTCGCTCCGATCTGCGTTCGCTTCTCGCAATATCATGTTTTATACGACTTGTTTATTGGGAATTATAGTTTCACTATAACTTCACAAAGGGCTCTCAAGTTCTGACGACGCTCGACGTTTTACTAGTTTTCACTTCTCGAAATTGTCTCTTTGATGGAGTTATCCATTTGAAGTCGTTCGGCAATTTGCAAACGAAAGAATCCTCCAACAATAAAATGATTGGAGACACACGCCTACCTGCTTACGAAATCTTGTAAAACGCTTTACGATAATGACTTTCTTTCAAGCGTCTTTACGACGTTTATCCCATGAATTTGGCGAAATGACCTACCTCCTGAAACAAGATCGGCTGATCCGCTGAAACTCAGCTATCCGCAATCCGCTGACAAAATCTTTCTAGTCAAAGCCGGTATTTTCTATAAAAACGCATTTTCTGAATCGCCGTGTGGCCCTTTGAAGTTAATCCCTGGATTTGGGTTCACCGTTACAGGAGATACCTCCTCGCGTTCACTGAGTGTGTTTGTATGTAAATGTTTACCGTGAACAATTTGAGCGTACTTTCTCGGCTGGATTACTTTGAGCTCCGTACGTTGGTGGTGCTGCGAGTGTGTGGGTAAGGGTCGGAGGGGTCAGGTAGCGTTGGTTGCGTCGTGGTGTTGCTGTGTTGTCGCGCGACTAGCGCCGCCTCTCGGACTGGCGTGTAATTACAACTGGCGTGGTGAAGTGACGTCGGCGCGTCGAGACGACGTCGAGTGGGTCGTCAAAAACTCGAAAATCGAATTGGTTCGTTCGTTATTAGTTTTGTTCGTTATTGCATACGCAGGTTCTATGGTTTATGTTTCTGTGTTTCACGCTCTGTGTTCTGTTACAATGTGCTACTGCAACTAAGTTGTTTTTGTAGTATGGGCAACGCTGGAACTAATTTTAGACGTGGAGCATTACTTAGAATTTTAAATGCTGATTTAATCTCTCTTAAGTATTGAATTCTCTTAGTGCGTTACTGCATTTTATGTTTTTGCTTTATAATAATTTCTACCTTCAGGTTTACAGAGTAAAACAACACTGTTTGCCTCATTTAGATTTTACTACAAAAAGGTTTCCATAATAGTGCTAAGTTAGTTATAAAGGACATTGCCAATCTCTGTATGTGATGAGTTGGACCAAGTGCTGCCCAAAATGCACACATAGTGTATTTTGTTCCTCAGGCCAAAACCAATCAGTAAACTGAAGCGCTCCAAAATCTGTTCCAGAAGTCAAGAGATTTTCAGAAGTCAATATAATTTACACAATATCAATTACACTGAAAAATGCCCAATTATATACAGTTTCTCACAGTATATTCGGACACAGTGTCAAAATTGACGCATATTTATTATTTCAATATTTTTGTCACTGACGATTTGAACATTTAGTACATTCAGATAAAAAGTTTTAAACTACTTATACTAACATACATATGACAAAAAAAGCGTTAACAAAACTATTTTAGGCTGCATTTAAGGTGGTAACTTCGGGTAATACATTTCTTTACATTATGTTTTAAGACTTTTTTTGTCTGACTGTACTAAATAGCTTAAATTTTGGCTGTGTAAAAATAGTGAAAATATTTTATTTATTTATTTATTTATTAATCCTCTTTACATCTATCTTTACAGGCCTTAAAACCTAATGTGACAGAGCATCTAAGAACTATACTTAAACCTAACCTACATTTATGACAAAATCTAAAAAAATATGTAATCTATTAAAAATAAAACTTAAACATAAATAATATTCACATTATACGTAACTATATAATATTTAATAAAACTCTTGCAAATTCACTCAAAGTGTACGAGAATACATCCAGTCGCTCATGAACTTCACTGTGTGGATCCGGATACTGTGTCCGAATTGTATTCGATTCGTCTGTAACTCAGTTTCATACTTAACTTTTTTTATTAAATCATTACTTAAGTTTTATTCTTAGTAGATATTCGTCCCAAAATTAGGAATACGAACAAAGCTCATCCAGTAATCATAAAATAGGGACTTAATATAATTTCACTTGGCAAAGTCAATTTCATTTTAGTGTTCCAAGTCCTTATTCAGAATTAAAACTTCGGGCGTTTGCTTTGTCGTAAAGTTTCAGTGTAGACCGAAAAATGTCGTAAAAAATACCATACAATGCTCTGTAACAACAAAGGGAACGAAATGCCGATATTTTGGCATACTTTTCCGGATAAAACGGATGAACGGGAGTCCTAGAGAGAAGGATGTAAATATTATCGTGATATATTTTATGTCTTAGGAATTCTATCGTTTGATGGGTCTTTCGAGGAAATAACTCTTGTATACTTCAACGTTAGCTATTACATTTTATTTATTCTACAGGTTTTTTTTTTTGCAGGTGGGAAAATAATCCATGGACATCTCCGCGCCCTTGGGTAAAAAGTAAATATATATATATAAAGACTTTTACTGACCACAAACCCAATCCTGTTCTTGTATCACCTTTCGTACCGGAACCAAATCGTCCTTTCAGAAGCAGACCCGTGGCCAGAGTAGGCCTCGACCCAGCTGAGCCCCAACGGATTGCTGACAACTCCTTGAGGCGAGCGTGGAAATTCTTCAGCAAGATTCTGCCAGCGGCTTCATTCGCTTAAAAATTATCCCAAGGGAACAGATTCCTGAGACTAAAAGTATCCTTTGTTCTATTGCAGGACATAATATACACGTGTGCCAAACAACGTATTGCCAAACTTCATTCAAACCACCTGCTTGAACGTGATGGATTAACAAACATACATACACACAACACACATCCAATACCTTTCGCAGGTATGCTGGAAGAGATTTCATTAGAAATAAGCATCACCTTTGTACTTTTTTTCTGTTTCCTTTTTCTTTTCTTTTAATTTCATGTGTGTATATAAATAGTTAAATAAATAAATACAGCATTTTCCCAGCTATCTCGGGGCTGGGCACGCCACGATTATGGCGGTAAGTCCCCTCTTTGAGGCGTGGCTGGAAAGACCTCACGGCGTCCTTACCTTCCGCATGACGCAGGTCCTCACCGGACATGGCAAGTTCGGGAGGTTCCTGCATCGGATTCAAGCGGAAGAGACGCCCGGGTGTCGCCACTGTGCGCAACGCCCGGAGGACACGGTGGAGCACACCGTCGAGGTGTGCCCTGCCTGGGCGGAGCATCGCCGTGCCCTCGTGGGGGCGATCGGCGGCGGAGACCTCTCGCGCCGGGCCCTGGTCGAAGCCATGGTCCGGAGTGAGGAGGAATGGCAGGCGGTCGCCTCCTTCTGCGAAGCAGTAATGCTTGCAAAGGAGGAGGCCGACCGCATCAGGCAACGGCGCCTTCGCCGGCGTCGCCGGGATTCCGATCCCAATTTCCGGCCACCGTAGACGCGGGCTCGCGGACGGCGAGCCATGGATAGCTCGCTGTCCGATCGTCCGGTAATGGACCGAGTCCAGGACGTCGACGGCGCGCACTGTTCCCGCGTGCCTCAAGGAGTTGTCAGCAGCAGGAGGGGCCCAGCTGGGTTGAAGCCTACTGGGGACAGGGTTGTCCGAAAGGGAGCTCGTGCCCCGGTATGAAGGCTAGAAGGAACGGCGCGGGGTTTTTAGTCAGTAAGAGTCTGACACTGTCTCCCGCTCCACCCAAGAGCGGGTTTCGTCAAAGATGATTTTCCCCGTCGACAAAAAAAAAAAAAAAGCTATCTCGGGGCCGGGTTCCAGTTGAACTAGAAGCAGCTGAATATCCAAGTAAAAGACGTGGAGCGATTGCCTAACTCGACTGCCTATAACGACGATAAAAGATTTTCGGATGACGATCGCAACAAACAACTTCCTCAGGAGTGTGAATTCTCCTTTGGATGATTTCATACCTTTAAAAAATTTATCTAGTCTACAGCAGACCCTAAGCCATTTACAGAACTCTTAGCCCTTAATTACCAGTCTATGCTACTATATCATTCTAGTCGATATACCTAAATGGATGCTCATAAAATGGTAATTGGTAAGCCTTGACTAGATTACTATGCTTGATATACAATAATTTTGTGCTAATAGTCTGATATATATTTTATATATCTGTCTAGCAACATGCTAGACAGATGTAATAGTAGTCTTGTAGCCATATTGATACATCATTGATATCAGAAGTATCAGAACTATAAATATTATATCAGACTATTAGCACAAAATTATTGTATATCAAGCATAAGTAAAAACCGCTGAACTAATTTTGATGCATTTTGGTAAAGAGATAGAAATAGACCTTCAACAATTTATAGATTAATTTTTAAGTTTTAAGTAGTTTATATTATATGTTTGTTCGTTTTGTTTATTAGTCTTTAGGATTTTAGAATATAAGTGTTTTGGTCTTGTACTGTAAACTTATATTTTTAAATAAATAAATATTAAAAAAAAAACAAGACCGCTTTTAATTCCAGAACCATGTCCCCTTGTTATAATTTTCCAATTTTACACAGGCAAAGCTGGTGGCAGACTCTAGTGTTAACACTTGTTCAATAGTGTAATAAAAGAAAGCAAAATAAGCAAAGGACCAAATATAATCCCAGAAAACTCCTACTACCAAAAAATTTTACCCGCACCGCCAAAATGAAATTCAATATCAGCCAATAAAAGTAAATCGTAAAACGTCTATATTACTTTAATATCGCGAATTTGGACCTAGACCCGTTGACATGGAAAACTGATAAACTTATGAGCTATGGGTTTGTACCTACTTCACTGGGATTTATTTAACTTCCTGGTTTAGGCTTGGATAAACATTTATTGGAAGAAAGTTATCGCTGGACTCGGGAGTAGCTGAGACGTTTCTATCGTGTGTTAGGAAAGGTGTAATATTTTCTTACTTTTTTTTACGTGGTAAATCTTCAGGTCTGAGTGGGCCGTAGGTGCAGGTTTGTGGACGATGAGCAATGGGAAGCTCTCCGTCCGGTCGTTCGGTAACAGTGGGCCGAACCCAGTTGTTGACTGCGCGTGTTGTTTCAAGAAATCCGTGGCTTTAGAATGCAATGGGCAACAACTAAAAAACACAGGTGTGGTTTTAGTCATTGGATGATTATTTTGCTATTATAAAATGC
Organism: Mythimna lalbum; assembly: GCA_949319445.1. Taxonomy (NCBI): domain Eukaryota; kingdom Metazoa; phylum Arthropoda; class Insecta; order Lepidoptera; family Noctuidae; genus Mythimna; species Mythimna lalbum. Next base: position 8,746,705 of record OX439371.1, on the reverse strand, counting down.
CTCTTCTCCTTACCATAGATATGCGTATTACAAATCTAAACATTGATGTAGCCTTTACAATACTGCGTATCTCCATCATTTTAGCCGAAGTAAGTCCACTGTTCGACATAGGGCGCCCTAAGTGTCGCCACAACGAACGATCCTGTGCCTCTCATATATCGCAATCCCGTGACTATCACCAGGCCATCGGTCCAAACCTGCGTATAGACAAATGATAAAAATGTTTCTTTCCATTACATCTTACTTATAGAAACAGATTTTTTGTATGGTAGGGAAAATCATCCAATGACAAACCCTGCTCTTGGACGGAGTAGGAGATAGTTTCAGACTCTTACTGACAAAAAAACCCACCCCGTTCCTTCTAGCCTTCATACCGGGGCTCGAGCTCCCTTTCGGATTACCCTGGCCCCAGTAGGCTTCGACTCGGCTGCTGCTGTTGCTGACAACTCCTTGAGGCGCGCGGGAACAGTGCCCGCCGTCGACGTCTGATAGAAACAATATTTAGATTGATAACATGAATAAATAGAAATATCGATAAGGTGTAGGTACGTGTATTGTGCGTAGGTAGTATATCATATGAATAAACATACGGCCCACATTTTGCTATATGAGCTAAAAATAACGTCCCTATGTTTTTCGAGTGGTACTTATTCAGGATGGGAAGAGGTGTATTGACACATCCGCGAGTGTGACGGGCGAAGAACATCAAGGTCTAAAGAAATCACAGGTGAGAGGGTTCTTCCTTGTTTTATAATTGACTAGCTTTTGTCTGCGGCTTCACCCGCGAACATAAAAGACCTATAGCCTATGTCATTCAGGATTAAAGCGGCTTTCTATTGATGAGAAGAATTTAGTAATCGGATCAGTACTTTCAGAGATTACCTCCTACAAACAAAAAAATAATTTTGCCTCTTCATAATATTAGTGTAGATTGGCTGGCGTTTGATCGCTATCTCACCTGATGGCAAGAGCCGATGTGGTTGATGATGGAGCACGCTTGCCTAGAAGTAACCTATTCACTCTTGACTAGCCCCGTAGGTTGTAGCTATCAGGAAACACAGACTCCGACAGTACGTACAATGAGTGGTCTGATGATGAAACTGGCTTAGTGGAATCAAACTGCAATTCCGATGCACACTCCTTCCTCGAAGTGTAAACGATACAAAACTAGCTAGCAACTGGGCAAGTTGGCACCGGTCTCTTACATATACAAAGTAAATATAACAAGAACAAACAAGAATTTATTTCAAAAGCAATTACATAACGAAAAAGAGTTAAAATTAAACCCTCAAATGTAATAGAGACCGTCGGTGTAGGTACATAGTGATCTATTACATTAAAGAATAAACTAAATTTAATAGCGCAAATGGGCCGAAAAAGGATAAACGACTAAATAGGGCCTAGCTGTGTACTACATAAAGATTAAGTTAATTATATAAATTGTTGTTTTGGACCCTAATCCGAATAAAAGATCGCACAATTTATACCGAACTACGCTACGGCGAAAAATCTAAGAGATTTCAACGAAAGTCTACAAAGGTTCGTTCGTAATCAAATAAAATTATATTGTTGGAGTCATTCTACTTTATTACTATTTAATTTAATAGCTCAGTAGGCCTTTTTATGCGAAATTAAAATAGAAAATGTGAATTTTCAGAAATTCCGAAATTAACTCTCCTTTGTAATATGAATAGGTTATGAACCTGCTGTATTAAAAATAAGTTCTCAGTGAAATCGTGTGTAGCTTCTTTACGAAATAAATTACGCAAAGTAACAAGCTTGGCTAGGTTTGAACCCGCGACCTACAACTCGTAGGTCGGGGCAGTTTCCACTCGGCCACCACAGCTACTAATTAATCTTCCTGTAAGTAATTTATTTCATCACCACTGCTCTTAAAACGGTGAAGGAAAATATCGTGAGGAAACCGGCATGTATTAGAACAAAAAATCCGAAGACATGTGACATTTACCAACCCGCACTGAGCACGCGTGGTGGATTACGGCCCATTCTTTCTCCTAGAGAGGAGGCCAGAGCCGAGTTCAAGCAGTGAGAACATTAAAAATGCTGAATATGCTATTATGCTATTTGTCATTATTGATGGGCTCGCATTTGACCACCTTTCCTGATGTAGCTGACGATGGAGCACACTGACATGGATGTAACTGATGCACTCTTGAATACCTAGTTGTAGTTATCAGGAAACACAGACTGCGGCAAGAAATTCCACTCCTTAGCTGAATCAATAAGTTCCCAAAACGTTTTGTGCGTATGGGTGGGAGGTCTACCATGTACTGGTCGGTGGCACATCGCCGTACGTCTAGTAGTCCTATGTCTGCTGGAGATACTGTCTGTTGGTGAATACTGCAAGAAAATCCGTTCGTTAGTTTTTGAATTTATCACAAACATACATACAAACGTACTTACTGGGCTTTGTTTTAATGTAAGGAAGTGAAGTACCTATATACAATACACCAACCTGAATAATTCTTTTTTGGCGTCATTATCAACATTATTTCAGCCGAATGACGTCCACTGTTAGATATAGGCCTCACCTAAGTGTCGCAGCAACGAACGGTCCTGTGTGTTAACGTTCTTTTTTGTGTAAATTTTTTAAATGGTGGGGCGAATAGGCGTGTTCCTTCAGTTGTCTTTTGCGAACCAGGGTCGCGATAGGATACTTATTTTTTTTTTCGGTGGGCAACAATCATTTTTCAATCATGACAACCCCCGCTCTTGGGTAGGGCGGGAGATAGTGTCAGACTCTTACTGACTAAAAACCCACCCCGTTTCTTCTAGCCTCTTCTACCGGGGCACAAGCTTCCTTTCGGATAACCTTGGCCCCAGTAGGCTTCGACCCAGCTGCTGACAACTCCATGCGGCGCGCGCCGTCGACGTCTTGAGCTCGGTCCGGACAGTTACCGGACGATCGGACAGAGAGCTACGCATAGCTCGCCATCCTAGGATACTTAACTCTTTCGACCAATCCCGTACAAACTGCCCATACTAACCCTCGCCTTATAGTTTTCATGTCTACCTTTAAGCATTAAGCTAGAACTACATTAGACCAAGGACGCTCACGTGGACAAAGCCTGACTTGTACGTAGAACGGCGTCGCGTGGCGTGGATCTAGTGTAGCTCTGCAAGTCTAGTTTCCATATAAAATGTAAGAAGACAGACGCGCCCAGATCAACGTACGAGGCATACGTGTTAGCAGTGTAGTTCTACCTTTAGATTTGTAGAAACAACAATAATAATTACTTTACCATAGACATAAACATTAATATAGCTTTATGAGGTTTCCTTCTTCGCCAATAGAATTCTATCAATCAGTCATAATGAATAGATTCCAATATAATTTAATCGTATTGCGGTTACTATGCGTTATTAGTTACAGTTGGTTATTAATTAAAATTATTATTGATATAGAGTAATTGTCAAAGTTAGTTTAATACATAGCGTATTCGTACGAGTAAATAATTTATATTAAAAAAAAAAATTATCTAGAGTGTCTAGTGCGAGTTTGTTTGATGTCGACACGTGTAGGGCCCGCTCCAAGCTCTTAACCAATCTCAAGGAGTTGTCAGCAACAGCAGAGGCCCAGCTGGGTCGAAGCCTACCGGGGCCAGGGTTATCCGAAAGGAAACTCGTGCCTTGGTTTGAAGGCTAGAAGGAACAGGAGTGGGTTTTAGTCAGTAAGAGTCTGACACTATCTCCCGCTCCACCCAAGGGTGGGGGTAGTCGTAAGATGATTTTTGCCCACCGTAAAAAAAATGCTCTTAACCAATCAGAGACTAACGCGGTAAGCGTTTAATGCCCCGTTCACACGTGGACCCAGCCTCGGCCAATCGTAATTGTATAAACGGGGTTTCCCCGTTTACACATTGGCTAGGGATGACGATTCGAGGCTGGGCCCACGTGTAAACGGGTCATTACAACTCCCAACAAAACCTACGACAAAACTTTCAAAAAGACATATAATTTCACTATAACTTGCAAAACCCTCAACAATCAACACATGATCTATTTTTGAAACTACCCTCAAATAACCCATTATTCTCTTACATACCGATTATAAATCTTGACACCTATTTTCAAAGCTAATTAATATTGAATACACGTTTATCAAACTCTGAAACTTGTGAGCGAAGCGAATTATTATTTGTTAATACAGTTTTGTTACTCAAGTTTTAACTGTCTCGGTTATCTTATCAAGTTAATTATCTTCTGTAATTATTTAGGGTCGCGGCAGACCACGGAGGATATGGCGGGACGACTTAGATGTATTTCTTAGGAATTGGCAAGAAGTAACCCTGAGGTGAAAACAATGGGAGAAATGAAGGGAAGGGGAAACAGCTGTGGGCTATATAATAGTAAATTGATTTCTAATGGATATGATGCTATAATATAAAAATTGGTGTGACTTATGTCACAAAATTGTTAGGTACAGAAGACAATCTCATGTATGTACTTCACTTTTTATACCTACGCTCGGTGTACGCACACTAATGAGCGTTTAAACCGGAATTGTTCGACGAGTGGTCCGAGACGCTACCGAGAAATCGTGTTCGTGAGCGTTGTCTATGTGTGCGACGCTCGAGCGCGCTTTGTATATAGATTGACTTCTGTACCTATACTACCTATATATTTAGTGCTCAAGTCTTTATGTCGACACCGCCACCGGCTCACGCTGAAAACCAGCGCTGTGTGTGAGCTCATCGCATTATGCGTGAGGCCGCAGCTTTATACTGAGCGTTCGGCCGTTTCACGCGAATGTGACGCGTATCTTCCCTATCTATTGATTATGTTTTGTTTGGCTAGTTTGAAGATTTTTCTTCGCGTGATTAAACTGTTTTTCTTTCTTTCTTTCAAGTGACTACACAACTGGACAATATAACATATTGTCCATTCTACATTGTAGAATCATTAAAGCGCGATCTGTAAAATGAAGCTGCAAAATTATGCTTTATTTTTAACACGCTTTTATTAGCTTCACCTGTATGTTTGCTTGTTTGTTTGTTTGCAAAATCGAGCTCAAAGGCTGTAGAGCTCGATTTTCCCCACCTTTGGGCGATCAGATTTTCTTTAAACTTTGTACTCCCGTCAATGACCGATGATAATGCAATATTCCAATTATCCTGATTAGATTCAACAAGATTAAAAAAATAAAAAAAATAATTAAGTATGTGAAAAACTATTCACTAAAAAGTGAAAAATAAATATAGTTAAAAAAAAAAAACTAAAAAACACGCTAAATAATAACAATGAACGAAAAAAAATAGTGTTAAAAAAAAACGCGGGGTGCTCGGTTTACGAAAAATATGGCACAATGCGCCCCACGCTTTTATCACAATAATATTTTTCGTTAATGAATGTTGCGACTAGATCGGATAACTAGGTATTGATCTGATTATGATGTATCATAATCACTTAATCAGATCAGTACAATACGGATAAGAAACTATACTATCGCTGACTAGCTATCGTGCGCTACTTTTAACGCTAAGTAAAGCGCCAGTGAGATTAGCCAAGGGAGCATATCCACAGGGAAAAACTAGTTTCCTTCCTATGTACCTAATAGACTAGTCCTACCGATTATTTCAATAGATACCCATATCAAACTCTCAATACATACCGAGATCATACCACAATTTGTAAAGCTACCGTCCTTTAGACAACCTTAGTGTAACTAATTTATATCTACCCGCGCGACAATGCCTGGAGTTTATCGGTAACACATTATAGGTCACCTAGGTCGCCTAGATAAGGTTAGTGTTCTCTTGTATATTGTTTATAGTACTGTTGGACCCGATTTCGTACAATATGGGTATTGTTAAGACGTGAATGTATGTGCTGTCAGAAAATTATTGGTGCCATTTAGCCCTTAATGTAAGATAAATATAGAATAAAATCGAATTTAAGGTCTACCGTCATGGTCCCTTTTCATTTTATGTATTAACTAGCTTCTGCCAGCGGCTTCGCCCGCATTAAAGTGGACCCCCGTTTATCCAATTAAGGAGTGAGTTTTAGGAAATCCTTTCTTAGTGCTCGCAACGTCATAAAAGGAAACCTTGTGCAAAATTTCACGCTCCCAGTCCCAGTAGTTTCGGCTGTATGTTGATATGTCAGTCAGTTTCTCCTTTTATATGTATATCTAGATATAGATAATATACTCACCTTCTTTTCCAATTTACTTTAGACTTTGGCAGAATAGTCGATATCGGCTGTACTTGCCATTAATAAAAATAGAATAGAATAGAAGTTAGTTGATGAATTAACCCTTCAGATACCGTCAATTAGAGACACAATAGTAAGACAATAGATGCGCGGCCACCGGTGGTCGCTTGGGGATTAATGAATTAACTATGCTATTTACCAATTTGTTTTTTTTTTTTTACAGTGAGTGATCTACAAATGACTCACTTTTACTTTGGGTGAAGTGCTGGATCTATGTTTTTGCTCGTAGAACAGAAGGTTGATGGCGTCCAAGGTACTGGAGTTGCGACGAAGCATTTCCATGAAGTGGACCGTTGATTTGGTGAAAATCCGGAATCCGATGGATGCGAGATACTTGGAGAGTAACCATGGAGTTTCTTGCCGGTTCTTCTCCAATGTGGAAACGTGCACTAGCTTTTGACGTTTTATAAGTGCCCATGTAGGCCTACGTGAAATAAAAACTTTTGGCTTTGACTTTATATGTCCAGCACTGGATGTTTATCGGTTAAAATGATGATGATTTTTGGACACAAAATAGCTGCTAAACAAATGAAAACCGATGTAACATTCATTCCAGGAATAATTCGTTGAAAACGTATATTGATAAATGCAGAGTATGCTTTGCAATCAGTGATGTCGGTTTGGACGCTATTCCGAGAGATCTATGCATCTTTTAATTTGTGAAATCATCAAATAACAGTTTGGACGCTATTCCAAGAGATCTATGCATCTTTTAATTTGTGAAATCATTAAATAACTTTACGCATTAGATGGAGTTAAGGAGAAGGTTATGGACGACTACGTTTACCTGGGACAGACGGTCCAGTTGGGTAATTCTAACTTCGGTAAAGAGTTCAATCGACGAATCCGACTCGGTTGGGAAGCGTTCGGAAAGCTGCGCGGTATCTTCTCGTCTAACATACCACAGTGTCTATGACCAGTGCGTGTTGCCAGTGATGACATATGGCTCAGAAACGTGGTCGCTTACAATGGGCCTCATCAGAAGAGTTAATCACCCAAAGGGCAATGTAAAGGGCTATGCTCGGAGTTTCCTTGCGTGATCGAATCTGGAATGAGGATATCCTCAGAAGAACCAAGGTTGGGACTTAGCACGAAGACTCGCCAAACTTAAGTGGCAATAGGCAGGGCACATTGCTTGCAGAACAGATGGCCATTGGGGCCGAAAGTTTCTGGAGTGGTGATTGCGGACCAGAAGCCGCAGCGTTGGGAGCCCCCCTACAAGGTGGACCGATTACCTGGTGAAGGTTGCGGGAATCCGATGGATGCAGGACGCGCTCATTGTGGCGCCACTTGGGGGAGGCTTATGTCCAACAGTGGACGTCTATCGTCTCGTTGGTTTCGGATTGCCGTCCCATCCCGTCAGACTATGTGAGTAAAAGAACAGAGAACCTGTCTTTGAACACACACTTACATAATTTGTCCTACGTACTCGACTAATCTCTGTTGGGTTTGGCCACCGGGATCGAAAATCTGTCGGGAGGATTACACATTATATTAAACTTACTTTCTTCTTATACATGAGAAATAACTAGACATTACAATCCTTTCGCAAAATACAAGTAACTCGAGTATGGGATTTGGCACCAAACAACGTATTTTTGTCATTCAACGACCTTGGATACTAATACCCAGTTTAACTTGGCATACGAAGAAACCGCGAACTACGACTAAAATGTACCGCATTTGACATTAGTTTTGACGTATCCCAAAGAAAGTGGCGCCACTGTGAAATGTCAAGTTATATCGGTCGCCATGTAACCCCTAAAAATATCGTGAAGAATAGTTTTGACATGGTTTTGGCACGTTTCAGCGTTATAAATATGGATTAATCACGCACTTTTAGGATTTGGTAGGTAAATTAAGTAGTTTATATAAATCACTTTATTAGTGGTTGTAAATTTGGTGATTATGTGAGAAAGCTTGAATAAGGATCAAGTATTTTAGTAGTAAGGAGTTAAACATGTCCTAACCAATAAATACTGTAGGTGTAAGTATCACGGTATCAATGCTGGGAGTAAATTGCCTATGTTTATCTCACCACATTTGGGATACAGCTTGATGAATAACCCTCCTAGCTTTTTTTTTTACGGTGGGCAAAAATCATCCATTGACAACCCCCACTCTTGGGTGAAGCGGGAAATAGTGTCAGACTCTTACTGACAAAAAATCCACCCGTTCCTTCTAGCCTCTTCATACCGGGGCTCGAGTTATGATTTTTTAGTATAATAATATGTGTATCTGCATTTCTTTGGTATTCTCTAAGGACCTTTAATATCGCCCATTTTGTGTCTCACTGCTGGGCAAAGGCCTTCCCTTTCTTCTAAACTAATCAAGAAAACAAACAGATTGTATTATATTAGTTCGAGTCATTCCGATAATTTCAATCGACTAGCGACTGTTCGACAAATGGTGCTCAAAAGCTCAAACAAAGACTGTCCAATAAATGGACACTACAGTTCACTAATAGGCAGTAGGTAGCTGTTAGATAGTCCAGCTAAACGGACTAAGAAGGTCTTAATATCAGCTGTCTTCCCTAATCCTGTTAAAGGTTTTAGACAGGCCACCCTCTTGGTGTTCATCGTGTAATGAAAGGGTTCCAGAAGGTCCATTTCTTTTTTGTAATTTACATTTCCTTTTGCCATTTTTGTATGGCTGTTATTTCTGGTGGGTTCTTCTATGGCTGCTGCAGGTAGTCGTAATCAGTCACACCCAGTTAGATTGGACTTCAACATAGGGAAGAAAATTAACGCTATTAATAATATCTAGACCAAAGCAAATATTTCTTTTGGACGCTGTCATGAATAAGCATAATAGCATAATCAGTCTAGGAGAGGGAATGGGCCAAAATCCACCACATGGACCCAGTGCGGGTTGGTGAATGTCACGTCTCCAAATTTTTTGTTCTAGGACATGCCGGTTTCCTCTCGATGTTTTCCTTCAACGTTTAGTGAGCATTGGTGATGAAATAATTTACACAAAAAGACGAGCATAGCTGGGTTATGTCCACCATTATTATTAGAAAACCCTTTTTGGATGGTCAAATAAGCGGGAAGAGGAGTGATAAGGAGTGTCGGACCTTTACAGACTAAAACCCGCCTGTGTTCCTTTAGTTGCGATTTGCATTCCAGAACCACGATTTTTTTTTTCGGTGGGCAAAAGTCATCTTATGACAACCCCCGCTCTTGGGCGGAGCGGGAGATACTGTCAGACTCTTACTGACTAAAAAACCCACCCCGTTCCTTCCAGCCTCTTCATACCGGGGCACGAGCTTCCTTTCGGATAACCCTGGCCCCAGTAGGCTTCGACCCAGCTGGGTTTCCTGCTGCTGACAACTCCTTGAGGCGCGCGGGAACAGTGCGCGCCGTCGACGTCTTGGGCTCGGTCCGGACAGTTACCGGACGATCGAACAGAGAGCTACCCATGGCTCGCCGTCCGCGAGCCCGCTCCAGAACCGCTGTGATTTTTCCGAACAATTTTGATTAAAAAAAATGTTTATTGATACCAAAAACAAGCTATCACAATATTATAAGTCCAATTAAACAGATACAGTAATCGCAGAAGTTGCAGATACTGGTTCCCAAACTAAGCTTTCGCTAGTATTTTGGGACAGTGTTCAGCTGTGGCTATTGGTACAATTTATTTCAAGGTATTCCTGGAACATTTTTTAAACCTTACCCAACATTTCGTCTAACTGCTAACTGTCCTTTCTCACAAACTGGCGTATCTGCACTGATATTACCAACGTATTCATAACATTATTTCGAATAACTTCTCTCTAATCGTAGTATCTGTGTCTTTTACCGTTTAGATAGATAGATAGATAGATAAAGAATTTATTTGATGCAAACAGAAAAGCAAACAAGTGATATTACACAAGCACAATAAAATTACAAAAATAAGCACATAAATTAACAAAAAATAAAATAAAAATGTTAACAATCACAAACATAAATTTAGCGAGAACCTTCATTAAACACAAACATAGGTACTTATTTTGTGAAACAAACAAAATAATAATAATAATAATATAATTTAATATAATATAATATAAGTTTAGAAGATAATCACGTATTTTGATTTGCGTAAGTGCAAAAAAAGGGAAATACTAATTTCGTACCTTAGGGCTTTAGGGCCACTACTAACTTAGAGAATAAGCCAAGAGCAATATTAAACATTTATTGATTAATAAATAAAGCTACAGCTAACGCAACTACAGCAACATGATTGTAACGTCCGAACGAAAAACGGTCCCCCTGGCAAAATATCAATTGCTAGTTACGACAGTTAGCCGGGAGGGTGACGATTTGACCAAACTTGTCCTTCTTTGGGTTTGTGTCTGTATTCTAGTGTCCCTAGTCTAGACAAACTATCGCCTATATTTATTCATTTTCATATATTAAGTTCACGAACGGTGTTCACCTTAATAACATCAGCCTACAGTTCTTTCGCACTTAAATCATCTTTAATTTACTTACATTTTTCATGGGAGATGTCGAGCTTAGTTTTTTTAATAAAATGTCTGCCTTAGTTGTTACATATTTTGGACGAAATTTGCTTTAGTTTTAAAGTTTTTAATAAGTATGTTTGTACGAGTATCAGCAACCAATATTCTACACCAAAATCTTAAAAAGATTCATAACAGTGGCTCTAAAACTTCTATACCACTAAAAAAATGCCCACCTGATAAAAAAGTAGTAATTTCAGCCTAAACGTCAAGTTTTAGACATGGGCCTCCCCCAAGTGTTTCTACTACGACCGGTCCTGAGCGTCTTGCATCCATCAGATTCCCAGGTCATCGGTCTATTTTGTGAGAGGCCTACCAGCGCTGAGTCTTCTACAGTCACCATTCCAAAACCTTTCGGCCCCTTCAACTTGAGAAGCATCCGTGGGTCACAAGTGGTTCCCGTGACCGGTCGCCATTTCTTTCAGCCTGCGACACAGTAGCCATACTGTCATCATAAAATGCAATCAGTTCATGTAAAAACCGCAGAAGGAGGCAACCGCATCAGATTCCTTGGGCCAGGCCCCGAGTTTCCATTAAAACTTTCAACCAATATTATTTGATGCATTGCTCCCATCAAAACCCCTGCGTCACTACCATGTCACTACCTATGTGGACAGCAAACTTTCCAGATCCTGGTGGAGTCTCTTTTGGCGGTGGCAGGGACATGAGGATATCCGATCCTTGACGTTTGCCGCCATCATGTACGCTAGCATTACTGCACTGCAGAAGAAGTCACGATTCGTTGGCCAAACCCCGAGTTTCCATTAAAACAATCTACCGATATTATTTCATGCATTGCTCCCATCAAAACCCCTGCGTCACTACCTATGGGATTACGAACACCATAGCACCAGGCGTTGAATTAATTGACTTAATTAATCTGATAACGCTCTGTGCTGCAGTCAATCCAACTTACGTCGATACGTAGTAAGCCCGTCTGATTGGTTAAAACAATCGGGCTACGGTCATGCGATTGGTGGACTGACTTATGCCATTTTATATTAAATCAAGCTGTAAATGTTGTAGCGTTGAATATTGGTGACATAAAACTATTAATGATCGTGTGTTGGATAACAATAACAGTTTAACTTGGAATGAAAATGAAATACTTTGTGTTCTAGGAAAATTATCTTTTGTTCGAACAGTTAGCGCGGTTATGCATAAGAGAATTTAAGAATCCATCACGATTTTTAGAGTTCCGTACCTCAAAAGGATAAAACGGAAAGTGATCCATGTTGTCCGTCTGTTTGTCAAGACAATATCCTTTATCTCGGGAATTGAACTGTTTTCATAGATAAGTTTGTACGGAAACCGTCAGTGCGCAAGTCCGACTCGCACTTACCCGTTTTTTTAAGTGAGAAATTGAAAGATAGGAGGTGTGTTTAGGGGTTTTAGTCAGTAAAACCCATAAACACACCTCCTAGTCTGACACGCCTTTACTCTCAACCCTAGAGCGGCAGAATTCAATTGATGAATTGCCACCTCAAACTAAAAAGGTCGTCTGGACACTTTAATTCATTCTAATGTGGTGCATATAGTATTAAGAAAAATTCGTCACCAAGAATACAAAAGACAATATTATCCTTACACTCTAAGCACCAACTGATAATACATTTATCAATGTTTAACTCATGCTAAGTGGAAATTTACTATTTCTAATAGACAGACTATTGACTGAGACAGACGCGCTAATTGTGGAACAGGGAGAGATCACACTGGTGTTAGGAATGATTAATTACATATTTGTATTCATTCATTAACTCTTTAACCACTCGGTGGCGGTGATCTCTCGCGCCGGGCCTTGGTCCAGAGCGAGGAGGAGTGGCAGGCGGACGCCTCCTTCTGCGAAGCAGTAAGGCTAGCAAAGGAGGAGGCCGACCGCATCAGGCAACGGTGCCCTCGCCGACTCCGCTGGATTCCGATCCTGATTTCCGGCCACCGTAGACGCGGGCTTACGGACGGTGAGCAATGGGTAGCACGCTGTCCGACCGTCCAATAACTGTCCGGTCCGAGCACAAGTCGTCGACAGCAAGTACTGTTCCCGCGCACCTCAAGGAATTGTCAGCAACGGCACGGGGCCCAGTGGTCGAAGCCAACTGGGGCCAGGGTTAGCTCCGAAAGGTAGCTCGGCCTGGCTACGAAAGGCAACGAAGGAACTGGAGTGGGTTTTTAGTCAGTAAAAATCTGACACTATCTCCCGCTCCACCCAAGAGCTGGGGATGTCATTAGATGATTTTCCCACCAAAAAAACCCCCTTTAACCACCTACGTCACCCTCGCGTTTATTCTGCCAGTGTCCAACCACGACCAAATACACCATCGTCAGCTCTTCTGTCACCTATAGGAAATGAAGAGCTAAATGAGATGCCTGGGTTACCCAGTCGCAAACACAACCCAGGCGAATAAGACGCGATTTAAGGTAGAACTAGACTGCGCACGTGTAACACACACGTCGATTTGGACGCGTCGGTCTCCATACACTTTAAATGGAAAAATACTAGTAGAGCTACACTTGATCCACGCCGCGCGAAGTCGTTCTACGAACAAATCAAGCGTGTGCGTCGATTCTCGGTTTGGGTAACCTTGTCGAGAAATCTGTTGATACAATTTGTAGTAAAAAAAATATATTTTCTTTACGTAAAATAAACTCTTTCAAAGATTTAGTTCCCCTTCAGGGTATATAGATTTTTCCACCCTGTGTGTCATTTTAGCCACTACCCATTACCAACCACCGCATGCATGGGGTACCAACATAAAGCAATATTCTGTCACTTCAACGTTGCTGCTTTGTTGCAAACAGAAACAGAGGAACAGCACTACAACGATTCTACGCATGACGAATGACAAATGCCTTCACCCAGCATCCCAGTTCTATGGCTCCGCAAACACGAAATTGTGCCATTATTCCTCGTACGTAGCGGCGACAAAATGATTCTGTTTTCGCTCTAAGCTGGCTTGGCTGTAGACATCTGGAAAGCATCCAGAAAACTCATTCAGTTAGTTGCACTTGGATTAATCAATTGTTTTAATCCACTCGTGAAGGCAGCTGTTGACCGCGCGCTAACTTGTCTGGTTAGCATGGTGATAAGCGGAGCGTGTAGCGGTGAGTTACGTAGGCGATTCAAGGCGACGAAGCGATGCGGCGCTTTGAACAAACAATTGACACTCTATTGCGGTGGCTTACGAACTGGAGGCTCGGTCCGGACGATTATCGGTCGGTCGGCAAATCCGCAAGCCCGCGCCTGCGGTGGCCGGAAATCCGGATCGAAATCCGGGCTGTGATTGTAGACGACGAGCAATAGGTAGCTCGCCGTGCCGGCAGTCCTCTAACTGTCCGGACTGAGCCCGTGTCGTCGACGAAGCGTAGTATTGCACGCACGCTTCATTGAAATGAATCTAAGCAAAACAGTACGGACCCAGCAGGGCTGAAACCCTATTGGGGTCATGGGTCGACTTCTGAAAGGGAATCTCGTGGTTTTAAAACGCAAAGGGCAACTGAAGGACACGCAAAAGTGTGGTTTTAATCAGTAAAAGTCTGACACACCCTCTCGCTTCGCCATAGAAGAGGAGAAGTCAATAGATGAATTAACCTTACTGGAAGTAACGTACTCACTCTTGACTTAAAGATCCCTAGGTTGTAGCTATCAGGAAACACAGACTCCACAGAACAAACAAAATAATAAACACAACAATACCTCCGGGATCGCTCGAATTGACAAATAACTGTTCCCGCACACGGGCCTCAAAAAAACGCTGCCACCAAAAAACGCTTGAAGCGGCCACAAAAAACAGCTGAAGCGCGTGACACCTCTTGAGTCCGGTGAAGCTTGAAGCCGCTTCAAGCGTTTTTTTGTGGCGGCACCGTTGCACACGAGCCACAAAAAAAGGCCGCCTCAAAATGAAGCTTGAAGTGGCGTTTTTTTGAAGCCCGTGTGCGGGTATAGTAAATGTCACTAAAAAAAAACAGTTGAATCGATACAATCGATCATTCTTTTAACGTTATCATCGTTGTCAATTCAACCGATGGACGTCTACTGCTGGACTAAGGCTTCTCCAGAGCATCACACATCATCGACCGGTCTAGTACCCAGCATACTTCCGTGGCGAGTTTTTACGTGACCTTTCCATCTCTGCGGTAATTAAGCCACCCGAGTCTTGCCCACTTAGTAACACATTTAATGACATAAACGTGCCGAGGTCTGCCCATAACATAGTCATAACGGCTGTGTATATCCCTAGTTTCGTCTACATTCTTGTCTAGACATAGAAGATTATGTTACACAAAATATAGTTTCAACCTTGATTTTCTTTGTGTGAGGAAAAATGAGGATTGGATATTAAGGTAGCATTGATTTTATAGTAAGTATATTAGTTTTTGCTCGCGGCTTCGAACGCTTACATAAAATATAACAGCTTTCTATCAGTAAAACAAAATTTCCAATCGGATCAGTACCTACTTCCAGAGATTCGATCCTAGAAACAAAAAACAAAAATCTAACTTTACATCTATAGAATATTATTAGTGTAGATAGGTACGTTATTTATAATTTTTTTGGATGGTATAGAAACATGAAATTAATATATTGGTCTTTACCTATGAAATTGCCATTCCGCAGTACTGGCCATTTCAAATCAAAATAATTTTTGTTAGGCTAAGAATTCTAATTGCAAATTAATTTTATTTTAAAACATGGATTTTTTTTCCAAAAGTAGTTATTTGTTTATTGATTAGTGTTACATTTTCATCGCATTTCAATCTTTTTCGTCATCATGGATACGTTAAAAATTCGAGTAATTATGGAATATGAGTACCGTCGTGGCAGCAACGCGGCACAAGCGGCACGCAACATCAACGACGTTTACGGAGCTAACACTACAAACCAACACATCACCTGTTATTGGTTTGCTCGCTTCCGTTCTGGAAATTTAGACCTGAAAAATGAACCTCGCGGTCGTCCGGAGACTTTGGTCGACAAGGACGAATTAAAGGCGATTGTGGAAGCTGATGATACACAATCTACGGCTGAATTAGCAGCAGCTTTCGACGTTAGCGTCAAAACAATATTGGTCCATTTGCGTCAAATTGGCAAGGTAAAAAAGCTTGACAAATGGGTGCCCCACGAACTCAATGATCGCCAGCGCGAAGTACGCGTCGAGACGTGCCGTGCACTGCTCAACAGACACACAAATGAAGGAATTTTGAACCGCATTGTTACCTACGATGAAAATTGGATTCGGTTTGATAACCGCAAGCGCTCAGCAAGTTGGTTGGATCCTGGTTCAGCACCTAAACAATGCCCTAAACGAAAACTTACTCCTAGAAAAGTGATGGTCACTGTTTGGTGGTCTAGCACCGGTGTGATTCATCATAGCTACTTACCAAACGGGGTGAGCATTACTGCAGATGTGTACTGTGAAGAACTGAACACAATGATGGAGAAGCTGGCACATCTCCAACCAGCATTGGTCAATCGCTCGTCTCCGCTGCTCCTGCACGACAACGCGCGACCTCATACTGCACAGCAGACGGTCTCCAAGTTGCAAGAACTGGGGTTGGAAGTTCTCCGTCATCCGCCCTACTCACCAGACCTTGCGCCTACAGACTACAACTTTTTCCAGAATTTGGATAACTTCTTGGCGGGAAAAAAATTCAATACCCGAGAGGCAGTACAAAATGCCTTTGAAGAATTTGTTGCCTCCCGTCCAGCTGATTTCTTTAAGAAGGGCATCAATAAACTGCCACTGCGTTGGCAAAGATGCATTGATTGCATGGGTACTTCGATTAATACAAATAAAAAATACATGAAAAAAATTCGTATAAATTTTTTCATACAAAACGGCAATTTCATAGGTAAAGACCTATTATAAACATTGGTAATACTCACCATTATGAACAAATGGAGTTTTTGGCGGCTTTTCTTTGAGTGAAGTTCAGTGGCGGTTTTATTTATTCGCAAATTGATTCCTAGTGGATTATCATCATCATCATTTCAGCCAAAAGACGTCACGAAACACTGACTCCGGCAAGAAATTAAGATTTATATTGTAGCCATCAGGAAACACAGACTCCGGCAGGAAATTTCATAACGGAAATAATGGAGGAAGTCTTTTGCCCAGCAGTGGCAGTACAGGTTTGGTGTTCAAGAACACATGCTACACTTTATACATTTATTACTGTGTCTGGAACCCGGTCTGAAACGTCCGATTCGCTCGGTGGCTAGCTCACAACTGAGGGTCGACTACCCCACCATCTAGCGGCCTATCTACGCACTATACGTGACATGCATACTGTACACCACAACAGGCAATATTATAATAGACTAGCTTTCCGCCCGCGGCTTCGCCCGCGTGGACTACAGTTTATGTCGCGCGGGCAGAGGCCCGTGCTCAGCAGTGGAATTATAGGTAGCCTATGTGTTATTCCAGTGTCTCTTCTACCTACCTACCAAATTTGATCTAAATCCGTTCAGTAGTTTTTGCGTGAAAGCGTAACAGACAGACAGAGTTACTTTCGCATTTATAATATTTGTAGGGAAGTAGGGATAATAATATAGTAGGGATAAACTGATAGACACAAAGTTCGCACTCGCGTCACCCCCCACTAGAACCCCACCCAAACCGTCGACAAAGATCTATTTATTGCCAAACCTCGTGTTAGTTTATTTGACATAAATAGCATACTAAATGCCTCGTTAGTTTGTACTAAAGCCACTGCAGAATTTTATTTAACTGTGCTTTGATCTCGGACATTCCTCCGAAAGACACTGGAAGGGATTGCCATTGTTAAAGTCTAAATGTTAGTTGAATAAACCTGCTTTAAGTAGTACTTAATTCATTGGGTATACAGTAGTGATGTAACGAATATTCGCCCTCGCGAATATTCGCAGAATTCACAAGAAACACGCGAATATTTGGCAACTTTTCTTGACAAACAAAAAGGTATTTAAGTATTGATTGAACGGATATAGAATGATAATGTAACTGATGTGAAGAATGTTAAATTTCAAAGAATATTCGCGAACAAAATTCGCGATTATTATTCGCCTTATATTATTCGCGAATATTGATCACGAATATTGATCGCGAATATTCGTCAAAATGTAATATTCATCATCAATATCTAAATATCTTTTCGTTGGCAAGAAAAATTGCCAAATATTCGCATGTTTCTTGTGAATTCGAATGCGTATGTCAAAATGTGCGAATATTCGCACGAATGCGAATGCGAATATTCGTTACATCACTAGTATACAGTTCTACTCGGGTTTAAAATAACGGTACATATTATGTTTTATTTTACGTTTACCTCGTGTTTTCGCGTTAGGCTTGATGTATTTATGGACTGTTCAGCTTTAGTAAGACATAAGAGTTAATTAGTTTGAATGAATTGAGCCCTGTTGGTGTTTTGCTGGGAATTTATGAGAAAAGTAAGGAATTAGGTCAACAGTTTTGTGGTTGTGGAGTTGTTTGAAAAAGTTACCGTGGCTCTGGAATGCAAAGGGCAGCTGACGGGTTTGTTTTAGTCAGTAAAAGTGCCTCTCGCTCCATCTAGAGCGGGAGAAGTTATTTGATAGTTTTCCAATAAAAAGAGTCATCATTCATATTTGTCTGTGTGCTTAGTCAAGTACGATCAAGATTCTACTAAGAATAGGATTTGATGATTGCAGTCGCCGCCATATCATACTTCCCTGTTACGATTTTATCATTTTTAGTTCATCAAAATGATTACATAGCTCTCCAATAAGAGGAATGGGCCGGGACAGAACTAAATCTATGCTACAATTAACTATCCTGTCTATGAATGTACTAGGACTGCATAAATAACAGGAGAATGAAGTAGAAAAATTTGTACGTCCTGTTTCCTTGCATGATTCCTAGGCAAGCGTGTTCCATCGTCGGCCACATCATCGCTTACCATCAGGTGAGATAGTGATCAAACGTGAGCCTATACATTATAAAAAAAAAAATGATAGAACCAGGATTGAAGATATCTGCAGGAGAACCGAAACTCATCCGACATACCACAGTGTTTCAAGACGAAAGTCTATGACACGTGGAAGATCATCAGAAGGCTTAAAGTGACCCAAAGGGCAATGAACGAATGAAGGGTAGTTATTTACGTGATTGAATCATAAATGAAGATATCCTAAGGAAAACCAAGTTTACCCACATTACCTGAAGACTCACCAAAGTTAATGGCAGTAGGCTGGGCACATTACTCTCAGAACACTTGAAAGAAAAGAAAAAGTTTATTTGCTTCCAACATGACGCATATCCTAAAAATAAATAAATGTAACAAGTAACAATACTTATACAGTGAAACCTGGTTAAGTGAGACATCAAGGGACCTGCAATGTCGTTTCACTTATAGAGGTATTCCACTTACCCAGTGTCTCAGATATACAGGTATAAATAAATATCTGTCTCATTTACAGAGGGTTTCATTAATAGAGGTGAGAATACAGGTTATTTCAGTTGAGAATGAGTAAACAAACAATGTTATCTCAGTTACAGCGGTTTATGCATATAAAATTTACTCGCTGTCTCAGCTATAGAGGTAACTATGATGGTAAATCGAAAGAACAAATCCCAGATATAGAGGCTTACCTCGTCCCACTAACAGAGGTAATTCAGTGCCAAAGTGTTGGGACCTCAGCATGAGTTCCAGTTATGGAGGTTTCTCACTTATCCAGGTCCCACTTAACCAAGTTTCACTGTACTTACGCAACAATACTTATATTTATACTTGGTTGATAGGGCCGTAAAGTTCTGGAGTGGCATCGCATACTGGAAGACGATGTGTTGGTAGGCCTCTTACAAGATGGACCGATAATCTAGTGAACGTCGCGGGAATCCGATGGATGCGTAACATACAAGACCACTCGTAAAGGCCAATTGAGGGAGGCTTACATCCAACAGTAAACTTTCCGCTGAAATTAAAAGAAAGAAAACGCCTTTATGAAGTCGAATAAATAAGCGAGTGGAGATTCACCAGAATTACCAAACATATGTTTAAATGGAAACATCAATAGACAATCTGGAATGCATGCTCCGAAATAGCACGCATAGAGCCAGCTTAGTGATTAATGCACTTTCCCTAATAGGAGCGCATGACCCACTCAAGCCTGGCTCTTTATGGTTATGAAAGTTCAAACTAATGGATCTTAACGAATTCCATTGATAAAGTGATGACGATCATGGTCAGCGGGGGGGAGGACGTTAATGGGTTGATTTGGGTTAAAAAAGATCATCAACCAACAAACATACCAATCATCATCAATCATAAACACTAATCACACTATAGAGGCTATTGCCACAAAACTATATAGGTACAGAAGTCAATCTACTTACAAAGCGCGCTCGAGCAATGCACACATAGACACCGCTCACGGACAGTGATATCTCGGAGCGCCTCGGCCTCACACGCGACTCAAACGCTCATTAGTGTGCTTCCACCGAGCGTAGGTATAAACTGGAAGTACATACATGAAATTGTCTTAGGTACCTATCTATTTTAATCACACTACTCCATTCGCAACAATATTGGGCACTAGCTTCTGCCAGCGACTTCGCCTGCGTGAAGGTCAGTTTATCCATACACACTTTGGAATTCCGTGTCATCTCCTTAAGGGATGAATTTCGGGAAATCCGTTCTTAGCGGATGTCTACACCCTATAAGGAACCTACCAGCCAAATTTAAGTTTGTAGGTGTTATAGTTTCTGAGATTTCGTGATTAATCAGTGAGTGGTAGTTCACTTTTTTATATAAATATAGATTTAATGATGAAGCGCATATTACTAAGAGAGTTCTGAGTACACGTGTAGATGGATGGAAAGGGAGAGGAAGGCCGAAGAAAAGATGGATGGATTGTGTGAGGAGTGATATGAAAGAAAAGGGAGTTAGTGATAGTTTGACGGGTGACAGGACAGAATGAAAGAAGAAAACATGTTGCGCCGACCCCAAGTAATATGGGATAAGGGCAGGAAGAAGAAGATATAAATATAGATTTAAACAAACCTTTTTTGGGTTCCAAAACGGGACCAGGCTGTATCTCAAGAACCGTGATGGCTAGATACTCGTAATTGAAAGTTTTACAGACGATATATTTCTGTTGCCCCTATAACAACAATATTAAAAACGGAATAAAATAAATATTTAACTGAATCGTGTTTTTTTTGCCGTTTTTTGCTACAGTCAGTACGGAACCCTTCGTGCGCGAGTCCGACTCGCACTTAACCGGTTTTTACTGTGTCCAAAAAACTGACTTTTCACATTTATAAAGTTAGTAAGAACGATTCACTAATGTATAGAACTATGACTGCTTCCCTTTGACGTCAAAAAAACTGAAAATATTTTTTTCTTCAAGCGTATCATCTAAACTTAAACTACTTTCATACTTAGTTTGATCTTCGTTATAATAATTATATTTTGAGTTCTCTTAAATAACCTTTTGATATTTATTATATGAATTATTAGTTTAGCAGAACTAGTCTTATAACACTTCATCTCACTTCATCTTCATCAATCATAATAACACTTCAAGTATTATTTAATTATTGTTGCATACATACCACAGTGTCCAGATCCTGGTATAGGCCATGGTCAGGAGGAATGGCATTGCCTCCTCCTGCGAAGCAATAATGCTAGCGAAAGAGGAGGCCGTACGCGCGAGTGAACGGCCCTCACGCTTCAGCCACCTGGACTCCGACCCCCGATTTCCAGCCTCCGTAGGCGTGGGTAGCTCAGTAGCTCACTGTCCGTGTCAACAAAACCGTTGGAGTCATGCAGGGCTGAAGCCTACTGGGGCTTTGGGTTGACTTGCGAAAGGGGAACATGTGATCCTGAAACGAAAAGACAAAGAAGGAATATGAGTGTGGTTTTAGTCAGTAAAATTCTGACCCGCTCTCTCGCTCCACTCTAGAAAAAGAAAAGTCATAGGATGATTTCCCAGCTTAAAAAATCATCATACATTGTATTATTTTTGACTGGTAGAGAATTTATTTATTTCAATAAATAAATACCAAATTTCGCCATATCTGCTAGATGTCGAATGGAATCCATATAAATGATACATAAAGTCGCGCAAATAATTTGCATAAGCGTCTCAAGATCTGGTACCGACTCAGTTTCACCCATAACGCCCACACAAGTCAAAGTTTTGATATTAGAAATAAAACTACTTCAAGACTTTATCTTCAGAATGACATCACCCCTATCTTCATAAATTATACTTTGAGAACATGTTACTGAACTCCATTTATCTTCAGACGTATCTCAGGATAGATTCGAATAACACGTCTCATAATAATTTCTGCTCAATTAAAAGCGTTTGATAACACACCTCGGTTCTCCAACGTTGGGTGTGAATGTGGAATACCAATGGAGATGCATTTGCGTGGGAGTATATGGAGAACGGGAATTTTACGATATTAAAACGATATTTTTTAGCACTTGAATAATGAGATTGCCAATTTTTTTTTCATCATGATCATCATATCAGCCGAAAGACGTCCACTACTGGACATAGGCCTCCCCCAAGCGTCGCCACAACGACCGGTCCTGTGCGTCACGCATCGGATTCCCGCGACCCTGACCAGGTCGTCGGTCCACCTTGTTGGAGGCCTTCCAACGCTGCGTCTTCCAGTACGTGTACACCACTCCAGAACCTTTCGTCCCTATCGACCATCTGTGATACGTGCAAAGTGCCCTGCCTATTGCCACTTAAGTTTGGCGACTCTTCGAGCTACGTCGGCAACCTTGGTTCTCCTGCGGATATCTTCATTTCTGATGCGATCACGCAAGGAAACTCCGAGCATATTTTTTTTTTATAAGGGGGAAATCAAAAAACCAACTGGTTTCCTTCTTTGCCTTCGATCCATGGTCCTGCTAATTATTATGTCAGTTTACACAGTAGGTTCCTGTCAGAGGTTCCTGTCTCTCAGGTTATTTGACAGTTTGCTCTGTCACTTATTACTTAAGGTTCATTGGAAGACCAGCGTCAGACAGTATTTTCCTGTCAGGCAACATTTCTGAAATGAACCTTTTTTGGCACGGCCATGATTGTTTGTTTTATTTAAGTTGTGGGATCCTGGTGGCTTTCGCCAAATAAATATTTTTTTCATTACTCATACTCTGAAAGTAAGTCTGAAGTTGCCTGAGGAGCGGGCTGAAATGTATCACACTTTTCATCCCTAGGGAGTTTTACTTTCAACTTACAACTGTCAAATTATTCTTAAAAAAAACTAGGTCTATCTTCTTGTATTCGTAATGAAAAGCACAGTGCTTACCTCGGGGTTAAAGTTACTTATTTAGTTAACTTTCACCCCTAGTGTAACAATATACTATTCTTTCTTTCTTTCTATAAGTATGTCACGTTTCTTGGTATGTTATTCAGCTGCTATCAGTTTCCTTGCAGAAACTGTTAGTCTACCTGCTCGAGAGCCGGATACAACACAACAGCAGCGGTAAGTTACCTTTTTGAGGAGTAACTGGAGAGTAGTGGAGAGGCGTGGCGCAGGTTCTTGCCGAGAATAGGAATTACAAGGTTGTGGTCGCATCCCCATAATCTCCTGGCTTTGCAGACTGGCCTTTTCCAGTCTCCTACAAAGCAGTAATGCTTGCGAAGGAGATGGCAGCAACAGTGAGGGAACAGCCATCCTCACGTTCAAGCCCTCGCTACAGGAGACGCCCCGGGCATCTGGAGTCGCAGATTGATCGTACCACCGTGAGGACCAAGCCTGACTTTTCGACGGTATGTAGTGTCTCACGCACCACAAAGAGATGTCAGCACAACAGCCAGAGCCCAGTACGACCAAGTTTCTGAAAGGGAAGCCGTGGTCCTAGAAATGAAAGGGCAACTGAAGGCTACAGCCCCCAGCCAAGTTTCTAATCTGCAATAGTTAACGCTAGTAGAAAGCTTCAAATGTACGAGAATGACGTCGTCTCAACGCTCAGTCTCGGGGTCAGAACAAAAGAATTGGCGGAAAGGTCAACTCGAAGCGTTCGGCGCAAGCGAAACGGTAGTAATTTGGCTAGGGAGGCAGATGTAGTTTTAGTCTGTGAAAGTCTGACACGCCCTCTCCCTTCAGCCGAGGGCGGAAGAAATCATTAGATGATTTCTCTTCCCAAAAACCTACGATAGCATTTCATCGTAGACATAGAAAACAGTTAAATGAGGCGTTAGGTCGAATGTGGATGACTGAAGGAGACAGAGTGGCCAAATAAAACATAGATTGAGTTAGTGGAGTGGAGTTCCTTGCTGGAGTCTGTGTTTCCTGATAGCTATAACCCGGGAATCTTTAAGTCGAGAGTGAATTGGTTTCTTCTAGGTAAGCGCGTTCCATCGTCGACCGCATCGTCGCTTTCCATCAGGTGAGATAGCGGTCAAGCGTGAACCTATCAACAATAAATAAAATAAAAAAAGATGGATAGTGTAAGGATAAATTATAGCGTGACTGTCTATAGGTGATAATTATGAAAGTAAAAGTAACACGGGACAGGACAAGGGCAGGATGTCGATGGGTAAGGTTGTAGTTGGTCGTCTAACTGCCTTGTTATTGCAGGGCTATAATGAATAAGACCTACATTTAAGTATTAATCACGAAGCAGTGGCGTAGGCAGGCCCTCTGGGGCCCCGTGCCAAATAATTTTTTTAGCTCGTTCTTCTTGTTTTCGTGTCGATGCTCTCAAATTATACTTTTTGTGATCAATATTTGGCAACCTGTACGGCTCTATTGTTGGCCTCATATAGATCCTGAAAACTGCAGGTGGTAATGCAGGATGGGTAGCATAGCAGGTGACGCATGTCCTGTGGAGAGGCTCCACACTGGCACTGTGCTAGAGATGGGTCGAGGAAGCCCCATTTTTCCAGATTGCTTTGAGCTCGTTTGTTGAAGCATAGACTAGGGTAGATTACGTTTTTTGTGATCTTATTTAGAAAATGCTAGAACAAGCGGTGCTAGCTATACACTATTAGAACATTACATCATATTTTCATTATTTATTCACTAATAGTCTCTTATCAATAGATTGCATGTAGCGGAGATGAGGATGCTGAGATGGATGTGAAGAACAACAAGAAAAGATAAAGTAAGAATTGAGTATATCAGAGGAAGTTTGAAAGTGGCGCTAGAGACTGAAAAGTTGAAGGGGAATCGTTTGTCTTGGTATGGTCATGTAAAGAGGAGGGATGAAATGCATGTTACTAAAAGAGTTATGAATATACGTGTGAATGGATGGAGAGGGAGAGGGAGGCCAAAGAAAAGATAGATGGATTGTGTGAAGAGTGATATGAAAGAAAAGGAAATTCGTGATAGAATGACGGGTGACAGGATAGAATGGAAGAAAAAAACGAGTTGCGCCGACTCCAAATAACACGGGACAAGGGCAGGAAGATGATGAGTCTCTTATCAATACAAAAAGATTGTGGATAACATGTTACGAATTTTTGGCACACGTCTTGTGGAGGCTCCTGTAGCGCGGGGGGCCCTTGATATGGCACATACAGCGGGGCTATAGCGGGGATATAGGGGCGTATCCAAGCTACGCTCCTGTAACGAAGCCTATTTTAATAAACCCCTTTGTGATTCAATTTACTTATAAGTCATGTTTAATTACTACCTATCTTACAATAGCCACATGAAATTGTCATCAGCAATCAATTGCAGGTGTCTTTATGAGTGGTCCTTTGTTGGCCAGGTTGTTCTGCTCACCCTCTGTGACGGGCATAATAGCATGGTGATATTGAGACATAGTATAGGCGTAGTTCATAAGTACGGGGTCGCCGAAAAAATTGCGGTTTTAGTTACTGAATACTTTGCAATGTTGTTTATTAGAGCAGTGGTGGTCGAGTGGTAATGGCTCCGACTTACGAGTTGTAGGTCGCGGGTTCGAACCCAGCCAGGCGCATTACTTTGTGTAATTTATTTCATCACCACTGCTCTCAAAACGGTGAAGGAAAACATCGTGAGGAAACCGGCATGTCTTAGAACCAAAAATTCGACGACATGTGACATTCACCAACCCGCACTGGGCCTGCGTGGTGGATTATGGCCCATTCCCTCTCCTAGAAAGGAGGCCTGAGTCCCAGCAGTGGGAACATTAAAAGGCTGATGATGATGATGTTGTTTATTGAGAAAATAAAAAATTTCTTATCGCTAACCAAAGAAATGTATTTTTTTTATGACATAAACCAAGGTTTGAATGCGATCCGATCTGATGGTAAGCAGTAAAGCAATCGTTGATGGTGAAGCGCACTGGTTATAGTAGCTTGAAAACACTTAAATTATAATCAAACAAGAAGACCGCAGCAAGAAAATGGATCCAGTCCTTCGATGGACGCGATATTAATGACGAGGCAAAACGCTTAGGCCGGACACTCCGGACCGAAGAGCTAGTAACAATTTAAGGGTAGAAACTCGCTGTATGTCAGGTTGTCTGATGGTAGATGGCGGAGTGATAATTACTACTCGTAGTAACTTTTCAAATATCAATATTTCCACTTTATCGGTTCAAGGAATGGTTCTGGTTTTACCTAGGTACCTTTTACCAAATATTAAGACATCATGACGACAAGCCTAAAATCTGGAGAAATGGAAAGAAGAAAGAAGGACATGCAGTGGGACAAAACAAGCTATAAAATAAATTACACTATAGATTTGTATTATGATTATTGGGAGGACATTAGGATGTTATGGAGCTCCGTAATCATAAGCGAAATTATCGGATATTCGAAATAAAAAAGTATCCGTCAAAAAAAAAATACACCGAAACCGATTTAAAAGTTTCGGATAAAAGTAGTCTAAATGACAGATTACGACTGGTTTTTGTTTATTTTGCCCGGCCAACCAAAGGAGAATTTTTACATATAATAAAAGTTTTAAGTTGTGCGCGCATCACGTAAAATGTACGAAATCGATGTAGATAACTTTAATATATTAAAATTGTGTGTAACTTGATATATTTATGTATTACTTAGGCTTTGTTTCATCGCAATATGTTGACTATATCGAACGATATTACTTTCATTGACTGGCGGTACGAAGTTCGCCGGGTCAACAAGTCTAGACAAAAGATAAAAATCAAACATTGCTATATGTATTTAGCTTTTATAATTTTAGAACTCTAATATACCAAACTAGCGGATAATCCGAACGAATTTTTTTTTCGAAACCGTAGGTATCCGAACGGAACTACACGCTGCGCTCCATAACGGGTATAATAAATAGACGTGGGCAAAAAGACTGCCAGGCTCAAATGGGACTGGGCGGGTCATGTCAGTCTCATGCACTAGGACCTCTGGGCGAGCTTCGCCACACAGTGGGTCCCTGCTGAAGGAGCGCTGTCGAGGCCGGCCTAGAAAGAGGTGGCGGGATGATTTAGACGCCTACCACGAGGACTGGTTAGAGACGCCGCTGGAGAAGAAACTTTGGAAGGACTTGGGAGAGGCCTTTACCCAGCAGTGGGAAAGTAATTGCTAGTATAAAAAAGGTATCCGAAATCGGTATATTATTCCTATATCCAGATGGATATAGGAATAATATACCGATTTCGGGTTTTCCGATTTTGGGTAGATACCCACCACCCATACGTGCAAAGCGTTTTGGGAATACCTTTATTGTGCGTACAGCCAAGGAGTGGGATTCCATGCTGGACTGTATTTCCTGATAGCTACAATCTTGGGTTTAAAGAAGTCAAGATTGATTAGGTTATTTCTAGGTAAGCCGAGCGAGCTCCATCGTCGGTCACATCATCGCTTACTATCAGGTGAGATAATGGCCAAATGCTAACCTAGCCCATAATAAAAATAATAATGGAATGTGGATTGGGGCTGTCATTGTGCCGATTGTTGCGACCGCCAATGGCTTGACGGCCAGAAGCTTCGAAAACCATCTGTCGAAGCTGTCGTTGCGCGTATGGATCAAGGGCCTGATACAGAAGGCAGTACTCCTCGATACGGATCGCATTGTGAGGTGGTTCTTGTCTCTGGAGCCCTAACCACCGTTGGCGGTATTGGGGGTAGGGTCTTTGGGGGTTTGCGGAACAGAGAGTAAAGTCCCGCAAACCTCCGTTGAAAAGGGAGGATCCTCCGACCAGACAGGTGTTATAGTCTGGTGGGCGACAGCCCGATAGATGATGTCGGGCTGTCATATATGTTCAAATTGCGCGGAGTACTTTGATTGCGCGGTGCAGGATTTCGTATTTCCTTCGTAGTTTTTATGTGGCGTCATAGATGTCGCTACAGGTCCATCCTACTCCCAATACCGGTAAACTAATTTTTTTTGTGTTTTGTAATTCAATTGTTGTGGTTGTGTTTGTTTGTTGTTGTTTATTTGATTGTTATGTGTGTTGTTGTTGTATTGTTGTGGTTTTTGTGTTGTTTTTATTTGTATTTTTTAAAATAAATAAACGAGGTAATAAAATAATAATATCCAGATCCGACATTTCATACACATAAAATCTGTATACATTATAGTCTATATATTAACTTAGAGCTCAATATAAGCAGCCTTGTTAATTGTTTAGTTAGGCAAGCATTTGATTTCCATAACCAATTCTATGAATTTCATTTATCCGACATAAATGTTTGAATTCAAATTAAACAATGGTTTGATTATTTCGTGTGATTATTGATTAGGTTCTAAGTACTGACTTTTATGTTATCAAAAGTTTAGATTAAAACATTTATTATCGATATAAACCATCTACAGTAGCTTTATTTCTACTGTAGATAGAGAATATAATGGTTAAAGTCACTGAAAAGGATTACTTTATATTTAAGGTGACGTTATATACCTAAGCAAACGAAACGAAAGCGAAACGTGGTCGCTCACAATGGGCCTCATCAGAAGGCTTAAAGTCATCCAAAAGGCAATGGAAAGGGCTATGCTCGGGGTTACCTTGCGTGATCGAATCAAAAATGAAGACATCCGCAAGAGAACTAAGGTTGTCGACATAGCGCAAAGAATTGCCAAACTTAAGTGGCAATGGGCAGGGCACATTGCTCGCAGAACAGATGGCCGTTGGGGCCGAAAGGTTCTGGAGTGGCGACCTCGTACCGGAAGACGCAACGTTGTAAGGCCTCCAACAAGGTGGTCTGATGACCTGGTGAAGGTTGCGGGAAGCCGATGGATGCGAGACGCGCAGGAACGTTCGTTGTGGCGACGCTTGGGGGAGGCCTATGTCCAGTAGTGGACGTGTATCGGCTGAAATGATGATGATGATGATGATATACCTAAGTATTATATATATTATCAGTATTTATTGTGTGAAAGTCTGCATTTTTACAAGCTTTTATTTAGTTTCACCTGTCATGATGTTTGTTTGTCATCAAATCTTGTAAATTAAATTTGACCCACTTCCCGGTTACTAATTGACAATGCAAAATTACAAGGCGCTGATCTGATGATGGAATCGGCAGGTGGCTATAGGAACTTGGTAGTTAAACGACACAACCCCATCGAGTTTAGGGTCGTATGATTCGTCCTGACGGTATATACCCAGCTGAAAAACCTTGCTATGAAAATAATATTTTCATTAAAGCTTGTTTAAAGTTATTTAATACGTAAAACACATCTTAACAGCTGAACAGATTGGATGAGGTTTTTGGTGGGATCTTATCGACTGACATCAGAACGAAAAGTGCAAGTGAAGGGCACAGATGTGATTTTAGTCAGTAAAAGTCTGACACCCACTCCCCCACTCCACCCAGAGGCGGGAAATGGCATTGGATGATTTCCACCCTTAAAAGAAAGAAAGGGGCTGTATGTAAAATCATTGAAGTAAGCGTGATTTCGCTGAAATAGATTTGATAATGCTATTGTTGTATTAATTACCTCAGTGAAGCTTGTCGAGAAGATTGGCGCCATAGTTTTGCTGCCAAATACTGTAACAATTTTAGAATGTATTACATCCGCGGTAGGCCCAGAAGGAGATAGCGTGACGATTCGGACTCCTACCTTAAGGATTGGTCAGAAGTGGCTAAGGACAGAAAAGAATGGAATAACGGAAGGGAGGCTTTTGCTCTGTAGTGGGACTCAACGGGCTCATAATAATAATAATTACATCCGACCATATCGTCACTATCCATCAGATGAGATATTTGTCAAGCGCGAGCCTATCAACAAATAAAAAAAAAATCATGTTTGTTGTATGGGAGCCTCACCTAAATATTTATTTTATTCTGATTTTTGTATTTTTTGTTATAGCGCCAACACACATCTGTGAAAATTTCAACTGTCCATCACGGGTCATGAGATACAGCCTCGTGACAGATGGACAGACAGATAAACAGACGGACGGACATCGGAGTCGTAATAGGGTCCCGTTTTATCCTTTACTAGCGACCCGCCCCGGCTTCGCTTGGGTAACGGTATTTCTCCACTATTCAATGGATGTTATTATACATATAAACCTTCCTCTTGAATCACTCTATCTATTAAAAAAAACCGCATCAAAATCCGTTGCGTAGTTTTAAACATTTAAGCGTACATAGGGATATAGGAACAGAAAAAGCGACTTTGTTTTGTTAGCGATTCTTATGATAATGTTACATACACTGATTATTTTCTGTATTAGCAACATTGAATGTATTTTTGCACTGACAACTGGAATGAACAGCGATTTGATAGCGCGGCGCTTTTTGACAGTTTGAGAGATTATAAAAAGACACGCCGCGCTGCCTCGAGTCTCTTTCAAGTTCAGTTTTCGAAGTAAGCAACATCTTTCAGTATAGTATATAAGTTATTGATTCCAACTGTTGTTGATTGATGCTATTTGTGATATTTGTGTGTGCTGTCAAGGCTAAGTTACAAAGGGTGTGTTACCCGTTTTGATCGTTTTATTTAAATAACCTGATTGTAACAATCCTCGTAGGTACACTAAATAACTTTCTTAGTCAACCTTTTCTCTAAAGGTAACACATAGATTACAGTTTTTACCGACTTCCCAAAAAGGAGGAGGTACTACGTTCGGCTGTTTGTATGTTTTTTTTTTTTTGTATGTTTGTTCGTCGAATACTCCCCCAAATGTGGACGGATTTTCAAAATTCTTTTTTTGTTCGAAAGTAGATAGTTCTGAGGTGGTCCCATTATCACTAAATTAGGATCTGATGATGGGATCTTGGAGAAATCGAGGGCAACCTTCAAATTTTATAGGCTCACTTATTGATTTTCGCATATTTTATGAAGTATCTTGTGTATTTGCGTATGGTCGTCACCATCTTAGGTAGCTGGGCTGATGATGGAAGGTACAACTCCTTAACAGTAAGAAGTTACTCGAACAGGCAAGGACTGTTTTAGTAAATTGTTTTGATGTTTGAAAGGGCATTTGCCACATTTGGTCTCATGATCATCAAGTCATGACCTGATGCTGCAGTCAGGATAGTCTGCAGAGTACCTAAGTCCTCGACAACAAACAGCAGATATATCGAGCTTAGGCTCATTGAAAACGGCTCGATGTGTGGATAAACGTACTGCTAATAAAGAACACCGAAGTACATAGAGACCTGATGTTGAACCCAGGAGCATCAGGAAAAGTACAAACCTTGAAATTACAGCACCGTAGTCGTGTTTGGGCTCATTTTAAACAGGACAAAATTTTAAGTTCATTGCAATGTTGACATAAATCTGGCCTGATGCTACAGCCGGGATTATCAGTATCTAGTCTAATGACTGATTGAAAGATTTACCTTTCGGCTTCATCATCAGATCAGTTCGATATATCCTTTCCCTCTCCAGCATCTAGTCTAATGACTGTTTGAAAGAAGAGGGGGAGAGGATATATCGAACTGATCTGATGATGAAGTCGAAAGGTAAATTAATGTAATCTAACCGTGTTTGGGATTATTAGAACCGTTATGAGTTGCGCTCTGACTATAAGGTATTTAAGTTTGACTGAGGGGTACTTTTTAGTGGTGGTACCATAACTAAAAAGTGTAAAATAAAAAAAACTTTTTACAAAAAAAATATAACCGACTTCAATGATAAAAAACACTGAAAAGTATCAAATAACTTTAATTTTGGAAGTCGGTGTTAAATAACGAAGAGACTAAACTATTATAGAAACACCGACTTCCAAAATAAAAGTTTTTATACTATGTAGTGACCTACTTAAAGGAACCCTAAAAAGAGCAGAAGCTATTATAAAATCATTCATACCGTCATTCTATCAACAAAATCATCATTCATTCAGATAATATTAAAATCCATCATCATCAAACTATTCTGTCATCAGTATTAACGAACCAATTGTAAGATAAACATAATATTTAACCGCCATCATAATAAACATGACCCAAATCTTATCGCTTGTTGACAATCCCATCAAGATGGGACGAGCCGTGGGAACCGTTGTCAAACGTGTGCCATACGTTATTAGAATTGTTATCAGTAGTTGATAAGAATATTTGGGGAATTGGTCGCTAGAAAAACTAGCTTGTTAGCTTAGCTTAAAAACAAGCTTTTAATGAACATCATTTTTTCATAGCAAGCTTTTATAGCTCGGTTTACCTATATAATTAATACTCGTCAAGACGAATCATAAAGCAAAAACTCGATAGAGTTGTGTCGTTTAACTACCAAGTTCCTACAGCCACCTTCCGGTACCATCATCAGATCAGCTCCAAGTCGTAATAATTTTGCATTGTCGTCTGATTTACACATGCATGCTTTCAGCTCAATCCGTAACCGGGAAGTGGGTCAAATTTAATTTGCAAGATTTGATTACAGACAAACATCGGGACAGGTGAAACTAAATAAAAGCTTTTAACAAGTCTCTTGAAAAGAAGCACAGTTCAGTTTAGGTCGTGAAATGGATCGCATTAAGAGCTCGTGGTAGGGCCTCAGTACCGATGATCCTACAATGCACACGTGTTTCATGTTTGTTGAATAAGCAGTATTACAACATTCACATAAAAATCAACTTGAATGAAGAAACTAAGTGCTTTGAACTCTTTAAAATAATAATACGCCATGCATTTCGCGGGAAAAAAAATCAAATCTTGATTGCAAGTGTTTAAGATCGATTCTCGGAATCGATCAATTCTTTGCGATCGATATCGGAAATCTTTTTCCTTGATCTATAAAAACAATTCTTCGATTGATCTCTCATAGTAGCCCATCAGTTTTTTATGTTCGAATTTACACCATTATTACTATTTTTCGCGGTGGGATAATCGTCCACATGACATCCGCCGCGCTTGGGCGGAGCGGGAGATAGTGTCAGATACTCTTTTATTATTATAATTAGCCCATATTGTCCCACTGCTGGGCAAAGGCCTCCCTCCACTCCATCCAACGATCACGGTTTCTCGCCTTCTCATTCCAATTCTTAAGATACTCTTACTTACTAAAAAACCCTCCCTGTTCCTACATTGCCTTTCATACCGGGGCCGAGCCTCCCTTTCGGAACTAGACCCTTGGCCCCAATAGGCTTCGACCCTGCTGGGCCCCCATCATTTTAGCCGCAAGAAGTCCATAGCTGATCATAGGGCTTCTTCAAGTGCCAACGAATGGTCGTATGTATCTCGCATCCAACGGATTCCCGTGACCCTCACCAAGTCTTTGTCCCACCTTGTGGGAGGCCTTCCAAAACTACTTCTTCCGGTACGTGACGGCCACTATGCTTGACCAATTTATTAGCATCCTAGTAGGTAAGATTACCTAATAAGTATAAGCAAAAAAACTGTTAAGTCATAAATCGATAGTCTACAAAAAAGTCTTAATAGGCCCAGCCCTAAAAACTGCCTAAATTAGACTAAATATAAATAAAACAGAATGTCAACTTGAAAGCCAAACTGGTTTTAAAAATTATGGCTAAATGTGTGAATTATATTAAGCCATAAATATTGTTTGATATTGTACCAAAGGATTAGTTTTTGTTGTTGTAATAAATCATTTTAGACTGATGACGAAATAATAGGATTTACTTGCTTGGTTCTTACTGATGTATTTTTTTTAAAGGATTTGGTGAACAATGTGGGCTGCACACGTGGCTAAGATTATTATCAACCTTAGTACTGTTTTGTTTTTGAACTGTCCGAACCGAGCTCAAGACGTCGACGGCGCGCACTGTTCCCGCGCGCCTCAAGGAGTTGTCAGCAACAGCAGGGGCCCAGCTGGGTCGAAGCCTACTAGGGTCAGGGTTATCCGAAAGGAAGCTCGAGCCCCTGTATGAAGAGGCTAGAAGGTACGGGGTGGGTTTTAGTCAGTAAGAGTCTGACACTATCTCCCGCTCCACCCGAGAGCGGGGGTTGTCATAAGATGATTTTTGCCCACCGAAAAGAAAAAAAGGTAATTTTAAGCGGATTTGCTTGCTTGGTTCGAGCTGATGTATTGTTTTTTTTTTAAGGATTGGGTGGACAATGTGGGCTGCACACGTGGCTAAGATTAGTATTAACCTTAGTACTGTTTTGTTTTTATACTGTCCGAACCGAGCCCAAGATGTCGACGGCGCGCACTGTTCCCGCGCGCCTCAAGGAGTTGTCAGCAACAGCAGGGGCCCAGCTGGGTCGAAGCCTACTAGGGTTAGAGTTATCCGAAAGGAAGCTCGAGCCCCTGTATGAAGAGGCTAGAAGGTACGGGTTGGGTTTTTAGTCAGTAAGCGTCTGACACTATTTCTCGCTCCATCCAAGAGCGAGGGTTGTATAAGATGATTTTTGCCCACCGTAAAAAAAAAGTACTGTTTTGTTTAAAAAGGCCACAAGCTTAAAAATACGTATTTTTTTTTGGTAATTATCAAATCAGTTTTGGGACAAGAGGGAATGTCAGACTTTTGCTGACTGAAAAGCAACCGTGTTCTTTAAGTTACCTGCTGCTGTACAACTCCGCAGGCCTGGCAGGCGTTGGTCCTAAGGTCTTCCGTCAATCAAGCCGACATCAGGGATTGGAATAAAGCCATAAAAAAATTTAACCGACTTCAAAGTAAAATGAAAACACTGAAAAGTACAAAATAACTTAAATTTTAGAAGTTGGTGTTTCTATAATAGATAGTTTGGAGGTATGCGGAACAGAGTAAAGTCCCATATACCTCCTTTGAAAAGGGAGGATCCGGACAGGTGTTATAGTCTGGTGGGCTACTGCCCAATAGTTGATGTCGGGCTGTCGTATATGTTCAAATCGCGCGGAGAACTTAGATTGCGCGATACAGGGTTTCGTATTTTCTTCGTAGTTCTTATTTGGCGTCATAGATGTCGCTCCGACTTCCGAAATTAAAGTATTTATTTTTTATTTTTTTCAATTATTGTAAACTGTAAAAATCAAGCTTAAAACCAAGGTCTAATAGCACGAGTAGTTAAATAGACCTACTTGTGCTATGGGACCTTGCTTCTTGCCAAAATTGAGGATTCTAGGTCAACGGGAAGTACCCTAATTTTGATTCCCTTGTGTGTCGAAATATACGCTTTTTTGCGACATAAACAGCTGTATCTTTTGATTTTTTTCATAGCTTCACGGGACCGCAGACGTGAGCATGTGGTTTAAACCGAGTTTCAACTCGATACCTCCATACGTTCGCGAGATAAAAGGATCTTGACAGACACACAGACAGACAGACAAAGTGATCCTATATGGGTTCCGTTATTCCTTTTGAAGTACGGAATCCTAAAAACGATAATCATGACTTCGAATCGATACTCATAGGTAAGTTCACAAATGCTTTTACCACAAAATAGATAGGTACAGAAGTCAATCTACATACAAAGCGCGCTCGAGCAACGCAGTCATAGACACCGCTCACGGACACGATATCTCGGAGCGCCTCGTCCCGCTCGACGAACAGTTACGGCTCAAACGCTCATTAGTGTGCGTCCACCGAGCGTAGGTATAAAAAGTGAAGAATCCATTTTTTTTTTACGGTGGGCAAAAATCACCTTATGACAACCCCCGCTCTCGGGTGGAGCGGGAGATAGTGTCAGACTCTTACTGACTAAAAACCCACCCCGTTCCTTCTAGCCTCTTCATACAGGTGCTCGAGCATCTTTTCAGATAACGCTGGCCCCAGTAGGTTTCGACCCAGCTGGGCCCTTCCTGGAAGTACATCCATGAGATTGTCTTCTGTACCTATCTATTTTGTGCCTTTACAGCTTTAGACTTTTATTGCCAATTAAATTGATATTTAATTGCACTATTTACAGAATACAAACACATAACAAGACTTAACACTATCTAAGCAGCCCATTCCCTCGTTGACACCCACAATTTAACGAGGAAAGATAAACATTCGACATCGGTACTCAATATGTCTTGAAGTGAGATAACGAAATTAATATTAATTCGTGAATACAAGTCTTTTAGAGATAGCATACATATTATAAGTAACGTATTAAGGAGGTGCATCACGACTCACATTTTCACTGTTTTTCATACAACAGCTCATAACTGATTATGACGTTATTACACATTTTTCATTAGATATTTTGGAAACACAGTATCTTGTGGATATTATCTAGGTTTCTATAGAAACCAATTTCTAAATTTGTGTAAAACTAATCGAGTAAAAACCTCTGAAAATCTCCTATTTTGTATGAACTTTGATACTTCATAATTTGCCTAAAAATTAAAAAAGTCCAAAAATAAACCTCTAGAGACCTTGCAAATTTTATTAAGATTCTAAATGACGACAACTTTTTCCAAAAACTTTTAAGGGTTTAAAAAACAGCTATTTCCTGGAGCAAGTTTTGTGAAATTTTCGAGTAAATATCGGAATTACCAAATACTAACAGAGATTTCAGGCGTTATCTCTCTTTTTTTGCGTTACCTTTTCGTCAAACATCGCGTTGGATTGCATTAAATGAAGTAACAAGCTTTTAAACCAGTTTCGATGCTTACGATAGGCGAGTGGAGAAGGACCCTCTTAAGAACGTATTTAGCAATACGATATGTTATAGATGGCAATTAGAATTACCTATGTACATATTATAGTAGGCTATATGACTAAGCGGTAAATCAGTGGCAAGTTTAATTCTAAACGAAATGATGTTTGTTAAGTTTTAATCCCGAACGAAGAGAGGGATTTATTTAATTAACTCCTGAGTACTGCGAGGGAGGTAATATAGAAAACTAAGTGAAGTGAGGAATTTGAACAAGACAATGCATTGAAACAAAAAATATAAGTATTAAAGAAATATAAGTTATATTTACATATTTTAAGTAGTATTTTTTATGTTAAACCCACTCCAGTTCCTTCAGTACAAAAGGCAACGAAGGAACTGGGATAGGTTTTTAGTCAGTTAAAGTCTGACACTATTCCCTATCCGCTCCGCCCAAGAGCGAGGGCTGTCATAAGATGATTTTCCCACCAGCAAAAAGAAAAAAAATCTACTCGACATGTCTGTTTCATTTAGAACATATATATTATGACAAAACCCGCTCTTGGGTGGAGCAGGAGATAGCGTCAGACTCTTACTGACTAAAAACCCCATCCCGTTCCTTCTAGCCTTCATACCGGGGCTCGAGTTTCCTTTCAGATAACCCTGGCCCCAGTAGGCTTCGACCCGGTGACTAAACCTGTGATCCTTCAGTTTCCATTTGCGTTCCACGGCCACAGTAACTCTTTCGAACAATCCCACGATGTCTTAGCTTGAGATATAGAAATATCTATATGTATAAATCTAAATCTTACGGATTAGGCATCCATTCCTAGTATCGTCCATAGTTAATCCTATCGTAGTAGTAACTCTAACTATATTCGTTTGTAAAAAACTGCTCAGTCATCTTTTGCAGCACATCGTCTCTACTTAATATCTAAGTTTTTATACGTCAGTACTGAACTCTGGTAAAGATTATGAAATAATACTTGCTTTATAGAGGGTCACTTCAGTTTATCTTTATAGTTAATAATTATGTTAATATACAGCAAGCGGCTTTTTTTTCGGTGGTCAAAAAACATCTTATGACAACACCCGCTCTTGGGTGGAGCGGGAGATAGTGTCAGACTCTTACTGACTAAAACCCCACCCCGTTCCTTCTAGCCCACTGCCACTTAAGTTTGGCTATTCTTCAAACTAAGTCAAACCTTGGTTCTCCTGCGGATATCTTCATTCCTGATGTGATCAGAAGGAAACTCCGAGCAGCCACCCAAAAGGCAATAAAAAGGGCTATCCTTTTTATTGCCCTTTGGGTGGCTGTAAGCCTTCCGATGAAGCCCATTGTAAGCGACCACTTTTCAGTGGTAGGTATATGTCATCACTGGCATCAATGCTACAAAATATGGTCTACCCCAGTACCAAATTTTATTCAAAATCGTTCAGCAAAACGACACCCGGGGTCAACGGCTTTTCGAGCCACGGAAAAATATCGGTATAATAAGACATCGCACAGGATCGTTCGTTGTGGCGAACCTTGGGGGAGGCCTATGTCCAACAGTGAACGTATATCGGCTGAAATGATGATGATGATGACTTTCCTGTATTTTGTGAGTCTGGCTCTTGTGGTACAGGATATCCTAGTACAAGACCCAAAGCACCACTGATGTTTGTGTCTATAGTGGGTTAAATAAATAAATAATTAATAAAATAAAAAAATATATAAATAATAGATATATAAATTATCACACTTCGCGTGATCCAAAGGCGGGCTTTTACTTCGGTCAAAGGATAAGCATTGCCATTCAGCGTGGCAATGCCGCCAGTCTTTTGGGTACATTACCAGTCGACAGCGATGCGGAGGAATTTTTCGACGCCTTACTTTAAATTGCCATTTTTTTTTAGTTCTTTAGGGTTTTATTTTTATTTTTTAAGTTATTTTTATTAAGTTAAGTTAAATTTATTTGTTGTTGAAGAAGTTAAATAAAATACACAGAAAGTACTTATTAAAAATTATTAAGTTGGTCACCCATCCACCAACTGACCTCAGCAAGTGTTGCTTAACCTGGTGAATCGACTTGAGAAGCCATTATTACATACCCACTTAAAAATGCGATTTAAACATACCTCGTAGGCATAATAAAATACAATCTGTCCGTCAACTACTCTACATCAAATCGACAACTTTTTGTCGTATACAAAATACGAGTCAGCAATTTTTTGCTGACTTCATTAGTCATTGTGGCCTCCTTAATTATTGTGCGTCTGTGATTTATATCATTCTTACATTGTTACTGCGATTTAAACAGCATTTTAATCTAAAGACACGATTTTATAATTTTTATTGCCGTTTTTTTGGGTTCCGTGGTCAAATAGCAAAACGCTACGTGCTGCTAACTTCACTACCTGTAATTGGTCTTTTTTTTTAAATGATATAAACTAGCGCTTGACTGCGATCCCACCTGATGGTACACCATCATCATATCAGCCGAAAACGTCCACTGCTGGACATAGGCCTCCCCCAAGCGTCGCCACAACGACCGGTCCTGTGAGTCACGCATCCATCGGATTCCCGCGACCCTGACCAGGTCATCACACCTCCACCTGTGTACCTGACGGTACGCAGTGATGCAATCTCTCATGGCGAAGCGCACTTGTTTATGAGCTTGAGAATATTCACTCTTACCTTAAAGACACTCAAATTATAATCTGACGGGAAGACCCGAAAAATGATCTATTTGAAATTAACGTTTCTGATTTTAATTCTGATTCTAGGTATTCAAAGTTTCAGTATTTCTCTTATTGAACTTGCTGCAAAGGCTATGGCTTCTACTGCGATATAGAGAAATACATGGCCACTCATCATGAAGCAAGGAAATTACTTAAAAAGAAACAGTTTGTTAGAATGTTTAGAAAATCACACGTGCGTATAGATAGAAAATCACACTATCACATTAATAATTTTTAAGGACGAAAGTTTGTGTGTGTTTGTTACTTCTTTACGGTCGAATGTCTTAACGGATTTGGTCAAAATTTGGCACACAGGTGGACATGTCTTGTGTCCCAGGAGTATGTTCTCTTGGAAAAAAAAAATACTTTCACGCGGGCGTAGCCGCTGGCATAAGCCAATCTAGCCAAATCAAGTTACAGGAATTTTTATGGTGGTGGTGGTGTGGTAGTTGTAGGATATATATATACATATATATATATTGGTCACTATTGTCCTAAAGATGCGATATCCGTTGCTACGGAACCCCACGAAGTTTACCCCGACTTGTTCTTGCCACCTTCTTTTTTGCACATGGTAGGTAGGTGTTAGAGTTAATAAATTATCGTCCGAAGGTTACCGTAGTCAAGTTTTTAAAGTAATTAGCCTAGGTTAGCCTTCCGAGACGAGTACGTAATTGTTTTAGCACTTTTTTATGTAAATTATCTTATTTTTGTAGTTTTACATGTTTTGTAGTGTTCGGTATGTATAGAAAAGATGTTATTTTAAATTGTTTTTGGTGTTATTACATCAATTAAAATTCTATCTATCTATACTTATAATAAATCTGTAGAGAGGTCAATTCTGTACATGAAATATATTTCCAAAATAACTATCAGGGGGTGATTAGTGATCGATACTGATGCCAAAAATGCAAACAGTAAAATTTTTGTCTGTCTGTCTGTCTGTCTGTCTGTCTGTCTGTCTGTCTGTCTGTCTGTCTGTCTGTCTGTCTGTTTGTCTGTCTGTCTGTATTTTCTTTATAGAAACAAAAACTACTCGATGGATTTTAACGAAACTTTGTACAATCATTCTTCATACTCCTGGGCAGGTTATAGTATACTTTTCATCACGCTACTATCAATAGGAGCAGAGCAGTGAAGGGAAATGTTGGGGAAACGGGGGAAATTACTCCATTTTTTAAACTTCCGTCGCGTTTGCAGCGTTAATGGTTAAAGCTACACAGAAATCATGTATAACGAAAATGTCCTCCTTAAAATTATATAAAAATATCCCACGACAGCATATGTCTATCTTTTATGGTTGACTCACAATAACACGTGAACTCCCGAGAGCTTAGAAGTTCGGAGCTTTCTGTTTATTTTTGTCTACTCTTACGTTTATAACACTCTCACTCATCCCTAATTAAAAAAAGTAAGTGGAAGGGAGAGATCTGGAACGTCTCAAATCGTCTCGCGCATCACGTTGTTTTCCAGTCTCCGGGATCTTAGAATTCTACATCAGACGTTTCAGATCTTTGATTTTGACGACCCCGTTGTCGCTGGCATAAGCAACAGGATCCGCGTACGAAGTCGCTGGCAGAAGCTAGTTGGGTTATATAATTTAAAATTTCATGATGATCGATTCAGCCATGTAAATGTGTGAATAAAAGATACAAATATTTTCGCATTCCACATAATTACAGGAGAAGAGAAAACCACAGGAGATATAATGGTCAAACGCGAGCGATTATAAAAAAAAATTCAAGTAACATGACACGGAAGATAATGATGATAGAAACCCTACTCAGTAATACCACAAAATAGATAGGTACAGAAGACAATCTCATGTATGTACTTCACTTTTTATACCTACGCTCGGTGGACGCACACTAATGAGCGTTTGGGCCGGAACTGTTCCGGATCTCAGGGATATTGTGTCCGTGAGCGGTGTCTATGTGTGCGTTGCTCGAGCGCGCTTTGTATGTAGATTGACTTCTGTACCTATATATTTTGTGGTAATACTAAAACAATATATTAAGGAGACTTACTGCTCTGTATTATTCACGGTGAAGTTATGTAACAATTCTTAGAATTCTCAAGTTACTCTCTACATTTTCTCCGACCTAGATCCTTATGGCTCAGTATTTGTCTTTAGGCTTGCAAGGAATTGAGAGAAATGCTACTCAGTTATGGCCTGAATGAGCGGAGGAGCTGGAAATACTGAAATGGATCCTTTTAGTTTTAAAAATAAAGATTTTATCACTGACTAGTTACTGCTATTGGCTTTGCCCATGTTATAGGAGGAAACCACACTAATATAATGCGAAAGTTTGTTAGTGTTTATATTTGTGTTTGTTACATTTTCAAGCTCGAACGACTGGATGGATTTCGATGAAACTTGGTACACGGGTAGGCCATGTGTTTTGGAATGATACAATAGCAATTTTTATCACGGGAGTGTGTTCCCAAGGGTTAATTTTCGACTGTAACACGCGTGCAGTGGCTTTATTTACCGTGTATTTGTGTTTTATTGAGTATCACGTTTGACCACTATCTCACCTGATGGGAAAGGATGATGTGGCCGACGATGGAGCACGCTTACCTAGAAGTAACCTATTCACTCTTGACTTAAAGATACCCAGGTTATATCTATCAGGAAACACAGACTCCGGCAGGGAATATAATCCAGCCAGGAGGTAAGTATTCCGCCGCCGGGATTTTGATTCCGATATCCGGTCATAGTATGCGCGGACTTGCAGACGGCGAGCTATCCATAGCTCGATCGTCGCGTCCGGACCGAGCCCAAGTCGTCGAAAGTACGTAGTGTTCCAAGCGTGTCTCAAGGAGATGTCAGTAACTGTAGGGCCCCAGCAGGGTCGAAGCCTACTAGGGCCATAATGGGAGATGCGAAAGAGGACCCTGGGACCCTGGAACGAAGGCAAAGAAGGATCAGGAGTGAGTTTTAGTCAGTAAAAGTCTGACACGCTCTCATGCTCTGCGCAAGGGCGGGAGATGTCATTAGACGATTTCTCACCTTAA
Organism: Mythimna lalbum; assembly: GCA_949319445.1. Taxonomy (NCBI): domain Eukaryota; kingdom Metazoa; phylum Arthropoda; class Insecta; order Lepidoptera; family Noctuidae; genus Mythimna; species Mythimna lalbum. Next base: position 8,704,421 of record OX439371.1, on the reverse strand, counting down.
AAAAAAGTGGGTAACCAGTGACGCAATCGTCGATGGTGAATCGCACTAGTTTATTAAGAGCCTATTCCTATGGAGAAGAACCGCCAAGATCAACATCAATCAACATCCCGCCCATACGCACATAGCGTTTCGGGAACTCATTTATTGTGCGCACAGCCAAGGAGTGGAATTCCCTGCCGGAGTCTGTGTTTCCTGATAGCTACAACTTAGGGGTCTATAAGTCGAGAGGGAAAAGGGTACTTCTAGGCAAGCGTGCTCTATCGTCGACCACATCATCGCTTACCATCAGGTAAGATGGTGGTCAAACGCAAGCCTATCATAATTATAAAAAAAGATAATTTCCGGTTACTCTTAAAAAAACCGTATCATTTACTCCGCGTGACGATCATCGATGAACTAGTCACGAGCGTCGTGGGAGATCTCCTCGTCTAACATAAAATATAGTTTAGTTCTAATTTTTTAATTATCATTTGTCTAATGATCACGAAATTATTGCTATAGAAGCTTGCTGGGTAATAATTTTTTTACGTGGTCGGTTTGTTTTGCAATTTGGTAAGGTTATTTATTTATTTAAACTTCATGTACATAAGCGGACTTAATGCAACAAGGCATTCTCTACCAGTCAACCTTTGGGTTACAAAAGACAACACTGTGGTAGAGTTCTAGGATTGTTATTGAGGAAATACTAAGCTGAGCCGTAATGATAATAATAGAAGTAATACAGTGGTGGCCGAGTGGACGGTCCCAACTTCCTAACATTGTAGGTTCAAGCTTAGCCAAACGCATTACTTTGTGTATTTTATTTTATCATCAAAAATTCAAAGACATGTGACATTCACCAACCCACACTGCGCCCGCGTGGTGGATTTATCCCATTTCCTCCCCTAGAGAGGAGACCAGAGTCCCAACAGTGGGAACATTATAAGGCCGACTATGCTATGCTATGTTGATATGTCAGTCAGTTAGTTTCTCTATTTAGTTAGTTTTATTATATATATAGATATGACAGCCCTCGGCACCATTACACACTCGCCTACGGCTCTTGTGGATTCCGCCTCGGTCGCAATGACAAACTTTCTGCACTTGTATCAAAATATACTATTTTATCCGTTCACTCTTGATAAGGTTCAGTTGAAAACCAGCGTCAGACTGGACAACTGGACCTTTTTTGACGCAAACGTGAGACATACAATGTTAGTTTTTATTTTTTTTAATTAATTTTGTTTTATGTTTATCTTAAGTTTTTGTTGTCTACAATGTTTTGTGCCCCAAAATAAATACTTTTCTTCTATGTATTTTCGCGCGGGCGAAGCCGTAGTAAAAGCTAGCGTATAAATGGAAACAAGAACAAATTATCACCATAACTGCACTTGCAACTCGACAAATATAATAAACAAACTATATTTCCCTAATATACAAATCTTAGAACGTCCCATAAAACATGTTAAATCTAACAATTCAATTCATTACTTGAATCTCACAAACTAATCACCGATATACCTCATGCACAGGTACTGGAAGTGGCTTGCACTAGATCAGGGATCACAAACCTTAGGCTCGCGTGTAATTAGTGGCACGTGGCTATAAGTTTGGCCTAGAGATGTGCCGTTGCCGGTAATCTGGGATTATTGCTGGCAATATTGCCACCAATATTCCCACTTCATGGCAATATTGCCGGCAACGGCACATCTCTAGTTTGGCCACACTAACACAAGACTACTTAACATCTATCTAAATATATAACAGAAATATTACTCATTTTTATTATTTTAAGAAAAACCTGGTCAAGTGAAAGTTAAGCCACGAACGTCGAAGGAATGGAACAATTTGCCTGCTGTGGTCTTCCCGTCCGATTATAATTTGGCTATTTTCAAGGCTAGAGTGAATAGGCTTTTAGTAAACTAATCCGCTACAGACTACTAATTCCTTTACAGGGCACTTTGGAACCAACGTCATGCTCATGAAAATGGGTCTAGCCGCGAGTCCCATGTGCAGGTTGTGTGAGGAACATACAGAACGCATGGAGCACCTGCTGTGCACATGCGATGCTTTGACTAATAAGCGAATGAGTCTTTTATAGGATATCCAAGACCAGAGGATTAAAGGCTCTTATCCCCGCATCTCGTTGTGAAGCTTATGAAGGAGATTTTCAACGAGTTTGGGGAGGAGTAATCTATCTAGCGGACCAGAAAAGATCCATATGGGTCGAAGTGTCCGAGTTGTTTCTCGCCCCTCAATAATATAAAATAAGATAAACTATTGCACCTCACTATCAGAGATTGCATCACTGCTTACCATCAGGTGGGATCGCAGTCAAGCATTAGTTTATACGAATAAAAAATTTAAACTCGTCCTCTGAGGGTTCCGTGAACTTTAGCTTATAATCGTAACAAACTTAATTATTTTGTGATGTAACTTCATATTTTCGGTTAATGGTTTTTTTTCCTTTACCTATGCTATTTGGCAAGAAGCAATACCATGTTATTACTTTTTGCCGAATTTTGTGAATCTAGATCAACGAGCGTCGAGAGACGAACGGAGTCGTCTATATATTCTGGTTTTAAAAAAAGGCTATAATAATATTATTCTGGCTTAAACAGCCCTTATCTGATTACGTTGACAAAGAAGTTTGATTTTTTCACTGCTCCTAACAGACCTAGGTATTTGATATTAATTTCAGCTTGATACCTTTATACATCCCTAAGAAAAAGGCTTTTAATAGACGAACAACAAAGTGACCCGTAAGGTTTCCATTTTTGTTGTCTAAGGTACAAAATCCTATAAAAAACATAAAACTATTTACATTGCGATTGCGTTACGAATTTTGGGACGTAAATTAAGAGTTTAGTAAGTTACAATTTTTAGTTTTTATCTAAAACTATAAATCACCAATCAACACCATCGACACCTCGTCTAGTGATCCACGCGCTCCTCAAAGAGATTTTAGCAAACCGGAGCCGATATCCTAGGGTCGCGGGTATTTTCTTAAAAAGGAAACTCGTAATCCTTGAATGCAAAAGGTTTTATTCTGACACGCCCCCACTCCTCCCAAACTGGGAGAAGTCATTGAATAAATTCCAACGAAAAAAAATCGTCATTCGTCGATTAATAGATTAGTTACCTTTTATTTCATTGTTATGCGTCCTTTGGGACCCACAAATCAATGTTTGTACAAGCTTTTATTTAGTTTCACCTGTCCCGATGTTTTCGAGGTTATCCCAAAGGAAACTAGAGCCCCGGTATGAAGGCTAGAAGCAACGGCGCGGGTTTTTAGTCAGTAAGAGTCTGACACTATCTCCACCCAAGAGCGAGTTTTGTCAAAGATGATTTTCCCCGTCGACAATGACAAAAAAAAAACCTGTCCCGATGTTTGTCTGTAATCAAATCTTGTAAATTAAATTTGACCTACTTCCCAGTTACTGATTGAGCTGAAATTTTGCATGCATGTATAAATCAGATGACAATGCAAATTTATTATGACAAGGAGCTGATCTGATGATCGAACCGGAAGGTGGCTATAGATACTTGGTAGTTAAACGACACAACCCCATCGAGTTTGGGCTCGTATGATTCGTCTTGACGAGTATTAATTATATAGGTATACCGAGATATAAAAGCTTGCTATGAAAAAATGATTTTCATTAAAAGCTTGTTCACCAAAAAAGGTTTGCCATCCCTGCACTAGCCCTACAGGTTTGTGTGCGTGGGCAGCGCGTAGGATTGACGTTTCCCCGCTAATGACTGCAAATATTGACAGACACTTCATTTTATTTATCTATCTATGTCTGCCAGTAACAGCTTGGTTACGGGGAAAATGAATGGGAATAATGTTTTGAAAGTAACAAGATGCTTAGAGGCTGTTAGAGTGACGGGAATGGAGATAAATTGATGTATTGGATGGTGTTTGGAGTTAATGACCACAACTACTAATAATGAAGATAATTTTTTTTTGAATTATTGTTATCATCGTCCCGTTCATTCATTTCAGCCGAAAGACGTCCACTGTTGGACACGGGCCTCCCCCAAGTGTCGCCACAATGTCCGGCCCTATGCGTCTCGCATCCATCGGATTCCCGCGACTCTTATCAGGTCAACGGTCCAGAACCTTTCGTCTCTATCGACCAACTGTTCTGCGAGCAATGTGTCCTGCGATTCTTTGGACTACCAACATAGCACTTGTTTCTCATACCTTGGTTATCCTGCGTATACATTCATTTATGTTGTTTCATCTTCTAATGAATCCTAATGATATTAATTTCATTTTGAAATATTGATCAACCGTGATCACACTGTGTTCTGTTTAAAAATCAGTTCAGCAATGTCTCATTTGAAGCATAGCATAATTATAATGAGCCATATAATGTTCCCACAGCTGTATGCTGTATGTATATGTCACATGTCTTCGTTTCCCTGTATCTTCGTATTTGTATCTTCGTCCATCTTTCAAAGGCCTTTCAACAATTATATTTATTTATATTTCAAAATTTATTTATTACTAGCTTCTGCCCGCGACTTCGTCCGCGGAAAATTTCTTGTTTTAAAATAAGATTACACTCGATTAGACGATGCGCACGTTCAGCGCTAGATTCCTGAGCACGGGCCTGTGATGTTATGGCATTTTGCCTAGCGAGCCGCTGCGAGCGCTCAGCGCTAGTCTCCCTATCCCTTGTCTCAGAGACATGCTGCCTTAAATGAGATAGACGCTGCGCACGTTCAGCGCTAGATTCCCGAGCACGGGCCTGCGATGTTATGACATTTTGCCTACCAAGCCGCCGCGAGCGTTTAGCGCTTGTCTCCCTATCCCTTGTCTCAGAGACATGCTGGCTTAACTCAGATAGACGGTGCGCACGTTCAGCGCTAGTTCCTCGAGCACGGGCCCGCGATGTCCTCACATTTTGGCTAGCGAGGCGCTGTGAGCGCTCGGAGCTAGATTCTCTAGCGCGTGCTTGCGAAATATATTCACTATTTCTCGAGAGGCGCTGCTCATTTTCAGGGGCAGATTCTTCCGTACGGCGTACTCGAGCGGCTCTTGTCTGTGATGTCTGCCGGGACAGTTGAGATTTCCTTTTAGACATGCTCTCAACAAACTACGCACAGACTTGAAAACAATTATGAACAAAAGGAGAGCGACTCGAACACCGTCCGCCTTTACCAAAACAAAACAATCGTAATATCGAATAACTCGTATCGATTATTACGATAGAACGAAGTACGAAACTACGAACATACAAAAACGTACAACGAAATTACGATATTTTCGATTATGAGGTATCTATCAACAACAACAACCATACGAACGAAACAACCGAAACCAATAAGCAACTGACAGAAGAACTCCAACTAACGACACCGTGGGCATAATAATTCGAGAGGGTCATCAATCCACAGAAAGTCTTAACACCGCGATTCAGAAAAATTACGTAATTGCAGAATGCCATCTATGGGCAAAAAGGTGAAACGTTGGGCACGCCACAATTATGGCGGTAAGTCCCCTCTTTGAGGCGTGGTTGGAAAGGCCTCACGGCGTCCTTACCTTCCGCATGACACAGGTCCTCACCGAACATGGCAAGTTCGGGAGGTTCCTGCACCGAATTAAAGCGGAAGAGACGCCCGAGTGTCGCCACTGTGCGGAACGCCCGGAGGACACGGCCTGGGCAGAGCATCGCCGTGCCCTCGTGGGGGCGATCGGCGGCGGACACCTCTCGCGGCGGGCTCTGGTTGAGGCCATGGTCCTTAGCGAGGAGGAATGGTAGGCGGTCGCCTCCTTCTGCGAAGCAGTAATGCTAGCAAAGGCGGAGGCAGACCGCATCAGGCAACGGCGCCCCCGCCGCCGCCGCCGGGATTCCGATCCCGATTTCCGGCCACCGTAGATGCGGGCTCGCGGACGGCGAGCCATGGGTAGCTCGCTGTCCGATCGTCCGGTAATGGACCGAGCCCAAGACGACGACGGCGCGCACTGTTCCTGCGCGCCTCAAGAAGTTGTCAGCAACAGCAAGGCCCAGCTGGGTCGAAGCCTACCGGGTCCAGGGTTATCCGAAAGGGAACTCGTGCCCTGGTTTGAAGGCTAGAAGGAACGGGGTGGGTTTTTAGTCTGTAAGAGTCTGACACTATCTCTCGCTCCACCCAAGGGCGGGGGTTGTCATAAGATGATTTTTGCCCACCATAAAAAAAAAAATAGGTAAAACGTCTGCACAATGAAAGTTACGCTAGGGGTTTTCATTTTGCGTTTTAGTAATTTTATATTATCTTCGAAACTGTATGACCAATTGCTATGCTGTAAATGGCAAATCTTATCTGTATAATGTTCTTGTGATACTGAAATAATTTATTGTCATAAGAATTAATATTTTGTTGCTCAAATAATCAACCAAACGTAAGTATGCCGAAAAAAAATATTTTTAATGCAATAAAAGAAGTATAAAAGATGAAATATAAAAGATAGAGATATGGTACCGCGGACTTTTTTGTAGAAATAATTAAGACGAACCAGGTAGCCATACATTGTTTTTAATTTTAAGCAACTGTTTAGGCAGCGCACGCAAATAATTCTATTTTATGAGGTATTTTTTTCCGACTTGCCAGACAAAAGTTGTGATAGCTCGGTTAATATACATGCTATAGAAACAATTTATAGCCTATAGCACTCGGGAATAATGTAGCTTTCTGCCAGTAAAATTTTAGAATTGGATTATTAGTTCCAGAGATTACCCCCTACATACAAACTTACATACTTACAAACTTACAAACTTACAAATTTTACCTCTTTATAATATTAGTATAGATATTACTTTTTTTCTGTTGTTGAAACGCATGTTGCTAAAAGAGTTATGAATTTACACGTGGATGGATGGAGAGGGAGAGGGAGGCCAAAGAAAAGATGGATGGATTGTGTGAGAAGTGATATGAATGAAAAGGGAGTTAGTGATAGCATGACGAACGACAGGACAGAATGGAAGAAAAAAAACGTGTTGCGCCGACCCCAAATAAAACGGGACAAGGGTAGGAAGATGATGATGATGATGACTTTTTTTTCTATACAGTCACACCAATATTACTTATAAAGACTTATAAGTTTGTAAGCGTGTCTGTTTGTTACTTCTTCAAGCTCGAACAGCTAACGGATTTGGATTTAGTTTTACGCTTTATAAATCGATTTCAATAGAAGCTTGAAGATTATATCCTCAAGATATCTGTGTTTCCAAAATATCTAATGAATAAGCTTTTAATGAAAATCATTTTTTCATAGCAAGCTTTTATAGCTCGGTATACCTATATAATTAATACTCGTCAAGACGAATCATATGAGCCCAAACTAGATGGGGTTGTGTCGTTTAACTACCAAGTTCCTATAGCCACCTTCCGGTTCCATCATCAGATCAGCTCCTTGTTATAATAATTTTGCATCGTCATCTTATTTACATTTGATTACAGACAAACATCGGGACAGGTGAAACTAAATAAAAGCTTGTAAAATGTGTAAAAACGACATAATCGCGTAAGAGTGGTTGTATGGAAAACAGTGAAAATGTATGTCTGTTAGATGCGTTTAATAATAAAGTTAAGTCAAGAAAGGTTTCTTGGAAACCGATCGAAAGATTAGATATGATTGAATTGAATGGATCTTAATTTTATAAATATTTTGTTTACATACTATGAATTTAATTACGTTTCATTTATCTGGCAACCCTGCGGTTACTTATCTCCATTTTTTTGTACTTACTAATATTATAAAAGCGAAAGTGAGTTTGTTTGTTTATTTGTTTGTTACGTTTCCACGCCTAAATAGCAAAACCGATTTTGATGAATTTTGGTACAGAGATAGTTGGAACCCTGGAGACGGACATAGGCCATTTTTTTTTAAGTGTGAAAAGGGGGAGAAAGAGTAAAGTATATTAATAAACGCGGGCGACGCCGCGGGTAAAAGCTAGTTTCTTTATAAACATTCTTATATTACACCGCTTATTACTTATTGGTTTAGACTTCTTTCATCTTGAAATAAAGTGAACGTGTTAGTATTTTATGTTAGAACATTGTTTATCATCATCATCAGCCTTTTAATGTTCCCACTGCTGGGACTCAGGCCTCCTTTCTAGGAGAGGGAATGGGCCATAATCCACCACGCAGGCCCAGTGCGGGTTGGTGAATGTCACATGTCGTCGAATTTTTGGTTCTAAGACATGCCGGTTTCCTCACGATGTTTTCCTTCACCGTTTTGAGAGCAGTGGTGATGAAATAAATTACACAAAGTAATGCGCCTGGCTGGGTTCGAACCCGCGACCTACAACTCGTAAGTCGGGGCCATTACCACTCGGCCACCACTGCTCCTGAACGGAACATTGTTTATGAGCTGTCTTTTAATCGGATTTATTATAATTTTAATTTCAAGGGATTATACCGACTATGGAAAGATAATAACTTGCTATATAACTTTTTCTAGCTGGCAAAATCATCCAATGACATCTCCGGGCCCTTGGCCGGGCGGAAGATAGTGTCAGACTTATACTGACTAAAAAAAAACCCACTTCTGTTCCTTCGTTACCTTTCACAAGCTCAATTAATATCTTTAGGGATTGAAAAGTAATTTAAGAGGGCCCTTCTCCACTCGCTTATTGTAAACATCGAAAATGTTTTAAAAGCTTGTTACTTCATTTAATGCAATCCAACGCGATGTTTGACGAAAAGGCAACGCAAAAAAGAGAGATAACGCCTGGAAACTCTGTTAGTATTCGGTAATTCCGAGATTTACTCGAAAATTTCACAAAACTTGCTCCAGGAAATAGCTGTCTTTTTTTAAACCCTTAAAAGTTTTTGGAAAAAGTTGTCATCATTTAGAATGTTAATAAAATTTGCAAGGTCTCTAGAGGATTAATTTTTTAACTTTTTTAATTTTTAGGCAAATTATGAAGTGTCAAAGTTCATACAAAATAGGACATTTTCAGAGGTTTTTACTGAATTAGTTTTACACAAATTTAGAAATTGGTTTCTTTAGAAACCTAGATAATATCCGCAAGATACTGTGTTTCCAAAATATCTAATGAAAAGTGTGTATTAACGTTTTAATCAGTCATGAGCGGTTGTATGAAAAACAGTGAAAATGTGAGTCGTGATGCACCACCTTAAGCCTCATCTACGTTACAAGATGACCGGAAGTGACTAGTGAGCTAACTATTGCTCGAAGTCAGCAGGTCTTCGTGTTTTAGAACTATCTTTCAGAAGTTCTCCCACAGGCCTTGTAGGCATTATCCCTGCTGGTTTCCTACGATTCTGCTAACATTAGGCGCCGTCAAGGACTCAAGCTCTGGTTACCAGAAGGTGAGGAGTTACCTTTTGCTGGTCGTCCGCAAACCGCGCCTACAGTGGCGGAAATCGGGATCGAAATCCCGGCGACGGCTGGGGCGCTGTGAGCGCCGGCGTTGCCTGATGCGGTCAGGTACGAGCAGTAAGATGTCCGATCATCCGGTAACTATCCGGACTAAGCCCAAATCGTTGACGGCGCGCACTGTTTCCGCGCGCCTCAAGGAGCTGTCAGCAGCACCAGGGACCCAGCTGGGTCGAGGTCTACTGGGGGTTAGTCCGAAAGGTGGCTCAAGCCCCGGTACGAAAGCCAACAAAGGAACAAGAGTAGGTTTTTAGTCAGTAAAAGTCTGACACTATCTCCCGCCCCGTTCAAGAGCGGGGATGTCATTGGATGATTGTTCCACCGCAAAAAAAAACCCACACCCAGAACAAGTGATCATACTGATCATGTGTGTGAGTGCCATTAACTATTAGATCAACAGGCCAGTCATATACTTTTCGGAATAAATTCAACCAATTTTTTTATGGATTGTGGTTACGAAACAGCCAAAAGTTTCTATGACGGTAAAAGAAAATGGTGGTGTAACGTAATATTTTCGTTGGTAAAACTGTACTAAAATGAACATCTTATGTGTTAATAATTCAGGAAAATTATGTTTGTCAAGCGACCATTGACCCCTGAGTGGTCATTACTGTATTACATAGTGTTGGTAGGCCATCAAACAAGCGTCGAGTGTTTTAGGCGATAGAATAATAACCTTATTACTGCTTTGCAGAAGGATTTTTTTTTTGTATTGTTGATAGGTTTGCGCTTGACCGCTATCTCACCTGATGGAAAGCGACGATGCGGTCGACGATGGAACGTAGGATACCATCGCAGCCCATTTCTTTTGACTCCAGACCATGGACGCGAAAGGTCACCAACGCCAATCGTTTCCACTAGAACACCGCGGTGCTCCGTCCAAGCGAGGCACACCTCCATCGTATGCCTGACCGTGTCCTGCGGGCGGTCCGTTTAATGGTAACACCCGGGTGATTCTTCTGCCTAAATCCGGAACAGGAACCTCCCGAATATATTATGTCCGGTGAGGACCTATTTCATGCAGAAGATGAGGAAGCCTTGGCGTCTCTACAGCCACTCCTCAAAAAGGTGTTTGGACTAACCGCCATCGTGGCGTGCGCGTGCCCAAGCTCATCCTTATCACAAGAAATCTGGTCGTATTTTTCTTGCGTCCCCAAGATCAAGAGTGTTTCTGACCAAAAATGTTTTTTTTTTTTTAATTATTATGTATAGGCTCGCGTTTGATCGCTATCTCACCTGACGGTAAGCAATTATGCGGTCAACGATGGAGCACGCTTGTCTAGAAGTAATCTCGTGTGTATATGTTTCTGCACCACCCCTAAAGTTAGAGTGAAAAAAGTGTTGAAGGGGTAGAAAATGCGCAAGACATTATGTCGGCCTTTTTGTCAGTATTTCTTCATCATCATCATTTCAGCAGAAAGACGTCCACTGTTGGATATATGGTTCTCCCAAGCATTGGCGTCTTTACAACGATCGGTCCTGTGCGTCTCGCATCCATCGGATTCCCACGACCCTCACCAGGTCATCGGTCCACTTTGTGGGAGGCCTACAAACGCTGTCTTTCGGTACGCGGTCACTACTTCAGAAGCTTTCGTCTCCATCTGTTCTGCGTGCTATGTGCCCTGCTCACTGCAACTTAAGTTTGACGATTCTTCAAGCTATGTCGCTAACCTTGGTTCTCCTGTGGATATCTTCATTTCTGACGTGATCACGCAAGGAAACTCCGAGCATGGTTCTTTCCGTCACCTTTTTAGTGACTTTGGGTCTTCTTTTTTTTCTTATGAACAGTGATTACTAGTGCATAAAGTTTTAATAAAATAATGGCATTTGCCTCTGCTGCTTTATGGCCGCTGTTTTCCTGGCCTCCCGGCGTCAGACGGTTTCAGTTTACACAGGGGTGGCTTGTATTGTTATTGTATTCAGTTACCTAGCCTATCGGTATCTTTAATGTTACTGAGCTATCTGGATTGCCCCGGGCAGTATTGGAGAGAGGGCGGATTTTGTGGAAACACTAGACGAAGTTCCTAAAAATACCAGGCCGTTTCCATGGAGAAAAAAATTTTGAGCGTAATGCGTGCCTTTCAATTCTCCTTGCCGGATAAGTGTTCTTTATCATTCAGTTGGGTAGGTCTAACTTTGAGACTGAAGTCAACCGTCGATTCCGTTGCGGCTTGGCAGCGTTCGGAAAGTTATGCGTTATTTTCTAGCCACATTGTCTGAAAACAAAAGTCTATGACCAGTAGGTGTATATATGGCATTTAAACGTGGTCATTCATAATGGGCCTTATCAGAAGGCTCAATTCAAGTCACCCAAAGGCATTAATTGCCAAACAAATCAGAAATGAAGAGAACCGGAGGAGTATCAAAGTTACCGACGTAACCCGAAAAAATTGCTTAAGTGGATTTAGGCATTTCACATTGCACTCAGAACGGATGGTTGGTGAGGCTGAAAGATTCTCGAGAATCAAATAATAAAAATTAATCAATTAAAAATCAACCAAATTAATATTTAAAGCCAATATAAAATATTATGTACATTAATAAAATATTATATAAACATTATCAACACAGTATAACAAGAGGCAATGGCTGACATGCCAGATTTTTGTGTGAAGTTAAATTATCAGTATTTCGGCGGCCATCATAAAATTTCTTACCAATATCCTAGGACAGTGAACGTGGCAATTGGCGGGGCACATTGCTCGCAGAACATATGGTCGTTGGGGCCGAAAGGTTCTAGAATGGCGACCACGTACCGGAAGAAGTAGCGTCGGTAGGCCTCTTACAAGGTAGACCGATGGCCTGGTAAGGATTGTGGGAATTCGATGGATGCGAGATACACAGGACCGTTAATTGTGGTGACACTTGAGGGAGGCCTATGTCCAACAGCGGACGTCTTTCGGCTGAAACGATGATGATGATGATATTAGGGCAGGCACTAGATCATATTGGGGTGGACACGGCCGACAGGCCACTTTCCCTCTGTGCCTGTGATCAGCGCTCTGCTTGACTCGACAGGAGCAAAGTTTTTCAATATTAATCTCACAGTCATCAGTTGTTAAATTAATTATTTTCCAAGCTCTTACCACACTAAGCCACAATACTAACAAAATGTCGGAACAGAGTGACTCTAATCCAATTCTAATCGGCTTGTAAGATATAGATTAACCTTATTCCACTTGTATGTATTCAATATCATTACAACACACAAAGCATCACTAGTAAGGTGGAAAATAATGGAAATTACTTTCTACTTAATTCTTCTAGTAGATAAGTAATTAGTTTTGAAGACTAGCTTTTGCCCGCGGCTTCGCCAGCGTACACCCAGTGCGAGTGCTCCTGACCAGACGATGGATCACTTATTTTAGTCCCTACACCTGCACTTTGGAGGACCTAAACGCCGCTATAAACATAGCAGCCTACTGGGCCCAAAAACTTTGAGAAAAAAGAAAACCATCGATTTGAGAACAAGAATAATCACCATTTCAGCCTAAAGACGTCCACTGTTGGATATAGGCCTCTCCCAAGTGTTACCACAACGACCGGCCCCGGCGCCTCGCATCGATCGGTTTCTTGCTACCCTCACCAGGTCATCGGATAACTTTACGGAATAGGTATACCGCATACTGGAAGATGCAGCGTTGGTAGGTACCAACGCTGCATCTTCCAGTATGCGGTGGCCACTCCAGAACCTTTCAGGCCCTATTGATCATCTGTTCTGCGAACAATGTACCCTGCCCACTGCCTCTTAAGTTTGGCGATTCTTCAGGCGATGTCGATAACCTTGTTTCTTGGATATCTTCATTTCTGATTCGATTACGCAAGGAAACCTCAAGCTTAGCGCTTTCCATTGCCTTTGTGTGAATTTAGGCCTTCTGATGAGGCTCATTGTGATCCTTACTTACTTCTTATACTGCTATAATAATACTACTACTGTTTACCCAAACCCTCCATCCATCATCACTCCCAAACCTCTTTACAATTCATAATACATTCCGTAAAAGGCAAAAACAGCTTTAAAACGGCACAAAATCCTTCGTAATAATCTATCACAGGCTGTCGCACACCGAATGCTATATAATAAGCGACTTAATAAGGAGCAAAATATGCAGAGTGCGTTCCTGAAGTAAATATTGTGACCACGTGTGCTTACGTGCCCAGTTGGTTCAGCTTGTGACACAGTGTGAGCGATGCTGCAGTTATTAATCATAGCAATAGTCGCCAATGCGCGTTCATAGTATCCTTCTTATAGTTTTTCTTTTACAAAGGCTGGTGTGATATTTACCATCATCAATCTCATGGGCTAGCGGACGGCGGGCTACGGGTAGCTCGCTGTCTGACCGTCCGGTAACTGTCCGGAGGGCAATGGAGAAGTCAAATCTAATTCTGTGTTGACTGTCAAAACAGGTTGAAAAAAATCAGTCTTTTTCTCGCCGTCAATATCTCATGCCACCTACACCAGTGTCTGAAGACGAAACGTGGTCGGTGGTCGTTCACAATGAGCCATCAGAAGGCTTTAAAGTCACCCAAAGGCCAATAAATAGGGCTTTGCTTGGAGTTTCCTTGCGTGATCAAATTAGGTATTATTTAGATATCCGCAAGACGATCAAGGTTACTGACATAGTCAGAAGAACCGCCAAACTTAAGTCGTAGTGGATAGGGTAAAATGTTTTGGAGTGGTGACCACTTACCTGAAGATGCAGGATTAGAGGGCTTTCCACAAGGTAGACCGACGAACTGGTGAGGTTTGTGAAGGTCCGATGGATGCAAGACACACAGGACCGGTCATTGTGACACTTGGTGAAGGCGTGTGTCCAGCAGTGGACGTCTTTCGGCTGAAATGATGATGATGATGATGATCGGTTATAGTAACTGTAAAGAGATGGTAAGTCTTATACATATTATTTAGGCTTTTAATTCATGAAATAAATAGACAGTGTATTTTAGGTTTTTACACAGGTAAAGTACTTTAAAAGCTTTTATAATGCTTGTTCCAAAAAATGGACTCCGGATTTCGTGCGATAAATGTAATAAAATATTACAGAAAATAAAGCTATTTTTTTACTTTTAAAATTGACGTTATTGTAAGCCTAGCTTATGGCTTTAACCTGGCTCATTCAACGTTATCGCCAACTATCGCCCATCTTGAACTGTGCACAACCCTAAAGATATAATAAAGTGGGCACGTCACGCACACTCGCTCCCATCTCATTAAGTTAAACTGTTTCTGTTAGCTTTAAATAGCACTTCATTGGGTAGTGGGCGAACTTTATAGCTTGAAGGACTGTACCCATTCATTTTGGGTGAGGACTTGAATTACTAGGACTTACGAATTTTTGGGCCTGAAATATCTTCTCCAAAAAGATACGCGCACAATTTAGACTTTTACTTACTAAAATTTAAAATCACAGCTATGTTCCAAAAATCAAATAAAAAAAATCAAAGTATTAATTTCTGAAAATAGACCATTTGCAGTCACTTTTGAATAGTCAAATGTCGATCAGTCAAAAAAAGTGAAGCTAAATTGCACGTTCCAAAATCAGATCCAGATCTCTATGGAGAAGACCGCGCAAGAAACTTCATGGACTCTTTTTTAAATCATATTATGGGTTAGGTAAATATAATCTTAATCTTCCTTCTTCTTCTTTTTATATCATATAACCTTCCTTCTCTGTTTTTGTGTTCCAGGAACTTTTTTTTTTACGGTGGGCATAAATCATCTTATGACAACCCCCCGCTCTTGGGTGGAGTGGGTGATAGTGTCAGACTCTTACTTACTAAAAACCCACCCCGTTCCTTCTAGCCTCTTCATACCGGGGTTCGAGCTTCTTGTGTTCCAGGACCTCAGGATTCCCTTTCGGAAATAAACCCCCATGGGTTGACTTCACAGTTGACTTCGACTCTACTGTTTTTCTGACATCTCCTTAAGGCTCACGTGGAATACTTCACGTTGCTGACGACTTGGGCTCGGTTGACACGGTTGCTGGATGGCCGGAACGTCTTCTGAGTTCCTGAGTGACTCATTATTTACCTGTGTACGCTATTCGTAACATAGCATAGTCGACCTTATAATGTTCCCACTGTTGGGTCTCAGGCCTCCTCTCTAGGAGAGGGAATGGGCCGTAAACCACTACGCAGACCCAGTGCGGGTTGGTGGATGTCACGTGTCTTCGAATTTTTTGGTTCTAGGACATGCCTTCACCACTGAGCAGTGGTGATGAAATAAATTACACAAAGTAATGCGCCTGGCTGGGTTTAAACCCGCGACCGACTCGTAAGTCGGGGCCGTTACCACTCGGCCACCACTACAACGGGTAATTTTACAGCTTAGTTGATGTCTGGCCGGGGTTATCCGAAAGGAACCCGTGCCCCGATATGAAGGCTAGAAGGAATGGAGTAGGTTTTTAGTCAGTAAGAGTCTGAAACTATCTCCCGCTCCACCCAAGAGCGGGGGTTGTCATTGGATGATTTTTCCCCCCGAAAAAAAAGCATAGTTGATGTCTATAGAGTACCTACCAATACGCACTTTGAGTAGCAATCAAAGCTTACGAATTTAACCAATAAATATTTTAATGAACTAATTCATCCGTTAATTAGCAATTCAAAACTCAACTATAATAAAAATGAACTAATTAAACAAAATGTCGAAGCAAGTATTGTAGAAATGCAATCTTAATAATGGCTTAATGAATCGTATGCATTGGCTCATAAAATTATATTGACATATAAAATCGGTCGTTTAATTGTCGGTCCCTAATTGAGTATGGACGTAATGCGATACCCCTGTTCAGTTATTTTATACTCTCTTCTTATTACTGTCACAATTGTTGGGGTGTGTTTATCAATTGAAGTTATCTTTAGGGGTATTTATTGAGAACTATACGTCGAATAAAAAATAAATTGGGCAAGTGCGAGTCGGATTCGCGCACTGCGGGTTCCGTGCAAACTAAAATTCCCGAATTGAGTCTCGAAGATTTTTTCCGCAATGCAATTTTTGTTTTGTCACGTTGGTAACAACAAATTTACTGCTTTCAGATATATTCCTATACCTGAGCTATAAGATCGTGCTTTGTGCCAAATTTCAGGATTCTGGTTTAATTCATGAATCCCCAAGCGACACCCGGTGGCCGCGCATCTATTGTCTTACTATTGTGTCTCTAATTGACGGTATCTGAAGGGTTAACGGGAAGTACCTTATGAATTTTGTTTTTTTTTTTAGTATCAAAATATACGTTTTTTTGCAACATAAATGGCCGTATCTTTTTTATTCGTTAACATAGAAGTTTAATTTTTTTCACAGCTTGAAGGGACCGCAGACTTGAGTATATGGTTTTAATTTCAACTCGATATCTTTACGCGTTCTCGAGATAAAGGGTTAACAGACAGACAGGCAGACGGTCAACAAAGTGATCCTATAAGGCTTCCGTTTCTTCCTTTTGAGGTACGGTACCCTAAAAAGTGCAATGGAAAGGGCTTGCGTGATCGCATCAGAAATGAAAATGTCTACAGGAGAACCAAGGTAACAGAGATAGTCCGAAGATTCGCCAAACTTAGTGGTGGTGGGCAGAACAGGTGGTCGATAGGAACGTTCTAGAGTGGCTACCACGTACTGTAAGACTTATCGTGACCACCCAGACGCTGGAATGATGATCTAGTCATAGGCGCAAAGTATACCGGTATAGTTGTGGCGACTATTGGGAAAGAACTATGTCCAGCAGTAAACGGTTTTCGACTGAAATGATGATGATGAGAATATTATTTCAAAGAAATAATGTGGACAGCTGGCAGCTAAATCCATCAAGATATTTAAAACAAGGGGATTACAGAACACTAACAGTCATAGTAACACTTAGGGTGCGTTTCCACCACAGCGGAATTGGGCGTAGTGAAGCGGCGAAGCAATTCTTCTTACCGTTAAACATATTTATGGCGTAATATTAATGTACAACATACCTAGGTTTCTTGGCAAACATAGTCAACTACTCTATTTATTGTCCCGAACTACTGAGAATTGTAGATTTTTTTTCTTAACCAGCAAGAAACTGCATGGATAAGTCTTTTTTACCGGTTTTTCTCCACAGAAAACGACCAATTGGAGCCGTGCACTAGGTTCTGACGTTTTAGAAGTGTCCATGTTGTGTTGTGCCAATTTTACTTAGGCAGGGCGCAAACGTGTGTCTTGTGTCAGATGAATATTTGATTTCTATAGATCCATTATGAAATCATCCACTCCCTGCGCATACGTAAACATTTTTTGTATCCAGTTTCTTCCACTTAACACATACGCATGACAATGAAGAAGTGTTCGGTGTCGGTAACTGAAAACTAAGAGTGTGTACATTTGCGTAGCACCTTAGTCTGTTTCCAATAATGTTGAGTGGAGATTTCAAGCACTGTGATTGGCGAACCCGGTCCGCTCCTCTCCGCTCCGCTCAGCTTCGTGTCAATGGAAACACACTCTAAATCCCCTATTACTCGTAATTAATCTTCTAAAGACCAAGTTGATACTTTATTTTACGATTATCGCGTGTTTGACACGTCAATATATGTATGGAACTCTCAAGTCCCATGACTGTGACATGTTTTGACTAGGGGCACAAAATAGATAGGTACAGAAGACAATCTCACGTACGTATTTCACTTTTTATACCTACGCTCGGTGGACGCACACTAATGAGCGTTAGAGCCGGAACTGTTCGACGAGCGGGCCGAGACGCTACCGAGATATCGTGTCCGTGAGCGGTGTCTATGTGTGCGTTGCTCGAGCGCGCTTTGTATGTAGATTGACTTCTGTACCTATCTATTTTGTGCTAGAGGTCAACGTTCTCGACACCCTTGAACAATAAAAGTTGATCAAGTTTTATGTGTTGTTTACATTAATTTATGGTCCCCAGCCCTCCTTATTATAACGTTAGTTGACGTGTATTGGTAGTTAAATAAAAATGATGATAAAATTAAAGAATAGTAAAGTTTGTGTTCCCTTCGAATTTGTCGTTGATTCGTAACTTTTATGACTTTTTTTTCCTTTTGAGGGTGTGACGTACTTACAGGGCAAGTGACGTATACACGTGGACGGTACAGAAGGGGCATTACTTGCTTAACCGTCAGCGGGTGCGCACGTGTCTATGGCAGCTTGGTGAACCCATTGTGAGTGACTTATTTATCAACTTAGCAGCAACCCTGTACACCGTAAGGGGGAAATATTATTGAGCAATTGTATGATCGCGGTAACTTTTCGTCCAACATACTACAATGTCTCAAGATGAATGTCTATGGCCAGTGCGTGTTGCCAGTGAAGACATATGACAATGAAACATGGTAGCTTACAATGGGCCTCACCAGAAGGCTTAAAGTTTATTTGGTGTTCGTCAAGTCGTTGAGTTCATTAGTAATCCTGAGTTGAGCTACACGCATACTGACAAATGCTAGCACTGATTGGACAGGTCCACTCAGAACTGTGGGGTTCTTTCTTCAAAAGACCATTTCAGACTTCAATCTACAGCGTTCTCTTATGATTTGACCAATACATGTTTGCTGTATGGACTTTAAAAGAGACTGACTGAGGGTAGTCAGGGGTCAAATTACCCCTGACTACCCCTGAGTTTGTTTCGGTGTTTCTTCTCAGAGTAGTTAGCTAGGAAACACCGGCCTCATCTAGCTTAAATTGACGTGTAAGTGTTTTTAAAAACCTATTTGCAAAATAAATTAATATTTATCATTAATGAAGCTACGCGTCCGTGGATAGTAGGCCTTACCGAATCCAGGAGATCAAAGATTTTTTTAAACGAGTTTCCCAGATCCTCACAAAAAAATGACATTACAAAACTCAGAAAAATAAAATGTAAGTAAAATCTCCCACCCATAAGACACAGTACGCGTAAGTGAATATGGCCTCGAATCGTGTAAAGTGTACAAAATGTAATATCGTGATTAACGAAATGCTAGCGTTTGTGAACAATAAACTAGATGTGATGGACGAAGAAAGTATCAGTCGAATCTGTGTCTCTGCTTTCTCTGAAGATGATATTGTGGCAGCAAAGAATCTGCTTTTTGAATCCATACCGAAAATAAAAAAGCAGAAGAAAACCAGGAAGAGAGACGGGAAAACGCTCAGAAATATAGACGATATAATAATTGCCTTCAAGGAAACAGATCCTGAGGAAATACCTATTTTCGTCGCTCGAGAGCTTCAAAAGTTACCCCCGATTCTTTTCGATCACGTTGATGTAACTAAGATATTGAAGGATCTTTTGGTGGTGCAGCAGGACATTAGCCGTATCAAGGAACAGTTTGCTACTACTGAACAGTTAGATATATTAAAATGTGAGATAGATTTGCTGAAGCATACTTCCCCAATAAACACGTATGAATGCAATGTAAACACTCGACGTGGAGCGGGTCGAATGGAGAGTTTTGAAGGCGCTGATGACCCTCTGAGATCGTACCTGGGTGATGTAAGAGTGGGCAATCAGAGTCATACATTATCATCCCCAGAAACAGTTTATTGCGAAATTGAGGATGAGAAACTTCCATCTGAGGGTATTTGTGACTCAATATCACAAAATACGAAACGGTCGCCGGCTATTCAAACTGGTGTCGACAACCCAACAATAAGTAAATTTCAACCTTATGCTGAACATGATAGATGTCATAATCATGTTGTCTCGAAAAGCGGCGACTCCGGGCTTAAGCGAGCGACTAGCGCCGGTATGATGAATCACCCAACTCAGCTGACCGCGCGCCCGACAACCGGTATCTCGAGACACACAGATAGCGCGCGCGGTGAGCACGCTACGTTGAACGTGCATAAAACGATGGCGGACGTAGTCAAGGATGGCGAATGGAAGCGTGAGGAACGGAGTGATGGCTGGATTACGGTGCAAAGGCGAAGGTATAGAAACCGTTTTGCGGGAAGCAGGGGAAAAGCTGCGGTGGAAATAAATACGAATTTCAAGGCTGCCGAAATAAAGGTACCGATTTATATTTATAACGTGGCGAAGGATGTGACCGTGTGTGACATTAATAAGTACGTAACAAGTAAGTCGAATTTAATTGTCACTGTTGAAAAGATGAAGATGAGACTGGAAAAAGAATACAATTCTTTCAAAGTTTTTGTGCCTAAAGATAAAATAGATTTATTTATGGATGCTGACTTTTGGCCTATCGGGGTTGCGTACCGACGTTTTGTTGAATTTAGAAACAAAACTGACTTACGGGATAATAGCGAGATAAATACCAACAATTCAACATGACGACGACCAAAATGATAACATTTAATTGTAAAAACGTTGTCAGGTCAGTAAATTGTATACGACAATTTTGTCAAGAAGCCGATTTGATAGCGCTGCAGGAAACTTGGTTACTGCCACATGACCTGTCTTTTCTGGGTACTATAGACGACAACTTTGCTTTCACGGGTACCTCGGCAGTGGACACCTCGGCTGGTGTGTTGCGGGGGCGACCATACGGAGGAGTTGCCCTTCTCTGGCGAAAAAGTGCGTTCCCTGCGGTGACCGTAATCAACTGCACTAGTGTGCGTCTTGCAGCTGTTAAGATAACGCTCAGTGACCGGTCATTCATGGTGCTTTCAGTGTACATGCCTACTGACTGTAGTGATAATTTCTTAGAATTCACAGAATGCTTAAGTGAGATTAACGCGGTGATTGAAAATAATAGTGTCGAGTCGGTTTTTATTCTTGGTGACTTTAACGCACATCCGGGTGAACTGTTTGCTAACGAGTTACTTTCGTTCTGTTCGGAGCGATTATGGTCGTGCGTTGATATGAACACTCTTCCGTCGGACACCTATACATATGTGAGTGACGCACACGGGTGCTTGCGCTGGCTCGATCACTGCGTAGTGACAGATGCCGCGCTGTCCGCTGTTCTCGGTGTGTCGGTATTGTATGACTCATACTGGTCGGACCACATACCTGTTATGTTAGAATGTAAGTTTAATAACATCAACAAGTACACTATGTTGATAAAGCCGGATGCACATGTAAACAAAGTGATCTGGGGTGAGCGTGATGTTAAACAAATAGCTTATTATCACGATTATTGTCACTCCGAATTAAAGCAAATTGATTTTCCTAGTGAATTTAGTCAGTGTGCAGACAGGATGTGTAATGATACCTGCCACTTACCTGTGTTGGATGATATGTATAACGACATTGAACGTATATTAATGAACGCTGCGCAAAACAGTTATTGTCAGAGAAATATAACGAAGCATAGGCATGTGACTGGCTGGAATAAGTATGTACGTGACGCTCACGAGAGGGCGCGACTTTACTATAAAATTTGGTTAATGTCTGGTAAACCTCGTTCTGGTCCGATGTTTGATAATATGAGCGAATCCAGGAAAAAATTTAAGTGTAAATTAAAATGGTGTCAAGCTAATCAAAACCAAATTAAAATGGATATAATTGCTAAACACCACTCGAACAAAGATTTTGGTAAATTCTGGAAGTCAACAAACAAGTTAAATCATAAGCCGAGCCTTCCCGTGAGCGTTGAAGGTGAACATGACCAAAGTAGTATTGCTGATCTGTTTCGGCAGCATTTCAGAGTGCAATCACCCTTAAATAATGAGCCGCAGTTGCTTGTGCCCGGTTCTGAGGCCGTTTGCTCCTCGCGAAGCGTCACGTTTACTACGAAGCAGATTGCTACCACCATTAAGAACATGGTTAGGGGAAAATCGCCTGGGCATGACGGTCTTAGCATCGAGCACTTGCAGCATGCTGGAATTCACTTGCCACGAGTCTTGTGTATGTTTTTAAATTTATGTCTAGGTCATTCTTATTTGCCTGAAAAACTTATGCGTACAATTGTTGTGCCGATAATTAAAAATAAAACAAGTGATTCATCTGTGTTATCAAATTATAGACCTATTTCTCTAGCAACTATAATTGCTAAGGTGTTGGACAGTCTGCTTGTAGGCCAGCTTGATAAACACCTTAAAATAAACGATGCTCAATTCGGGTTTCGGCCCGGTTTATCTACAGAGAGCGCCATCCTGAGCCTTAAGCAGACTGTTCAGTACTATACTGCTAGAAAAACACCAGTATTTGCGTGCTATCTAGACTTGTCAAAAGCATTTGACCTTGTCTCATATACTGTGTTATGGGATAAACTGCAGCATGGGACGGATTTGCCCAAGGAAATTATACATATATTTAAATTTTGGTATGCGAATCAACAGAACCGTGTTCGTTGGGCAAACTCCTTTTCAGCTGAGTACAGGCTTGAGTG
This sequence comes from Mythimna lalbum, assembly GCA_949319445.1. Classification (NCBI taxonomy): domain Eukaryota; kingdom Metazoa; phylum Arthropoda; class Insecta; order Lepidoptera; family Noctuidae; genus Mythimna; species Mythimna lalbum. The sequence continues at coordinate 8,681,788 of OX439371.1, read as the reverse complement.
TGGAGTGAGGCAGGGGGGGTTGTCCTCGCCTGTGTTGTTTAATCTGTACATGAATAACCTGATCGATGAGCTGAGCAGAACGGGAATAGGCTGTCATATTGATGGTGTATGCATTAATAATATAAGTTATGCCGACGATATGGTTCTGTTGAGCCCATCGATTAGGGCCTTAAGAAAATTGATTGACGTGTGTGAATCTTACGCTGGGACTCATGGGCTCAAATATAATGCAACAAAGAGCGAACTTATGGTGTTCAAAGCAGGTAGCAAATCATATAACACAATCCCACCAGTTATACTCTGCGGTAGACCTCTAAATAGAGTTGCTAAGTTCAAGTATCTGGGTCATTGGGTCTCAGACGACTTAAAAGACAACGCTGATATTGAGCGGGAGCGCAGGTCGCTGGCTATCCGATGTGGGATGCTGGCCCACAGGTTTGCACGCTGTACGGCTCAGGTAAAGGTGACGCTTTTCAAAGCCTACTGCCAATCCTTTTACACGTGCAGCCTGTGGGTGAGCTTTACGCAGAGGGCATATAGTGGCCTGCGCACCCAATATAACAACACGTTCCGGGTGTTGATGGGGCTGCCGCGTTTTTGTAGTGCGTCCGGCATGTTTGCCGACGCCGATGTTGATAGTTTCTCGACCATCATGCGTAAGAGATGCGCATCTATGCTTCGCCGGTTTCGCGACAGCCCCAACACCATTCTCGGAGCGTTGGCTGAAAGGTGGGACTCTCCGATCCTGGGGCGGTGGATACGACTGCATGCAGTCAAGTAGACATTCCCAGGGTCGGTGAGCCTCACGCTTATAATTAAATAATGTTACTAACACTAGTTTATAAGTTCACACTGTTACTAACAATAATGTAGTTACTAACACTAGTTTATAAGTTTGTACTGTTACTAACAATTATGGAATTTATTCCGAAATAAATGTTTATTATTATTATTATTATAATCTACCCAAAATTACCTGTATAATTAAAATCAGATCTGTAGGTAAACTTGTTGTAAACGTAAGTAATTAAATAACGAGCCACTCCGCTCGCAAACTTGAACGTTGTATCTTTTTCAACCCTTACATGTAAATTTAAAATTAATTAAACGTATATACGAGGACGGCAGCCCTGTGCGATGATTAGCAGAGCCGGATTTGGAATGGGAATTTGTATATTTATTTCTTCATGCTTTTTTTTTATATTGATAGGCTCGCGTTTGACCACCACCTCACCTGATGGTAAGCGACGATGTGGTCGACGATGGAGCACGCTTGCCTAGAAGTAACCTATTCAATCTTGACTTAAAGACCCCCAAGTTGTAGCTATCAGGAAACACAGACTCCGGCAGGGAATTCCAATCCTTGGCTGTACGCATAATAAATGTGTTCCCAAAACGCTTTGTGCGTGTGGGTGGGATGTCAACCATGTACCGGTGACGCAACGCCGTACGTCTTGTAGTCCGATGATGGACGGATGCTATCAAAGTTTCAAAGGTGAGCTAGTATCTTAGGCGTTCTCTATCAGTCAACCTAGGGTGGTGCAGAAACAATATGGCGGGTGAATAAAGGAGAAAATATTATTTAGACAAAACAAGAATAACAAAAATATACAGGCCTATTTATAAAACAGTAACAACCTTGCAGGACTGTATTACTAACATCATAAACTTTTGTTCTATGACTTTTTACAAACATAATTCATTTACCAAAAACTAACCTTCAAGATTTCGTTGTTCTATCTAACAAATTTCAACTCTGTATTTTGCTATATCTACCTCCTTTCTTTTTGTCTGTATGATGCGACGCAAGCGCATCGAGCACCTCCACCACCCAATCCCCATTTCCTTCCTCTTTTGTACAATTGCTTCGTATAGAATCCGTAATACTCGTATTTATAACATTCAATTAAATATTTTTATTTTTGTATGAAATAAAATATTATACATTTTTAAAAGTTGTAGAACAAAAGTTGTTGTACAAGTATCTCGTATAGGTACAGGGTTATTTGTAAAACACTGACAACCTTTCAGGAATATGTTACTAACATCTTATACAACAACTTTTGTTCTCTTTTAAAATTATCATAATTTAGACAATCACATTTTCGTACAAAAATAGAAATATTTAAATTGAACGTTCTAAATATGACAAATTCTATGCGAAGCAAGCGATAGTACAATAACGTAGGGAAGCGGGATCAACGGCGGGGGTGCTTGATGCGCTTGTCTTTGCGTCACCCGATCAAGATTATTTTAAGATTTACACGTTTATTCAACACTGTTAAACACAACACCTCTATTAAATCACATTATGTCTAAGGTACTAATGTACCCTCTAAAGCTCCCGTTATCTTCGCAGCATATTTTCAAAAGTAAACAAATATACCTATTTTATTTCTATGAAACCTCTTTGACAAATTACTTTTTATTAAGTTGATCAATGAAATGTGACAGATTTTTTTTCTGAGACACTTATTAAATTAATGAATTCTTCAGTTGAAAAATTTGTCAGTGCCGATAAGTATAATTTATTGGGACGGTTACACTCCTACGTGAAAGCCTTCACTTAGTTGAAAAGAACACCTTTTCTCTTATTATTTTATTCTATTTTGTGTCGAATCATCGCTAGGAGTCTTTTTAAGCGCTTACAAACCTTTTGATGTAAAAAATACCTTTTTATCTACAAAAACGGAGATAAACCTATCTATTTTTTCCAAAGACATCAGTCACACATCATTTATCACTTCTCTGTGACACGATTTATACGTTTTATTAGATAGATTGATGATTTTTCTTTAAAAATAGACTGAAAACTGTTTGATATTGTTAAAACCGATGAATTTGGTAGAAGTCTTACTTTGGCGAACGAAGATATCAGTCAGTGTGATGTATTATTTCTAGTTTATCAGGCTGACTGGTAAAAGATAAATAATGAAACTCATATTGTTATATTCCCGTGTTATAAGTCCGAGTCTACGGTAGCTGGAAATCGGGATCGGAATCCCGGCGGCGGAGGCGAGAGCGCCGTTGCTTGATGCGGTCGGCCTCCTCCTTTGCTAGCATTACTTCTTCGCAGAAGGAGCCGACTGCTTGCCACTACTCCTCGCTCCGGACGGCTGAGAAGGCTCCGCCACCGATCGCCCGTGAGGACCTGCTTAATGCGGAAGGTAAGGTCACCGTGAGGTCTTTTTTCCACGCCTCAAAAAGGGGACTTACCGCCATAACTGTGGCGTGCCCTAAACCTTTAGACCTAGAAAGCCTGATAGTTTAACAAGGCCCAATAAAATTCACAGTCAAAACCAACGTCCAGTAATCTCAGGCAGCCTACAAACTCTACCATAACTTACATGCACGCTCAATTACATTGCAGAGCATGCATTCAATCAATGAGTAGAGCAAACATGAAAATAGGTCATTGGTTTCGGCCGGTAATGTGTTGATTTGGTTGTGCAAAACAGCGGAATCATGGACGGAGCCCGTACGCGATAGCTAACGGGGCCAGGCAAGTGTGAATTTAGTCCTTATGTTAAATCTATTGGGTTAATCTTGTTGGGGATATGGATATTTAGTGCTAAGTGAATTAAGGGTAATATTAAAGAAATGGCTTGTCATTGTTTGCTGTTTAGTGATGGAGATGGTCTGATGATAGATGGGGACTTGCGGGCGGCGAGCAATGGGTAGCTCGCTGTCCGACCGTTCGGTAACGGTGCGGACCGAGCCCAGTCGATGGTACGCACTGTTCCCGAGTGCCTCAAGGAGTTGTCAGCAACAGCAGGGGCACAGCTGGGTCGAAGCTTACTGGGGCTAAGGTTAGCTCCGAAAGGTAGCTCAGTCCCAAAAAAAACTATACGTAACCAAAACTGATATACAGGGTGTCTTAGACACCAACGCACAAACGAATAGCATGGATCCAGTACCTATATATGATTCTGGACCCCCAGTGGTAGAATTTTTCGTCGGCTTTAATCTAATAAAAAAAAAACTACGTTTTTCCGTATTCAGAAATAAAACAGTACTTCCAGAGCTACCTCCTACAAACACAAAATACATAAAAACTAAAAACAAACTTTACCTCTTTATTATATATATATATATATATTTTATTATTGATGGCTTGCGTTTGACCACCATCTCACCTGATGGTAAGCGACGATGTGGTCGACAATGGAACACGCTTGCCTAGAAGTAATCTATTCACTCTTGACTTAAAGACCCCTAAGTTATAGCTATCAGGAAACATAGAATCCGGCAGAGAATTCCACTCCTTGGCTGTACGCACAATAAATGTGTTCCCTAAACGCTTTGTCAACGACGGTGCGCAAGACTTTGGAGCTTCGACTCTACAATATTAGCGTAGATCAGGGAAAAACCAACGAAAAATGCCACCACGGGGGGGGGGGGGGTTCCAGAATCATGCACTGGATCCGTGGTGTTCGTTTGTGCGTCGATGTCATAGACACCCTGTATGTCTATAAGTTTAAGATCATCATCATCATCATTTCAGCTGACAGACGTCCACTGTTGGACATAGGCCCCCCTAAGTGTCGCCACAATGATCGATCCTGTGCGTCCCGCATCCATCGGATTCCCGCAACCTTCACCAGGTCATCGGTCCACCTTGTAGGAAGCCTTCCGAAGCTGCGTCTTCTAGTACGCGGTCGCCATTCCAGAACCTTTTGGCCCCAACCGACATCTATTCTGTGAGCAATGTGCCTGCCCATTGCCACTTAAGTTTGGCGATTCTTCGTGAAGTTTCAGATAAACGCGGTATCCGAATCCGGTACAATATTATTCTCATATCCGGATCCGAAATTTAATATTCATAACATCCCTGACCGAGGTTATAACATGTTGCCAAGCCCAGGTACTTTATACCGCCATGTTGCATGCTACAAACTGCATGGCTTCATGTTGCTTATGATCCTAACGGTACGCAGAGTTACAATTATTGCCCAGATGCTATTTGAAACCAGAGGCTGTGTTAATAGCTTCGTTACGGGTGTTTGGTGTCTGTTAGGAATGTTGAGAGACACTACCAAGAGCTTTTAAGTCGATCCATTTGAGGACCTAATCTGAACTGTTATTAAGATGGAGCTATACAAAATTCGAAACACGTGTCTAGTATTTTTATATAAAGAATCTATGTACAAAATTACATAACTATATCATGAAAAATCACAAAGTTATAAGCTTGTTATGCCAGCAAAACTACATAGTCACCAGGCATCCAGGCGACTAAGGGGTTGTTTTGTACTTGCACCTAGCTGGTAGCTGGCCTCCTAATGCCCGCTATTGCCCGCTATGATAACGGAAAGAGGGTTATGTTTTTAATTTAGTTTTAAGTTTGCATAACCACTGACCTGTCTACGGTGGTAATTCTTAGTCTGGGTCAACGTATTTTTTTTTTAAATCAACTCATATAAAAAAAAAATGATAAATTCTCTTTCTGCAAATATACACCTATTTAACACGCTTTTATTAGCTCCACTAGTATGTTTGCTGGTTTGCTACATAGTAATATTATTATTATAGTGAAAAAAGCGTGAGGTGCTCGATTTACGAAAAATATGGCACAAAGCGACCCACGCTTTTTCGACAATAATATTAATATTTTTCGTTCATTATTATTACTTTCTACCTATAATGAAAATTTATTTGACACTTTTTAGTTTGATACGCTATGAAAGCGTGTTTTTGAGTTAATTTAAACGACCTATATTTTTTTATTGTTTAGAAATATACTTCGGACCAAGATTTGCTTCGATCCTAGGTCGGGCAAAACTAGTTCTTTTATTATTCGCAGGAATTCACAACAGCAGCCTGAAGCCTTGGTTCAAAACCTAGTCTTACGTGTTACTTTCTTTTCCGAAACGCATTACCTTCCTACCACAAGTGGCTCAGCATATTTCTGTGAGATTTCAAACCATTACCTTCACAAAACATGACAAATTACCACCATAAGTCACAAATACAAGAGAAACCTTCAATTTCGATATACACGAGAAAGTAAACTCACTCATACACTCCATTTTTCCCGTCATTCGGAAAATGATAGGCACGTGTTTTTCTTTTGATCCTTATTGACACCAAAATAAAAGAAAAATAGAACAAACAGATATTCTGTTAATTGAAGATAAATGAAAAAACTGAAAACTTCACGAAAACCCATCAACATTATAACTTACTGTATTTTTTTAAATGATTATCATTTCAGCCGAAAGACTTCCACTGTTGGACATAGGCCTCCCCCAAGTGTCGCCTTAATGACCGGTCCTGTGCGTCTCGCATCCTTTGAATTCCCGCAATCCTCACCAGGTCATCGGCCCACCTTGTGTGGGAGGCCTTCCAACGCTTCATTTTGCTCTCCCGCTCCGCTCAAAGGCGGGAGAAGTCATTGGATGATTTTCCACCTAGTAAAAGCCTGGGTTTGCAGACGTCAAGCAATAGGTAGCTCACCGTCTGGTTAAACCTAAATCGATAATACGTACTTAAAAGAGATGTCAGCAAAATTAAATGGACCTGCTACGGCTGAGACAACGTTTGAAAAAGTGACCGTGACAATCGAACGTTAAGAATTTTAGTCCGCAGATTTCTGACTCGCCCTCTCGCTCTACACTAGTGCGGGAGAAGTTATTTCATAATACCCTCAACATCATCATTATTTCAGCTTATGGACGTCCACTGTTGGATATTAGGCCTCTACCAAGTGTCGCCACAACGAACTGTCTCGCATCCACCGCTTCATCGGTTTACCTTGTGAGTGGCCTTTCAACGCTGCATTATCATAATTCCCTACTTTAAATAAAATAATAAGTACATACCTAATAGTAATATGTATGTATTTAGAAATATATAAGTATGTTTATCAGTTGTCTAGTACCCATATCACAAGCTCTGCTTAGCTTGGGACTAGATGCGTTGTGTGATGGTTGTGGAATATTATATCATTATTATATAAATATATTATATTATACCTAGTAATGAAAAACGTATCTAAAAAATAAAAACTTCATTTTTAATTTCTAACATCGCCCTAAAATGCGTCTTCCCCAAATCCGCCCCTGCGTCTCTGACTCCGGTATGTCGGTCATTAGACCGCAAAATTAGCGCACAACCCTACGTCGCTAATTGTTATTATTGTCGCTACGCGCTACCTGCCCCCCAGGAATGCTGGCTATGTGCCGTCATCACTCCACATATTACGTCTAGCATTCACCAGAGTTCACGAATGTGATTGCTAATTGGCCCTAAATATTTTAGTGGCTTGGCTTTGTTTTTCGCGTGAAATGTGGAAAGGATTTTTGTAAAACAGTGTGTAACATTCACCGTCCTTTTGGGCCTCATCAGAAGATTTAAAATCACACCAAATAATAGTAATCCACAACAATCACACAACGCCGTCTAGCCCCAAGCTAAGCTTGTGTTATGAGTACTAGAGAATTGATAAACATACTTATATATTTCTAAATACATACATATCATAGATAATTTACACCCAGACACAGAACAAATGATCACACAAACATTGCAGTCAGGGCCACTAACCACTAAACCAACAGGCCAGTCAAAGAGAAATCTCTTTGGAGCGCATGTGGATCACAATACGCTATCAACCTGGGCTTGAACTTAATCGGACGGCGAGCAATCGGTAGATTGCACATTGATCATTGATTGCCAGCAAATCAGCCACTTTAATAATAATAATAATAATTTGTCCTTGGGTGCACTAGAATAGCGCGTATAGGGATAGTCGTCGGTTGGTATCACGCCTCATTATAGAAACCTAAAGGGCCTCTGCGAGTTGGCTTCGGCCCCTTGTACGCCTCCCAAAGGTCCAGGACCTCAGGGTCCTCAGATAAATAAACAAATTAAAAATAATAATAATAATAATAACTTTATTAGGAACTCAACTTACAATTTACAAAAATAACAGTGAAGCCTTTAGGATACTATATATACTAGGAATTCAATACTCAATCAATATCAAAATTATAAAGTTGACATATTAATTGACAGCGAATCACCCCAGCAGGAACGCCATCTATGCTCCGCCAGCGCTCCACATAATACGTCTAGCATTCAGCAGAGTTCATGAATGTGTTTACTAACTGACGTTTAATAGCCTTACATATTTTAGTAGAGGATTTGGCGAGAGAAATACGAAAGATATATATTTTCTGCTCGGGTTAGTCATTACGCACTTATACAGGGTTATCTATTTTTGACTGATGACTTTTTAGGTTCTACGGTGGAGCGTCAGAAGAGCGCGTCAGACTTTTACTGACTAAAATCCATTACCTGTGTTTTTGCCTTCGTTCTCTAGGATCTCAGGGGTTCTTTTTCGGAATACCCATGGTCCGACCAGTAGGCTTCGACCCTGCTGGGCCTCTACGGTTTGCTGATATCTTCTTGAAGTGCGCGTGGAATACTACGTGCCGTCGACGACTCGGTCTTGGTCCGGACGGTTACCGAACGGCCGGACGGTGAGCTACCCATTGCTCACCGTCCAAAAGCTCACGCATTCGGTGACTGGAAATCGGGATCAGGAGCACGGCAGCTGGGGCGTGAGGAAGTCACTCACGCGTTCGGCCGCTTCCTTCGCTACAATTACTGCTTCGTAGAAGGAGGCGACAACTATGTCACCTGATGGTAACCTATGGTGTAGTCGACTATGAAGCACGCATGGATAGAAGTACCCCATTCACTCTTGACTTAAAGACCCCTAAGTTGTAGCTTTTGTAAATATGGATTGGATGCTCACCATGTACCAGTGGCGTAACGCTGTACGTCTAATCGTCTGATGATGGAACGGGCTTGGCGGAATCAAATTTTGTAATTCTAATGAGAGGTCTCTGAAATATTAACGACAGAAAACCAAGGTCAGTGCTGATCTATGTTCGTGAAAAAATTATTTGTAAACCGTAGTGTTCTTAGGGTGAGGTCAAACGAGCGTAATTTTTTGAGTCGTGAGTCGCAAAATTTCGATCGCGTAATTTCTACTGCGGCAGACAACTCATTTTGCGTCGCCGTGTGAATGAAACAGGACTTTTATATGAAACCGAATGCAGCAGAAATTTCTGCGACTCCCGACTCACAAAATTACGCTCATTTGGCCTCACCCTTACTGAAACCAATCAGTCGAAAAACCAAAGTACAATCACCATCCAAAATTGGTTGCCATAACACTCCATAAGGAAAAGAAAAAAATAACAAAACAATGTCAAATTACGATCCCAAAGCACCGATACTTCACAACATACACGTCTCTATTTCAAATGGAGTGTCCTTATCGGAAATATGGAGAAAAACGAAAACTTTATCACGGACGGTAGCTCAATCTGGGGTAAAAACAATAGATGTGTACAGCCTACAGGGAAAGCATAATAAAGTATTGAAAACAGCGGGAAAACTCCAATCAATATCTCATATTCCCAGGGGAAAGAGCCCTATCTCGTGTGGAAGCATGTTTGTAAGGAGATTTTTTTGGTTGTTGTGGATTAGAATCGGTGGTTTATTGTGGAGACAGAAAACTGTTCCGAGTGAAATATTTTCGGCGCGATTATTTTGATTATATGTTTGAATTTGGATCTTCGTCTGAATCTTGATTTCTAGATCAAATAAAACCTGGAGTTGTCTAAAGTATAAAAATATGCACCGTTAACGCGGGTTTGTAGCGATACAGACGCGATACGCACGCCTGACGACCTTTCATAGGATAAAAACACGCTGACGACGCACGTTTTTAAAACGCGCGTTAACGGTGCGGTTTAAGAAACGTACACCCAGGCCCTAAAGATCTACAGGTTCTCCTACTTGTAAAAATGAACTGATGATATTTTAACATTGATAATAAAGGTACCTTATTCTGATGACAGTCTCATTTCGGTAACACCACTTTTTTTTCCTAGTCCATTCTTAATTGGTGGAAAAGGAAACTGTCAAGTAACAGAACAAGGATGCAGACACTGAAATGTGACGCCACCACTGTACGAATCAACGCAAATGCGGTTGCAAAGCGATCCGATGCGGTTCATGCGCATTTGAAGCGATGCAGCGGCCTTGTTTTACGTGCACGTTACGTCGTCGCTTCAGCCATCATTCAAATAAAATAACTTACAGCACTAAACCTCGTGCGGTTGGTCACGTAGGGTAGGTCATCTATGGCGTCACATAAAAACTAATCCTGCATCACGCAATTAAAGTTCTTCTCGCGGTTTGAACATATAGAACAACTCGAAATGATCTATCAGGCAGTTGCTGGTGGACAACACCTATCTGTTCGTAGGATCCTCTCTTTTCAACAGAGGTTTGCGGGATTTTACACTCTGTTCTGCTTACCTTCAAATGTCCAATAGAGTCGCATCGCTTAGCCTTCGCGTTGCTTTACCTAATTTAGACACTGCATAAGACCACACCCTTCACCATACAAGTCAATTTAATTAAAAGCATTCAATAAAACCTCTACAATTTCAATTCCAATCAATCCTGATTGATATCTTTCGAGGTGGCATCACTAATCTCTTTTTATTGTTCATTAAAGAGGGAATGAAGTGCAGGCTGCGGCGTGCATAGCCAGGTCATAAACTGAGCTGGTTCAAACTCAACTGCTTTTTTAATGTACGCCTTAATGTCTTGGAGGAGTTCTGCAGATATGCGGTGGGTATCTGTTTAGTTTTTTCTTAATAATTTAATATAATAACCCCATCGTCGTATCTCCACGTTGACGTCGTGGTGGGGCTTGTGTGCTCCAAAATACCCTAGGTCTGTATCGGTAGAATTTTCTTTGCCGTAACATGCCTAGGGTGAGGGGGCCAGACTAAGAGAGATACAATCCGCAGGGCAGTTTTGTGGCGAACTGTTGGGTATTAGCGACCCCACGGACCCGATCTCCCGGGAGAATTCTTCTTCATCTCCGGCTTGCCTTCATTGGCCGGCCGTAGTGAACACTGACGAGGAACAGAGCTCCCACCTCTCTCTTGCCTTTATTGGCTGGCTTGAGTGGAGATTCGCAAGAGCTCGTGCTCGGGAGAAGGATGTATAATCCAGTAAGGTGCTGGTAGGGATCTTGACCGTACTTCCGGGATTGTCCTGATAGCCGTGGTATGCCTCTCCACTCCTCAAGCGCCTCAGGATATGTTGCCCTCTTGTTGCTACGTCACTTCGTGCTAGTGGCCGTTTCTGGGGGCCCATTTATTGAGTGTGCAAGTCACCCCCTGCCTTTTATCGATGGATATTAATAACATTGTTCAGGCAGGGGCCATAGTCTTAACATAGTACCATGATATCAGTCCACCTAAGACTCCAAAAATCATAGCCTTATTATTTTGTTTTCCATATTGTATCGCAATAGTTTTTCAAACCGGGGGTTGTCCTTGGATGCACTAGCATAGCGCATACAGGGATAATCGCCGGTTGGTACCACAATCCATCATTAAAAGCATCTAAAAGGGCCTCTGCGAGTTGGTTTCGGCTCCTCGTACGCCTTCCAAAGGTCCAGGACCTTAGGGTCCTGAGATAAATAAATATAATAATAACTAGCTTCTGCCCGCGACTTCGTCCGCGGAAAATTTCTTGTTTTAAAATAAGATTACACTCGATTAGACGATGCGCACGTTCAGCGCTAGATTCCTGAGCACGGGCCTGTGATGTTATGGCATTTTGCCTAGCGAGCCGCTGCGAGCGCTCAGCGCTAGTCTCCCTATCCCTTGTCTCAGAGACATGCTGCCTTAAATGAGATGGACGCTGCGCACGTTCAGCGCTAGATTCCCGAGCACGGGCCTGCGATGTTATGACATTTTGCCTACCAAGCCGCCGCGAGCGTTTAGCGCTAGTCTCCCTATCCCTTGTCTCAGAGACATGCTGCCTTAACTCAGATAGACGGTGCGCACGTTCAGCGCTAGTTCCTCGAGCACGGGCCCGCGATGTCCTCACATTTTGGCTAGCGAGGCGCTGTGAGCGCTCGGAGCTAGATTCTCTAGCGCGTGCTTGCGAAATATATTCTCTATTTCTCGAGAGGCGCTGCTCATTTTCAGGGGCAGATTCTTCCGTACGGCGTACTCGAGCGGCTCTTGTCTGTGATGTCTGCCGGGACAGTTGAGATTTCCTTTTAGACATGCTCTCAACAAACTACGCACAGACTTGAAAACAATTATGAACAAAAGGAGAGCGACTCGAACACCGTCCGCCTTTACAAAACAAAACAATCGTAATATCGAATAACTCGTATCGATTATTACGATAGAACGAAGTACGAAACTACGAACATACAAAAACGTACAGCGAAATTACGATATTTTCGATTATGAGGTATCTATCAACAACAACAACCATACGAACGAAACAACCGAAACCAATAAGCAACTGACAGAAGAACTCCAACTAACGACAACGTGGGCATAATAATTCGAGAGGGTCATCAATCCACAGAAAGTCTTAACACCGCGATTCAGAAAAATTACGTAATTGCAGAACGCCATCTATGGGCAAATAGGTGAAACGTTGGGCACGCCACAATTATGGCGGTAAGTCCCCTCTTTGAGGCGTGGCTGGAAAGACCTCACGGCGTCCTTACCTTCCGCATGACACAGGTCCTCACCGAACATGGCAAGTTCGGGAGGTTCCTGCACCGAATTAAAGCGGAAGAGACGCCCGAGTGTCGCCACTGTGCGGAACGCCCGGAGGACACGGTGGAGCACACAGTCGAGGTGTGCCCTGCCTGGGCAGAGCATCGCCGTGCCCTCGTGGGGGCGATCGGCGGCGGACACCTCTCGCGGCGGGCTCTGGTTGAGGCCATGGTCCTTAGCGAGGAGGAATGGCAGGTGGTCGCCTCCTTCTGCGAAGCAGTAATGCTAGCAAAGGCGGAGGCAGACCGCTTCAGGCAACGGCGCCCCCGCCGCCGCCGCCGGGATTCCGGTCCCGATTTCCGGCCACCGTAGACGCGGGCTCGCGGACGGCGAGCCATGGGTAGCTTGCTGTCCGATCGTCCGGTAATGGACAGAGCCCAAGACGTCGACGGCGCGCACTGTTCCCGCGCGCCTTAAGAAGTTGTCAGCAACAGCAGAGGCTCAGCTGGGTCGAAGTCTACCGGGTCCAGGGTTATCCGAAAGGGAACTCGTGCCCTGGTTTGAAGGCTAGAAGGAACGGGGTGGGTTTTTAGTCAGTAAGAGTCTGACACTATCTCTCGCTCCACCCAAGGGCGGGGGTTGTCATAAGATGATTTTTGCCCACCATAAAAAAAAAAATAGGTAAAACGTCTGCACAATGAAAGTTACGCTAGGGGCATTTTGCGTTTTAGTAATTTTATATTATCTTCGAAACTGTATGACCAATTGCTATGCTGTAAATGGCACATCTTATCTGTATAATGTTCTTGTGATACTGAAATAATTTATTGTCATAAGAATTAATATTTTGTTGCTCAAATAATCAACCAAACGTAAGTATGCCGAAAAAATATATTTTTAATGCAAGAAAAGAAGTATAAAAGATGAAATATAAAAGATAGAGATATGGTACCGCGGACTTTTTTGTAGAAATAATTAAGACGAACCAGGTAGCCATACATTGTTTTTAATTTTAAGCAACTGTTTAGGCAGCGCACGCAAATAATTCTATTTTATGAGGTATTTTTTTCCGACTTGCTAGACAAAAGTTGTGATAGCTCGGTTAATATACATGCTATAGAAACAATTTATAGCCTATAGCACTCAGGAATAATGTAGCTTTCTGCCAGTAAAAAAAATTTTAGAATTGGATTATTAGTTCCAGAGATTACCCCCTACATACAAACTTACAAACTTACAAACTTACAAACTTACAAACTTACAAACTTACAAACTTACAAACTTACAAATTTTACCTCTTTATAATATTAGTGTTATGAGTACAAGACAACTGATAAACATACTTGTAAATAAATACATAATAATATAGATAAATTACACCCAGACATAGAACAAAAGATCATGTTCATCACTCAAACATTTGTCCTGGGTCGGAATCGAACCCAAGACCTTCGGCATAGCAGTCAGGCCAACAGGCAAGAGAGAATAGTAGACGATGGATCGAAAATAGTTGCTATATTATTTATATACAGGGAATGTGTTAGATAGAACAGCGAAATCTTGAAGGTTTGTTTTTGGTAAAGAGTCATAAAACAAATGTTGTTGTTTATGATGTTCTTAACTAGCACCTAAGAGGTTGATAGTGTTTTATAAATAAGTAACCCTGTATAATAAACATGGATAATCCTATCGTGTTTCAGCTTTCTGGAATGGTCTTGATGAGTATTAATTATACAGAAATATACTAAGCTATACCTAAAAGCTTCATTACTCGTATCATCATCATTTCAGCCGAAAAATCCATGACGTCCACTGCTGGACGTAGGCCTCCCCGTGCGGGTCGCCACTACGACCGATCCTGTGGGTCTCGCATACACCACCCGCGACTCTCACCTAAAAGCTTGCAATTTAGGTTTAGCAAATGGCTGCTCTCGATTTAGATGGAGCAAGGAGTTTCAGACTTTTACAAACCCACCTGTGTTCCTCCAGTTGCCCTTACCGTTAGAGGGCCGCTGTTATTCTTTCAAACAATCCTGCAGACAGCACCAGCTAGCCTGCGATATCTTTTCTTACGTGGGTAATCATCAAACGACTTCTCCCGCTCTGGGTGGAGTAGGCGGGAAGGTCAGAGTTTTACTGACTAAAACCTACAGTACCTATTCCTTTAGTTGCCCTGGTTCCAAGCGCTACGGACACTCCTTCGAACAATCTGCAGCCCTGGCAGACATCATCAGCCTTATCTGGCCCTGTCAATTTGGCTGACATCTTTTTTTCAAGTGCGCGTGGAATACAACACGCCGCCATTTCGAGCTTGGTCCTTACCGGCTAGCAGGACGGTTAGTTTCCCATTGCTCGCCGTCCACAAGCCTGCAAGATTAAGATACCTAAAGGCATAAAGAGGTACATATTTGTCTCAAGGAGGAAGTAGAACCTATGACTTAAGGAGACATAAAAACCTAGATCTGCAAGTCAGTATGACGTAGGAGCTTTAGGGAGATAATTACGATGATATCAATTTACCTCTATCGTTAGTTTCGATACGGTCCATCATCTAATTAATTAACTAGCAGTTGAGGTGTGAAATTGACCTTTAATTACATCACAACCTCAGGCTCCTAGAAGCATTAGTTGATTATTTATTTTACTTAGAGATCATACATACGAGCAGCATGTTGCCAACGGTAGAGAAGAGCTGGGCTAACAAAGGAGGAGGCCGCACGTGCACGCGCCAGGGAGCGGCCCTCACGCCCCAGCCGTCTTGATTCCGATCCAGATTTCCAGCCACCGTAGGCTAGGGCTTGAGGACGGCGAGAAATGGGTAGCTCGCTCTCCGACCGTCCGCTAATCATCCGGACCGAGCCCAAGTCGTCGACGGAGTTTATTGTTCCACGTGTGATCAAAGAGATGTCAGCAAAATACCCGACAGGGTCGAAGCCTACTGCGGCCAAGGATCTGTTTCTGAAAGGAAGAGTCGGCTCCGGTACGAAAGGCAACGAAGGAATAGGAGTGGGTTTTTAGTCAGTAAAAGTCTGACACCACTTTTTTGTTGCCATCCTTTTTTGTTTTTACGGTGGGCAAAAATCATCTTATGACAACCCCCGCTCTTGGGTAGAGCGGGAGATAGTGTCCGACTCTTACTGAGTAAAAACCCACCCCGTTCATTCTAGCCTCTTCATACCGGGGCTCGAGTAACCCTGGCCCCAGTAGGCTTCGACCCAGCGGGGCCTCTCCGGATTTGTTGACATCCTTATATTTTATGCCTACGGAATAGAGTTAAAGTTGGTTGAACAGACAGTGAAAAAGATTGCTTTACCCGTTTACAAGACAAGCACATATTTTACCATACTGAACAGCTATTGCCTAATTTAATAACTAAACTGAAAAGTGTCATGACCTTGTCTTTCATCACCCATTATTCAAACTGGTTCTCAAAAAAGCATTTAATTGCAATTATAAAAAAAAAAATTGGCACACATAGATACCTACATAAAACGATGAAACAAATATGCAGAAACTTATATTTAAAAAAATATTGTGAGTTCAGTTTAACAAAATGCTAGACAACTACAACATAGTTGAAAACCAGCGTCAGGCAACGACGCTGCTTTTCAACTTAACCTTTAAGTCAAATGAACGGATGCTAATCAACCAACATAGACTGTAGCCGTTCAGACTTCCTTAAGCAGAACTTTTCACAGGCATCCTAGGCCCTGAATTTCACAGTCCAAGACATCCAGACACTAGACAGTTGCAACAAATATTTAATTAGGCGAAGTATTAAGTGAAACTAAGTATTAAGAGGGTCCTTTTCCACTCTCTTAATCGTCAATATCGAAAATGGTTTAAAAGCTTGTTACTTCATCAAACGCAATCCAATGAGATGTTTGACGAAAAGGCAACGCAAAAATAGAGAGATAACGCCTGAAAATTCTGTTAGTATTCGGTAATTCCGAGATTTACTCGAATATTTCACAAAACTTGCTCCAGGAAATAGCTGTTTTTTTTAAACCCTTAAAAGTTTTTGAAAAAGTTTTTTGACTGGTTTTAATTTTTAGGGAAATTATGAATTAGTGTCAAAGTGCATACAAAATAGAAGATTTTCAGGGGTCTTTACCGGATTAGTTTTACACAAATTTAGAAATGGATTTCTATAGAAGCTTAGATAATATCCACATGATACTGCGTTCTCAAAATATCTAATGAAAAATGTGTAATAACGTCATAATCAGTTATGAGCGGTTGTATGAAAAACAGTGAAAATGTGTGTCGAGATGTACCACCTTAAACGTGCTACGCGGCGCGAGGCAGGACCCCATTGAATAACTGATGATCGGAAACTTGCAAACTGGATCCTGTTGAACTTCATTGAGTAAAACAGACGGTAGAATCCATATGATGAGTGAAAACAAATAATAATATTCCACACCAATCTAGTCTCAAGCTAAGCAGAGCTTGTGTTATGAGTACTTGACAACTGATAAACATACTTATACATTTCTAAATACATACATATTATAGATGAATTACACCCAGACACAGAACAAATGATTTTGCTCATCACACAAACATTTGTCCTGGGCGGGAATCGAATCCACGACCTCCGGCTTAGCAGTCAGGATCACTAACCACTAAACCTACAGGCCAGTCAGCATTGGATGATTTTACACCTCAAAAAAAAAACATAGTTGAGTAAAATCAGGGCGTACCTATTGTTTTTTATCGTTAAAAAGATTTATATAAATTAAATCAAACGTGTAAAACCAGAAAATTAACGAACTGTTTGGTAACAAGCTTTTAATGAAAATAATTTTTTCATAGCAAGCTTTTATAGCTCCGTATACCTATATAATTAATACTCCTCGTCAAAAAGAATCATAACAGCTCAAACTCGATGAGGTTGTGTCGTTTATCTACCAAGTTCCTATAGCCACCTTCCAGTTCCATCATCAGATCAGCTTTTTGTCATAATAATTTTGCATTGTCATCTGATTTACACATGTTAGCAAAATTTCAGCTCAATCGGTAACCGGGAAATGGGTCAAATTTAATTTACAAGATGATGATGACAGAAACATCGGGACAGGTGAAACTAAATAAAAGCTTGTAAAAAGAAACAGAACTCCATTTTACAAGGAACAGATGAAATAAAACAGAAACTCGTAAAGTAAGAGGCCATGTATTTTCATTTAATGTGAAACTTACGATTCCTGATCAAAAACTAATTACTTGCCGTAATTACCGGTCGATGCCTCGTATAAGTAACACTTGTACCCTCAGTAATCATTGGAAAATCATTAAGTTGTTGTTAATTAGTTTTTAATGCACTTACTCGAAAAACGCTCTTATCCCTGCCACTTTTAAGCACGGAATTGAATATTTTTCGCACTAGTGCGGAAAAGTCACTTACATTTCCAAATAAAGTAGTAGGTAAAATTAGCCTACAAACTATTTATCTATGTATCTACACCCTTTTTTTTTCGGTGGGAAAAATCATCCAATGACAAAACCCGCTCTTGGGTGGAGCGGGAGATAGTGTCAGACTTTTACTGGCTAAAAACCGGGGTGGTTTCCTTCTAGCCTTCATACCGGGGCTCGAGCTTCGAACCCTGGCCCCAGTAGGCTTCGACCCAGCTAGGCCCCGGCTGTTACTGACAACTCCTTGACGCGCTGACA
Organism: Mythimna lalbum; assembly: GCA_949319445.1. Classification (NCBI taxonomy): domain Eukaryota; kingdom Metazoa; phylum Arthropoda; class Insecta; order Lepidoptera; family Noctuidae; genus Mythimna; species Mythimna lalbum. The sequence continues at coordinate 8,663,552 of OX439371.1, read as the reverse complement.
ACTCTTTGAGGCGCGCTGCCGCTTTTAGGTACGCAATTGAATATTTTTCGCTCTAGTGCGGAAAAGTCACTCACATTTCCAAAGAAAGTAGGAGTTAAAAATAGCCTACAAACTATTTACTTATGTATCTACACCCTTTTTTTCCGGTGGGAAAAATCATCCAATTACAAAACCCGCTCTTAGATAGAGATAGTGTCAGACTTTTAGTGACTAAAAACCCCACCCCGTTCCTTCTAGCCTTCATACCGGGGCTCGAGCTTCGAACCCTGGCCCCAGTAGGCTTCGGCCCAGCTGGGCCCCTGCTGTTGCTGACAACTCCTTGAGGCGCGCGGGAACAGTGCGCGCCGTCGACGTCTTGGGATGTATCTACACCCGATATAAGAAATGTTATAAAAAGATTAACTAAGCAGTGTCTATTAAAACTTTGTGAGAACCACAAAGATCTTTACAACCCACATAAAGCCAACACTTGTAGCTCAAACTTGCGAGGGTAATGAGCATCGTTGAGAAGAATACCGCCGTACGAAACATAAACTAAATGGTCATGATCTGAATAAAAGTAATCCTAAAACTGTTGTCTTTAGTATGCTTAAAGAGTAGAGCAAAGAAACTATTGTTCAGAAAACTGGAGAAGTAATATAACTGTTTTATTTTTCATTTGCAGTTTTTTTTTTAACTTAAAGTCACCCAAAGAACAATAAAAAGGAGTAATCATTGCGTAATCGCATCAGGAATGAAGATATCCACTGATGAACCAAGGTTACTGATCTACAACGTGTAATGTTAAATGCGTAAAACCTCAGATACCCCAAATAATTTTTAATTTAATTGACCTAATTCTGTGAGAAAAAAAACATAAAAAAAATTGAGATCTTATGTTCAATTTTAGTTTGTTTAAAATGAATATCTGCATTGAAATAAGAACTTTTATTATCCCGTATGAGAAAATTTGATTGGACTACAACCATTTGTGTTTGTTTACCTGTTTCGGCGGGTTTGCGCACGTGATGGCTTGACCTATTCATAAATAGACAGGTCGACATTTTTAATGAAGATTTTTCTGAAAAATATTAAAAAGTGGTTTAATTGATTCTGCTCGTTATTCTGATCAAACTATTTTCAGGTTTTGCGCATTTAACTTTACACGTTGTACTTATATCGGTAATCGCCATCCGAAGAATCGCCAAACTTAAGTGGCAGAAAGCAGGGCATCTCGGCCCACTGCCACTGGGTTATCTGTACCTAAACCACCTATGTATTTGTATTTGTATTTTTTAAATGCCAATGTGCCGTGCGGTGTCGATGTGGTCGAAAGTCTTTTGAGTGGTGACTATGTACTGGAAGACGTAGTGTTGGAAGAACGGAAAGGACCGGACGAACGACAGCGTATTGTGTTCTATGCGCACTTCAAAGAGATGTCAGCAAAAATGGGGCCAGTTAGGGCCGACGCCTGCCCTGGCTACGGATTGTTCTTAGGAGTTACCGCAGACCTTGCATTGTAGGGTGACTTAAAAAACATTGTGGGTTTTAGTCAGTAAAAGTCTGACAGTTCCTTAGGCTTCCCCTCTAAGGTCATCATCATAATCATCATCAGCCTTTTAATGTTCCCACTGCCGGGACTCAGGCCTCCTCTCTAGGAAAAGGAATGGGCCGTAATCCACCACGCAGGCTCAGTGCGAGTTGGTGAATGTCACATGTCTTCGAATTTTTGGTTCAAGGACATGCCGGTTTCCTCACGATGTTTTCCTTCACCGTTTTGAGAGCAGTGGTGATGAAATAAATTACATAAAGTAATGCGCCTGGCTGGGTTCGAAACCGCGAGATACAACTTGTAAGTTGGGGCCGTTACCATTCGGTGGTGGCCGGTGAAGGAAAACATCGTGAGGAAACCGGCATGTCCTAGAACCAAAACTTCGAAGATATGTGACATCCACCAACCCGCACTGGGCCCGCGTGGCGCATTACGGCCCATTTCCTCTCCTAGAGAGGAGGCCTAAGTCCCAGCTGTGGGAACATTATACGGCTGACTTTGCTATGCTGTGCTATGCTATGTAGGCGAATAATATTACCTGTACATAGTTAGCATAGTATTGTAACCCTACACGAGATCCCTAAACTAAATCTAATTACTAAACGACCCTCCTACATTTTAATTCCTTAGTAAAAACTCAGCACAAGTAATGTCTCGCTCAAGGCGGACGTTTTAAAGAGCTGAAGCAAACAGTATCCTGACTCAGTCGCGCAATTCATCACGTGATAATAGTTGTCTAGGTTTTATCTTCTTTTTGTATAGTGCCGCCATTGTAACATGCTAAAACAGAAGGTTTAAACTAGATAAGTCGAGAGTGAATAGGTTTCTTCTAGGTAAGCGCGTTCCATCGTCGACCGTATCGTCGCTTTCCATCAGGTGAGATAGCGGTCAAGCGCAAACCTATCAATAATAAAAAAAAAAAATGTACCAACATCTATAAGACAACATATGCCTGCACAATCCCGCATCGTGGTGCAGTTGCCCATACCAGACATAACCCCAATCTAAAAGCAGAAGGTTATACTCGGTGTTCCCTTGAGTGATGGAATTGGGAATGAAGATATCTGCAGGAGAACCAAGAGTTCCGACATAGTCCAAAGAATCGCCAAACTTAAGCGGCAGTGAGCAGGGCATATTGCTCGCAGAACAGATAGTCTATAGGGTCCAAAGGTTCTGGAGTTGCGAACGCGTAGCGGAAGGTCTCCCGCTAGGTTGTTCGATGACCTAGTGAGGGTCACGGGAATCCAATAGATTATTTATCGAGTTCTGATAGCAGAAGTTGAAGAACTGGCGAGCCATGGGTAGCTTGCTGTCCGATCGTCCGGTAACTGTCCGGACCGAGCCCAAGACGTCGACGGCGCGCACTGTTCCCGCGCGCCTCAAGAAGTTGTCAGCAACAGGAGGGACCCAGCTGGGTCGAAGCCTACTGGGGCCAGGGTTATCCGAAAGGAAGCTCGTGGCCCGGTATGAAGGCTAGAAGGAACGGGGTTGGATTTTAGTCAGTAAGAGTCTGACTCTATCTCTCGCTTCACCCAAGAGCGGGGGCTGTCATAAGATAATTTTTGCCCACCGAAAAAAAAAAGTCTTCGGAACTTCTTGAAGTTTCTTCATTATTCTGATGATGCCTGAATTCGTAAAACTATTAAAAACCATCCCAAACCAATTTTCTTTTATGAAACAATAGGTCTAAAACTTTAAGCAGCAGTCAACCTTCTCCAAGTTCCTTGTATGCTGCCAATTCTGTGTAACGTCTCCCTGTTCCCCAGAACTGTGTCTGCAGCAGCTGATTAACTGCATAAAGCTTCGTGTATATTATCTGTATTATTTAAAAGCTTCTAGTGCCAAGCGAATCCCCTTTTTCAGAAAAGTGCTAAGGAGTGGAGTCCCTGCCGGAGTCTGTTTCTTGATAGCTACAATTTAAGGGTCTTTAAGTCTAGAGTGAATAGGTTACTTGCAGACAAGCGAGCTCCATCGTCCACCACGTCAGCGCTTGCCATCTCGTGAGGTGGAAGTCAAGCGCGAACCAATAATTAAAAACTGGGCTCTCACGAGTCGGACTCGCGTACTGAGGGTTCTGTAGGGGTCTGTACCTATGAAAACAGTTCAATTCCCGAATTGAGTTACAAAGATTTGGGTTAAGCTCGCTTATGTAGATCAAATGTCCTATTTTATTGTGTGTTAAAATTGTAGGTACAATGTAGAAAAAAGTTTTTTTTTTGTGAAGTAGGTAACTATAAATTTACATATTTTCAATTTTTTTCCATATTTGTGCAGTTGTGCTATGAGACCTTGTTTCGTGCCAAATTTCAAGATTCTAGGTCAACGTGAATTATGAATTTTGATTTCTTGAAGGTGTCGAAATAAACACACGTTTTTAGCCACATTAAAGGGACATAACTCATAGGTTTTTCACAGGTTCAGGGGACCGCAGACTTTTAATAGTTTTTAATTTCAACTCGATACCTCCACGCGTTCCATAAAGGGTTTGTTTCCTTTTGAATTACGGAACCCTATAAAGGAAATTTCCGCGATAACAATATGCAATTGCTATTTTTTAAAGAGTACGAGGATAAATGACTATCATCATCATATCAGCCGAAAGACGTCAACTGCTGGACATAGGCCTCCCCCAAGCGTCGCCACAACGACCGGTCCTTTGCGTCACGCACAATGAATAACAATAGCTACATATAAATACTTGGTGCTTAGATGTCAATTCCACTACAAAGAAAATATTCTTAGCATATCAGCAGAACCATAAATGCGTTAGGTTTCTTGCTCATTCGGTTTTCCTTGTTCGTCTATCATCACGACGACGCCCTTGGGACGAGACAGAGCTTCCTCCTCCAAAAGTAGGGGGGATTAAAGTAGGGGAAAACAATAAACCATTCAACAGCCACTAATTAATTTCGATTTTGATTTATGAGTCACAGGTTCAAACCCAGCCAAGCGTATTACTTTGTGTAATTTATTCCATCACCACTGTTTTCATAATGGTGAAGGAAAATATTGTGAGGAAACCGGCATGTCCTAGAACCGTTATCAGGGAAGAGACCAATACTTACAAGCGGGTTTTTTTATGCTTATGCTTTGCTATTATTTATTTATTATATTATTTATTGTACACCACATAAACAAAGAAAAATACAGGACAAACATTGCTATTGTTTCTGTATAAGCGTTATATACAACGTGTAACGTTAAATGCGTAAAACCTCAGACACCCCAAATGATGTTTAATTTAATTGAACTAATTCTGTGAGAAAAAAAATTAAAGGTTTTATGTGCAGTTTTAGTTTGTTTAAAATTCATATCTGCATTGAAATAAGAACATTTATTATCCTGTGTAAGAGAAAATTTGATTGGACAACAACCATTTGTGTTTGTTTACCTATTTCGACGGATTTGCGTACGTGATGGCTTAACCTATTCATAAATGGCAGGGCGACATTTTTATTAAAAAAATTAACCTATATTAAAAAGTGGTTTAATAGATTCTGCTCGTAATTGTGATCAGACTATTTTCAGGCTATGCGCATTTAACGTTACACGTTGTATAGCCCATAAGCCTTTATTTCACTTGCAAGATTTATGTACTTGTGATCATAAATTACAAAAAGTACCTGCTACGGCTAGCTGGGTTTGAACTCCCAACCTGTAACTCGTAAGTCGGGGATGTTACCAGTGAGCCACCAAAGCTCTCACAATAGTGAACGGTGAACAAAATCATCGTGAGGAAACCAACATGTCCTAGAACCAAGCCATGGAGTGGAATTCCCTGCCGGAGTCTGTGTTTCCTGATAGCTATAACCTGGAGTTTTTAAGTCGAGAGTGAATAGATTGCTTCTAGGCAAGCGTGTTCCATCGAGGGCCACATCATCGCTTACCATCAGGTAAGATAGTGGTCAAACGAGAGACTATACATTATATATTTAAAAAAAAGAACCAAAATTTCGAAGCCATGAGACATACACCACGCCATGTACCACTACTGTAATTAGGCATCTCTAGCTTCATCATTCTCGTTACATGTTGTATAAGCCAATATTTCGATTCACAAGAGAATGTCGCACGCCACTCATTGCGTACAACTACGCTATAACACGCCATGTCTGAAATAGTTGTCATTCCATAGCACTGTGGTTGGCGACGGCGACCAGCTGCGGTCGCATACCGGCCGCGGTCACCACTCCGCGACTGAATGCGCTGATTGATATGCCTACTTATTTCAGATATTTCATAAAGTTATGAATTTAATTTATTTGAAAACTATGAGTAGGTAAAGAATAGATACATATTATTATGTCCTTTGTAAAGAAACACTAAATATTCATTCAGTCAAAAAGTATCGGGAATGGATGATTTGTTTATGGTTCCAAATTCAAATTTTTGTTTTTTTGTAGTTGTTAGATTGGCACAACTGTTTTCCATTTTGGCGCGGAGTTTGAGTTGCATCTGTTATTTATATTAAATACAGTGCTGGTTTTAGTAATATCATATATAGTGTGTATTGCGAATTTCATAATGGACAAAAATATCGAACAAAGAGTTTGTCTTAAATTTTGCATCGCTAATGGAATTTCGTGTTCGGAGTCACTGAAAATGTTACAGAAGGCTTACGGTGAATCGACTTTATCAAAAACTCGTGCTTATGAGTGGTTCAAAGCGTTCAAAAGCGGTCGAGATGTGATGGAAGATTTGCCTCGCTCTGGTAGGCCGTCAACGTCTGCAACTGAAGTTAACATCGCAAAAGTGAAGGAAATAGTGACTGAAAATCCCCATTCAACTCTGAGAGAGATAGCCGCCGAACTTTCTGTATCTCACGAGTCGATCCGTACCATTTTAACTAATCATTTGGGTATGAAACATGTTGCTGCTCGGCTAGTCCCAAAAGATCTGAATTTTCTCCAAAAACTCAATCGCATGAAAGTCGCTGAGGACATGCTAGAACGAGTCAGTTCGGACCCAACATTCATGAAACGCATTGTACTGGTGACGAGACGTGGGTTTACGAGTTTGACATGCAAACTAGTCAACAAGCTTCGGAGTGGCGCCTTCCAACTGATTCGAAACCGAAAAAACCACGCCAAAGTCGATCAAAAGTCAAAGTCATGTTGACTGTTTTCTTTGACTATCGCGGTGTTGTGCACTCTGAATTCTTACCGGAAGGTCTAACGGTAAATAAAGAATATTATTTGAGCGTTATGCGGCGTTTAAGAGAGCAAATTCGACGAAAAAGGCCGGATTTGTGGAAAGAAAATTCTTGGATTTTGCACCACGACAATGCGCCTTCGCACAAGGCTATCATTGTGAACGAAATGTTTTTGACCAAACACTCAACAAATACCATCCAGCAACCACCATATTCACCAGATATGACTCCTGCTGACTTTTTTCTTTTTCGTAAACTCAAATTACCACTTCGTGGCACCAGTTTTCAATCGATAGAAGACATAAAGGAGAATTCGCGGCGAGAACTGAACTCAATTCAGGAAGCAGCGTTTAAAAAATGTTTTGATGAATGGATTATTCGTTGGCGCAAGTGTATCGTTTCTAAAGGAGCATACTTTGAAGGTGATAAAATAAATTTGGATGAATAACAGACATTTTGTGTATTATTGATCTTTTTCCGGTACTTTCTTGACAGAGTAGTATATCGACCGGCCATCGACTGCGCGTAGTGTTCCAAGCGCGCCTCAAAGGGATGTCAGCTAAACCGTGGGGACCCAGCAGGACCGAAGTCTACTTTTTTTATGGTGGGGAAAATCATCCAATAACACCCCCCGCTCTTGGGTGAAGCGAGAGATAGTGTCAGACTCTTACTGACTAAAAATCCACCCCGTTCCTTCTAGCCTTCATACCGGAGCTCGAGCTTCCTTTCGGATAACCCTGGCCCCAGTAGGCTTCGACCCAGCTGGGCCCCTCCTGAACCAGCTGGGCCCCCTCGATGTCCTCTGTTGGACAGAATACCTAATAAAATCTTCTAATACCCACTCATTAATATTAGCAGAGACCATCATCTCAAAAGAAAAACATCCATAATTCCCTCCACAATTCTCTTACAATTTCGACCACAATAACTTACCCGCACATTAAAAACAGGCGGCAAACGCGATGCAAATTATCCGGCACAACGCGTACACCTAACGATCACTCCAGCGCCTAATTACCGGCAATAATTGGTAAGATATGGATTTTTCTGAAAATATTGTTGAATTATAAACCTCCTTATTAATCTTGCAGTCTGTGAGGATTGCTTTTTTATGGCTTTTAGAATATAGCAAAGAAAGAAAGCTTAATTTTGTAGTATTCAGTGTCTACGACGAGAGAGGACTTGAGAGGCGAGCCAAGAGAATCATCGGCAATGATGCACTTGTAAAGTCGAAGCTCCAAAGTCTTGAGCAATGTCGTCGAGTTGCTGGCCTGTCGGTTTTCTGTCGTCTGCATTTCGGGGAGTGTGCACTGGAATTGCACAATCTAAATACGCCAAGTCCGTTCCATCATCGCACCACAAGACGTACGGCGTTGCGTCACCGGTACATGGTAGACATTCCACCCATACTCACAAAGCGTTTTGTGAACACATTTATTGTCCGTACAGCCAAGGAGTGGAATTCCCTGCCGGAGTCTGTGTTTCCTGCTAGCTACAACTTAGGGGTCTTTAAGTCAAGAGTGAATAGGTTAATTCTAGGCAAGCGTGTTCCATCGTCGACCACATCGTCGCTTACCATCAGGTGAGATGGTGGTCAAACGCGACCCTATCAATAATAATAAATAATAACGAAGTCTAGGTGCGTGTTGCCAGTTACATAATTATGGCCTTAAATATCTGTCGAAACGTCTAGTTGAGACTTCGCGTGACCCAAGGGCTGACCCTTTTACTTCAGATAGAGGATAAGCATTGCCATACAGCGTGACAATGCCGCCAGTCTTTTGGGCACATTACCAGTCGACAGCGATGTGGAAGAGTTTTTTGACGCCATATTTTAGTTAGTTGTAAATCACAAAGGACTACAGGCAATAAACCAATACGAACGCGCATTACGCAACTAACAGACCACGCACAGTTAGATCGCAAGTTTGCTACTGGTAGCTGAACTATGAGCATTGACCCACTTTGAGGCTTATTACTTATTCCGGACCATGGCATGGACCAGGGAGAGATATTCACTCCTAAGATTCATTTGTGAAATGCAGCAGATTGTATAATACCGAAGTGGTAGAAGCGATTTGAATATTCTAGTTACAGAATGAATAATTTCATAACAGAAGTGAATAGTTGAGGGAAAAGAATATATTGTGATTTTCTCTATACCTATATAATTCAATGCTTTACTTAATTTAATTACCGCCAAAGGGCGGGAGATGTCATTTAGACGATTTTCCCAGCTAAAAAAAACATTTTTATTATAAAAAAATAAATAACCGACTTCACTAAACATATGAAATGAATTTGAGAAGTTCCTTTGATTTCGCCAAGATTCCATCATCAGTTCCCAACTTGGTGACCATTTGGGAAGTATACCCTTTCCAACAAAAAAATAATTTTTCAAATCGGTTGGCAAACGACGAAGTTAAGCGCGAACAAACATAAAAAAAAAAAACATACAAACATCGGAATTGAGAACCTCCTCCTTTTTTAGAAGTCGGTAAAAAAAAACCTTTTTGGTAAAGCCTGAAACGTTTTATTGGGGTAATATCCAACTTTTACGAGAGCCAAATAAAAGTTAGTAAAAACTATATTAATGTACAACAATTTTCCGAAACAGGATATCACTTCAAATTCCACCAATATTTCCGACGAAAAATAATGGCAATATAACCACCAAATTACATTGTCCCAGTAACCTATAACCAGATATTTATAGCTCGTTGTACCGTGTGAAAACTGAGCATTTTCTTTGAACTTAACCGTCTTACAAAAAGGATCCCGAAGAAACGTGAATTCGTCTTTTCTAATGTCCTATAAATAAACATACGGTGCGAGTTTAGGGACCGTACACAATGTACGGTGATTTGGGGGACAACGTTCTCTTCTTTATTCTTGTTGGTGGGTGGGGTGGCGACGATGTGTATGTAGCCTTTTTTATTTTCTAGAGTCGATAGGTATTTAGATTGTGCTTGCAATCAAAATCAAAATCAAAGCATTTATTTCAAATAGACCATTTGCAGGCACTTTTGAATAGTCAAAGGTCGGTCAGTCCAAGAAAAGTGAAGCTAAATTGTACGTTCCAAAGCGTAGATCTCTATGGAGAAGAACGTGCAAGAAACTCCATGGACACTCTTTTAAATCATATTATGTGTTACACATAATGTTTGGTTACATATTTCTCGATGCTTCTATTATGTCAGCACAATGTAGATTTTAAATAAAAATTAAAAATAATAAATAAAAGATAGAAACTGAATTAAGACACAGGAAGCTAAGAAATGACCAGTCTCATCTGACAGCACCCGTTCACGAGCATGACGCGTGCATTGTGAGTGGGGCTCACTCAGCTCAATCATTGATTCTTTAAGCTTCTGATGCCAAAACCCATGAGCTGTACGTAATTGAACCTCAGGGCTCTGGAATAAAAGTAAAGAAGGAACAGGAGTGGGTTTTAGTCAGTAAAAGTTTGACACGCCTTCCCGCTGCACTAAAAAAGCCTTAGATGTATTAGGGGACAAATTGTTCCCTAACATGACGCACTCAAATTACAGCGCTGTCAAATTATCGACTCGGTGCAGGGAATTTCACTCCATAGCTGTACGCACAAAAAATGTTTTCCCAAAACGTTTCGTGCGTTTAGGTGGGATTTCCATGTACCGGTGGTCCGATGGTGGAGCGGGCTAGGTGGAATTAGGCTTTGCAATTCCGACGCACACTCCCCGTAATGCAACCGGTAGAAAACCGAAATTTTGCCTAAACCTACCCAAAACTTTCCTTCATCCTAACCTTCTCCTCAAGATGACCCAAGTGTAACCGGTCCCTAACGGCCGTCTCCCAGAATGGCTTATTGATGTAGTGAGCCCTTAACAATGGCGCAGCTGTGTAACCCAACGCCAGAGATGGAAAAAAATCGACCTACCCTCACGTCCATAGACATTTTCCTCGAAAATGATTACTTATGTTTTATGGCGGGAAAAGTGTGTAAAACCGGTTTATCTGTGGTATGGTTTTATTAGAGCTGTAAAGTGATAAATTACGGTTTTCATTGCGTGAAGGAAGCTGTGTCTTCGTCAGTTAAGTGGCCTGATAATGGTGTATTGTTTCACTGGGGCCGTTCAATTGCGTAAGCAGATTTTTTGGAAATATTAACCTCTCCCTCCCCTCTCCTTTCATCAGCAAAATTAAACATATCTCGCAGCCTTGCCTTGATTGATTGATTTTAAGCAGTTATAATAGAGCAGCGAGTGAAATAGATACTATTAGAGTACAGCTGATTAATTAGACACAGATTCAATTTCAAGCCTATCCTGAAACAATGAAGTCCTGACTCAGATTACTGTGCCTAATGGCTGGTTTACACAATCAAGCTACTGACTGGACAGTACGCAGCTACTCGTATTGTCTAGTCGTATGCCAGTAGCTCGGCTAACCTTAGTTGTTTTCACAATGACAGTAGTTGTCTAGTCTTCTAGCGAGTTTATTGCGTCACGGCTGGCACTGGTAAGCTACTGCTGAACGCGTCCAAACGATGCGAGCGACGGCCGAGCTGCCGCCATACCAGTTGCTGCCGGGCGAGTGGAAACATAAAATGTCCAACTCGCACGCGCCAGTTACTCGTAAGTGACGTCCAAACAGTGCAGATATTCGGATGGCTGGTTCGTATGCGAGCTCGCACTGTGTAAACCAGCCATTATGAGGGGACAACGATGGATCGATGGATTTTTCAAAGGAGTCTGCTGTACAGAAACATGTCAATTATTTCAATGACACTTCGCCGCTTCGTCATTAATTCGAGCCGGTCGGGGCGAAGCGCACCGAAGCGTGACGAAGTATCCCGAAGCTTCCCGAAGCTAGATTCAAGTCTGCATCGTTTTTTCCAGATTTCTTCTTGAGATTTTTTGCAATATTGTGAGACTTAAGTGATCGCCGTCTTTTGTGCAGTATTGGAAAATAATCTGTGTTTCTTTTGGATTCCAGTGCTTGGCAAGAAGAGGTCGTTATTGTAATTATTGCAGCGTTTAGCAACGGTTTTCTGGCTTAGTAGATATTTATTATTTTTATTTATTACATGCTTTTATTTAGTTTCACCTGTCCCGACGTTTGTCTGTAATCAAATCTTGTAAATTAAATTTGACCCACTTCCCGGTTACCGATTGAGCTGAAATTTTGCATACATGTGAAAATCAGATGACAATGCAAAATTATTATGATATGGAGCTGATCTGATGATGGAACCGGAAGATGGCTATAGGAACTTGGTAGTTAAACGACACAACCCTATTTAGTTTGGGCTCGTATGATTTGTCTTGACGTGTATTAATTATATAGGTACACCGAGCTATAAAAGATTGCTATGAAAAAAATATTTTCTTTAAAAGCTTGTTTATACTTAAACTTAGAAAAATAAAGCTAAGTATGACATTGTTTTGGTGACAATTCGCGACTGCCAACTTAAGGTTTTATGGCATTTTTTTGTTTAGATTTGAAATATCTTTTTCAGTTTTGGTTAATTACGAAATACTTTACACACCCGGACAACCCTACGTACGGCGAGTATCCACCCTTACTTTGTTGAAACTACTGGTCCGGACTAAGCGTTTCGCCCCGTCATTTATACCACCTACATTGAAGGATTGGAACAATTTGCCTGCTGCGGTCTTCCCGTCCGATAAAATGTTGGAGTCTTAGAGTAAATAGGTTCCTAATAAACTAGTGCGCCTCACCATCAACGATTGCATCACTGCTTACCATCACGTGGGAACGCAGTCAAGCACTACTATCTATTAATTAAAAAAAAAAACTTCATATTTTTTTAATACGGATAGGCTTGCACTTGACCACTATCTCATCCGATAGTAAGCGATAATATGGTCGATGATAGACCAGCCTTGTCTAGAAGTAACCTATTCACTCTTGACTTAAAGACTCTTAGTTTCTTGCTGTAAAAAACAGACTCCAGCAGGGAATTCCTCTTCTTAACTGTAAGAACAATAAAATCGTTTTGTGCATATTTGTTGGATATCCACCGTTTTCACCAGGAACCTATTTACTTCTTGGCAAGCATACTCCACTGTCATCCACCTCATCACTTACCTTCAGGGTAGATAGTGGTCAAGCGAAAGCCTATGAATAACAATAAAAAATGTAGAACTACACTGCGCACACGTGTGCCATACACACCGATCTGGACGCGTCGGTCTCCATTCATGTTATATGGCAACTAGACTTGAAGAGCTACACTTGATCCACGCCACGCGACGTCGGCGTCGTTCTACGTACAAATCAGGCGTGAGTTCTAGCACACAATAGATAGGTACCGAAGTCAATCTACATACAAAGCGCGCTCTCACAACGCACACATAAACACCGCTCACGGACACGATATCTAGGGGCGCCTCGGCCCGCTCGTCGAACAGTTCCGGCTCAAACGCTCATTAGTGTGCATCCACCGAGCGTAGGTATAAAAAGTGAAGTACATACATGAGATTGTCTTCTGTACCTATCTATTTTGGTAACTCTTGTACTAAAATCTCATTTATATGACTATTACACAAGACAGCCATTAAAAATCGACCTCCAGGGATCAAAAAGCAGCTCAGACCTCACAAAATAACCTTTAACATTAAGACCAGTATACCAAACATCTGCTACGCATTTAAGAACAATGTATGGCATCAATAAGCGTCTCTACAAGGTTATACCCTTTGTTCCCAAAAACTAAACACACAAAAACATATTCATCTCTTTCTTACTTTCGTAGAAAGCTATTGCTATCTCCCTCTAAGGTCGGGTAAAGTTTTTCCGGCCCGTTACCCGATCTCTGTGAAAATGAGTGGAATATATTTAGTAGTAAATGAAATCATTTGTTTTGATCTACTTATTATATACAAATGTAAGGTTTTGGCTGGGACGAAATATTCTGCGTGTGTTTTATTCTCGGATTGGAACGGCTAGCGTAATTCTTTTTTTTTAGTGTAGAATAATTTGATTGGTGGTGTTGTTATGGATTCTGTTGTTTTTCACAGCTAAGATTTTTTGTTTAAAACTTAATTTTACAATTTGACTTTTTTCATTTCTGTATTTTAACACGATGTCTGGCAGTTTTGAGTATTCGATGCGGCCTACCCAAATGTCCTATCTTTGGTATTGTTCGTCAAGTCGTTGAGCTCCTTAGTAGTCCTGAGTTTGAGATACACGAATACTGACAAATGCTTGCATTGACAGGTCCACTCAAATCTGTGTGGTTCGTTCCTCAAAATACCATCTGAGACACTGGTCTGCATGGTTCTCATATGATTTGACCATTACATGTTCTTTACTGTATGGACTTTAAAAGAGACTTTGACCCCTGAGTTTGTTTCGGTGTTTCTTCTCAGGGTAGTCAGCTAGGAAACACCCGCCTCATCTCATTAAAACTGACTGAAAACAAAATTGACGTGTAAAAGTGTTTTTGAAAACCTATTTACAAAATAAAGATCATTTATCATTTATAGTGCCAGTAATGGCCCCGACTTACGAGTTGTAGGTCGCTGGTTCAAACCCAGCCAGGCGTAATATTTTGTGTAATTTATTTCATCATCACTGCTCTCAAAACGGTGATGGAAAACATCGTGAGGAAACCGGTATGTCTAAGTACTCGTAGAACCAAAAATTGTAAGACATGTGAAATTCACCAACCCGCACTGGGTTTTTTACGGCCGCGTGGCCGCTTATCGATGCAGCCCCGCTCGCCGCGCCGCTCGAGTACGTACCATCAAAGACACTTCCGCCTGACCACCACTAAGTTCATTTTTGCTTGCACTCTAAACGAAATTTTCAAAGGGTTCGGTATGGCACTGCGCCACAGTATTCAAGCGAAAATTTTTGTAAGTGATCAGGCAGAAATGTCCACGATGGTACCAACAGACTACGAACGGTAAATTCTGGTTCAAAGTTCTTAAGCACTTCTCTTTCATTAACCACCCTGATGAATCATGCTATCAATTCTACTTCTACCTACCCATCGTAGATAGGGCTGTAAGCTGCATGTAATTAAAATTAATTGAAACTTCATCCCTTGCCGAAAACATGCGTTTATTGCCTTTAAAGTTCCTGTATAAAAATAAAAAGTGATTGAATTTTTATTTTATGAAAGGAAAATTTGATGAACCAATGACCTGGTGAGGGTCGCGTGAATCCGATGGAAGCGAGACGCACCGGACCGGTCCTCGTGGTGACACTTGGAGGAGGCCTATGCCCAACAGTAGATGTCTTTCGGCTGAAGTGATGATGATATCGTGTCGGAAGTCGGTGTTAAATAAGAAACAAATATCGTGAAGCACCAATTTCCGAAAAGTTATTTTGATCGTTTTAGTGTTTTTTTAATGAAGTCGGTTACTTCTTATTTGCAAAAAAAAAAATAGTTTTTTTTATAAAATCACTTACAACATGGGTTGGTGGTCCGTTCTTTAACCGACTCCAAAACAAGATCTCTTAATTCGTCGGAATGTTAGGTTTTTGTAAGTTATAGACCTGATTACTCGAAGATGCCTGGACCGATTTGGATTCCATGGCGTCCCAGATGATTCCATAGTCATCAGATCAGAATCAGAAGTTAATCTTGGAGAAATCGAGGAAGCTTCAAATTTTTTAGGCACAGTTCTTTTTTAACTAGCCAATACTGTCCCACTGCTGGGCAAAGGCCTCCCTCCAAAGGCACACTTGTAATTGTTATATTTTGTAGGGACGTTACTGTCGAACTTGCACACTATTTAAGTTTAGCTGAGGGTTACCACAACTAAAAAATTTAAAATTAAATAGATTTTTTCATTGAATTAAGATGGCTGTATTTTTATTTTTACCGACTTCATATTAAAAAGTTTTTCACTCTGATTGTTAGAACTCGAAAAACTGAAACGATTGTTAGCTAATCAGTATATAGTAGACTAGCTTTTGCCCGCATGGCTTCGCTCCCGCTCTTCCCTACTCTACCCTATTATACCCTACTCTACCCTACTCTACAGTACTTTACCCTACTCTACCCTACACTACTCTACTCTACACTACTCTACACTACTCTACTCTACCCTACTCTACCCTACTCTACCCTACTCTACCCTACTCTACCCTACTCTACCCTACTCTACCCTACTCTACCCTACATTACTCTACACTACTCTACTCTACTCTGCACTACTCTACCCTACTCTACCCTATTATACCCTACTCTACCCTACCAAACTTCACATAAACCATCTACTAAATAGTGGATAGGTGAGCCCGTTCTTGAGTTATAATATAACAACGAAAAGTGGCATTGATTTTTATGTATATAGATATATCTCCTTATCTTTCTCCGTAATTACAAGATGTTACCTATGTAAATGATAAGACGGTGCAACCCTGCAGTCTAGGACGGATTCATGGCGTCGGCGTCGCTACCAGCTCGAGTTAATTAGACACGTCCATTTACCGTGATTTCTACTTACATTTAGATTGCTACCTTGACATACTCGTATACTAGTGAGAAATCTTGACATATAGACTTGGTAGTAATTTGAGGTTTTAGTACGAATAAAGTTCAAAATTCCTTAAAAATGGGTAGTTTAAAGCACAGAATAGATTAAAGAGGTTAGAATGGCCTTGTGGGCGGGGCAGGCGTGCCACAAAGTGGGGCGATGCTCATAGTTCAACTACCAATAGCAAACTTGCGATCTAAGTGTGCGTGGTCTATTAATTGCGTAATGCACTTTCATATTGGTTTATTGCCTGTAGTGAAGTGTATGGGTTCCGTTATGGGAGTTTGCTGTCTGTTAGCCACCTCTTTTAGGCACACAATAGACGGTTTTCTGCACTAGTGCAGTAAAGTGCGCGTGCTCTCCCCGCCACAATCAAGCCAATCGCCGATCAGGCTGGGCGCGCGTCGAACGCCACAAGAAAAAAATCGTTTGATACACATGCAAAATTTATCTATTATAGGTACATTTTGCACGTGTTACAAATATATGATAATGATATCCCACCAAAAAGGATCTCAGAACTGTGTAGTAGCGTTTTAGTAAACAATTACCATTTTTTTACTGAGAGAATTAAACTAATTATCTACTGTTTGAACAGGTGCTAAGATTAGAACAATTAAGGAGATAAAACGCTATTTAACTTTTACTTGATACTTGTTTTGGTGTCCTTGAATTAAACAATATTGAATTCGTAAATATACTTTGTTTTGTTTCCAGTCGGCAACACAATAAAGCATTTATAGTACACAGTTATAAATTACATTATATTATACTAGCTGCTCCCAGCGCCTTTCCCCGCGTGATAGCAGAAAATTATCCCAAAGGAACATAATTCCGGGATAAAAAGTATCCTATGTCCTATTCCAGGACATGGTCTATCCGTGTACCAAGTTTCATCTAAATCGGTCTTCGCAACAAAAAAAAAAACATGAGATGGTGGTCAAACGTGAGTCTATCCACACTAATATTATAAAAAGGTAAAGTTTGTTGTTTTGTTTATAGGAGGTAATCTTTGAAAATACAGGGGGTCTACTACTCTACTCGCTTACTCCGTAAAACGAAGTTTCGATTGAAATTTCGCGTGTTTCCTACCACGGTTCCTTTCGTTCCCGAAATTTCGCACATACGAAAATTGTTTGAAGTACCGAATCTCTAAACCTACTCTAATTAGTTATGTTTCGAAACAAAAATATAATTATGATAAAGGATTATTTGCAATTTTAACGTCAAATGAATATCGTTTGTTTACAAAAGTTTCGTTTCGGAGAAAGGGAGTAGACCCCCTGGTCCGATTGCGAAAATTTTTTAATCAATAGAAAGCTGCTTTATTCTTGAGTGACATAAGCTATATTTTATGTATGCGGCCGAAGCCGGGGCAAATGCTAGTCAATATAAAAAAATATCAACAAGCTTTCTATTTATCGTTACGGTACTTAGTAATCAATTGAAGACATAACAAGTCGCGTTATCAAAAGACGTCTAGACCAACCAAGGTCGCCATGTCCTTGAATTATTAATAATTACGAGCAAACCCGAATGATCAGAACTAGTGTACACGTGGAGGTATTTATTGTACTACTAGCTTCTGTATGTGACTTCGCTTGTCAGGAAAGTAGAAAATTATCCTGAGGGAATACACACTCTATCCTTATCACTTACTAATATTATAAAAGCGATACCGATACCGATTTTGATGAAACTTGGTACACGGATAGACCTTGGTTGACCATGTCCTGGAATAGGACATAGGATACTTTTTATCCCGGAAGTATGTTCCTTTGGGATAATTTTCTGCTATCACGCGGGCAAAGCCGCTGGGAGCAGCTAGTCTCTCATAAATGATATGTTATCTACACTAATATTATAAAGAGGCAAAGTTTGTTTTTTAGTTTTTTTGTGTTTGTTGGAGGTAAAACTCTGTTTAAAATTTTTTCACCACACTTGTGTGACATAGGCTATATTTTATGTATGCGGGCAAAGCCGCAGC
The DNA here is from genome assembly GCA_949319445.1 of Mythimna lalbum. Taxonomy (NCBI): domain Eukaryota; kingdom Metazoa; phylum Arthropoda; class Insecta; order Lepidoptera; family Noctuidae; genus Mythimna; species Mythimna lalbum. The sequence goes on along the minus strand of OX439371.1, from coordinate 8,645,385 downwards.
AAAAGCTAATACCTATTATTTAAAAGATAACTGTTTTGTAAACTTATTTTCCCATTACTTCTACATGCGGTGTCTACTTCTCTATTTTTTATAACTTTCCTTTCGCAGGTATGCTGGATAGATTTTTTATAACTTTCCTTTTGCAGGTATGCTGGATAGATTTTTTATAACTTTCCTTTCGCAGGTATGCTGGATAGATTTTTTATAACTTTCCTTTCGCAGGTATGCTGGATAGATTTTTTATAACTTTCCTTTCGCAGGTATGCTGGATAGATTTTTTATAACTTTCCTTTCGCAGGTATGCTGGATAGATTTTTTATAACTGCCTTTCGCAGGTATGCTGGATAGATTTTTTATAACTGCCTTTCGCAGGTATGCTGGATAGATTTTTTATAACTTTCCTTTCGCAGGTATGCTGGATAGATTTTTTATAACTTTCCTTTCGCAGGTATGCTGGATAGATTTTTTATAACTTTCCTTTCGCAGGTATGCTGGATAGATTTTTTATAACTGCCTTTCGCAGGTATACTGGATAGATTTTTTATAACTTTCCTTTCGCAGGTATGCTGGATAGATTTTTTATAACTTTCCTTTCGCAGGTATGCTGGATAGATTTTTATGGAAATAAGCACTTTCTATACCTACACACAGTAGCCTTTTCGCTATTAGAAAACGGTACATACCTCACATAAATAAAATTATTTATTGTAACCAGATCAAAGCTGATTCAATATTTTTATGAAAAATTGCGTTGCATTGTCTGCGCAGGTTATAAGTTACAAATAAAAAAAATAATTTTAAAATTTTGCGTGACACGCAAACAAACTGTCATCGTTTTTCTTTCTGTCAAAAATTACTTCTATCTGAATTTGTTTTGCATGATTATACAATAGAAAACCGAATTATTTACCTTTTAATTTCTACCCTTTTGACTAGGTTTTAACTGCGGCTTCGCTCGCGTTAAGCTTCTTAATAAACAAAAATGCGCTTCACCAGCTACGATTTCGTCATTGCTTACCATCAGATGGAGTCGCAGTCAAGCACTAGTTTATATCAACGCTTAATCTACGAATGTTTTTAAGTAGATTTACTTTTAAAATGTAAATTTATAGCCTCTGGATGAAATTTTAGTAGATATATTGTTAGTCGAGAAACCAAGATGCACGCACGCTTCTAGATTAAAAAATGTCGATAAAAACATTTAACCTCTTTTCACCCCCTTACGAGTTGAATTTCGATAAAAAGAACGTTCTAATTCCTCGCCTTCGTCTTAAAAAAAAAGTATTCTAGGGCCGAGGGTTTTTTTTAGGTAGGAAAATCATCCAATAACGTCCCCCGCTCTTGGGCGTAGCTGGAGATAGTGTCTGACTTTTACTAACTAAAAACCCACTCCTGTTCCTTTGTGACCTTGCATTACCTACCGGGGCCGAATCTTCCTTTTAGAAGCAGCCCTTGGTCCCCGTAGGCTTCGACCCTGCTGGACCCCTAAGGTTTGCTGACAACTTCTTGAGGCACGCGTGGAACGATACGTGCCGTCGACATCTTGGGCTCGGTTTGACGGTTACCGGACGGTTTTTTTTTCAGAGATCGAGGTAACCATTACCACAGCCATTGCTAGCCGTCCGCATACCGCGCCTGCTACGGTGCGAGTTAATGAGTCAGCAAGTCAGGCCATCTCTCTCTACAACATTGCTAGCCGTCCGCAAGACCGCGCCTGCTACGGTGCGAGTTAATGAGTCAGCAAGTCAGGTCATCTCTCTCTACAACATTGCTAGCCGTCCGCAAGACCGCGCCTGCTACGGTGCGAGTTAATGAGTCAGCAAGTCAGGCCATCTCTCTCTACAACATTGCTAGCCGTCCGCAAGACCGCGCCTGCTACGGTGCGAGTTAATGAGTCAGCAAGTCAGGCCATCTCTCTCTACAACATTGCTAGCCGTCCGCAAGACCGCGCCTGCTACGGTGCGAGTTAATGAGTCAGCAAGTCAGGCCATCTCTCTCTACAACATTGAAATAAGATCTTTTATTATCCCGTGTATGAGATAATTTGATTGGGCTACAAGCATTTGTGTTTGTTTACCACCTATTTCGGAGGGTTTGCGCACGTGATAGCTTGACCTATTCATAAATAGACAGGGCGACATTTTAAATATGTTTTTTTTTATACGTAACCTATATTAAAAAGTGGTTTAATTGATTCTGCTCGTTATTCTGATCAAACTATTTTCAGGTTTTGCGCATTTAACGTTACACGTTGTATATAAAACACTTATTATTTATGAGCCTTTACCTAAGATATATAAGTTAAGGTGCGATCCTACGTTATTGGAATATCAAATCTACGATTTTGAAATTTTATTAAGATTTTATTCATGCGTTTATATTATTCGTTTTTTATACGCTTTCAAGCCCTGGTAAAGGTTTTCTTTACAGTGGTATCATATTTTTCATAAATTCTATGCAAAGTTTTGCTTACATTATCCATTTTATTGCATTAAATAGGTAATATAAAACCACAATAAATAAAAACGGGCAATCGCTTTAAGTCGTTTATTCATTAAAAAAAAATATTCCAAACTATTAAAAAGTTAAAGCTACAGAAATAAATATATAAATCTATTATATTTAAAGTAATCTTGTGTTTGTTATCAAACCCCTACTAAAGGGCTAGACCGATTATTATGACTTTTTTGTGCATAATTTGGTAGCTCTGGAAGGACGAAGGTAATTTTAACCGTTCTACCCGCATCCCCCAATTTTTTTTTTGTTAATTTACATAGCAGAGCAGCGTATAAGCAGGTCAGTTCGTTGCATATAATATTGCCACTACTATTTCACAATAGTACATTATGATATAAGTGTGTAATGTTAGTGATTACCGTCGAGGCGGTATTTAGACCCGAGCCATGGCGAGGATCTTAAGAAAGCCGAGAACGGTAATCATTTATTACTCACGTGTATCATACGACGTTTTTCAATACACTTGTGAAGAAAAAACTGTAAAACTAGTAAACTTTTGTGGCGGTAAAAATCTGTTTTTATATGCGCGCCCATTTTTTCTTTTTTTCCTCGTGAGGGACGACCTGCGCCCGTCCTGATACAATAATGTAATAAAATTATGGCGGGGGAGAGGTTGAACAAAGAGGTTTTAACTACATAATAGCACTAGTGCGTAATGGTGATCAAAATGTCACAGTTTGGTAACAAGTGTCATTATATACCTAAGTGCAGTGCAATAAGAATCACTTTATGAGCAAGTGTATTGAAAAAAAAAGATACTTCTAATTATCACTTATTTTTACAATTGACTGTACCTAATATCAAACAGTACACATAATCCTATAGATAGCATAATGGACCGTTTAAACTTAAAAGAGGACGCAATATATTTCACACTGGTGTACTAAACAGATTTGTTCATTTCAGGCCTTGAAATTATTACCAAATTACTCATGATAGTTTCCAGGCTCAATAGCCACTACGGGTTGCGGTTGGTCGAGCGACGTGTATGGATGACGTCATCATTCAACCCGCCAATCCGCGCGCGGGCTCGCTAAACTGATTTCAGTTTTAGATTAGTTCCAAATTCGAATTTGTAATGTGTCCGTTACGGTTCGTAGCTGAAGTAGTGGTAGGGATACGACCGTTAATAGTGAACTGGATTGCTTTTGCATAACATTGGGGTAGGTGGTAGTGGCGTAGTCGGTCCTAATGGGGCCCCCTATCAAATATTTTTCAATACACTTACTCGAAAACCCGTTCTTATCCCATCGCTTTTAGGCACGCAATAGACTGTTTACCGCACTAGTGCTGTTGTTGTCTTGTACTTATACAATGTAGAAAAAGTTAAAGCGAGAGGAGCGTGCTAAAAACAGAGTATCATATAGTCATTATTCATACTCCTGGCCTTTTATTAATATGAGAGTTTGTGATTGTAATATTTTATTCCATATATATCACACAACGCCGTTTAGTCCCAAGCTAAACAGAGCTTGTGTTATGAGTACTAGACAACTGATAAACATACTTATATATTTCTAAATACATACATATTATAGATAAATTATACCCAGACACAGAACAAATGATAATGCTCATCACACAAACATTTGTCATGGGTGGGAATCGACCTCTGGCATAGCAGTCAGGGTCACTAACCACTAGTAGACCAACAGGTCAGTGATTGTGGATAACATGTTACGTTTTTTTGACATATGTTGGGACCCCTTTAGCACGGGGCCCCTTTGGCATGGGGCATTTATACGGGGGCCCCGTATCATTGAAATGGCTGAAACGGCGGTAGCTACGTTTCTGGGAGGTAGGTTTGTACGGTCCATTGTTAACTTTTGATTGAGAATCTAAAATTACGTGTTGCTCCAGTTTAGTTTGGGATGTAGTTGGATGTGGGAGACTGGTTTTTGTGCAAACTGTGAAACAGGAAATCGGTGACTGACCAGTTGTGTAAAATTAACTCGTTTCCGCTTATGTTTTTATTCGAATTTAGAATTGAGTGCTACAAAAATAATTTAGTGCTTAGTGGCACCTCGCAACGGAAGACGCAGCGATGAAAGGCCTCCCATAAGGTGGACCGATGACCTGCGAGACGCACAGAGCCGTTCGTTGTGGCGACATTTGGGGGTGGCTTAAATGTCCAGCCGAGGACGTCCTTCGGCTGAAACGATGATGATGATGAACGTAGTGCATCAAGGGGGCCCTTCCAAATGCTTTTATCGTCTTCGTGAGCATGGTTTAAAAGCTTGTAGATTTATCCAACGCAACGTTTGAAGTAACTCAACAAAGAAGAGATAACACCTGAATGCTCTGTTCACATTCGGCAATTCTGTCACTATATAATATTTCATAAAACTGGTTCCTTAAAAGTAATTGAAAAAAAATTGATCTCAAATTCTTTACTTTAAAAAAAAAAGAGACGATGATGGAGATGGCATTTTTTGCAAATTATCAGATTTTCAGAGAGTTTTACACAAAATAGTTTAAATTCAATAGGAATCTAGATAATATCCACAACTGATCTGTGTTTCTAAAATATCTTGAGAGAAATGTGTAATAGTGTCATAATCACATATTAGCGGTTGTATGGAAATGTACTTACTTACTTCGGGTAGGTTGCTTTAACAGCAATTAGGTTAAACAGGACTTTTATTTAATTTGAGGGGTTATCTACCTGTTAGATGAAAATTTACAAGAAATGATATTTGTTTTTCAAACACTTAGTATGTAAAATAATAGAAAAAAATATTCCTGAAAATGTCTTAAAAATAAGTCGAAATGTTGGCTGTTTTATAAGACTCTTAAAGACTTTTCATATTTTATTTAAAAGACTTAGGAGTTTTTGTTTTAAGTGTTCAAGTTAAACCTAAAAAAATCTGTAAAAAAAATTAGACTTTAATAAGTTTTTTTTTTTTTTTTAATCTTTTTTTAAGGAGCTTTGTCTCAGTTTAGACTATGTCGCTCCATCGTAGCCAAATTTTGTGTAACAGTTTATTCTAAGTAGTTGTGATAAACTTTGTACAAGACTCTTGCCTCGTCCCTCGTTCCCGGTTTAGTAACTGTTCAAATTATTTTAATTCTACGTTTAAAACTACGAGCATTCCATTGTATGACGTTTAAATCAATATTAGTTCTTGTGTGATTAACCATTATCACTCAGAAACATTTTAACTATCCCTGGTAAGTCTGGCAAAAGGTTAGCAAAAAGTGAGGTAAACCAGTCTGTACAAATCTTAATAATAGCTTTGAGCTTAACGACTATACTATCCTTTTTTTCTTTGATGAAATTCTTAATTCTTTGTAAAACTTCACTAAATGACCATGATTTCCAATGTGTCTGATCCTTGTTGTCTGTCCGGTACGTTTGATCAGCTGTGTCTTCAGCTGATTTTTCTGAATCCGAAATCTCCAGTTCAGCAATTACATTATTTGCTATTGTATAAGGTACTTTCCTTTTCTTCTTGGTACTTTTCTTTTTGTTTTTTGTCTTGTTTGAACCTGAAGGAATATTACTATCAAAGGTTTCCATGTTAACTTCTTGAAAAGACGATACTGAATCTTGTTTGCTTCTCTCGGATGCTTGAATACTTCTACATTCCAGGATTGGGCTTGGGTCACGTAGTACACTTGGTGTAAGGAAAGAGGGATTCTCCCAATACTTTGATAAAGCTTTTTGGTAAGTGTAATTATATTCTGACATCAATTCTCTAATGCGTTTTTCTTTTTTATACACAGGGCACTGTTTCGACATTGCCTCGTGATTGCCTGAGCAATTAGGGCATTTGAATGTTGCTGGATCACAAGTATTATGGTAGTTAGAACACTTTGGGCATACTGATTTATTTGTTGGGCACATTTTAGCAATATGCCCAAATCTCCAGCATTTGGAACATTGAGTTACAGGAAAGGTATACGGTTCTACTTTAATTTTCAACTCAAATAGACAAACATGTGTAGGTAAGGAAGAACCTTTGAAAGCTATTCGGAAAGTTTCACTTTGAACCCATTCATCTCCATCTTTTTTATTGAGTCGCTTAGCTGATACAATTTCCATCTCACAATTCATATAATCTACGAGTTCTTCTTCAGATAAGCCCAATTCGATATCTCTAATAATTCCGTACGATAGACCAACCTCCCAAGTTTTTTGTAATCGCCAACCAAGGGTACTAAATACCGGACAACAAAGGAATTTTTCTGCACTATTTTTGTTACTAAACGTTACTAGCAACTTATAAGGATTTATATATTTGATTTTGTCAATGTCCATCATCTCATTTTGTTTCAGTAATTTTGCAAGAGCAAATTGTTTGGGCATCTTTTCCTTGGAGGTTACAGTAATTTGTATTGGTGATTCCACAGACATGTCCTTGCTAAGTTTTGCCTTCTTCTTAGAGTTATTTTTACTCACAGTTTGCCAACATTCTTGAATATTCTCAGATCTTGGACGTTTTATCGCTGATAATGTTGTATTCATTTCTATAACGTTATTCAATTGTGTTTGGTAATCTAATGTATCAATGCTTAAGTTTGCATCATAATTCTCAAACTGGGTTTCATCCCTATCCATTAATTATTGCGTAACTACACTCGCGACGCGACACCGGGCTCCGCGAGCGCATACCGATAGTTATATTGGTTTTTCGTTCGATTTTATATTAATTTATATTAATATTTGAGATTTTCGTGCACTGACGTATTATGCTTTAATAAGTTGAGAACTGGTTTAGAAGAAAAAATGTCGGTACTATATTTTTAATCACCTCAATTTTATAAGCAAATAATATTTAAAGCAACAAATTCAAAACATTTAAAATTGGAATCGTTTTAGCGACTCAATAATTCTCGCCGCCGGTTGGTTGCATATTGATGACGTCATCAGTCTCTCCGCCAATCAGCGCTAATTCTGATGAATCGCCATTGCCCTCTGTTCCGACATGGATGACTGAATTTTGAATATTGTATGAATTAATAAATTCACGGCATGATAGTATTTGACAGTGGACTATTGCTATGTCAGGGCGTTTTGTGTATCTGTTATTATATAAATACGAGAACAAAAGCTGTCGATTTAAAGTTTTTGAATATAGATTGGGTATGAATTTGTTGAATAGTGTAGGCTTTTTTAGTAGATATACACTAGTAGTAGTAGTTGCACGCAGAACAGATGGTCGATGGGGACGAAAGGTTCTGGAGTGGCGAGCACGTACCGGAAGACGCAGCGTTGGAAGGCCTCCAAGGACCGACGACCTGGTCAGGGTCGCGGGAATCCGATGGATGCGTGACGCACAGGACCGATCGTTGTGGCGACGCTTGGGGGAGGCCTATGTCCAGCAGTGGATGTCTTTCGGCTGATATACACTAGTGCTTGAAACTGCGATCTCACCTGATGGTTGTATATTAAGAGCCTATTCACTCTAGCCTGGAAGACATCTTAATTATTATCGGACAGAAGGGCTAAGTGTTCCAGGCCTGTTTTTTCTTTGGTTGTAGGTATGTTACAGGATTCAGGATTGTACGAAAGAATTAACACATTCCGGTACCCCTAGCCAAGTTGCTTATCTGTTAATCAAGAGTTAACGCTAGAAAAAGCTTCAAATTTAAGGGAATGACGTCATCTAAACGCTCAGTCACGTGGTCAGAACAAAATAATTGTTATTGATAGTTTAAAGGGTGACAGAATAGGAGGAATGGCAGGCAGTCGCCTCCTTCTGCGAAGCAGTAATGCTAACAAAGGAGGAGGCCAACCGCATCAGGCAACGGCGACCTCACCGCCGCCGCCGGGATTCCGATCCCGATTTCCGAGCCATGGGTAGCTCGCTGTCCGACCGTCCGGTAACTGTCCGGACCGAGCCCAAGACGTCGACGGCGTGCACTTTTTCCGCGCGCCTCAAGGAGTTGTCACCAACAGGAGGGGCCCAGCTGGGTCGAAGCCTACTGGAGCCAGGGTTATTCGAAAGGAAACTCGAGCCCCGGTATGAAGAGGCTAGAAGGAACGGGGTGGGTTTTGAGTCAGTAAGAGTCTGACACTATCTCCCGCTCCACCCAAGAGTGAGGGGTTGTCATAAAATGATTTTTGCCCACCGTAAAAAAAGGGTGACAGAATGGAAGAAAAAAACGTGTTGCGCCGACCCCAAGTAATACGAGACATAGTTAAGTAGGCAGGAAGAAGAAGGATCGCACAGGACAACTAAAGGAACACCGATGACACTCCCTCTTGCTCAACACGGAACTGGAGAAGTATTTCAATAATTATTTCTCACTTCAAAAATAAAATGTAACTTGTATAATTCTTATTTCTGGTAAGCAAAGATACTGACAAGTTATTGGATTTAGGGGAGGAGTGGGCCTTGCCTAACCCAGTACGGTCTAGCACCCACCCCAGGATATTGGGTTATCGGTTCCAAATTCTATGAAACCTTCTTAGAGTGAGAGGAGACACGGGCCTCAAAAAAACGCTAGAAGCGGCCACAAAAAAAGCTAAGTATTAGCCGCCGCAAAAAACAGCTGAAGCACGCGACAGCTTCTGGCCGGAGAAGCTTGAAGCGGCTTCAAGCGTTTTTTTTTGTGGCGGCACCGCCGCACACGAGCCACAAAAAAGGCCGCCTCAAAAAGAAGTTTGAAGCGGCGTTTTTTTTGTGGCCCGTGTGCCACACTTCATGACTTCCCAACTTAAAACAATACTGCTCTTGTAATATCCATAGCATACATAAACATAACATCTAGTTATACATAACATGTACATAACTTCATCACACTACAACAAATTGGTTCAGAGAATAAAACAAAACAGAGTTTCCGAGCGAAGTCAGTAATTTACGAGTATATAGCACAGGGGTATGTTAAATTTCCTGGTTTAGTTTAACAAACATTGTTAATTTAACTGGTCGAAAATAACTGGAGTAAAGTGGGCGCTGCAGTTTCTAGTTTTGAGTCAGTGAGGTTAGTTTTACGGTAATAGTAGATAATCCTTTTTTTATCAAGTAACTTTTCCCCCTTCGAGTGACTGACTTTTATTGACTACTAGCCCTTAGGGAAAGCCCTTTTTATTTTTGTCGACGGGGAAAATCATCTTATGACAACACCCGCTCTTGGGTGGAGCGGGAGATAGTGTCAGACTCTTACTGACTAAAAACCCCGCGCCGTTCCTTCTAGCCTTCAAACCGGGGCACGAGCTCCCTTTCGGACAACCCTGTCCCCAGTAGGCTTCGACCCAGCTGGGCCCCACCTGACAACTCCTTGAGGCGCGCGGGAACAGTGCGCGCTGTCGACAAAGGAAAGCCCGCCGCAAACTGTAAGGGCTTGCTCAGTAGATGAAACTGAACAACCTTTCAAAATATTGTTTTTCAGGAAACGAAGAAGAAATCAGCTTCAACATACAAAATGATAAACTTGATCTTTTTTTTTTCGTTTTCTGATACCGTGGCCGGAAATTGGGATCGAAATCCCGGCAGCGGCAAGAGCGCCGTTGCCTGATGCGGTCGGCCTCCTCCTTTGCAAGCATTACTGCTCCGCAGTAGGAGGGGACCGCCTGCCACTCCTCCTCGCTCCGGACCATGGCCTGAACCAGGGCTCGGCGCGATACTTCTCCGCCGAACTTATTATCATCATAATTAGCGCTGCGTTTTCCGATGCACATTCGCCACTACAGCACTGCCAAGAACAATCCTTTTCACAAATCACCCCAAATTCTATTTAGATTAATCTCATAAAAAACAGCGATCCATTACACGGAGTGAAAGTTAAAATCACCCCAAACAAACAAACTAAAACATTAAACCAATTGCGTATTCAATTATGAGTCTGGCAACACTTGTATATTATTTTCAGTCTAGACACAATTTGATTTAATCGGCCATTTTACAAAAGTCCACTTACAGGATGTGAGTAGCGGCACATAAAATTATTTAACAAGCTTTACTCCCCTAAGCAAAACATAAAAGAAATCATCCCTTACTATTTGTTTGGTTCCCGTCCGGACCGAGTCCGAACCGTCGACGGCGCTCAGTGTTCCATGCGTGCCTTAAAGAGACGTCAGCTAAACCGTAGAGTTCCAGGGCCGAAGTCTACTGGGGCCATCGGTCTACTTCTAGAAGGGTTAATCGTGGTCCTGAGCCGCAAAGGGCAACTGAAACACCCCTATGTTCAGGGGTTGTTTTACACTCGGAAGTATCGAGTTGAAATTAAAACCATATACTCAGGTTTGCATTCCCTTGAAGCTGTGCAAAAAACGTGTTTGCGACACTGTCAAGGGAATCGAAATTCATAGGGTACAGTTTCCCGTTAAAAGGCATGAAGCAAGGTCTCATAGCACCTCCTGCCGGAGGATCTACGCAGGAATCGTTCGGTCCATTGCCCTTTATGGGACGCCAGTGTGGGCGCCGTCGCTGCGACTGTTACCGACTAAACGCAAATCCTTGCTGGCTTGCCACCATGGGATCTGGAGGTCTTTGCATGCATACACGATTTGCGCGAGGATATGCAACACTGGCTCGGGCTCGGTCAGCATGGTTTCCCGATGGCTAGTAGTCTGGCCTTGGTCTCAGTGGCTTAAATCTATTCAGACCTAACAAATACTCACAAAAAATACCATAAACATCGGTCAAGCCGTTTCTTATCAATTCTTAAATACAGTCTTTCGGCCATCTCCTTCTTGGTCTAAATATATAGAAAAAATTCGATGACTATTTTTAGGCAGCTTCCCATCGAGGACCAACAGTAAGTGTTGAATCCAAACACCCACTGGCTTGAAGCCAGATACTATTCATCTCCATTAACGATTCAATGAGTGAGAGACACAAAAAACTTTATTTGCCAGCCGTGTATTTAAAACATGGATGAAATGCATTATGGAGGGAGAGGATAACTTAATTTAACGGTACTCGGCGGGATTGCGTACTGATATATTTATATTTTATTTGTTTATCCTCATATTACGAAAATGAATTCTGAGCATACATGTAGATGGATGGAGAGGGAGAGGAATGCCGAAGAAAAATGGATGGATTGTGTGACAGGACCGAATGGAAGAAAAAAACGTGTTGCGCCGACCCCAAGTAATATGGGATAAGGGCAGGAAGAAGAATATGAAGTTTATCCTCACATCGGAACGCCTTAAAGAATCTACTACTTTTTCAGGAAACGAAAAAAAAAATCGGCCTCTCCATACAAACAGTCCAATCAAGTTTTTAATTTTGTATGATAAGGCTGATTTTTCTTTTTATTTTCTGAAAAAAATCTTGTTCAGTTTCGGCTACTGAAGCCCTTAAAGTTCCCTTAAAGTTTCCTTAAAGTTTCTTAAAGTCCCGATTTCCGGCCACCGTAGACGCGGGCTCGCGGACGGCGAGCCATGGGTAGCTCGCTGTCCGACCGTCCGGTAACTGTCCGGACCGAGCCCAAGACGTCGACGACGCGCACTGTTCCCGCGCGCCTCAAGGAGTTGTCAGCAACAGGAGGGGCCCATCTGGGTCGAAGCCTACTGGGCCAGGGTTATCCGAAAAGAAACTCGAGCCTAGTTATGAAGGCTAGAAGGAACGGGGTGGGTTTTTAGTCAGTAAGAGTCTGACACTATCTCCCGCTCCACCCAAGGGCGGGGGTTGTCATAAGATGATTTTTGCCCACCGTAAAAAAAGCCTTTAAAGTTTGTGGAGGGCTGTCCCTTACACAATGCAATGCAATGCTCCGTGGATGCGTACATACAAATTAATAATGTAATTATGAGAAACGAATCCAACAAATCAACGCTGTGATGATTATACCAACTTCCTACCTACATATATAACTGTCAGACCTTTTGAAACATACATAAAAATACCTTACAAGCGTAGACAGTACCTATAATCGAACTGGTAACACAGCCCACCTAACCTTTCGTATAAATTCGGATCCCTCTCATAAATCTGAGGGTAGTTTGCGCCCTAGGTCCTCAATTTAAACCGGGGCCCCTAATGGGGTTGCCATATTACCCATCTATTTAATTTCCCGAATGGGTAAACGAATTAGGCTGGCAACTTTGAAACGAATTAAATTTTCGACGGTTGACTCATTGTGTTACTGTGCTCACTGTGATATAATTTGCAATTGCTATCGGTTGTGCAGGAATCGTTTTTTGAAATACATAAAGTAGGTAAGAGTCGTGCTTTTTACCGACTTCCCAAAAAGGAGGAGGTACTATGTTCGGATGTTTGTATGCTTTTTTTTTATTAGAAAGAAGTACTATCGTGTTTCTTTCTAATAAAAAACAGATTTAAACTAGCACGTCTGTAGATTTTAGAACAACGATTTTTTAATCTTCGTATAGTAAGTTAAACTTAATATTTGAAGTCAATTCTCCAGATTTAAGATAAGATAAGATATTCTTTATTTGTTTAAACATTGTATACATACAGTTGCATGCAAGATATAAATTTATTCTTTAAGTCCAGTCATGTCATGTAATTTCGACTCAGGCTGTCTTAATAAAATTGTTGTATCCGCTTGTCATTTATAATAACATTGATAAAAAGTAATAAATCTTAGGAATTAGCTACACAATTTTCTTAATTTTCTTTCCGTAAAAACCTTTTCCTGAATAAAAAACCTAACAAAAAAAGAATGAGTTAAATTGGTTCAGCCATTCATGCGTGATGACGTGACCACGGAATATATGAATTAATTTTTATATACATAGATATTTCGAAGGTAAAGTATAGCGACTGGTCGCAACTTACACAATAAACTCACAGTATACAAGGAGACTTTTTATAAGAATACCGGACCATTGTTGGAGATGATTGTAAAAGATTTTCTATTACTAAAGATGTCTCTTGATTACTGAGACTAATGAAGATTTAATTCTTAAGTTGATTATGCCTTTGTCTTACTTTAAATATGACATTCATGGTTCGTTTATGGAGATTTTTTAGCGTGTGTCCCGAAATTATACCCTGATTAGATCACTAAATTCGGGTAATTTTTGTATTAAGGCCATAAATGATAATGATAAATGATATTTATTTTGTAAATAGGTTTCCAAAACACTTCTACATGTAATTTTTTTTTCGTCAGTTTAAACTTAACCTGACAAAAAAAAACCGGTGTTCCATAGCTGACTACCCTGAGAAGAAACACCGAAACAAACTCAGGGGTCAAAGTCTTTTAAAGTCCATACAGTAAATATGTAATGGTCAAATCACATGAGAACCGAAGATTAGTCCGAGATGGTCTTTTGAAGAAAGAACCATACAGATATGAGTAGACCATATTTCCCCATGGCTGGGCAATGGGCTTCCCCATTATCCTCCAGGAATTCTTTCCTTGAACCAGCCCTTGCTGTAGGTAGGCGTCTAGGTCATCTTGCCAACTTCTCCTATGTCGACCGCAGCGGTGTCGTCTATCCTCAGGCACCCACTTTGTAGAGACTATAGTATTGCCCTGCGGTAAATCTGTATGCGGCTGACGAGTATTTTTAACCGACTTCAAAAAGAAGACAGGAGGACAGTATTAGGGGGTGAATTTTGGAACTTCCTCTTAGTGCTTGCCTACATCATAAAAGGAAGCCTTGTGCAAAAGTTCGCGGTCCTACTCATGTCAGTCAGTCAGTTTGTCCTTTTACACATATAGATTCACTAGCTGCACCCAGCGTCTTCGCCCGCGTGATAGCAGAAAATTATCCCAAGGGAACATACTGCCGCGATAAAAAGTAATCAATGACCAAATCCAGGACATGGTCTATCCGTGTACCAAGTTTCATCTAAATCGGTTTTGCCATTTAGGCGTGAAGACGTAACAAACAAACAAACTCATTTTCGCTTTTATAATATTAGTAAGGATTCTGAAGATATCCACAGGAGGACTAAAGTTGCCGACATAGCACAAAGAATTGCCAAAATTAAGTGGCAATGGGCAGGGCACATTGCTCATAGAACAGATGGCCGTTGGGGCGAAAGGTTCTATAGTGGCGACCTCGTACCGGAAGACGCAGCGTTGGAAGGCCTCCAACAAGGTGGACTGATAATCTGGTGAAGGTTGCGGGAAACCGATGGATGTGAGACGCAAAGGATCGTTCTTTGTGACGACGCTTGGGGAAGGCCTATGTCCAACAGTGGACCTTATTGATTTAGTATCTAAACTGTGAACATACTACATACTTTCACGATATGTGTTTATAATATAACATATTATATACCTTTTTTTAGGGTGTGGAAAATCATCCAATGACAACACCCGCTCTTGGGCGGAGCAGGGGATAGTGTCAGACTCTTAGTGACTAAAAATCTACCCCGTTCCTTCTAGCCTTCATACCGGGGCTCGAACTCCCTTTCGAATAACCCTGGCCCCGGTAGGCTTCGACCTTATGGCTGGTTTACACAGTGCGAGCTAGCGTACGAGTTAGCCTTCCGAGTAGTTGCACTGCAGTAACTCGCACTGTTTGGACGTAACTTGCGAGTAACTCGTACGTGCGAGTTGGTCGGTAGCTCGCATCCGAGTTACTTCAACATTTTTGTTTTCACTCGCATGATCGCCCGGCAGCAACTAGCACAAAACAGCGGCTCGTGCGTCGCTCGCAGCGTTTGGACGCGTTCGGCCGTAGCTCGCCAGTGCCAGCCGGGCAGGTGTGAGTGGAACCCGTGTTTTTTTATTAGCTACGCCTGTGTACTAAATCGAGTTTGAAATGGCTGCGGATAGATGGTATTCATAAAATTGTTGTCATAGAGCGTATAACCGTTTATTTTATTAAAACAAGTTCACTCGACATCGTGACACGCCTCGGACTGGGCAGTAGCTAGGTGTCATGTAGACAGCAAAGGCGATTCGAGCTACTGGCGTACGAGTAGACAAACCGAGTAGCTGTCTACTGGCCAGGCAGCATCTCGCACTGTGTAAACCAGCCATTAGCTGGGCCCCCGCTGTGGCTGACAAAGCGTTTATTACATAACATATTGTATACCTAGGTATTTACTAAGCACTAAAAGAACCATTTGTTATTCCTCTACATTTCTATCACAGCAACTTTAATTTATCTCAAACTGATATAAATGATTGTAGCAAACCCCTGCCGGATTAAAAATTTAAACAAAATTCTACCAAGATATTGGTAGAAAATGATTCGACTGTTTTCTACCCCTGGCTGAACCTACTACAATTCAATTTGGATGCTGACGAACAGAATTCTTTAATAATATTTACCTACGTTAAATATTTTATTTTGTACTGTGTAGAGCGTTTCGCGAAATATAAAAAGGATATGTTACTGCTAAAGATAGGTGTGAACATAAACTTAAGATTAGCCGGCTAAACTTAGGTTTATCTTCGAGGACCGGCTAATGTTCGATATAATGTTAATTTGCTTCGTGACTTTTCATCTTTAGCCGAAAACTTTTCATCTTTTCACGAAACGCCTAAAAATGTATTCGATTGACGCGCGGGGGTAAACATGTCGCTTGAGGGGGGCGGAGGGGAGACGAATTGCGCACAGAAGCCTGCGGTTACTCTTAAGTTTAGTCGGCTAATGATAGAAGAAACTAACATTAGCCGGTCCTCGAACATAAATGCAAGTTTAGCCGGCTAATCATAAGTTTATGTTCACACCTATCTTTAGCCGTAACAGATAATATATGGTTTATTAATATACTAGCTTTTGTCTACGACTTTGTTCGCATGATTACCGGTTATAGCGGACCTAAAGTCTAAATTGAAGCCAAATACAAAGTAATCTGCCGGGGCTCCAGCCAAGTTACAACCGTTTCGCTTGCGTTGAACGCTTCGAGTTGGCCGCACCGCCAATAGACTAGTTGCCATAAAAAATGTAATTAGTCCGTCTTTTAGATTATTCAAAAATAAGGGACACGTATTTAGGTTACCGCACAGCACCCATTAAAGTTACGTGTGACGTCACTCCGTGCGAAAAAAAGCAGCACGGCGTGACGTTACACGTAACTTAATAATGCTCGCCGTCCAGAAGTGACCGGAAGTCGGGATCGGAATCCCCGCGGTGGCTGGGGCGCTGTGAGCGCCGTTGCCTGATGCGGTCGGCCTCCTCTTTTGCTAGCATTACTGCTTCGCAGAAGGAGGCGACCACCTGCCACTCCTCCTCGCTCCGGATCATGACCAAGGCCCAACGCGAGAGTTCTCCGCCGCTGATCGCCCTCACGAGGGCACGGCGATGCTCTGCCCAAGCGGGGCACACCTCGACTGTGTGCCCCACCGTGTCCTCCGGACGTTCCGCATAGTAGCGACACCCGGGCGTCTCTTCCGCACGAATCCGGTGCAGGAACCTCCCGAACTTGCCATGTCCGGTGAGAACTTGCGTCATGCGGTAGGTAAGGACGCCGTGAGGTCTTTCCAGACACGCCTCAAAGAGGGGACTTACCTATACACGTGTATGGTTCAATGACCTAACACAAAGAGCTGTCATGTTCATAACCTATTGATATTTGACATTGCAATATTAGGATAAAAGGTTTTCAATCCTTCAGAAAACATTGCAAAGATCAAGGTCAATTTCATCAAAGTTAATTTACCTATTATTTGTTGTTATTATTATGTTTTTGTTTTGTTCAAATTAATTAAAATTAATATCATACTTAATATTTTTTTAAATATGGACTAGAGCTTGACTGCGATCCCACCAGTATGATTCCGTACCACGCTGCACGCAGCAGTGCTGCCGAGACACTACTGGTCCCCATATAATTTCTATAAGCTTATATGAGATTACATTCCGAGCTAGGCAGCAATGTTGCGGCAGCAATGTAGACAGTGTGGCAATGTGTGGCAGCACTGCGGCAACAATACTGCCGTTTGTTGCCGAGTTCGGAATCATACCTTAATGGTAAGCAGTGATGCATGCTTTTCACTTAAGCAATGGTGGCCCAGTAGCAACGACTCCGACTTACGAGTAGTAGGACGGGGGTTCAAACCTAGCCAGGCACATTCATCATCTTCCTGCCCTTGTCCCGTTTTATTTGGGGTCGGCGCAACACGTTTTTTTCTTCCATTCTGTCCTATCACTCGTCACGCTATCACTAACTCCCTTTTCTTTCATATCACTTCTCACGCAATCCATCTATCTTTTCTTTGGCCTCCCTCTCCCCCTCCATCCATCCACATGTAAACTCATAACTTTTTTAGCAACATGCGTTGTGTAATTTATTTCATCACCACTGCTCTCAAAATGGTGAAGGAAAACATTGTAAGGAAACCGACATGTCCTAGAAGCATTCGAATTCGAAGACATGTGACATCCACCAACCCGCACTGGGCCCGCGCGGTAGATTACGGCTCATTCCCTCTCCAAGAGAGGAGGGCTGAGTCCCAGCAATGGGAACATTATAAGACTGATTATTATGATATGTGTTCATTTGAGCATATGAAGGGGCAATTTTCAAGCGATTTCCGCCTTTATTAAAATTCAAACTCAAACCATTTATTTTCATTAAACCCTTAATAATGAATGTGCTTATTCTCTGATATAGTCTACCTGCGTGTCAAATTTGATCCAAATCCATTTAGCCATTCATTTAACAGTGAAAATGTTTACATACACATAATAGTACTATTACTATTCAAACTTTTACTTTCCGGTGAAAAAAATAAGTATAATAGTAGTTGAGTGAATCGTTGCCATTTATTTAATTTATAATGATATGCATATAATAATAATAATAATAATATTTATTAATGAAAAGAGGTTACAGGGTGTGGGTATTGCTAAACATTTTGTTTTCATTAATCAATTAACATAGTATAAATTTACGAAGACTTCCTGCACTAGGCTAGGCCTGTCCCGCAGGAAGCATACAAGTTTTTTTTGGAGTTACAAATTATAATATGCCTATTAATATTGACTCTAGTCATTATATAAATCTTGACTTAATAAACTTGCACATTACTTGACCTATTTTTATGGTCCTGAATTGTATCTGACATTAGCATAATCTGACATGAACATTTTTATAATTATTATAATGATACGCATGTGCCTATTAATAATGACATTATTAGTGTTATAAAAATGTATATAAGAAAATTACATATCTCCTGACCTATTTTGATGGCCCTAAATATTTGACATTAGTAGTAGTAACTAATACTAACTAATTTAATTTCATTTGCAATAATGTACCAATTAATTTTGAATTATTTATTTTTGATGTAAAAATGTGGGTACTTAATTTTAGAAGTTACATAAAAACGGACAATGTTAGTTATATATATTTGTACGCCTCTGGGCAAAACATGGGGGATCTACCTACCTGTAACACCTCACACACCTATGTTTACAAATAAATAATTCTGATTCTAATTCTGAGTTTTATAAACGCTACTTCTGCAACATCAATGACCTAAACGTTTTTTTTACAAACAAAAACCCCCTCAAAACTTCCTAATCTTCAAAAAATATACAACATCTATCTAGTACACTTGCCGCCATAAATACCAGGTCAGTACTTTTGAAACGACACTTAAAACGCGATTTTTATTGTTACTAAAGTACGTACAAGATAATATCTTTTACCTAGCATTATTACTGAGGGTCACTTCAAAATACCCTCTTGCCCTTAAGGGCCATTGTAATAAAAAAGATCGGGCAGAAATGAACGTACAAAATGTATAAGACTTTATTAAGATTTCGTATTAGATTTTCTTGCGAAAATTTTAAGTGAGCCATTTTTTTTGGGTCCAATTTCAATTATTGTTTTTTTGTGTTCAATTCTGAATTTAATAATGTTTCGTAATTATGAACTTTTTCTTCGAAATTGGTGATTGACATTTAATATTATAGTTTGTGTTTTTCCGGTTTTTTTTGGAAAAGTTTAACAACGCTACAATATCGGTATTAAAGACTACAGAGCTATGCGGAACATGGTTTAAAGTCCCGCAATCCTTCATTGAAAAGGAAGGATCCTCCGACCAGACGTGTGTCGTGTCTAGTTTGGGCAACTGTAGTTGTTTTCGGACTGTATGCAGAAAACTCTGATACTGTGACGTAGATTTTTTTTTGTGCTGACATGGACGCCGCTATAGGACCTCTATTCAGTTCGTTGCCATAACAATGGTTCACACCTTTTAACAAGGTTCAGTTGAAAAGCAATATCAGACAACTACCAGGTAGTTGTCTGGCCTTTTTGGCGGAAATATGAGACACGTAACGTTAGTTTTTCTGATATGTTAAGTTTCATCATATTTTTTTTTCTACACTGTGTGTATCTTTGTGTGCCAAATAAAATATTTTTCTTTCTTTCTTTCTACGGAAAAATCAACGGTAAATAGGAAGAAACAAACGGTGGAGTCTTGTTGTCACGACTTGAAATATAGAGAAAAGTTAAGTAAGATACTGAACTTTTATCTAAATTTTACTCCTTTTTCACATTGTACGTTAATGAAGACATTAACTGGCCTCCC
The DNA here is from genome assembly GCA_949319445.1 of Mythimna lalbum. Taxonomy (NCBI): domain Eukaryota; kingdom Metazoa; phylum Arthropoda; class Insecta; order Lepidoptera; family Noctuidae; genus Mythimna; species Mythimna lalbum. The sequence goes on along the minus strand of OX439371.1, from coordinate 8,625,492 downwards.
CGCACACGGGCCACAAAAAAAAGCCACTTCAAGCTTCTTTTTGAGGCTGCCTGTTTTTGTGGCTCGTGTTCGGCGGTGTCGCCACAAAAAAACTCTTGAAGCCACTCCTAGCTTTTTTTTGTGGCGGCGTTTTTTATAATAGTGACGCCGCCGAATGCCAATCACGTATGTAATCCTTCTTCGTCAGAGTCCATTATGATACTGCACGCATGGCCACAAGCTAATGCGCGCTTCAGTTTTTTTTTGTGGCCGCTTCTAGCTTTTTTTTGGCAGCGTTTTTTTTGAGGCTCGTGTGCTTGGACGCTTAGGAACAAGGAAATTTTGCTATGGCTTTAAGTTAACAAGATATACTGAATAAAGTTCAGAAGAAGTAGACAGAAGAATCATGAAGAAACGATCCTCTTTAAAAAATCTAGACTGATAATTTCAAATATAATATCTACAGTTGTCTACAGGGTCAATGGTCACTGGCAGTATAGTTACTTGAAATTAAAAGATGAAAGTTAATATATTTGGTTTTTATTACGGTATAATATTGTGTGTGTGTGTGGTATACCTATGTGTGTATAGGTATTGTTTATGTATAAGCTGTGTTAGTTTTTTAGTGAACAGCAAAGTTTATTCTATCCTATATTTATATAATAATAGCTTTTACCCGCGGCTTCGCCCGCGTTTATTAATATAGGTAATTTAATTTAATAATAATATTTGTACTTGACTTCTCTCTTTCTCCCCCTTTTCTCACTTTTAAAAAAATAAGCCTATGTCCGTCTCCAGGGTCCCGACTATCTCTGCACCAAAATTCATCAAATGCGGTTACGCCTTTTAGGCGTGAAGACGTAACAAACAAACTCACTTTCGCTTTTAAAATATTAGTAAGGATGTAGGTAATATACCTAATTGTAGTTATTGTTTTTTAGATGTGTTAATAGCAAGTAACAATATTTTTAGTTAGTTGAAGACCCAGTATTTTGGCAGGCTTAATACCATCGAAAACAAGTATACAGGGTGAATTTGAATAAATGCGACAAAATGAAATGGGAGCTTCAGTTACAGTAACATAGTAATTATAAACTGTTTTTTCAACAATCTAAATCGTTAAAAAAATTACGCGATTATTTTGCCTATTTTTGTAAGTATCGCGCGACTTTGCCAAACCTCGCATGAGCGCCAGCGCTGACATCCCTTCCCGGCGACCGGCCCTACGCCTACCACCCTTCCTTCGTTGATCGTTCATTATTCGTCCTAAAACGTTTGTAGGTCACGGTCGCGCGCGCCTTCCGCAAATCCATATTCCGCAAATAATTTTTTTAACGATTTAGATTGTAGAAAAAACAGTTTATAATTACTATGTTACTGTAACTGAAGCTCCCATTTCACTTTGTTGCATTTATTCAAATTCACCCTGTATAGGTACCTAAGATTCGTTACCAAAAGTAATCATTTTAATAAAAAGAAAGCGCCCATCAACATTTTTTCGTCCACGATTAACGTTTTTTTTCATACTATAAGGTCATCCATCAAAAAAAATCATAAAGCCAGTATATTCTCCCTCCAGATTATACTCTGTGTAATCTGATCGGGAAAACAAAGGGCGCGGTGATTATCTACTCTAGTAAATGAACTTCATTAGTTAGGTTACTAATTACTTGTTTCTGCTGACAGTGCTGTGGATATCGATTTTCATAGGTGGAATAAAACTGGATCTTTCTTTAATTCTTTATTGTACACTATAACAACTTATAAAATAGGTGGATAACAAAGTTCATGTACATAGGCGAGCTTAACTCAAGGATGAGTTTTCTTCCAGCAAACCTTTGAGCGATAGAGAGAGATGAAAGAGAGTGGGGTCCAGTGCACAATTTGAAAATTAGAAATACTATGAATAAAATAATAAGACATAAATAAGTATACCTACATACATAAATACACACATACTCAATAATATTATAGATTATAATATATATATACTATGTCATTGAGAAAGGAAATGCTCTTTAATTTTCCTTTTGAAAACATCTAACGAAGGGCTGTCACGTAGGGAGTGCGGAAGGGAGTTCCACAGACGCACTGCAGTGACAGTGAAGGAACCATCATAACGACTAGAAGTGTGAAACGGGGTATGAAGAAGAAGAGCATCGAGGATCGTTTCTTATTTTATAATTTTTTAGCAACGTTTTTAGAGTACCAAGCTGCTCCAACTTTCGATACCTCGGGTCGCTTATCCAAGGAGATGGAGAGGTAGACCGAGACATAACACATCGGATCAATTCAGGATGGATGAAATGGCGACAGGTCACTGGAACAACTTGTAACCCACGGATGCCCCTCAAGTTGAAGGGTAAAATCTACAAGTCCGTGATAAGACCACTCATACTGTATGGATCCGAATGTTAGGCTGTGCAGAAGACGGATGAAAAAAGATTGCATGTGGCGGAGACTGGAATGTTGAGATGGATGTGTGGAGTGACGAGAGTGAGAAATAAGTATATTAGAGGAAGTTTGAAAGTGACGCCAGTGACTGACAAGCTGCAGGGAAATCGTTTGTCTTGGTATGGTCATGTAAAGAGGAGGGATGAAATGCATGTTACTAAAAGAGTTATGAGTATACATGTTGATGGGTGGAGAGGGAGAGAGAGGCTAAAGAAAAGATGGATGGATTGTATGAAGAGTGACATGAAAGAAAAGGAAGTTAGTGATAGCATGACGAGTGACAGGGTAGAGTGGAAGAAAAAAACGTGTTGCGCCGACCCCAAAGAAGATGGGACAAGGGCAGGAAGAAGAAGTACAACGTTTTTAGGGTTCTGTACTCCAAAGTTATCAATGGGCCGGCTCTAACTATCACTAACCCTCCGTTATACGTCCGTTCGTTCATCCATATGTCTATCTGACCGCCTTTTTGTTAGCGGGCTGTCTCTCATAAACCTTACTAGGTAGAGTTGAAATTTTCACAGATTGTGTAATAAAATCAAAGCGCCCACGCCTGCGCAGTGTAATGTACTTTACATAAGTTTGATAGATATTTAGTGTAATATAGTTATTTTCCTTACAATTTGAGACTTTAATGTTTACCATACAAAACATATCCTAATCAATACGGAATAAGAGTGTTAGGTCATCATAGGTCGAAGCACTTTTTTAATTTTTTTTTTAATTTCAGATAGACTCACGTTCTCACGTCTGAGACTTCTTTGAGTAAAGTTCTTCTTTGAGTTTGAGTTATTCGTCGAGGTCAAGACCCTCAGCATTGAGGATTTTATTTATTTATTTATTTATTATAACTTTATGCACTAAAACAGTACAAAGACGGACTTAATGCCTTAGGCATTTTCTACCAGTCGACCTTAGGGTGGTGCAGAAATAAAACATGGTAGGTGCAACATAAAGGCAAACAAACTAATAAAAAACTAAAATAATATTAACTATATAAATAAAACTTTTATAAATAAATCCTTATATAAATACATACAAATAAACAAAATTATAATGAGAAACAAATCCACCAAATCACAGCTGTGATGATTCTGCCAATTTCTTGCGAATGTGTTCACGTGCCATAACCTTAAAGGAGAGCCGGCTAGACGCCCACCCACACCTTGCGTCGTTTATCCTCAATGCTGATGGTGGTGACCTCGACGAATAACTTTCTTGTGGACTATATTTCGCCATGTTGTCTCCAGTGTAACACGGATTTGGCCTAACCAACGTCCGATACGTTGGTTAGGCCAAATCTACTACTGCCCCTGGGTCTTATCCTATCTATTCTTCTGGTCAGAAGCAACTTTTGCAGATTATCACCTCTCTTTCTGGCAATGTGGCCAAAGAAACCAAAGATTCTTCTCCATACGTGTCCACTTCCTGACAGCTACAACTAATGGGTTTTTAAATCAAGAGTGAATAGGTTGCCTCTGGGCAAGCGTGCTCCATCATCAGCCACATCGGTGAGATAGTGCTTAAACTCGAGCTTATCCATAATAAAAACTTAAAACAGTTCATCCTGTATCTCCTCCATCCTCCATCCTCTACCCCCCATCAACTCAAGCTGGCCTTAAAATTACGAAAATTCCTAAAGAAAAATACTTTCTCAACAACTATAATAGTCTCTTAAACACTCTTAAACCCAGATTTAGTTCAACTTCTTAAGAACAATCACGCAAAAATGTTAAGCAATCAGTACTTTAAACTAAAAACGTAATCACAGGTTCATTTAAAGGCTGTTCATACGGGTGCGACGCGATTTTGCGACAGCGACAATACGTTGCATTACATCCATAAAGGTAGAATACACTGCGCACACTATTGCCACATACTTACGGAGATCTGGGCGCGTCGGTCTCCAAATGGACTTTTAGAGCGACACTAAATCCACGCCACGTGACGTCGTTCTACGTAAAGATACCGGCACGGATCTTGGGCGCTGGCTTCAAGTTACACAGAAGTCAAATATCGGGCCTATTTAGTGGTATGAAGTGAGACGCGGGCCGCGGGGGCAGGGAGTATCAGTGATTGGCTCGCCGCGCCTTCGCGTTATAGACGTCACTCGTGATTCGTTTCCTGCGCTTGCTGCATGTATGGAATGCGCAAAGCGATCCCCATTCTGACGCCGAGCGCTCAAGATTCATGCCGATACCTGTAAAAATCAAGCGTAGTCCATGTGTGAGTCAGTCTAATGTAGTTCTAGCTTAATTCTAGCTGCATCAATAGGTTTAAAAAAATATATATATCACGCTACAAATATTTTTATGGGATACTTTTTTTTCTTTTTTTTACCATTATCTTTGACTTAACGGTCGCTTTCCACGTCTGTTTATTTCTTCATTAACGTCTAAACCACACAACAGATTTTGATGGGGTTTTCACTATTCGAAATATCGATAAACGAGGAACGTTTATGTATATAATTTGTACCCGAGCAGCTTTGGTTGGGTCACTAGTTTAGCATAAGAAGCTAGGTACTCACTCACAAATCGCAGCGTCCAAAGTCGCAACGTAAAAAGTCGCATCTGTGTGTGCTGCCTTAAAAGGTTCCAGTACATTCCTGAACCGAATCTTTAGCCTTTTTTACGTCGACATTTTTCGTAATGAAGATCGTTTCTAAAAAGCAATTCCCGTGCAAAAGGGTTTGCAATTTGGGGCAGTTTTTATCATCATCCTGTTAATTTGCAGAGGTACCGGGTTCGTTGGAATTAGAGGAGAAAGTGTTATTGAAATGATTGTTTTTGATTGTGTCGTTGGTTTTTTTTTTTTAGGTGGGAAAATCATCTAATGACGTTACCCGCTCTTGGGCGGAACGGGAGATAGTGTCAGATTTTAACTGACTAAAACATCCACGCCATTCCTTTGTCCTACCAGACCCTTGGCCCTAGATTTTCGTTGGGGTACAAAAAATTTTGTGTGAGAAGACATTCAGACACCACAAACCTTTTGTGAGGCTTTTATTGACTAAAACCACCTGTGTTCTTTTGCGGGTTTGAGTCAATAATAATGTGACATGCATGCCCTCTCGTTCCACGCTTGAGTGGGAGGGAAAAGTTATTTGATGATTTCCGGGATCCTAAAAAAAAAATCTTTTTATAAAAAAATAAATAATTGATGGGTTTCCTCGATTTAGCCGAGATTCCATCATCAGATCCCAACTTGGTGACTATGGGACCATTTGGGAAGCATACCCTTTCGAACAAAAAAAATATTTTTTTAAATCGGTTGGCAAGCGACGAAGTTCTGCGCGAACAAACATAAAAAATTAGAAGTCGGTAAAAAATGCTTATAATGATGCAAAGAGAAAACTGAACACGGAAGAACCACTTTTTTTTATTATTGATAGGCTCGCGTTTGATCACCATCTCACCTGATGTAAGCGATGATGTGGCCGACGAAGGAGCACGCTTGCCTAGAAGTATCCACTCTTGACTTAAAGACCCCTAAGCTGTAGCGTTCAGGCTTATCAAATAAAAAAAACCAGTGCATTAATGAGGTCACCCTATTTCTTGGCAAGTTGCACAATTATTGGTTTAATTACACGCCAGATTACGTAAGGGTTGGCGTTAAACGTTGTTATGTAGAAGTGGTCATCATATGGGTGGGTGGCCTGTTGATAAAAAATCCATATTCCTTATTTTATAGCTACACGAATACTTTCAAATGCTTGCACTGATTGGACAGGTCCACTCAAATCTGGTTCTTTCCTCAAAAGACCATCTGAGACACTAATCTACATGGTTCTCATAAGAGATAGATTAGTGTCTGAGATTTGACCATTACATGATTTTTACTGTGTGAACTTTAAAAGAGACTTTGACCCCAGAGTTTGTTTCAGTGTTTCTTCCTATCCTACCCTCTATTGTGATCTCTATCTATCGCTCAATAGTTTTCTGGAAGATAGCTCAACATTGAGTTAAGCTGAAGAAGGAACAAACACACATACGTAAAAATCGTTCAAGTGCGTTTCCTTGCGTCTCGCTCCTCAATGCTGAGGGTCATGACCTCCCTGTTTCACCACTTTCATACGAACGATATTCCTCCATCTGTTTCTGTCTCTGGCGTGTGAAGGGCATTGTATAGCGTAGAGTCAAGGTCGGGAAGGACCTGGTCAGACCAACAAAGTCAAAGTCAAAAGTTTTTATTTCACATAGGCCTACATGGGCACTTATATTATAAAAATTATTGGGCCGTGGGGTCCGAGTGCTCATGTGCTTTTTAAACAATTATTCAAACGCCTTGTTGACACTTCGCGTGACCCAAAGGCTGGCCTTGACCTTAGTCAGAGATTAAGCATTGCCATACAGCGTGGCAATGCCCCCAGTCTTTTGGGCACACTTCCAGACGACAGCGATGCGGAGGAATTTTTTGACGCCATATTTTAGGTAAGAATTATTGTATATATAGTTTTAATTAGTTAAGTATTTTTATTTTTCATGTTCTTCCTAGTTTAAATAAATAAATTTTAGCCTACCTATGATACATATTACCTAAATAGGTACCTACTTACTCGGAAAGTAATCGGCACATTCCATTATCTACATATTAGAACTACAATGTTTATATTTGTTGCTGACATTTAAACCATATCATTTTTACTAAAATGACCTTGCCCTCTATTTTTTATTGTATAATTTCTATCTTGACATTTGGACATTTTAATCTTTACATTTTTACTAGTAGTAGATCTTTAATTGTATAGTAGCTACCTTGACATTTTAATTGTATAGTTTTTATTTTGACATTTTGTATTTGTATAGTCGATATTATTTATTTTAAATTATTATTGACATTGAATTTAAATATTTTATTGAAAGTTGATAATTAATTTCTTTAGTTTGCGTTTTTCTTATAATGTGATATTTTTGCACGCCTGACTATGGTTGAAAATGACGGACAATGTTTAAAACCAGCTAATTATGTACTTTAGTTATACTCTATCAAAATAAATTACTATTATTTTTCTTTGTATCACATTTGCATGCTATGTAAGGCAGAATGTACATGGATCCTATTATATTATAAACAACTTATTTTTATGTACCTACATTCTAAGCAAATAAAATATTCTATTCTATTCTATTCTATTCTATTCTATTCAAAGCAATCTTAAAAGATTTCTTGTATGAAATAACTACAAAAATAGCCCAGGTCGTGGCTTCGCTGGAGATAAATTATATTACCTATGCTATCCATGTTTTTAGGTCATTGCGTTTATTGCCATATCAGAGTGGTTGGGTTCTGGCTCTGTTCATAATTTTAATTTTAAATGCTAATCTTGTGTGGGCTGAGAATAACTCAACTGATTATTTTGTGTACCTAACTGAACTATATTCAGATGGGCAGGGCACATTGCTCGCAGAACAGATGGCCGATGGGGCCGAAAGGGTTCTGGAGTGAGTTCGTACTGGAAGACGCAGCGTTGGTATTCCTCCGGTACAATGATCGCTGAGTCCACATCCGATATGTGGACAACATAACAGGCAAGTAGTTGAATGAATATGTCAACAATCACTGCACGCCGATTGCTACGGTATACCATCTATTTTTATGTAAAGAATCTATGTCTCATGAAAAGTCAGAAACCTTGTTGTTTTACATTTATCCGCTAAAATACATGGTCACTGCTCCATCCGGGTGACTGAGTGCTGGTTTTGCTCCCGCAACCAGTTGTCATGGCACTTAATGCCCGCTATGACTTGTCGTGACCTGTTCGTGACTAAGTGTCGATGGTGTTGAAATTGTGTGTTTTTTTTTTAATATTTTTGGAAAAATTGATTCAGTTACTGATTCTGAAGAAACTATAGTTTCGCATAATCTATAGGTATATATAAAAATGACCCCCGTTTTCCGTTGTCACGACTTGGCATGAAAACGGCTTGACCGATTTGGCTGTTTTTTTTTTGTTGTGATTGTTATTGTGAGGAGAAGGTTCTTATGGAAAAAAAAATTAGGGTAGTGTAGGGTAGAGTAGGGTAGAGTAGGGTAGAGTAGGGTAGAGTAGGGTAGAGTAGGGTAGAGTAGGGTAGAGTAGGGTAGAGTAGGGTAGAGTAGGGTAGAGTAGGGTAGAGTAGGGTAGAGTAGGGTAGAGTAGGGTAGGGTAGGGTAGAGTAGGGTAGGGTAGGGTAGAGTAGTAGGGTAGAGTAGGGTAGAGTAGGGTAGAGTAGGGTAGAGTAGGGTAGAGTAGGGTAGAGTAGGGTAGAGTAGGGTAGAGTAGGGTAGAGTAGGGTAGAGAAGGATAGACTAGGGTAGACTAGGGTAGAGTAGGGTAGAGTAGGGTAAAGTAGGGTAGGGTAGAGTAGGGTAGAGTTGGGTGGAGTGGGAAGAGCGGGAGCGAAGCCGCGCGGGCAAAAGCTAGTACTAAAATAATGTTGTGTACTATGTAACTTAGAATGCCTCTTCCAATTTTATTATCTACTAATTATAAGATACTAATCTAACATAAATTACTCGTTACTAACAAGGATTACGTCTTTAGTTTAATCTAAAGAAAATATCCTCGAGCGGTATCTCTGCGAGCTGACATGTAAGGTAGGACTGAGAGAAGCGGAGCGATTTACACAGGATTTTTTTTTTAATTATTGATAGTTTTGCTCTTGACCGCTATCTCACCTGATGGAAAGCGACGATGCGGTCGACGATGGAACGCGCTTACCTAGAAAAAATCTATTCACTCTCGACTTAAAGATTCCCGGGTTGTAGCTATCAGGAAACACAGACTCCGGCAAGGAATTCCATTCCTTAGCTGCACGCACAATGAATGTGTTTTATTTATATATTTTAATACACTAAGTTTAGTTTTTGAATACAGAAATGTATCGCAGGTTCGCTGGAAGAAATTTCTTTTGAAATAAGCACCACCTATAAGTTTCTGAGAATGCATAAATTAATCTACACTAATATTATTAAGAGGTAAAGTGTTTTTTTTGTTTGTAGAAGGTAATATCTGAAAGTACTGGTCCGTTTGCTAAAATTTCTTCACCGAAAGGAAGCTGTTTTATTCCTGAGTGACGTAGGCTATATTTTATGCAGGTACACGGGCAAAGCAACGAGCAAAAGCTGGTTAAAAATAAACTTGTTAAAATTTTTAGCTCTCTCTAGCACAGTTGTAAATGCAACTGTATGGTTAGCGTAACATATTTCCCAAAATTCAAAAAACTTAATTTGACCCTGTTTTCCCACGGAAAAAAAAATACATGACACGGCTCGATGTGTGAGACTCGGCTCGACTCTCACCCCACTATTTGTGTCTGCTGTAATTAATTTACGCCCCCATGTAAGTTAAGAAGAATATAGACTTTTAGAATTAATAAATAATTTATTGCATAAACTGCTCTATATTGGAGTAAAAGTTACAATCCCAACTTAAAGTTTCTTATATTGCAGATCAAAAACCATCTCGGAATATTTTTTTTTTAATTGATATAATATAAACCAGAGCTTGACTGCGATCCCACCTGATGGTAAGCAGTGATGCAATCATTGATGGTGAGGCGCATGGGCGCACTAGTTTATCCTATTTAGCCTATTCATATTGTTATGTTTATGTATGGTATCCACTCTAACCTTGAAGACACCTAGCCACAAAATAGAAAGGTACAGAAGACGATCTTATGTATGTACTTCACTTTTATACCTACGCTCGGTGGACGCACACTAATGAGCGTTTGAGCCGGAACTGTTCGACGAGTGGGCCGAGACGCTACCTACCGATATATCGTGTCCGTGAGCGGTGTCTATGTGTGCGCTGCTCGAGCGCGATTTTATGTAGATTGACTTCTGTACCTATATATTTTGTGACCTAGTTGTTTGTTACCTTCATTAATGAAGCATAGCTTCCCGCTATTCTCCCATCACTCAGCCCACAACCTTATTGGAATATCTTTTTAGTTCTGAGAGAGCGCCTCAGATAGTGGAGACAAAGAAAGATTGTTAGAAAACGATTTGAAAAATACGCAAAACTCTTTTACGGATATTTAAAATAAGTTATCGGAACTCAGATGTTTTGCCTTGGAAGAGGAAATGTAGTCCCATTGTGTTTGTTTTAGTGGGAAATGGGTTAGTAGAATTCATTAATAGAGTTTTAGATAACTTAATGAGCAGTGGTGATAAAAAAGAACTGGGCAAGTGCAAATAGGACTCGCGCACTGAGGATTCCGAGCAAACTACAATTGCCGAATGGAGTCTCGATTTTTCCGAATCGCAAATTTTTTTTTGTGACGTAGGTAACAACAGATTTACTTTTTTTAGATTTCTTCCTATACCTGTGCTATAAGACATTGCTTTGTACCAGATTTCAGGATTCTGGGTCAACGGGAAGTACCCTAAGAATTTCGATCTTTGAGAGTATCAAATTATACGTTTTATTGCGATATAAACGGCCGTATATTTTTTATTCATTAAATTAGACTTGATTTTTTTCACAGCTTGATGAGACCGCAGACCTGAGTATACGGTAATTTCAACTCGATACCTCCACGTGTTCTCGAGATAAAGGGTCTTGACAGACAGACAGACGGACAACCAATTGATCCTATAAGGGTTCCATTTTGTCCTTTTGCGGTACGGAAGCCTAAACATACTCAATTATTTATTGCAAATACACAAAGTAATGCACCTTGTAGAGTTTAAACCCGCGATCTACAACTCGTAAGTCGGAGCAGTTACTACTGGGCCAAAACTGCTCTCTGACAACACTTCCCGAGTCCAAGACGTCGACGGCGTGCACTGTTCCCGCGCGCCTCAAGGAGTTGTCAGCAGCAGGAGGGGCCCAGCTGGGTCGAAGCCTACTGGGGACAGGGTTGTCCAAAAGGGAGCTCGTGCCCCGGTATGAAGGCTAGAAGGAACGGCGCGGGGTTTTTAGTCAGTAAGAGTCTGACACTATCTCCCGCTCCACCCAAGAGCGGGTTTTGTCAAAGATGATTTTCCCCGTCGACAAAAAAAAAACTACTAAATAATTATTTTTGTAAATAGGTTTCAAAAACATTTCTATACGTCAATTTTTTTTTCGTCTCTTTAAGCTAGATGTGGCCGGTGTTTCCTAGCTGACTACCCTGAGAAGAAACACCGAAACAAACTCAGGGGTCAGTCTCTTTTAAAGTCCATACAGTAAATATGTAATGGTCAAATCACATGAGAACCATGCCCATGCATAATAAAGTAGAGAAAAGCTGATAATTTCAAAAATTTCTAAAACGCATGTGAAGCTGAGGCGGGGTCCCTAGTTCTTTGACAAATATATTTTATATTTTATTAAAATCTAAAATATTAAATCTCACAGACAAAAACATTGTCCAAACCAATGTCTCCTTTGAATTGCAAACAAAAGTGGCTTGTTGACATTTGTGTCTTTCACTTTGACATCTCTTGATGTTGATCAAAGAACAATATGACATCATGTCAACTGTGAATATGACAAACAAAAGATCACATGCAAGAATTTTAATTATATTACTGCAGATACGAGATTATTTGGTAAAGATTTACTGACCCGCACACGGGCCTCAAAAAAAGCTAGAAGCGGCCACAAAAAGAAGCTAGAAGCGGCCACAAAAAAAAGATCTCAAGATATCCCTTGGGATAAATTTCTGCCATCACGCGGGCGAAGCCGCTGGGAGCAGCTAGTATTAATATAAAACTTAAAACAAAAACAATGGTAGTTACTCAGCTAAGCGTTAAAAACGAGAGAATTTTCAAAATGTAATCACAATACACAAAAAGTCCTGTAAAATATTTCACTTAAAATCACCGTAAATCTAATAAAAACAACTAGGCATTTAAACAGATTCGAAAACAAAACTAAAACTCGCAAATAGTTTGCTATTTAACCAATCAAGCCTTTGTTTCAGCTGATTTAACAGTTAACAGTCAAAACGTTTGTGTTCCGTGTTAAGTTCGTTTCAGAGCTTTGTCGGGATAAATAAACAGACGGTTTTTACGTTTCGCTAATCGGGTCAAACGTAGAATCGATTTGTGTTGGAAGCGCAAGACCACTGGGAATTCCAGGTGAATTTAAAAGTGGAACAACAAGGATTTGGGATGTCTGCAATTGTGCATAGGTACATCCAATTTTTTTTTGGTGGAAATCATCTAATAGCGGAAAGAGGCAGGTATGTGAAAGCAAAGGTCAACTGAAAGATATAGGCAGGTTTTAGTCATTAAAAGTCTGTCATACCTTCTCGCTCCACATCTCAAAAAAAGGTGTACAATAACAGTAGTTTAAGATACTGTCACATAACAAAACTAAAGCTAAAACTACGTAAGACCGACGCACACGTGTAACACGCCAGCCCCCCTAGCCAAGTTACAAACGTTTCGCTTGCGTCGAACGCTTCGAGTTGACCTTGGCGCCAATTCTTTTGTTCTGACCTCGTGACTGAGCGTTGAGGCGACGTCGTTCCCGTACATTTGAAGCTTTCTACTAGCGTAATTGTTAAATTGCAGATTAGCAACTTGGCTATGGGTACTGATTTGTACGTAGAAAGACGTAGCTCTACAATTTTAGTTTCCATATAAATTGTATGGAGGTCGACGCGCCCTCGTGGCCTGGTACTCTTAGCCTTTACTTGGACCACAAGTCGCTCAATAGCCACCTCCCCTCGGCGGCATACGTGACCAAAAAAGGTGAGGATACGAGAATGTACCAAAGATGATAAACGCAGCTCGATGCCGAGTTCACGGAGTATAGACTCGTTAGTACGGAATTCAGTTCACAATCATCATCATCAGCCTTTTTAATGTTCCCACTGCTGAGACTCAAGCCTCCTCTCTAGGAGAGGAAATGGGTCATAATCCACCACGCGGGCCCAGTGCGGGTTGGTGAATGTCAAATGTTTTCAGTCCACAATACTCCGAGCAAAACACAATATAAATCCTCGAAAATATTGTGCCATTTAACATTCTTTTTGTTTGGAAACGCGTGCTATAAAATAACTTTTTAATTTTATTATAGCCTGTGGATTAAGTCCGTTATTAAGGATTTAGGTTCATGATTTCATAATCACTACATAGTATCTATAAAACAAAGTCGCTTTTTCTATCCCTATATCCCTATATCCCTATGTACGCTTAAATCATTAAAACTACGCAACGGATTTTGATGCGGTTTTTTTAATAGATAGAGTGATTCAAGAGGAAGGTTTATATGTATAATATTGCACCCGAGCGAAGCCGGGGCGGGTCGCTAGTTGGATATAATATAAGAAGGTTTATCAGTTGTCTAGAACATATAACACAAGCTCTGCTTAGCTTGGGACTAGACGACGTTGTGTGGTAGTGCTGGAAAATTAAATTATTATAAAGAAAATAATAACTCATCATTACAATGCATATTATTTGAAATTAAACGTAAAAATAAACGTCATTAAAATGTACCTTTTCAGTAACAGCCGGAATAATCGTGTGGGTTGAAAAGGGATGTAATTATTTTCAGCTCTCACGATCCTAATATAAGAAGGATTAAAATGGGTTATCCTTTTTTAAAGATAGACCAGAAATGAGCACTTCTGTCATTAGATGGTATCTTTATTATAATTCTTCCGTACCTACATGATGTTTTATGTGTTTGTCACTTAACTCCTCCTAAACGGCTGAACCGATTTGATTTTGATTTGATTTTATGAAATTTTGAATGTGTATTTGAGCGAGTGTCTGAACGGTTTGAATATAAAACTTAACCCGGTAGATGACGCTGTAATCGGGTTCTTAATTTTTTGTCTAATGAAAAGCTAAGCTAGCTTTTGAGTAGGACAACACCTCTCTTAACCCTGGTTCTGGGACGATATACAAGGTGTAAGGGACAGCCCTCCGCATACTTTAAGGGCTTGCGCAATAGACGAAAGTGAACCAACTTCCACAAGATTTTTTTTCAGGAAAAGAAAAAAAAATCAGCCTCACCATACAAAATGATAAACTTGATTGGACAATTTGGCGTTTTCCATCGTCGGCCACATCATCGCTTATCATCAGGTGAGATAGTGGTCAAACGTGAGCCTATACATTATCCCTACTTAATATTATAAATGCGAAAGTAACTCTGTCTGTCTGTCTGTTACGGTTTCACGCAAAAACTACTGAACGGATTTAGATCAAATTTGGTAGGTAGGTAGAAGAGACACTGGAATAACATATAGGCTACCTATAATTCCACTGCTGAGCACGGGTCTCTGCCCGCGCGATATAAACTGTAGTCCACGCGGGCGAAGCCGCGGGCGGAAATCTAGTAAAAAAATTAAAAACTGTATGTCGCACCTTGTATAAGAACATAATATATTGTCTATACGTGTCGTGTGTGTGTTGTATGTGTGTGCCTACTTTCTTTAGACCTTTTATTATCATTGAAATTCCACATCAATGATATAGCCAAATGAGGATTGACATTTCATCAAATGTTAACGTTTAAACGATCTGGCTAGTTTTAGTTGGCCATATCATGAAATGATCATTTCTAAGATTGGCCTCGATTGGCTGAAATACTTATGATTTTTTTTTCGGTGGGAATATCATCTAATGAAATCCCCGCTCTTGGGCGGGGCGGGAGATAGTGTCAGACTTTTACTGAATGCAAAACCCACCCCGTTCCTTCGTACCTTCATACCGGGGCTGGGCTGCCTTACGGACCTAACCCTGTAGCTTATAATGATGAAGTTAGTGCTTCTAGGAATTAATCCGATATAATTAGATGCATAATAGCATTTGATTACTCTCCGCTGCTCACAATACCACAATCTACGTATGCCTATCTCAACCTGTAACACTTATCGCTTAACTAAACAGTACCAGGAAACCATGGAGTCAAAGGAGCAGCGTTTGAACTCATGCCCTCTATATTAGCAAAGCCAAGGGCTACTGCGAACTATTTCTAATTGTAAGGCATTGTGAGACAGCCCTAGCACAAAAGAGATATGTGCAGAAGTCAATCTACATACAAAGCGCGCTCGAGCAACGCACACATAGACAAAGCTCACGGTGTGGTATTTTGGACCGGTTGGAATCAATGCGAGCGCGAGTGCCATACCCTTGAGACACGCGTCTTTGAACTTTTGGTGCAATAATGTAGCGACAAAAAAGTTATTATAACTGTTCATTGAACAGTTGTTTAAATTCAAATGGTGAATTAAAGTTTTTTAAGCTACCTACCCTACCCTGCTTGTATTTCGATGGTTCATTTTTATGTAACACAGAACAGCTAGGTAAACTGCTAAGATAGGTACTCTACGGCAAGCTGGCTGCCCGCACCGCCGCCGAATCTCGAGACAGGACGACAACCCTATCGCGTCCGCCGAGCGTAGTTATGTAAAGTGAAGTACATACATGACATTAACTTCTGTACCTATCTATTGCGTGGCGTTGTACTGTCGTGTGAACATTTGTCTTGCAAGTTTAGAGACGAGGTGGTAGGTACACTTGATTTGATTGTAATTGCTTGTTCTAGGGAAATTTGAAGTGCTTTTACACATTTAACATTGGGATCGAATTAAAATACAATGTAATATTTAGCCTAACTTCTGCCAGCGGACTGTTTACGAATTCGGTTTTAGCAGCGTGTGGGGCGGCGAGCGGGATGGCATGGCATCGGTAAGCGGCCGCAAAGCGCTGTGAGTGGCGTCTCGTGCTTCAAAAATTTTCATACTTTTGTTTTTACCGCTCGCCGCTCCGTGGTATTTCCGTGGTGGTGGTATCCGTAACGAACCCACGACTTCTTCTTTCTCTTACCTTTGACAGAATTCTGGTCTTCCTAACTACGATATAGTGCATACGATACAAGTTGGAAGGACGGGACTCTTTGATCAAACCATACATTTTGTAGGACAAATACTTTTTCGAATACTTAATTTAGATAATTATCCTGAGATTTAACAAAAAAAAAACCGTTAGTAATAAACTTTTGAGAATCATCATATCGACATGTTCTATCCCTGCTACCTCTGTTAGCTACCACAATCGAGAGTTTCGTATAGGACATTGTTGGGCGTCTCATCAAAATGAAGCTACTCACGGAAAATTAGCTTGATAGTAATCAAGCGCAAAAATGAACCAGGGATCCTGGACTAAATGGGTTGACTTCCAACACCTCTCAATCGAAAATGTCCAAAACGCTGTTTCAAGCTTCATTTTGAGGCGGCCTTTTTTTGTGGCTCGTGTGCGGTGGTGCCGCCACAACAAACGCTTGAAGCAGCTGCAAGCTTCACCGGAGACAAGAGGTGTCGAGCGTTTCAGCTGTTTTTTGCGGCTGCTTCTAGCTTTTTTTTGTGGTGGCGTTTTTTTAAGGCCTTTGTGCGGGGACAGTTATAGATCTTAACTACTTTCATGCGAGTGCCGCTTGATGCAAAAAATAAGTATTCCCTGCCCGAATGATATCCTTACAAAATAAATACAAGAAAACAAAAGACAGTAAAACAAATCCCATCTACCCTAATATCCAATGCTTATTACGTCACCTCGCCATTGCCCCATTTTTACCGAAAACACGGCTATTATGCGTGTAAAATAATTAAAATTCAACCACCATCGCTGAATAACAAATGGTGGCTAATGGTACCCTATTCACGGATCCCTAAATCGAGGTATTCATAAAAGCAATTAAAATGAAAGCTGATTAAGAGTAAGTGGATTTGATGGACCCGATGGCACTGTAGATAAATGTTCTCTTTCTATGGTTGGGCTGGGGGTTCGATTTTTTTAACCGACTTCAAAAACGAGGGCGTTATATTTTTTTATGTATGTTCACCGATTTGTCGGTCAATATTATGAACCAATTTTGTATTTTTTTCTTCTGAACTGGCTCTATAGAAATATTGTTAGGATGTGATGATGAACTTTGAAGATATAAAACGGAACTCCTGGTAGAATCACCGCAGAACTGTCGTAAAAAGTAAAATTACACACCTGTAATAATAGGCTTAGGCATGCATACCAGTGGCTAGATTTTAATATTATTTTTTACAAAAAATCCTGTGTTTAAATGATGGTGTGTCAATAAATAAATAGATAAATAAAATGTCTGAAAACCTGTTTGGATGGCTCGGTGACCATGTATTTTTGCTGACATAACAAGCTTATAGCAAAGTTCGCGAGTTGATTCGTAAAAAGTTGGCAGTAGTTTCATCACAGCGCTAATGTTTTCCTATGGTCGATATGGACCAGTTATTTGACTATTTTAGTGCATATATGTAGTATTAATTTGAGTATATATTGTATAATTATATATATTTATTCTATGGTTTATTAGTATATCTATTCTATGGTATATTAGTATATCATCACTCAAATTCGCATTTTTTTCTCACTCTTTTATTGCACCTACCACTTCTTTTTCTCTGCATCACCCAAAGGTTGACTGGAAGAGAATGCCTAAGGCATTTTAAGTCCGCCTCCGTACTCATGTGCACAAAGTGTTAAATAATTAAATAACTTTGTGATTTTTCATGATACAGTTATGAAATTTTGTACATAGATTCTCTACATACAAATACATACACACATGTTTTGGGTTTCGCATATTATATACTAAAACTAATTTAGTATGTAGGTGTTTTATACAACGTGTAACGTTAAATGCGCAAAACCTCAGGCACCCCAAATGATTTTTAATTTAAATGACCTATTTCAGTGAGAAAAAACATTTAAAAAATTTTTAGAAATTTTATGTGCAATTTTAGTTTGTTAAAAATTTATATCTGCATTGAAATAAGAACTTTTATTATCCCGTTTATGAGAAAGTTGCTTGGACTACAACCATTCGTTTTTATTTACCTGTTTAGGCGGGTTTGTTCACGTGATGGCTTGACCTATTCATAAATAGACAGATCAACATTTTTAATTAAGATTTTTTCTGAAAAATGTAACCTATATTAAAAAGTGGTTTAATTGATTCTGCCCGTTATTCTGATCAAACTATTTTCTAGTTTTGTTCATTTAACGTTACACGTTACGACTTACTACTCACGTCGTTACTTGGTCGCGGGTTCAAACCCAGCCAGGCGCATTACTTTGTGTAATTTATTTCATCACCACTGCTCTCAAAACGGTGAAGGAAAACATCGTGAGGAAACCGGCTTGTCCTAGAACCACAAAATTCGAAGACATGTGACATCCACCAACCCGCACAGGGCCCGCGTGGTGGATTACGGCCCATTCCTTCTCCTAGAGAAGAGGCCCGAGTCCCAACAGTGGGAACATTATAAGGCCGACTATGCTATGCTATGCTAACGTTACACGTTTTATAAAAAGACGAGACAAAATGTTAAATGTTCTAGGTGGTAGTCTAACATGGTATAGCAAACCTTTCTAGATTTCTATATCTCCAAAATTTTATATAAACAATATCTTCAAAAACTGCGCTTCAACTTGGAACCGAACCCACGTCCTACTATTTCAACCAACGTTAAGAGGCTTAGTTATTTATGTTACATAATCACAAACCTTGGCGAGTTAGCATTATATTTTCCATTGTTAGTCCGGCAGGCTTCCGCCAGGGCTGGTGGTATTTCACCATCATTTGTCAAAGTCAGGAGTGGGATTTATTGCTATTTATGGTGGTGCTCGCCCTACTGACCTGCCACCTAGATATGGTGTTCAGTTGGCATTCCACTGTTATGCGATACAAACGTAAATTGTTTTTGGAGGGTCTTTTATCATAAAGGAAAAGCAAGGTCAAGTAATTTTTTTGGCGTACAGTTTGAAGACTATTTAGCGATTTTTAGGGT
Organism: Mythimna lalbum; assembly: GCA_949319445.1. Classification (NCBI taxonomy): domain Eukaryota; kingdom Metazoa; phylum Arthropoda; class Insecta; order Lepidoptera; family Noctuidae; genus Mythimna; species Mythimna lalbum. Next base: position 8,606,308 of record OX439371.1, on the reverse strand, counting down.
TCCGTTTCGAGGAAAACCGAATCCTTATAAGATCAATAATAATAATAATAAGCCTCGACCAACACCTTAGGAGGCTCTCGTTAGGCGGCTGGATCAAGGGCTTGATTCAGAAAGCGGTACTCCTGGACACGGCTCGTATAGTCAGGAGGTTCCTTTCTCTGGAGCCCTGACCGCCGGTAGCTTGGACCCTGTTCCCGAAACCGGTGGGACACTATTTTTTATATTTTTAAATGTTTTTTTAGTTTTTATTTAAATATTTAAAAATATAATTTATATGTTTGTACAATGAATAAAGGAAATAATAATAATCCTTGTTGTCTGTCAGTCTGACTGTCAAGATACTTTATCTCGGAACCGCGTGGAGTGGTTTTAGCCTGCTAGTTAGAATCCAAGCTCTTTATCACACTTCATCATCATCATATCAGCCGAAAGACGTCCACTGTTAGACATGGGCCTCCCCCAAGCGTCGCCACCACGACCGGTCCTGTGCGTCATGCATCCATAGGATTCTTGCGACCTATCTGTGAGATAGGGTCTCATTATCACACTTATCTACTAGTATTATAAAGATGTAAAGTTTGTTTTTTTGTAGGAGGTAATCTCTGGAAGTACTGCTTCGATTGCTAAAATGTTTTCACCGATAGAAAGCTGCTTTATTCCTGAGTGACATAGGTTATATTTTATGTACCTACTCAGGTGGAGCTGCGAGCAAAAGCTAGTCAGATATGTTGATCAGGGGATACTTTCAATGAACATACAGAACATCTCACTCACGGCCTCTTCGTTCTGTTATACGGGATACCCAAAAAGGCTTTTTAAAAAAAGACTATTTAATTAAGTTCAAGGTTTTACTTCATTAAACCGTTACACGACTTATTTCGCTAAAATCTATAGGCAACCGCTCTGTAGAGGAGATCGAGACAGACTGACGTGTCTGGCTCTAATGACAGGCCTGAAGGGCCAAATATGCTGACCTGCAAGTAGAGTTGTCAGGCCAGCATCAGGGCGTACATATTTAGGGTATAACACCTCCCCCTTTAAGAGGAGACTTGGGGTTGTGACAAGTCTTCCGTTAAAATCTAGTTCTAAGTGGAGCGTCAGGGGTAGTTGCTTCTAATTGGACTTCTTCCGGTCTGTCAGTCATGTCAATGGGTTTTAGTTCTAATTGAAGGGTTCTGTTGCCGCCAGATTTTAGGAATCTCTTAATAATTAAATATAGTAAAAATACAAGAATAGAAATAGAAACTATAATAGTTAAGATAGAGTAATGTGTCCCATATTTAACTATGTGTGGTGTTTCTAATTGTTCGATGGTTTTTATGTTTTTAAGGAGATGGTCCATCACTATTTTATTTTTAGAATTAAATTCATCTAAGTCTATATTACGTAAGTGAATAGGAGACACATTATCTATGATAGTATTTAGCTTAACTAAATTACAACAAGTGTCATTGATAAGACTAAAGTCTGGAACATGATTAATAGGTGAAGTGATATTCAAAACGTTATATTTCGGTAGTAATGTAGTGGTTTTACAATAACCAATACAACCGTTAGGAATAGTAAGTATACCTGTTCCTAATATATTTGTTTCATATAGTTTAGAGTTTACACAATCTATAGAGATTTTATTAGGTTCGGATTGAACATATATCCACTTATTATTTGCTAAAGGTTTCCAAATATCTAGGGTTCCTATTACGATTTTTGTTTCGCACTGTATCGGTTTCACACTAATCACTTTTGCTAATAGTTCACTTTCACAGGTTAACTTCGCGTCGGTGGAGTACACGTTTTCAATGTCACATATGAATGTTCCTGGGTTAATGACCTTGCATGGTTTTAGGTCATTAAGAAGGCAGTACTGGGACTTGTCTTTGGTCATTGCTATATATTTGTTGTCGGGTACAATAAGATTGAATGAATTTGGTTCCTTATGATTATAAGGCGTTGGAAGAGCTATGTTGTGGAACAATACATACTCTTTGGTATTGACCAGTGGCACTTGTAGTACGAATATAATCTTATTATTAACATAGTAACATACTAACCTAGAGACGTTTAGAATAAGATACATGGACTTAATATCTAAGGTTACAGGCAATTCAAGGTCGCTACGTAAGTGTCTCAAGTTATCGGCAAGCTCTCGGTGTAGTTGGCTCGGGGATAATATTGCGGGATGCATAATATTTTGACTGCTAAATAGAATAGCATTTGTAATGTCTTCTAATTGGGTTGTCAATGTAAATATTGCTATTTCCAATCTATGGAGTAATCTATTGATACTTGTATATATTTGTAGTCTATTAGTAACTTCAGTTATGTTATTAATGATTAACGAGAGGTTGTCGACAGCTTGTATGAGTTTTATCTCATTACTTTTTATCTTGTACAGTGTGTTATTGTAAGTTGATAATACAGACGTGGCGACTAAAATATTTTCTTTCATTAACGAAGTCAACCGTTTCTCGTTATCTTGCAAAGATCTTATCGCTTCATCATATCTCAGACCATCATTCTCGTCTAGAGAACCAAATATTTGTTTTAAAACTGTACCTATTCCTCCTATCCAAGCGCTTCGTTTGGATCTATTGTCAATTAAATGCGAGATGGAAGTATACTCTCTACTCATGTCCTGAAACTGGGCTATTAATGGTTGTAAAGGGTTACGACATTCTGCTTCAATTAACTCTACCTGTGTTTGGTTACACACGTTTTCCGTAAAATTTAAAGCGATCGCGATATTTTCTATGCGTGTGCCAAAATGAGAAATGTCTAATGGTATTACAACTTTTAATTGAACATTATTAATTTTAAGGTTCCCTAGGTAATCGTAGTAAAGGCCTGAACTTGAGGTGATCGGCTTCACGTAATCTTGAGGAGATTGACCCCGCACTGAACTGTAAATAATAATTACTATTAACTAATATAAATGATTATTTGTTATTTATTCCTACACATTTTATTATATTTACCTGACTAAAATTACATACCTACTTAGACTTACAGGTATTAGATTTATTAGTTATAGGTTTGGTTCGCCGTCGGCTGGCTTCACTTGGTCAAAGTGATGCGTGACGTGGCGACGATTGATAAGTAAGGTAAGCGTGTTGTTACCGTTTATTTTAATTATCTTGTAAGGCCCTTTCCAAGGCGGCGAAAGTGCTTTACGCATCCTTAAGTGATTCTTAAGGTAAACATAGCTGCCAACCTTGTATTTGACCGGACGAGTATGGATGTCATAATGTAATTTAGAGGATTCCTTGGATTCTCTTATAAGGCCCAGAGCTTTCTCTCGCGAGTATTTTAAGCGGTTCTGGAGCATGCGGACATAGTCAGGGTATGTGGCTCCTAGTGATTCCTCATAGATGGAATTTGGTATGAAGGGTTTGTTCCCGAATAAGAGTTCATGTGGGGTGAAATGTGTAGTGGAATGTACAGTCGTGTTGTAAGTGAACATGGCTGTGTAAACATATCGTGGCCAATTTGTTTGGTCCTCGTTGACGTACGACCTAAGGTACTCTTTAAGAGTTGAGTGGCTGCGCTCCAGAGCACCCTGAGTTTGTGGGTGGTATGGAGAGGCCCAGAGGTTCTTATTTTAAGAAATTCGCAGGTTTTCTTGAAAAGGTCTGAAGTAAAATTGGTCCCTTGGTCTGTAAGGATCATCTTAGGTATGCCAAATATAGATATATAATGGATAAGACACTCACTTGTCTCTTCCGCTGTGGTACTACGAATTGGGTATGCGGAAGCAAACTTAGTTAGGTCATCCTGTATTGTTAGTATATATCTTAATTTTGCAGGTCCCGCTTCGGGGAGAGGGCCGACAATATCAAGAGATATGCGTTGGAATGGTGCGGTTGATGTACTAGTGATCTGCATGGGGGCACGATTCGTTTGCCTAAGAGCCTTATTGGCTTGACACTGCGGGCACCTTTTTACATATGACTCTATATCGCTACGCATTCCTTTCCAATAATATGTCTGTTTTATTCTGTTGTACATTCGCGTTGAACCAAGATGGCCTGCGATTGGGATATCGTGGTTATCGTGTAAAATCTGTTTTATTTCGGACGAGACGGGATATATGATACTGTTATGATATATATTAATTTTGATTCCAGTATCATGGAAAAGGTAAGTAAGAATGTTATAGATTTTAATAAATGAATGTTTTTCAAATGGGTTTTTAAAATCAGATATACCGACTTCGTTAATATTTCCGAGTGATACTAATTCATGTTTTATTTTTTTCAGGGTTTCGAAGATTTCCGGATAAGATGCTTCATCAAAGTGGTGAACTTTGGTGAATAACAGGTAGTATGTTTTATTATTAAGTTCGATTTTTGAAAATGAGAAGAGTTCTTTCTCCGATTCTTGTATACTTGTGTTAATTTCAGAGTAACCCAAAATATCTTGGATGTATAGATTAGATTCGTCAAGATCAATAGATGTGGGAATTAGAATGGTTTTCGCCGAACATTTAGTGAGGCTTTCGTTATGTTCCTCTATCTCAGTGTTGAAGGTATTATCTTTGTTAGCCATACGTTTTAAGAAAGTCTGATAATTATCGACGGATACGTCTGGTGACGTACTCGTGGATGGAATGGGGCTGAGATTAGATTGACGGTCGAGAGCTGTAGCTTCTTCTATCACAGGATCAGGTAAGTCTAACGACGGTAAGTTTATTTCAGGTGACGGAAAGATATTTTCATCGCCGTCGAGAGGGTTTAGTTCATCAGGGTTAAAGGATGCTGGTGATACCAACAAGTCCATTAGATCTTTATCTAATGAGGCGGATTCTACTTCATTGTCAGTTTTTGAACCATTTTCAGGTTGGATTGGATTCACAGGATATCGTGATAAGGCGTCGGCATTAGCATTAATTTTCCCTTTTTTATATTGGATGTCATATTCGAATTCTTCTAATTTTAAGCGCCATCGGATGAGTTTGGAGCCAGGGTCTTTGCAATTAAATAACCACTGCAGTGGTTTATGATCGGTAAGGATTTTGAACCGTTGACCGTATAAGTACGGTCTGAATATTTGAGTGCCGAAAATAATGGCAAGGCATTCCTTCTCTGTAACACTGTAATTGCACTCCGCCTTGTTCAGCGTGCGGGATGCATAAGCGATAGGGCGATCTTGCCCTATAGGACCCTGTGATAATATAGCGGAGATCGCATGATTTGAGGCGTCACAAGTCAAAAGAAAGGGTTGCGTAAAATCTGGATACGCAAGAATAGGAGCGGAAACAAGTTTAGATTTTAAGGATTCGAAGGCGAGCTGCTGCTCATTCTGCCATTTGAATTGGACATCTTTCTTCAATAGGGAAGTTAAAGGTTTGGCTAATTTGGCAAAGTTGGGAATAAACCTTCTATAATAGGATATAAGGCCGAGAAATGACTTAACGTCTTTTGGACATTGGGGAACCGGATAATCGGTTACGGCACGAACCTTATCAGGGTTCGGTTTGACGCCGTCTTCACTGATAATATGCCCTAGGTAGGCGACCTCCTTGCGGAGAAATTCGCATTTATCAGGTTGTAGTTTTAAGTTAAACTTACGGATTCTGTCAAAGACAGCTTTCAGGTTATCAATATGTGATTTTAGGTCATAAGAATAGATAACGATATCGTCAAGATACACGAAGCATCTAGTGCCTTGTAAACCGGTAAGGCAGGTGTTCATTAGTTTTTGGAAAGTTGAAGGTGCATTTTTCAATCCAAACGGCATCCTAGTGAATTGAAAATGTCCTTGAGGGACCGAGAATGCTGTTTTAGGAGCGTCACTAGGTGAAATAAGGATCTGATGAAATCCGGATGTTAAGTCTAGGGTGCTGAAGTATTTGCTACTTCCTAGTTGATCAAGAATTTCAGAAATTTGCGGGATTGGATACGTTTCACCGATAGTGACATCATTTAATTTTCTGTAGTCGATGACTATTCTCCACTTACGTTGCCCTTGGGAGTCTGCCTTCTTAGGGACTATCCAAATTGGCGAGCTCCAAGGCGAAGAAGATGGTTCAATAATATTTTGGTTAAGCATATTATTGATTTGGGTTTCGACTTCCTTTTTATGGCATTCCGGAAACCGGTACGATTTAGTGTGGATAGGAATATCGCTACTAGTTTTAATTTGATGATTAATAGCTGTGGTGTGTGTTAACTGGTCGTTTGGCAAATGAAAGATATCGGAATATTGGGAGCAAACTTCTGTAAGGGCTTCGGATTCCTCCGAGTTTAGATGGTCAGTTCGTAATGAATTTAACACGTCGGTAGTTCGGTTGGATGTCTCTTGGATATTCGCGTTGACTTGATAAGCGGTATGTAAGGGCTTGAGAGTCAGTTTTAGATCAGGGTCAATTTTAATGTGGGACAGTGACGTATTGGCTATAGTTAAATTGACTCGGTTATTATCTTTTACCTTTACAATACAGTTAGATATAAGAACACATTTAGACAGATGCTGATCTATTATGATTCCTTCCTTTAGATCAGTGTCTTGTACTGAACACTCAATTACGGTTTCAGTACGAGGTGGGATAACGTAAAATGGATCGAAAAAGTTTAGCTTGATTTCGGATTTGCCAAATCTGAGGGTATCGGTGGTGTAATCAATTTTACATCCAAAGGAGGTAAGGAAGTCGGACCCAATGATGCCGTCATAAGGCAGGTTTATGTCCTTGATGACGTGGAATTTAAATGGGGTGACCTTCTCATTGTTGAGTTTTAATTTTAGTTGCAAATGACCCTCGGTTGAGGTTAGGTCATCTCCCGGATCTATGCCTTTGAGTTTAATTGGTTCTGCGACCAATTTTTGAGGGTTCATAATGCTGGATTGTTTTATTAGGGATATGACCGAACCGGAATCCACTAATAAGGATAATGGAATGTCTGAGACTTGTGAGTATACCAATATATGTGGAAGAAATCTCTTGGATACATCTATATTTATTTCATAGATTGTTGCACTATTTTCGTTGGATTTTGATAATTGGGCGCTTGTTTGGGGCTGGTTACCCGTGTGGTCCCTGGATTTTGAAAATTGGGCGCTTGCTTGGGGCTGGTTACCCGTGTGGTCCCTGGATTTTGAAATTTGGGCGCTTGCTTGGGGCTGGTTACCCGTGTGGTCCCTGGATTTTGAATTTTGGGCGCTTGTTTGGGGCTGGTTACCCGTGTGGTCCCTGGATTTTGAATTTTGGGCGCTTGTTTGGGGCTGGTTACCCGTGTGGTCCCTAGATTTTGAAGTTTTAGAAATGTTGTTTGTGGTATCGGCTTTTAGGCTTTGTCTCGGGCGACACCGTGACGAGACCTCTATGCGTTTAAAGTGTCCGATGGTGTGTCTACTTCGTCTAGGCCGTCTTCCTCTTGAGGTTGTTCGAGGAAAGTTATACGCGAAGGAGGCTTATTAGAGTTTTGATTGCCCGTTTGGTTTTGTGACACTTTGAAGCGATTATTGTTATACTCGCGCTTCCTACACTGGGCAATATCATGCCCGGGTATTTTGCAGTAGCGACAAAATAAGTTAGAAGTTCCTTGTTGATTATTGTTGCCGCTTTTAGACGGAACGGCTTTCGGTTCTGGTTTGTTCCTACTAGAGTTACCTGGTTTCTGGTCCGTCTGGGGGCGCCTGTACAGCGTCTGCTGTATGCGTTCCTCGGAAACTGCATAGTTTATGGCTTCATTCAAGGTTTTGGGAGACCTACATCTCACCATGTTGGAAATTCGGGGGTGAAGCCCCATAAGGAAGTGATGGAGGGCAAGATCTTCCATCGCAGCAGTGCGGCCTGGCACTTCTTTGTTTTTGGTATCGGACAGAGATATTTCGGTTAGCAATTGTGACAGGTAGGTCTCCACACGAAGTGCATACTGGTTTACATTATCTTGCGGGCCTTGCTTGCTCTCCTGGAGATCAGCTAAGAGATGTGAGTAGTGTTTACGTTCACTGAATTGAGTTTTTAAGAATTCTTTCAACTGTTCCCATGATGTGAATTCTTTAATCGAGCAAGCAACCTCCGCTTTACCATTTAATTGGCTTAAAATGAATTTAAATAAAATGGGCTTTTGAGGTTCTACTGCGAGGCTGAAAGCGTTATCACAGTTTACTAGGAATGAATTAAGAGTTTCCCTACTTCCATCATACGATTTAATAAATTTGAATAATGTGTTGAGATCTATATCGGCCATTGCAAGAGCCGCAGTGGTCTTCCTAGTGACACGTGGAGAGAGAATTGGTGACTTCGCGTCGCCTTCCTTTGTTTCGGCTATGTCAAGATGTAACTCTTCTGATTTAGGCAGTTTTGGCATAATTATTATGTCATGAATTAAAATTAAAGATAGTTAAGAGTATACGGAATCGAAAGGTGCAATTTAATTAACTAGCGGGTCCCTAGTTTCTTAGTCTAAACAATGACCAAAGACTCACAGGAATAGAGCGTGGGCGACCGATAAGAACGCGACGGCCGGGAACATTCCGCTGTGCAAGGCGTCGCGGCTTGCGCTTCTCGGTTGACGTATTATGGATGATCTTGAATGCTGGATACAGGATACTGGATGTCCGTGCTGGATGCCACGGAGATGACGGCCGGCACGAGTGTTTGCTACCTTTCTTGCAGGTCGAATTTCTTCGTGCAGCAGAGGGTAAGCGATTGCGGCTCAGGATGCAACCACTTTTGTTCACAGGATACGGAGACTGCAGATAGAAGTTTCTCGCGTAGCAGCAGGTAAGCGATTGCGGTTCAGGATGCAACCACTTCAGGACGAGAAGGTTGCAGGACGAGGTTCTTCACGAAGCAGAAGGTAAGCGGTCGCGGTTCAGGATGCAACCACCCTTCAGGATAAGAAGATCTTCTTCTGGAGCGTATTGTAAGTATTTTCACCAACACTACACTTCACAGGACTTTTAAGGATTTGTGGTAAGTATTTTCTTAGCACTAAGGTTTTATTCACGAACACTAGGTCGTTTTTTAAGGATCCGGGGCGAGTCTGTAGAGCGTTGCCTGGGCACTGGGGATTTCCGGATCCCACCGCTGCCACCAAATGTTATACGGGATACCCAAAAAGGCTTTTTAAAAAAAGACTATTTAATTAAGTTCAAGGTTTTACTTCATTAAACCGTTACACGACTTATTTCGCTAAAATCTATAGGCAACCGCTCTGTAGAGGAGATCGAGACAGACTGACGTGTCTGGCTCTAATGACAGGCCTGAAGGGCCAAATATGCTGACCTGCAAGTAGAGTTGTCAGGCCAGCATCAGGGCGTACATATTTAGGGTATAACAGTTCGCAACCAGTTTTTTGAAAACTAATGAAAATTTCGATTTGTTCCCTTTTTATTTTTTGTGTAAACCTTTTTAGTGTTTTTTATGTATTGAAGTCTTTTCCATATTTTAAGGGTTTTCATAAAAAAAAATGGAATAACTTCTAATTTCGGAGATATAGTAAATCCTTTAAAATAAAAAAAGTTAACTGGTCAAGTGCGAGTCGGACCCGCACACGAAGGGTTTCGTAAGTACTACAATATTAAAATCGAGCAAAAAACGATGATACAATAACGTGTCTTGTATTCCCTTTAATTTTTAACTTTATTTTATTACTTTTTTTGCTGTTATAGCGGCAATACACATACAAATTGCTGAATTTCTTGCTTTATGTTAAATTTCAGGATACTGAGCCCTATGAATTTTGAATACACTTGTGTCAAAATATATGTGACTAGCTTTTGGCTGCAGTTTCGCCCGCGTACCTAAAAAATAGGCCTATGCAACTTAGGAATAAAGCAGCTTTTTATCACTGAAAACATTCTTAGCAATTGGACCAGTAGATGCTTCCAGAGATAATCTTCTACAAAAAAAAAAATACAAAAAAACAAATTTTACCTCTTTAATATATTAGTGTAGATAACACGCTGATAGACGGACAGACGGACAGTGGGGGCATTATAATAGGGTCCGTCACCTTTTAGGCACGGAACTCTAAAAATAAGTAATCGGCTCATAAATGACGAAGTTCTCACATCACAAAATATCGCAGGGGCTTGAGCTATCCATTGCTCGCCGTCCGACCGTCCAGTAACCATCTGGACGGAACTCATCGTCGACGGCGTGTACTGTTCCACGCGCGCCTCAAGGAGATGTCAGCACACCGTCGGAGCCTAGCAGGTTCGAAACTTACTGGGGCCAAGGGTTTGTTTCTGAAAAAAAAACCCGGCCTTGGTATGAAAGGCAACACCACGGGAATTGGGTTTTAGTTAGTAATAGTCTGACACACCCTCTCGCTCCACCCAAGAGCGGGAGATGGCTTTGGATGATACTCTAACCTAAAAAAACAACTATAGCCACAAAAGTTGGTCTTCCCGTCCGATTGTAATTTGAGTATCTTCTATCGGCTTTTAATAAACTAGTGCGCCTCACCATCAGAGATTGCATCACTGCTTACCATCAGGTGGGATCACAGTCAAGCACTAGTTTATACAAATTTAAAAAAAAATCTGCAGACACGACTGAACCACTCAAAAACAAAACACGTTCTCACTAACCCACTTCCATAAACACATATGGCAACTCTTTGTATTTTTACAACTGGCAACATTTGTGGCAATTACGTAGCCGTCAGAAACAGGCAGTGACGTCACAGGCGTTTTGATTGACACGTTGAAAAGGTTTCAGTAACCGACGAAGCGTGATACTCGACTTAACAAACATTCTGAATGAGTAACAATCCAATTTCGATGGAGTTTTGACGCTTTTAAGTCGAGTGCTCGTATGTAGGTCAGAGTAGAAGGAAGAGGTTAAGTGCGAACAATGGAGTAAGTAAGACATATGGATGAGAGGTTTCTTCTTCGCCGCCGACGCCGGGATTGCGATCCCGATTTCCGGCCACCGTAGACGCGGGATCGCGGCCGGCGAGCCATGGGTAGCTTGCTGTCCGACCGTCCGGTAACTGTCCGAACCGAACCCAAAACGTCGACGGCACGCACTGTTCTCGCGCGCCTCAAGGAGTTGTCAGCAACAGGAGGGGCCCAGCTGGGTCGAAGTGTACTCGGGCCAGGGTTATCCGAAAGGAAACTCGTGCCTTGGTTGGAAGGCTAGAAGGAACGGGGTGGGTTTTTAGTCAGTAAGAGTATGACATTATCTCCCGCTCCACCCAAGAACGGGGGTTGTCATAAGATGATTTATGCCCACCGTTAAAAAAAAAAACAACTAAAAAAATAATGTGGTATAGGTATCTCAGTTAATAGCACACTGATTACTGAACCGCCATTAGCAAAACCTAATCACGCAAAATGTGTCACTTATAATAATGCCTCCTGAAATAATGCATTTATTGAAATTTCAGTGTCATAGTCAGATACAATGTTTTAATAGAATTACCAGTGATGCGGCAATGGCTGCTCGATCCCAATTTACATATTAATTCCACATTAAGTCTACCTTTCACTGGTAATTTATTGATGTTAATATTATTAAGTTCATATTGTAACGTGACTTTTTGTTTAAATATTATCTGTAAAGGAATATGTATGAAACGGAAATTCACTGTCAAATATTTATTCATTTTATTCTCCCACCAACAATTGTAGAGACTGAATTATAATTAAAAAAATATATATAAACTAGGTTAGTGTTTTTTTTTTTTCGGTGGGAAAATCATCCTGTAGCGACATCTATGAAGCCACACATGAAGAAAATACGAAATCCTGCATCGCGCAATCAAAGTTCTCCGCGCGATTTGAGCATATACGACAGCCCGACATCAACTATCGGGCAGTCGCCCACCAGACTATAACACCCTGTCTGGTCGGAGGATCCTCCCTTTTCAAAGGAGGTTTGCGGGACTTTACTCTCTGTTCCGCTTACCTCCAAAACTGGTGACCCTCGACAAAAGAACGTCAGCGCAGCCTTCGTGCAGCTAGTACTTCGTGACGTCATCATCACTTCCTCAAGCTTTCGAGCAACAAGCCATACAGCCAGCACCCACAGCTAAGGGTCTCCTGACCACCAGTATGCCTACCTGGTCATACCTGGTCATCACCTCAGCCGCATCAGCGACCTTGGCTTGGCACACCGCACCTTCGGCCAGTCATATGAAGAGCCATGAAGAACCTCTCCTGGTCGACGCCAGCTGTCAAGCCCTACGTCGCACAAGCACCGCTCCGACTCACTGGAGCCAGCAGCAATACTCCGACTCACTGGAGCCTGCAGCATCGTCCCGACTCACTGGGACAGCACCACCCCGACTCACTGGGGCATTATCCCGACTCACTGGGATAGCAACACCCCGACTCACTGGGGCATCACCGCAGACAGTTCCGACTCACCGAGAACTATGCGGCATCGGTTCCGACTCACTGGAACCAACCTACCGCTGGCCTGGCACACATCAAGAAGCATCAAGAACCATCGATCTCCGATCTCCGGAGGGGAGTGATGTAGCGACATCTATGACGCCACATAAGAACTATGAAGAAAATACGAAATCCTGCATCGCGCTATCAAAGTTCTCTGCGCGATTTGAACATATACGACAGCCCGACATCAACTATCGGGCAGCCACCAGACTATAACACCCGGTCTGGCCGGAGGATCCTCCCTTTTCAAAGGAGGTATGTGGGACTTTACTCTCTGTTCCGCATACCTCCAAAATCCAATACACATCCCCCACTTTTGTGGGAGCGGGAGATAGTGTCAGACTCTTACTGACTAAAAACCCACCCTGTTTCTTCAAGCCTTCATACTGGGGCTCGAGCTACCTTTCGTACCGGGGGCTGAGCTACCTTTCGGAGTTGACCCTGGTCCCAGTAGGCTTCGACCCAGCTGGGGCCCTGCTGTTGCTGACAATTCCATGAGGCGCGCGGGAATAGTGCGCTCCGTCAACAATTTGGGCTCGGTCAGCGAGCTACCCATAGACCTACCACATAGATAGGAGAAATAACCCAACAAGGCAGACAAAGTGGTACTCTAAAACATCGATGTATACGTACTACGCACTAGATTAGGCGTGCCGAACATTCACTTTAGTCGACTCAGGTGTAATGTTGTCTGTACACCTTGAACATTATATTATGTTGAACGAAACGCAAGTGCCATGAAATTCATGGCGCATAAATCATTTTGGTCGCGAAAAAAGTCTCCTCTAAAAGCTATCTTAGCGCTGCATGTTTTAATTGTTCTGTTAGACGACATATATGCCGCAGCGAATTTTCTTTTTAACTTTTCAGTATTTTGACAAAAAAAAAAAATTGTTTATAGGTTCGCGCTTGACCGCCATCTCACCTGATAGAAAGCGACGATGAAACGCGTTTACCTAGAAGAAACCTATTCACTCTCGACTTAAAGATTCCCGTGATGTAGCTATCAGGAAACACAGACTACGGCAAGGAATTCCACTCCTTAGCTGCACGCATAATGAATATGTTCCCAAAACATTTTTTGCGTGTAGGTGGGACGTTCATCATGTATCGGTGGCGCATCGCCGTACAGTGCAGTTTCCATGAAAGGGCTTGTCTATTAGTAGAATATAAGTCGATGTCTAAACACACTGATAGGCTCTCTGTCTATCGTTCCTACCTAACATTTAGCGATGACACGCAACCCCCCAGGTGTTGTGTCAAAGTTCCCAACTTCGAATCCCGGGAGACACAAATAACATCGATGGTGTGGAAGAGAATGTTTTTTTGTGTCAGGCTTTATTGATAGATTGGAGAACGGAATTAGATAAGATTTTGTAGAAAAAGTTTTATGCGTGTTGAAGTTTTTTTTTGTTAGAGAAGTTTCAGCTAGTAAGGGCCGTTTCGTACCACATACTCAACATCGCATTACTTTGTGTAATTTATTTCATCACCACTGCTCTCAAAACGGTGAAGGAAAACATTGTGAGGAAACCGGCATGTTCTAGAACCAAAATTCTAAGACTGTGACATTCACCCACCAGCAGTGGGATATTTTATTAATTCATGAATCCCCAAGCGACCACCGGTGGCCGCGCATCTATTGTCTTACTATTGTGTCTCTAATTGACGGTATCTGAAGGGTTAAAGGCTGATTAAGGTTATGTTAATAAAGAATTATTGGTATTATTATAAAACATCCTTTGCCACAAACAATCAATAACAGAAATTGAACTGTTTGAAGATTTGTCACATTTGTCCAAATTGTAGTAACACGTACCTACTCACCTTACCGTCACCTCTGGTCATCTCCGTGCTGAAAAATAGGCAGTGAAACTTCACCCGCCCCTAACATCAATCGGCCCAGGGCCAGGTCATTCAAGGGCACGTGCCCCCGACAGTTTTACAGCTCTGAGTAAAGAATGGGACGTTTATTATATTTATTTGCTTACCCTCCATTGTAGGCATTTTTTCTCGCTCCGTTGATATCTTGTGTATTGAATGTTCGGGCTCGAAGAAAAAATTGGGCGTTTAGTTTGATTTCGTAGAATTGTGAAAAGGTATTGCTTTGGATTTGTAAAGTGATTTGTATATATGAATGTTTTCTGTAGTAAAAATTTTCTATTTAACTCGACTCAATCTCAATGACAGCTAAAAAAAAAACTGGTCGAATGCGAGTCGGACTCGCTGATGAAGGGTTCCGCGCTACAATATTATATCGAGCAAAAAAACGGCACAAAAAATTACGTTTGTTGTATGGGTGTCTTAAATATTTGGATAGATAGATAAATCATTTATTAAATACAACTCAAAACCTACACCAAAACACGAAAATATAAAAACTAAGCACTTATGCAAAAACCTACAACATGAAAATTATAATAATAATTATTTTAGCTATAACTTATTTTTAAAGTTGGTAAATAAAACTAATTATTCTGTGAATATTTCAACCGTTTGATGCCATTATTAATATCAAGTAAAAACATTACAAAAAAACACGAAGTATTTAATTTGTGTTTAATAGTATTTGTTGTTATAGCAGCAACATAAATACATTATCTGTCTAGCTATTACGGTTCATGAGACGGACGGACTAGGGTCATGTTTTTACCCTTCTAGTTTGGAACCCTAAAAAAAATATCCACGTAGATAAAATAGATAATAATAATAACAATATTCCACAAGTCACACAACGCCGTCTAGTCCCAAGCTAAGCAGAGCTTGTGTTATGAGTACTAGACAACTGATAAACATACTAATATATTTCTAAATACATACATATTATAGATAAATTACACCCAGACACAGAGCAAATGATCATGCTCATCACATGAACATTTGTGCTGGGTGGGAATGGAACCCACGAGGATCCTCCTAGCAGTCAGTGCCCCTAACCATTAGACCAATAGGCCACTCAAGACCAACAGTCCAATATTACATCAACCAAATTCCGATCTATGCTGATGACAGACAGACAGACAGCGGAGATATAGCAATGGGGTCCCGTTTTTACCCTTAGGGTATGGAACCCTAAAAAAAATCCACATAGATAAAATAGATTGAAGGTGATACACATTTCAGACAAAAAGTCAACTAAACAAAAAACATTACTTAAAGTAATCTTATTTACTCGCTCACAAATTAAGTTACAAACTATTTATCGTGAAGCCAAAGCTTACAAAATTCTAACTCAAACAGCGTCGTCAAGCATATCATGAACACTTTGTGCCCGAATAGTTTTAGTCCGTGTATGAAGAATAATACGGGCATATACTCGTAAATCATTCACAGGCCAAAGAATTGGCCTCAGGCAGCTCTAGGGTTGCCAGGCATCAGATAAAGCAAAAGTAAATAGGCTCTTAAAATAAACTAGTGTGCCTCACCATCAGATATTGCATCACTGCTTACCATCAGGTAATTATAAGACATGTGACATCCACCAACTCGCACTGGGCCCGCGTGGTGGATTACGGCCCATTACTAGACTCAGGCCTCCAAGAGAGGAGGCCTGAGTCTAGTAGTGGGAACATTAAAAAGGCTGATGATTACCATCAGGTGGGATCGCAGTTTTAAGCACTAGTTTATATGAATAAAAAAAAATTAGATTTAGAAAGTTTTAAGGCAACATTTTAGCCGAAAGACATCACCTTTAGTGATCTTTCCAAGTGTCACCATAAACAGTCCTAAGCATCTCGTATCCATCGAATTGCGACACTTTTAGGTTATCGGTCAATCTTGTGGGAGGCCTGCGTCTTCTGGCATGCAGCTTCCATTCGAGAAAGCTGTGAGGGTGGGTTTGCGGATGACGAGCCTAGTAGCTTACCGTCCGGCCTTCTGGTAACCGTCTGGACCTAGCCCGAGTCGTCGACAGCGCAGTGTTCCACGCGCGCCTCAAAGAGATAGCAGCAAAACCGTAGCCCAGCAGGACCAAAGCCTACTTGGCCCCAGTAGGCTTTAAAAAGTCAAATATACATTTAAACATACATACATCGCCATTATCATCATGATTATATCAGCCCATAGACGTCCACTGTTGGACATAGGCCTTTTTTTTCGGTGGGCAATAAACATCTTATGACAACCCCCGCTCTTGGGTGGAGCGGGAGATAGTGTCAGACTCTTACTGACTAAAAACCCACCCCGTTCCTTCTTGCCTCTTCATACCAGGGCACGAGCTTCCTTTCGGATAACCCTGGCCCCAGTAGGCTTCGACCCAGCTGGTCCCCTCCTGTTGGACATAGGCATCCTCCAAGTGTCGCCACTATACATATACATATACATACATACATGAACATGTCAATACTTTCCACTTTTCATGTTATCACCCTGACCCATAAGTCGAGCTAGACTAGCAGTAGCTAATTTGTCCGGTTTTCCGGTTCTAACAACTGGCAACCCTACACAGGCCTCCATGCTTCAAGGTCGCCGGGATTTTGTGTAATGGGCCTCAAGAAAACCTTTCAGGACTTGGCTATGTCCAGAAAGAATCTCCATTGTGAAAGTGTTTTTTCTCAGAATAGTTTTGTGTTGCGTTCAAGGGTAAGTTAAGGGTTGTTTTCGTCTTATATTTTATGTATGGATGTGTGTGTATGAGTATTGTTGTGATATGTTTTTGTTCGTGATTTGATGAGTTACTGTGGCATCGTGACTGTTTTTCTGGGTTTGCAGAAGTGTCTAGACATATGAAGATAAAATGTTTGGCTCAAACCTTTTTAAGGTGAGCAATCATCCAATGAGCAGTGGTGGCCGAGTGGTAACGGCTCCGACTAAAGAGTTGGAGGTCGTGGGTTCAAACCCAGCCAGGCGCATTACTTTGTGTAATTTATTTCATCACCACTGCTCTCAAAACATCGTGAGGAAACTGGCATGTCCTAGAACCTAAAATTCGAAGACATGTGACATCCACCAATCCGCACTGGGCCCGCGTGGTGGATTACTTACGGCCTACTCCCTCCCCTAGAGAGGAGGCCTGAGTCCTAACAGTGGGAACATTATAAGGCCGACAAAGTAAAAAAGCAAAAAATCATCCAATGACTTCTCCCACTGTAGGGTGGGGCGGGAGGGCGTGTAAGCCTTTTACTGACTGAAACCAAACATATGTTCCTTCTTTGCCTTGCGTTCCAGGAACGTGGGTTTCAATTTCAGAAATCAACCGATGGCCCCAATAGGCTTTGACCCTGACATCTCTTAGAGATGCGCGTGGAGACTATGCACCGTCGATGGCTCAATGCTTATCCAGCTCCATTACCATTTGGGCACGCAATAATTATGGCCGTAAGTCTCTTTTATGTGGCGTTTCTGGAAAGATCCCACCGGGCATGGCAAATTCGGGAGGTTCCTGCATCGGATTTAGATGAAAAAAACGCCCGGATATTACCACTGTGTCGACCGCCCGGAGCACACGGTAGAGATGATCACCGCTGTGTCCTCGTGGAGGGGCGATCGGCGGCAGCGATCTTTCGCGCCGGGCCTTGGTACAGTCCATGGCCCGAAGCGAGGAGGAGTGGCGAATGGCGTTTGCTGTTTTACGAGTTTAACGCGAACAAAGTCGAAGGCATAACCTAGAATAAATTTACAGTAACTTGTTTAGAATGCAGCGTTTTTAACTGTAAACTCGCATTACTGCATAAATAAAGTTAAGAACAAACAGAGTTCCAACGACCGCCCATTACATAAAACTATTGTAGACAATAAAATTGTTTTCTTAGAACAAAACACACGACTAAGCTGAGGAGTGCCAGGGGCGGACTTTGTGTTGAGAAGTTTTTAATGCACTCGTAAATAAATGGTGAACTTCGTACCTGACCCAAGGGGGTTAGTAGGCGAACTGCAGGAATTTTCGTATCATGGCCCTAGGACGCAAAGGGCAAATTAATGAATATAGGTGGTTACTGGTTACTATGAGCGGCAGCATTTATTTGATTATGAAAAATGACAGGTTTTCGGCAGGTTTTTAACTCTTTTGTCTACTGTCTTCCTGCTCCACCCTAGAGCGCGAGAATTCAGCTAGTTGCTTGCCAGTGCCCTTTGCTGCTGCTGTTTGCAGTTGGCTCTGATCTCGTACGTTTAGCTAGGGGAAAAAATGAACCCCAACATGTCCCGTGTCATATGAATGCGTTGTAAAATATTGGGGACATGTTGTGGGGCAACTTTGCAGTGTCACTTAGATTTTTTGTGTGATATAAACTAGACCTTGACTGCTATCCCATCAGTAAGTAAGCAGTGGAGCAATCGCTGAAGGTGAAGCGCACTAGTTTATTAAGAGCCTATTCACTCTAGCCTTGAAGACACCTAAATTATAATCGGACGGTTCCAGTCCTTCAACGCGGTATAAACGACGAGGCGAAACGCTTAGTCCGGACCGTAGAGGTGTCAATAGCATAGGTAAGGTTGAGCGTTGCGAGTCATGTTAGATAATTGTGCGCTAATGTGTCTGAAACTTTAGTCAAGCCGTATCGCATTGGATATGCATTAGAATAAAGAAACAGTTATCGGATCGATTCCGTAACCCACTTATGTAGAAAAAAGAATGTTTATATTTGCTGTTGAACATGTTTATTTTTAGTTTGAAATCCTTTGTGTAAGACTAGTCTACATCTACTTACATTATTATTTTACTTATTTTATTATATATATATATATATATATATTTATAGTTATATATTGTGTTTTATATGGAGTTCATTTGTTAGCAGTACACCACAGACTACCCCTTGTATTATTTTAAGTTCTTGTCCATCCTAAGGTTGTCTGGAAGATATCGCTTTCAGCGATAAGACCGCCATTGTACCCATAAATTTAATTTTATGTATAAGCTGTGTTACTTTTTGGTGTACAATAAAGTTTATTCTATTCTATTCTATTCTATTATTAATATTATTAAGAGGTTAGAGGTAAAGTTTGTTTTTTTTGCTTGTAGAAGGTAATTTCTGAAAGTACTGGTCCGATTGCTAAAATTTTTTCAACGATAGAAAACTGCTTTATGCCTGAGCGATATAGGCTATATTGTATGTGGGCAAAGCCGCGGGCAAATGCAATCAACAATAAAAGAACTGGGCAAGTGTGAGTCGGACTCGCGCCCTGAGGGTTCCGTACAAACTTATCTATGTTCAATTCCTGAATGGAGTTTCGAAAGATTTTCCGAATAGCAAAAAATAAAAATTATGACGTAACAACAAATTTACTAAGATAAGATAAGATAAGATAAGATAAGATAAGATATTCTTTATTTGTCTAAACATTGTATACATACAGTAGCATGCAAGATATAAATTTATTATTTGTGTCCAGTCATGTTTATGCCGAAGTATCGGCGTACAAATATTTATAAAATTGAAAACTAAAAATAATAAAATTGATAATAAATTCTAACACATAAAACTTAGCTAGCTGAAATCAATTACAAAATAATTTAGGCCTTTTAATTCGAAATTATTTTTATCTTATCATGTCAACATTCAAAATAAATAATAAAAAACAATCAGCTATGTCAAACAAATACAAAAACAATGTCAAAGCCACAAAAACATTTTCAATATTAATGTCAAAATTACCATATATATATCAAAATTATAGGATAATGTGAAAATTACAATATAAATGTCAAAATTATAAGACAATGTCAAAATTACAATATAAATGTCATAGTTACTAAATACATGTCAAAATTATAAAATAAATGTCAAAACTACTATATAAATGTCAAAATTACTATATTAATGTCAAAATTACTGTATAAATGTCAAATTTACAATACAATGTCAAAAAAAAAAATTAATCATAAAAACTTTTCTCGGCTAGAAATTCAGAGACACTATAATATGCTCTTGGTAAAAGGAATGCTTTTAATTTACGCTTGAGTGCACTACTATTTAACTCTTTCCACCGTTTAGGCAATACATTAAATGTTTTCAGATTTATTCCTATACCTACTTGTGCTATAAGACCTTGCTTTATTGCAAAATTTCAGGATTCTGGGTCAACGGTAAGTACCCTATGAATTTTGATTTCCTCAAGAGTATCGAAATGTACGTTTTTTGCCACATAAGCCGAAGTATCTTTTTTTTCGTTAACTTACAAGTTTGATTTGTTGACAGCTTCAAAAGTCCGCAGACCTCAATACCTATATGGTGTTAATTGCAAATCGATACCTCCACGCGTTCTTGAGATAATGGATCTTGACAGACGGACGGACACACAACAAAGAGATCCAATAAGGGTTCCGTTTTTTTCTTTTTGTGGTACAGAACTCTAAAAAAGATTATTATTTAGGTATCTTCAAGGCTAGAGCGCATAGGCTCTTAATAAACTAGTGCACTTTACCATTATCGATTGCATCACTCCTTACCATCAGGTGGGATCGCAGTCAAGCACTAGCTTATATCAATGGCAGTACGCTCCCTCTTTGTAAATATTATATGACTTCAGTGCCCCATAATACTCCAAATGTATCATACTAAAGTACCTATAACCGGCAATAACAATCTCCAAAACTGCAATATACTCTATCAGAAATCACTTGCTTAAAACAAATGCCATCCTGTTTACATGACCAAATAATGAGAAATGTACCAACTACCCTCCTAAATCACGACCATTGACGGTAGCAGGTCAAAATGCAATAATTATTAACTCAATTCATTCGTAGAACTTGCAACAAAACTAGCCGTCTTTATCACGGAGACATAAGGTTCAATTTGCCGTGTAGAAAATACCGCTGATGATCCAGGAACAAAAGTTCTGCGTGGCTATTATAAGAAGAACCACGGGTTATGCTAACGTTGCGTTTAAAGGGCCAGTTTTGTGGTTGGAATTGAGGGGCAGGGGAGGTCATGTTGTGCTGGTGGCCTGCCCACCCGTGGCGACCTCACAGCGTGAAGGTAGACTATGCGTCACCCGCAGACCCTCAATGAGACATTTCGCCAATAAAAATAATCAAGAGGGTATTGTGAACTTTTTTCTTGGAACAGTTTGAAGATTCCGTTTTGAAGGTGTATCGGAATTGAGATGAAGAATTAGGTTTTTGTTAAATGAAAGATATGGGTTTTCAATGATTTTTTGGTCGTAGCCCTAACGTGAGATATTTCATGGAATTATGGCTCAAACGCTGAGTGACTTTCTCTCACAATTTTGTTTTTATTATTATTGATAGGCTGCGAGCAATGTGCCCTGCCAATTGCCGCTTAAGTTTGGCAATTCTTTGTACTATGTCGGCAACTTTAGTTCTCCTGCAGATATCTTCATTTTTGATTCGATCACGCAAGGAAACCCCGAGCATAGCCCTTTCCATTGCCCTTTGGGTGACTTTAAGCCTAACTTTAACAGATACCCGTTGGGGCCGAAAGGTACGCGGCCGCCACTCCAGAAGTGGCGACCGCGTACCGAAGACGCAGCCTTGGAAGACCTCCACCAAGGTGGACTGATGACCTGGTGAAGGTTGCGGGAAACCGATGGATGCGAGACGCGAACGATCACAGGATCGTTCGTTGCGGCGACGCTTGGGGGAAGCCTATGTCCAACAGTGGACGTATGTCGGCTGAAATGATGATTATTGATAGGCTAGCGTTTGAAAACCGTCTCACGTCTCACCTATATAGTTAGACGGTGAGACGGTAAGCGATGATGTAGCCGACGATGGAGCACGCTTGCCTAGAAGTAACCTATTCACTCTTGACTTAAATTAAGCTTTTCGCTAAAGCGATTTTGTGGCTATGATCATAGTTTAATCCTTCTGGATCCACCACGCGGGCCCAATGTGGGTTGGTAGATGTCACATGTCTTTGAATTTTTCGTTCTAGGACATGCCGGTTTCCTCACCATGCTTTCCTTCACCGTTTTGAGAGCAGTGTTGATGAAGTAAATTACACAAACTAATGCGCCTAGCTGGGTTTGAACCCGCGATCTACAACTCGTAAGTCCGTTACCACTTGGCCACAACTGCTCTAAAAACGCATATTCCTTGAAAAAACGTACAGTGTAAGATTTTTACTTGGTATTTTAATAATCTGGATTATGTATTCCCAACACAAACAATTTATATCATTGACGATTGGTGTAAAAAATGTCTAAGTAGGTAAGTTAATTTCCTGATTTATTTTTTAAACTAGATTTCGTAGAAACGAAACGACTAAACACCAGTACGATTTCTTGTGAATACATATAATTTATGTATTGGATTAAGACTTAAAACGAACAAATTTCTGGGAAGTTTCACTTGGAACACTACGTCGAATACTGTTAAAATACTAGAAAATAAAAGTTAGGTTAACTAGTATTTTTTTAAGGTATCATGCTCATGATATTTACGGCAACGGGTTTCCTTTTCGGAAAAACATCAGGCATCGGCCCTGCTGGGCCCGGTTTGCTGACATATCTTTGCGTAGTGTTTTAGTGTGAGCGAGTAGTGTCGAGGTCTCGGTGGTTGCGACATGAGGATATTAGTTCCTTCATGCCTGGGACCTCCTGGTTCCCTAGCAGTCTTCTTCGTTCCCGATTATAGCCTGAACCAGGGCGCGAGGTCATCCTTACTTCTGTATGGTAGGTGCGTTCACAAGCATGTAAACTTACATACCTTCACAATACATTCAGACTCGTAACAGCTATTTGTAGGTGACTGGCCTGTTGGTCCAGTGGTTAGTGGCCCTGACTGCTAAGCCGAAATGGGTTCGATTCCCACCCAGGACAAATGTTTATGTGATGAACATGATCATTTGTTCTGTGACTGGGTGTAATTTATCTAAAATATGTATGTTTTTAGAAATATATTAAGGATGTTTATCAGTTGTCTAGTACTCATAACACAAGCTCTGCTTAGCTTGGGACTGACGAGCGTTCCCTCTTCTAGAGACGAGGCCTGAG
This sequence comes from Mythimna lalbum, assembly GCA_949319445.1. Lineage (NCBI taxonomy): Eukaryota > Metazoa > Arthropoda > Insecta > Lepidoptera > Noctuidae > Mythimna > Mythimna lalbum. The sequence goes on along the minus strand of OX439371.1, from coordinate 8,583,058 downwards.
TTCCAGCAGTGGGAACATTAAAAAGGCTGATGATGATGATGATGATGATGATGGGCATAGTGTGATAGTTCTGTAGAACTCGCGACAGCTAGCGCAATCACTATAGCAGCCATGCCAATCGGCTCAAAAAATTATATAATTCTACCTCTTCTAACACCTTTTTTAGTTTTAACAAAATGGCTACCAAGAAAAACACATTACAAAAATGCAAAATCACCTATTCATAACCAAGAATTATTCAAACCATTTCATACCCACCTTATTAGTCTATTTTAAATTCCTAGCAATTTCACCGAGGACCTATGTTATTTAGCCAAGTGTAGCTGTGTTATTTGAAGAGATTCGGATCTTGTGTGCAAGTATTAGCAATGTGCATGTCTTAAGAATGCAATCAGAATCGTAGAAGGCAATGGTGTCAAACTATTAAGGCAAGTCACGCCATCTGGCGGTGGATTCAGTCACGCCATCGAGACCACTACTATGGGGAGGGAATCGACATAGTATTGGGTAATGTGAGATCCTTTGAAATCATGGGGCAGCAGAAAACGACAGTCTTGTTACTGAGCACTCTTGCCCAGCGATCACTGTGCCTACGGCTGATGTAACCCCTCCATTCCATTTCAACCTAGCAACCACGACAGGAGGACACAACATACGGTGTCCTCGTGGAGGCGATCGGCGGCAGCGGCCTCCCGCGCCGTTCATGGTCTGGAGCGAGGGGGAATGGCAGACGGTCGCCGCCTTCTGCAATGCAGTAATGCTAACGAAGCAGGCAGCCGCACGCGTGAAGGAACAGACATCCTCATGCCCCAGCCGCCATGACCCCCACTGCCAGTCACGGTTAGGCTTTTAGACGACGAGCAATGGGCAGCTCGCCGCCAGGCCGTCTGGTAATCGTGTGGGTTCGTCGTCGACAGCGTAAGCTCACTACGGTGTTCCATGCTCTCCTCAAAGAGATGTCATTCTGTATTCGATCAGTTCTTTTTACATTCAGATTGCCGAGCTCTATTTGACTATTACACAAAAAGTGAAAATTATGACCTAGTATTTCACATTCCTTGTTATTTCGATACGTTAGTAAGGGCACTACCCCCATCTAGCCAATAGACTTGTTTCCAAGAATAACGATTGAAACATTACATTTTTAATGCAAGCCCCTAACTAGGGCTCCATACACTTCAGAGGGTTACCGGCAAGCAACATCTGTACTTACAACTTGCTATAGCCGTAGAAATAAATTATGAGACTCAATGTAAAGTGACGGGGTAATGAAGGCTCTTTGAAAGTATGCGCTCCTGGTATTTTGAAATGATTACTTGTTTGTGGTAATGCCAATATGAATTATGGTCACGGATTATGGTACTGTTTTGATAGGTGATTAGCCTTTGTATGGGTCAAAGATTGTTAAAAGGAAAATTTTTGTCTACATTTAGGTTTGCATTTTAGTTGTGTTTTTTACTGACTAAAACCACACCTGTGTCTTTCAGTTATCCTTTGCGTACCAGGACTACGGTTGTCCTTTTCAGAAATTCCCCGCGTTCCTAGCTAGCGAGCATCGACCCTACTAGGTACGGTTTTCTGACATCTCTTTGAGGAGCGCGTGGGTCACTACGCGCTGTTGACGACTGGGCTCGGTCCGGTTGGCTACCGGACAGCCCGACGGCGGCCTACCAATGGGTAAAGACGTCGAGCATTGGCTCGACGCCTGCGTCTACCGTGGCTGGTAGACGGGGTCGGAATTTCGGCGGCTGGGGCGTGAGGACTTTCGCTCATAAAATACCACCTATTTTTAGGTGTTAAGAGAGATAAAATAGCCTAAGTTATTTACTGTTATTGTTTGACATTTGTATTTTTATTTATTTTGATCTTTTTTATTTTGATTATTTTGTTTTGATTATTTGACATTCTAGTATTATAACTTTCACATTTTTTTATTTTATTTTGTATAAGTAAATATCTCATTTGTATGACATTTTAATATTGTTATTTTCTATGTGAATTGCATGTAAAAAGAGAAACTCTAGATTATTTAATGTTTAATGTTTAATAACAAATATAATATAATAATAATATTCCACAACTATCACACAACACCGTCTAGTCCCAAACTAAGCAGAGCTTGTGTTATGGGTACTAGACAACTGATACATACTTATATATTTCTAAATACATACATCTATACTTATAATAAATCTGTAGAGAGGTCAATTCTGTACATGAAATATATTTCCAAAATAACTATCAGGGGGTGATTAGTGATCGATACTGATGCCAAAAATGCAAACAGTAAAATTTTTGTCTGTCTGTCTGTCTGTCTGTCTGTCTGTCTGTCTGTCTGTCTGTCTGTCTGTCTGTATGTTCTTTATAGAAACAAAAACTACGCGATGGATTTTAACGAAACTTGGTACAATCATTCTTCAATATCCTGGGCAGGTTATAGTATACTTTTCATCACGCTACGATTAATGGGAGCAGAGCAGTGAAGGGAAATGTTGGGGAAACGAGAAAAATTACTCCATTTTTTAAGCTTCCGTCGCGTTTGCAGCCTTAATGGTTTAAGCTACACAGAAATCATGTATTACGGAAATGTTCTCCTTAAAATTATATAAAAAATATCCTAAGACATCATATGTCTATCTTTTATGGTTGACTCACAATAACACATGTAACTCCCGATAGCTTAGCAGTTCGGAGCTTTCTGTTTATTTTTGTCTATGGCACCAAGGTGTGTGCACACTGTCACGCGCGTACGTGGAAGGGAGAGATCTGGAACGTCTCGAATCGTTTCGCGCATCGCGTTGTTTTCCAGGCTCTTAGAATTCGACACCAGACGTTTCAGATCTTTGATTTTGACGACTCCGTTGTCGCTGGCATAAGCAACAGGATCCGCGTACGAAGTCGCTGGCAGAAGCTAGTATTATAGATAAATTACACCCAGACACCGAACAAATGATCATGCTCGTCACATAAACATTTGTCCTGGGTGGGAATCGAACCTACGACCTCTGGCATAGCAGTCAGGGCCACTAACCACTAGACCAACAGGCCAGTCAAAAATAATATGTTGCTGTGCCCAAACAGGGTCTACAATGATTCATAGCTCTGAGCCTGTTTTGTACCATCTTACCAACATTGTAGATGCAAATAAATGAATATGAAATATGAAATAAGACCAAATATATACAAAAAAAGGAAAAGAGTATATAGTTAAAGAATACTGTTAGCACAAAATTATCCCAAAAACACTTAAACAATTCCCTGCCTTGTACTCCTGCACCAGGTAGCGAAAAAACCAGTTCTCTTCAGCTATTTTTCAACAACACCTTGTTACCTACATTGTTGTGCCTCATCAGAACCAGGCTAAGCTTTTGACGCGTTCGAACTCGACGCTTTACGATTGCGAAATAGCCCCACCCTAAAACTAACAACTTTATTTTTACGGAGTAGTGATGTGCAAGACAGGTATCGATAGAGGTACGCACTGTGAAAATATTTTGAATATAGTAGCAGTTGTGGTTTTTATTGCAACGATTTTTTTTTAATCGAAAGAAGACCATAGGGATTACCACAACAAAATAAATAAATAAAGTCGTGATTCGAATTTTCATTCCCGTTTCAAGAAGCACCATTTACTAGTAAGTTAAGACGAGAGGAGAAAATTACAACAGTGCACATCCGTCGTCTGCGTACTCCAAAGTTAATAGACTTTGCTAAAGGATATAGGTCACAACGATGTTCTAAGAGATAACGCTAGCATAATATGGTAGCAGAGAAGGACAGAAGGTCGGTTCTATACAAGAAGCGAAAAGTCGAAAAACACACTGATACATTTCAAGTACACCGAACGTAAGCTCACTCGTTACTTTCATTTGTTTGAGATTGCTGTCTAGATCTCACTGAACAGTTCTGCAGAAAAACAAAGCCCAAGAGATTATTAAAATTAAGTGGCACTGCCACTACTGGAGGTGGGTGGACAACGTACAGCTCGCAGAGTAGAATCCTATGGGGCCGATAGATACCACTGTTTGGACCGCCTGGAAGACACCGTGGAGCACATGGGAGAGATTTCATCGTGAGCAACGATCGGCAGCAACGATCTATTGCGCCGAGCCTTGGTACAGCCCATAGTCCGAAAAGAGGAGGAATGGTGAGCGGTCCCCTCTTTTTCAGTAATGCTAGCAAAGAAGGAGGCCGCACGCGTGAAGCAGCCGCTGTCGGGATTCTCTTCCCGATTTTCAGCCACCGTAGGGTGCGGGTTTGGAGGCTTGGGGACTTCAAGCAACTGGTAGTTCGCCGTCCAACCTTCCGGACCTAGCCCCAGTCGTTGACGGCGCGTAGTGTTCCACGCGCTCCTCAAATAGATGTCAGCAAACCGTAGGGGCTCAGCAGAGTAGCCTAGCCTACTGAGGGCAAGGATCTGCTTTTGAAAGGCAAACCCGGCCCTGGAACGAAAGGCAACGAAGGAGCTGGAACTAGGAGTGAGTTTTAGTCAGTAAAAATCTGACACAAAAGGGCGGGAGATGTCATTGATTGATGATGATTTTCCTCCTAAAAAAAGGCTTCAATTTGTACCCAATTAACCTTCTGTTATATTTTGTACGATATTCTTAGGTATAAAGCTAGCATAATATGGTAGCTGGAGTATTCTGTACATAAACGTTTCGTGTGTAATTTATGGCGTTGTCTGTTTATTAAATATGTATTTGACTTGTGCCCATATGGAGACACTATTCATGAGAGGTTTATGTTGAGAACTAAATGTACGGTTTAGTCGTTTGGCTTATTATCTTCTGGGAGTTTGTTTTACTCCTTTTTAACCGACTTCTAAAAAAGGAGGTTCTCCATTCGGATGTTTGTATTTTTTTTTTTAAATGTTTGTTCGCGCATAACTTCGTTGCTTGCCAACGAATTATGAGTATCGAGTATCCACCCTTACGTTGTTGAAACCTCTACGGTCCGGACTATGCGTTTCGCTTCGTCATTTATACAGCGTACATCGGGGGCTGGAGCAATTTGCCTGCTGCTTCCCGTCCGGTTGCAAATTTAAGCGTCTTCAAGGCTAGAGTGAATAGGCTTTTAATAAACTAGTGTGCCTCACCATCAACGATTGTATCACTGCTTACCATCAGGTGGGATCGCAGTCTAGTACTAGTTTATATCAGATTAAAAAAAAAACATAAGTAATTGAGAAAAAATTTTTTTTTGGAAAGGGTATACTTCCCAAATGGTCCCATAGTCACCAAGTTGGGATCTGATGATGGAATTTTGACGAAATCGAGGGAACTCCTCAAATTAAATTCAATTTTTTAGTGAAGTCGGTAATTTTTTTTCATTATAAAAAGGTTTTTCTTGTTGCTTATTTAATACTAGTTTTTGCCAGCGGTTTCGTTTCGTATTAATGTCTGTAATTATCCCATGGAAATGTTCTACTCTACCGGCCGGGAGAAAAAGCCTGTGTCCAAGGAGTTTCTTGCGCGTTTTACTCCATATAGATCTACGCTTCGGAATGTGCTTAACTTAAGCTTAACTTTTTACGGTTTCGTAGCCAAATGGCAAAAAACGGAACTCTTATGGATTCGTCATGTCTGTCTGTCTGTCCGTCCGTACGTAAGTCACAGTCTCTTTTTTTCGAAACTGAAACACAAAAATAGAAAAAAAAAACAACAAATTTTGGCGGCTCTCCACACTTAGAACTGTAACAAAAATAAGAGAATGACAAAATAAAAAAAAATATATATAATATGATGTACATTATCATGCAAACCTCCACCGAAAATCGGTTTGAACGGTAGTTTTTTTTTTGTAATATGTCATAAATAAAAAAAAAATACACTATTATTAAAACACGATCAAAGTTTAAATGATGCTACAAGTGTCCACCCTTGATAGAGGGCGACTCTGACTCGCACTTGGCCGCTTTTTTTTCACTGACCGACATTTGATTATTGTTTAGACAGTAAAATATATAGGTACCTAAGTATTTATAGAAAGCAGTCTTTAAATAACTACGAGCCATTGACACCAATAACTTCATCGGTTTGCTCATCTTTGGCAAAGGCATGATCTCCTAATTTTACTGTCCAACTAACTATGCCCTCGGCTCTGCTCGCATGAAGTCCCTTTTGAAAAGTCCATTCTCATTTCTCGACTACGTCTTAAAAAAAAATACTATGAACAAAATTCTGCTTTTTAAGTCCAAGCTCTCTTGGGCCTAAAGGCTGAGTTTTGATCAGTAACTACAGTCTAGTGACTTTTCAGACAAAAAACTTGGCAATCAATGAGTGGAATTCCCTGCCGGAGTCTGTGTTTCCTGATAGTTACAACTTAGGGGTCTTGAAGTCAAGACTTCAAGACCCCTAAGTTGTGGGTCTTGAAGTCAAGACTTCAAGACCCCTAAGTGAATAGGTTACTTCTAGGTAAGCCTGCTCCATCGTAGACCACATCATCGCTTACCATCAGGTGAGATAGTGGGAGCCTATAAATAACACAAAAAAAAAACTTTAGACCTTCGTTTTAGGAGTTGAATTTTAAAATATCATATAACCTTTTTGTATATACAGAATTACAGATATACTCGTAGATTAAATGTTTGATTAGGAAAAAGTTTTATCTATTTCCATCTGGACAATCATAACGTATCTATAAATATCGTATCATTTAATTTGTCCTAAAATAGCTGGAAGAGGAAAATGCTCAAAACGTAATTAACCGGATTAAGTTACATTGGAAGTCAATCCCAATATTTTCGGGAAAAGGTCACAGTGTGGGAAAAACCAAAACGTGTTTGTGAATGTAATAAAATGAGAATAGAAATAGATGCGAAAGGATAAAAGTACTTTTTTTTAGTTGGAAAATCATCCAATGATATCTCCCGCCCTTGGCTGGAGTGGTAGGGCGTGTCAGACTTTTACTGACTGTTCAGTTCAGAACATAAATATTATGGACACTAACTAGATTAATAAGATAGATGGCATATCATTCATAGGTCACTGGTTCATATCCGGCTCGAAGGACCACAAATTATGTTGAATGACATAACATAATTTGGAAAATATAAAAAAAAGTTTAATTGACTTAGATGCACGTCTGTTACAATGGTGAGAAGAGAATGGAAGTGGCAATAAATACAGTGTTACATACAAGAATAATACATACAGTGTTGCCATGCTACGAGTAATTACAACTAGTCAAATAATATATATAACAGATATTCTCATCTGCCTTATTAATCTAGTTGGTTTAATAAATTATTATATTATATTATATTATATTATATTATATTATATTATATTATATTATATTATATTATATTATATTATATTATATTATATTATATTATATTATATTATATTATATTATATTATATTATATTATATTTATGTTCTGTATTGAACACTGATTAAAACTCACTCCTGGTCCTTCTTTGCCTTCATTCCAGATAAATCGTCTTCATAGAAAACGATAGTTTCTTTTTTAGGGTACACAAACGGTAAAAACGGAATTCTATTGCTTAGTCACTGTCCGTCTGTCTGTCACCAGACTGTAATCTCATGAACCCTGATAGCTAACTAGACGAAAATTTCATATTTAGGTATAGTGTATTTCTGTTGCCGCTTCAATAAAAAATACTTTGATTTCTACGAAAACATTATTGTCACATCGACATGTCTTACTGGTCTTCGAAACCTTATCTGTCACACATGGGCTTCAAAAAAAAGCCGCTTCAAGCTTCATTTTGAACCGGCCTTGTTTGTGACTCGTGTGCTTCAAGCTTCACCGGACACAAGAGCATATTTTTTACAAGATGTCTTACTGTCCCCGTACAAGAGCTTCAAAAACACGCCGCCACAAAAAAAAAACGCTTGAAGCGGCCACAAAAAAAAGCTTGAAGCGGCCACAAAAAAAAGCTTGAAGCGGCCGCAAAAAAACAGCTTTTGCGGCCGCTTCAAGCTTTTTTTTGCGGCCGCTTCAAGCTTTTTTTTGTGGCCGCTTCAAGCGTTTTTTTTTTTGTGGCGGCGTGTTTTTGAAGCTCTTGTACGGGGACAGTAAGACATCTTGTAAAAAATATGTTTTTATTACAATGGTTTTTACGCCTTTTCTGTATGAAAATAACCCAACATTTTATCGATAAATAGTTACCTAAAAATGTCCCCTCACTAGAATCTGAATTGAGTTATTAGCCCAACACCTTAAGGTTCTCTTCTTTGTAAAAAGCAATTTCCTTGTAAAAATCGTTATAAATAACAACAATTTAGCCGCGGGATTACTGTTACCACGACATTTACATTGCCTTGTAAAGGTTGTTATATAAAAATATACATACGTACGTGGGTTATAGCAAATACTACCTTATGCCATTGGTTTAGAGCAGTGGTGGCCGAGTGGTAATGACTTCGCCTTGGGAGTTGTTGGTCGCGGGTTCAAACCCAGCCAGACGCATTACTTTGTGTAATTTATTTCATCACCACTGCTCTCAAATCGGTGAAGGAAGACATCGTGAGGAAACCACAACATTCGAAGACATGTTACATCCACCAACCCGCACTGGGCCCGCGTGGTGGATACGGCCTATTCCCTCTCCTAGAGAGAAGTCCTGAGTCCCAACAGTGGGAACATTAAAAGGATATATGCTAATGCTATTTTGGTCGTAACAGGTAAACGTGTTCCATCGTCGATATCCATCAGGTGAGATAGCGGTCAAGCGCGAACCTATAAAAAAAAACTTTCGTTTTTTGAAGCTCTCTGATTGGACCGAGACGGAGTGTCTTCTTTTACTCCTTTAGTGTTTATTGTAAACACAACTGTTATCATCATCATTTCAGCCGATAGACGTCCACTGTTGGACATAGGCCTCCCCCAAGTATGGGCACATTGCTCGCAGAACAGATGGCCGTTGGGGCAGAAAGGTTCTGGAGTGGCAAACGCGTACTGGAAGACGCAGCGTCGGAAGGCCTCCTACAAGGTGGACCGATGACCTGGCGAAGGTTGCGGGAATCCGATAGATGTGAAACGCACAGGATCGATCATTGTGGCAACTGTTATTCAACAAACATATTAGGACGCTGTTGTATTTCATCCACATCATCACATCTATCCTCTATACATTCTTACCCCGATTTTGATGTTACCAATACTTTAAGAAGACCACACGGCCAGTGTAATGTGGTACAGTCCCCACAAATAACCCATTACTGGCCTGTACTACATGGCAACACGAACTTAGCTTGCATTCTGCTCACCTCGTAAAAACAAACGAGCGAGGTGATAAGATAGGCTTTGGATAAGCTTGGGACAAGAAATGTTCTGTAGGACATATGTAGTGAGACTAGATGTGGCCAGCGGCTTTGCCCGCCTGATAGAAGTACCCAAAGGAACTTCTTCTCGGGATAAAATAGACTATTCCAGTATATTATTGTGGAGAGTATATTATTCAGTATTATTACAGTATATTATTATTCATCACCACTACTCTCAAAACGGTGAAGGACAACATCGTGAGGAAACCGGCATGTCCTAGAACCAAAAATTCGAAGACATGTGACATTCATCAATCCGCACTGGGCCCGCGTGGTGGATTACGGCCCATTTCCTCTCCAAGAGAGGAGGTCTGAGTCTCAGCAGTGGGAACATTGAAAGGTTGATGAAGATGATGATGATGATTGTGGAGAGCAGTGGTGGCCGAATGGTAATAGCTCCGACTTACGAGTTGTAAGTTGCGGATTCAAACCCAGCCAGACGCATTACTTTGTGTAATTTATTTCATCACCACTGTTCTCGAAACGGTGAAGGAGAACATCGTGAGGAAACCGGCATGTCCTAGAACCAAAAATTCGAAGACATGTGACATTCACCAACCCGCACTGGGCCCGTGTGGTGGATAACGGCCCATTCCCTCTCCTAGAGAGGAGGCCTGAGTTCGAACAGTGGGAACATTAAAAAGGCTGGGATGATAATTCCAGTAAATGGACTACTTGTGCACCAAGTTTCATCGAATTCCGATCAGGCGTTCTAACGTGACGAAGTAACAAACATACAAATATACACACTCAAACTTTCGCATTTGTAAAATTAGTGTGATTAGCTGATGCTAGCGGGTTCGCTCGTTTGATAGTAGAAAATTGTCACAAGGAACATATTTTCAGAATAAAAAATTCTATGAGCATCGCATTGACTTGTTCGTTTGAGCGAGTTGACGTAGGTGAAATACGAAGGTGTCGACTCGCGCGAATTGCGTATGCGAGTTGACGGACCAGTCATCGAATGACTATCGAAGTACGATTAGCCGTTCGATCGTGAAGAAGTACCTAACAAACATACATATGTACACACAAACACTCGCCTTTATGATATTATAGCATGTAGCGTGACAGTAATGATACTTATTTGTAGAGGTATTCCTGTCTGAGCGTACTAAGTTTGTTTGTAATATTTCAGATTTTCTATTTGCGGACCAGTCATCATTTCAGCTGACAGACGTCCACTGTTGGACATAGGCCTCCCCCAAGTGTCGCCAGAACGATCGATCCTGTGCGTCTCGCATCCATTGGATTCCCGCAACCTTCACCAGGTCATCGGTCTACCTTGTAGGAGGCCTTCCGACGCTGCCACCAGTACTTCTAGAGATTACCTCCTACAAACATTATATATTATATTAGTGTAGATTTTCTTATTATTTCATTTATTCATAAGTCTTTAGGTACATATAAATTATATTTTTAAATATTCAATAAAAAAATAAAAAACATTTAAAAATATAAAATATAGTAGCCCACCTGTATCGGGAGCAGAGTCCAAGCTACTTCAGTAGTCAGGGCTCTTATTATTATTATTATGAGCCCGTTGTGTCCCACTGCAGGGCAAAGGCCTCGCTTCCGTTATTCCACTCTTTTCTGTCCTTAGCCACTTCTGGCCAATCCTCTAGGTCCAGGTCCAAAGATTTTTGACAACATATTTTGTCAAAAATTTTGTGTCGCGTTTTGTATTTTGTGTTGTCAAGAATCTTCGAATGAACAAATTCAAATTTCACAAATCCTTACTAATATTATAAACGCGAAAGTGAGTTTGTTTGTTACGTCTTCACGTCTAAATGGCAGAACCAACTTTGATAATACTTGGTACACGGATAGATCATGTCCTGGAATAGGACTTAGGATACTTTTTATCTCGGAAGTATGTTCCCTTTGGATAATTTTCTGCTATCACGCGGGTGAAGCCGCTGGGAGCAGCTAGTCCTGTATAACTGTACTGTCTGTGTGTACTATGTGTTTCTGTATTTCGTGTCGTGTCAATGAAACAGCAGAAGGAAACGTAACAATATATTCACAGCAGCAACTGAAGCGTGATTGTTATTATTTGAAGCTGTAACACTTATAGCTACTGCATCTTCTTTGATACCGGACACTGAGCCTTTCCCCGGTTTGGCAGTATGGAGAACGATTCTGTTTTCTTTTAAGGCCCGAGCGCCCGAGTAGTGCTATAAAACAGTGACTTTCTGAAGCCTACTCCTGGGTAACGGCCAGGTTAATAGGTTTGAAAAAAAAATTATTATAGATCCATGATAAGATCAACGTGTTTTGTGCGATTAATACTGTTGTTTTAAAAAAATATTTAGCTATTTCGCAACTTTTCCCTATTTTTTCGAAATGGCTCAGATCTTTTCGTTTTGCGAAAAACGTTTGTTATTTTTAATTTGTTTATGGCCTATCACCAAATTTGAATAAAACTATACTAATTAGACCATCTCCCTAGCCAAGTTACCGTTTCTTTTGCGTCGAACGCCTCGAGTTAGCCACGCCCCCGATTCTTTTGATTTGAATTGAAGTTCGATTTGAAGTTTTCTACTAGCGTCAACGATTGCAAATTATCAACTTGGCTAGGGGTACAGAGTGTTAGTCAAACAAATATAGACTTTAGAAGTTGTGTAAGATTACCATGACCTAAGATTACCATAACCACTGTAAATCATAACTAAAAACATTATAATGAATTCTGTGTAATGTTTAGAGCAGTGGTGAGTGGTAATGGCTCCGACTTACGAGTTACGAGTAGGTCGCGGGTTCAAACCCTGCCAGGCTAATGCGCCTTTGTGTAATTTATTTCATCACCACTGCTCTCAAAAACGGTAAAGGAAATTATCGTGAGGAAACCAGCATGTCCTAGAACCAAAAATTCGAAGACATATGACATCCACCAACCCGCACTGGGCCCGCGTGGTGGATTACGGTCTATTCCCTCTCCTAGAAAGAAGGCCTGAGTCCCAGCAGTGGGAACATTAAAAAGGCTGATGATGATGAATTTTTATTGCTTAATTGAAATAAAACTTTAAAAAAGGTTCAAGATATAAAGGATTCAAAACATTCAAATTATCAGAATAAACACAAATAATTAATAGATAATCAAGTGTAATTTGCGTTGATCTGATTATTTTTAATTAAATAAATTACCGGCAAGTTTTGATTACAGCGGATCGATTTAATTTAACTGCCTGATTAAATTCCTGTCAATGAGCAATTAATCAATGTTAATTCAATTACATTTACCATTAATTTAAAAGGAAATAAACTAATCGATTTTTATTTTAGTGTAACCTCTACTATGTCGTAATGGTCTAGTGGTGAAGGCACCCGCCTTTCATTCATGAGGTTGTGAACGTGATTATTCAAATCATATGTATTTTTCTAAGTTTATCTTGGACTAAGACCACAAAATAGATAAGTACCGAAAACAATTTCATGTATGTACTTCACTTTTTATACCTACGCTCGGTGAACGCACACTAATCAGTGTTCGAGCCGGAACTGTTCGACGAGCGGGCCGAGGCGCTCCGAGATATCGTGTCTGTGAGCAGTGTCTATGTGTGCGTTGCTCGAGCCCGCTTTGTATGTAGATTGACTTCTGTACCTATATATTTTGTGCTGACACCCTGTGCCTCGGAAAGCTCGTAAAGCCGTTGAACCTGGTGGTTGTTATTTGTAGATCTTTGATAGTCCTTAGATGAATTCAGAGGCCAGAAAATGTAACCCCATCAGTCTACCCAAAGAGTAACGTGTTGCCCAGTAACTATGTTGTCGAGGTCTGATAGGCAGTTTCTCCCTGTAAAACACGGATCTTCAGTTCCAGTTAGACTCTTTCAGACTGCTAAAACTAGTTGAGAAAAAGCTAGAGAGATGATAAACTTCTTTTAATGTTTTAATTACGAGGTGGAATGGTTTTATGATGTTAGATGAAGTATTATTAAAAAAAAACATTCAAGCTTAGCAACTCAGATTAAACGGATACCCCTGGCGTTTCTCCTTTAACTTCAATTTATTATTTATTTATGTATAGGCTTGCGTTTGATCACTACCTCACCTGATGGTAAGCGATGAAGTGGCCAACGATGGAGCACGTTTATCTAGAAGTAACATATTCACTCTTGAATTAAAGACCCCTAGTTTAAAACTATCAGGAAACACAGACTCCGGCAGGGAATTCCACTCCTTAGCTGTACGCATAATGGAGGTGTTCCCAAAACCCTTTGGACGTATGGGTGGGATGTCTACGTTTGCTACCATGTATCGATGCCGCAACATCGTTTGTCTAGTGGTCCGATGATGGAACGGACTTGGCGGAGTTAAATTGTGCAATTTCAACGCATATTCCTCGAAATATAAACGGTAGAATATCCAAAGAAAGTCATCTCCATACTAACCAACCAGCCCCGAGCGTCAGTAATTGAAATCGTCTGCCCAGGAAACGTAACGTAGGTACAATAGATATTTTACAAATGGAAATATAAGACCAGCGACTGCACTTCTAATTCCTGGGCTCGTGCTACTAATTCACAAGCTAAATTGGTTTTTAAATAAAACTCCTGGCAGGAAAAAAGTAGAATGGAGACAGGATGAGACAGGACTTCCTTTTTTAAACTGTTGGGTTTTGTAGATTTTTGGTGAATGTATCTACACTAATACATATAATAATGAGGTAAGTAACATTTTTTTATGTTTTTTTGTTTACAAACAAAAAAACATAAAAAAATGTTCAATGTGTTCCAGAGATTATACCCTACAGGGTATAATCTCTGGAATGGTCCGATTGCTAAAAATTTTTTCACCGATAGAAATCTGCTTTATTCCTTAGTGACATTGGTTATATTTTATGTACGCGGGCGAAGCTGCGGGCAAAAGCTAGTCTTTTTATAAGAGGGCACGTGTTACAATGCAAGATATGAGAATGGAAATTGAAAATTTTAAATAAAACTCCTGGCAAGAAAAAAGTAGAATGAGACAGGAATTCCTTTTTTTTACTGTTGGGTTTTGTAGACTTTAAGGATTGTGTCTGGTTTTATGAGGAGTTGTACCCCGAAGGAAGATGTTAAAGGTGTAAAGATGTGATCATGATTGATGAAGTTGTTTGGACAAAAAAGACGCAACTCCAAATCAATTTAGATGTTTGTTTTTTTTTTGAAGTGGGAAGTCATTACATAACTCCGAGAAAGAGTCAGTATCAGACATTTACTGTCAACTATGTTCCATCAGATAGAGCCCCAATTTTTTATACCAATAAAAAATAGGGGTGTATAATTATTATAAACAGATAAAATAAAACAATAGCTATGGATTAGTAGAAATGATTTGGTTTTTTGCCTTTTTTTTTTCGAAATTCTTTCCATACTTTTCATTTCCTGGCTTAACGTTCATGAGGCACCCAAAAATTCATAATACAAAACACGTTGTGCTCACCGTTTTTTATAAAACTCATAATGATGGTCAGGGACGTGACACGGTTTCATGACATGTCAGGAATGTCATTAATGAGATGTCTAACGTGAATAGACAACGAAGAGGGTAGTTTTAACATTCCAGACCCTCCCTCTCCCCTCTTAGATGGTCAGTCTTCAAGATATTTGGGTATGACCTGGGTCAGTATATATACTAGGCATACTTTAGATTGTTGAATGTAAAATGATCTATTTTGATGAGAATTCAGGTCTACATTCTTACATGAACTTCATTGAAATCGTGTGAATCTATCTTGCAGTCACAGGGTGTGAAATTTCGTGATTATGTAGCTGACTGGATATAGTAATTCGTATTCTCAGTATTATCTCTAGTATTCTCTATTTGTATCTCAATAATGTTTAAAGGCAAAACTAGAATTATTTGTACTTAAATACAAAATTTCCTACCCTAGAATTAAAAATACACCCTATATGGGTGTATTTTTCAAACTAGGGATTTCATTTTTTAGATGGGAATAATATTTTTTGTACTATTATTGAAAATTATGTAATAATAAAGTTTTTGATGATTAAAATTGTATATCTAGGGGTATAAAATCTCAAAACTTGCAGGGTGAATTTTTGAAACAGGTGAGTTTGCGGGCTTGCAGACAGCAATGAGTCCCTGTCCAACCGTCTGGTGACCGTCTGGACCGAGCCCAAGTTGTCGACGGCGCGCACTGTCCCCGCGCGCTTCTTGGAGTTGTCAGCAACGGCAGGGGCACGAAAGGCAACGAAAGAACTGGAGTGGGTTTTAGTCAGTAAAAGTATGATACTATCCATGATAGACGAAACAACAATTATGAAGACATCACCCACTTAAACTCTAGCTGTTTCTGGTAGAATGACATAATCATTACATTGTATACAGATTAAAATATTCACCGAAGACAGCACCGCTTTCGCAAAGCATTGCGTACGTTATTGGCGTGCCTATCAACATGTTTCGCCAATAGAACCGGCGAGGGGAGCATGTCCAATCAACTGGTGACATATCGTCAAATGTCACTGTCAATTTTTCGATAGCACTTTACATGGAACTCGTTTGTTAGTCGGTGGGGAGAATTGATCGGCTGTGGTGTATGTATTTTTGTTTTATTATTGAGTTGCTGTCTTCTGCGGTTTCATCCGTGTCTTTGGTTACTGCTCCGCTCTTTTTGGCCGCAGCGTGATGATGTACAATCTTATTTTTAATAGGTAGGTATATAATGCGAAACCCGAAACACCTGTCTTTTTTTTCGCTCTTGGGCGGGGCGGGAGATAGTGTCAGACTCTGACTAAAAACCCCATCCCGTTCCTTCTAGCCTTCAGACCGGGGCTATTTTTATGTAAAGAATCTATGTACAAAATTTCAAATTTTAAAAAGTCACAAAGTTATAAGCCATTACCTGGTTGGTGACATAAATACATGAGCGCCGGGCCAATGGGGCGACTGAGGGGATGTTTTGCATCCTAGCTTTGCGCCTGCTCTGAATGCCCGCTATGACCTGTCGTGACCTGTTTTGTACTTAGTGACGGTTTTTTTTTTCTCTCGACGGGGAAAATCATCATTGACGAAACCCGCTCTTGGGTGGAGCGGGAGACAGTGTCAGAGTCTTACTGACTAAAAACCCCGCGCCGTTCCTTCTAGCCTTCATACCGGGGCTCTAGTTTCCTTTCGGATAACCCCGACCCCGGTAGGCTTCGACCCAGATGGGTCCCTCCTGTTGCTGACAACTCCTTGAGGCTCGCGGGAACAGTGCGCGCCGTCGACGCCTTGGCTCGGTCCGGACAGTTACCGGACTGTCGGACAGCGAGCTACCCATGGCTCGCCGTCGCGCGCCCGCGTCTACGGTGGCCGGAAATCGGGATCGGAATCCCGGCGACGGCGGTTGTACTTAGTGACGGTGGCGTCCAACTTGTAACCTTTTTTTAAATATTTTTGAAAAAAATAACAAACATGGTGTAAAAATTATTGGAATCGATTCAGTTACTGATTCTAAACATACTATATTCAGATTTCGCATATATACTAAAAATTATGTTGTCCTTCTTCGATAAATTTATTTTATTTTATTTATTTGGCTCACCAACAACTGACTACACACATACAAAGTTATAAAATACATCGATTAAACTTATAGACTAGTGCAGCAATTCCTTACAGGTAAGCACAACATGCGCAACTTTACTATTTTGCCTACTTAAAACTAAATTACTCAAAAAAAAAAGGTAAATAGGGTATCTAACATTAAAACTTTTTTCAATTCGACCTAATAAAGTTAAGTAATTAGTAGTAATAGTAAGTTCCTGAGATTAAACGGATTAACAAAAAAAAAAAGCTTTATATTATTAGTTTGTTGGCTCTAAAATATTATATACTAGCTATTGCTCGCGGCTTCGCTCGCGTTAAATTCATCTCCACTAAAAAAATCACGTCAATTCGTAAGCTCCGTTTTACCGTGAAAGACGGACAAACAGACACACACACTTACCCATTTATAATATTAATATGGATATACCTAGAAGCATGCTTGTTGCATAAAGTAACAGAAGTTGTAACTATCAGGACTTTGTTGTCCTGATAGTTACAGACTTCGGCAGGGAATTTCACTCCTTATCTGTACGTACAATAAATGCGTTCTCAACACTTTTTTAATCATAAGACCATGGACGCGTAGCTTCACAGACGATAGAGTTTCATAGTTTTGTATGTAGGTGTCTAAACTGTGAGTAGGCGTATATCCTTACTTAATCCTTACGGCCCATTCACGACCTTAGCGCGGCGAACGGCAGCGGCATGCGGGGCGGCGAGCGTTAAGAACAAATGTATGAAAATGTTTGAAGCACGCCACGAGTCGCCGCTCATAGCGAAAATGCGCGCGGTTTTGTCAGAGCGAATAACTGCAGCGGCGCGCAGTGCGGGGAGCGGCGAGATCAAAAGTACAAGCGAATGAGCACGACGGCGACGCCAAGAAACAGAGCGGCGCGTTTGGCGGCGAGGATAGCGATGTAGGTGTGACGGACTCGGCGGCGAACTCGTATACAAAAAATTTTAGACGATTTTGTGGCGGTAATAGATACTATAATTATATTGTCTGTACACAGAAGGGATAATTTTGATAACGCCATAATTTTGAGCACGTCCCGACTACCTAAATACGTCCACCTCGGCCGCTGCCGCTCGCCGCTACTGAGGGTACGTGGCGTGTAAAACGCACCGCTTGCCGCCGCCGCGCCGCCTGCCGCGCCGCTAAGACCGAAGTCGTGAACGGGCCGTAACTCGTACGCTAGCTCGCACTATGTAAACCAGCCGTTACTTAATATTATAAAAGCGAAAGTATGTTTGTTTGTTACGTCTTCACGCCTAAATGGCAAAACCGATTTTGATGAAACTTAGTACACGGATAGACCATGTTCTGGAATAGGACATAGGATACTTTTTATCCCGGAAGTATGTTCCTTTGGGATAATTTTCTGCTATCACGCGAGTGAAGCCGCTGGGAGCAGCTAGTCAAGCATATAATGAATACGCATTCATGAAGCTACGCGTCCATAGACAGTAGGCCTGATCATCTTTCCGCTTACTAACCAAGCCCAAATCCTTCCCCCAACACTATTTACCCAAAAAACAATCACCTTTAACAGTAATTTTGTTTAAAACTTAACAATGCTTCCTCCGCTGAGTAACGACCGGCACGGATATTCCGGATAAGTGAAAACAAAGCCCGGGTATCGGCCGCCATTGTTATCCGGGGAAATCCGCAAACAGCGCTCATGGCGACCTCTGGGCGGTATAAGGGGCACTTTTCACGGATTTGCGATTTGTGTGCATATTTGATTTTGTTTTGTGTCTGTTTGTTTGGATGTTTTAATTGGTCGGACATAGGCATTTTCCTTTCGGAGTTTTCTTACATGATTGCTATTCCTGCGAAGATATCTGCAGGAGAACCAAGGTTACCGACATAGTGCGAAGAATCGCCAAATTTAAGTGATAGAGGGCAGGGCACATTGCTTGCAGAACAGCCCCCCTAGCCTAGTTACAACCGTTTCGCTTGCGTCGAACGCTTAGAGTTGACCTTGCCGCCAATTCTTTTGTTCTGACCACGTGACTGAGCGTTGAGGCGACGTCGTTCCCGTACATTTGAAGCTTTCTACTAGCGTTTACTATTGCAGATTAGCAACTTGGCTAGGGGTACTGATCGTCGATGGGAACGAAAGGTTCTATAGAGTGGCGACGGTACCAAAGTGGCCCGGTTTTGAACCCGCAGCCTTATACATGAAGCGAGTGGGCCACTGACCACTAGACCATCGCGACACATCACAGTAAAAAGAGTAACAAATAAAATAATTTACAGGTGGAGACAGAAAGCAAGTCATAGCAATATTAACATGCTTCAATGGTGGGATTAGGACGGATACTTTATATTTGCCCATGACTGAGGAGGGACAGAAGGACAAAGAGTACCTATACGAAGAGGATAAGCTTTAGCGTCCATCCATCTGTAAATACTTGTAAAAAGAGAGCCAGATCTGGTTGCCTAGGGTCACTATAATTTTCTGTGCAATTATTTTGTATCCTTTGTTGGAGATTGAAAATACATACATATCCTAGTCTTTATTTCGAGCCTCGTCAGTTATCCACGACCAATTATACTCCAATCAACATTTTTTTGGTGGGAAATCATCCAATTACTTTTTCCACTTTTGGGCTCAGCAGGAGGCGTGTCAAAATTTTGCTAACTATACACTCCTATGTCGCTTCTTTGCCTTTCAGAAGCGAACTCCTCTTAAATCCCTTACTTACGTTCGGGATTAAATATAGCAAACTTCGTTTCTTTCGGAATTCAACATATCGCCCGCGTCCTAAAGACACTGCTTTATCCCCTAGTCACATAATCTGACAGAGAGCAGTGGTGGCCGAGTGGTAATGGCCCCGACTTACGAGTTGTAGGTCGCGGGTTCGAACCCAGCCAGGCGCATTACTTTGTGTAATTTATTTCATCACCACTGCTCTCAAAACGGTGAAGGAAAACATCGTGAGGAAACCGGCATGTCTTAGAACCAAAAATTCGACGACATGTGACATTCACCAACCCGCACTGGGCCTGCGTGGTGGATTATGGCCCATTCCCTCTCCTAGAAAGGAGGCCTGAGTCCCAGCAGTGGGAACATTAAAAGGCTGATGATGTCACATAATCTACTTATTATTCTCAATTCAGAGGCCCCTAAACCACAAATCCACTACAATAACAGAGTCATAAAATAAAGATATTTCCTTTAAGACATAACATACAGCTTATCAGCGAGAGAATACCACATTAAGTGTATCAGGTGCGTATCAAGCACTTAGTCGTAAATTGTAAATAAGGAAGGGTTTATACTGTAGTTAAGAGACCAAACAACCTGCGTTGGACGGTTTTATTATGATACAAGCGCTTGTGTATGGGTTAGCGGTTTCTGTAGCCTTTAAATGATAGGTCTTTGTCCAATTGTTTAAGGTAAATGCAGATTTTGTAATGATATAAACTTAAAAAGGATGTTTTTAGGTGACCGATCACACTGCACATAGAAATCAGAAACATATTTTCCGGATGTCGGTCAGTCAAAAAAAAGTGAAGCTAATTTGCACGTTCCAAAGCGTAGATCTCCATGGAGAAGAACGTGCAAGAAACTCCATAGTTACTCTTTTTTAGCCATATATATATATATTTTTTTTTTTTAGAATGTATAGGCTCACGTTTGACCACTATCTCACCTGATGGTAAGCGATGATGTGGCCGACGATGGAACACGCTTGCCTAGAAGCAATCTATTCACTCTCGACTTAAAGACTCCTGGGTTATAGCTATCAGGAAACAGACTCCGGCAGGGAATTCTACTCCTTAGCTGTACTCATAATGAATGTATTCCCAAAACGCTTTGTACGTATGGGTGGGATGTCTACCATGTACCGGTGGCGCAACGCCGTACGTCTTGTGGTCCGATGATGGAACGGACTTGGTGGAATTAAATTGTGTAACTCCAGTGCACACTCCCCGAAATGTAAACGATAGAAAACGGACAGGCAAGCAACTCGGCGTCTATGCTCAAGACTTAGGAGTTTCGACTTCACAAGTGCATGATCACATGAGCCTATGATCTTCTTGGCACGCCTTTCAATCGACTCTAGTGCATCAAGCTGGTATTTGGCTGACCCATCCCAAAGATGAGAGCAGTACTCCATACACGATCTAACTTGCGCTTATGCTTATGAGTTGCATAAACCTTGGTTACATATTTCTTGTCGCTTCTACAGGTGTGTGTATGTTTGTTACTGCTTCATGTTTAAACGTCTTTGGATGGACGGATTTGGATGAAATTTGGTACACAGGTAAACCATATTCATGTTTTCCTACTCTCTGGATGGAGCCGTAGATCGAGAGGGGAGTATAAGACTTTCACGGGCTAAAACCCAATCGTGTTCCTTCAGTTGCTCTTTACGTGACAAGGTTACAATATTTCTTTAAAACATTCCCGGAGTTCAGCAGGAAGGATCACAACAATATCTAATAAGAAAAAATTGTTTGTGCCTATGTAAGTATGTATTTATATTTGTATATAAGAGTGTGATTATTATTCCTTCACGCTTAAACGTCTAAACTGATTTGGATAAAATTTAGATTCTAGAATAGCACATAGGATACTTATTATTGATTAAAACCCCTTTCCTCAGTGGCTGTTTGCGTTCCAAGTTTACTGTAGCTCTTTCAAACCATCACGCAGCCCCCAGTCACTTCATATCTACATTCAAGACATATAACATATATAGCATAACATTGTCGGCCTTATAATGTTCCCACTGCTGGGACTCCTCTCTAGGGGAGGAAAATGGGCCGTAATCGTAATCCGTCACGCGGGCCCAGTGCGGGTTGGTGAATGTCACATGTCTATGAATTTTTGGTTCTAGGAAGTGCCGGTTTCCTCACAATGGTTACCTTCACCGTTTTAAGAGCAGCGGTGATGAAATAAATTACACAACGTAATGCGCCTGGCTGGGTTTGCACCCGCGACCTACAGCTCGTAAGTCGGGGCCGTTTCCACTCGGCCACCACTGCTCCTAGACACAGCTCTAGACATAATATTTAACTCAAAACGTGTGGTTTTTGTACCATGCATTACATAACTTGCGTGTGGCAATTACTTACAATCTAAGTTATTGCCAGTCAGTGTTCAGGCACGCTCTGAATTACAATCCTGAGACTGATGTAGTTATTCGAATAAATCTTGAGGACTGGAAGACTTTGATAGATATGTTAAGTTTTCATATTCGTGTTAGAGAAAATAATGCTATGCTGTTTCGCAATTTGTGGTAACTTTAGAGATATTGTCTTGAAAAATTACTTACGCTTGTTGGTAGAAGATCCAATCGTCAATATCAACATCATCATTCCAGCCGAAAGACGTCCACTGCTAGGCTTCTTTGGCCTCAGTAGAGCTAACCCTGGCCCCTGGAGGTCCACTCCTAGGCTGACTTTCAATACTCCAAATAGACTTCCCCAAGGGTTACCTCGACGACCAGTCCTGTGCTTCTCGCAGCCATTTGATTCCCGCGATTATAATCAAGTCAGCGTTTCACCTTGTGAGAAGCCTTCCAACGCTGTGTCTTCCAGTTTGGCAGACACTAATATTATTAAGGCAAAAGTTTGTGTCGGTATGTTATGTTGTTACTTCTTCACGCTCGCACAGCTGTACGGATTTGCATGAATTTTGAAACAGGTAGATCATGTTCTGATCAGATTCTTTTTTACTAGCCTATATTGTGTCCCACTGCTGGGCAAAGGTATTATGATTTTGCCTCGTGAACATGATTAGACTCACACCACTTTCACTACGGTCGACTTCTACGAGGGCATAGTATTACTATTCCCTATGGAATACTGTAACGAGGATGACCAAGCTAGTCAAGAAAGAAAATGGATTTATTCGAGCAGCTAGTTATGCTATTAATTATTTTGTACAACCAATTAGCCAGTAACACTAAATTACGTTAATCCTTTCACTCTGTCTTCTCACAGAATCGCAAACTTTCTAATAATATCGTCTTCCATTCATCCGCAAAGAAATCCAATCCAGGGTTGGTCTCCACGAGCGCATTGAGCATCGTTAGCTTACGCGGTACAGGGGAGGTGGATCGAGCTACAGTGCGATAAAATAGGACATTCAATAATGTAGGTTTTCTAGAGCAATTGTAAGTATTTGGAAAAAAAATATTGACACAACTCCGCATGTAAATTGGTCGCTTCAGTGTAACCATTAATAATTTTACAGGCTATAAGCCCCATTATTTTCTAGCTTACAAGATAACACTAAAAACCTATGCAGTATACATCAGCCATTACATCCCTCCCTCTATAATTAAACACAAATGACGTAAACAGTCAGTGTACACACGGCCGTGCATCGCGATGGCGACACAAAGCTGTCTGCACTCTGCCTTATTGCTGTATACAGGGTGCGCACTTACGTGGGGAAAGACGACAAGATTTCTTTTTGAGTATTTTTTTTTATTATGAAGTTTTTTTTTAAAATACATTCTTAGTTATCTTTAAGTTTAACGGTATAC
The DNA here is from genome assembly GCA_949319445.1 of Mythimna lalbum. Taxonomy (NCBI): domain Eukaryota; kingdom Metazoa; phylum Arthropoda; class Insecta; order Lepidoptera; family Noctuidae; genus Mythimna; species Mythimna lalbum. Next base: position 8,559,713 of record OX439371.1, on the reverse strand, counting down.
CTATACTACTTAGCCTGCCTAATTCAGCTTTACTTTTTTTTGTTATTAACATTTTGACAATTCAAAAGAGCTTGAAGTGGTGTAATCGAAATAAACGTTTCTGATTTAAGTTTTCCTATTTTCAGCAAAGTCCGATTCAGAAGTTATAAAACGAACAATAGCATGAAAAAAGGATTGATAAAATGATTGATTGAACACTGAAACCTGTTTTATTGAAAGCTATTTCTAAATCAGATCGAAAAGAAATAGATGATACGTCCGTTGGGATTTCACCACATTTAAACACATCAGATACGGCTAATTTGAAATGCTACTGCCTAGCGGTTTTCTCGCAGATTCCTTGAAGAAAAACTAAACATACTTGAATTTGTGTTATATTCTTCTTGTTTTTTTTTTTTTTCAAATGACGGAACAAGTAGCGCAAAAAGTATGACACTAAACGTATTCAAATTTTTAATGAATGAATTTTCAAAGATGACGTTAATAAAATGACATTCCCAAAGATGAAAAACAGAAAGAAGATTGATAGATCTTGGTAGAAATCCTTTTGTTTAAGTCTGCTAAGTTTGTTAAGTCCTTTTAAAAATAGGTTAATTTAACAAAATATAACGTGTTTTTCTCTATTATTTTAATTACCATTATTAATATTGCTGTATTAATCCAGCTTCTTTAGCTATCCTGGAGCTATTTTTTTCCGTTTCTGTTGAACCGTTTCAGCATCAAGGAGTAGCAAAACATTCACACAAACATACATATTTAAATACACTAATTTTGGCCAGCGGTTTCACCCGCGTGAAAGTAAAAAAATATCCCAAGAAAAGAAAAAAAGTGACCTATACTAAGGCATAGTCTACCCATTTCAACCGTTTGATTGTGAATGAGTGACAAACACGCACTGAAAATACTGGATCAAACTAAGAGAATACTAATATCAATATTTGCCAAGATAAAAAAAAGGAAGAAAACCATATTTTCTCATTATTTATTGTGCACACCTATCACAGTGTTGTCTTTCTAACCCAAAGGTTGACTGGTAGAGAATGCCTTGTTACATTAAGTCCGCCTATGTACTACTAGGTACTGTACACACAGAAAACCAAGAAATTCGCAACAACCAATTTCCCACACCCTGTACATATCAAAACGCATGTCTATCGGTATAAGCCGATGCATACCTTGTGGCTTTGTTGTGCTTTTAAAAAAGGCATCGCGGTAACAATACGGCTGGCAGGTACGTTCGTCTCGGGCCACGGTACCCGGTTATGAGGGGCTCCGGGACCTGGTTATAGGGGAGGAAGTTCTGGAGAACCGGGCAGTTTTGTTGGCTGACTTGTTGGGGGGAAATTTTTGTTGAAAGCAGTAAAGATGTTTGGAAAAAGCCTTGCCTTCCCACAAGGTGGACCGACGATCTGGTAAGTGTCGCGGGAATGCGGCGGATGCATGATGTACTAGATCGAACGTTGTGGCGACGCTTGAGCGAGGCCTATATCCAACAGTAAATGTCTTTCGACTGAAATGATGATGATGCTTGCTTGAAAAGTACGTTCGTCTCGGGCCACAGTACCCAGTTATGAGGGGCTTCGGGAGCTGGTTATAGGGGAGGAAGTTCTGGAGGACCGGGCCGTTTTGTTGGCTGACTTGTGGGGGGGAAAGTTTTGTAGGAAGCTGTAAAGAAGTTTGGGAAAAACCTTGCTTGAGACCGGAAAACGCAAGCGTTGGAAGACCTCCTACAAGGTGGACCGATGAGAGTCGCGGCAATGCGGCGGATGCGTGAGGCACTGGATCGGACGTTGTGGCGACGCTTGAGAGAGGCCTATATCCAACAGTGGATGTCTTTCGACTGAAATGATGATGATGCTTGCTTGAGAAGTACGTTCATCTCGAGCCACAGTACCGGGTTATAAGGGGCTTTGGGGCCTGGTTATAGGGGAGGAAGTTCTGGAGGACTGGGCGGTTTTGTTGGCTGACTTGTTGGGGGAAATTTTTGTAGGAAGCTGTAAAGATGTTTGGAAAAAGCCTTGCTTGAGACCGGAAAACGCAGCGTAGGAAGACCGCGACCACAAGACAACGCGGACCGGTGATCTGATAAGTGTCGCGGGAATGCGGTCAATGCGAGACGCACATGATTGATCGTTGTGGCGACGCTTGGGGGAAGCCTACGTCTTTCGGCTGAAATAATGATGTACTACAATCAAAATTGGTAGAACACAATGTAATGCACATTTTCTTGTCATCTAGAATTATTATACTCGTATTAATTTATTGTATTGTTTTTAGCAATAAAGATTTGACTTCGATTTCATCTAAACTAAAATGTTTTTTTTTGTTTTTGAGTTTGTAGCAGTGGTGGCCATGTGGTACTGGCTCCTTACGAGTTTTAGATCGCGGGATCAAATCCTGCCAGGCGCATTACTTTGTGTAATTTATTTCATCACCACTGCTCTCAAAACGGTGAAGGAAAACATCGTGAGGAAACTGGCATGACCTAGAACCAAAAATTCGATGACATTTACATTTTACATTCATTGTGCGTGCAGCTAAGGAGTGGAATTCCTTGCCGGAGTCTGTGTTTCCTGATAAGCTACAACCCGGGAATCTTTAAGTCGAGAGTGAATAGGTTTCTTCTAGGTAAGCGCGTTCGATCGTCGACCGCATCGTCGCTTTCCATCAGGTGAGATGGCGGTCAAGCGCAAACCTATCAACAATAAAAAAAAAAACATGAGGCATTCACCAACTCGCACTGGGCCCGCGTGGTAGATTACGGCCCATTCACTCTCATAGAGAGGAGGCCTGAGTTTCAACAGTGGAAACATTAAAAAGGCTGATGATGACGTTTTTATTTCTTTGTAAGAGGAATGAATGAAGGAGAATCTCTGAAAGTACTGGTCTGATTGCTAACATTTTTCACCGATAGAAAGCTGCTTTATTCCTGAGTGATATCCTTACTAATATTATAAAAGCGAAAGTGAGTTTGTTTGTTTGTTACGTCTTCACGCTTAAATAGCAGAACTGATTGTGATGAAACTTGGTACACGGATAGACCATGTCCTGGAATAGGACATAGGATACTTTTTATCCCGGAAGTATGTGCCCTTGGGATAATTTTCTGCTATCACGCGGGCGATGCCGCTGGGAGCAGCTAGTAGGCTATATTTTATGAACGCGGGCAGAACTGCAGGCAAAAACTAGTTACCAATATTCTCTTAACATTTTTAAAACCGAATTTTGGCTGCCGTAAAACTAATATTCTAACCAACTAAAATTTACCTAATTTGGTGAAACAGTGCACATTAAATCGAAAGTAAGCCGCTGCGGTCGCACGCCCCGAGCCTAGCACAATATCACTATATCTTGTCTGAGGGTACAGTCAAGCAGTGTTAATACTTACATATTTAACATACCTACATAATCAATCTTTTATTGTTCCCACTGTTGGGACTCAGGCCTCCTCTCTAGGAGAGGGTATGGGCCGTAATACACCACGTGGGCCCAGTGCGGGTTGGTGGATGTCACACGTCTTCAAATTTTTGGTTCTAGAACATGCCGGTTTTCTTACGATGTTTTCCTTCACCGTTTTGAGAGCAGTGGTGAGGAAATTAAATTACACAAAGTAATGCGCCTGGCAGGGTTTGAACTCGCGACCTACAACTCGTAAGTCGAGTCTACTATCACTCGGCCAGCACTGCTCTCGTTTGTATAACAAATCCAGATAATATTACATTTTTTTTTACAGGATACGTTTTGGCGAGTGTGTGCAGGAATTACATCACATGATTCCGCCATCCCCTTTCTATCCATCGGACAACCCGACATACGGCGGGTGTCTACCCTTACGTTGTTAACACCTCTACGGTCCGGACTAAGCGTTTCGCTTTGTCGTTTATATCGTGTAAATCGAATGACTAGAACAAATTGGCCTGCACTTTTTTTTTATTTTTTATTGTTGATAGGTTCGCGCTTAATCGCTATCTCACTTGATGGAAAGCGACGATGCGGTCGACGATGGAACGCGCTTACCTAGAAGAAACCTCGACTTGAAGATTTCCGGGTTGTAGCTATCAGGAAACAGACTCCGGCAAGGAATTCCACTCCTTAGCTGCACGCACAATAAATATGTTCCCAAAACGTTTTGCGCGTGTAGGTCGGATGTCCACCATGTTGTCTTCCTGCTCGATTATAATATAAGTAGGAATCTTCAAGGCTAGAGTGAATAGGCTCTTAACCCTTCAGATACCGTCAATTAGAGACACAATAGTAAGACAATAGATGCGCGGCCACCGGTGGTCGCTTGGGGATTCATGAATTAATAAACTAATGCGATTGACCATCAACGATTGCATCACCGCTTACCATCAGATGGGTTTGCAGTCAAGCACTAGTTTACATCATTTAAAAAATACTCATGTCTAGATGGATGGAAAAGTAAACATATGTACCGCATTAACATCAAATAAATTGGCAAAAGAGCAGTAAAATGGTGTCTGCTACTTCGTAAAGTTAGTTTTAAAATCCTACCATGTACATACGTGCAGTTGACTGTACAGGACCCACCCACTTGTCAAGGTAAAGTATCTTAACTACAATATTTAGTAGTTTATAGTGTTATAATTTGTAGAGTTAGGCTTAAGGTTGAAACGACTTTATATGGCTGGGATTTAGGTGTTTTCTTTTTTAAGGTCTGCTAGACTTGGCCAGAGGGACTAGAACTACAGAATCTATCTAAATAAAAGCGAAATACTATTCACTGATTAATCACGGAGTCGTAAGAAACTATAACATCTGTAAACTTAAAATTTGGCTGGATTGTTCCTTTTATGGTGTAAACATCCGCTAAAAAAGGATTATACGAAACTCTACCCCTAAGGGGGTAAAACGGTGGTCCAAAGTTTCTACCTACTTTCTTAGTACCTCCTACTTTACCAGTAGATAATAATTGTAATCCTCCTGACCGACCACGATGGTCAATCTTAGCACAGGTTAGTCAAGTAGGTACGTAAGAAAGTTGTCCTTCGACAATTCTTGAATTTGTTGTTCAGTAAGTTACCTACTTTGTATACCATGGGTTAGGACAGGTAGGATGCACAATATGCACATATCAATGAGTTTTTTTTTTTAAGTTATCGGAAGACTACCATTCTCTCTCTCAATGAAGTGTACAAATTTTGTCATTGTGACCGAAGCGAAATTCGCCTGAGCTGCAGGCGAGGGTATTATGGAGCAGAGTGCTGCAGTGACAAATTTCCACGTGTATCAATCGACGTTTTTCAATACAGTTACAAAGAAATAAATAAACGGGGATTGACTGGCGACTGGTGAGGTCGCTTAGCGCCCAGCCTGATACGATAAGTACAGTAAATTCATATATTACATCGGAAGCGAGCTCGCATACTGTTGCGCACTAGTGCGGAAAATAGCAAAAAGTAGTAGGGATAAGTGCGAGTTTTTGAGCAAGTATATTGTAGTCTTTTCTTTCTTTCCATAACAAGCAACCAAACCAACATTATTTGAAAAAATAGACGGCTCGTCACAACAACCCTCCGTAAGTAAACGGAACTACTCTCATCACGAGCGAACCGTTGATTGTAGGGACTGGTACACGACAATGCTTACCGCTAAATTGTAGTCGCGACCGGCTGCCTATGCAGATGGCCAGCAGATGATCAAAAGAAATACTTCGGGCTACGAGATGAAAAATATTGCAAACGAAAATGAGATGCGACATTCTTTTTTCGTCGTGTGATCTGTTGGGAAACAGACGGGTAATGATGGACGGCAGATATGCCCTGGGATTTGTTGATGGATTGCGTAAGTTTTTGGCAAAGGATATTGTTTAAATTAGCCTATAAATCAACACATGTTTACAATAGCCACAAGTTTTTAATAAAAAATATTTTTTCATAGTAAGTTTTAAAGCGCACTATACCTGTATAATTAGATGATTTTCTCACTTAAAAAAAAATCGCCACCTGCTCTCAAACAGTGAAGCAAAACATCTTGAAGAAATCGGCCAGCATGCGCTAGAACCAAAAGATCGAAAACGTGACATCCTCCTACCCGCTCTGGGCCCGGATGGGGCATTTTTTATTTTTTTATTTTTTATTATTGATAGGTTTGCGCTTGACCGCTATCTCACCTGATGGAAAGCGACGATGCGGTCGACGATGGAATGCGCTTACCCAGAAGAAACCTATTCACTCTCGACTTAAAGATTCCTGGGTTGTAGCTATCAGGAAACACAGACTCCGGCAAGGAATTCCATTCCTTAGCTGCACGCACAATGAATGTGTTTCCAAAACGTTTTGTGCGTGTACAACCCATTCTCGCTCTTAGAGGAGGAGGCTTTTAGGCCTCCTCTCTAAGAACGAGAATGGGTCCAGTGAATCCCAATGTGTCAATGAATCCCAGTAGTGAGAACGGGTAGGCGGTTTGATCGATTTCCGTGATCTCTTCCAGAAAACCTGGAAAGGACAGTAATTGTCTGGACAAGAATTGGGGCTGTCGTATCGCTGTGGAACGGTATAATGCTGTTTATGCTTATGCAGCATAATCAAAGGATCTATACACTGGAATATCACATAGGTGCTTAGGATGCATTTTATAGTTTGAATATTTTTCTACATTCACGCGGGGTGCGGAACGCCCGGAGGACACGGTGGAGCACACAGTTGAGGTGTGCCCTGCTTGGGCGGAGCAACGCCGTGTCCTCGTGGGGGCGATCGGCGGCGGAGACCTCTCGCGCCGGGCCTTGGTTCAGGCCATGGTCCGGAGCGAGGAGGAGTGGCAGGCGGTCGCCTCCTTCTGCGAAGCAGTAATGCTAGCAAAGGAGGAGGCAGACCGCATCAGGCAACAGCGCCCCCGCCGCCGCCGCCGGGATTCCGATCCCGATTTCCGGCCACCGTAGACGCGGGCTCGCGGACGGCGAGCCATGGGTAGCTCGCTGTCCGATCGTCCGGTAACTGTCCGGACCGAGCCAAGGCGTCGACGGCGCGCACTGTTCCCGCGCGCCTCAAGGAGTTGTCAGCAAGAGGAGGGGCCCATCTGGGTCGAAGCCTACCGGGGTCGGGGTTATCCGAAAGGAAACTAGAGCCCCGGTATGAAGGCTAGAAGGAACGGCGCGGGGTTTTTAGTCAGTAAGACTCTGACACTGTCTCCCGCTCCACCCAAGAGCGGGTTTCGTCAATGATGATTTTCCATGTCGAGAGAAAAAAAAAAAAAAAAAACATTCACGCGGGCCAACTCCACTAACAGAAGCTAGTAACTACATCATTATAAAATGCACTTATCTAAACAATAAAGATTACCGCAACAAACGATTTTCATCCAAACACAATAGAAATGAAACTACAAAAATAGTATTTCAACTGGGCTTTGATTTCAACGAGAAAATAAAAACGCTTGGATCCTCGATTGTGACTGACAAGCTACAGAACTAAGCACTCCACTAACATATACAGAAAACGTATGAATTCTCATATTTCTGAACTAGAAATGTCATATTATACGTTTCTATTCGATTCAGTAATTTGAAAAGAATAGAAGAATAAAATAGTTTTGAACTGATACAACTATAAAATGAATGAGTTGATGAGCACATTACTATTCTAAAAGTAAGTAACTTCTCAATTAACTGGAATTATCCTTAATAGTAATTGAACTTAGTGGCACTGGACAAGGCACATTTCTTGTAGAACGGATGGTCGATGGGGCTGAAAGGTTCTAGAGTGACGACTGCGCATCGGAGGGTGGAAGTAGAAGGCCTCCCACCAGGTGGACCGTCGACCAGCACCCCTAGCCAAGTTGATAATCTGCAATAGTTAAAGCTAGTAGAAAGCTTCAAATGTATGGGAATGACGTCATCTCAACGCTCATTAATGTGGTTAGATCAAAAAAATTGGGTGCATGGCCAACTTGAAGTGTTCGACGCAAGCGAAACGGTTGTAACTTGGCTAGGGGGGTTAGTAAGAGTCGCGGGAATGCGGTGGATGCGAGACGCAAAGGATCGGTCGTCGTGGTGACGGCTGGGGAAGGCCTATGTCCAACAATGAAGTTTTTCGACTGGAATGATGCATTGAATAAAATAAATAATATTTGATCATTTTCAAAGGTGGAAATAGGCTTTAATAAAAACCTACATCTGAAGTTTCTTTGAACACGCTTATCTCAGGAACTTCTGGATTGAATTGAAAAACTCTTTTAGTGTTGGATAGCCCATTTTTTGAGCAAGGCTATATAACATCACGCAACGAGCCCTAGAAGCGAAACAGTCACCAAAGACCAGAAAACGCGATTGCAACGCCATCTACCGGGTACAATTGTATTTTCAAACCATCTAGATCTAGAGATCCACTGAAATATACATACAAAATTTCATCTAGATCGGTCCAGCCGTTTAGAAGGAGTTAGGCCACAAACACACGTTCGGAAAAATAGTACCTTGGCTGAAATTCGCCTCGAATATTCGACAATGGAATGACTGACACATTCCATTGACCACGCTGAAGGTGATTGACCACATTCAGATCTGACTTAATAATCAAGATGGACGTTATTCGTAGAGGTGAAAATTCAAAAGGGAAAACAGTGACATATTGATTTATGACTACACATTTTTGACGAGAAGGTCAAGTCTTTAAAAGGTTTTTTTTTTTTGTTGGGAAATCATTTAATGACATCTCTCGGCCTTGGGTGGAGCGGGATGAGATTGACAAAAACCCACTTCTAGTTCCTTCATTGCCTTTCATTCCAGGGCCTGGTTTTCCTTGTAGAAGTGAATCCATGACCCCAGTAGGCTGCGACCTTGCTGGGTCCCATACGGTTTGCTGACATCTCTTTGAGGCGCGCGTCACTACGCGCCGTAGACGACTTAAAGGCGGTCCGGACGGTCAAACATCATTATCATCATCAGCCTTTTTAATGTTCCCATTGCTGGGATCCAATATAAAATGGAAAAACCATAAAATACAGAAAGCTTTAGCATTCGAAAACCAAAATCAAACTTCGTTTAGTCCTTTGACCCCTGAAGATTTTAAATTTGTTCTGACTGAATGCAACAAATTGTTGCATTTAGCGACCCAAGCGAAAACATAAAACTCCACAATGAAACTCCTAGATTTCTTCAATCGGTTTTTATTTAACATTGTTTGCCCTCGCTGGGGTTCAAATTGACTACGTTCCCGTTTAAAAGCCAGAAAATAAAATTGTTCCGACTAAGTGCACTCATTTCCCTGTCTCCGTTACTTTTAACATTGAATTTTCTGCAGAACCTGCTTGTTCTGTTATTTTATTATTTTTCTAGACGAACTCTAGAATGTTATCGTTTGCCTTTATACCAGGGTAATTTTGCTGGTATTTTACGTATACAATACATATTTTTTTTACCATTTTTTAAAGTACTACAAAAAAAGTTCTACATGACAAAATTTCCAATAATCCAAATTGTTATCGGTCTCCCTAAAAATATAAACGACTTTTAAATCAAACTAAAAATGTAATTTTAAATGGTTCCTTAATCTTTTCATCACTTTATGAAGTGTTGAAGTGTGGATTTTTGGAGGTATGCGGAACAGAGAGTAAAGCCCCACATACCTCCGTTGAAAAGGGAGGATCCTCCGACCAGACAGGATGTTATAGTCTGGTGGGCGACTGCCCGATAGTTGATGTCGGGCTGTCGTATATGTTGAAATCGCGCGGAGAACTTTGATTGCGCGATGCAGGATTTCGTATTTTCTTCGTAGTTCTTATGTGGCGTCATAGATGTCGCTACAGATTAATAAGCACAATTTTTTTTGCAAATTTTTCCGAAATCTGTAAATGTAGTTCAGACTATCTTGAAACGATATTGACGGTCTCCTAAAAACCGTTTTTGTAACTATGGCGGTTTAGGTACCTGGTCTTACTGATCCGTCTCACAAATACACCCTGTATACCTTATACGTATGTGTACGTTTGTTACTCCTTCACGCTTAAATGACTGAACGGATTTGGATGCAATTTAGTACACAGATTCAGGTTTAGATTTATTTATTAGCAAAAACTCATGTAGTATAGTATACATGTTCAAATGCTTATTATAGGTACTGTTACATAATATTTTTTGGCTTAACATGTAGACCATGTCTCGAAAGAGCACATACGATACTTTTTACCCTAAAACTATTTTTTTTTGGGTCATTTTCAACTGTTACGTGGGTCATCATCATCTTCCTGCCCTTGTCCCGTTTTATTTGGGGTCGGCGCAACACGTTTTTTTCTTCCATTTTGTCCTGTCACTCGTCATGCTATCACTAACTCCCTTTTCTTTCATATCACTTCTCACACAATCCATCCATCTTTTCTTTGGCCTCCCTCTCCCCCTCCATCCATCCACATGCAAACTCATAACTTTTTTAGCAACATGCGTTTCGTCCCTCCTTTTCACATGACCATACCAAAACAAACGATTTCCTTTCAGCTTTTCAGTCACTGGCGCCACTTTCAAACTTCCCCTAATATACTCATTTCTAACTTTATCCATTCTTGTCACACCACACATCCATCTTAACATTCTCATCTCTGCTACATGCAATCTTTTTTCATCCGTCTTTTTCACAGCCCAACATTCTGATCCATACAGTACGACAGGCCTTATCACGGACTTGTAGATTTTACCCTTCAACTTGAGGGGCATCCGTGGGTCGCAAGTGGTTCCCGTGACCTGTCGCCATTTCATCCATCCTGCGTTGATCCGATGTGTTACGTCCCGGTCTACCTCACCATCCCCTTGGACGAGCGACCCTAGGTACCTAAAGTCGGAACAGATCGGTATGGGCGTTGCGGCGAGAGCTAAAGGCACAGGATTGGAGAGACCGCCGAAATCGCAGAACAAGTACTCTGTTTTTGTTCTGCTCAATTTCAGGCCAACACTCTCCAGTCTGTGCCACCACACCTCCAATCTGTTCTGGACCTCTAGGCCACTCTCGGCAACCAGAACAATGTCATCGGCAAACAACATACACCAGGGAGCCTCTTCCTGGATGTCCGACGTCAGAGTGTCCATTATCATCAGGAAGAGGTAAGGGCTGAGAGCCGACCCTTGATGTAAGCCGACAGCCACATTGATGCTGTCAGTGTTGCCAACTGTAAACCGGACCCGGGTATTACACCGGCTGTACATCGCTCGGATCAACTGCACATACTTCCCAGGCACACCTTTCTTCCCACCACAGAACCTCACGAGGTACCCGGTCGTATGCCTTTTCGAGGTCAACGAATACCATGTGCAAGTTTTTATGCGCACTTCTGTATTTCTCACATAATTGGCGTATAGCAAAAATGGCATCCGTTGTACCCCGACCGACCGATCCGATAAAACCGAATTGGTTCTGCGAAATTTCACTCTCTTCTCTCAGTCGCCTTTCAATAACTTTCTCCCAGGCTTTCATAGTATGTGACATTAGCTTTATTCCTCTATAATTGTTGCACTCAAGCACATCACCTTTGTTTTTAAAGATGGGCACCAAGGAACTGCTGCACCAATCATCAGGTATGGCCTCTTATTGAAGAACAAAGCTAACCACATCCAACCATCCACTCGCAATAACTTCCACACTTCAACTGGTATTCCATCTGGACCAATGGCTTTACCATTCTTCATTCCATTCACTGCTATTCTGACTTCATCCATACTAACCATTCTCACAACTGTTACGCGGGTGATGTCACTAATTTTTTTAAGTGTTACTTACTCTAAAGAAGATACTACCATCATGGTTAGTATTGCTACACATGGGCTGCATGCCACAGCTACAAAGGAAGTTGAAGTGCGCGACTGCCACTTGTGGCCGGTGGATGCTATTTTTTTTATTTAATGCTATAAGCACACAAAAGAACAGAGGCGGACTTAGTGCCTTAGGCATTCTTCTATCTCAAACACATGCGAATGTGTGTGCACTGCTATCACAATAGACTCTGACGAAGAAAGTTTAAATACGTGAGTGGCGTGTGACGGCATTTTGTGGTCAGTGCGGGTCACGAGAAGCGAGTAGCAGCAATTTGTAGCGTGTGGCGGCCACCAGCGTCAACCATGTGCAGGTATTCTGTATAAAATGTATGAAACTTACAAGAATTATGTCGGTGGCGCCGTTTTGTGATTGTGTCCGGTGGCCCATGTTCGGCGACCCTTACTGTAAGTAAAGGAATGTGAAAAACTTGAGTATATATTAGTCATCATCATCATTTCAGCCGATACACGTCCACTGCTGGACATACGCCTCCCCCAAGCGTCGCCACAACGAACGTTCCTGCGCGTCTCGCATCCATGGGCTTCCCGCAACCTTCACCAGGTCATCAGACCACCTTGTTGGAGGCCTTCCAACGTTGCGTCTTCCGGTACGCGGTCGCCACTCCAGAACCTTTCGGCCCCAATGGCCATCTGTTCTGCGAGCAATGTGCCCTGCCCGTTGCCACTTAAGTTTGGCAATTCTTTGCGCTATGTCAGCAACCTTAGTTCTCTTGCGGATGTCTTCATTTTTGATTCGATCACGTAAGGTAACCCCGAGCATAGCCCTTTCCATTGCCCTTTGGGTGACTTTAAGCCTTCTGATGAGGCCCATTGTGAGCGACGACGTTTCGGAGCCATATGCCATCACTGGCGACACGCACTGATCATAGACTTTCGTCTTGAGACACTGTGGTATGTTGGACGAGAAGACACCGCTTAGCTTCCCGAACGCTGCGCGCTGCTTATAATATAACTATATATATTAGTATATAGTTATATTATGTTTGTAGTTTATTAGTATATCAATTCTTGTATTCACCTTATTCTCGATCTTTTATCACACCTACCACTATTGTTCTCTGCATCACCCAAATGTTGACTGGAAGAAAATGCCTAAGGCATTAAGTCCGCCTCTGTACTTTTGTGAGCATGAAGTATTAAATAAATAAATAAAAACAAAAGAAAATAATGATTCTGACTAAAAAAACACACGTCACGTTACAAAGTTCAAAAAAACCACAGTTCTGTTGCTCTCTTCGTTTTGCCTTCCACTATGAACAATATGTATGGTAATATTTCCCTTCCATATCATATTCTTCAACCCAAGATATCCTACGTTATGAAAAACATACAAAGTAAAAGTTTAAAAGAAATTACTTTAAAACTATATTCTACCATAAGTAATAGTTGATTGTCAGACGGAAGTCAGCAATTTTGTCAGGGAATTGTCAATATTTCCTCACATAATTGTAGAAAATTACCTTATTTAGAATGAATAATTATTTTAAGCAGGCCCTCTTTCTATTATTATGGGATTGTTACGTAACTTGGTAAATTATGGACGAAATTGCTTGAAGGGGAAGAATTATTGTCCGTAAATAAATGTAGTATTTTCTATTAATGTAGGTAGTAGGATAAACAATAATAATATTCCACAACTATCACACAACGTCGTCTAGTCCCAAGCTAAGCAGAGCTTGTGTTATGAGTCCTAGACAACTGATAAACATACTTATATATTTCTAAATACATACATATTACAGATAAATTACACCCAGACACAGAACAAATGATCATGCTCATCACACAAACATTTGTCCTGGGTGGGAATCAAACCCACGACCTCCGGCATAGCAGTGGGCAAATGAAACTATGATTGACAAAAACTTAAGATAAGAAGTGTTTTTCCAGCATTGTACGTACTCCAGTGTCGTGCAAGGCCAGTGTTGAAGCTCTGCCTCTCATACATGAGGTTGCGAGTTGGTAACCTTACAAGTACCAATGGCCTGCTCCAGGGCAAGATACGAGAGGTGTCACCCACGGATAGTTTCCCCGAGGACTCGGCAGTGCTCCGCTTAAGCGAGGTCCACCACCGCATGCTCCACTGTGTCTTCGACTCTTTGTCCATCTTGGGAATCGAAGTCAGGACCTCACGCTTAGCAGTACGAGGCCAACAAGGCATATTATATTAGCCTTATTTTAAAAGATAAAAGTTTTCAGTAGTTGTTAGGCAAAGTTTGTTGATTCATGACCACACTTTCTTTTATAAGGAATTGAACAAAAGACGAGAGATACTGTGTTTTCTGTTTATTTTATCGTTTGAGTATAAAAGTTATAGGGCGATACTTAATACCTAAAGTATAATACCTATGGTATATTACTCCTTATGAGTGGTTAAAGCACGAGCCGCTCATGCATGAGGTTGCTGGTTCATATGTACTTTTCTATGTTTCATCACTTCAGCCGAAAGATGTCTATTGGACATAGGCCTCCCCCAAAAGGGTGCGGGGATTGCCATAATCGCCACGCTTGGCTGGCGGGTTGGTAATCGCAGTGTGGTTGTTACAATGTACAGCCCTCCTAGCCAAGTTGCCAATCTGCAATAGTTAGCGCTAGTAGTAAGCTTCAAATGTACGGGAATGACGCTCAGTCACGTGGTCAGATCAAAAGAATTGTCGGCAAGGTCAACTCGAAACGTTCGACGCAAGCAAAACGGTTGTAACTTGGCTAGGGGGGCAGAGAATGCTGCTGCCCATTCTCTAGTATGTCCCTTCTTCTTCTTCTGTCGTATTGATCTGACTGAAATGTGGTCCGATCAATATTTAGCCACCTGGGCTGATCTTTTGTTGGTATCGTACACGGAATAAAGAAAAGTAGGTATCGTATAAGGCGTGGAAAGAGCAGTTAGTTGTGTAAGCTGGGTAGGAAAGGCGTATCCTGTGAAGGGGCTCCACAATGGCTCTGTATTTGCGATGGATCAAGGATACCTCATCTTTGTAGCAGCCAACCTGAGCCCGCCAAAGACTTCCCTAGTCTTCTATCATACTTTCCAAATCAGTTTAATCTTTATATAGCCAGTCTTATTCATACTTTGTTATCATCCATTGTTTACAAGCCTAATATAAGTAACTGTTAAAATTTTACGCCGTTATATAGAGCCGGGACTTAATTCAGAGAGGACTAGGTAACTAATTCTAAGCTCTAAGTTTGTACGTAAATCTTTTGTGTTGTTTCACTCACTTGTACGGTGACAGGCGGAGTTTGGATTTGTTTTAAAATTTATTCTCAAGAACACAGAGAATACTGCCATTCTGTTTCCCCTCTCGCCCGTTGTTTGAATTCTAAATGGGCAGAAGTTTTCCTGTGCGTTCGCCATCTTTTTAACGGACGAAAAAAGTCGCTTTAATGGTAAAGGAAATTAAATTTCTGGTGAATTGATATACATAATGAGTTTTTATGAGGAACTCTGTAATTTAGACTTGAAATGATTCTGAATTTTTAGCCTATATTTTTTTGGCACACGATCGAGGATGGGCTGTTGAGTAAATCTGTGTTTTAGTGTAGTATTTTACTGCTAATAAGAATATATTTTTGCTGTGAACTGTTTGCGAAATTGCGAGTACGTTCTGTAGCTATTTTTCATTTAAATTGAATTGACGCGTCGCTTTGTCCCGCTGAAACCTACGGATTTATGTTTTTGCTGTACACTTATAACACGCAAAAGTATATTTTTCCGTGTATTTCAGGTGATTCAATTTATTTTATAGATTTACTAAAGTGTTTCCATGTTTTGACAAAAAAAAAGGATTTATCGCTCTTTTCATCCTTCTGATGTTACAGTTGTAAAAGGTTTGTTCAGTGGCGTAGACTGCGCTCGCGTGTGCGAGGCTTCTAAAGACAATAGTTTTATTTTAAAATTTATATGCTAGCGCTTGATCACCATTTTACCGAATGATAAGCGATGATGTGATCGAACACTGGGTTGCGACAGTCGCTTTCTCGTTTTAAAGTATATAAAAGAAAAAGCCTTCGCTGATGTGCCTTCGCCCACGCCTAAATTAGTCCACGCTACACCACTGGGTTTTTCTGTGTAGTTGTACATCGATACATAAGTCGAAAAGTCCAGGACATGGGCTGCCTTGGACAGTTCTACCGGAACAGATATAGCTTCTGCTTACGGCTTCACCCGTTTGAAAGTAGAACATTATTCTAAGCGTGTAGGGTCGAATAATGCTTACTTCCAGGAGAAGAAAATATCCTGTGTCCTATTCCTGCATATGGACTATCAACACCTGGGATTCACCCAAAACGTTATTCCGATTTGGGTGAAACTCACTTGAGCGTCATCATTTCAGTTCTTAGACGTCAACAGTTGGACATGGACCTCCATAAGTGTCGCCACAATGAACGGTCCTGCGTGTCTCATCCATCGGAATCTCGCAACCTTCACCAGGTCATGGGTGGACCCTTGTAGGAGGCCTTCTAACGCTGCGTCTTCCGGTATGCGGTCGCCACTCCAGAACCTTTAGGCCCCAATAGCCATCTGTTCTACTAGCAATGTGCCTTGCCCATTGCCACTTAAGTTTGGCCACGGTAATAGTATCATACAGTATTGTAACTCGGCCATCTTTTTGAAATAAATGCCTACAGCCGCGAGGTACGTAAACATGCGATAAGGCTGCCCGCCTCCAGCAATCTAATTACGTTTGTCTAGTTTGTTTCAGTTTTTTTTTTGTGATTGTAAATATACTTACTTTTATATATAAACAAAATACTTTGTGGATTGAATAGGAAGTGTTCAATTAAAATGCGTGTTGTTTTTTGATTGGTAGATTTAAATAAAATGCTTTTTTTTGTATTATTCATACACATAGTACAATAAACCACTATTATTAATAATAAAATACCACGTCTTTACTTTGAATTATACAAACTAACAATAATCGCGCGATAATTGTAAAAAAAACCGTCGTGTCCGTTCGTCACTGCGGCATAGTTGCGACGGCCGCGACTGTCTATATGCCGAGACCATGCTACAACCGAGGCGCGTAGGTATAGCTCGCGTTTCGTCCGTTTGTATGAAGTTGGAATACTGTATGATATTATTACCGTGGTTTGGCGATTCTTTGTGCTACAAGTATGTCGGCAACTTTAGTTCTCCTGCAGACTTGTGCGACTAATATACAGTCTTTCGCTTTTATTAATATTAATATTAGTGGTGGGAGTCGTAGGACAATTCCCGGTCAAGGCAGGCGCGGGATTGCGGGTGGTGAGCAATGGTAACTCGCCGTCCGGTTAGTACCAAACCCAAGTTGATGGCACATTATAGTATATTTTTTTTTATACGCCTTTGCTCTTAATCGTTCATTTACTAAGAACAGTCATTCATTTACTAAAAACAAACTTTAAAAATTTTGTTGTTCTGTTTAACACATTTCAACTCTATATTTTGCTACATCTGTATGACGCGACGCAAGTGCATCAAGCACCCCCGCAGCCCGATCCCGCTCCCAATCGACTTTGTAATATCTAGAAGGTTCCATTTAAATATTTTTAATTTTCAGTAAAAAATCGCTTTCAGCGTTAAGACCGCACATTGTGATACCCTATTAATTTTAAGTTCCTTATGTCATTTTTATTTTTTGTGAATAAATCTTTTGTATGAAAATCTTATGAACTATATGATAATTTTTTGAAGTCATAGAACAAAAGTTGTTGTTTGTGATGTTAGTAACATAGTCCTGAGAAGTAGCCAGTGTTTTACAAATAACCCTGTATATATAAATACTAGAAACATTCTCTTCAAAATATTCTCGAATCATTTCGCAATATTACCGGATATCGTGTCTAGGATAAATTTGACAGTTCTCACAGCACGCTCAAACTATTCCATGGGGATGGCGTCTCCCTTCTCGTTCCAAGAAGATAAACGCGTCACGAGATGTTTGTTTTGGACGACAGAGCGTTTTGTCCCCGTGAGGTCACAAAGAAGATAGGGACAGAAGGACCACGAGGATATTTTGTTGAGACTGCCCCGGTTCTGTAGTGCGTCGGAGATGTTTACATTGTAGCGACATCTACGACACCACATAAGAACTACGAAGAAAATACGAAATCCTGCATCGCGCAATCAAAGTTCTCCGCGCGATTTGAACTTATAGAACAGCCCGAAATCATCTATCGGGCAGTAGCCCACCAGACTATAACACCTGTCTGGTCGGAGGATCCTCCCTTTTCAACGGAGGTTTGCGGGACTTTAGACTTTGTTCCGCATACCCCAAAACTGGTGACCCCGCGTGATCGTGAGAATCGAACTGACAACTGCAAGAGCAGTGGTGGCCGAGTGGTAACGGCCCCGACTTAGGAGTTGTAGGTTGCAGGTTCAAACCCAGCCAGGCACATTTTATTTTATCCTCACAGCTCTCAAATCAGGTGAAGGCAAAAATCGTGAGGAAATCGGCATGTCCTAGAACCAAAACAAAAATTCGAAGAAATGTGACATCCACCAAACCGCACTGGGCCCGCGTTGTGGATTACGGTCCATTCCCTCTCCTGTCTGTGAAATAAATAATTATAATTATCTTTGTCTCTCTGTGGAGTATATGACCAGTGCTTGTTGCCGTTGACATATAGCACTGACATATGGCACTGAAACATGGTCGCTTACAATGGGCCTCATCAGAAGGCAATGGAAAGGGCTATGTTTGGAGTTTCCTAGCGTGATCACATCAGGAATGAAGATATCCGCTGGAGAACCAAGGTCGAAGCAAAGCCCGAAGAATCGCCAAGCTTAAGTGGCAGTGGGCAGGCACAATGCTTGTAGAACGGATGGTCGATGTGTTTCGCACGCCGCGCTGCAACCACCCTGCAGCCTGCATTTGCAGTCCGGTCAAGCACTTAGAACAGAATTGAATGAATCTTCGGTAACTCTTGCAGTGTAATAACACAGATGTTAGTGTTTGTTAAGCCAATAGTCTAGTGGTTTAATGTTTAGTGTCTACATCGGATTTGTTGCTTGCGTTTTGTCAGAGGTTATTGTTGAATGGGACCTATTTATCCTGCTGAGGTCGTGAAGGTCATATTTTAGCATAAACTTATTAAATTACATGAATTTAGAAGTAAAAGGCCTGTTGATGTGGCAACACTTAGAGACAAGTGTGTTCGTACCTACTGAAAAGTTCAAAATAAGACACTTTAACCTCTGAGGCTCTATCACGAGCTCTTAACGCGATTCATTTGACGATCTAAACTGAACTGTTAAAGGGATGGTCCTATATAGTGTGTATAGCTCCATCTCTCTTCTTCACTCGCTGACTCTTAACTTCCTGACATTTTAACACGTCATGGTAAGGCCTTTTTTTACGGTGGGCAAAATCATCCAAAGACAACCCCCGCTCTTGAGTGGAGCGAGAGATAGTGTCAAACTCATACTGACTAAAAACCCACCCTGTTCCTTCTAGCCTTCATACCGGGGTTCGAGCGCCCTTTCGGATTACCCTGGCCCCAATAGGCTTCGACCCAGCTGGCCCCTCCTTTTGCTGACAACTCCTAGAGGCGCGCGGGAAGAGTGCGCGCCGTCGACGTCTTCTCTTTCTCACCTGACATCAAATCTATGACTGAACTAAAATAAATTGCACCAACTGCATTGCGATACCATCGATTAGAGACACAATAGAGAGACAATGACAGCGCGAACGCCGCCGTTCGCTTGGGGTGTGATGTATTTCGAACTTTTTTGTAGTTTTTTGCAGTCAGATTTTTTTACACTATCATCTTTTTAAACATGAGTTTTAAAGGTTATTCTTTCGAAAGTATTACAAAAGAAATGCCAAAATTCCTAGAAAACATTGCGCCTTGAATAATTCTGTTTAACCTATGGAATGTTTCGCCAAAAATAATCTAGTAGACTAATCTTTAAGAGTGTGCCTTTGTGTGTGGCTCGGTTCAAATAATCTACATTCTACAATATTGGACTATGCATGCTCCTCTTAAATTGGTACATTTTTTCTTTGAAGCCTTTTTCTAGGACAAAGACGAATGGGCGCAATTTCAGTTGTAAAATGCTTGCAAGGGCATTTCACTGAAATCACAATTTGTTTTATGAATTGGGTGGGAGTGACAAAACACTTGTGCTCTTACTAGACATTAATTAATAGTCGGTATCAATCTAACACGTAATTAGTACAACATTCTTACATCTGTAATATAAAGAAGCTTTTAATGAAAATATTTTTTTCATAGCAAGCTTTTATAGCTCGGTATACCTATATAATTAATACTCATCAAGACGTATCATACGAGCTCAAACTCGATGGGGTTGTGTCGTTTAACTACCAAGCTCCTATAGCCACATTACAGATCATTACATTATCAGATTTGGACCTAGATCATGACATGACAAAGTAAGATTGTTTTAATCTTGTTGCAGTGTGGGTAAGAGACAGAGCCATCAGGGGTGGGTTACCACCCCGCAGCTTCTTGTCATAATAATTTTGCATTGTCATCTGAATAACAACTGCAAGCAAAATTTCAGCTCAATCGGTAACCGGAAAGTAGGTCAAATTTTATTTGCAAGATTTGATTACAGACAAACATCGGGACAGGTGAAACTACTCGTAAATAAAAGCTTGTAAAAAGAGAAAGACATATCATCGCACAGCCGAAAATACTAGGAAAATAAAATTTTGCACAAGGCTTTTTTTAATGATGTCGGCGAGCACTAAGAGAGGTTTTTCTAAAATTCACCTTTAACCCTTCCGATACCGTCAATTAGAAACACAATAGTAAGACAATAGATGCGCGGCCACCGGTGGTCGCTTGGGGATTCATGAATTAAGGGGGTAAAATAAGTGTCCAAAGTTTCTATGGCAGAAGCAATCAACAAAAAAAAAACTGGGCAAGAGGGTTCGGTGCAAACTAGAATATTTCCGAATTATAAAAAAAAAAATCTTAATTCTAATTAAATCTTAATTGCAAAAAAATTTTTTGTTGTGACGTAGGTAACAAAAAATTTATTGTCTTCAGATTTATTCCTAAACCTGTGCTATAATACCTTGCTTTGGGCTAAATTTCCGCATTCTGGGTCAACATAAAGTACCTACCCTATGAATTTCGATTTTTGAAAGTATTAAAATATACGTTTTTTTGCGACATAAACGGCCGTATCTGTTTTATTCGTTAACTTAGATGTTTCATTTTTTCACAACTTGAAGGGACTGCAGACCTAAGTATATGGTTTGGATTTCAACTTGATAACTTCACGCGTTCTCGAGATAAAGGGACTTGACAGACAGACAGACAGGCAGACGGACGGACGCACAACAAAGGTATCCTATAAGGGTTCCATTTTTTTCCTTTTGAAGTACGGAACACTAAAAACGATACTCTTCAATTCAGTCTCCAAAAATCATAACAGCACACTCCAACCCAAACAGGGGTCTTTATTACTGTACAGTTGTGTATTACTGTAGTTTATTTATGTACTCGGGGCAGGACAGATCACGTAGCCCAAATGTGGCAACGAAGGGGACATAGTGACGTCATCAATCCGGCTAAACAACTAGAAGACGTGTTTAGCCGTTCGATGGAAAGGGTCGGTTCACATGACATCGGGTGGATGGTATACAGGGTGGTTAGGTAAACAAAGGACACATTGTTAGATATTTGGATTTGTTACTTTTATCGTAATCTTAAGCACACTTAAGCGTTTTTTTAAGTAAAAAATCTTGCCTTTTTAAGGTGGGAAATAATTTAATGACTTCTCCCGTTCTAGAGTGGAGTGCGAGGGTGTGTCGGAATTACTGACTAAAACCGCACTATGTTCCTTCCTGTTTGCGTTCTATGAACACGGGTTTCCCTTTCAGAAGTCAACTCATGGCCCCAATAGGCTTCGGCCCTGCTAGGCCTAGACTTTTTTTCAGTGAGTTATAAATTACTTATCTGCAAAGCAGTAATGCTGGCCGAACGCGTGAGTGAACAGACATCCTCCAGTTTCCGCCGCCCGGACCTCGACCCCGATTACCAGTCACTGTGGACGTGGGTTTGGGGACTGGAAACAATAGGAAGCTCACTGTCCGGCCATTCGGTAACCGTGCCTAAGTCATCTCTCTCGTTCTACCCAGAGTGGAAGAACGGGCGTCTTCTCTTGGCGTTTCCCAATGTACTTTTTTATTGTGGTAAGGCTCGTGTTTGACCACTACCTTACCTGATGGAAAGCGATGATGTGGCCGACAATGGAGCACGCTGGCCTAGAATCAAACTATTCACTCTTGACTTAAAGACCCCTCAAGAAACACAGACTCCAGCAGGAAATTCCACTTCTTAACTGTACGCATACCTAATAATTGTGAATGTGTTCCTAAAACGCTCTGGAGTATGGGTGAGATATCCACCTTGTACCGGTACGTAACGCCGTACTTGTATGTGATTACAATTTACAAGTATGTCCCCAGTTTAACCAGTCACCCTGTATATGTCGTAGTCAGTGGTGAGTACGATGAATCTTTAAGTGAATTCATTAGGCTGGTGGGTTCAGCTGATTTGTTTTTATTTACTTACGTTGCTTTGTTTTGTGTTTATTTCTTTACGGAATTGGTTAGTTTTCAATTTACGGTTTATCACTTTGAATGTGATAGTATCTCGATCGTATTAGACAGTACAGACATTAAAATCTGTATTCTCGGCGTTAATCTACATATTGTAAAGAGGTAAAGTTTTTTTTAGTGTGTTTTTTAGGGTTCCGTACCTCAAAAAGAAAAACCGGAACGATCACTTTGTTGTCCGTCCGTCCGTCTATCTGTCAAGACCCTTTATCTCACGAACGCGTGCAGGTATTGGGTTGAAATTGATACCATATACTCAAGTCTGCGGTCCCTTTAAGCAGTGACAAACTTCTAAGTTAACGAATAAAAAAGATACGGCCGTTTATGTCGCAAAAAATCGTATATTTTGATACTCTCAAAGATCGAAATTCATAGGGTACTTCCCGTTGACCCAGAATCCTGAAATTTGGCACAAAGCAAGGTCTTATAGCACAAGTGTCGGAATAAATCTGAAAACAGTAAATTTTTACCTACGACACAAAAAAAAAAATGTTTGCAATTCGAAAAAATCTTCGAAACTCTATTCGAGAATTGTAGTTTGCACGGAACCCTCAGTGCGCGAGTCCGATTCGCACTTGCACAGTTTTTTTGTTTGTAGGTTTCTTTGAAAGTATTGGTCCGGTGCAAAAAAAAATTACCAAAAGAAAGCTGCTTTATTCCTGAGTTCCTGAGTGACAGGCTACCTGTATATTTTATGTACTCGGGCGAAACCATTCCATCTTGTTCTAGCTGTGGTATGAGGGGGAGCGAGGTTTTACTCTTTAATACGTCACTCTTAACCCTCTGTCTTAAGGGACAAATCATCAGATTTTATTGGAAGCTGTGTTAACAGAAATGTATTTCCTCTTCTGTGAGTTAAATAAGTAAATAATCCATGGATAATCGCAACAAGAACCCCCCACCTCCCCCCAAGTACTCCCAGATATTAAGTTGTCCACTTGTCTCCCTTCTGGCAGCTGAAAAGTCTCATGTGCATTTATTTGTCACTACCACCCGTTCAATTCTAACGACACAACAGAACTTTCGAATTTTGCACACTGAAAAAGATTTCATTTACAAATCACAGTGGAAGTGAACAGATAAATTGTTTACACCGAATCGCACAACAAACAAAAAACCGTTCTTTTACAGGTTGCATTTTGGAGACTGCGCTGGAATTACAAGACTTGATTCCGCTACCTCATTTCTTTAGTCTGTATAAAAAGTCCGTCTAGGAAAATTTTAAACGAATTAAAAATCTGTGATAAACAACGTGTAGTTTTAAATGCGCAAAACCTGAAAATAGTTTGATCAAAATAACGAGCAGATTCAATTAAACCACTTTTTAATGTAGGTGACATTTTTGAAAAAAAAAAAAAAATTAAAATACGTGCACAAACCCACTGAAATAGGTGAAGAAACACAAATGGTTGTAGTCCAATCAAATTTTCTCGCACACGGAATAATAAAAGTTCTTATTTCATTGCAGATATAAATTTAAACAAATTAAAACTGCACATAAAATCTTTAATTTTTTTTAAATGATCATTTTTTGACTGTTTTAGGTCAATTACATTAAAAATCATTTTGTGGTGTCTGAGGTTTTGGGTGAAGGTTTTGCGCATTTAACGTGTAACGTTAAATGCGCAAAACCTCACTATATTATGTATATTACATACAATATTTTTTACAATATTATATTAGTAGATAATGATCATCCCTTTGCAACCTTGATTGTTTAACCAGTGTTGACTATATCAGATAAAAAAAAAATGTTATTAGATTACCCAAGTCGTTTGGTTTTCCAGACAGACTCTACCATCGGCCAACCCGTCGTAAGGTGAGTATCAACCCTTAAGTTGTTGAAACCTCTAAGGTCCGGACTAAGCGTTCCGCCTCGTTGTTTATACCGCGTTCATCGAAGGACTGGAATAATTTGCCTGCTGCGGTCTTCCCGACCGATTATATTGTGGGTGTCTTCAAGGCTATAGTGAAAAGGCTCATACAGTAATGCGCCTAACCATCAACGATTGCATCACTGCTTACCATCAGGTGGGATCACAGTCAAGCACTAATTTATCATCATTCATAATTTTCCTGCCCTTGTCCCGTGTTATTTGAAGTCGGCGCAACACGTTTTTTTCTTCCATTCTATCCCGTCACCCGTCATGCATACTATCACTAACTTCCTTTTATTTCATATCACTCTTCACACAATCCATCCATCTTTTCTTTTGCCTCCCTCTCCCTCTCCATCCATCCACATGTATACTTATAACTCTTTTATTAACATGCGTTTCATCCTTCCTCTTTACATGAGCATACCAAGACAAACGATTCCACTTCAACTTTTCAGTCAGAGGCGCCACTTTTACAACTTCCTCTGATATAATCAAGCACTAATTTATATCAGATAAAAAAAGAGGTTCGTTTTCAATCGCCAATCTATTTACATTGCGCACTAGTGTGTTAGAGCAAGAAAACTTTATAAATGCTAGTAAAGGTTGCACACACATTGATTTACGGTGTTCCATTGAGACTGTAATTGCACTCTGGGTCAAAACGATGTCTCCTGGACAAAATTGCTGGCTTCGACAAAACGAATGAAGAGAAAGTGCCGGATAGGATTCCTTTTAGAAGGAAAGCTCCTTTTTTAGGGTTCCGTTGGAGTTGTTAATGATCATTTTTTTTATACGTAGCAAAAAAAAAAAAGTACTTTTACACGAACATTTTTTCCAACAGTTTAAACTAAATTAGGCCAGTGGTTCCTAGCTGTCCATCCTAAGAAGACACTCCGAAACAAATTTCAGAGCTTTAGTCTCTTTTAAAGTCCATACAGCAAACGTGTAATGGTCATATACATGAGGATCATGCAGATTAGTTTCAAAAGAGTCAGTATTCGTATGGTTCAACTCAGGACTAGTAGAAAGCTCAACGACTTGGCGAACAATACGAGCCGAAAAAAGGAGATTTGGGTTGGCCGCAGAAAAAGGGTACTCAAACTGTCACATAATATACCTTCTACGTTAAAATTACTGAAAAAAAAACAATCCGCATGTTGTAAAGTTTTGCGTCACATGTCTGTGTCACATAATTTTTAGTCGCAAATTTAAGTATCCAAAAAAAAAATGTTTCAAATTTAAGAAATCTTGCAAATAGAAAAAGTCGATTTAGCGGTTTTTGAGAGATAGAAAAGATTTTTTTTCTCGAAATCGCGGTGAAACTGTTGGTACATCTGTTTAGGTTCTTCTTTTTTTGTGTAATTCAGTGCGCTGTGTTCTTAGATATTTTGGAAACTGTAAGAGGTCTTTAACTAAAATAAAGTCGCTGCTGGCCATAGACCCTCAACTAGAGTGATCCAACAAGAGCCCTTCAAAGATGTATTAGAGTAAAAAGCTTGTCGCATCCAGACTTCTACTGCATAATATGCACGATTCTGAATATTTGATTACTAAAACACAGCCAGCGGCCCGCGTGATAGTAGATAATTATGCCACGTGAACATACTCCTGAGATATAAGGTATCCTATGTGTTTTTCCAGATAGTCTACCAGTGTACCAAATGTCATCGGAATTCACTCAGTCGTTCGGGCATGAAGAAGTAACAAACATACACAGACTCACAAATTTTCGGCTTTATAATATTAAAGCTAGAACTCATTGACATATGTATTACCAGCGTAAGAACTACACTGCTCACACGTGGGCCACGTACGCCGCTTTAGGCACGTCGGTCTCGATACATTTTATATGGAAACTAGACTTGTAGAGCTACACTAGATCCACGCCATGCGTCGTCATTCTACACACAAATCAGGCGCGGCATTGCCGTGGCCGAATTCTGAGCCGGGCAAGGAATTTGACTAGTTTTGCCATCGATACGCTAAGAAGAAGAGGCGTGGTCCACGTGTTCATCGGTCTACTGTAGTTCTAGCTTATGTGTGATGCTACGAAGCAATGATTTTGTGAATTTAGACCGGCCATTAAATACCTAAATATGTCACACACAATGACTTTGAAAGCTTTAAAAAATGCTTTGTGCTTTTGACCGATTAATGAATGAAGTTCGACGAAGCGACGAGACGCGTCGAGTTTTTAATGTTTTAAAATAAAATAATCTTTTAACCTTGGTCTAGGGGTGAAGTGTCATGTGGTTTGTACATGTGTGCTGTGGTGATATTTGTTAATAAATGTGACTAGTGTTTTGGGTACTTAGTAATAATAATAATAATTTATTTATTTACCAGAATGCAGGTGTACAAAGTAGTAAGATCTTAATAACAACAACAACCAACAACAACTTTTCACCAACAACAACAACTACAACCAAAAGCAACTTTTTCACCTGAAATATTCAAATAGTGATGGATTTCGCTAAATAGTTTTCGTCATAACTTTCGGAGAGATACGAGTACCGTGTTGAAATCGTGGCAGGCCGGCTTTTAGAAAACCTCATTAATTAATTTATTACTATGTATTATTACTTTAACAACAAGCTTTTAATGAAAAACATTTTTTTCATAGCAAGCTTTTATAGCTCGGTATACCTATATAAATAATACTCGTCAAGACGAATCATACGAGCCCAAACTCGATGGGGTTGTGTTGTTTAACTACCAAGTTCCTATAGCCACCTTCCGGTTTCATCATCAGATCAGCTCCATATATCATAATAATTTTGCATTGTCATCTGATTTATACATGCATGCAAAATTTCAGCTCAATCGGTAACCGGGACGTGGGTCAAATTTAATTTACAAGATTTGATTACCGACAAACATCGGGACAGGTGAAACTAAATAAAAGCTTGTAAAAATAAGCTTCACTTGTTTGGATAACAGAGATCGACATAGAAATGAGATAAGTTGTAGACAGTATAAATAACCGTACCTATTCTATAGATCTAATTAGATTAAATAAATATAATATTTTTTACAATTTATAACAGCACAATTAACCATTTTAATAGGTATTTGAACTGACGTCTGACTAGCGCTGTATACCGATGCAGACTGAGCGCGAAAATGGCCACCTACGATTTTTGTACGTAAGCTAGGCACGCGAAGTAGTTGCTCTTGCGTTATCTATGTCTATATATGTATGTGAACTTACAAAACTGCCTATATCTGCCATTATACTGCAAATATTTTAGGGTAGGTACCTACCTATTTAAAAAGCAATTAAATCATTTACTGAGAAACAAGACGTACCTACTAGGGAATGCAATCTCGATCTCGCGAGATCTCGGCCTTTTTTAGCGAGATTGATCTCGGACGAAAAACGGGCGAGATCTCGCGAGATTAACGAGATTGTACTCGAGCATAAAAACGTCTTATTCGAAGCGCGGATTGACACGGACGTTAAAATATTATAGACAGATACGTAAAACAATGTTTAATGCAAGAAAATATATTGAAAAAATTCGTGAAAATGAATGTTTATCTTATAATACTTTTTTTTGGTGGGTAAAAATCATACTAATTACATGTCCGGCCCTTGGACATGTCATTTGTAACTATTCGACACTATCGTGTCAGACAATTACTGCCTTCGTGCCTTTCATACCGGGGCTGAGCTACGTTTCGGAACTAACCCTGGCCCCAGTAGGCTTCGACCCAGTGCACGCCATCGACGACTTGGGCTCGGTCCGGACAGTTACCAGACGGTCGGACAGCCAACTACCCATTGCTCACCGTCCGCAAGTCCGCGCCTATGGTTATCTTATAATACTTACCTATAATTTTTATGGTTTTTTTCCTAATTTATTCAAATATTGTGATTATTTGCAAAAAAAATAACACAAAACCGCCAATCTCAAAATATTGTATTCATGAACTCGCGAGATCTCGCTCGAGCCCCAATCTCGCGAGATTTGCATTCCCTAGTACCTACTATACAGTCAGTTAATTTGTCAAAATCCTAAGCTTGGCCGAATAATCTACGGAACCCTACTACGCCAGGTCTAACATTCACTCACCGCACTGGGCTTTTTCTTTCGCGATTACAAAAGCTATTTTGGGGTGAACGCGACCAGACAATAGAACTCTCGACTTTTATATATAGTTAGGAAAATGACGTTATTACTAATGGATCATATTGTAACTTCATTTCAAGGGGAATACGTACACCGAATATAATATATTACACAATGATCAGATAATTCATCACGTATTAAGGTATAAAGGCGAGCTGAAATCAAAAATTAATTCTCTCTCAGCAAACCTTTGAGTAGACCGATGACCTGGTCAGGGTCGCGGGAATCTAATGGATGCGTGACGCACAGGATTGGTCGTTGTGGCAACGCTTGGAGGAGGCCTATGTCCAACAGCGGACGTCTTTCGGCTGATATGATGATGAAAACTTTGAGTTATAGAGAAAAATCACATTAGAAGATAGGGTCAAGTGGGTTTTTTTTGGTGGGTAAAATCATCCAAATGACATCCCTCGCCCTTGAGCGGAGCGGGAGATAGTGTCAAACTCTTACTAACTAAAAAGCCCACCCCGTTCCTTCTTGCTTTGCATACTGGGGCCGAGCCTCCCTTTCGGAACTAGACCCTGGCTCCAGGATCTAGTGGGTTTTTTATTTTTGAGTTGAAAAAACATCATTGTCGTTTTCTGCTCTAGGGTGGAGCGAGATGCCGTGTCAAACTTACTTATAACCATTTCTGTGTCCTGAAAAGGGGAATTGAGGACACAGGTGGGTTTTAGTTAGTAAAAATCTGACATCGCCCCTCGCTCTACACTAGAGCGGGAGAAGACATTAGATGACATCCTACCTAAAAAAAACGGGCAAGTGCGAGTCAGACTCGCGCGCTGAGGGCACAGTATTACAATATTTGTAACACTATATTTATAATGATTATATCATTAAAAACAAATGTGTTTCCTTATGTGGTCTGTAATTTGTAAAAAGCTGTACCTATTTACTCACATATTCCAGAGTATGTATTGTTAGGCTAAAAAGCCGATGATTATGCGCGTCCCTAATGGCGTCGCACATGATCGTCCCCGCACTAGCATCTTTGACATTGAATTCGAATATGGAATTGCGCGCCCTTTTCACGGGGTACTTTTTGAATTGTTTGGAGTTGTAATTAAATGTATTATCTGTTAAAATTATGTTTATCTCTATTGGATTATTGTGTGTCTGTTTTATATTATATGTGTAATGAACTGGATAAGTTATTCCGTTTGACACGATCGCACATTAAATATATAAACTCAGGCACGTTATGTGTTGAACATTCGTCCATTGTGAATTTTTTCCGTTGCATCGTTGAGGCCGGCCGCAGCATTTGGGCAGTTTTTAATAAAATTCGACTGTTTCATTGATTAATTATTTCATGTATGAATACTGTTATACAGCAATATTTTCTGTCCAAACCAGGTTTCGGAATGAATCATATATTTTTTTTATTTCAACAACAAAAAAGAAGTTTTTTACATTTTGATCAACTTTGCCTTATATTATTATTCTCTTTTACAACCATTGCTCAATTGATTTAAATTATTTGCAATTCTAATGATTAATAAA
Source organism: Mythimna lalbum (assembly GCA_949319445.1). Lineage (NCBI taxonomy): Eukaryota > Metazoa > Arthropoda > Insecta > Lepidoptera > Noctuidae > Mythimna > Mythimna lalbum. Next base: position 8,529,841 of record OX439371.1, on the reverse strand, counting down.
AGTAAGTAATTTTAATTTGTAATGGCGACTCATAATATTACAACCCATATTTCTACAGAGATGGCAGAATATTATGATCACTATGTATCAGGAATTCTTCAAATAATTCTTGAATAAGTTCAAATTTTACCTTATTGATGCTTCTGTAGATAGGTCATCCTTCATTGTTCAATAATAAATTACGAAAGGTTAGAATATTGTACAAACTTGTTACAATATTCTGAAAAAAAATGCACTGTAAAATATGCACTGTATTCTATACATACATACAAACAAACCTCGTCTTATTTGGTTTTCTGGGATATTTTATTTTATTTTAGTGATGTTTTATTTTTTTTTCTTAATTGCTGTACAATGCATTAATTTAGACTGTAATGTTGTACAAGTAAATTGTAAATAAATAATAGACATATTACATTATAATGAGTGTAGGTAGGTAAGGTCCTGTTTAGTTAAAAGAAAACCCGCAAGCCCATTCATCATATACAATAACCACCACGATCCTCCCACAAAAATACCAACCAGCTTGAACCTGAACAAGACTAAGTTATGCCGAAGTTATTTTTAGTACTAATTAGGCGCTGACCGCTCCTCCCCCTTCCCTTTGCTGCACCGCTCGCTCGGGTTTTAAACTACAAAATTAAAGAACAGAAGGCCAACTTGTTTCTGTACGTGTAATTTGTTTCTGTGCAATTTGTTTTGTAGGGTGATGAGATATCCCACGACAAAAATACCTTGGTAGGTTATTCAGTCGAAAATTACCCTACATTACATACAAAAAAAAACACTTCTACATCTACGGCTAAGGCCGGACGCACACATTCGGTTTCCGGAATAGGTTTTCCGATCAGGAATTCAGATTCGGAATTCCATGTGAGACGCACGGAGAAAATTTCGAAACGGATGTCAGGTTTATTTCGCGATATTTAAAATAAAAACGTATGATAAGAGCATTTAAGTTTCCGAATCTGAATTTCTGATCGGGAAACCTAATCCGGAAACCGAATGTGTGCGTCTTCGCTAATACAGCCATATTAGCCATAATACAGCCACGAAGAAACGACATTAATACTCGTACAAGAACCACTTCTATCAGTTCTTAAGGTAGAACTACACTGCGCACACGTGTGCCACGTACGCCCATCTGGGCGCGTTTGTCTCCATATATTTTATATGGAAACTAGACTTGTAGAGCTACACTAGATCCACGTCACGCGACGCCACGCGACATTGTTCTACGTTCAAATCAAGCGTGGTCCACGTGTGCGTTGGTCGGAGATAGGTTATGGTGAATAGGTTACTTCTAGGCAAGCGTGCTCCATCGTCGGCCACATTATCGCTTACCATCAGGTGAGACGGTGGTCAAACGCGAGCCTCAAAAAAAAAAAAAAAAGATTTGTTTTAGGTATGGATTCTGATGATCAGAAACAAAATTATTATTATTATTTCTTTTATTTTCTTTTTATTAATCTCAGGACCCTGAGGTCCTGGGCCTTTGAGAGGCGTACAAGGGGCCGAAGCCAACTCGCAGAGGCCCTTTTGGTTACTATAATGGTACGTGATACCAACCGACGATTATCCCTGTGCGCGCTATACTAGTGCACCCAAGGACAACCGCCGGTTTGAAAAACTATTGCGACATAATATGAAAAACAAAATAATAGGGCTATGATTTTTGTATTATTACTTATTATTTAGATTTTATTAATTATGACTTAATATTTCTTTAACAAAGCACATTAAAAAAAAATGGTTTATTATAATTTATATGCCCTGGTGGATCACAGACACTGCACATTGAATAAGCACCTCCACACAATAGGCATCATAGACAGTCCCTTTTTTGTGGTGTGAAATTATCCAATGACTATCTCGCTCTTGGGCGGAGCGGGAGGGCGTGTCAGACTTTTGTTGACTAAAACTCATCATCATCAGCCTTTAAATGTTCCCACTGCTGGGACTCAGGCCTCCTCTCTAAGAGAGGGAATGGGCCGTAATCCACCACGCGGGTCCAGTACGAGTTGGTGAATGTCACATGTCTTCGAATTTTTGGTTCTAGGACATGCCGGTTTCCTTGCGATGTTTTCCTTCACCATTTTGAGAGCAATGGTGATGAAATAAATTATAAAAAGTAATACGCCTGTCTAGGTTTGAACCCGTGACCTATATGAGTTTGAGAGCAGTGGTGGCCGAATGGTAACGATTCGCCCACCACTGCTCTCAAACTGACTAAAACTCACTCTACTCCAATGTTCCTTCTTTGTATTGCGTTCAAGGAAAAGAACTGGAACCTGGGGGGGTTCCAGTTCTTTTCAGTGTACCCATGGCCCCAGTAGACTTTAGCCCTTTAGGGCCCGAGGAACCTTCTGTCCTTATCTGTTTAGTGGCGTTTAGTACAGTTATCCGTGAAATGCAGCCGAGTGCAAAAAGTGCCACACACGACAGCGATTGACGATCGCGGAATGAGAACATAAAGTGGCTGGATTTTATCATATTTTATATGGTACAAAGCATATAAAATGTGATAAAATCCAACTACAAAAAGGTAGCAACTAAGACGGTTAGTTTTCCAATACTTCTTAACATGATTGCATTGTTATTTTTAGGATTCTGTACTTTCTAGCCTCTTCATACCGGGGCTAGAGCTTCTTTTCAGATAACTCTGGCCCCAGTAGGCTTCGACCCAGCTGGGCCCCTCCTGTTGCTGATAAATCCTTGAGGCGCGCAAGAACAGTGCGCGCTGTCGACGTCTTGGGATTGGTCCGGACAGTTACCGGACGATCGGACAGCGAGCTACCCATGGTTCCCCGTCCACGAGCCCACGTCTACGGTGGCCCGAAATTCTGATCGGAATTGGCACACCTCGACTGTGTGCTCCACCGTGTCCTCCGGGCGACACCCGGGCGTCTCTTCCGCTTTATTCTGAAACAGGTACCTCCTGAACGTGCCATGTCCGGTGAGGATCTGCGTCATGCGGAAGGTAAGGACGCCGTGAAGTCTTTCCAGCCACGCCTCAAAGAGGGGACTTACCGAGGGTTCTGTACCTCTAAAGAAAAAAAGCCTCCCACAATGTAGACCTATGACCTGGTGAGGGTCGCAAGAATCCGATGGTTTATGGTGCTAATACCTTGGGGAAGGCATATTTCCGACATCTTTCGGCTTAAATGGTGATGATGGTGAAGTTTTCTTACAAAATCACAAAAAGAAACTGTTTTAATTTTTTTCTCGGAAAAATAAAGATATAAACAGACAGTCAGACGCAACACAAAGTGATCCTGTTAGGTTTCCATTATTATTTTAATAAACACAACGGGCAGACACGCGGGGCGCGAGTATACCTGGTTCCCGCTGCTCCCCGCTCTGATCTTCATCAGCAATTAAACCGAACTTCGGTCGCGTATAATGTGTGCTCTACGGAATACGTTGCCACCAAATTGCCGCTGAACTTATGCCGAAACGAAGATCGGCTGAATGCTATAACGCAACGTAATTGTGGCACAATGTGTCGTCAGTAATTCGTATAGCACTGCAGGCGTAATCATGCCGAACTTCAGCCGCGTAGCTTCGGCATAGTGTGTTTAGACACTAATAGGCTAGTTGCCGTAAAAAATTTAATTAGTCCTTTTTTTAGATTATTCAAAAATAAGGGATACGTATTTTTTTATTTGTAAATTAAATCAACAATGACAGAGATATAGCCCATTATAAAATAACTACATTTTATTTAGTCCGTATTTTAGATTATAAAAAGATATTGGAAACGCATTTTTCTTTTTTTCGATTAAACAAAGAAATAGCCCATTAAAGTTATGTGTAAAGTCTCGCCGAGCTGCATTATTCGCAAGGGGTGACGTCACACGTAACTTTAATGGGCTATTTCTTTGTTTAATCGAAAAAAGGAAAAATATGTTTCCAATATTTTTTTATAATCTAAAATATGGACTAAATAAAATGTAGTTATTTTGACCCTGGAAACTACCCTATTGTCCACAACTTCGAGTATAGGCTCATCTTGATAAGAGTGGGTGCTTCATGATTTACTATGACGATGTTGGTTTTCTCCATGTTCATTTTAGGACCCACTCTTTGGACAACTCTCCAGAGGCTTCAAGCTGGAATGACTGGAATAAGCAGTAGGCACTTATCTAACACGGGGCTATCAATAATAATTCATTTTCTGTGAGAGAAGTGGCCTTTGCTAGATAGACAAAATAATTACAAGTTGGCACTTATTAGTTATGCATGAAATGTCAGGTTATTTAGTACTTAAGCTTCATAAAACGCAGTGATCCATTTTCTTGACTGACGTTTACTGGTTGTGCCTAGTTAATAAATTGCTTAGCTACTTTGTTATAAAAATTGTTATCCACTTTACATTTTTTATCCCTACTATCCCTACTAATATTATAAATGCGAAAGTAACTCTGTCTGTCTGTCTGTTACGCTTTCACGCAAAAACTACTGAACGGATTTAGATCAAATTTGGTAGGTAGGTAGGTAGAAGAGACACTGGAATAACACATAGGCTAACTATAATTCCACTACTGAGCTCGGTTCTCTGCCCGCGCGATATAAACTGTAGTCCACGCGGGCGAAGCCGCGGGCGGAAAGCTAGTACTTAAATATATGGATAAACTAACACCTGCCAACGACTTCGCCTGCACGAAAATAGAAAATGGTTCCAAGTTGTTATATAACTCCTGAGATAAATAGTATTCTATGTCCTATTCCGGAACATGGTCTAACCGTGTGCCAAATTTCATCCAAATTCGTATAGCCAATTGAACGTGAAGAAGTAACAAACATGCACACAAACTTTCGCTTTTTCGCTTTTACATACCTGAAGTGAAGCAAGTTTGTCATTGTGACCGAGAAGGGGCATTCTCCGTTTTCCGCACTAGTACGAAAAAAGGTAAATTACGTGGCTATAAGCGGGAGGGATAAGAGCGTTTTTACGAGTAAGTGTATTAAAAAGTATTTTATTACACCAAGGGATAATAATCCTAAGCAATAATGTAAATGGTCGACTAACAGAATCTAAACTGATTGGATTCTTTGGTTTTGAAAAAAATATCATTAGTAAACAGTATTTCCTTGAGTTTATTTACAGTACACCTACTGTACTTTAAAAAAAAAAAATATTGGAAGATCTTTTAAATTTTTGAATTATTGCAATGAAAATGAACTTTATGAGTATGAAGATAAAGTTTATTTTTCATTGAACTTTATGACTATGCATTTTTACATGCGGAAGAAGTCACGGGCATCAGATAGTCAGTAGTAAATAGTATTACTTGAGTACTTTTTTACAGTACACCTACTATACTTTTTTCAAAAAAAAACTGAATAGCCCATAAACTACAAATGAACCACATAAAACCAAATAAGTCAATAAATTTCGATACTGTCCACAATCTACATTCTCCATCCTTCATTACTATGTATGAGCTGATCAGATGAAGACATCCAGTCGTTAGTCGACTATACCACAAAATAGATAGCTACAGAAGTCAATCTCATGTATGTACTTTACTTTTTATACCTACACTAGACGATCGCATACACGTCAGCGTGTTGCCACAAAATATACAACGTGTAACGTTAAATGCGCAAAACCTGAAATTAGTTTGATCAGAATAACAAGCAGAATTAATTAAACCACTTTTTAATATAGGTTACATTTTTCAAAAAATTTTTCATTAAAAACCTGTCTATTTATAAATAGGTCAAACCATCACGTGCGCAAACCCGCTAAAATAGGTAAACAAACACAAATAGTTTTAACCCAATCAAATTTTCTCATACATGGGATATAATAACAGTTCATATTTTAATGTAGATATGAATTTTATACAAACTAAAACTGCACATAAAACCTTTAATTATTTTTAAACGTTTTTTTTTTTTCACATAATTATCTCAATTAAATTAAAAATCGTTTGAGTTGTCTGAGGTTTTGCGCATTTAACGTTACACGATGTATAGGTACAGAAGTCAATCTACATACAAAGGGCGCTCGAGCAACGCACACATAGACAACGCTTACGGACACGACATCTCGGGAGCATCTCGGCCAACTCGTCAAACAGTTCCGGCTCAAACGCTCATTAGTGTGCGTCCACCGAGGGAAGGTATAAAAAGTGACGTACATACATGAGACTGTCTTCTGTACTTATCTATTTTGTGGCATTGCTCTGAAGTTCCGAACTGTATGAGCGCGACCGGGCGATTGAGTCAAGATGTCTATGTGTGCGTTGCTCGAGCGCTTTGTATGTAGATTGTCTTCTGTACCTATCTATTTTGTGACTATACCTCTCGTAGATCGTTCACTATGAGGGATCGATCGCTGGGCTATCCATCATTCTCCTGGCAGTACTTCAAACGTGTTCTTTACCACCTGTTGATGGCCTTGGAAAGGATTGTCAAGTAAGGATCTAGTGTTGATACATTTGTTTGTTTATCGTGTACTGACTACTTATGTTTAAATTCTAAATAATATTAGCTTTTGGCATCTTTTTTTATGCGGGATTATCTAATGACTTCTTGCGTTCTAGAACTGTGTGGGAGGGCGCGTCAGACATTTCTGATTAAAAACTACACCCATTTTTCTTCTTTACCCTTTGTGTTCCTGGACCACGGGTTTCCATTTCGGAAGAAAATCCATGACCCCAGTAGGCTTCGACCCTGCTGGCCCTGTACGGTTTGCTGACATCTCCTTCCGTCACGGTTGGCCGTCAACGACTTGGGCTCGATCTGGACGATTACCGGAACTTTTGGCCCTTTTTTTAGGTAGGATATCATCTAATGACATCTATCGCCCTTGGGTGGAGCGGACGGCGTGTCAGAATTTTACTGATTAAAATCCACTTCTAGTTACTTTGTTGCCTTACATTCCTGGGCCGGGCCATGTCCTCTGTAGGCTTCGACCCTTGTGGGCCCCTACGGTTTCCTGAAATCTCCTTGAGTGGAATACTGCGCCATTGATGGCTTGGGCTTGATCCGGACTATTACCGGACGGTCGGACGGCAAGATACAACTTTTGAGCACTGTCTTTTTGGTAAATGAGACAGTTTTTAAATATTTTAAATTAGGCCATATTTCTAGAAACAGCAGTTTCTGACTAAGCAAGTTTCTCACTGTCATGTCAGACGAACCTAAATCAAATGTAACTGAATCCAAACCTTTGTGGTGCGTTTGTAATTGTTTCCGGCCGAGTTGTTTCCACCATTCCAGTTGACTAGGCCCTAGCAACACAGGATCTCGAGAATTTAGCTGGTGTAGAGTAAATTCTAACCGGAATTATTGGGCTATATATTGATTTAATGAAGGATAAGAGAGATGTAGTGTACAAACATATCCAACACTCGTTTTAGTATAGGCGAAACCCGAAACACGTGTCTAGTCATCATCAACATTTCAGCCAAAAGGCCTCCCCCAAATGCCGCCACAATGAACGGTCCTGTGCGTCTCGCATCCATCGGATTCCCGCAACCTCATATTAGTATTTTTATGTAAAAATTTTCATAAAATCTGTATCTTGAAAATTTATTTATTTATTTAATGCTTTATGCACACAAAGTACAGAGGCGGACTTAATGCCTCAGGCATTTTCTGCCAGTCAACCTTTGGGTGATGCAGAGAAAAATAGCAATAAAATTCACAAGTTGCTTGTTATTTCAGCAAAAATACATAGTCACCGGGCCATTCAGGCCACTGACAGGTTGTTTTGCACTTGCACCAAGCTGTTTGCTGGCGCCTAATGCCCGCTATATTCTGCCGGTACCTGTGTTGTGCTTAGTGTCGGTGATGTACAACTTGTAGCCTTTTGAAATATTTTTGGGAAAAAATATAACATGGTGTAAAAACTATTGGAATCCATTCAGTTACTGATTCTGAACAAACTAACTAAATTCAGGCTGGTTTCAAAAATAATACTGCAGAACGTAGATATACTAGCATAAAATATAGCCTATGTTATTCAAGAATAAAGTAGCTTTCTCTCGGTGAAAAATTTTAGCAATCGGACCAGTACTTCAAGAGATTACCTCCTACAAAAAAAAAGTATTTTTTTCCTCTTTAGAATATTAGAGTAGACTAGCTTCTGCCATTGGCTTTGCCCGCGTTTTATAGTTTTTTGATGTGTAGTTGCTCCTTGCGTTCCAAGGCAAGGGTATCTCTTAAATTCTCATGCTCTTGTGTCAAATAGTTACACATCTAAAATATCCGAAGCCAAACAAAAAAAAAAAAAAATATTTTGAAATCGAATCTCATCAACAGAATTATCATGCTGAACGCATCAACCCGAATTAGTGAGCAAAAACCTTTTACATTCTAATGAAGAGGAGGCTCGAGATCCTTCGACATTCTTCCACCAAGCAGTCGAAAATGTTTGTCAAAATATTTCCTTAATACCCTCAGTTTTGTTAGAATCCCCATTACAATACACTCTTCGGGAATTAATGATAGGGTTGACAGCTTAATAAGTTATTTGAAAATTAAGAAGTAACTTGAAGGAGAGGAGAGGGTAATAGAGAAGGGGGAGGCTTTTATCCAGAAGCTGTTTTTTTATCCCACTCCAGGCCAAAAGCTTAATAGTAAAAAGCCTTTTAGTTAAAAGCCTTCTAGTAAAAAAGCTAGGTACTAAAAAAGCTAGCTAGCGGACTGAGCGCTTAAATTTGTCGTTTATACCGCGTACATCGAAGGACTAGAACAATTAGCCTGCTGCAGTCTTCCCGTCCAATTATAATTTAGGTGTCTTCAAGGCTAGATTGTATAGTCTCTTAACCCTTCAGATACCGTCAATTAGAGACACAATAGTAAGACAATAGATGCGCGGCCACCGGTGGTCGCTTGGGGATTCATGAATTAATAAACTAGTGCGCCTCACCATAAACGACTGCATCACTACTTACCATCAGATGGGATCTCAGTCAAGCAACAGTTTCATCATCATCATCATCTTCCTGCCCTTATCCCGTTTTATTTGGGGTCGGCGCAACAGTTTATATCATTTAAAAAAAAGCCTTTCGGTAACAAGAAGTTAGTAAAAAAAACCTGGTATTAAAAAAGCCTTCTACCGACAAAAGCCTTCAAGTGAAAAGTATTTTTCCAACTAACATAGTCGGCCTGATGATACTGAATACCAGTATTTTTAGACCTCATATTTAAATAGCTTAATTTATCCACACGAAAGGTCCACGCTACAGCTCAATAAAAACTTGACAGCCAACTCTCTCAACAAAAATAATTAAAATACAATAGTAATAATTAAAAGTTTCCATTACATCCGAAGATGGGGCATAAACATAGTGTATTACATCTTTAAGGCTAGCTCACACCGAGATGCGACGCGATTACTAACTATAAAAAAAAACCTGTCATTGCGAGTTTGACTCGCATGCGAAGTTTTATTATTTATTTTAAAGCGGCAAATGCTACATCTGTTAAATTTTTTACGTTAAAAGTAGAACTACATTAGACCGACACACATGTGTAACTCGCCTGATTTGTACGTAGAACGACGTCGCGTGGCGTGGATCAAGTGTAGCTCTACAAATTTAGTTTCATATAAAATGTACGGAGACTGACGCACCTAGATTGGCACGCTTGTGCGCAGTGTAATTCTACCTTAAATCAAATCAAATTAAAATCATTTTATTCACATTTAATTCATGAATCCCCAAGCGACCACCGGTGGCCGCGCATCTATTGTCTTACTATTGTGTCTCTTAATTGACGGTATCTGAAGGGTTAAATAGATTACAATTAACACTCGCCCACACTTTTTTATTGTATTTTAGAGTTGCAACCAGCAGAAAGACAGATTGACGGACAGACTACGTAGGCTTAGAAACAAGGTTCTATTGGTTAGCTGAAAAGTTACAGTACCCAAAAAAGATATACATCTCAGCGACATTTTTTATTTGTTGTATTTTTTTTTTTTTTTGTAAAGAAACTCATGTGAAAATTCTCGCCTAGTGCAAGTGGAGATTCTTCAGGCTATGTGTGTAATATATTGCTATTTTAAAAGTGCGCGCTGCCATCGCGTCTCGTTGTGTGCTGGGCCTTATGATGTACCATAGTGGCATGGTGCAGGTTATGGGGCAAGCGCAGTGTGTTTATGTGTTATTGCGTACGTTAAACTTAGGCTTTATTACTGGTTATCACTCCTAGCACATAGCTTTGGTCTTAGAACATGGTGTAAGAGTTGTCTTCGGGGGAAAAGAGGATTTATTTATCTAACAAGTTTTCAATGAAGACATTTTTTCACAGCAAGCTTTTATAGCACGGTATAATACTTATATAATTAATACTCGTCAAGACGAATCATACGAGCCCAAACTCGATGGGGTTGTGTCGTTTAACTACCGAGTTCCTATAGCCATCTTCCGGTTCCAACATCAGATCAGCTCCATGTTATAATAATTTTGTATTGTCATTTGATTGACACATGCATGCAAAATTTTAGCTCAATCGGTAACCGAGAAGTGACCGACATCATCAGCCTTTTTTAATATTCCCACTGCTGGGACTCCGGCCTCCTCTCTAGGAGAGGGAATGGGCCGTAATCTACCACGCGGGCCCAATGCGTATTGGTGGATGTCACATGGTCTTCGAACATTGGGACAGGTTAAACTAAATAAAAGCTTGTAAAAATATTTTGTACCCATGTCCATTATTTCATGAATCCCCAAGCGACCACCGGTGGCCGCGCATCTATTGTCTTACTATTGTGTCTCTAATTGACGGTATCTGAAGGGTTATAGACTTCCTTCAAACTGATTCGAAAATAGTTTTAGATAATTAACCCTTCAGATACCGTCAATTAGAGACACAATAGTAAGACAATAGATGCGCGGCCACCGGGTGTCGCTTGGGGATTCATGAATTAAAACAATGAAATAAATAAAATTCAAATTATTTTTTTCCAACAAATAAACAAAATGTATTTCTTTTTTAGCGTAGTGTTTGTTATAAATACTCTGGTGGCGCCTTGCACCAGTAACTTTGGCGGGAATATAAATAAATATGTTAAGTGCGGATACCCTGGCGCTGGGTAGGCTGGTTCGAAATGAAAATTGTATGGAAGTGGACTGTATCTTGATGAGGTGTGAGAAGGTGTAGCTATACGTAACCTTGCGAACGCAGCTCTTGGATGACAAAAGTAGATAATAGGAAAAAAATGGGTACTAGGAACGTGCACTGACCTTGACTTTGTCCGTCGAAACTAGGCTCGTTCAGTCTGGAACCACTGCACGTACACGGCACGCACTCAACTTCTATTCATTGGTCTCTAACACCAGCCAGTCTACAACACTTGTAACAGTTCGCCAATCGAAAATATATAAGAAAAAATTAGACACTAATAATTGATAGCGTGACACTTCGCGCGGAGGAATTTTTAAGAGAGAGTGTCTTCATAGAATGTTCGTGACCGACGTGTGACAGAGCAAAAGCATTAGTTAGTGTGCGTGGGAGTAGGATGGAGCATAGGTGGAGAATGCATTCTCGTTCGCAAGTACGTATTTCTACCCTCCATTTGGAATTGTAAAAGTTACGAAACCCAACATACTCAATGTTTAATTTCTAAAACCAAAAAGAGAGTACCTAGTCTAAGTTTGGAGGTCTCATATTATGCTAGTTATTTATTTGTTTTTATTTAAACAGACAATTGTTTTAACAGCTATAAACATAAGTGAACAAAATAATTGTCATATATTTGCTACACTTGCAATTTTAATTCAAGTTGAACAAAAAAAAAACGCAGTAATTAGTACCGTTTCTTTATTTTTCTTTATTTGTTTAGGAACTTTTGAACATTTGTTCGTGCCAGTTCCATTATTACATACGGTAAGTAGGTACATAATCTTACATTTCAGGTAAACATACAGGTATTAAATAATTTCAAGATTGCTTAGTTAAAACTAGGTTATAAATTATCTTAGCTAGTACCGTTTGCGAAAGCCGAGAAAGACCAAATAAATAGCGATAAAAGAAAAGAGTATTCTAATATGTTTTCTTAGTTATTAAGATTATTATAAGCCTGTTGTATCGCATGGCAAGGAAAAGCTTCTGGGCAATTCTTAAGGCAGGAGTCCAACTCGTCACTCCATCTCCTTCTGAGCCTACCGCATGGTAATATTTCTTATCATTTTAAATTCATTGGAAAATTTCTTTTGGTATGTATACTTGGGTGGTATATTTGCTTTAATTCATGAATCCCCAAGCGACACCTGGTGGCCGCGCATCTATTGTCTTACTATTGTGTCTCTAATTGACGGTATCTGAAGGGTTAATAAAGCTATACTTAATATTGAAATCGAAACTTTTTAAACCAGCCATTAGCTTAAAATTCGCCAACCCTACCGCCAGGTTTCTTTGGCTCCCATTGTTCAGTTCCTGCTAGCAATTAATTAGGCATTCCGTCTTGACCTGCGGACACTCCTGTATTGCCATTGTGTAAAACCACAGAATAAACAAATATACAGAAAGCCAGCTCTGTACAACGAGCGGAAACGAATGTAGACATAGACTCGCTTTACGTACAGCGAGTGCTCACGACGGTGACTTGCGACTGTCATTCCTTTGTTTACTTATTTTTATAGATTAGTTTGATTGATAGGTTTAAGTTTCACTACTATCTCTCTTAAATCATGATGTGGTTGGCAATAGTCCATGTACGCTTGCATAGGAGTAAAACATTCACTCGATTTAAGTCAAGTGTATCAGGCAATTTTGGCTAAGAGTATTAACTGATACAAAAGTGTAACAATTTGACTAGCTACAACGTTTAAGGTTTTATGTGTTTTCAAGTGAATGTAAGCGTGTGCCTGTTTTCACTCGTTGTCTAGAGTAGGGACATTACCAATGCGAAAAAGAGAGATGAAACTATACAATCTATATAGCTCTAACCCTCCCAATCTATATAGTTCAATTTAGCTCGTCAAATAAACCGCGTTAAGAGCTGGTGGGGTCTTTGGCCTTCTGTATCTATCTATTCTGTGTCACTAGTAGCCATTGTGTAAAACCATGAGTTAAATGGTGTACAGCCCATAGTTCCGACACTGATCGGAGCAGGAAACTAATCTTATAAGATAAACATTTGGTTGACTACCGTAGTTAACTACTAGGTAAAAGTTACCGCGAATGTTTGGTAAGATAGAACAGTTACCATAATCGTTTACCTTTGGCTTTTGAGTTTCTGTTGTTTTTTTTTTTTGTTAATTATATCAACTATACTCTGTTCAAAATAACATTAGAAAGTTCCGGAAACTTTTTATTACTGCCCGTGTAATCAATTTTGACTTTTATTATGTTAGTGGCACCACTTTTTTGTATTTAATGCCATCCTTCATTTCAGCCGATATACGTCCACTGTTGGACATAGGCCTCCCCCAAGTGTCGCCAGAATGGACGATCCTGTACGACTCGCATCCATCGATGCCATCCTTATGCCTACGAAATAGAAGTTAAAATCGGTTGACAGACAGTAAAAAAGGTTTCCTTGAATGTCTATTCTTAACGCGGATAGGGTACAGTGATCCCACCTGATGGTAAGCAGTGCTGCAATCGTTGAAGGTCAGGCGCACTAGTTTATTAAGAGCCTGATTAAAACCACACATAAATTCGTTTTTTGCATTGCGTTCCAGGACCTCGGGTTTCCATTTCGAAAGTCAACCCATGGCCCTGTTCACTTCGGCCCTGCTAGGCCCATACGGCTTTCCTGATATCTCTTTGGGGCGTGTGGTACACTACGCGCCTTCAACAACTTGGGCTCGGTCCGGAAGGTTACTTACCGTACGGCCGGACGGCGAGCTACCCATTGCTTGCCGTCCGTAAGTCCTGCTTTGTCATGTATACATGATTGTGTCATGGTCAAAAAGTTTATCATGCTTTACTTAGTAAACTATAAAGGGTTTTTTGTAAAACACACATAACCTCTTTGTTCTATGACTTTTAAAAATGCATTATAATTAGTTCATCAGATTTTCATACTAAAATAAATATATTTAAATAGAACGTCCTACGAAGTCTAGGCGACGGAAGCGATAGTAAAATATTGGAGGGGCGCGCGGCTGGGTTGCTTGATGCGCTTGCGTCGCGTCATAAGACGTCTGTTCTGTATAATACGACGCAAGCCATTTTCTGCAAGCTAGTGTTAAATAGAACAACCAATTCTTAAAAGTTTATTTTTGGTAAATTAATTATGTTTTGTAAAAAGTGATAGAACAAAAGTTATGATTTATCAAAGCAGGATTGTACTTACTAACATTTTAGTAAATACAGTCTTGCTTTGTTCTATCGTTTGTACATATCTGCCGTGAGGATTTAATGACAGCTTCACCACGGCATTGCCGTGGCCGAACATTGGACGAGACAAGGAAGTTAATGTAGAAAATAAACAATTTTTACCATCAACACGCTAAAAACAAGAAATAAAAATCACCAGCTGTAAAGAACGGCCGCATAACTAGTATATATACCTAACACCGCAATATTTAGATCAATCTAATCTTAGCAATAGTGGACAGGCTACTTTATCCAGGGTATTATGCAAAAAAGACTAAAAACAAACCTTGCAGCTTTATCCCACTATCTAATATTATAAATGCGAAAGTTTGTATGTATGAATGTTTGTTGCTTCTTCACGCAAAAACTATTGAATAGATTTTAATGAAACTTTACAATAATATGGCTACAATTTGCAAAGATATTGTGTGTATTGTACAAATAAGTAGGACAAAATTCTGGTGCCCGCATCTTCGTCTGCAATTCATCGGAACCAATTTTGATAAATCTACACTAATATTATCGCAGGCTTATTGTTTTTTTAATTGTAGGAGGTAAAGTTCTGGTGCGATTGTAAAAATTTTAGCACCAATAGAAAGCTGCTTTATTCCTGAGTAACATAGACTATATCTTACGTACGCGCCGGGCAAAGCTTCGCGTAAAATCTAGTTTTGATGTAAAGGTAGAACCCTGGAGAAGAAAATAAGTTAAGCGAAGTACTAATCCTGCGCAGACGAAGTCGCGAGCTCCAGCTAGTATATATATAAATAGAAGTTATGTGAATGATAGATAATGCAGCATGCATTGATGGAGTACGTCCGGGAACAGACAGACTGGGAATTGATTGAAAATTCAATCTGAGACGAGTACATGTTGCTAGGAGGTTGCATTATGTGAAGATGATGCTATGCATAGTTTTTTAAGTAGGTATGTAGATGAAAAAAACAAGTTTGTTACACCGATCAAAGTAAGCATAGAATAATGAGCCATTGAGCCTCTTGGGGTGGAACATCGCGTTTCCTCGAGAGGAGGGTCGCGCCTGACCCTGGTGCAGGCCATGGGCCAGGAATGCTAGCGAAGGAGGCGGCTGCACGTGTGAGGGAATGGACATCCCCACGCCTTCACCGCTGGGACTCAAATTTCCAGCCACCGCAGGTGAAGGTTTGCGGAGGCCGAGTTATGAGTTGCTCGCTGTGCAACCGTCTGATAACTGTCCGGACCGAGCCCAAGACGACGACGGCGCACACTGTTCCCGCGCGTCAGGAGTTGTCAGTTTGGAGGTATGCGGAACAGAGAGTAAAGTCCCACATACCTCCGACGGTCGGACAGCGAGCTACCCATAGCTCGCCGTCTACGGCGTCTACGGTGGAAGGAAATCGGGATCGGAATCCCGGTGGCGGCGAGAGTGCTGTTGAACTCGCTAGCGCTATATCACGAATGTGCTTGATTAGAACTGTGTGGTATTCTATTAAAAACAAAATACCACCAAAATATTCATATCCCCAAATACACCTCCCCATACCCTACATACTTAATGAAGAAACCAACAAAACAAAGTAAGTAAAATCATTAATTTTAATTACACAGTTTAATTACACTTTTGAATGTCAAGGACTTGCCCAGTTAATTGGGAAGTTAGTAGATTTATACTGGGTAAGTTTCCAAAGAAAACCTTAAATAATAATTATCCATTACCACATCAACCCCTGAAATTAATTAGTATTATATCGCAGGTGTACAGTGACATCTTATTACCACTGATCTTACATCCCATAATACGTTTAAATTACGAGTAAGTTCTACCGACGGAAAACGAGCTCAGAGAGGGAAGCTAGTGAATTTATTTAATGTACATTAAATAAATGTACAGGATATGACAGGATTCTAGCGTGAGAAGATTTATAAATGATCCACGCAATTAAGAGGCTCCTTTTTCACTCGCTTATCGTCAATATTGAACATGGTTTAAAAGCTTGTTACTTCATCTAACGCAATCCAATGCGATGTTTGATGAAAAGGCAACGCAAAAAAAGAGAGATAAAGCCTGAAAACTCTGTTAATATTAGGTTATTCCGTGATCTACTCGAATATTTTACAAAACTTGTTCCAGGAAATAGGTGTTTTTTTTTTTAAACCTTTAAAAGTTTTTGAAAAAAATTTTCGTCATTTAGAATCTTAATAAAATTTGCAAGGCTTTTATAGTTTTACTTTTTTGACTTTTTAAATTTTTGAGTACCTAAATTATGAAGCGTCAAAGTTCATTCAAAATAGCAGATTTTCAGAGATTTTACTGGATTAGTGTTTAGAAATTGATTTCAATAGAAGCCTGGATAATATCCACAAGATACTGTTTCCAAAATATCTAATTAAAAATGTAATAACGTGTAATAACGTCATAATCGGGTAAGAGCGGTTGTATGAAAAACAATGAAAATGTTAGTCATGATGCATCCTCTTAAAGCAATTACCAATTTATGACGACGAGAACGGCGTCGTCGATCGTAGATCTTTGTCAATCGATCGTTACAGGTAGTCAGACGTCGTTTGTTGTCATATCTAAGTTAGCAACCAAGTAGTAAATCTGGCATCATCATTATCATCATCATTTCCGTCCAAAGACGTCCATTGTTGGACATATGCCTCCCTCAAGTGTCGCTACAACGACCGGTTCTGTGCGTCTCTCTACTAGATTCCTGTGACCCTCACCAGGTCATTAGTCCACCTTGTGGGAGGCCTTCGAACACTGCGACTTCAAAACCTTTCGGCCATATCGATCAATTGCTCTGCGGCAATGCCTACTGCCAGGCAATTCCGTGGGCTATGTGGGTAATCTTCGTTCTCCCGCGGATATCTTCATTCCAGATGCGGTCACGTAAAGGAACTCCAAGCATAGCTCTTTCCATTGCCCTTTGGGTGACTTTCAGCCTGCACAAAGACGAATCATTGTATAACGTATATACCGATTGACAGCGCAGAGCAGAAAAAAGTTGCAACCATACAAATCGCCAATCTTGTAGGCAACAGTACTCTAGAAACTGTCTCAGGGCTCATTGTGAATTGAATACCTAAAGCCTACATCTTAGTAAATCAGTTAGGTTGTCTGGAATAGTTTGTTTATTGCTCGTTATCCACTCATCAACTACGGCGAGCTGCCCACTGCTCGCCGTATGGTAATCGTCCGGACCGAGCCCAAGTCGTTGACGGCGCGAGTGTTCCACGAGCAACTCAAGGAGATATCAGCAAAACCGTAGGTGGCCCAGCAGAGTCGAAGCCTTCTGAGGCCATGGGTTCGCTTCTGAAAGGATAACCTGGAAACCTGGAACGCAAGGTAACGATGGAACATAGGAGTGCGTTTTAGTTAGTAAAAGTCTGACATCCCGTTGCCTAGAGCGGGAGCAGTCATTAAAAGATTTCCCACCAAAAAAACAAAACCATCTCATCACTCATACAACAGGAGCTTACAACCCTCTGATTGGTATCCAGAACCGACAATAGATCTGGGGCTAAGGGTCTGCTTCTGAAAAGAAGGCTTGGCCACGGTATGAAAGGCAAGAAGTAACCGGGTGTGTTTTTTCCAGTCAGTAAGAGTCTGACACTACCTCCCGCTCCGCTCAAGGGCGGGGGATGTCATTTGGATGATATTTATCCACCAAAAAAAACCGCAAAAGATTTTTCCATTCTGGGTTAAGCACAGATGCCCCTGTATACCCCTCTAGCACGTCCCGCGAAAGTAAAAAGGTCCCGTATTTCCCCACCATTACACGTTGCAGCACGTGACTACAATGTGCTGTCTAAGGGTGTAGCCACATTATAACGTAATCGTCAAGATAGGGTTTGTTGGAGAGGACTGCAAGTACCTAACTGAAAAAACATAATTGCACCCGGGTGAAGCCGGGACGGCCAGCTTGTAATTAATAAACTCAAAAGCTCCTCGACCAATCTTAATTTTTTTTTTCTTAATAGTATTTATCATATTATCTGCGCATAATGTGCAGCATGCTGTGCTTTTCTATAAGTGATGAAGCGCTTAAAGTAAAGTTAATAATGTATAAATTTTAATGTAATAGTGGACTTATTGTTGAAAAGCCTAGGTGGTATAGGTAAAACGGGCTGTTATCCGCAACTCCACGACTAAGGCGCGTATTTTGCGTACGAAAAGCCTAATAAATAAATAAATCACTGAGTGACGAATTATATTGGTCGTCGCAGTGTCGTGCTGCCGTGCATGTGTACGACACGGCAGGCTTCCGTTAACGATAGCCATAATAATGTGGCTAGGCCCTAACTCTCTGGAGTCACATACGGTCACTTTAAAACTGCCAACAGCTGAGGTCAAGTACGTTTGAATCACTTATCCTTGCGATTGCATTTAGAAAGATCTGATTCAAGTCTAACTAAGGACTAAAACAGGTTTTACCGAACACTTGAACATCCAGACAGAACCTTAATCGTATAGAAATACGTTCACAAGTTCATTACCTACGCTTTATCCGCGTTAACGGGATTTTGTCGGGATTGTTCAGTGGCTGTTTTAATTATTCACAAATTGTGATCATCTTTTGAATCTCATGTATTATTTGTGTTGCCTCAGCAAAGTTTGCCAAAAAGGTTAACTCGATGCAGTTTGATGACTGGCCTGTTGGTCTAGTGGTTAGTAACCCTGACTGCTTTGCTGGAGGTCGTGTGTTCGATTTCCACCCAGGACAAATGTTTGTGTGATGAGCATAATCATTTGTTCTGTGTCAGGGTGTAATTTATCTATAATATGTATGTATTGAGAAATATATAAGTAAGTATGTTTATCAGTTGTCTAGTACTCATAACACAAGCTCTGCTTAGCTTCGGACTAGACGGCGTTGTGTGATAGTGGTGGAATATTATATATGTATTATATTTTAACTAAGGACTGAAACAGGATATATTGAACACATATGAACGCTATATTTATTTATTTATTTAATCTTCATGCAACAAAAAGTACAAAGGCGGACTTAATGCCTTAGGCATTCTATACCAGTCAATCTAGGGAGGTGAAGAGATAATATGGTAGGCGCACAAAAGAGAATTTTGTTTTGGAAACAAGAGTAAAAAGAATACATATAGTTAAAATACACATACATTTATATTATATTATATTATTTTATTTTTTATTATATTATATTGAATTCTGCAAGGACATTTAGTTATTATAATTGTTTCATGGAAAGTGACGGTATTCTACTGCATCTTACCTGAGGAAGCTCCAATAAGGAAATTAGAGCTTCCCGTCTAATTAAAACAAAACGGATTTTGTTGAAAAAAACTTCAGAGACATATTTTACTTTTTTTTAATATACATAGGGTCGCGTTTAAACTACTCTCTAACCTCATGTGATGATGTGGTCGACGATGGAGCACGCTTGCCTAGAAGTAACCTATTCACTCTTGACTTAAAGACCTCTAAGTTGTAGCTATCAGGAAACAGACTCCGCCAGGGAATTCCACTCCTTATTCAAAACGTTTTCATCACCTCATCACTGTTGGACATAGGCCTTCCCCAAGTGTCGCCATAATGACAGGTCCTGTGCGTCTCGCATCCATCGGATTCCGGCGACCCTCACCAGGTTATCGGTTTTAATATTCTAAAAATAGTTCTACTAACACGGTTTCCTGTCTTAGACACATACCTGGAGAAACCTGCAGGGATCGGGAGGTATACGAGCGCACACATGCAGAGCATTATCGTAATTAGCGTAATGCCATTATTGGAGGAACGACGCGGCTCGGCGCGGCGTCGCGCGTAGCCGATCGGTAATATGTGGCCAATGTTGGCGCCGGGATTCAGGCAGATTGGATGTGGTATAATAATGCCAGTTTCTATAAAATTTATAAGTAATCAAGAATCAAGGATCGTCATCTCTGTCATGAGTGCCTTGGAGGCATACAGAGTTTTCATAGTTACGGCTCCAGTCCACACGTAACATCTTTTCTCTAGCCTTTTCGTAACTGGCCCCCCAGGTTCCAGTTCATCCAGATGTGGTTGAATACCTATGTTTCATATGGAATGCAGATCTCTACATCCCAGTTACTTAGCAACACTTCTTGAAAGTTTTTTTTTTTTTTTATTTTGTTTTAAGAGGTATTCTAAATTTTTGCTATTTTTTATAAGTGACATCTACACTAATATTATTATAATTTTTTATTTTAGGAGTTAGGTAATTTCTGGAAGTACTGGTGCTAAAATTTTTTCACCGATAGAAAGCTGTTTTATTCCTGAATGACAGGTATTTTATGTACGCGTGCTTTACAGGCTATAGAATACTATAGCCTAGCTAGCATTTTGCTAGTGACTTATTTATTTATTTTATTTATTTATTAAGGTAGAACCAACAGCTTCTGTGTAAAGCATT
The DNA here is from genome assembly GCA_949319445.1 of Mythimna lalbum. Classification (NCBI taxonomy): domain Eukaryota; kingdom Metazoa; phylum Arthropoda; class Insecta; order Lepidoptera; family Noctuidae; genus Mythimna; species Mythimna lalbum. Next base: position 8,509,163 of record OX439371.1, on the reverse strand, counting down.
TTACAAGTATAGATAATAATTGACCTAAGTCTTACACAGTCGCCAATTATAGGTCAACCAGCATTCACAAGACTTCGTTAGCAAGAAAGTTTTTATAAAAACTTTAACAGCCCTTAAAGCGAAGTTATTGTTTTGATTTCCCATGTAAAAAAAGAAGTTTAAAAAAAATACATTAATAAAATACTATAAATGCCTTCTCCATCCCCTTTCCCAAATCTACCGGCTATCGCAACTGGTGCCCGTTCCGTAGGAAGCCGCTTTTCAACTGCACTCGCCGCCGGCTCCAATTCGTTACATATACATATAAATATACATATACATGTATATACACCGGGAGTATCGCTCACAAGGTTCCAAGAACAACGCTAATATAGATCGTGGAGAGATAAATATATCAGAATGCTCACTTATAAGAACATTGTGGGGTTACTTAAGGGGCCTGCAAACAGACAGGATGCGACCAAGCGACGACGTTTTTTAATAAAACTGTTTTATCTGCCTGTAGATTAATTTTAGGACAATTTTACTTTCGAATTGTTTGTGGCATTGCCGCACCGTAGGAGCACAGCAGAGTCGAGGCCTACGGGGGCCATGGGTTGTGGAAAAGTGTACCCAAGGTTCCAGGAGGAACAAAAGCAAAGTAGGAACAGGAGTAGGTTTTAGTCAGCAAAGGCCTGACACGCCCTCTCGCTCCACCCAAGAGAGAGGAAGAAGTCATTATATGTTTTCCCACCCAAAAAAAAATATAATTTTTCATTCTCCATTGTTTGGTTTGCTGTAAGATAACCCAGTTGTGGATTAAGCTCACCAATGTAGGTACATCATCTGTACTTTTTTAACTGTTTGTATAAAATGTGTGTATACAATAAAGAAGAAAACTTATTTATTTATTTTATTATTTATTTACAAATATAGAAATAGTAACGAATCACTAAAAATATGAGTACTAACAAAGGAATTGCTCATTTCTAGGTACAGAAATTTCTTTCAGCACCTGCAAAAGGAGAGATTAAAAGAAACGTAGACAATAGTGGCAGTGGGCAGGGCACATTGCTCGCAGATGGTTAATGGGGATGAAAGGTCCTGGAGTGGAAACCGCGTGCCAGACGAGCAGTGGTGGCCGAGTGGTAAAGGCCCCGACTTACGAGTTGTAGCTCGCGGGTTCAAACCCAGCCAGGCGCATTACTTTGTGTAATTTATTTCTTCACCAATGTTTAATACATTTTATTGTAAATGTGCCCCATTTGATAAATAAACGATTTATTATTATTATTATGTTATTATCAAACTTTCAAAACGGTAAAGGAAAACATCGAAACCGACATATCCTAGAACTAAAAATTTGAAGACATGTGACGTTAACCAATCCGCACTGGGCCCTCGTTGTGGATTACGGTATATTCCCTCTCCTAGAGATGCCTGAGTCCCAACAGTGGGAACATTATGAAGCTGAATATTAAATTTTACCAAAAAAATCTTATCAGTTTGATAATTTGTTTTTTTTTTTTCGATGGGGAAAATCTTATGACAAAACCCGCTCTTTGGCGGGAAATAGTGTCAAACTCTTACTGACTAAAAACCCCATCCCGTTCCTTCTAGCCTTCATACCGGGGCACGAGCTCCCTTTCGGACAACCCTGTCCCCAGTAGGCTTCGAACCAGCCTGGCTCCGCCTGCTGCTGACAACTCCTTGAGGCGCGCGGGAACAGAGCACGCCGTCGACGTCTTGGGCTCGGTCCATTACCGGACGATCGGACAGCGAGCTACCCATGGCTCGCCGTCCGCGAGCCCGATCAATTTGATCATCATGCTTTAAATATGAATCATCGCTGAACTATCTACAACGGGATTCTTCATTCACTAATATAAAATGTGCATCAGCTTTGTCATCATGCTCGATTCATGAATCATACAAAAATGACAAATGATTAATCATTGGTAATTTAGTGCTAACTAGTGACCCGCCCCGGCTTCGCTCGGGTGCAATATTATACATATAAACCTTCCTCTTGAATCACTCTATCTATTAAAATAAACCGCATCAAAATCCGTTGCGTAGTTTTAAAGATGTTTTAAACATTTAAGCGTACATAGTTATATAGGGACAGAAAAAGCAACTTTGTTTTATACTATGTAGTGAAGCTTAGCTTTAGGGCTGTGGTTTTTTCCTTTTCGATCTGGTCTATGATAAATCATAGATGTACTTATAATAATACTGCCGTCGTAATAGAAAACACAGTATCTTAGCTTACTGTGTTCTCACTTTTCGTTTATTATCGTAACAATGAAACTGAACTCTACGCGGCAAGAATTTCAGTTCGGGAACCAGAATTGTAAACTATAAACCGATATTTTTGGTTTATTTTCAACACGTTTAAGGTAGATCTGTGCTTCGGGCCCTGTTTCAAACCATAGTCCGGAGCGAGGAGGAATGGTAGGCGGTCACCTCCTTCAGCGGAGCCCGCGTGAGGAAAAGGACTTCCTCACGCTGCAGGGTTCCCCAGTCGCTGGGCTTTTGACCCCGATTTCCAGCCACCGTAGCAATGCGTAATCCAAAAGGGAACCCTGGGGTCCTGGTACGCAAAGCAAAGAATGTACACAGGTGTGGAACAAAAAGGGGTCCAGCACGGTCGAAGCCTACCATACCATGAGAGACGTGAAAGAGTGCTCCGGAGCCCTGGAACGAAGGCCAAAAAGAAACAGGAGTGGGTTTTAGTCAGTAAAAGTCTGACACGCCCTCTCACTCCACCCAAAAGAAGGAAAAGAAAGAAAAATATTTATTTTGGCACACAAAACATTGTAGACAACCTCCTTGGATAATTTCCAACCATAAAAAACCATTCCTTCATTTCCCCTTGGCGTTCTAAGACCACAGTAACTCCTTCATACATTCCCACTATCTCCTTAGTTAGAGATTGCATTTAATCAATTAATCTATTCATAATGATAAAGTTCAACAACCTTCACTTTTTACATTTTGCAATAGAGTGACAAAGACAGGCAAAAACCTAATTTGATCGGCTCAATGAATCAGAGTGATCTACATATTGACACTCGTATGATGAAAGATCAACGAACTTAAGTTCTTTACACATCCTTGAGAAACCGGTTACTCATACAAAACAATAATTAATTCTCTGAGCTTTTCGTACCATAATTATATATTCCATAAGTATCACACAACGCCATCTAGTCCCAAACTAAGCAGAGCTTTTGTTACGAGTACTAGACAACTGATAAACATACTTATACAAGGTGTAACGTTAAATGCGCAAAACCTCAGACACCCCAAATGATTTTTAATTCAATTGACCTAATTATGTGAGAAAAAAAAAACACAAAAAAATAATTAAAGGTTTTATGTGCAGTTTTAGTTTGTTTAAAATTCATTTCTGCATTGAAATAAGAACTTTTATCATCCCGTGTATGAGAAAATTTTATTGGACTACAACTATTTGTGTTTGTTTACCTATTTGGGCGAGTTTGCGCACGTGATAGCTTGACCTATTCATAAATAGACAGGTCGACGTTTTCAATTAAGTTTTTTTTTTTTAAATGTAACCTATATTAAAAAGTGGTTTAATAGATTCTGCTCGTTATTCTGATCAAACTAATTTCAGGTTTTGCGCATTTAACGTTAAACGTTGCATGGAGTCTGTCTAAAAAGTCAACCGACTTGGGTAATTATTAGAATTTAATGAAATCTGATGTAGTCAACACTGGTTCAATAGTCTAGGTTGATCAAGAGTCATTGATCATTGTTACAGAAGAACCTTATAAAAAGTATTTAATATAAGAATTTTTTAAATGATCAATTATATAAAAAAATCCGAAGTCGGTTGACTTTTTAGACAGACTATATTTCTAAATACACATCTATCCTACCAGCCGCCAGCCTTTTGGGTACATTACCAGTCGACAGCGATGCGGAGGAATTTTTCGACGCCTTACTCTAAATTGCCATTTTTGTTTATTTTTTTTTATTATTTTAGTTCTCTAGGGTTTTATTTTAATTTTTTAAGTTAGATTTAGTTTTCAATTTTATTCTAACACTCTCTATCCTACTAATATTATAAATGCGAAAGTTTGTATGTATGGATGGATGTATGGATATTTGTTCTCTTTCACGCAAAAACTACTGAACGGATCTCGATGGAACTTGGTACACGAGTAGACCATATCCCAGAATAACACATAGGATACTTTTTATCCTGGGATTATGTACGCGGGTGAAGCCGCGGGCAAAAGCTAGTCTATTATATAAAAGGAGAAACTGACATATTAACGCACAGCCAAAATTACAGGGTAGGGGTGTAAAATTTTGCACAAGGTTTCTTTTTATAACGTCGTCGAGTACTAACAAATGATTTTCTAAAATACATCCTCTAAGGGGTTGAAACAGGGGTCCAAAGTCTGTACAGAAAAAACTACATTCGCGCAGGCGAAGCCGCTGGCAGAAGCTAGTATATTATAGTTAAACTAGCGGCCTATCCTGGCTTTACACGGGCAATAAATATTACTCAGGGTTTTTTTTTTTTTCTCGACGGGGAAAATCATCTTTGACGAAACCCGCTCTTGGGTGGAGCGGGAGACAGTGTCAGACTCTTACTGACTAAAAACCCCGCGCCGTTCCTTCTAGCCTTCATACCGGGGCACGAGCTCCCTTTCGGACAACCCTGTCCCCAGTAGGCTTCGACCCAGCTGGGCCCCTCCTGCTGCTGACAACTCCTTGAGGCGCGCGGGAACAGTGCGCGCCGTCGACGTCTTGGACTCGGTCCATTACCGGACGATCGGACAGCGAGCTACCCATGGCTCGCCGTCCGCGAGCCCGCGTCTACGGTGGCCGGAAATCGGGATCGGAATCCCGGCGACGGCGGCGAGGGCGCCGTTGCCTGATGCGGTCGGCCTCCTCCTTTGCAAGCATTACTGCTTCGCAGAAGGAGGCGACCGCCTGCCATTCCTCCTCGCTCCGGACCATGGCCTCGACCAGGGCCCGGCGCGAGAGGTCTCCGCCGCCAATCGCCCCCACGAGGGCACGGCGATGCTCCGCCCAGGCAGGGCACACCTCGACGGTGTGCTCCACCGTATATTACTCAGGGTGAATGTAGCTTTCCAATGCGGAAATCGGCACAGTAGTTTTAGAGTTTATTCATTACAAAAATACACACAAAAATACAAATTTTCCCCCATTATAATATTAGTGTAGATGTAGATTACACCCAGACACAGAACAAATGATCATTTTCATCACACAAAAAATTGTCTTGGGTGAGAATCGAACACACGACCTCTAGCATAGCAGTCAGGGCCACAAACCACTAGACCAATAGGTCGGCCATGATTTATGTAATTTCAATGAACATAGATAAAACTTTCCAACGAGCAAAATTAATTACTAATACTAATTATAAGTCAGCTATAAAATATTCACAGACCACAAATTATTAGCAATTTATGTGTTATCAGCGTGGCTTTGTTATCCGGCGATTGGCCTATTACTCTATGCAACATAACCTATAAAATAACAAGAAATAATGCCTAACTCCATACAATAAACCACGACACAGTAATGCGAAAAGCTCACTTATATGTCATACTAAAAATAACTAGAATATACTTCACTAGAACCACATAAAAACTAAATTTATACACAATAAAAACGAATTGTAATTAAAACTGAATACATTTCTTAGATAGCTGTATTCATAAAGAAGTACAGTCGAGCACACATATGCTTAAATCTCCAAGAAAGTACAAACAACTTTGGAATTAGTGTAACAACAAAATAAGGTGTAAAATTCAGTGTCAAGGAAAAATGTATACGGTGTGCATAAATTAAAATTTTTGCCTTTTATGTGTAACAGGTTTGGCGACTCCCGCCGAGCGGTTCGATTCTTGCGTGTCGGATCTCTCAATAAATAAAATTAAATAAAAATAATTAGTTTTAAAGGCTTCACTGCGTGTTATGTTGGCACAACACGACATACTGCTGTGGTGTTAAATTGCACTTTTTAATTTTTATACCACTGAGGCATGTGAGCTGGTTCAGAGAAATTTGTTACTAATTAACAATTGAAATTATACGCTTGATTAAACTTGTGTTAGTTCTTTGAATTGTCGGTTTATTAGCACTTTTGAGGAGTTAAACGATAGTGGTTCATGCAGGTTCATGTATATCAAGTACTTTATGCTTTTTGAATGCAAGAGAAACGTTTGGTTTTTTTGAATTTGGGTTTGAAATTAAATTACACTGCGATTTAATTAGAGGCTTGGTAATAATATTTAATTAGTATCTACCTATATAAGTAAATACTTACTCCTTCAATAATTTTATTTGCTAGCTCTTGCTCGCGGCTTCACTCGCGTACATAAAATATAGCCTATGTCACTCAGGGTAAAGCAGCTGTCTATCGGTGAAAATTTTTTAGCAATCGGACCAGTACTTCTAGAGGTTACCTCTTACAAGCAAAAAAACTAACTTTACCTTGTTATTATATTAGTGGAGAAGATGGAGAATAAACACACATCCTGAAAGAAGTGTGTTCGTGTGAGTTGCCACTGAATCAGTTTTTTTTTTTTTGTTGATAGGTTAGCATTTGACCGCTATCTCATCTGATGGAAAGCGACGATACGGTCAACGACCTTGGAAAGCAAAGGGCACCTGAAGAAACACAGGTGGGTTTTAGTCTGTAAAAGTCTGACACTCTCTCTTGATCCACTCAGAGAAAGAGAAGTTACTTAATGAATTCCCTCTTAAAAAAAGATTCATCCTTACCTAAAAGACTTCCGGTCAACCGGTAGACTCTAATAGATATTATCACCCCTCACAACACGTACAAGAAAAGATAGGGCAATTTATTCCCAACAACATTGCAAGTTTTCAACAACTGCCTTAGTCACGCGAATGCCGAAACCCTGAGCTGATTCACCATTTGACCTGTAAAACTCTGAAGATTTTTCTTTTAAATTTGATTCAACACAGCAATATTTAGGTATAGGTATCATCATCATCATTTCAACCGATATACGTCCACTGTTGGACATAGGCCTCCCCCAAGCGTCGCCCCAACGAACGATCCTGTGCGTCTCGCATCCATCGGTTTCCCGCAATCTTCACCAGGTCATCAGTCCACCTTGTTGGAGGCCTTCCACGCTGCGTCTTCCGGTACGCGTCGCCACTCCAGCCCCAACAGCCATCAGTTCTGCGAGCAATGTGCCCTGCCCATTGCCACTTAAGTTTGGCTAATCTTTGTGCTATGTCGGCAACTTTAGTTCTCCTGCGGATATCTTCATTTTTGATTCGATCACGCAAGGTACGCCTAATGAGTATTAAGATCAGTAAGGTGGCCCAGTGGTAACGGTTCCGACTTACGGGTTGTAGGTTACGGGTCCAAACCCAGCCATGGGTATTGCTTTGTGTAATTTATTTCATCACCACTGCTTTCAAAACGGTGAAGAAAAACGTGAGGTAACCGGTATGTCCTAGAACCAAAAAATCGAAGATGTGACATACACCAACCCGCTCGGAGCCAGCGTGGTGGGGTACGGCCCATTCCCTCTCCTAGAGAGGAGGCCTGAGTCCCAGCAGTGGGAACATTATAAGGCCGACTATGCTATTATAATTTTCTTATTGGTGTACAATCTATACTTATAGTAAATCTGTAAAAGTTTTTAGTTGTACACACATCACGTAAAATGTACGAAATCGATGTTGATAACTTTTATACATTAAAATTGTGTGTAACTTGATATACTACATAGGCTTTGTTTCATCACAATTGGTTGACTACAGCGAAAGGTATATTGACTTTAGGCGGTAAGAAAGTCGCCGATTAATTAATTTGAGGGGGAAAATTAATTAATCATTTAATTAATAAAATTGAATAATTTATAGTAAATTAGTATTGTTAAAGAATTTAGAAATAGATGAAGCCGGGTCAATCTGTCTATTATTAGTTTTCACTATTTGTGGTCCTAATCCAATCAAGGTTTTTCCTATTTTGTATTTAAAAATGAAAAAAAAATGTATTCTCTATGAATATACGGAATAAAAAAAAAAACTAAAATTAAAAAAAAACACATAGGCCTACAAGGGCACTATAAAACGTCAGAAGCTAGTGCACGGTTCCAAACTGGTCGTTTCCTATGGAGAAGATCCGGCAAGTAACTCCATGGTTACTGTTTTAAAAAAAGTAGTTGATGTTACAATTAGTATTAATAGATACTAGCTTATGCTGCGGCTTCACCCGCGTACATAAGCCCTGGATAAAAAGTATCCTATGTGTTATTCTGCCATATGGTCTACTCGTGTACCAAGTTTCATCGAGATCCGTTCAGTAGTTTTTGCGTGAAAGAGTGACAAACATCCACACATCCATCTATACATCCATCCATACATACAAACTTTTGCATTTATAATATTAGTAGGATTATGAAGGAACAGTATAAAAAAACACGAATAAAAAAACAACAGTCTTAAGAACTGAAAAGAGAAAAATGAGGTTTGTACTCAGTAGGACAATATAAAGTTGACATAATAAAAATAATAGAAATACTAGTTAACAAATTACTACAGTTTTGATCAGGATAAATTTAAATGTAGTATAACAGAAACACACCGCTCCATCATTGCGGTCGAGCTCGATGTTACCTTTAAAAAAATATAAAAGAGGCCTGTACTACCGAGGAGACAAGTGTTCGACTTAATTAACCTTTTTAAAACGGGTTATTAATTATTTTTACAGGGAATTGAGATGCTGTGGGTTAACTTTGTTTTGTAAGAGAAGAATTTATCTCTCGATAGGTGAGAAGAAAGAAGAAGAAGAGAAAGAAGAAAAAGGCAAAGAAGGAGAAGGAGGAAGAAGAGAGAGGTGAGAAGAAAGTACCGCTAAACGGTTCGGACTAGTGAGCGTATAGCCTCATCGTTTTGTCATCGAAAGATTGAAACAATTTGCTTGCTGCAGTCTTTCTGTCCGATTATAATTTAGGTGTCTTCAAGGCTAGGTGAATGAAGTTTTAATAAACTAGTGCTGCTCATCATCAACGATTGCATCACTGCCTACCATCAGTTGGGATCGCAGTCAATCACTAGTTCATATCAATTAAATAAAAAAACTTAAGTGACAGTGACCAAGACACATTCCTTCCAGAAACAAATTTCTTCGAATTGGAACATACAGTATTGGAAGACTTGATTACCTGTTTTTTTAAGATATTTTGAATCCCAGTTCGAGATATATATGTCAGATCGTGAGTCCAATTTTCAAATATCACCTGCCAAAATGCTCATATGATGTCTCACATATTATCAGCCAAAAGACGCCCACTGTTGGACATAAGTCTCCCCTAGTGACATCACAACGAATGGTCCACAAATGTGCGTCTAGCATCTACCTGATTCCCGCGACCCTCATGAGGTCATTAGTCCATCTTGTGGGAGGATGAATGAAGTGGATTTTAGTCAGTAAAAGTCTGACACACCTTCCGCTCCGCTCTAGATCAGGAAAATCATTGGATGATTTTCTACTGAAAAAACAAAGCATTGTATAATTCCCATTTTATTACTCCATTAGTGTTCTATCATATTCCGTATATTTTTCTAGGAACAACAATTTACGTAAAGAACAATCAGCCATAACATTTTACGACTAAAAAACCGTAACACTAAACCCCAAATATCAGCACCACTCGAAAAACATTTTCATAAATAAGAGTTTACCAAAAAAAACACAATAACGGGGTTACCCAAAAATATAACAGCGATTTCGCCATTTAAGTACATAACATTAAATGTAAAGGGAAACATAAAACCGGTAGGTAGAAGCAAATGGCACATATTACGAGTTAATAGGAAACTGCCAGAAAAATTACCTAAATCACTTTTCGCTACAAGTGTACGTTCGCGTGTCAAGCGTGCATAAGGGCTTTTACACACGCTATACCAATGTTTTACAGACTTTGCTATAAAAAACGACAGGCTGCCACCCCAATTGATATTTTGTAAGGGTTACTACTGTTTCTGCTGGCCATATAAATATTGGTCTGACAGGGATTAATTTTTACACACAAATATTTTACACAGGACCCTTGATGTATTATTGTAATGTTCGACGCGGTTGGTGTCGGACCTGATTTCGATGTGTATTGATTTGAGGATGGAGGAATTTTATGCATAAATGTAAGTTATAGTACTTTTTTTTGAATAGAGTAGTAAATCATCAAATTACTTTTCCCGCTCTAGGATGGAGGGAAATGAAGTGTCTGACTTTTGAGACAGTGTGACATAAAAAGCTATAATTATAATGACAAAGTTTGCCTTTTTCATAGCATCATGGAGCATGTCCGTCACGTTTTGAAAACCACACGAATAATAATGCCTTTGCTACAGGAACATTTGAAAGAGTTACCACGGCCCTGAAATGCAAAGGGCAACTGAAGGACTACTGATGGGTTTTATTCAATAAAATTCTCCCTCCAGCTCCACACAGAGTGAGAGAAGATACTTAATGTATTCCCACCTAATAAATGAAGCCACGCACGCAGCCAGGGTTATCTGAAAAGAAGCTCGAGCCCCGGTATGAAGAGGCTAGAAGGAACGGGGTGGGTTTTTAGTCAGTAAGAGTCTGACACTATCTCCCGCTCCACCCAAGAGTGGGGGTTGTCATTAGATGATTTTTGCACACCGTAAAAAAAGCGACGCACGCGAAGAGTCGACCAGCTGTTTACTGTTTGTGGCAATATTGAAATATAAACCAGCATTTTACTCCACATCTAAAACGGGTGGCAACACCTTTATAAGCGAAAATAAATTCGGCAACCCGTTTGCCAGCGCTGACTGTACATTTATTACATTCCGATGTAATAAACCTAATTTCTTTCTTTCCTTATTAACTGCTGTTTCTAAGGGCCTTTATTAATGTTATAAATTGACAGAATATTTATTATCCCGTATAGATCTTCGGTATAGGAGACTTTAATTTTTAGATGGTAAATCATTAAATACATCTAATGACTCCTCCCATTTTGGAGTAGAACGTTTCTGATTCTGATTCTGACTCACCCAGTCAAAATCAGAATCAGAAACGTTTATTTCAAATAGACCAATTACAGGTACTTTTGAATTATTAAAATGTCGGTCAGTCAACAAAATAAAGTGGAGCTAAATTTCAGGTTTCAAAGCGTAGGTCTCTATGGAGAAGAACGTGCAAGAAACTCCATGGACACTCTTTTAAATCATATTTTGAGTATCATAAATCTTGGTTGCATATTTCTTGTTCCTTCTATTAAGTGAGCACAATGTAGATAAGTAATAAAACATTCAAATATAGTGCAGCTTTCTGTCTTTTTTTAAGGTGGGAAATCATCCAATAACTACTCCCGCTCTGGGTGGAAGAGGTGTGTATACTGACTAAAACCACATCTGTGTCCTTCAGTAGCGCCTTTGTGTTCTAGAACTACCGGTTTCTTTCTCAGAAATTCCCCATGGTCGTAACGGATATCGGGCCTGCTGAGTTCCTACGGTTTGCTGACATATCTTTGAGGAGCGCCTGGATCACTACGCGCTGTCCACGACGTGGTGTCTGTCCTGTCGATTACTGGGCTACCCATTTTTCGATGTCCGCAAGCTCGCATCTACCGCGGCTGGTAGTCGGAGTCAGGGTCTCGGCGGCTACGTAAGGACGTTCGTGATCACGCATGCGGCCTACTCTTTCGCTAGAACGCTTCGGACGCTACATAATTTCTGAAAAGGAAACCAGTAGTCAAAGCAAAGACGCAGGTGTTGTTTTAGTCAGTTAAAGCCTGAATCGCCCTTGCGCTCCAACCAAAGCAGGAGTGGTCATTGGATGATTTCTCACCTTAAAAAAGATAGAAAGCTGCAATAAATTTGAATGTTTTATCATTTATCTACATTGTACTCACACAATAGAAGCAACAAGAAATATGCAACCAAGATTATATGTAACTCATAGTATGATTTGAAAGAGTGTCCATGGAGTTTCTTGCACGTTCTTCTCCATAGAGAACTACGTTTTGGAACGTGCAATTAAGCTTCACTTTTTTTGGACTGACCGACATTTGACTTAACTTTGATAAATTATTTTGATTGTCAAATTTGTTTTTTATCCGGGGAAATGGCAGTTACTATAGATTATCTAAGGAATGAAGCCGCAGGGAATGACCTAGTCGTTAATGTTAGAAGAGGAAAATACTGCTTTGTACCTTTTTAGTACCTCTAAAGTGTTGGTAATTAGTTGTGGCCTTAGTTTTATGGGATGTGAAACTGTTACGAAGACGTAAATACAGGCAAGTGTTGCGTAGAGCCTATTTCTTTGGAGAATTTCGAAGTCGTGGAAATAGTAAGTACTTGTTAACTTATGGGTTGAGAACATCTCGTATGGCTTGGGAGAGGTGATGTGTTAGGAACATTAATTTAAAAATGTATATTTAATATAATGAACTGTAGATTTTATTGGCTGCTATTATTAGCTAGAAGCTATCTTATGGTTCGGCTAGGAACAAAGAGCTGATATTGTCATTTTCCTACAAATTTTTATCTGTTTTTAGGATATTAAACTGCGGGAACATGAAGAGTTGTCGTGGCTTCAGATGAAGGAACACGTGTGGGTCTCAGTCAATAAAAGTCTGACACCTCTCGCTTTACCTAGAGAGCAAGCAGTTATTCGATGATCCTTGCTGGCCGATCACCGTCGATGATGGCTGGTGCTGAATATCATCGGTCTTACACAAGCCCCAGCATTATGCTGAGCGCTGGCCGTTTTGTGCGCAAGTGATGCATATCCTACCACTACACTATAAGTCATTATTGTTATTTGTTTTATTTTTAAGGTATGCACCATCTTTGACGTAAATAAACTCTTTGTCTTTCTTTCCTTTTTATGATTGGTCACCCCCAAAAAGGTAGATATCAACCAGTTGGCAACCAAAAGTATTTTAATGTCCTCAAGTTTAGCAGTCTTCGATACTCTTTAAAGCATCTCAAATTCAGAAGTGTATGATTGGTTTTCTTAATCTGGTCTACTTATGGTCTTCTTAATTTGATTGATCTTCTGAATCGGCAGCGTACCGAAATGCTAGCTTAATTTCAGACCAGTGTCTAAGCGCATTAAGCACTAAGTTACCTATCTTAATCAGCTTCTCAAACAATACCTAATATCAATAAAAACGGTCCCAAGTCCAGTAAACCGACCCCTTCCCCCTACGATCCACAACTGTCTAAACCAATCACAGACCAGACAACGCTTTGTCACACAATCGAAAATCGAATCCAACCATTGTTCTGTGCCACAGAATAGATAGGTGCAGAAGGCTGGGTCTTACGCCTCTCGACTTTTTGTAGCAATGCTGTAGCGCGTTCACATCGATACAGTCGCGATGCTGTAGCGCGTTAGTAGCGCGTTGGAATTGCTTCTATAGCGCTTGCAAAATTGGCTAACGCGCATTTGTAGCGATACTGTTGCGTGCTTACGAAACAGCATCGCTACAAAAAGGCGTCGTGAGCTAGGGCCCAAATATCGGGTCAGTTAGTGTCGCGCCTAAACACTTACCTATTTTGAAGTCATTAGTGGTGTGGGTGCCGACTCTTCATTTGGAGACTTTTCTCAAAGGAGAGTTTTGGCCGAAAGAGAAATGTGATGGTGTCATATGGACCTTGCAATGAAACACGATGCCGTCACTTCGGTTGTTGTTAAGGTTTTTATTGTAATAATCATTTGGAAAAGTAGGAGCATTTCCTTAGAGTGCACCAACCGCCTTGAGCTCTTGGAAGTTGAAATTTCAAATTTCTGCCAAGACTGTAGAAATGCTCGAAAGACTTACAATCGCCTCCGCCAAAGGCAATTGAAGGAAAAATGGGTTTTAGTCAGTAAAAGTCTGTTCCTCTCACTACACCCGGAGTAAGAGAAGTCATTTAATAATTTCTCATGTAAAAAAAAAGAGAGACAGAGAGAGAGAGAGTTTGCAGTCGATTAGGAACTTTAACGTACGTGGAGCCATAAGTTTGAGAAACCCTACTCTATGGTCTCTAGGCAGATTGAAGCTAGAACTAAATTAGACCGACGCACACGTGAACCACGCCTGATTTGTAAATAAAACGACGTCGTGTGGCGTGGATCTAGTATATTACAGCTTTACAAGTCTAGTTTCCATGTAAAATGCATGGAGACCAATGCGCCTAGATCAGCGTACATGACACGTGTGCGCAGCGTAGTTCCACCTTTTAAAAGCTATATTTCACCGGGATACCATGGTGGCGCGACTAGTTGCGCCGCCATGGTGTCTTGATGAATTAATAGAGCCTTAAGCTACCAAACCAAACACTATACAGACACCAAAGTCGCCACACGTGCGAGCTGGACTGCGACAGCAAATTGGTTGTAACCAAAGCGACACCAGGTGACTCTCTATAAAGCTGTATACATTTTGTTTGTAGCGGCGACTGGTCGCGCCGCCATAGTGTCCCAGTGAAATATAGCTGTTGGTGTTGTAATCGCTGCACGCGTTTATGTGTGGGAGCCTTTTGCTCTACGAGCTAGCCTTCTGTCCCTACTCTGTGTCTCACTTCTCCATTTGTTCCATTCTCTGCCAGTATTCTCCGTTCTTCACAGTTTATCGCTGCGCGGACCGTAGCCCGGCGTAATGGCCTTTAATGAGCGTTTAAGACGTAGCCCAAGAGCCCGCCTGTTTTATAGCTGTAATTAAACCTATGTTATCTGTTGATCTCGTAGATCGTAGTGCGAATGTCTGTGTAAATTGATTTTTATATTGTTTCCGCGTTTTTTTTTTTTTTTGTTTGGGGTGCTTTGTTTTGGTTTGGTTTGGGGAAATGGGGTGGGCTTGGTAAATTGTTCTGGTCCTCAACTTGAAGAGCTAGTCTTTTTTTATGTGGGAAATATTCATAGAACTTCTTCCGATCTTTTTTTTTTATTATTGATAGGCTCACGTTTGAACACCATCTCACTGGGCACGCCTCGATTATGGCGGTTAGTCCCCTCTTTGAGGCGTGTGGAGGAGATGAAGGAGATGAAACGGCCTTTCTAAAGTTTGTATGGAGAAACTAACATTCATGCAGGCGAAGCCGCTGGCAGAAGCTAAGCTAGTCCATAACATCTATGTATAAAGTAAGGAAGAACAGCTGTTTTTTCCTAAACGGTTTTATCAAGTTTCACACTCGCCTAATGATCGATTTTCCACCCAGTTCCTTGGATGAGTTGAAACTTTTACACACGTGTAGATTCGATGACAGTACCTACTTAATATAACGGTCAGATACTAGCTGTTTCCCGTGGTATCACTCGTCTGGGATTTTTTTTACACTTTTTTCTCCGTAAAGATCTATTTTCTACTTCGTAAAGATCTACTTTGATGACCAGAGATTTGCAATGTAAATCATCGATATACAGAAGTCGCTTCATAAACCGATCAATATGAAAATAAAGTTCGAACTGCCTATGGGCGGAGAGGGAGATAGTGTCAGACTTTTATTGACTAAAAAACCCCACCCGTTCCTTGGTTTCCTTTCATACCGAAAGAAAGAAAGAAAACACAGTTATCTGGCACACAGGTACACACAATGAGATAACACTATAATTATGGTATACAAACTTAAACCTAGAATACATCTACATTGTATGTCTCACGGCTGCGCCAAATAGGTCCAGTTCAGCATGATGCCAGGCCACTACGTACGCTGACGCTGGTTTTCAACTGAACCTTGCTATGAGTCTACGGGGACGAGCCTTCCTGTCAGAAGCAGACCCTTGGACGTCCAGCAGTGTTGGTCCTTCGGCTGAAATGATGATGATGATGATGTATACCTACCAGTGATTTACAATCTAAGCCATCGCTATATAGAAGTGGCCTCTTAAACCGATCAATATGAAAATAAAGTACGAACTTTATGAGTATCTAACTACAAACTCTATTCTTCATTCCTCCCTAGAGGGCGCGCAGCGTGAACATTGCTCTGTATATTTTTTTAATGTAATAAATGCTAACCGTGTTATTTAACAGTGAGAATTTACAAACTTCCTCATAAGTTTAATTGAAAACGGTACGAGTGCGGGCAAACGCCAATTCATGAAGTAAAACACTTTAAACTAATTTTTTGTATAGTACCATAACAAGTGTCAAGAGGAGACAAAACGACTAGAATACAAACTGTAACCCAATCAAAACTGCAGTTAATTCATGAATCCCCAAGCGACACCCGGTGGCCGCGCATCTATTGTCTTACTATTGTGTCTCTAATTGACGGTATCTGAAGGGTTAAAGGACTTCTATACGAATAATACTCCGACCTGATTGTTTTGTGAAAGTTGAAGTGTACCAAAACAATAAAAATAGTGTTTTCTAAAAGTAACAAAACATGTGAAGTGAATCGTCATCTAAACAAAGAAATGACCTTTGGACTATACGTATAATCAAACTGTGTGTTGACTAGTAACCATACCTCAAATTCAATCGATATTCACAGTGAGCATATGGTCAAGTGGCAAACACACTGACTGCGACGCACCTGTGCGCGGGTTCGCGCCTCATGCTTCACTTTTTGTGAATCTTTAAATGGTGTATTCTGGTTTTTCTACATACAGATACAACTAACGAAATAACAAATATGCAGCGAACGCCACCAAACTTTATCGAATTTAAAATGACAGAATCAGTCTCGGACTCGGCGTTGAGTACTCCTGATAAACTTGAGAAACAGAGAGGATATAAACGACGATTTGATGACGAACAATCGGAGCTTCTCGAGAACTTCATGTTGCATATGGAAGCCATGTTCACTTCTTTCCAGGAACAACAGAATCAAAAGTTTGACTCACTTAACAAGTCAATAAACATAATCAAAGATTTACACCTTGATTTAAAGAAATCTGTTGAATTCGTAACAGAAAAATATGATGAATCTTTATCGAAAATTGCACAACTTCAGCAGGAAAACAAAACCTCTAAACAGCAGATTTCTTTTCTTGAGCAGAAGCTGGATTATATTGAAAAAGCCTCTAAAGCTTCGACTATAGAAATACGTAATATTCCTAAAACTGAGCCAGAGTCAAAAGAACAACTGATAAACATTGTTATGGAACTGGGTTCAGTGGTTCAACTTGACCAAAACATTAGCAAAAATGAAATACGTGATATTTATAGATCAAAATCCAAAACAGAGGCCGTTGTAGTTAACTTTACGACAGTTACTAGAAAAACTGATGTTATTAGTTCGGTGATCAAATACAATAAGTCACGGAAAGTGAAGAAAGAACTGCCTTTGAACACAAATGATATCAAAATTAAGGGTGCACCCAGGAGTATTTACGTATCTGATTCCCTGACAGTAAAGACCCAACAGCTATTTTATTTGTCCAGACAATTTACTAAAACACATGGTCTTCATGGTTGCTGGATTTCTTTTGGAAAAATATATGTACGAAAGAATGAGGGTAACCTCCCCATTCACATTAAAAATCCCGAAGACTTAGATAAAGTTATATGACTAATCATGTACTTTTTTCATGTAATTTATGTTTTTGTTTTTAAAATATGTTTAATAATTTATGTTAATACACTGCACATTACACTGACTTTCACTCTTTTCCAACATTCAACAATAAAAATCAAATTACACAAGCAACACATATACATGCAACTATACGAATATAAAATCATAATTTATTTTCAGGGCTATGAACAGAGATTACCTTGGATTGTCAGTTCTGATCCCGTTACATTATTTTGGCTCAAGTTAAGTTCATATTGTATATCAAATAGATATGTCAATTCTGAGTCCTTTACAAAACATCTTAATGTTTCTTGGTCAATTTGTCCTATGAAACTAGTTTGTTATAACATTCGCAATGGTAAATGATTTACTGAATAACATAGATCAATTTAGTGTATCTGAATCAATATGCTGTAACCCTGAAAATTGTGCCAAATATATACCAATTGCTACCGATTATCTCAAAATTTTGCAACAAAATATACGTAGTATCAATCGTAATTTCAACGAACTTTCTGTGTTGCTAGGGAGATTAAGTTTTAAATGCGACGTTATTGTATTGTCTGAGTGCTGGCTGCGTCAGTTATCTGATCTTCCGACGATACCTGGTTATAACTCCCATAAAACCAATAAAATCTTTAACCAAAATGATGGAGTGGTGGTCTTAGTCAGTAACGAGCATAGTTACACAATAGAAGAACCATTAATTAATGAATGTAACTGTTTATTAATTAAGTTTGGTTCTACCACAGTTATAGTGGCAATCTACAGGTCTCCGTCATTTAAAAATCTCGACATATTTCTGCAATCTCTACACCAAATTCTTGAACAGTTGAAATCATTCCAAAATGTTATGATAGTTGGTGACATAAATGTTAATATATTGAGTGCTGACTCTAATGTGTTGTCATATTTAGATATAGCTTCCTTCCATGGACTATTTCCCGCACACAACATACCTACTAGAGGTAATAGTTGTCTGGATCATGTTTTTGTTAGGACTAAATTACAGTCTTATACATTTAATCTTCAAACATCAATAACTGATCATGATGCTATTTTATTTTGCCTCAAGCGTATAGAATCAAAGAAACCTGTTACTACTAGAGTGGTCAAAAAACTGAACTGGGCAGAGATTAAATCGGACTGTTCAAAATTGGATTTTAGTAAAGTTTACTGTGAGGACGACCTAAATATGGCAACTGGTCAATTTATTGAGTTACTATCTAACTTAACAACTAAGCACATGTCTACCGTTAGGATGCCACGAAATAAAACCACCCTAAAACCCTGGATAACTCCAGGACTTTTAAGGTGCATTAAAAATAGGGATAGGATGCACATTAAAACTAAAAAGGAACCAATGAATGAAATTTTAATATTAACATATAAACGATATAGGAACTTTTGCAACACTCTTCTTAAAAAATTAAAACGACAGTATGATCAGGATCAACTAAATAGGGCCAAAGGCAACTCTAAATTATTGTGGGAATCTATTAAAACTATAACTAATTATAATAATAATCGTTCATCTGCTGAAGGACTTCTATATACAGATCAAAGCCCTCAATCATCAATTAATAAAGTCAATACCTTCTTTTCTACAATTGGAAAGGTACTAGCTCAGCGCATACCCTCAAATGTTCCAACTTTCAAAAACACAACTATTAATAGAGACACTCCCAGCAACTCATTTGTACTACTTAAGGTTGAGATTATTGAAGTCAAAACTGCCATATTAAATCTAAAGACGGACTGTTCACCTGGGTGGGATACCATCTCATCTAGGCTGTTGCAAAATGTTGTTGACGACGTGGCTCCTGTTATCACTGATCTCATAAATCGCTCATTTGACATGGGTGTATTTCCGAAAGTATTAAAGAAATCAATTGTTTTCCCTATATATAAGGCTGGGGATACTGACTGTGTCAACAATTACAGGCCCATCTCGATCCTCTCTTCACTGTCCAAAGTGTTTGAGCGCACCATTAATTGTAGACTCGTGAAATTTTTAGAGACACAGAAACTGCTTGCTGACACACAGTATGGATTTCGAACACACAAATCCACTGATGGAGCTGTTCACGCTTTTACTGACTTCCTGGTGGGAAATATGGACAAAAACAAAAAATGCTTGACCATATTTCTCGACCTAGCCAAGGCGTTTGACACAGTCTGTGTTCCCACCCTGATTGCTAAATTAAACAGTATGGGAATACGGGGAAATGAACTAAAATTATTTGAGGATTATTTGTCAGATCGTAGTCAGCGTGTGAAGATTGGTGACCACCTCAGTTTCGAACTACCTATAACGCATGGAGTTCCGCAGGGAAGTATTCTTGGCCCTACGTTATTTCTTTGTTAAATAAATGAGTTGTGTCAGCTTCAACTTCAAAACTGCAAAATTATATCATATGCAGATGACACCACTCTTACTTTTACTGGTAATTCATGGGAGGAAACCTACTCTCTGGCTCAATCAGGTCTGAATATGGTGTGCCACTGGCTAGCTGCAAACACGCTCACGCTTAATGCAGAAAAAACTAAATACATTCCCTTTGCAATTAGGAGTTCAGAAGCCTTTTTTCAAGATAAGCCTCCTTTATATGTTCATCAGTGTTCATTTCCACCCATAAACCAATGTGGCTGCGCGGAGATACAATCTGCACAAAGTATTCGGTATCTTGGCATAACTATCGACAAAAGATTGTCATTTGATGAGCATATTCATAATTTGTCTAAAAGAGTACGAAAACTTATTTATGTTTTCAAACAGCTTAGACAGGTGGCCACCGGTAAAACCCTTAAAATGGTATATATTACCTTAGTTCAATCTATTCTGACATATTGTGTGACAACGTGGGGGGGTGCCGCTAAAACTAAAATGTTGGAAATAGAAAGGGCCCAAAGACTGATACTAAAAGTTGGTCTCCGTAAACCACATCTCTTTCCCACAACAGCTCTGTATCAGGAAGCAGATGTTTTAACTGTTAGACAAATCTATATCCTTTTTACTGTACTTCGGCAACATTCTGATCCAACCTCTTTTGATCTTTCAAAATTAACTACTAGAAGGCCGTACGCAATATGCAAAACTATTAAATCTAAGACAGGCTTTTCCCAAAAATTTTATACTTCTAGAGGACCAGAACTATATAATAAATTAAACAAAGAATTAAATATTTTCAACTGCAGTAAAACTAAATGTAAACTAATATTATCTAACTACTTACTTAAATTGGACTACACAAAAACAGAAGAACTGCTAGCTATAAAAACGTAAATTAAACTATTCAACTAATATTATATTTTCTTCCACTCACCTACTCGAATATAAACTTTTTCACAATTATATGTATATTTACACCCTTGCAATATCATACACACTCAAACACACACAAACATACCATGACACATCATCACACACTCACATGCATCTTAAACCACATTACACTTTACTCAAATTTAACTTTTTTAATTAATTATTTTAGTTTTTCTTTAAGTTTTTGCTTCCATTAAAATTGTAAATAACTTGTAGAAACTGAAAAATTGTTAACCTTTGATGATATACTGTTCTGTTTGCTGCTTACCCTGTAGTGAGGAGTCCCTGGTGTCCTAAAATACAAGCCACGGCTTAGTTTAGGCACCAGTCTCTCACAAATTAACATTACTATAATATATCACATCGAAATTCGGTTTTAGTTTTCTGCTGTAATCGTTATTTGTGGAAGATAAATAAAAACTTATTATTATTTATTATTATTATTATTAAACTGATCAAGTTCTTTCCTTAACAAAATTAACCAAGTTTCGCTTCGCAGAATCTCTTAATCCTTGCCCCTGACCTCGGTGACCTTGTCCTTTGACCTCTGAGGCTATTAAGCGAACACTGCGAACCTGATTGCCTGAAGAGAGACATTGAAAGTAAAAAGGCACATTCGGATAGAATGAAAGAAAGAAATTACTGGTTTTTTATTGAGATGCTAAATCATTCGATAACTTCTCCCGCTCTAGAGTGGAGCAGAAAGTTGTGTTAAACGATTACTGACTAAAACCCAGCTGTGTTCTTTGGTTGGCCTTTGCGTTCAAAGACCACGTTTTCCCTTTCAGAAAATCTTCGTGGCCCGCGAGCATCTATCCCGTGAGAATACTACGCGCTGTCGACGACTTGGGCTTGGTTCTTACCAAAAGGGCGGACGGCAAGCTACTCATTGCTCATCGTCTACTAGTACAGCGTGAGAGGTCACCGCTGCCGATCGCCTCCACGACGACATGGCGGTGCTGCGTTCAAGCGGGGTAAGCTTCCACCATATGCTCCACCGTGTCTTCGAACCGTTCCAAAAAATGTTGCCACCCGGGTTTTTCTACCGCCTGATCTGGTCTCCAGAAACCTGGGGCTGACTACATTGTTATAAATAATAAAATAAAATTCATTTATTTTAGGTAAAAAACTATACCTATCCTAGAAGAAAATTCAATCGGCAACAACAAATTAAAATTAAAATATGCATACAACAAAAAAAAAGAAATGTCAATAAATAAAGAATAATAAATAATTCAAAATGTCAATAGATTAAATTCAACCAATTATTGCTGTCGCCATATCGCCATGCAACTGAAGAAGTACAAGTGGTGCTCTCGCTCCACCCAGAACGGAAACATAAACGACGAGGCGAAACGCTTGGTCCGGACCGTAGAGGTTTCAACAACATAAGGGTAACCCGCCGTTCGTCGGCTTGTCCGATGGTAGAAGTGAGAAGGTGGAATCAAGTGGGTTACTAGATTTTGACTGATAATTTGCTTCTATTACAGTTTTTATTAAGGCTTCGACACTTCGATTAACTTCCACCATATTTTCCATACCCATTTCCTTTCAAACTGTTTTTACGTTCCACCTAATTATATACCTACCTAAAGAAGGTGTTATTATATTTCTTTTCGTATATTTTAAAAACCTGGCAAGTGGGAGTTGGACTCGCGCACTAATGGTTCCGTACAAACTGACTAATGAAAACAGTTCAATTCCCGAATTGAGTTCATCATCATCATCATCATCAGCCTTTCTAATGTTCCCACTGCTGGGATCAGGTTCAGGCCTCCTTTCTAGGAGAGGGAATGGGCCGTAAACCATCAAGCGGGCCCAGTGCGGGTTGGTGGATGTCACATATCTTCGATTTTTTTTGGTTCTAGGACATACCGGTTTCCTCACGATGTTTTCCTTAACCGTTTTGAGAGCAGTGGGTGGGTGGTTGGTGGCAGTAATGCGCCTGGTTGGGTTTGAACCCGCGATCTACAACTCGTAATTCGGAGCCGTTACCACTCGACCACCACTGCTCGGGAGGTTCCTGCATCGGATTCGAGCGGAAGAGACGCCCGGGTGCCGCCACTGTGCGGAACGCCCGGAGGACACGGTGGAGCACACAGTTGAGGTGTGCCCTGCTTGGGCGGAGCAACGCCGTGTCCTCGTGGGGGCGATCGGCGGCGGAGACCTCTCGCGCCGGGCCTTGGTTCAGGCCATGGTCCGGAGCGAGGAGGAGTGGCAGGCGGTCGCCTCCTTCTGCGAAGCAGTAATGCTAGCAAAGGAGGAGGCAGACCGCATCAGGCAACGGCGCCCCCGCCGCCGCCGCCGTGATTCCGATCCCGATTTCCAGCCACCGTAGACGCGGGCTCGCGGACGGCGAGCCATGGGTAGCTCGCTGTCCGATCGTCCGGTAACGGGTTCCCGAGATAAAGGGTATTGACAGATAGATGGACAACAAAGCGATCTTATAACGGTTTTGTTTTTTCTTATTGAGGTAAGGAACCCTAAAAACGAATCTAAATGGCCAAAATATCAGTACGTTATCAAGTAACATGTTGTTCAAGTTAATGAGTTAAATGAGTTAATACGCTGCAGCCCCGGCGACAGATTAGCGCTCCGGGCCGCTAAAGTGTCGCTCAACACGCTAGCCTACGCGTATATTCAGCTTATTCACCTTTTTTCGTGAGTCACAATGACTGATATAGTTGGCTTTAAGAACTAAGTTGGTATGTAAGTGCTAAATGATATAGTTATAGAACGCGTTCCAAATGAGAATAGGATCGCTTGCCATGTTGTGACGTCACGATTTACTGTCAAATCGAGGAAAGAAATTTTTAAACTTTAATTTACGAAAAATTTAATTTATTTACGAACTGTGAACGAAATAATCCAGTTCTTCAATTTTACTCATCTCTGAAATTACTTCGATTTGACAGTACGACGTCACGTCAAAACACTGCAATCGATCCTATTCTCATTTGGAACGCATATCACTTTCAGATTAAGACTGGAGAGAGATCAGATGATAAATCTCAATAACACTTTTTATGCCTGACCTGGGAATTGAACTCAGGGCCTCGGCAGTCACGCTTGCGACCATGAAACTTAGAGCTACTGTTATCTTCCTAAACTCGAATGTTCAGTTGAAAACCAGCGTCAGATATTTGTTACTTAGTTGTTTGCGTTTTACTGAACTGAAATTACATTATTGTTGATCTTAATTCTTTAATTTACTCTAAAACGTATTTTTGTCACAGACAAAAGCGTCGT
The DNA here is from genome assembly GCA_949319445.1 of Mythimna lalbum. Classification (NCBI taxonomy): domain Eukaryota; kingdom Metazoa; phylum Arthropoda; class Insecta; order Lepidoptera; family Noctuidae; genus Mythimna; species Mythimna lalbum. The sequence continues at coordinate 8,485,072 of OX439371.1, read as the reverse complement.
GGAAACACAAAAAAACCTTTTTATAAAAAAAATTACCGACAACACTAAAAAATTTAATTGAATTTGAGGAGTTCCCTAGATATCGCCAAGATTCCATCATCAGATCCTAACTTGGTGACTATAGGACCATTTGGGAAGTATACCCTATCCAAGAAAAAAAAATACCAAATCGGTTGGCAAACGACGAAGTTATGCGCGAACAAACATAAAAAAAAAATACAAACATCCGAATTGAGAACCTCCTCCTGTTTTTAGAAGTCGGTTCAAAATAAATCATAGTACCTACATAGTAATACAGATATACGAAAGCGAGCTTAACTCAGCAATGGGGAGGTTGTTGTTTTTTTCCTGTTTATAAATTAGAAAACAAAAAAACAATAAGTCTAAATAATTTTAGATCTATAATTGACATTGCCTAAACATTTTAAGGACGGATTATAAAAAAAATAATTTCTTAAACAATAAAAATTTATTAAACATCACAGATAATATAAAACATCTATAAGAATTTCCGTTCGTTAGTAAAGAGACACGCATCGTTTGTTTAAAATCCTAATTTAATCAACTTTACAGTGTAGTGCAATTTAATTGGGCATTAATTTTTTATGTTACTCTAAATCGAAAAATAATCTCGATTACCATTCTTTTAATGTTTATTTCGTTTGTAATTTGATACGGTTAACTGCGTTCAACTCATGTTAGAACCCACTCTTCTAAGTGATTTAACCAATTATTTTTTGTCCCCCGCAGTGTAGCATACTCGTGACAATAATGTATTCTATGAACACAGACTGTTTATTTTGGAAGGGGCATTGCCCAAAGGACAATGGAAAGAACTATGCTCGGAGTTTCTTTGCGTGATCGAGTCAGGACTGAGGATATCCGCAGAGGAACTAAGCTTACCAACATAGCACGAAGAATCGCAAAACTTAAGTGGCAATGGGCAGGGCACATTACACAGAACAGATGGCTCCAGCGGCGGCGGCGAGGGTGCCGTTGCCTGATGCGGTCTGCTCCTCCTTTGCTAGCATTACTGCTTCGCAGAAGGAGGCGACCGCCTGCCATTCCTCCTCGCTCCGGACCATGGCCTCGACCAAGGCCCGGCGCGAGAGGTCTCCGCCGCCGATCGCCCCCACGAAGGCATGCATAGTTTTGTGCTTATTTTACGCTAAGCCATTATATGTGAAAGCAGAAACAGAAAATACATATCCAAATAAATTCCCAATAATTCACCACAGACGACCACAATTAAATATTTCTAAGCTGCATGACACAGCATCTCTTCCAGTGAAAGTTATAGCCACGTCATTTCTCAATGAGATCTCTATACAAAGAACAGTGGACATTGTGATTACTGCCAATGATTGCATGTAACTTTTTAAATACCACGGCATTACCTAATATGATATTATAACTGGAGATAATAGAATTATTATTGTCTTGTCTGCAAGATATGCGCTATGGTTTTCATACAGAAAGTTGATGAGTATCTATGGTAGATGACCTACTAGCTTAAAAAGACTCATCATCATTTCATCCGAAAGACGTCCACTGTTTGACATAGGCTTCCTCCAAGTGTCGCCAACATGAACGGTCCTGTGCATCTCGCATCCATCAGATTCCCGCAACCCTTACCAGGTCATCGATCCACCTTGTAGGAGGCCAGCCAACGCTACGTCTTCTGGTACGTGGGCGCCTTCCCAGAAACTGTCGGCCCCAACTGCCATCTGTTCTGTGAGCTCTACTGAGGTCACCAAGCATTGTACTGAGCTCCTCCGTAATCTTAGCCATGACTACTACGTCATCGGCAAACCGTAAAAAAGGCTAATCGTAGGCAAATTACAGGGCTTACAGAAGCATGCGAGACATAATTCAAAATCATTTATTTCAAATATACCAAATGTAGACACTAGACACTTTTGTTTGAATAGTCAAATGTCGGTCAGTCCAAGAAAAGTGAAGCTAAATTGCACGTTCCAAAGCGTAGATCTCTATGGAGAAGAACGTGCAAGAAACTCCATGGACACTCTTTTAAATCATATTATGTGTTACATATAATGTTTGGTTCCATTATTTCTTGTTGCTTCTATTATGTGAGCACAATGTAGATAATAAAATAAAAATTAAAAAATAATTAAAAGATAGAAACTGAATTAAGCCACTGGCAGCTAAGAGATGACCAGTCTCAACTGACGACAATCGTTCACGAGCGTGACGCGTGCATCAGCCCCACTCAGCTCAACCAAGGGAACTGAATGACCCAATAACACGTGCCACCAACAGCGAGACATTTGAGTGAGCTTCGCTCAGTTGTAATATTATACATATAAACCTTCCTCTTGAATCACTCTATTTATTAAAAAAACCGCATCAAAATCCGTTGCGTAGTTTTAAAGAATTAAGCGTCGCTTTTTCTGTCCCTATATATCCCTATAGGGACAGAAAAAGCGACTTAGTTTTATACTATGTAGTGATTAATAACTCCAAACTCTGGTACTATTTTCTAATCGTGAGGAAAACTTTGATATAGTGATGTAGGATCTGTGCGACATCAGGTCTCTAATTCGTATGAATTTTCTTTTTTATTGGAATTAGACTGGTCACATGTGGCGCATGTCACCGATAGCCTGATTGATCGAATTGCGAATTTACGAACAATTGGAATCGGTGACGCTGTAGTTTTTGGGGTCATGTTTTTCTTTTGTGATGCGGTAAATGGTGAAAAAGTCTGCGGAATTGTTTGAAAGAATCTTGCATCTCTAAAACACAATGAACAACAGAACAAACACAGCTGGGTTTTACTCCTAAGCTAGAACTACGTTAGACCGACGCTCACGTGTGACACGCCTGATTTGTACGTCGCGTGGCGTGGATCAAGTCTTGCTCTACAAGTCTAGTTTCCATATAAAACGTATGGAGACCGACGCGCCCAGATCGGCGCGGGTGGCACACGTGTGAGCAGTGTAGTTCTAGTTTAAGTGCCAGAAACTCCCTAAAAGACATCCACCCTTGGACATAGGCCTCCCCCAAGCGCCGCTACAACGACTGGTCCTGTGCTTCACGCATCCATCGGATTCCCGCGACCCTGACCAGGTCATCGATCCACGCAGAAGACGAAAGACGCAGCGATAGGAGGCCTCCAATAAGGAGAACCGGTAGAAGATACTTAATAATTCCTCAACCCAAAAAAATGAAGTCAAAGAGTGTAAAAGACCATATTTCGCTAATGTTGTGTAAGTACAAGTCCAGTTTTCTTGCAAGACTCCATAGAAGATGATGTGTTCAATTATTTTCACCCTGAATAATGCATGCAGGAGATAAATCTTCACGTCGGCACAAGATCAGTGCGGTGTAGCAATAATGGTATTTCAATATAATCTGCGACCGGTCTCCTGATTCGTTGCGCGTCCCATCCAACATTAGCTATCAGCGAAAATTAGTTACGCGTACGGCCACCAGAGTGCACCACTTTTGCAGGATTAAAGATTTTTTTAGTGTGTGAAATCACCCAATGATTTCTTCCGCTCTTGGATGGGACGCGAGGGCGTATCAGACTTTCATTAGTATCTTCAGTAGGCCAAAGCAAAATTACTATAAGAAAATAAGAATTTTATTTTTGATTTCATTTAATTCAATATTGCCGTTATGAGTTCAAGTTAGAATATAATATACCTAAATAAACCAAATTCAAATTTTCAAATTCAAATTCAAATGTTTATTTGTAACACATAGGTATAATGTATGTAGGTACAGTACATGGTGTTAATTATAAAATATCGACTCACTATGCGTTGCCTTGCTGGACATACAAATATTGTTTACCAAATGGCAAACTGAAAAGACTGTGTTAGAACAGTTTATAATATTGCTTGTTAAACTTTAATAATAAAATATAAGATAACACATCACAAAACAACAAAATTTATATATATATATTCATAATACAACAGTACGTCACTTGTAAAACTAAAATAAAATAGGCAGCTACTACGTAATTATCGGAGATTATGGTGTTAGGCATGGTTTGTTATTTGTCTTCTAAATATTCGTTAATACTATAGTATGCTTTTTGTAGTAAGAATTTGTGGAGTGTTTTTTTGAAGAAATTTAGGTCTTTTAAAGTTATTATAGATTTAGGTAATTTGTTAAATATTTTTGGAGCCATTCCTAAAAAATTTTTAGAAAATAGGGCAGTTTGATGGGTTTTTGATTGACCACTTCATTCTACATAGTTTTAAGGTTTTCACAAAGACTTTTATTTTCTCGGAAACCCGGATCGAACTCGGATCCACCTGAATAAATTATAATTACTATGAATTAGTTTCTCCTTGCCTAGTTGATAAGCTGCAATTGTTAACGCTAGTAAAAAACTTCAAATTAGGGGAATGACGTCATCTAACGCTCAGTCACGTGGTCACAACAAAAGAATTGGGGGCGTGGCCAACTTGAGGTGTTCGACGCAAGCGAAACAGATATAACTTGGTTAGAGGATTTTTTTTTTTATCGATGTGGGTGTAATCAGCCTGGCAGCAGCAGCATCAGGCAAATCATCAAATGTACGTATCTGTTCTCGTTCCAAATGGAGCAAGAGAAGCGTGCTCGATTATTTCTGACTAATATCCACTTTGACGTCACAAACAATCACGGTAAGTCTTTCAAACATTCTGTACCCCTACATAATCTCTAAAAATTACAAATAATACAATAAAAAACCACTGAAACTGTCCCACATCTCTGTTACACATAAACAGTAAGATATTGAATAATGTTAAAAACATGTTGCCATATTAAAAAAAAAGATATAGAATACAAGTTCCTTCCCACATACACGGGAACATGACAGCCCTATCAACGGGTGCCATTAAATTTGCTCGACACTGTAATAAAATGTCACACTGACAGTATTCAGCGGTTATTATTTTTTATTTATTTTTTACATTTAAAGGTCATAACGTTAAGCTTGTAGTTTTAATTATCAGCAAGGGGTTTTTGGCGGGATTCCTTCGAGTGAAGATAGCTGTTTTAATTACTCGTTAATTGATTAGCATAGTCGGCCTATAATGTTCCCACTGTTGTGACTCAGGCCTCCTCTCTAGGAGAGGGAATGGGCCGTGATTCACCACGCGAGCCCGGAATTTTTGGTTCTAGGACATGCCAGTTTCCTCATGATGTTTTCCTTCACCATTTTGAGAGCAGTGATGATGAAATAAATTAGATACACGAAGTAGTGCGCCTGGCTGGATTTGAATCCCCGACCTACAACTCGTAAGTCGGGGCCGTTACCACTCGGCGACCACTGCGCAAATGGATTTACTAGCGGATATTGTGATGTAAAATTGGTGTAGTATTTTATATTAAGTGTATACAGACGCCAATCATCGAAACAGACGCGATTTCGGTAAAATGGAGCTAAGAATGTTAGTGATATGTAGATGTAGTATTGACTTCCTAAGAGAAACTTACTCGAATACATTTTTACAGAAGGCCGACTCGATACATTTTCAGCAAATACTCATATAGATCTATAGATATACATTTACATTTAGTTAAGTACCTAAACAAATGGAGTATTTATACCATTAGATACAATGTATGCAGAAAATGCTGACCTGTTGTTATCTCTACAAGAAAATAGTCCTGCTAATAGATCCTTCGGGCGAAACCTATTTATTGTGTTGCAATTTAAGTGTTCAATTTTAGTCTCTATTTTACTAAACGTAAGACATCATGGACGCAGCCTTGGAAGGCCTCCTACAAGTCGGACCGATGTCCTGGTGAAGGTTGCGGGATTCCAACGGGACGCACAGGATCGGTCATTGTGGCGACACTTTGGGGAGGTTTATGTCCAACAGTTACGTCTATCGTCATGAACATTGTTACCGTTAGGTGGTGTGGTCATTCGTGCCAATTTCGCTTCACACTATTAATATTATAAAGGCAAAAGTTTGTATTGTAGGTACGTGTGTTTGAAAGAAAAGAAAGAAAGAAAAATAATTTATTTGGCACAGCACAAGACCCAAACACAAATACAAAAACCAATACCAAAAAAAAATAAAGATAAAAAATAAAGTGGTTGTGTGTCTCATGGCTGCACCAAAATAGGTCCAGTTCAGCATGATTGCCAGACAACAAGTGCCTGACGCTGGTTTTCAACTGAACCTGTGGCTGTGACGCAACGGACGTAAAACCGGTTTTGGAGTGCAATATAGGTGATGAAAGATAATATCAGTGATGGTACTTAAATAATATATATACATATATGGCCGCCGCCGGGATTCCGATCCCGATTTCCAGCCACCGTAGACGCGGGCTCGCGGACGGCGAGCCATGGGTAGCTGGCTGTCCGATCGTCCGGTAACTGTCCGGACCGAGCCAAGGCGTCGACGGCGCGCACTGTTCCCGCGCGCCTCAAGGAGTTGTCAGCAACAGGAGGGGCCCATCTGGGTCGAAGCCTACCGGGGTCGGGGTTATCCGAAAGGAAACTAGAGCCCCGGTATGAAGGCTAGAAGGAACGGCGCGGGGTTTTTAGTCAGTAAGACTCTGACACTGTCTCCCGCTCCACCCAAGAGCGGGTTTCGTCAATGATGATTTTCCCCGTCGAGAGAAAAAAAAAAACATATACCATAAAAATAGGCATGTTTGCAATTGCAATTGCAGTGTTTGTTTATGTGAGATTAAATAATAATAGATATATTAAACAAAAATGAAACAAGAGAGAGAAAAACAAACACTAAATAAAATAGTAGAATAAATGCACACAAAAAATAAAAATAAAAAGTGGGTAGGTAAATATCGAACGGGTTAGGAGGATGCAATCTGTGTATTCTTTCTACTGTTTGTATATGTGTTGCTCCTTCAAACGGCTGAACGGATTAAGATGAAAATTGGCACACGGTTAGAAGCATGTCCAGGAATAAATAGAACTTTTTATCCGGGTTGTATGTGCCCTTGGGATAATTTATTTATACACAGATGAAGCCGTTGACTGATCGTACCTCCACCATATTCCATCTTCCCTTCGCTTTTGCACTGTCGCTTGTTTCGCATAGACTTGATGTTTCGTTATATTTAGTACGTTCAATTCAAATATTTTTATTTTTGTATGAAAATGTGATGTGATGAATTTTTAAAAGTCATAGAACAAAAGTTGTTGTTTATGATGTTAGTAACACAGCCCTGAGAGGTTTTTTTATCTAAATAAACTTTTGCTTGACGGCGATCCCACCTGATGGTAAGCAGTGACGCAATCTCTGGTTGTCGGTGTTTTATAAAAAGCCCTGTATTGTATACATAGATAAAGAAATAGTGTTTAGCAAAAAAACCTAAAGTTTTTATTAATCAATTAAATTGACATAATGAAGGATTAAATCGTCTAAATTATGTTTTTATCTGATTCTGATCACTAGCTTACTAATAGTAACATATTTTTTTATGAGTTTTATTGAAATTTATAGACATAAAGATTTTATTGCCAAGATCTTTGCAAGGATTATAGAAGAATGGAATTAATTTGAATTAAAAAATCACTTAGTATACTTAACGGTCATAAAATAGGAAAAATAAAACATAAATAATTATAAATTTTATTTTTTACTCACATAATTATATATTTATACAATAAAACCTAAGATTAGGTAGCTATTTTAATCCAGCCTAATATCACACTAAAAAAACAATATTATAAAAGAAAAAGTCTGTATGTATGTTTTTAATTTGTTCTCGCTCGAACGGCTAAGCGGATTTCGATGAAACTTAGTACACCGCTAGACCATGTCCTGTTGTCCTGGGAAAATTTTCGCTGGCAGCAGCTAGTAATATAATAGAGGCAAAAGTATGTATGTGTGCTTGTTACTCTTTCATGCTAAAACGGCTGAATGGATTTGATAAAATTTTTGCACACTAATATACCATGGCCTGGATCCATACACTATAGTGAGTAACGTTTAACTGACCTGTTGGTCTAGTGGTGTGGAATATTATTATGTATTTATCTAAGTATAATACGGTATTGTTGTTTTGCACCAAATTTTATGTATTTTCTCCGCTCTTCCCCTTTATGGAAGCAACCACATCTCTTGGACAAAATTGATCAGACTATTCGGTATACTCTGACCTCCATTTTAAATGTGGCCCTGGATGACCGAGCGTGGTTACAAGCCACGCTACCCATTCGCTTTGGTGGGATCGGCATCCGCAAAATTTCTAGTATAAGCCTACCGGCGTTCCTGTCTTCGGTTCACAGCACACAACAGTTGACCAAAAGAATTTTGACTCCATCAGTGGTTAGCTGTGAGGTGCCGTGCTTGGCCGATGCCGTGAGCGCCTGGAAAATCGCTTGCCCGGACAACGCGTTGCCCGAAATTCCATCTTCCCAGAGACAGTGGGATGAGCCGCTCTGCAGGTTGGTACGGAATAATCTCATTAACACGTCCACCAATACTGCTGAGCGCGCTCGCCTACTGGCTGTGGGTGAATGGGAGTCGGGTCTTTGGCTACAGGCTTTACCGTCACCTAACATAGGTACTATGCTGAGTGACACCACCTTCCGGATCGCTGCATGCCTGCGTCTGGGTGCTCCTAGTGGAGCTCCACATCGATGTCAGTGCGGCGAAGCAGTCGATCGCCTCGGACACCATGGCCTATCTTGCAGTAGAAGCGCTGGTCGGATAGCACGACATGCCAGTATTAATGACATCATCCGTCGAGCTCTTCACCGCCGGGGTGCCAGCTGTCTTAGAACCCAATGGCTTGGCACGTGACGATGGGAAGAGGCCTTGGAAATTGGGTAGGCCTTTGGTGTGGGATGCAACATGTGTCGACACCCTTGCGCCATCCCATCTTCTGAGTACCGCGGGCTGTGCTGGAGCGGCTGCTGCAGGTGCAGAAAACCTCAAACGGCGTAAATATAATAACCTCATTGGAAGTTATATATTTGAGCCGTTTGGGGTTGAAACACTAGGGCCATGGGGTCCGAGCGCTCATCGAGTTTTTAAGGATATCAGCAAACGTTTGGTCGACTCTTCGCGTGACCAGAGGGCTGGCCTTTTCTTCGGTCAACGAATCAGCATTGCCATCCAGCGTGGCAATGCTGCCAGCGTTCTGGGCACTTTTCCCATTGACATCGATGTGGACGAATTTTTTGATGCCCTTTGAGTTTTCCCCGTTTTTCTGCCTTTTTTACTCGTTTGTACATATTATTATTTTAAGTTTGTATATACCTATTAATTTATAATATTTAATAGTTAAGATGTATATAATTATAAAATAACTAGATCAAAATAAATATTAAAATACCCCAGTATAATTGATTCCTAGATATATGTTCCTTTAGGATAATTTTATTTATTTACGCGATTGAAGCCTCTGGGCAAAGCTAGTATTTTATAGATCCTATTTAGGTATTCGCTCATTTCTGCATAGCTCACAATTTTGATGGTTATCTTATCAATTTTATTACATCGCTAACTTACATTAAAATGTCAATTACAAAATATATGGGGTCCTGTCTATCTACTAATTTATTATATATATATATATATTTTTTTTTTAATGATAAGGCTTATTTTTCTCTATAAAGTTTTAGTAAGAATCTTAAGACCTTTGAAAACAAGAAATACACAATAACTCTTACTTTCCTAAAATACGTTGTCAAAAAATTCCTCCGCATCTCTGTCGACTGGAAGTTTGCCTAAAAGACTGGCGCATTGCCACGTTTTATGGTAATGCTTAATTTTTGACCAAGGTAATGATTATATACGACATCTCACCCACACGCACTAAATGTTTTGGGAACACAGAGTGGAATTCCCTACCAGAGTTTGGCTTTCCTGACAGCTACAATCTGGGGTTCTTTAAGTCAAGGGTTAGATCTCGGCAAGCGCGAGCCCATCAATAGTAAACTTACCTATGAAAACAGTTTAAATACCGTATTGAGTTACATGGATGGAGAGGGAGAGGGAGTCCAAGGAAAAGATGGATGGATTGTGTGAGAAGTGATATGGAAGAAAAGGGAGTTAGTGTAAGCGTGACGGGTGACAGGACAGAATGGAAGAAAAAAACGTGTTTCGCCGACCCCAAATAAAACGGGACGAGGGCAGGAAGATGATGATTGAGTTGCAAACATTTTGCCAAATTGCAAAAATAGTTTTGTTGTGTAACTTTTTTTTGTACCTAACTACTTTACAGTTTTGCAACAAAGTGATCCAGTAAGGGATCAGTTTTTTCCTTTTGAGGTGCGGGAATTAAAAGAAAATAAAAACTAGTGTAAAGCACATTAGGCATATCCTTATGAAAGTCCCGTCAAAATTGATCTAACTGTTTCGGAAATTAGGCCGGACAAACAGGTAGATAGACAAAAATTAGAAAAATAAATTGTGGTTTTGTTACAGGTATCAATTATTTTTTTTTATGAATTTAATAAAAAAAAAATATTGTTTGATATTACACAAAACATCTTGAGGAAACGGGCATGTCCTAAAACTAAAAATTCGAAGACATGTGACAATCACCAACCGGTACTGAGCCTTTTTTGGATTACGGTCCATTCCCTCTCCTGGAGAGGAGGCCTCAGTCCGACACTTTAATTTTATTTACATGTATAGATTCGCGCTGTATGTATCAATCCCTCAACAAAAACTAATTTACCAAAAAAATATCATCGAAGATAACAGTTCCAATCGCAATTCAAAACACATTCCACCTCTTTAGGCAAACCTCGCAATCACTCTCCCTCTCAAAAGGTAACCGACCCCATTACCAACAATTTATGTACAATGACGTCATTAAACTATTGAAATAATCACCAGTCGTGACCGAGATGCGCTTGACATCGAACGTCTCAAACAGACGATAGCGGATAGCCAATAAAGCGATTTAGATAAGAGTTCGGCACCAAATATGTTAAATATTGAACCGTGGGTTGGTATACGGATTGTTGGATTGAGACTGGGTTCCGTAGACTTATAAAACACTGGTAAAACATACGACACTCACACTAGAAACACACACTACTACCACTACTACTACTACTACTATCTACTACCTACTACTATCTACTACCTACTACTACTACTACTACTGAGCGCACCCAAGTAGTTCGCTGAAAGCACAACTCGGTGAAATGGAGTTTTATAGACACGTCGGATACTCAATGTGAGTGCGATGCCCCAATTCAGAACATGAGCCGCATGTTAGAGTGCCCTAATTACCCATAAACCTGCACTTTGGAGGGTTTAATAAGTGCTACCGATCCTGCAGTTAATGTAAACACCTACTGGGCCCCAACGGCTTAACAATTTTATCATCAATTCGAAAAGAAGAAGAAGAGTACCACTACTACTACTACCTACTACTACCTACTACTACCTACTACTACCTACTACTACCTACTACTACCTACTACTACAAATACTATTCACACTAGCATAAATCATTTTAGTCTTATTCTTACTAGTGACCCGCACTAGCTTCACACATAACATTATACAAACAGCCTTACAATGTTTTCACTATTGGAACTCGAAGCTCTTCTCTAGGAAGGGAATGGAAAGCTAGTGTATTATGCTATGGCATAATAATATTGTACCAATTTCGTATAGGGTTACAGATAACAAATGATTTCAGATTATCCGTTGACTTCGGATAGTATATTAGAACTATAAAATTAAAATATAAGTAGCAAGATTTGACTATTACTTCTAGTCTAGATAGAAAAAAAAAGAATCTAGACTCTATCCGAAGCTTTTATATCGGCTTCGTTACATTTTTTTATTCCATAACATCTGATCCGAAATTTGATTCGAATTTCGAGTTTTATCCAAATTGAAAGTGCAATAAATGCGGCCGAACAGAGTTTGGACCTAGTCCAACAAGAACGGCCACTTCAGACCGACATTCCACAATTTTCGCATCAAATGCAGAACAGAATTGCTCTAAGTGACGTGATGGTAAGAATTGGACTTGAATCGATGGGCTAAGTAATTTTTTTTAATGATTCGTGAAAAGTAGTGAAAACATCCAATGATGTGTCCGACTTTTACTGATTAAAACCAAACCTGTGTACTTCAATTTGCGTTTAGATTTAAAGACAACGAGTTTCCTTCTCAGAAAATCGCCACTGGGCATGGTAAATGCGTTGCCATCCTAAAGACCAGTTGAAATATCACAAGTGCTATATTTACTCCAGCACTACATGTATAAGTATTATTACTATTCCTGCTAGTTTCAAATTTGGCCATTTACGCCCACATAATAAAGTCATATCTCCTAAACAAACCAATAATTTAAAACAACAGTTATATTATTGCCTAAGGAACCCAAAATAAAAGATTTTTAACGTGTCCCAAGATAAGTTTAGTCGCTCATTCGGTCGTTTACATTCGGTACCGATTTATAATTGATTTACACTATCTGGACTGGAATACATTAAATTGTAACTTATACATGTTTTTCTCTTGTACTATTACACTGGCTTTCAAAATAACTGCATCAAAGCACCTAATAGGAGGCTTGCACTTTGACTGGCCTGTTGGTCTAGTGGTTACTGACTCTGACTGCTATGCTGGAGGTCGATTCCCACCCAGGACAAATGTTTGTGTGATAAGCATAATCATTTGTTCTGTGTCTGGGTGTAATTTATCTATAAAATGTATGTATGTAGAAATATAAGTATGTTTATCAGTTGTCTAGTACCTACCATAACACAAGCTCTGCTTAGCTTGGGACTAGACGGCGTTGTGTGATAGTTGTGGAAATTATTATATTATTATTTCAAACAAAACGGCGATCACTCGCGGACTGCATATATCACCGTTAGATTATAATCTATCTCGCGAGATCGTAAACTGTCGAAAGATTGTGAACCGTAACAAACTACTTACTTACAATTTAATACATATTTTTTGGTAGATCATAATCTTAACTACTTTTAAGTACCGATCTGCTGCATATCAAATGAGAAACATAGAAGAGCTACTTATTGGGTACCATTAAACGCAAGGTGACATCACGGTAGACGAAGATGAAGATAGGAAAATGAGCTTTACTCTCACCGAAGGGACTGGGCTGCAATGGCCGAGGACAGACCTGTGTGTGAGGAGTCTGTGGAAAAGAGAGAGAGAGGCCCCTCAGTGCGACATAATAGGCTAATTAAAATATAATTAAAAACTAAAGGTAGGGTATACCTGACAGGTTTGCCAGTACAGTTGAGTTTTACAGGTAAATCGGAGCGTGTATGTTGCACAACTGTGCAGGTTTCCACACAAGCTTACCTAACAGGTATAACTGTACAGACAAACCTGTCAGGTATACCCTAGCGCCTATGCGGCACCACGCAGCGGAACACGACGCCGATGTTACGTGTATAAATATTAAATAAGTTTTGTTGTTATGATATTTATTAGTTTATTATTTTATAAGATTATTTTGTGTATTTTTTCTTGGTTGGTGTTTTTATTTCTCAGCTCTTAGGCTGGTGTTTAACTACATTTACGGGCTAGGCCAAGTAAATGTAGCGTGTGGTGTATTATGTGGGGGATGCGTTATGAGGTAGACCTATTTCGTGTTCGTCTATTTGTAAGAACTTTTTGACAATGCGACATGTATTTAAGATGGCAGCTTTTTGTATTATTATTACGCATCTATGCCTACGCACCTTTGATGCAGTATTTTTGAAATACAGTGTAATTTTCGAGAATTCAACGTCAATTTCATACATACAAATTGTATAGAATCGTATTTACGTGTAGCTTATTAAAAGTATGAAAAATACCGCGTATCTTCGGATCTACATATGGATATGGATGCAGTGGTGTCAAATATCATATTTTAACTTCGGATGAGTATTTGCATTGTAATTTCGATAATATTTATGCTTACGAGATATTAATATTTTATTTGTTTATACATAGGTCCAGTTTTTAATAAAGAAAAAACGAATTATGACTGTTAACATTTAACTACAGGTTACTCCCGCTCCAGAGTGAAGCGGCCGAGCCCCAGCCCCTAGGGTTTACTCACAAATTTATTTATTTATTGAAACTTTATGTACAGTCGTGGTACATAGGCGGACTTAATGCAACAAGGCATTCTCACCAGTCAACCTTTGGGTTAAAAAGACAACAATGTGGTAGGTTTGCACATCATCATCATTTCAGCCGATACACGTCCACTGTTGGACATAGGCCTCCCCCAAGCGTCGCCACAACGAACGTTCCTGTGCGTCTCTCATCCATCGGTTTCCCGCAACCTTCACCAGGTCATCAATCCACCTTGTTGGAGGCCTTCCAACGCTGCGTCTTCCGGTACGCCGTCGCCACTCCAGAACCTTTCGGTCCTAACGGCCATCTGTTCTGCGAGCAAATGCCCTGCCCATTGGCACTTAAGTTTGACAATATTTTGTGCTATGTCGGCAACTTTAGTTCTCAACTGTAGAAACCCCGGGCATAGCCCTTTCCATTGCCCTTTGGATGACTTTAAAACTTCTTTAGGTTTGCACAATAAACAAATACATATCTTTAAGTTTGAGAAAGCCACGCGTTATCGATAACCCGGGCTCGGCCCTTACCCGATAGGTGGACGGCGAAATACCCTTTGCTCGTCGCCCTCAACCCTGCGCATCCCTAACTTAAATAATAATCTTTGCCATAATTATCGGGTCCTATCGAATACCGCTGTTTCTCATGTAATTACATTTACACATTTATTTATACATTTTTTCACCAACCCGCATTTGGCCCGCGTGGTGGATTACGGCCCATTCCCTCTCCTAAAGAAGAGGCCTGAGTCCCAGCAGTGAAGTCGAGAGTGAATAGGTTTCTAATTCTAGGTAAGCCTGTTCCATTGTCGACCGCATCGTAGCTTACCACCAGGTGAGATAGCGGTCAAGCGCCAACCTATCAATAATAAAGAAAAAAAAACTTAATTTATTTACTTTGGACTTCTAGATTAACCAGATATAGTAATCTCAGTAACCATCTCAGTAATCCAATCGCCATTTTAAGATCATCCAAAATAATTTTTATAGGCCTACTAAGGGTATTTCGTGAGCTTTTTATCTTTTTAAATTATTTGCCATTCAGGTAAATTATCTCCTTACTTTAATCTGCTATTTAAATATGCATTTATTATGAAGCAGCCCGATCTGTATGTAAATTAATCTGCAATAACTTAAGAAAATATCTTATTCTTATGAGAATTACTATTATTAAATATAAGTAGTTCGTACGATTAAATTGCTTGTCTTATAAAGATTAAAAATATGACTTAATTAGTAGATATGTTACCGGCAGTCTGTATAATCCGGTGTTCTATACAATACCTAGGTAAAATATGTAATGGACAATAATATTCATAATATTTCATACATTGCTTGAACGCTCCAGATATTCCATACATTGCCTAAGTATTGTATCAAATACCGTAATTTTACAGATTGCCGGTAACAGATATAATATTACTTATTAAAAATATTACTAAGCTATAGTACAAAAGTGAAAGTAACTCTGTCTTTTTACACTTTCTCTGTTTCTGTGTTTTAATATTTTATACATAACATACAAGAGATGTTAAAAAATAATAAAAGCGCGTTTATTGTACTCGAAAGCATACAAATTCTTTATATAGGTACATTTCGCTCCGGACCATGGCCTCAATCAAGGCCCGGCTCGAGACCTTGCTGCCGCCGCCGATCGCCTCCACTAACACACGGTAGTGCTCCGCCCAAGCGGGGCCATACCTCCACTGTGTGCTTCACCGTGTCCTCCAGGCGGTACGCGTATTGGTGACACCCAGGCCTTTCTTCCGCCTGCAAACCCTAATACACCTGCAAGTATGTTTTGCATCCTCACCTGCCGCATGATGCAGGTCCTCACCGGACATGATACGTTCGGGAGGTTCCTGCACCAGATTCGTGCGGATGAAACGCCCGGGTGTAACCATTATGTGGACTGCCCAGAGGACACGGTGGGGCCTATGGTGAATATGTGCCCCGCTTGGGCGGAGCACCGCAATGTCCTTGTAGGGGCGATCGGGCCAACGGCGGTCGTCTTCTTCTGAGAAGCAGAAATGCTAGATAAGGAAGCGACTGTATGCGTGAAGGAAAGACAATCCGGCCACCATGGATGACGAGCAATGGGTAGCTCGTCGTCTGCCCTCTGCTGAGTCGGCGACAGCGTGTAGCCGGCGCGGCCACGCGCGCCTCATGGAGATATCAGCAAAATCGTTGGGGCCCAGCAGGGTCGAAGCCTACTGGGGCCATGAGTTCGGTTCTGAAAAGAAAACGCGAGATCCTGAAACGCAACGCAAAGAAGGAACATAGGAGTGCGTTTTAATCTTAAAAGTTTAACACGACCTACCGCTCCGCCTTAGAGTAGGAGAAGTCGTTGGATGTTTAACTAAAAAAAATAAAAAAAAACTGAATTATATTTTTATTCTTTAACTTCGTTTTCGGGAACAGAGTTTATCAAATTTTAATTCATGAATCCCCAAGCGACCACCGGTGGCCGCGCATCTATTGTCTTACTATTGTGTCTCTAATTGACGGTATCTGAAGGGTTAAATCAACTAACCGCATCTGATTATTCGCGAGCGCATCAAAAACCTTAATCAAAGTCCATTGACGCTTCGCCAACAATTTTGTTCAACATTCTACCGAAGAATAAAGTAATGAACATAAAAAACAGGAGCTAATAGGATAAGAAACCATAAACACGGATTACGGTACAACAACCTTTTTTCTCCGAATCAATTCGACGCTCAAGCAAGGTAGCCGAACGCACAATGTTATCCAACTAATAAAGGCCCAAAAAAAATTGCCAACTAATAAAAAGCTTAAGACACTAATAAAGTACCTTTTACGACACCACTTTCGTACAAAATGGCCACAAATCAAAATCACTTTCGTAAAATAAAATTTATCGATATAAACCGTACATATAATCTCCCACGCGGAATATTTTGAGTATCGGATAACAGGCGGACGTGCAAAAATATGCAAATACTAAACAAACGACGCTGGCGACACTTTATTTGCTGTCATCTTGGCCATCCATTTTGTTTTGGGTTGCCAGAGTGACATTTTAAAGTGCACATTTTTCATGAACTTTCTTTAGAATTGATAGATAAAACATTTATTGGCTACAACACAACACATGCACCAAATCATATATTACCCACAAGTTATAAAAATTAAATACACACTTAATAGTTTTATTTGTTGCAATAGTTAAATCAAATCGACTTCCTATTATCAACTTTTTAATTATCTAAAACTTCATACATTCTAGCGGTTTTCTATCCCTGGTAGAAAAAATATCGAATCTATTAAGCGATCAACTGTTGTCACACTCTTTATCGTTGACTTTTATTATAATTATCATATAATATTTACAAAGCACCCAAAATAATTATTAATTTTACAATATTTTAGGCAGAAAATTATTCTTTGCAACACCTTTTATCCAATCCAGCGTTTATATTCGACGAATCGAAATTTAAATCTGTTTTGTTGCGTTCGAAATTTAAAATTGATGACACCCCGTTCTGTAATCAAATACATTGTAATATTTATTACTTTTAAATGCGTCTGACAAAAGCGACGGAAGGCCAGGTCGGTATCTGGATGGGTGGCCTTTTGGCCTTTACGACAATTTCAGATAATGGTTTTACAGGTTTTACATATTTTTCGGATAATTTATAGAATTCTGGTTGTTTGGTGATTGAACACACCACTAGTTTAGTGCGCATGAAAAATGATTAAATGACATACTACCAATTCAATTGTTAATAATATAAATGTAAAAATCTGTATGTTCTTACGTTCTAAGTAATCAATTATGTCTTATACTCAGAACCGATTTGAATGTTTGGCAGATCGGTAAATCTAGATCTCGATAAGGGCATAGAACGCTTATTTATATAATGTTTTTGACTCGGAAACTTTTTTTGAGGTCGGAAATAATCTAAAAACTTCTCCCGCTCTAAAGTGGAACGGGAGAACGTGTTAGAATACTTAGTTAGTATCCAACTAAGTCCTTTAAGCCATGTCTTTCTAAAGATGAGATACTTTGAGTTCCATGAGGATGCAGATGTAATACTTTATAATGTGTTTACAGTATTTGACAGCAAATGTGTCGTGTCAGCCTTCTCAGCAGCTTCGGTGTGGTCATCATCATCATTTCAGCCGATAGACGTCCACTGTTGGACATAGGCCACCGCCAAGTGTATCAAAATCGGAGACTCTATACTCGAAGTTGTGGACGATTACGTCTACCTCGGACAGACAATCCAGTCGGGTAAATCTAATTTCGAGAAAGAGGTTAACCGTTGAATCTGACTCGGCTGGGCAGCGTTCGGGAAGCTGCGCGGGATCTTCTCGTCCAATATACCACAGTGTCTCAAGACGAAAGTCTATGACCAGTGCATGTTACCAGTGATGACATATTATGGTGCCGAAACGTGGTCGCTCACAATGAGCCTCATCAGAAGGCTTTAAGGCACCCAAAGGGCAATGGAAAGGGCTATGCTCGGAGTTCCCTTGCCTGATCGAATCAGAAATGAAAGTGTCCGTAGGAGAACCAAGGTTGCCGACATAACACGAAGAGTCGCCAAACTTAAGTGACAATGGGCAGGGCACTTTGCTCGCAGAACAGATGGCCGTTGGGGTCGAAAGATTCTGGAGTGGCGACCGCGTAACGAAAGATGTAGCGTCGGAAGGCCTCAAGGTGGACTGATGACCTAGTGAAGGTTGAAGTGGAGGATCGTTCATTCTGGCGACACTGGCTGTGGAAGTCAATACTAACTACAATAAGGTTCATTTTACTGAGATCGTGCCTGATTCAATGATTCTACATATTTACCACTTGTGTAGGCAATTGAGATACATAAATTACACCAATTTTACATCAAAATAGGAACCAATCCTTATCCTTACTAATATTATAAAAACGAAAGTGAGTTTGTTTGTTTGTTACGTCTTCACGCATAAATGGCAAAATCGATTTTGATGAAACTTGGTACATGGATAGACCAGGTCCTGGAATAGGACATAGGATACTTTTTTATCCCGGAAGTATGTTTCCTTCGGATAACTTTGTGCTATGACGCGGGCGAACCCGCTGGGAGCAGCTAGTTTGAGAATAATTAAAACAGCTACTGAACTTCACTCGAAAAAATCCCGCTAAAAACTCACTTGTATCATATTTAACTTTCACGTGACTGAAAGCTAGTAATACCAATACCTGCATTATGTGTAATATGAAATTCAGAGAAAACCTGGAAAGGTTTTCTCTGAATTTACTGGTTTCAGATTTTAACAGAAGAATTTGAGTAATATTATTAAAAATTGTATTCCTTTTTTAAAATAAAAACTGAATCACGTACTGGCGACTGTATTAATGGAAAATAATTTAAACCATAAAATTAAATCGGTCGAACGCAATACATATTTGTTTAATTAAAAATATTGCGATAGCTATCCATCGAGTATTTCACGTAACATATCATCATCATCATCATCATGATATTACGTGTCAGAGATTACCTGACCTTCAACAAACAAAAAACTACATTAAGGTGGTGCATCACGACTCATATTTTCACTGTTTTTCATACAACCGCTCATAACTGATTATGACGTTATTACACATTTTTCATTAGATATTTTGGAAACACAGTATCTTGTGGATATTATCTAGGTTTCTAAAGAAACCAATTTCTATATTTGTGTAAAACTAATCCAGTAAAAACCTCTGAAAATGTCCTATTTTGTATGAACTTTGACACTTCATAATTTGCCTAAAAATTAAAAAAGTAAAAAAAGTAATCCTCTATAGACCTTGCAATTTTTATTAAGATTCTAAATGGTGACAACTTTTTCCAAAATCTTTTAAGGGTTTCAAAAAAAACAGCTATTTCCTGGAGCAAGTTTTGTGAAATTTTCGAGTAAATCTCGGAATTACCGAATACTAACAAAGTTTCGAAGCGTTATCTCTCTTTTTTTACGTTGCCTTTTCGTCAAACATCGCGTTGGATTGCATTAAATGAAGTAACATGCTTTTAAACCATTTTCGATGTTTACGATAAGCGAGTGGAGAAGGACCCTCTTAAGTATCTCTTTGTAATATAATATTATAAGGGTAGATATATTCAGATATACCTTTATGTATAAATTTTATTTTTTCAATCCGACACTTCCTAGCTATGGCTAGGTAATCTAGGTATACCTAGGCTATATTTACGTTTCATAAGTATTAATATTGATATTTTTACAAACGAGTACTACAAAACGAAATCGCTTTCTACGTCTATTTGTCTGTTCATTCGCTAACTCCTGAACTAACGCAACGGTTTTAATACAGTATCAGTTGTATAGTTACGGTTACGGAATAGGCCATCCACGTTCACTTGAAAAATTGACCCTGTATAATTTACATACGAGCGAAGCCGGGGTGGATCACTA
Organism: Mythimna lalbum; assembly: GCA_949319445.1. NCBI lineage: Eukaryota > Metazoa > Arthropoda > Insecta > Lepidoptera > Noctuidae > Mythimna > Mythimna lalbum. The sequence goes on along the minus strand of OX439371.1, from coordinate 8,464,617 downwards.
GTCTTAAATAAATATTATTTTATACAGCCAAGTAGAGAAACACTGATAGAATCTAGTTTGTTTCCCTTTCTCAGTTTTCCAATAGACAATAGAATAGACATTTGTAAAAGATAAGATCCTGTATGTACTTTTATTCTAATCATAGAAAATGATAAAAAAAATCCAAACCCTTCTAAAACAAATTAAAGAATCTGTAGACTGCTTTAGATACACGATAAATAACTGTTATCTTCAAACAAATTAGTAATTTTAATAATAGCGTAATATTTAAATTGTTTTATAAAACATTCAAAGCAATTATTAAACAATGTTGCCAACATAAAAAATGTACCCACTTTTAATGGAGGAAACAAATTAAATAGTAGGAAGACTTCGCAATCATTTTTAATAAAACACATTTCGTAACAGTGCTTGTTAAAACGAAAAGAACAATTTTGACAAGAGTACTTGATGTCATGTAAAGTTTTACTAAGTACCTACTGATTTAAAAATGACACACAAATTTGAACCTTAAAACTGTTACAATAAGTGTCAAGATTTAATTTAGAGCCAGCATAAATACAATGGTAATAAAAAAATATTAGACAAATGAAATAGAAAGTTTTACATCATGCAATGATTACTCATTCATAAGATGATTTCATTATAACGCAGTTTAAATCTATTTATATACGAAAGAAGATACTGACTGACTGACATAAGACTGAATATCATCGCACAGAAGAAGCTTTTGGGACTAAGAGCTTGAAATTGTGTTCAAGGCTTATGGGTCGTGTGGCTTTTTAAATATTGTTTGTTTTTGAGTATTATTTTGAGACCACAAATAAAACTAAATAAAGTTTTTTTTGGTAAATCCTACAAAGAAATCAATTACTTTTACAGGTCGTTTGGACCGCTGTTCCGGTCTAAAGAGCCCCACGACCCTCTTTTATGATGTAGAAGCTAGTCTATAAACAAAAGGAAAAACTGACTGACTGACAATTATTAACGCACAGCCAAAAAACCTACTGGGACTAGTTATGTAAAAATTTGGACAAGGCTTTCTTTTACGATGTAGATCGAGCACTAAAAAGGGGATTTTAGTCTATTCTACTTTTAAGGGTGTCAAAAGGGGGGAGGGTAATTAGTTCGTTTTATTACTTGGGTCCATATAATTAAAAATTAGCATAAATAGTAGGTAATCCAAATAAATAAAAAAGATTTTCATTATTCGTTTTATTGAAACTAGTAATACAAACCGATTTGGGGGGTGTTAAAGGTTGTGAGGAAGAGTCTTATTCCTTGGGTTAATAAACTTGAAACTTGGCATAAATTCTAATCAAAATGTATATAAAGACTGTCTCTATTATTTTTTCAAAACATTCTCGTGAACAAAGTCACAAGCAAAGTGCTAGTATATATAAGTTTGCTAGTCTAGCAATAGGATTTATAATTATTTTCCTTTGCCTGCAAAAGTTCTCTCTGAAACGTCAATCATAGAAGACAGCTGTCAAATACGGCGGGAAATTAAAATGTCGTGAAAACACGAAGTCTTTGATTGTTTAGAATAAGTTTGACGAATGATAGACAGACTTTGTTCTTAGATAATAATAAAAATTGAACCTCTCATAATTGAGTTTTATATTCTTTAGTCGCGAAAGCAAATTTAAGATGTCCAAAGTTTGATCTAGAGGTTCACAAAAAGGTTTTGTGCTACGCTACAATAATTTAGTCTATTTGACCTGATTTGACCCGGTATCAGACTTTTTAAATTCTAGAATAGATATATAGATAGATTTGGTTAAGTCCAATCTTCAAAGCCTTGAACACAGACGTAGGGCCAGCCTTTCGGTGTTTTACAGGTTGCATTTGGAAGAGTGTGCGCGGAAATTGCATGACTTGATTTCGACATGTCATTTCTACTATCGGACAACTCAATGTACGGCGAGTATCCAACCCTTACGTTGTTGAAACCTGTACGGTCCGGACTAAGCGTTTTTCCTCTTCATTTATACCGCAAATATCGAAGGATTGAAACAATTGGTCTGCTGCGGTCTTCCCGTCCGATTATAATCTGGGTATCTTCAAGGCTAGAGTGAATATTCTCTTAATAAACTAGTGCGCCTCACCATCAACGATTGCGTCACAGCTTACCATCAGGTGGGATCGCAGTCAAGCACTAGTTTATATCAAGCCGGCCACACGCCATCCTACCTATCGTCCAATCGGTTTGACGTTACAGGTTTCATCCAATCTGCAGTTCTGCGTGTTTTTTTTTTTCCCGATGGGGAAAATCATCTTATGACAAAACCCGCTCTTGGGCGGAGCGGGAGATAGTGTCAGACTCTTACTGACTAAAAACCCCATCCCGTTCCTTCTAGCCTTCATACCGGGGCACGAGCTCCCTTTCGGACAACCCTGTCCCCAGTAGGCTTCGGCCCAGATGAGCCCCTCCTGCTGCTGACAACTTCTTGAGGCGCGCGGGAACAGTGCGCGCCGTCTACGTCTTGGACTCGGTCCATTACCGTACGATCGGACAGCGAGCTACCCATGGCTCGCCACCCGCGAGCCCCCGTCTACGGTGGCCGGAAATCGGGATCGGAATCCCGACGGGGGCGGTGAGGGCGCCTTTGCCTGATGCGGTCGGCCTCCTCCTTTGCTAGCATCACTGCTTCGCAGAAGGAGGCGACCGCCTCCTCCTTTGCTAGCATCACTGCTTCGCAGAAGGAGGCGACCGCCTGCCACTCCTCCTCGCTCCGGATCATGGCCTCAACCAAGGCCCGGCGCGAGAGGTCTCCGCCGCCGATCGCCCCTACGAGGGCACGGCGTTGCTCCGCCCAAGCAGGGCACACCTCTACTGTGTGCTCCACCGTGTCCTCCGGGCGTTCCGCACAGTGGCGGCACCCGGGCGTCTCTTCCGCTCGAATCCGATGCAGGAACCTCCCGAACTTGCCATGTCCGGTGAGGACCTGCGTCATGCGGAAGGTAAGGACGCCGTGAGGTCTTTCCAGCCACGCCTCAAAGAGGGGACTTACCGCCATAATTGTGGCGTGCCCATAGTTCTATGTGTGGAAGTGGATTGGTATGTCGTATGCCGTAGTCTTATGCCGTCAGAACTTTCACTTGAGAATCTGTCTACCATCACGCGGGTGACACCGCTGGCAGCGGGAAGTTATATATTCTATACGACAACAAAAGCTTTATTCACTCCTCGTCACTCCTCTAAGAAAGGTAACTTAACTTATTTAACGATTTAACATTAACTTAAATACGTAATTTGCTAAAAAAGGAGCTCGTTATTTAACCATGAAATAAAGGACGGTCCTAAAAGAAACAGACTCTTTTTAGATAGAAAATAATCAAATAACTTCTCTCGCTAAGTGCCGGATTAACCATGTAGCAAGAGTAGCAAATGATACAGGTCCCGCGCAATGAGACGGGCCCCGCATAGACGTACTAACATCACACAACTTCACTGATCGGCACATATACCCGCCACTGCAAATCGGACCAGTCCCATTCGCCAGGCATTAGCCAATTATGGCGGGCATACCGCAATTCTGACACCTATGCAATGTCGCATACATGTGTACCTAATATAAATTAATAGATTAGGTCTCTTTAATTTAAAAAGTGCGACAAAATCAATGTAACTATAACCCTGGAATGCCCTAGATAGCTTACCAAAAGCCTTATTAAAAACAATATCTCTATTCCATAGCGATATAACCTCTCTGATCAGTCCGGATGGCACATATACCCGCTACGGCCAATTGGACCGGTCCCATTCGCCAGGCTAATTGGCGGGAATACCGCATTCCTGACACATATGCAATGTCGCATATGTACATAATATAAATTAATAGATTAGGTCTCTATAATTCAAAAAGTGCGATAAAATCAAACTATAACCCTGGATGGATTACTAAAAGCTTCCTTAAAAACAAAATCTCCATTCCATCACGATATAACCTCTCTGATCGGTACGGATGGCACATTTACCCGCCACGGCCAATCGGACCGGTCCCATTCGCCAGGCTAATTGGTGGGCATACCGCATTCCTGACACCTATGCGACATTCGCTCGCATGTTACACGGCAGTTTGTGTTTAACAACCCTGAAGGCTAGGGTTGCCAGGGTATTAAAGATGGGTGATTACTTCTGCGAGGTGGTGTTAATGGAATTGTGGTGGAATCTATGTCAATGTGTTCATGGGAGAAATCGTTTAGTGTCAGAAGGCGGTTATCTTTTTTATTTTTATTCGTATAAACTAGTGCTTGACTGCGATCCCACCTGATGGTAAGCAGTGATGCAATCTCTGATGGTGAGGCGCACTAGTTTATTAAAAGCCTATTCACTCTAGCCTTGAAGATACCCAAATTATAATTATTATTACCGATGTTGAAACCTCTACGGTCCGAGCTAAGCGTTTTGCCTCGCCGTTTATACCGCGTACGTCGAAAGACTGGAACAATTTGCTGCTGCGGTATTCCCATCCGATTATAATTTGAGTCATTTTAAGTGTCTTCAAAGCAAGAGTGAATAGGCTCATAAACTAGTGCGCCTCACCTTCAGAGATTGCATCACTGCTCATCATCCAGTGGGATCGCAACCAAGCACTAGTTTATATCAATAAAAACAAAATAGCATTTTACATGTGTAATATTGTAGTTTTTTATGAAATAAGTATTAATGTATTTTATTCCTATATTTTTAATATCTATTAATCAAAGTACATACTAAACATGCATTCGATATACCTTTACCAACGTAGTGGCTGTTATTATTATTATTTACCCCAGCTGCAGGTTTCTTAGAAAGAGTCTGAGGCCATGGAATGCAAGAGGCAAGCGAAGGATCACGCACGCTTGCCTTTTAGTCACTAAAATTCAGACACTAAAATTCAGACACTAAAATTTAACACTTATAAACCAAAATAGCCCAAAAATGTACCACAATACAACCATTAAACGATAAATCCCTTCCGAATGGTATCTCCAACGACTTAAAGTGAACTTAAAACTTAAATCGTCTTAAAATTGAAAATGCAAACTAGTTTGCGACTTTCAGGAGCCAAGGGTTTTATCTTTTGTTTCTCTTAAACGCCGTGCCGTTGGGACATTTGTAATTTTTGTGCTTAGTTCAAAAGTTGTGAATTTATTCGTGGTGGAAATAGAATTGGGAAGGTGTGATGGCCCAGTCTTACGGCACAAGGGTCAAACGTAGGTAGACGCTTTCATCGTCATCATCATTTCAGACGAAGGACGTCCACTGTTGGACATAGGCCTTCCCCAAGAGTCGCCACAACCAACGATTCTGTGCGTCTCGCATCCATGACAATCCTACGACTCTTACTAAGTCCAGACGCCTTAGTTAGTGTATGTTATTTCATCACCATTGCCCCGTAAATGGTGAAGGAAAACATCGTGAGGAAACCAGTATGTCCTAGAACCAAAAATTCGAAGACATGTGACATCCACCGAAACTGAGCCTGCGTAGTGGATTCTCATTTTCTCTTCTCATAGAGAGAGGAGGTTCGAGTTCCAACAGTAAAAATATTATTACTATTATAAGTGAAAAAAACGAATGTTCTAAGTAAGTTATTACTTAGATGCAGACATCAAACCAAAAATTGAGACCCTATAGTATGCTCGCTAACGAAACTATAACGCGATTCAGAAAAGCCGTCTCACTTGCAACGCCATCTAGTTACAAAATTTAATACTAAAATTTCAAATAAATACAAGATGATACATTAAAGCTGATTGTGCTTGACTATGAGAAATTCACCTTTTCATAAGGATGTTCTCATTACTATCAATTCCAAAAAAAAATTGTTTTCTTGAAGCCATAAAGTACAATTCTCAAAGAAAGAAGTATGAAGAGAAGAAGAGGAAGACGGGGAGTGAGGGGAGGAAGTTTTTCTTTGTGGTGGAGAAAATCATCCAATGACAACCCCCGCTCTTGGGCGGAGCGGGAGATAGTGTCAGACTCTTACTTACTAAAAACCCACCCCGTTCCATCTAGCCTTCATACCGGGGCTCGAGCTCCCTTTCGGATAACCCTGGCCCCAGTAGGCTTCGACCCGGCTGGGCCCCTGCTGTTGCTGACAACTCCTTGAGGCGCGCGGGAACTCTGCGCGCCGTCGACGACTTGGGCTCGGTCCGAACAGTTACCGGACGGTCGGACAACGAGCTACCCAATGCGTGCCGTCCACAAGCCCAGGCCTACGGTGGTCTTTGTTATGTTTCCGAATTCCCCTTGGTGAAGACCAATATAATTATGAAAAATTCCATGCTCGTATTATTCTAACCGTTTCTTTCAGCAATCCATTGCTGTACAGAGGGTCAGTAAATACTACATATACTCTGATTCAGCCAAAGATTATCGCTGCACCTAGAGAAGTGGAATTATGATATGATTTTGTTTATATGCAGACAAGAATAACTGTCCCCGCACACGGGCTTCATAAAAACGCCGCCACAAATAAACGCCAGAAGCCGCCGCAAAAAAACAGCTGAAGCGCGCGACAGCTTGTGGTCGGAGAAGCTTGAAGCGGGGTTTTTTTTAAGGTCCATGTGCGGGGACTCTATGTCTACTGTAGCGGCATCGAGCTAAAAGATAAACGTCTACGATTAGAACATGTACAATAATCTGAAAACCACTATCAACAGTTGCCAGGACCAGACACCACAACTGTCTGGCCCTTTGCAATGGAGGTTTGGGTATTCACATCCGGTTCCGCATACCTCTATACTATTCCATCGTCCAAAGATTCTACGGTTAATAATATTCTGCCAATTGCACAGCTTACTACAGGAACCCTATCTTTAAACTAAATTGACAATCATCTAAATATTCGCTACACTCATACTAATACCCGTTTTCTAGCAACACTAGAAATCAGATAAATGAGTATTGCTAGGATGGAAAACTCTAGAAGCTGTTAATTTAAAATATCGATTTGTTGGCAGGCTATAAAGGCGATCGCCCACTACGAGTTTTGTCCGACGCGCGTTTTATAAACGTGCTTATGCATCGCTACTTTTGGCTCTTTGTCGCATTTCCAACGAGCAACTGCATCGGCGCCAATGCGCGGCTACGATGATGTTGAATTGCTACTATCACGTGCTTGTATCGATGCTAACAACAGCGTCAACAGGTTTATTTGGGTTACGGGATTGTTTGAAAGACCTACCGCGGCGCTAAAGCCCTGGAACGAAAAGAGCAGCGTAGGTTATGGTCAATAAAAGTTTTAAAATCTCTCTTAATCCAACCAGAGTGGAACAAGTTACTTATAATAGAAGCGTCAACACTCAACAGGCGTTCACATAGTTACTTCGGTGCACAGCTTTAAAGATGCTGCATCCCGTCTTCATCCATGCTATTTCGCGATAGTAGCGATACAGCACTGTAGTTTACCTGGGCAAAGGTATAGGCTATATGCTTAAACGATGTTAATTTTATTGATTTATTAATGCAATGCAATGGTAATGGTGATAATAATAATTATAATAATTTACAATAATTAATTTATTAATATAATTTTTCAATAATTTTATGAATGTTTTAATAATTTATATAATTACAAATCCATTTATTTCAAAAATGTTACTATGTGCCAATTAATGCCTGAAATAAAAGACAAATAAATAAATAAATAAGACCTGCGACAGCATCGCGACTGTATAGCGATTGTATCGCTGCATAAAGTCGCGGTGGGCGGTCTCCTTAATATTCCGGCTCCAATGACCTAAACAATTAAAATCTTCCATCTTTCTTTATGAGTCATTAGGTAAGTTTAGAGCTTTCAATTATAACTTACAACTGTGAAATTGGTAGCTAAATACCCTTTTTAAATGTTCAGGTTATCGAGTTTCTTGAAAATCGTATTTTCATTATTTTAGAACTGCCTACTGGCTTACAACACTTGGTATTATTGAATATGACTTACATAACATGTAAGTAAAGTTTATTATTATGTCTCGGTTGATTTTCAAAGTATCATTTAAATTTCACATTTACATATTAGGTATTTTATTTGAAATGAGAAAGAAAATATCATTATCTACGGGTATATTAATTGTATATATCTATATATATAAAAATAGTAGGTAGAGTAGGGTAGAGTAGGGCAGGGTAGGGTAGGGTAGAGTAGGGTAGAGTAGGGTAGAGTAGGGTAGAGTAGTGTAGAGTAGGGTAGAGTAGGGTGGAGTAGGGTAGAGTTGGGTATAGTAGGGTGGAGTAGGGAAGAGCGGGAGCGAAGCCGCGCGGGCAAAAGCTAGTTATATATATAACTATTTATTTATTTATAAATAACTTAATAAAAGGTAACAAATATTCAATTAAATGATGAATTTTCGAGTTTCATGCAGATTTATAACAAAATAAATACGTTAAAAAGTTAAAAACCTGTCAGAATAGCAATATAATCCAATAAAATTAAATTGTATAAAGCATTGATGACTTTTACATTTTTATTTACTATTTTTTTAAATTCGAACACAAAAAAGAATCAGAATAGTCTTTTTTGTGTTCGAATTTTAAAACCTGCCATAGACATAAATTCTACGTTTTGTTCCAGTTGTCACTATACAAAAGCTAATTGGCCCGAGGTGATAATTATAATTAAATCAATTTAGATTTCACAATACTACCTAATTGCAAAAAATACTTGATTTGCAACATTTTAACCAGTTCTGTTCACCGATGGACGGGGTAACACGTTTATAATGAGACGAGAAAAAAACGATACAAGCGCGATTTTGATTGAACTTGAATTAAAGTAGGTAAGTTCGCTTCATCTGAACTACTCCTAAAAATAATTATGCTTTTCGTCAATGAGGAGATGGGGAAGTGTGTACTGCCTAGTTGTATTTTTTTTTAATAAATATACGATCCTACCTGATGGTAAGCAGTTCCGCAATCATCATAAGGCGCAGAGAACTTGAAAAGTTTTGCAAGTTGGGAAGCAGACACAATTGGGATAAAAACTCAGCAAAACTTATTTAGAATATTGTTGCCAAAAGCCATATAAACCATAGAGTTCATAGAAAAAAAATATCTACGTCGTAAATACCTACACAGTAGGTACAACACGAGTATCTACACAAAATTACCATTCTGTACTCCACATAAGACATTTTAACTTAACTCCTCCACCTAAACGGCATTAACTTCGTCTACATGAAAAAAAAAAACACTAAAAGGTGCGAAAAAGTAAAAAACCGCGGCTGGAAGAACGCGTTCTCAGTGCGTTGGGTTCACATAAAAAAGTAAAAAAAAAAATGGCGTCTGAGAGGTGTGATTTGTGTACATTTTCGCGCCGTTCGATAAAGTGTAGGCGATTAATGACTCGACGTATGTGATATCGATTATGTTTTAAAATGTTAATATTAATCTGGAAGGTGTACAGATTAGTAATTAAAGCAAGTAAACTTTTGATGTTGATATTTAACCGGTTATTAACTAGAGATAATCGTAATTAAAATGCAAAACAACCTTTTTACCACCCTTATTTCTTTAAACAAAATGTTTTTGCTAAGCTGGCTCAGTGAATGAGTTTTTAAATGTATGATATGAAAATACAAACAATAAAATTCATGAGTTTCATTACTAAATTCTTTAAACCTTTACTTAAAAATAAATTCTACAATAAAACGATTCCTCACTAAAGACTTAAGTAGTCGAGTTCGCGACCATTAAGTCGCCATTTTTTTTATCTTTTTACATGTACTTTATAGGATTTTTTACACTCTCAAAGAAATAATATTCGATGTAAAACAAGCAATATCGAAAGCACTCTTCACTGTTGAGATAATCTTTAACAAACCAATAAACTTGGAGAAAGAGACAACACATATCTTCCGTCCTTTGTACGCTCGCGAGGAATGATATTGCAAAAATATAAATAACAATGTTTAGCGACAGTTTAATGGAGGCCCAAGTTTATTCGAATCTTTTCCTCCAAGTACGGGAGACGTAAATATGTCCGGAGACCTTTATTTACACGAATCAATCACGGATGTCTGTGTCCCAAAAATAAAAGCCACAAGTTCTTTAGTAATTAATATGATCTGAAAAACATACGGTCACTAGCAAAAGTCGATAAGAATTCTCACAACGTATTAGTTTGACGTTTAGTTTGACTTACGACCTTCTATTTTCAAGTTATCGCCAACAATTGATTGTAATCCTCAATTTCATCAACTTAGCATAAGTCAAGATGGCCCAGTGGTATAGAGCACACAGATTGAAGCGCAAATCAGTGTGCCGCAAGTTCAAATCCCACGCAATTGTTGACTTTTTGTAAGTTCTTACCCGATTGGATGTTATGGATTAGCATTACATATTATTATATTAAATTATTCTTTAACTTGTTCACACATTTCTTAGAGTTAGAAAGGTAGATCACAAAAAAACTAAAAAAAGAATTAGATTTCTGCGAGGTAGACATGAGTTTTAACTTGACCGAAATGAACTGTCGTTTGGTTGTAGTTGTTGGTTAGTGACGTTTGGTTAACAATATTGTAATATTCGCTAAATGCAGGCTAATATTAGTATTGAAGTGAGGGCGACTATCATTGGGCTGCATAAAAGTGGTCTTAATAAAACACAAATATCTGAAGAAACCGGACTGAATGTGAGTATTAATGAATTGTAACTTTATTATAAATTAAACTTCTAATTAAAATGTATGCCATTTATGAATCCATCCATCGTATCTTTATGAGGTTTAGAAGAGAAATACATAAATCCTTGGGTTTATTGGGTTGGTTATTGGATTTATAAATGCAGTTTTATTTTAAAATTATATTCAATAATTATGATTATTAACATTTTATTTAATGAAAATGAAGTCCAGTAGGTATAGCTGCCTAATATATATATTTTTTTTGTTTTAGAAAAATACTGTAAGTCTTTGGATAAAAAGATATGAGGAAGAAGGTAGCCTTGCTAGTCGAAAGAGAAGTGGGAGACCGAAGCTTATTAGCGAGGCGCAGCGACGACATATGGTGGACATATACGAAACGAATGGTTTCGCACCAACGAGACATTTTGCGGAATTATATGACACCTCGATGGATACTGTTCGCCGTGCACTTCACGCTGAAGGCGTGCATCACAGAAAACCAGCTAAAAAGCCGTACTTGACAGAGAGGCACAAACAAGAACGATTACGTTTCGCACGTAATTATTTAGATTTTGACTGGAATACTGCGGTATTTTCAGATGAAAAAACATTTAAATCCAGTCAAAAGGGCAGGCTTCACTTATGGCGGAAGAATAACACTCGCTGGTGTGATAACAACGTCATTCCTAACACCGAATCAGGTCGAATCACAATTAATATGTGGGGATGGATGAGTGCAGCAGGACCAGGAGAACTGGCTTTCATTCCTCCACGCGCAAACAGTTCAACTTATGTGGAAGTGTTAGACTCAATTATGCTACCTACTGTGCGCAACGTTTACCCAGCTGATGAGTTAGCAGAATTTCCGTTTGTCCAGGACAATTGTCCTATTCACCGAGCGAGTACTGTGCGTGAGTGGTTTCACAATCACCCGGAAATAATTGTTATTCCATGGCCAGCGCGATCACCCGACTTCAACCCCATAGAAAATCTATGGGGTTTGATGGTGCAAAGGTGGGACTCGCGGAATGAGAGGTCTACGGAACAATTAAAAACCCATTGCATGGAAGTGTGGGAAAGTTTTAGAGGGAGCGTAATATGCAGTAATATTGTTGGGTCCATGCGCAAACGTCTACTTGACTGTATCGAAAGTAATGGGGGTTATACAAAATATTAAGTTTTAGTAAAATCAGTAGGCCATTTTATTTTAACATATCCGTGATTATTCGTTAACAAACATTGTATTATATTGTGTTTACTTTCGTTTAAAATAGCTATATCTTTTAACTTGTGCCATCGCCTTATCTTAAGAATGCAGTGAACTCGCTATCAATTTTGTTGACAATAATCATGATTCTATTTTGTTTTTTATTCTTCTACCCGCACTGTTCTAACATAATAGTTCAATTTATTTTTCTCATCTAATTGACGATTATCTTGTGAGAACTAAAGTTCTTTTAACAGAAATTGAGGTTTAGTTTCAATCTTCTTTTCGTCAAGAAAATGAACAATTAAGCTATGACCTCAAAACATTCATTGTGACATTACATAAAAATAAAATGTTTACAAAGTCTAAATCATATATCACATTTCAATAAATAACTGGATATAAACAATTATATTTTATTTTATTAAAATTTTAATATCCTTTCATTGTTACGTTATTCATATTATGAATGGTCTAAGTGGGTATACTTCCAACAAACAATCTTACACGTAACATAGATAACGGTTACAAGATAACTTTTTTGTCTAGGTAACAATTCGACGTCACAATTCTCATAAATGTTTAATTTGTAAATAAAAAGAATAAACATTTTTATTAAACACGTCTTTTTATTTCCACCTTACAACATCGATAAGATGTAAGCAACTAAATGTAGTTGTAGTTAATAGATCATATTCGTAATTTGCAACAATTTAGTGCAAAAAATGCAATAGTATTTTTCATAGAAATATAAAAAACAACAAAATTAATATAGATTGGGAATTTTCAAAGTAAGAAATAACCGCAACGGACCGACCATGATTTGAACTCGGGCTACCTCATTTGCGAATCCAACACTTAGTTCATACGGCTACCAGCACATGACATATTTGCGCGAATTTTGTCAATACAATGGTAAGAACAAGTCGCGTCTGTGACTGTGTGATGCGTATTCAATGGCACAGACAAATAATAATGATGTTTTTAAGCTCAGTGCGACGACAGTTCCTTAGTGTGTGTTATCTGTTGAATGTGGATACTCATACACGCGCACACATACGCACGGAAGTATCGCGCTCGCTCGGTTTGTAGCAAAATAATCTTTAGCGTTCCTATGGACTTTTGCGGCCTTACTGTACATATCAATCAGAGCCCATCGATGCGTTAAATCTCCAACGACAAGATATCAATACAAAAAATCTGGGTATTCTCGATTCATGAGCTAGCAACACTGGAGGGGAACGGTAAAACTGGTGTTATGTCTCGGGGCGTCGTATTTAATAATTTGAAGTGTTATTTATGCAGTTTGTAAATCATGTTAATTATAATTTTGTTACACGCCCCGCCCGAGAAAGGAAATGCAATAAAGTTTTGTTCTTATAAAACATTCGTTCAATTCGTTCATGTGTCGGTCATTAATCTTTCGTTATCTGTGGCAGATTCGGTCATAGGTCACGTCCCGCCTTTTTGAACATCGAACTGATTATTAATAGATTTGGATTGATAAATAAAATATTCGACACATTGTTCGAAAGCATCTATATAATTGATATGGTTTATGACCCATCAATCAATTTTAATCTGTGTATATACCTAAGCAATTTATTTATTACTTACCTAAACTGAATGTTTCTTCCTAGCTATGTGCATTAGTTTCTCAATTCCTTTAAGTGCACATGTAGGCCCATGTGAAGTAAAATAATGTAAGGCATCGAAGTACTCCTCCACATTGCTGTCACCCGGAAATGTGCCCAGAAAACTGACAGCATTGCCATGTTGAATGGCAATGCTAATTCTTTGAAGCCAGTTCTCTGAACAAGCCAGCCTACTGGTCACGCAAAGTGCCGATCAGCCGGTGTGAAATTTCTCATCAAAAAAATTCTTGAATAGTTCTATTTCACCCTCAACTTTATCAATCTGCTTATTTCCTTTTTTCACCTATGTTTGGGCCGGGTCGGCTTTTTGTACAATCGGATGCAGCTTGATACTATAGCGACATCTATGTAACTACATAAGAACTAAATTAGAAATCCTGCTAACAGTCTTTAATAAAATATAATTTAAAAAATATATATATAATAAATAATAAAATTAATAAATTGTAAACGTCTAAAAAACCTCACTTACGAGTTTTAGTTCTGAAAGCGATATTGATAACTAAGTACAAAATAAAATAAAAATATGCCAAGAATTTTATTCTTGTTTGTTTGAAAATTTATCACCAAACAAAAATGTAAGTATATTAATTGTTCTTCTGACAAAATAAATGTATCCAAAATAATTACTCTCTGAGGCACTTAGCTATAGTAAAACTGACGGTTGATTTTTTATTTTTCCAATTTTTATAAATTTTGATACAATTTTTTTTACACTTATCGTGTTAAGTTACACTTTTTCTAAATAAAATACATAGAAAGTGTTGTTTGTTATTATTGTTAACCTGCTAACTACTGTACTACTAAAATATAAATCAACCCATTTTGAATTAAAAAATAAATGATAAATTTAGGCATACACCGAACATTCAAATTATAGGCTCAAATACTTTTAATTAAGAAATAAAAACACTTAAATGAAATTAATGTAAATATATAATTTACTGCGTAAAAAAAAAAACGAAAAATATAATGAAAACCACAACAATACCTATGATAGACTAGAACAAGTAGTAGCCACCTACTTGTTCTATGTATATCACCGAATAAAGATTGTCGATATAGTCGTATTATGGATAGATACATATAAGATATGTTATTGAGGATCTTCCAAATAAACCACAAATTGTTTCTCTGAAAATCAAAGTTTTGTTTATTTAATACGTCCTTACTATATTACAACGTTCAACTATGATCATTACACCTATAACTTACCTGAAAATCAAAGAAACGACATTTAAAGTTTACTAATATCGCCTCCTCAATTATATCCCTTTATTTCATCTCTTTACAACAGAATTTTTAACAATAAAATATGCAAAATAATCTAAACATCATCTGCCACACGTCACCCCGTTCCACAGAACATAAATTCCATTGACAATTTCAACGCGCAAAGCGCGGCAAATTTGAATTAATGAAATGTCATTTCATTACATACATACATTTGAATACAATAAATGTCATCGATTAAAGGTGAGTATAAACTACAACATTTACTTGTAACAGAACAACGAGCCGCTCTATGATATGTTCTAGTACGAAAGAAACGTCGAGCACGCTCGACTCTTTGTTACAAACCAACGAACATATTGGTGTAACATTTCGTCGAGCGTATTGGTGTAATGGTTGCGGGGTGACATTTAAAAAATAAATAACGCAACGTACAACGAAATGTTGGTAATTGCACATTCGCTGTGAGCATTTACCCGTAACATAACGCCGAGCATTCGCAGGAACGTTACATTACATAGAAATGCTTAGGAAACTGAGCTTTTGCCTGTTTTGTACCATTCGTAAGAATGTTATATTACACAAAAATGCTCCAGAAAATGTTGTAGTATATACTCACCTTTACAGTAATATTCGTGTCTTAACGAAAACAAAGACTATAATTTTTCGAGATTTGTCATAAACTACGGCATTTAGAATCAGGTAATGTGTTGGAAGAGGTAGGTACCGACTACCTGGAGACGACGGACCATCAGAACTTGAATATCCGTGATCCAGAACGACCTACTAACAATGTGTCTAAATCCAGAAATGACACAAAATCGCCTAGAATAACCATGCAGTATCAAGAGGGCTGGTCCCAAATAGAGAACAAGCCAGAGAATTAATTCATATACACAAAATGTGATGTAAAAAGTTCACGTAGGTTATTAAAAATATGGCTAACAAGAAATCGATGTTAATGTCAACATTATTTAAAGAAAATGCCTCGTTAATCTAATCAACTGTAACAGCGCATCTTACATCAAGTTACATCACTGATAGCGCTCCCCTTTGCCTTAAAACAAGTCTTACTAAAACCGTTTAAATTATTAAAATGACTCCCGCGTACCATAAAATAAACTGCAGGAACCCAAAATCAACTAAAATAATAAAGGCCATTAGTTGCCATCTTCCTTGTAACAAATGTAATGTTGCCACTACTTAAAAATAAGAAATGATTGCCGAGATTTTTACAGATGTAAATATTGCGTCGTTTTAATCAGGGATGTCCTGGATATGTAATTTCGGATCTGGATATCCGTATCTAAAATTCTGATATGGGAATATATTATTAGATTTTCAAAATAATTATAAAAGTAAAATACAAATAGCAAGATTTGACTTTTATTTCTAGCCTATAGGTACTCCATCTAAACAATCTTGATATGTCTTTTTATTTAAAACTAATCGTATAAAAAACATACAAAGATTATTTAAAATTTAGTTAATTACCTAACATAGGTTTAGGTAAATACGAGTAGGCGTTTTTAAGTTCGCGGAATGGAGAGGAAGAAGTGAGAATAAAAATACTAAATTATTTTTCTTATTCAATATTTTCATCTGCTACTCTAATAAATTTTTCAGATCTTTCAATTAGCCTTGTATACCTTCATAAAAAAATGTTTTGTCTTAGTCCGAAAAATACGCTAAACCTGCGTCCTTCACTTCTCCATCAGTTGAAAATTTCTGACAATGAAGTTCTTTTTTCAGTGTTAAAAAAAAGTATATCACTGGGTCAGTCAGGTCTCAGCTGTAAGGTAGATGGAAAAGTACTATTCAGATTTGTTCGGGATGGGATCGTGTAATCAGTTAATCGCGCTCACGGCCCGCCATAACACTGTAACGGCTATTTTATGCATGAATGTATGATTTAATTATGGTTCCCAACGATGTGCGTCGTGAAATTTTGATTGGACGACATTTGTTACGACTTCAGAATTTTTATTCGCATTCGTTTGTGGATCGGGAGCGTTCGGGAGCTCTGTTTTTGAATTAGATATTGCGAGTGAAATTATTACTTTCAAATTTCGAATATTCGTCAAACCATATGAGCTTTTTCTCTGTTTTCTAAACTATTTCCTTCACTCAACTCATTACAATTGTCAGTTATGCGACATAAAATTCAATTATTCCAGGACATAGTTTATGATTAAAACCCACGTGAGCTTCTTCAGTTGCTCTTTGCGTTCAAGAGCCTATAACTCGAGACGGTAACTCTTCCAAACAATCCCGCGGCTCTAGCAGGCATAAGCTAAAGAAATCTCTTTAATAATAATAATAATTTTAATAATAATAATAATTTATTCAAATAACGTTTACAAAAATTAACGTAAAGCCAACAATAATAAGGTTTTTCATACAGTTCAATGCCTACAAATATACTAAAACTAAATTATTATTAAAGGTGCAAAATAAATAATCGTGGTTCGGATAAGCAATGTTTGTTAGTGGACCACCCGAACTAGGTTAATTTAAACCTGTGTTTCAGGCCATCACTTTACAGTTCAGTTTCAATGCGACAGTAAAATTTAAAATTAGAGTAATACTATTAAAAAAAAAAAAAAATACATTCTATTTATATCTACGAAAATAAGCTTATGGTACGATAATACCTAAAAACTATGTCGATAAATGTATACAAAAATAAACATTAACGAGTATAAGGTATATATTATATTAGAGAACATTATGCCAAAATTGAAACATATATTAATTTGCGCACTTTCGTACACAAGAGTTCGATGAGATGCACATGATGACATACAACGTGATCGACTGTGGCTTGGTCCCTACCGGACGGCCAGAAGGTCCATTGCTCGCCGTCCGCAAGCCCGTGCCTATGGAAGCTAGGAATCTGCTGTCCAACCTTAGTAGGACTGGACTGGACGTGTCTGCCTCATGTTTAACGAGATGTGGGCCGGTACCTAATACACAGGATTGGTGCCAAGACACAGTGACACGGGGCCGATCACCTTGATGTCTTTGGGAATTTATAAAAGGAAGCGAACGAAGCGAACTACAAAACTAATTTCAGCAATTCTTTGAGCAGTAGAAAGCTCTTACTTTGGTGAAGCCACTGGCAGAAGCTAGTAAATAGTAATAATAATGCAGTTGTAGCGCAAAATATATAGGTACAGAAGTCAATCTACATACAAAACGCGGTCGAAAACGCACACATAGACACCGCTCACGGACACGAAATCTCAGAGCGCGTCGGCCCGCTGCGCTCGAAGAACAGTTCCGGCTCAAACGCTCATTAGTGTGCGTCCACCGAGTGTAGGCTGATTGTCTTCTGTACCTATCTATTTTGTGGTTATAGGCATATAGGGCTCTTTAAAAGCGTCTCTAAACCGCTCACTATCTGCAATTGCAAGCCTTTCAAGTTTCTACCTTCCCATGATGTAAAGTTCACATTCCATTGACATTTTTCACTCGGTGTTCATTAAAGTAAACCACAGGTATTGCTCATACCAAAACATTCACACCAGTAGCATTTAACCTGGCCAGGGAACCTCCATTTCAAGTACTTCACAACACATAGAGTATGAACAAAGGGGCCGTTAGTCACTGATAGCAATCACAATCATAGCTGGATGCAAGAATGCAAGACCGTTGCTAATCTTCAAGTGAATATGCAAGTTTGAAAAGAGCACATCTCACATATTTGGACAATCACGTTTCATGCTATTAACTTAGTAGAGTGGTATATTTCCTTGGGATTTTTTTTCGGGTGAAGCTGCTGGCAGCAGCTAGTCTTGTATAATTACGTCCTTGCACACCTATAATGATCATCAATAATATAATTTTGGCAACAATTATATTATTTCTGATATAGTACGTTTTATCTATACTTACATCTAAAGATATGGCTTTTGCGGAATTATTATACATAAACAAAAAAGTGCTTTTTAAAGAATCTATCACAAAATTCACGACGATAATTACTGAAACATTGCATAATCTTGACATCTAAGTAATCCTTATAAATCCACTACTATTAATTTCGATAAGGTTACAATTATTATGATACCTTACCTAACATGTAACATCAAATTATTTGTAAAATATATAGTTAGTTAACCCCAAAGTGTAATGATTTAGAAAAAATGTAAATTCGGCACTTTTGAAAATAATTACTTAATGCATTTTTTTTATTTCATATAATATTTTTATTTATCTGACATGTTCCCTTTTCGAAATGGCACAATCAAGTGTAACCGAGCCTCGTGGTTCGTAAGCAGGTTATCAATAAGGCAACAACGTCTCATTTTAGCCAATTAGCGCTGTACGGTGGATTGGTAAAGTTAGGGTTTTATATGGTACTGGTAATCAGCAACATGGAGACTTGATTACTATAAAGTTTATTGAGGCAATATATCAAGTAGAACTATGTATTGTATTCACAAAAAGATACTTAAAAAAAATCTAGAAATCACTCTTACTGGAGTGATTTCTAGATTTTTTTTAAGTAGGTACTTCCACAAATAGGTAAGTTCTTCATCATCATCATTTCAGCCGAAAGACGTCCACTGTTGGACATAGGCCTCCCCCAAGTGCCGCCACAATGAACGGTCCTGTGCGTCTCGCATCCATCACATTCCTGCAACCCTATAACAAATTAGGTAAATTCTTATATACAAGATAATATATGCAGACTCCGAACAACTTCTATAGGTAATATTTAATAGGCAATTATTGGTGCAAGAACTTCCCGTGCTTTTCATGTGCGATGAGGATCTGCGTCATGCGGAAAGGAGGACGTCGTGACGCCTCTTCAGCCACTCCTTGTAGATGAGAGGTACCGCCATGATTATGGCGTACCCATATCGGTAAGGTCTGACGGGAAGCTGAGGACAAGTTGAGGCTAAGGTGAGGATGCCGTGGGGCATCTATAGCTACGTCTCAAAAAGAGGTCTTATCGACTCGTGGTATGCCCAGCGCTTCGTTGCGACAGTCGCTGTCTCCTTACCGCCATGAATTCCCACCGGAGCTCTGTCCGTCTTGCCGCGAATGTTGCGACAGCGGACTTTCATTCCAGCGTTGCACTTTCATGCGCTAATTGTGAATGTGTGCACGGAGTGTTTCCTCCAAATTCCATGGAGGTTGCCCAGCATGAAGGCTCGGTCCCATGAGACCGTACGATGTCCCCCCACCATCGGGATAGCCATGACTTTTTTTTACAACCGGCGGGCTAGTCGCATTCGTTTGTCACTGCCAAAGCATGTGTATCAAACGCCTTTTTTAATTCTCTTACGAAGAAATTAATAAACGGGGGTTGACCGATGACACGTAGGGGTCGATGCACGCCCAGACTGATACGATGAATGTAATAACATTGAGGGGGGGAAAGCTCGCGTTCTTTTCTGCACTACTGCGGAAAACAGTTTATTGTGCCTAAAAGCGGTGGATAAGAGCAGGTTTTCGAGTGGTGTATTGAAAAAAAAATAGGCTATGTTGCTTGTCACAGTGAAAAGGATTAGATATGTTTCTAGCTTGCATTATGGTAAAAAAAGTTGTTGTTTTCTGACTTCATCTCCCCCAAAAATTCACACCCTAACACCCGAAATAACGTAACTATTTCCATAACATAACCGTAAACGCTTCAAATTCAAAACATACTACAATAAGTTTAGTGTTTATTCAACAATATTAGAGGGTCCCAATTCTCGAAACAAACGGGGTCCTATTAAAAAGAAAAATGACTAAAATTACAAGCATTTTGTACGCGATGCTTATCCGCGCGCAATAAATTTGTCCACCCACGATTCACGAATACTTATGAAAACGCGGGAAGATAGCGACGACGCCATTTTGTAAAAAATGTATGTGTATTAAATGAAATGTTTTGGTTATGAAACAATGAAACAATGGTGTTTCGGACGCAGATGGCCGAAAGGGACGAAAGGTGGCGACCGCGTACCGGAAAACGAAGTGGCGGGTGGCCTCTTGGACCTGACCTGGTGAGGGTCACGGGAATCCTTTAGATGCCTTTAGAGGGTTAATTTTAGAAAACCCTCTCTTAGTGCTAAGGTACGTCAGTAGAGGAAACTTTGTGCAAAGTTTCACGGTCCTAGTCCCAACAGTTTCGGCTGTGCGTTTATAATAATATGTTAATCATCAGTTTCTTCTTTTATCTATACATATAATAAATCTGTAGAAGTTTTTAGTTGTGCGCGCATCATCTAAGGCAGAACGCTGCGTTACGCGTACGCGTCGCGGGCAGCTGCCCGACGCCCGCGGGCCGTCTAGTAAACACTAATACGCACGCACGGAGGAAAATGTATTATGATACTGAAAGGGTAATTTAGGGCTGCGTTGAAATTTGAGTTTAGAGTTAACTCTAATGACGTCATAAGATAATTAAAGTTAGGGTTAGTTGGGTTAACTCTAGGATAGCTACTTGAGTTTTAAAAGAACGACCCTAGGTTGCAACTCTACTCGACTCTGGTTATTTTTGAACGCAGGGCTGGAAGTGCAGTGTCGCCCTACCATATGGAACCAGGCGAATGAGTTATAAAAAGATCGAGAAGCACAAACAGCGTTGCTGACTGCGTCCGCGACGGAACCCGTTGCGGTCCCACGGAAACCGCGCGTGGACACGCAACGGGTGCCGTCGCGGGAACCCGCGTTTCCCAGCGTTGGCCCTAAAACGATTATACATTAAAATTGTGTGTAACTTGATATATTACTTAAGCTTTGTTTCATCGCAATCGGTTGCCTATATCGAAAGTTATACTACATTCATTGACTGTTAAGCGGTACGAAGTTCGCCGGGTCAGGTAAGGTAGGTATACTAGATACCTATAATATATCTATTATAAATTAAGCTGTCTACTACAAAAACCATCAATTTGCTGTCAAATCAAAAGGTTGATCACACGAACTCCATTCATAGAATAACGCCATTAATAAACGTAGCTCTCAAAATTATTCAGTCTACGATGAAATTGAATTCATTTTACATAAAGATCAGGATAATTGACACTTTACACTTTTCTACTCACCCCACTGGGGACAAGCGTGAACAAACTTTACGTTTTAACAATAATTAGTTTAACACAATCAACTGTGCAGCCGAACCCTAAAAATTCAGCGAGAGAACGTTTGTAATTAAATTTTTAACACAATGTTAATAAAAATATCTACGTGCGCCCTTGGACGTGGACAAAGGACAGGGGTTTAATTGTTATATAAATAAATAGGGGACACGTGTAGACCTGCGACAGATTCCTGATTATAGCTATAGAATCTGAGGCCCTTCCTCTCATTCGTCGCCGGGATTCCGATCCCGATTTCCGGCCACCGTAGACGCGGGCTCGCGGACGGCGAGCCATGGGTAGCTCGCTGTCCGATCGTCCGGTAATAGACCGAGTCCAAGACGTCGACGGCGCGCACTGTTCCCGCGCGCCTCAAGGAGTTGTCAGCAGCAGGAGGGGCCCAGCTGGGTCGAAGCCTACTGGGGACAGGGTTGTCCAGTGTAAGATGTTTAAGATGTTTAATATCTAGGTAATGTGAAGCCGCAGTAATCATACAAACTATCTCATTTATTTAAATTTTTATATATTACGATTAATGAATTTTAGGGTTGAAAAACTAGTAAAAAAAAAAAAAAAAAAGGGAAAAAGGGAGGAGAAGGGAGGGAAAGGAGGGGGAGGGGGGGGTAAAGGGAGCTCGTGCCCCGGTATGAAGGCTAGAAGGAACGGCGCGGGGTTTTTAGTCAGTAAGAGTCTGACACTATCTCCCGCTCCACCCAAGAGCAGGTTTTGTCAAAGATGATTTTCCCCGTCGACAAAAAAAAAAGAAAAAAAAGGCCCTTCCTCAAGGTCTGAACGCGTTTGTTGACGACTTAAACTGTATTTTTAAAGGGATGGAGCTATGTAAGATGTAAATCTTGAGTTGCTCTTTCTCACCTTGTCCGGCCTTCCAACTTTTCGTCTTCTGGTACGCGATCGCCATTCTAGAACCTATCGGCCCCGACGACCACCTTTTTTTATAATGGGCAAAAAATATCCAATGACAAAACCCCACACTTGGGCGCAGCGGGAGATAGTGTCAGACTCTTATTGACTAAAAACCCACCCCGTTAATTCTAGCCTTCATCGAGGCTCGAACCCCCTTTCGGATAACTCTGGCTCCAGTAGGCTTCGGCCCAGCTGGGCCCCTGCTGTTGCTGACAACTCCTTGAGGCGCGCGGGAACAGTGCGCGCCGTCGACGTCTTGGCCCCGAACGACCACCTGTTTTGCGAGTAATGTGCCCGCTCACTGCCACTTAAGTTTGGTGATTCTTCGGGCTATGTCGGTAACCTTGATTCTCCTGCGAATGTAATTTCTGATGTGATCACGCAAGGAAACTCCCTTACCCTTTGGGTGACTTTAAGTCTTCTGATGAGGCCCATTCTAAACGACCACGTTTCGGAGCCATATCTCATCACTGGCAACATGTACTTTGCCAGATTTAGGTCAGTCAGTCTTTGCTCCACCCTGAACGGAATAAATTAGTTGAAGTTTTTCGAGCATTAGGTACAGAAAAAAACAATGTTAAAAAATTTGTTGACCAATACATTCTACCAGTCATATTTTATGGAAAAAGTACTAGCTAAAGTTAAATTTAAATGTAGCTAATTAATTTGTTTTGTAAGACAATAAAACAGGCAGGTAGTTGGATATTAATCCGCTCCCTTCGTCTATAGCTGTACAGATTCATCTACATATTATGAACACTAGATGGGACCAGTAGAGAGTAGGGTTGGACAACATCCACACGCTATCGATAGATTCAGTTAATAGACACATTTGCTCAAATAAATGGGTAAAAAGGGATACATGTGTGTATGAATGAATAAATTAAACAATAAAATAATACTAAAAAGTAAATAAAAAATATAATAATATGTATTAATTCATAAACACATATTATAAATTTTTAGAGGACATGAACCAAGGTAACAAAAATAGTTAAAAATCGCCACATTCAAAAATGCTTCAAAAAAGACCACACTTATCTATTTTTTACTTTTTGATGTTTTTATGGACTAAATCAGCAATAATAAAATTAAATATTTCTAAAGAGCTAAACTGATTTAACCGAATTTATATTAGGTTATATTACTGTAGTCTACTTACATAAATTAAATTGTTCATATCATCACTTCAAGCGTGTGTTCTTTACGTTCGCAATGACCATAAATAATTGAATCACTTTTTCTAATCAATTTTTTTTTAATGATAACATAATCCCGAGCTTGGAATTTTAAAACGATTTTTTATTTTTATTGCCTATAGCCCAATAGGTGAAAAAACAGACTCCTACCTTGTTATAACTTTGAAACCCTTCTACCCTTCTCTAGTAGCTCTGCTTAGTGTCAACTAATAGCATTTACAGTCTTTATAAAGGTAAATAACATAATCAAAATCCAAGCATTTATTTCAAATAGACCATTTGCAAGCACTTTTGAATAGACAGTCCAAGGAAAGTGAAGCTAAATTGCGCGTTCCAAAGCGTAAATCTCTATGGAAAAGAACGTGCTAGAAACTCCATTACAAAAAAATCGATATCGATAAGTACTCGATGTCCCATCACATGCATTAATAACGACCCCAACTACTTGACTGTCACTCGTCAAAGATTTATTGTCTCATCAGAAGCCATCTTTAATTCATATTCATATCAGGACCGACTGAGAGATCGCCTAATTGGCCAGCACTAGCAAAAACGTTGCTATATCGATGTATTGTATTAATTGTGTCCAATACATATCGATAAACATAATTGGCGACATCTGGACTGGGACAATAAAATGTATTAGTGATGTTTATCGACTGTTTTTAGTTTATTTATTAGTTTTGTTTTAGGGTTATTCTGCTTTTTCAAAGAAAAATTGAAGTGCTAGAAAATATAGTGCTTATTTGGTATCACAATCATGACTAGTGATGGCCGAGTGGTAACGGCCCCGACTTACGAGTTGTGGGTGGCTGGTTAAAGACCAGCCAGGTTCATTACTTTGTGTATATTTTCATCACCACTGCTCTCAAAATTGTGAAGGAAAACATCGTGAGGAAAACGACATGTGCTAGGATCAAAAAACCAAACCAAAAAGAAACCGACATGTGACATCCACCAATCCACGCTGAGACGGCGTAGTGGATTACTACGGCCCATTCCCTCTCCTAGAGAGGAGGCATGAGTCCCAACATTGGGAACATTCAAGGCCGACTGTGGTATTACCATAATTTACATAGTTGATAATTAAAATAATCAGTTAGTTTGTTAGGTATTTATCCATTTTTTTAAAGGTCTTTAGGTTCTTTTCATCCTTTATAATATTGTCTTTTGCTATGCCCAGCAAGGTCCACAATATTGTATCTCAAAAAATTTTTAAACGCCACCTTTTTTTTGTCGATGGTGAAAATCATCTTACTTGAGCATGTACATTGTAGAATGCATTAAAAAATTGAGTACCTATTAAGTATGTATATGAAAATATGTATATGCATTATGACGAAAGTGTCAGAGTAGCCAGCGAAATGCAATTTTTTTTTTGCTGTTTGTTGATTAGTGACAAGTTGTAGGTATATTGCAATTTCATAAAAAGTCATTCCTATTGAATGTAATTCCTATTGGCTAGCTAAACTGAGAGGTATTGATGATTTTAATGATTATAATTCCGTGTAACGCATTATTCTATGTGTGGAGGCTTGTAATTAGCGATTTGATAATACCGATTGCATAACCTAATTCCGCCTAGCCCGTTCCATCATCGGACTCCCAGACGTACGGCGATGCGCCACCACCGGTACATGGTGAACATCCCACCTACACGCACAAAACGTTTTGGAAACACATTCGTTGTGCGTGCAGCTAAGGAGTGGAATTCCTTGCCGGAGTCTGTGTTTCCTGATAGCTACAACCCGGGAATCTTTAAGTCGAGAGTGAATAGGTTTCTTCTAGGTAAGCGCGTTCCACCGTCGACCGCATCGTCGCTTTCCATCAGGTGGAATAGCGGTCAAGCGCAAACCTATCAACAATAAAAAAAAAACACACGTTATATCAATTATTTTGTTAGTTTACAGACTAGCCGCCAATTATATTTTTAGTCACATAAAAATAGATAGATACCTGAAAAACGTAAAAAATGATGATGCTCGATAGGGTAGCCTAATGGGCGTACAAAGCGCACCGGAAGACGCAGCGTTGATGTTGGTGCACCGAGGACCTGATGAGAGTCGCGGAAATGCGATGGATGTGAGACGCGCAGGACCGGTCGTTGTGGCGGCACTTAGGGGAGGCCTATGTCCAGTAGTGGCGTCTTTCGACTGCAATGATAATGAACCTTAATGGAGTAAATTTTCCGTTTCAAAAATATATTTTTTTTCTATGATTTTCAGTTAACGACAGGTTTTTATTGATAAAAATGTAGAATAGCCCTTTAATCTAAGAAAACTAGGGTTGTGTTGTCTAATTCTACTTGAGTGATTGAGTGAGCCTTCCGTTCGTATATCAGTCGGCAAACTAAGTCGTGTTACAGTAAATTGTTATTTCTTCGTCTGTTGAAACGTTTACCTAGTTATTTTAATTTATTAAGTAAATTCTAAGTAATGGGGCAAGGAGGAAGTCGGCTTTCGAAAACAATTAATTTTACTCAGAAATCTAATCAGACCATGAGGTTGCTGGTTCTTTTTTATTACATTCGAAATGCTGTAAAATTCCATAATATGAAACTATTGAATGACATCACTATTAGCGCAATGGTTGAGCAATTGACTACTGCGCTGTGTATCGCGTGTTCGATTACCGCATGGAACAAGCGTCATCATCTTCCTGCCCTTGTCCCGTGTTATTTGGGGTTGGTGCAACACGTTTTTTTCTTCCATTCTATCCTATCACCCGTCGTGCTATCAGCAGGGGGGCCCTCTGGGTCGAAGCCTACTGGGGCCAGTGTTATCTGAAAAGAAGCTCGAGCCCCGGTATGAAGAGGTGGGTTTTTAGTCAGTAAAAGTCTGACACTATCTCCTGCTCACTCTTGGGTGGGCCCAAGAGCGGGGTTGTCATTGAACGATTTTTGCCCACCGTAAATAAAAACCCGACATGCTATCAAACTTCTTTTTCTTACATATTACTCTTCACACAATCCATCCAACTTTTCTTTGGCGACCCTCTCTCCCTCTGCACCCATCCCGATCCCCGGGTACCGATAACTGTTTTAGTAACATGCGTTTCATCCCTAATTTATATGACACCTTCTATGCGTTTTGGGCACCACGTGTGTATGAGTTTATATGTTAGTGAACGCACCCATGATTCACAAATAATTCCTAGAAAAATGTACATAAGCAATTCAATTTAGCAATATATAAAAAATATTTCCCAATACCTATCTCCCACATTTTTTCCGGGGAAAAAAAACAACAGATTAAAATATAAATCGCAGATTTACCACAGATTTAAAAATAATAAATCCACACTCGCCTCGCGTTGGCTCGCTACTAAACGAATAAATATTAAAATTTGATTAAAATGTACGCCGATCAGCGTCTCAATTGATTTATGTCCACAAAAAATGGTCTAAGCCTGATTTATAGATTTATATGGCCTCTTGCAACATTGAAATCTCTTTGAGTGAAAACGAAACCATAATGTATCATAAATCACAGAAAAAAAGATGCATTGAATGAAATGTCGAGCTAGGATTATCTGGTCTGTAGGAGGGATAGGTGCTAAATAAAAGCGCTGGTATTTAACTAACTTATCATTTCAGCCGATAGACGTCCACTGATGGACTTAGGCCTCCACCAAGTGTCGCCACAATGAACGATCCTGTGCGTCCCGCATCCATCGGATTCCCGCATCCTTCACCAGGTTGTCGGTCCACCTTGTAGGCAGCATTCCAACGCTGCGTCTTCCAGTACGCGGTCGCCACTCCAGAAGCTTTCGGCCCCAACTGCCATTGCACATTGCTCGCAGAGCAGAGCAATGTGCCCTGCTCTTGACGATTTTTCGTGCTATGTCTGTAGTAGTACTTACCTTAGTTCTCTTGCGGCTATACATAGGTATACCTATACCGCGATATAAAAAAAGATTTTCAGTGAAAACTGCTAACATACCAAGAAAAGGACGCTGCAATGATTCCAAGTTCGTGGCTACCCGACATTCTAGTTTGACAGCAATTACTGTTCTAAATGACGTCACTTGTCATGCTGTCATATACCCTACCTCGAACCACTCCATAGGAACAGACTAGTATCCTGACTAGTCTACCAGCTTCCTTTTACGTCGAGTTAATTGACTTCTCAGTTTTATTGGATCTGAAAGCCTGCTTTAAGTACTAAGCATTAGGATTTATGAGTCTAGTTTTTATAATAAAACTACTATTTGGTCATCAATATTCTGATAAATTATCACAGATATTACTGTCTCAGAAAAAACTCACTTTTATAGATGCATTTTTTTTTAAATTGGTATAAACTAGTGTTTGACTGCGATCCCACCTAATGGTAATCAGTGATGCTATCATTGATGGTGAGGCGTGCTAGTTTATTAAGAGCCTATTCACTCTTGCCTTAAAGACACCTAAATTATAATCGGACGGGAAGACCGCAGCCGGCAAACTGTTCCAGTCGCTCGATGTACGTGGATAAACGACGAGGCAAAACGTTTGTTTCAGACCGTAGAGGTTTCAACAACATAAGGGTTATACTCGCCGATGCATATAAAATAGATACGTGAAACCTCTCCGGTTCAGACTAAGCGTTTCCCTCTTCCACACAGGTCTTCTCCATTGTGGAACATTGGGTGAGGCGATTATCACGCTGCCACGCATCGCGCTGTATGTTGCGTTTCAGCGCACCTACTCGCGTACTTGCGGGAGTGCAGATCTGCAACATCGTGCGAGTTTTTTACGCACTCACGAGTGTAGTTGCGTTTTGTGGATTCACGGCGACTCTGACTCATTTCATCCAAAATCACGCAAGGTATGGACTCAGTGTGCTAGAACTTGCGTCTTGCCCCGCACCACGCGCGTAGGCGCATGTTTCTCCTCTTGTAAAGGCGTGACCTCAATGAACGCGCGTGGATACATTTTCTGTGTTGCACAGTGCACTATGTGTGTTTTCTATACAAACGGAGATACTTACAAGCACCGTTAAAACGCATTCAGGCACTACGCTGCGTAGTGCGTGGCAGTGTGATAATCAAGAGCCAAGTTCATCTCTCCACCATCATCTTGGCCTGCCGTGATGTTGCCTTGCGTTTAATAGTATGGGACCCAATAAGTGGTTTTTTTGGCCCACAGCTCATCTGACATACATCTGACATACTAAAGGCCAGTTTAGACGGTGCGAGCTTGTCGCACGTTTTGATGCGAGAAATCTAGATATACTCGTATGAATGTTTAGATGGAGAAACTTTTTTATATTCTTACGATTATCGTATATTCGAAACAAGAAACTCGCACCGTCTCATCATCATCATTTCAGCCGATACACGCCCACTGTTGGTCAAAGGCCTCCCCCAAGCGTCGCCACAACGAACGTTCCTGTGCGTCTCGCATCCATCGGTTTCCCGCTGCGTCTTCCCTTACTCATTCGCCACTCCAGAACCTTTCGGCCCCAACGGCCATCTGTTCTTCGAGCAATGTGTCCTGCCCATTTCCACTTAAGTTTGGCAATTCTTTGTGCTATGTCGGCAACTTTAGTTCTCCTACGGATGTCTTCATTCCTAAATGTTCACCGTCTAAATGGTTCTAAACAGACATGTCCAGCCCATTCCCATTCAAAGAGTAGATAGCAGCTTAGAAATAAAGATTTCATGTAAAAGATGTCAAGTTTATCCAACCGGTTAGCTAGTAAACCACACTCCAGGTTTCAATTAAGAAATTACGCCATGATATAAAATTAACTTAATTTTGTCTACATCTTAGTTACTCAATTAATGATTGTATTTTTATTACTTTTAATTGCCTTACACATACCTACGCACATCATTTAATTACTTACGAAATCATTATAATTAAGAGACATCTAAATTCAAGAAATTGGTGACTTTATGACTACAGAAGATTTACTCTAAAATAAAACTGGGCAAGTGCGAGTCGGACTCGCGTACGAAGGGTTCCGTACCGTCCTGAGCAATAGTAAATCATGTTTGTTGTATGGGAGCCCCCTTAAATATTTATTTCATTCTGTTTTTTAATATTTGTTGTTGTAGCGGCAACAGAAATACCTACATTACCTATCTGTGAAAATAATTGTCAACTTTCTAGCTATCATGGTTCATGAGATACAGGCTGGTGACAAGCAGACGGCCAGTGGAGTTAGTAATAAAAAAATAAAAAACCTTTTTTTTTCAGATAAAAACTCACATTAGAGAATTAAAAATTGAATCGATTAATATACGACCGGAAATAAAAGAAAAAAAAAATAGGGTACGTTTTTCTCCATTGAGTATGAAACTCTAAAAATCAACTGTCTCGATATTCCGGTTCATGAGGTACAGCTTGGTGATAGGCGTACAGACAAACAAACAGACAGACGGGCAGACACGAAGTCTTAGTAATACTAAAGTCTCGTTTTAACCTTTTGCGTACAGAACCCCAAAATAAATTTGTACAAATCTTAATTAACAATATTGAATAAAGCGACATGAACAAACATTGTATTTTCAATAAAAAGTAATTAGTAATTACGGTTACCGCCACAGATAAAAAAGATGATTAAAAAATAATTTATTGTGAGGTGCCTCGCGGGGGGCGCATCGACACCGAGAGATGTGAAACATCGATAGCCGATGTGCAGACTTTAGTGATGTGCTCGATAAGAACTGAAGAGAACTGAAGAGCTTAGTTTTTTTTTTGTATGATTTTCGAAAGTAAATCGTATTAATGTTGTAAGAAAGTTTTTATCAATCTCATTTCAGATTTCAAATGACTATCATTGTATTTTTTTCTATCTACGTTGTAATTTTAATAGGTATTAATTATTTGATTTTATTCAATAAATACTTAATCTATATTACGATACTGTTATCTATTAAATTACAACGAAAACCTATCAGTGTAAGTTGGTGAATATAAAATTACTACAAGATTTTATAGGTTAAATATTAATTAAACATTGACTGATCCGTTGGTGTAGTGGTAATCCTTACTAATATTATAAAAGCTAAAGTGAGTTTGTTTGTTACGTCTTCACGCCTAAATGACAAAACCGATTTTGATGAAACTTGGTACACGGATAGACCATGTCCTGGAATCAGACATAGGATACTTTTTATCACGGAAGTCTGTTCCCTTGGAATAATTTTCTGCTATCACGCGGGCGAAGCCGCTGGGAGCAGCTAGTCTAAAATAAAATCTTAATCTGGAGACCTTTCCATTTAACTATTTATTTGTTTTACTTACTTATAAAAAAAAACGGTTATTAGCCAATTATTTTTTTTTTTTTATATATAATCGTTTATTTGCTAATATGGGTAATTACATAAAGATATTAAGAATAGCACAGTCCAACCATATTACACCTTGAGGCATGCAAAATACAAGCTTTATTATAATACATTTTCTAATTGATAATAATGTCACTTGAAAAATTGAATTTTAAAATGTCATTTGATTAATAATAATGTCATGATACAATTGTGAATAAATGTCAAAGTAGGAATAATAGATATAATGATGTAAAATTAAATTAAATTCGTGCATTATTTAGTAAATTCACAATGAAAAAATAGTAATGTCAATAGTTTTATCAAAATGTGAATGTCATGTATTAAATGGAAATGTCAAGATATATTTGCAAATAAATGTCAAAGTATATTATAAATGTCAAAGAATTAATATTAATAAAATAATTAAATTAGTGCAATAGTTGCTTCAATATGTCCTTACATCCTCCATTAAATAATCATGAACACTATAGTAACATTTACATAGCAAGAAGCTTTTTAATTTCTTTTTGAATGCATCGATTGATGAAGTTTCTAGTATGGACTTTGGCAAGTGATTGTATATACGCGGCGCCATACCGAAAATGCTTTTAGAATATATGGCCGTCTTGCTAGATCTGCAACAAATTTTTTCACTATGCCGTGTACTTCTGTACTTATCAAAAAGATTTTTGTTACTTCTTGCAAAGCTAGCAATTTCATAAATGTAAACACACGGCAATGTTAATATATTATGCTTGACAAAATATGGCCTGCAGCTATCAGTCTGTTTGATATTAAACATAAAGTAACAAATTAGTAGGACATATACACAAAATTTACCCAATTATCGCGCAGAACTCCAGACCTACTGACACGATCGTCTTCCATTCGTCCGTGAACTCATCATAGTCAGGACTCTTGTGCAAAAGAGTGTGGAGCGCAAGGAGTGCGAGGGACAGAAGCCTGGGCTCGCGCAACAGTGTGACTCGCAGGCACAGCGAACCAGCTACGTCTCCTGATTTTCGTCCGGAACGAGCCCGAGCCCGATACGATGCGTATTGTTCCTCGCACGCCTCAAAGAGCTGACAGCAAAACCGTAGGGGCCCAGGAGCGAAGCCTACTGGAGCCATCTCAAAGAGAAACCCATGGTCCTGGAACGCAAACGACAACTGAAGAAAAATATGTGTGGTTTTAATTAGTAAAAGTCTTATACACCCTCCCGTTCCACTCTAGAGCGGGAGAAGTCATTGGATGATTTCTCACCTAGAAAAAATGTTGAGGAACCCGGCGGCATGACCAAAAAAGAATATTAAAAAAAAAAAATTAAGACATCCACCAATCCAAACTAGGCTCATTCCCTCTCCTCTCTCAGGCCTGCAACCCAACAGTGTGAACATTATAAGGCTGATTATGCCTACTGGGATTAGCTAGATGTATCCTTTTCATATATTCCTCTAATTACGCCAACATATATCGCTTCTAACTAACCAAGCAGGCTTTGAGTATAAACCCGTGGTTTATAAATAAACATAATTCTCTAATGGGACTTACCACAGTCTCTTACACCTGACATATAATATACCTAGTGTAAATATATAACATACTAGCCTGTACCAGCGGCTTCGTCCGCGTTAATGCAGAGATTTCTCAATACATACTTTGAACCCTCATTTCATCCTCTTAGGGGGTGAAAAATTTAATGCAAGCTTGTCTACGCCATATATAGAAATCTTGTACCAAATTTTATGTTTCTAGTCCCAGTAGTTTCGCCTTTGCGTTGATATGTCAGTCAGTCAGTTTCTCCTTTTTTATATGAATATAGATAAATATCTAACAAGATATATACTAGATAGGTAGGGTTTCATCGAATTAATTAAACAGTAATCGAGTCTTTTGCTGTGTTTTTATATAACCTTGAAAAGTATAACAATACGAGTAGTAGCTGACTTTACAAACATTGTTCTGCCATATAAATTATAAAAGAAAAATACGGAGATGGGGCCGCCACCCCCCTATTTAGGTAGGAGGGTAAAGATAGCTGACGACAAAAAAATAAATAAAAATCAATCAAGCCGTTTCGGAGAAGTTCATTAATAAATACTGTGCCACGAGATAATTATGTAAACTTGGAACCCCGTTTCAATCCTTTAGGCAGTGAAATTTGGAAAATCCTTTCTTAATTCTTGTCTAAAGAAAACCTTGTTCAAAATTTCACGTTCTAGGCTTTGTAGTTTCGACTGCGCTTTAATACATTGGCAATGACATTTTAATAAACAGACATGTTATACACTCACAAATCAATCGAAAAATGTGTTCCGCGCAGCAGCGGCAGCACTTGTGGTATGAGATCCTCTGCGTTTTATTTACTTTGGTATCATAATCGGTACACTTTCTAAACACACACGAAAAATGCCTTTTTCATTTAATTTCGTAGCAGCGCGCAGCATATGTTCCGATGCGTGACGCCTAAAGGCAAGGATCCCAATTGGGATCCTTTCGAGTCTTCACGAGTGCGCGCTCATAGGAAATCTGTTTATTTAAATATTTTAGGTAGGTATAATAAATAATAAAATAAATAAAATTCATTTATTTCAGGTACCATTATTAAGAACCATATAAAAAAAAAATTATAAAAAAATAAAAAAAAAATATAAAAAAAAATATAAAAAATAACATTCAAATTTACATAAAATTAAAAATAAATAAACACAAAAGCACAAAATTCCATAAATTAAAATCATTACAAAAACAATAGACATTACAAATATACAAACATAAAAATTCCAAAAATCTAATTTTTTTTTTGACATGTAAAAGATTACTTTTATTAACATACATATATACATCTTAATTATTAAATATTATAAACTAATAGGTATATATACAAACTTAAAGAAAAAATATATACAAACGAGTAA
Source organism: Mythimna lalbum (assembly GCA_949319445.1). Lineage (NCBI taxonomy): Eukaryota > Metazoa > Arthropoda > Insecta > Lepidoptera > Noctuidae > Mythimna > Mythimna lalbum. Next base: position 8,430,529 of record OX439371.1, on the reverse strand, counting down.
AAAACAAAAGGAACTTATAGGGCATCAAAAAATTCGTCCACATCGATGTCAATGGGAAATGTGCCCAGAACGCTGGCAGCATTGCCACGCTGGATGGCAATGCTGATTCGTTGACCGAAGAAAAGCCCAGCCCTCTGGTCACGCGAAGAGTCGACCAACCGTTTGCTAATATCTCGAACAACTCGATGAGCGCTCGGACCCCATGGCCCTAGTGTTTCTAAAAATCTAATTAAATTATACATATCTATAAATGTCTTAGTATCTTATATGTGATAATATCGCACCTTTGAAACAAAAGTGGCACTGTACTAAACTTGTGTTTTTAATTGCCATTTTTTGGTATTCCTCCTCCTTTAGCTTTTAAATCTGATTATCACAACCCATTCTCTGATTGTCAAAGCCTTTGTTCCAATTGTTAATGTTCTTCCGGAATTGATTCGGTTATCGAGTAAATAAGTAGTTTTTTTTACGGTGGGCAAAAATCATCTTATATATATAAGTACTAGCTTTTGCCCGCGCGGCTTCGCTCCCGCTCGTCTCTACTCCACTCTACTATACCCTACTCTACCCTACTCTACCCTACTCCACCCTACTCTACCCTACTCTACCCTACTCTACCCTACTCTACCCTACTCTACCCTACTCTACCCTACTCTACCCTACTCTACCCTACTCTACCCTACTCTACCCTACACTACCCTAATTTTTTTTCCATAAGAACCTTCTCCTCACAATAACAATCACAACAAAAAAAAAATCAGCCAAATCGGTCAAGCCGTTTTCATGCCAAGTCGTGACAACGGAAAACGGGGGTCATTTTTATATATATAGAAGATAGATAGATAGTAAATAAGTAGTTACACTGAGAACTTTATGGCTGCTGAAAAATAATCTTTTTGGTGTAGTGCAATTTATATTTTAAGGGTACGAATAATATAAGTCAGTCAGTGTCTCCATTTATATATACAGATTTTTCAAAGAATATAAGTTCATTCACATAGCTTGTTCGGATGAGGGATTGTCAATCACCTGAGTGTACGTCCATATGATCAAAAAAACTTGAATTGCTTCATTTATATTTATAAAGTGCAATGAATCACATCAATTTTCAGTACTGCGACCCCAGATACATATTAAGATGAAATCATAGATATTTGCAATTACTCAGTTCGATCTTGATTAAATTCAAGTACCTTCTTATCTATATGTTTATTCATAAGATTTTACTAAAATTAAGCTATTTTTAGTGTTCCGTTCGAAATACGTCCACTGTTGGACTTAGGCCTCCCCAAATGTCAAGTGTATCTATCGGATCTTAGTCCCCGCACACGGACCTCAAAAAAACGCCGCTTCAAGCTTCTCCGGCCACAAGCTGTCGCGCGCTTCAGCTGTTTTTTGCGGTAGCTTCTATTTTTTTTTTGTGGCCGCTTCTAACGTTGTTTGCGGCGGCGTTTTTTGAGGACCGTGTGCGGGGACACTAACTAGGTCATCGAAAACGAAAACAAAAGACTTTTTTTTAATTCGTATAAACTAGTGCTTGACTGCAATCCCACCTGATGGCAAGCAGCGATGCAATCTCTGATGGTGAGGCGCACTAGTTTCTTAAAAGCCTATTCATTCTAGCCTTGAAGACACCCAAAAAAGATTCATTTTCCAGATTCGGAAGAAGAAAATTAAGATCCTTGAACTCGACAGTTCCTCAAAAACGCAATACATCCTTAAATTCTTGCACTATTGTCACATATTTGAACACTAAATATATCTTGATTGTTGGTGTTTCAAGACAACATTCAATCAAGGCGTGATTACGATCAATTTACAATTTGATACGCTCGGCTGATGATTAACTTCATTTTGGAGTGATTACAGCTGAAGATAAAGTACTTCTCCCGTTGAGGACTCTTTGAGAATTTATGTGGAATACTTAAATATATTGGTGCTCGTTTACGAAGGTTTTTTTCTCATGTAATCGTTGGGTTTGAGTGTAATGTTAAATGGCTACCGTATTATGGTTTGTTTATCGTATCGTGCGTCGTATCGTCGTGTCGTAGTTTCTGGTATATTATAAATAAAGAAATCAGGCTAATTTCAATGTCCATATTAGATATGTTAGTGACTAAAACTTAAAATTATATTATACCAGCACCCCTAGCCAAGTGGCTAATCTGCAATAGTTAACGCTAGTAGAAAGCTTCAAATGTACGGGAACGACGTCGTCTCAACGCTCAGTCACGTGGTCAGAACAAAAGAATTGGCGGCAAGGGCAACTCGAAGCGTTCGACGCAAGCGAAACGGTTGTAACTTGGCTAGGGGGGACGATTAGATTCTGCTAGCACCTTCGTCCATGTGAAAATAGGTTTCTCAATGCACACTTTGGACACCCTTTTCAAGCCCAGGGTCAAGGGTAATGAATTTAAAAAAATCCTTTCCATCTTTGCATCCTTACTAATATTATAAAAGTGAAAGTGAGTTTGTTTGTTACGTCTTCACGCCTAAATGGCAAAACCGATTTTGATAAAACTTCGTACACGGATGGATCATGTCCTAGAATAGGACATAGGATACTTTTTATCCTGGAAGTATGTTGCCTTGGGATAAATTTCTGCTATCACGCGGGCGAAGCCGCAGGGAGCAGCTAGTTCTTCATAAAAGGAACCTGTGTGCAAAACTTAAGCATTCTAGGTTCAAAGGTTCGCCTTGAACCTTTAGTTTAGGGTTCAGTCAGCTAAAACGGCACCTTTACTAAATTGCTTTGTGGTTCGACAGTCAAGACCTTTTTTTCAGGAACGCGTGGAGGTAATAAGCTGAAATTAAGTCAAATACTTAGGTCCGCTTAAAGCCATCCAAAGGGCAATGGAAATGGCTATGCTCGGAATTTCCTTGTGTGATAGGATCAGAAGTGAAGATGAAGAAGATAATGATGAGAATGATACGCAAGAGAATCCAGGTTACCGGCATAGTTCGAAGAATCGCAACATTTATATGGCAGCTGGCAGAGCACATTGCTAGCAGAACAGATGGTCGATGAAGACCAGGGGGCCTAGACAACGTTACATTTTCATCAACGATAACGAAATTCGATATCTCCGAAATATATGGAACTGACATAAGCTCTCGAAATGTCACGTGGTCGATCGCTAATTGCTAGACAATGTCACACTTCGTTACAAAACGACAACGAACTTCGATCAACATAAACGATATTCTCATATTTGTATGAGAATATCGTTTATGTTGAGCTTAGCCAAGTGACACTTTTGACATTCGAGTTCGCTGAGATTACGAAGTTCTCTTTCGACTGCTAAGCGAACTCTTGGACCCTGTAGAAAAGCAAATCAACATGGCTGATTGTTAGTCAGCTGGTGGTTTTGTTTGCATCAAGTGTGCTTGTTTCTTGTTATTTTTTTTAAATAAAAATGCATACATTGCGTTTACTACGGGCATTGCATAATGAAAGTGTGTGGTTGAGGCGTCAAAAAAGATATAATTACCGGCAAAAAATGGAAAGAGTGAAAAATATGCCAGAGTTAGTGTTCATGAAAAATTTTAGATTAAATAAGAGCATTTTCCGGCAGCTCTGCAACGAGGATCTAGAGAAATCCCTTTGGAAATTAAGGTAACCTGAAATGTTTTCAAATAGCAAAAGTTAGACAATTGATTTGAGGTTATCTACTAAAAACGAAAAGTGTGTTTGATTTCAATAATTTTATTTTCCTAATTACTTGCTTTGTTTTTTAGGTGCTCACTGCTCTTAGTTTTTTTGCCACCGGATCCTATCAAAGGATCGTGGGTGTGAGTCAACAAATGACTCAAAGAACAACACGCCGGTATATCTGGCAAGTTGTTGATGCCCTCAACCACCCCGCAATCATGAACAAATGGATTAAATTTCCACATCAACCTAGAGTGGCGACCACGTATCGGAAGACGCAGCGCTGTAATGCCTCCAATAAGGTGGACCGATGTCTCGATGAGTGTATGATGCGCAAAGCACAGGACCGATCTTTATGGCGACACTTTGATGAGGTCTATTTATTTATTTATTATATACTTTATTGTACACCATCACACATGCAAAAAGGAAACTTAAAACTAAAACTCATACATACAATGGGCGGCCTTATCGAATTCCGCGATCTCTTCCAGGCAACCTGGGATGGACAGTAATTGTCTGGACAAGAAATGGGACTGTCATAGGTGTGACAAACTAGAATTAAACATAATTAAATATATTATAATACATACACAGATATATACCTACATATGCTGTATAATAGATAAGTACATAAATATATACGTATGTCTATGTCGAACAGTGGACGTCTTCCGGCTGAAATGACAATGATGATGACTCAGGTTTTCAGCAGTGAATGAATCAAACTTCTAAGTCAACGCCATCTCAAGATAAGTCTGGAAGTCCTTGGCAATAACTATCCACTCAGTATAATGAGCAAGATACATAAGAGAAAAATACACAAATTCCTCAAAGACTTACAAGGCTAGCTCGTGGCCACAAAATAGATAGGTACAGAAGTCAATCTCATGTATGTACTTCAGTTTTCATACATAAACTCGGCTGTCACGCTAGGGTTGGCGTCCTGTCGCGAGATTAGCACGCGTGTGGGTGCAGCGGTCGGCTCTCCGAATAGTTCCTATTCTAAAAAAAACTTCTTTTTTTGCTCAAAAATTGCATAAAAATGTTCGTAGATGCGGATGCACTTACTCTCGCACTGTTCCGAGCTCTCTGAGATATTGTGTCCGTAAGTGGTGTTTATGTGTGCGTTACTCGAGAGCGTTTTATATGTAGACTAGCTTTTACCCTCGCCTCGGCTTTGCCCTCGTTTACTAATATACTTTAATCTTTCTCCCCCTTTTCTCAAATAAAAAATAAATAAATTAGCCTATGTCCGTCTCCAGGGTCCCAACTATCTCTGTACCAAAAGGAAAAAACAGAACCCTAATAGTTGTCCGTCTGTCAGTCTGTCAATCAAGACCGTTTTTCTCGGGAACGCGTGTAGGTATCGAGTTGATATTAAAAACCATGTGCCTACTCAGGTCTGCGGTCCCTTGAAGTATCAAAAATTTATCAAAATCGGTTTTGCCATTTAGGCGTGAAGACGTAACAAACAAACTCACTTTCGCTTTTATAATAAATATTAGTAAGGATTGACTTCTGAACATTTGTGTTCTGTGTCTTGGTCTACCAAAACAATAGATATTGTAGTAAATGTATCCATTATTTATAAGCTTATTACTTTACTAACAAAAGAAACTCGTTACTTGTTAGAAGTAATTTCCCGAGTTTCCTGATTCTTCCTCAAACCTTGACCCTTAGCTGGTCAACCATTAAGTGTTCCATAGAACTTATAATTAATGCTTTCTAAGTATATTACTTAGCTTAATTTTCTAAGTTATTTTATTTATCTTTTGGAGGTTTTTACTTATGAATTTGTTGTGTTTGGCCACGCTAGAAATAACTCCTGTCGTCGCATTGTGATCAATTCTTGTAAGAACACACCTTCCTCCTCCTTGCGTCGTTTATCCTCAATGCTGAGGGTCGTGACCTCGACGATTAATTTTCTTGTGGACTATATTTCGCCGTGTTGTCCTGTCTTCGGCGATGTGAATGGCGTCGCAGACTGTGGTCTCCAGTGTAAGAACACTAATTACACAAAATATATAGGTACAGAAGTCAATCTACTTACAAAGCGCGCTAGAGCAACGCACACATAGACCCCCCCTTACGGATACGATATCTCGGTAGCGTCTCGGCCCACTCGCAGAACAGTTCCAGCTCAAACGTTCATTAGTGTGCGTCCATCGAGCGTAGGTATAAAAAGTGAAGTACATACATGAGATTGTCTTCTGTACCTATCTATTTTGTGCTAATGAGTACCTAATACAGTGGACGTCTTTCGGCTGAAATGATGATGATGATAAACAAAAAGGACACTCATAATAATGTGGTGGGGAACACCAAACCCACGACCTTCCGGTATAGCAGTCGGAGCTATTAACCATTAGAACAGTCCAACAGAAGAGATCAGCCCCAGAACAGACAAATGTTTGGGGTCTAGATGTCATGTGTAAGTGATTTTAGACCCAAAAATAAAAAAAATGGTGACGTAATTACACAGTTTTCAGTTTTTTTCCTATACTTGTGCTATAAGACCTTGCTTTATTCTAAACTAGCTTTTACCCGCGGCATCGCCCGAAAAAAAAAAACATAGAATAACAAATTTTACCTCTTTATAATACTACAGTATTTAGTATGCAATACTATAGTATAGAAGTATAGATTTCAGGATTCTGGTTCAACGGGAAGTACCCTATGAATTTTGATTCTCATTAGAGTGTGGAAATATAGGTAAGTTTTTTGCGATATTAAAACGGCCGTATGTTTTTTTTTCCGTAACTCAGAGGACAACATAAAGTCAAAGTCAAAGTCAAAACATTTATTGCGAACTAAGTGTACAATGGTGTTGTTGTTATCATGTCAGTACTTTTGACTTTTGACGTAGTGATCCTATAAGATATCCCTTTTTTCCTTTTGAAGTACAGAACCCAAAACATAATAATTAAGAACTGAAGTAAAAAACCAAAGCATTATTTGTTAAAAGAAACATCTAACAACACAACTTGATAAATAAATCTAGATCGTAAAACCTATACGGGTGTGTCACACCCAGAATTCCATCAAAGAAATATCCCCAAATCGCGAAACGATCCCACAAAAGCGATAGAGCACTGTTACTTACGATATTCAATACACCTCCCATAAGTCATGCAGTGCCGAATACCCTACGTTTACGACTACAAACTTATATTTAAATAAACTCCGATAAATCCTCCTCTCAACACATAAAAAGATATATCTCAGATCTCGAGGATTCTGATATTAATTTCATATATCTTATATCTCCGGTCTCGTCGTCTCGGTTTTAAACCACATTCGAGATAAATGCAGAAGGTCTAAAGGATGCAGCGTTCGAAAACAGGGCTCAATCTAGGGAGGAGGGCGGAGACTGGGCAAATTTCCAAAGCTGCTTAGTATTTCATATAAATAGTAATAAATTATAGTACTTATACTACTTATTAACAAAATATATAAATATACTAGCTTTTGCCCGCACGGCTTCGCCCCCGCTCTTCCCTACTCTACCATACTATACCTACTCTACTCTACCCTACTCTACCCTACTCTACCCTACTCTACCCTACTCTACCCTACTCTACCCTACTCTACCCTACTCTACCCTACTCTACCCTACTCTACCCTACTCTACCCTACTCTACCCTACTCTACCCTACTCTACCCTACTCTACCCTACTCTACCCTACTCTACCCTACTCTACCCTACTCTACCCTACTCTACCCTACTCTACCCTACTCTACCCTACTCTACCCTACTCTACCCTACTCTACCCTACTCTACCCTACTCTACCCTACTCTACCCTACTCTACCCTACTCTACCCTACTCTACCCTACTCTACCCTACTCTACCCTACTCTACCCTACTCTACCCTACTCTACCCTACTCTACCCTACTCTACCCTACTCTACCCTACTCTACCCTACTCTACCCTACTCTACCCTACTCTACCCTACTCTACCCTACTCTACCCTACTCTACCCTACTCTACCCTACTCTACCCTACTCTACCCTACTCTACCCTACTCTACCCTACTCTACCCTACTCTACCCTACTCTACCCTACTCTACCCTACTCTACCCTACTCTACCCTACTCTACCCTACTCTACCCTACTCTACTCTACTCTACCCTACTCTACCCTACTCTACCCTACTCCACCCTACTCTACCCTACTCTACCCTACCAAACTTCACATAAACCATCTACTAAATAGTTCGAACAAAGCCTAAAAATTTGGCTTGGATAGGTGAGCCCGTTCTTGAGTTATAAAATAACAACGAAAAGTGGCATTGATTTTTATATATATAGATTACAAGACTACTTGTGAACAGTAGTGCCAGGCAGGCATTGCTTTGTGTAATTTCAACACAACTGCTCTCAAAACGGCGAAGGAAAATATCGTGAGAAAAAGAACGTGTTCTAGAAACAAAAACTCGAAGATATGTGACATCCACCAATCCGCACTGGACTCGCATGGTGTATTACGGCCATTCCCTCCATTTTCCATTTCCATTTCCATTCGTCTCTTAGAGAAGAGACCTGAGTCCAACTGTGGGAACATTATAAGGCTGATATTATGCTATGCTTTATACTTATTCATCGCTTACGAATTTTATTGGTTTGTTTGTAAAACCTCCGTTAAATTACTTCTATTTAATCTTTTCGGAAATTAAGCATCTATCATGGTGTGAAATTCTTCCGACCGGCCGTGTGCGTCTCCATCCATCCATCCCCCATGGATTTCCACGACCCTCACCAGGTCGTCGGTCTACCTTCTAAGAGGCCTTCCAATTCTGTTTCTTCTGGTGTCATTTTGTTAATGCTCAGAACGGCTAAATAGTCAGATCGGGCCCTTAAAACTATATTATAGTCTGATCTAGATTTAGCCTTTCGGCGAGCTCAATAAAAATACAATGGCGAGTTCACTTGCTATCGCTGTAATTGAAGTATTATCTACTAGCTTTTGCCCGCGGCTTCACCCGCGTACATTATCCCAGGATAAAAAGTATCCTATGTGTTATTCTGGGATATGGTCTATTCGTGTACCAAGTTTCATCGAGATCCGTTCAGTAGTTTTAGCGTGAAAGAGTAACAAACATCCATACATCCATCCATAGATACAAACTTTTGCATTTATAATATTAGTATGTAAGATTCTATGTGAAAAAAGTGTATATGTTCAAAAGTCACGCATTGTATAGAATGGGCTAGTTGCCTAAAAATATGTAATTTGTCCGTCTTTTAGATTATTCAAAAATAAGGGACACGTATTTTTTTATTTGTAAATTAAACCAAAAATGACAAAGATATAGCTCATTAAAGTTACGTGTAACGTCACGCCGTGCTACATTTTTTCGCACGGGGTGACGTCACACGTAACTTTAATGAGCTGTATCTTTGTTATTTTTTGTTTAATCTAAAAAAGAAAAAATACGTGTCCAATATTTTTTTATAATCTAAAACATGGACTAAATAAAATGTAGTTATTTTGACCCAGGAAACTACCCTATTGACCTTCTTACTTATCTATTCCATACTCAAACGCAATGTTCGATTTTCAAGACTTCTTGATACGCCAATTTATGGCACGAACGCTTTTTATTGGTCGATTTTTTGTGACGTCATCGCATACTTTATAAAGTACAATTTACAGTTATTCAGAATTGACAACAGTGAATAAAATATGGCGTAGGCGTGTTTACATATAGTTAAGTTTAATTGTTGTTGTTTGTAATGTCTGCAGGCTTCCGTATTTAGTTATGGTTTTAGTTTGAGTGGGTGAGTTATGGGTTCTTCGGAGGGTACTTCCGTGTAAGACAGTGAATAGACTCTCAACGCCTATTACTTCCCGTCATTTAGTATGTTTTAATGAGTTGTGAGGCTTAACAAGACTTTTAACGTACTTAGGTATTATAAGTCTACTGGAATGTTCCTAGACTTACTGCGGAATACAAATGCAATTATGAAACACAATTTAAACATTCACCAGTAGAATGCTACTTTATCACAGGGTCATAGGCATATATTTTCACCATAGACGAGGACGATGAGTTACGGGTAGTTCGCCGTCCGACCGTCCGGTAACCGTCCGGAGCGAGCCCGAGTCATCGACGACCCGTAGTGTTCCCCTACCGTAGAGGCCCAGCAAGGTTGAAGCATACTTGAGCCATGGGTCTTCTTCTGAAAGGTTTACCCGACGTGGTCCTGGGATGCCAAGGGCAACTGAAGGACAATAAGTGTAGATTCAGTCAGTCAAAGTCTGGCATGCCCTCCTGCTCCGCGATTTCCCACCTTAAAAAACGTAAATCCTAGGCTGCTTTCACGCGAGTGAAGCCGCTGCCAAAAGCTAGTTTTTTAATACTTACTCATCAAGCCTATCCGCTGCCCCTATCTAACAATTTCACGTAAAACTTAAAGTCGACTAAGTAGGTGCCTATAAAAGTATAGATAAGCTTTTGAGCGTAAAATAAAATATGAAACACAAACTTTTCTTCTAGAATGTTATAAAATATTCTGTAGGGTTCACCCCTACCATATTATAAGTTTATTTACGTTTACAATAAAATCACCCAACACAATAACAGCAACACAATTATGTAATCACATTTATTAATATTTATTTGCATACACAAAAACGATCAGATTTCGGAACGCATCGGTGGTGTCAAAGGATCTCGACGCATGTGTGCGTGCACGCAGTGATCTACGCTGACCTTCAGTCCGCTACAAACTGCCGTGCGCGCTATTGATTTTTTTTGTCATCTGAGCTACCTCGTTTCGCTAATCGTGTTTTTTGTGTATCGTGTTCCTGAACGTTGTGACTGTATATCGTGTGTCTCCTTGTCTTCTCATCTTCTCCTTCTGTGTTATTGTGTGGACTTAACAAAGTAAACAGTGAGTACTTTTTAGCAGCGAATTTTTTATTTCCGCGCACCCGCACTCACCGCCTACCCACATAAACTTTTCTCCAAACTGGTGACCCCGAGTCGAACACAAGACAATGAGTGACAGTGAGAGTGAGCACACCGCGTCATCCCAGCCGACGGAACACATTCCGCGCAGACCGCGCAAGACAAAGGCCATGACCAGCGCCGGACCTAGCGAGGTGTACCGCGTCGCTTTGCGCCTACCCCCATTTTGGGCTGATGAGCCTGATATCTGGTTCGCGCAGATAGAGGCGCAGTTTGATAACGCGGGAGTGACCAATGACGTCACAAAATACAATTATGTTGTTGGGAACCTAGACCCGCAAGTTTCAAAGGAGGTAAAGGACGTCATACTAGCCCCCCCCTGCCTCTAATCGCTACGACAAATTGAAGACAGAGTTGGTGAAGCGCTTGTCAGCCTCCCAAGAGCGGAAGGTGAAGCAGCTGCTGATGCACGAGGAGCTAGGAGACAGGAAGCCGTCGCAGTTCCTTCGCCACCTGCAGGGTCTAGCCGGACCTACTGTACCCGAGGACTTCGTGCGCACCATCTGGTGCAGCCGTCTCCCCACCAGCATCCAGCCCCTCCTGGCATCGCAGTCGCACAGCACCCTGGGCGCGCTAGCCGAGCTGGCAGACCGCGTCCAGGACATCGTCACGCCAGCAAGCCACGTCGCAGCAGCCTCGGCAGCAGGACCCTCGAGCAGCGAGATGGCCGCCGAGATCGCCGAACTGAAGCGGGCAGTGAAGGACCTGACGCTGCAGCTGCGTGACAGCCGTTTGCGCAACCGCTTCCACAGTCGTGGCCGCGACGCGCGACGGCGCTCACGTCACCGGTCCTCTACCCGCTCAGACTCCAGCTACCGGCAGCACCCCGTGTGTTGGTACCACTCCATGCACGGGGAGAAGGCGAAGCGGTGCATCAAGCCCTGCGACTACCGGCAGGGAAACGCCGCGGGCAGTCGATAGTGGCGACAAACGATTGCCCTCCCTCGACTGGTCGCCTGTTCGTCACAGATCGTAGCAGCAAGATTCAGTTCCTGGTCGACACAGGTAGCGACCTCTGCGTCTACCCCCGCCGTCTACTTAGTGACCGTCGCGTGTGCACGAACTATGATTTAGTGGCCGCGAACGGCACGCCTATAAAAACTTACGGGTATGTAGAACTGAACTTAAATTTAGGACTCCGTAGAGACTTTAAGTGGCGTTTTGTGGTGGCCGAGGTAACAAAACCAATTATCGGCGTTGACTTTTTGAGTTTTTACTCGCTAGTCGTTGACTGTCGAAATCAACGACTAGTCGATAGTACGACAGACCTGTTTTCTATTGCCTCGAATCACTCAGATTCGTCTTTATGTTCTGTAAAGATTACTTCTGGCGACTCGAGGTATCACAAAATTTTAGAGTGTTTTCCTGACATTACCCGACCCGCCGGTACGTTACGCACTACACCACATAACACAGTACACCATATCCGTACGACCCCAGGCCCTCCAGTCTCTTCTACTTTTCGGCGACTAGCGCCAGACAAATTTAAAATAGCACAGCAGGAGTTCCAGCTCATGCTATCAAACGGAACAGCACGACCCTCTGAAAGCCCTTGGTCATCGCCACTCCACCTCGCCCCTAAAAAGGACAACAGTTGGCGACCCTGCGGAGATTACCGCATGCTCAACGCCCGCACCGTTCCTGACAGGTGTCCGATTAGGCACATACACGATTTTGCACACAGCATTGCAGGTTGCCGAGTTTTCAGCACAATTGACCTTGTTAAAGCCTATAATCAGATACCTGTCAGCGTGGAGGAAGTACCGAAGACGGCGATCACCACACCATTCGGTTTATACGAATTTCCGTATATGACGTTTGGTCTGCGCAATGCGGGCCAAACTTTTCAACGTTTTGTCGACGAGATGACCAGAGGTTTGGACTTTTGCTATTGTTATTTGGATGATTTTCTAATCTTTTCTAGGACAGAAGCAGAGCACGAGGAACACCTACGAAAGATCTTCGGCAGAATGAAAGAGTTTGGTATGCTGGTCAACACGTCCAAGTGTGTTTTCGGTGTCTCGGAGGTAACCTTTTTAGGCTACCACATTTCCGAAAAAGGCACCAAACCACTTGAGTCCAAAGTTGACGCTATAAAGAAGTTCCCACCACCCAAGGACGTACGTCAGCTGCGCCGATTCTTGGGCATGATCAATTTTTACAGGCGATTCATACCCCACGCAGCGCAAATCCAAGCGCCACTGAACAACCTTTTGATTGGCAACGTAAAGGGCTCGCATCCTATATGTCTTGCGGAGAATACTTTGCATGCATTTGAGGAATGCAAAGAAAGCCTTGCTAATGCTGCTTTATTAGCTCACCCCGATTGCAGTGCCAAACTCGCATTGGTTACCGACGCGTCGGATACTGCAATCGGCGCGGTGTTGCAGCAGCTTAGCAACGACGGCTGGCAACCTCTCGCTTTCTTTTCAAGGAAGCTCAGCCCATCGCAAGCAAAGTATTCTCCCTATGACAGGGAACTGCTTGCCATTTACGAGGCCATCAAATACTTCCGCCACATGTTGGAAGCTAGGCACTTCGTCGTGTACACGGATCACAAGCCGATCAGTTTTGCATTCCATGAGAGGAAGAAAAACTGCTCGCCTAGGCAGTTCCGGCACCTCGACTACATAGCTCAGTTTACCACTGACATTAGGCATATTTCCGGCAAAGACAATGTCGTGGCCGACCCTTTGTCTCGTGTGGAAGAGCTACAGGTGCCGGTCAGTCCCGACACCCTCGCGGAATCGCAAGCTTGTGATCCGGAGCTGACTAAACTCCTGCAAGAAGGTTCGTCCTTAGTGCTGGAGAAAGTCAAGGTATCTGGAGAGCGTACAGCAGTGTACTGCGATGTCAGTACGGCGTCCCCCAGGCCATTTGTTCCCACCATGCTGCGAAAACAAGTTTTCGACAGCCTACATTCCCTCAGCCATCCTGGTGTCTCAGCGACAGCCAAGCTAATAGCAGAACGCTTCGTTTGGCCAGGCATCAGAAAAGACTGTAGGGAATGGGCACGAGCCTGTCTCCAGTGCCAGCGGGCCAAGATTAACCGTCACGTCTCAGCGCCATTAGGAGCGTTTCATCTCCCACGCGCAAGGTTCACCATTGTCCACATTGATCTGGTGGGCCCATTGCCGATTTCGCAAGGCTTTAGGTACTGTCTGACGGCAGTCGACCGATTTACTAGGTGGCCAGAGGTCGTACCTATCGTCGACATAACTGCCGAGACAGTAGCTAAAGCGCTGCTATCCGGATGGATTGCCAGGTTTGGCTGTCCGACTGATATTGTTACGGACAGAGGTCGACAGTTCGAGTCGGCCCTGTTCGAACAACTGTCAAAATTGGCTGGTTTTCAGCACAAGCGGACAACGGCATACCATCCGGCTTGCAATGGCATGGTGGAGCGATTCCACCGTCAGCTCAAAGCGTCCATCACGTGTCATGCAAATGACAAATGGACAGAGTCCTTGCCGTGGGTATTGCTTGGCATACGGAGCGCATTCAAAAAGGATGTCCAAGCGTCTTCCGCCGAGCTTGTGTACGGCGAACCGCTAAGACTCCCAGGGGAATTTTTTACCCCCAGTGATGCAGGTAGCACCGACATCACGGAATTTACTGCCCGCATTCGCAAATTCGCCCAAAATCTGCAGCCAACTCCAGCTTCCCGTCACAACCAACAAAAAGTTTTCGTTTATAAGGATCTGCAGACCACGGATCACGTGTTCCTTCGTGAAGACGCATTACGTGGCTCGCTACAGCCAGCCTACACAGGTCCTCACAAAGTGCTGCAAAAAGGTGACAAGACCTTCAAAATATTATTTAAGGGCAGAGAGGTCACGGTCTCAGTCGACCGCCTGAAGCCAGCTTACATTTTGGCAGACAAAGCTGACCCAAAAGAAATCGATCCACCTAGCAGTAGCAAGACGTATACCACTCGTTCTGGTCGTCACGTCACTTTTCCAGACTTTTATCGCCCTTGACGGTCTCTGGAGGGGGGTGATGTAGGGTTCACCCCTACCATATTATAAGTTTATTTACGTTTACAATAAAATCACCCAACACAATAACAGCAACACAATTATGTAATCACATTTATTAATATTTATTTGCATACACAAAAACGATCACATTTCGGAACGCATCGGTGGTGTCAAAGGATCTCGACGCATGTGTGCGTGCACGCAGTGATCTACGCTGACCTTCAGTCCGCTACAAACTGCCGTGCGCGCTATTGATTTTTTTTGTCATCTGAGCTACCTCGTTTCGCTAATCGTGTTTTTTGTGTATCGTGTTCCTGAACGTTGTGACTGTATATCGTGTGTCTCCTTGTCTTCTCATCTTCTCCTTCTGTGTTATTGTGTGGACTTAACAAAGTAAACAGTGAGTACTTTTTAGCAGCGAATTTTTTATTTCCGCGCACCCGCACTCACCGCCTACCCACATAAACTTTTCTCCAAAATTCCTTTGTCCAAACGCGTTTAGGGGCCTTACCATTTTATTTTCTAGTTGGGAAATCATACAAGGACTTCTCTCTCTCTCTAGGGCGGAGCGGGAGGGCGTGTCAGACTCTTACTGACTAAAACCCACTCTTATTTTACTTCTTTGCTTTCGTTCCAGGTTCCACCCATTACCCTAATAGGCTTTGCCCCTTACTGGGCTACGGTTGCTGACATCTCCTTGAGGCGCGCGTGGAAGACTACGCGCCGTTGACGACTCGGGCTTGGTCCTGCGAGCTTCCTATTGCTCGCCGTCCGCAAGCTCACACCTACGGCGGCTGTAAGTCGAAGTTGAGATCCCGGCGATTGGGGCGTAAAGGATTACTGGTTCGCAGATCCGACTAGGCTGGGTAGCGTTCGGGAAGCAACGTAGTATCTTCTCATTCAACATACCACAGTGTCTCAAGACGGCGGTCTATGACCAGTGTGTGTTGCCAGTGATAACATATGGCTCCGAAACGTGGTCGCTCACAATGTGCCTTATTAGAAGGCTTAAAGTCATCCAAAAAGCGATGAAAAGGACTATGCTCGGAGTTTCCTGGCGTGATCGAGTCAGAAATTATATCCGCTAGAGAACCAAGGTCGCACGAAAAATCGCCAAACTTAAGTGGCAATGGGTATGCTTAAATGGCAGAATCAATGGCCGTTGGGGCCAAAAGATTCTGGAGTGGTGACCGCGTATCGAAAGACGCAGCTTTGGTAGGCCACCTACAAGGTGGACCGATGACCTGGTGAAGGTTGCGGAAATCCGATGGATGCGAGTCGCACAGAATCGTTCATTGTAGCGACACTTAGATGAGGCCTATGTCCAACAGTAGACGTCTATCGGCTAAAATGATGATGATGATGATGATAGCTCCATACTTTTAACAGTTCAGTTTAGGTCGTCAAATGGATCGCATTATAAAAATAATAATAATATAATAATAATATTCCATAACTATCACACAACGCCGTCTAGTTCCAAGCTAAGCAGAGCTTGTGTTAAGGGTTAGACAACTGATAAACATACTAATATTTCGAAATACATACAGAATATAGATAAATTACACCCAGATACAGAACAAATGATCATGCTCATCACATAGACATTTATCCTGAGTGGGAATCGAACCCACGACCTCCGGCAGAGCAGTCAAGGCCAGTAACCACAAGACCAACAGGTCGGTCAAAACACAACAGTTATGAACTCGTGGTAGGGCCTCAGGTTGATTATTATGACTCGCTCTGCTGTTTTAATAATAAAATCTTCATTGAATTCATGACACTGCTTTATGGCAAGCTTTACGAGGATTTTTATGAGAGTGTTACATTTATATTCTATGTCCTGGTGAAGAAACTTCCTCTACTCCATTTGAATGAGACGCTATGGTAACGGAGCAAGCTATTACTGACAGTTTTATTGGGGAAGATTTGAGTTTGAGTCTAGTTTTAATCGAGTGGTACTGCCTGCGGTCTTCGCGTTCGATTATAATTTAGGTGTCTTCATCGCTAGCCAGTGCGCCTCACCATCAACGATTGTAGCACTGCTTACCATCAGGTGGGAAACCTGAATAAGTTTATTCAAAATCAGTTACTAATATCGATTCGATATTTCGAATTAAATATAATCCTTACTAATATTATAAAAGCGAAAGTGAGTTTGTTTATTTGTTTGTTACGTCTTCACGCCTAAATGGCTAAACTGATTTTGATGAAACTTGGTACACGGATAGAGCATGTCCTGGAATAGAACATAGGATACTTTTTATCCTGGAAGTATGTTCCCTTAGGATAATTTTCTGCTATCACGCGGGCGAAGCCGCTGGGAGCAGCTAGTATAATAATAATACATTATAATTAATAATAATTCGAAGCCTACTGGGGCCAAGAGCCTATTTTTGAAAGGGAGGTCGGCTCCGTATGTCAGGCAACGAAGGAACGGGGAGGGTTTTTTAGTCTGACACTATCTCCAGCTCCTCCCAAGGGCGGGGGATGTCATCTGGGTGATTTTTATCCACTGAAAAAAAAAACCAAAACACTGACAAAACGCGAAAATTTAATTTTCGTGGGTTACCTTTGGACATCCCCCTAAATCCTCCTCCGTGATTAATACACGAAAATACCTATAGATAAAGAGATCGGTACAACGCGCAACGGTCCGCCTATCTCATGGGCCCACGAGGTTCTTACTACGGGGTCAAGGTGAGACTAACATGCCATGGGCGGTGCAGGAGTGATGAGGGACTGTGACATCATGTAAGATGGGGTTAAGGGTCCTAGTGAATTATGTTAGGTGATCTTTTGATCGGAAGGTGGACAGTTCAGGTTAGATTGCTTGTTGATGGGAGTATTTACTGTTCTTAAACATTTGAGATTTAAAATTTTGTAGAAGTACCGATGCACACGTGTAACACGCCTGATTTGTACGTGCAACGAAGTCGCGTGGCGTGTATCAAGTGTAGCTCTACAAGTCTAGTTTCCATATAAAATGTATGGAGACCGAAGCGCCCAGATCGGTGACGACGTAATTCTAGCTTTATTTTTCTTTTCAGTAATTTAAACGTTTGTCTGGCAGTTTGAGTACCTACTTTATGTAACCTACCCAAATTTCCTTTCTTTGATATTGTTCGTCGAGTCGTGAGCTCCTTACTAATCCAGGGTTGAACTACACGAATACTGACAAATGCTTGAACTGATTGGACAGGTCCACCCCCTCTCGTGAGTTCTTTAATTAGACAGACGCTAATCTACATGGTCCTCACATGATTTGGCCATTACATGTTTACTGTATGATTTGAAAAGCGACTTTGACCTCTGAATTTATTTCAGTTCTTTTTCTCCGAATAACCGGAACAAACAAACAGACAGAAAAAAAAACATTTAAAATTAACTGTTTATGCATTTTTGATATTAAACGTAGACACTTCAATTTTCTTTAAGTATACTCATAAGACCGGTCGTTGTGGCGACGCTTGGGGGAGGCCTATGTCCAGCAGTGGACGTCTTTCGGCTGATATGATGATGATGATGATGTTGATGATGATAAGTGTCGGCTCTAACCAGCAAATTGTTATGTCTAAAACCCGCACCCATTTATTGCTGTTTCAGACATATGCTACTTACCAATAACAATAACGTGCAATAAAATACAATATTCTTCTCAAATAATTGACAGAAAAGGGTTTTAAGAACAAACCCATCAAATAAATTATCAACTCGAAATCGGAATCCGGGTAAAATATCAAATGTCTTACCAGGAATTGCACCGAAATCTGCGCAGTCGCATCTATATCACACGATCAGAAAGCATGAGTGAGATGCCTGTAACGTGCGAGCGAGAGGTCCGAGTCACGTTCCACGGTTTACCGCGCGTCGATTTAAAGTTATCGTAATGAATATAATATAAATAAGTTTTGCAAACTGCACACAGAGAATCTGAGGAGTGGATTGGTAAGATTATATATAGTATTAAGTTTGAAAAGATCAGTCATTAGAAGTAATGAAGGTATACTCAGAAATTCTCAATACAAATAGCTTTATCCATCCATGTTAGTTTATTTATTACTAGCTTTTGCCCGCAGCTTCGCCCGCGTACATAAAATATAGCCTATGTCACTCAGGAATAAAGCAGCTTTCGATCGGTGAAAAAATTTTTAGCAATCGGACCAGTACTTCTAGAGATTACCTCCTACAAACAAAAAAACAAACTTTACCTCTTTATTATATTAGTGTAGATTTAATTTGTTTATTGTTTAATATTATTATTATATTCACTCGAACCTTTAATTCATGAATCCCCAAGCGACCACCGGTGGCCGCGCATCTATTGTCTTACTATTGTGTCTCTAATTGACGGTATCTGAAGGGTTAAGGCACCTTTTTTTTTGTCGACGGGGAAAATCATCATTGACGAAACCTGCTCTTGGGTGGAGCGGGAGACAGTGTCAGAGTCTTACTGACTAAAAACCCCGCGCCGTTCCTTCTAGCCTTCATACCGGAGCTCTAGTTTCCTTTCAGATAACCCCGACACCGGTAGGCTTCGACCCAGATGGGCCCCTCCTGTTGCTGACAACTCCTTGAGGAACCTTTAAGGCACCTAAATTATAATTTGACGGGAAGACCGCATTTTGTTTAATAATATAATAATAATATTCCAGAACTTTTCACACAGCGCAATCTAGTCCCAAACTAAGCAGAGCTTGTGATATGAGTACTAGACAACTGATAAACATATATTTCTAAATACATAATTATTATAGATAAATTACACCCAGGCAAGGAACAAATGATCATGCTCATCACACAAACATTTGTCCTGGGTGGGAATCGAAACCACGACCTCCGGTACAGCAGTCAGGGTCACTGACAACTAGACCATTAGGCCAGTAAAAAAAAAGTTATTTTTAAAGCAGCCCCTTAGCCAAGTTACAACCGTTCGCTTGCGTCGAACGCTTCGAGTTGTCCACACCCCAACTCTTTTGTTCTGACCACGTGACTGAGCGTTAAGCATTCCCGTAAATTTGAAGCGTTCTACTAGTGTTAACTATTGCAGATTAGCAACTTGGCTAGGGGTACTAATATTCAAAACTGCGCAACGATAAACACTGTAAATTACTTTAAATCCTTTAACACGGTTTCAGAATACCAACATCTTCTACACTAAAAAGAAAAATAAGGTAAGATGTAAAACAACGGGAAATAAATTTTAAACACCAACTCTTAACTAAGTATCTTAATTACGCCAAGAGAGATACCGTAAAAAATCTAGATAACTAAAATTAAGCGCGTCTTAAAATTCAGGATGAACCATTTAGTTTACAGAAGCTCGTTAAACTGGCTGTAAGTAGGAATCAGTAGAAAATATCGTCAAATCTTTATATAACGTGTAACGTTAAATGCGCAAAACCTGAAAATTGTTTGATCAGAATAAGGAGCAGAATCTATTAAACCACTTTTTAATATCCTTACTAATATTATAAAAGCGAAAGTGAGTTTGTTTGTTACGTCTTCACGCCTAAATGGCAAAACCGATTTTGATGAAACTTGGTACACGGATAGACCATGTCCTGGAATAGGACATAGGATACTTTTTATCCCGGAAGTATGTTCCCTTGGGATAATTTTCTGCTATCACGCGGGCAAAGCCGCTGGGAGCAGCTAGTAGGTAATATTTTTCAAAAAAAATCTTCATTAAAAATGTCGCCCGGTCTATTTATGAATAAGTAAAGCCATCACGTGCGCAAACCCGTCGAAATAGGTAAACAAACACAAAAGGTTGTAGTCCAATCAAATTTTCTCATACACGGGATAATAAAAGTTATTATTTCTATGCAGATATTAATTTTAAACAAAGTTAAACTGCACATAAAACCTTAAAAATGTTTTTTTTTTCACAGAATTACGTTTTTTTTAATTAAAAATCATTTGGGGTGTCTGAAGTTTTGCTCATTTAACGTTACGCGTTGTATATTATACATTTTGCGTCCATCTTGGAGTGTAAAGACCGTAAACATAGATATAGTACTTCTGGTATGGCGATCACGTACCGGAAGACGTAGCGTTGAAAGGCCTCATACAAGGTGGGCCCTGATAAGGATTGCAGAAATCCGATGGATGCGAGACGCACAGGACCGTTCCTTGTGCTGGCTTAGACGTCCACTGTTGGCCTATGTCCAACAGTGGACGTCTTTAGGCTGAAATGATGATGATGAACATGCAATGACTACTTAGTAAGTCTTTATGTATTAAAGAAGGTTTGCACGCTGTACTGACTCTGTCAAAATAACGCTTTTTAAGGCGTTTTGTCAGTCGTTTTACACGTGCAGCCTGTGGACCAAGTATACCCAGCGGGCATACAGCGACCTGCGCGTACAGTACAATAACGCATTCAGGGTGCTTTTGGGGTTGCCGTGGCGATGTAGCGCATCAGAGATGTTCGCGGAAGCATGTGTTGACGGGTTCGCCGCGATCATACGGAGGCGATGCGCTTCCATGCTGGAGCGCCTGCGTTCCTCCTCCAATGGCATCCTGAATGTCTTTGCAGACAGGTGGGACTCCCCCCTCTTACAAAGGTGGATAAGTGTCCAGACGCACTTATCGAATTAAACTAATGAACCATTGTAAGAAAAATGGTTCATTGGTTGTTTATTATTATTATTTAATTAAATACTAACACTAGGTTAAGTTGTTCTATTACTAACACATATGGATGTTTATCTGAATTAAATATTTTGAATTTGAATTTGAATTAGATCAACCTCTAAACAATACAATACATTTCTCCAGGATATGACGTCATTATTTATATTATATCTTCGGAAGCAGCATCATTACGAGTACCTAAAGATTGAATTACATCGTTTGTTTAACTTCCTGACTGAATAATTGTCTTTACGAATATTGTTATTATCTCATTTTCCTTGTATATTTCGTTGGTCGTTGTATAAAGTATTGGTTGATATTTATTATTTTCAGCATTGATTAGAGGTGCTTCATTTTTATCTGTTGGAAAAGGTGGAGAAGGCTTTTCGACTATTTAGTTTTTACAAGCTTCTGGGTAAGTCGAAGCCTAGTCGAAGCCTACTGGGGCTAGGGTTAGTTTCGAAAGAGTAGCTCGAGCCTCGGTATGAAGGCTAGAAGGAACGGGGTGGGTTTTTAGTCAGTAAGAGTCTGACACTATCTCCCGCTCCACCCGAGAGCGGGGGTTGTCAATGGATGAGTTTACCCACCATAAAAAAAATGGTCCTGGATCGTAAAGAGCAACTGAAGGATACAGGTATGTTTTTAGTTAGTACAAGCATTATACGCCCTCTCGTTCAACCATGATTCTGTTCATGGTGGAACGAGAATCAGAAAATTCATTGGATGATTTCTCACCTCAAAAAAAAAAAAAAATTTGTATGTAAGAGTAAATTTGTCTAGGTTTTTTTTGTCGTAGCTATTACTGTCCCACTGCTGGGCAAAGGCTACCTCCAAGTCATTAAAGGCATTAGGGGAGGCGTTTAATCAGCTCATCATCATCTTCCTGCCCTTGTCCCGTTTTATTTGGGGTCGGAGCAAAATATTTTTCTTCCATTCTGTCCTGTTATTCGTCGCGCTATCATCATCATTATCATCATCATATCAGCCGAAAGACGTCCACTGCTGGATATAGGCCTCCCCCAAGCGTCACCACAACGACCGGTCCTGTGCGTCACGCATCCATCGGATTCCCGCGACCCTGACCAGGTCGTCGGTCCACCTTATTGGAGGCCTTCCAACGCTGCGTCTTCCGTTACGTGGCCGCCATTGTAATGTGCCCTGCCCATTGCCAGTTAAGGTTGGCGATTCTTCGAGCTATATCGAAACTAGTAGTTCTATATTATGAAACTAGTTCTGTAACAGAGTCTAATAAATTCATTCCCCTCTGTGATGAATAAAATCAGCAAAATTCAGTACACTACTAAAATGCAAAACTAGCGAGTTATCGTGAAGTAGCTCGGAAAATTCACTGTTTACCCGTATCGTGAGATTGACGGAAGATTCATGACCTAGAAAATATGCTGGCATCTCAACGGAGAATAAACTAGAGGAATTTCCTCTTTGCATTTTCTTATACTTTTGGTACTTTTACTTCGGTGTACTTGCTAGAGCGACCTTTTACTTCAGGATACATTGTAAGCAAGAAAATTGTAGCATGGTGGGGAATATTAAAAAGTGAAATAGTTTTTGCTGAAAGTTGATGTTAGTGTTTTTACTGTTTAGACCACTTTATGGCGTCACATATTAAAGTTCTCCACACGATTCGAACATATAGAACAGCCCTAAATCATCTGCCGGGCTGTTGCCCACCAGACGTAGCACACGTCTGGTCGGAGGATCCTCCCTTTTCAACAGAGGTTTGCGGAACTTTACACTCTGTTCCGCTTACCTTCAAATCTCTAATGCGGAACTGTTCGAAAGAGTTCCCGTGACACTAGAACGTAAAGGGCTTAGCATCTCCATGTCCTCGTGAGGGCGATCGGTGGCTGCAACCTTTTGCTTCGGGCCCTGGTACAGGCTAGGGCCCGGAGCGAGGAGAAATGGGTGGATTAGACAGTTTCCCCTTCCATCAGATTTCAAGGGTTTATAACTTGATTCATTTTGTACGAAATTTAAAATTTCTTTGAGTATTTTTAATATCGTGCAGATTTCATCACGCATGCGGGTTTGCTCCGCTTGCAGATAATTTCAAAATGCAAAAAAATTGCGTCCTGCGTGAGTACGTTCCACGCATTTAACCCTTCAGATACCGTCAATTAGAGACACAATAGTAAGACAATAGATGCGCGGCCACCGGTGGTCGCTTGGGGATTCATGAATTAAATAAATACTTGTATTCAGAAATGGACATCTGCGGAGGTTATGCGTGCGGAGCAATCTCGCATGCGTGATCAAAAGCAAAACCGCATGATATTAAAACACCCTTACTACTTGCGATTTTGGATAAAATTTACTTTCTGATTCAAACAATAAAATAATTGAGCCAATAAGGTACCCGATTCGAAATATCCGTAACATCAAAATTTGCTTTAACGTTAAACTTAATACCAGTATCTCTAAAGAGAAGTCTCCATAGACCCTGTTCCGATCTCCGGGAATGCATCGCGACCTCTCCCGCGGGCCTAGCCGTCCTATTCACGGTATGAAGGCTTCGCGACACTATGCGACACATATCGACGACTATCGACTTTATCCGACATAATATATCGGCTACTATTTCCAGCTTTCCTCCTCAAATACACCCCAGTGATCAGTTTGCATGCAAATAATCTCTTGTCTGCGCAAATATAAGATTTTTGATTACATTTTTATATAGTTTGAGGATTCGTATCGTAATGGAGGCAATTTTGAGCGAGATTATAAGTATGATACGTGTGGATTATTTTAATATATTATTATAAGATCTGGATTATTTACCACAGTAGGCAGATTAACAAACACAGCACAGCTTGTATCACAGGCGTATTTTTTTGACAGTAACACAATCAACAAATACCTACGTTAGCAACTATCCAAGGATTTATATAGGTACCCTACGCGGCTATCTTATCGATATGATGTTGCATTGCTTGAAAGCAAAACTATTATCTAATTTATGTTAAGTTTATTGTAATTTTGACTTCGATACAACATATATTATTTAAAAATAATAAGTCTTGAAACGACTGCATCTCAGCTAATGATACTGAAATTGCTCACCCGGTGTCACTAATAGTAGGTACCTATCTATTTTGTGTGCTTATAGTAGGCTACACCTAAAAGCAATGTCGAAATACTTATAGAATACCAACAAATTGCGCCATTATTTATACAATAGCTACATTTAGATGACTGTGGTGGCCAGGGTTGCTGCTAGGTTCATAAATAAAAGTCACTCACAATGGTTTCACCAAGCTGCCGTAGACAAGTGCGCAACCGCTGACGGTTGGCAATTAATGCCTCTTCTATACCGTCCACGTGTATACGTCACTTGCCCTTTATTAGTACGAGACAATGACGTTTTGCAAAAACGAGCACGACAGTATAAGTCATTAAACTTGTAGCTCACCGTCCGACCCTCAAAGAAGGACCAAGCCCGAGTCGTTGTGAGCAAAGTGCGACTCAACGAGATGTCAGCAAAACTGAAGGGGCCCAGCAGGGCTGATGCTTGCTAAGAGTTACCTATCGTGGCTCTAGAACGCAAAGGGACCGTGTTTGATGATTTCGTTCAACTTACAACAGCATTCATTTGTATTTGTTACCAACTTTTGTCAAAAACTTAACACAAAACCTTTGTGTTTTTTTTTTGTTAAACTATAGCCTTGCAAATTTATTATATATCTACTAAAAATTTTATTACATATACCTATACATAAAAAAAACTTAAATACTAAATAAACTATTTGAACTAAAACCTAACTATGTACATAAATATGATTCAAAAAGACAAAGCACGCACAGGCGTCAAAGTACTCCTCCACATCGCTGTCATCCGGAAATGTGCCCAGAAGACTGGCAGCATTGCCACGTTGAATGGCAATGCTAATTCTTTGGGCAAAGAACGAGCCAGCCCTCTGGTCACGTAAAGTGTCGATCAGTCGGCGTGAAATATCCTTGAAAAGGAGACGCGCACTCGGACCCCATGAACCAAGCGTTTCGACCCCAAACGGCTAAAAACTGTAATTACCAATAAGGTTACAGTATTTGCGCCGTTTAAGGGTCTCAGCAGCAGAAGCAGCAGCACCAGCACAGCCCGCCGTACTTGGAATATGGGATGGCGCAAGGGTATCGACACAGGTTGCGTCCCACACCAGAGGCCTACCCACCTTCCACGGTACCAACGTCATACCATCTGGTCTCTTCCCATCGTCACGTACCAAGCCATTTGGTTCTAATACGGCAGGTACCTAAACCTTTGTCTTGATTTATCTTTTCAATTTGACTTGTACTGCCCCCGTTAGTAAAAAAGACGCATCTAACATTTTTTCCAGAGTTGAGTTATATACATTGCCGGAATCAGGACATAATGGCGCATCTGCCTGTATTTTTAATATTTTGCTAACTTTTTCCAGTGCAGTTTTAACACAAGGAAAAAAGGCCCGATTTCCCGTTTTATTCATTAATTTTTTTTTTATCCGTTTTCGTTTTTGTTAGATACGTCTTTTTAACTATCAGGGGCAGAGTATTAGAATTAGCACAGACAGGTAATAGAATCTATAAAGATAAAATCTAAACCTAGACAAAATCAGAACTACCAACAATCCGCCGCCGTGCCATGAACAGCTATCCTTATCCAAAAGCAATATTGTCCGGTAGATAACACAGTGCGGCGCGTTTGATTTGTTGTAAGCAACATTAGCGCTAAATCTAATGCCGTTTATTGCACCTAAGTTATGGCATAGACATTCTAATTACACGTGATACTGAATAGGACTTAGATGCTGTACTGGAGCTTAAGGTTTTTGTCCAATATTAATATAAACTTGGTGTGGAGAACAGTGGACTGTTAGAAGTAAGCTGGTTGTTAATAGGAAATGAATCGTTCTGTGTTGAGCTGGGTTTGAGTTCAGCCAATCTTAGACCTTTGAGAAGACTCAAAGTCACCAAAAGGGGCTATGCTCGGAGTTTCCTTGCGTGACCACATCAGAAATAAAGCACGAGAACCAAGGTTACCGATATAGCTCGAAGATTCGCCAAACTTAAGTGGCAATAGGCAGGGCACATTGCACGCAAAACAGATGGTCGAGGCGGAAGAAAGGTTCTGGAGTGGCTACTGTGTACTGGAAGACACAGCGTTGAAAGGCCTGCGACAAGATGTACGAATGACCTAGTGAGGCATATAGAACCGGTCGTTAAGACAACACAAGGGGGAAGCCTATTCCAACAGTGGACGTCTTTTGGCTGCCATGATGATGATAAACCATCACTAAGATATAGCGATAACGAAGTTGCTCATATAAAACCTTATTTATTTATTTATATTAAATATTTTTTGCACACAAAAGTACAGAGGCGGATTCCCTATTGTGCATACGGTTATACAACTTGAATGACCTTGAAAACGCTTAATTATCGTACTATACACCACAGAAAAAAAAGAATCATCTTCTGTTCTGTGCTATACACATAGGAAAATTCGGCCAGTATATTTTCGTCTTTCCTTAAAAAAAAACGGAAAAGGTTTTTCAGAAAGGAAAAGCAAACAGCAAACCTGCATGCGTGATGAAATCCGCACGGTATTAAAATCACCCTTATTGTATCTTTATCAACCTATGACCGTCAACATCACTTTATCCAACCAATAAGGCAACACTTCATTCTAATTACATCCAATACCATAAATATAAGAAAGGCCTACAAAGGCCGGACTTATTGCTCTTTGACTCCTGATTGCGGAACCTTATTGTGCCGATAAGACTGGTTTAAGACCAAACAACACTGTATAACTGATCAGTGTTGTATAGATATCGACTGAAACTAGGGAAATTCAACTTTAAAACTAAAAACACAAAGTCTAATTTCAAATGACAAACTCTCATACGAATAGTCGTAACTTTAATTTCAGTTGCAATTGAAATTCGACTTTAACGTATAAAGTTAAGGTTCAAAATCCTTTGGACTGATATTCTGAGTTCTATACAGGGTGATATATAAATATGGTGTATATGTTTAAAGATAGGGCTTTTTGCAAGTAAGTTAGCCGTTTAGGCTAGATCTGTTTTCTAAATGCGTGCGATATAGTCCACCGCGTTAGTTAGTAGTCACAGTTAACGCTAAAAGGGTTACTCCGAGTTATTAGTGTGTCTCGCACATGACTTTTGTCTTGCGAGATAAGTCTTAAGTGCTTGGGGGTAGGGGGGCGGGGTACAATGGATCGGCAGGTTTTTTTAGGGATACATTGGATCGGATTTAGTGTAAGTATGGATATTTTGTGTCAATAGTAATGGTGCCGACTGAACCCTCTTTACTGATCCCAGACTACCATCGTAATATTTTACATAGATACCTATTCTGCCCGTAGAATTGAACAATTTTTTCAGAATATTGACGGCACGATTTGCTGGTGGGTTGAACGACAGGTTGTTCCGCTGCGTGACGCAGGTTCAATTCCCGTATGAAACAAATATTTGAATGGCCTATAGATTCCGTGTCTTTTTATTAGATGGGAAAATCATCCAATGACATCCCGCGAAATAGTGTCAGACTTTTACTGACTAAAAGCCCACTCCTATTACTTCTTTGGCATTGTTCCAGAACCCCAGGATCTCTTTCGCATCACCCATGGAACCATGGCTGATAAATCCTTGAGGCGTGCTTGAAACACTACGCGCTGTCGACAAATTGGGCTCGGTCCGGACGGTTAGACGGCGAGGTACCGAATGCTCAAAGCCAAGTCCGCGCCTATGGCGGCCGGAAATCGGGAGGTAATTACCACTTCACGTCTCAATAACTGAAAAGGTTTGGTTGAAACTTGTCACACTAGTAGACCATATAGGTACATGTTCTCTAGGGCTAACCAAGGTTCATCTTTGCCTTTCGCTCCGTCTCGTTCCATCTACATGTATATATATGTCGCAGCCTGGTTAAATTAGCCATCCAATAATAGTGAAATATTATTAAATCAATAAATAGTGGAACTAAATTTGAATCACTAGGCTGAGTATTGATCAGTCATTTCGAAAGGGCTAACTTTCAATACGCCAAGCTGTTAAACGTTGAGTGATTTTAGTTCAAACAACTATCGGCCTAGGCGTCCAATTGGATGATAAATTTAACCAGATGGCTGCGACATATACACATACATAACTCTTAGTAAGAGAGATAAGTATTAATTCATGAATCCCCAAGCGACCACCGGTGGCCGCGCATCTATTGTCTTACTATTGTGTCTCTAATTGACGGTATCTGAAGGGTTAAACACACTAGACTAACAAACCATTTATCACTACAGTAAAACAATCCTTACAATTTCCTCTCACCAGTCCTAATCTAACCTTATTAAAACACCGCGTGATATAAAGTAACTGTAAAGAATGTCCAACACGGCACCGAACCCGCTACAAGAGATATAAGTCGCGCCAATGGGGCACAACCGCTATCCTACCTAGATGTACTAGATGCTAGATAGTTATCTACGCATTACATGCCTGATAAGATCGTATAGGTCTTGTGAAATTTATATGTTGAGGAAGAGAGTGCTGTGATATTTATAACCGTTTTTGCTGACACTTAGTGAAATAGAAAGAAGTAAAATATCTTCATTTAGTCCACTTTATTTAGAGTTTGAGTTTTAATCTCCTCCGGGCGAATATGTGTCGGCCGAGATGGATACTCCGTTTATGGATAAAAAAAGAAAACATTTTTTTTGTTACTATAAAACCCACACCGTTCCTTCTTGCCTTTCACACCGGGGTCGAGCCCTTTCGGAACTAGACCCTTGACCACAGTAAGATTCGACCCAGCTGGGCTTCTACGGTTCCTGACAACTCCTTGAGGCGCGCGGGAACAGTGCGCCCCGAACCAACCAAGAGTTGTCCTTGGGTGCGCAAGTAAGCGATAATATGTATTAATCATCGGATACAAGGATAATATTATCGATCGCGGGCTCGCGGAAGGCGAGCCATGAGTAGCTCGCTGTTCGACCGTCCGGTAACTGTCCGGACCGAGCCCAAGACGTCGACGACGCGCTCTGTTCCCGCGCGCCTCAAGGAGTTGTCAGCAACAGGAGGGGCCCAGCCGGGTCGAAGCCTACTGGGGCCAGGGTTATTCGAAAGGAAGGTCGAGCCCCGGTATGAAGAGGCTAGAAGGAACGGGATGGGTTTTTAGTCAGTAAGAGTAACACTATCTCCCGCTCCACCCAAGAGCGGGGGTTGTCATTGGATGATTTTTTGTCCACCGTAAAAAAAGGATAATATTATCGATTGATACTACGGTCCATGAAAAGTGTTTAAAGGGTCTCTGAGAGTTGGCTTCAGCCTCGTCCGCCATCCAAAGACCCAGGACCAAAGTTCTGAGATATACAAAATTTGTAGTAGAAATACATAATAATAATTTATTTATTCATTAAATTTATTGTATTCAATTCAAAATGAGTCACAATGGGCGAGGCAGGCACTGTCTGTGTCCCCATTCAAATCAGATATTTTCAAAGCTGCACTAAGCAGAATATTGACATTTGCTGTCTTTTAGTTGTCTGATAGATAACTCATATTTCAATGTATAGATCTATGACTATGCAGTTATTATTGTATCTACGTTTTATTTAGGCTAGTCAAGGCTATGCTAATAGTTTCCTTGCGTGATTGAATCAGGAATAAAGATGTCCGCAGGAGAACCAAAGTTTGACATTTCCCGAAACACAAAAGGCACATTGCGCGTAGAACAAAATGATCAATGGTTCTGGAGAGGCGACCGCGTACTAAAAGACACGACATTGGAAGTCCTACAAAAATGTAAACCTATATCTAGACAAGATGAATTGCTGGCCTGGTGCGATGGTGAATTGCTGGGAATGCGATGGATGTGAGACGCACAGGACTGTTTGTAGTGTTTGTGGTGGCGAAACTTGGGAAAGGCCAATGTCCAACAGTGGATGTCTTTCGGCTAAAATGATAATGATAATATGTTGGACTCGTTTCCCATAATAACAATTTATTTGATACGTAACGTGGTAGGCATACCATGTTATGTTTCTGCACCACCAGTCATAGAAAACATAAAGTCCATCTTTGTACATTGTTTACTAGTTCATAAAGTTTTAATAATAGTACATTATATCGAACAAATGGAGAAAATTTGTCATTGCAACCGAGGTGAAATTCGCCCGAGTTGTAAGCGAGGGTGTTACGGAGCCGAATGCTTGTAGTAATAAATTGCCACCTGCATCAAACGACGTTTTTCAATACACTTGGAAAGAGAAATAAATAAGACACGCGACTCGTGGTATTCTCTGCCTATGACTATAAATACAATAAATTGAGGCGGGGACGATTTCGCACACTTTTCCGCACTAGTACGGAAAACAGTAAATTACGTGTCTTAAAGCAGGTATTCGAGCAAGTGTGTTGAAAACAAATAAATAAATTCCCAATCACCATTACCCCTTTCCCCAACGCTGCTTGTCATACAACACTATATTCGCTCATCCTCGGGGCTAAAATACGAGTAATATAATGAATATAAGTAATGAAGACTCAGCCAACAAACATTATTGTTGTTTATGAGTATTGATAAATATAAATGTGCTTTGTGTCGGCCGCCTCGCCGTGTTGCAACCGGTCGCGGAACTGAAGCCTTCTACGGAGATTTGCAATTAGATTGAGTGCCTTATCTTACATGTGTTTATAATTACTGTTAAATATACAAATATTTACTTAATTATTTTTAGAGTTCCATACCCAAAGGGATACATGGATAAAACCAAAATCATGATTAACAACCATGTAGCGCCCATTCCTATCAAGATCGGAGACTACACTCGAAGTTGTGGAAGATTACGTCTACCTCGGTCAGACAGTTCAGTTAGGTAGGTCGAACTTCAAGAAAGAGGTCAACCGTCGAATCCAACTCGGCTGGGCAGCGTTCGGGAAGCTACGCGGTGTCTTCTCGTCCAACATACCACAGTGTCTCAAGACGAAAGTCTATGATCAGTGCGTGTTGCCAGTGATGACATATGGCTCCGAAACGTGGTCGCTCACAATGGGCCTCATCAGAAGCCTCAAAGTCACCCAAAGAGCAATGGAAAGGGGCTATGCTCGGAGGTAACTTGCGTGATCGAATCAGAAATGAAGATATCCGCAGAAGAACCAAGGTTGCCGATATAGCACGAAGAATCGCCAAACTTTAGTGGCAATGGGCAGGGCACATTGCTCGCAGAACAGATGGCCGTTGGGGCTGAAAGGTTCAGGTGGCGACCGCGTACTGGAAGACGCAGCGCGAAAGGCCTCAACAACAACACAAGGACAAGGTAGACCGGGACGCACAGGATAGATCATTGTGGCGAAACTTGGGGGAGGCCATGTCCAACAGTGGACATCTGTCGGCTGAAATGATGATGATGATACTTACTGTTAAATATCTGAACAAATATTTACTTAATTATTTTTAGGGTTCCATACCGAAAGGGTAAAAATGGGACACTCCGCTGTACATTTATCTGTCACCATGCTGTTTCACAAGAACCGTGTTTTTTTAGGTGGGAAAATCTAAAAACCGACTACTGTTCATTCGTTGCCTTTCCTACAGGGTTGTAGCGACATCTATGACGCCACATAAGAACTACGAAGAAAACACGAAATCCTGCATCGCGCAATCAGAGTTCTCCGCGCGATTTGAACATATACGACATCCCGACATCAACTATCGGGCAGTCGCCCACCAGACGATAACACCCTGTCTGGTCGGAGGATCCTCCCTTTTCAACGGAGGTATGTGGGGCTTTACTCTCTGTTCCGCATACCTCCAAACTGGTGACCCTCGACAAAGAACGTCAGCGCAGCCTTCGTGCAGCTACTACTTCGTGACGTCAACATCACTTCCTCAAGCTTTCGAGCAACGAGCCAAACAGCCAGCACCCTCGGCTAAGGGTATCCTGACCACCAGTATGTCTACCTGGTCATACCTGGTCACCACCTCAGCCGCATCAGCGACCTTGGCACACCGCACCTTCGGCCAGTCATATGAAGAGCCATGAAGAACCTCTCCTGGTCGACGCTAGCAATCAAGCCCTACGTCGCACAAGCACCGCTCCGACTCACTGGAGCCAGCAGCACTACTCCGACTCACTGGGACATCATCACCCCGACTCACTGGGGCATTATCCCGACTCACTGGGATATCATCACCCCGACTCACTGGGGCATCACCGCAGACAGTTCCGACTCACCGAGAACTATGCGGCATCGGTTCCGACTCACTGGAACCAACCTACCGCTGGCCTGGCACACATCAAGAAGCATCAAGAACCATCGATCTCCAATCTCCGGAGGGGAGTGATGTAGCGACATCTATGACGCCACATAAGAACTACGAAGAAAACACGAAATCCTGCATCGCGCAATCAGAGTTCTCCGCGCGATTTGAACATATACGACATCCCGACATCAACTATCGGGCAGTCGCCCACCAGACTATAACATCCTGTCTGGTTGGAGGATCCTCCCTTTTCAAAGGAGGTTTGCGGGACTTTACTCACTGTTCCGCATACCCTCCAAAGGGTCCAAATCTTCCTTTCAGAAACAAATCCTTGACCCCAGTAGGCTTCGACCCTGCTGGGCCCCTTCAGTTTGCTGACAACTCCTTGAGGCGAACATGAACTTAAATAGCAATACCATTATCAGGATGGATGGTGTGGGTGACAGTTGTCAGATTTATACAACGTAGCTCCCTATCCTTTTCTCTCGTCTTAAAAATGCATATTTTGGATCTGCTGTATATGAATATCTTAGGCAGTTGAAATTCATTGTAATTTTTTTTCTATTGCCACTGTAACAAAAAATACTAAAAATAAATATTTCAATGGGGCATACAACAAACATGATTTTTTCAAATAAAAAAAGGATTTTCGAGGGCGTGAACGAACCATCGGTGAACCAACCTTTTTTTTTACTCGGTGACAAGGCTTAACTCCTAAAAAAAAACATTTTGCAAACTCAAACCAACAAATTATTCCTGCCCTGCGATTCTGTCACCTTTGGATCTAGGAAAAAAAACCATTAAGTTGAATTGAGTAGTATTGTTACAATATACACTTCTACACCAATATAATATTATGAAGAAGTACCTAAAGTTTGTGTTTTTATGTATCTTTTTGTTTGTAGGCTACACCTAGCGACATCTATGGCGTCACTTAGGAACTAATCCTGCATCGCACTATCAAAGTTCTCCGCGCGATTAGAACATATAGAACAGCTCGAAATTATATATCGGGCAGTTGCCCACCAGATCATAACACCTGTCTGGTCGGAAGATCCTCCCTTTTCAACGAAAGTTTGCCGGACTTTACTCTCTGTTCCGCATACCTCCAAAGAGTAATCTCTAAAAGTACTGGTCCGATTGCTGAAATTATTTCACCGATAGAAAGCTGCTTTATTCCTGAGTGACATTAGGTGAAGCCGACGGCAAAAGCTAGATTGATATGTTTACTTAATATAGCTAAAGTTCAAAGTTCCAACATATTTATTAATAGTTCATTGGCTCTTTTCAACATAAATAATTACTTACACCATTTTATATCAATTTACACTGCCATAAGCTTTGTAAATTAACTATAAAGTCTGTCTAATTTCTAAAGTAATTTCACCAAATAATTATGTACAAACATTTGCCTGTGTATTAGTAAGAGTTTATTTCAATAAAATATCTTTTATGAAAGCTATTCATATTTAAGAAAACATGTCAACTACACATGCACGCTTAAAATTATATCTCTTAATAAAGTTATGACCCTATTTGTTGCAATAATAATATAACTATTAAAGCTTGAAGTGTTTGTCTGTTTGATCTAGAAAATCTCTGGAACTACTGGTTCGAATTGAAAAAATCTTTTTATTTTAGAAAGCCTACTTCTTGAGGAAGGTAAAGGTTATATGACATCACGCTACGACCTACAGGAGCGGTAAGCAGGACGTTTAGTCTATACATATAAGTAAATAAATAATAAAAATAAAGGTCTGTCTTTAATATCAAAGATAGTTTTAAGATAATAAAAATGCACTTTTGCATGCAATTTGCTGTCAGTCTGTTTGTTTCGGCTAATCTCCTCAACGGCAACAGATTTTGACGAAACTTTCACTGGTTGATGACTGATGTTATAAAGAGTAACTAGGTCAAGGTTATTTTTTTAAAGTTTCTTCTAATTTCTCGTAATATTAGCCGTTCTTGTAATAGTATCCATATGGCACTAAGCTGTTCTAGGAGTCTGAAACGGACAAAGTCGCGGGCTCCAACTAGTGTTTGCAACAAATTAAACCTCTAACTCCATTTCTACAAATATTTTCATTAGACAAATTTAAACAGTTTTAAGACCATATAAAATTGTTTAATTACTTTATAAAGTTGAGTAAATATCGTGGAGACGTCAAAGTTTAATTATTAAACCGAGATTAAGTAATAAATTATAATAATATCGTTATTATTTAATAGTTTATGCTAATATTGATCGGATTGAGTCAAAATGGCTCCGAAACCGTTACAGATTGTGGACTTTACGTTGATCTGGGGCTTAATTGTTTATGATTTTATTTATCGAAGGTATGCATAGGGAATTTATGAATTGGTAAGTTTTAAACCTATCAACATTGTTGGCCCGATTCGGGGGTCACATTGCGCCACCGTAGGCGCAGGAATGCGGACTACGGGCAATGGGTAGCTTGCCGTCCGACCGTCCGAAAAAGGCCAAGCTCGAGTTATCAACGGCGCGTAGCGTTGCACTGGCGCCTAAAAGAGGTTTTAGCAAAACCGTAAGGGCTTAGCTGGGCCGAAGCCTAGGTATTAGGGCCACGGGGAATTTCCGGAATAGAAACCTGTGGTCCTATAGAACGCCTTTAAGTATGCCACGCCTGTGTCCTACAGTTGCCGTTTGATTTGGTGTGGTTTTAGCTAAGTAATGTAAAATGAATGAATGAATGAAGAAAGAAATGTGGCACTCCTTCCTACTCCACTTTTTTTGAGGACGTGGTGATTTGATGACTCAGAGCGGGGGAGTGTGTCAGACTTTTAGTAACTGAAACCCACAGTGTTCCTTCAGTTGCCTTTTTGCAAGCACCAACAATAATACAACAATTCAATTTTTGTTCTTTTTTGTTTTAGAAAACCTTCAAAAGGCGCCTGGACTTAAGGGATAAGTCCGAGAAGTGTAGGATTTTAACCACCCCGGTGATCACCATCAGCACATAGAAGGGGCCCGTCACCTCTTAGAAGACCACTCCAGAACCTCTTCTGTTCAACACCTGCAGGCCTAGTTAAGTTACGGCCGTTTGGTTTCAAATCTCTTACGTCTCGAAGACGGCAACGCCTCCGATTCCTTTGTTCTGACCACGTGACTTAATGTTGAAATGATGTCATTTCCGTACATTTTAAGTTTTCTACTAGCGTTAACGATTCTCTCAAATCGAAGAAGAATCGCCAAATTTAAGTGGCAATGGGCAGGGCATGTTGCTCGCAGAACAGATAGGTTGGTTAGATACGTTGGGGCCGAAAGGTTCTAGAGTGGTGACCGCGTACTGGAAGATGCAGCGCCGGAAGGCCTCCTACAAGGTGGACCGATGACCTGGTGAAGGTTACGGGAATTCGATGGACGCGGGACGCGCAGGATTGATCGTTGTGGTGACACTTGGGGGAGGCCTATGTCCAGCAGTGGACGTCTGTCGGCTGAAATAATGTTAACGATTCTAGATTATCAACTTGGCGTCACAACGGTCTCCCCTTTTTTAGGTGGAAAAATCATCTAACTACATCTCCCGGCCTTAGGCAGAGCGGGATGTCAGACTTTTACTGACTAAAAACCCACTCCCGTTCCTTTTTTGCCATTGTTCCAGTGCCCCGGGGATCTCTTTCGCATCACCCATGGCCACCGGAGGCTTCTATCGTGCTGGGCCCCTGCGGTTGCTGGCAACTCCTAACGGTCTCCCCTGAAACTCACTGTGCAATTGTGCATGGCAGCAAGTGATAATGCTAGAATACGTAACAAGACAGTTACCCAGATAAAATCATACAAAGTTTCGTAAATCCATAACTCCTGTTGACATTAATTTATCATTCGCTACATTGAAAACATTTTCCAATAATGTGCGTTGAAAGCCTAACTGGCGATGCTACAAAGTTAATAACGGTTCCAAGAAGAAATGTGTGTTTACAATGAGACAATGTTAGTTTGCAAATATAACAGAGAAAATATTTTATAAAATGCAAGTTTGTTGAAAAGAAAATTATATTTGTACTTGCAGACTCGACAGACGTTGTTATGATGAAGAAAACGACAGCTGATGAGCTGAGCGAGTCCAATGCCCTGTAGGTAGTTAGTACGCAACGCCGACTACTACCCACAGGTCATTGGACTCGCTCAGCTGACGTTTTCTTAAAGAAATCAATTGCGTACATGCGTAAATTAATACGAGTTTTAAAAAAAGTTACTTTATTTTTTAATTTTATGGTTACAAATCGATAGTGTTCCATATACCGGATGGACCCTCCACGGGATTAAAACGATCATTTAGCGGTGTAGGTATACGTATAGATATGGACCGATGACCTGGTCAAGGTCGCAAAAATCCGATGGATGCGTGATGCACAGGGCCGGTCGTTGTGGCGACGCTTGGGAGAGGCTTATTATTTTGAAGATAAGGGGCTATGCATCTCCCGTAGTGTAGGGGATGTAGTCACTGCGACCTAAAAAACTTGTGACTCGCCACCTTGTTAGAGTAACTCTTTTAGCTCGGAGGCTTCCAGGAAGTCTAGAATACTCCTAGCGTTAAGAGTTTTAATCTCCTCCGGGCGAATAATGTGTCGGCCCAGATGGATACTCCGTTTGTGGATAAGGGGCACAAAAGGTGCCTAGGCGTCTTTGGGAGAGGCTTATGTCCAAGTTCCAACAGTGGACTTGGAGTCTTTCGGCTGATATGATGATGATGATGAGATATGTTTTACTAGAGCATTGAGTCTTTATAAATAATTAGAAGGTCTATATGCCCAGATCGATCCTAAAGATTAAGTTTATATTCTCACAACATTCCGTAACTTACTAACATTAAGTTTGATTGTAAAAGACGCCACTATGGGCTAAATATGGTCGTTTTAGGTTAAGTATCGTTCAGACAGTAAAGGTATTACAACTCACGACCAAAAGGTCGGCTGTCGGCACCGTGGGTCTCTTTACCGTAGTGATGGTGTCATCCACTGTCTCGTTATATGTTCACGCCTTAGATAACGGGGTGGGCAAAGTTCAAGTACAGAATCGAGGGAGAATTTCAATGTGTTAGGTACACATTAATAGAGATCTTGAAGATCAATAAAAAAGGTATAATTTAGCCATCACTTATTTATACATTTATAATGTAAATAAGAAACTGAAATAATGTTTTATTTATCTATAAACATCAAAACTAATACCCCAAACGGTTAAAATGTTTCAAATCAAACATAATATGATTTAAAAGAGTGTCCATGGAGTTTCTTGCACATTCTTCTCCATAGAGATCTACGCTTTGCAATTTAGCTTCACTTTTCTTGGACTGACCGATGTTTGACTATTCAAAAGTGCCTGCATTTGGACTATTTGAAATAAATGATTTTGAATTTGATTTTGACTCTTTGGGATTAAAACACTAGGGCCATGGAGTCTTAGTGCTGTGTGGGTTTGATTGTGTCTTGTGACCAGGATAGGGGCACATAGAATAATTTTTATCCCTGGAGTATGTTCCCTTGTGACAATTTTTTACAATCACGCAGGTGAAGTCACTGAAAACACTCAATATTATAAAGAATAAAGTTTGTTTTATTTTTGTTTGTAGGAGGTAATCTCTAAAACAACTGGTCCAATTGCTGTAATTTTATCACTTATAGAAAGCTGCTTTATTGGAAAAAACTTATAAAATCCATTTTTTTTTTTATACAATGTGCTAGATTTAATTCAAATTTTAATCTGAAACACAAATAACTGGACCTAGTACCCCAATTCCGTGAGATTTTCCGAAACGAAGTTTCCAAAACAACATAGATCACGGACACCAATCTCCTCGATCAATAAACACTAAATATACCAAACTTGCGTGCGCGCATAGTTAGGGGTCCTCGTCTAACGGTTGTAGACATTATCGCGTGACGTCACCGAGACGATCTCGTGACGATCGATAGCGTTAACGAGACATACGAGTACACAGGCCCTACTACGAGCTCTTAACGCGATGCATTTGACGACCGAAACTGAACTGAAAGACATGGAGCTATATAGGGTGTATAGCTCTATCCTTCTTTCTCGCAGGCTCGCCTGACATTTTGACATGTCATGGTAAGGCCCCCTGAATGAAAACTCGACCCCTTCGGCCTTTGTGATTACAATACAGTATTTCTTTGAAATGTACAATTTGGAGAATAGCTGTCCGGTTATCGTCCAGAACGAGCTCAAGACGTCGGCTGCGTGTATCGTTCCACGCGTGCCTCAAGGAGTTGCAAACCGCAAGGTCCCAGCAGGGTTGACGCTCACTGGGGCCAAGGATTTTTTTCCGAAAGGAAGATTCAGCCCTGGTACGAAAAGCAACGAAGGAGCAGGTGTTTGGTTTTAGTCAGTAAAAGTCTGACACTACCTCCCGCTCCGCCTAAAGAGCGAGGGATGTCATTGGTTGACTTTCTTAGCTAAAAGAAAAATAATAATATTCCACAACTATCACACAACGCCGTCTAGTCCCAAGCTAAGCAGAGCTTGTGTTATGGGTACTAGACAACTGTATATTATAGATAAAATTACCCCCAGACACAGAACAAATGATCATGCTCATCACACAAACATTTGTCCTGGGTGGGAATCGAACCCACGACCTATCTTAAAACATCATTCAACAAACTGTAACCCTGCGTGTGCGCACAGTTAGCCGCGAGTTGCGACGTTATCGTGTCACGTCAGCGTCGTCGCGATGTGACGACGTGACGATAACGACACAATGCGAGAAACTTTAATGAGCCTTCAGTGGCAACAGGTTTCTATCATTCAGTAGTGTGTCACTTGTTTGTAGATGGCGCTGTTTGACGTAATGGCTGTTGATTGGACAGTGAAAATAATGTAGGGGGCGAAGTTTTTTTTAAAACGATTCCATTCCCAGAAGGTATAGATATTTATTCTGAGCACAAATCAGCGCAACCAACAATCAAGGGAAATAGTACATCATGCCTATATATCTTTGTCTTCTTCTCTATCATCTTTAATGAATACTCCCGCTCTAGGGTAGACGAAAAGGCGAAAAGTGAGGAAACCCGCCTCTCTAACTAATCTTTAAGGAAGGGTCTTAGAGGCCCTACCACGAGCTCATAACGCGATCCATTTGATGTCCTAATCTGAATTGTTAAAGGGATGGAACTGTCATCCATCTTTTCGCTCGCACGCCTGACATTTTAATACATCACAAATACATACAATATATGCAATATATGTAATACTATAATATATGTAATACTACAATATATGATGGTGATGGTGCACACTTGTACATAACTAGGTAAGGTATTCATAACTCACTTTGTTAGTTTTAAATGTTGTTAACAATAAATACAGTAAGTCAATTGTCTAGTTTATTAGTTAGATATCGAGAAAATTCTCTCAGAAAGACCGTAAACCCGATAAAATCATCTTACTCAGATACACACCCACACTTAACCAGCCAACAGTATTTTACCAATAAACACAAATGCCTGTCCTCGTAAATTTCGTACAAATCCTCAAACCTGCGCACGCGCAGCTAGGACACGGATGTAGCTTGTGCTTATCACTACATGCGCCCATGTGACGTCACGGGCCCAGAGGTCATCATGCGGGACCTACGCCTACTCTCCATCGGTATTGGAAACTTGGAAACGGTAGACGGTGTATCGAAAATAATGATTACGATGTACCGTTTTAGTGATTTATAGGGAGGTTGAACATAATTGTTTCCTTTTAAAGTTTTTATTTAGTTTCCTGTCCCGATGTTTGAATGTCTGTAATCAAATATTGTGATCCACTTCCCGGTTAGCGATTGAGCTGAAATTTTGCACGCATGTGTAAATCAGATGACAATGCAAAATTATTATGACATTTATTTATTTAATCTTCATGCAACAAAAAAGTACACAGACGGACTTAATGCCTTAGGCATGACATGGTGCTGATCTGATGATGGAAGCGGAAGATGGCCATGAATTTATATGAATATATTTGTGCTTTTTGGAATGGTCTTGATGAGTAGAACCATAACAGCTGAATATGAAATAAAAGATTTTCATTCAAAACTTGTTTCTTATAGTCCAGCTGTATTCATAAGCTTATAAATAAAATAACAACGTAGATATCATCTAGATGCATAAAAACTCACTTCAATGTTATTTGTGATATATTGCAAAAATCAACTATTTTTGTATCATCATCAGCCTTTTTAAGGTTCCCACTGCTGGGACTCAGGCCTCCTCTCAAGGAGAAGGAATGGGCCGTAATCCACCACGGGGGCCCAGTGCGGGTTGGTGAAAGTCACATGTCTTCGAATTTTTTAGGACATGCCGGTTTCCTCACGATCTTTCCCTTCACCGTTTTGAGAGTAGTGGTGATGAAATAAATTACACACAGTAATGCGTCTGTATGTCTGTAATGTAAGTACTGTAGGCTATTTACTTTTTGCCTAAGCTATCTTTGTAAATAAGTATGGTATATAGTATAGCTAATAACTAGATCCCGTCCTTAGGATGAGCCGATATAATACAGGAGACAATAAAAAATCGATTATAAAGACACTGAAATAATCTCACGAAGATGTTTATTAGCTTTCGTTTATATAATACTAACCGCCCACCTGATTTCTGGTACCTCGATGATCTTTAAACTGAACAGTTGTTATCGATAACGGATACAAACGTACTGAGTGGCTAAAGGTCAGCTCACATCGAGGCGTGACAATGGTTGAAGAAGCCAGTTGTTTCTTGAAACTCAAACTTAATCATAAAAACTAAGCAATGGCAGCTGAGAGATGACCAGTCTCAACCGAGGGCGCCCGTTCACGAATATGACTCATGCGCTAACACGGTCATCATCATCATCATTTCAGCCGACAGACGTCCACAGTTGGACATAGGTCTCCCCCTAGTGTCGCCACAATGATCGATCCTGTGTGTCCCGCATCCATCGGATTTCCGCAACCTTCACCAGGTCATCGCTCCACCTTGTAGGAGGCCTTCCAACGCTGCGTTTTCCAGTACGAAGTCGCCACTCCAGAACCTTTCGGCCCGACGGCCAACTGCCCAACACGGTCAGTTCGAGCTGTTCAGCTCAAAAGCACTGTGAAGCCATGGGTATAGCCTAGGCTTGAATCAGAACGCACAACGCTCCGGTATGCGGTGGCGAACACTTCATTATATCAAGAAATCAAACCAATGATTTTTTGTTCCATCGCAAGTTAACAGTGAGTGGGATTAAGTGTCCAGCACCGTATTCCGCTGAGTTGTGCGTTGCATTCAAGAGACCAAAGCTGTACATTTCGCGTCCATCGGCGAAGCATCGCTGCGTTGCGAATTGCCTCAAGGTGACTCGTGACACCGCAGCGGTCATGAAATTCTGATATTGAAAAGCGACCCTTTTACTGAAGAAAATAGAGTCCTAGTATAAGATCTTAAAAACCTGCAGCTTCGCGTTGCGTGGCACCAAATTCTTTCATAAAAAGATGACTTACAAGATTTACAAGCCGATTATAGATTATGCCGACGCCTGCTACCTGGATGCTACTGAGGAGCTATTAAACAAGCTTGAACGATTACAAAACTTATGCATTCGGTTTGTTTTTGGATTACGAAAATATGACCATG
Source organism: Mythimna lalbum (assembly GCA_949319445.1). Classification (NCBI taxonomy): domain Eukaryota; kingdom Metazoa; phylum Arthropoda; class Insecta; order Lepidoptera; family Noctuidae; genus Mythimna; species Mythimna lalbum. Next base: position 8,388,389 of record OX439371.1, on the reverse strand, counting down.
TTTCTCATCTTCGCAAAGAACTCAAGTGGCTCCCTATCCGTCTTCGCAGGAACACTCGGATTTTATGTCTTCTTTTTAACATTTTACACAACCCATCTTATCCTTCCTACCTTCGTGATCGTTTCTCCTATGCTCGTCCGAGTGACGCGCCGTGCAGATCGCACCTCAGAACCCTTCTTAAATCCCCTTCTCATAAATCCAGTTACTACTCCTATTCTTTCTGTGTCCATGCCGTGAGGTTGTGGAACTCACTTCCGCCTAGCATTCGAGATTTAAAATCAATCTCACTTTTTAAAAATCGAGTAAAAGAGCACTATCTTTCCTCTCAACCGTGATATTTATTTATATATTATATGTATTATGTATGTTATATATTTGTATTAGAAGTTATATATTATTTTTATATTTAATTATATTTGGATTACGACTTCACACGTTTTGTTTTTTTGCTTCCTACACACTATTGTCTACATTTCTTTTCATTTCTCCTTTCGCAGATCTGCTGGAAGAAATTTCTTTGGAAATAAGCAGTACCTTTGTACTAATGTCTCTTATGTATTATCTTTTTTTGTTGTTTCGTGTGTACATAAATAGGAAAATAAATAAATAAATACAAAGTTCTATCTTATCTAATCATCTTAAAAAAAGTGCGAGCATCGTCGTGCCCGTGTGAGCTGACCCCAAAAGGCTAAAGATTGTAACCACACAACTGCCGATGGTAGTGCTACTGGGTTACGGCGCGTCGTCGGTGACTTTCATAATAGGAGGTTTTCCGCACTCTACGCTTGCGACATTGTGAGATTCCAATATTCTATGTATAGATATTACGTATCTATGGATAGAGTATTAAGATCTATGGGCGTGGCAGAAAATATAAATTCACTAAAGAATTTTCTTCTAAGAGGAATGGACTGATGTATTTATGGTAGCCTACATGATGCTGAATTGGGTATATTCAAACCAATCTCGCCTTTTTTGTTTTTTTTTAAGGTAGGAAATCACCCAATGACATCTCCTGCTCTAGGACGTACCGGGAGGCGGTGCCAGACTTTTACTAACTAAATCTTCTTCGTCTTATGTTCAATTTCTTTTCGGAAGTCAACCCATGGCCCCTGCAGGCTTCGGCCCTGCCTGCTGTCCCTTTGGTTTTGCTGGCTTTAAGTCGAGCGTGGTGGAACACTATGCGCCGTCGATGAATCGGGCTCGATCCGGACAGTTACCGGACAGCCAGTCGACGAGCTAACCATTGCTCGTCGTCTGCAAGCTCACGCTTACGGTGGCAATCTAATCTTGGCTAAAGATGTGCCACATTCCCTCCATACGTAGTTACGTACTGAAACGTTTTGGGAAAACATTCATAGCACGTTCTGCTAAGAGGTAAAATCGCAGCACAAAGAGTCTTTGTTTCGTGATAACTACAGCCTAAGGGTGTTTAAGTCAACTGTGAATAGGTTACTGAGCCAAACGTGCTCCTTTATCGAACACATCTCACTTACCATCAGATAAGATAGTGATCAAGCGCAGGCCTATTAAAAGGAGCTTATCATAATCATTCAATTCAATACGTCAAAAGTCATAAGGGTGCAAGTTGCTGGACCGCATATGGAAAGGTTTATATACGCCAGAAAGAAGGTGGCCCGTCTATATTGATTTCACGAGAGGAAGACATTTTTGAACTAAAAACGCAATGACTAATATCTTTGTCATACCCCGCATGTTCTTTTCATTATATTTTTTCTAATCACTATTATTATTGTGGAAAAACTAGTTCTAAATCACAGTTTATTGTTATTCAATTTGGCATGAAAATGTTTACTATGTCTCTGTATAAAACTTACCTTATAATCACTCTGAATTCTCAACAACTTTACACACCAGTACCTTTAAAATATAATTATTTACACAACTACACATCCATATTATACACTGCCTTTTTCAGTTACTATCCTTATTTGCATAATCAAATATATATATACACAATAAATACATACAACATTTTACACATACTAATAAAACATAATTATTTTCACAACTACACCTCCATATCATACACTGCCATTTTCAGTTATTATCCTAATTTACATAATCAAATATATATATACTCTATAAACACATACAAAACTTTAAACATACTTATAAAATATAATTATTTACCAACGTACATATCTGTAATTTTTTGTATAACATGTACTTACGTGTCTCAACAATACATTACAATACATAATTATACAGTAAATGCTTATAACATTCTATATACACTACAACAATCTATAATTTATGCTACCAATTACATCTCCATCGTATCGTTCGTTATAAAACAAAATTTTCACGAATACCCTACAGACAGTCACATTCGATGCCACAACTAACCTAATGAGGAATATTGACGAATTTGATGTGTTTGTCCCTCTCACATGTGACCCTGAGCAATGTAACACATATCTTAAAAAACCATCACATTACTTAAAAGTACTACAGCAAAATATTCGTAGCCTAAACTGTAATTTTCAAGAATTACATGTTTTGCTTAAAAGACTGGAATTATCATGTGATATTATTGTGCTTTCCGAATGCTGGTTATCGCGTGTTGTTAACTTGCCATTACTCCAAGGTTATAATTCATACAAAAGTAATGATAATTACAACCAAAATGACGGTTTGGTTGTCTACACAAACATTAATCTAGAATGCAGTGTGGATGAACCTCACCTTTCAGAAGCAAATTGTTTGACTATCAAAATAAAAAATGAAACAATTATAATTGCAATCTATAGGCCCCCTAGTTTTAAATCACCTGATATTTTTCTAAATTCATTGCATAATTTACTAATGACCGTGTCATCTTTTAAAAATATAATCATAGTCGGTGATATAAACATTGACCTTATCGGAACTGGTCACGTGACCACCGCATACCTAGATACCATTGCTTTCCATGGGCTACTGCCGGCTATAAATACTACCACCAGAGGAAAGGCATGTTTGGACCATGTTATATTGAAAACAAAATTAAAAGCGTTCACGTTTTCCTTGGGTACCACTATTACCGACCACGAGTCAGTCTTATCCTGTATAAAAACCCACTTGACTAAACCGAAATCAATGACATTGAAAGTAAATTATAAAATTGACATAGACAAATTAAAATCTGAATGTAATAGCTTAAGTTTTGACTCAGTGTATCAGGAGGAAAATTTAAATACTGCTATGAACAATTTCATACATATAATACAACAATTGATTGCAAATAACTCAATGAAACGATTAATCTCTAGAAATAAAATTATTATTAAACCTTGGATATCTGCCGGTATGTTACGTTGCATCCGAACCAGAGACAGGATGCACAAAAAATTAAAAGCAAATGATAATGACGCCATATTAAAAATATCATACTTGCGATATAGAAACTATTGCAATAACCTTTTAAAAAAACTTAAAAAACAATACGAGAGAGATCAACTTTTAAAGTCAAAAAATGATTCTAAAAAGCTTTGGTCTACGATCAAAAGTATTACTAACCGCAATAATACAAAGCAGCTACCTCTACAACTATTAGCTGCAGATAAAACTCCTAAAGAATCGGTAAATAAAGCGAATGAATACTTTTCAAAGATCGGTAAACGATTGTCAGACATGATTCCCTCACATATATCATCCTTTACAAGAGTTACTAGACCACCAGTAAACTCTTTTGTCCTCCTTCCCACTGACATCGTAGAAGTTGAAAGTACGCTTCAACTATTAAAAAGCGACTGCTCACCTGGTTGGGACCAGATTAGTGCTGATGTATTAAAGAATATATCTATTACTATAACACCTGTGCTTACCTACTTAATAAATCGTTGCTTTCTGTCTGGAATATTTCCCCTCGCATTAAAAAGAGCTGTGGTGCACCCTATTCATAAGGCGGGGGACAGAGGCAGCGTCAGTAACTATAGGCCAATTGCGATTCTAACAACTTTATCCAAGATATTTGAACGCATAATCAACAGCAGGTTAACAAAATACCTCGAACAATATAACTTGTTTTCTGACGCGCAATATGGCTTCAGAACTAACCGCTCAACAGACAATGCAGTACTTGATCTTGTAAACTTTTTAGTTCATAAGTTAGATGGTAAAGACAAATGTTTGACCATATTTCTCGACCTAGCAAAAGCCTTTGATACTGTCTCTGTTCCACGTCTTGTGCAGAAACTAGAAGATCTGGGTATTAGAGGTGTTCCACTAGCGCTACTATCTGATTATTTAAACAACAGAACGCAATCAGTAAAGGTTGGAGAACACATTAGTGACGAACTTCCGGTTGATTTTGGTGTGCCCCAGGGTAGTATATTGGGTCCTACTCTTTTTCTCTGCTATATAAATGAGCTATGTTCCCTTAAAATAAAAAAGTGTCGCATCTCCGCATATGCTGATGACACTGCCTTAACTTTTTTCGCAGACTCGTGGGACGAACTTTTTAGTCTCGCCCAGAAAGGTTTTGACACAGTGTGTCACTGGCTATCATCTAATTCTCTCACTTTAAATGATGATAAAACCAATTACATTATATTTTCTATGAGAAATCTAAAGGAAGTCTCTAACCTCACTAATTATAATATCCATGCACATAAATGTAACTTTCCTCCAACTCCAAACTGTAACTGTCCCAGCATTAAACCTATTAAATGTCTAAAGTATCTTGGAATTCACATCGACGCAAATTTATCTTTTGGGAACCACATTAAATTTCTGTCTAAAAGAATACGAAAGCTCACATACATTTTTAAAGAACTTCGGGGTGTAGCAGAGAAACAAACGATGAGAATGGTATACGAAACCCTGGTGCAATCAATAATTAGCTACTGCATTACTACATGGGGAGGAGCATGTAAATCTAAACTGGTGATTGTTGAAAGAGCCCAAAGGATGATATTGAAAGTCAGCTTAAACAAACCGCGTCTTTTTTCCACCACAACACTCTACGATGAAGCGCAGGTACTAACTGTTCGTCAACTTTACGTATTGCTTACTGTACTTCTTCAACACTCCAACTTACCCGAAGAACGGAGAAAACGTATAGCACACTCCAGAAGAAACTATGCAGTATGTGGGACGACTGCGGTTAATACTTCATTCGCGCAAAAATATTTCCCATTTCGTGGTAGCGAATTATACAATAAATTAAATAAAATTATTAATATAGCCAACTGTAGCAAAAAGGAATGTAAAACTAAATTGACCAAACTATTACTAATTTTAAATTATAAGGAAACTGAAAAATTACTTGATGTAGCAAAATAGTAACTAGAATTATCTATATTTATCAATACACTGTACAAGTTCACACTTTAATATATATTATAGCTTACCCTATCTATATAAACATTATATTTATAAACATACACACATGCACACACGCACGTTTGACTATTTTCAATTTGTGATGTAAGGGAGGGCCTGGAGCTCTAAAATACAGGCCTAGGCCTAGTTTGGACTCCAGATCTCCCACAAATTACTTCTGTCTCTTGTCAAACTACCTGTCAACTAAACTGTGTTGTAATTTGTTGGGGATAAATAAACGTTTTTATTATTATTATTATTATTATTATTATTCACAAGAGCAGAAAAAAATATTTTTCTTTGCCTTTCTTTCACCATCATCAGAAGAACTACACTATACAATAACTCACAACAAAACCTCATTTCCTCCTTTTTCCAAACCCCGGAAACGAAACCAAATTCACACCAGCTCACCTCGATAACTTACCAACATACAACAATTTAGTCCCTTCAGAATGAGTAACCGTCGACTTTCAACATTTACTAGAAGCCTGCGCCCGCGCAGAACATGCGCTGACCCGGGCAGGTTATTTATCGTTGCGTTTAATAGGCACGGTGATCACCGCTATCACAATATAGATAAGAGCAGAAGGTTGGGTCTTAAGCAGAAGCATCATCAGGCTTTTTAAATGTTCCCACTGCTTACTGGACTTAGGCCTTCTCTCTAGGAGAGGGAATGAGCCGTTATCTACCACACAGGCCCAGTGCGGATTGGTGAATGTCACATGTCTCCAAATTTTTGATTCTAGGACATGCCGGTTTCCTTCACCGTTTTGAGAGTGGTGATGAAATAAATTACACAAAGTAATGCGCCTGGCTGGATTTGAACCCGCGATCTACAACTCGTAAGTAGGAGCCGTTAACCACTGGGCCACCACTGGGTCACTTGTTGGGTCTTGACAATGACCCAAAATAAACGCACACGTCGAGCAGGTTCGAGATCCTTAAGTAATAACTAATGCACAGAGGTTACGCCAGGCTGTGCAACTCTTACCGAGGTCGGTCCGTAGATGGGCTACCACATCGCACTGGGTGGAATTTACGGCCCATTCTCTCTCCTAGACTGCGGGCCTCAGTTCCAATAGCGGGAACACACAGTTGAAGTACACACTGAGGGATACTGTCGGAGTCGCACCAGAATGTCAATTTTAAGGAGTTTGTGGTACGAGTACCGAACTGTTTTCTGCACCTTGTTATGGAAAGAGACTTTTAACCACAGGGCGTGGTGCTCCGTCAGTTCTTCGGACAAGTACCAAGACGATATAGTGCCCCAAGACGTCGACGGCATGTATTGTCCCTCGCGCGCCCCAAAGAGTTGTCCGCAAACCGTAGGGGCTCAGCAGTGTCCAAGCCTACTGGGGCCAAGGATCTTTTTTTTTTTTTTAATTGTTATAAACTAGAGCTTGACTGCGATCCCACCTGATGTAAGCAGTGATGCAATCGTTGATGGTAAGGCGCTCTTGTTTATTAAGAGCCTATTCACTCTTGCCTTGAAGACACCTAAATTATAATCGGACGGGAAGACCGCAGCTGGCAAACTGTTCCAGTCCCTCGATGTACGTGGTATAAACGACGATGCGAAACGTTTGGTCCGGACCGTAGAGGTCTTTTTTTTTTTTTTTTTTTTTCTCGACGGGGAAAATCATCTTTGACGAAACCCGCTCTTGGGTGGAACGGGAGACAGTGTCAGACTCTTACTGACTAAAAACCCCGCGCCGTTCCTTCTAGCCTTCATACCGGGGCACGAGCTCCCTTTCGGACAACCCTGTCCCCAGTAGGCTTCGACCCAGCTGGGCCCCTCCTGCTGCTGACAACTCCTTGAGGCGCGCGGGAACAGTGCGCGCCGTCGACGTCTTGGACTCGGTCCATTACCGGACGATCGGACAGCGAGCTACCCATGGCTCGCCGTCCGCGAGCCCGCGTCTACGGTGGCCGGAAATCGGGATCGGAATCCCGGCGACGGCGGTGAGGGCGCCGTTGCCTGATGCGGTCGGCCTCCTCCTTTGCAAGCATTACTGCTTCGCAGAAGGAGGCGACCGCCTGCCATTCCTCCTCGCTCCGGACCATGGCCTCGACCAGGGCCCGGCGCGAGAGGTCTCCGCCGCCGATCGCCCCCACGAGGGCACGGCGATGCTCCGCCCAGGCAGGGCACACCTCGACGGTGTGCTCCACCGTGTCCTCCGGGCGTTGCGCACAGTGGCGACACCCGGGCGTCTCTTCCGCCTGAATCCGATGCAGGAACCTCCCGAACTTGCCATGTCCGGTGAGGACCTGCGTCATGCGGAAGGTAAGGACGCCGTGAGGTCTTTCCAGCCACGCCTCAAAGAGGGGACTTACCGCCATAATCGTGGCGTGCCCAGCACTGGGTTGCGACAGCCGTTGACGCCATTTCACCATGAGATCCCGCCGGAGCTCTGTCCGCCATGCCTTGACATGTTGCGGCAGTGGACTTTCACCCCGGCGTTGCATCTCCACGCGCATGTCGTGCATGTGTGCAAGGACTGTTGCCTCCAGATCCCACGGTGGTAGGCCAGCCAGAAGGCTCGCCGCTTCGCGGGAGATCGTGCGGTAACCCCGCACCATCCGTATTGCCATGACCCTCTGGCAGGCGTTCAGTATGGACGCCGGTCGCTTTGCCAGCGACGGCGCCCACACCGGCGCCCCGTAGAGGGCCATGGACCGAACGATCCCCGCGTAGAGCCTCCGGCAGGAGGCGTCTGGACCCCCAAGGTTGGGCAGGAGCCGCTTGAGAGCAGCCCCAGCCCGGAGAAGCTTGGGAGCCAGACGTCGGAAATGTTCTACGAAATTCCACCGGCTGTCGAGGACGAGTCCCAGATACTTCATCGTCGACCCGACACCGATGCGAACTCCTCCTACCGTAAGCTGGGAGACAGATGGTGGCGCGTTCCGAGGGCCGTGGAAGCACATTGCCTCGGATTTATGCAGCGCCACCTCGAGTCCCAACTCCTGGATCCTACCAACGGCTATCGCAACCCCGCGTGTCGCTAGAGCGACCGCCGCCTGGTGCGACTCTCCCTGCGCTAGGATCAGCGTGTCGTCTGCGTAGCAAACCACGCTGACCCCGTCAGGGAAGTCGCCGCGCACCACGTAATCGTAGCCGATGTTCCACAAGGGTGGGCCTAGAACCGACCCCTGCGGAACACCGCACGACATCTCTCGACGATTCCAGTCTCCCTGGTGACCGGGGTAGATAATGTACCTGTCTGACAGGTACGCCTCGACCACTAGACAGAGGTATTCGGGCACCCGGTGGTACCGGAGTGCCCTCCGGATCGTACTCCAGGGCAGGGAGTTGAAGGCGTTGGCAATGTCCAAGGACACTGCCACGACACACCTACCCTGGGACACCGCTTCCCCTGTCGTGAGGGCTCGCACGCGCATGATGGCGTCTATTGTAGAGCGCGCCCTGCGAAAGCCGAACTGTCCGTCCGACAAGTCCGGCCCCACCCGTGTTAGCCGCACAACGAGGCGGTTTGCAATAACTCTTTCAAAGAGCTTGCCCACCTCGTCGAGCAGCACAATGGGCCGGTATGCGGACGGAGAGTCCGCAGGGCGCCCTGGCTTCGCTACGAGGACCAGTTTCCCCGTCTTCCAGCGAAGTGGGAACTGGCCCCTCTCCAGGCATGCGCTAAAGAGCCCTCTCAGTCGAGGCCCGAGAGCCTCCATGGCCAGGACCCAGGCTTTCCCTGGCAAGCCATCGGGTCCTGGGGCGGTGTTTTTGGCACTAAGCCTTCGCACCGCCACTCTCAGCTCTACCTCGGTCACTTCTGGAGCATTTTCGTCGTCGTCGCTGTTGCGATCCGCGTCAGACACCGCTGGCGGAGGCGGAGCCATGGGCGGGGGGGAGTGTTCCTCCCGCGCAGGGAACAGAGAGCTAACCACACCCTCCACGAGTTGGGGCCGGAGACTCTGAGTCAACGGCGGAGCCCAGGGGCGAAACTTGTCACGTACCAACTTGTACGGGCGCCCCCACGGGTCCGCGTTCAGAGACCCCAGCCACACGTTGCGGGCCTCGAGTTTGGCCCGCTTGATCTCCGTTCGGAGGGTGCGTTTTGCCTCTCTGTATTCCTACTATAGCTCCGCCTCTCTGGCCTCCGCATCCGGCGGGCGGATGCGGCGCCTGCAGTGCCTGGCGTACCGGCGTCGCGCGTGATTGCACGCATTGCGCAGAGCGCCGATCTCCGGCGACCACCAGTACACCTGGCGCTTAGCTCGTCCTGGACGGACACGGGGCATTGCCGCATCGCAAATTTGCGACATGGCCTCCTGGAACCACTCCGCCTCGACGTCGATGTCGACAGGCCTGTCTGGTGCTTGCACCCAGGCCTGTACCGTCGCGGCTTCCAGGAGGAGCTCCCGGTCCATCTGCTTAAGCGCCCACCGCGGACCGCAAGGGCTCTGTCGGACCGGCGCGGCCGAGGTTTCGGCGGAGACGTCAAACCGGATATACCGGTGGTGACCGTAGAGGTCTCAACAACATAAGGGTGGATACTCGCCGTTCGTCGGCTTGTCCGATTGTAGAAGTGAGAAGGTGGAATCAAGTCATGTAATTCCTGCGCACACTCTCCAAAATGCATCCTGTAAAACACCGAAAGGCTGGCTACCCTTCGCCTGAAAGATCTTCGATCTGCTTCTGGAAGGAAGATTCTGCCCGGAATATTTACTAACAAAATGATTAAATATAGTTATGTAAGTTAGTCTATAGGGTATTTATTTCTGATATGGATACTGATACTGTTAAGCTTATTTATTACCAAGGCCCGAAAATTTTTAGCTTTGTCGTCTTTAGCAGCTTTCTTACTCTATTACAGTTCGAGTTCTACAGCAAGCGCAGTTTCGACTGTGATGTACCAGATCATCGTATGTACGTGTCTAAGTGTTTGTTTGTCTGTTTGCACCCATTGTGAGGAACTAACCTTCTGTGCTTTGCTTTGTGACTATCAGTGCGAATGCTTTAACGATATAAAGATTAACTGTTACGGTTGAGTTTGTGGTTCAAAGTATAAATATGGTGTTGTATTTGTTTGAGATAAGTAGGCCTTTGAGGAGGCCGAGGGTTTGTTCAAGATTGTGTCTTCTCTTTGCTGTTATTGTTACTAACCGGCGAGTTAGTGTTACTGAAGAGTTAATCGATGGGGTTCTGAAAGTTGAAGAGTTTTTTGGTAAAATGTGTTGTATAGTTATTCGAGCTCGAGTCAAGATTTTAGCGGCATGTGTGGTCTCCATACATCTTATATGCAATCTAGACTCGTAGAGCTACACTTGATCCACACCAGGCGACATCACGCGACGTGGTTCTAGGACAAATCAGGCGTGTTACACGTGTGCGTCGATCTAATGTAGTTCTAGCTTAATAATATCCCAAAATAATATCCCACAACTATGACACTGTGAAGGCTGTTGGTCTCCAAGAATGCAAGATTATTTGAAAGACATAACGGCTATAACTCTTTCGAATCTGTTTGAGGACATCCTACTTATAATATTACTGTTGCCGATTTACAGTTTCGATACTTTTTTATGTAGGAAACAATCAAATACGAGTGGTCCTTCCGCTGTGGGTGGATCGTGAGGGAGTGTGAGACGTTTACTGACTTAAAGACATCTGTGTTCATTTACCCTTTGCGTTCCAAGACCGTAGTATTTCTCTCAAACAATCCCACAATACTCTATACCTCCACGGGGAAGTTCCGAAAGGCAAGCCGTTGTCCTAGAACGCAAAATGGAACTGAAGGACACAGGGACCCCTCTCTCCACGCCAGAACAGGAGCATTGGCTGATTTCCTACCTCAAAAAAAGAATCTTTACTAAACTTGTACTCAAAAAACCTACTGTAGAGTATTCATTGTCACTATTGAACTCGAATTCTCCAGCCCTCAAAAAATACATATAAAACATTTAACTCAACCAATTTAATCTGGTCCCAGATAACCATCTCATTGTTTACCAAAACAGGCCCAGCAAGCCTATCAGGCACTTAGAACAACATCAAAATCGTCTCAGCAGTATCTGACGTGGCATCTGCGTAGCGCGGCCGCACTCCTCCATATAAAACGACCCTTATGGTCAGAGTCAGATTAGATTCGCTTAAAGGGGACCTTATTTAGATAGCAGTGACTTGGAGCTGTATTCAAATATAAATAGTGGTTAATAGGAGAGTGTAGTGTAAATTGTAGGTTTGGTTCTTTTGTATGGTTGATTGAATTGTTCTACAGAATATTTAGTCCTGTTTTTTTGTAACTTCTCTCACATAGTGTCTCACGACGAAAGTCTATGACTGCACGTTGCCAGTGATGACATACGAGTATGACATGGGCCGATGCCCATGTGAGCGCTTTGGGTATGGGAATGATTCCCCACCCACGTCAAAAAAAGAAAGATAACGCCTGAAAACTCTGTTTGTATTTGGTAATTCAAATATTTTACAATACTTGTTCCAGGAAATAGCTGTTTTTTTTTTTAATCCTTAAATTTTTTGGAAAAGAATGTCGTCATTTAGGATCTTAATAAAATTTGCAAGGCTTCTATAGTTTTACTTTTTGATTTTTTAAATTTTTGAGTAAATTATGAAGTGTCAAATTTAATGCAAAATAGCAGATTTTCAGAGATTTTTTTTACTGGATTAGTGTTTTGAGCCCTGTTTAAATTACGTTACAAATAACGACAACATTACTCACTTACATTCGGGCGGTTAATTCATGAATCCCCAAGCGACCACCGGTGGCCGCGCATCTATTGTCTTACTATTGTGTCTCTAATTGACGGTATCTGAAGGGTTAAAGGCTATAGTTATGATTAAAATAGATAACAATTATAGATGTTTTTTGGACCAAACTTTGATGTAAGTATTCTATGGTGGTGTAACATCAGCTGGCATACCAAATTGAACCTTATAGCATGTCAAACGAAAAGTAACTTCATTAGTAACCTCTGCTAATCCCTTCTTGAAATGTAAGCGTGAGGTTATGTTATACACACATGTGTGAACCCCTTCATATAGCAGGTGTGAGAGCAACAGAAACCACTTTCTATCAAGACGTAGGTAGGTACAGTCTTCCTGTTTACCAACATATTGCATCTGCGTTCAAATTATGTCATAACCGGAGGTTGGAAATAAGTAGAGTTATTTGTACTGAGCAGAGGTGGTTCAGTGGTGATGGCCGCGAGTTACGAGTTGTAGGTCGCGGGTTCGAACCCAGCCAGATGCATTACTTTGTGTAATTTATTTCATCACCACTGCTCTCAAAACGGTGAAGGAAAACATCGTGAGGAAACCGGCATGTTCTAGAACCAAAATTCGAAGACATGTGACATTCACCAACCCGCACTGGGCCCGCAAGGTGGATTACCGCTTATTCCCCCTTTCCTAGACAGAATACTATGGCCTCTTTTTGGTTCTAGGACATGCCGGTTGTATTACACAAAGTAATGCGCCTGGCTAGGTTTGAACCCGCGACCTACAACTCGTAAGTCGGGGCCGTTACCACTCGGCCACCACTGCTCTCTCTTTTCGGGTACCTACACAGGATATTAGGAAAAGGTCAATGTATTTCATTCCACGGTTATCTGGCGCGTTCTTTAGTTGTCGCATTCGAACTTTATTGTCGCATCCATGTCTCAATGTCGCACCTTTGCCACACACATATAGCCTGTCTGAGGGAGCATTAATCACCGTAATTTAGCTATAAACTGAGCCTATAATGTTATGAATAGAGCCTAAGTCGTGAGTTCGAGCGGCCCTTTGAACCGCAGCCGTTAATACGCGCCCTCCATCTTGTGAAGACTTCCGTGTAACATTTGAGTTAATATTTATGATTAATCGGAAAAGGGCATTATATAACTCAGCCTCTCTATGACTTAACATCATTGGAGACGCTAGCATCTAATTTTGATTTTAAATATAGTTTCAAAATCTACACTAACTTTTTTTATTATTTATTTTATTTTTTATTTTTTTTTTGTAGGTGGTATTTCTAGAAGTACTGGTCCGATTGCAAAATTTTTTTTCAATGATACTAAGCTGCTTTATTCCTGAGTGACATAGACTATATTTTATGTACAGGAGCGAAGTCGTAGGCGAAGGTGTGCGCGAAGTCGCGGGCAAAAGCTAGTATATTAAGTATAAAATTTATCATTATCACCATTTCAGCTCAACGACGTCCAGTACTGGACAAAAGCCTCGGCCAAGTGTCGCCACAACGAAAGGTCCTGTGCGTTTTGGATCTATTAGATTATCGCGAACCTCATAAGGTTCCTCGCCATATTATGATTCAGTTCAGTCCTTCAGGCATGAAGGAGGTTACTACTTATTTTATCAAATCAAATCAATGAGATAATGTTTATATTCGTAAGTATTTGGTGGATCATCATTATCATAATTTATTTGAATTATAGTCCTTTTTTAATGATGGGAAAAATCATCCAATGACAACCCCCGCTCTTGGGCGGAGCAGGAGATAGTGTCAGACTCTTACTGACTAAAAACCCACCCCGTTCCTTCTAGCCTTCATACCGCGGCTCAAGCTCCCTTTCACATAACCCTGGCCCCAGTAGGCTTCGACCCAGCTGGGCCTCTGCTGTTGCTGACAACTACTTGGGCTGGGTCCGGACAGTTACCGGACGGTCGGACATAGACCCATGGCTCGCCGTTCCGTAAGCCCGCGTCTAGGGTGGCCGGAAATCGGGATCGAAATCCCGGCGGCAGCGGCGAGAACGCCATTACCTAATGCGGTCGGCCTTCTCTTTTGCTAGCATTACTGCTTCGCAGACGAAGGCGACCGTCTGCCACTCCTCCTCGAGGTCTCCGCCGCCGATCGCCCCCGCGAGGGTACGGCGATGCTACGCCCAAGCCAGGCACACCTCGACTGTGTGCTCCACCGTGTCCTCCGGGTGTTCCGCACAGTGTGAATCCGGTGCAGGAACTTCCCGAACGTGCCATGTCTGGTGTGGACCTGCGTTATTCGGAAGGTAAGGACGCGCTGTGGTCTTTCCAGGCACGATAACTTTTGTTGTTTGGTAGATATCAGTGTCGACGCTAAGCACATAACACTTTCATTCTTATACCTATTTGTGATGCTATTGACCTAGTTCTGTTAGTAGGATCTGAGACAAAAAAGCGTTACTAATGATAAACATAAACAACGTAAAATAAATAAAAACTCTAACTGAGAGCGTTTTCACCGCGTCACGCCTCAACGAATGAATGGTACAACATCCTGTGTTTACTAATTACTACATCGTTTTGTTAATGGCTTTTGTAAACCATACCTTATGGGACTACACACGATATAACGGACTGACCATCATAAGACCCTACTACGAGCTCTCCATTTTACGACCTAAAATGAACTGTTTTTTTTGGCAGGATTGGGAAATCCTCTTAGACGCCCAGACTGACTCGCGTACGAGCCAGCCTAGGCAGTGACAGACTCTTACCACAAAATAGATAGGTACAGAAGACAATCACATGTATGTTAGTATGTACATCACTTTTTGTACCTACGCTCGGTGGACGCATACTAATGAGCGTTTGAGCCGGAACTGTTCGACGAGCGGGCCGAGGCGCTCCGAGATATCGTATACGTGAGCGGCGCTATGTATGTAGATTGACTTCTGTCTACTATACTGTCTACTACTGACTATATATTTTGTGCTCTTACTAACTAAAACCACACTCACTAGACCAGAGGCATAGCCATAGCGTTGACAAATTTAGACGTGGGCGAAAGCACATTGCGATTTCATCGACACGTCAGTCGGCCTCAGTAAGCTCTACCAGATTACAATCTATCTCGAGAGATTATAAACTATCGAAAAATTGTGAACCTCACGATTTAACGCATTACTTTTCGGTAGTTATATTTCTTTTTCAAAGTCTCCAATTACAGGTATGCTAGAAGAGATTTCTTCAGAAGTATCAGCCTACCAATTTTTCTGTTTTCTTTTTGCTGTCTGTCTATTTTATGTATGCAAATTAATTATTAAACAAATAAATTCCTTTCAGCACATGTACATCCACGCCAACGTTAACCTTCGTACATCTGTTGCAGCATCACGTCAGCATCAGTCCGATAGCAAGTTGGCCAACATATCGCCCTATCTCCGTCGGTACGGCCTAATGATATCGCTGTGACTTTCTGACCTTACCGGTGTAAATGTTAGCACATTCTTGTTTTGTACAGTGCAGTTCATAACGTTTATACACTGGTGTCTAGGTTAGGCATGTAATAGCATCACAGCCGCCACCGAAGGAGACGCCCTGGGCATTCGAAATCGCAGGGCGATATCTGGCCACTGTAAACGCTAATATTTGGGTTATCACTACATAGTATAAAACAAAGTCACTTTTTCTGTCCCTATATCCTTATGTACGCTTCATCATCATCATCATCATCATATCAGCCGAAAGACGTCCACTGCTGGACATAGGCCTCCCCGAAGTGTCGCCACAACGACCAGTCCTGTGCGTCACGCATCCATCGGATTCCCGCGACCCTGACCAGGTCGTTGTTGGAGGCCTTCCAACGCTGCGTCTTCCGGTACGTAGTTGCAACTCCAGAACCTTTCGTCCCCATCGACCATCTGTTCTGCGTGCAATGTGCCCTGCCCATTGCCACTTAAGTATGTACGCTTAAATCTTTAAAACTACGCAACGGATTTTGATGCGGTTTGTTAATAATAAATAGAGTGATTCAAGAGGAAGGTTTATATGTATAATATTGCACCCGAGCAAAGCCGGGGCGGGTCGCTAGTAGACTATAAAGGGAGAGTCAAAGTTCAAAAACAAGAGGCCAAACTGCCAAATCTTCCTGCCGTCGGCCCGTTTTATTTCGGGTCGCCGTAACGCGTTTTTTTCTTCCATCTCGTCCTGTCGTTCGTCGCGCTATCACTAACTCCATCCCTTTTCTTTCATATCACTTCTCACACATTCCATCCATCTTTTCTTTGGCCATCTATCCACATGTAAACTCATAACTCTTTAAGTAACATAAACAGTCAGTAGAAGAGAAATACCCATTGCAATGGATGGAAAAGAGTCGTAAAAGAGTGATTATTACTACTAAAATACTATTGGTCATAGAATTTAGATGTCTTTAGAGTAGCAGGGGCCCAACCGGGTCGAAGCTTACTGGGGCCAGGGTTAACCGTAAGGAACTCGAGCCCCGGTATGAAGGCTAGAAGGAACGGGGTGAGTTTTTAATCAGTAAGAGTCTGACACTATCTCCCGCTCCGCCCAATTACCTAGCCTTACATAGTCTAGTTCCTTTTGTTTATGACTTTTACCTCAGGACTGTACTTTACGTAGCCATGAGGAGCCAGAACCAGCAGATAATTAAACTTTATCTGAACGTGTTCATTATTAACACTAAACCATTTTAATATATTAACTGGGAACCAGTGTTGTTGCTTTATCAATTGGAATTTCGTTTAGAAATACTTTTGTGAATTACAACACTATAAAGTAAGATATAATTTGCATTGAGCGCTTTTTGGACATCGTCTGTTTTGCAAGGATATTATTTTATCAATAAGATAAAGTATTGTTATAATCCTTGCAAAATAATCCTAGACTGGCCTGTTGGTTTTGTGGTTAGCGGCCCTGACTGCTATGCCGGAGGTCGTGGGTTCCATTCCCACCCAGGACAAATGTTTATGTGATGAGCATGATCATTTGTTCTATGTCTGGGTGTAATTTATCTCTGGGTGTATCTGCCCAGTCCCATTTAAGTTGGGCAGCCCTTTGAGCCACATCAATGATTTGCTATTTGGAGCGCAGTGTTGTTTCGAGTATTTATTGCTTAAAATTATTTATTCATTTATGCTATAGCAGGTTTTAATTGCAGTTACAAGCTTATAAGAATTCGCAACGAGAGCTATGATTGCAGCTCTATCAGACCACACAACTTGCAAGAAAATCCTGTTATGCAAAACTGATACATCAATAAACTATGCTGAGATAGTTAAGGAGTTATACTGTGACAAAATGCGCTCAATATCCGCTTCTTATCATACCGCTATTCTGCCCTCTGGCGACAAAGCTGTATCTCATAATTTTCGAAAATACTGTTTGATTATTTGCATCAAAAGCTTCAAACTTTGCGCATCAGGCAGGCTCATCGAGAAAACCCGTCACTTAATTCATCATCATCATCATTATTTCCGATACACGGCCACTGTTGGACATAGGCCTCCCCCAAGCGTCGCCACAACGAACGTTCCTGTGCGTCTCGCATCCATCGGTTTCCCGCAACCTTCACCAGGTCATCAGACCACCTTGTTGGAGGCCTTCCAACTTTGCGTCTTCCGGTACGCTGTCGCCACTCCAGAACCTTTCGGCCCCAAAAGCCATCTGTTCTGCGAGCAATGTGCCCTGCCCATTGCCACTTAAGTTTGGCAATTCTTTGGGCTATGTCGGCAACTTTAGTTCTTCTGCGGATGCGTCACTTTATTAGAACAGTAAAAAAACAACACAGTCCATACTATTTATTTAAAAAATACGAAAGTAATAACTTAGTTAATCACCAAACTTAAGTGAGGGACACATTGCTCGCAGAATAGATGGTTGATGAGGCCGAAAGGTTCTGAAGTGACGACCGTTTACCAGAACATGCAGCACTGGGACCTCCCACAAGGTGGACCGATGACCTGATGAGGGTCGCAGAAATCCGTTAAATGCAAGACTCACAGGACCGTTCGTTGTGTGGGCCCATGGGGAAGGCCTATGTCCAACAGTAAACATCTTTCGGATGAAATGATGTACTCTGTTAATTTATTTCGAAAGTTAATCCTTTCGTAATAAATTAACAGAGTTCGTCATCATCATTCCTCAGTACTCCTAATAAATAAAATTTAACACAGATATAGCCTTGGACCTGGAAAAAGTCTTAGGTAACATTCACAGGCAGTAGGTAGTTTTATTTTAATTATATGGCATTATGAAGAAAACTTAATAGGCTCACGCTTGGCCACTATCTCACCTGATGATAAGCAAAAAGTATACGAGACGGAAATAATATTAACTACTAAATCCCTGTTTTCTAGAAACTCACATTAATTGAGTTACCACCTTTTGGCTTCTGAGGTCAGTATTGCAATAGTCGGCGAAAAGTCTAAAACAGTCGATAACACAGTATCAAGCAAATACTTAATAGGGCACAACTACGTGTATTACCTACTAGCTGACCCCGCGGATTCACCTGCCTCTTTAGTTACTGCTGCGTTCCTTTAGGTCGTAGCGTTCGTGATGTAATCTATAATATAAAAATTAATCGCAAAATGTGTTGGTAAGTGATTTCGCTAATTCTTTTTTTGTTGTGTTTGTTATGTGAGTTCTCCTCACTATAACAAACACAAACGTTGCTATGAAAATAAGGGTTGTGTAGAGTAGAGTAGGGTCTACTCTAGTAGGCTAGAGTAGGGTAGAGTAGGGTAAAGAAGGGTAGAGAAGGGTAGAGTAGGGTAGAGTAGGGTAGAGTAAGGTAGAGTAGGGTAGAGTAGGGTAGAGTAGGGTAGAGTAGGGTAGAGTAGGGTAGAGTAGGGTAGAGTAGGGTAGAGTAGGGTAAAGAAGGGTAGAGAAGGGTAGAGTAGGGTAGAGTAGGGTAGAGTAAGGTAGAGTAGGGTAGAGTAGGGTAGAGTAGGGTAGAGTAGGGTAGAGTAGGGTAGAATAGGGTAGAGTAGGGTGGAGTAGGGTAGAGTAAGTAGGGTAGAGGTACAGCTAGTGTTCTATAAATGGGGAATCCACAACTAAAATAATGTTTTAATTCGAACTAGTAGTTCCTAATATTAGAGCGATCAAACAAACAAGAATCAAATCATTTATTTCAAACAAATAACCATTGTAAGTACGTCAGTCAAAAAAATGACGCTAATTGCACATTCCAAATCATAGATAGATCAGTACCCCTGGCCTAGTTCTGCAATCGTTATCGCTAGTAAACTTCAAATGTACGGGAATGACGTCATCTCAACGCTCAGTCACGTGGTCAGAACAAAAGAATCGGGGGCGTGGCCAAATCAAGGCGTTCGACGCAAGCGAAACAGTTGTTACTTGGCTAGGGCACAAAATAGATAGGTACAGAAGACAATCTCATGTATGTTAGTATGTACAATTGTACATCACTTTTTATATTTAGCACTACGCTCGTTGGACGCACACTAATAAGCGTTTGAGCCGGAACTGTTCGACGAGCGCGCCGAGGCGCTCCGAGATATCGTGTCCGTGAACGGTGTCTATTTGTGCGTTGCTCGAGCGCTCTTTGTATGTAGATTGACTTCTTATTTTGTGGCTAGATCTCTATTGGGGACAAAGTGCAAAAACTCCATGGACACTCTTTTAAATAGTGTTATATATTATGACTAGAGATGGGCGGTGGGTAAAAACCCATCGGGTATTTACCGGGTAAATACCCAATTTGGGTATAAACAGGGTTTTTACCCGGTAAATACCCAAAACCATGGGTATAAACCTTTAAAACTTTTTTGGATGATTTATTAAATAAAGTTTCGTTGAATTTTAGATCGTTTACATGTTTGAACACCTCCATGTTATAAATTCGGCTCCTTTCGTATATTTTTAAGTTTTAACGCCTGATTATTATTTTTGTTAAATGAAGTTTAACTGTAACTTTTGCATAAATGTAAAATTTCAACTGATTTTCAAGTTTGTAACAATAAATAACTTACACAATGTTTTTTTTTAATTTTTTTATTATTTTTTTGTTTTTAATTTTTATTTTATTTTTAGTGTTCTACATGTTGTTTCTCAATTTTGTATATCTGTGTTAGTTTTTCAAATAAAATACAGACGTAAAATATTAAAAAAATACAGACGTGCACTTTTTCCATGAGTTGTAGAGTAGAAAACTATTATTAGCCGACACCATGTACATTTCATGCATAAAACATATTTGATAAACATTTTTTTATTGCGAAAAATTTATAAAAAACAAAAAATGTCCAAAAAGTAAATACCCACCATTTGGGTATTTACCCGGGTAAAAACCCTGCATTTGGGTATTTTGGGTATTTACCGGGTAGAAACCCATCTCTAATTATGACGCCTAATAACACATAAGACAAACAAACAACAGTTTTACACTTTGGCAGAATTGTTTTTTAACGTATGCAATTATAGAAGAAAATAAAAAAAAACAAATATCTATGGAAAGAAAGATGGGAAATGATTTTATTTGGCACTACACAAAAGATAGTAACTAGGCAAACACGAAATAAAAATAAAAGACGTGAAAATATAAATGTCTGCACCAAAATAAGATAAATAAACAAACAAACTCTTCAACTTTACCTATATACAGATTATTGCGAGTAAAATACTTGACATGAAAGCGAACACCGCTCTCCATAACGGTGTTACACTAAATTTAAATGTCTCCCTTAATTATGTAAAACAATATCTTAATTATTACATTTCTATCCACGATTTGCGACTGTTGCCCAACAATCGGTACGGCCTTATACCAAATACAGAAAATAATCCCGCTACAATCTAATTCCAATCGTCAAACCGTACATTTCCTGGTAAAATACGAGGACAGTCGATTCTATTCAATGCGAAGAATCGCTGCTTTGTGTTTAACTCAAAAATGAAGGCTTATAGTCCTTTGAACATCTAGCCGGTAGTAAATGGACACAAAACTCATCCGATGGATGCGTGACGCACAGGACCGGTCGTTGTGGCGCCGCTTGGGGGAGGCCTATATCCAGCAGTGGACGTCTTTCGGCTGATATGATGATGATGAACACTCGTACCCGTCTAGGCGGTAGTACGAGTGTCTGTGCATTTAATTGCGATCAACTGTGCCCAGATAGAGCCCCACTGACCTTTAAATCCGTTTTCTTTTCGAAATGTGGATTGATTTACATGCTATGTTCACTTGAAGAATATTTAACCACGAATTTTTATGTATAAAATGTTTCTAAAAATCCAAGTCAAATCGAAAGAGTAGTAGTTGTGTTTGTAACGGCCGTCCTGGGTGCTCAACTGATTTAGTGCTTCCCAAAAATACCACTGCAATTCACGTTCAGGCAAGCGATGTTTTTGAGGTTTTAAGAAGTCAGATGATGGTAGGTGATGTTTGTCCCAAATCTTTTTTATTTATTTGGGTGGGTCAAGGATCGCCTGTGTGTTACGAAGAAAGCTCTTCCAGCTCTTAAGCCAGCTAATACTTACGGCCTACGCTAGCATTACTGCTTCTGTTTTTTTTTTTATCTGTTTAAAAAAAACTGTCACTTGAGGTAGGTAGGTGAGAACTTCGAGCTATGCTGGTAACCTTGGTTCTCCTGCGGATATCTACATTTCTATTGCAATAACGCTTATAATTAGTTTAACGAGCTCGGAGTTTGCTTGCTTGATAAATTAACTATTTTACCCTTTTCCCACGACCTCCGGCACAGAAGTTAAAGCCACTAGACCAACAGAAAAAATGAAAATCATATCTTTCTTTTACTGTGCCGGCCAGGGTCCACGATTATTTCTTTCTTTAGGCAAATGTTTACCTCCTAAGCCTAAATTGTGGGATGCTATAAAGAATTAGGTACTATATCTTAACTAGGCTCTCTGAAGTCTAAATTAACGTGACAAAGTCCCCAAGACCAACTGGAAATACTCCAAGCCCGCGACATACATTCCTGCTAGAATACTAAGCCCAGATTAAACTCGAGAGAGAGAAAAACACTGAATTCTAAGTAAAATGCTTTTAACCTAATTGTATTTCAGTGGGAGTTAAAATAACAAAATTCTGTTACCTGAGACTACCTTGGAACGAAGTGGGGAATACAATTTCTATGATACCACTATACAGGCGACCCTTTCCTATGTATATATCTTTACTTGTTATGTAAATTTACAAATACATTTTTAAGAGGACAATCTCGGTTACACAGTAAAAGAAATGGGCAAGTACAAGTCGGAATCCGTTCCGTACTGACCGTAGCAAAAAAACAACAAAAATGTCACGTTTGTATTATGGGAGCTTTTTTTTACGGTGGGCAAAAATCATCTAATGACAACCCCCGCTCTTGGGTGGAGCGGGAGATAGTGTCAGACTCTTACTGACTAGAAACCAACCCCGTTCCTTCTAGCCGCTTTCTACCGGGGCTCGAGCTTCCTTTCGAATAACTCTGGCCCCAGTAGGCTTCGACCCTGCTGCGCCCCTCCTGTTTGCTGACGTTTTATGGGAGCTCCCTTTTTGTTTTGTTTTGTAGTATTTGTTGTTATAGCGGCAACAGAAATACATCATCTGTGAAAATTTCAACTGTCTATCACAGTTCATGAGATAAAGCCTGGTGACAGACGAACAGATAGACAGCGGAGTCTTAACTCTTTAAATGCTTTAAGTTCCACAGTGCGATATAAGTGTACTAATTACAAGTGATTAGCATTCAATAGAGATTATAAATAGATAGATTTTTTAATAGAGTCCCGTTTTACCCTTAGGGTACGGTACCCTAAAAACTTCAATGTTGTACATTATTTTGTCCCTAAGTGTTTGAGCTGTACCCCGCCCTGTATCGTGTATTGACATTTTGATGCCTATCCGCACATTGCAAAATAATAACATCTCTATCTCACTCACGCATTCACGAATTCTCATGCGTTAGAGAGGGACGGGGGACAAGTTTTCTCATTGCCGCAATGCAACCTGCGCAGGAGTCGATGCGCATTTGCGATACGTACGACACTGGCACAAAATAGACAGGTACAGAAGTCAATCTACGCACAAAGCGCGCTTGAGCAACGCACACATAGACACCACTCACGTACACGATATCTCAGCTCAATTCAGCTCATTGCGAGCGCGTATGCATCTGCTTGAGACACGCGTCTGTGAACTTTTTTGTGAAATAATAGATCACGCTAGGGTAAATGCGTTGCGCCGAACTGTACGAGTGCGACCAGGCGATTGACGAAATGTCGTGTCCGTGAGCGGTGTCTATGTGTGCGTTGCTCGAGCGCGCTTTGTATTTAGATTGTCTTCTGTACCTATCTATGTATTTTGTGGTTAGGTAGGTAGATAAGTATATGACTTTGTGGCCATGTAATATTTTTACAATTTATATTAGGTATTTATTGCTATGCCCAAGCGCGCTCGGACAGAGCGGCGCCAACTCTAGCGCGATTGCTGACCGTGTATGAAAAGGGAAGTACGTACATGAGATTGACTTCTGTACCTATCTATTTTGTGACATCGGTGCAATTGTAATGCAAAACCAGTCGTTAGCTAAATGTGGTTAAAATATTCTTGATTGACATCTGTCTGCTTGCCGCCCGTAATGGTAGGCTCTCGCTCCGTAAGGACGAATTATAAAACTAATCTTTACATCTTTTTAGACTAATGATGCAACATTATGTACCTACATGTGTTATTATTTTTTAGGGTTCTGGGGAACAAGGATCCGTTTTTTGAAAACAAGATTCGACCCCGGTACGAAAGGCAACTAGTGGGAGGAGGTATTTTTAATCAGTAAAAGTCTGACACTATCTCCCGCTTCGCCCAAGAACGGGGGATGTAATCGGATGATTTTTCCACATAAAAAAAACCTCAAAAGAAAAAAAAACTGAACTTTTATAGAATTACATTGTGGTCTGTCTGTATGTCTGTTAAGAACTTAAGACTCTTTATCTCGGGAACACATAAAGCTATCAAGTTGAAATTAAAACCATATACTCAGGTCTTCGATCCCTTAATCTTTTAACCGCCTACGTTGAATATATCCGACGGAGAATGAGAAAGTGACTCTTGCGTTTATTCCGTCAGGATCGCTCATTCATGTCAAAATATTCCATCTTATCAGCTCTTCTGTCACCTATGGGTATTGAAGAGCTAGACGAGATTGAGTACCCAGTCGCAAACACACGACCCTGGCAAATAGGACACGAAAACCCTCGTCGGACCATTCTGACCAGAGCAGTTAAAAGGTTAAAGCTGTGAGAAAAAAAAATGTTTTCATAGGTAAGTTCGTACGGAACCCTCGGTGCGTGAATCCGACACACACTTGCCCAGTTTTTCATAAAGTGTAGCGGAGATAACGCGTGTGTGTTTAAAAGATTTAAGTGGGGAAACTGTAGATAATTGTTTTGTAGTGAGAAGTGGTAACCACAGACTAGAAGCATTATACTTAGACTGTTTGAAAGTTACTTTTTTTAATGCGGTAATAGAATCAAAGTCAAAGTCAAAGTCAAAGCCATTTATTTGCATTAAATGCGGTACAAGAGGTGGTAACTTAATAAAATTGTGCAGACACATTTTGCCATGAGTTGGCAGGCAAATATTAAATTGTGTTAAGCTCATAATGATCAAAACTACAAAATTTAACACAAAATTTTCTTTTAAGAAAATATTATACGGAATACTCGTACCAACCCGCACTGGGCCCGCGTGGTGGATTACGGCCCATTCCCTCTTCTAGAGAGGAGGCCTGAGTCCCAGCAGTGGGAACATTAAAAAGGCTGATGATGATGATGATACGGAATGAACTCAGCACAGGAAAAACTATATATTTTTTAATATTGTTACATTTTACAGAAACAAAGTAAAACTTTACTTAAATTTAAAATTCTTTTGAACCAATATTCCGTTTTTTAATTAACTATACAATAAAATAACAGACTTTAAAATAACATATAACATAAAAAATTAAATTAAATGCAATTTGACATAAATAACAGTGCAGTGGGTTCAGCAACAGCAAAACAATACCATCACGATCTAGAACACATTTCTGTAATGGTAGGATTGACAAGAACCTTTTTTTATAAATTCGGTCAAGGAATAAAAAGTATGTGAGATGAGCCACTTTTTCAGCACTTTGCTGAATAGAACAAACTTTGTTGTATACCAAAATATTAACAATTTTACAGAAACTTAAATCTATGGATGTAATGGCGGTCATATCGCTGACACCGATGTAGATATCGCTGTTAGTTAGCGATAGTCTACCTACCAGACCAGATAACATTAATAATCTGTATGATGGACTATAAGAACTCATTTAATGGTTTCTCCCACTCTAGGACGACGTGTCAAACTTTTACTGACTAAAACCTATCCTCTTTCAGTTGCCCTTTGTGTTCTAGGACCACGGTTAACCTAGACTACTTGAAGATTAAACCCTATGAAGATCCAAGTTACTGTTATCTCAAGAATCGACTGGACGTAGCTCCCCCAAAATGTCCCAAATAGTCTTTGATGGCTTTCTTATCCCTTACAAAATATATCAATGAAAGTTCCAGGTATTACTTACCCAGGGACAGCCAGAGCGGGTGGCGGATGTCACAACATCACGTCATGTGTTTGAATTTTTGGTTCTTTTTGAGACATTACTATATTTGCTTCACTATTTTGAGAGCAGTGGTGATGAAATATACCTACACAACGTAAAGCTCATGCCTGGGGTGGTTTAAACCCACGAATCCACGATGTACAAGTCGTAAGTTGGAGCCGTTACCACTGGGACACTACTGCTGATCCATTATCATCATCATTTCAGCCGCAAGATGTCCACAGTTGGACATAAACCTAACCCAAGTGTCACCAAAACGAACACTGTGCGTGCGTCTCACATCCATTGGATTCGCAACCCTCACCAGCCCCCCTAGCCAAGTTACAACCGTTTCACTTGCATCGAACGCTTCGAGTTGACCTTGCCGCCAATTCTTTTGTTCTGACCACGTGTCTGAGCGTTGAGGCGACGTCGTTCCCGTACATTTGAAGCTTACTACTAGCGTTAACTATTGCAGATTAGCAACTTGGCTAGGGGTACAGGTCATCGGTCCATTGCATCAAAGTATAAATGTATCTAATTGCAAAATAAGGTAAAATTAATGTCGAAATCTACGAAGCAGCTCAAAAACGTTCACTCAGCATTCCTCTCTCACCTTTTTACGCAAGAAGCTAACTTTAAACTGCTATAAATATCAGAATTAAACATGTAACTACCAAAAATTATAGTGTACGAATGCAAATAACGGATTTATGTGCGAAATTATCATACAGGTCCGCAAACGTAGCAACAAATCAAAGTTACACCGTGACCGTACTCATAGACTAAAATTATATATAGATGCGACACGGCTTCAGCCTGTCTCCGCATAGGGACCTCAAAACGTTGCTACAAAAAAACGCTAGAAGCGAACACAAAAAAAAACTGGAAGCCGCCCCAAAAAACAGCTGAAGCGCGCAACAGCTTATGGCCGGAGAAGCTTAAAGCGACTTCAAGCATTATTTGTTGGTGGCCTCACCGCACACGAGCCAAAAAAAAGGCCGCCTCAAAAAGAAGGTTGAAGCGGCGTTAGTACAGTTAGTATCAGGTTTGTTCACCGGCGTGTGGGCGATCGGCGGCAACGATTTCTCGCGATGGTCCGGAGCGAGGAGGAGTGGCATGTGGCCGCCTCCTTTTGCGAAGCAGTACAGTAATGCTAGCAAAAAAGGAGGTCGCGTCAGCGAGTGCACGCGCTAGGTACCCTCACGCCCTACAACGAACAATGGGTAGCTCGCCGTCCGACCGTCTGATAACCGTCCGGACCGAGCCCAAGTCGTCGACGGCGCGTACTGTTCCACAAGTGCCTCGAGGAGATGCCAACAAACCGTAGGAGCCCAGCAGGGAAGAAGCCAACTGGGGATTGTTTCTAAAAGGAAAACTTGGCCCTGGTATGAAAGGAAGGAACAGAAGTGGGGTTTTAGTCAGTAAAACAGTCAGAATTGTATTTTTTTTTATTGATATAAACTAGTGCTTGACTGCCATCTAGTAAGCAGTGATGCAATCGTTGATGATGAGGTGCACTAGCTTATTAGGCGCTTTGTAGTATTGGGCACACCGAAGGTACCTAAGTTCGTTGATAAGTAGCTGGAGAGGAGTCACGGCGTCCGCACCTTCCGCATGACGCAGGTCCTCACCGCACATGTTAAGTTCGGGAGGATCTTATATATAAATTTTTATTTACGTAATTTTGACTATCTGGAAAAATCGTCGAGACTTGATTCGGGAATTGAACTACATAAGTTAGTTTGTATGGAACCCTCAGTATGCGAGTCCTACTCGCGCTTGCCCAATTGTTTTCTTCAGATGAGAAAATAACACAGCTCTGATATTCTGTTTATGCGGTTCGTTTCTATTCAGATTAACTACTCTATGGCCATAAAACCTTTTAGTTAATTCATTAGTTTACCTACAGTTAGACAAAACTTTGGCAATAATTTTGAAT
Organism: Mythimna lalbum; assembly: GCA_949319445.1. Lineage (NCBI taxonomy): Eukaryota > Metazoa > Arthropoda > Insecta > Lepidoptera > Noctuidae > Mythimna > Mythimna lalbum. Next base: position 8,360,818 of record OX439371.1, on the reverse strand, counting down.
AAGTAGGCGGAACGAGACAAAGGTCGATAGGCTGTTTGCGAATTAACTTTGGGGCCATAGAATTGGCGATTAAGGTGGTGCATCATGACTCTCATTTTCACTGTTTTAGTAATTCAGCATACTTAATATTTTTTTAAACTTGTCCCAGGAAATGTGCGCTTTTTTTAACTTAAAAGTATTTGGGAAAATATAATCATATTTCTGAATCTTCATCAGGATTTCTATAGATATATTTTTATATAATTTACAGGGCCAAAGTTCACACAAAATAGCAGATTTTCAGAGGTCTTTACTGGATTACACTTTGTGTTTTGATTTCAACAGAAACCTAGATAATATCTACAAGATATCTATTATCCAAAGTTCATAGACATCTTTATAAACACCAGATCCCAGGAGTCTACATCTTCAGGTTGAGCTACAATACCAAGCAGCGCAGAAAACAAGGAAACAGGCTAAGTCGCTCATTTCAAAGCTTTCATTTAAAATTTAGCACCAATTTCAGAAATTGCATTGGAACTCAATAATTATCTTTAGTAAATTACCTTATAAGGTGTTTATGTAACCCAAAAGTATGTACATTTCAAGACAAAAGATTTATAATTATTTATGTATGTGAAAGGGGCTTGGTACTTAATAATAATGTGCAAAATAATTATACACACAGACTAGTTACTTGATACGGTAATTTCTTCAACACGGGTAGATTTTAGTCAGTATGCAGCATGAAAAATTAGTAAGTATGTAGAGAAAATAAGGTTGAAAGTGGCGCCAGTGACTGAAAAGTTTAAAGGGAGTCATTCAAGTTTTGGTATGGTCATATGAAGAGGAAGGATGAACTAAAAGAGTTATTATCTGTATGGATTGAGAGGAAGACAGAAGCCAAAGAAAAGATGGGTGTATTGCGGTGTGGGAGGAGAGATGTGAAAGAAAAGGGAGTCTGGAAGAATGATGGTTTACCCCTTGTTTTTTTTTTGTAATTGATATAAACTGACTGCGATCCTACCTGATGGTAGTAAGTAGTGATACAATCGTTGATGGTGAGGCGCACTAGTTCATTAAGAGCCCATTCACTCTAGCCTTAAAGACACCAAATTATAATAATCGGACGAGAAGACCGCAGCAGGCAAGTTGTTCCTGTCCCTCGATGTACACGGTATAAAAGATGAGAAAAAACGCTTGGTCCGGGCCGTAGATGTTTCAACAACTTAAAGGTAGATACTCGCCGTTCGTCGCGTTGTCCGATGGTAGAAATGAGATGGCGGAATCAAGTCATGCAATTCCCGCGCACACTCTAAAATGTATCCTGTAAAACACCGAAAGGCTAGCTACCTTACGCCTGTGCTTCAAGGCTTTCTAGATTGGATTTAACCAGATCTGGATCACAAATTAGCCTCTTCGCACAGAAATGGTTGGAGTTATCAAGAAACACAGACTCCACAAACTTTTTTGTGCGTCTGGGTAATATTGTCACCGTGTCCCCATGGCGCATAATTTTAGACTTGATTAACCATCGCAGAAAGAAGGTGACTATAGATTAAAAACCCCCTTTATCGTTTACTCCCTTTATTTTTGATTTCGATGACGTAACACGTTCAAATTAAGTAAGTTTAACTCAGATAATGCCTAGGTATCTTACAAGAACAAAATAGTCGCATTATTGTGAACAAATTAACAATAAATTACCAGAATGTATAACCCACGACTTATAAATGGTGGGCTGTGGGGCACAGCCTTAGATTTTAGGTCGATTACGCACTATGTCGGTAACAGGCACTTACAAGTATAAACATAGAGAATAGACTGACTAATACCTTCACGAAAAAGACTAGTAGCCTGATTCACGTAAAAACATACAAGCCAAAAATCGTTGAAGTCGTTCGATCGAAGTCCTATCCAAAATTGGTATTCACGTGTTCTTTAATCGGGATTGGATAAAACGACAATTGAACTGGATCGAAACTAAACGATCTATCAACGACTTGTTGCCAAATCCACAGAGTACTACTATGTTACAAAGTACTCTGTGATTTGAACTACAATATTTGACATTTAGCCTATGGTATCCGACCCGATCAAACAACGTTTATCTATGAGATCAACTCAAGCCAACGATTGAATGACGATTCACATAAATGAATACGCTTCAACGACTCTTCGATCGAACGGTTTCAAAATCGGTGTCGTTCAAACTCGATAGATGGATGTGAATACGAAAATGACAAAAACGACTAAGTCGCTGCGATACCGTTACGGTTTTGATTACGTGAATCAGGCTATAGACTGCTGAAAGAGCCAAAGTAATTTATTATTTTCCTGGGCATCCTCCAACCTGCACTGAGCCCGCTATCCTAAAAAGAAGACCCCAAAAAACTCCCAGCAGTGGGAACAGTATAAGACTAAACACGAGTGGGTTTTAGTCTGTAAAATCCTGATAACCCTCGTTCAAACCAGAGCGGGAAAAGTTATATGATAACCTACAAAAAAAGCATTTTCTTTATCTTATCTCAATTTATTTAAGCTCGGCGCCACATGATGTCTTCTTCCATAGCTGCTGCTGCAGTGAGCGGTCAGCGATCTCTTCATCAGTGACGAAGGTGATACGGCAAGCCTAAGATGTGGCCCAATAACGATCCAAGAAAAATATAATAGAATTAATGCACGTAATAACGCTTCATCTCTCTCAAACTTTCTGGCATTCCGTATTTACTTCATACTTGGATAGGGAAGAATCTGCAATTGATAGAGCTACAGAAAGTAACTGAAACCTTCATATCAGTTGCAGATTGTTGAGTGCAAATAGTTCCAAGTCATCCTTACAAAAAGGTTATAACCTGACCACCCTTCAACCGATAACCTACGCTTGAATTCTCCATCAGTAAAGTTAGAGAATTTAAAGCTAAGCAAAACCAAAGTGGACTCAAACTATCACCCTGCAATATACCACGATCGATCCTTACCGGATTACACTACTAAGTATATTCTTCTGGATATGTCGACATCCTGGATAGCAAAGGCCCGTCCTGCATAGACTCAGTCCATTCTCCATGTCTTGCTACTACCAATAGTAGGCTGGCATTTACAATAATGTTTATTATATGAACATTCCGGGACAAGCGTGTGCGGCTTCCTTTACGCAAACTAGTTATTTAAGAGATATAGAGGCTTACGAGTGTCTAATTAAGCGTATCAGTGTGTTGCGAAAATTGCTATTTTACCTATTAACTGGAACTGTGTTTCCTCAGAAATGTAATGCAAGATGGCTCAGTGGTAGAGGCAATAATCCGTCCCAGTCTGGGTCGGACAGAGTACCGGAGGGATCTCATGGTGAAATGGCGACAGCGACAGCGACTGTCGCAACCCAGTGCTAGGCACACCCTAATTAGTCCCTCTTTGAGGAGTGACTGGAAAGACCTCACGGCGGCCTCACCTTCCGCATGACGCAGGTTCTCACCGAACATAGTCAGTTTGGGAAGTTCCTGCACCGTATTCGTGAGTAAGTAACGCCCAGATGTTTCACTCCACCCAAGAGAAGGAAATGTCATTCGATGATTATTTCACCTAAAAAAAAGACACACACTCTAGGTGGAAAGCACATAACAATTTCTTTATTCTCTAACTCTGCCAAAGACAAAAACAGATGGAGGAATATCATAAAAGTTAAAGTGAAGAAGCAGGGAGTTCACAACTGTCAGCATTAACGAATACGACGCAACAAGGAGGTGTATATACGAATTTGGCGGTTTGGCAATTGTATAGACTCTATACAATTGCCAAAACGCCAAGTTGTCAAGAAGAGTCAAGAAAGTCAATGTCTTATTGGTCGATACTATAGAAGTATAGACCAATAAGACATTGACTCTCTATCCCAGGAGTGATCCCTTTTGATAGTAATTTTCTACGATCTCGCTTGCAGAAGCTTTGTGTGCCCCCTCGTATATAGTCCCCATAATTCTAAACCATTTTGACGAACGCGAAATGCGCATACAATGCGCCGTATTCTATTTCAGTCAAATTAAATCTAGCTGAAGGTGAGGTAACCGCATTACATTACGGTGACGTTTTTCAATCCAGCGCACCGTTTTGTTATACAGCGTGTTATACGATATGGCTGCGATATCTACATAAAATAAGGGGTGACCTATGTCCCACAATGGACATAACTAAACTAAGACAGAATTTAAACCTAGGGTACTCAGTCTTCCAATTGAGACTATGCATTTTTCACACACCCTGTGTGTGCACCGATTTCAAAATAGCAAAAAGCACATAAAATAAAATTAAATCAAAGAACACTAAAATAATGTAACAAGTCAATATCTCTGAAAGGGCCCATTAAACCACACCTGCAATGAAGATATAAATTAAGTAATTAAACAAGACATTGCATTAAAACTGGCGCCTTCGTGAACTGGTCAAGACTTCAAGTTATTACTAGATCTGATTGCAAAAGTCAATCTAAATGTCAAAGATCTCCTTATTTGTTCGAACGTATTACTCTAATATTGCAAAGGCAACAGTTTGTATTGTATGTATGTTTGTTACTCCTCCACGCACAAATGTTATATTTTGGAGCCGTTTGGGATTGAAACGCTTGGGCCGTGGGGTCCGAGTGCTCATGCGCTTTTTAAACAATTATCCAAAAGCCTTGTTGACACTTCGCGTGACCAGAGGCTGGCTTTTACCTTGGTCAGAGATTAAGCATTGCCATACAACGTGGCAATGCCGCCACTCTTTTGGGCACACTTCCAGTCGACAGCGATGCGGAGGAATTTTTTGACGCCATATTTTTGGTAATATTCTATATATAGTTTTAATTAGTTAAGTATTTTTATTTTTCATGTTCTTCCTAGTTTAAATAAATAAATTTTACCATCAATGACTATACGGATATGGATTTAAATGTGTACAAGGGTAGATCATGTCCTGGAATATCATATAGGATAGGCACTTTTTATCCCAAAAGTAAGTGAAAAGAAGAAACTAAAAAGGAAGTTGGAAGTCCCCATGAGATAATATTCGATTTCCAGCGGGCGAAGCTTCTGGCAGATGCTAGAAGACCATGAGAAACTAATATCGATTTATACTCTTATCTTTGTAATTAAACAACGACAATGCGCCACCGGTACTTGGTGGACATCTCAACCATACCATACGCGCAAAACGTTTTGAGAACACATTCATTCTGCATGCCAAGGAAGGGAATATCCTGTCGGAGTCTTCATTTTCTCACTAAGACCTTAATACCACCAATATGGAAATCTAAAATGAATAGATATACTTCTAGGCAAGCGTGCTCCAAAGTCGACCACACCATTGCTATCATCAGGTGAGAGCAGTGGTGGCCGAGTGGTAACGGTCCCGACTTAGTAGGTCGCGGGTTCAAACACAGCCAGGCGCATTACTTTGTGTAATTTATTTCATAACCACTGCACTCAAAACGGTGAAGGAAAATATTGTGAGGAAACAGGCATGTCCTAGAACCAAAAATTCGAAGACCATGATAGACATTCACCAACCCGCACTAGATCCGCGTAGTGGATTACGGCCCATTCCCTCTCCTAGAGAGGAGACCTGAGTTCCAACAGTGGGAACATTAAAAAGGCTGATGATGAGGTGAAATAACGGTCAAACGCGAGCTTGTCAATAAATAAAACGTGTGTAACTATTGTAGATATCTCCGAAGCTCTCAAACGTTTTCAAATCAATTCAGAAACATCGCAATTGCAACCAAGGTTCATCAATAACATTACTAACACTTTCTAAATACGATTACTAAACACTCGAGCAGTTTCCAGACACACCTGCAAACATAAAGGTATATTGATCATAAAATATATCTACAAACGGTTCGATGTAACATTATCGTTAACTTATCGGTTTAGGGTCGATGCAGACGCACGGTTAAACTGAGATGATGGCGCAACAAACCCTGAGGTGACAGTTAATCAAGTGTGCAATAACTGGGTCTGGAAGTTATGGATGGATGGAACATACGAACAAAAGAAAAAATATGAAACAAAAAAAACAATCCATATCACACAACGCTGTCCAGTCCCAAGCTAAGCAGAGCTTGTGTTAAGGGTACTAGACAACTGATAAACACACTTATATATTTCTAAATACATATATATTATAGATAAATTACACCCAAACATTTGTCCTGGGTAGATTCCTCCGGCATAGCATTCAAGGTCTCAAACCACTAGTCCAACAGGCCAGTCGAAAAACGAAAAAAAAAGAAAGGAAGAAAAAAATCAAATCATCATTATCTATCTATCTACGGACGAGATGCATCGAAGAGGAGCATCATGACAGATGAGATGTAAGATGATGCAGATATGGAGAGGCAGTGCATTGTCAGTTCGGGCTAATATGCTGGCTCGCTGTTCTCCCGATGCACATCCGCTGCTACGGTTAACACAGTTAAACTGTGATGATGGCGCAACAAGCCCTGAGTTGGCAGTTCATCAGGTGTGCTATAACTAGGCCTGGAGGATACGATGAAGCATACGGTGGAACTGTGCCCTGCTTGGGCGGACAACCACCGTGCCTTCGTGAAGACGATCGAAGGCGGTAAGACGGATTGGAAAGTGAGCAGCTTCTTCTGCAAAGCAGTGAAGGATGGCCGCAACTGTGAGGGAACGGACATCCTTACGCCCCAGTAGCCGCCACGGAAGACGTCAGGAGTTGCAGAGTGATTCCCGGTCACTGTAGGCACGAGCTTGCGGAAGACGAGCAATACGTAGCTCGCTGTAAATCAATCATCATAATTATTCTTCCAACTCTTGATTTTAAAAATATTCTTGTACCAATGTGAAGAAGAAGAAAAGGTCAAAGAAGTAAAGGAAGTAAAGAAGATAATATTATTTTAGTACAGTGACAAAGTGAGGAGTTGCTTGTAGTGGGAATAAATACATTTTGATACAAGTAAAGAAACTTTGTCATTACGACCGAGGTAGAATTCGCCAGAGCCGCAGGTACAGAAATAGAGCCGAATACTGCCGTGCCAAGCTATGTGTATCAAACGTCGGTTTTCAACACAAATGAAGAAATAACTTAACAGGGGCTACCCGGTGATTCGAGGGAGTTGCGCGGCGCCCAGCCTGATACAATCATCATTTCAGCCGAAAGACGTCCACTGTTGGCCATAAGCCTCCCCAAAGTGTCGCCATAATGACCGGTCATGTGCGTCTCGCATCCATCAGATTCCTGAGATCCTCACCAGGTCAACGATCAACCTTGGGAGACCTTCCAATATTGCGTCTGATACGATAAATACTATAAATTGTGACGGGGGGCGAGGTCCCGCACTTTTCAGCACTAGTGCGAAGATCAGTAAATTGCATTCCTAAAATTGGCAGGAATAAGAGCGGGTTTTCGAATAATTGTATTGTAAAATAATTATATACGCCAGCTAGATTCAATCAGAAACTAATCGCAAATATTAACAACCACTTCGTTTAATAATATAATTTTCTTTTATTAATAATCTAGTCATTTCCACGATTATTACAATAGTATAACACGTAAATCATTCCCAGGGATGCATTAATAACGAACATAGCTGTTCCAAATACCAATATAGAAATTAATTTCCGTTCAGATACGACAAGTAATGGCTACTACATCACATTGCCAATTTATCTGCCACTTCCGACCGTGGAGCATTAGTACCGTTCGGGGACAAATACGAGACAAGCTGTAGGCATAAATACAGTCATCTACTGTTATTAATAACAGGTACATAGCTTGCTGTTAGAGTGATGTAGTAAATCCTATCCTACTTTCTTTATAAATATTATATGTATATATATCTTATCTTATCTATATACTTCTTTATAAATATTATATTATATATATATAAATATTATAAAATATATATCTTTACGTATACATATCTGATGATGATGAGAGCAGTGGTGGCCGAATGGTAATGGCCTCGACTTACGAGTTTTAGGTCGCGGGTTCGAAGTTCGAACCCAGCCAGGCGCATCACTTTGTGTAATTTATTTTATAACCACTGCTCTCAAAACGGTGAAGGAAAATATTGTGAGGAAACCGGCATGTCCTAGAACCAAAAATTTGAAAACTTGTGACAAACACTAACCGGCACTGCCTCAAGGAGTTGTCAGCAACAGGAGGGGCCCAGCTGGGTCGAAGCCTACTGGGGCCAGTGTTATCTGAAAGGAACCTCGAGTCCCGGTATGAAGGCAAGAAGGAACGGGGTGGGTTTTTAGTCAGTAAGAGTCTGACACTATCTCCCGCTCCACCCAAGAGCAAGGTTTATCATTAGATGATTTATGCCCACCGTAAAAAAAAAGTGCGTGGATCTGGATGGTTTGAAAATACAATTGGACCCGATAGGTAACGCTACAATCGGGTTCTTAATTTAATTTCTGACAAAATTCCGGTTTTCGGACAGGAAAACGTCTTCCAGGACCTCTAAACCTTTATGTAAACATTTCGTGTGTTTTCCGATAGGTCCGAATTCTCGCGCTTTAATTTAGGTTATGTTCCAGAGCGAGGGCCACCGTAGGCGCGGACTGTTGGAGGACGAGCAAAGGGTAGCTCGCCGTCCGGCCGTCCGGCCGTCCAGTAACCGTCTGGCCTGAGCCCGAGTCGTTGGCGGCGCGTAGTGTTCCATTCGCGCCTCAAGAGATTTCAGCAAAACCGTAGGGGTCCAGCAGGTTTTAAGCCTTTTGAGGCCATCTGTCGACTTCTGAAAGAGCAACCCGTGGTTCTAGAACGCAAATAAATAACTTAAATTATGACATAGAATACTTTAATACTTTGGGATAATTTCCGACCTCACTAAACGAACCTGCGGGCAAAAGCAAGTCTTGCAATAGGTAATAGCTACCAGGCACACAGCTCACTCAAGGAGCTCTTTGATAAAGTATGTCATAAATAGGACAGATCTATGATGTTTGCGTGGGATGATTAGGTATGATGTTACACTTACTTTAAAGTTAGCAATGTAAGTAGTGGTCAGGTTAGCTACTGTTTATGAATGTATTTTCATTGTCGATGGCTTTAGCTTCGAGAATGCTGACTGTAGTTCGGAAATTAGTAAGCGTCGGAACCCCTGGACCAACCTACCTTTTTACCACTAGTAACTAAATCAAATACACGCATAGAAAGTGGTCCAGACACCATAAAGTCAGAATGACCGACCACATTCTTTACGCGTTTTCTCTATATCCATCAATGTACCTACTAAATGTTTGAAGTTAGATAGAAGGTATCATATCAGAAAAAGTTAGTGAATTTTGGTATATTTTTAACATCAAAATATTTATCCAGCGGTTCTGACGCTCTTACTAATTCCCGACCTTCCCTTTAACGAAAAAAACTGCGGATAAAAGCAAGGTACCAGGCACTCAGAATACTAAAGGAGTTCTATCTACAGTAACGTGGCTATTTCATAAAGAGGACAGATCTATGATGTTTGCGTGGGATGATTAAGTATGATGTTACACTTACTTTAATGTTAGGAATGTAAGTAGTGGTCAGGTTAACTACTGTTTATATTATAACTATGTTTTCATTGTTGATGGCTCTTGGTTGGAGAATGCAGGTGGTCATTTGTAAATCTTTGATCGTCGTGATAAATCGACAGAAGTCAGGACATCTAACACATGATTTATCAAGGGGTATCGGATTGAGGTATGATTAAGTCAGCAGGGGTCCAGCCGGGTCGAAGCATACTGGAGCTAGGGTTATCCGAAAGGGAGCTCGAGCCCCGGTATGAAGGCTAGAAGGAACGGGGTGGGTTTTTAGTCAGTAAAAGTCTGACACTATCTCCCACTCCGCCCAAGAGCAGGGGTTGTCCTTGGATGATTTTCCCCACCATAAAAAAGTATGATTAAGTAATTTAATGAAAAAAAATGGTTCATATTTTTATTGCTTCAGATACCGTCAATTAGAGACACAATAGTAAGACAATAGATGCGCGGCCACCGGTGGTCGCTTGGGGATTCATGAATTAAGTAAAATTGTTTTGGTATATTATAATTACCTAATATTTTTGCGACATTTTTAAAGGTTAAATTATTAAAACAAAAATCACATACTTAGATTCTTTACGTATTGCAACAACAAGTTCAGAGTTTATCAACTATAAACAAAAAAACGCAATCGCACGTCTTCTGACAGCAACAGGCAAATTATTCCAGTCCTCAGACAAACAATATACAAAAACAAATTATAAACAAAAACAAACTCTCACTCTGTCCTTCCTAGAAATTAGATTACCAGGTCAATTACGGGTCCAACCCGCAGGTCAATTCCAGAACGTTGCATAGTAATTGTGCCGGACCTGCACACGTATAAACAGGCGAATTGAATCGTAGCACGACACGTGACGTCATAACGTAGCGACATGTCATGTGACGTCACAACATGGCGGCGTTAATCTCCGGTCAATCATCAGCGCGGTTTATTACCAGAGATAGACACTGTATAGGTTCTGAATGGACAGATGTTGGGTTAGTTATCCTTTCTTCACACATATCTATGTACTAGCTATAGCCCGCAACTTCGTCCGCGTATATAAAATACTTATAGCCTATGTCAGTCACGAATAAAACAGCTTTATATCGGCCTAGCCAAGTTACAACCGTTTCGCTTGCGTCGAACGCTTCGAGTTGACCTTGCCGCCAATTCTTTTGTTCTGACCACGTGACTGAGCGTCATTCCCGTACATTTGAAGCTTTCTACTAGCGTTAACTATTGCAGATTAGCAACTTGGCTAGGGGTACAGGTCCCAGAGTTTATGATAGAACTTGAGACCACTGTTCAAAGTTATTATAGTTGCAAGTCATTAGAGAATCTCCTTTCACTTTTACTGGGTGCGTCGTAATCGATCACGAAGATAAATGTATTCATTGTGAATCAATCAGTCTGGCAATTTGTGGGCTAAATATGGTGTATCCTTCTACGTCATTGGACACTTTGTTGAGACTTATACCCTTTCATGTTTCCTCGTGGGGGAGATCGGCCGCAACGATCAGGTGTGCCCCGTTTGGGCAGAGTACCGCTGTGTTCTCGTGGGAGCAATTGGCGGCAGAGATCTCACGCGCCAGGCCTTGGTACAGGCTATGGTCCGAAGCGAGGAGGAATGGCAGGCGGTCACCTCCTTCTATGAAGCAGAAATGCTAGTAAAGGAGGAAGCCGCACGTACACGCACGGGCGAGTGGCCCTCACGCCCCATACGCCAGGATCCCAAGTCGTCGACTGTTCCACGCGCGCCTTAAGGTGATGTCAGCAAACCGCAGGGGCCCAGCAGGGTCGAAGACCACAGGGGCCAATGGTTTGTTTCTGAAAGGAAAACTATGCCCTCCTATTTTGTACTTAAATTAGCCAAAAATTTTTTTTGCTGTTTTGTAGTAAAATAATAATTTGATTTTTTTCTGGTTTCTTATTTTTTTATTTTACTTTTGCTCTTACAATAAGCAGGTTTTAGGTTGATCTTTGCCTACTGGGGACAGGGTTGTCCGAAAGGGAGCTCGTGCCCTGGTATGAAGGCTAGAAGGAACGGCGCGGGGTTTTTAGTCAGTAAGAGTCTGACACTGTCTCCCGCTCCACCCAAGAGCGGGTTTCGTCAAAGACGATTTTCCCCGTCGACAAAAAAAAAAAAAAAGGTTGACCTTAAGGTGGTGCATCACTACACACATTTTCACTGTTTTTGATACAACCGCTCATAACTGATTATGACGTAGGTACACATTTTTCATTAGATATTTTGGAAACACAGTATCTTGTGGATATTATCTAGGCTTCTATTGAAATCAATTTCTAAATTTGTGTAAAAATAAATCCAGTAAAGACCTCTGAAAATCTCCTATTTTGTATGAATATTGACACTTCATAATTTGCCTAAAAATTAAAAAATGTCAAAAAATTAAAACTATAGAAGCCTTGCAAATTTAATTAAGATTCTAAATGAAGACAACTTTTTTCAAAAACTTTTAAGGGTTAAAAAAAACAGCTACTTCCTGGAGCAAGTTTTGTAAAATATTCGCGTAAATCTCGGAATTACCGAATACTAACAGAGTTTTTAGGCGTTATCTCTCTTTTTTGCGTTGCCTTTTCGTCTAACATCTCGTTGGATTGCATTAGATGAAGAAACAAGCCTTTAAACTATTTTCGATATTTACGATGGGCGAGTGGAAAAGGACCCTCTTAACATAACCTTATAATATTACTTATTCTGTGACACAACTAAGGTATTTCATTCAACATATGAACAATCACTGCCTGGCTTGATTGTTCATATAGGTAGCATTATCAACGGCTGATCAACTCATTGAGTACCTAATAGAGAACTGCGCTATAATCAGATTGGAATTCCAGTTAACGCCTCGAGCTAAGTTAATCACGACGTAATCATGTAGGTGCCACACAATAGTGCAACTGAAGTTTACAGGTATGCAGGCAGAGATGACGATAGAATAGTATATTTTGATACCAGCGCAAAAAGTTTGTCATTTTTGACACATTCAGTTTGTGACAGAGGCGGAACTCGCAGTCGTAGGCGAGTGTGTTATGGAGCCATGGGCTGCAGTACTCGAGCCCCGGTATGAAGAGGCTAGAAGGAACGGGGTGGGTTTTTAGTCAGTAAGAGTCTGACACTACCAGCTCCACCCAAGAGGGTTGTCATTGGATGATTTTTACCCACCCTAATAAAAAAAAACCGAGGGTTGCAGTGACAAAATTGCACGTGTATCAAAGACTTTTTCAGGAGGTTTGAACAGACGATAGAGACGACAATACGAGTAGAAAAATATCCTCTGGTTAGACGAAAAACACACGATTATTACAGTATCCAATAGTGTTGCTAGCTTATACCCACGGCTTCACTCGTATTCATAAAATATCGCCTATAGATGTCACTCAGGAATAAAGCAGCTTCCTATTTGTGAAAAAAAATTAGCAATGGGACCGGTACTTTCAGAGATTACCTCCTACAAACAAAAAAACAACAACATCAAACAAACGTTACCTCTTTATTATAAAGTAGATTAATGACATTGTGCAGGCAGGGACCATAGTTTTAACATAGTTCCTGGTAACCAGCCCACTAAAAACTCCAAAAACCATAGCCCTATATCTTAGTTTTCTATATGTTGCAATAGTTTCCCTCCAACTTGTGGTTGTCCTTAGATGTACTAGCATAGCGCCATACAGGCATAAGCATCGATTGGTAACAAATTCCATTAAATGCGCCCTAGGGGGCTCTGCGATTTGGTTGCGACTTATAGCAGGCCTTCCAAAGGTCCAGAATATCACTGGACTCATAGTAATAATCATTTTTAGAATAGAATAGAATAAACTTTATTGTACACCAAAAAAAGTATCAATTTCACAGAAACTATGGGTACAAGGGCATCTTTATTTACAAAAAAACCATTAACATGGCTAAAAAAAACTAAAAACTATTAAATAATTCCAACATTCCTAAACCTGTTATTTATATTTCTATGCCTAAACCTAACCGCTGTGGGTCCACACATACCCTATTTCGCAATCGCTTGATAATTTCCCGGCCATGCCTTAGCGAGCAATCATTCGCAAAGGGCAGTCGCGGCCAGATTCCTCTGTTTTCGGAATTAACTCCTCATTAAGAAATTGTCGCTGCGGACGAATTGACAGCATAATAGGCCCCCAACCTCAATTGGTACTCGATTTATACTTATTAGTTTTAACTAGTTAATACTGGTTATTGATTACTGAGGTTCGAGAGCTGGGATGTCATACATAAAAGTTATAGGTACTATGGTAGGGGAGATATGGGGATTTTGCGGGATACTCGAGCGTGTCAGAAAATCATTTGAGGAGACCTTGCACCTAATAATGTACCCCTACCACATAATAATATGGACCCTTAATATGGTGGGGTTCATTGAAAACAAAAATTGATCTTCGGAAAAACTCAAGCGCGTTATTAAGTTAAATACCTAAATGCAGAAAAGTGGATATATTTCAATAATCTGACAATTTGAGCGTGGCATACGCAGGGGGAGTCATAAAGTTAGGTTGTAAGGCTCCTGTTCTTTATTTATTTATTAATTTACTAGCTGCTCCCAGCGGCTTCGCCCGCGTGATAGTAGAAAATTATCCCAAGGAAACATCATACTTCCAGGATAAAAAGTATCCTATGTACTATTCCAGGATATCGTCTATCCGTGTACCAAGTTTCATCAAAATCGGATTTACCATTAAGGCGTGAAGACGTAACAAACAAACAAACAAACTCACTTTCACTTTTATAATATTAGTAAGGATGTACACACACAAACACTTAAAAATTAAATGGACAAATACAGAAAGAAGAGTACAAAGGTACTGCTTATTTCAAATGAAAATTCTTCCAGCAGACCTGCGACAGGAGAGTTGGATGAGGGGTTTCTCGTTTTTACTACAGTTTGTCATGATAATTTTACACTTATCGATGGTTTTAGCTACATAACCTCATTAAAACCGCCAGATTTTTCGTAATCCTGATAGTAAAAAAAAAATCAATCGCACTCAAGTATTTCGAAATGAAGTTTTGTTTTTACATTTTTGAAAATTCTTACACGCTCTCCATCATCATCTTCCTGCCCTTATCCCGTATTATTTGGGGTCGGCGCAACACGTTTTTTTCTTCCATTCTGTCCTGTCGTTCGTCACGCTATCAATAACTCCCTTTTTATTCATATCACTTCTCACACAATCCATCCATCTTTTCTTTGGCCGCCCTCTCCCTCTCCATCCATTCTTAAACGCTCTCCCCACCACTAAAATGGAAACTTGTCATAGACTTTTTTCTGTTTAGAACTTAATCTTCACAATCCCCATGAAGCTTTAGTAACTGCAGCATCCGTCCCACGTAAAAACACTGTTAACTATTTATAGGTTAGTTGACTAATATCGAGAAGTTATTTGATTTTCATGCCGCCATTTAGTAACTGTAAACAAATTGATGTGTCCGTTAGTCGTTTAAGTTTATTAATAACCAATAGAGTATAAAATATTCGTGGCTAGTCTAGTCTAGAAGTTTATTAGTCTGTATCCATGTATAGTAATGAGTTTTTGATTTACTAATAGGGACAAATAGTGGTATTTGTTTATGATGAAAAGGTTTTAAGCCGTAATTTGCTTCCTTCACATATTATAAAACTTACAACGTTTGTCAGTCTGTATGAATGCGATAAACTCAAAAACTATTGAACGGATTTTCATGCAGTTTTCACCAATAGAGTGAAAGCAGTCAAAAAAAATCAGCCAAGAATTTCAAAGATTTCTAACACGCGTGCTAAGCTAGGGCGGGTTGCTTGCACAATATACTATAGAAGCATTTTTAGGGTTCCTTACCTCAAAAGGAAAAAACGGTACCCTTATAGGATCACTTTGTCGCCCGTCCGTCTGACTATCTGTCAAGTCTATGTCGAGAACGCGTAGAGGTATCGAGTTGAAATTAAAACCATATACCTCCTCAACTCTGCGGTCCCTTCAAGCTGTGAAAAAATCAAACTTCTAAGTTAACGAATAAAAATGATACGGTCGCAAAAAAACGTATATTTTGATACACTCAAAGATCGAAATTCATAGGGTACTTCCCGTTGACCCAGAATCCTGAAAGGCACAAAGCAAGTTCTTATAGCACAGGTATAGGAATAAATCTGAAAACAGTAAATTGGTTGTTACCTACGTCACAAAAAACGTTAATTAGCACAAAGATCATTTCGTACCAGTTACTAGTATGAGTAGCACCGCCTTAACACTCGGCGTCATTTTCTCAGCATAAGTTTGCCATTGTCCGTTTGTGTCGACGTCAAATGTATGCAGCCACAGGTCGTGTGTCACAGGCAGAGATCCCAGTATTGTGTCCGTCTATTATACTGTTCTCAATGGGCCTACGTAGATGACAGTGAGCGAACATCGGTTTTAATCAATTTGGAAGTATAACCACGGATATTTTAGGTACTACTAAGGATCTTGACCGCTTACCGCGTCTCCAAATTTTACGGTCTTCTACAGCATGACAGCGTGAACCACTACGGAAACTGCATGCTGCCACCAACAGCCTTCCAATGGCCATGGCTTCAAATGCCAATCGGGATGGCGATAGGCCGAGGCTGGACCAACATGTAAATGGGACATTCTCCTACCACGAAACACACCTACATAAATATTATTTAATGGCTGATTATGTAATCAACCTTATAATGTTCCCACTATTGGGGGCTCAGGCCCTCTCTCTGGAAGAGGGAGTGGGTCCTACTCCTAACCCACCACGCGGACGCAGTGCGGGTTGTTAGACGTCACATGTCTTCCAAGTTTTAGTTCAAGAACATTGTCCTCACGATGTTTTCCTTCACTGTTTTGAGAGCAGTGGTGATGACATAAATTACACATAGTAATACACTATCATCGTCATCATTTCAGCCGATACACGTCCACTGTTGGACATAGGCCTCCCCCAAGCGTCGCCACAACGAACGTTCCTGTGCGTCTCGCATCCATCGGTTTCCCGCAACCTTCACCAGGTCACCAGTCCACCTTGTTGGTGGCCTTCCAACGCTGCGTCTTTCGGTACGCGGTCGCCACTCCAGAACCTTTCGGCCCCAACGGCTATCTGTTCTGCGAGCAATGTGCCCTGCCCAATGCCACTTAAGTTTGGCAATTCTTCGTGCTATGTCGGCAACTTTGGTCCTCATGCGGATGTCTTCATTTTTGATTCGATCACGCAACGAAACCCCGAGCATAGCCCTTTCCATTGCCCTTTGGGTGGCTTTAAGCCTGCTGATTAGGCCCATTGTGAGTGACCACGTTTCGGAGCCATATGTCATCACTGGCAACACGCACTGATCATAGACTTTCGTCTTGAGACACGGTGGGATGTTGGACGAGAAGACACCGCGTAGCTTCCCGAACGCTGCCCAGCCGTAATACAGTAATATATAGCTTGGTTTGAATCCACGGCTCGTTTATCGAGTCCATCACCACTAGGCCACCACTGCTTACAACCTAAGTAATCTTCAAAAAATCCACTGCTAAACTAAGCTATCCTTCACAAAGTTCAACCACCATTTAACCCCGCAAACAATGACATATTCAACTATAATTCACTTCCACCATACCCCACTTTAACTTCGACCGGCCAATCCACGTATTGCCCGTACGCCGTAGTAAATGAGTGCCGTCCATTATCTACATACACCGGTGAATTCGGTAATCCGCGGCTGGTTTGTTAAATTGTATAAATCATGCGTGCGACCGCTGTAATCTTTCGCGACATTAATCCCAGCATGCAGCGGTTATTCTGAACAATGGACGGGGGTATTGCGAGTGGTTTTGGTGAAATGGGGTCAAAAAGGATGTTACATTTTTGAGTGATAATGCTAAGTTATTTTTTTCCATTTTTATTTTATGCAAAAAGAATGCGTTGCCCCACACTAAGTATTTCTCCTGTAGTGTAAATATTTTCAGAAATATTTAAACTAACATATGTACAAAAGAGGAGGCCTTTGCCCAGAAGTGGGACAGTATAGGCTAATAAAAAAACTGTACACAAGACACCTAGACCCAGAACAAATAACTGTACGAAATATACCTACTGACTTTCCTATTGGTCTAGTGGTTAGTGGCCCAGATGACCCTGACTGCTATGCTACGGCATAGCAGTCAAGACCAATAACCGCTTGTCTAAGGTGGGAATAGAACCCACGACCCTCAGCGCAGCTGTCCACTGCTCCAACATATCACCAACCCAACTAATTGATTGCGTTATTTATAAATACCTATATGGTGCTCGTTCGCATCGTGAGGAAATCGGCATGTCCTAGAACCAAAAATTCAAAGACATGTGACATTCACCAACCCGCACTGGGCCCGCGTAGTGGATTACGGCCCATTCCCTCTCCTAGAGAGGAGGTCTGAGTTCCAGCAGTGGGAACATTATAAGGCCTACTATACTATGCTATGCTATATGGTTTTCACTACGTCTTTGAACGTGTCCATATCGACGAAGGCGATTTGAGTCATCTTATCGTCAATCATATTGTTGGTGCGATTTTGAAGCTTCCTCGAATGAGTTCATTTTGCACTTTCTGTCAAGCCTAGTCACACCCCCACCCAAATCGTTTAAAAGTGGTTTTGACCGATTGACAGTTTTCAGAGGCTTAATATTATGCTTCATAGAAGAATTCAATCGGCTTTATCAAGAAACAAATAAAATGAAAGTGTTCTGTTACGCAGGGAAACTAAATAAATAAGTCAAGGCAATGAGCAATAACACAATGTAGTGATGTTATTACGTTTGGAACATAGACATAGAGAACTGACGTAAACAATTGTTTATTACGAGTATGCACAGACAATACGCACATTATAACAGTCTCTAATGAGAAAAAGGGATGGCGCTATATAGGATGTATACTAGTGTATAGTTCCATCCTAATGTCTCGTTCGACCGACTGCCATTTTAACACGACAAGGTAAGTTCTCTGGATAAAGCATTCCCCGATTCGCTATCAAGTGACAAAAGTGTAAGAGAGACAAAGCAATCGTGTGGTGTGCTTTTTTTTTAGGACACATCATCAATGACGCGTCACAGCTTAGATTATCAGTGTACTTAGTCGCTACGATCTTGAGAAAAGAGCCAGGTATTGTAAAAAATTGCCCAGGTACACAAAAGGTACCCAACTGAAGGAGCATAAATGGGTTTTAAATAGTCAGTAAAAGTCTGACACTTCCCCCCAAGCCACCTAGACCGGAAGTTATTTATTTATTATTATTATTATTGATAGGCTCGCCTTTGACCACCATCTAACCTGATGTTAAGCGATGATGTGGTCGACGATGGAGCACGTTTGCCTAGAAGTAACCTATTCACTATTGACTTAAAGATCCCTAAGTTGTACTCGTAGCTATCAGAAAACGCTAAAAACAAAAGAACACACAATAGAACACACTCACTTTGTCTCTCTCTACTTTATTAGTGAATTTTAATGGTAATGCTCCGTTCAATTCTCTATGTCTATGCTTTAGCATGGCTAGGCTAGGCTAGCATTTTCCATAAGGTCATGTTGCAATAATGCTCATTATTTTGAGATTGTCTCCCCTTTTAGTAAAATAATTGCCAGTTATTGGTAACCTTTAAGTGCGGTGGTAAGTAATCATAATAATATTATGAAGGCAAAGGTTTGTATGTTTATTACTTCTTCACGCTCAAACGGCAGAGAGAATTTGAGTAAAACTTGGCACACGGGTAGACCATGTCCTAGAGTAGGATATAGTCTACCCGACATGTCTACCCGTTATTTTTTCAAGGGGTTTCCCCCTTGAAAAAATCATCTAAAGACAACGCTCGCTCTTGGGTGGAGCGGGAGATAGTATCAGACTCTTACTGACTAAAAACCCACCCCGTTCATAGCCTCTTCATACCGGGGCTCGAGTTTCCTTTCGGATAACACTGGCCCCAGTAGGCTTCGACCCTGCTGGGCCTCTACGGATTGCTGACATCCCCTTGAGGCACGCGGGAACAGTGCGCGCCGTCGACGACTTGGGCTCGGCCCGGACGGTTAGACGTTAGCTCCGAAAGGTACTCCAAAAGGCAACGAAGGAACTGGAGTGGGTTTTTAATCAGTATAAGTCTAACACTATCTCCCACTCCGTCTAAGAGCGAGGGATGTCATTAGATATGCTTATGTCAAAATTATATCGAGTGACTTCGATAATACGAGTACCTATCACTCTCAAATTGTCGTCCGCAAATCCATCGATCATTCTGGATTCCGCTAAAGCTAAGTATTGTTTCACGCTGAACTCAAACATCATTTTTGTATTCATTATTATAATTTTAATGATTACCTTTAACATTTATCTAAATAACAAAACATTTAAAACAACCTTTGGTTTTTAGGGTTCTGTTACCGAAGAGTCAAAACGAGACCCATTTGATAAGACTCCGCTGTCCGTCTTTAATCTTTAATCTTTATTTATATACAAAAACAGATTGTAGTACATTTTACATTTTTCACAAAGTGAGTATTATATAATATTTCTGACAATCAATTGTGTGTCGTGCTGTTCTCCTTGCTAGGCTATAAGATAGCCTGTATTAAGAAGTAACAGTGCCTATCCCCTTGAGTTGTATTACTACAATTTTATTTTAACAACTTAAATTTAAGAAATTTCTTTTACAATATTAGTACGCGAGCGCAGTTATGTGATTATCCGTCTGTCTGTCACCAGGCTGTATCTAATGAACCGTGATAACTAGACAGATGAAATTTTCACATATAGTGTATTTCTGTTGCCGCTATAACAACAAATACTAAGAAGTAAATAAAATAAATATTTAAGTGGGGCTTCCATACAACAAACGTGATATTTTGTTGTTTTTTGCTATAGACGATACAGAACCTTTTGAAAGTGGGTCCGACTCGCAATTGGCTGGTTTGTTCTAAAAATTTACTTTTAAAGAAGATTATGATTTCTGAAAACGGCTTCGCTCGCTTGAAGGTAGAAAGCCACATAACCAAGCCAAGGAAAGCAACATAATTATTGCCGGAATAATAAATATGCTATATCCTATTCTAAGACATGGCCTATCTGTGCGCGAAATTTCATCAAAATTCGATCCGACGTTTAAGTCAGTATGACCAATTTAAAGGTTTGCGAAACAGGATACAAATACTAACCGAAACCACATCTATGTTACTTATGTATAAGCTGTCTTACTTTTTGGGGTACAATAAAGTTTATTCTATTCTATTCTATTCTATTCTATTCTATTCTATTCTATTCTATTCTATTCTATTCTATTCTATTCTATTCTATTCTATTCTATTCTATTCTATTCTATTCTATTCTATTCTATTCTATTCTATTCTATCCTATTCTATTCTATTCTATTCTATTCTATTCTATTCTATTCTGTTCTATTCTATTCTATTCTATTCTATTCTATTCTATTCTGTTCTATTCTATTCTATTCTATTCTATATGTTACTTCTTTGCCTTGCGTTCCAGGCTCCTACGGTTTTGCTGACATCTCTTTGAAGCGCGCGTGACACTACGCGCCGTCGACAACTCATGCTCGGACCGGACGGTTACCGCAAAGCCGGACGGCGAGTTTCCACGCCTATGGTGGCTGGAAACCGGGATCGGGGTCTCGGCACCTGACACATGAGAATTTCCGTTCCCTCACGCGTGCGGCCTCCTCCTTCGTCTAGACCGAACATAAAACCCTCTCTCGAAGGAGTCTGGATCACGTGATTGAGCGCTGAGATGACGTCAGAACAAAGGAATCGGAGGCGTGGCCAACTCGAGGCGTTCGACTTAAGATACCTAATCAAAACGAAACGGTCGTAACTTGGTTAGGAGCCTGCTTTTTTAACGGAGGTATGCGTGGATCCGCATACCTCTAAAATATCAAAATACGTCTTAACACAAATCTTCTAAGTTTAAACAAAATAAGTTGTTTATATTCATTTATTATCTAACTTCATTATTTGCCTTCATCGAATAGCTATTGATTAGGTATGGATATTATATTACTACAAATTATTGTTATTGCTGTTATAAATTATCATGTTTAATGTAAAACCTTAGTTAAATTTATGGTGAAACAGTTTAAATACATAAATTCTTAGTTGAGTGAGCAAAATACTCACAAGTTACTAATAATAACAAGTGCATTAAAAACAAGTTTTTAATGAAAAACATTTGTTCATAGCAAGCTTTTATAGCTCGGTATACCTATATAATGAATACTCGTCAAGACCAATCATACGAGCCCAAACTCGATGGCGTTGTGTCGTTAAACTACCAAGTTCCTATAGCCACCTTCCGGTTCCATCATCAGATCAGCTCCTTGTTATAATAATTTTGCATTGTCAAGCGACAATGCAAAATTTCTCAGCTCAATCGGTAACCGGGAAGTAGGTCAAAATATGATGACAGACAAACATCGGGACAGGTGAAACTAAATAAAAGCTTGAAATATAGCTTGTATGCAGAATTGCATGGGGGCAATTTTCGTATTTTTATGGTGTGTATGGTGTATTTATATTCGTTTTCTTTTTAATTCATTGGACCAAATTGACAGCTTTAATAATAGCGGTTTAATGATTCATTGTCAGCTTTTTTTGGTGAGAAAATCATCCAATGATATCGCTCTGCCCAAGAGGCGGAGCGGGAGATAGTGTCAGACTTTTACTGACTAAAAACCCATTCCTGTTGCTTCGTTGCTTTTCGTACCGGTGCTGAATTTTATTTTCTGAAACAGATCCTTGGCTCCAGTAGGTTTCGACCCTGCTAGGCCCCTACGGTTTGCTGACAACTCCTTGAGGCATTGACGTCTTGAGCTTGGTCCGAACTGTTACCGGACGGTCGGTCGGACGGGTCATTTTTAACTGTTCTTCTTTTTTTTTACAAGAAATCTTATTTTGGTTTCGAAAAGCAATTATTTTTATTTGACTCTAAAAAAAATCTCAATTCCAGCACACCGTTTCTAAAACAAAATGGCCGCCAGTTCGTAAAGTCGTGTTAGCACGCTAGCGCCGCGGCGCGGGATAATCCGGGGTAAGGCGTTCCACACAAGTTCGCGAGTCGCGCCGGCCAGGTAATAGCTTTTGTTACTACTCGCCACTGGGGACTATGAATTCGACATTATGTCGGATTTACCTTTGATTTTTTTGGGATTTTTGCTGAAAATTGGTGTTAATACTGGAACTTTCTATTGAAGTATCTACCTATCTAAGGGTTTTGTAAGATTCAAGTAAGTATATTCTGAATCTGAGACTGATGTATTTCAGTCACCTAAAATAAAACTGGAAGGAAGAAGTCGATTCAAATCAAGTTGGAAATAAGTTGATAATTGTCTTTGTTGGCCTATTAAAATTGTAATGACTGTGTAATTTCAGATTGAAAAATACTGGCAATATGTATTACCACACATTTTTTTACCACATCATGTCCGTAGGTACCTACTTCTAAGCCCGTCACTAGTAAATAGATTACTATCTTAAAATAATCAAACTATTTCTTTTTGAAGTGGAAAATTATCAAATAACTTTTCCGCTCTGGATGGAGCAAAAGGGCGTGTCAGGCTTTTACCGGATAAAACTTGCCTGTGTTCCTTTAGTTGCCTTTTGAACAATCCTGTAGTCCTGACAGGCATTGCTCCTAGCAGTTCAAGGCCTCATCAATTTTGCTGGCATGTCTTTATGACGCATTTCGTTTTCTATAAAATAAGTATAAAATCCAGTCAGAGCTACACATTGCTCGCTGTCTGCAAGCCCGTGCCTAAAATGCCCAGCGAGGCGGAGAAGTCGATATTTCTTATAGTCGCGGATGACAAGAGAGAAAAAATCACCTGCCATCAGGTTTTTTTTTTTTTCTCTCGACGGGGAAAATCATCATTGACGAAACCCGCTCTTGGGTGGAGCGGGAGACAGTGTCAGAGTCTTACTGACTAAAAACCCCGCGCCGTTCCTTCTAGCCTTCATACCGGGGCTCTAGTTTCCTTTGGGATAACCCCGACCCCGGTAGGCTTCGACCCAGATGGGCCCCTCCTGTTGCTGACAACTCCTTGAGGCGCGCGGGAACAGTGCGCGCCGTCGACGCCTTGGCTCGGTCCGGACAGTTACCGGACGATCGGACAGCGAGCTACCCATGGCTCGCCGTCCGCGAGCCCGCGTCTACGGTGGCCGGAAATCGGGATCGGAATCCCGGCGGCGGCGGCGGGGGCGCCGTTGCCTGATGCGGTCTGCCTCCTCCTTTGCTAGCATTACTGCTTCGCAGAAGGAGGCGACCGCCTGCCACTCCTCCTCGCTCCGGACCATGGCCTGAACCAAGGCCCGGCGCGAGAGGTCTCCGCCGCCGATCACCCCCACGAGGGCACGGCGTTGCTCCGCCCAAGCAGGGCACACCTCAACTGTGTGCTCCACCGTGTCCTCCGGGCGTTCCGCACAGTGGCGGCACCCGGGCGTCTCTTCCGCTTGAATCCGATGCAGGAACCTCCCGAACTTGCCATGTCCGGTGAGGACCTGCGTCATGCGGAAGGTAAGGACGCCGTGAGGTCTTTCCAGCCACGCCTCAACGAGGGGACTTACCGCCATAATCGTGGCGTGCCCAGCACTGGGTTGCGATAGTCGCTGACGCCATTTCACCGTGAGACCTGCCATCAGGTGGAATCACAGTCAAGCACTGGTTTATATCGTTAAAAAAGAAAAAAACATCCCATGTTTTCACATTGTCCTAAATATTCCACAATCATGGTCACAACACCGCGGCGGTTGTCGAAGCAGTTACGCGACGCAATGGTCGATTTGCAGCCGCCAACTCTGCCGCAGTTTAGCGCCCCCCGACTTCGCCTGCAACCTCGCCGACGCGAGACGGCGGAGCAGACACATATTTATGCATAACCTTCCCGTTGCCTGTCAATAACAAAAGATTTCGTTTAACGAAGAAAGCGGGAGGAGTTCGGAAAGTGCTTTTGAATTTATACGCTTTGTTGTTTTTTTTTTTTTTAAGTGGTGGTATACGGCAAAGGATTATTATTGGTCGCGAAATCTACACTTAAATAGGTGCGTACCCATTTTTATGTGACAAATCATCAAATATCTTCTCCCGCTCTGTGTGGAGCGAGAGGGCGTGTCAGACTTGTACGCACTAAAATCATACCTGTGTTCTTCAGATGTTCTCTGCGTTTTAGGACCACGAACTTCTTTTGTGGAAATTCTCCATGGCCTTAACGAACATTGGCCCAACCGGGTCTCTTGGGCTCGGTCCTTACCGGACGATCGGACGGTGAGCTGCCCATTGACTGGCCTGTTGGTCTAGTGGTTAGTGGCCCTGACTGCTATGCCGGAGGTCGTGGGTTCGATTCCCACCCAGGACAAATGTTTATGTGATGAGCATGATCATTTGTTCTGTGTCTGGGTGTAATTTATCTATAAAATGTATGTATTTAGAAATATATAAGTATGTTTATCAGTTGTCTAGTACCCGTAACACAAGCTCTGCTTAGCATGGGACTAGATGGCGTTGTGTGATAGTTGTGGAATATTATTATATTATATTATTATTATTATTATATTATTATTGCTCTTCGCCCACAACCTCACCTATGGTGGTCGGGGATCGCCCTGTGATTCCCGTCGCCCAGGGCGTGTTCTGTGGCGACGGCTGGGGCATGAGGACGTTCGTTCCATCACGTTTGCGGCCATCGCCTTCACTGTACTTGCTACTCAAAGTACAGGAACCACTTCAATAAAGTAGGTATTAGTCACTAGGTTAAAACATCGTAGTTCTTTTTTTCCGGTGTGACAATAATCAAATCAAAGGTTAAACTCGACACAGCTTTTACAACATTTTTGCTAATCAAAACTATCCAAAAAAATCGGGATGTCATTTTCAAGAAGCATTTCGACGTCGCATTTTTTTTTTTAATTTATTAATTTCTCCACCACCGTTTGTAACATTTTCCTAACTTCTTAGTTTTCAAACCGACTTCGAAAAGGAGGAGGTTCTATGTTCGGCTGAATTTATGTTTTTTTTTTTTTTGTATGTATGTTCACCGATATCTCGGTCAATTGTGGACCGATTTTGAAATTTTTTTTTTTTTTTTGATTCAATGGTTATGCTTCCAAGTTACAGAAACATTGTTATGATCTGATCATGAACTTCGAAGATATGGAACAGAACTCCTCATAGGATCATAGTAGAATTGTCGTAACAAGTAAAATTGCTTTGTTTATACGTGTAGTCGATGACTGACTGAAAAAAAAGGGGGAGGGGATGTATCGAACTGATCTTGTGATAAAGCCGGAAGGTAAATTAATGTAATATAACCGTATTTGGGATTATTAGAATCTTTATGAGATGCACTCCGGGTATAAGGCATTTATGTTTGGCTGATGGGTTGGTACTGTTTTAGTGGTGCTACCATAACTAAAAAGTGAAAAACAAAAAAAAAATTAAACCGACTTCAATGTAAAAAAACACTGAAAAGTATAAAATAACTTTAATTTAGGAAGTCGGTGTTAAATAACGAAGAGACAAAATTAGGTATCTATTATAGAAACACCGACTTCCTAAATTAAAATTATTTTATACTTTTCAGTGTTTTTTTACATTGAAGTCGGTTTAATTTTTTTTTTGAAAAAAGTTTTTTATTTCTTGCCAGATATTAAAGGAAGTTTTTTGAATCTTGTAATTTTTAGATTTTTTTTATTGTTGATAGGTTCACGCTTGACCGCTATCTCACCTGATGGAAAGCGACGATGGGACGCGCTTACTTAGAAGAAACCTATTCACTCTTGACTTAAAAATAAAATTGTAGTAATACAACTCAAGGGGATAGGCACTGTTACTTCTTAATACAGGCTATCTTATAGCCTAACAAGGAGAACAGCACGACACCCAATTGATTGTCAGAAATATTATATAATATGTACTACCCACTTTGTGAAAAATGTAAAATGTACTACAATTTGTTTTTATATATAAATAAAGATTATTATTATTATTTTTATATATTTATTTATCTCAGGACCCTAAGGTCCTGGACCTTTGGAAGGCGTACGAGGAGCCGAAACCAACTCGCAGAGGCCCTTTTAGATGCTTTTAATGATGGATTGTGGTACAAACCGGCGATTATCCCTGTATGCGCTATGCTAGTGCATCCAAGGACAACCCCCGGTTTGAAAAACTATTGCGATACAATATGGAAAACAAAATAATAAGGCTATGATTTTTGGAGTCTTAGGTGGACTGATATCATGGAACTATGTTAAGACTATGGCCCCTGCCTGAACAATGTTATTAAGATCCATCGATAAAAGGCAGGGGGTGACTTGCACACTCAATAAATGGGCCCCCAGAAACGGCCGCTAGCACGAAGTGACGTAGCAACAAGAGGGCAACATATCCTGAGGCGCTTGAGGAGTGGAGAGGCATACCACGGCTATCAGGACAATCCCGGAAGTACGGTCAAGATCCCTACCAGCACCTTACTGGATTATACATCCTTCTCCCGAGCACGAGCTCTTGCGAATCTCCACTCAAGCCAGCCAATAAAGGCAAGAGAGAGGTGGGAGCTCTGTTCCTCGTCAGTGTTCACTACGGCCGGCCAATGAAGGCAAGCCGGAGATGAAGAAGAATTCTCCCGGGAGATCGGGTCCGTGGGGTCGCTAATACCCAACAGTTCGCCACAAACCTGCCCTGCGGATTGTATCTCTCTTAGTCTGGCCCCTCACCCTAGGCATGTTACGGCAAAGAAAATTCTACCGATACAGACCTAGGGTATTTTGGAGCACACAAGCCCCACCACGACGTCAACGTGGAGATACGACGATGGGGTTATTATTATTATTATTATTATTCCCGGGTTGTAGATTTTGTTGAAATGTGTTTTATAAAGAAAGAATTTAAAATAAGAAAGTCCCTAAGTGTGTAACTCAACAACTCTCCCTTCAATAAAACAAGACAACTCAACTACAACATTTTTTTATTTCTACAACTTCTATACTTTATGAATAAGGGCATTACATTTTTATGGCTCATCTCGCGTTGCAATAAAACTGAAGGGTTTGGCTCTGGTCCCCTGGAGTGCGAGACACAGATCTATATACAAATGGAGAAATCAAACTAACCGTACTGGCATATACGTTCAAAAAACAACTAGGTACCTATAATTTAGTAAGCAGGCGAACACTTTTTTTGGTTTAATCATCAAATATCTCCATTCACTCTGGGTACGAGAAGAAGTGGCAGATTTTTACTGACTAAAACTCACCTATGTTCCTTCAATTGACTTTTGCGCTCACGGTAACTCTTTTGAACAATACCGCACCAGTGGACCCCAAGCTAACGAGTACTAGCATAAGGTATACATATTGAACAATTTGTGTTTTTTTTTTAATTATTGATAACTTACGTTTGACCGCTAAAAACCCACAGGTTGAAGCTATTAAGAAACACATACTTACTCCAGAAAGAAATTGCACTCCTTATTTATTATTATTTATTTAGCAATTCTCAGATAACTCAAACTTAGGTAGGCTTGCGTAAGAATATTTATGTATCAAAATAACCAATGTATCTGGAGGGTCGATTCCTTTATCTATGTCATTCTATGTAATGAAAGTTCTCATTTGAATCGCAGAAATACCTCTAATATTGACAAGTTTTTGATACCGATTGTCACTACAATGATCTTGCGACTTAATTTCGAAAGTACTTTTAATTATGTAGATACACTACCTATTATTTAAATTAAACTTGACAATTCCTGAATTAGTAACGTGATCTATGTAACTATTAACTTAGCAGGTGATAATATTTTTGTTTGTGTGTAATTTTGTCTCATCACAGTCGTTTGTATGCGTTCACTAGTTGTTACTCCATGGCTACTTTCCTCTGTGTTCTTGACCTACTTACCTAATTCCTGCAAAAAAAGTCCTCGAGGAAGTACTTCAGGATGCAGTTGGTCGTTGGCAATAGTAGTTACGGTGCATTCACAACATACTGTAATATCACGTGTGTAAGGGCACTTTCTATGGTGGTTTTATGGGTGTAGAACCCACAAGTAGTGAAGAACCTATTTCTAGTATATTATATATACCTACAATATGGAAGGGCATAGTTGTGATTTGCACGACGTATTCAACGCAATTGGATAGAATAGCGTTGAATACGTTTCTAGTTCTCTTGTTTGGTAAAAAATTTAATGAATATCGAAAGAGTTTTTTGACGACATAATTTTAGTTTTTTTTTGTGAAAGTTTTTTTTTAAGTTTATGTCACTGCATTAATAAAATATCGGGTTTGTAAAAGATCTTGCGATACCTGGGTAAGTATAGAAATTATGACAGCCAGGTGGAACCAATAGCTTGGTAATTACATGGTCTATGCGAAGCAAGCACCAGTACAATAGCGGTAGGGAACGGGGATCGGGCGGCGGGGTTGCTTGATGCGCTTGCGTCGGATCATAAATACGTAGGTCACGGAGTAATAATTACTCCGTGGTAGGTATAGCACAATACAGAGTTGAAATGTGTTAGATAGAACAAAAGATACAAATAAAGATTGATTGATTGATTGACGATCCGGTCACCCATCCACAGATGGACGTATCAATCCAGCCAAAACGTTCCTAAACCGTTCCATTAAAGTCCTTTAAAACTAGATCTTGTATGTAATAGAATCCACATTAGTTCAACTGCACAGGTCCCAGTCGTCAGTCGCCATTTTGAAAGTT
Source organism: Mythimna lalbum (assembly GCA_949319445.1). Taxonomy (NCBI): domain Eukaryota; kingdom Metazoa; phylum Arthropoda; class Insecta; order Lepidoptera; family Noctuidae; genus Mythimna; species Mythimna lalbum. Next base: position 8,331,559 of record OX439371.1, on the reverse strand, counting down.
TAGCGTTCCACATTCAAATTTAAAGTTTCCACCGACACTGGCTGACTCGAACACGAACATCTTGTGTTCGGAATTTGAATTTCCGCGGGACGATAGTTGCTTGAGCTTGATTGTCACAGATTTGGCAACATAAAGATGAAATAATGTCAGGTATAAGTGTAGGTATAACTTCCTTTTAGGGCTATATTTCACCGGGACAACATGGCGGTGCGACGTGCTTTTCGAAGCGTAAATGAGATCCGGCAGCGAACGCCTCTTTCTGCGAAGCAGTCATGCTGCTAAAGAAGATGACCGCAAGCGTGAGGGAACGCAGATCCTCACGCCCCACCCATCGTAACCCTGATTCCGACTACTGATCACGGTAAAGCCGAGCCCAAGTCGTTGACGGCGCGCAGAAATCCACGCGCACCTCAATGAGATGACAGCAAAACTGTAAGGGCCCTGGGCCACGTAGAATTTCTGAAAAGGAAACCAGTGGTCCTAGAATGCATAGGGCAACTAAAAGACACAGGTGTGGTTTTAGTCAGTAAAAGTCTGACACGCCCTCTCGCTCTACCCTAGAGCGAGAGCAGTTACACAATTTGATTGGACAATTTACTATTTCAAAAAAAAAGGCTTCGATAAAAAACTTGCACGTACCGCCACACACATACATACATTTACCCAAATATTTAACTGAAAATCTTAATCAAAACAAAGATTATCTTTCACAGTTTTCCTGTTAATATAACAACCATTTTCCCAGCACTATGAGTTCCATCTGAAAGCTGTTAACAAACCGCAAAGTTTTAGAACTTAAATATGTACCTAGATAAGTAAGAAACTATATTCCTCCAGCTACATGAAGACATCAACGGAACTGGAACAGAACTTCATAAAATTGTGGAGCTATCATTTTAGTAATTCTCATTTTAGGAAGCTGTTCTATTAGAAATGTGCGAGAACATCTACATAGCTAGGCGGTACTTTTTTTTTAATGGGAAATCATCTAGTGAAATTTCCCGTCCTTGAGCAGGGCGGGAGAGCTTGTCTGACTTTTACTGTCTTCCAACGCTGCGTCTAGGCGGTACGTGAGGAATAAATCCACCAATAGAATCACTTCATTTTCCTAACCTAACTTAGGGAACGTTCCAAAGAGTTACCGCGGCATTGGAACGCAAAAGGCAACAGAAGGGACATGTGTGAGTTTTTGTCGGTAAAAGTATGACACTCCCTCTCATTCCATCCAGAGCGGTCCTTAATTGTTGATGATTTCCTAACAAAAAAAAAATTACACAGCCTGTAGAAAAAGGCTAGCAGAGCTGAGGACTTGTATTATAAAGCGGGAGATGAGTGCCAAGGAAGATGCGTCTGAGGAATGTGTGCGAGATAATCGAGCGAGGAATAGAGGAACACAACTGAAAACCATTTACCTTTTTTTTCGGGAGGAAACCTTCAAAAGGCATCTTGAAAAATTCAGGGAGTGTAGGATTATTACTTCACTTAAACCACCCCGGAGTTCACCATCAGGAACTAGAAGATGGCTCCGTGACCTCTTAAAAGACCACCGGAACCCTCTATGTACAACGCCTGTTAGGGCACATCCCTGAGGAGACTGAGGGTCTTCCCTGAGCCTCGTTGCGCATGGTAGGACGTGATCACTGTGCCACCGTCTTTCTTGAAGTCACTTGGGTGGACAGAGACCCCAGTCTGAGAGCCCAAAAGAAAATCATTTATCTACTCTATCTCCTCAAACAGCACAGCTTTGGTAGAAACACAAAACATTTTCACACCGCCGCTACATGATCCTCGCTTCGCCTAGCTCCCTGGCACATCTCAGGTCGAAAAGCAACCTAATTCTAGTAATTCTAGTGTCAGTCTAGATTTAATCTGGTAATTAGCAATTAAGGTGTGCTTGCGCGAAAATAAAAGGCCACCTGAGGCGTTCTCTTGAGCGTAGTTACAGGCAACTTGGGACGGTTCAAGATGTTGCATCACCGCTTTTGTGCCCTACTTCCTACTAATAAGTGCAAGTTTTAACTAATACCATTTTCCACTAATACCAACGGTATTCGATTTTTTTTTTCGGTGGGCAAAAATCATCTTATGACAATCCCCGCTCTTGGGTGTCTGACTCTTACTGACTAAAATCCCACCCCGTTCCTTCTAGCCTCTTCATACCGGGGCTCGAGTTCCTTTTGAATAACGCTGGCCCCAGTAGGCTTCGACCCAGCTGGGCCCCTCCTGTTGCTGACAACTCCTTGAGGGGCACGGGAACAGTGCGCGCCGTCGACGTCTGGGCTCGGTCCGGACAGTTGCCGGACGGTCGGACAGCGAGCTAACCCATGGCTCGTCGTCCGCGAGCCCGATACCAACGGTTTTTGATAGGACATTGTTTACGCGTCCCAGATTAAATGCAAGTCAAGTGATAGTGTTATCACAAAATAGATAGGTACAGAAGACAATCTCATATTGTATGTACTTCACTTTTTTACCTACACTCGGTGGACGCACATAAATGAGCGTTTGAACCGGAACTGTTCGACGAGCGGGCCGAGACGATCCGAGATATCGTGTCCGTGAGCGGTGTCTATGCGTGCGTTGCTCGAGCGCGCTTTGTATGTAGATTGACTTCTGTACCTATTTATTTTGTGGTGTTATTATGGTATGCTGCTGGGTTTGAACCCGCCACCTGTATGTCGCGGGTTCAAACTCATAAGTCGGGGCCGTTACCACTCGGCCACCACTGCTCCTCTCCTAGAGAGGCCTGAGTCCCAACATTGGGAACATTATAAGGCCGACTACGCTACAAAACAACTCAGATGTCGACTCTACTCTTCTATACTAACTCCGTGGCTCTACTACACATCTCAAGAAAACTCATACACCTACTTTGTATTCGAAAACCAATTATTCCTCAAGTAGGCAACCCAGGCAACCCAGGTTAATATATAAGCAATCCAGAGAAACTCCCTGAACTTTACTCGCAATGGCTTGTGTTTCGCTCGATTTTAGGGTTCCGTAACTAAAACCACTCAGTAACAAAAAAGGAACCCTTAGATAACTTTGTTTTAACCATCTATCTATACAAGGTGAAAGGGACCCTCTCGCGCCGGGCCTTGGTTCAGGCCATGTTCCGGAGTGAGGAGGAGTGGCAGGCGGTCGCCTCCTTCTGCGAAGCAGTAATGCTAGCAAAGGAGGAAGCCGACCGCATGAGGCAACGACGCTCACGCCTCAGCCGCCGTCGGGATTCCGATCCCGATTTCCTGCCACCGTAGGCGCGGGCTTACGGACGGCCGTCCGGTAACCGTCCGGACCGAGCCCAAGTTGTCGACGGCGAGTCTGACACTATCTCCCGTGCACGCCGTCGACGTCTTGGGCTCGGACCGGACAACGAGCTACCTATGGCCCGCCGTCCGGAAGCCCGTGTCTACGGTGGCCAGAAGTCAGGATCGGATCGGGTGGCGGCGAGAGCGCCGTTGCCTGATACAGTCGGCCTCCTTTTTTGCATTACTGCTTCGCAGAAGGAGGCGACCGCTTGCCACTCCTCCTCGCTCCGGACCATGGCCCGAACCAAGGCCCGGCGCGAGAGGTCACCGCCGCCGATCGCCCTCACGAGGGCACGGCGATGCTCCGCCCAAGCAAGGCACACCTCGACTGTGTGCTCCACGACGACGACACCCGGGCGTCTCTAAGTCTGCTTTTTTACTTTTATATGGCTTCATGCAATACAAAAAAAAATAAAAAATACATAATTACTTCGTTACTTTTTTGCGATTCAGAAAAATCACCGGGCATTCGGGCATCGAACTATTTACTTTTGTAAGTTGTACAGAACCCTCAATGTGCGAGTCCGACTCACACTTGACCGGTTTTTATGATAGTAATGACGCTAAAACAGACTCCATTCCCTCAGAAACTTGTTATAAGTTAAATAAAATATAACTGTCAATCGTAAAGTGTGAGAATCGGAGTTATGTGGAAAGTTCTAAATGTTCTGGTTAGTACAGGAATCGCGAACCTTCAGGGGTACAGTCGTACGACTAGATGTTGGGCTCAGAATTGCTTTTTATTTAATGTGAAATAAATCTTTACTTATAATCATAAGCATAGTATAATCAATCAGCCTTTTAATGTTCCCACGGCTGGGACTCAGGCCTGCTCTCTAAGAGAGGAAATGGGCCGTAATCTACCATGCGGGTCCAGTGCAGGTTGGTGAATGTCAAATATCTTCGAATTGTTGCTACTAGGACATGCCGGTTTCCTCACGATGTTTTCCTTCACCGTTTGAAAACAGTGGTGATGAAATAAACAGTATACAACACAAAGTAATTCGCCTGGGTGGGTTTGAGCCCGCGACCTACAACTCGTAAGTCGGGGCCGTTACCGCCACCAGTGTTCATTATTATTATACTTCATTCTATTTAAAATATCTATTAGGTACTAGCTTCTGCCAGCGGCTTTGCTCGTGGAAGAGTAGGTTTCTCCATACAAACTTTGTACCCCCGTTTCATCATTATGGAAAACCCTCTCTTACCCTTCTCCTGCGGAACCTCCTACTAGAACTAAGAGAGGATTTTCTAAAATTCACCCCCAAAATGAATGAAACAGGGGTCCAAAGTTTGTATGGAGAACTTAACGTGAAAGATATGTAGTTTAAATTCGACTGGCCTCTTGGTCTAGTGGTTAGTGGCCCTGACTGCTATGTCGGAGGTCGGGGGTTCGATACCCACCCAGGTCAAATGTTTATGTGATGAGCATGATCATTTGTTCTGTATCTGGGTGTAATTTATCTATAATATGTATGTATTCAGAAATATAAAGTATGTTTATCAGTTGTCTAGTACCCATAACACAAGCTCTGCTTAGCTTGGGACTAGACGGCGTTGTGTGATAGTTGTGGAATATTATTATTATTAAATATAATTTATTTTAAGCTAAAAAGATTCCCCATCCCTGTTCTAGTGTATTCCTGGAACACTGCACATTGTTGGTAATGATTGGAAGTGCACTGTGGCTAGACAGCTCCTAATTGAAGTTTGACATGAGAGATACTCGTAACTAAGTTATTTTATGTAGACAAAATAAGGAAAATAACATTTATTCACAAATCGATTCAAATAATGGTTATTTTATTATTTTATTTAAAAAAACCCTGGCAAGCGCGAGTTGGACTCGCGTACTGAGGGTTCCGTACAAACTGACCAATGAATAGTTCAATTCCCGAATTGAGTTACGAAGATTTTTCCGAATTCCAAAAATAGATTGTTTTTTTTTTACGTTGTTGGTAAAATGTTTACTGTTTTCATATTTATTCCTATATCTGTGCTACAAGCCCTCGCTTTAGGCAAACATGATTATAGGTCAACGGAAATTATTCTATGAATTTTGTTTCCCTTGAGAGCGTCGAAATATACGTTTTTGCGACATAAACAGACGTATCTGTTTTTTTTTTTTTCGTTAACGCAGAAGTATGATTTTTTCACAACTTCAAGGGACCGCAGACCTGAGTGGTTTTAATTTTAACCCGATACTTTCACGCATTCCCAAGATAAAGGGTCTTGACAGATAGAAAACTAAGTCTTTATATAAGGGTTCCGTTTTCCTTTTGAGGTACAGAACCCTAAAAACAATATCTTTAAAACTTTCCGCAGATTTAACTTTATTTTTAATATTTTAAATGTCACCCATCAAATATTTTAAAAGCCTTATAAGAAATAGTGCAGCTTAGCCAAATCAAACAAATTAAAACATAAGTTAATCTCTAAAAGGCGATATCTGACACGGCTTACGGAGTCAGCCTCATTAAAATTAGCTAATATTTCATTTAATTCTCATAATTCGCCATGTTGGCGTCTTAAGCTGTCAATAATTTACACATCTGTATTAATATGAATACTAATCTGTCTATCCGCCTGTTCGTCACGTTTTTTTTTCTTATACACTGCGAACAAGAGAAGTGTGCGAAGTGATTTTATCTAACGACCTAAGCGATAGTGTAACAGAACTCTAGTGTTAATTGTGATTTGGATGATTGTTGATTGGACTAATTTGTAATTGTTTGTGGTGAATATAGTCCTCTGTTAGTAAATCGGCATTTGATTACCCACGTACGTAACATGTATAATTATATAGCCGTATACTTCAGCACTACAATTTCATTTTCTTCTTTTCAAATCGATAGCAAAGTCGGTAAACTATTTGGGCCCATAAGTCAGACACTAGAAGGTCTGACTATCAATGTATCCAAGAGCGTGATGCCCAGTACCTGCATTATGGAGGTCTGGTAGGCAGTCGCTCCATGTAAAACACTGATATAGCCGCATTCGGTTAGACTGGAACAAACAATCTAGCAATCCAACAACAAACAATTAGGGTTTATACGTCTTTGTAGGTACAAGCATACGGCGTTGCGCCACCGGTACATGGTAGACAAAGTAGACATCCCACCAATACGCACAAAGAGTTTTAGGAACACATTTATTGTGCGTACAGCCAAGGAGTGGAATTCTCTGACGGAGTCTGTGTTTCCTGATAGCTACAACTTAGAATAGGTTACTTCTAGGCAAAACGTGTGCCATCGTCGAACACATCATCGCTTACCATCAGGTGAGAAGGTGGTCACACGCGAGCCTATCAATAATAAAAAATTTTACTTTCTTAGGACGTCCCAGGCGTATTAAAGGCCAGTTACGGTAGGTACTAGAAAAGGCTAGGTAGAATTTTTCATTTCTCTCTGGTCCCAATTGTGAGGTATTTGCAGACGAAGTCGTGGGCCGAAGCTAGTTCTACAATAATAATGACACCCACGACGGGTAAGAATATGATTAATGGCACTGCTTTTAATATACCTATGATTATGTTAATTGATTAACTATTAGGGTTCGGTGACCGAGTTGCGAAATTACCATTTTATGTTAAATGCGTCCTTCGCGAGGTACATTTTCACATCTTTTTCTAGATATTTTGGAAATAGATTTCTTGTGGATATTTTATCTAGGTTTCTTCTATTGAAATCAAATCATTTTGTGTATCCAGTTAAGCTTGGAAAATGTAATATTATGCGTGAATTTCGGCTCTTCATAATATAGTCATAAATTAAGAATATATAACTATAAGAATCTTGCATAAATTGAAAAAATATAGAAAATAAGAACCTTGTACATTTAATCAAGATTATGAATGACTTTTTTTTTCAAAAACTTTTTAAGGTTTTTAAAATAACACGTAGAGGTATTTTGTGGAACAAGTTTTGTGAAATGTTTTACTTTTCAGTAAATTATGGAGTTACCAACAGCATTTTCAGACGTTATCTCTCTTTTTTCGCGTTACCTTTTCATAAACCATGTTCACGTTGACGATAGCCGAGTGGGGAAGGGCCCCTTTAAGACTTGGCAAGCAACACTTACTGAGGTTAGTCTATGGATGGGTGAACATCTTGACATACCGAGCTTCCAACATACCTAGGAAAAATCGTTTTCATTTCTAGATCTTTGAGTCTTTATGGATGATGGCAAAAAAAACACTGACTCCATTTCCATTCCAGGCTTTTAACTCAGAAGCCAGGAAATCTGACAACAGTCTTGCCAAGGGGTATCGTGCTCCCCAATTGACTGGCCTGTTGGTCTAGTAGTAAGTAGCCCGACTGCTATGCCGGAGGTTGTGGGTTCGATTCCCACCCAAGACATTAATGTTTGTGTAATGAGCACAATCATTTGTTCTGTGTCTGGGTGTAATTTATCTATAATATGTATGTATTAGAAATATTTAAGTATGTTTATCAGTTGTCTAGTACTTATAACACAAGTTCTGCTTAGCTTGGGACTATTACAGATATGTAATTACCGGTCTGGTTGACTTGAATATTTTTATACATGTAGCGACATCTATGGCGCTACAAAAGAACTAAAGATACGAAGTCATCGCGCATTAGAGATTTACATGCGATTCGAACATATACAAGAGTCCGAAATCATCTATCGGGCAGCTGCCAAGATCAGACGTCACACCCAACTGGTCGAAGGTTCCTAAACCTTTTCAACGGGGGTAGATAAGTGGGACTTTATACACTGTTTCGTATGTTATATATGCTCAAATCGCATGGCAAACTCTAATTACGCGATGCAGAATTGCAAAATGTTTAGTTCCTTTATGGCGCTATAGGTGTCGCTACCACAGCATATGAACGGTACCTTTAAACTTTTTCATATTAAACAAGTTTTTCTAGCCAGCATTCGAGGGCAAAGGCCTAGCTAATAGTCCTCCAGCGACAACGGACGGACTCCACATAATATAATTTACCATATTCCACTAATAATAAAACCTACAGGTACCTACACAGCAAACTGCTAGTGTTTCCATGAAAATGGGTTTTAATGGGACGTTACTAAATTAGATTATAAGTACCTACAAAGCCGTAATTTTTTTGGAATGGGTTTTAATCAAATAACATCTCCCGCTCTGTGTGGAACGAGAGAAAGGGTCAGACTTTTGATAACTACAACCTGTGTTCCTTCTGCTGTCCTTTGCTTTTTTGGGTCATGGTTTAGTCAGTAAAAGTTTGACACCCTCTCGCCTTTCGCTCCACAGAGTGCGGCAAGAGTAATTTAATGACTGCCTACAAAAAAAAAATTATGTATATAGTTTAAAGGTAGAAAAAGACCATAGAAACGTTCGGTTTGTGTAAAAAAAAGGTGGTGGTAAAATAAATAATAAAATGAGATGGTACCGAATACAGATGAAGAAGACGACATGATAAGGGCGTAGTAAGGGCCCGATGATGATGAAATAACATGATGCTCCACTCAGAGCCGGAGACGCTCTGAGTGCAGCGAGATAGTGGCAGACCTTAACTGACTAAACCCCACCTATGTCTTAAGTTACTCTTCGTATTTTAAAGCTGCGGTCACTCTTTAATGCAATCCCCACAGGTCTGATTATACTAACCTGAGAATTAAATATCCAATACATTCATCTATTCTAAGGAAGGTTTTAAAATGAATTATCCATTACTCTGCTGATACCATGATACAGCTCTCGTTACATGAATTACCCCACCCTGTCCCTTCTTACCTTTCATACCGAGCTACCCTTTCGGAGCTAAACCCTGGCCCCAGTAGGCTGGGCCCCTGCCGTTGCTGACAACTTTTTGAGGCGCGAGGAACAGTGCGCGTCGTCAACGACTTGGACTCGGTCCGGAAAGTTACTGGACGGTCGGACAGCGAGCTACCCATTGCTTGCCGTCCGCAATCCTACGGTGGCCGGAAATCGAGATCGTACTCCCGGCGGCGACGAGAGCGCCGTTGCCTGATGCGGTCGGCCTCCTCCTTTGCTAGCATTACTGCTTCGCAGAAGGAGGCGACCGCCTGCCACTCCTCTTCGCTCCGGACCATGGCCTGAACCAAGGCCAATGCATTATCCGTAATGATACAGCAGATACCATAACACAAGCCTCCTTACATAAATTGCATTTAAAAGATCCCGTTTTAAAACCCACCTCATAGCCACCCTACAGTACTTCGGAGGTCTACAGAGGTCCCTTATACGTCCGAACGGCCATTCCAGACCCGTTACCTTTGCAAATGGAACCATTTACTCGAATATTATGGCGATTGCTACGAACAACAATATTATTTCTTAGCACAGCTGTGATTGCAATCAGGTTGTTCAAAGTTAATGTCCAACTATTTTACATACTCGTTTGTGTGATAATTGTTATTTGTTGGATGATGTTTTTGTTAGTTCTTGCGTTATTTAATCGTAGGCTAGTCTTGGTATAGTGTTTAAGCGGTTGTGATAGAGTATTGGCACATCGATTGATTTCATTACACTATTATACAGGGTGTAAGGGACAGGTCTCCGCAAACTCTAAGGACTTGTTGAGTAGATGAAACTGAACTACCTTCTACAAGATTTTTTTTCAGTAAACGAAAAAAAAGCGTCCTGTCCATACAAAATTATGAACTTGATTGGACAGTTTTTACTGAGAGGACTATTTTTTTTTTTTTCGTTTACTGAAATCTTGTGGAAGGTAGTTCAGGTTTGACTACCGAGCAAGCCCTTAAAGTTCGCGAAGTAAGGGATAGGTATCCTATCCCTTACTTCTTGTATGTATAGATGATGATCATACGAATATTATAAAGGAGAAAGTTACTGATTGTCTGTGTGTATGTTTGTTATTTCTTCACTAAATTGAGCACACGATTAGACCATGTCCTGGAATAGAACATAGAACACTTTTTCAAACACGCGGAATACCACAGGCATATTGGTCTAGTGGTTAGTGACCCTGACTGTTGAGCCGGAGGTCGTGGGTCCGATTCCCACCTTGCACAAATGTTAGTGTAATGAGCACGATCATTTTTTCTATGTCTGGGTGTAATTTATGTATAATATGTATGTATTTAGAAATTTATAAGTATGTTTATCAGTTGTCTAGTGCTCATAGCACAAGCTGTGCTTAATTTGGGACTAGATGACGTTATGTTAAAGTTGTGGAATAAAAAAAAAACACGTATGTGTGAGTGTTATGGCTATAAGTACTGATCATAGCTTTTACAGAAAAAATAACTGTAAGCAATAGTAAATACGGGTGGAAGACTAGACAAAAAACCCCATTGTTATATTATGAGAGTTATTCATATGACGAGGGTGGCGAACAAAAAATGATTTATAGCACGCAACGTCACTTTCATAACTGTTATACTAGTTTTCCTGTACTTTTCACATTTTTCATATAAAGTAATAGGTATTTATAAGTTTATTGCTCCTTGTTCTTTCACCTTTTCACACTATATAGTGCGTTGGGGTAAGACTAGTAGTAATATTTTTAACGCTAGTCATATTGGATGCCGCGTGATTATATTCCGCCTTGCCCAGCAATGTGGCCGGCATTAAAAATAAAGCTAAATAAGTGGTATAATTTATTTATACGTTCTTACCCCAATGCCGATCTTACTCCACGCACTTCACTACATAGTATAAAACAAAGTTGCTTTTTCTGTCCCTATATCCCTATGTACGCTTAAATCTTTAAAACTACGCAACGGATTTTGATGCGGTTTTTTTTAATAGATAGAGTGATTCAAGAGGAAGGTTTATATGTATAATAACATCCATTAAATAGTGGAGAAACACCCGAGCGAAGCCGGGGCGGGTTGCTAGTATATTATAAAGGTAAAAATTTGAAGATGTATGTTTGTTTCTGGAGAGCATTAGCGGCCACGACTTACGAGTTGTAGGTTGCGGGTTCAAACCCAGCCAGGCGCATTACTTTGTGTAATTTACTTCAACACCACTGCTCTCGGAACGGTAACGGAAAACATCGTGAGGACACCGACATGTTCCAGAACCAAAAACTCGAAGACAATAAAATTGACATTCACCAACCCGCACTCCGTCACATTCCGTCTCCTAGAGAGGAGACCTGAGTCTAAGCAGTGGGAACCTGATAATGCCGACTATGTATTCTCTCACGATGTAACATCTGAACGAATTTGAATGGAATTAGGAACAAGGTAGTAGTGTTTTAGAGGTATGCGAAAATTGCGAAACAGGGTCTAAATTTCCGCAAAAATCCTGATAAGGCGTGTAAATAGCCTCACCTAGATATGAGGGGGAAGTTTTAAGTCTACCAATTATGGACTTAGAGCCAGGAAGTTGGGAAGGCGCCTAGTTCACGGGTGCGTGGTTGCTGTGTGGGCTTCCGGCCGGCGAGCTATCTTGATTATCCACCGGTGGACTGGTCAGAACTCGTGAAAAACACCAATGCACTATAAGTTCACAATGTCTCACGGCAGCAGATGCACTTATTCCACGAGAATTGTCAGGTTTTCAACAGATATGGGATTTTTATCGCGGAGCGGTGTCCATTCAACGTCCTGCGAATGGCGGCGTGGAGGACGCCCTCTATTGGTCTTCGCAAGCATCTCAAGGAAACGCTCGATTCGCTTAGCCAATGGGCGCTGCCTTGCTTGATTACGGTCGTTGTATTATGTTCTAATCGCGTGAAAACTCTGATACCGCGTCCGTAGCGTCTGTCAAGACCCTTTATGACTTGAAATTATACTCAGGTACCATATTTTCAGGTCCGCGGTCCCTCGAAGCTGTGAAAAAATCAAACTTCTAAGTGCTTAAATGAAAAAAAATACGTTTAAATCGAAAAATAAACGTATATTTCAACACCTAAGGTAGGTAATAAAAATTCGTAGGACACTTCAAAATTTTTGCTTTGCAAAAGAGGGCAATCTGAGTACCTAATTTATAAAGTGGTTTCCGAGAAATGCCACGAAGACACAACAAACGTATTCTTGTAAAAAAAAACAGAATTGTCGCTGAAAAAAATCAAATAATTAAAAGTTACCCTGTATAACTAGTTTTCTTACAATCCAATACTATACATATTTCACAGGATTTCTATTTTAATTACCCAGGAAGATATCAGTTTAACGTTTATCTCGAGGTAGGCTAAGAAATGGCGGTGCGTAGGCCGGTAATGAGAATGTCTGTCTAGGGCCCTACAACGACGATCATGAATCCGGTGTAAGAAAGACATAGCGCTATATATAATAATAATAAATCATTTATTATCTTGGCCCATAGATACCTTAGAGACTAACATATATATAGAGTAATTACAAGTTGTCGTTAGTAAATAAGACTTAAATCTATGTTAGTAACACTTCACATTCCACTAAGTATACTTCGTGCTGTTCTGTGGCACCTGTCCGCGGAAGCGACGGAACACCACGCCCTGCGGCCAAAACTCTTCCTTCAACATGAGGGGCAGAAAAGTGTTCGGGACTCGCACCACAAACGATTTGAAATTGACATTGTGGTGCGACTCCAGCAACTGCACCCTCAGTGTGTACTTTGTCTTTTGGCGCACATACTCGACGATGTCCTCCACCTTTGCGGTGTAATGCAGGCGGGAGATATACACCGGCGTGTTCGGCTGAGCGGGTATATGGCTTGTATAGCTCCATCTCTCTTTCACACAGGACTTATGAAGCTTTTTAGACGTCATGGTAGGGTCCCCTGATCCCCTAGCAAAGTTACAACCGTTTCGTTTGCGTCGAACGCCTCGATTTGGCCATAACCCCAATTATTTTACGTGCAATCGAACAAAAAATAAAATGTAGTTATTGAAACTCTAAAAAAGTAATTAGAATGAGCTAGCGTTATAGAAAATTAAAACTATATAATCTTAGAGTACAGAATTTATTGAACGTAAAGTTTTAGAAGATTAACTTGTAATTAATACATAAATTTCTCTAAAATATAACTTATTTTCGTAAATTGTTTTTTAATTAACCCACAGATTGTGTAAAAAGTAGAGTACACGAGGATAAAGCTGTGTTTGTCTTGGGCGGCTTGAACTCCTCACTTCACTCAGGTTTCTACATTAACTCTCTCGCGTTTCTCGGGAGTTAATTATATGAAACCCTCACTGATGTTCGGGATTAAAACTTCGTTTCTTTTGGGATTCAACTTGCCGTTGCGATTGACATAGACATTGCTTTATAACCTTTTTTTTTGTTTTCTGGGGGAAACCTTCAAAAAGCTTCTGGTCATTTGGGGGGAAAAACCAGGGTGTGTGGGATTCTTACCTCACTAAAACCACCCCGGTGATCACCATCAGTACATGGAAGAGAGCTCCGTGACCTCTTATAAGACTACCCCGGAACCCTCCCTGTACTACGCCTGTTAGGGCACATCCCTGTGGAGTCTGCGAGGAGTCTCCTCTGAGCCTCGTTGTGCACGGCAGCACGTGATCACTGTGCCACCGTCTTTCCTGAAGTCAGTCCCCACTTTGAAAGCCCGTGACCTCGGAGTCCCGCCTACCTGAAATGTTGTAAGCGGGGTTTCAGCGTTTTAGGTGATCGCTTTATACCCTAGTCACATAATCTACTATTGGCTGACATTTATTTATGAACATCAAAACCCAGCCTAGCAGGGCGAATGTAGAATGAAAATGGCAACTGAAGGACACAGGTACGTTTTAGTAAGCTTTAGTCAGACTCGCGCTCTCATTTCAACCTAGGACGGGAGAATTACCTAATTGGATGATTTCCCACTTTAAAAAAAAGGTGGACTATCATACGAAATTTAACAGGTAATAATCGGTTTGTTTAGATTATCGAGAATTTTCTAGATTACTAAGCAAAATAACGCGTTTTTATACACAAAAATCATGGTTAAACAATTTATAAGTGTAATGGGTACCTATTCACAGGTATAAAGTTGATAATATCCTTAGAACGAGCAGTTTTTATAAGCTTTTAAACCAAGGTATAAAATGGTGACGCAACAAGAATACGTAAAATGTAGAGCTTTGAGAATATTGCTAAAATACAGCGACTTGGTTAGGTGTTAAGATAACTTGATAAGGGAATCAAAAAATATAAAAGATGATAATAGGTACAGCTACGTATTCAAGATTTTTAAAATTTTACCTATTCTATGCTATTCTATGCTATTCTATGCTATTCTATGCTATTCTATGCTATTCTATGCTATTCTATGCTATTCTATGCTATTCTATGCTATTCTATGCTATTCTATGCTATTCTATGCTATTCTATGCTATTCTATGCTATTCTATGCTATTCTATGCTATTCTATGCTATTCTATGCTATTCTATGCTATTCTATGCTATTCTATGCTATTCTATGCTATTCTATGCTATTCTATGCTATTCTATGCTATTCTATGCTATTCTATCCTATTCTATCCTATTCTATTCTATTTTAAAAGGAAAAAAAACTGAATGAAAAAAAAGCTGATGATGTAATGAATGATGTGAATGATGGTGTGGCTTCTGCGATGCGAAAGTAGGAGCCTTTTAAATTAAAAAGAAACCATAACAATTTTCTAACGATCGTCGTGAAAATCATTTTTATTTTCCCTACGTGCAAGTAATTAAAACGTCAACGGTCACATAATATGTCAATAAATCATTGCGAGGTTCAATCGCCTATGTCGACACTTTGTTTTTACAATGTGCGGAATTTGAAAGAAACAGTTAAATAATTGAACTCGAAAAACTTTTTTAATCTGAAAAAAAAACCTTTTTTGTGACGTATACTTGTAATTAAAGACCTTGCTTCTTGCTATAATTCAGGTTTCTAGGTCAACAGGAAGTACCCTTCTGTTGAGTGTCGAAATAGACGTTTTAGGCAACAAAACGGCTGTAAGTATCTTTTTTTTCGTAAACTCATAAGTTTGATTTTTCTGTTTTAAGGGACCGCAGACTTGAGTCTTTGAGTGTGTTTTAATTTTAACTCGATA
The DNA here is from genome assembly GCA_949319445.1 of Mythimna lalbum. Lineage (NCBI taxonomy): Eukaryota > Metazoa > Arthropoda > Insecta > Lepidoptera > Noctuidae > Mythimna > Mythimna lalbum. The sequence goes on along the minus strand of OX439371.1, from coordinate 8,316,291 downwards.
TTGAGATAAAGGGTTTTGATAGACAGACGGACAACAAAGTGATCTTATAGGAGTTTTATTCCATTGGGAAAATCATCTAATGACATCCTCGCTCTTGGGCGGAGCAGGAGATAGTGGCAGACTTTTACTGACTAAAAATCCACTCCTGTTCCTTCGTTGCCTTTCGTACCGGGGTTGAGCTATCTTTCGAACCAACCCTGGCCCCAGTAGGATTCGACCCAGCTGGGCCCCAGCTGTTGCTGACAGCTCTTTGAGGCGCGCGGGAACAATGCGCACCGTTGACGACTTGGGCTCGGTCCGGACAGTTACCGGACGATCGGACAGTGAGCTGCCCATTGCTCGCCGTCCGCAAACCCTCGCCTACGGTGGCCGGTAATCGGGATCGGAAGCCCGGCGGATCCTATAGGGGTTCCGTTTTATCCTTTCGAAGTATGGTACCCCCAAAAAGACTAAAAGGTATTGTGTTTTGTACCTGTACATTTTTTTTTATCTGATATAAACTGCTGATTGCGATCCCACCTGATGGTAAGCAGTGATGCAATCGTTGATGGTGAGGCGCACTAGTTTATTAAGAGCCTATTCACTCTAGCCTTGAAGACGCTCAAATTGTAAACGGACGGGAAGACCGCAGCAGGCAAATTGTTCCAGTCCTTCGATATGCGCTGTATGTACATCCAGGTTGGACACCTACTCTGCCTAAATCATTGGGCAATACAGCCGTGATGGTATGTTTAGCAAATGTTCCATTTCGTCACAGTTAAAGTAATAAGTAAGTAATAAGTAATAAGGTAAGTAGTAAGTAATCGTGTTAAAGTTATGGCGGAATTATCTAACGCCTACGACACGGCTAGTTAAATCCTTTCTAACTAGTGGGTTTTACTTACTACGCTACAAGGAACTTCTATTTGTAAGATAGACATTGAAATTGCCAATTTATTGCATGTCGAAATGATCGGAATGTTGACAGAAAATAATCATTGATACAGATTTATTGGTCCCTCAGATGCAAAAGATGAATGGCCTCTACGATTTTGCTGACATCTCCTTGAGGCGCGCGTGGTACTAGGCGCCGTCGACGACTCGAGCTCGGTCCGGACGGTTATCGGACGACCGACGGCGAACTACCCATTTGCTCGCCGTCAGCAAACCCATGCCTACGGTGCGCGGTGGCTCGAGGAAATCCGTTTGCTAGCATTACTATTCGCAAAAGGAGGCGACCACTTGCCATTCCTTCTAGCTTCGAACCATGGCCTGTAGGTACCAGGACTTGGCGTTAGAGGTCGTTGCCGCCGCCGATCGCCCCCACGAGGACACGGCGATGCTCTACCCAAACGAGGCCCACCTCCACTGTATCCTAGAACCTTATGTATGTTTTTTTTTTTTATTGATATAAAAGAGTGCTTAACTGCGATCCCACCTGATGGTAAGCAGTGATGCAGTCGTTGATGGTGAGGCGCACTAGTTTATTAAGAGCCTTGAAGACATCTAAATTATAATCGGACGGGAAGACTGCAGCAGGCAAATTGTTTGTCCAGTCCTTCGATGTACGTGGTATAAACGAGGCGAAACGCTCAAGAATTTCATAAAATATCAGTTCTTTATTATAGTCTATTACAAATCATAAAAAAAATACTCTCCGGACGTAGCCCGCTGGAACAGATACCTGACAGAAATGCGGAATTTTCCAAAACAGTTACCACAAGAGGACCTGGAACGCAATAGGAAAGGTAAGTTTTAATCAGTAAAGGACTGACAGTCCTTCTCACTGTGCCCAAAGCGGAAGAGGTTATTTGATGATTGCCAACCAAAAAAAAAGGAGGCAATGTTGAAAAAGATGACATTCAAACCACAAACTTTTATTTTTATTAAGTGAAACTAATGGGAGAAGACACTGACTTCTGTAATACAAGTTTTTACCTAGCTCAGAAGTCAGAGGGGTCCCCTGCCTGGGCGGAGCATCACCGTGCCCTTGTGGGGGCGATCGGCGGCGGAGACCTCTCGCGCCGGGCTTTGATCAAGGCCATGGTCCGGAAAGAGGAGGAATGGCAGGCGGTCGCCTCCTTCTGCGAAGCAGTAATGCTAGCAAAGGAGGAGGCCGACCGCATCAGGCTTCGGTGCCCTCGCCGCCGCCGGGATTCCGATCCCGATTTCCGGCCACTGTAGACGCGGGCTCGCGGACGGCGAGCCATGGGTAGCTCGCAGTCCGACCATCCAGTAACTGTCGAGACCGAGCCCAAGACGTCGACGGCGCGCACTGTTCCTGCGCGCCTCAAGGAGTTGTCAGCAACAGGAGGGGCCCAGCTGGGTCGAAGCCTACTGGGGCCAGGGTTATCTGAAAAGAAGCTCGAGCCCCGGTATGAAGAGGCTAGAAGGAACGGGGTGGGATTTTAGCCAGTAAGAGTCAGACACCCAAGAGCGGGGATTGTCATAAGATGATTTTTGCCCACCGAAAAAAGAAAGTCAGAGAGCCAAGCGGCATTCGCTCCGCTTCGAAGTTCGATTTCGCTTTAGCGATATCGACTAGAGCTTCAAATGTTATGGTGTAAAATAATTGTTTGTGTCAATATAGGTACTATTTGATTTGAATTGAAATTAAAAACTCGTCTACTCACAAAGAAAACTAGTCTCTCAGACAACCCGTATCGCAGTCGTGTCGTAGACTATAAGAGGCCATGGTTGCAGTGTAGAGGTGTAATTGTAACGTGTCTAATAGTCGACAAGGCCTCCATTACTAATAATGGCTGCGCTGTGACCCGCAGATCTTGATCGGCGCTGGCGAAATAGCTGGCCAGCGTAAATATCAGGGAATGTAGGGTTTTGTGTAAGCTATTTTGATTGTTCCAAAGAGTTAGTTACCCTGGAGCGGCCCAGCTGGGTCGAAGCCTACTGGGGCCAGGGTTATCCGAAAGGAAACTCGAGCCCCGGTATGAAGAGGCTAGAAGGAACGGGCTGGGTTTATAGTCAGTAAGAGTCTGACACTATCTCCTGCTACACCCAAGGGCGGGGGTTGACATAAGATGATTTTTGCCCACCGAAGAAAAAAAAGGTGGGCCAGTAAAAGTTTGACACTCTCGCTCCGTCCGGCCCGAGTGGGAGATGATTGCATTATCATATCTTCCTCATCATATCAGCCGAAAGACATCCACTGTTAGACATAGGCCTCCCCCAAGCGTCGCCACAACGACCGTTCCTGAACCACATTCCTCCACATTCCTTTGTTCCTGATCATATCCTTAATACTCTGTCTTATTATATCAACGAAATATACAAAAAAAAAAATATACATATATATATATATGAGTAGCAAATAAATGTATATGTATAAATGAGTAGCTTGAATTCCTTTTTTTTTCATTACTTACTTATCTACATTGTGCTCACATAATCATAAATAAATATGAAATATTTAACAAAGATTTATGTAACTCATAATATGATTTAGAAGAGTGTCCATGGAAATTAGATCTACGCCTTGGAACGTGCAATTTAGCTTCACATTTTTTTTGACTGCCCGACATTTTGACAATTCAAAAGTGCCTGTAATAGGTTTATTTGAAATAAACGTTTCTGATTTCTGACTTGATGAAGTAATAAAACCAAATAAATAGGCAGATACCTATCAGCTATTTTACTACCAAATCAAAGAAAAATATAGGAATAAAGTAACTCAATCGGCCTATCACGAAACATAAGTATAAATCAAACAGCAACCTAACATTACGGCCAAATATTCCGTAAACATTTCACAATCTAGATTACGAAAACCTAATACCTAGAATACACTATCATAACTTAAGCTTAGGATACACTTGTAACACGCTAGTCTATGGTTCACGTGAAAGTAGCGAGCAAGTTCGTAATGTGACCTACAATCACGCGTGCGGCAGCGTTGGGTGCTACAAGTGTGTTTGGGCCTTTAGATCTAGCAGGGATTACGAACTATGGTGTACTACGCATGCCATTGGTTAATTTAAATAAAAAGTCGATTATAATTCTTCGGAAAATGTAATATAATGACGGGGGGCCTATTGTACACTCTAATATTTTTCGTACCTACGTTTGTCTACAACCTACGTCGACGTTTTTTCCATAGAGATACTTTGGAGCTTTGGAATTAGCTTAATTTTTCTCACTGAACTACATCTGTGTCTTTCTATTGTCTTTTGCGTTTTAGAACCACGGGTTTCCTTTTGAGCTATCCATTGGACGTCGTCCGTAAACCTGCACCTACCGTAGCTGGTAGTCAGGATCGGGGTCGTGGCGGTTAGGGAGTGATGTCCATTCCCTCACGCGTGCAGCCATTTCCTTCGCTAACATTATTGCTTTGCAGAAGGAGGTGCCCACCTGCCATTTCCTCTCGCTCCGAAACATGGTTTGAACGAAGGCCTGGCGTAAGAAGTCGCTGCCTCCATATGGGCACACCTCCACCATATGCTCCACAGCTCCACCGGGCGTTCTGAGCAGTCGGCAAAATGATAACACTCGGGCTTTTTTTCCGTCTGAATTTGGTGCAGGAACCTCAAACTTTTCTTGTCCTGTTAGACCTCACGGCGTCCTCACCTTCTCCGAATGATGCAGATTCTCACCGGACATTGTCACTTCGGGAAATTCCTGCACCGGATTCGTGCGGATGTAACACCGGGTGTCACCACTATATGGACCGCCCGAAAGATACGGTGGAGCATACGGTAGAAGTGTGCCACGCTTAAGTAGAGCACAACTATGTCCTCGTGGCGGCAACGATCTCTCGCGCCGGGTCTTGGTACAGGTTATGGGTCCGAAGCGAGTATATTGGTGAAAACCATATGAAGATCCGTTCAGCAGTTTCATTTTATCGCGTTCAAACAGACGAAAAGACGCGGTGGGGGAATTTGTTTCATCTATACTAATACTAATAATATTATAAAGAGGTAAAATTTGTAAGTTTGTATGTAGGGGGTAATCTCTGGAAGTACTGGTCCGATTGCTAAAATTTTTTCACCGATAGAAAGCTGCTTTATTCCTGAGTGACATAGGCTATATTTTATATACGCGGGCGAAGCCGCTGGCAAAAGCTAGTAATATATATAAGGATGGTAGGTTGGTAGGTACACACTTTTTAAAAGGTTGACCACCCCAGCTCCAAGCATATGATTATAAAATTACACGATCCGCGATCGTAAGAACACGTTTCTCGTGTTAAATCAGCACATTTAGAAACTACAGCCATCGTTTATCCCTTTTAATGAATTTAACTAGTATTTAGAACGGTAATCTCATGTATTGGCGTGATTTAAGGGCTAAGTAACGTGTTTAACTGTTTACGAATAAATTATCCGACGCAACTCGTGAAGGGGTTAATGAGTAGTATATGTTAATTTATTCAGCACTTAGTTGAGTTACAAACACAATATTTAACTTAAATAGCGATCAAGATAAGTCCCGTTTGATGGTCACGTTTGACGCGGTTGAAAAACATATGAACTTGGCTAGTTTTTACCGTGTTTAAATTTGTCAAATCAAGAGGGTCCTTTTCCAGTCGCCTATCGTAAACATTGAAAATGGTTTAAAAGCTTATTACTTCATTTAATGCAATCCAACGCGATGTTTGACAAAAAGGCAACGCAAAAAGGATAGATAACGCCTGAAAACTCTGTTAGTATTCGGTAATTCCGAGATTTACTCGAAAATTTCACAAAACTTGCTCCAGGAAAAAGTTGTTTTTTTTAAACCATTAAAAGTTTTTGGAAAAAGTCGTCATTTAGAATCTCAATAAAATTGTCAAGGGTTCTATAGTTTTACTTTTTTGACTTTTTAAATTTTTAGGCAAATTATGAAGTGTTAAGTTTCTGAAAATCACTTATTGGTTTCTATAGAAACCAATAATATCCACAAGATACTGTGTTTCCAAAATATCTAATGAAAAATGTGTAATAACGTCATAATCAGTTATGAGCGGTTGTATGAAAAACAGTGAAAATGTGAGTCATAACATAATGCACATCCTTAAATCATTGTGAAGCAAAGAAAATATTTTTTCAATACACTTAAGTATTCGAAAATTCGCTCTTATCCCTATTAACCTTTCATCTGTGTCAATTAGAGACACAGAAAGACAATAGCAGCATAAACGCCGGCGTTCGCGCACCCATTGTATTTCTATTGTATCTCTAACTATCACGATTGAAAGATTAATGAACCGCTAATAGGCACGCAACTTACTGGTTTCCGGACTAGTACGGAAAAGTGCGCGAGCTCACTCCACATTTGACTGAAAGTCAATCTATCGTTTCAGGCTGTGGGCTCTAAATGGTTTGTGTAAACTAAATATGTACATATAACCCATGGCTGGTGTGTTGCTCTTTTGCTTTACGAATTTGGCTGACACACTACCATTCATCTAGTCCCTACTAATATTATAAATGCGAAAGTAACTCTGTCTGTCTGTGTGTCTGTTACGCTTTCACGCAAAAACTACTGAACGGATTTAAATCAAATTTGGTAGGTAGGTAGAAGAGAAACTGGAATAACACATAGGCTACCTATAATTCCACTGCTGAGCACGGGTCTCTGCCCGCGCGATATAAACTGTAGTCCACGCGGGCGAAGCCGCGTGCGGAAAGCTAGTAGTTCATAACTTTCATAAGCAACTGTGCAGTTGGCTGCGATAACATTTCAAATCATCATCATCATCATCATCTTCCTGCCCTTGTCCCGTTTGATTTAGGGTCGGCCAAACATGTTTTTTTTCTTCCATTCTGTCCTGTCGCTCGTCACTCTATCACTTACTCCCTTTTCATTCATATCACTCCTCACACAATGCATCCATCTTTTCTTTGGCCTCCCTCTCCCTCTCCATACATCCACATATAAATTCATAACTCTTTTAGCCACATGCGTGGGATAACATTTTAAATAATATGGGTAATATAGGTATAATAGAGGAATATCTTAACCCCAGAAGTGACCGAAGTTAGACCTGGCGGTACAAAGGCTAGCCAGTTCTCATTCTGCTGGAAGACAGAAGCCAGACTGCCACCTGTGTACTCTCCGTCATGCTTCATGCTCCGCCGGCATACCGGCCTGTCGACGAGTGGCTCAACGAGGTTATAGGTAAGCTCTTTGAAAAAATAATTACCTACAGACTGCCTTGTCGACGTCGCCGTCGGGTGGTTAGTACGAGAGGGGTCGAATATGGCGGAGAGCCAGTTAGATTTCCACAGCGCAGCGGTGCTCGAAGGTAGACGGCTAGCCAAGCACAAGATGCTAAGGATGTTCTCTTTTTTTTAGGGGGGGAAATCATCCAATGACAACCCCCGCTTTTAGACGGAGCGGGAGATACTGTCAGACTTTTACTGACTAAAAACCCACCCCGTTCCTTCGTGCCTTCATACCGGGGCTGAGCTTTATCTCGAAGCTAACCCTGGCCCCAGTAGGCTTCGACCCACTGACGCCGCTATAAATGTGGCAAACTCATCATCATTTCAGCCGAAAGACGTCTACTGTTTGACATAGGCCTTCCCCAATCGTCGCCACAAAGACCGATCCTGTGCGTCTCGCATCCACCTCATTCCCGCGAGTCTCACCAGGTCGTCGGTTCACCTTGTTCGGAGGCCTTCCAATGCTGCGTTTTCCGGTGCGCGGTTGCCACTCTAGAACCTTTCGACCCACGTGGCACCCTTCTTCTTCTTCTTCCTGCCCTTATCCCATATTACTTGGGGCCGGAGCAGAGTTTTTTAGCCTACTGGCCCAAAAACTGAGGGAAAGAAAACAATCGATTCGAGAAGAAGAGGGTAATTTGAATCGTGTGTGCCTGGCATTACATAAAGTAAACTGACAAAAAAGTAAAAAAAAAAACACTCAATATAGGCGATATGGCGTTCATGGAAAACCAGGAGTTTGGGAAAATAAAATGAATAGCGACATCTAGCGTAACACATAAAAACTAGATATTTGCTTAGTGCTGACCTTATGCCATGCATGTTAAAATAAGTGAAGTTACGAGCCTAAACGTGGCCATGTACTCGCTAGATGGCGCTGAAGTTATTTTTTTTTAGTTTGTGTATGGGATGTTTTTTGTAGGTGGGAAAATCATACAATGACATCTCATGTTCTTGGGTGAAGCGAGAGGGTGTGTCGGACTTAAATACTGACTAAAAAACCCACTCCTGTTTCTTTGTTGCCTTCCTTTCAGAAGCAGACTGTTGGCCCCAAAATGCTTCGACCCTGCTGGGCCCCTACGGCTTGCTAAAATTTCCTTCAGGCACGCGTAGAACAGTATGCGCCGTGGACGACTTGGGCTCGGTCCGGAAGGTTACCGGACGGTCTGCGAGCTTTGGTAGCTCGCGGCTTGTCATACAATGAACTGTATAATACCGTTGGCGGTGTTTTTTGGTTGTGACCGATGATTGTTTTCGTCCACAGGTCCCTTGTGAACAATGTGGTGAGGATCGAGAGTGTGTCGACCAGGGTGGCGTACCTTATACTCAGAATATCATCAAGATATTCGCTGAAGGTCATACAGGTTTATGCCCCGACCTCGTCACACTCCGACGACGAAGTAAAGACCATGTATGAGGATGTATCCAGAGCCATACATGGTCATAAAACTCATTTCACTGTGGTCATGGGGGACTTTAACGCGAAACTGGGTAAACGAGACGGTGACGAGCTGCGAGTGGGGCAATTTGGATTGGGTCGTCGGAACCACCGGGGACACCTACTGGCCAGCTTTATGGAGAAGGAGGGCCTCTACATGATGAACTCCTTCTTCAGAAAGCGTGAGCATAGAAGGTGGACCTGGCAAAGTCCTGACGGTGCAACTAAAAATGAGATTGTCTTCATCATGTCGACCAAGAAGCAAATATTCAATGATGTCTCTGTGATCAATGCGGTGAAAACTGGAAGCGATCACCGCATGTTAAGAGGCACATTGAATATCAACATCAAGCTTGAAAGGTCTCGACTGGTGAAGTCTACGCTCCGTCCAGCACAGATCCAGATCCAAAACTCCGAGTGCTTTCAGCTCGAACTCCACAACCGTTTCGAGTGCCTAGGGAGCTCCGTGGACGAATATAATGATGGGTTCGTGGAAACTGTCCACACGGTTGGGTCTAAATTTTTCAAGACTCACCGTACAAATAAGAAAAAAAGGCTCTCGGATCCGACCCTCGAGCTCATGAAGGAGAGGCGTGAGATGATTCTGCAGTCTTCAGACGATGCGTGCAGATACCGGCAACTCAATAGACGGATATCAAAGTCTCTGAAACGTGACCTTCGTCGCTTTAATACCGAAAGGATTAAGGAGGCGATTGAGCGGAACGAGGGCTCTAAAGTTTTTGCACGAGATCTGTCTATTGGACAAAGCCAGCTAACAAAACTGAAGACCGACGATGGCAGAGTCATTTCCGCCAAATCGGAGCTTCTAGGAGAGATCGAGACCTTTTATGGGCAGTTATACACATCTATAACTAAACCCGCTGCAAATCTAGCAAATGATCCAAGAGCTAGATTGACTCGACACTACACCGAAGATATCCCGGACGTCAGCCTGTACGAGATTGGGATGGCTCTGAAGCAGCTGAAAAACAACAAGGCGTCGGGTGAGGACGGAATTACAGCCGAACTCCTGAAGGCGGGTGGAAAACCGGTCCTTAAGGCCCTTCAGAAGCTATTCAATTCCGTCATCCTCGAGGGAAAAACGCCACAGGCATGGAGCAGAGGTGTGGTGGTACTCTTCTTTAAGAAAGGCGACAATGCCCTGCTTAAGAATTACAGACCCATCTCACTTCTGAGCCATGTCTATAAGCTGTTTTCCAGAGTCATCACGAACCGTCTTTCACGCAGGTTCGACGACTTCCAACCTCCCGAACAAGCCGGATTCCGAAAAGGCTTTAGTACCGTAGACCACATACATACGCTGCGGCAGATTATACAGAAGACTGAGGAGTATAATCAGCCTCTCTGCTTAGCGTTTGTGGACTACGAGAAAGCCTTTGATTCGATCGAGACCTGGGCTGTACTGCAGTCTCTCCAACGGTGCCAGATTGACTATCGGTACATCGAAGTGCTGAAGTGTTTATACAAAAACGCCACCATGTCAGTCCGACTCCAAGACCAAACATCGAAACCTATCCTTTTGCAGCGAGGTGTGAGGCAGGGAGACGTTATTTCTCCTAAACTCTTCACGGCTGCAATGGAGGATGTCTTCAAGGTTCTGGAATGGAGAGGACTAGGCATTAATATCAATGGCGAGTACATTACTCACCTTCGGTTTGCCGACGACATAGTAGTCATGGCTGAGACAACGGAAGAACTCAGTACAATGCTCGGTGACCTCAGTAGAGCTTCCGAAAGAGTGGGTCTTAAAATGAACATGGACAAAACCAAAGTTATGGTTAACATCTATGTAGCACCCACTCCTATTAAGATCGGAGACTCTACACTCGAAGTTGTGGACGATTACGTTTACCTGGGACAGACGGTCCAGTTGGGTAGATCTAACTTCGAGAAAGAGGTCAATCGTCGAATCCGACTCGGCTGGGCAGCGTTTGGGAAGTTGCGCGGTGTCTTCTCGTCTAATATACCACAGTGTCTCAAGACGAAAGTCTATGACCAGTGCGTGTTGCCAGTGATGACTTATGGCTCCGAAACGTGGTCGCTTACAATGGGCCTTATAAGAAGACTCAAAGTCACCCAAAGGGCGATGGAAAGGGCTATGCTCGGAGTTTCCCTGCGTGATCGCATCAGAAATGAAGATATCCGCAGGAGAACCAAGGTTGCCGACGTGGCTCGAAGAGTCGCCAAACTTAAGTGGCAATGGGCAGGGCACATTGCACGCAGAACAGATGGTCGATGGGGACGAAAGGTTCTGGAGTGGCGACCACGTACCGGAAGACGCAGCGTTGGAAGGCCTCCAACAAGGTGGACCGACGACCTGGTCAGGGTCGCGGGAATCCGATGGATGCGTGACGCACAGGACCGGTCGTTGTGGCGACGCTTGGGGGAGGCCTATGTCCAGCAGTGGACGTCTTTCGGCTGATATGATATATGATATGACCGATGACTCGTGTACGGCGACCCTTACCTATTCGAATATGCTGCCATTTGCAATTCTCTTCTTCCACAAAAAAAGGGTTTTTGATTCTATGGTTTAGGTGGATTATGGTATGAAAATAAAACTCGCATAATTATTTAAATGTATGTAAGTGTATTAGCAACATTGGTACATGAGATTACTGAATAATACTGATGTGGAATATTGTAATACCGCGAGTCCGCAGAACAACCCACATTATTAACAAATAGTGTTTATTATAATAAGTAAAAAAAGACATTTTTTTTATCACCGATAACCGTGCACGCACCTAAAATGCAACTTACGATAATTCATTACAATTTCGTTTATTAATGCGTCTATCACACCTATAAATTCAATAACTGTTTTTTTTTTCAATACGTTAAGGTCACTACTGATAAATATAAAATATGAGCATTCATACAGATAGGAGACTTCTCTTAATATTATCGAAAGTCTATGCTTCATCTGGTTGTCCATAGACAATTTAGGAATAGCCTATACACGAACTCAAGAAATAAAACGATTCGTGAATAGCCCGCTTTAGTCTTTGCAAGACAACCAGATCAAATTTCGACTTTACATGAATTTATATTCACTTCATAACCTTAATTCGTCGGTCGTTTCAAAAATTGTACGTTTCGACAAAATCAGTACAAATAACAATTAAAATAAAATGTTTACTATTTATTTTGCTACATGACCTAATACCCAGTTATCGTCACTCGGTAAAAAATATTCTAATTTAACTAGAAAATTGTGAGTTAACTACAATGATAACAAAACAAAGTTGGAAGCCATGGTTAAAATTATTCCCTAACAGCTGTAAATCCTGTTGTAAATGCTTACAAAATGTTTTTAATTCCATTACAAAGTCTCGTACAGTGGTACACAAATCCATACTCTACGCGCTTAGCAATAAAGTTCATTTTAAACAGAGCCTACTCGTAACTATATGATGAGCTACCCATTCTGACGCACTCCATAGGCCATAACACTCGAATAACTATTAGTTGTAACTGTTCTGAAAAAAAAAAAATAAGGAAAAAAAGGAACCAAAAAAGAAAAAACCAAAAATAAAAAAATCATTCGTTTAATTCTCTTTGATAATATAATTTGTTTAATGATAAGGTATCTTTATGTAAGAGAATAATGCTCTATTAAACTACATACAACGTGACATAAGACAAACTATCATTATATTTATCTACTAAACTGTCGCAACGACAAACGCAGACGATCTCGATAAATATTAATTATTTTCTCAATATAATTTTTTTTTAAATAAAATATAAATAATCGAGTATTACTGTTCCAACAACTATAACCTATGGTTGACCATAGACGTTAATATATTTTACTTGTGGTTTAACATTAAGTCCTGTTGTTTACTAGCATGTGACGTCATAACGACATCAGTTGTCTGTAATGTGTGTTTTATGTGACGATTACTATGAAGGGCTGCACTGATGAATGAGTGACGTCACAAGCCAGTAAACCACAGCGCTAAGACGCTCGTCATCATGGTGAAACTATACGTCTTAAAATAAAATTTGGAAACATCTAGAGATCTTTTACTGTGAAGTGGAAGTACATAAACGATATAAGACAGCCCCATAAAGTAAAATTCATACAACTATACAAAGCCTAAGGATGATTCCTATCAAAATTTAATATAGACATTAATATTAATAGATATATAATATAAACAATATATCTAATAATGCCTACAATTTACTAATGATTCCCGTCTAAAAACACGATAAATAAAATTATAAAATGATGCGTAAATAATATACTTACATCTAGAAAAACTCGAACACAATCAAAGTAAGCTTTTTATGCGGATATATATTTAAAAAAATGTTCGCTTCATAGAAGCAACGACGCCTTGGCAAGCATATTGTAATGAAAACATTCTTGTACATTTGCTTACATTTTTATAATAAAAAATATGATACAAAAACTTACATACGTGGGTACTTAAATCAATATAATGCACGGGATGAGGTTTCTTTTGTACCAGGTTAGTCAGTCAACTTTATTCCGCTGCGGACGTATTAAAATGCATTATTGTGCATAAAATATATTCCCAAAAAAAAACTTTTTGTTTTCTCACAAAAACCCTTATTCATTATTATACCTACAAATACGATCTTAAGAGATAAATGTAAAATAAATAGTTACGCTAATAGTTTAACTCATAAACGGAGGGAAATGAACCGAAAAATTAATATTTTAAAGCTGCCGTCGTTCACAATTTTCGTGGTCATGGGTACGGTCGCTGCACCGTAACTTACGCGATAACTGCCTTTAGTACTATACATATAGAGTCTATAATTGTATAAATTATTTTCTTGGTAGCTAAGGTCGTTTGCAAAATATGAGGATTTAAATAGCAGTCCTCTTTTTAGTAACTGACATTATTTAAAGAAAATGCAACTAAGTAATAAATCATCTACAAATGATTGTAACTTTGTCATTTTAAATCTGTCAGTTTGTTATCGACTTGCAAACTGTGAGTGGTAAACTTTATAATTGACACTCAATGGACGAAGATGACCATAGACAACCAAGTCCATATTGGCCAGCCCATAGACAAATTGAGTCATTTTATATTTCTCTGAATATTATATTTTGCCATCCATAAAGGTCATTTATAAAGGCGCCAACTCACCAACCCCCTAAATAATTTAAAACAAACGCGAATGTCTCACGATTATGCATCTTAACGCTAAATATAAGACGGATATTACTTAACATACGTTAGAGGACAATAGACGCCTATATTACATTACCATAGAGGGCTTGGAATGGATACAAAATATTACAAAACTTCTATAATTACCTTTATTAAATACTATAAGATCTTACTGCGAAATCATTAAGGTAAAAGGTACTGCCCCGACTGTGACCATATTTTCGCTAGATGGCGCTGATCTCAATATTTTTAGTTTATTTTGTAGTTAAGTGTATTGGAGTATTACTTGTATTATATATACTTATGTCGCACTGTGGAACTTAAAGCATTTAAAGAGTTAAGTCAAGAAAATTGTATTTTGCGAAAATCTGATTTTCCACTTTATTGCTTGAATATTTATTTAATTCTGACTTAATAATGTTCCCATCACAAAAACAAAATAAACTAATACTTAACATTGAGTTTAGAGCCAATAATCAAGAAAATTTCTACACCCGGACCTGTATCTTTCACCCCAATACGGAAAAACACAGGTTTGCCAACTTGTAATAAAAATCTGCAAGTTTGCAGCCACATGCACATCTTGATTAGTGAATGTCATGGCACAAAATACTTGCAGACTTTAATGCAAGTCACGAACTTGTATAACTCTGTTCAGTTAGAAAATTCTCCGATTTCGACTTAAAAAGACCATGTGTCTAAACTAATCATTATAAATTATAACAATTATGTTCAAATCCCGAATTATTTGAAATGTATGTAAAATGTTAGTCGACGTCTTTAGTGTAAATGGTTATATTAGGATATCATAACGGATTTGTTTTGTCGAACAGTGGTACAGTGAGAATATTCATTTTATTTTCTGGCTTTAGAGAGAAGTTACCATCGGAAAAATTTAGCTGAGAGGTGAAATTTAGTTTTCTGTCATAGTAACACTTATATTTATCACCCTTCAGATTTTTTTTTAACAATTCTCGAGAACCAAAAAGAAAATTTCTACTCTAAAATGTTCCATTAACATTGTTCAACAAACCAAATCATTTCTCAATTACGGTGAGCCTCAACTTTTAAATAGAAAATACACAACACACCTACAGGAAACCCCTTTTAAGATTTTTTTATTTATTATAAATACAGAAATGGCACGACTATTTACAAAGGGAATTGACATGATATCTTTACAAATCAAAATGGCAATAATATAATTATTGTATAAAACGTACATCCAAATGCGATAATTTTTAGGCCTCAGGGCTAATTAATTTTTAATGTACAGTCAATCACAACGAGGTAACGAAATAAAGATATTGCTTATTTAAGTGTAGGCAGTACAAATAGATCTGTAAAAAGACATTTTTTTTTTTTTAATAGTAATTATACTAATAAACTTGGTATAAATCTTGTTCTTTCAACTTTTGGTTTTATATGAAGCTCAGTTATGGTTTCAGCATTGAATCTTCGCTTTCAGATACTATCAATATAATTCTAGAATTTCAAATCTAGAATTCAAAAGTTTATTAAAAAGAACAATTACATGCCATTATGTCTGTTCACATGGTACCAGAGAATTCATATAACTAACTTTAAGAGAAGTTAATATTATTATTATTAACAAAAACTTCGATTTAACAAGGTGCAAAACTCCATACTATAACAGTGATTTTGTTGATGACTGTACAAAATGTACGTTGAAACAGCGTATACCACATTCAACGAGCGACCACTACAATTTAATGATTATTTAACATAAATGCTTGTGCATATTACCTCTCATACCATAATAACCCTTCAGATACCGTCAATTAGAGACACAATAGTAAGACAATAGATGCGCGGCCACCGGTGGTCGCTTGGGGATTCATGAATTAAATATCATTCAGTACTTAATTGACTTTGTGAAAACTTCAACTTAAAAAAAAAACATCTCAAAAATATAATCAGTTTAAAAAAGTTTTATTTTCAAATGCCACAATAACGATAATACTGTTTTTTTTATATAGCTTAAATACAAAATGTAACACAACGAAAATTATGGCAGTGTAAGTTTTTTTTAATAATATTGCTATGCAAAAATTCTCACAAAGCCAATCTTTCTAGCACAGTAGATAGATAAGATATACAATATCGTCATGCTTTTATTATGCTGCGTTTACACTCGATTTTAGTACACAAGTACATTTATCAAGTTAATATCTAATAACTTATCGTCATTGACAAGTGTAAACGCAGCATAACACTTCTTGATCCTTGACTTCTTCGATTGAAACATTTCTATCAAGCTGGCTTATTTTTCTCTTGCCGATTAAAATTAAATAAATACTGATTCAGTATTGCTATCCTTTTCTATCACATTACGTCATCGTTAAATGCTTTATCAGCCCATTTCTGAAGGACTCTTATCAATTTTTAATCTCATGTAAACTTTTTATCAACCCGTTTCTGATAGACCGATCAGTTTTCAATCTTATGTGATTGGTAGTATAGTCAAATTAGTAACAATCAATTATTTCTACAAACATAAGACTTGACTACAAATCTAATTTAAAACACTTTCAGTACGCAAGATAAAATGTCGTCCATATCGGAAAAAAATCCACACACAATGCAAATAAATTACACCAGGTTTCGTTCAAAAGAATCACCCTTTTCTCTTTTCAAACTTCAAAAAAATCTAGAAAAAATAATAAAACTTGTATAAAACTTTTTTTACTTGAAGAGTAAACTTCTTGTTCTTGGGTCATCAAGCATAACATCTCGGTTCAGCAAGGGCGTCATCATGATAGCCTTTTGTCATCCTTTTAAACGAAAACCACGTTTAAAAAACTAGCTACAGTACTCATCAAGAAAAGGACAGCTAACTATACCAGTATTTGATCAAATTCTCTGTCAAATCTATGTTCTTGGCCGCGCTAACGACTGCTGGGCGGCATGGGCATCTGCGCCTGCACCCCCTGCAGGTTCATCGGCCTGCCATTGGGGTTGCCCATACCCAGACCGTCGTGGTAGTTGTTCACCTCCATCGCTGGTATGTCATCGTTCTGTGGAGGATTAAGGACGTGTAGAATATAGGGGAATGTTGGTAATGACCGGTGTACACCAAAGTTCAGTTTTTTCACAGCTAGCATAGTTTTAATACTATAGTCTGTCTAAGCAAACAAACGACTTGGGGAATTATTAGGGTATAATGAAATCTGATGTAGTCAACATTTGATTTTTTTGACAGACTATATGCAATAAGCTATCGGTTGCTTACGAACCGTTTCTACATTATGATGAAAATCCTAATTTAAAATTGAAGTCAAGTTGAATTTATTTTGACAGTAAATTGTCTGATAAAGAAATTTTGAGCGTTTGTAATATCATCACTATAATCATTATGCACAACTCAAGTTCGACCACAGGCCTCACTTTTCTTGTGTCAATCCCTCGATCCTATGCTACACTCATCCAAGATCTACCTGCGATGACGACAATAATGTCTACCCATCTTGCCGCCAAAGGATCATTTTTTTCTATAATATGGCTGCTAAGAGATTATTGTACTGTTCTCTAGCCACGGTTCTGTCACATGAACAGTAGTATATATACGTTTTTTTTTTTTAATTTAGGGACTTTTGTGCAGAGTAAAACCATGCCAGCCCCATCGTAAAGTCTACAAGTAAAGCTACCTTGAACCTTATCAACTATTAGGGTTCTAAAACTTTACTTATTAATTTATAAACAGTGATAGCTCAGGGGTTCGGACATTATACTCTGAATAAAACCTTTTTAGTTTTGAAAGTATTCATCAGCACCTCTCTAGCTGATTCTGGTACAAGTCACTAAAGTAAAATTCTCGAGTAGATGAGAGATATTACTAAAAAAAATACAGTTAAAATGGCGATAATTTGAAAAAGCTTAGTGCTTTGGCTTGCTGAAGAGACAGTGCATTAAAATGTACAAGCAAAGAAAAACAAATTGCACCATGTATTATGTAAATAAAGCTGTACAGTCAAATTCATTATTCATATTTTATTTTAAAATAAAATTAATACTCTTTTGATGCTGACTATCCAGTGAACACAAAAAAGCTGTGATGTGTTTTAACAGTGCATTTGTGGCTGAAAGTGTGACATCCAAAATGGCTTGGCTGGAGCGAATTTTGTGCAAAAATAAGCACAAAATTGAAAATGGTCATTACAGTTATGACTTCTGTGCTTCAATCTTTGGTGTGATTGCAAATTATTGTATAAAGCAACAGCTGTAGAGTTATAACACAATTAGTAGTTTTGAATACAAGTATTTTAAGGCAGTCGAGTTATCCAAATCCAAAATTATTGTTACAGTTCAAATAAAACTATTATTGTACATGAGAAGTTAGGATAATTGAGTTCAAAACTACATCTCGTTTAACAAGGAAGTTTAACTATTTAGCTATTCATTATTTTCTCTGAATTATGTTTAGATCAGTTTCTCTCCTATAATCATTTATTGCAACAGATATTTCATTCAATCAAAATAGTCAACTTCCTTCGACCAAAAACTAAAGGCCTGTGACAGTCACCAGGAAAACCATGATCAACACTATTTCAATCTTCTTGGCAGTCGGGTAAAAATGAAATAAAATCTATGAAAACTGAATTATTCCATCAGATATATTCGGCGGCCAAACAGACCCTTAAACTATGTATACACATAAGGTTGATTTTTCAATAGTCAGATAAGTTACACTGAAGAATAAATATGGCTTTTTGGCACTTACAGAAAGTGTTTTTGGTAGGGAGGGCGAGGTAAGTCTAAAACCTCACGTGATTATGATAGAAGACCCTTGAGTAAGTTTTCTGACTGTTGAAAAACCGTCCCTAATACAATTACATTAAAGTGCTTTGCGTTATGAGCGGTGCGTTACCTCGCGATGCCGGCGGATGGTGCGGTCCTCGTAGCGCGTGCCGCCCGTGCTGGCCATGGGGCGGCTGAGCGTGCTGTTGGCGTTGCTGGGCGAGTGCGGCGCGCCCGCGCCCGACGACGGCGTGCCCTGACCTACGCCACC
This sequence comes from Mythimna lalbum, assembly GCA_949319445.1. Classification (NCBI taxonomy): domain Eukaryota; kingdom Metazoa; phylum Arthropoda; class Insecta; order Lepidoptera; family Noctuidae; genus Mythimna; species Mythimna lalbum. Next base: position 8,297,505 of record OX439371.1, on the reverse strand, counting down.
AGCCCACACCGTAAGCGATTTGTTTGGTACATGGAATCTCGACGCTAACGTTTTGACTTTCTACTATTATATTTTAGATTGCTTTTTTTCTTTTAAGGTATGACTTTCTTGTCGGTTCTTTTCGATTGAGATAAATCTACACTAATATAACAAAGAGGTAGTTTGTTTTTTTGTTTGTAGGAGGTAATCTCTGGAAGTACTGGTCTCGATTGCTAAAATTTTTTCACCGATAAAAAGCTGCATTATCCCTGAGTGACAGCAGAGGCTATATTTTATGTACGCGGGCGACACTGCGGGCAAAAGCTAGTGAGTGAATATTTCGTTTTTAAAATAAACTTGTTTCCAAGTCCGAATCTCATTGACCGTTTTCAAAGTCGATCTTTAAGCATTTTTAAGATAAAACCTGTGTATATAAATCAAGAATATTATTTGAGATATCACGAAACAATACTTTGTTTATTTTCTGTGATTTGCTCTTAGCTGTATCATGAATAATACTAGAGTTATCGGAACAATACCGTTTTTTTTTTTAATTTAGACTTATTCAGTGAGCAGCTGCAGAATTGCGGTTACGAATATTCTTATCCACGTCACGCCGCGAAGAATCTAAATTGCTAGTTATTAAAGCGTGACAACATGTATCTAATACGATATTTAACATTAAGTATGCGACTATTAGTTCACTATTAGTTGTTATACTTGGGCTACACTTTCAGGATTCATCGAAACCAGTTAGGGCTTTTTTTAAGATGGTAAATCATCTAATGACTTCGCCTGCGGGGCGGGGGGCATGTCAATCTTTTACTGTTTAAAACCAAATTATGTTCTTTCAGTTGTCTTTGCGTTCTAGGAACACGTGTTTAAAAGAATTACCATGGCCCTAACAAAAGGCTACTGCGGGTTTTGGTCTGTAAAAGTCTGACATTCTCTCTCGTTCCGCTCAGAGCGGGAGTAGTCATTTGATTATCAAATGACTACTCCCGCAAAAAAAAAAAACATCGAAAACCATTTTGACTTTTATTATATTTAATGCCGATAGTATAGCCCAAGCATTGTTAGCGTGAGATTCACATAGCGTTATGAGTGACAATGATACACAGTACATACGACTGTACACATAATATACACAAATTAGATATTTACAAAGTAATCGAAATGCGGACGTGAGGAAGTTGGCTTCACGCTAGCCGAGCTTCCCTCTCGCGCACTTCCACGTGTAAAAGTAAGTCTCATAGTGTAAACTTATTCACCATAATGAGTACAAGTAGATCCAAACCTAATGGCGGTTGGAACAAGAGGCGAGTCGCTGCGCAGTTGCGCGCGGTACGGCGCAGCTAAAAGCGAATTTTAGAGCCGCCATTAAGTTTAGGTCGACGTGTATAATGTACATGTAACATAGCATAGCTGTAGCAGTTAGTACGTACCGCTGGCAGTAGAGGGCGCGCGCGGCTGCGCGGCGCGTGCGGGCGTGAGGAAGTCGGCCTCGCGCCAGCCGTGCTTGCGGTACACCTCGCGCAGCTCCGCGTGCGACCACATCGTCATCAGCACTTGACCTGTACCAATAACATTCTGGTTAGATTCTTCATGAGCGACCGACTATCTCGCGCCGATATTTTCGTCTTAGCCGCAGTGGACTGTAAAACTGATAAACGTATATCCAAAGAAATGTTAAGTATAAAGAGGAGTTTACAAGGCGCGCATCGTCGGTCGTTCTCACTAGTGAAGTGTGGCGGGCCTACAGCCTCGCATATCTAGCGCATCGTCGCCCGCAATGCAGCCCGACGAGTTACGAAGATAGCCGACGGCGCCCGAACAGGCGCACTTCTTTATGACTTCGTTGAGGGTCGTCTGATGTACCCTGGACAGTCACATTTACCTGCGAACTTGAGCACCCTGGGAGTGTGCCGGTGGCGCTGCTTGGTGAGGTTGAGCAGACGCTCCACGCCGCCGGCCTCGAGCAGCGAGCGGGAGAACTCGCCGCTCTTCTTTATGACTTCATTGAGGGTCGCTAGCACCGCGGCTATCGTGTCGTCTGATGTGCCCTGGGAGAATGAATAAACAACTTTAATATCATTTTTATAAAAATTTAATATATAAATGGCTATAAGCATAAGAAGAGTGTATTCTTACATCAACGATGATAAACACAACGTCGATTAGACTATTTTAAATTGACTTAGCTCCAATGAGCTATTTTCATTTCAATGATCAGTTGTCGATATTTATTTGTGTTGGTATAGTCATGTAAAGCATGAAATGCTGATGAAAATGAAATGCATGTTACAAAAAGATTTATGAGTATACATGTGTATGGGTGGCGAGGGAGAGGGGGGCCAAAGAAAAGATGGATAGATTGTGTGAAGAGTGACATGAAACAAAAGGAAGTTAGTGATAGCGTGACGGGTGACAGGATAGAATGGAAGAAGAAAACGTGTTGCGCCAACCCCAAATAACACGGGGCAAGGGCAGGAAGACGATGTCGATAAAAATATGCATCATTTTAAACGAAAGATTAGATCACGGAGTAAATATAGAAGAGGAGGCGGCCTAACCAACTGTGCACTGTGACTCTCAACTGAGTCCTGACGTCATCACGGTGGGCGTGGCTTAAATCAGTGTATTGTTGGCGTTCGTCCTGTGCACAACTTCGTAAACCTACTTATTTGGCATTATATTTGCGATAGATAAACAAAAAAATTAAGTGTTGTATTTTATCTTGTAAAAACTACTGGGATAGACGTTCTGATGCTATGGATGCCATCACATTTCATTTATAAGTTATTTTATGCATAATTTATTAAAATACTTCTAGAACAATCTCTTAAAGTCAGCATTTCCAAATATAATTCTACTCGACATTAGATGGCGACACTTTGTGTCATGGGAACTAAATATATTTAGGCACGTAGAGCTCAGTAATAATATATTTTAATAATCATACGTACTGAAATTTGATCAACATTCATTCCTAAAGGTCCTTAATCGCCAAAATATTATTTTTGTAGTTTTTATATAATTTTGTAAACAGGTCGCCATCTATCGTCAAATAGCAAAAATACAGGGCAGTATTTAGAAGCCAATTATTTTACCGAATGTCCCACGGCTGATGAACTTGTAAATACGACGACGTACCAGTTACTTATATTTCACTAATATATGATTTGGTCGGCCAAATTGTTTTTTAATTACCTCACATTTGATGTAAAAAGTAGAGTATGCAACACGGGGATAACGCTGTCTTTGTCTTGGGCTGCTTGAATTCCTCACTTTACTCTGGTTTCTTTATAATCTCCCTCTCAATGCTCGGGAGTTAATTATATAAATCCCTCACTAACGTTCGGGATTAAAATCAGCAACCTTCGTTTCGTTTGGAATTCAACATGCCGCCCGCGACTTTAAGACACTGCTTTATCTCCTGGTCACAAATAATCTACTATTATTTAATGGTGTCGGACGTAAACACGTGTTTTTTTTTTAAACTAGCATTTTAATCAATCTTGATCATTTTTTCTATCAAAATAAGCCTTTAAATAGAATAAAAAAAATGTTACAATAAAAAGGTTTTTTTGATGAATGACGAATGAAGATAATGATCTTCATTCGTGGGCGGAGTCTAACACCCCCTCACCCCGCAAAATGCCACGCTTTTTTTCTTAGGGAAACCTTATTACAACATTTCCTCTTCTATATTTACTCCGTGGATTAGATATAGGCCTTCACCAAGCGTCGCCAGAACGAATAGTTCTGTGCGTCTCGCATCCATCGAATATCTGCGACCTTCACCAGATCATCGTTCTGTCTCATGATACACAATCGCCAATCCATAACTTTTGCACCCCTTTGACCGCCAAAATATTTAGTTTTGTTATTTTTTTTTTTTTTTTTATTCAAATAACGTTTACAAAAAAAAAAAATGAACGTAAAGCCAATAGTAATAACGTTAAAATTAAAATTAACGTTAAATTGATCATCAATCAATCAAACAATCGATCAATCTGAACTATTCTATTCTCAACAGGAGGGGCCCAGCAGGGTCGAAGCCTACTGGGGCCAGGGTTATCGGAAAGAAAACTCGAGCCCCGGAAGAGGCTAGAAGGAACGGGGTGGGTTTTTAGTCAGTAAGATTAACACTATCTCCCGCTCCACCCAAGAGCAGGGGTTGTCATTAGATGATTTTTGCCCAATGTAAAAAAAAACTGTTCTATTTTTTTAATATATGTTTTAAGATATTATAGCTATCAAGGCACACTAGCAAACAAATGGCGCGTTAATCACTACATTCGGCATACAGACCTCAGCACTAACCTGGTCATGTTGGTGGTTTCCACTAGGAAGCTTCTGCACCAGATCCCTCATAGCATACTTCCCGATCAGCTCCTTATTCCTCTGATCAATCGCCAGGTTCCTCAGGGCAGTAGCTACAGCACAAACCACTCGATCGACCTCCATCCGGAGCAGTTCCACGAGTATGGGCAGGCCTGAAAATGCTGGTTATGTTAGCGTTGTTCACTGTCGGTTTCTGGTCCTGGCGTTTCTAGCGCAACTACTGAAGTTTGAAGAAGGCCCGCTACCGTATAGAGCATGCTTTAGCGAATAGTAAGACTTACTGCTTAGAATATAAGGCACATTTTAAGTTTGCAACTGAACAACAAGGAATTTCAGTATGGGTAGAACTGAAGACGCTGATATTGTTCACTGACGATCATTGACTTTGGTTTAGAAAAGTCCCGCTTCCTTATAGATCATGCTTTTATAGCGTATTATCAAACTTACTGCCTATGATACAAGGTACAATTTAAGTTAGCAACTAAACAACACGGCATTTCGGTATGGGTAAACGCTGGTGATGTGAGCGTTCTTGCGTTTGGATTCAATAGCGCAACTACTGCGAATTAGGTAATGCCATAATAGAAGCAACAAGAAATATGTAATAGTACATTATGATATAAGTGTGTAATGTTAGTGATTACCATTGAGGCGGTATTTAGACCCGAGCCATGGCGAGGGTCTTAAGACAGTCGAGAACGATAATCATTAATTACTCACGTGTATCATACGACGTATTTCAATACACTTGTAAAGAAAATAACTGTAAAATTAGTAAACTTTTAACTTAGCGCCCATTTTTTTATCTTTTCCTCGTGGGGGCAACCTGTGCCCACCCTGATGCAACAAATGTAATAAAATGATGGCGGGGAGAGATTTAACAAAAAGGTTTTAACCCATTACAGCACTAGGTAACCAAAATGTCACAGTTTGGTAACAAGTGCACTTATGTACCTAAGTGTAGTGCAATAAGACTCACTTTCTGAGCAAGTGTATTGAAATAGTACATTGTTACACTAGGGGTGAAAGTTACTTATTTCGTCCCGAGAAGGAATTGGCGGCCGAGCGTAGCGAGGTCGCTAATTCGAGGGACTAAATAAATAACTTTAACCCCGAGGTAAGCATTGTGCTTTTCATTACGAATACAAGAAGATAGACCTAGTTTTTTTTTTAAATAATTTGTCAGCTGTTAGTTGAAAGTAAAACTCCCTAGGGATAAAAAGTGTGATACTTTTCAGCCCGCTCTACAGGCAAGTTTAGACCCACTTTCAGAGTATGAGTAATGAAAAGAAGATTTATGTAACTCATAACATAATTTAAAAGAGTGTCCATAGAGTTTCTTGCATGGCGACTGACATAATAAAAGCGAAACGAAAAAAAGATTTGTGAGTTTCTTGCACGTTCATTTGCATAGAGATCTACGTTTTGGAATGTGCAATTTTGCTTCACTTGTTTGACTGTCCAACATTTTGACAATTCAAAAGTGCCTGTAATTTGTCTATTATAAATAAATGTTTCTGATTTACTGAGTCATTGTTTTCTTAAGGCAAATAGATTATAGATAAGCAACTAAACATCAACCTTACACCACTCAAAATGGGGTAAATGTATCACCTTTCTCTTTCCTGACGGCGGCCCGGATGTCGATGGAGGGCTGCCAGTAGCACGCCGCGAGGTTCTGCAGCGCGCCGGCCGCCGCCTCCAGCGTCTCGGGGTTGGAACACGTCTGCAGCAGTGCCATGTACAGGGGCACCACCTGCAAGAGAACAACATGTTCTTGTAAATTATCTGTTATCTCAAAGTTTTCAGACCTTAAAACACTATTGTATAAGAAATCGTTTCGTTATAGACAAGATATAGTATCTACTTGGGTATTTAAAAAAAACGAACTTAATAAAACATTTTTAAGTGGTTATCATTTTTGATAAATAATATAATATTATAGAGGTTATTTTTTTATTTTATTTTTTTTGTTTGGTATACCAGTATTTTCAGAGATAACTGAAAATACTGGTCTGATTGCTAAAATTTTTTCCCCGATAGGAAGCTGCTTTATTCCTGAGAGACATAGGCTATATTAATTTTATGTATGCGGGCGAAGCCGCAGGCAAAAACTATTTTTTGATAAATTAAAAACAGGATAATATGCTCGGCTCCTAAATTGACACTTCGGGAGTTCTACTTATGCATTTGTAAGTATCTATTAATTAGTAATATGCCGTCATTTCTTTGGGTCAAAAAAAACAGGGCTCGGCTCGTTACGGCCGCGACCGCGTCGAATGTATATTCTAGTAAAGAACCGACAAGCACGAGAGTAACACTAGAACTTATTGCCGTACCTCTGGAGACCACAGCATCTCCGTACCCTTGGGCACAGAGTATCCCAGCTGCGTGGTGCCGGTTTCTCCTAACGGTTGCGTCTCCGGCTCACTCTTGCCAAGAGGACTGGTGGAGTTCGAAGATGACGAGCCTTCCTTCTTCTTTTTACTGCCGCCGAAACAGCCGAGGTTTTCGCCTGAAAATATTCCACAAATATATTCCACAACTTTTACACAACGCCATCTAGTGCTAAACTAAGCAGAGCTTGTGCTATTTATTTAATCTTGATGCAACACAAAGTACATAGGGGGACTTAATGCTATGAGTACTAGATAACTGATAAACATACTGACATATTTTTAATTACACCCTGACACAGAACAAATGATCGTACCGATCACACAACCATTTCTCACTCCAATCGAACCCACGACCTCCGGTATAACAGTAAGGGTCATAAAACGATATATAAACTTTTAGAGGTATAAACAGGGTGTAAAGTTTCGCAAACCACAGTTAAAAAGGAAGGATCCTCCGACCAGACAGGCAATTACCCGATAGTTGATTTCGGGCTTTTGTATCATGTTCTAAACGCGCAGAAAACCCTCACACAACGGTATTAGTTTCCTGCGCCTTGCATTACGATGCAAGGTTTTTTTTTATGTAGCGCCATAGTTGTCACTCCAAACAAAGGTCATGTTGATTTTGATTTATAATCATCATTTTAGCCGAAAGATGTCCACTGTTGAACATAGGCCTCCCCCAAATTTCGCGACAACGACCGGTCCTGTGCGTCTCGCATCCATTGGATTCACGCGACCCTCACTAGGAGATGGTCTTGTTGGACCGATGGGTCCACCTTGAATTTAGACTAATATTTTCATAAAAGAGTTTACATAATTATATTTGTTTACCTTTAGAAGCACTGGCTGCTATCCTCGCCTGCCCGGATGACTGTGTGGGCGGCGCTCTCGTGTCGTACAGCGGGTCTTCGATCTCTTGACACCTGCACAGAAAAATGTTCAGATTCGTTCTTATAAATAATTCTTATATATTGTAGAACAGTCTCCAACACGTTTGTTTGTCTGTTTGTCATAAATTGAAATAATCTTGAACAGAAATTATTTGAATGATTATATTTATTTAGTTATTTGCACTGACTACAGGGATTTTACCATGACGTGTTAAAATGCCAAGCGTGTGAGCAAGAAAGAGGGTTGGAGCTGTACATCCTATATAGCTCCATCCCTTTAAAAAATTAGTTTAGGTCATCAAATGCACCGTGTTAAGATCTCAGTGGTAAGATCTCAGTCTCAGGTATCTTGTCAGAGTTTATATACAAATCAAGTACAATGTTTTCTTTACAAATTTAGGAAAATCGATAACCTCGATCGTAAATGTTATTTTTTTTTTAATCTTGTTTTGCTCACCCTACCCAATTTCTTCGATTTGACATCTATGACGTCACAATATGGCAAAAAATCAATCTTTTTCTTATTTGGAACGCATCGTAGATATGTTTTGGTGATTGGAACTTTGAAACAATTGAATGGATGTATAATAATTGGTTGTGTACCTGTAGGAGAGATTCCTGAGCACGCAGACGCAGTTCTCGACGATCTTGGTGCCGATGGCGTTGGCCTGCAGCGCGGCGCGCACGGCGTGCAGCAGCGCCTCGGTGAGGCCGGCCAGGCAGCGCAGGCGCCGCCGCGCGTACTCGCCCGCCGACGACGCGTTGCGCAGCACGCCCGACGCGTTGCGGAACACTGACACAAGTACCACATGCTATAGGCCTACTGTACACGAACAAGTAGCTTCATACACGCGTGTTCGTCGCTATACGCTTGGTGTACGCCGGCGTGAAGCATATATAGATAGATCGATAGATAGATAAATCAAACAATCTTATATCATCATCATCATTTCAGCCGATACACGTCCACAGTTGGACATAGGTCTCCCCCAAGCGTCGCCACAACGAACGTTCCTTTGCGTCTCGAATCCATCGGAAGCTTATAGGAAGATTACGAGACTCGGTCAGCGAAGCGGCAGACACAACGACATGCGGTTGCTGTTTAGTCGACAGTTTCATAGTTTTGTATGTAAGCATATAATTAAGAATACGTGTCTATGAAGCTATGCGTCCGTGGGCAGTAGGTTATAATTTATAAATGTATAGTACGCCCCAAATACATTCACCGTTCCCAACTTTGAATAATAGGCTGCGCAGTAATTCTTTTTAAGAATCACATTTATGGCAAATGCGTATAGCGTATTTTTTCAAGTAACACAACAGTACTAGGTTGTGAAGATCAAACTAGCAGTCACTCCACGTATCATACTTAATTATAAAAATAATAATAATTAAAAAAATTAAAACAATATGGTCGATTTTGTTAGAAAAGCTAGACAAATGTTAATGTAGGTTTTTAACATGTCAAAATGCCTCATACAAAACTATATTTCTATGCTTGTAACTTCCTATAAAAAATATTCTTTCTCACCAGTAGACCAGTAAGTGTCTCCGGGGTTGGTGGGATGCCAGCCGGAATGCGGGATGATGACTTTGTTGACGATGACCTGCGCCGCGTCGTCGATGATCGACTGCTTCAGGTCTTCACATGATGACATGTTCCAGATTACGCCTGTTACTAACTCCTTCACCTGTAGGAATTACTTGGTTTATATAAAAAGGTTAATCTATACTAATAATATTATAAAGAGGTAAAGTTGTTTGTAGTAGGTAATCTTTGGAAGTACTGGTCCGATTGCAATTTTTTTTTTTTTATAAAACTCAACGAAAATTTTTGTTTTCGTTGAGTTGAAAAGTTTTTAACAAAGCTTACGTACCTCCATATCAGTAGCGCGACATAAAAGTGCCATAAGCGCAGGAATGCCGCCCGCGTCGCGAATTGCACGTTTGTTCTCGTCGTTTTGTCGCCCGTACGACAGGTTGCGCAGCGCCCCGCAGGCGTTGCGGCATACTTCTGGGTTCTCGTGGGAAACTAGACGAACTAATGGTGGGATGCCACCTGTAATAAAAGAAAAATGTTAGTCAATTAACATAGTTTTTGACAAAATTAATTTTGTTAGGTAGTGTTAAAAAGGTTTTAATAATAAATCTTGTTGTGGAGTTGGTTGCTTTTGGAAAACAACTATTTGTAAAAATTACCATCTAGAATTTACCATTTTGTCTAACTTACCATAAAATCCAGTTGATACAAGATATTAGTTAATGTCAGAAAATTTGTTTAACTGTTTAGGAAGTCAACTGTTTGCCTAGCTTTCGTAGCGTCCACTCTAAACAGATGCAGTTGAAGCGACGACCTATTCCACAACCCAGTAATTGGGTAACACGACCTCCCTTGGATTAAATAAAAATTATCTGCCTTCTTATGCACAAATATAAACCTTTCTGCATTAAGCTTAAGGTCTAAATTACCTAAACTCCTAGTCTTCTGTTTATTCGGGTCATCCATATACGTGAGATGCTGTAAATACGCCGCTGCATTAGCTTTGACCACATCGGAAGGCGAGTTCAGGAATCCTATGACTTCAGGTAAGTTCGGATCCCGCCATTGTAGGCCCCCGGTCTCTTCGCGACCGCCGACGCTGCCGTGGACTGTGAATGGACGATTTGAAATTAGAATGCGTTTTGATTGGTAGGGTTTGGTGGAAGGAGAAGATGCGTAGATAGATGGAATTAAAATTATACTTTTCTCTACACTAAAATTGTAACTCAACTCGATGATTTGAAAGATTTGATGGTTTTGTTAGAAAATTTTATCAGAAAGTGTAGCAATCGTCTCATTAGCTTAGTATATACTAAAGAAATAGGTAGGTATAACGGGGGATATTGAATAATAAATCTTAAAGTTGGTATCTTAAAGTGCAAAACTGTGTAAATATGTTAGAAGACAACCAAATAATTGTTTGATGGCTGAAACAGCTTTCATATAGAACAATCCAGTTCATAATTGTGTAAGGTAGAATATTTTTTAGTTATTATGATATTATAAGATTAGGCACATGGGATATTTTTCTATAAAATAAATACTCATAATACCTGAGTCCATCTCTAGTTATATCCTCATGTAAAATTTTGTAAAGCCAGTTAATTACTCAAAAATAAAATAAATATGTGTGTCTATCTTAAAAAACAATAAAATAAGCAAAACAGTTATTTAGTGATGTCGATGTAAGTACCTATCTCACCTAGTGCCATATTCGCCATCTGTTTCTGTAACTCTTCCTCGTCTCCATACATTGACTGACCACCGGCGCTGCCTAGACTTAGTCCATTTTGTGAATCCTGAAGACAAAATAACAATGTATTTATCTCATACAATAATAAATGTGGTTTTCCCTCATAAGATCTACAAATTGCAAGTACGAATATTCTCTAGCTATGTGTGGAAAAGGTTCTGGAGTCATGGAGTGGCGACCACGTACACGAAGACGTAGCTTTGGAAGGTCTCCCACAAGGAGGGGCTATGACCTGGTCAGGATCGCGGGAATCCGAGCGATGCAAAACATACAGAACCGGTTTTTATAGCGACACTAGGCATGTGTCCAATAGTGGACGTCTTTCAGCTGAAATGAAGATGATGACGTCCAAATTTTTGCGTATTTTGTCTGCCAACAGATTTCCATGACCATCCATTTTCCATGATCTACTTTGGCTGTAAGTTGATATGAGTGAACAGAAAGTTACCTTGAATGGAGGTGGTTGGTGCGGCGGTTCATAGGCTGTGGGGTAGTGTTGATAACCGTACGCGTCGGGTGCGTACTCCCCGCGCGGTGACGTCACGCAGTAGTGCCGCCCGAGCTGCTCCAGGGACGCTGAATCGTACCTGTGATAAGGACAGTAATTACAAGTGTGAAATAGTATATTTTGATACAATTGGAGAAAGTTTGTCATTGCGACCGAGGCGTAATTCGCCCGAGCCGTAGGTGAAGGTGTTATGAAGGCAAATGCTGTAGTCGCTTTCCACTAATCCAGGAATATTAAGAGTTTCGCCTCGGAATGAGTGATAGTCACCTATAAACTTGTAAAGACCATTATTTTTGCCTAAAACTTGGTAAGTAAGTGTATTGAAAAGTGCTTTTCAATACACTTACTTACCAAGATTCAAATCGTACGTCTTAGGTTTGAAATAAAGAACAAAAAAAAACACGACAGTCACACACTCAACTTCGTTATGAAGGCTTGAAGGAGTGGGGTGGGTTTTTAGTCAGTAAGATGCTGATACTATCTCCCGCTCCGCCCAAGAGCGAGGGTTGTCATTGGATGATTTTCCCACCATAAAAAAACACTCTACTTCCACACTAAAATTGAAATCTAATTGATCAACCAGACAACACACCAAGTGAAATTCGTGAGCTATCTAAAAAGAGTTATAAAAAACTTATGAATGGTTTATTTTGCATATCTTACATCATACCCTGCCATTGAAAGATTATTATCTCATCTATTGTTACGCTTTTTAATTAGGGTTATACGAGTACAAAACAAATGAAGTGAACAAATGAATTAAGAGTATGCCTACTCATTTACAGTCACGCATGTTGAGTAAAAGAAAAGTAAACAATTACATATTATATTATTACTAGCTTTTGCCTGCGCGACTTCGCTCCCGCTCTTCCCTACTCCACCCTAATATACCCAACTCTACCCTACCCTACTCTACTCTACCCTACCCTACTCTACCCTACTCTACTCTACTCTACCCTACTGCTATAAACCTCACGGAGCCCGAGACCTTTCCAACGAATGCAAAACCGTGGAAATCGGTTCGTGCGTTCTGGAGTTATAGCGTCAGGAAGGAAAACCCGACTTATTTTTAAATAGTAGATTATTATGAAAGACAATCTTATGATAGCAACTTCTGTGATAGTAAAAAATTCATTAAATTTTTGACTACCCCAGTTATTTTTTTATGCATTTGCAAGTAAGCACCCATCTCAGTATAAATAAGTTGTGACAGACAAACAAACCTTTGTTGTAAGTGTAGATTGTGTTGTGGCAGAGCGCCCGGGGACGCGCTCCGGGGCGAAGCACTGCCACCGCCTTCCACGTATTCCTGAGAACAACCACATTTTTAATTAAATTTTGCTACACAAGTTTCGACCTTAACTTAATACAAATAAGGTACAAATCTATTATACTCGATGTTAAATTGACATCGCAAAAATGAGCCTAATGCAAATATAAAATTAAGACATATATTAATTAAAACAGATTTCAGAGAGTATTACTACCTAAGGTGACTAGGCTTCAAATTATACGCACTCTAGTATTTACAGTTGCGACATATGGTGTCTGTAGACAAAATAATGCCAAACGATAATAAATTTTATTCCAAGCTTTTATTTAAGTGCAGGCTACTCGGGGCATCTACACTACGTAAGCTATCTGTGATTTGTACGCAAAGGAGCTCGTAAGGACAATATTGCTACACAATAACCAACTCTATGTTTAACAAAATAAGGCCCAAACAAGGTCTCAGACACTATGTCTATGGTCGGTAGCCCAAAGTACCACAATGCCATGTGTGTAATGTAGGTAATATGAGCCTCGTAAGCCGATCTCCATACATTCTATATGGCAACTACACTTGTAGAGCTACATTAGATCCACGCCACGCGACGCGACTACGAACAAATGAGGCGTGGTCCACGTGTGCGTCGGTCTAATGTAGTTCCCGCTTCATATTACACAACAATCGTCTCTATGTCTAATATAATAAGGCACATAGCTGTCCTATATACTGCAGCGCTTACGTCGCCTCCACCATGCAAACTGTCTGTGATCGGTAAGTAACGATACCGTAGTTCCGGTAATGGCAATACTGCTACACAACAATCAACTCTACGGTTAACATAATAAGGAACAAACATGTCCTCTACACTGCGACACTTGCTTCGTATCCACGGTTGGTAGGTTGCTGTACCATAGTGCCCATAAGTACTGTAATATTACACAAAAATCACCTCTATGTATACCAAAATAAGGCACAAACCTGTCCCATATACTAAGCTGTCAGGGGTTGGTAAGCCGCAGTACCGTAGTGGCCGTAAGGTCAATATTGCTAAACAACAATCAACTTTATGTCTAACACAATAAGACCCAAACATGTCCTCTACACAGCGACACTTGCGTCGTCTCCACAGTTGGTAGGCCGCGGACCCATAGTGCCCGTAATTACAATGCTGCTATACAACAATCATCTCTATATCAAATACAATAAGGCACAAACCTGTCCCATATACTGCGGCACTTGCGTCGTCTCCACCATGTAAGCTGTCTGGGGTTGGTAAGCCGCAGTACCGTAGTGACCGTAAGTACCATAGTGGCCCGCGCCTCCTGCTCCTGCGTAGCTGCCTCCTCCGCTTACTGAGACTGAGTCCATTACCTGAATAACAGGAGAAGAGGATATTTATAAGTTGCCTTTAAAAAAATAAGAATTTAAAAAAAAAAACCTAGCCACATTAGCCTTTCGAATACCGGAATTACAGACACAATAGAAAGACAATGAGAGAGCATTCGTTTAGGGTTTAATGAATTAATAACTTCATTTTTAGGCTTCCGTATCCAAAGGGTAAAACAGCACCCTATTACTAAGAGTCCACTGTCCGTCTGTCTGCCTTTAAAACTCAAGAGTATAGGTTACTTCTAGGCAAGCGTGCACCACCGTCGACCACATCATCACTTACCATCAGGTGAGATAGCGGTCAAGCGCAAGCCTGTCAATAATAAGCAAAGTTTTTGGTTGATCTTCAATCAGTGCCTGAACTAACTTCGTGATAGTATTTTCAAAGGTTGATTCCGCTATCATCTTTCTACCATCGGACAACCCGACGTACGGAAAGTATCCACCCTTACGTTGTTGAAACTTCTACGGTTCGGACTGAGCGTTTCGCTTCGTCTTTTATACCGCGTACATCGAAGGACTGGAACAATTTGCCTACTGCGGTCTTTCCGTCCAATTCTAATTTAGGTGTCTTCAAGGCTAGAGTGGGTCTTAATAAACTAGTGCGCCTCACCATCAAAGATTGCATCACTGCTTACCATCAGATGGGCTCGCAGTCATGCAGTGTTTTTTTTTTATTGATATATACTAGTGCTTGACTGCGATCCCACCTGATGGTAAGCAGTGATGCAATCTCTGATAATTATGGTTTAAACATCTATTGTTAAGATGTGGACATTGGAGTGTGTTACATGCTTGTTGCATCTAATTTTAAGGACTTTTTTTGCATTTTCTCTAACATGTAACTGTTTTTGTACCCAAAATAAAATAAAATTAATATAGTTTTGAACATTAGACTTACGTGCGGGTACTTCTGCGAGGGCGCCATGGTGAGATGTCCCATGTGATTATAGTGCGCTGCCGGGGACGACACATACTGCCCATAGTCAGGCTCCACGCCTGCACCAACTACCGGGTATTCACCAGCCTGTTGGAAAACCATCGTTTTACTTTATAATCACACTAATATTATAAAGTAAGTGTGTTTGTTCATTTTTCACGCTCGAACGGCTGAACAGATTTCGGTAAAACTTAGACCAAGACCAAGACAAGACAAGGTAGACCAAGTCCTACAACCCGGGAGTAGGACTTGGATCGATTTTCTACTTACACGCGGGCGAAGCCGCTAGCAGTAACTAGTCGAATAGCAAGGCAATCACAAGAGGAGGAGTATTGAAAATGATTTATTGATCACACCACAAGTATTACAAAATCTGGTTTATGAAAAACAAAAAAAAACTGTCTCATTCAGTCTTTCATTCATTGTCATTACTTTTTCTTTTTGACAGTATTCACCTAAAATCTAAAGAAACCACGTTTAAAAGTTTAGGCGTGCCTGCTTAGGTTGCAAAAGCCTGCTAGGCTGCAGGAGCTTGTCAGGGCTGCGGGAACCTTACTGCGGCTCCGGAAAGGGCGGCGAAACCCGGCAAATGGAAACTGAAGGAACTGGTGGATTTTAGTCAGTAAGTCTGACACTCCCTTTCGTCCCTCCCAGAGCAGAAGAAGTTATTTGATAATTTCCCACCATGAAAACAAAAAAGTCATTTGAGTTGTGGTTATGCTGTTTGGAATCCAGGTTCACTTCGCACATATAAAAACACAAACAATATAAATGGTTTGCAGAGTTCTAACAATCAACCGGCGAATTGACCTTTACACCCAATAGATATAATGAGATCACCATCAAAATAATAAGATTACAACGTAATTGGTCCAATTTTAGCTAGAACTGTGTGGTTTGCGGTCGTTGGGTTAGCACGGGAAAAAAGGCATTTTGTGAGAGTTTTGGGTGGTCTCATAAAAGCTGGTAAAAGGTATTGTTTATCCTCATAGATAAGTACATTACATTTTTAAGCTCAATTAAGGGTCGCCGCACGCGAGCCACCGACCACAATTTCACCGGCACTTTTCCTCTAGGTTTCATACATTTTATATGGATTCGTTGCACACGGTAGACGCCGGTGCCCGCCACACGCTACAAATCGCCGCTGTTCACTTCTTGTAGCTCGAACTGGCAACTTAAAACGCCGATACAAAACGCCGCCGCATGCCATTCGCGCATTTAAACCTTCTTTGTCAGAGTCCATTATGATGCTGCGCGCATGGGTAAAAAAAATAGTAGCCACCGGCCTCAAGTGGTTTGTAGCCGCTTCTAGCTTCTTATGGCGGCGTTTGTAGCTGTGGTATGTGGCCCATGTGCGGCGACAGTTAGAAGAGTTTTCTTAATGTCGCTCCAAATAAATAACATATATTACTAGCTGCTCCCAGCGGCTTCGCCCGCGTGGTAGCAGAAAATTATCCCAAGGCAACATACTTCCGGGATAAAAAGTACCTTATGTCCTACTCCAGGATATGGCCTATCCGTGTACCAAGTTTCATTAAAATCGGTTTTGCCATTTAGGCGTGAAGACGTAACAAACAAACAAACAAACAAACTCACTTTCGCTTTTATAATATTAGTAAGGACTTAGGTACACAATTACATTTAAATGACTCATAACTAACTTTGAAGCAGTAAATCAAGTAATTGACGTTTGTAAGACTTTTTACGTGGGAAATTATCAAACCTAAATAAATTAATATATTTTCTTTCTTTTATTACAACCTACACTACTCCATCAATAGCTCTTTTTGCGTGGGCTACGGTCATTTCTTCAAACAATCCGCAGCCCCGGCAGGCATCGACCCTAAATAATCCCAATTTCACTGACATCTCTTTGAAACGCGCGTAGTACAACACTACGCGCCCGGGGTTTGTTGTAGAACTGCCCACCTTTGACTGTTGTACTAGTCTTGCTCTGTATTTTTTTTATGTATGGCGGAGTGTGCGGCGGTGGTGCGGTGGTCAATAGCACGTCACTCGCGCTGCACCATCAAGGCAATCGGAATATGGCGCACCACGGTCACCGCACTCCTTCTACCACTCTACTTCCAGGATATAAAGAAATAAGGTAGAACTACTTTGGGCCCACATGGGTTACGTACGCTTATCCTGGCGCGTCGGTCTCCATACATTTTATATGACAACCAGACTTGTAACGCTACATTAGACCCACGCAACGCGACACAACGCTATCTAATGTCGGTCTAATTTAGTGTCCGCTATACTTCATAAAACATACATATACACCGGAAAACAGTGGACGTCTTTCAGCTGAAATGATGATATTCCATAATGTGATCATACCATGTAACTGACCTGCATAGCTAGGTGGTGCTGGTGAGCCAGCGCGGCCGACAGTTCGGCGTCCTCGGTGGAGGCGTCGGACCGCGACACAGGGCTGTGTTGCGGACCATACGCGTTCTCCACAGGCCCGTTGCTGTAACAAGATAATGTGTAACGTTAATGATATGGTGCAGAGAACTGGTAGACTAAGACCTTTAGGTCAATCAGTAGGTTAGGTAGGTGGTTTATCTGGAGAACTTTTTGAAAGAGGACTTTTGGCCGAAAAGTGTCGTGCATCGACGTTTCCGAGGACGGCTACGCGACACCACGCAGCGGAACACGACGCCGATGTTACGTGTATAATTATTAAATAATAATTATTGAATAAGTTTTGTTGTTATGATATTTATTAGTTTATTATTTTATAAGATTATTTTATGTATTTTTTCTATGGGCTTACGATGCCTGAAAATAAATGGTTATATTATTGCAAACCTACTGGGAAGACGAAAATTCTGATACCTATAGGTATTATATACAAGATATTAAGTTAGCTTAGATACCAGCTATAACACTTAAATATCACAATTAATTAACCTTTTGACCTAATTTACTGTAATTTGAAAAACTTGATAACTTGGAGGAACATATAAACAATTTTTATTTTTAACTCCTTATTGCAAACCTATGGGCTAGACGAATATTCATAAAGGCGATCTCGATGGTAAAAAACTTATCCTACTACGTGAATCTGTCGATCTTTACGCAGAGATGAGGATCCAAAAAGAGATGTGCTTTTAACAACACCATACTACAAAAACCGCACGAACATTATCGAATAAGATGAATAATATATCTGAAGTAAGCCTTAGACCAGTCTTCACTAGGACACCAGTAACGGACCACCAACAAAATGTATTCAGCTCTACGGAGAGTACTTCACTGGGTGCTCGCTTAATTGTCCAAAATTGAATATATTTTGTCAGCAAGGCGACTAGCCTCCCAACCACTGGTGTCCTAGTAAGATATAGGCCTCACTTTTAAAGTGGGAAATCATCATACAACTTCTCTTGCTCTGGGCGGAGCGAGGGGATGTGTCAGACATTTACTGACCAAAACCTTGTTCTTTGAGTTACTTTTTACGTTCCGGGACCACAATAACTTTCGAACATTCACTCTCGCAGCCAAGATATTAGACCTTATAGTTGCTAAGGACAGCAAGTCTAGATAAGAGAAACACTCAAACCAAAATTCATTGAACTCTATAATTAGAAAACCCCTCTTGAGACTGTAGACTTACAAGAGTGTAATAATCAAATAGATTGCGACCACTTTCATTATATAAGATCAAAATTCTAACCTGTTTGTTTGAATGGTAGAAGACTGGTAGATACAGAACCGTCTTCTATCATACTGGCGAATAGGCAACACATAGGTACCACGAATAACCAACATTGGTACACTCAATTGAATTTAAACCACAAAATAAAACAACACTTCCAAAGAACACCGATACACAACGCTCCAGCTCACACATTCATTTCAACAAGTTTAACAGTTACTATTCTAGACGTTTGACCAATTAATATTGGACAATATGTTTCAATAGATTTCAATGATATTCCCTTTATGTATGACATCGTTATTTATACTCGTATAAATACTTATTTCGCAGGAAAACATCAAAGACGTGTCAATGGAATTATCGATTGGATTTGGAAATATTACAGAAGTTGTGTAATTTAAAATAATATAGGCAAGACTGTGTGTAATATAGCTATTAAGCTATAACTACACTACGCACACGTGTGACATACACGCCAATCTGGGCGCGTCGGCCTCCATATATTTCATATAGAAACTAGACTTGTAGAGCTACACTAGATCCACGCCACGCGATGTCATTCTACGTATAAATCAGGCGTATGAGTCGGTCTAATGTGGTTCTAGCTTCACTTTTATGTTATTTCCAAAAGCGGGCTCTTAGTCTATGGTAAATGCGATTTCTATGGACATCTGCAATACCAAAGGCATCGCAGATACGTTACCATGGGCTGCGGCCAACGGGATTGTTCAAAAGAGTTAGTGTGAAGCTTCTAGCTTTTTTTGTGGCCAGTGTGCAGCAGTGCCGCCACAAAAAGGTAAAAGCCGCTTCTAGCTTCTCCGACCACAAGCTGTTGTGCGCTTCAGCTTTTATTTGTGGACGCTTCTAGCTTTTTTTGTGGCTCGTGTGTGGGACACTTATCGCGGCCCTGCAACGCATAGAGCAACTAATGGAACATAGGTGGGTTTTATTAATCTATAAAAGTCTGACACTCCCCCTCTCTCCACCTAGAGTTATTCGGTAACTTCTCACCTAAAAAAAGTTACGTTACCATCCCAGAGACAAATCAGAAATGTCTCCTGTGTCTGTACTAATCACACTGGAACGGGACCAAGAAATTCTGCTTGGCGAAAAAAATGAATACGGTGGCAGTAACTCCCAGGGACGAGCTTCTACTCAAAGAGTACCTACTAATATTACTTAAATGGAATTGGGCGAATTTCGCATTCTCGGTCATAAATGACAAAGATATTAATGATGACTTTTATCGTTGCTTACTCGATCCAAATACGCAACTACTTTCGGACTCATAATCATGAATCATTCATCACTAAAACTGGGATTGAGTAGGTAATCCCGAAACATGCATATTAACATTACCGCAAACATTTATGAAATTATTATTGTTAATTAGGTATATATCTATGGGCCAAGATGCCTGATAATAAATGATTTATTATTATTATTATTATTATTATTATAACAACTGGATTATTAGAAAGGTTCATCATCATCATCATCATCATTTCAGCCGAAGGACGTCCTCTGTTGGACATAGGCTACCCCGGGTGGCGCCACAATGAACGGTCCAATGCGTCTAGCCTCCACCACATTCCCGCGATTCTCACCAGATCATTGGTCCACCTTGTGGGAGGCCTTCACGCTACGTTTTGTACCACTCTAGAACGTTTTGCTCGCAGAAAAAGGTGGTCGATAGAACAAAGACTTTCTGGAGTGGCAACGACGTTGGAAGGCCTCCCACAAGGCGGATCGATGACTTGGTGTGGGTCAGGGGAATCCGATGGATGCGAGACGCACGAGATTGATTGTTGAGGCGACGCTTGGGGAGGTCTATGTCCAACAGAGGACGTCTTTCGGCTGAAATGATGATAATGAATGAATATGGGACCGGAAAGTAAAGCAGAATGAGATGATGGTTACGAGATTGTGCAGCTCAAGACGTAGTCTAAAAATCGCGACACTAAAGTGACAGTGGGTCGATCACATCACAAAATGGAAGACTGATAAGGTCGAAAGATTATGCGAGTGGCCAGTATGCCTTACTGGAAGACGCAGGATGCAACTAACACAGGACCGTATAGTTGGTATATTCACTTCCTTCTAAGTCGAACACTCTTGACGAAGAGGTCGTGGTCATCATCATGTCTCGCCCGAGTCCTGCACCACCGCCTCTCTGATACGACGCCATGCTGCACTGTGTTGTCGGTAAGACAATTTTCTTAGCGCTGCAGTGTGTCACCGATTTGCTGCAGTGTGTCACCGATTTGATTAAGTCCGTCCACCGTGTTGAAGAGCGTCCACGCGATCTTCGAATTTCCCCTGCACCACCAATAGTTCCAACGTGTACTCGTTATGTGTGATATGCCCGAAGAACTTAAGGATTCGTATTTGCACAGACGACGATAATCTCTCTTTGATATTGAGTTCTTTCAGGATCAAAATATTGGTTCGGTAAGCGGTCGATGAGATTCCAAGCATGCGCCTCCAGCAACACATTTCCAGTGCGTCAATATTCATCCACGTACTTACCAAATTTTAAAGAAAACCTCAAAATAACAACACTATGTGAACAACAGCATATCTACTTATGCATTACGTCTTAGAAATGGCTTTAGTGACAAGATAAGACACGTTTCTATTCACACCTAGATCAAGTTGGCTGGCAAGATTTTATGTGACACGGAAGAATGGTTCCACATAAAACTAGACAGGCGAAAAGTGCGTACTCGTAAAACTAAAGAAAAACATTGTATAGGATGCTGGTATGTGTATAGTTTTTTTTTTTTTATGGTGGGCAAAAATTATCCAATGACAACCCTCGCTCTTGGGCGAACCGGGAGATATTGTCAAACTCTTACTGACTAAAAATTCACCCTGTTCCTTCATAGCGGGGCTTGAGCTCCCTTTCGGATAACCCTGGCCCCAGTAGGCTTCGAGCTGGGCCCCTGCTGTTGCTGACAACTATTTGAGGCGCGCGGGAACAGTGCGCGCCGTCGACGTCTTGGGCTTGGTTCGGACAGTTTGGTAAGTGTATAGTGGGAAAAAAAGAAAGAACCATATTTCAGTTTTTAAATATCAGCTTACAGCCACCGGTTTTATCTTTCTGACTGTTTAAAAGTTTAAAAATAATGTATACTAGCTTCTGCCAGCGGCTTTGCCCACATGAAGTAGTAGTAAGTAGTCTGTTACTCAGTGAAGATGTAGTTTTCTAATGGTGAAAGAATTTTTGAAATCGGTCAAGTAGTTATTGAGTTAAATCATAACATACAACCAACTAAAATAATCCTCTTTAAAATATTAGTTAAGATAAATAACCTCTTTAAATGACTAGGTATGTCATTAACGGATGCGTTTTAATTAAACTAGAACTACATTGGATCGACGCACACGTGTAACACGACTGATTTGTACGTAGAACGACGTCGCGTGTCGTGGATCAACAAGGCTAGTTTCCATATAAAATATATGGACACCGATTGCGCCCAGATCGGCGTGTGTGGCACACAGTATAGTTCTAACTTTAATTCATGAATCCCCAAGCGACCACCGGTGGCCGCGCATCTATTGTCTTACTATTGTGTCTCTAATTGACGGTATCTGAAGGGTTAATCGAGTAAAAGTCTGCCATGCCCGACACCCAGATATAATTCGATGACTACCCACCTCCAAAAAAGTAAAAAAAATTCTTTGCCATCCATGGAAAGGGTCACTTGGTTGCTACATAGCTTAGATAGACCCTTATCATCCGACATCGACCACAACACCTCAGGCTCTTTGCCTTTTGTTACATTTACCCCAAATGTCCCCAAGTTTTCTAATATCCCAACCGTAATGACAATTCGCCAGACTTAAAATCTCTCTGCGGAGCATTTCAAGCACAAGATTACGAAACTGTACAAGTTATACTGTTATAAATCAATAAATTGACCCGAACCCAATCTCAGCTCGATTCTATTGTTCTATAAACATTCTATTTACGACAACCGGAGCTTAGTCACATTTCTGCGTGACCTTATGTGACACTTGTATTTAAACAATATCTTTGACTAGCTTTTCCGCTCGGCTTCGCCCGCGTACTTAAAATTAGCCTATGTCACTCAGAAATAAAGCAACTTTCTATAGGCGAAAAAATGTTAGCAATTGGAATTTCTAGAGATTACCAAACAAAAAAAAAAACAAACTTTATCTCTTTATAATATCAGTGTATAGATAGATTTATTTCATTTTAATACCAACAACTTAAAGCACTGGTATTTGTTTCGACTAAACGACAAAAACACGTCCAAAGATTCAAGGTACAGTCAGTAGAAATATGTAGTGTGTAATCATAAGACCTTTAATTGAGGAAATAAATTTCTGTAAAAATACAAGAAAACCTATTTATTTTAATTACGTTTGAGCTGGCAGTACCACCTTCATGTTATTGGTATTTTCTCGGAATGAATAATAAATATGATTACGCACAAATTCAAGTGGTATTAGTTTTGGTATTAGAACGGAATAAATCACAAATACAAATGCTATTCATCATCTTCCTGCCCTTATCCCGTTTTATTTGGGGTCGGCACAACACGTTTTATTCTTCTCTGTTCTGTCGCTCGTCACGCTATCACTAATACAAATGCTATTGGTTTTTGTTATTAGAATAGAATAAATCACAAATATACGTGGTATTAGTTTTTGGTATTAGAATGGAATAAATCATATCTTGTAGTAATTAATCTCGTTGAAATTACTCTGAAATATCCCTTGAGAGAATTAAAGAAGATGTACAGATTATTATCTTAAGACGGGACGGTAAAGAGGGAAACATCAAAAGGGAATCTCGTATGTCTCAGGACTGAGACGGTGGAGGGTTTAATTTTGGGTTGTCGTACTTGTATATATATTTGAGGACCTTAATTATTGTTGTAAGTAGTGTGGTTCTCTACAAAGAAATATTCACTTTATCACATCACACTAATATTATAAAAGCGAAAGATTGTGTGTATGTGTGTGTTACTTCCTCCCGTTCGAACAGCAGAACGGATTCATCGAATCATTATTATTATCATCATTTCAGCCGAAATATGTCCACTGTTGGACATAGGCCTCCCTCAAGGCCTTGGGTACCACATAGGGTATTTTTATCCCGGGAGTATGTTCCCTTGAGACAAGCGCTGCCAGGTAGAAAATCTCTCTATAAAAGTAAAAAACATAAAGGATTATGTGGTAAAAAAGGAATTTTAATTATTTTTCATAATCTTTAAACCAGCGATCGAAAAGTTGAGTGCAAATCGGTTGATGTTGGTGAGGCGATGGAATGAGACACATGACTTTGGAAAAGTTTTGAAGGAATTTAGATGTCTTTAGAGTAGCAGGGGCCCACAGCCGGGTCGAACCCTACTGGGGGCTAGAGTTATCCGCAAGGGAGCTCGAGCCCCGGTTTGAAGGGTAGAAGCAACGGGGTGGGTTTTTAGTCTGTAAGAGTCTGACACTATATTCCGTTCCGCCGAAGAGCGGGGGTTGTCATTGGATGACTATCCCCACCATCAAAAAAGATATCTTTAGAGTAGACCCTCAAATGTCGCATGCAATAGCAGTGTGTCGCTCGAAACGCAGCTGCAGAACAGCGGCAATATACCTAGTTTTTTGCGTTTAGTGTATGGAGATAGGTGCTCGGCTTTGTTTTCTACTACGTACACATGACTCGCAACGGCTCCGAACTAGTGGAAATTATACAAACAAACCTTAATGCCTTGTGGTCTTTCTATATGTGAAAACCGCATCAAAATCCGCTGCACGAGTTAATGGATATACAGAGAGACACGAATAGCAAATTTATTTTATACCATGAGAAAATGTAAAAATAACTAACTCCCTTAATTGTAAAAGGTCACGATTAAAACGCTTTAGACTCGTTTAAATACGTTGTTGTCGTTGTTGATAAGGCACGTCTCACTTTACAGTCGAAATTCGATAGTTTAATTACTAAACTAATTGTATTTTATTTATAAACATTTCATTAAACGAGATAACCTTTACAACCGACAGCTGAAAATTAAATACAATCGTATTTTCAAAATTATTCTTTGGACAGCATTTCTGGCCAACGTATCCATACTGCGTGAAATAAAGATCTCTTCGCGGTTGTCGTCCGAGTGTCTTCGCAAGATACTGCAATACTTCAGTCACATTGACATTGTAAGGAAAAACGATAGAAACCTCGAAAGGCTAATCGTGACCGGTACAGCAGATGGAAAAAGGCCTCCCGGGCGCAGCCCAATAAGTTGGTCCGATCGTATCCGCACCGCTCTTCACTCCACGGTGTAAAAAGCCCTTCACACCGCCAGAGACAGGAATGGATAGGGGAACATCATAAAGATGAGAGTGGTGAAGCAGGCAGGTCACGACTCTCAGCATTAAGGAATACGACGCAAGGAGGAGGGATTTTCAAAAATTGTCTCTGAAAACTCGTAGACTATGATGAAAGTCTGTCACTTCAGATCTGTATAAACTAGATGCCTATTAATCATTATCGATTTCTAATAAAGACCTAAAAATCTAAATTTCCGACTCGGATAAACCAGATTCCGCTGAGGCCCTATCATAAAACTGTCAATAGGTAATATTAATCTCGCCCTGCCTAAAGATCTTATATAAAAATAAATGTGATTTTTCCTCACAAGCTCTATATAAATTGCTAAAAACATCCGTCAGCATTACATGTACGTTCTTTAATTAAAAATAATGCAATTAATTACTGAGAAGAGCGTTCATGAAACGTTTTATCATAATAACGCTTTATATTTATATCAATTTGCGTCACTAATGTTTCAATTATATTGTCCATCAATGACGTCACAAGGCATTATGGAAGCCTACCTCTGACATTCCCAACTGCATGGTTTATTAATTCGCTTTTCTTCTAAAAATAAACCAATCAATAAACACATTGTTGACAACAAGACGACTAGGAGTTCAGTGACTCGAGAAATAAATTGAATTTGAACGCATATAAAATAGTGCACCACCCCGTATACTTGGTCTGCACTGATTTAATTAAGATTGCGGCAGAAACTGTGATGGGCGATCTTATGTGGGGAACTGTGATAAGGCTTTAGGACTTAGGATTTATCTCGCAATCTAGTGCATGAGTTGTGAGTCTTATGATAGACGAAAATAACAGATTTATCGTTAGCGACTAAGAAAACTCAAACCCAGCTTAAATTAATGTTCAAAGCCAATAAAAACAACTCTGATTGTTTTCATAGCAATCACACTAACAAACTTAGGACATGAATTCAGCGAGCTACTTGAAGAAATTGCGTCTGAAATCAACATTTACATTCCACTTCAAATTCGTCCCTTACAAAGATCAACAGGGAAGCCGGTGTTTTAAGAACTGTCGAACTGATTACGTAACAGTATATCGAAAGACATTTAACAAGTAGGTATCTACAATAATACTGATAATCCGTGTTTCGTAAACAATTTAAGTGGCTTAACGAGGGAGATATCAAATGTACCGTTGTATCGATCGGTAGCTGCATATTGTCCTGCCACGAATGGGACCACAGCATTATGATAGTTCGCTCATACTTCCTGCAGAACTAACGTTGTTATAGTTCAATGCATTACTATGATTGAGTTTAGAACGCTCGCGACAGTTTACACTCCATCGAAGCTCGATTAAAACGCCAACGAGCCGTTCGCGTAATTAATGTGAATCCTTATAACAACAACACAGTGGAATCAAATGATTGATTTTATAATTAAAACGTGTTAGTAGAATATTCTAGATGAAAATGTTCCGCATCAAAAAGGACATTTGGGAGAAGTAATTGGAATTCAACGTTGGCAGGATCGATGCATTCATTTTGGTCTTGCTCTGGCTATGTGCAGTGAGTTTCAACCTTAAATTAGACGATTCCTGACGTGTACGTGAACAATTTTAATTACAATTAAAGTCATGACGACATTGCTGTTATTATCTCGACTGTTAATGGCTGTGGAATAACGTACAGTTATACTAAATAATGTTAACCATTTAGCTTCATGTGCGAGGAAGTTAAAAAACGACAATTACTCGTATTTTGTTGCAATTTATTACCGTTGCTCAATCATCAGATTCTAGCAAACCCTTACATTTTATTAGACCCTGACTGCGTCAGTCTGCTCGAGATAAAATCAAAAACTACTGAACGGATTTTCATGCGGTTTCACCAATAAACAGAGTGATTAATGAGGAAAGTTTAGGTGTATAATACATAGTATAGCAGAGAAAAGCCGAGAATTTCAAAGATTTTTAACACCTGTGCGAAGCTGGGGCGAGTAGATAGTTAATAATAAATTGTGCTAAATCTACACTAGCTTTCCTACTTAATGATACAGCTACATTATATAAACCAAAGCTAAGAGCTCAGTTCTGTGTGAAATACCGGTACTCAGGACCGGTACTGGAAGAATTAATTTGCTCAGAGTTTAGGATTTTAATGCAATAATTAGCGTCAAGGTGCAAGAGAAGCACGTACAATATTCCCATCATGGACTGAAACTAAAGTCCAAAAGTAGGAGATGAATTTTGCATCTATATAAAACATATATTCGTTTACAACTTCAATCAAGGAGGAAGAACTCTTCTTCTTCTTCTTTAGGATGAGCAAAGCAGAAGGACAGAACAGAGGTCTTCTGTATGTATGCCGAATCCATTCTATTGTCTTGGTGAGGGCCGTAAGAGTCCGATAGAAACAAAAAACACAGGTATCAGTAGTGACTCTTTGGGTACTGGAATGTTCAGCAAAGGTCTTTCTGCTGAAAGGATAGTTTTTCTTTTCTACTTTCATTCGGCTCCCAAATTGGCAATCAAGTTTGCCTACCAGTAATCTATACTAATATTATAAAGAGAAGAGATTTTTATTTTTAGATCATTATTTTCAAATAAACTCAAATACTACTGGGCATCTGGACCTATTTAAAAAAAATCTTTTACCTGTAGAATGCTTTTTCACTGAGTGTCTATCATATTTTCTACCAAAACGCAAGCAAAGCCGCTGGCAGAAGCTTCTTCAGAAACGTCTTCACTTGAAAATTTATCTTCACTACTGTGAGGTTGCCAGTAACAAACTATTGGGCTGCCTTTTGAAGCTTATAATAGCCTAGCTCGAGATAGATAGATAGATAAATTCTTTATTGTACACTAAAAAATAAAAATTACATAAGAAATTTAATTTTTTTTTTTTCCGTGGAACGGCTCCTAGTGTATTTTTATTAACATACATATATACATCTTAATTATTAAATATTATAAACTAATAGGTATATATACAAACTTAAAGAAAAAATATATACAAACGAGTAAAAAACAAAAGGAATTTATAGGGCATCAAAAAATTCGTCCACATCGATGTCAATGGGAAATGTGCCCAGAACGCTGGCAGCATTGCCACGCTGGATGGCAATGCTGATTCGTTGACCGAAGAAAAGCCCAGCCCTCTGGTCACGCGAAGAGTCGACCAACTGTTTGCTAATATCTCGAACAACTCGATGAGCGCTCGGACCCCATGGCCCTAGTGTTTAAAGAAGAAATTTAAAATTAATAGGGTGTCACAATGGGCGGTCTTATCGCTAAAAGCGATTTTTACAGACAACCTTTGGATGGATTTGACCGAGAAGGAGAAAAAGATATTCAAGTAGTTCGTGGTGTACTATTTACTCGAAAATCCTAGAGAAGATAAACTCTAAAAATTCTCGAACTCTAACAGACGCAATAATGACAGCCTGTTTATAGCTGCACTTACCAAAGTACGGTACTATTAAGCCTCATATTAGCCGTCTCACATGCATGACGGACTCTAATTGTGACTTACGCGATAATTTAGGCTCAACGGGTAATAGACAATAACCGCTATGCCGACAGTCACGGAAATGGAACGCTTTGTGGAATTATCTGAGTGATTATTGACGTGATGGCTGGTTGGTTTCATTTTTGTTAGTGGATTTGGTTTTAGAAGCTTCTAGCATAGCAGCATAGGTTAGGGAACGCTTGCCTTCCTTCAGACCATAGAGCCTGGCCACATTGCCACGGTGCGTAGTCGTCAACGTGTAAAGCTAGACCGATGCACACGTGCAACACGCCTGGTTTGTACGTAGAACGACGTCGCGTGGCGTGGATCAAGTGTGCTCTACAAGTCTAGTTTCCATATAAAATGTATGGAGACCGACGCGCCTAGATCAGCGTGTGTGGCACACGTGTGAGCAGTCTAGTTCTAGCTTAAGTGCTGGCCAGGCGCACTGGCGTGATAACTTTTGACTGTTTATCATTTATTGAGTGTTCCGTGGTCTACCTCCAAAGCCCTTCTTCAGATCTTCATTATATTGAAATGGGACACAATCTTTGACAAGACATCGCTGAATAAATGACAAAAAAACATTCAGACGACATGCGAACCTCCTCTTTTTTTGGAAGTCGGCTAAAAACAAAACGGAGTTGAGGGACCATAACAAGGTAATGTTTGCTAAGATGACTTTCCTATGAATTCTGAAGATGAAGCACACTATTTACTACAAATGAAAGGACTTCAGAGAAGGCAATGGCCAAAGGCACATTTTCCCAGCAGTGAGACAGCCTGATAATAAAATGAATAATGAGAGCGACAAAGAAATAACGTCTAGTAGAACTCAGTACTTCCAAGAAAACGCTTCACAGAAAATATCTCACAATACCTTTTGTACTTTTTAATTTTACAAAGACTTTTACGGATCGAAGAAAAATTTTTGAAACCACTGAAATTTTTGTTTTTATAACTCGAGTTTTCCCCGATATGTTTATTAGCTTAATATCAATCAATCGTTTGGTTTGGTTTTATTAATTTCGATATCTTGAATTTTATTTCTTTGAAGTTTTAGCGGTGATCGTGACCCGCAAGGGGTGGCCCCCCTACCCCCGGTTGTGGGCGGAGAATAATTAGTTTGTGTCGTACTACATGCTTTATAAGACATTTGCTTGTTTTATGTAACCCTCATTTTATTCAATTATCACTGTAGATTTTTCCAAGAATATAAGACAGACGAGGATTTCTCGTTGCCAGGGTTTCTTAGTATTTTTAAGACTATAGGTAGGTACAGTATGCGTATACTTGTGAACTACTTATTATCATAGTAGGTACTTGCACATATTTACATGCCTATTATATCTAACCACTATTTCCCGCGCGCCTCAAGGAGTTGTCAGCAACAGGAGGGGCCCAGCTGAATCGAAGCCTACCGGGGCCGGGGTTATGCGAAAGGAAACTCGAGCCCCGGTATGAAGGCTAGAAGTAACGGGGTGGGGTTTTTAGTCTGTAAGAGTCTGACACTATGTCCCGCTCCACCCAAGAGCGGGTTTTGTCATAAGATGATTTTTGCCCACCGTAAAAAAAAAAAAACTATTTGGGATGAAGAGAAATAATCAAATAATTCCTCCCGTTCTAAATGGAGTAAAAGGGAGTGTAATACATTTTCTAACTGAAACCCGTATGTTGGTCTAGTGTTTCTTCAGTTGCCCTTTGCGTTCCAGGACTACAGTGACTCCTTCGAACAATCCCGCAAAGACGAATGTTCAGCTACTCTAAAATTCATACGGCATACGGAAGAAATTCATTCGGCTGCTACAAAACACTCGAACGAATATCGTCTCCTAATGTGCGGGAGTCATACACTTATCTTCATCCGAAACGTATATAACTAACATAGCTGTCTCCGAAGCGCGATCACCTCGCCCGTTTCTGTGCTTTTCGCATCCAGTAGATTTACGAGACTTAAAATTTCAAATCAAATCATCAAATTTTATACACGACGTTTGCCAGATCACCGTCTCTCACTTCAACAAGTCTAACCAATGGTGCAATTGATATAAAAAAAATTCAAATGTATTTTTACCTTCACAAATTATACTTCAAACGTCTCATTAGTCAGAAAAACGTTACTCAAAAAGTAACGAATTTGTAATTTGTGGGTGATCTGGAGTTTAAACTAGGCCTAAGCGTGATCTTAGACATCCTCTGAAAAAAAAAAAAAAATTCTATTACAAAGCACATTGAGCATACACTATTACCTGTTTCATTGATAAAGACCAGAACTATTGGAACGGATTATTATGAGCCGGAACAGGTAGTATTCGATGAACCGTAAAACCCATAAAGCGGTAATTGAGTCGCGATCCGAACAACTATAACTATTTCCGATTTGGTCTTCTAAAAAAGGACAATATGATGATGACGTCATGAGGTCGTATCGATGCGGCACAACATTGCAATCTGCGGACGCATTCCTGAATTGTGACGTCAGACTTGATCCGGCGCATCGACCGAGCGTTACTTTGCTTTTAATTGTTTTTTATTGGTGCGTCCGTTGTTAATTTAATAATACCCACAATATAATTTATTCGTGTGCTATTCAGTTGTGAATTTGTCGAACAGAATTATGAGATGATTCGACTCATTGGAGAGTTTTTCACTTGAGAAGTCTTTATCGCCAAACTTTTCATGCAGAACCATCTGTTCTGCGTTCAATGTGGACGATGGAAGGCCTCCTACAAGGTGGACCGATGACCTGGTCAGGGTCGCGCGAATGCGATGAATGCGAGACGCACAGGATTGGTCGTTGGACGCAGGATGATGATGATGAAGTCTTTATCAGTTTACAGGTTTACTGAACGAGACACAGGATTTCTAATGCCTTAGGCATCAGCTTTGCATAAAATATTGTTGCATTTTTATAAGCTGGAAGCCGATTTCAAAAGATAAGATGATTAATTTAATTATAGGATAAGCCAGAAGCTATTGAGCCTGAATTATGGAAGCGAGTGGACTAATAAATGATGCCTCCATTGGTCCACTCGCTAAATATTATTTGAAGTTAGATATCAAGTAGTAAAACGGTATTTTGAAATTTACTAAACATAAAATATTGGATCCAGTTGACTATATCAAAAAATATGCTACATTCATTGAATGTTAGGCAGTACGAAGTTCGCCAGGCCAGCTAATATTAAAATAAATCCAATAGGCAAGCCTAAGAGTTCCATTCGCGCGGGAAGGCCCGCGTCATGTACCAGGAAAGATTGCAAGACAACATGATGCGTATCATTTATTTGGTAAGCCAACGGACATGCAATACATCACAATATTGATAGTATACCAAACCAAGTAAACAGTCAGTGTTGGTCTTGAACCAACATCACATAAATTATGATCGGCGTTGCACTGATAACGTAACGGCACCAATATCAGTGTCAGTATATTGATACTGTGATAAGGCATTTGATAAACAGGTTTGCAATAACATCATTAAGCTGGGTTAGCTATCAAGTGGGTTTTTAGTGTCGCAGCACAAGAGTCACATGCCACACCAACAACGCCACCATGAGAAAGCTAGAAGCGGCCACTGCGCGCAGTATCATAATAGACTTTGTCGAAATAGGTTAAAAAAGTACTACATGCCGTCTTCAATGGCAGCTACTGGTTGCGGCTTTCAGTAGCTGCCACTTGCGGCAGTTGTTCAAGAGGTACTCGACAGAGGCGGACGTGTTTGTAAAAAATGGACGCACTCTTGATTTCGTCAATATTGCTAATTATCTACGTTTTAGTATAATAAGCAGAATCGTCGCAGAATTCAGAACCAACGACGTCCAATTCATCGGTGTTATTTATCGAACGACAAAACGCTGCCACAAATAGCGAAATTATTTGAACATGGACATCTGCAAAACCAGGGATACTACTTTCCCTTGATGATGAACAAAGCTTTTTAGAAAACACTAGGGTTTAAAGGCATTAGTGTCCTTCCATGTAGTCTCTTTTTTCTCTCTGGATTTATCTGGACTGTCAGACTTTTACTGATAGAAAGCCACCCTTGTTCTTTTAGTTGCCCTTTGAGTTCCGAGCCGCAGTACCTCTTCTAAACAATCCCGCAGCCCTAAATAGCTCTTAGCCCTTCATCGAAAGCCAAAGGATTAAGAAAGTAATCCATGCTATTCCTACATAGCCATAAACGTGAACAAAACAAATATAAAGAACAGATTCATTCTCTTTAATTGTTTAATTATTCAAACAATAAATGTATTGTTGGACCTTTATGCCAGCCGCGGCCCAGTGAACACACGAAACATTACAAAATAAAACTACGTATAAAATAATTACCGTTCGCTTCAGTTAATGTATACGTAAATATCGGGATTCGGCCCGTTTGCAAAATCCTTTTGATTTTACGTAAAACTTTTATGTTTTCTTGGCAACCCCAAAAGGGTTTTCGACCAAGTTTTCACAAGCTTTGTGTCCGTTCTCTCATTATGGGCGTCGTAAAAATTCGAGTAAATATTCAATGCCATCAGCCGGATCGATGGGATCAAGCGGCCAACTTCAGACACCTCTGCTCAGATTGCACAATCTCATTTCTGAATCTCCTACCCCCACAGGAAACTTTTAAAACCATTCCAACTTCTGTATTATACCTACTCGAATTTGCATTTGAAATCAGACAATTTTTATGTCTATGCCCTAGGGTTCTGGGTATAATAAGTGGGGAGAAATTATTTCTGCTCCTGTGATAAAAGAAATGTATAGAATGTGTTGCTTGTTATCAACTCGCAAAAGTCGTAAAAGTTGAACGGAAGAAACGGTTATTGAACTAGGAGATAGAGCTTGGGTTACCAACCTGTCACGATATTAGGTGGTGTAGTGGTTAGTGACCCTGACTGCTATGCCGTAAGTCGTGGGTTCGGTTCCCACCCAGGACAAATGTTTGTGTGATGAGCTGATCATTTGTTCTGTGTCTGGGAGTAATTTATCTATTATGTATTTAGAAATATATAAGTACTAGCTTTTGCCCGCACGGCTTCGCTCGCGCTCTTCCCTACTCTACCCTACCCTACACTACTCTACCTTACTCTACCCTACACTACTCTACACTACTCTACACTACACTACTCTACACTACTCTACACTACTCTACTCTACACTACTCTACCCTACTCTACCCTACTCTACCCTACTATACCCTACTCTACCCTACCAAACTTCACATAAACCATCTACTAAATAGTCCGAACAAAGCCTAAAAATTTGGTTTGGATAGGCAAGCCTGTTCTTGAGTTATAAAATAACAACGAAAAGTGGCATTGATTTTTATATATATAGATGTTTATCAGTTGTCTAGTATTCATAACACAAGCTTTGCTTAGCATGGGACTAGACGGCGTTGTGTGATAGTTGTGGAATATTATATAAATTTATTATATTTTCAAAACTCTAAAATGGACTGTTTTTTTAAAAGAATATTTGCATAAAGCAAGCTGAAGAAGTGGCTGCCTCGCTATCAACGAAAAAATCTTTACAGCCAAGAAAATTTTCAACATTTCGTGTCCTCCCGAAATTGAAAAGGTCGTACTTGTACGATCTCCTAATTAAGGTCTGTCCACATCCAGCTAGAGGGGACATCGCAGGCATTGCGAGTCAACGACCTATAAAGCCTTTCAAACCGAAAGAAAATTTTGCTAGTCTTCTTTATATCTAGAATGTATTTAACCGACTGGCTTCTAAAATAAAGGCTATATTTAGAGTATTATTACTCGAAGTGTAAGTCGAATTTTTAATGGAATCCTTTGAGCTGCGAGTTAGCCACTACAGTTTGACCATTTGCTTCGCCAATAATCCTTTCTTTACACCCCGCGCCCATACTTAACAAGCAAAATGGTTTTAAAAAGAGTGAGTTTTGATTTTACAAGCTTTTATTTAGTTTCACCTGTCCCGATGTTTGTCTGTCATCAAATTTTGTAAATTAAATTTGACCCACTTCCCGGTTACCGATTGAGCTGAAATTTTGCATGCATGTGTAAATCAGATGACAATGCAAAATTATTATGACAAGGAGCTGATCTGATAATGGAGCCTGAACGTGGCTATAGGAACTTGGTAGTTAACGACACAACCCCATCGAGTTTGGGCTCGTATGATTCATCTTGGCGAGTATTAATTATATAGGTATACCCAGCTATAAAAGCTTGCTATGAAAAAAATATTTTGATTAAAAGCTTGTTTAAATTAGGATCAATCCTCCATTGTTACACAAAAATCTTAACATAGTACACAGTGATTTGGTAATTCATGTATAAAGGCGAGCTTAACTCAGCAACGAATTTTCCCCCAGTAATAAAGAATCTCTTCTAACCTAAGTTAAACGACGGAGTAACTTTTGTTGAAAATGCATTTATCGAGTTCTCGCGATATAGTAGTGAGCTGAAAAACCGCATAATGTAAATCACGGTGGGTTGACATCAGTCGATTTTCGAATAGAAGAAGTATTTTCCACTAGAACAGCATGAACTGCTTAAGTTAGGTTTTGTTAGAAGTCGATCGTTTTTAACTTTCCTAAACATTTGTCTATATCAGCCCGCATGATTTACATCAGGGGCGCAGCCGGGTCGAAGCCTACTGGGGCCAGGGTAATCCGAAAGGGGGCTCGAGCCTCGGTATGAAGGCTAGAAGGAACGGGGTGGGTTTTTAGTCAGTAAGAGGCATTATATCCCGCTCCGCCCAAGAGCGGGGGTTGTCATTAGATGATTTTCCCCACCATAACAAAAAGCCCGCATGATTTATTTTCTTCTTGCAGAAGATACAATTCTTTTCCCCAATCCAAGCGAATGATGAAAATTGTGCATTGGTCTCACCACGGAACGATTTTAATCTTCAGGATAAGTTCATCCTCAGAAACGTGTAGTCTTTCATCTGTGTCAGAGTGTAGAGCAGGGATTCTCAAAGTGAGGTACGCAAACCCTTAGGGGTTCATCATTTCATGATAAGATTTTCGTAAAGGCTGCCAGATGGCTGACAAGCGCGTGCGGTACGCATTATAGCGTTAATATTGTGCCACATTTATTTTGTCACTGTATTACTTTTGATTAAATTAGCAATAAGTGCTTTTTATTTTCTCTTCACAAAGACGCTGTATTCCACATTTGTGAGAGAGTGATGCTTGATATAGGTTTTTAAAAAAACCCGTGTTTAAAGTATACAAGCTAGGGTATACCTGACAAGTTTGCCTTTACAGTTAATTTTTACAGGTAAACCAGCGTGTATGTTGCACAACTGTGCAAGTTTCCACGCAAGCTAGTAAGCTTGGTCTGAAAGGTATTTCAGACCAAACAAGAGTCGAAATTGAACAATAAGAATCCTTACTTTCTTATACAGCTACATTTTATCGAGTGAGGGCAGTTAGAGGTTCGCAATCTTTTGAAAACTTTAGAAGGGGTGCATGGCGCCATAAGTTTGAGAAACACTGCTGTAGAACGCATATACTCGTAGACTCTACCCAATCACAGCGCCAGAAACTTTGTAATCATACTCATTTTCAATTAGAAGGATACCGCCGATGAGTCCTGGAACTTAAAACCCAGTAAAGCACATTTCTGGCACCCGGACTACACATTAATGTACGTGTATGTAGGTGCGATAACACGAGTCTCATATTGCGTATTATAATGAGATGTAGATAACCCTCGCTTTAATTTAAATATTGAGTTTAGTTTCTTGCGCTATGTGTAGTGTACACAAGAATTTGAATACGTAGGTTATTTGAGAAAACAGTTTTGTATAAGTATGTTTTTAATGGGTTTCTATAAGTTGGTGCAGAATTTTGTACGAGGGAATGTTATGTAAGTGGTCGGATCTGTGGTTACTTTGTGCTTGGCTTGCTTGATGATGCATACAGTAACTACCCGTATAAAGCGAGGGCTTTCCTCTTTCCTCATCGCATGTTTAGACTAAAAATATACGGTTGAATTCGGAAACACGAATTCTGAACATCTCTATTAGGTTTCACGTGTCTCAGAAATGTTGGCAAAACGGGGACCCAGCATAGCCGATGCCCTGGAAAGGAAACCCTTGGTCTTAGAACGGAAGGGGTAAGGATGAAAGACACAGAAGAAGTTTTAGATAGAAGTCTGATCCACCCTCTCGTTCCACTTTAGAGCAGAATACACCGTTAAATGAAGGAGCACGTTTCTGAAAAATCCGGTCACTAATATCTACTATTTAGAGACATAGGTACTGATAGCAAAACAACCAGAGGCAGACATAATTAGTCAGAAATGTTATAACAAAGGAGGAATTGGGAAGACGTTGCAACTGACAGGATACCATTGCTTTGTGCATCTAAACATCAGACTACAATGGTAACAAACTATACAGATAGGACACCTGTATTAACAAGAGTACATTTGAACAAGTATTAAATGAAAATCATGTTTTCATAGCACGCTTTTATAGCGCGGTGTAGTAGTACTGTAGAAGTACCTATACAGAGTGTAAGGAATAACCAAGCGCAAACTTTAAGGGCTTGCTCAGTAGACGAAACTGAACAAACTTCCACAAAACTTCAGCCTACGAATTATAAACTTGATTGGACAGTTTGTATGCCGAAGCCGATTTTTTATCCTATAATATCCACAAGATATCAAAGTTTCCGAAATATTTAGAGAAAAATGTGTATGGAAATCGAGTTGGGCGTCCTTAACAAGTCTTATCTACAAGCAAGTAATTTCGCAAAATAAAAATGTCAATATAGTGGTGTGCCGAGGTGCGAAACTGCATTTTTATCTTATCGCGTCATAAAAGTATCAATGCAATATCACTTTTATCGTGCAAAGGCAATACCGATGAAGACACGTCGGTCTGAGAAATGCAGTTTACGTAAGACCTATAAAATATACCCGTGAACAAGGTACTAATTAATCTACTACCGGTAGCAAGAAATACTGGGGTATTCAGGTATCGATTGCGTTCCCTCCTACCACTTGCCAATGCGGCTCCCGTTCCAAGATTCCTGTTCTATACATGCTGATTTACACCTTAACTCGATCGGTAATCCATTTAGCGTGGAACTTAGTGTATCTCTATTTCAGACTCAATCAAATGAAAATGGATTACGATTGAGATTTATCTAAGTTGAGACAAGGTTTGTGTGTCTGTCTGGATTAAAATTAAGCGAAGTATACAGTTGGGAACCTGCCAGGGCTATAGTATTGCTCAGAAGAGTTACCGCAGTTTTGCAACGCCACGGTCAATTTCCTACGTGTAAAAAAGAAGGTTTATTATTAACTCGATCGACGTATTCTCGGCAGGGTGTGATAGTGTGACCTAATTAACTTTATTTAAAATCGCAAATAGAAACAATTTTTTAAATCCTTTCAAAATAAAATAAGTTAGAAACCTTTCAAATCCGGTGGAAGGGGAAACTGTCAAGTAACAGAAAAAGGATTCACAAACTGCGATGTGACGTCACAGCCATTAGGTTACGTATGTAGAAAAGAGATAGCGAGATGTTCCCACCACACGACCACTCTTTCTAAGACAAATAATTGAAACGCTAATTGCTGCTTTATTTTATACCTAATCATTTAAAAAATATTTATTTTTAGTGATAATTTTTATTTAATACAACATAATATACAGAATAAACGCAAACAAGTAACCCAATTCGTTACATAACATATTATTTTTTCTTTAAAACTTCTTCAGGTGCTAATAATATCTACTAACACGTCCTGTCTGGAATATGTCGAATTATCAGTATCTTGTTTCAGAATAATAGAAAAGAGAGTAGGGTGACATAGCCAAGACTTTGACGATGTCTTCAAGGTTAAAGATTTTTAGAGAATGGTGTTTGCATTGGCTCAAATAACATCAATAGTGATGTCAGGGAATTTGGTAGTATAGAAAATACTAAGAATATTAGGACTTAATTGGTATTACCTAGAGAATTCAATCAAGTAACAGCTACAATCCTCACAGCCCAGATGTAGTTACAACACAGCAAAAACATCTTTCAACAGTTCAATTTCGTAGATTACCTAAATATTTCCGGAAATCTCAGAGTACACATCAATACGATATTCTATTAGGAGTTTGAAAAAAAGAGAATTTATGTGACGTCTATGTAAACACCCACAGGCAAAAGGGTACGCCCAACAACCAGAATAGAAATATCGTGTGAGAAATTTAAAAAGGTTAGGCATGTGTTTTGCTCGAGAAACGTTGAAATACAAGCCAAGAAATATACCAGCACTTCTTTTTAATCCCTTGTCTTGTGTACCACACAGAAAACCTTGACGGTTGAGATGGAAACACAAAGCCACGTTGCCAACAGACGTTAGACGGAATTCGTAGAAGCAGAATAATATAACATGATATCCGGAAAGGTAATGCCCGAAATATGAACTACATTCTAAACTTGGATACAGTAACACAGTAACGGAATTACTAAAACTATTCCAAGTTACCTAATCCTTATCTACATTCAATATTCAAAGTCTATTGAAATTTATTTCTAGTTTTATGAATCCTGATTCTGAATCGATAATATGTAGGAGACCGCATCGCGACGCTTTATTAAAATTCAGATGGAATACGCAGGGCCTTCAATATTTTAGTAAACAAAGCTGCCTTGCCGTAATGCTAGCTTAAATAATACCAACAGCATTAAGTATGCATAACAGCTATACATATAGGTATATCAATATTTGGACCGATTTGCAGCCACGGAAATGAAAATATGCCAACATTTCTAATTTCGTCGCACAATCTACTGGGCCGCCATCATTATCACCAATAAAATTTATGAAAACAACAGCAAACGCACCGAAATGTTATAAGTGATGCGAAACTTCCGTGTTCACAACTTTAGCGTTAGTCCCCCAGTTTTTGCGATTCTGATATTATTTTGAAGCGCTTTCGAGCCAAGACATTGGGTACGGGATCTGATTACATAATAACCACAAATGGGCAAACTGACGCGAAGGCACGAACTTGGTCCGACCAAACACACTCGCTGTTCCTTTAATTGTATTCGGATTACGGCAGTGTTCCGTTCGTTTGAAAGAGGATGTCCCCGATGGCCGTCTGTGCCTCGGATTTAACCGTATTCCGTATGGAAAGAGATGGCAACTTTAAATTAAAGCAGTAGTTTACACAGAAAGAAGCACAGTCGTGGGACCGCAATCGCAGTACGAGGAATGGAATAAGTCAGCCACGCCGACAGACACACGAGCGACAAAGGCAAAATAAAAACAGCAGAAATAGGCACATTTCGCACGTTAGGTTTGCCGCCGCCGCCACTTGGGGTTTCATCTGTATACAACTGGGTTATTTTTAATCTTCTTGATTTCTTCATTCGTATCGCCCACCGCGAAATCACGAACAGTTCCGAACCATAGCTCTTCAAAAAACGATGTAGTAATTTTTAGATTGTTGATGTATTCTTACTTAAATAATTTTAGAAAGATCAATTGTCATTAACATCTAATTTCGTCTGCTAACGAGAAGCGCGACAACAGTACTCAAACAATGAAAACTAAAGAACAATAACGTGATTCTACGATTACAAATTCTTGTAACATCCCATCCTCCATTTCTGTGAAATAAATCCCTGTAAGGACGCTACGAATTTGGAGTGGTTAACCTTGTACTGTGGAAATGATACGATACGAAAACAAACGCGATTCTGTTACTTATTGTAGACATATACCGTTTGTTGTGACCCCCGAGACATATCAATTACTTAGCTTGGAAATAAAAAATAAGGCGTCGAGACAAACGGGTAGAGAACCAGAAAATTGGTCGGCTGAACCTATTCCGAGGAATCCGGAGGCACTTCCTTCTATTACGTCCCAGGCACAAAGGTGATAAGAATACTAAATAGGCGTCGAAAAAACGGAGCTACAAATGTACCATTTACGGCAGAAAACGCGGATCACTCGGAGAAAGTAATCTACCATAATTACGATTACAAATTGTTGTGTCAAGTGCAGAAGGTATTGTTACGAGTACACTGAGCCGATTCGAGTGTCGGCCTAAATGGCACCGTGTTGTTCATAAAATGATCTCACTACACGAGACGGGATGGAAATGGAACACCGCCTATCTGTGCGGTCGGTTATTGTTTTTACATCCACAGTGCAGACAATATATGGTTTCCACAATAGACTATTGTGGTTTGTCCTGCGAATCAATGCGAGCCTCTATTTTTGATAGCCAGTGAAAATACGTTATGGACTGAGCTCTTGAGTAAACTCAATAGGCGATTTGTCCCATGGGTTTGAAGGATTTTCGGTAAAAGCTTATTGTTGAATGTTACTCCTATTTCTGTGGAATATTCGGACGAACTGACTACTGAAGGCACTGCTGGGTATGAATATATAATCTAATAACCGTTTGTAAATGTCAGAAAGCCTATGTTCCCAGAAATTGCTTCAGTGATTTACAGAAATGTTCAAAGCAAGATATCTTGGAATAGTAATTAAAAATGCATCAGTAGCCAGCTTTCAAAAGTGTCGTAAACCCGCTAGACCATTGAGACATCTATAAAAAAAAGACAGCCAACAATTTCGGATCTGATTTCCAATAACTAACTGTCTTTGTTTCTGACAGTTTGTGAACAGCATTGATTGCGAAAAATAGTTTCGTTTAATTTTATAAAGCAAACTTCGGTGTAGTACTATTTAACTAAAGATACCTTGAGTTTGCCATTTTTCCTTATACGATGAATACAT
Source organism: Mythimna lalbum (assembly GCA_949319445.1). Lineage (NCBI taxonomy): Eukaryota > Metazoa > Arthropoda > Insecta > Lepidoptera > Noctuidae > Mythimna > Mythimna lalbum. The sequence continues at coordinate 8,256,256 of OX439371.1, read as the reverse complement.
CGAGTGGTTCTGCGGTATTAGTATTGCTAATCGATTCTGTGTCACCCAAGTTATCGAGACCGGAAATTCGCAATGATAAAATCTTACCTAACTGCGGTCTAATCGAACTATGGAAATCAGATCGTATATACCTTCTTTGTATCAATTCCTTCGTTAAATCTGGATCGAGACAATTGCATGGTGGTCGGTTGCTCAATAAAATGAGATTACGGACAAAATTCTGCAAGCGCAATAACTTGCCAACTTGTTCTGAAATTCTCGAACATAACGACTTTAAAATGAAGGAGGTCCTGAGCGAATTCTTTGGATTCCCTGACAGTAAGATACGACAACATTAATGATACTCTGCCGAATGCGGAGCAGTGGATACAACTACACTAAATTCCAGTTGAAACAGCTAAAGTTTGTTCCTAATTAAAAGTAGTTGTTAATGAACATAAACAACGGTTATTTAGTTATGAACTAGAACCTAGAGTTGTAGTATCAAGTCAATGTTCAGCTTCGGGCTAGACATGCGGAAACTTGTGACAATGGAGGGGTGTACGCTGTCTATTGAAACGCGACAGCTTCCAGCGGTTACTGTATAATTCAGGTACAACTGTATAGTTCCCAGTTATGCCATTAATATGTATTTGCGTTGATACGGAGCCAGATACCAGACTGATGGAATTTTGACAATGTTTCGCAGTTGTGTCGTCAAAGGCAAGATTAAATAGGGTAATATTAAGGTAATGTGTGCAGAAAAGATACTTTGAAGCCTAACAATTTGATACAAGCCCTATTTCAAATTATACTCGTAAAATTCAAGAAAAAATACGTAAAATGTTCGATGTTTCGTTGAGAGTAGTGTCAGGAAAAAAGCAAGAAGCTTAGCTTTTTTTCACTGGATCTAACACATTTAGTTGATCACCAATTTAACCCTTAAAATGAGTTTGCCTTCGTTGAAACCTAGCTAAATCGTTTTATCGTGCCCGAACGTGGTTCACTTGACGACGTTGTGTCTACAACACCCAAGTTAGTGGAATAAGAAGGATTTTTTTTTATCTGTTGTAGAGTAGAGAAAGAAATAATGCCAGTGAAGAATTAAGTTACGGAGTCGACACTTCGACAGCCATAAGATGAAGACGAGAGGAACGGCACAGAATTAAAGATCCGAGCAAAGGTTTTCATCCATATCATATCTAAAAGAAGTAACTCACTGACTGACAGCACAGCCGAAACGCTCAAGGCCAAGTAAGCCTAGGAGCATGGAATTTTTCACAAGGATAACTTTTATGGTTTAAGAGAGCGCTAAGAAAGGATTTTTCAAAATTCAGTCCCTAAAGCATGAAACTTTGCACAAGGTTTCCTTATATGACGTAGACGAGCACTAAGAGAGGATATTCCAAAATTCACCTCCTCAGGGGATGAAACGGGGTAAATTTTGTATGGAGAAACAGGGTTCTAAATTTTGTATGGAGAAACTGAGAAGCCGCTGGCAGAAGCTAGTATAATATATTATACATAGGGTAAAATAATTCTCATCTTAAGAATGTACCATGACCAGAATTTCTTTATAGCAAAACTCTTGTAAAGCTTTACACTCTAACTAAATAAGAAACCGAAAAAGCCGTTCCCGTCATTCAATGCGAAACTTATAACGAAAGATGGTATCTCAGGTTTCGATCCTTTTCAGAAAGAAATGGAAACTCGAGCTGTTTTGGCATTTTACGTGTGCCTTATCCTTGAAATATTGCCAAACTGGGAAAGGGTTTGAAGGGCGAGAAAAAATACGAAACCATTATAAATATCTTTTGTCCTTTAATTAAAAGTAAGTTGGGCAAGAAACGACGGACTGTGTGAAAGATAATATGGCTGGAATAGGCGCCGAATCCTAAATAAATTGAGATACGAGAGAATCCTCTTCTTTACCACTTGACTGAAAAACTGCGCTGGGTGTCTCCCCAGCAAATGCTGAGGCGGTCACCCTTTCGGTGCGGGCACGCTCGGCGCACTTAGTACTTTTGTTGTTTTTTTACTTTGGGTTTACAACCATTGCGCTGTGTCTATCCTTAAGGTGGTGCATCATGACTCACATTTTCACTGTTTTTCATACAACCGCTCATAACTGACTAGGACGTTATTACACACTTTTCATTAGATATTTTTGAAACACAGTATCTTGTGGATATTATCTAGGTTTCTAAAGAAGCCAATTTCTAAATTTGTGTAATACTAATCCAGTAAAAACCTCTGAAAATGTCCTATTTTGTATGAACTTTGACACTTCATAATTTGCCTAAAAATTAAAAAAGTCAAAAAAGTAATCCTTTAGAGACCTTGCAAATTTTATTAAGATTCTAAATGATGACAACTTTTTCTAAAAACTTTTAAGGGTTTAAAAAAAACAGCTATTTCCTGGAGCAAGTTTTGTGAAATTTTCGAATAAATCTCGGAATTACCGAATACTAACAGAGTTTCCAGGCGTTATCTCTCTTTTTTACGTTGCCTTTTCGTCAAACATCGCGTTGGATTGCATTAAATGAAGTAACAAGCTTTTAAACCATTTCCGATGTTTACGATAAGCGAGTGGAGAAGGACCCTCTTAATAAAAGTATTTCTATTCTATTCTACACATCATAAAACCCGCCCCACCCCCCACCGCGTCTGTCTGTCTGTTCGCAATAAACTCAAAAACTGCAAATGGATTTTCATTTGGGTTTTCACCAATTTAGCGACTGATTCATGAAAGATAAAAAAAGCCGGGAACTATCGTAGAATGTAAAGGTCGCTAGTTATGAATTAAGATAAGCTAACCATCATCATTCCTATGAAGAATTCCTTAAAGATCCGACCTTCATAATAGGACCTAGGTTTAAGATTAGCTGCTCTTTCATAAGATCACTAGAATCTCCTCTTTTGTCATTTCTTCTAGATATATTTAACTAATCAAATTAATCATGTTCTAGTTACTCTAGTGCTAATTCGAATTCCTCCACAACCCTCAGCTACGTGTAAAGGCTACTTCTGAACGAAGCTGCGACGAATGCCAAGTGGCACGATGACCTAACAATCTAGGACCTTAGTCTAGACCGGTAACAAGGCCATTATATCATTCGATTCAGCAGACACAAGGCTACTTACAATGCTTTCCAAGAATAATATTAATAAAATAAAAAACCTCCCAAATATAAATATGGGGAATCTATAGCAGTTATCAATACTAACTACCACTATTGCCTTACAAATGAACAGAAAATGAATTGAGAGCAGTGCTGGCCGAGTGGTAACGGCCCCGACTTACAAGTTGTAAATCGCAGGTTCAAACCCAGCTAATCGCTTACTTTGTATTTCATCATCACTGTTCTCAAAACGATAAAGGAAAACAACGTGAGAAAACCAGCATGTCCTAGAACCAAAAATTCGAAGATGTGTCATCCATCAAGACGCTCTGGGTCCACGTAGTGGATTACGGTCTATTCCCTCTTCGAGAGGAGGCCTGCGTCCCAGCAGTGGGAACCTAAAATGCTGATTATGAACAGGAAAGTTTCCTTGCGTGATAGCATCGATGTAGCCCCAAGAATCGCCAAACTTAAATGGCAGCGGGCAGGGCACATTGCTCACAGAACTGATGATCGTTGGCGCCAAAAATTTCTGGAGTGGCTACCGCGTACCAGAAGTCGCAGCGTTGGAAGGCATTCCTCAAGGTAGACTGATGAATGTGGTGAGGTGAAGATAACGAGAGACAAAGAATGCGAGACGCACAGGTCTGATCGTTGTGGTGACACTTGGGGGGGAGGCCTATGTTCAACGGAAGACGTATTTCGGCTGAAATGATGATAAACCGAATTTCGATCATGGAGGTAAATTTCCACACCGGTCCGACAGAGCCCTTGCGGTCCGCGGTGGGCGCTTAAGCAGATGGACCGGGAGCTCCTCCTGGAAGCCGCGACGGTACAGGCCTGGGTGCAAGCACCGGACAGGCCTGTCGACATTGACGTCGAGGCGGAGTGGTTCCAGGAGGCCATGTCGCAAATTTGCGATGCGGCAATGCCCCGTGTCCGTCCAGGACGAGCTAAGCGCCAGGTGTACTGGTGGTCGCCGGAGATCGGCGCACTGCGCAATGCGTGCAATCACGCGCGGCGCCGGTACGCCAGGCACTGCAGGCGCCGCATCCGCCCGCCGGATGCGGAGGCCAGAGAGGCGGAGCTATATGAGGAATACAGAGAGGCGAAACGCACCCTCCGAACGGAGATCAAGCGGGCCAAACTCGAGGCCCGCAACGTGTGGCTGGGGTCTCTGAACGCGGACCCGTGGGGGCGCCCGTACAAGTTGGTACGGGACAAGCTTCGCCCCTGGGCTCCGCCGTTGACTCAGAGTCTCCGGCCCCAACTCGTGGAGGGTGTGGTTAGCTCTCTGTTCCCTGCGCGGGGGGAACACTCCCCCCCGCTCATGGCTCCGCCTCCGCCAGCGGTGTCTGACGCGGATCGCAACAGCGACGACGACGACAATGCTCCAGAAGTGACCGAGGTAGAGTTGAGAGTGGCGGTGCGAAGGCTGAGTGCCAAAAACACCGCCCCAGGACCCGACGGCTTGCCAGGGAAAGCCTGGGTCCTGGCCATGGAGGCTCTCGGGCCTCGACTGAGAGGGCTCTTCAGCGCATGCCTGGAGAGGGGCCAGTTCCCACTTCGCTGGAAGACGGGGAAACTGGTCCTCGTAGCGAAGCCAGGGCGCCCTGTGGACTCTCCGTCCGCATACCGGCCCATTGTGCTGCTCGACGAGGTGGGCAAGCTCTTTGAAAGAGTTATTGCAAACCGCCTCGTCGTGCGGCTAACACGGGTGGGGCCGGACTTGTCGGACGGACAGTTCGGCTTTCGCAGGGCGCGCTCTACTATAGACGCCATCATGCGCGTGCGAGCCCTCACGACAGGGGAAGCGGTGTCCCAGGGTAGGTGTGTCGTGGCAGTGTCCTTGGACATTGCCAACGCCTTCAACTCCCTGCCCTGGAGTACGATCCGGAGGGCACTCCGGTACCACCGGGTGCCCGAATACCTCTGTCTAGTGGTCGAGGCGTACCTGTCAGACAGGTACATTGTCTACCCCGGTCACCAGGGAGACTGGAATCGTCGAGAGATGTCGTGCGGTGTTCCGCAGGGGTCGGTTCTAGGCCCACCCTTGTGGAACATCGGCTACGATTACGTGCTGCGCGGCGACTTCCCTGACGGGGTCAGCGTGGTTTGCTACGCAGACGACACGCTGATCCTAGCGCAGGGAGAGTCGCACCAGGCGGCGGTCGCTCTAGCGACACGCGGGGTTGCGATAGCCGTTGGTAAGATCCAGGAGTTGGGACTCGAGGTGGCGCTGCATAAATCCGAGGCAATGTGCTTCCACGGCCCTCGGAACGCGCCACCATCGGACTCCCAGCTTACGGTAGGAGGAGTTCGCATCGGCGTCGGGTCGACGATGAAGTATCTGGGACTCGTCCTCGACAGCCGGTGGAATTTCGTAGAACATTTCCGACGTCTGGCTCCCAAGCTTCTCCGGGCTGGGGCTGCTCTCAAGCGGCTCCTGCCCAATCTTGGGGGTCCAGACGCCTCCTGCCGGAGGCTCTACGCGGGGATCGTTCGGTCCATGGCCCTCTACGGGGCGCCGGTGTGGGCGCCGTCGCTGGCAAAGCGACCGGCGTCCATACTGAACGCCTGCCAGAGGGTCATGGCAATACGGATGATGCGGGGTTACCGCACGATCTCCCGCGAAGCGGCGAGCCTTCTGGCTGGCCTACCACCGTGGGATCTGGAGGCAACAGTCCTTGCACACATGCACGACATGCGCGTGGAGATGCAACGCCGGGGTGAAAGTCCACTGCCGCAACATGTCAAGGCATGGCGGACAGAGCTCCGGCGGGATCTCATGGTGAAATGGCGTCAACGGTTGTCGCAACCCAGTGCTGGGCACGCCACGATTATGGCGGTAAGTCCCCTCTTTGAGGCGTGGCTGGAAAGACCTCACGGCGTCCTTACCTTCCGCATGACGCAGGTCCTCACCGGACATGGCAAGTTCGGGAGGTTCCTGCATCGGATTCAAGCGGAAGAGACGCCCGGGTGTCGCCACTGTGCGCAACGCCCGGAGGACACGGTGGAGCACACCGTCGAGGTGTGCCCTGCCTGGGCGGAGCATCGCCGTGCCCTCGTGGGGGCGATCGGCGGCGGAGACCTCTCGCGCCGGGCCCTGGTCGAGGCCATGGTCCGGAGCGAGGAGGAATGGCAGGCGGTCGCCTCCTTCTGCGAAGCAGTAATGCTTGCAAAGGAAGAGGCCGACCGCATCAGGCAACGGCGCCCTCGCCGCCGTCGCCGGGATTCCGATCCCGATTTCCGGCCACCGTAGACGCGGGCTCGCGGACGGCGAGCCATGGGTAGCTCGCTGTTCGATCGTCCGGTAATGGACCGAGTCCAAGACGTCGACGGCGCGCACTGTTCCCGCGCGCCTCAAGGAGTTGTCAGCAGCAGGAGGGGCCCAGCTGGGTCGAAGCCTACTGGGGACAGGGTTGTCCGAAAGGGAGCTCGTGCCCCGGTATGAAGGCTAGAAGGAACGGCGCGGGGTTTTTAGTCAGTAAGAGTCTGACACTGTCTCCTGCTCCACCCAAGAGCGGGTTTCGTCAAAGATGATTTTCCCCGTCGATAAAAAAAAAAAAAAAAAAAAAAAGGTAAATTTCCACAGAGATTATCCAAGCACGCAGGAAATATTATAGTTCACAAGTGCGAAAACACATGTGCGCTCTCTATTCCTTTACTCTCTTCAAACTCCGATGGTATGGCAATCCGACAGGACCGGAGAGAGATCAGGCGCAGAACCAACGGTTTTACATGCTTTCTGGGCCACACCACCAACTTTCACTTCGGGCTGCTACAGAGACTATAAAAACCCTAAAGGACCCATGCTTAACAGTTGCGCTTGCGACCACGAGGTCAGCAAGGTGGTTCCTAGAATATTTACTGAAAGACAAAAAAAGAATGGGCACACAGAAAATGTTCTGAATGACATGTATTAAAGGTGTTTTTAATGTTATGCAGAATTCATCACGCATGCGGAATTGCCCCGCATGTAGAAAATTGTGGTTGTGTACAATATACGACAAATCCGCATCCCGCGTGCTTATTCCACGCATTACAATAACACTTGTATGAAAAAGACATTTGGTTACGCGTGCGGACCAATACCACAAGCGTGATCAAAACCGCACCATACTAAAAACAACCTAAATAAAGTATCCACTTACCGATACAATGTTCCAGAATGTATTTTCTTCACGCCGTCCATGTCTGCTGGGGTCTTCTTATCATTTCTAAACTCGACCGCTGATACCCTAATGGCAACTTAATGTATTACAACGTAATGTCATTATGAGTTGCTCTTGATACTTGATGTTGATTCAATTCACCTGGAACCAAAAAATATCAAAACTAAAGTTGAAACACTGAAAACTAGGTCTTGCCATTTAGCACGGCCATTTGCGAGAATAAAAATGTAATAAGTTTAAAAGTTGGAATGTACGAGGGAAACTTTGCTGTTTTCGATAATGAAGAAATGTATGCTGCCCCGAAATGTCACATCGTTTCGTTTAATTTCTTGCCGCTGCTGAGAGTTGTTTGCTACTACCTACTTTTCGAGTTTCACATGACGATGACGGGTTATGTTTTATGTAAGTGGGTTCAATGTATTTACATTATAATTTATGTAATCAAGTGGAATGTCATGACTGTCAAAAAGATGAGAAATAAAATTTTAAGCAGTGATGCAATCGTTGATGGTGAACCGCACTAGTTTAAAAGCCTAGCCTTGAAGACACCTAAATTATAATCGGACGGGAAGACCACAACAGCGGTTGTCCGAAAGGGAGCTTGTGCCCCGGTATGAAGGCTAGAAGGAACGGGATGGGGATTTTAGTCAGTAAGAGTCTGACACTATCTCCCGCTCCACCCAAGAGCGGGTTTTGTCATAAGATGATTTTCCCCATCGGAAAAAAGGCCTTTTCATAAAACCGCTCTTTTGTTAAAATTGGAATAGAAGTAGTGCAGTCATGTCATTTGCTTGCCACCAGTCGATGACGTAGCTGGTGATGGTGACCAACAAATTATTGGATTTTTTCTTTAAAAGGACTGTGGTTTTTCGTTTATTCGTACCTATAATCGTGAAACTGTGACGTTTCACGCCTAAACCGCTAAACCAATTTTGATTAATTTTAATGTAGAAATAGACTAGACACTGGAAAAGGAGGTTGAATACTTGTTATCCCGAGTGTAAGGTACTTGCAAGAAGCTACTCGTAATAAAATCATAATTCATTGTTTTGTAGTAACATTGTAAATGGTATGCATACCGCTTTGTGGTTAGTCTGACACTAAGTATTATTCATAATTATGTAGGTAAGTGTCATTCAATAATAACAATAGGCCGATTAAACTTATATGTATTCAACAAGTGATACATTAACAATAATTTCTCGTTTATATTCTTTGTCCACAATTACAAGGAACGGTTCTTTGAGAGTACATAAATTATTTACATACTAAAGATAAATAAGGACAATGTCGAGTATTTTATCTTTATTTTAAACTAGCGGCCCGTCCCGGCTTCGCACGAGCAATAAATATAGCCTATGTTATTCAGGGTGAATGTAGCTTTCCAATGGTGAAAGAATTTTTGAAATCGGCACAGAAGTTTTTTAGTTTATCCATTACACACAAAAGTACAAATATTCCCTCTTTATAATATTAATATTACATGTGAATGGATGGAGAGGGAAAGAAAGGCCAAAGAAAAGATGGATGGATTGCGTGAGAAGTGATATGAAAGAAAAGGGTTAGTGATAGTGTGACGAGTGACAGGACAGAATGGAAGAAAAAAACGTGTTTCACCGACCCCAAATAAAACGGGACAAGGGCAGGAAGATATAATATTACACACAAAAATACAAATTTTTCCCTTTTTAATAATATTAATTATAACTAGTGTAGACAAGGTTTCAAAACTCAAATGTTGATAAAACAAAAGTTTTATTCATAATGTGGTCATCAAAAGTCAAACTAAAATAATGATCAGGGGAAATTAGCACGAACAGTGACCCCCACGGCCCTCATAATTAAGAATAATGTATGGCGCAATAAAGGCGAAAATTGCCTGTATACGACTTGACGTTCTTTGTATGCAGAATAAAATTATCAAGAGATTACCATTGCAAATCTGGCAAACTTTCATTGGCAGCAAAAAGTGATAGTTATTTAATCGCAGTCTACTGGACTCAAGCTTTTTAAGTTACGTATACTTTGCTTATTCTTTAGCAGCGTTTGAACTTTTTAACTAGTGTCCTTTCCATCGTTACCAGTAGCCCGATTCACGTAATCAAAACCGTAACGATATCGTAGCGACTTTAGTCGTTTTTGTCATTTTTGTATTCACATCCATCAAACGAGTTTGAACGACACCGATTTTAAAGTCGTTCGATCGAAGTGTCGACGCGTATCTGTCATTAGGGCGTCCGGATAAAGTCAGAAACTGCCTGGCTTTTTAGTTGTGTGTCCGGCCAAAATAGGCAGGCACAGTCCGCCCTGTCCGGCTTTTGTTAGGGTTTTTAAATTTGTCCATTTTGTTTAGAATTGTCATTTAATTCATGAATCCCCAAGCGACCCCGAGAGTCATCTTCGGGGCGTAACGTTCCACGCGCACCTCGAGAAGATGTCAGCTAACCATAGGGGCCCAGCAGGGTCGAAGCCTACTGAGGCCATGGGTTTGCTTCTGAAAGGAAAACCCGTCCTGGAACGAAAGGTAAAGAAGGAACACGAACATAGGAGTGGGTTTAATTCATGAATCCCCAAGCGACCACCGGTGGCCGCGCATCTATTGTCTTACTATTGTGTCTCTAATTGACGGTATCTGAAGGGTTAAGTTATGCCTTACCTTGTTTCGCTAGCACAAGCAGAGCAGACATGCAATTAGTCTAGCCATTATATCACTTAATTATATATAGTTTTTTTATTAGAATTTATAAAGATTCTAAATTGTAATTGTTATTAAAAAAACTTTTTACAAAAAAAATATAACCGACTTCAATGATAAAAAACACTGAAAAGTATCAAATAACTTTAATTTTAGAAGTCGGTGTTTCTATAATATTTTAGTCTCTTCGTTATTTAACACCGACTTCTAAAATTAAAGTTATTTGATACTTTTCAGTGTTTTTTATCATTGAAGTCGGTTATATTTTTTTTGTAAAAAGTTTTTTTTATTTTACACTTTTTAGTTATGGTACCACCACTAAAAAGTACCCCTCAGTCAAACTTAAATACCTTATAGTCAGAGCGCATCTCATAACGGTTCTAATAATCCCAAACACGGTTAGATTACATTAATTTACCTTTCGGCTTCATCATCAGATCAGTTCGATATATCCTCTCCCCCTCTTCTTTCAAACAGTCATTAGACTAGATGCTGGAGAGGGAAAGGATATATCGAACTGATCTGATGATGAAGCCGAAAGGTAAATCTTTCAATCAGTCATTAGACTAGATGCTGATAATCCCGGCTGTAGCATCAGGCCAGATTTATGTCAACATTGCAATGAACTTAAAATTTAGTCCTGTTTAAAATGAGCCCAAACACGACTACGGAGTGTAATTTCAAGGTTTGTACTTTTCCTGATGCTCCTGGCTTCAGCATCAGGTCTCTATGTACTTTATTATCGGTGTTCTTTATTAGCAGTACGTTTATCCACACATCGAGCCGTTTTCAATGAGCCTAAACTCGATATATCTGCTGTTTGTTGTCGAGGACTTAGGTACTCTGCAGACTATCCTGACTGCAGCATCAGGTCATGTCTTGATGATCGTGAAACCAAATGTGGCAAATGCCCTATCAAACATCAAAACAATTTACTAAAACAGTCCTTGCCTGTTCGAGTAACTTCTTACTGTTAAGGAGTTGTACCTTCCATCATCAGCCCAGCTACCTGAGATGGTGACGACCATACGCAAATACACAAGATACTTCATAAAATATGTGAAAATCAGTAAGTGAGCCTATAAAATTTGAAGGTTGCCCTCGATTTCTCCAAGATCCCATCATCAGATCCTAATTTGGTGATAATGGGACCACCTCAGAACTATCTACTTTTGAACAAAAAAAGAATTTTGAAAATCCGTCCACATTTGGGGGAGTATTCGACGAACAAACATACAAAAAAAAAAAAAAAAAAAAAAAAAAAAAAAAAAAAAAAAAAAAAAAAAAAAAACATACAAACAGCCGAACGTAGTACCTCCTCCTTTTTGGGAAGTCGGTAAAAAGTCATGCTAAACTTAAAAAAAAAATGGCGGTCTTTTTGACCAAATGTCCGGCTAAATAAGGCCTGCCAATCCTAGCCCCGTCCCGTTTTTGCCGCCTGAACTATGGAACCCTAAAAATAAGGCTATTTCTAGAGAAAATCGGGACATTAATTACGTTGTGTTTCAATAATTAATTAATGTTATTAAAATAGACAGAAATAATCAAAGTTTAATTTAAGTTTCAAACAAAGAAATTAGGACAAAGTTCAAACCACGCGATGTTCTCGCGATTTTCTACGAATCATAAAATTATTATCTACCTAGTCCTTACTTATTCTTATGTCTCCTTTCCTTACTTATTATAATAATATTCCCCACCGTGTATGTCTGTCTGTATGATCCAATCCAAATTCGAAACAAAAATTTGAAGACATGCGACATCTACCAAACCCGCTCAGGGCGCGCGTGGTGGATTACGTCCTTTTTCTAGAGAGGAGGAGGTTCCCTTTCCTAGAGAGGAGCCTAAACATTTAAGGCTGATAATGCTACGAGTGTCGGACTCGCGTACCGAAGGTTCTGTACCAGAGAGAAACAAAACATGTTTATTTCGCACACCATGATTCATAAACAAACAAGTAATTACCAATTTAGTTCATAAAACCCCAAACGAACGCGAACCCCCGAGCGTTCGCGTGGCGAATTGACGGTATTTGAAAAGTAAAATAAAAATTTAAAAAATTATACCTTTATTCGTGGTCCTAGAATGCAAAACTGAAGAAACATAGGTGTGGTTTTAGTTAGCAAGAGTTCGACAAATTCTCTCGCCCCACTCTAGAGCGAATTTATGAGATGATATCCCACCTTTAAAAAAAAACGATCAAATGCGATTCGGACTCGCGCACGAACGGTTCCGTACCGTCCGTAGCAAAAAACGGAAAAAATCACGTTCGTTGTATTAAATATTTATTTTGTAATATTTGTTGCAGAAATACATCATCTGTGACTCAGATTCATGGGATACCAGTCTGGTGACAGATAAACAAACGGACGGACAGACAGCGGAGTCAGTATTAGGGTCCCGTTTTACTCTTTGAGTACAGAACCCTAAAACCGATGATGTGCTTTATTTATTCATATTTTAGGACGTTTAGGCTACGTGATATGAATATTCTCATTTTGTCAGTAGACATCTTTCCGCACAAACCGTTGTAGTTGACGAAGGGAAAACGCGTACTATCGCACAAAACAATACAACGGAGAAAGGCACGTGACATTATGAGATAACTACACGAATACATCATTATATTTTGGCCACAATATAGGTACAACGTGAACACTGTGCGAAGTTTTGAATAGGGCTGTTAGGAGTGTAAAAAAGTATCGATATTGTTTTTAAATAATTAAACCATTCCGAAATTTTCTAGAAAAAAATCGATAAATTGGAAAAAATATAAAGGAAACTAGCTTCTGCCCGCGACTTCGTCCGCGGAAAATTTCTTGTTTTAAAATAAGATTACACTCGATTAGACGATGCGCACGTTCAGCGCTAGATTCCTGAGCACGGGCCTGTGATGTTATGGCATTTTGCCTAGTGAGCCGCTGCGAGCGCTCAGCGCTAGTCTCCCTATCCCTTGTCTCAGAGACATGCTGCCTTAAATGAGATAGACGCTGCGCACGTTCAGCGCTAGATTCCCGAGCACGGGCCTGCGATGTTATGACATTTTGCCTACCAAGCCGCCGCGAGCGTTTAGCGCTAGTCTCCCTATCCCTTGTCTCAGAGACATGCTGCCTTAACTCAGATAGACGGTGCGCACGTTCAGCGCTAGTTCCTCGAGCACGGGCCCGCGATGTCCTCACATTTTGGCTAGCGAGGCGCTGTGAGCGCTCGGAGCTAGATTCTCTAGCGCGTGCTTGCGATATATATTCTCTATTTCTCGAGAGGCGCTGCTCATTTTCAGGGGCAGATTCTTCCGTACGGCGTACTCGAGCGGCTCTTGTCTGTGATGTCTGCCGGGACAGTTGAGATTTCCTTTTAGACATGCTCTCAACAAACTACGCACAGACTTGAAAACAATTATGAACAAAAGGAGAGCGACTCGAACACCGTCCGCCTTTACAAAACAAAACAATCGTAATATCGAATAACTCGTATCGATTATTACGATAGAACGAAGTACGAAACTACGAACATACAAAAACGTACAACGAAATTACGATATTTTCGATTATGAGGTATCTATCAACAACAACAACCATACGAACGAGAAACCAATAAGCAACTGACAGAAGAACTCCAACTAACGACAACGTGGGCATAATAATTCGAGAGGGTCATCAATCCACAGAAAGTCTTAACACCGCGATTCAGAAAAAATTACGTAATTGCAGAACGCCATCTATGGGCAAATAGGTGAAACGTTGGGCCCGCCACAATTATGGCGGTAAGTCCCCTCTTTGAGGCGTGGCTGGAAAGGCCTCACGGCGTCCTTACCTTCCGCATGACACAGGTCCTCAACGAAAATGGCAAGTTCGGGAGGTTCCTGCACCGAATTAAAGCGGAAGAGACGCCCGAGTGTCGCCACTGTGCGGAACGCCCGGAGGACACGGTGGAGCACACAGTCGAGGTGTGCCCTGCCTGGGCAGAGCATCGCCGTGCCCTCGTGGGGGCGATCGGCGGCGGACACCTCTCGCGGCGGGCTCTGGTTGAGGCCATGGTCCTTAGCGAGGAGGAATGGCAGGCGGTCGCCTCCTTCTGCGAAGCAGTAATGCTAGCAAAGGCGGAGGCAGACCGCATCAGGCAACGGCGCCCCGGCCGCCGCCGCCGGGATTCCGATCCCGATTCCCGGCCACCGTAGACGCGGGCTCGCGGACGGCGAGCCATGGGTAGCTTGCTGTCCGATCGTCCGGTAATGGACCGAGCCCAAGACGTCGATGGCGCGCACTGTTCCCGCGCGCCTCAAGAAGTTGTCAGCAACAGCAGAGGCCCAGCTGGGTCGAAACCTACCGGGTCCAGGGTTATCCGAAAGGGAACTCGTGCCCTGGTTTGAAGGCTAGAAGGAACGGGGTGGGTTTTTAGTCAGTAAGAGTCTGACACTATCTCTCGCTCCACCCAAGGGCGGGGGTTGTCATAAGATGATTTTTGCCCACCATAAAAAAAAAAATAGGTAAAACGTCTGCACAATGAAAGTTACGCTAGGGGCATTTTGCGTTTTAGTAATTTTATAATATCTTCGAAACTGTATAACCAATTGCTATGCTGTAAATGGCAAATCTTATCTGTATAATGTTCTTGTGATACTAAAATAATTTATTGTCATAAGAATTAATATTTTGTTGCTCAAATAATCAACAAAACGTAAGTATGCCGAAAAAAAATATTTTTAATGCAATAAAAGAAGTATAAAAGATGAAATTTAAAAGATAGAGATATGGTACCGCGGACTTTTTTGTAGAAATAATTAAGACGAACCAGGTAGCCATACATTGTTTTTAATTTTAAGCAACTGTTTAGGCAGCGCACGCAAATAATTCTATTTTATGAGGTATTTTTTTCCGACTTGCTAGACAAAATTTGTGATAGCTCGGTTAATATACATGCTATAGAAACAATTTATAGCCTATAGCACTCAGGAATAATGTAGCTTTCTGCCAGTAAAAAAAATTTTAGAATTGGATTATTAGTTCCAGAGATTACCCCCTACATACAAACTTACAAACTTACAAATTTTACCTCTTTATAATATTAAGTATAGATTAAGAAGTCTTAATTCGATGCTGTTTTAAAAGGTTTATATCGATTCTTTTTGGGAAGGGCATTGTAAGCGACCATTTGCGTTTTTTGCAGGCTTTCTCTTCCATATAAAACTTGTATTTATGATAATATTATCTTAAAAACAATATAAATAATGATCCATGTAACTACCTACTGATCTAATAAAATAGTTGCTATCTACATATTTACATAGAAACTCATCAATCCCATGTTCTTTGGCGTCGGCGCAATATGTTTTTTCTTCCATTCTGTTCTAGAAAGCATCACGATATCACAAACTCCCTTTTCTTTCATACCACGTCTCACATTTTTTCAAAAAAAAAAAAAAAAAAAATTTTAAGCGCCCACCATATTATACTTTGTGTTGCATGAAGATTAATTCATTATACCCCAAGCGAACGCCGGCGTTCGCTCTCTCATTGCCTTTCTATTGTATCCCTAATTACGGTATTCGAAAGGAAATAATCCAACTATATTTTCTATGGTCTCCATCTCTATATATAAAAACGTCTAAATACTTAAAATCTTGTATGTTATCTAGTCTATCACTAAAATATTGTTCGATATATATCGATAAAAAAATATCGATACTTTCAACACGCCTAGTTTTAAAAGGCAAGTAAACACAAGTGGTTTCTTGTTTTCTGATACATTATAGTTACTTAAAAGGTCAAACATTTACTTTAATAAACGGCTTTATGGGGGACGTGTGATGTTTGTTTTGGATAATTTGTTATCCCGACATCTTTGGTAGTTTGTAGTGCATTTAGTCGAGCCACGACCCTTTCCCTAAACCCGCATAAACCCTATAATCTTGTTAGCGTTTGTTTCAAACATTGTGTGAATCTTTATTAGAAAATATATATTTAGTATGAAAAACATTATAGGTATTGTACATCTTCGATCACATCGTCGAACCATAGAGAGATAGTGGTCACACGAGTCTATCAATAAAAATAAAAAAATAGTTTTCAGAAATAAAAACCACGATAACTTGGTCTATTCTATTATCTACACTATTATAATATTATAAAGAGGTAAAGAAGTTTGTTTTTTTTTTATGTTTTTTTGTTTGTAGGAGGTTAATCTTTGAAAGAACTGGTCCGCTTGCAAAAATTTTGCACCGATGATAGAAAGTTGCTAATATTTTATATACAATGCGGGCGAAGCCGAGGACAAAAGTTAGTAATGTATCTGAAGAAGTAAAATTTTTACATGTATGAGGAGGATCTCTGAAACTACTGATTGTGAAAATTGTTTCACTAATATGTAGCTACACTATCCCTGAGTGATATCACACTATATTATAAAGAAAAAAGTTTCGAACTGTGTGCATGTTTTGTTACTTTACGCTCGACCGGCCGAACAGATTTTGATGAAACTTGGTACACGGGTAGACCATACATCTGGAATCTAAGTGACATTAGATACTTTTTATCCCAGAAGTATATTCCCTAGGGAAAATTTTCTACTATGACGCGAGCCAAGCGGCTGGCAACCACTAGTAGGCTATAAATTAGTTAGCAGGCGAAGTCGTTGGTAGACGCTATTTTTTATTATAAAACAAAAACTCGAACTCAATATCTATTTTCGTAATGTTTCTAATAATAACAACGATAATTATGTAAGGATTTCTTCAATAATAACTGAAACTTTCATTCCACTTTTCAACTTTTCAATGAACAATACCATCGTGGGAAGTTTGTTAGACAAAAAATTTGCGCTGGAATGAATTAACGTCTATTTATCTAATAAACTAGTGACCCGGCCCGGGCTCTCTCGAATGTAAATTATATACATAAACCTTCTTCGTTTATTATTATTTTTAGTAGTGAAAACCGCATCAAAATCCATTGCGTGGTTTAAGAGGGCCCCCCTTCCAGACCCGTCTAACTTCAAGTGAGCATGGTGCAGCGAACGACACTACAGTGAGCCACATTACAGAGATTCACATCACAGTGTACAACTCCACAGTAAACCAAGATTGTTGTTTTATCCAACCCAATGTTTGATAAAGATGCAACGCGAAAAAAGAGAAATAACGGCAGAACGCTCTGTTGGCATTCGATAATTTCGTCATTCAGTCGAATATTTCACAATACTTGTTCTAGGAAATAAGTCTTTTATCGTTATAATTTAGAATCTCGATTAAATGGGGAAGGTTTCGTTTCTAAAGATGTATTTTTATTTATGAGTACATTATGAAGGGCCAAAATTCACGCAAAATAGATTTTCAGGTCTTTTCTGAATTAGTTTTACACGAATTAATATTCTAATTTCAATAGAAACATAGATAATAGCCACAAGATATCTGTGTTTCCAAAGTATCTGGAGAAAGATGCGTAATAACATCATAATCAAGTAAGAGCGGTTGTATGGAAATGTATTTCGGGTTGGGCGCTCTTAAGCGGAGCGATAGTCAGACACGAATAGCGACTTTGTTTTATACTATGTCGCAGAAATAAGTAAACTGTAGTAATAAAAGAAAGTTGAATGGGCCATTGTTAATCTGGTGAAGACATAGTCGCCGTTTGGTGCATTCGTAGTAACACTGAGCTCATAACGTAACGGGGTTAATTGTCCAGGCAATTAGCTGAGTACGGAGGCAGCTCAAAATATTTATGATGGGACTTCCGATGCAGTGCGGCATGGAACGACGGCAGCCGCTCCGTTTCTGCGTTTTGAATATTTGTAAAAATTATACCATCCTGTTTTTTTGGTAGGAAATCATAAAATAACTCTTTCCACTCTATGTGGAGCCAGAGGGAGCGGACATCTGCATTACTTGCATGTATTAGTGTCATAAAAAATAATCTGCTCTTTAAAATTAATCTCGGGATTTAAGGCATATCCACTTTCTTCTTTCGCTGTTTGAAATCAGTATAAGTACATGAATAAATTTACCTAATTCCGATAATGATGATGAATAACGATGATTTTAGAAAGCACTAAGATTTAAAGGCATTAGTGATAACACCATAGCTTTAAAAGCTAGCTTTTGCCCTTTTTTTTGTGAGAAATCATCAAACCCTCTCGCTCTGGGTGGAGTCGAGAGCAAGAGTTAAACTTGGACTGTTGTTCCTGTCTTTTTACGTTCCAGAGCCACAAGAACTCTTTCGAATAATCCCGCAGACCTAGCAGGCATTGGTTCTAGTAGACCCAAGTTTTGACAATAATGTGAAGGTTTTTTTTAACTGCTTATAGGTTCGCGCTTGACGGCTATCTCACCTGATGGAAAGCGACAATAAGGTCGATGATAGAGCACGCGTACCTAGAAGTAACCTATTCACTCTTGACTTAAAGATTCCCGGGTTGTAGCCATCAGGAAACACAGATTTCGGCAAGGAATTCTACCCCTTAGCTGTACGCACAATGAATGTGTTTCCAAAATGTTTTGTGCTTGTAGGTGGGATGTCCAAAAGTCTCACATTTAATTCAAATATGAAACATTTGCCATTTGATTGCAACTTATAATTGATGCATTTGTCTACCTCAATTTGCGAGACATTGAAAAGTAAAAGTCTCAGGAGAGTGTGAAAAAAACGTGAAAATCCGTTTAGTAGTTTTTGAGTTTATCGCGAATAGACAGACAGACGCGGTGGGGGATTTTTTTTTGTACGTACGCATAATTAATACGTAAGGATTTGTTCTCAGAATATTTCTAACATCTTTTGCTAAAACAAACAATAGCTAGCTACGTTTTCAAGTTATGAGCCTGAAGACATTACAATTAGGCTATTATTTCAGATTTACTAAACCATTAAACCAGATACCATTTCACGAGAGTAATAGACGCAATTTAGATAGAATTACAAATTAATTATATTAAATTAAGACTGGAAAGATCTATTTAGAATTAGAAACACTTTTCTCGTGAAATAAAACAAAAAATGTAAGTTAATTAATGAGCGACGAAACTGTCGTTTTAATACTTTTTACTTGTCACATTATATTTTTTGCAGTCTTTAGAAAAAATTCTTTACGACGAGATAAAAATGTAGGTCGAGCCTAAAATGGCGGGATGATCTTTTAAGTCTGAGCTTGAGAACGACGACAAACAACTAAGGCTTGAATTGGACAGATGCCTGTGCTCAGCAAAAGGGTTCCAAAGGTCAAATATTATCGAATCTTGGGTTACCTAAAGTGATGGCTATAGGAATGGCCTCTTTTTAGGAATTTCTTACACGTGTGCGAGCACTTAGCATTCTAGAATTTTATTATTGGGCAAATATTTGTGTCTGGAAGAGTTTTCGGTGTGTCGTTTATCATAAAATATTATATAGGTATATTTTTTATTATTGGTTTACTTTTTCATATTACTTATACTAATATTAAAAAGAAGTAAAGTTTGTATTTTTGTTTGTAGGAAGAAATCTCTGGAAGTGCTGGTCCGATTGCAAATTTTTTTTTCATTGACAGGAAGCTGCTTTATTCCTGAGTGACATAAGCTATATTTTAAGTATGCGGGCAAAGCCGCGGAAAAGCTAGTAATATATAAAAATTCGGTGTCACAGTGTTTGTTATGAGACACCTCCGAAAAGGCTTGTCCTTTATATTTATATGGCAGAATAACGTTCGCCGGGTTAGCTAGTAAATCAATAACAATCTAATTTTATTTGGTGGGTTCTTGATACTATACCAAACGTGCTATGGGACAAAACTGAAGATGCGGCGTTGGATGGCCTCACATAAGGTAGAGTGTTGACTGGGCTGCGGGAGATCGCTGAATGCGAGAAGCATGGAACTGATAAATGTGGCGACGCGTGGGAGAGGCTTATGCTTGGCAGTGGATGTCTTTCGGCTAACCACTGCACGAAGGTTTGGACTGGCTAGGTAGGTAGACGCCAACTGATCATGATTCGATTTAAATATGATATGATGTTATGAATCTTTAGAAGATGGGCGGCAGAACTGCAAAGAAAAATTACTCTGCAATATTAGCCAGACTAGTGGTGGCCCAGTAGTGATGGTTCTGAGTTACGAGTAGTAGTTCACAGGTTCAAATCGAACCAGGCGCATCGCATTGTGTAAGTTCCACCACCACTGCTTTCAAAACGGTGAAGGAAAACATCGTAAGTAGACCTTAATTCTAAGACATGTGACATCCACCAACTCGCACCTTGCCCGCGTGGTGGATTACTCCCAATTCCCTATCCTAGAGAGGCCTGAGTCCGAGGCAGTGGAAACATTATAAGGCTGATTATGCTATGCTAAGCTATTAGCCAGAGTGAAGTAATGGGGTTCAAAAATGCTAAATAGCTTAGAGAAAAGAACCAAATGTATGCCTAGTGATTTTGGCTGATGTCTAATAATTCGCCCTTGTAATAAGGTCACCTTTATCAGTGACAACACTCCGGCAATTGTTTTTGTTCAATCCAAGGTAATATAAAACACATTAGGCCTACCAATTACAATAACAAACCTAGACATGTGTTCTTGTTTATGTGCCCACTTGAGTATAAGTAAATACATATTTGAACATAGACAAACACGTTAAAGTATTACTTTCTACAACACGTGGAGAATGACTAAACAAATTATTCAAAGAATCCAGTGAAAGTATACACACAATAGTTTTGTATGTGAATAATTTGTGCCAAGTTTTGTTAATGGCAATTTCATCAAACAATAAGATACTCAAGTGTTTGGGAACTCTTTAATTATTGTCAAAATTACTGTTATCTTAGTGGTAACAAGTTCTGACGAAAAAAAAAGTAATTAATCTTCTAACCACTAGTATTTGATTGGTCCGACGAATGTTTACGTGTCCAATTCACCAAGGTTGTGTGTTTCAGGCCATGGTCCGGAGCGAGGAGGAGTGGCAGGCGGTCGCCTCCTTCTGCGAAGCAGTAATGCTAGCAAAGGAGGAGGCCGACCGGATCAGTCAACGGCGCCCTCGCCACCGCCGCCGGGAATCCAATCCCGATTTCAAGCCACTATAGACGCGGGTAGCTCGCTGTCCGATCGTCTGGTAACTGTCCGGACCGAGCCCAAGACTTCGACAGCGCGCACTGTTTCCGCGCGCCTCAAGGAGTTGTCAGCAACAGGAGGGGCCGTGGTTTTGCGAAAGAAAACTCGAGCCCCGGTATGAAGGCTAGAAGGAACGGGGTGGGATTTTAGTCAGTAAGAGTCTGAAACTATCTCTATATATCTTTGATTTTCCCCATCGATAAAAAAAGGGTCGTGTGTTTGCGACTGGGTACTCCATCTCGTTTAGCTTTTAAATCATAAGTGACAGAAGAGCTGACGAGATGGCGTATTTGGTTTTGGATGTGCGTCTCTGGCGGAATAAACGCGAGAGTGTTTGTCGGATATATCGTTAGGCAGTTATCATCATCATCATCTTCCTGTCCTTATCCCGTTTTATTTGGGGTCGGCACAACACGTTTTTTTCTTCCATTATGTCCTGTGTTAAAAAAAGAATAACCCAATAGGTACATGATTATCAAATCAATCAATGGAATAAAAGTGCATTAAGGAAATACATGCTAATAAGGAAATGACAGTTCGTGAGTATGTATTGTTTGTAATCATTACAAAAACATGTTACATCACTAAATGAATGCATTTCTTTATGGAAGAACTTTCAAATGAGAAAATGTGACATAATATTATTGTGTATTGATACTTTACATAATTTGTCAGTCAATTTGTTGTATTTTTGTTTGATCTCTATCTCATCTGATGGTAAGCAATCACGATGGAGCTTGCTTTCATAGAAGTATTTTATTAAAACAAAGCCTGTTTATTTTTGTCAATATGATGGATTTATAAAAGATGTTTGGAAAAATTTAGGAGATTAATTATTTTTATTTAAAAATGTGGGAGACACAATTCTTTCAGGTAAAATAGCAGAGTTTTTTTTTTAAATATTGGTAGGCTTGCATTTGACCACCATCTCTCCTGATGGTAAGCGATGATGTGGTCGATGATGGAGCATGCTTGCCCTGAAGTAAGTAGTATTTAGTATAATTTAAAATCAGAGCAAAAAAAAGTAGAGTATTTTAGCGTATTCTATTGCATTTCTAAATTAAGAGTACAATTCTCTATACTAGAGTATGATTGGTACCAGTAATGCAATGAGAAATTAATGAATAAATTACTCACACCTAACTTAATCATGAGCACCAGAAACCTTTGCACCTAAGCTACATGAATGAAATCAAACCTGATAACAATGTAGGGCTAGGCTAGGACATCCTACAATTTTATTGTTCACTCACAAATTGATTAGTCACGCAGCACTAACAATCACAATAGGTTTAAAACGTAACTGTAAAGGTATGCGTACAATGTACTAGGACATTATGTGTGTGAGTAGGTTGTGTGCTGGAATTTACTCCAGCCCTGCGTTCTAAAATAACCAGAGTCGAGTAGAGTTGCAACCCAGGGTCATTCTTTTAGCCTAGAGTTAACCCAACTAACTACAACTGAGCAGGGTAGGTTGGAGTAGAAATGTGCCGTTGCCGGCAATATGGGAATTTTGCTAGCAATATTGTCACCAATATTCATACTTTGGGCAATATTCCCAGCAATATTCCCACTTCCAGCAATATTGCCGGCAACGGCACATCACTAGGTTGGAGTAAGCGACCAATGCTTGACATTGACAGTTGAACTCACATTCACATTCAATAATAGCAGGGTAGAGTAATTACCATATGACATCATTAGAGTTAACTTCAAATTTTAATGCAGCCCAGTATGACAGTACTCACTAGTTTCAGTAGCTAAACATGGTCATTTTATTTCAATACATGTTCCCATTTAATACATGACATTCACATTTTGATAAGACTATTGAAATTACTATTTTTTCATTGTGAATTTACTACATGCACGAATTTAATTTAATTTTACATCATTATATCTATTATTCCTACTTTGACATTTAATCACAATTGTATCATGACCTTATTATTAATTCATGAATCCCCAAGCGACCACCGGTGGCCGCGCATCTATTGTCTTACAATTGTGTCTCTAATTGACGGTATCTGAAGGGTTAAACAAATGACATTTTAAAATTCAATTTTTCAAGTGACATTATTATCAATTTGGAAATAAGGCTTGTAATTTGCATGCCTCAAGGTGTAATATGGTTGGACTGTGCTATTCTTAATATCTTTATGTAATTACCCATATTACCAAATAAACGATTATGATTATTATTATGATTATATTTTTTTGCCATGTAGCAAGAGTAGCCAATGCTACAGGCCACACGCATTTGGGGGCACCGTGCGTTCAGGGATCCCGCACATAAACTTAAAATCACGGGGACCCATTGACGTAATTTGCTACAAACCCCGCGCTGGCTTAATCCAACACTGAGAGTAACCATGGAGATTTTTCCCGTCTTCCATAGGAAATAGGTAAAATGGGCTGTTTTCCGCAACTCCACGACTAAAGCGCGTATTTTGCGTATGGTCTTCCATAGGCAGCATATTTCCAATTGGTTGCTTCTTCCATAGGAAACAACCAATTGGAAATATACACTAGCTTCTGATGTTTTAAAAGTGCCCCTGATGGCCTGCCTGTTTGAAATAAAATATTTTTTAATTTGAATAAAATTATGCTGTGCCCAACCCCAAATAACAGCAAGAAAGTGACGGATCACTTCCACCTTCTTCACAGAGATAAATAAGGTCAAGAGTGATAAGTTTCCACTGTTGACCAGGTTATCAGGTAAAATAGTAGTGAAGTGTGGCCTATCTAAATGAAAAAAAAAGTAGAGTGTTTTTTTTTTCATTGCTCTGTGTGACCATATTCCACAAATAGGTTTACAACATATTTCTATAGCGTGCATTGTAATAGGGCATCGTGTGAGTAGGTGTACCCATGAAGCATTATGTTTGCTATTGTGTGATGGCCCGAATGTAAATAAATGGTAATTGAGTGTGAATTGTCACACACTTTTATGAGATATTTAGTGCTTAGAATTTTTTTATTGTCAATACGGTCACTTTTGATGGGAATGCTAATGCCAATCAACACATCCCTTACCATCAGGTGAGATAGTGGACAAGCCAAACAACGTACAGCAACGTACAACAGTAAAGTTTTGAAAAATGTGCAACATTTTACTAGATTGAAACCAAATTTTTTGACAAGCTTAGAAAATGGTCAAGTGCAAAATTACCATTCCCTGAGCTGGTGTCATGTCACATTACCATTCCCTGAGCTGATGTCAAGTCACATTACCATTCCCGGAAACCTTCCTTTCCGTGAAACGCAAAGCTAAGGTCTGAGCACTATCTGAAGTGACAAATTTCTTTAAATACTCAATATCAGAATAATTAACATAAATGTTGAGAGATTTAAACCAGTGTACCCTAATGGGTTATGTTATCAACATTTCAGATTTATTTTAGTTGATAAGTAATTTAAAGATTTATGTATCTGAATAATTTTTACTTTTTAAGTCCAATGAACTTAACTTTGCATCCTGTAACACATTAATATTCCACTCAGATTATATTCTCAACCTTTTCAAATAAAAGACTTACAATCTATATGTAGTATGCACTTCTTATCATTAGCTGGCCAATGTAGGTTAAAGAAAAACAGTAGTGGAAGTACTAATACTTATAAGCTAGTAATTTATCTACCTACAGCATCCTTTTGGCAAATGGATAAGTTAAAATTTTGTAACAGGACGACCAGAACATTTTCTTCAACAACTTGACACACTTTGCAGACATGTTTACGATGTCCCCAACATAATAAGTTAGAAAACATGATAAAATTTCAGAGTAGGCCACATTAATGAATAAGACCTATAAGAATCTCAACATTTCGACACAATTATGACATACATCTAAGAGGCAAAGCTATCAAAGCTCACGAATCACGATATTCGCGTTCAATCTTCACGTAAAACACATTATCGTCGGCATCGACACGTAAATAGTGAAATGTATGAAGACTCACCGAAAATGGCTACAAACTTTACAAATGCACCAACACGGCAAACGCCTCATAAATGGAACGTGAGATAGTTTCATACACCATCAGTTTCCCGTACGATTGCACTTTCCAACAGCTTTTACTATTACGGCCCCCTACTAAAGCAAGTAGTACAAACAGGCATGAAAAATACTTGACGACTGACGTACTATTCTACGCCTAGGGAGCGGTCAGAATGTAATCTATTCCGACGGACAAGTAAACGAATATGTGTTAAAAACGCACTTACACACAATTAAAGCACCAAATAAAGTCACTTATTTCAATCCACATACGAAGATCTTATCACAAATCACCATAAAATTATAATTTGGGCGACAACGAAGCGAAATCGTCCCTCCTCCCTTCACCGTAAATGAATCATAGACAACAATTATATTTTTTTGAAGGTTTGACTTTGTTCTGGCAACAACAATATTGAATTCAGCCTAGTGACAAAAAGATTTTTTTAAAATCTGAATTTGCTTACTGATTGAATAATATTTATTTATTGTTATTAAGAACAGGTTTAAATTGATAAATAAAAGAGTAATATTATTTTTTATAAAACTTAATTTTTAAAATACACTTGTGGTACAAGCTCAAACTACAGCAAGCAACCACAATAACAAAAGATTGATTAGTAATGTAAAACCGCGTGTAGAACTTTAAAAACTAAATGAAATTAAAAAAAAAGAGCTTCACGTTTCTTATTAATTATTTTATCTCTTTCTAAAACACTGAATTGAACAAGGAAAGAAACAGCAAAGCAATAAATTATCTGTAAATTACCTTTGGTACATGTATCCGATTTTTTCTATTTGTACTCAATAGTGAAGTCCAGTTTAACAAAATTTGTACAAATCGATTCAATCATACTAAGGAAAGAATCGATAGAAATAAAATTAATTAAAAAGGAAATGTTGAATCAAGGAATTTAAAATAATTTTCATTTTTTCTCAAAAATCTTGATGCACTTATATGGTAAATGAAAGATGGTATATATATTTATATAAGATGGTATGGTAAATGAATAATATTTGTCTGTGTTCAGATATTAGAGACAGATTCTTGTTTAAAGTAGTTAAAATCATTTTAGACTATAGAAAATAATTGTTCTAAATGACAGAACAAGAAGACTTCTAATTTGTCAGTAAACTGTATACACTTCTTCTTCTTAGCGTATCGATGGCGAACTAGTTAAATTTTTGGCTTGGCCCAGAATTCGGCTACGGCAATGCCGTCCGCTGATACTGTCATTAGGTCTAGGTCTATAAGTGAGCAGGTAACAGAGCACTATACACTTATATAGATAGTATTCATAACTGTGACGTCAGTTATAATTATGATTTCATCAATATTCAGCTAAAAACAAATGTTATTTTCAAAAAGCAAAACCCGTTGTACACTTCCAGTGTCATAGAATGATTTAATAGAACTCAGATATTATTTACCTAAAAAAGCTTTTTGATTCTGAACAAAGGCAAAAAGTACTAAATAACAAAAAGAATAATAATATATTTCTTGGCACATTACAGAAAAAATAAGTTTTATGTTTCGTGTTCTTGGCAGTCGAGTAAAATGTTTCTTACTATCAAAATTTGTCTTGCGTGAAAATACGGAGCTTACTGTATTAACCAAATATATTTTGCTTTTTACTTCGAAATACAATTAATCTTTGTCTTTTCTTATAGATGACAGTAAAGTAGGTAATCAAGCTTTTCTTTCACTTTAATCGATTTAATCCATTTACAAAGTAGTCGACTAATCAATTTCAATAATGATTATAATAATCGGCTCATCGCACTAGTGTTGTGCACATATATGTATGTTGTGTTGTGTGTGCGTGGTGATTTGTGTTAATGCTGATAGAAAGAAATTAAATAAAATCAGGTATATTTTGACGATGAAACTTACATAAATGTGAAGAAACACAGTGTTTTGTGTTATCAAGTGATAGTGAATCCGTCGGGAGGCGGTAATCGTGTACGTTCTTTCGCTATTTGTGGATTCTGGATCTCGTCGATGTACCATAAACAAAAATGTCAGCGATCCCGATTTTTTGTTTCTTGCTGCATACCCATCGTTATAACTTAATTAGATCACACGAATGATATAAAATAATGTTAGACGCTTTCTCCCGTGATATCATCTCGTTCAAGCAGCGTTCCCGAGGCAATAAATCGGCCATAGTAAACGTGCGTTTCGTGTGCTCGCGCCCGTCTACACCCGACCTATCTCATTGTTTATGTATGGAGAATAAGCCAGGAATTTTTATGGGGATTCGCGATGTATTCTTGTTATAATTGAATATCTGGAAACGATCAGGGTTTCTCGGCGCCTGGTAGCGACGGCGGGGTCAGCCTGCGCCATCGGCGTCCCCCCGACCGCCAAGGTTTTTCATGATCTCTATTTATAATAATCTCTCGATCATTTGGTGCAGCATAATGACATTCTTGTAATGAATTGCCGTTCTGTGGATTTGTGGGACATGTGCCAATTATTGTGCCCGTGACGAAACGCGTCGAGTATTAGTTTTGTATGTATACAAATGCACAACAGTACTGTTTGACTTAGATGGGATCACATGGAATTATATCACAGTGTAGATCCATGCTCATGCACTGTGTCAAATAGTGACCGTGTCTGGACGTGGTAAACTCCTGTAACTGTGTTATTTATCACACTAGAGGACAGAACAGGTACATTCATAGATCTTTTTTTATTATTTAATATCAAAACAACATTCATAGTAGCATTTATTATCATTGTTTGTCTTCTGGTTGCAGAAACTTGTTATTAAAATAACATTGCTTAATATTTGGTTAATTCTAATAATTTATTCATGACTGGCATCATGTTTAATGTATACCACCAAGGTCTTTTGTCTTACCTGTATTTATTACTTCATAGTTATAAAATTTTAATTCAATATTAGACTTTAGAATTTTAGAACCTATGTTTTGGAACCTAAATGACATAATTGAATTTCCAAAAGGTTATTAATATAGTATTCCTAGCTTTGTCATCAATATAATACATATTTATTAAATGTATTGGCAGGAGTGAGTTTATATTAAAAGGCATATTATACTAATGAATAGGCTCTTAATAAACTAGTGCGCCTCACCATCTACTATTGCATCACTGCTTACCATCAGGTGGGATCGCAGTCAAGCACTAGTTTATATCAATTAAAAAACATACAATATACAAGACTTCATTTCTAAATAACTAACAAGTTGTGTTTAATATATAAAGATACAGATCCAATTCATTTAAGAATTGTAACACAAGGTATTAGTTCAGATTTGTTTATTCTCGAATAAAATGTACAAGGCATAGCCTTACTTCTGGCTCATAGACTACAAAAAATTGTATATGGCAAACAAAAAAAATATGGTGCAAATGAAGATACAAAACAATAAGACACGCTACATGAAAAAGTGCAGAATAGTCAACACTGGCTCAGTTGCCAAAGAAAAAAATCTTGATTTCAATATTAATTTTCTCAAATAATTAACGCACCTTGTAGGATGACCTTCCCATTATAATAATGCTAAGGGGGAAAATGTATTAAATACAGATACAAATGCAGGAAATAAAATATCAAATGGATAAGTAAGAACAGTATAAATATTCCTATGAGAATTATGGTCACTTATAATACTAAACTGAAAATGTGTGCACGGTTTACTGTAGTGCTATGGTCATTGTGTGTTGATTTTACCATATAAAAGAACTTTAGACTAAAAAAGTCGCATATATAATCAAAAACTTCTAGAACTATTCACGCAGATAATCAAAATTATATTTTTTTGCAATATTCATATGAATGCCAGTTTTACTGTGATTTCAACTTTATAAAACTAAATAATACTGATAAAATAATTTTTTTACTTTTTTTTTTATAATTATTAGACTTTTGTTAGACAAATCTAAATATGAGAAAGTTAAAACGCAAAACAAATAAAATAAGCACCTATTAAATGCTAACAATAAACATTATCAGGTACCAACAGTCCTAGTGTTAATAAAAATTTACAGAAACAAATGTGCAGCATTTAACCTATTCTATCTTCTATGATTCACTACTTCACATTTAATATTTCAGCATTGTAATAAATACTGTGCGACTGCTGAGCATGGGGTCCTAGATTCAATACCTAGGTTAAACGAAGTGTTATTGGATTTTTCCACACTGAATTTCTCAGTAGCAGCTTCGAGATTTGTTCCCGATGGCAATGCTCTTCACATAAAAACATAATTGGTGAAATAATAATTGGTGTACAGCCCTGCTACCCCTTCAGGGAGTTTATAGGTGAGATGTAATGATATATTGATAAATAGAGCCTGTACATAATGCTGGAAATGTTGTGTGTACAGTCAAGTTGGCGAAGGCACGCAGGGGTATGATCAAGGAGAAGGAGAAGGGCGGAGGCGCCCGCCTCAAGGACGAGCCCAGCGATCCTGCTGAGCCCGGTAAGATATCATTTATTTACTTTAATTTTTAATTATAATTAAAATAATCAAACCGATACTCACTCCCAATTTTCGGATTAAGAATTTAAAGCATACAATGTGTAACATTAAATGCGCAAAACCTGAAATTAGTTTGATCAGAATAACGAGCAGAATCAATTAAACCACATTTAATATAGGTCACATTTTTCAAAAAAACCTTCATTAAAATGTTGACATGTCTATTTATGAATAGGTCAAGCCAACACGTGCGCAAAACCGCTCAAATAGGTAAACAAACACAAATAGTTGTAGTCCAATCAAATTTTCTCTTACACGGGATAATAAAAGTTCTTATTTCAATGCAGATATGAATTATAAACAAACTAAAACTGCTCTTAATTCATGAATCCCCAAGCGACACCCGGTGGCCGCGCATCTATTGTCTTACTATTGTGTCTCTAATTGACGGTATCTGAAGGGTTAAAACCTTTAATTTTTTTTGTTTAATTTTTCTCACATAATTGGGTCCCTTGAATTAAAAATCATTTGTGGTGTCTGAGGTTTTGCGCATTTAATGTTACACGTTGTATATTTATGTACAAAAATCCAAGACATTTTACAGAGGTAGCTTACAAATTTTTGGTATTTTAATCTTGTAAATAAATGTACACCTACATCTTAACTATTAAATATTATAAACTAATAGGTATATGCTGGCAGCATTGTCAGGCTGGATGGCCATGCTGCAAGCTTACAAATTAAATATAATATGTTTAATAAAACAATTATATCATTAGAGCATGATACACCAACATGAAAAAAAGGCAACAAAATAGAAAACTCGTTTGTCAAACTCAGATATGGACTGAAAATCTGTCAAACTTTGGTATTCAAGTAGGGTTCGAGAAACCTGTCAAAATCAAAAACCACAAAGAAAAGAAGCAAAAAAGAACAAACAATAACATTTTACTACTGAAATTAAGAGGATAAAAACATTTTCAAGGATCTACATTACCAGCTGCATAATTTGTATGTGCAAATAAAAATTAAGAGGCACGGCAGTGCCCCCACCAAGGCAATATGATAAACAAACTTTAAATATATTTCTTAATATTATAGATAAATTACACCCAGACAGAAAAAAATATTGATCTTATTACCCAAACATTTGTTCTGGGTGGGTATCGAACCTAACTACCAACGGCATAGCAGCCAGGGCCACTATAGAAGGCGCCCGATAACCGTGGAATAAAGTACATTGACCTTCTCTTAATAAATCTGCATAGGTACCCGAAAAACAAAAAAAAAATGTCATTACTAGATCATGTCAAGGATCACGATACATGTCGATTCAAGACATCTTTATCTCTTTATTTCCGTTTTTGAAATTAAGAATGTAGGTCATCGGGGTCATCATCATCATCCGCCTTTTTAATGTTCTCACTGCTGGGATTCAGGCCTGTAGGAGAGGGAACGGGCCGTAATCCACAATGCGGGCCCAGCGCGGGTTGGTGAATATCACATGTCTTCGAATTTCTGGTTCTAGGACATGCCGGTTTCCTCACGATGTTTTCCTTCACCGTTTTTAGAGCAGTGGTGATGAAATAAATTACACAAAGTAATACGCCTGGCTGGGTTCGAACCCACGACCTACAACTCGTAATTCGGGGCTTTTACCACTCGGTCACCACTGCACCAGTAGGAGGGTCAATGACCGTTATTCTACGGTTATCTGGCGCCTACCTTAGACCAACAGGCCTGTTAAATGTTAAATATCCATACAATAAAAACAGCAAACCAGAGTGAAAGCCACAGAAGTATGCACAGTTATGCATGTAATTGATTCATCTCATTTATAATCCCGCTCAGCTCTTTGTTTATCTTCCACACACATAATTAACAATCTAGATAAATATACTATAAAATCATAAATCGCCGCTTTTCGCAGATAATGCATTCATTAAAGTGCCGTATCGCGTTTGTCGCAGTAAACTACGTAATTTTTACAAATTCATTCGATAATTTAACATAGTTTACTGTTCTTTATTGAGCACAGATATAATCAGTATTCAATTAATGTAACTAGTAAGAGACAGATTTTCAAATACAAATTAATCTTTACTCGAATAGCACGTCAAATAATATTAAACCACAGAAATATAAACGTCATTTTAATATTAATAAAATGTATGGTTTTTCACATACACACTTATTATCGGAATTACCCATGAGAATTCTGGGTAAATCATAAGTTTTGTTACAATATTCAAATGATAGTATTCTGTCGTGAACCAGGACATGGGTCGCGCCCGCCGTCAGCGTCGCTTCCGACTCCGGCGGCGTTGAAGAAGGAACCAGACGAGCCCCCACACAGAGTCAAGTTGGAACCCCACAGCCAGTCAGGTGGCGAAGATTCTACAGCCGATCTTGGAGTTGACGGCATCAAGACTGAGATTGACGGCCTTATGGACAGTGACGGTGAGGCTTTCTTGCATTGTTGAGGATTAAGGTAGAACTACACTGCTCACACGAGTGCCACACACGCCGATCTGGGCGCGTCAGTCTCCATACATTTTATATGGAAACTAGACTTGTAGAGCTACACTTGATACACGCCACGCGATGTCGTCCTATGTACAATTCTGTCGTGTTACACGTGTGCGCCGGTTTAATGTAGTTCCATCTGTTCTTTTTTTTACAAATTGTTTTCTTTATCAGATCATGTCAATATCTGGTGCTGTCAATTCATAAAGTACATTCTTTTTGCAATTTTTCTTTTTGTATCGATTTCGTAATAGATGCATTTTATGAGCGCTATTTTATGACAATTTAAATCTTACGTCAATGATTTAAATGATACATACCGCGCGCACTGGGGTAGCCAAGAAATTTTATTTACTATTGTAGCATAAATTGAATAACTATTTTATTTAATTAAACTTATATCACAGATTTTAATTCAGAGACCGCGGTATCAGTGCCAATATACCACATGAAAACAGCAAATAATGTAAAAAAAAACTATAATATGACAAAATATTAAAACATATTTCTGATTCAGGTGACCCCACAAAATCTCCTTCCTGCGAACTGGGCGGGCCGGGCTCTCTAAAGTCGGAACGACTTTCTTCAGACTCAAATGATATATTAGATCCACAAACAGGTCTCAGGGGCCCAACAAGTAATCTTCAGGTAAGAATGCAGGTAATGAAAAATAAAGGTTTTATTATACACTATTATTTTCTAAATTATCCATTTTAATCGATAAAGTAATCAGATTTATTTGTTCTCAAGTTCAGAATAAAGTGAATGCAAGTTCTCTCTAATGTCTTTTTGACTCAAAGTCATTCTCCTTAATTCATGAATCCCCAAGCGACACCCGGTGGCCGCGCATCTATTGTCTTACTATTGTGTCTCTAATTGACGGTATCTGAAGGGTTAACTTTGACCCTTAAATATTTAAATTTCCATTCCTCTGTAAATTCAAAACATCACATTTCTTTTTCTATGTCTATAGGATCAAAATCAAAACTGTCGCAACCCCAACGGTGGTCCAGAAAACATGGGTTCCTGTCGCATGGGAGGTGGAGGAGGTCCCATGGGTCCCGGGGGTCCGATGGGTTCCATGACGGCGAGTGAAGCGCAAACACTGCCCTCTAACGTGATCAGCAAGCAAGCTGGCAGTATGGAGGTAACAACATAGCTTAGTAAAATATTAAATTGCTGAATTTAAAAAAAAATACTTGAAAAATTCTTAAATGATTCGCCTTTTTAAGAAATATTAATTTTCTAAAATATGGACTCTTACGCTTTTTCTTTGTCTGTGTCAAACAAAAAATATATTAAATACTGGATGTTTTCCCAGCAGCAAAGTCAAATCTTCGTGTTTTCAACACTATTGGCTAACAAAGGTGCAGAATCCGTCATATCAGGACAACACCATTCTATCATAGCATACCACTGCGCACAACCAGGCACTAAGAAATATCTTGAGGTATTATTTCGACTCCAAAAAATATTATTTTCAGGATAAAATAAAATATTAATTGAATTGTAATTGTTTTTACAGAAACACCCTCTAAAAATGGGGCAATTCAACAAACAAAGCCCAGCACAATGGCTAAACAATCTCGCTATGGCCAAAACAAGAGGTGGAATGCGAGGCGGGCCTAACATGATGGGCGGGCCTAGCCCAATGGGCCACATGATGGGCGGACCCATGGGCCCCAACATGGGTCCGATGGGCCACGGTGGCATGGGACACATGGGGCCTAATATGATGGGTCCTAACAGAATGGGAGGGCCGGGCGGCCAGATGATGATGATGAAGGGCGGCCCGGGCCAGATGGGTCAGATGGGGCCCGGAATGGGGCCTATGGATGGGTTTCCAGGGGGCACCCCGTCCTGTGGTGTCATGGACGGCCTCGGTGCTGATGGTGAAATGCCCTGGGACACCGTAAGTGTATTCTTATTTATAAAAAGATATACTAACGCACAGTTTCTAAAAGGCAAAACAAAAATAATTAATAGACGCCAAGTCAAATGCAAAGTTGCATTTGACTTGGAATTCAAAGATTGTTAAAATAAAGTTCAAATAAACTTTATATTTTTGACTAGTTATTCATTTAAATCTTTGAGTTCAGATTCTGAAAGCTAGTTTTATAAAAAAAATTGCAACTTTATAGTAGAAACTAAACATAAGTTACGTTTTCAAAACAGAGTGTTACTACCAGTGTCTATATTTATTCTCATTCTAATAAAATCTCCACCAACACACTCTAGGCCCGCGTGCTGGATTGCGGCCCATTCCCTCTCTTAAAGAGGAGGCCTGAATCCCGAACGTGGGAACATTATAAGACAGACTATGCTATGCTATGCTAATAAATTCTCATGTATCTTTGCAGAAAAACCCCTCTGTAATGTCAAACGGCATGTCGAATGGTCCGGGCTCTATGCCCGCTTGTTCCGAGGCCGGGCCTACGCCCCAAGACGCGCCCACAAGCCAAGCCAACTCCGACTCAGGCCCTGATCAGCCGTGCCAGACTGGACCTAAAGGTAACATTAATCACACTAATAATATGTTATGGTAAAAGTTGGTGTGTGTGTATGTATGTATGTTGCTCCTTCATGTTGAACGACTGAATGAATATGGATGATATTTGGCAAATAGGTAGACCATGGCCTAGAATTTTGTTAGTAAATTAAACAACAGGGCTAATCCACTGACAGAACTTAAAAAATCGTAGAAACCCGAAAAAAAATCCAACTCATCATCCCAATAGGTTCCAATAGTGTAAAAAAATTGATTTATTTCAAACTGTGAGAATATTATTTATTGATTAACTAATAATAAACTTAGCTAGATCTACCAGATTTGACTCTTGGATACATTACAAAATATGAAATACCTGCTTAAAAACATCGAAGTTCTATTTACATTTCAGTAACTATTAATACCCAATTGTGTCAACACATTTTATGCATTTTTTTATTGCAACAATGAAACTCGGAAATTTTTCTATTCTCATGCGCGCGTCAATCTTCCGACGCATGCAGTGACGTTAATACTTGCATGTAAGAATATTACAAAATTAACCTTTGTGCAGGTGTAAAAATACCAGATGAGAACCTAACTCCACAACAACGTGCACATCGCGAGGAACAACTGGCCACAATACGCAAAATGCAACAGATGTTGTTCCCTGAAAGTGGGGGCAACAACCCTAACCAAGGTCCCAATGATGGCTCACAGGCCCCCAACGACATTAACCCACCTAACTCCAGTGCTAACATGAACATGTCCCCCTTCCCTCCTATGTCTATGGGTCCAAACGGCCCCATGGGATCTGGGCCCAACGGTCCAATGGTTTCTATGTCGAACAGCATGAACTCGGGCCCTAGTTGCACAATGTCCGGCCCTATGGGACCCAACGGTCCTATGGGAGGGCCAATGGGCCCTGGTGGTCCGATGGGTCCAAACGGTCCTATGGGCGGGCCTATGGGAGGTATGGGTGGGCCGGGTATGGGAATGGGCGGGCACGGGGGTATGGGTCCTAATGGTATGATGGGTCCGAATGGGCCAATGATGTCAAGTATGGGCCCTAACGGGCCTATGGGTCCAATGGGACCTTGTGGGATGAAAGGCATCAGAGGTCCGTGTGGAGGTCCAGATATGAAGACTGGGATGTGTACGGATATGCACATGGGGAGAGGATGTGGTGGACCGATGGGGGTAAGCAGAAAAAAAGATATTTATATATTTTTTTATCAATATAGAGACATGGTAAACATTCAAGTAACCATTTTTCTTTTTTATTCTAGCGGATGCCAAACCCCATGGGAGGTATGGGAGGGCCTAAACCATGTATGATGGGCGGACCACACATGGGACCTAGAATGATGCCAGGACCTAATCTCAATGCTATGAATGGTAAGAAACTTTCAGTTGTGTGCTGTGATGGTGAAAAGGTTTTGGTTTACATAATACTATGAATACTCTGTGTGGAGTACACAGAAGGAATTTTAGAAAGAAATCTATTCATGCTATTTTATTGCTTAAAAACTTCTAACTACTATTTACTTGCCAATAAAGTTGCATAACAAGATGATAGTAAAAAATGCATGTATCCGAAATAATGCATGTCATGTAATGATGCCAATTGACAGAATTTAGTTGTTCCTATTTAAAAATTTCTTGATTTTCTTTATTGACATGTAGTTTCCTTCAAAACTTGCACCTTTAAAACTTTCGAGAGAAAAGATAAATAAAACAATTGTAATAAAAAATCAATGCAAATGCTCAATGTATGACTTTTTCGCATGAACTAAAATACGTTGATCTAATAAATCTATCCTATTGATCTAACAAACCAATTTGTAGCTTTCTTTACCTTTTTTGTTTTTAACACTTGAAACAAAGTTCGTAATCAAAAATGCATGCAAAACTCAATGAAATATGATTTTCTGCATGCCTTAAAATATGCACCACCAGCGCCTTCTACCTTACCTGTTTATATATCCTGTTGGATGGTACAAAGTGCCGCGTCTTCCAGGAGGGATCATGATGGACGGCAGTATGATGGGCGGCATGGTGCCTCATGGCGACTGCGGTCCTGACCACCACGGTATGCCGGTCAACGGGCCCATGTGCGATGAGTATGGGCGTGGAAGAAACGTGAGTTGAATTTTGAGTTGTTTGTGTGATTGTGAGTCCTGAAACTATATCTTGCATCGAAAAACTTCTAAATGTGGGTAGATAGATTTTTTTTTCTCTGTAATGAGGGGCGTTAAAATGACGTTAAAATGTCGAGCATGCGAGCGAGAAAGAGGGATAGAGCTATACACAATACATAGCTCTATCCCTTTAACAGTTCAGTTTAGGTCGTCAAATGAATGGCGTTAAGATCGTGATGTAAGGCCTCAGGTTATAGATAAATGCCTTTTCTTTGTGGGTAAGCTTTTTTAAATGTGAAGCACACGTGGTACGTGGTTTATTATAATTTTTGATAAGAAGTCATGCAACAGATTCCATTATTGTCACTTATACTCCAATCCTAAAATGTTAAACATGTAGCGACATCTATAGCGTCACATAAGAACTAATCTTGCATCGCGCAATGAAATTGAAGTACTCCCCGCGATTTAAACATAAAGAACAGCTCGAAATCATCTATCGGGCAGTTGCCCACCAGACATAAAACCCGTCTGGTCGGAGGATACGCCCTTTTCAACGGATGTATGTGGGACTTACTCTCCGTTTCGCTTACCTCCGAACTATAGGTAATAGGTAATAGGTAAAACGGGCTGTTTTCCGCAACTCCACGTCTAAAGCGCGTATTTTGCGTATGGGTGGGACAATTGGGTCACTCGATCCACCCCAGCTCCTCAAGAAAGGCCAGCAGCGCCTTGGTGTTGCTAACCACTTCACGAAGGTTACCTGGGTTACCGAAGTGCTTTGCCCTGTATTCAGCGACCACAGGGCAGCTTAGGAGCAGATGAGCTGCTGTCTCTTCCTCCTCCATGCAGGCTCTGCAGAGAGGACTATCCGTAACTCCTATGACAGAAAGGTGCTTGTTAAAGGTCCCGTGGCCGGTTGTAGCGGCCGTGACTTTGCGCAACTGTAGTTTTGTCAGTCGTAGGACCTGTTTCGTAAATCGGCCATCGATCGAGGGAAGTGCCTCCTTGGCCTGCCTGCACTCACCGTTTTCTCTCCATAGTTTGTGGTGTATATCACTGGTACGGTTCCTTACCAGATTGCGTAGATAACCGAAGGGAAGTGGCACAATGGGTTCAGGGCCCACTGCTGCCATACTCGAACCCCTTCTGGCGAGTTCATCCGCTGCATCATTGCCTCGGGAATCGCTGTGACCTTTGATCCATTGAATGGTTACTTGGTTGTGTTTACCCACCTCGTTTAGCCGTTGGTGACACTCGTATATTAGCCCAGAAGTGGCCGTGTGACTATTCAGTGCTTGCAGGACAGCCATGCTGTCTGAGAGAATGCGTATAGAGTGATCCTTAACTATCCTGGTCAGAACGGCTAGAGCTGCCAGGGAAATGCCCACGCATTCAGCCTGGAACACCGTGTTATGAACCCCCAATGGAGTGGCTATATGAATGTTGAAATCCTCTGAGAAGACTCCCGCACCCGTGCCATTACCTGTTTTGGATCCATCCGTGAAGATCCGCAGCTCAGCGGGGCACAGCCCCTCGCAGCGGTCATCCTCATACAGTTGGATCTTGTATTTCTTATCAAAGATAAATTGCTTAGGAATCCGGTCGTTTGCTGCTTTGGTAATGGGAAACTCAATATTGAATTCCTCTAGCAGAGCGGTGTGTTGAGTTGATCTCTTACCCCATAGATTCAGTGTTTTGAGACGTACTGCCGCCATCGTCGCTTCCTGTTGTATGAACAGGTGAAGTGGAGGGAGTCCCAGCATGGCCTCGAGCGCTGCAGTTGGAGTAGTCCTCATGCATCCCGTAGTTGCCATGCAGGCAAGCCTCTGCGTTTGTTGTAGCTTGTTTACTGCAGTGGCTAGCTTGGTGCGTGGCCACCACACCACGGCACCATAAGTAATCATAGGCCGAATTACGGCACTGTATAGCCAGAGTATGATCTTGGGGGATAGGCCCCACCTCTTACCTATCATTCTCCTGCATTGCCAGAAGGTGATACACGCCTTGCTTAGTTTGCTGTCCAGATGGGCACCCCAATTCAGCTTACTATCTAGGGTGACTCCCAGGTACCTTACTTCGTTTGCCAACTGGAGTTCCGTATCGAATAGTTTAGGCAGGTTGAAGCGGCCTAGTACTCTTTTCTGCGTGAACATGACTAGCTCAGTTTTAGAGGGGTTCACTGACAGATCGTGTTCCCTGCACCAGCGTTCCACGATACGGAGTGCTTGTTGCATAAGGTTGCAGATCGTGCCGGTCACCTTCCCAGGTACGAGAATAGCTAGGTCGTCCGCATACCCTACTGTATAGTAACGGTTCGCGTTGAGTATGGTAATCAGTTCGTTGACTACCAGATTCCACAGCAGCGGTGAGAGGACCCCTCCCTGCGGGCAGCCTCTGGCTATTAAGGCCAACTGTTGTTCCTCTTCAATGCGAACTGTACGTTTGCTTAGCATGTTCGTGATCCAGTCAATCAGTACCTGCTCCACCCCGTGTTTGGAGAGGGCGGCACCTATGCTGGAGAAGTTCGTTCTGTCGAAGGCCCCTTCGATGTCTATAAAAGTGCCCAGGCAAGTACCCTTCTGATGGATTGCATCCTCTATCTGGCTCACAACCAGATGAAGAGCAGACTCTGTCGACTTACC
Source organism: Mythimna lalbum (assembly GCA_949319445.1). Taxonomy (NCBI): domain Eukaryota; kingdom Metazoa; phylum Arthropoda; class Insecta; order Lepidoptera; family Noctuidae; genus Mythimna; species Mythimna lalbum. The sequence goes on along the minus strand of OX439371.1, from coordinate 8,216,961 downwards.
TGCACTATAAGCATGTTGATTACCATGTAGTGGTATTGCTTTTAAGGCGCCGTCTCGAAGTTCCCTTTCACATAACCTCTCCATCGCCTTTAGTAGGAATGAGGTCAGACTTATGGGTCGATAGGACTTAGCGTTAGTATAATCACTCTTACCTGGCTTAGGGATGAATATCACTTTCACTTCCCTCCATCCTTTGGGAACGTATCTAAAGGCCAGGCACGCTCTCATTAGGGGCAATAGCCGAGTTGCCAGGGGTGTCCCACCCCACTGTAGTAGAGCAGGAAAAACACCGTCCGGACCCGGTGCCTTGAAGGGATGGAAGCTTTGAATGGCCCATTGAAGTTTCTCCAGCGTAATCACCTTGTGTGCATACAGCCAATCATCATCAGTTGGTGTTTGGGTTACGTCAGACCAGTCTGTTACCTGTACAAAAACGCAGTCTGGGAAGTGAGCTTCGACTAAGGTGCGTCTTGCCTCCTCCGACGACGTGGTAAGTGTCTGGTCAGGTTTGCGGAGTACAGTAGGCCCAGGAGCATCCTGTTGTGCTAGTACTTTCCTCACCCTGTTCGCTTGTTGGCAGGATTCTATGCTGCCGCAGAATTTTCGCCACCCTGTGGTACGCCTATATCTGATGCATTTTTTGTAGCTGGATTTGGCCGCGTAGTAAGCGTCCCAATCCACCTCCTCACATGTGTTCATGGCCCTATTTAGAGCTTTCCTTACCTTACTGCGTTTACGCTCCAGATCCGCACCCCACCACGTCTGTTTGCCCGGTGTAATACGGGGCAGGGTCTCTGGGCAGGCAGTATGATAGCTTTTAATCAATGATTCGGTGAGTAGGTCCACTTGCACGTCGATTTGCGTCGGGTCCACAAGTGCCCTCGAATCGCATGGTGGTACAAGCTTAGAGTCTAAGCTGCGTTTGTACACGGCTTTATCCGTGTTGCGCGGATTGCGTCTCGGTAGTGCGGGTGATACACAAACCTGGATGACGAAGCGGATCCATCTGTGGTCCGAGCAGGAGGCCTCCTTGGAGACATGCCATCCAGTGATTAGTTCCGCCACTCTTTCTGTTGCCAGAGTGAGATCTATGATTGTGCGACTGCGTCTGGTTACAAAAGTTGGTTCTGTACCTGTGTTTAGTAGGGATAGGTTAGTAGTAAATAAGTATTCTACCAAAGCCTTACCCCTTGCATTTTGCGTGTCCATTCCCCACAGTGGATGGTGTGCGTTCGCATCCGTCCCGATCACCATCTCGTCCCCGTTGCCCTCACAGTAGGCAACTAGACGGATCAGGTTGTGGGGTGGCGGTTCCTCTGCCTCTGGCATGTACACCGAGGCAAGGACGATCGCCATGTCAATGTCATCACGCTGTATGGTCAGCCTTGCTGCAGAGACATCTCTGCAACAGAAATCATTTAGAAGCTGTGCTTTAATGTTACCTGTTATGAAGATGCACGATCTAGGATTCTCATGATCCGTAGTAACAAGGATCTTACCACCAAGATTGGAGAGTCCGCAAATGTGGCCGCCCCTAACCCACGGCTCCTGGATTAGGGCGATGGCCGCGTGTTGAACCTCCAGCCACTTGCGTAATTGGGCCGTCGCAGTCTGACTGTGGTGGAGGTTCACCTGCACAATGTTACTGGTGGAGAGGGACGCCATTGCTGGCGGACACCTCGTCCCCACCCTCCAGTCGCAGCCCGGCAAACAGGTCGCCCTCATCGAAGTCCGTCCCCCCGGGGGTCGAAGCTGGAGACAACGTGACGTCGTCGGGCTCCTCCCCCACCGGAGGAACGGCCTCCGCGATGGCTGCGGTGGCGGCTGGCACTGCTTCTGCAGCAGGGTCCACCACTGGTGCTTCCGGGTTGCTTGGTGGAGGAAGGGACTCCGCCACCTCCTGTAGCTTATTCGAGTCACGGTCCCAACCCCGAGGGACGTCTACAAACTTTCCGTTCTGACCCTGGAACTTCACATACACCGTCCCCACCCCCATCGCGAGTCGGCGTTCGGCTTCCATCAGGATCGGAACCTGGTCCTCGGGGATGTCTAGCACCATGAACCAGCATTACTCCTGCTTGTCGGCGTGTATAAGCACCCACCTTTTCACGTCGACCCATGGGTTCTGGTAGCAGAGGCCTCGCCCGATGTTCCTCGAGTCCTCGTACACCCCATGGTCGTCAGGAATTGCGATACCTATACGTACCCGCTTTTGGAGTTCCGCCTGGCTGCGGACGACTAGCGAAGTGCTAGCCGGGAGAGCCAGTTCCGAGACTGCCTGCTTGAGCCACGCTAGGGTGTGGTCGTTGCCACACCACAGTTTGAGTACACCCCCGGCGTACAGTGGCTTTGCGTTAAAGACCGGCGCGGGCCGGTCCTGCATTGGGTTCCAGGATTCGCTGATGATCCTCTTCTGGATAGCAGCGACAACCTGGTCCGATACTCCCTGGTTGATAATCCCCGTGCGGTCGTCGACTATGGCGACGCTCAGGGTGGAGCTGGCTGCTTGGGCGTAGCTTCTTGAAGCAACCCGCTCGGACTGATCAAGCCGCAGCCGCTTGTGCTCGCCACGAGGTGATATAGTCTCGTTCAGAGCACGCTTAGCCACGACCTGATCATCCCCAGCGGGCCGCTGCGTCGTGTTGGCTGTCTGGGCCGGTCCCCCTGTGGAGAAACTAATCTTACCCTTGTTCAGGGCAGTGACAGCCGCCTGCTTAACCTGAGAGGCCTTCATTTTGCCGGCCTTTCTGCGTTCCTGACGGCGCTCCTTGCGCGCCGGCCTTTCCCTCCTTTTACCCTGGCTGGGTGGAGCTGGTGGTCCAGAAGGGTCCTTGCAAGGGTTGCGGGTTTGTGGAGTTGGTTTTTTACCCTTACCCTTGTTTTGCACTTGCCAGGAACTCGAGAAGACATCCTCAGTGCTGCCGCCTGTCCCTGAATTGACGGCGTTAGCCACCTCCGTGGCCGCAGGTTGTGAACCCACAGGAGGAGGGGGAGGATGTTGCTTTGGAGGGCGCACTTCGGCGGTGGCCTTAGCCTTTGCCGATGCCGTCGCCTTCGTGTTGGAAGGTCCGGTACTGGTCCCATGCAGCGCCGTAGACCTTCGTTTAATGTGGGACGTAGGTTTGGTCTTGGCCGCGGTATACGCCACAGCTGGACCGACACCCGCGCTGGGGCCTGCGACTTGCGCCGCAGGTTCTCCAGGGGCGAGCGAAGTGCACGCACCTCGCTTAGGAGCTCCGCCAGCTTCCGCTGGCTCCGCTCCTGTGAAGTTTGTAGAAGTAGATGGCCTAAAATGTTCCATATTTTAAATTACTTAGAATTTCATCCCTCTGGCTCCCACCCTCCTTGGAGCCCGCACCTGGGAACGTCGCCCTGCTTGAAGAGCATACTACGTTAGGACTACCAGAGGGATATAGGTGCGCAAGGCTGGCTTACAGTGCGACATCGGGTGCTCGATCGGGCTGGCGTCGGAGACCGAAAGGCCTGCCCCCAACGAACTGATCAACCCTCACTTACACCGTCAGCATGACCTTTACCCACCGCTTCAGCCGTCCGAAAACGACCTCCGCGGACCTTACGCACCTCGCCTGTGGCCCTCTGACGGGACACCATGGCCATTTCCCTACCCTTGGCTAGAGAGTAAGGCTACCGTTTCGCTTGAAATCCAGACCAAAGGGGGAGTGTTGCTCACTTTCAGCTCAGCCCCCCAGGACTCCTTCATCCCCGCTTACGGCGCTCAACTGCGCAGGTCCTAGCGCAGGTGACCAATTTCTCCTACTCGTCGTCAGCTTATTTTAGTGACGGCTGAGCTCGCAACCACCCAGTCACAGGAGGGTTGCAATTAGGAGGGGATTTTGGATAGAGATAGGATTAGGAGTTGGTGGGAAGTGATGGTGAAACATGGGAGAGGAGGGATGCAGGTAGGAGAGTTGGGTATTGTGGAAGTTGGGATGGGTTTGAGTGGATAGCCCCCACTCCGTGGGTCGCCAGGCAGTTTCGGTTACGTCTATTTCTGATGGAATTAGACCAAAAACGGGGTGGCAACCTCGAGAAGGTGGATCCGCCTGACTTGCCTTGAGGATCTACACGACTGTAGCGCTCTCCCTCAAGACCCCGCCACCCTACCACCTCTGAAGGAGGTGATAGGGTAGGCCTGCATCTATACTACCAAGCAAAGCATAAGCCAAGCGTGTCGTTGTGCAACCGCAAAAGCATACATACAGACCCTCCCCAAACTATTTATTCAAACCTTTTTTACTGTCCGTTCAACCAATTTTGACTTTTATTCTGTAGGCATAACAATGGCATTAAAAGCAAAAAAGTAATTAAAATACCAAATATTTACTGCAGCAGCCATTTATCATGCCACCAACGCAACAAAAATCAAAATCGGTTAAATGGACAGCAAAATAGGTATGTTTAAATGACTAATCTTACTGTGAATAGAGTATAGACGTTTTTAATAAAAATTAATTTTCTTTTTTTCTTAATATGGAGTTTCAATAAGAAAATGAAAAAAAAAAATATTTTGTTTAACAATATTCGTTCGACCGCACCGTTGATCACTATTATAGCGACGATTGGGGAAGGCCTATGTCTAACAGTGGACGTTTCAGCTGAAATAATGATGATGATGATGATGAGAGTAAAAAATGTTCAACTGTATCGTTTATACCGCGTTCCGAAATACGATGTTTTCGATGTTAGGACACCAAGAGGCCTTCCGAATTACCGTAAACGTATGTACATCAGGCGATTTGTTGATGCGCTAACAACGCTGATATCGTAATTCAGAATGCGGGGTTCAAGTTGAAGGCTTATTTTTGCATGTTACAAAATTATTCTATTATTATTAGCCTGTTGTGTCCCACTGCAGGGCAAAGGCCTCCCTTCCGTTATTCAATTTTTTTCTGTCCTTAGCCACTTCTGGCCAATCCTTAAGGTAGGAGTCCAAATCGTCACGCCATCTTCTATGTTACAGAATTAACTATATTATTTTACCAGCTGTACTAGAGTGATTCTACAACAATAACAGTATTATGTCCGCATGCAGATGGGTCCGGGCGACCCGGGCGGGTTAGGTCCGGGTGGCAGGGCTCCCGGGCCGGGGCTGCGGAGCCCCAAGTCACCCGCCTCCGCAGACATCGATTGGCAGAAGATACACCACCAGTTCTTCGACGACCCCAAGTCCATGGATAATGATATGAGTAAGTTTCTTTTTCATTATTATGTTTTTTTTTATTTCTTATAAACTAGTGCTTGACTGCGATCCCACCTGATGGTAAGCAGTGATGCAATCTCTGATGGTGAGGCGCACTAGTTTATTAAAAGCCTATTCAGCCTAGCTCTAGCCTTGAAGATACCAAATTATAATCGAACGGGAAGACCACAGCAGGCAAATTGATATGTTTGACCACCCGATGGTAAGCAATAATGTGGCCAACGATGGAGCATGCTTGCCTAAAAGTAACCTATTCACTCTTGACTTAGACTCCTAAGTTATAGCTATAAGGAAACACAGACCCTGGCTGGGAATTCCACTCCTTAGCTGTACGCATAATGAATGTGTTCCCAAAACTCTTTGTATGTATGGTTGGGATGTCCACTATAGTGGGATAATAATAATATTCCACAACTATCACACAACGCCGTCTAGTCCCAAGCTAAGCAGAGCTTGTGTTATGGTTACTAGAAAACTCATAAACATACTTATATATTTCTAAATACATACATAATACAGATAAATTACACCCAGACACAGAACAAATGATCATACTCACCACATAAACATTTGTCCTGGGTGGGAATCGAACCCACGACCTCCGGCATAGCAATCAGAGCCACTAACCACTAGACCAACAGGCCAGTCAAATGTGTTGAGTTCATTGAGTTCTGACCAAAAACTGGTAATGTACTTATGTTTGCAGGCACACAAGTAAAGTCACCTTGCTCTGAACGGGGCGGGTGCCTGCCGCCACCACCTTATGGGACCTCGCCCTTACATCGTTCCGCCTCTGTGCCTATAGGTAAGTTATCATACTATATCTATTATTATATGCCATCATCGTCAATGACGCTGTAGGATTTCCATTGGTGGATATCTAAATAGCTTCGCCACTACGATTGGTCAACGATCCCATATTACTTTACCTTAGGGTGGGAGAAATCATTAGATGAATTTCCACAAAAAAAATCTACACTTAAAATATCGAACCTCTTCAGGGTGTATTTAATATCGTGCGGATTTCATCACCCGCATGCAGAAAATTTCAAGCAGCGTGAAACACACTAGCCTACGATCTAGTTTTCTGCGGGCTGTTGTGCGTTATGCTTGTGTACAATTGACGACAAATACGCGGGGACCCGCGCGAGGCTGCTGTCCGGGTTCAAGCATCGCGTCCCGCGTGCGTATTCCACGCATTACTATAATTACTTGTATAATTTATGGGGAAATACGCGTGCGGGGCAATCCCGCACACGTGATCAAGACCGCACGATATTAAAAACATCACATAGTGGGATGAAGTGAGACTCGGGGGCGGGTAGTGCAATCCTTGTACAGTGATTGGCTCGACGATGTGTACGATGCTCAAAGCGATCCCCGCTATTACACCGAGCACTCAAGATCCGTGCCACTGCCAGTATCTGTACTAAGTTTGAAGGGGATACCTGAGCAAAAACCTGCTACTGTTTAATTATTATTGTTCAACGACCTTACAGCCACTAGACGCCTCATGCTTGAACTAGCGCACCAAAACAATTCTGTCAACTAGCCGAGGTACGGGGGTGCGGGGTACTCCATTCTGATTGGTCGATAAATCAAAATCAAAGCATTTATTTCAAATAGACCATTTGCAGGCACTTTTGAATAGTCAAATGTCGGTCAGTCCAAGAAAAGTGAAGCTAAATTACACGTTCCAAAGCGTAGATCTCTATGGCTAGACTACGAGTATTTGGTAATTTTTCTATAGCGACCTACATCAGATCTATAAGTCATATGTGTTGACAGACGCGCGTCGCCTGTTATTAGACGTCTACTGACAGTAAGGTCGTTGTTATTATCTTATAAATCTTTTGCTTAACCACTTATATGTTGTTTAGATGACCGTTATTCGCGGTCCGCAGCAACGCAATCGCCAGGCCACGGTTCTGTTCAAATGCCGATGTCGGCCGAAGCCTCTCGGGCAGGCTCGGGACTCAATAGTCCTGCGCATTGCAAGCCTGGCCCCAAGAACGACGCACCAGGTCGGTACCAAAGCTTGCACATTTTTTTTTTTATTAAGTTCATGTTTAGGAGAGTGAATTCAAAGGACTTAGTGTATGATAATGCAGGAGTTATTGGTCAGAAAAAGAATTGAAGTTAGCTCTTCTTCTGTCTCCCATTCTTCAGTTGCACTCCTGCACTCTCGTCGTAGAGTCATAGGTTGTAATATTACAGCATTAATTACTACATTACGAGGCCTAGAAGAGGTGACTAGACGGTTGCAAACTAGCGTTCTAACCAAGGTGATCTTGGTTTGTGTTGCGACTACATGGATGTAACCCTCGCGCCAACACGTTCGGTGGTTGGCAAAACGCGCCTCCCAATCAAGGGCTGTCTACACGGATTGGAATTAGCAAGGACACCTTGATTGGGACGTTGGTTTGCAGCTGTCTGGTAATCCCATGGCTCATTGAGTTTAGCCCTTTCAATACCTACAGTCTGATATACATACATGTGTGACAAATCATTTTCGTGCCCTTGCCGCCGCATTCTCAAAGTCAAAGTCAAAAGTTTTTATTTAACATAGGCCTACATGGGCACTTATAAAACGTCTGAAGCTAGTGCACGGTTCCAAATTCTGATATATGAGACAAATAATGGGTTAAAACAAATGTCAGTTTTGTATATCAACGTACGTAGCTAACGATGTAAGTGCTGGTTTTTCAGAACCTGGCATTTTGGCGCTTGGTGTACCGTTTTTTTTTTTACAAAAATTCGTTGCGTTGAAAGGGTTAGGAAAAAATACGATTATTGCAGAAAAGATTCTCTGTCAATCAAATGTATCTTTTTTCTAAAACTCGATGAGTCAAATGAAAAGCCGGGTCTTGTACAAGTGTTAAGAGATTTGAATTATTATAATAGAGACAGGATCCCATGTCCTTTAAATTCATAATTTAATATTAACAAATATGGTAAGTTAACAAATGTCGCATGAAAAGTTATACATGAAATCAAGCCATAGCAGTAGTAGAGCATGCTCATATATTTTATCTGTGTTAGACATTTTCCCAACCACGACAGAGTTTTTATACATTCGATATGTTTCATCCACATTGGCATGAAACGCAATTTTTTGTTTATTTTTTTCTTTTGTTTTTTTCTGTAGTTGTAATGCGTATTTTTTTGTTTTCCTTCCCCTCCCCCCGCAAAACGCTTGACGCTTGAAATCCCACCGTGTGATGAATAACAACGAATAACATAAAAATCCTTCAAAAATACGGAATACCCTAACATACGTGGCCATGTCAAACTGGACCAAACAATTGGATCAAATGTTTGCCACAAAAGAAATACTAGAGAAGCTAGACGAGGGGATGTTTGTCCGTACTCTCCAATGTTTGGCGGCGCAACAGCAGAAGAATCAACAGGGTAGCTCGCACGGCAAGGAACCGAGTTTGATGCCCGTGCCGTCGCCGCAGCAAATATCGTATCTCAACCAGTTCGAAGGTAACTTGATTGGATACCAACAGAAATAATCAACAAATCGGGGTCACACTTGCACTCTCTAAAAAATACACGAAATTTTAAACGAACTTAGGCTAGAAACAAACTACCAAGCGGTATGGTTCATGTCAGGTATCGCTAGTCAGGGTGTCTTGTCTCTCGTTCGTTCAACGCTTCGTTTCAACGAATCAAAAAACGTTAAGCTAACCAATACTTCTACCAAATATGGATATTTTAATGTAGATTAATATAATTTATTGTTGTTTTGCAAAAATTTTAAGGCTTGCTCAGTAGACAAAACTGAACGACCTTCCACAAGATCATTTTTCAGGAAACGAAAAAAAAAATCGGCCTCTCCAAACTGTCCAATCAAGTTTTTAATTTTGTATGGTGTATATGTATGTAGTTGGTCCGTTTCGGTTATTGGAACTAACCAGAGGCCGTACTACGAGCTCTTATCGCGACCCATTTGAAAGCCTAAACTGAACTGTTAAAGAGGTGGAGCTAATATAGTGTGTATAGCCGCATCCCACGGCTGATATTTTAACACGACATGGTAAGGCCCCAGATTAAGTATGAGTCAGTACTGTCAGTCAAAACTATAATTTGCCCTTTATGGTTTGTTTCTAGCTTAAATGATTAAATCTTTTAAATCATTTAGATCTCTTTCAAAATTTTAATGATAACCAACTAAAGTGTCACCCCAAGCTTATTTTACGTTTACTTTTGCGTTATTTCTGCTTGAGACTCTAATTAAGAATGCATTTTTATTACGCTTTTAAATGTTTTTCCGTAATTAACGATAGAAAGATAACTATTTTGGTCACCTGGTCTTTCGTACTTGAGGGTAGTTATACATTCCATCATCACAGAAAATGTGTAACTACCCTACCACTAAATGTTTGCATCGTTATCATTTGTTTCATAGTAGCATTTGTGTGTTTCTCTATATTTTTATATGTTCTCATTTTGGTGGTGGTTGGTGAAAATGTGCTAACATAATGTACTTTCATACTCTATGGCTAATTCGTTCTTTCATTCTACATTGTTCGTCCAACGACATCCTGTCTTTTGTATGGTGGTTTATTTAATAATTTGTTGTTAAACTATGGCAGGTCAAGAGTTAACGATACAGAAACAGCCCAACACGTCACTAAAAGACAACGGGCCGCCTTCAAACAATGGAGGGCAAACGCCACAATCTAATTCTAACCAGAAATCACCTGCCGGGTATGTATTTTGTGTTATAACAGTATGTGTTTATTTTATAGCTTTAGGTTTTAGGTTTCGGTCTACCAAAATGAGTATAAGGAGTTCAGACTCTTCAGATGTAAAGCCTCAGTCTCAAACTCAGATTCAATTGAGTAAGTGATGTAGTGACGAATTACGGTCCTCATTGGGTCATGGTCATTCAGACAATTCTTTGTAGCGGGTACTAATTAGGGCACTTAGATGTCCAGATTATATCGACAGTGGAAAGTAAAATCGATTATCCGCCACTTTGGCCGAAAATAAGTTATATAACTTACTAGCTTTTGCCCGCGCGGCTTCGCTCCCGCTCGTCTCTACTCCACACTACTATACCCAACTCTACCCTACTCTACCCTACCCTACCCTACACTACCCTAATTTTTATTTTTTTTCCATAAGAACCTTTTCCTCATAATAATAATCACAACAAAAAAAAAAACAGCCAAATCGGTCAAGACGTTTTCATGCTATGTCGTTACAACGGAAAACGGGTTTCATTTTTATATATATAGATTTTATGTGAATAAGTTATATAATTTTTAACTACCGTTATTGTATAACTTATTTCCTACCTAGAGTTATAAAACTTATTTTATGCGAGATAAGTTATATAACTTATTCTCGACTAAAGTGACGGATAAGCGACACCTTTCCACTGTCGATATAATCTGTAAGTGACCCAATTAGGAACCGCTACAAAGAATCGTTTGAGTGACCCAATGAGGACTGGACTGTAACAAAATCATATTATTTAATTTAAAAATTGCTCCTAGAACGCCGTAAATAAATAATTAATTCAAGCAAAAAGTCTGACAAATATTTAACTAAAAAAATCAGAATAAAACAGCTTCAGAAGCTTCAAGATCCTACACTTATGATGTATTTTCTCCATAGCATGATGCCGGGCACCCCCGAGCCCCACGGGTCATTGTCAGAAGCAAGAGCAGGACGCTTCTCACTCGAGCAGAGCCCTGGCTTCAACAACCCACAGACACCCACCTCTGCTGCCAACACCAAGTGCCAGGGTAAGTCATTACCAACATTATTAAGACTTTCTTGATGTGAAATAGAATATCGTATCTTATCCCAATCGATGGATACAATAGCATTCTTATCGCTGGCCAGATAAGCTTTGGATGGACTTAGCATAAAAAGAGCAGTCTGCTTTGTGCCTAGTAAACAAAAGATAACACATAAGTTACACAGTTCTGTAGGAATCGAGAAAAAAATAAGTAGGTTAGCGACGGAAGAAATGAGATTAGGTAACTAGAAAAGCATTAAGCATTAAGTGAGAAAGGTTCTTATAGTACATTGTTACACTAGGGGTGAAAGTTACTTATTTCGTCCCGAGAAGGAGTTTGCGGCCGAGCAGAGCGAGGTCGCAATTCGAGGGACTAAATAAGTAAGTTTAACCCCGAGGTAAGCACTGCTTTTCATTACGAATACAAGAAGATAGACCTAGTTTTTTTTAAATAATTTGTCAGCTGTAAGTTGAAAGTAAAAATTCCCTAGGGATGAAAAGTGTGATACTTTTCAGCCCGCTCCTCAGGCAACTTCAGACGTACTTTCAGAGTATGAGTAATAAAAAAAATATTTTTCATTACTCATACTCTGATATCTCTGAAAAAAATTATTTAAAAAAAAAAACTAGGTCTATCTTCTTGTATTCGTAATGAAAAGCACAATGCTTACCTCGGGGTGAAAGTTACTTATATAGTCCCTCGAATTAGCGACCTCGCTACGCTCGGCCGCCAACTCCTTCTCTGGACAAAATAAGTAACTTTCACCCCTAGTGTAACAATGTACTATTTCATTACTCATACTCTGAAAGTGGGTCTGAAGTTGCCTGTGGAGCGGGCTGAAAAGCATCACACTTTTCATCCCTAGGGAGTTTTACTTTCAACTAACAGCTGTCAAATTATTTAAAAAAAAAAACTAAGTCTATCTTCTTGTATTCGTAATGAAAAGCACAGTGCTTACCTCGGGGTTAAAGTTACTTATTTAGTCCCTCGAATTAGCGACGTCGCTACGCTCGGCCGCCAACTCCTTCTACGACGAAATAAGTAACTTTCACACCTAGTGTAACAATGTACTATTTAAATTCGTTACATGACGGGAGAAAATTAACTGTAGCTGACTTGGGGCAGTCCCTGCCCGACAGTGGAACAGCAATGTTGGCGTGAACGCTGAATATTTCTGATTGCTATACTACTAATATGATACTTCATTTCTTATATTTCTTGACTATGATTACTGTACAAATATTTAGAATTATCATAAATCTGTGCAGATGAAAAATCCCGCCCCAGTCCGCAATCAAACCGGTCGAGTCAAGACAGCGCATCAAAAACGCCACAACGAGACACGCCGAACCTGAACCAAGGTCCGTACGCACCTGCCTCATCAGCGTCGTCGTGTTCTGGTAGCGTCAAGAGTAGCTGCAGCGTCGCTAACAGTGGAGCTGTTACCACGGCCAGCGGCTCCATGGACGACTCTATGGCGGGGAATAATGAAGTAAGTTAGCTTCAAAACGCGGATAGAGTACACCTAATCTAGTGGCAAGGAAGTTTGTTTTCGAATGGCTTCATAGATTCAGGTGAAATTACAGTTTTCTTGTTTTTTTTTTTAAATACTTTTTTGTAAAAAATACCATCTTTGAAGTTCTGATCCGCAACACTTGCAGGGAAACATTGTAACTTAGTTTTGAGGCAATTTTGATTTACAATTATATTCTTACTGTGCGAATTGCCTAAAAATGAGTAACAATGTTAATTCTTGCAGGTGTCGCGAATTCTTTGATTGGTAGAAAGCTATACTATAGCTGAACGTTTATTAGCTTCTTTTATCCAGAACAATGAACAATAGCTGACCAACAAGACCAAAACCACAACCAAAATTAGTTTGAAATAAATTGTTTGAATTTGAGTTCTGTGTCGATTGGGTCCGATCAACACGCTTTTTAGCACTTCCTGATTTATTTAAATTATGAGGTATTGAATAGGGACTTCTTTGTAATGTCATTTCAATTCCAACTGTATTGAATAGGGACTTCTTTGTAATGTCATTTCAATTCCAACTCTATGATGATTGTAATACGGTGCTAAATACTCATCTTGTTCTTCAACAGACGACACTATCCGGCGGTCCGAACAGCACGAGTCTTCCGGGCCCCTTCCCCGGTCCTTGCAGTATGAACAGGCCAGACAACATACCCATAAACCCAAACCAGGGTCCCAACGGCCCCATGACCTCCACGTCTTCCTTCGACCCCATCTCCTCGCTCGCACAAATGTCGCAACAGCTCACTAATACGGTGGGCGGCGGCGGCCCGGGCCCCGGGGGCCCCATGGGACCCAACGGCGGCAATATGGGCCCCTTCGGGTCTGGACCACACCATATGCAGCACCATCACTCAATGCATCCGCATGGACATCCACATATGATGATGAATGAATTAGGTAAGTGGGTTTCTTCATTATGAATTTTACGACAGTCTTGCAAGACTCAAATGTTACAGTTATAATCCTGTACTCAAGAAAAAACTAACAATATTCTATTTCTTCTCAGGATGCCATATGGACAACATGGGAGGCCCAGGAATGGGAGGACCCATGGAAGGAATGATGGGCGGCGGTGACTTCCCACCAGACATGAATCTTAGTCCGAAAATGGGTGGAGGTCCTATGGGCGGGCCTATGGGACCCATGGGACCTGACGCGGCTATGATGGGGCCTAGGATGGGTGGCCCCGGCAAGATGCCACCCTTCAACGGTGCCAACGTACAAGTGAAAGCGAGCGCTCCCAACACGATACAGTACCTGCCTACTCGGCCGCAGATGCCGTGCAACTCGGGGCCGCGAGGGCCCCCTAGCCTGGACTTCCTGCAGCGAGTGACGAACCCCGGCATGCAGATGGAGGGCGGCAAGGGCGGCGTGGCGTACTTCCCCGGCGCGCGCGGCATGGACATGGAGCCCGGCATGCGCGGCGTCATGCGCGCGCCCGGGATGCTGCGCATGCCGCACCACTACCCCGCCGGGTTCAACTCGCCGCCCAAGATGCCCGACCCCTTCGGCGGCCCGGGGCCCAACCCCATGTGCGGGCCCAACTTCCGCGGCGTCAAGGGCGGCATGGGCCCGGGCAACGTGCGCATGGGCTCTGCGCAGCCGCTGCCGCCGTCCATGGGCGGGCCGGGCCCGGGCTTCAAGGGCCAGGGCTTCGCCGTGCCGTCGACGGCGGACCCCACGTACGCGGCGCAGTTCCACAACTTCCAGCAGCAGCTGTACGCCACGGGGTCGCGCGCGGCCCAGCCGCACCAGGCCTACCCGCCGTACCAGCCGTCCAAGTGATGACCGGCGCCGGCAGCGGTGTAGCGCACACACGAGCTGTTCAGTTTTAGCGACGTTCGTTCTTTTGTATTGCAGACTGATCGGTGGTAGTTTGTGTTTCCCGTCGGCGAGAAACGCGACCGTACTTAATAAATTGTACACCAGTGAAATGAGAGATCAAATATTTTGTTAGTGATTTTCGTTAGTCCGCGTATTATTGTGAGATTTTTCGATGTTGTGAAGTTTTTCAAACTAATTTTATTATGTTTATTGTAGCGTATCGGTTTCGTTGTAGGTCATTATTCTAGGTTTCTTGACTGAGCATGAATTATATGTTAGTGAATGCAGATGCGTTTGTACAAATTGTACAAAATCTAGACGTGTTATTGTGTACTCTACATAATTTAAAGTACAGTTTTTAGACATAATTTTTTGCTTATGGCAATAAATTAGTTTTAGATGGTTTTTTACACAGACATGCCAGAATTTCAGTGTATCGGTTCCTTTACTTAGCTATTTTTTATATATGATTCCTATGCACACAGATATCTAGTCAATTTTGAAATTAATGGAGTCCGACCCTGTGTTAAAACGTAATCTTAAACGATTGAATCCGCACTTTGGTTACTTTAATAACACAGAAGTACATAATTTTATATGTTTTGTCCATTTTAGTTTTATATTAATTAATATAATTAGTGAAATTGGTTTTATTATAATTATTTGGCTTAACGGTCAGTATAAATTGAAAATTAATGTATGCAGTTTTCTAACTGTTTCATTTGATCTGAATAGCAATGTTTTTTCTGTCTTCCAATACCTTTACTAGGCTCTTAATATTACAATACCACTAGTGTTGAGTATATCGTTATCATTTTATACTCTACTTAATGCTAAAACTTGCGTTAAGCGAGTGCTAGTAGTCTTTACTTTTAATAATTAAAAGTACTTAAAATCTGATGCCATATTATTTGCCACATGAATTTAATTTCGTGATATTTTAACCGTCTTATTTAATTTATTATCGTCTGTAATTCTGTTTGAACAATGCCAAGATTATCTGATCGCAACAGTTTTTGTTTTAATCATAGTACATAGGGCATATTAATATGCTAGGCTAGTAGTCGCACATTGTGGTTGACACAGTGGCCTTGGTTAAGTAATGCCTTGTTTAAAAAGCAATGAACCCCGGCGGATGCGGTGCGAGCATGAGCGATCACACAGCGGACCTGCGTGCAGACTGCACTACCCTACACAAACACACTTCATTCAAACACAACATTAACAAATCCCCATATCTTACGTATTTCTAAACGTGGCCAGCTAATTTGTGTAGCACAAACGATAACCCAAATTAGCTAAACGTTTAAAATAGTATCACTTAGTTAAATAAATAAAAAGACGTGTTATTTCTAATATCGGCATCGAAATCGGTGATAGTATTTGACAAATCGTGCAAATATGATCTCCATTTTAATTGAATAAGGTCAAGAATCGTGTCAAATGGTCTATGACACCGATTTACGGTTTTAATGTTGCTAACGCTTCGAGAGTAATTAATTATCGGTGTTAGGGGCGTGGCGCGTGATGAATAGGTGTCCAACGTAAGGTCTAAGCTAAATTTGAGCATCATAACGATACTAGTCCAGTACTCCCGTGATCTCATTCGCTGCTTTGTGCCAATTGCCAAGTATCGTTGGTGACGTAACACGTCGAATAAATAGTCTCGGACACGAAGCGCGTTCCAACGAAATTATTATAAAGATTTATGCACCGCCGTGTTAGCTCAACGTAGAACAGTCTGCACTCAGCTCTAGATCTCGAGATTACAAAGGGCATGGAGTAATTGTGAGGAAACAGCACAACAGTCCAGTAAGAAACACCCGCTAGCAATTAGATAGACTTAATTTAACTGTAATTATAATATAAGGTAAAGAATGGTTCTTGTTTTAGTAATAAGCGAAGAGCAATGATATAAAATAGTTTGTGTAATATTGATAAGAGATGAAATTAAGATGCAAACTATTGGTTGTGATTCTGACACAATTTGTTAAGTTGTTCGTAGATTTGTCACACGGAGAATTGTGGAAACTTTACTGATTCACGATAAGGCCCTTTTTAATTTAATATTTTGTTTTTGGATATTTTTTACTTGTCGTTCTCGTTTGTACATCGCTAACAATAATTGTACAGAGTACTTTTGGACTTAATTTAAGGCAATAAATGTATTTATTTTATAACTCGTGATGTAAGAATTTATTCTTAATTATTATAAAAAAATATATAATATGCTTGTAAGACTCATGTTTTATTTCTTATCTTTTCTTTAGATAACTGCAAAACCCGAATATGATTAAGCACCTAGTAGGGGAGAATACTAAGGGTACCTACCCTTACCTCTCTACCAGGTTCTGAATTGAGTATTACGTCTCACACATACCAACTCAAATTCTATTTACGGATTATAAAACGATGTTTCACCATCTCCATTATTTTGCCCTTGTCCCATATTATTTTATGTGGTCGACACCACAACTTTAACCCTTCAGATACCGTCAATTAGAGACACAATAGTAAGACAATAGATGCGCTGCCACCGGTGGTCGCTTGGGGATTCATGAATTAACACAAAAAGTCTGGTATGGTTTTGGGCCTGCAGCTTCGTAATATAGGGTTGAACACTCCCCTGAGGTCTGCTTGTAGTATTATTGAATAAAAAATAAGCCTGCTGAGTGGTGGTGGTAGAATGTCATGTAGACAGATTCAACCTTTTTTAGAAACTTCTCAATAACCGGAAAATTAATTTGAGAATACAAAACATTAACGAAATATTCCATTGGGTTAGGGAGGGGGAGGTATAAAATAATAAAAATAAATTTATGATCAAGACGGTATGTAAGAAGTAGGCATCATAGAGTGTCGGTGGGACGATTTTCAGTCACGAATATGATACCAAGTTTATAATGCGACTCATATTTTTTTATGATGGTATGTGCAAATGCATCCTCTTTCTTGAGTTGAGATGTCCTCAAATGAATTCTCACTCTTAGGGTTATACTGACTAAAACCTACTTATAATTCCTTCATTTGCCTTTTTGGTTTTGGTAGAATGTCATGTAGACAGATTCTACCAACCTTTTTTAGAAACTTCTCAGTAACCGAAAAATTAATTTGAGAATACAAAAAATTAACGAAATATTCCATTGGGTTAGGGAGGGGGAGGTATAAAATAATAAAAATAAATTTATGATCAAGACGGTATGTAAGAAGTAGGTATCATAGAGGTCGGTGGGACGATTTTCAGTCACGAATATGATACCAAGTTTATAATGCGACTCATATTTTTTTATGGTGGTATGTGCAAATGCATCCTCTTTCTTGAGTTGAGATATCCTCAAATGAATTCTCACTCTTAGGGTTATACTGACTAAAACCTACTTATAATTCCTTCATTTGCCTTTTTGGTTTTAGAGCAACTCTTTCAAACGTTGCAGCAGTCCTAGCAGGCATCGGCCTTTTTTCTTTCTTTCTTTTTTATTTTAGTGGGAAATCATCCAATGAATTCTCTCACTCTAGGGCGGGGCGAGAGGGCGTGTTAGACTTTTAAACCCACTCCTATGTTCGTGTTCCTTCTTTACCTTTCGTTCCAGGACGGGTTTTCCTTTCAGAAGCAAACCCATGGCCTCAGTAGGCTTCGACCCCGCTGGGCCCCTATGGTTAGCTGACATCTTCTCGAGGTACGCGTGGAACGTTACGCCCCGAAGATGACTCTGGCTTTGTCCGGAATTCCGGAGTGTTATCAGACGGCCGGACTAGGCTCTTTCGTAGAGTATGCCATAAGTTCATATCATTACTGTCCATTCATTCGTTTTAAGCAATATAAAAGTACACTGTGGTTTTACGCTTTCATTCGTTATTTTCCTGTTTTTAAGTTTTGACTGCAACTAAAACAATACCTTTCTAGAAAAATCTCACTTCGTCCAAAGTTTATTAGTTCGATTCTAACTTTGTTTTTCCCGCAAATTTAACGAAGCGCTGGCAACGGAAGGAAGCTAGAACCAGAAACATAGAGTGGCACAGATAAGAAATTGTTGTTTATGTTATGTACAAGATTTTATATACCCTAGTGTTGTAACATGAAATATAATTTTTATGTGTCTTTTTTAGTGACAAATACATTATGAAAATATTTTGAATGCAATAAAATAAGCAACCAATTAAAACTTAAACTGTGTAATGTGGTGGCTCAACTGGCTCACAGATGGTTGGTTCTAATTTGCATGATGGTAACGTCAACTACACATTAGTACTGTGTGATTGGTTCAAAATTTAATATTGTCAATGGTTTTCAATTTTAACCAATCAAAAATGTTGTACAGCAAAATGCCTTTTGCATCGTTTTGAAATGTTCCATAATGACCCTTTGTTCATATGGAAAGGATTTTTATGATTTATTTAGTTTTTATTCATGTATGTTTCTCACATGTTTTTAATTAGGAAAGTTTTAAAATTAAATATTTATTTTAAAATATTTAGCAAGAGAGAAAGTAGCATCCTTGACTAAAGTGGAAAATTACTCATTCATTATTCGAAATTAAAAAGTACATGAATTTGTCTATGGAAATACAGAACGGAATCTTGTAAAAGATTAGGCCATTTCATAAAACAAATGTATAGTAACTCGCAGAAAATATCTTCGGGACAGTTGTATTTATTTCAGCTTTGCATTTTATTTTAAATTGATTCGTGAACCGCATTGTAGGTCCGTTGGAAAGGATTCATCGTCGACTCTAGCGGAAGGGTTAGCAGTCTCGTTCTGCAATAGAAAAGATTTGCATTGAGAAGAGACGTAAGGTAAACATCGATTTTAATTTTTTTCTCCTAAAATGGAATCGTGTAATGAAAGTAAAGATTGCATATTCCTACGCATAAGTGGTTGTATATTGAGTGTTTATAATGTATTTTTAGTGTATCCTTGTACGAAATGAAAGTTTGACTTTTGCCACATATTCTTTTGAATGGCAGCTGACCGACGTACATCTAGTTACGAGAGTAGGTACATAATATGCTACGTAAACTGTGTAGTGAGCTTGTAAACGTATTATTTTCAAAAATATGTTGACGATTGAGTGTTCAAAGTGATTACAAGACGCTTACGAAAGCAGGATATTGAATTGTTTTTCTTGGGTAAAATGTCAAATTGTGAACTTGTCAACTGGGTTGAGTCATTGTTGCGATCCATTTATCGCCCCAACTTATTGTTGAAAACGTATTTTCACTGTTTACTTGAATAAAACATTATTTATAGAATCAATACCGATAGTAGATAGTATTTTTTCTAGAGCCTATTCAGTTGTTTTCATTCAAGTTTTGTGTAGATCTAGGCTGTTCTCTTATAATTCATTAAAAGTACAATTCTTTTGTTCAATTTCTATAAAAAATATGAATCACTTAATGAACAACAAAAGGCTTTACTATAAACATAATCTTGTTGTGGGAGACGGGGTCACATAAACTGGATAATTTATAAGTAACTGTTCTTTATTTATGTTTTTCTAGTTTTGTAGTTCAATCTCACAGTTAACTTGTAAGTAGGTTTATTATAATGTATTGCCCATTTACACAACCTTACCAAATAGGTCATTGGTACACGAAGTAGTTGGTGTAAGTTTTTTTTTTATGTTTACTGTTTAAATTAGAAATCTGTCAAAATAATGAGCTTTATACCGCCATATGGATAGCTAAATCAAATAACTTCTTCAAAACAGTGATAGTGTCCTATAAATGAATCATAGACCATAGAGATCTTAGTATTTTGATTAAAGAATACAAAAAGTGTTGTTTGAGGATAATCTTATTGGGTTGATGCGGTGGCTTTATCAGAAACTACTCGTTCATTGTGTGTTTAGTCATTACAATTATTACAATCTTATTGTTTGCTATTCAATCCGACTTAAAAGTAAAGCATTGATACAAGTTCTTTGTTTTTATATTCAAAACAAATCTATTTAATTCATATGCGTATTAAACTTACAAACTAAACATCAGATAGATTTGTAATCATAAACTCGTCAAATATTGGTATCCATATAAAGATTGCATAGTTGATGAACACAGTATTTGGAAGTAATTAAAAATTCTGAACTTAATGTTGTAATCAATAACAAATAAAATGGTCACTGACAGAACATTTATTTATATAAAATGTCTCAATTGCTTATCATATTATTGCAATATAGTTACCAATCGTTTATTAGTATTATTATGGGGTAAAACTCTTTCTTACTTATGAAATTTAGAACTTTATGAAACGTTTTGAGTAACAAATCGGGACAAGCCATTAAAAAAAAGTGATTCTACCGAGAACAAACATGCTTTCCGAGAACAACCATTTTTTTTTTAACTTGATGGCCTATAGACCAGGTGGAATTTAAACAAATACCATAATCATACAAAAATCGTTTTAGTAATCCAACAGGAAATTCTGCAAATTAAACACACTGATAGGTGCAGTGTTTTTGAGGAAATATCTCTATTTACCTATAATAGTAGCAATATTATTTTGTATTCTACTTATTGACATTTTCATCTACATAAAACTATGAAAACAACTAAGGAGTAAGTTCTTTTAAAAAACTATCGGCTAACTGAATGTCATAAGTAATCTAAATGAAGTTCACAAATAATGATGACCAATTTTCGAATTCTAGAGATATAAATAAATTCATTAAACCCCAAGTGAATGCCGGTTAGTTCTCTCATTGTATGTCTATTGTGTCACTAATTACGTTATTGAAAAGGTTCATTTTGTGTACAAAGGTATTCAAACTCTATGTTATTGCCATCTTGAGACTATACTTTATTATTGGCTTATGATTACAAGTAATAGTTGTTTTCATCATCATCATCATTTCAGCCGACAGACGTCCACTGTTGGACATAGGCCGCCCCAAGTGTCGCCACAATGATCGATCCTGTACGTCCCTGTATTGTTGTCTTCAAGTCAAATTAATTTACTTAAAGATCTAAATATTTGTCACAGACACTATCCAAAATCTATATTTGGATATGTAAATGAAAGACTAAAATAGTAATTGTTTTCAAAAAGCAAGATAAACTTATATAAAATGGGGACTTAATGCTCTGTGTGCGACATGAAATTTTGGGTTAGCTGCATTTAAATTGGAATCATTGATACCTACAATAAAAAAGATTATACAAAAAACTTTTGTCTATTTGCTCAGCTGGTTCAATGGCACATGCATGTATGGATAATACTTTATGCATCCAATATTGACTAGATCCAAAATAGTGTTTGATTTTACTGGCCCTCTTGTGGTGCACTAACTCCCTTTTCTTTCATATCACTCCTTGCGCAATACATATCTTTTCTTCGGCCTTCCTACTTTTTTAGTAATAATTATGCGCTTCATCCCTCCTCTTCACATGACCATACCAAGACAACTGGTCTCTTGACCTTAATCTGGCCACATTTTACCCAATCCACCGGCCATTTTTGTTAAATCTCTGAACAATACTTGAAGGCAAACGGCCTCTATACTATAGACCAAAACTAACTTGCCTTCTGCTTCTAATTTGATTTTATACAGAAAAAAAACATGCATTACTAGACTAATGTTAAATGAAGAGTCTAATGTGTTACGGCATTCATCATTTTCTTATCCTCGTTCCGATTAATTAGGTTGGCACATTTGTGTTCTTATTCCATACTTTTATTTCAATTATCATGTCAGTATTCGCCTCCTCTCTTGAGCTACAGGATTGTTTGAAAGAACTTCTGTGGTGGAGAAGGAATTCATATAGTTGGGTTTTAGTCCGTAGAAGTGTTAGCTTGTCTTCGCTCCAGCCAAAACAGGAAGAGTTATTTGATTTGATGATGTCCGATCAAAAAAAAAAATAGGATGTTGATGGGGCTGCCTTGTTTCTGCAGACCTTCTATTTATTTTGAGTTTTTTTCCCATTCTGTGTTTATTATGGCAATATTTGTTCTATTACCTCCTTGTGTATACACAAATCAAGTGAACAATTTTTCGCTATTGGATCCACATTATATTAGCATGGAAACAACACAATATTATTTAGGCACTATGTGCATTGCTGTGGGCACACTGAAAGACCAAATTCTGTGTAAATTAGATGAGTAATATAATAATTGATTACAAATTAATTTAATAATGTTGTACTTAAATAGTACTTGTGGTTGACAACTAATAGACTCCTACAACAAAAACTTTTGTAGTTCTAATCTTACACAAATATTAATATATTATTTAATAGGTCAACATTGACAAATATGGACCACTACTATTAATTTAGTGACAAGAGACAAGCTCACAGATAATAAATAATAATAAACTTGTACTCATGGTATAGATAGGTATATAGTTTTATCGTTTCTTAATTCGGGCGCGTTCCTTATCGACATATCTTGCTCGTATCAGCTACGATTTGCGATAAATTTGGTTTGCATAATATGGGAGATGTTTATGATTTTTTATAAACGTTTAATTAATTGATAACTCTGTTAAAAACATATCTGGTATATTGTTGTTTAACTGTACAGGATTTAGACAGACACTGGGCTTAACCTAACCTAACCTAAACTTTCTTAATTAATCAATCTATCTATTGGTGAAAACCGCATGCAAATCTGTTCAGTAGTTTTCGAGTTTATCGTAAACAGACAGACACAGATTCAATGAAGGACTTAATAATGTTAGTTCATATATATTACTAGACAATAGCATATCGTTATTATTTAGTTTACATTAAGTAGTTTTTTAGGTCATCAACTAATCTAACACTATTTTCGGAGTCTACATGCTATGAAGTATTTTTTGTCCAGTAAATTATATTATTACATCATTGTTTTATGTAATGAATTTAATGTTGTTTAGTTGAACATTAAACTGATGTTCTATGACAATGATTAATTAACTGAGTACTAAAATGAGAATAAAATTATTTATAATTCATTATATTTTTATGTGATGTATTTAGTATGTCAAACAAAACATCAGTTATTGTGGGAAGTTATTCATTTCTATCTACTATCGATCATTATAAAAATGTGTCAGAGGCGTATTTAGTCCAGTGTGCCACGCAAATTAAAAAAAAAACTTAAGTATTATTACTTAATTTAAAACCTTTAAATAATAACAAGTATTTTATACATATAAATAACATTTAAGTGTCGGATATATTATTATTTAATACCAAAAATGCAAGTAGTAAAACTTTCGTCTTGTCTGTTTGTTCTGGCTAATCTCTGAAACGGCTGTAACAACTTTGACGGGACTTTCACTAGTAAATAGCTGATGTTATAAGGAGTAACTTAGGCTACTTTTATTTTAGAAAACGAATTAGGTTTACGTGTATGATAAAAAACTTCTTGAAATTGTGACCAAATGGAATTCTACTGTTTTACAAGACATACTACACAGCTAGTTTAAAACTAAAAAAAAAAGATATTTGAAAAATTTTAAAATTTCTTGTCATCATCATCTTTCTGCCCTTGTCCCGTTTTATTTGGGGTCGGTGCAACACGTTTACTTCCATTTTGTCCTGTCACTCGTCACGCTATCATTAACTCCCTTTTCTTTCATATCAATTCTCACACAATCCATCCATCTTTTCTTTGACCTCCCTCTCCCTCCATCCACATGTAAACTCATAACTCTTAAAAAAAACAAATGTGAATATTATATTTAAATTATTTTTGGACGGGATAAGCGATTGTCGATAGAAAATAAGAACGTTCTTATTACATTAATAAACAAAAGACATCAGAAGATTACAATTTGTTATCAAAAACGCTTAAAAAATATAAATTACGGCTTACGCAAGGTGAGAGTAAACGGTCAGAATCTATGGTGGTCCTAAAAGATAGACTAGTCACCTTTCACTAAATCAGTTTTGTTATCTATAAAGTGTAAACTTGCCGCGTCTAGTGGCGTTGGCGCCATCACTGATAGAAGCTAAAACTCAAGGACCGCGAAAATATGTATGCAAATGATTTTCCAATTCCGGTGGAATATCAATGTTACAGTTTCTTTACGCTAATTTCGCTGGCTTGTTACAATCTATTGTTTTTAACTAGTATTATTAATCGACGGTTTCTGGATAAGGTATTAACGTACTACCTTTTACCCGCGGCTTCGCCCGCGTTTATTGACATACTTTTTTCTTTCTCTCCCTTTTCTCACTTAGAAAAAATATTAGCCTATGTCCGTCTCCAGGGTCCCAACTATCTCTGTACCAAAATTGATCAAAATCGTTTTTGCCGTTTAGGCGTTAAGACGTAACAAACAAACTCACTTTCGCTTTTATAATATAGCTAGCGACCCGCAATATTATACATATAAACCTTCCTCTTGAATCATTCTATCTATTAAAAAAAAACCGCATTTTGATGCGGTTTTTTTTTGCCGTTGCGTAGTTTTAAAGATTTAAGCGCACATAGGGATATAGGGCCAGATAAAGCGACTTTGTTTATACTATGTAGTGAAGTAAGGATTCTGACAAATGTTTTGGCTTGGAAACCTATCTAATTACGCTACGCCGAATAACGCGTACGATATTCAGACTCTTTTTATTTTTCTTCTCGAGTAAGACAGTCTGACCCTTATTACACTACTCGATACGTCGACCCGTTGAATAAAACGGTCTGAATATCGCGTAGTGTAATAGGCCCTCAAGTTTGCCCAAGATGGCAATGCACAAGCAGAGCCACTTTCCTCACGGAGTTAAGTGTGGATGCATAACAAGCTTCCAACGATCACTATCCTCGACCGTGATGCGAAATCCTTTCTGTTCGTCAAAAAACCAGCAATAGGCGGAGCACAGTCTAGCCAGACGCTCGAAATGCTCTCGTTCCAAGCTAAATCGCTTCACACTACACGAATGTATGCTCGGCTCCTCTAGCGTAGAGCCACCCTTAAATAATTTTTACCATTCTTAGTGGAGCGAGAGGGCGTGTCAGACTTTTACTGACTCAAACTCGCCTTTATTCCTTCACTTACCCTTTGCGTTTCAGGGCCACAGTAACTCGTTCGAACAATTCCGCAGCCCAACACTTTGGCATTAAACTAGAGTTTTACTGCATATTCTCAATTAAAACCGGCCAAGAAGCAACAAACGTAAATATTATCTTTATAGTATGTAAATACAATGGTCGTCATAAGAAAAAATCAAACGTCTTGACCTCAGTGTAAATCTGCCTTTCTAATACAAGCTTGCATAAGGCTCATCATCACACATTCGATGAGTTACTGACGATTTGGACACATTGTCCGAATGGACACATTTCACTTTCAATATTTTTTCACTGACGATTCGGACACCATCAAACTTATTGAAGCTGTTTATTGAAGTCAAATAAAGTCTTCAAATATAATAAAAAGATATTTATTACTCGACGTTGCCGCTCTCAAACCCCAAGCGAACGCCGCGTTCACGCGTGATTTCGCGCCATTCGGTTAAACGTCAAGTGAACGTCGGGTTCGTATAGATTATTAAAATATTGGGCGTTTTATTTATAGGGTATGTATCCAAGAACGTAAATAAGAAGTTTTTCATAAAATAGTCTGTACACATCCAAAATAAGCAGCCTTTCCATTTATTCCATATTTATACCCACTTAAATGCCCAAGGTCGAAGAGTTAAATCCAGCCTAAAATAGTTTTGGTAACGCTTTTTTTCACCTTAAATTATGTTTTAAAACTTTTTATCCGACTATACTAAAAAGTGTGTCTGAATCATCAGTGAAAAAAATATAGAAATAAAATGGTGTCAATTCGGACACTGTGCCCGATTTGTCAGTAAGTCCATTCGATCACTGCCTGCCTCTTATCAACTGCGTTCTGCGTTTAATGAGGCTTTATGAATTTCTACCGTTCACAGTTCACACAATATTATTTTTATTATCTGCGTAAACTCGTTTTTCTTTTTACGGCTTTTTTTTTGTATCGTCTACGGCATTCATCGTTTCGCAATGCAAAATAGCTTCGTTTTGATGATCGTTGTGGCGTGTCATTATGCCTACTCATTTAACAATATTATAAATGTAAATAAAACTACGCATAATTTTTTATTTTGACTGTCTAAACGTTGTGGCTTTATAAATATCTAACCCTTGATTTGTCAAATTTGTTAGTCAACGGGGCCGAAAGGTTCTGTAGTGGCGACCGCGTTCCAGAAGACGTAGTGTTGGAAGGTTACAAGGTGGCCCGACGACGTCCTGGTGAGAGTTGCGGAAATCATCGGTTTTCCGCGACCCTCACACATCTCGTCCTCCATCGGGATGCGGGATGCTCAAAAACGGACGTGGTGGTGACACTTAGGGGAGGGTTATTTCCACCTGTGGACAGCTTCCGGCTGAAATAATGATTTGTCAAAACTTTGACATAGGGGTTCGTAAGGTTCAATACGTTCTTAAAGCTGTATAATCAATTCTAAACCGACCGAAACTGCAAAAATAATCTGCATTTTATCGTAATCTATTCAATACAAGATGACACTCGATAAACTGTTTTATACAATCGACAACAAGGACGCGAGGTTACCAGAATCGCACTATCACACTAATATTATAGGCGAAAGGTTGTGTGTATGTTTGTTACTCCTTCACGCTCAAATGGTTTGACGGATTTGTATGAAATTTGGTAAACAGGCAGTCTCATCATCTTCCTGCCCTTGTCCCGTGTTATTTGGGGTCGGCGCAACATGTTTTTTTCTTCCATTCTATCCTGTCACCCGTCATGCTATCACCAATTTCCTTTTCTTTCATATCACTCTACACACAATCCATCCATCTTTTCTTTGGCCTCCCGCTCCCTCTCCATCCATCCATATGTATACTCATAACTCTTTTAGCAACATGCCTTTCATCTCTCCTCACACACACGTACATAGGCAGTCTATGTCCTGGAAATTCCCTTGGACTATAATATAATTGCTATAGGATGGAGCGGGCGACAGCTGTCAGATTTAAACAATACCTATCCTTTTCTCTTATCTTTGCTGTGGTCATCCTACTCATGCTATGTAAAACAGTCCTTACTATTTATATAATTTCGGAGGCAAAAATTTTGCAAAAAAAAAACTTTGTAACTTTCTATTTTATAACGATAATAAAATTTGAATGTTATAATTCTATTTAAAATAGTAATTATAGCGTTCATTAATTTAACTTCATCAAAACGTAATTCACTGTGGCTTCTCTACCATATTATGAACTAAAGATTTTCGCAGTACAAAACGTGACTAGCTTCTGTCAGCGGTTTCGCCCGGGTGATATTAAAAATGTATCCCCAAACTAGGATAAAGTATCCTATGTGCTATTCTAGGATATGGTCTACTCGTGTACCAAGTTTTTTTGAAATCCGTTCAGCCGTTAGAGCGTGAGGAAGCAACAAACACACACACAAACGCCTTTATAATATTAGCGTCTTTGCTAGTAACTTTTTATTTCTACAGCTCTTGACAAGACAAGAGCATAACTCTTGACAAAACTGTACAATACACAGTAAGATTCTAAATCCAAATTATATTTGCATCTACACTTTGTTGCCTTCAAATTATTCTTGCAAATACACACGGACAGACCGAAAGAGAATTGATTTTATTGGTATCATGTTAGAAAAAACAAACGACACTGAATGAAATTTCAGTGTTGTTGGTTTTCATATAGTCCATTTTTTTATTGATGCAAACTAGTGCTTGCCTATGCTCCCACCTGTTGAATAGCAGTGATGCAATCGTTGATGGTGAGGCACACTAGTTTATTTAGAGCCTATTCACTCTAGCCTTGAAGACACCTAATTTCTCCTAATGAGGATCAATCGCATAATAACAAATCCGATTATTACTAAGTACATCGTGTGTGTAATAATTTACTAAGCATTTGATTTTTTTTAATTATTAAAATGCGTCAAGAAAATTTTTCGGAACGGCTACTTAAAAACGCGCTTTCGCTGCACTGTTTAGGATGACGTCATCTGTCATTCGTGCGACGAACGGCGACAGACTGCGCAATGATGTTCGAAACTGTCGTTTTAATCGCGCGGTTTTTTTTTCTCTCGACGGGGAAAATCATCATTGACAAAACCCGCTCTTGGGTGGAGCGGGAGATAGTGTCAGACTCTTACTGACTAAAAACCCCGCGCCGTTCCTTTTAGCCTTCATACCGGTGCTCTAGTTTCCTTTCGGATAACCCCGATCCCGGTAGGCTTCGACCCAGATGGGCTCCCCCTGGAGAATCGCGCGGTGGAGAACGATCATGACAGATGACGTCAACGAAAAAGACGCAGATACATCTAGTATCTTCGTCATTTTTGTTTCGATTTAAATAATTTCTTTACAGTATTTACTGGTTTTTTTGACGCTGCAAGTCAGCATACTTCACAAATCAGGACTGATCCTCATTTTTCTGTGTGTTTTCAGGTTGCAGTGGAGTATTTTCTAGTGTGAACTGAAGATCGCTCGCCACTTACAGGAGGGTGCAGAACCATTGGCTCGTGGGGCTAGAATGTCAGTGCTGAACCAGAGTGGAGAAGAGCAGGTTAATCCTTTACAATATTATTGTCGAAATGTGGGAAAATTTGCGAAAGGGTCAGTAACACCAAGGCGCTGCTGGTCTTTCTTGAGGAGCTGGGGTGGTTCAAATGACACGATTTGTCCCACCCGTTCGCAAAATGCGCTTTAGACGTGGACTTAGTTACGCCAGCCCGAAATACTATGTGGGTGCTATAATTCTTACTGATGGCACGGTTGGAGCAGTGGTTGAGCGACTGGTTGCTGCGCTGTGTGTCGCGGGTTCGATACCCGCACGTAACAAATATTTGTATGGCATATACAGATTCAGTTCCAGGTTTTGGTACCTTGTGTAGGTGTGTTTACATGTTTATAAATGCACCTAAAACTAGGAGGAATTTCTAGTGTAAGAGAAACTTTTTTGTTTTAAATAGATGACTCGAGGTCACCTGAAATGATATTTCAGCGAAAAAAAAAAACAACTTAAAGGAAAGTCTTTCATTTGGAAGATTACAGATTACACATCTTGAGTTTTTGTCGAAATGTCATTTAGCATGTAATAAACTAAAAAAATACTTGTCGACTTCTTTGAAACTTATCTCTTATCAAAAGAAATAAAAATACCAAATACATTTCAAGTTCATTGACATGACATTTTGTTTTACAAAAATCTGATAAAATAAAGAAATTGTAACTACTATAAGAAAAGTGAAATTATATTATCTTAATCGTTATTTAATTACTATTGAAATAATAAAAAGAATGCAAGTAATTAGGGAAGTGTTAATTATACAAAAAAAAAAAAAATGTTTTCTATAGTGAGATAACATTCATTTTATTTATAACATTTTCATGTTGGTCTAGTGGTTAGTAGCCCTAACTGCTATGCCGGTGGTCGTGGGTTCGATTCCCACCCAAGACAAATGTTTGTGTGATGATCATTTGTTCTGTGTCTGGGTGTAATTTATCCATATGTATGTATTTAGAGATATATAAATATGTTTATCAGTTGTCTAGTACTCGTACCACAAGCTCTGTTTAGTTTGGGACTAGATGGCGTTGTGTGAAAGTAGTGGATATCTGAAGAATATTTATGCATGTTTGACGTGATTCTACAACGTGCAACATTAAATACGCAAAACCTCGGACACCCCAAATGTTTTTTATTCAATTGACCTAATTCTGTGAGAAAATAAAATATTAAAAAAAAAGTTTTATGTGCAGTTTTAGTATGTTTAAAATTAGTATCTGCATTGAATTAAGAACTTTTATCATCCCGCATAAGAGAAAATTTGATTGGACAACAACCATTTGGGTTTGTTTACCTATTTAGGCGGGTTTGCGTACGTGATGGCTTGACCTATTAATAAATTGAAGGGCAAAATTTTTAATGTTTTTTTTTTTGAAAAATGTTACCTATATTAAAAAGTGGTTTAATTGATTCTGCTCGTTATTCCGATCAAACTATTTTCAGGTTTTGCGCATTTAACGTTACACGCTTTTAAACTGCTA
Source organism: Mythimna lalbum (assembly GCA_949319445.1). Lineage (NCBI taxonomy): Eukaryota > Metazoa > Arthropoda > Insecta > Lepidoptera > Noctuidae > Mythimna > Mythimna lalbum. Next base: position 8,186,613 of record OX439371.1, on the reverse strand, counting down.
TTTTATTCCTCAGGTAAAAGTTAGCTGACCAATGAATAAAAGGCCGTTGTTTTTTCTTTAAAGTGGGAAATCCACAAACTTCCCCCGCTTTGGGTGTAGCGAGAGGACCTGTGTTCCTTTATTCCTGAATTGTTGTTTATGCATCAAGAACCATGTATTTAACATTGAACCTTTTGTTTTCAGGTGGAATGTCCCCTGTGTATGGAACCCTTGGAGGTGGACGATCTCCACTTCTACCCGTGCACATGTGGATATCAAGTATGTACATATTTTTAAATAATAATTATTATACACAGCAAAAAATTCCATATAAATACATATTATAAAACAAAGTTTTGCACTTTGTTTGTATGTTCGTGATTAACTCAAAAACTACTGAATGGACTTTAGACAAGGTGGAATAAGGATAGGTACAACTAGGCAAACATGTTTTATTCTAGTCTGCATCAAGGCTTACCACCAGTTAAGATGGTGGACGAACAAAACCCAATGTAAGCCGACTTGACGATCTGTACCCAACTTTCATCATTATCATCATCAAAATTTTTTCTGCTGTGTGATGTCTACTGCTAGTCTCACATCTATCGGGATCCTGCAAAGGGTAATGGAAAGAGCTATGCTCGGAAATGAAGATATCCGCAGGAGAACCAAGGTTACCAATAAATCCCGAAGTATCGCCAAATTTAAGTAGCAGCGGCCACCTGTTCTGCAAGTAATGTGCCCTACATTACTCGCAGAACAGGTGGTCGATGGGGAAGAAAGGTTCTGGAGAGTGGCGACTGCGTACCGTTACGCAGCGTTGGAAGGCCTCCCACAAGGTGGACAGATGACCTGGTGAGGTTCGTGGGTACACAATTTTAAAAGGTGGAACGGACTTTCTGATTTTCACGTGTTTAATTTCGGATTTTCCTTGAATCATTATAAGGAAAAGTTACCCCCCCCCCCACGTATGTCAGTTTGTGGGTTCGCGATAAACTCAAAAACCACTGCACAGTGTTTCGTGCGGTTTTTATGAATAGGCAAAGTGATTTATGAAGAAGGTATAGGTGTAGAAAAAAGCGAAAACAAGCAAGGTTTAAAGAAAATAACTTAAGAACACATTAATTGTGCGTAAGCGTGCAGCTAAGGAGTGGAATGCTTTGCCGAATTCCTTCCTGATAGCTACAACCACGGAGTAAATATAGAAGAGGAGATGTTGTAATAAGATATCCCTAAGAAAAAAAGCGTGACATTTTGCGGGGTGAGGGGGTGTTAGACTCCGCCCATTTTTTTATTTGCCACCTGCCGGTCAATAGCAAAACTACTTGCTCGTTCTGTTGATTTTATTTTGTAGTTACGTAACTATCTCACACTAGATGTCATTAAGTGCAGGATGCAACAGGGTCGCAATCAGAATTACCAGGGATATCTGTTTTTTAAATTAATTGTGTAAACCATCCGATACGTATATTTTTTATTGAAACAGTGATACTATTATTTGATGAATGACGAATGAAGATCATTCGAAATTCATCAAAAACCTTTTTATTTGTAACATTTTTTTAATTCTATTTTTATTAGGTTTTACTTTTTTAAAGGCTTATTTTGATAGAAAGAATGATCAAGATTGATTAAAAAGCTAGTTTAAAAAAAACATGTGCTCACGTCCGAACCCATTCAATAATAGTAGATTATGTGACTAGAGGATAAAGCAGTGTCTTTAAGTCGCGGGTGGCATGTTGAATTCCGAACGAAAGTTGCTGATTTTAATCCCGAACGTTAGTGACGGATTTATATAATTAACTCCCGAGCATTGAGAGGGAGATTATAAAGAAACCAGAGTGAAGTGAGGAATTCAAGCCGCCCAAGACAAAGACAGCGTTATCCCCGTGTTGCATACTCTACTTTTTACACCAAATGTGAAGTAATTAAAAAACAATTTTGTCGACCAAATCGTATATTAGAGGAATATAAGTATTATACTCGTATTTACAAGTTCATCAGACGTGGGACATTCGGTAAAATAATTGGCTTCTAAATACTGCCCTGTATTTTTGCTATTTGACGATAGATGGCGACCTGTTTACAAAACTATATAAAAACTACAAAAATAAAATTTTGGCGATTTTGTGAGGACCTTTAGGAATAAATGTTGATCAAATTTCAGTACGTATGATTATTAAAATATATTAATACTGAGCTCTACGTGCCTAAATATATTTAGTTCCCATGACACAAAGTGTCGCCATCTAATGTCGAGTAGAATTATATTTGGAAATGCTGACGTTTAGAGATTTTTCTAGAAGTATTTTAATAAATGATGCATAAAATAACTTACAAATGAAATGTGATGGCATCCATAGCATCAGAACGTCACTTAATTTTTTTGTTTTTCTATCGCGAATATGATGTCAAATAAGTAGGTTTACGAAGTTGTGCACAGGACGAACGCCAACAATACACTGATTTAAGCCACGCCCACCGTGATGACGTCAGGACTCACTTGAGAGTCACAGTGCACAGTTGGTTAGGCCGCCTCCTCTTCTATATTTACTCCGTGGCTACAACTTAGGGGTCTTTAATTCGAGAGTGAATAGGGTAGGTAGCCTTGCCTAGAAGTAAGTAGGTAGGTACTTCTAGGCAAAAATGTGCATCATCGTTTACCATAAGGTGAGATAGTGGCACAAGTAGTATTATTATTATTATTATTTTTGAAGAAAAGGGGCTATGCATCTCCCATAGTGTAGGAGATGTAGTCACTGCGACCTAAAAGATCTATTGTGACTCGCCACCTTGTTAGAGTAACTCTTTTAGCCGGGAGGCTTCCAGGAAGTCTAGAATACTCCTAGCTTTGAGAGTTTTTATCTCCTCCGGGCGAATAATGTGTCGACCCAGATGGATACTCCGTTTGTGGATAAGGGGCCCACATTCACACAACAGGTGCTTAGGCGTCTCCCTCTCCTGATTACAGTACCTGCAAACATCAGTGTCACTCAGTTTCATGTGAAATTGGTGCCTGTTTAATTTGCAGTGCCCGGTTAAGGCGCGGGCTATCGCACAAATGTTCGTCCTGCTAAGCTCAAGAAGCTCGGCAGTTCGTTTTTGTGAGTAGCCTTCTATTAGAGATTTGGCGTCTAGCAGTCCTGGTTGTAACAACCAGTGCTTTTTTGAATCGCCAAATAGGTTGCCCTTAAGGGTCACACACACAAGTAGTATTATTAAAATCCTAAATAAAATGTGAAAGTCCGTATGTTTGAACGTTTAAATGTGTATAAATAAATTATAAAGCACACAGGTAAACTTTTCCGCCATTTCATAATTACCATTCCGTTATCACGTTCCCTCGGAATAATTCGCGACTTTTACGCAGGCGAAGACACTGGGCAATATTAGTAGTATATGTAAAAAATAATCCTTTGCCCTTTTGCCTACAGTTTCCTCTTTGTTTTAAAGATCAAGTGACCTTCGTCAAAAGATGCAGTCATCGCTATACTAAAAGTTGCATACATAATTATGCATTTATTTGTAAGGGTCAGTTCACACCAAAACGCGACGCGACGCTGCTCGAAGAGCGACTCAGAATATAAGCTTATTTACTACGACATACTACAAAGATAGACATTTCAGATTGAGATGCCTCGAGGCGTAGAGCTCAGTGGTGCAACGTATTCTGAATATTCACAACTAGCTTTCCGCCCGCGGCTTCGCCCGCGTGGACTACAGTTTATATCGCGCGGGCAGAGACCCGTGCTCAGCAGTGGAATTATAGGTAGCCTATGTGTTATTCCAGTGTCTCTTCTACCTACCTACCAAATTTGATCTAAATCCGTTCAGTAGTTTTTGCGTGAAAGCGTAACAGACAGACAGACAGAGTTACTTTCGCATTTATAATATTAGTAGGGATAAAATGTGTATCTTTTCGTGTACTAAATAAACCCTGACTGCTATGCCGGAGGTCGTGGGTTCGAAACGTACCCAGGACAAATGTTTGTGTGAAAAGCATGATCATTTGTTCTGTGTCTGGGTGTAATTTATCTATGTATGTATTTAGAAATACATATGTATGTTATCAGTTGTCTAGTACTCATAATTCAAGCTTTGCTTAGCTCGGGACTAGATGGCGTTGTGTGATAGTTGTGGAATAAAAAAAATAGTTAAATTTCGAGTCGCTCTTCGCGCAGCGTCGCGTCTCAGTGTGAACTGACCTTATAGCGTTTTTGTTACAAGAACTTGAGTTTTTCGACCTACAACACAATTGTTATTAATAACGATAAACCAGTATTTTACGTTGTACACAAAAAAAAAAAACACCTAATTGATGCGTAGAACAAAAAAAAAAATGTTTATTTTGGTATCAATCTACTTTTCGATATTTAATGTCATACAAAAGTTGATTAAAATGAAGTGCATTCTTATCGAATAGATAAAATGGTGTAAATAAACATTATGAGCATAATTTATTACAACAAAACAAAAGTAATAATTATACATTTTATGTCGACAATGTAATATGACGGACATGTTTAAAAAAAAAAAAATTGGTTTCGATAGGTGAGCCCGTTCTTGAGTTATAAAATAACAACGAAAAGAGGCATTGATTTTTATATATACAAGATTAGGCACCAAGATATGCCTATCCATGTCTTTACTTCAGTATATACTTGAAACCATTCGACAATTTGACCTTTTCCGTGCAAACGACTTTTAAAATATTTCTCATTCACAATTGAAAAACTTCCTGTCCATTTATCTTTCTGATTAGGTGATAGCGATAACGTTAAATAAACAAAGGTGGACATCAACTATTGGGTAAATAGAAATGCAAGTTTCTAACAAGTACTTGCGCTTCGCCGTAGGGCATGAGATGCCAGGTTCAATTCCCGGTCCATGCAAAGATTTATTGAGTTTTTTTTTTTATCTGAAAATTTTCAGTAACACAGTCTTCCTTTAGAGGCCCAAAAGGATCGAAGCGTGCTGGCGACTCTGGGTTCGCTTCTGAAAGGAAACCCAAGACAAAATAAGGAATATGAGAGTGTGATTTAGTCAAGTAAAAGTTTGACTTTTCACTCCACCCTAGAGCGGGCGAAGTCAGTGGATGATTACCATCCTAAATATAAAAAACGCACGGCGATACGCCACCGTACATTCTAGGCATCCTACTCATGTCCACACATTTATTGTGCATACAGCTAAGGAGTGGAATTCCCAGCTGGACTCTTTAAGTCAAGAGTGAATAGGTAACTTCTAGATAAGAAAAAAAAAAAAATTTGGTACAGCACAAGGCCCAATACCCAATAGTAATAAAGTAGATAGCACAAAACAAAAATAAAAGAGCGTTCTCTATCGTCAACCATATCGTAGCTTCCCATCAGATGAGATAGTGGTCAAGCCAATCAATAAATAATCGCCAAACTTGGCTATTTCAATGCAATTCATATCAGCTTCTTCATATAAGATAGATCGGAAGGTCATATCCATTGATAAAACTGGGGAAGTGAGCTGACTCGAGCACTAATGGCTTAGTTCCTTCAATCTATTGCACATTGTAGCTTGATGTTGAATAAACTCTATTGTGTACCAAAATAGTTACAAATTATATCTTATGAGTGTATAATCGCTGACAGCGATTTCTATCAGACAAGCTTTGGATGTAAGTAAAATAAAAACCTAGCTAAGTGAGAGTCGGACTCGCGCACGAAGAGTTTTGTACCGCCCGTATAAATATGGCAAAAAATAACGTTTGTTATATGGGAGCCCCCACTTAAATATTTATTTTATTCTGGTTTTAGTATTTGTTGTTATAGCGGCAACAGAAATACATCATCTGTGAAAGTTTCAACTGTCTGGGTATCATGAGATAAAACCTAGTGACAGACAGATGGACAGCGGTATTTTAGGAATAGGGTCCCGTTTTTACCATTTGGGTACGGAACCCTAAAAAGTTAATCAACCATTTTAAGTTTTACGTGGATATTTGTATACTTTAAACGTAACATAACGTACCTAACGAGTTTGTATATAAAAGACAATACGTACGTTGCTCTTACCTAGTCTGATTGAAGTTTGTAATGTGGTTCTGTTGATCCCTACTATCCCTACTAATAATAATATTATAAATGCAAAAGTAACTCTGTTTGTCTGTCTGTCTGTTACGCTTTCACGCAAAAACTACTGAATGGATTTAGATCAAATTTGGTAGGTAGGTAGAAGAGACACTGGAATAACACATAGGCTACCTATAATTCCACTGCTGAGCACGGGTCTCTGCCCGCGCGATATAAACTGTAGTCCACGCGGGCGAAGCCGCGAGCGGAAAGCTAGTAGCCTATATAAATGTCCAAAATTAAACAGGTTTAAAACAAATCCGCGAATTTGAAGATGCTACTACGTACGATAAGACTACATTTATAAGGACGAAATGCATCTTTCCACAAAAAACTATGATTAAGATAAAGAATTTGACTCTATTTCTTGTGTTTAAAAGAGATTATTTTCCATTACAGATATGCCGGTTTTGCTGGAATCGAATTCGGGAAGGCGAGAACGGCCTATGTCCGGCTTGTCGGAAGGCCTACCCGGAGAACCCGGCAGACTTCACTCCGCTCAGTCAAGAGCAGGTAAATACTGTTGAACTAATTTGTTTAATTATGAAAAAAAAATACCGCATGTTGGGCGCAGTAGTTGAGCATGTAACTGCTGCGCGGTCCTTGTCTGCGTGTCTTGTGTAAATGAGTTTACATACTGAACGCACCCATTGCGGTACAAATACAAAAAAAAATACAAAAAAAAAATACAAAATATTTATTTTTCATCTTAAAACATTGTAAGCATAAATAAATTGAGGCAGCCCCAGTAAGTTACAGTAGTACTTGTGACCCATTGCGGTATAGGAGATATTCCTAATGTAAGGCAAAGTTTTAAGCTTTGGTTTCCTAGGAAAGCGGTGCCGTCATATAGCGGCCGTTTTAACACATCGTCAGTCATTTTTTCAAAACAAACGTCACAAACGTCATACGAAAATTATCCAAGATAGAAAATGGACGACCTTGATTTAGCTTTAGTAATTTACTTGGAGGATGAACTATCATCAGAAGAGGAAAATAGTCGTTGTTCCGAAAAACGGCCGCTATATGACGGCACCGATTGTTCTGACTGGTCAATAGAACTGGTATTTCAAACTAGTTCGAGTTAATGGCACGCGTTGTTATGACAACTACGGAACGCAACAACGCGTGAATTAAGTGATTGCCAACGAGAGTATTGACAAAATACTTTATTTGGCCAGAGTTACGGCTAAACTGATCCTATATAATAATACTAACTTATGGCTAGCGTAGTACAATGTTTGACGTGATCGACTATGACGCACGTCCTAGATAAATCTTAATGGTCATCATGTTATGGAAAATACGTGAGAGAAATGCATCTAATATAAAATGATTGCTTATTTGCTGACGCAGCTAATATTAGTGGATTGGGGTTCCTTAACCCGCGCGTGGCCGCACCGGCACCGCTCCACGCACCGCACTGCCAGTCTAGCTGAGCACTAAAAGATCAAGTGATTGGAGATTGGTTTTGTGCAAGGTCAAGTGATTGATTATTCAAGAACTAGCTTCTGCCAACGGCACCGCCCGTGTGAAAGTAGCTGATTCTCCACACAAATTGTGGACCCCCGTTTCATCCCCTTAAGGGGAGAATTTTGAAAATTCCTCTCTTAGATTCTCGTCTACGTCTTAAAAGGAAACCTTGTGCAAAATTTCACGCTCCTAGGCCCCGTAGTTTTGGCTGTGCGTTGATAAGTCTGTCAGTTTTTCCTTCTATTTAAATAGATTAGAGTAACATAATTATTGTCTTGTAGGTGGCAGCAATAAAGACGGAGAAGAAGGCACGCGAGCAGAAACGGCGGAACAAGACCCTCGAGTCTCGGCGCGCGCTAGCCAACGTGCGCGTCGTGCAGAACAACCTCGTGTTCGTGGTCGGCCTGCCCGTGCGCCTCGCCGACCCAGAGGTAAGTGCCTGGGGCCATGGGTGATGCGGAAGAGAACCCCGGGGCCCTGGAATGAAAGCAAAGAAAGAATAGAAGTAGTGGGTTTTAGTCAGTAAAAGTCTGAACCGCCGCGGGGAGCCGCCCCCCGCGCCCGTTTTTCTAAGTAATAATACATTAAAGTTCTCCATCGACATGACTACATGCACACCGTTGAATTAGCGACTCTACGCAGGTAATATTCCGGTTTCCGCTACGGATGCACTCGACAGACGCCCGCGCGTGCGCTCGCTTATCGCAGTGTTGGCCATAAAAAAAGAAATTTTTATAACCTGGTGTTTATCTTACTGTTACAGATCCTCAAACGGCAAGAGTACTTTGGCAAATATGGCAAAATTCACAAAGTAGTTATAAACCAGAGTACCACGTATGCAGGGTCACAGGTGAGAAATGTTAAGACATACTAACTGCTGTAAATCGCCTTTCCGGCAAAGAGAAGGCGTGTAAACGATCCCTAGACGTGGCGAGAGAGATTCTGAAGTAAGTATCTAAAATAACAGTCAATTATACAGGGTTATTTGTAAAACACTAAGAATCTTGCAGTACTGTGTTACTAATATCATAAACAACAACTTTTGTTCTATGACTTTTTACAAAACATAATTTTACCAAAAACAAACCTTCAAGATTTCGTTGTTCTATCTAACACATTTCCGCATTTCAAGCACCCCCGCCGCCCGTTCCCCACTCTCCTCCGCTATTGTACTATCGCTTGCTTCGCATACACTTCGTAATATTTAGAATGTTCAATCAATTTAAATATTTATATTTTTTTATGAAAACCTTTTGAACTAAAATTTATGTTAAATTTTTAAAAGTCCTAGAACAAAAGTTGTTGTTTATGATGTTAGTAACATAATCCTGAGAGGTTGCCAGTGTTTTACAAATAACCTTGTATAATACTGCACGACTGTCTTCAGGGTAAATAATGTAGAGGGGGGCCTTTTATCACTATCTACATAAACGTACTTTGTCTTGAAAACCAAGTTTTTATACTCTTAAAACTAAAATTAATAAAACACAACCTTATAACTTTCGCCACTCGGCAAAAAAAAAAAGTGCCGACACTTTTTTCAACCAGATTGATTTAATCGAGCCATGGAATTTACAAATGGTCTAAATGCCACATTAAATTAACGAGATATTTAGTAAAAAAAAGATTTGTTTTCTTATTAACCAAATCATTCACAGAAATGGGATGGACTGCTTCCATAAATTAAGGAATTTATGGATGTAGCCCCCAATATAGCCTGATAGCCCTTTGTTGGACACAAAGGGTTAAATATTATAAACATAAAATTGCATTTGTATGTTGATACTTGCTCTTTTAGTAATTTGAAATCTCCAACACTTGAGCTATTATGATGATTGATTGTCAATCTTCTATCATTCGCGATAATCTCGAAAACTACTAAACGGATTTTCATGGTAAATCGTTGTCCGGTCCCCCAGGGTCCGTCAGCGTCAGCGTACGTGACATACGTGTCGCCGGCGGACGCGCTGCGAGCCATCCAGGGCGTGAACAACGTGACGCTGGACGGACGGGTCCTCAAGGGATCGCTGGGCACCACCAAGTACTGCGCCAACTTCATGAAGAACCAGCCCTGTCCCAAGCCAGAATGCATGTATCTGCACGAGCTAGGTAACTTCTACACATTGATATCTTTTAGCAATAAGAAGTAAACAACAAATTACGGGGCCGAAGCCTGCTAGGACCGCGGGGATTATTTGGGCAACTGGTTGGTACAGGTGTTGTTTTAGTCACTAAAACCACTAAATAGATAGGTACAGAAATCTATCTCATGTATGTACTTTACTTTTTATACCTACGCTAGGCGATCGCGCACACGCATGCGCGTTGCGCCGAACTGTATGAGCGCGACCGGGCTATTGAGCCGAGGTATCGTGTCCGTGAGCGGTATCTATGTGTGCGTTGCTCGACCGTGCTTTGTATGTAGATTGTCTTCTGTACCTATCTATTTTGTAGTAAAAGTTTGCTCTAACTACAAATACCCGACAAACAAGTGCAAAAAAAACCACTAAGAAATATGATTATGAGTTGTTCCTTTTTTTGTTGGGGCTTGTTATATCACACTTCTATCAACTAAATGTGCATTTACACCATCCCAACCTTCTAGGTTTCTAGACTTTAATACGAACTAATTTTCCATTACAGTCGAAGTTCGCAAGTTCTTTTCTTCATTTACTGAATAAAAAAACTGGGGTTTTGTTTTCGCTGGAAAGGAGTAGTAAAAATAGAATCATACAAATCGTGATGATTTGCAGGCATATCCTAAGCCATGGGTTATTCGAAAGTGAACCCCAGGGCCCTAAAACTAGGGCAATGAAGGAACAGGAGTGGGTTTTAGACTAACACGTCCTCCCGCCCCGCCCAAGGACGGGAGATGTTATTAGAGGATTTCCCACCTGAAAAAAGGCATTATATCCTAAGCATTAGTTAGCATTGTGATGGTGTATATTTCCAGGTGATCCGAAAGCATCGTTCACGAAGGAGGAGATGCACGCGGGCCTGCACCAGGTGTACGAGCGGAAGCTTCACAACCAGCTGTTGCAGGCGCAGCGAGACAAACCAGACGAAAAACACAATAGTTCAGGTAAGTGCCTCTCTCTTACCTTGCGTCATATAGCAGGGAAGGGTTTCTGTAGTGGCTTTAAAGGTACGCTTACTGGGACCACGGGTTCGATTCTGAAATTGATGATTTTCCTTTAGATTTGTTATTTATAGGGATTTATTCTGTATTTCTTAGTTAAATAACTTGAGTGTTGATTGTTTGACTGGCCTGTTGGTTTAGTGGTTAGTGGCCCTGAATGCTATGCTGGAGGTCGTGGGTTCCATTCCCACCCAGGACAAATTTGTTTTGTGCCTGGGTTTAATTTATCTATAATATGTATGATAAATGATTTTTATTTTGTAAATAGGTTTTCAAAAAACACTTTTACACGTCTATAAATATATGTATCTGGAAATATTTGAGTATGTTAATTATTTGTCTAGTACTCTTAGCCCTGCTTAGCTTGAGACGAAAGACGGCGTTATGTGATAGTTTACGCTAACGCCTTCAATTTTGAATCTATACTCACTTTAGTTATTATTTTATTGCCCAGTATCATAAAATAGGTACAGAAGACAATCTACATACAAAGCACGCTCTGAGATAGTGCTAGATAACCTGTATAGCTCTGTCTCTTACCAACACTGAAAAAGTTTAAAACAATCTTACTTTAAACGTCATGGTCTAGATCATAGACTCCGTTCACGGACACAATATCGCGGCTCATTCGCCAGGTTGCACTCATACAGTTCGGCGCAACGTGCTGACGTGTGTGCGATCGCCTAGCGTAGCTTATAAAAAGCGTACATACATGCGATTGACTTCTGTACCTATCTATTTTGTGCTACTACCCCCTGATAAAAAGCGGCAAACAAAGCCTTTATAGTTTTTTAAATACCCGCAATTATTTTGCCGCTCAATGTTGAGTACGGCGGAGCTAGATTGGTTAACGCTTCGTAAGGGCATTGAGTCAAGGTCGGTTTTGTCATAAAACGACCTTGAAGCTACGCTGTATTGATGTGTAATGAGCATATTTTGGCACCACTCAAATAAATTAGTTTTTTTTATGTATACAGAGTCAGGGCATTCTTTTTTAATGATATACAACATTATTTTTAGTTTATGTGAAACCTGAATATAATTTGTTCTGAATCGGTAACTGAATAGATTCCAATAGTTTTTACACCATGTTATATTTTTTTCCAAAAATATTTAAAAATGTTACAAGTTGGACACCACCGACACTAAGTACAACACAGGTCACGGCAGGTCATAGCGGGTATTAGGCCCACCAAACAGCTGGCCACAAGTGCAAAACAACCCCTCAATCGCCTGGATGGCCCCGTGACCTTGTATTTTTGCTGTCATAACACGCTTATAGCAGTCAGTCAGAAAAATGATGCTAATTGCACACATAGATCTCTATGGAGAAGAATGTGCAAGAAACTCCATGGTCACTGGTCGATAATTTTATGTTTTACAAATGTCTCGGTTATATGTTTGTTGCAGCTACTATTATGTGACGATTTTTTTATTAATATCTTACATCATTAAATACCTTAATACATTTCATAACGCGTTACCTGGCCTCTCGGTATATGTGCTCATTGCACCCAAAACCGCAGCTTACCTTTTACGCCAAAACTGACCTTTAAAATGAAGTTAATTGACATTTAGCCACACAGTTTTTGCACACTAGTGCCAAACAACTTTCGTTTAAAACTCGTGGGCGGACTAATATATAAAATAAACGTTGTCGCATGACGTCATAATAGGTCAAATCTCAACACCATAACAAAAAACCAGTTACCTTGACTTGTTTACCATAATTCTACAGTTTTAAACTAAAATACCGTTTTTAAAAACTTGCTAGATTTAATTTTTTAGCATAATTTAACCTGAACACCTTAAAATTGTAACTAAACGCAAATAAAAACTTTACCTTACAGGTAATTCTAGTACGAATGCAGAAAAAAGCAGTTCAAAAGATGGTACGTATCAGTATTTCTCTCATAGAAGATATACTTTAGCTGGTCCCAGAAAATTCTAATATATATTTTTGAAAATTTCAGGTAATCAGTCGAACTATATACCAACTACAGTGGTCACTTCGTCTCATATAAACGTAGTCAATTCTTCTAAGTGAGTACCGTTCAGTGAAAGGTTTAACGGGCGTATACAGCTGAAAAACTAGTATTAATTATATGTAGTAGTTTGATTTCAGGGGTCGTTAAATATCACTACTTTGTCAATCATTTTCACGCACTGTTTCACAACACTTTTAGATACTAGCTGTATTCGTCCTTAGGGGTTTGATCTGGTTGTATTGAGTGGTTCGCATTGGACGATTAAATATTATGTTGGTTCTACATTTAGTTCCCAGGCTAAGCATATTAATGATAAGTTGCTTGCTTTTATTTCATCAAAGGTTTAAGTAATGATTGAATTCCTCCTGGGTTAGATATCTAGTTCTGTGACTATATACCTAGGTACTGGTCAACGTTTATGTTTGTGAACGCGCCCACGATTCAGGAGTAGTTTTCAATACATCATTTTTTCTTACATATTACAAAACAAAGTTGCCCATCGCGTCTGTCTGTCTATTCGCGATAAACTCAAAAACTACTCAACGACTTTTTATGCGGTTTCACCACCAATATACTAGTGAGTTTGAGTTTTAGATGCTGATAAAAGCCGAGAATTTCCATGATTTATAACATCGGTGTGATACTGGGGCGGGTTGCTAGTGATACAAAGAAAATAAACCTCATTCTGTTTGTTCATTTTGATGTAACACGTATAGACAATATTGAAAGACTAAATATTCTTTACAAATTAAACAAATAACAAAAAAAAATAGAAAGTGAAATATGTGACAAAACATCATTACGCCATTTAGCATGCAATCTACTTTTACTTGCCGTTTCTGCTAAACTAGCATTGTTATGATAATTGAGAAACACAAACGTTTGCACAATAGACAGATCTACAGATTCTATTCATGGTCTAAAAATGTTTTTAAATTGTAATGAATGGAAATCAATATAGAAATGTCTAGAAAAAATAAATAAAAACACACAAGGGAGTCTAAATCGGTGGCGTAAAGGTGGCATGACGACACGAGAGAGTCATGCCGTTTAAGCTAGTACTACATTAGACCGACGCACACGTGTAACACGCCTGATTTGTACGTAGAACGACTTCGCGTGGCGTGTTTCAAGCGTAGTTCTATAAGTCTAGTTTCCATATAAAATGTATGGAGTCCGACGCGCCCCGATCGGCGCGTGTGGCACACGTGTGCGGAGTGTAGCTCTACCTTTACCATCACGCCATACAAGCCTGTTATACTGCCAAGGTGCCAGTACATCAAAAATACACAATTTCTGTAGATAAGAAGATAAACCATACTTAAAAACGTAGGTTTTCTTTATTACATTAAAATTGTCTGTATTAGGATTAACTGAATCTTTACTACAAACTTCTTTGATTTAAGCGTGTTCCATCGTCGCTTACCATCAGGTGAGATAGTGGTCAAACGTGAGTCTATACATAATTAAAAAAAATATATCCACAGATTTGATTTTTTTTTACGGCTGTGATAAAACAACGTCTTTTTAGGTCAGCTAAATAGATCGATAGATATATTCTTTATTGCGCACCAAAAATAGAGTAGGGTTGGGGTTTCTCATAAAAAGATTATTTATAAAATTAAAAGTATCTCAGTACTATTTACTATCGTTCCAAAGCGAGCCCCTCCACAAAGATCGCCCTTAACGTTAAACCTACACTCAATATCAATAGTTGAATACATAATATCGCTTGCAGATCTAATAAAAAAGAATCTATAAACGGCAACAGTGGTTCGAGCAGTGCGGGCAGCAGCAATGGGGTCGGCAGTAATGGTAGCGGCAAGGAAGCCTGGCCCAGTCTCGGATCGTCGCCCCCCTCAGATAGCCCCGCAAGAAAACAGTCCAGTCCCAAACCACAACAGTCTACGGGTATGTATAATTATCACTTCCTGAAAACTTCTATAGCCTGATTGCCTCTCTTTTTACTTCTACTTCTTCTAAATCACGTAAAAAATTAATCAAGATTTGCACTAGTAGAACTTATAGTCTTCAGACAGTTGACAATTTAAAGCGCGAAAGATTGAATTATAGTCATTTAAATCATCAATCCCTTTTATTCGCTTATTGAATGGCTATTATAACTGAACTGAGAGGGATGTATTTTGATGAGGAATGGATTTTAATGATTATAACCTGATTGTTTGGGCGTCTTCTTGGATTTGATGATGAAATGAAATGCGGCAAGATATTTTTTAAAAGGTGTATATTCCGAGGACTTCTTCATTACAGTGCAGAATTGAAAATTGAATCCTTAAATCAAAAACGAACGATTGAACAGACCGAGTGATTCATTCGCGACCGAGTTGCGCGCGCAGTTCCAAAAACCATGTTTGTCACGGTCGGAAATCATATTTTATTAAAATAGAATCTGATACTGACCTGAAAAATGCAAAATAAAAATTTGATTTTCCTGGGCTACCTTGCAGCATTCACCTTGGGGAATTTAAATAACATCAAATACCAGTGACGTCAGGTCGTTTTGACGTTCAAAAAACCTGGCTCTAATTTGGATAAATGGCATTTGATTTTTTATTATATTCCTTTCAGTTAAGTCACAAGAAAACGGCACATCAGAATCTTCCAGTCCCACACAACAGGTACAACTACAGGCTCAAACGAAACAGAGTAAAGACACACACACAGACAGCACCAGCAAAAGAAGCAAGGAATCAAATAGCACAAATGGCCAAAGTAGCAAGAAAAGTAAAACCGACAAATCTAAACAAAAGTCTAGCAATAGTATTAATAATGATAATAATAACGATACCGAAATATTAGATACCAATCAATTTAGTAGCACGCAGACGAATCACGCGTCTGTGTTTGACAACGACTCGCAGAGCTACCTGTCCAGCGAGCTAGACGAATTGGAGTCAGAAAGACACTCGCTGCTAGAAAAACATTCTCTCCTAGACAGTTCTTCCCACTCTTTACTAGATGACGAACAACACAGCTTACTGGAACAGGAGCACAATCCGCGCCGCCTGCTCCCAGGCCTGCATCAGATCCACAAGAGCCCCATGCTCAACGGCTACGGCCTTCTAGACAGAGATCCCCTCACATATTTAACCAATGACAGACAAATTAGTCAAATTAACCAAGGCCTCATGGATCAAAAGGAGCTCTTGCTAAGGGAACGCAGCCAAAGTGAAATGCTTATGAGACAAAATGAATTATTGGCGAGGCAACACAATGTTATGGTCGAGCCGAAACACTATTTGCAATCTAGTATAGGACTTGAGTCAGCTAGTGAAATATTAGGTAAGGTTCTAAACATGGCTTCTTTTTTAATCTTTGGTGAAACTTCACATACAGAAAAAAGTTCTTATTGTTTACTGGTTTTTTTTTTTTGTCATGAACTTACGTGAGGTTTCGCCAAATTAAAAAAAAAAATCCTATGTCAATCTTTTCACGATGTTTCACTTGTATTGTTGGTTGTGGGGTGTAACAGCTAAAATCTTTGTCCAGGTGCTAATTTTCATCAAAATCCCAATATGCTTCCACCGTTCGGTATGCGCGTAGACAATTCCATGGGCGGCAGTTCAATGTCAGCGAGCTCTCTGGCGGGCAACTCGATGGGCAACACAATGGGCAACTCGATGGGCAACACAATGGGCAACTCGATGGGCAATACAATGGGAAGTTCGATGGGCAACACAATCAATTCGATGGGCAACACAATGGGAAGTTCAATGAGCAACACGATGGGAAGTTCTATGGGCAACGCAATCAGTTCGATGAACACAATGGGCAATTCGATGGGCAACGCAATGGGCAATTCGATGGGCAACGCAATGGGCAATTCGATGGGCAACACAATGAGCAATTCGATGGGCAACACAATGGGCAGTTCGATGGGCAACACAATGGGCAACTCTATGGGTTTCATGATGCACAATCAGCAGTTGCTACAACAGAATCAGCAACAAATGCAACAGACTGGCCTTGTCAATGGATTCGATGCACCACAGTCGGCGGTAAGTACTAACACTGTATCATATTTTTATTAAAGCTATTCCACTTGTTCAGGGCAAATTTTTTAATCTTCCAGTAAATTTTTACTGAAGTGACAACTTTTGTTTAAGGACAAGACTGCCTGATAGTGCTTGAGAGAGGCTTTTTCTGAGCATTGTGGTATTGGCATAGCAAATTATGCCTACTATAAAAAAAATACCCCTTGACATGCAATTAATAAATTATCTAAAAATATAGAATACGAAACTTGTTTGTACCTATGTCCGTTATAGACTTTAAACCACTCAGCCGATGTGCCTCAAATGCGAAGATGGATAAACACTATCTATAGATTAAAACATTGCATTAAAAAATAATCAAAATTCCTTTTTTTTTCAACAAAATATTTATTTTTTTTGCGTACGCAGGGAGGGTATCCGATAGTAAATTATAAACTTGATGGAGGGGCATTTTTTCCTAAATTCGTCAAATTATTTAGATTCTATCGGAATCGAAAAGGATCGGAATAGGTAGCGTGGAAGTTAAAATAGTGCTGCAATAATACTCCTCTGTAATTTTACGTTTTGTCGTAGGATTTGAGAATCACAATATTTTCTTTTTTTTGTCTTTTACTTCCACGCTCCAAGTTTAGGTAAATATACTGTACCTATTTCGATCTTTCATTATATTACACAGCAGTTTGATTTACTTATTTCACTTAAGAATAGGCAAGAAATGAATTAGAGCCGAGAGTAATGTAAGAAATGGAGGGTCGCCTTTGCCCAGCAATGAGACAGCGTAATAGGCTGACATTCATTGGTAGTTTCCAGGGTCAAAATAACTACATTTTATTTACTGTATTTTAGATTATAAAAAAATATTGGACAGTTATTTTTCTTTTTTCGATTAAACAAAAAATTAGTTACGTGTAACGTCACGCCGTGCTGCATTTTTTCGCACGGGGTGACGTCACACTTAACTTTAATGGGCTATATCTTTGTTATTTATGGTTTAATTTACAAATAAAAAAAATACGTATCCCTTATTTTTTAATAATCTAAAAGACGGACTAATTACATTTTTTTACAGAAACTAGCCTATTGTTTTATTTCTAAAATTTGTTGTACAATGTAAACAGAACGAAGTGCGGTATCTTGCCGAGAACATGGACAAGTTCTTCACGGACTTCCACAAGGCGCAACAGATGAGGCTACAACTGCAGAGGGGCACAGACGACAGACGTTTAGATCACGCACACTACCCACAGAACATGCTCAGCGCTGAAAGCCTGGAGATGCAACACAAACAAAGGTACCACTAGTCATCATCATCATCATTTCAGCCGATAGACGTCCACTGTTGGACATAGCCCCCCCCCCAAGTGTCGTCACAATGTCTTGAGCGTCTTGCATCCATCGGATTCCCGCAACCTTTACCAGGTCATCGGTCCACCTTGTAGGAGGCCTTCCAACGCTGCGTCTTCCGGTACGCGTTAGCCGCTCCAGAATCATTCGGACCCTACGGCCCTCTGTTCTGCGAGCAATGTGCCCTGCCCATTGTCGCCTAAGTTTGGCAATTCTTCGTGCTATGTCGACAAACCTGGTTCTCTTGCCGATATCTTCATTTCTGATTCGATCACGCAAGGAAACTCCGAGCATAGCCACCCCTAGCGCTTGTTTTTTTTTATTGAACTCGCAGAATATAGGCCTCCAATTGGGGGCCTCTATTCTGCAAAATTATTTAGGTGTCAAGGCTAGAGTAAATAGGCTCATAAACTAGTGCACTTCACCATCAATGATTGCATCACTGCTTACCTTCAAATGGTTTCGCAGTCTTGAGTGGGTGGGGGGTGGTAGATCGTTTCTTTTTTGTCCCGTAACCCTCACTGAAACGAGTGTGAGTTTTACTTTAAATGACGGGAAGAGTACTTTACTCTTCACGGTCGTGAGTAGTCAAGTTGTACTTCTAACTCATGATCGTGAGGGTTAACTTTTGGATTAACTATAGAACTGTGATTATTATTTTTGTACAAGATTTACAAAATAAAATGTGTCGAGCGTAAAGAGGTAAATAACCAAGAGTCTAAGTCAAGAGTGAATAGGTTACTTCTAGGCAAGCTTGCCCCATCGTCGACCATGTAGTCAGACGCGAACCTTTCAATAATAAAAAAATAAAAAATACTAGCTCTATTTTTTAACAGTAGATCTGATAGTAAGCAATAGAATAGAATAGAATAAACTTTATTGTACACCAAAAAGTAACACAGCTTATACATAAAATTAAATTTATGGGTACAATGGCGGTCTTAGCACTGAAAACGATATCTTCCAGACAACCTTAGGATGGACAAAAACTTAAAATAACACAGGAGTAGTACTGTGGTGTATGTACTGCTAACAAATTAATAATTAATTAATTAGCAATGGTGTGTATATGGTGTTAATGTTAAGTGTTACTGTTTCAGAATGAACAATATACGCGGTAATGAAGGCAATGGCGGGCGCGCAGCTGGAGACGGCGACGACGACCTAGACTTCGACCCCTTCAAGGAAACACAGAAGGCGTTCGCAGAACTTATGGAAACAGAAATGATGCAAAACACAGTTTCTAGCGGGTAAGGCACCTCAGCTAGCGTATGTTGAATTTAATACAAAGGCAAAGGCCTCCCCATTCTTCTAACTTCTAACCCGATGTGTGGTCAAGTTAGTCCCTCGAAAATTATTTTGGATCGTCACACCATTTTCCCCCGGTCGACCTCGATGACGTCGAAGCTCTCAGGCCTCGTCCAGTAAGTGACGATTTTCGTCCACCTGTCCGGGTGCATTTGCGCGACATGGCTAGCCTGCTTCCTCTGTAGCCTGGCTGCTTTTCCCCCTGACGTCGACTATTTGAGTTATATACATTCAGTCAAAAAAGTATCGGGAATGGATGATTTGTTTATGGTTCCAAATTCAAATTTTTGTTTTTTTGTAGTTGTTAGATTGGCACAACTGTTTTCCATTTTGGCGCGGAGTTTGAGTTGCATCTGTTATTTATATTAAATACAGTGCTGGTTTTAGTAATATCATATATAGTGTGTATTGCGAATTTCATAATGGACAAAAATATCGAACAAAGAGTTTGTCTTAAATTTTGCATCGCCAATGGAATTTCGTGTTCGGAGTCACTGAAAATGTTACAGAAGGCTTACGGTGAATCGACTTTATCAAAAACTCGTGCTTATGAGTGGTCCAAAGCGTTCAAAAGCGGTCGAGATGTGATGGAAGATTTGCCTCGCTCTGGTAGGCCGTCAACGTCTGCAACTGAAGTTAACATCGCAAAAGTGAAGGAAATAGTGACTGAAAATCCCCATTCAACTCTGAGAGAGATAGCCGCCGAACTTTCTGTATCTCACGAGTCGATCCGTACCATTTTAACTAATCATTTGGGTATGAAACATGTTGCTCTTCGGCTAGTCCCAAAAGATCTGAATTTTCTCCAAAAACTCAATCGCATGAAAGTCGCTGAGGACATGCTAGAACGAGTCAGTTCGGACCCAACATTCATGAAACGCATTGTTACTGGTGACGAGACGTGGGTTTACGAGTTTGACATGCAAACTAGTCAACAAGCTTCGGAGTGGCGCCTTCCAACTGATCCGAAACCGAAAAAACCACGCCAAAGTCGATCAAAAGTCAAAGTCATGTTGACTGTTTTCTTTGACTATCGCGGTGTTGTGCACTCTGAATTCTTACCGGAAGGTCTAACGGTAAATAAAGAATATTATTTGAGCGTTATGCGGCGTTTAAGAGAGCAAATTCGACGAAAAAGGCCAGATTTGTGGAAAAAATATTCTTGGATTTTGCACCACGACAATGCGCCTTCGCACAAGGCTATCATTGTGAACGAATTTTTGACCAAACACTCAACAAATACCATCCAGCAACCACCATATTCACCAGATATGGCTCCTGATGACTTTTTTCTTTTTCCTAAACTCAAATTACCACTTCGTGGCACCCGTTTTCAATCGATAGAAGACATAAAGGAGAATTCGCGGCGAGAACTGAACTCTATTCTGGAAGCAGCGTTTAAAAAATGTTTTAATGAATGGATTATTCGTTGGCGCAAGTGTATCGTTTCTAAAGGAGCATACTTTGAAGGTGATAAAATAAATTTGGATGAATAACAGACACGTGTATTATTGATCTTTTCCCGGTTCTTTCTTGACAGAGTAGTTCATCGTAACCTTTGGAATTACTGATTAGATTGTCAGTCGTTTGCTGACTAAAACCCACCTATGTTCCTTCCAAATACCCTTTGTGTTCCAGGGCCGTGATGATTTTTTCGAACAATTCCGCATGGCTTTATTTCTATTTCGGTCACGTAGCAGTTGCAAACTGTATTTGAGGAACTCTAAGATTCTACTCTAATCTGTATTCCGTATGGAATACAGATTAGAGCTCGCATTCTGTCGAAGAATATAACATCGATTGTACTCTCCGAAGTTTAGGCAGAAGTATACCTTGAGTCTCCACTCGTGATCCTCCTTTTCTGTCTAATATCATGTTCTATCTATCTTTCCGAGTCTGGTTCCCGCACTTAGTTCTATGCGGACCAGTGTGCGTGAACCTTCGGTGGGTTTATTCCAGCCAGCCCACCTCACCAAACTGATTGGGCTACATATAAAGGTTTTTCACGAGCGTCTGTGATCCTAAGGTTCCAAAAAATAATTAGACTATGATATGCGAAATTATCGCTTCTTCCTCCAAGCATGCTCTAGGGACTGTCTGTGAGGTGCTTATTCAGTGTGCAGTGTCCAGCGATGGTCTAGTTGCATGAGGCTTCTGGTAAAAGCGTTGGCTTGCCTGCATCCTGGTGTTGAGGACCATCAGCGCTCTCCTTGTATGTAGGTGTGTAATAATATTTGTATTTTCTTGTTTCCAGTGACAATATGGACCGCGTGCGCCGCTCACGCCTGGCGCCGCCCGGCTTCAGTCATATGAACGCATTCGGTCTAGGACAGCCCCGCCCACAGCAGACACACCATCAAAGTAATTGTCATTTTCATACTTAGGCCAGAGACACGGCCATAGAGTCACAAAATATATATGTACAGAAGTCCAATCTACATACAAAGCGCGCTCGAGCAACTTACACATAGACACCGCTCACGAACACGATATCTCGGAGCGTCTCAACCCGCTCGTCGAACAGTTTCGGCTCAAACGCTCACTAGTGTGCGTCCAGCGAGCGTAGGTATAAAAAGCAAAGTACATACATGAGATTGTCTTTTGTACCTATCTATTTTGTGATACGAGTTGTTATAGAATTTTTCAGTGAAAATATCAGATGTGAAAACTAAATAACACTGCTCAACCTGGATATCAAACCCAGGTCTATGCTCAGTAACACTTGCCAGACCAACTACATTGTAATACATTGAAATGATTGACGCGTGCTTGTTTAATGCAATATTTCTGTCTGTATCTTGGCATGAATATGACGCATCTAGATTTAGAAAGATTTTCACATATGATATTATGAGCTTTAGGCCAGACGCACACATTCGGTTTCCGGATTAGGTTTTCCGATCAGGAATTCAGATTCGAGATTCCGTGAGAGACGCACGGAGAAAATTTCGAAACTTCCGGTTTCCGAATCTGAATTCCTGATCGGGAAACCTAATCCGGAAACCGAATGTGTGCGTCCTCGCTTATACGCGGCTGCATATTTCGCTCTAATAGTTGATACTATATTTTTAAAATGATATTGGCATTAAAAAGGTTGTTTTAATCTTGGGCCTTTTTGGCTACTTTTAGTAGTATGATCGCTATATTGTTATTTTCTATAAGCTGTAAATCAGCTACCCCATTTATTTATTATAATTAATTTTGTTGCTCATACTTCATTATGTTATCACCTCATTATTTAGGTAATAATATATATTGATATAATCCTTGCCCCACGAGCCACAATGCTCGACGATGACTTAGCTAGAAACTAGTCAGGACATTTCTGTTATAACCAAAGAACAGTTGTCCTTACGTCGCATTGTGTCCTTTTCAGGTTATAACTCAAATAGCGCCATGTTCTCAGACTGGACTCAGATGGACCCCGCGATAATGTCGACATCGGTGAACTTCGGGAAGAACGTGGGCGTGAGCAGCGCCAGCAACAGCAACGCGTCGCTCAGCCAGCAGCAGCAGGAGCTGTTCGCGCGCTTCAACCAGCTCAGCGTGCAGCCCAACGGCGTGAAGCTGCACGGCGGCGCGGGCGTGGGCGTGGGGCTGGGCGGCGGCGCCGGCTGGGGCCAGAAGCTGGGCTGGGGCGTGGGCTACGCCGGCATCCCGCTGCCGCCCGGCTTCGCGCCCGCCAAGCCCTCGCAGCACCCCGCAGAGTGCATCGACGCCAAGTAGACCCACTGCAAGTGCAATTCGACTGCTCCTCAACGGCGGATATTATATTTTCTATTCAGTAATATTATTGTTTCTTTCCGTTGGTGATGTGATCGAAAAATCTTTGTATTAAGAAAGAGCATATTTTAACGAGAGAAATATGATAACAAAGGAATTTGTAAAATAAATTAACCTATTTGTTTTATTTAAAAAAAGTTTGATTTATTTATTTTCGATCGGTCTAGGTTCTCTCCCCTGTGATGATTTATCATACTTCTTATAGTGAATTATTTTTCGTTCTTTACTACTCGCTGAGCGTGTTATATGTATATTCGTTATATATTTACTAGAATCATATCCCTGTTATGACAGATTATATTTTCTATATTAAAATGAGATGCCAATAACTCGCTGTTCCATTTGTACCTTATTGAGCCATTAACCATGAGAAAGATCATTAAAATTAAAGCAAGAAATTATACATTCACTCTTTTAATGACATACCTTATCACATTATCACAACTAAACACTGATAAACGAAGAGTTGCATCGAAGACGAGAGTTACATTCAACAGGTGTTTAATTTTTTTAAAGTACCCTTCGATTTTTACACATTTTTTCAGTACTTACTACTTACTCAACAAACAGGTGTTTTTAATTTAGCATTTACAATTTCAGCACAACACACAACACACACACAAACACGCCATCACAACTAAACACACTGAAGTTGTACAGATAAACAGTATAAGTCCGTCTAAAAAGTCAACCGACTTGGGAATTTTGTATAATATTTAATCATTTAAAATTACTTATATTCGATACTTTTTATAAAGTTTTTCTGTAAACAATGATCAAGATCTCTTAATCAACTTTGATTATTGAACCAGTGTTGATTAAACATCTGATTTCATTTCACCCTAATAATTACCCAAGTCGTTTGGACTTTTTAGACAGACTAATAATGTAATGCATCGTAAATATTTCCAGTTTCGTGTCGCTTTATTTTTAGTAATTTTGAGCTAAGAATGCTTGAAGTAAATTGTACTATTCTGGGGCCTTACCATGACGAATGTAAAGCGTGCGATCGAGAAAGAGGGAGCTGTACATCCAGAGGCATAGCGTGGACTAATTTAGATGTGGGCGAAGACGCATCAGCGAGGCCTTTTCCTTTTATAAATTAGAATACGAGACAGCGACTGTCAGAACCTAGTGTTCGATCAAATTGTCGCTTACTTACCATCAGGTAAAATAGTGGTCAAGCACGACCCGATAAATTATATAAAACAAAATCTTCGTCTTAGAGCCCTCGCACATGCGAGGCCCCACTTCGCCCACGCCAAGCTACGCCACTGTACAGGTACATCCCATGTAGCTTCATCCTTTTAACAGTTCAGTTTAGGTCGTCAAATGGATCGTGTTAAGAGCTTGTGGAAGGGCCTCTGGGGCCTACTCAAAGTTTTGCCTACATTTTCAACTTCTTAATCCGTATCATTCTCATACGCATAACTTCGTCTATGGTATTGGCTAGGGCATTTAATAGTTATTCTATTCTTTCTTCCCATCAATCCACACTCGGGGATCGGGTCCATCCCACGGCACCTCATTCCCATTATGCCACACATAGAGGCCTTCGCTCCAAGGTTCCAGAGCTAGTTTCACCGGCAAGGTCGCAGCGTCTTCCGGGGTCACCGACCCACCTCCGCGGGTCATGTCTGACATCACATAGCCTGGGTGTACGCAGTTTACTGTTATACCTGAAATGCGAGTAGTAAATCACATTACTTTCTCTTTTGACTGTTATGTAGTTGGGTAGAAATTTTGTATGATTGATAAGTTTAATAGGAAGTAAATTATGGTCAGGAGTGCCAATATCGAGCTACGAACTTATAAAATGGTAAAACAAAAACAATATTCTTTTTATTTAGGGTTAAAACCGTGACCCTATTATTAAGTCTCCACTGTTTGTCTGTCACCAAGCTGTATCTCATGAACAGTGATAAGTTGTTAACTAGACAGTTGTTTTTACAGATGAAGTTTTTCTGTAGCCGTAAAAGTAATATAGTGTATAATATTATATCTATTGCTACGGAACCGTTCGTGCAGGAGTCCGACTCGCACTTTGCCGGTTGGTTTAGTTACCTTTTGGCGACAATCTTCGATGCAACATAAACGTATAAGCGTTGACTGCAACTTTCGAAACGACGTACGGCGAATCACCCCATCCTTTGCTAATTTCTTGGCCCTGCTTCACGTCTTCGACATATTCTCTGGCCAAACTCTTCAGCTCATCTAGGGTCAGGCTTTCCGAACTGAATTTCTTTCTCAACTCTTCCGAAGGTATTCTCGACAAATGAGCTGAAGAACTCGTGATGTTTACGATTTTCCCGCCGTTTTTCACCAATGGCAAGACGGCTTCAGTAAAATCAACCAATGCCGTGAAGTTTACTGCGACAGTCTGTTTCGCTTGAGTGATTTTTGGTTCTGGCGCGTCTTTTAAAAATAGAATTCCAGCATTATTGATGAGAATGTCCACGTCTTCATTTTCATCATGGATGTATTTCACAAAGTTTTGAACACTTTTTTCATCAGTAACATCAAGCTGATGAAAAATGGGGCGGAGTCCTAACTTCTTCAAGTCTTCACAAGCTTTTATTCCTCTATTTTCGTCTCGCGATGTCAAATACACTTTCCCATCATATTTTTCACAAAGATTTTTTACTATTGAGAATCCTAGTCCCTTGTTTGAACCAGTAACCACTGCTACTTTCTTCTGTGACATGTTTGTGGCAACTAAAATAAAATCATTATTGTAGTTATCTGCCGTGATTATGCAATAGAGTTCAAGGGTATCATCAGCAGTTATCATAAACAAATATTTTGAAAACTGCTTGTAAGTAAGTATTTGTACAGTGGATACATGGAAGCGTAACGCACAGGACCGGTTGTTGTGGCGACGCTTGGGAGAGGCTTATGTACAGCAGTGGACGTCTTTCTGCTGATATGATGATTTGTACAGTTAAAATAAATTAAATAAGCAAAAAGTGTTTTACAATATGCGCACTCTGTGCCCCTGCAAGTAATCATCGTCTTTGAGGTAGACAGGAAGCTCTAATGAGATTTGTGTCTGGTCGGATGACCGTCTTGACGAAATGAGAAGGCAGCAGAAAGTCTAAGAAAAAGTTCTTTTAGGGAAAACTTCACACATGTAAGGTTCATTCGTATTAGCAATAGCAAGTCAAATAATCTGAAACTGACTTTAATTTTTCAGCCTAATAAAGAGAAAAAAACTTCTGTTGCTGAAGCAATTACCGTGGCACGCGAGAAGTTACACAGATTCTGATGCAAAACAAAAACATAACCTGTACTCCAGGAAATAGTGCAGAAACGTGAATGAAGATGAACTACGCAAGTATCATAATTGCTACAATACATACCTACATCGATAGCTGTGGGTAGCTGTGACAAATGTATACAGATAGAAATATTTTAAAATTTCATGATCTGAACCTACTTACTGGTGTTTAAGACTTAGGTATTACACTAATCAGTGACTGAGTGATCTCGGAAGAAAAAAAGTAATCAACAAGTTCTATAGACAGATAATTCTCTCGAAAGCGACATCTGGGTTTGATCTTCAACAACTAACGTAATTGATTACAGTCGATAACGAAAGTGGGTTAGGTTAGTAGAGCAACTTAACTGCCCTATTTACGCTAATCTGTAGTTATTGTTACAAGCCTTGCACAATACAAATAATTACATGTCTAGAAAAATTCAATTAGCACTTCGGCACTAACCAGGAGTCATGCAGGTCATACTTACTTAAAATGAAGCGGAAATGGTATTATGTACTTACATAATTATTTTAGTGTTCTTATTTGGAAGATCTACCGTTCTTCATGCATGGTAGACCTTGGTACAACTTCCAAAACCTACTACGTCTAAGCGATCAAAAAGTGCAGCATATGCTTCGCTAGTGCTACTCAATTGAATATAAGTTGGAAATTATTCAAGTTGTTTTAGTTAGCTTAGCTTGGAAACCTTTGGAATGTAGGTTAAGTTTAGTTTTCGCGCCTAAAACTGCCAACCACAGATATTGGTAAAAGAACGCTGAAGGCAAGCAACAAGTTCTTGACAAACTTTCACAAACCGCCATCTATATTTGACGTTGACAAACTAACTAACAAAACAGGTTCTAATAGTGACATACAATCGAGGAGTAGGTTAACCCTCGCGTAAACGTATCGTAGTGAATGGAGTGTTAATTCATGATAATTCTAGAATAAATCGACGTGATGCTGCAGCTACCAACATTAATCACACCGCCGATATTTGGAGACGACACGTTATTAAAATCAATAGATTGGTTAGAAGGTTTTCCTTGGAAGCAAGAAAACGTCGTGAAAAAGGAAGATGACAAGTATGAAATATGTATTAACGTGAAGGACTATGCCCCTGAAGAAATATCAGTGAAGATAGCTGATGGGTTTATCGTCGTTGAGGGGAAACATGAAGAGAAACAGGATGATTATGGTTTCATTGCGCGACAGTTTATGAGGAGGTTCCAAGTTCCTGAAGGTTGTCGTATTGAAGAGGTCCAGTCAAGGCTGACTGGTGATGGCTTGCTGATTATTTCGGTTCCAAGGGTGCCAATTGTTAAAAAAGACACTGTGATTCCTGTTAGACATGAGGTGCCATCTAAAAGTAAACTGTGATTTATTTATACTTAAAAACGTGGTGACTAGTATTTTTTTTTTGTTATGTTAATTTATGTATTTCCTAATCGACTTAATTGTATATTCTGTTGATTATTTTCCAAAGGAAATCGGTGATATGTGTACCTAAATAAATATTTTTGTTATATGTTGTAATCTTAATTTTATTATATTTTATTCATTGTCATGATGTGGAATTTTTTTCTTCCCAAAACACCTTATCTCTATTTGATATGTGGCGATATTATTGGTATTTTAGATAGTGTTAAATTGATAATATAAGCTGAGATTGGGTAAAGACCGAGTATCTACATAATGATTAGAAATTAGCTCGTCATCATTTTTTATTTATTTAGTCATTTATGTGCCCGCAGAGACACTGCAATACAAAGAAACTTTTTATTTTTTAATACATTTATTTAAAAATGCGCTTTATCCCTACTGCTTTTAACAAACTAATTAAAAGAAAACTTTTCCGCACTAGTGCCGATAAGTGCGTGAGATCGCCCTGCTACAATTTAATATATGTATCATATCAGACTGGACGCTAAGCGACCCCCACGTGTGAACCCCAGTTTATTTATTTATTTGTAGGAGTATTGAAAAACGTTCGAAGACGTCATTTGTCACTGCAGCACTCGGCTTCACAACATCCTCGCCTGCGGCTCAGACGAATTTTGCCTCGGTTGCAATGACAAACTTTTTCCATCAAAATGTATCTAGATCAAAAACCAAAATGTATCTAGATTTCTAAAGATTTTTTTCCACCAGACCTACGAAATGAGAAGTAACAAAAATGTAGAGAATAATACATGAAAAAAATACATCATCCTCTTGCTTTAATGCCAATTTTTCTTCTTCTAATGTAAACTATATCTTTATTATCCTGAAATTAATGATAAATGATAAATGATCTTTATTTTGTAAATAGGTTTTCAAAAAACACTTTTACACGTCAATTTTGTTTTCAGTCAGTTTTAACGAGATGAGGCCGGTGTTTCCTAGCTGACTACCCTGAGAAGAAACACCGAAACAAACTCAGGGGTCAATACACAAGATCTAAACATTAGGAGGCACTGAAAGAAATAAAAGCACTCTTAGGAAATGAAGTGCATTTCGCACTTGTTCCGCAGCCAGGCTCTACAAAAATTATAGGTAAGTACTTGTATAGTTTCATGTTGGTTATAGTTTACTCGAAACCCGCTCTTAACCCCCCGCTTTTAGGCACGCAATAGACTGTTTTCCGCACTGGTGTAGAAAAGGGCGCGTGCTCTCCCCCGCCACAATTTTATTACATTTATCGTATCAGGCTGGGCACGCGTTAACCGCGGAGTAGCAGTCACGGCCACTGACCACTAGACCAACAGGCCAGTCAAAATATTAATTTCTCTTACCTTAAAGTTGCAATGTTATGTAAAAAAGAGCTTAGGATAGTGTGATTTAGTGCGGCCAGAAGTAATTTAACCCTTATAATTCTTACCGTAGCTTGCGGACGGGGAGCAATAGGTAGCTCGCTGTCCGACCACTCTTTCACCGCGCGCCTCATTGTGCTGTCAGCAACAGCAGAGGCCCAGCTGAGTCGAGGCCTACTAGGGCCAAGGTTAATTCGAAAGATAGCTCAAGCCCCGGTACGAACGGCAACGAAGGAACAGGAGTGAGTTTTTAGTCAGTAAAAGTCTGACACAACTAAGTATACGGCCACCATCTGGCAAGTCCATACTGGTGTTGTTATGTCAGAGGCCACAAAAAGAGCTTTCTTGTCCTCAGCTTACCATTTTTGACACTGGCAGAGCCTACCTCCACAATAGCTCTTACAGAATAAATAATTTAGACCTACTCGTAGCTCTACCAACTTCAGCTCCTCTAAAAAGAGCTCTATCAGTTTCTAGAAATAAGTACAATCAACAAGAAAATCCATTGCCAAAAAACAACGAAGTACAATTTTATTTAAATTATTATTTTTTTAAAGGAAATAAAGCAAGAATAAAATTTTCTTTAAATTTTATAAAGTTTTTTTTTTATAAAGTTTTGCTAAGCAAACCCTCATTAAATTTTAATTGAGAATTCTGTGTAGGCAAGTGGCTGTCTAATCATTTTTTTTACCAAAACCAACGAATAGTAATGATTTGATGATTGTACACACAGACCAGTATTATAAGTCTAATACATTGTTTAAGGCTTGACAACAAATATTATGTATAATTTACGTTTGACCGGATTAACGTATCAACAAAAAGATAACAAAAACATGATCGTCGATCGATAAATTTTGATTTAGCTGCGGATTTCGAATAAAGTCGATGTTCCAATGATATTGTGGACATAATTTAAATTCCAGAAGCAATTTGTAAGTGTTATTCCCTTGTTGTAAAGGAATAAGGTTTATTTTCGCTTGTGTTAGAACTGGTTTGATGTACTGCTGTTAATATCTCTACCCTTGAAATCAGTTTGCCGGCAGAGCTGGCGTGATGCAGACTCCGCGTTGTGATAAGACATAATTAATTAATTTAAAGGTGTGTGAAAAGGTTAATTTTTAAATTGCAAGTGATTTATGTTTATGAGAACAGTTTTTCTAGAAAATATTTGTGGTAGACCGCATTCGGTTCAAGGAGGATTTAATTTATGAAAGCCCTTTTTTTGGGGAGTACAAGCAAACAGGTACTATAACCAATAAGTTACGAATTTACGCAGATTTGTGAATAATATTGCTCAAGATAATGTTTTCTGTTTTATTAACGTTGTGAATCGTGGCATTTGTATGCGTTCATACGACAATTAAAAACCAGTTAAGTATAGACAAAAAATCGTAAGTATTTATGTCGCTACTAGCTTTTCCCTTTTTTGTCTCTTCAATTGAGCTGTCATTGTCAGTTAGTGTGGGAAATCACTATCACTACTGAGACTACCCCAACAGTGATTACGGCTACTAAGACGTGTCCTTACCCAATCGGAAAGTAATCAGTAATCACAGATAGATTCTTAAAGTGTGGGTGGGTCTTGCTCCATAGGTCAATCAAACTACTGCCTAAGTAGCGGGTGATACCCTCAATTAGAGACACAATAGTAAGACAATAGATGCGCGGCCACCGGTGGTCGCTTGGGGATTCATGAATTAAGTGACTGACAGAAATTAAACAAAAATCAGAAACTATATTTCGTAGATAGTTATAGACCAATAACAGACACTTTTGAATTGTCTAAAAAAGTGAAGATAAGTTGCACGTTCGAAAGCGTAGATCTCTATGGAGAAGAACGTGTAAGGAACTCTATGGACTGTCTTTTCAATCATGTAATGAGTTACAAAAATCTTGGTTAATTACATATTTATATATTAGTTCAGTCAGCTATTGCGAGCTCACACAATTCATACAGGTAAGAACATTAAAATTTGTACTGTATGAAGCTATTTAGCTTCGAGTGACTTCGGATGTCGGCCAGGACACCTGCTGTGTACAGCGAAATCCATCATCATCATTCCCACTACTCTTTTTTTTTTTTGTTGAGCAAAATCATCCTATGACAACGCCCGCTCTTGGGTGGAACGGGAGATAGTTTCAGACTCTTACTGACTAAAAACCCTACCCTGTTCCTTTTAGCCTTCATACCGGGGCTCGAGTTCCGTTCAGATAACCCTGGCCCCAGTAGGCTTCGACCCAGCTGGGCCCCTCGACAACTCCTTGAGGCGCGCGGGAACAGTGCGCTACCGTTACCGGACGGTCGGACTGCGAGCTACCCATGGCTCGCCGTCCGCGAGCCCGCGTCTACGATGGCCGAAAATCGGGATCGGCATCCCGGCGGCGGTGAGAGCGTTTCCTCACGATGTTTTCCTTCACCGTTTCAAGAGAGCTGGTAATGGAATGAAAGAGATGGTAATGAAATAAATTACGCAAACTAATGCGCCTGGCAGTGTTTGAACCCTGGACCTACAGCTCGTAAGTCGGAGCTATTACCACTCGGTCACCACTGCGAGATTACTGGAAAGCAAAGGACAACTTTCCACGACGTTCACCCGGCTCCAACGCTGCGTGTGACAGGACGCGATCGCCACTCCTGCAGGCCTAGCCAAGTTGCGACCGTTCCGTTTCGATTCTTTTTAGTCGATCGCCTTTGAGTCAACTGCGTGACTGAGCGTTAAGATGACGTCAGAACAAAGAAATCGGAGCTGTGGCTGACTCGAGGCGATCGACGAAAGAGAATCGACACCAAACGGTTGTAACTTGGCTAGGGAAGCAGATCCTTTTGAACCAATCGACCATCTGTTCTGAGAATAATGGGCCCTGCCAATTGCCACTTAAATTGGGCAATTCTTCGAGTTATCTTAATTCTTCTACGGATGTCATTATTTCTGATTCGAGACACATAAAGCGGAATTCACAACCCGATTTTCAGTCGGGGGTCAGAATCTTTACATAGCTCTTGGCAACCATAGCAGTCTACTAAAGCCTCCCAAAACCATAGCAATAACAAAGTTGTTAAATCACTTATGAAAGGCTCTATTAAAATTCAAAAGAACGGTGCATTGTCTCCGCAAGTACATTTTCATAGAAAAAAAACTCAATGCCGCAGACTTGCGGATTTCTGATCCCTCAAAAAAGATTGGATTCCTTAGTACTAAGTAATTATTTCCTGCAAAGATAAGGTAGGTAATGAACACCTGCAGCAAAGATTGTTATTATCGTCACGGTGTTATCTAATACGTCTTTTGACTTAAATAACCGATACATGTATCAGTCACTCAAATTCGTCACATTTACAAGTACATGAAATACTTATGTACATTATTTTAAGGTCCGTTTTATAGCGGGCTCGCGGACACCGAGTCCGCGCAAGACTCGCTCCGGTAACTGTTCGGACGGAACCCAAGACGTCGACGGCGCGCTGTGTTCCCGCGCGCCTCAAGGAGTTGTCAACAACAGGAGGGGCCCAGCTGGGTCGAAGCCTACTGGGGCCAGGGTTATCCGAAAGGAAGCTCGAGAATTGGTTTGAAGGCTAGAAGGAACGGAGTGGGTTTTTAGTCAGTAAGAGTCTGACAATATCTCCCGCTCCACCTAAGAGCGGGGGTTGTCATAAGATGATTTTTGCCCTTCGTAAAAAAAAAAAACTGTTTTATAACCTCTGGGTAATAAGGTTAATATGATCGGCTGATTTTTCATGACATAATTTTATTAACATTGCCATATTTAAGACTGGTAGTTGCCAAATGGTAACCGCGCGACTTGCTATAGTTTTAGGTCGTAGGTACAAACTCAACCAGGCTATACGGTGAAAGAAAACATCGCGAGGAAACTGGCATGTCTTAGAACAAAAATTCGAAGACATGATTGTGCAATGCATCCACCAACACGCATTAGGCACGCGTGGTGGATTACGGCCCATTTCCTTCTCCTTGATAGGAGGCCTGAGTCCCAACAGTGGGAACATCATACACGCGACCCTATCAATAATAAAAAAAAATACAAGAACACCAGACGCAAAAAAATCATCATTGTCTTGAAGTAGGCTTATTACGGGTGAAACTTCAAATGATTTTTTTATATTCTCCAGGGTCTTCTGAAATCCCCAAAATGACGACGATACAAACAGAGACGTTTGCAGAGTACATCCTGGTGGAATACCGCTGGATAGTGGTGATGGTGGCATTGCTCCCAATTTCCGCGCTCTGGAAGCTCTGGTCTACCTTCAGGAACTATGTGGTCTTCAAGATGAACAGCGCGCCCAAGCTGCACGATAGGAAGGTCAAGGATGTTCAGAAGCAGGTGGGTATTCATGGCACTAGTGATTATGGGTTGAAACTTTTGGTAGATATGAATAATCAGAGTAAGAAATTGACGTAGTTACCGACCAGTCTTATTTAGGTTTAATTTGGGACCAGAAGGCGTACCTTAATAAAAGAGAAAAAGTAATGGAGCTGTATGTATAAGGGGTTTAGCTCCATATCTCTTTCTCGATCGGACGAGTATTTTAACACGTCTTGGTTAATCCCCTGGTGACATGTATTACAGATGTTACTGCCTCCCACACGCACCAGCGATCCGCAACCAAAAATTGTCAGGCAATGGTTCTCTGTGTAATATTATCTGTATTTTTTGGCTTGTTGACGTAGAAATGGACGTTACTTTTTTCCTTTTTCTGTCTGTCCTACTGCTGGGTAAAAGACCTCCCCTAAGTCCTTCCAGACATTCTTCTCCCGCGTCGTCTCAAACCAGTCTACGCAGTACGCGTCCAGATCATTTCATCACCACTTTCTAGGCCCGCCTCGACTACGCTTTCCCTCTGCAATTTTTTTTTTTTGATAATAAAAGGAAAACCTGGGGTCCTATAAAACGCAAGGCAAAGAAGGAACATAGGAATGGGTTTTAGTCAGTTAAAGTCTGACACGCCCTCCTGCTCCTTCCTAGAGCGGGTTAAGTCATTAGATAATTTCAAACCCGGAGTCCTGTAACGCAAGGCAACGAAGGTTTTTTTAACAACTAAAAATACACTATTTTGAACATAGCTCCAATCAAACCAAAGATCCCACATGATAATGTGGGATCTTTGGTTTGATTGGAGCTATGTTGATTGGAGCTATGTTGATTGGAGCTATGTTGATTGGAGCTATGTTGATTGGAGCTATGTTGATTGGAGCTATGTTGATTGGAGCTATGTTGATTGGAGCTATGTTGATTGGAGCTATGTTGATTGGAGCTATGTTGATTGGAGCTATGTTGATTGGAGCTATGTTGATTGGAGCTATGTTGATTGGAGCTATGTTGATTGGAGCTATGTTGATTGGAGCTATGTTCATTGGAGCTATGTTGATTGGAGCCTCATAACTAACATCCTTGATCTTCCTTCTTCTTGTCTATCCTATCTTTCAGATAAAGGCCTGGCTGTCAGGAGACCGAAGCACCCGCCTGTGCACGGCGCGGCCCGCCTGGCAGGCGATGTCTTTTCGCCAGGGTCTCTACAAAAAGACCTTCACCAACATCAGTGTCAATCTCGTCGATGTGCTGGAAGTTGATACGGAGAACATGGTGAGAAAGCTTTAAAACTTAATGGATTATAATATAACAGAAATTAATACCTCT
Source organism: Mythimna lalbum (assembly GCA_949319445.1). NCBI lineage: Eukaryota > Metazoa > Arthropoda > Insecta > Lepidoptera > Noctuidae > Mythimna > Mythimna lalbum. The sequence continues at coordinate 8,151,769 of OX439371.1, read as the reverse complement.
TTTATTTCTTGGTAATATAAGAGGAGGAGGGGAAGTTATTATACTCTTATTATTAACTCTTTCTCTTCGCAAGTATTTAGAAAAACGTCATATGGTACAGTAGAAAATTGGTGATTACCGTCCTCGGCTCTCTGGAGATCCTAGCCTTCGGTTCGAATTTAAATACTGCCTCAGCGGTAATTCAACATTACTCGCTTGTATCATAATTATACTATTACGTCCGTCGCGTCACAACCTCGTTGAAAACCAGCGTCAGGCACTAGTTGTCTGGCATTCTTGCTGAACTGGATCTATTTTAGTGTGCCTCTTGGCTAGGCACACAATCTTTTTTCGTTTGCTTCTTGTTTTTTTTTGTTTCGTGTTTACCTTACTAACTTTCTTTCTATAAGTTTGTCGTTTCATCATTTGAGTTATAGTACTACTTTAGTCATTTTCCTGCGCCAGGGTAGCCCGTGAAATTTAAATTTTCTAAAATTTTTGTATTTTGCAGGTTCATTAAAATATGAGTATGATTTGCGATAATTAAATTTATCAATACACCCCTCTCAGTTCAGTTAACCGTATTGAATGACTTTTTAATGAAGCCTATTTTGATGCAGTTTTCAGGAATAGATTTGTTTTTAGTTTCGTTTGTTGTTTAATACAGTACAAAACACTGTACAAAATTTAAAAAAAAAAACACATAAATTCATGAACCCTGAAAATATAACTCTCCTTTTTTGGGGCAGTGTGTAACAAGCAAGTATGAAGTTTGCACTCAAGTCCGGATATGAAGAAGCTAGAAGGAACGGGTGGGTTTTTAGTCAATAAGAGTCTGACACTATCTTAAGCTCCACCCAAGAGCGGGGGTTGTCATTGGATGATTTTTGCCCAACAAAAAAAAAGTGTGAAGTTTGTAATTACAACAACAATGAACAAACAATGTTTGTTTGTTTTTTTATTATTAGTTTGCTTGAAGAAAACTATGGAGGAGTATTTTCTTATTTGCTACTACATTGTCTAGGTAGGTAGCCTCTCGCTGTTGCTAGATAGCTATTAGTAGATATTAATAGCTATAAATTATTTATTGTCACATTATAAAATCAGAACAAGAGAAAATCTAAATCCCAATATGATTTCAAAAATATGCCCATAATTTTGTTTACCGTTATCTACCAAAGCAATATAAATACAAAACAATATACCTATACACTTACGTCAATTCAAATCGTTTGGGATTGTGAATAAAACAACGGTGAATTATAAGGGAACTCGATGACCAGATAATATCTTGAATATTATTTACACACCAGTGTTTTACTTAAAAGGCCTAAGCGCCCGAAGAGTGCCATAAAATAACGACTTTCTGGAGCCTCCTCAGAGAGCCAGGTTAATAGATATGAAAAAAAAATTATAGACTAGCTTTTACCCGCGGCTTCGCCCGCTTTTATTAATAAACTTTAATTCCTCTCCCCTTTTCTTCCCTCTTTCTCACCTTTTTCCAACTTAAAAAAAAATTAGTCTATGTCTGTATTCGGGGTCCCAACTATCTCTGTACCAAAATTCATCAAAATCGTTTTTGCCGTTTAGGCGTGAAGATGTAACAAACAAACAAACTTACTTTCGCTTTTATAATATTAGTAAGGAAGTAACGATTCATGAACCACATTATCAACAATTGATTTTTTTGTGCGATTTTTCGTGCGATTTGAGCTTTTATCTAAAAAAAATATTTTAGTTTCTGTTCCTAGACTGAAATCCTTATGGTTTTCTTCCAGACAGTCCGCTGCGAGCCTCTGGTCACGATGGGCCAGCTCTCCCGCACTCTGGAGCCCCTCGGCCTGGCTCTAGCAGTGGTACCAGAACTGGACCAGCTGACAGTGGGAGGGCTGGTCATGGGCACCGGCGTGGAGTCTTCTTCTCACATTTACGGCCTGTTCCAACACTTCTGCACCCAGTACGAGCTGGTGTTGGCTGATGGATCCGTTGTTACTTGTAGCAAGGTATGTTACTTCTTCCGTCTTATTCGAAACAGATGGCACACCACCCCGCCTTACGATGTGATGATGACGAGTTAAAATGTTAAGCGTGCAAGCGAGAAAGATTGATGTAGCCTGAACTATAGAACATTATTTGTGGTAGGTATATGCGAAAACTCCCTGATTGAGTGTGTCATATAATTCAGAAAAGTGTAACATCGAATAACACGCGTTCTCGTAAGTTTACTAATCCGAAACACTTAGCCATGAGACTGGCCTGTTGGTCTAGTGGTAAGTGACCCTGACTGCTAAGCCGGAGGTCGTGGGTTGGATTCCCACCCAGGACAAATGTTTGTGTGATGAGCATAATCATTTGTTCTGTGTCTGGGTTTAATTTATCTATAATATGTATGTATTTAGAAATATATAAGTATGTTTATCAGTTGTCTAGTACCCATAACACAAGCTCTGCTTAGCTTGGGACTAGACGGCGTTGTGTGAATGGTTGTGGAATATTATATTATTATTATTATATTATTATATGATTTAGAAAACTGCAATATCGAATAACACGTCCTTTATGCTTATTAATAGGAAACATTTCACAACGAATGCACGCTGCTAAGAAAAACCTAACGCCCCGTAGTTATGTCATCTCGAATAACCAAATCCCTAATTCCCCAATTCGAGCCACTTAACAATGTGCATACCTTATCACCGAACCCACGCTTAACCAAAGCTCTAATGAAAGACATCTCCAAAATTTTAAATGCAGAACACTCTAAAACTCTAAAAAAAATGCAAAAACTCTTCGGAGAGTTGGTCTGGTGACAATGTATTTGTGTGGACAACCAGATAACATATCAAGCTAATAACTTAGTAGTGATTTTTCATGTAAAGTTATATTTTGTACTTTACATAAAAATACTAGACACGTGTTTCGGGTTTCGCATGTAAGTACTAAAACCTATAAAACTAATATTATATAGCTCCATCCCTACATTTTAGTTTAGGTCGTCAAGTAGGGCCTCATGGTCAATTGGTTAATGTTATTATTTTGTTGCATTTTCCAGGACGAGAACCCCGACCTGTACTACGCAGTCCCCTGGTCTTATGGCACGCTTGGGTTTCTGACATCGGCCGTCATTAAAGTTGTTCCAGCTAAAAAGTAATTATGATACCTATTGTTAATAATTTCCCCAATTTCAGCTTAGTAAGAAAATATTGATGTTCAAACTCGGCGACATTGGCGTAATCTAGGGTTATTTGGGGGAGGTGGCTTCGTACGACAAAAGCAGTGAAAATCCCTGCTAGAGTCTGTGTTTCCTGATAGTCAGGAAGCACAATTAAAGGGGGTCATCATTAAGTCAAAAGTAAATAGGTTATTTCTAGGCAAGAGTGATCGAAGACATGTGACATCCACTAACACGCACTGGGCCCGCGTGGTGGATTACGGCCCATTCCCTCTCCTAGAGAGAAGGATTATTAAAAAGGCTATAATTGCCGTAAGAGTGATCCATCGTCGACCAGATCGTCGCTTACCATCAGGTGAGATCATATTTTAGTCTATCAATAATAACAATAAAAAAGGTAACAAACTCGCTGTGCCCGTAACTTTAAAGTCTAATGTTTTATTCTTGTTTCTCAGATACATCCGCCTCGAATATCATCCTTACAACAAACTATCAGAACTATCGCAGCAGTTCAGAGAAGAGTCACTGAAGGAGAAACCACATCAGTTCATCGAAGCCTTGCTGTACACTAAGGAGTCGGGGGTGCTCATGACGGGCGATATGGCAGATGAAATCGGTGATGATGGCAAGGTATTTATGTATTCTTTTTTTAATTGATATAAACCAGTGCTTGACTGCGATCCCACCTGATGGTAAGCAGTGATGCAATCGTCAATGGTGAGACGCATTAGTTTATTAAGAGCCTATTTACTCTAGCCTTGAAGACACCTAAATTGTAATTAGACGGGAGGGCCGCTACAGGCAAATTGTTCCAGTACTTCGATAAACGTAGTATAAAAGACGAAGCGAAACGCTTAGTCCGAACCGTAGAAGTTTTAACAAAGAAAAGGATACTCGCTGTACGTCAGGTTGTCCGATGGCAGAAAGGAGATGACGAAATCAAGTCATGCAGTTCCCGAAAGGCTGGCTACCCTACGCCTATGCTCGAGGCTCTGCGTAGATTGGATATAAACAATATTGTATTTTCTCAATATTAACTGCAACGAGAACAACTGCAGGTCCGAATATGTGTGGAGTGCTGCAACCACATATGGGCTGGTGCTGCAAAATGCCACCTAGCAGCTTTGAACTCATGCAGCAGTGCTTGGACTTGGAGGAGTCCTCGCTTGTGCCCTTTGGGACTGCCTAGAACCCTACCACTTTTACTCTTATTTTAATACCAATTAGTGCTATCAGATTTTCTAGTTTCTTTTATTTGTTTCTTACTCTGTTACCTCTGCGAAAAACTTTTTAAAACTATCAGTTTCATGTAATATTTTTAATGTGTTTCAGTACAACCCCATCGGAAAATGGTATTCAGAATGGTTCTTCAAGCAAGTTGAGCGCCACTTGCTCAAAAACCGCTCAGCAGTCGAGTACATACCGCTGAGAGACTACTACCACAGACATAGTAGGAGTTTGTTCTGGGAGTTGCAGGTAAAGGGTTCATAGCTTCTAGTTCAACCCCGTCGGCTAATGGAACGCAGAGAGTTTCTGGGAGGTTCCTGCACCGGATTTGTGCGGAAGTGATGCGCGGGTGTCGCCACTGCGCGGAGCGCCCGGAGGACACGGTGGAGCACAGAGTAGAGGTGTGACCCGCTTGGGCAGAGCATTACCGTGCCCTCGTTAGGCCGATCGGCGGCGACGATCTCTCACGCCGGGCCTTGGTACAGGCCATGGTCTGGAGCGAGGAGCAGGCGGTCGCCTCCTACTGCGAAGCAGTAATGCCGGCCGTATCAGGCAACGGCGCTCACAGCGCCCCAGGCCCCGCCGGGATTCCGATCCCGATTTCCGGCCCCCGCAAACGTGGGCTTGCGGACGGCGAGCAATGGGTAGCTCGCTGTTCGACCGTCCGGTAACTGTCCGGACCAAGCCCAAGTCGTCGACGGCGCGCACTGTTCCCGCGCGCCTCAAGGAGTTGTCAGCAACGGCACTGTCTCCCGCTCCACCCGAGAGCGGGTTTCATCAAAGATGATTTTCCCCGTCGACAAAAAAAAAGAAAATGGGGCCCAGCAGAGTCGAAGCCTATTGGGGACAGGGTTTGCTCCGGAGGGTAGCTCAGCCTCTGGGCAACGAAGGAACAGGAGTGGGTTTTTAGTCAGTAACAGTCTGACACTATCTCTCGCTCCGCCCAAGAGCGGGGGATGTCATAAGATGTTTTTCACACTGGAAAAAAAAAACGCAGAGGGGTTCTTCAAGCAAGTAGAGCGTTACTTGACAATCACTGATACAAAGAATTGTTTTGTTTTTCATTTCAGGATATAATCTCATTCGGCAACCACCCGATATTCCGCTACCTCTTCGGCTGGCTGATGCCCCCCGAGGTGTCGCTGCTGAAGCTGACACAACCAGAGGCCGTCGCCAAGCTGTATGACAAGGCTCACGTGATCCAGGACATGCTGGTGCCGGTTGAACATCTGGAGAAGAGCATCGAGGTGTTCCATAAGGAGATAGAGGTAGAAATAATTCGACAGTTACTTAACTATAGTCCATTCATTTAACTGAGACTAAATGTAGAGGAACAAAAGCGAGGGAAATTGGCGATGGTTATAAGTTTTATTGTTGTGGAAGTGATGGAAGAAGAAATGGTGTAGGAATAGTGCTTGATAGTATACTGAAAGAAAGATTGATGGAAGTACAGAGGATTAATGATAGATTATATATATGATAATTTATATGATTATTATATGATATGTTAGAGAGTGTGATGCTGAATGTAGTTAGTGTGTATGCACCACAAGTAGGATGTGATGAAATCATGAAATGGTGAAAGAGAAGTTTTGGGAGGATTTCGATACTACTGTAATGACCATCTCTGTACATGAGGAATTGATAGTTGGAGGTGATTTTAATGGACATGTGGGAAGAATGAAAAATATTTATGAAAGGGTTGGTATGAAGGAGAAACGTTGCTGCAATCTGCTACCGCCTTTGACCTTGCGGTAGCCAATAGTTGGTTTGAAAAAAATGAGGAACGCCTAATCACTTACAAAAGCCGTCACCAAAAGACGCAAATAGACTACTTTTTAGTTAGGCCCAAAAATATAAAGCACGTTAACGACTGCAAAGTACTACCAGGAGAACATCTAGTCTCACAACATCGACTTCTGGTAATGGAATCAGTTGTCAAAATAAAATGCAACAAAAGCAAAGAGCGTCCTCCCCCTGAAATAAAATGGCATATGCTAGAGAAGAATAATTGTGCAAAGAAGTTTAGAGAGCGAGTGGTGGACAAAATATGTGTGGAAAAGGGAGAGGGAGGCCTTCGCCCACCAGTGGGACTTAATGGGCTAACTAATTAACTAATCGCCGTCCTAATGGTTTTGTTTTATTTCAGGTGTATCCGATCTGGCTGTGTCCATTCAAAGTGTTCAACCATCCTGGTCAGCTGAAGATCAAGACTAAAGCTGATTGGCAGATGTTCGTCGATGTCGGTGTCTATGGGGTGCCGAAAGCAAAAGGATATGAAACTGTGAGTACAATAACATTTGCCATTTTTTAGTGGTGGGCAGTCATCCAACGACTTCTCCAGCTCTAAAGTGGAGCGTGAGCTAGCTACCAATACCAATAGCTAGAAAAAAATACCCGGCCGTCTGTTCCACCTGAACCCGGTGCAGGAACCTCTCGAATGAGCCCTGTCTACCTGCGTCATGCGCAAGATGAGGTCACCGAGGTGCCTCACCGAGGTGGCCTAAAGCACTCGAGATTTCCTACCATGATTTTAACATTTGCCATAGGTTCATAGATCAGCTTGTCGTATGAGCCTGGCGACATGTACAAAATGTTGTTGTCAAAAATTTGACGATCAGTTCCTGCGAATATCTTTCTTATGATTTCTGACACGATTACGCAAGGAAACTCCGAGTATAGCCCTTTCCATTGCCCTTTGGGTGACTTGATTACGACGTACTTATCACATGAACCTAAATCTAACCCTTCTCCTACAGGTACCGTCAACCCGTGCCATCGAGGCTTTCGTGTCCCAACACGACGGCTTCCAGATGTTGTACGCCGACACGTACACCACCCACGACGAGTTCCGACGCATGTTCGACCACACCCTGTACGACAGAGTGAGGGACGCTCTCCCTCACTGCAAGGAAGCCTTCCCCGAGATCTACGGGAAGGTCAATAGGGGGGTCAGGAAATAAAACATCGAAAACTAGTAATAATAATATTTTGTTTAGAAAATTATGCTTTTTTATTAATCCTACGCGACTGTCTTCAATCAAGTTCGATCACTAATCATCACAACAACACTACAGTTTTATTTTATTTATTAAGTATTTGGGAAAACAAACGGAGATACATTACAATTTTACAGTAAATAATACAATTTAGTAAATGAGATAAATGCACAACCAACTATGTTTTCCACGTGCGAATGATTATATAAAATTGGATTGGATTTAATTTTAGTGTCCAATTTTTTATAATTACTATAAAATTGGATACTAAAATTAAATCATAATCCAAATACCACCTTATGATCCACTGTGTTCTCCGAGCGATGTGAACATGGGCGTTTCTTCCGTCTAAATCCGAAACAGGAACTGGCAATGTCTCATGAGCACCTGCGTAAGGTGGAAAGTGAGAACATCGTGGACATCTCTTTAGACACCCCTCAAGGAGGGGACGCCGCGATTGTGGCGCGCCCGCAATAACACACACTCCGCAGAGAACAATTACAAATTAAATATTTGATGGAGAGCCTAGACGGGCTCAGCATAGTATAGAATGACTAGGATAGACTGGATACTACTGTCAACAATGTACGAATATAATAGGTAACCGCACAAGTGACAATAAGTGACCGTTGAATGCACCCTATTACCTAATTACTACAAATCTGCTTCACGGCGCTCTACATAAGTGGCGATGAAAGAAACCATAATTTAATCCGCTCAGCAGTTCAGTTTTCAAGATTAACCTGCACGCAAGTGTGCCGTGCTAAATGTTGTATGAAAACTAACATAATACCACGCCAGGTTCCCCAGGGGATAAGCACACGCAGTGCTGTAACTAGCCTATTTAACAACCAGTGCGAATTTATATAACTACCCCCCTTCAAAGCAGTTTTAATCTTTTTCGGCTAAGACAATAAAAAAAAAAACCGGCCAAGAGTGTGTCGGGCCACGCTCAGTGTAAGTTTCCGTAGTTTCCCGTCCGTCACAATAAGTGTCCCCACTGACTTAAACAAGTTAAAAAATTAAACCTACAATATAATTTACATAAACACAATTACAATTTCCATATACCTATACCAAATATTGCATGGCGAAACTAGTCAACTAGAAACCCTTATAACTAGGGGTTCCTAGTTGACTACGGAACCCTAAAAAGAAAATGATAAAATGGATGACAGAAATAAAAAAACACGCGAAATGAGCATGTACGCAATCAAGATAGGGCGCGTCTACAACCTAATATGTAGACGGCAAATAATAGGTATTGTATGTAAGGTCCTAACTACCAAATGTACTACTCTGTCAAGAAAGTACCGGGAAAAGATCAATAATACACAAAATGTCTGTTATTCATCCAAATTTATTTTATCACCTTCAAAGTATGCTCCTTTAGAAACGATACACTTGCGCCAACGAATAATCCATTCATCAAAACATTTTTTAAACGCTGCTTCCTGAATTGAGTTCAGTTCTCGCCGCGAATTCTCCTTTATATCTTCTATCGATTGAAAACGGGTGCCACGAAGTGGTAATTTGAGTTTAGGAAAATAAAAAAGTCAGCAGGAGCCATATCTGGTGAATATGGTGGTTGCTGGATGGTATTTGTTGAGTGTTTGGTCAAAAATTCGTTCACAATGATAGCCTTGTGCGAAGGCGCATTGTCGTGGTGCAAAATCCAAGAATTTTCTTTCCACAAATCTGGCCTTTTTCGTCGAATTTGCTCTCCTAAACGCCGCATAACGCTCAAATAATATTCTTTATTTACCGTTAGACCTTCCGGTAAGAATTCAGAGTGCACAACACCGCGATAGTCAAAGAAAACAGTGAACATGACTTTGACTTTTGATCGACTTTGGCGTGGTTTTTTCGGTTTCGGATCAGTTGGCTGTTGACTAGTTTGCATGTCAAACTCGTAAACCCACGTCTCGTCACCAGTAACAATGCGTTTCATGAATGTTGGGTCCGAACTGACTCGTTCTAGCATGTCCTCAGCGACTTTCATGCGATTGAGTTTTTGGAGAAAATTCAGATCTTTTGGGACTAGCCGAGCAGCAACATGTTTCATACACAAATGATTAGTTAAAATGGTACGGATCGACTCGTGAGATACAGAAAGTTCGGTGGCTATCTCTCTCAGAGTTGAATGGGGATTTTCAGTCACTATTTCCTTCACTTTTGCGATGTTAACTTCAGTTGCAGACGTTGACGGCCTACCAGAGCGAGGCAAATCTTCCATCACATCTCGACCGCTTTTGAACGCTTTGAACCACTCATAAGCACGAGTTTTTGATAAAGTCGATTCACCGTACGCCTTCTGTAACATTTTCAGTGACTCCGAACACGAAATTCCATTGGCGATGCAAAATTTAAGACAAACTCTTTGTTCGATATTTTTGTCCATTATGAAATTCGCAATACACACTATATATGATATTACTAAAACCAGCACTGTATTTAATATAAATAACAGATGCAACTCAAACTCCGCGCCAAAATGGAAAACAGTTGTGCCAATCTACCAACTACAAAAAAACAAAAATTTGAATTTGGAACCATAAACAAATCATCCATTCCGGATACTTTTTTGACTGAATGTACATCTAAAATTTGACCCTTGTTTGATAATTTCTGCATCTCTCCAGGGCCCTATGCCTGAGCACTACTGACACTGCCCTAGTTACGGTACTTACTGGGCACAGATGTATATTTACCATCTTAAGTTAGTTCTAAATAATTGGATCCTCTGAGAAAATACAGAAGACAAAAGTTGGTCAAAACTCACGAGACTGAGTCAAGATTAAATCACATCAGCTTTTGAATTTTGCTGTGCTGCAATCTTTCCAACAGTACCTGATTGGCTATCGGTACCTACATCTAAGTGCTGAAATGTTGTTTATATGAAAACATCACCAATTCAGTCCAACATCAGGACCAGACATCGAAACTTATTTTTCTGCAGCGGAGTGTGAGATAGAAAGACGCCATTTCTTCAAAACAGTTCACTGTCGCAATGTAGGATATATTCGAGGTTCTGGATTAAATCCAAACCTTCGATTTGCTGATGATATGGTAGTCCGGTTGAGATTATGGAAGACTTCAGTACATGCTGACCTCAGTAGAGCTTCCGAAAGAGTGGATCTTAAAATGAGCATGATCGAAACCGAGGGCAAGGTCTGCTGCAAATAGGCCTTCCCAAGTCTCGCCACAACGGCCGCTCCTGTGCGTCTCGCAGCCATCGCATTCCTGCGACACTCACCAGGTCATCGGTCCACCAAATGAGAGGCGTTCCCACGCAGCGTCCGCGCTCTTCGACCATCTGTTTTTCGAGCAATTTGTTCTACCCTCTGCCACTTAAAACACACAAAGTACCAAAGATATAATATAACAAACGTCTGAAGAGTTAAATGGCTAGTAATTTTATTTGCCCAGTGTATACCGTCGAGCAGGCAGTCTAGGTGAACAGCTAATAACAATTTACCCTACAAACGATTCTCTTGGCATTTCCCTTGCCAATGTAGTCACATTAACATTCAACAAACAGACATAATAACACGTTTACCGCCTACAATAACGACCAGAGTATTCTGAAGGCCCCGGATATTCCCAAGATAAATGGTTCTACTATTCTATTGAATTAGGAAAGGGAAAACCGTTTTTTCTCTCTTTGCATCACTGCTTTTTCTCTCTCTGCATCACCCAAAGGTTGACTAGTAGAAAATGCCTAAGGCATTAAATCCGCCTCTGTATCTTTATATGCATAAAGTATTAAATAAATGAACAATCTGGAGTACTCGTATCAGCAATCCAAAGATGTAAAAGTCTTTTGTCGTGTAAAAAAGAGTACCTATTAAAACTAAAACTCAAACTGAGTTGGGCAGGACACGACAGGACATTATTTTTAAACGGACACTTTATGTAAAAATTTGCTTGAAATGTTGAGGAAAAGCCAGAGTATGTGTAGTTTTGTTTTGTTAAGAGTATCAGCACATGGAATGGGTGTCTCATTATCTCTCATTATCGCTTATCGTAAACATCGAAAATGGTTTAAAAGCTTATTACTTCATTTAATGCAATCCAACGCGATGTTTGACGAAAAGGCAACGCAAAAAAAGAGGGATAACGCCTGGAAACTCTGTTAGTATTCGGTAATTCCGAGATTTACTCGAAAATTTCACAAAACTTGCTCCAGGAAATAGCCGTTTTTTTAAACCCTTAAAAGTTTTTGAAAAAAGTTGTCATCATTTAGAATCTTAATAAAATTTGCAAGGTCTCTAGAGGATTACTTTTTTGACTTTTTTAATTTTTAGGCAAATTATGAAGTGTCAAAGTTCATACAAAATAGGACATTTTCAGAGGTTTTAACTGGATTAGTTTTACACAAATTTAGAAATTGGTTTCTTTAGAAACCTAGATAATATCCACAAGATACTGTGTTTCCAAAATATCTAATGAAAAATGTGTAATAACGTCATAATCAGTTATGAGCGGTTGTATGAAAAACAGTGAAAATGTGAGTCGTGATAAGACCATCCCAGTACTATCTACACTAATATAATAAAGAGGTAAAGTTGGTTTTTTATTTTTTGTTTGTAGGAGGTAATCTCTGAAATTATTGACATTTTTACAATGATAGAAAGCTACTTTATTTCTGAGTGACAAGCTATATTTTATGTACGCGGGCGAAGCCGCGGGCAACAACTAGTTATCTATAATTTTGAACACTGTTCTCTATTAGGGCATAACTCTGGGGAGACTGCAAATGCACTGAGTTTCGCTGTACACAGCACCACACTTGATAGGATTTTAAGTTTTAGTGGCAAAGGGAGAGGGATATTACTTACTCCAAGAACTGGATGCAGTCATCTAGCGAGACTTATATAGAATATACTTTCCGCCCGCGGCTTCGTCCGCGTGGACTACAGTTTATATAGCAGTGCTCAACAGTGGAATTATAAGTAGCCTATGTGTTATTCCAGTGTCTCTTCTACCTACCTACCAAATTTGATCTAAATCCGTTCAGTAGTTTTTGCGTGAAATCGTAACAGACAGACAGACAGAGTTACTTTCGCATTTATGATATTAGTAGGGATTAGTAGGGATTAGTATGGATAGTAGGGATAGATGAGACTGGCGTAGGATTTTCGACTGAGCCACTGGTTGACCAAAAAGAGCCCTATTCCAAGCAGTGTGACATAACCTTTTCACGACCTTCCTGGCGAAAGGGTTTTGTGTTTTTCTTTTGTTCTAATTTAAAGTCAGAGTTAGATTAGGTCACCGAGGCCTTTACAAAGGTAACACTGAAAAAACACTGAGATGAGAAGTCGTTTGATGAACTCCCACGTAATAAAAGGAAGAGTTTATGGTGGACAGGCAAGGGTATTAATGGTAGGTACTAGGTAGGTATGGTATGATGATAAGGACTCGTTTAGACTTAGGCATGTTTATCTGTTTAGTAATATGGTCTAATGCTTTGTCGTGACAATGATGTTTTAAAATGTCAGGCGTGCGTTTGTGAAAGAGGGACGGAGCTATAAACCCTATACAACATTATATGTATTTAGTGTATGCGAAACCTGAATATAGTTTGTAATTTTTTTTTTCGAAAAATAATTAAAAAAGATCACAAGTTGAACACCGACACTAAGTACAAAACAGGTCACGGCAGGTTTTTTTTTATGGTGTGGAAAATCATCCAATGACAACCCCCGCTCTTGGGCGGAGCGGGAGATAGTGTCAGACTCTTACTGACTAAAAACACACCCCGTTCCTTCTAGCTTTCATACCGGGGCTCGAGCTCCCTTTCGGATAACCCTGGCCCCAGTAGGCTTCGACCCAGCAGGACCCCTGCTGTTGCTGACCACACCTTGAGGGTCACAGCAGGTTATAGTGGACTTTAGAGACTAGTGCACAGCTGGATGCGGGAGTAAAACCACCCCTCAGTCGCTCGGGTGGCCCGGTGATCATGTATTTGTGTGGTTAACCAGGTAACATAACAGCTTAATAACTTCATGATTTTTGTCGTACAGTTATGAAATTGAGTACACAATTTTTTTATTTATAAAATACTAGACACGTGTTTCGGGTTCCGCATATACCTACTTACTGAAATTAATGTTTTCCCTTTTTTTGTAATTCCCTTTGACAGTTCAGTTCACTAATCGTCAAATGGTTTGCTGAAGAGGTAGGGCCTCAGTTCTTTGTAATGTTATGACTACTATGACTCGGTCATCTACATCATTTCAGCCGATACACGGCCATTGTTGGACATAGGCCTCCCCCAAGCGTCGCCACAACGAACGTTCCTGTGCGTCTCGCATCCATCGGTTTCCCGCAACCTTCACCAGGTCATCAGTCCACCTTGTTGGAGGCCTTCCAACGCTGCGTCTTCCGGTACGCGGTCGTCACTCCAGAACCTTTCGGCCCCAATGGCGTTCTGCAAGCAATGTGCCCTGCCCATTGCCACTTAAGTTTTGCAATTCTTTGTGCTATGTCGCAACTTTAGTTCTCCTGCGGATGTCTTCATTTTTGATTATGACTCGGTAATACCTTGGTATTACCAATGATTATGATTATTATTTTGATCAATATTTCGAGATCTTCGAAGAATTAACAAAAAGACTAAACTTATTATTACCGGCGTACGAAACCATGATTCAGTTGTTATGTCCACATTTTCGGTGTATAAGTCCTTGAAGTGAGTGTGTAACGTTTTTGAGTCAGATCCCTTGCGGTTAAGAGAGAAAAAACTGTTTCACAGAGGCTTGCAGGTCAAGGTTGGTGACTGATGTCTTGGTTTTGACTCATGGGATGTTTCTGCATCTTTCCGTTAGGTAAAAAAACGGAATTAGCTCTAGCTTTATGCCAGAGCGGCGGAATTTTTTGGAAGATTTACCGCCATGGACCTAGAACGCATAGAACAACTAAAGAATCACAGATGTGCTATACCACGTTGACAACAGCATTATTTCTAATCCTGCGGTATGTACGGGGAGTTTAAGACCTAGTTTGAAAACTATTCTAATGGCTGCCGGGGGTTTATTAGACCCTATAACTTTTAAGAAGCTAAAAACTTTTTTTGGGTAAATTAAGAAAACAAAAAATTCTATTTGTTCAGTGAGGTTCGAGGTCAAAATCACCCCTTATTTAATTAGATACACCATTACATTCTGTTTTAATAAGGCACCTTATATCTGTCATCTCTTTCCTAAATTAAACTAAATTGAAGATTAGATTGTCTTTTGAATTTTTTTCTTTTGTCTAATTTATACATACTGCGTTTAGTCTACATAATTATCTCATCCATCCAACTCTCCACCGTCTCCAGTCTCAAGTCTGCTGGAAGAAATTTCGTTAGAAATGAGCAGGTCATTTGTACTCTTCTATCCTTATTTGTTGTTTTCGATTTTAAATAATAAATTAGATCTCGTTCCACATGTAAATATCTATAGTAAATGTTAGTAACTAAGGGGTTACAATGTGATCTATCGAACCGAGATAACTCTAGGAAAACTATCTCTGGGAAATATATCCGAGACCCATTTCAACATGTATGTATGACTAACACAAGATGCATATTTTCCGGATCTGCACATAAGGTGAGACCTTTTATTTATAGTCGGTGACTATGCGAGTATATAGTCAACCATGTCCCTATGATAAACATATTGATCACGCAATCATATCGCGGTCTGAATAAGTAATCTAACGTTTTGTTGTTGAAGCGTTTATAAATGATCCGATCTAATAGTCAGTGACTAATAAAATCAGTAACGAAATATGTATCTCTTGACCGCCACCATGTCAGTCCAACTTCAGAACTGGCCTTCGCAGAGGCGTAGCTGGACTAATTTAGACGTGGGTGAATGCGCATCAGCGAGGCCTTTTTCTTGCAAAAAAACGAAAATTACTCTTAGTAGTTTGGGCTGTCAGTCAGTCAGGTTCTCCTTTGGTGTATATAGACTCGCTTCTGCCTGCGGCTTCGCTCGCGTAAAATTTGGTTTCTCCATACAAACTTTGGACTCCAATTTACCTCTCCAGGGTTTTTTTTTTTTTTTTTTTCTTTCGACGGGGAAAATCATCATTGACGAAACCCGCTCTTACCTCTTCAGGGTGGAGTTTCGTTAAATCTGTTTTTAGCGGATGTCTACACCCCATAAGGAACCTACCTGCCATATTTTTTGGTTGTAGGCGTTATTTCTGTGATTTCGTGATTAATTAGCGAGTGGCATTTCACTTTTATTCATATAGAAGATAAGCGTGCGGTACCTTGGTAGACATTTAAATGGGATGTATGTATTGAGTACACAGTTGGGTAACTGCTTATCGCTCGCACTTGACCCATTGACCGTGCCCAATTTCCAGTCGGGCTGGGATGCGCTGGCGCACGTTTGTTACTTCGTATTGTGTAGTATCTATACATTTCACTAATAGAGTAATAGCATGCTTGGTGATTGGATGATTTATTATTAGTTCACCAACATTAACAGTCTTTTTAATGTTCCCACTGCTGGGACTCAGACCTCTTCTCTAGGAGAGGAAATAGACCGTAATCGACCACGCAGGCCCAGTCGAGTTGGTGAATGTCACATGACATGTCTTCGAATCTTTGGTTCTAGGACATGCCGGTTTCCTCACGATGTTTTCCTTCACCGTTTTCAGAGCAGTGGTAATGAAAAAAATTACACAAAGTAATGCGCCTGGCAAGGTTTGAACCCGCGACCACATTATTGTTATTAGTTATACGCATTTTTTAGGTATAGTATATGCGAATATAGTTTGTTCAGAATCAGTAACTGAATCGATTCCAATAATTTTTACATCATATCACCTAGATATTTTTTACTTCCCGTAGATCCAGAATCCTAAAATTTGGCATGAATCAATTTCTTATAGCACAGGTATGGTACAGGTACAGGTTTGCGTCACATTTTTTTATTGATAGAATTGTGTTTGACCATTATATCTGCGTTTACCATCAGGTGATGGTAAGCGCTGATATGGTCAACGATGGAGCACGCATGCCTAGAAGTAACATATTCTAGCTCTCAAGAAACACAGAAAGTAAAATTCCCTACATGACAGGGAATTCTACTTTTTGAACAGTTTTTTATTGATCATAATGCTAGAACTACATTAGACCGACGCACATGTGTAACACGCCTGATTTGTACGTAGAACGACGTCGCGTGGCGTGGATCAAGTGTAGCTCTACAAGTCTAGTTTCCATATAAAATGTATGGAGACCGACGCGCCCAGCGTATGTGACACACGTGTGTGCTGTGTAGTTCTACATTAACTCCTCAATTCATAGTTTGGAATAGAGGAAACAAATATACCTATTGTTTGTATCTCGAATTAAAATCACTGAATTGGCTGACACTAAATTGTTTGCGTTTGATAACACAGGGTTAATGAACATAGTAATGTCAACTAATAAGTAATTTTAGCATTATGAAATGCTTTACTGGTCAGTAATTATTATGACAATATTTAATAAGTAAAGATTAGATACTTATTTTCGAAACTTGAGTGAGATTTAAAATACTGAGGTAATTTAATTTAACACGACTCAACGGAAAGAAAAGGAAACAAATACATACATTTATGTAAAACGGATGAAATTGAATTGAAAAAAATCATCATCATGTTGGACATAGGCACGGACATAGTCCTCCCTCATGTCCTTATCCTGTGCGTCTCGCATCCATTAGTTTCCCGCAACTTTTATCAGGTCATCGGTCTACCTTGTAAGAGGCTTTCCAACGCTGCGTCTTCCGGTACGCGTTTGCCACTCCAGAATCTGTTCTGTGAGCAATGTGCCCTGCCCATTGCCACTTGTTTGGCGATTCTTGGTGCTATAACGGAAATCTTAGTTCTCCTGCGGATATCTTCATTTCTGATTTGATCACGCAAGGAAACTCCGAGCAATAGCCCTTTCCATTGCCTTTTGGGTGACTTAAATCCTTCTATATCTGCATCGTTTGTTTTGTTTAGCCTGTTTTGTTTGTTATACTCTCGCTGTGCTCGGGAGTTTCAGATTAAAACTTAGCATACCTTTGTTTTTGTTTTGTTTGGAATTCAACATGCTTCCCCAGATTTAAAGACATTATCCTATGTGGCTAGGCCATCAATTTTCAGGCCTCATCCTACGACTCACTACGAGTTTTAGGTCGCGGGTCCCCAGCTAGGCGCATTACTTTGTTTAATTTATTTCATCACCACAGTATCAAAAAAGGTGAAGGAAAACATCGCGAGGAAATCTGCATGTCCTAGAACCAAAAATCAGAAAGAGAAGACATATCACATCCACTAACCCGCGTTGGGCCCGCGTGGTGGATTGCGGCCCTTTCCCTCTCCTAGAGAGGAGGCCTGAGTCCCAGCAGTGGGGACATTATAAGACTAATAATAATGTGCCCACTGCTGATGAGGCATTTAAATTTAAAGATAAAACAAACCTAATATTTAATTTTGGTTCGCACAAGATTTTTGCCCTTCCGTCTGCTTACCAACAATTTAATTACTCAAGGGATTACGCATTTGAACAGGGAGATTATGCGCAGCTTTAAAAAGCATACAGTCCTTAAAAACTGGCCAAGTGCGAGTCGGATTCGCACGCAAAGGTTTCCGTACAACAATATTAAAATCGAGCAAAACAAGTGCCGAGAAAATAGCGTTTGTTATATGGCCTTTATTTTAATTTTATAATTTATTGTTGTAGCAGCAATAGAAATAAACATTTTGTGAAAATTTCAACTTTCTACTTCTTATGGATTTTTTATATATATATATTTTTTTTTTATGGACATAAACTATAGTGTTTGACTGCGATTCCCTCTGATGGTAAGCAATGGTGCAATAGATCTTTATTTTCAGACTAGTGTATATATTATAGTGTTAGTAAAAATGCATAAAAATAAAACTTAGGAATAAATGTTACTGTGTTTTATTATGAGATACAACCCGCTGAAAAAAGTACATACAGACAAACGGACGGATGAACGGACGAACACCGGAGGCTTACTAATAGGGTCCCGTGGAACCCTTCGAGTACGGAACCCTAAAAATTAAAGATTAACTAACATGTGGGCAGAGCGTCCGTTTGTTCGGTACAGCTTCTCAAAAATAAACACAATTAAAACAACGCTTTCTCCCAAGTGCGGTAAACTCATTACTTCTAATTAGTGCAGGCAGCGTTGCCTCTGTTCCAGGGTTGGGTACTCATACAATGCATGCACGAGCGTGTCTGAGCACACGAGGCTGGTCATTAGTAAGTCATTAAGCATACATTGTTCACACTATGGAACTGAGTTTACGTTTGGTTGGTACCACAGAATAGATAGGTACAGAAAACAATCTCATATATCTACTTCAGCTCGAGTCCCGGTATGAAGGCTAGAAGGAACAGGATGGGTTTTAGTCAGTAAGAGTCTGACACTATCTCCCGCTCCGCCCAAGACCGGGGATTGTCATTGGATGATTTTTCCCCATCATAAAAAAAATGTATTTAGGTACTTCACTTTTTATACCTATGCTCGGTGGATGCACACTAATGAGCGTTTGAGCTGGAACTATTCGACGAGCGGGCCGAGGCGCTCCGAGATATCTTGTCCGCGAGCGGTGTCTGTGTGCGTTGCTCTAACGCGCTTGGTATGTAGATTGTCTTCTTTACCTATATATTTTGTGTTGGTACTCTTTTTTGAAGGAAGCGAATATCCATAGCTCCAGAGGCGTAAGCTGGACTAATTTAGACGTGGGCGAAGGCACATCAGCGAGGCCTTTTTCTTTCATAAATTCGAAAACGAGACAGAGACTATCGCAACCCAGTATTCGACCTCATCGTTGCTTATCTACCATCAGGTGAATTATTGGTCAAACGCGAGCCTATCAATTACAAAAAGATAAGTACCCTCGTTACTAAAGAGCGAGGGCTCTTATCCAAAGGGGTCTTTGGATAGGAAGCCATTGGCGAGGGCCCACTCCTAGCCACGCTACTGCGTAGGTCTACCTATATTAGATGCAATGTAAGTAGTTAGATAAATGGCTCGGTTGGTAGCATCTGCTTACTTTTTGCTACTTAGAAACTAGGTACGTACAGGATACGTCATGAGGCTGCAAACAGCATAACTGTGTCTATCTTTACAAGTACTTACAGCTACGTCAATTGAATGCTGTAGAGACTTTTATCGGACTTTTTTTGTTTTTTTTTTTCGAAATAATTTCTTACGCTCTTTGAAAGGACCAGATTTACTAAATAAAACCCACCTGGGTTCCTTCAGTTGCTCTTTGTGTTCTAGAGTCACGATAACTCTTTCGATCAATTCCGCAGCCGTTAGCCGGTTTAGAAATCATGGTACGTTCCTACATACATCTTCTGCACTAATATTATTTAAAAGTACTTAATCTCTGAAAGTAGGTACTGTTCCGATTGCTAAAATTTTTTCACCAACAGAAAGCTGTTTTATTCCCGAGTGACATAGGCATATATAATTTACGTTCGCGGACAAAGCCGTGGGCAAAATTTGTTATAAATAAAATAAATGAATACAAATTCCAGTTTAAAAATAAACAATATTATTTTGTCAGATTCTAGGAATGCAGGCAGTCGGACCGGTGAGCGACCGGAGTGTTTTATTTAATTCATGAATCCCCCCCAAGCGACCACCGGTGGCCGCGCATCTATTGTCTTACTATTGTGTCTCTAATTGACGGTATCTGAAGGGTTAAACAATAATATCTAAGAGTCATTTTAATAAATCCTTCATTCAAACGCGTGTTACCCTTTTTATTATCTACAATCAATATAGTGCATACATTAATTATTTATTGGATTATTAATCTATACATGAAGTGTCTGACAGCTACATACTCAGACATTACAAAAGTTAACTCGTTCTGTAATACCAAACATGAATCATTTTACTTACTAAGCAAGTTAATACCCAATCCTTTTTAGTTCACAAACATCCTGTTTATCTAATTACAAAAAAAAAGATTGTTTTCAAAAGTTTTCCCCGTTGAACTATAACCCCCGTCGCCGCGGTGTCATGCGCAGAAATCTTATCAGCGAGCTGACCCGAGTGCCGCTATCATTACACACTACACAGTAAGACAGTGCCAAAGTAACGCGGAATATTTGCTCCTCACGAAACGGACCAACACATAACTATGACCGCAACGAACACTCAAAATACCAAAATAGTGAAAACGTTCTCTATTTAAATCCAGTGTTTTTTTTATTTATTTCAAAATGAAGACTTTGATCGTGTTTAATTTAGTGCTGTGCTTATTTTCGGCCAGTTTTGTCAGAGGTGAGTCAAGTTTTTTTTTGTTTCGGAACATTTGTTTAAATATTTGTTTATGTATCTGTTGCATATTTTCCGAAATTAGGTGAAATGTTGCTTGTTATTTGCGTGAATATTCACTTTAATTTTAAAAACAGTTTCTTTAAGTTAATTATTTTAAATAGCAGTGACATATTAATAGTCAGTTACTAAAACTTTGAGATTTGATGTACTTAGGTATTTTTATTTCCAAATTTCACTTTCTTTGCACATTCGGTTTTTTTTTAATTTGCACATTCAAGACTTTTCTTAAAACTTAACCCTTCAGATACCGTCAATTAGAAACACAATAGTAAGACAATAGATGCGCGGCCACCGGTGGTCGCTTGAGGATTCATGAATTAAACTATATTTTTCGAACTAAGGTGTAAGTACCTAATTTTTCAATAGTCAAATAACTTTTAACTGAGGATTAAAAATGGCAGTTTGACAGTTTTAGGAAATATGTCAAACGGCCATATTTATTTTTAGTTAAAACTTATCAAACTATTAAAAATCAGCCAAAGGAATGCTGTACAGTCAAATAGTAGAAAAAGTATCAGTTTCCTATAGATGCATAATTTTGGGAGGTTTAACCTTTTGTAATACCGTAATTAGAGACACAATTGAAAGATAATGAGAGAGCGAATACGTTCGTTTGGGGTTACATTAAGGTAGCTTAGAGATCAATCAATAAACAATCAAGTAACTTGGAATCCTAACTTGACTGGAAACTGTAGTCTTCATTTAGAAGCACCCCCATTCCCCAGTGAGCTCGATCTGGAGCTTGGTTTGATGTCTACTGATAACTTATGCATAACTTTAGTTTTGAGTTCGACTTCGTAACTTAAACTTGACTTGAAATTGTTTCCGCTTTGGATTGAGGGTTAACTTTGGAGTAACTGTTATATTGTTTAGTTATTGAATGGTACAGTTTAATTCGGCAGTTTCGATTCTATCAGTTAGTTGGAAGATCCCTAATCTATTGAGATATTCTCCTAACGAGGGTCACAGAAGGATAGGTTATTTTTCTCTTAGTTGCCTCAAAGTTTTGGAAAAGAACTAAAAGCTGATAAAATCTTTAAAATATATTGCATAATTTGAGAATTCAACTACGTCAAGTTTGAAAGTTTCTTTTAGTAACGATTAAGAATCAGAATTAAATCATGTAGCTATTAAAAAAAAGAAACATTGACAGGCAGGTTTTAGGCGTCGATTACACGGTAGGTTTTGCTGTCAGCTTAGCCACAGTCAAAGTCTTGATTGACGAAAAACCTACCGTCTAATGCGATGATTGAAGGTTTTTAGTACCTATTGATTGACGAAAACCATAATTTATGATTGATGGAATTGATTGACGCTTGCATGATCGTGTAATAGTCGCCATACATTGTCTAGAAGTCAGTCAGTCAGAAAATTCTAGTTGCATAATTCAAAGCATATAACTGTATGGAGAGGAACGTGCAAAAACTCTATGGACACTCTTTTATTTAAATTAGATATGTTATGTATTAGAAATATCTCAACAAGAAACTAAACTACGAGTATCATTGATTGCCATAGACTGCTTTGAGTGCAATGGCGAAATACTAAAACCCTTACATGTCCCACTAATGTGCGCTGGGCTGGCGTGGTGGATTACGGCCCATGCCCTCTCCGAGAGAGGAGGCCTGCGTCCCAGCAATGGGAACATTATAGGCTGATTATTCTTACACTTACTCCCGACCCCGTTTGTCTGTATGAACGTGGTTAACTCAAAAACTACAGAACGGATTTTAATGTAATTTACACCAATAGACAGAGTAATTCATGAGGAAGGTTTAGGTGTATAAAACATGCATACTATAGTAAGGAAAAGCCGAGAATTTCAAAGATTTGTATCACTCGTGTGAAGCTGAGGCGCACATGCTGGTCGTAAAATTGAGCTCCATACTCATATAAACTTGGTCTGGAATTATAAAAATTTAAATTGCAATGTCTCTGGTATACATCCCTTTATATGATATTAACGTATGGATGGCACTTACTAATGCCAACTTCAGACGTGAGAAAAAAAAGTTTCAGACCACTGTGAGGCCGGTGGTTAAGTTATCAAATAATTTTAAGTAGGTATTGGCATCTAATCGGCGTTTACAAGAAACTTACGAAACTTATCGCGTGACGTCACAGGTGGATAACCCGGTCACATGAACCCATAGTAGCTCGGATCGCGAGCGTCTCACATTTCCACTAATCTGTGACGGGTAGCGCTTGGACAACAAACATTTATCTGCTAGCTACTTATCTACTTCTTAGAAATGTGTTGATGATGGTCGTTATTTACAAATAATAATATTTCACAACTATCACACAACGCTGTCTAATCCTAAGCTATGCAGAGCTTGTGTTATGAGTACTAGACAACTGATAAACATACTTATATATTTCTATACATACATATTATAGATAAATTACACCCAGACACAGAACAAATGGTTATGCTTATCACATGCCGCCGCAGGCATACCGATTTCTGGCCACCGTAGAAGCGGGCTTGCGGGCGGCGAGTCATGGGTAGCTCGCGTCCGACCGTCTAGTAACAGTCCGGACCGAGCCCAAGACGTCGACGGCGCGCGGGAGTTGTCAGCAACAGCAGGGGTCCAGCCGGCTCGAAGCCTACTGGAGCCAGGGTATTCCGAAAGGAATCTCTAGCCCCGGTATCAAGTCTAGAAGGAACGGAGTGGGTTTTTTAGTCAGTAAGAGTCTGACACTATCTCTCGCTCCGCCTAAGAGCGAGGGATGTCATTAGATGATTTTCCCACCGCAAAAAAAAAACCAAACACAGAACAAATGATCATGCACAACACACAAACATTTGTCCTGGGTAGGAATCGTACCTACGACCTCCGGCACAGCAGTCAGAGCCACTAACCACTAGACCAACAGGCCAGTCAAATGCTGGTTTGGTGATTAAAAAGAACAGAAAACTAATGAGCAACTTACGATCATGTCACTTAAGCTTGGCAGCATTTAAAATTATTGTCTACAATGCGTTACAAATAAGAATAAGCCTCCCCGCTTATTTGAGGCCCGTGTGGCCTCAAAAAAACGCCGCTTGAAGCTTCTTTTTGAGGCGGCCTTTGTTTGTGGCTCGTGTGCGGGGAGGCGTATTCTTATTTGTAACGCATTGTACATTATGTGCAATCGCACGCTTGAAGCCGCTTCAAGCTTCTCCGGCCACAACTGTCGCGTGCTTCAGCTTTTTTTTGTGGCCGCTTCTAGCGTTTTTTTTTGTGGCGGCGTTTTATTGAAGCCCGTGTGTGGGGGGACATTAAGAAAGTCAATGAACTCGATCTGTCACATGTTGATTCAAATGTACAGTTCGCAAAGAAAATTTATTTGCGAATAATAACCATTTTTTTACTTACTTTGTATTACTGAGTGTTGGTTAAGTTTATGTGAAGTAAAAACGTTATTGTTTATTCATAATTTGTTTAAAAAAAACTATTTTCTTTCTTATTTTCATTGTTTGCAACAATTCGCCTTCTTCTTCCATTTGCCACTACTCTGACACTTCAAACAGTGACGCAGAGATGAGCAGAATTGAAGAACTGAATTCGTAAATAAAAAGTTGTTTTTTTTTTGTGGTAACGGCCCCGACGTACGTCGTACGTGCGGGTTCAAACCTAGCCAGGCGCATTATTTTGTGTAATTTATAATATTTCATCACCACTGCTCTCAAAACGGTGAAGGAAAACATCGTGAGGATAACTAAACTTCGAAAACATGTGACATTCACCAACCCGCACTGGGCCCGCGTGGTGGATTACGGCATGATTACGGCCCATTCCCTCTCCTAGAGAGGAGGCCTGTGTCCCAGCAGCGGGAACATTATAAGGCCATAATCGGCTAATATTTAAATAAAACACGTAGAAGCACATTTAAATTACATGTCATGTTCTATATTTCTGCGAGTGTGTTCGTTATTAGAGAATCCAATCCCGCAACCGCGGGATCCTGCAAATGCGGGATATTCCTGATCCTTCCTGTTGCTGACAACTCCTTGAGGCGCGCGGGAACAGTGCGCGCCGTCGACGTCTTGGGCTCGGTCAGGACACCGTGTCCTCCGGGCGTTCCGCACAGTGGCGATACCCGGGCGTTTCTTCCGACTTAATCTGAAACAGGTACCTCCCGAACGTGCCATGTCCGGTGAGGACCTGCGTCATGCGGTAGGTAAGGACGCCGTGAGCTCTTTCCAGCCACGACTCAAAGGGGACTTACCGCCATAATCGTGGCGTGCCCAAACCTGCGCTATCTCGGTAAAAGGCAGCTGAGTATGATAGGTAGTGAAGCAAAGCTTACTGAGAAGGCTGATTCGATATATTTGATGCCTTAATGCAAAAACATTAGAATAGGTATGTTACAGTCGCATTACATTGGAACTCAGACAGAGATACTGTGAAAACTAAATACTTTCTAGACTAATTGCATTTACCAGGCGTACCAAATAAAAAACTTTTTACAAAAAAAATTAAACCGACTTCAAAAAATACAAAATAATTTTAATTTCGGAAGTCGGTGTTTCTAATAATAGATCACTAATTTTGTCTCGTCGTTAGTTTTTTTTTTTTGTAAAAAGTTTTTTATTTTTCACTTTTTAGTTATGGTAGCACCACTAAAAAGTACCTACCCTTCTAAAATACTAGCTAAACATAAATTACCATAAAGCCAGAGTGCATCTCATAACAATTCTAATAATCCCAAATACGGTTATATTACATGAATTTACCTTCCGGCTTTATCACCAGATCAGTTCGATACATCCCCTCCCCCTTTTCTTTCAGTCAATCATCGACTTACACGTATAAACAAAGCAATTTTACTTGTTACGACAATTCTGCTATGATTCTATGAGGAGTTCTGTTCCATATCTTCGAAGTTCATGGTCAGATCATAACATTACCATTCAATAAAAAAAATAATAATTTCAAAATCGGTCCACAACTGACCGAAATATCGGTGAACATATATACAAAAAAATAAACATACATTCAGCCGAATATAGAATCCCTCCTTTTCGAAGTCGGTTAAAAAGAAAGAAATTCAGTTATTAAAATAATGAGGCCTGTGTTTATCTCAAACACTTACGCCCCATTCTAAAAAGCTCAAACACGATAGGGTAATCAGAATTCCTATAGACATCTTCCAGTTCTATCATCAGATTAGCTCCATGTCAAAATAATTTTGTATTGTCATCTTTTTTACACATGCATGCAAAATTTCAGCTCAATCGGTAACTGGGAAGTGGAACAAATTTTATTTTGAAGATTTGATGTATAAACATCGGGACCAGGTGAAACGAAATAAAAGCTTGTAAAAAGACTAAGTGCCTAAGTGAAACTAAGCTTGTAAAAAGACTAAGCGCCTAAATCAATCAAATTAATTAATTGATTGAACCTTCTAACAAAATCGGTCATTAATGTTAATCCCTAGTTAATCCAATCAATTATAAATTGTTGCGATTTCAATTAATTATTTAGAAGTTGGAAAAGAAGGAGGGGGGAGGAGGTTGGGGATTGGTTGGAAAGGTTGGTTGGGAGTTGGAGTTGGTTGCTTTGTTCGTTTGTAACTGCTTTATCACGAAAAATGTAACTAGAAAAACAGAAAATTAGTTTCAGTTTCTGAAAATTAGTTGTTTTCTAGTTACATTTTTCGAAATTGTTTTGACA
This sequence comes from Mythimna lalbum, assembly GCA_949319445.1. Lineage (NCBI taxonomy): Eukaryota > Metazoa > Arthropoda > Insecta > Lepidoptera > Noctuidae > Mythimna > Mythimna lalbum. The sequence continues at coordinate 8,125,365 of OX439371.1, read as the reverse complement.
TAAAAACAATAAAAACTAAACTAAACAAATAAACAGATATTTTTATTATGTTCAATCCGCACTGGATTACGGCCTGTTCCCTCTCCTAGAGAGGAGGCTTAAGTCCCAACAGTGGGAATATTATAAGGCCGACCATGCAATTATATTCTATGTAAGTATTTTTTACGTTCGATTGGTACCTACCAATAAAACAGGTTATAGAATATTCTTGTTCTAAATAGACTTCAAGCAAAACTTGGACGAAAAGTAGAACTGTATTGTTTTGTTGTACGATGATTGATGGACCAATATCCTGAGTGGACGGCTTACTCCGTTCGTAAAGTTTTGTTAACTTACTAGTTCTTGTATTGTTAGAAGCACTTCAAAGTTACTCTATAACAGATAGTACTATACATATAAGAGTACCTAGTTGTTGTGTTGTCCTGATAAGCACGGTTAGAATCAGAGCAATTTATTTTTGAAAACAAAAATTGCCGGAAAAAAGTATTTAAAACAAAAAAAATATTTTTTCATTTTATTTATTAACTAGCTTTTGTCCACAGCTTAGCACGCCTACCTAGTACCTACATAAAATATGAAAAAAAAAGGTGAAAAAAATTTACCAATCGGACCAGTCCCTACTGTCAGAGATAAACCTCCTACAAACAAAAAAAAATCCTCTTTACAATATTAGTGTAGATTCGTTTCTCCTCTTGAAGACATTTTTTTTTATGTGTTCCTGGCAAAGACTAACAGTTTTTTATTAGATATCCTTACATTTTTGGAAACGTATCCTTCAACGTCGAAGCATCGTCGATCATTAATTATTCATATTAATTCATGTTTCATTTTACGCAACCACAGTCAAAGATGCAAAGCATTTTATTTCAAATAAACCATTTACTTACAGGCATTTTTGAAAAGTCAAAAAGATATTTGGAAAAATGATGCTAATTGCACATTGTAAATTAAAGCGTAGATCTTTATAGAAAAGAATGTGCAAGAAACTCCATGGACACTCTTTACAATCATTTTATGCATTACAAATATCTCGGTTACATGTTTCTTGTGTTCTATTTTGTGAGGACAATATAACTAAAGTAAAAAAAACTAATTCTAATTCTAGTTAACTAAGCCACTGGCAAATAAGAAGTGACCAGTTTCAACTGACAGTGTCCGTTCACGGAAATGACGCGTATATTTGCACCACTCAGCTCAACTATTTTGAAGGGAACTAAATGATCCAATACATCCAGCCACCATCAGTGAAACATTTGAGTGAGCATGACCAACCCTCAACTGCCATGATCATTTATGTCAAACAGTAACGATTGAAAATAGAGAAATCTATCATATCCCTACTTTATTTTTATGCAAAAGTATAAAATATGTTTACCAAAATTAAAGTAAGATGTAACGTTTTCATGAAATATGGTCGGCAACCCTCGTTAGAAAACAAAAAATATGCCTTTATTTCCTAAATTACAACACTCACTTCCCCCCACTGCTAGCCAAAAAGGTCCCCCCAAAATTGCTTTCTGGCTCCATTTTGCCATTTCGGGCTACTATAAATATTTTTTATTATTTTCGTTTAGCGTAGATGGCGACTAGAATTGAAAATTATGACCATTCATTTTACCGAAAGACACAATACCGTAAAATGGGGTGAATAGACTGAGGGGTGAATAGAAACAAAACTTTAAAGGGGATTTTCTCGATATTTGAATGTTTTTTGCAGCATTTAACTAGGTAGGTATATTAATTTATTAATGAATTGTTATTTAATTCATGAATCCCCAAGCGACCACCGGTGGCCGCGCATCTATTGTCTTACTATTGTGTCTCTAACTGACGGTATCTGAAGGGTTAAAAAAATCGATGCTTTGTAAGAAGCTGATATTATGGTATCAAAGTAAAAAATCAAACCAAAGTTTTGTCTTTTTGGAGGTAGGCGGAACAGAGAGTAAAGTCCCACTAACCTCCTTTGAAAAGGGAGGATCCTCCGACCAGACAGGTGTTATTGTCTGGTGGGCGACTGCCCGATAGTTGATATCAGGCTGTCGTATATGTTTAAATCGCGTGGAGAACTTTGATTGCGCGATGCAGGACTTCGCATTCCCTTGGTAGTTCCTATGTGGCGTAATAGATGTCGCTACATCTCTATTCACCCCATTTTAACCGGTACGATGAAATTCAACTTTTTACCGACATATTTCTAAGTAAAGAAAGAAAATGGCGCCATTTTGACGTAAACTAGCGGCTTTGGCGGGAATTATTTAAGTTTGTAGTGAAGCTTAGAGCTGTGAGAAGGTAAGTTGGGAATTATTAAATATTTAATTAAACGTCGTCGGCTGCCTGGCGCGGATTCACAACGAAATGGGATAAGGTAAGCCCACGTGCTCTATATTAATAAGATTTTTATATCTATGTTTGCATCAGGTTTTGTGAGCCAGACCAACATTTCTGTCCTCCAAAGCACCTTTGAGATAATAATTCGGTATTAACCTTGTTTATTTTTGTTCACAATTTTATTCAAAAAAAATTCTTCGAAGAAAATATAAAACTTGGTTAAAGGAGTAGGTAACTACTTATACTTGGTATTTCAAATATTTCTATGAAGAAGAGTGGACCCACGCTCCTGGGTCTCAAGTCTGCTATTACAATAGTGTCAGAATGGTCTGTCATCGACTTCATAATAATAATTGTTGATTTTGACAAGTTTTTGTAATCTACTAATATAATGGCGTCATTATGACTTTCCAATGGTCAACCACTGACACTTCATTGAAAGAAGTGGCTTAATTCATGAATCCCCAAGCGACCACCGGTGGCCGCGCATCTATTGTCTTACTATTGTGTCTCTAATTGACGGTATCTGAAGGGTTAAAATGGTAATCTCGTAGGTACCTACATAATGGCAAATGAATATCTGACGTATGCGGTAGGTAATGTGCAAAACTTTTGATAGTGGTTTTGATCAGTGTCCTACCATTTTAGAACGTTATTGTGCAGTTATTGGTTTTAATAAACTCGATATTGTCATTCTACCACTACTCTATTACGAAACCATTGACCGATCAATGATCGATCATTATGATTTAGCAGATTACGAACTTTTAGAAATATGACAATGGGATCGTTTTGGAATGACGAATTTATAAAAATAGCAGACTGAGGCCCCTGGTCGTGGTAGGTAAGTACATCTCCCTGTCTCTTTTGTAAACACGTAAACCAATAGCCGTAACGTCACATTTCAATGTGTGCATGCATGCAAGGTTTCTAACTTACATAATATTAGACGAATTAAAAATAAACTCTTCCTATAATTTGCGATTTTGAATAGTCTTTACGATACAAATTGTAAAAAAAAAATAAGTTAACTATCCTAGTTGCAATTATTCTCTTGAATATGAGCTATAAATAATAACATCTACAGCAACTATTATTTACTTAGATATTAGATTAATAAATAGATATGAAAGAAAAGGGAGTTAGTGATAGCATGACGAGTGACAGGACAGAATGGAAGAAATAAACGTGTTGCGCCGACCCCAAATAAAACGGGAAAAGGGCAGGAAGATGATGATGATGATTAGATTAATAAATATTACGAAACCATTTTGTCTGATTCTATTTATAACCTGTACCTATTTCCCGCCGGTTTTGCCCGCATGAATTTCGATAAGAATTCTAGACTTATTCCAGTGGGATGCTTTATATTTTTTTCAGTTGCCAAGTCATGGTCAACCTATATTACAGTTTCATCAACACACAGGGCTAAAATCTTTCACAATTATATGTATGACAGCATGTCAGATACAATAAACTTGTGCAGTGTGTTAAAGAATGACCCGAACTCTAACGGTCTCGTTGATTGGGTCATTCTACAGCCGGGATAGAGACATACTAATTATAGGGTTTTATTAACTAAACCTTTTAAATAAGTCACGGCATCATGAAAAGGAACTCTTAATGAATTGCACGCTATCCCAATTGACAAGTAAGTTATGAGAATCATGTGAGGGTGATAGTGAGTGATCCTGTGGTGGTTATCTTATGAAAAAAACATTCAATAGGGTTAGCTGAACTTCATCTACTCATGTGGCTGAATGAACTCAGAGAGTTGTTTTAATGATTTTAATCATTATAATACCGGACGCCAATTATATTTGTAATTTATGTACAATTTGACACTGACCTCGAAAACACAAAAACACACGAAAAAAATGTCTAATGATCTGTACAAATCATCAATAATATGGCGGGCTACATTTTTTTACTGCCTAGTTGGAGTTTTAATAACTTTAAATCTACTTTTATTACAATTTTTGACGGGATATCTGGCCAAAATATTTTGGCGTTTTGGCAGAATAGTCGAAATCGGCTGACCATAGAAAAAACAGAGTCGTAGAGTCTGACCAAAAAGTCAAACGAATTTTTATAATTTTAGTAGAGGTACTTTATTTTTACTAACATTTCTGAGGGATAATAAATGACGTCTATTGTCTAGCGTATTCCGTTTATCTAAATTAAATCTGTAGAGAGGTCAATTCTGTACATGAAATATATTTCCAAAATAACTATCAGGGGGTGATTAGTGATCGATACTGATGCCAAAAATGCAAACAGCAAAATTTTTGTCTGTCTGTCTGTCTGTCTGTCTGTATGTTCTTTATAGAAACAAAAACTACTCGATGGATTTTAACGAAACTTGGTACAATCATTCTTCATACTCCTGGGCAGGTTATAGTATACTTTTCATCACGCTACGATCAATAGGAGCAGAGCAGTGAAGGGAAATGTTGGGGAAACGGGAGAAATTACTCCATTTTTTAAGCTTCCGTCGCGTTTGCAGCCTTAATGGTTAAAGCTACACAGAAATAATGTACAACGGAAATGTTTTCCTTAAAATTATATAAAAAATATCCCACGACAGCATATGTCTATCTTTTATGGTTGACTCACAATAACACGTGTAACTCCCGATAGCTTAGCAGTTCGGAACTTTCTGTTTATTTTTGTCTACTCTTACGTTTATAACACTCTCACTCATCCCTAATTAAAAAAAAACATTATTATCTATTCAATAAAAAAAGAATCATAGAAATTGGTATAGAAACACTAAAGTTATACATGAAATACGCTAATAAGCCATCGCGCGTGAATACTGAATCATGCTATAAGGATTATTTTTGCGTAACGGAGATAGATAGACGTTCAGTGTTCGACCTTATTGACAGACAATAATTGATTTTAACAAACCGTGCATACCAGCGCGACTTTTAGTCTACTCTTACAACACGGAGACGTCTCAAATCGTCTCGCGCATCACGTTGTTTTCCAGTCTCCGGGCTCTTGGAATTCGACATCAGACGTTTCAGATCTTTGATTTTGACGACCCCGTTGTCGCTGGCATAAGCAACTGGATCCGCGTACGAAGTCGCTGGCAGAAGCTAGTGGTAAACAAAACCTTTGTTCGAATCGAACTACCGGAGTCGTTTGACTTTTTAGACAGACTATACTCAACAACACTTTTACTACTATGGTCGTTTTTTGAATTCGTTATGAGTTATGAAAGAGTAAAATCCCATTTAATGGTAAAATTTAACAGGTTTTCAGAAGATAATAGAGGCTGAGGCTGACAAATACTGAACTTGTAATTTCTTAGTTATGAACGTAAAATACATTCAGTTTGTTTTCCCCGAAAGTTTATTCAAGGAGTTCATAAAGACTGCAAAATTGTTTCAAAAAATCATTTATCAAATCACTTTGTCACTCCACGCAGACCGAGAGAAATTAATTGATGTTTACTAGTCTCAAAAAAGGTACTTTTTATTATTTCTAAAATACTTACGGTTTCTTGTAGTATATTCTATTCAAAAAAACTCTGTCCTGATAATTATCTGATAATTTAATTATAACTGCAGTAAACGTAAAGTGATAAGGAATGTTTTGATTTATACTTTCTATTATTAATCTATTAATTTAATTCAATAATTTATCTAATCTATTTAACTATTATGCTGTATTTAAATCAACAACGTTTCTATGGGTTAATGCCTGAAATAAACTGTTATAACAACTTTTCGAAAAACTTAGTTTTAATTAATGTTTATAAGCTTTTTGGATTTTCGAACTTGCTTTATATCCCTAATATTTGTAAATCTTTTGGTCTGGAAATTTATTAATAAAATTTTAAAAGGCTTTTCTTATGTTATTGAAATTAATCAGCTATGATGTTGCCTAATCAGCCATAATGGTTGTAAATCTTCTGCTCTGGAAGTTTATTAAGAAAATTTTAAAAGGCTTTACTTATGTTATTGCAATTAATCGGCCATGATGTTCGACAAACCGCTGGGAGGGCTTGGAAGCCCTTCCAAAACTGTGTTAAGGTCACTCTGCTGGAAGTAGTTCAATCAAATGCTTAAGCTGTACTCACACTGTAAAGGCATCACCATAGCTATCTGTGGCCATTACGTAGAAGAAGCGAAAGTTTTTAGGCGAGGGTCTGAATTGAGTATTTTGATTTAGGCACATCTTTCTTATATCTATGGGCACATCTCAAACCCTACTAAAAGGAAAGACGGTGGCAACCTCGAAAGGCTCATGGTGACCGGCAAAGTGGATGGATAAAGGCCTTGCTGGCGCAGCCCTATACGTTGGTCCGACCAGATCCGCACCGCTCTTGACTCTACGATACAATGCCTTTCACATCGCCAGATCATAAGGGTTAAAGTGATGAAGCAGGGAGGTCACGACCCTCAGCATTGAGGAATACGACGCAAGGAGGGGCAAACCCTACTATCATAAGTTCATAACATGATTTAAAAGAGCGGCCATGGAGTTTCTTGCACGTTTTTCTCTATACAGATCTACGCCTTGGAACGTGCAATTTAACTTCACGTTTTCGACTGACCGACGTTTTGACAATTCAAAACTGATTTTTACTTTGATGCAAATTTTGACAGATTTTCAGGTTAAGTTGATAATTTTGTAAGTACGTGAGTTTTTTAAAGTTTTTTGAACCTATTGATCTAGCCGTTACCGAGTAGTAGGCTTCATAAATTCATGTTTTGCCTTCAATTAGTTTCTGCTTCCTATAAATCAACTCTAGTCACTTTCGTTTTGCTAGAGTGCGACTGCACTTTTGACCTTTGATCGTACATCAGTACTTCTCTCGCTTAATAATATCTATACCTATTACCTGTTACCCTTGCGAGTTGTAGTTCGCGGGTTCAAACCCAGCCAGGCGCATTACTTTCTGTAATTTATTTCATCACCACTGCTCTAAACACGGTGAAGGAAAACATCGCGAGGAACCCGGCATGTCTTAGAACCAAAACTTCAAAGACATGTGAAATCCTTCATTATGGAGTATCGAACGACCAATTTGGAACCGTGCACTAGCTTCTGACGTTTTATAAGTGCCCATGTAAGCCTATGTGAAATAAAAACTTTTCGTACTAGAACCAAAAATTCGAAGACATGTGACATTCATGAAATCGCATTGGACCCGCGTGGTGGAATACGGCCCATTATCTCTCCTAGGGAGAAAGCCTGAGTTCCAGTAGTGGAAACATTAAAAAAAATGCTGATTATGCTATGCTCTGCTATCTAAGTGCCTATTTCTACCTAAACGAAACTTTTTGTACAAAATTCGGTTTCTGTAATGAGCTGGAAAAATTAATATAATATACTATAACAACCCCATTGCTATCTAGAACCATGCTTCTGAAAACGGCGGACTAGGTACCAACCGGCGGACCAACTATATTTTTAAGTTCTTAATTTTTTACATAAGTACTTTAAAAAAATTATATATAACAAAAAAAAATCCTGTATTTAAATAAATAAAAGGAATAACATAGCTCCTAAATCTCAATAAACAAACGGATACACAGGTAATAAAGATTCTAGTTACATTAATTCGCTGCCAAATTTTCCATGTAGATACAATCTTCACTGACTATTCCAAACGAATTTAATTTCGAGTTTATCCAAACAGCTGATGTCTGTTTACTAATTATCTCATTAGGATTAAGTCAGGAGCAGTTTATGATGGGCCTGTCTCATAAATATTAGTGAGGATGGGCCATCATCTGGCGTAGACACAATGTTTATGATTCAGACTCGTTGGCTCTGCGAGTGACGTAATTTACTGAAGACTTACAGCCAATCGCTCAACCACTGAGCCCGACTTTCTAAAGAATCTTAACCCGGAAGTCGGGTAAAAACAGGGTAGCCTTTACCACACCTGAATCAGGTTGATTTGATTATTAATTGATTATGATTATGACATTGGGCATTGGCCTTCTGTCTACACAAACATAGTACCTATACGGGGTGTGTCTGACATCGACGCACAAACGAATACCATGGATCTGATGGATCCAGTACATGATTCTGGACCCCCAGTGATGGAAAATTTTCGTCGGCTTTACTTAATTTTTGAAAAAAGATCTGTTCTTTTTTTAATTTAAACTGTGTAAATTCGTTATTGTAACCGACCCCGATGATATTTTAATTTAAAAAAAAAACAACATTTTTTTTATTTAAAACTATTTCATTAAAAAGTCATGTTTCTATTACGTCATTATTATCTTGGCCATTATCATCATCAGCCTTTTTAATGTTACCACTGCTGGGACTCAGGCCTCCTCTCTCTAGGAGAGGGAATGGGCCTTAATCCACCACGCGGGCCCAGTGCGGGTTGGTGATTGTCACATGTCTTCGAATTTTTGGTTCTAGGACATGCCGGTTTCCTCACGATGTTTTCCTTCACCGTTTTCAGAGCAGTGGTGATGAAAACAATTATACAAAGTAATGCGGCTGGTTGGGTTTGAACCCGCGACCTACAACTTGTAAGTCGGGGCCATTACTACTCGGCCACCACTGCTATATCTATTATTATCTGGCCGTTATCACTTATCAGTATATTAAGCCTACTTAATATATGTGGATAGGACTTCCGAGATCTTTTAAATCAACAAGATTGATGAAGCAATCGCGATATATGTTCTTATACCAAGTAATTAAGGTCAGAAGCTTACCCTCATCAATCTTTGGATTCTCTTAGAACATTCTTCTAAATGGTTTCTAAGTATATTTATTCTTAGATAACACGGCTCTTGGAAAAACTGTGTATTTTCCGCTTGGCTAAGTATCTTTGAACTCCGTACGTTCATAGGTAGAGTAGAGGTTCAAAATAACGTTTATGTATTTATTTATTATTTATTTATTTCATCATCATTATTTCAACCGACCGACAGACGTCCACTGTTGGACATAGGCCTCTTCCAAGTGTCGCCACAATGATCGATCCTGTGCGTCTGATGGATGCGGGACGCACATTTATTTATTTACTTATTATTAATTAATTAATTAATTTATTATTTACTTATATATTTATTTTAATGATATAGAGGACTTACAGCTAAACCAAATCAGGTAAGAAACAGTATGTTAGACTGACAGCTAATAACAAGTCCTCGCTTATAAAGTACAGGATAATACAAAATTCTATGGACACCAGATGCAGAGAAAGTAACAAGTAGTTGCTTAATAGCTATTAATGTACAATTTGGTTACAGTTTTACTCTTTTTTATGCAAAAAGAGTAAACAAAAAAAAAATATATGAAAAAAAAAGAAAAAATGAATGATGAAATAAATGTTTTTTTTTGCGTTTAGTGTCAGGAGTTAGGCACTTGTAAGCTTCTAAAGCTGCAGGAATGTTCAAAGGAGTAACCGTAGCCCCAGCATTTTTTTTTTTTTTTTATTATTGATAGGTTTGCGCTTGACCGCTATCTCACCTGATGGAAAGCGACGATGCGGTCGACGATGGAACGCGCTTACCTAGAAGAAACCTATTCACTCTCGACTTAAAGATTCCTGGGTTGTAGCTATCAGGAAACACAGACTCCGGCAAGGAATTCCATTCCTTAGCTGCACGCACAATGAATGTGTTTCCAAAACGTTTTGTGCGTGTAGGCGGGATGTCCACCATGTAACGGTGGCGCATGCTATAAAACGGGCCCCTATTACTAACACTTCGCTGTTTATCCTTCTGTCTCTCTGTCACAGGTCGTATCTCAAGAACCGCGAAGCTTCTGTTGCCGCTATAACAACAAATACTAAAAACAAAATAAAATAAATTTTTCAGGGGGGCTCGAACATACCACAAACGCTATTTTCTACGGACGGTACCGAACCCTGCGTGCGCGAGTCCAACTCGCAATTGCCCAGTTTTTTCGTGTTTCAGTTGAAATAAAACTTTTAAACATGGAATGAAAGAAAAGTACTAAAAGAATTCATTAGTGAATTAATCCAACAATGTTTTTGCCCTTCGGCGTCATGCATTCACTCCCGCACTGGATGATAAAAAAGTAAAGTTTGAATGTTCACTTGGATTTATCCATTTAATGAGCCTGGGGCGTTAAAATCATCAAAACCTAGTTTTTTTTTTACTGTGGATGAAATTTTAAAAGAAATATTAAGTACTAACTACTATAAAAAAGTTTAATAAAATGAAATAATTATTAAGATTCGTAAATCGTAACGTTGTGGGTGACTCACATATATTTATACTGTATACACTATACACATCATCATAATCTTCCTGCCCTTATCTCGTTTTATTTGGGGTCGACGCAACACGTTTTTTTGTGTGCGTCAGAATGGCTGGTGGTCTGTGGTGTTGGTCTAAGCGAGTTGATTCAAAAATTGCTACATAATTGCTTATATTTGCTACATATTGTAAATAATTGCTACATAGGATATATATTCCGAAATTTTAAAAAAAATTTTGACCAGCCATCCTGACGTTTGGTTGGCTGGTAGTTTAAAGTTAAGCATGCAGACTTTCCCAAAATGTATTGCGTCAATTATTGCTACATATTTACTTCATTTATCTAATTTAGTTGTAACTTCAAACATATGTTAAATAAAGGATGTAGCAATTATTTAAATTATCCGAAGGAAAAGTGCCTGATAAAATATTAAAGGCAAATACTTAGTTATGTAGGTGTCGGTTTAATCGTTTAGGCTCTGGTAACCGTGTAAGTAAAATAAGTTATGTCCGTAAGGATTGAGGAGCCACATTTCGTAACTTAATGAAATTAAACACTTATTTAGTAGTAAGTTTAAAAATTTAGCAGGTTCGATAATATTATTTAAAAAGTTACATGAACATGAAGGTGGCTCCTCAATCTAAATGTTTGGATTGAGGAGCCACGTCAGAACTACGAACATCATGGTTGAATTTAATTTGGTATGACTTAGTAGCATTTTAAAGTAGTTAGTAGACAAAATTTCAGCACTGCAGTGTTAAAATTAAAAAAGTTATCATACATTGTATATGGCTCCTCAGACCATACACATGACCCGTATATGTATTCATAGTCACCCTTAAAAACTATTTCATAGGAAACTAAAGAATAGCTAATAACTTTGTACAGTGCGCTTCACTTAAGAGGGTCCTTTTCCACTCGCCATCGTAAACATCGAAAATAGTTCAAATGCTTGTAACTTCATTTAATGCAATCCAACGCGATGTTTGACGAAAAGGCAACGCAAAAAAAGGGATAACACCTGAAAAATCTGTTAGTATTCGGTAATATCGAGATTTACTGGAAAATTTCACAAAACTTGCTCAGTTATGAGCGGTTGTATGAAAAACAGTGAAAATGTGAGTCATTATGCACCACCATGTATTTTTTTAAGGCGGGATTATACGTTAAATAATTTATTAGAATTTTATACTAAATGTTAGTGTCTTTGGTTTTTTATTTCATTGTGATACGAGGCACATACAATCAATTATTTACTATGCAGAAAGTCAGGATCAGGACTGAGGAGCCAAATAAAATACTAAATACTACATTTAAGTACTCAGTTTTACTACTTTCTCTGTATGCTACAAATTCATACACACTTATTATTAAATGATGACGAAATTGCGGATCAATCGAACTAATGTTTCTTTGAAAAATGACGGGTCATGTATATGGTCTGAGGAGCCATATACAATGTATGATAACTTTTTTAATTTTAGCACTGCAGTGCTGAAATTTTGTCTACTAACTACTTTAAAATGCTCCTAAGTCATACCAAATTAAATTCAACCATGATGTTCGTAGTTCTGACGTGGCTTCTCAATCCAAACATTTAGATTGAGGAGCCACCTTCATGTTCATGTAACTTTTTAAATATTATTATCGAACCTGCTAAATTTTTAAACTTACTACTAAATAAGTGTTTAATTTCATTAAGATACGAAATGTGGCTCCTCAATCCTTACGGACATTACTTATTTTACTTAGATGGTTACCAGAGCCTAAACGATTAAACCGACACCTACATAACTAAGTATTTGCCTTTAATATTTTATCAGGCACTTTTCCTTCGGATAATTTAAATAGTTGCTACATCCTTTATTTAACATATGTTTGAAGTTACAACTAAATTAGATAAATGAAGTAAATATGTAGCAATTATTGACGCAATACATTTTGGGAAAGTCTGCATGCTTAACTTTAAACTACCAGCCAACCAAACGTCAGGATGGCTGGTCAAAAAATTTTTTTAATTTCGGAATATATATCCTATGTAGCAATTATTTACAATATGTAGCAAATATAAGCAATTATGTAGCAATTTTTGAATCAACTCGCATAGACCAACGCCACAGACCACCAGCCATTCTGACGCACACGTTTTTTTCTTCCATTCTGTCCAATCGCTCGTCACGCTATCACTAACTCCCTTTTCATTCATATCACTTCTCACACAACCCATCCATCTTTTCTTTGGCCTCCCTCTCCCTCCATCCACATGTAAATTCATAACTCTTTTAGCAACATGCGTTTCATCTCTCCTCTTTAAATGACCATACCAAGACAAACGATTCCCTTTCAACTTTTCAGTCACTGGCGCCACTTCCAAACTTCCCCTAATCTACTTATTTCTCACTTTATCCATTCTTGTCACACCAGACATCCATGTATACACTATACACATCTATCTATATATATAAAAATGAAACCCGTTTTCCGTTGTCACGACATCATCATCTTCCTGCCCTTATCCCGTTTTATTTGGGGTCGGCGCAACACGTTTTTTTCTTCCATTCTGTCCTGTCGCTCGTCACGCTATCACTAACTCCCTTTTCATTCATATCACTTCTCACACAATTCATCCATCTTTTCTTTGGCCTCCCTCTCCCTATCCATCCACATGTAAATTCATAACTCTTTTAGCACTATGCGTTTCATCTCTCCTTTTTACATGACCATACCAAGACAAACGATTCCCTTTCAACTTTTCAGTCACCGGCGCCACTTTCAAACTTCCCCTAATTCCATTATTAATCCATTCTCGTCACACCACACATCCATCTTAACATTCTCATCTCCGCTGCGTGCAATCTTTTTTCATCCGTCCTTTTCACAGCCCAACATTCCGTTGTCACGACATAGCATGAAAACGGCTTGACCGATTTGGCTGATTTTTTTTTTGTTGTGATCGTTATTGTGAGGATAAGCTTCTTATGGGAAAAAAATAAAATTAGGGTAGTGTAGGGTAGAGTAGAGTAGAGTAGAGTAGGGTAGAATAGGGTAGAGTAGGGTAGAGTAGGGTATATTAGGGTAGAGTAGGGTAGAGTATAGAGTAGGGTAGAGTTGGGTAGAGTACGGTAGAGTAGGGTAGGGTAGAGTAGGGTAGAGTTGGGTATAGTAGGGTGGAGTAGGGAAGAGCGGGAGCGAAGCCGCGCGGGCAAAAGCTAGTACACAATAAATATATACTCACCTACATTTATTATGTCTATTTATACATTCATATATATTTCCAAGTTCTATTCACTAACACTAAACTAAACACAACATACAGATTGACGTGACGCATTGGACACGCGCACTGTTGATGACGCGCCGGCGACTTATTTTCTTCTACCGCCAAGTTGTTACATTCCTGCCTGTCCTGTTACATTTCGTTTCTCGCCAGTCACGATCTACGCTGCCTGCTAGACAGACGTGCGCTCGCGCTGATAATATAAATTGTGAACAGTATCTACCCGCGCTAACTTTATAGCTGTGCTTGCAAAGTCTGTGTATTTTATTTCACTGCTATATTTCTCTGCAAGTGCGCCTTCTATAAAACTGTGTTGTTATTTTGTGTGTGAGGACATTATACCTGAAGATACCTACAGCAATGACTTTCACTTACTCGCCACCTACCCAGTGAGTACCTACCTACACCACACACACCACCCAAAAAACTAAAACGTGAAAAGTATGATAATGGGGGGAATCCTAACTGTTCCCGCACGCCGATCACAAAAAAACGCCGCTTCAAGCTTCTTTTTGAGGCGGCTTTAAGCTCCTCCAGACACAAGGTGTCGCGCGCGTTAGCTGTTTTTTTTTTTGCGGGTGCTTCTAGTTTCTTTTTGCGGCAGCTTCTAGCGTTTTTTTGAGGCCCAAATGCGGGGACAGTTAGAAATCTTCTATTCAGTAGACTTTTTTAAAGGAAAGTCTGATTTAAATTGTCTATCATATTCAAAGAAATCGGCTGTATTTTGATTTCATATAGTTAGTGTAGAAATAACGCAGCTTTCTATCGGTGAAAAACTTTTAGCAATCGGACCAGTAACTACTTCCAGAGATCCAACACACAAAAAAACAAACTTTACATCTTTATATTTTACTGCAGGTAGATATGAATTCTTTGACTAGTTTTTTTTTTCGTTCAAGTGTTTCTTCCCCGAACGCGCGGGGCTTCCGAATGTGCGGGGTCGGTAGTACCATAGTGTAGTTACCATTGCTACTCTTGCTACATTGTTAATCCGCCACTGACAGGAAGATCTGATTATTTTAGAAACCAGAGAAGTCACCTAAGTAATGATAGCAGGGGCCCAGCTGGGTCGAAGCCTACTGGGGCCAGGGTCTAGTTCCGAAAGGGAGGCTCAACCCCGGTATGGAAGGCAAGAAGGAACGGGGTGGGCTTATTAGTCAGTAAGAGAGACACTATCTTCCGCTCCGAGGGCGGGGAATGTCATTTGGATGATTTCTACCCACCAAACCAAAAAAAGAAAACCTAAGTTATGATCATTTAACTGTTATTAAGTAGGTAATTACAACAAATTTAACTCCAGTACAGTTATCAATCTAGCCTCTCAATCGTTATCAACACGCCTCAATGTTTACATTTCACGTCCAGCGATAATCCCACTGACCTCACGGGCTCACGCTGATCTTCGATGCAATGCCGGCGCTGTTTGTAGGTACTTCTAACCAGAGATACTCAATCTGAGATTCGCGGACCACATGTAGCTCGAAGTCGGCAGTCAGCATTGATGCTGTATTTATTTAGTACTAACTAGCTTGTCGATAGCGCGTAATGTTCCATGAGCGCCTCTAAGACACGCGCGTACAGCAGGGCGAAACCTACTGGGGCCATGGGTAGTCCGAAAGGGAACCCCGGCCGTGGTTCTGGAATGCAAGGCATCCACCAACTCGCATTCGGCGTGGTGGATTTCAGCCTATGGCCTCTGTAAGAACATTATAAGACTGGTTATGCTTATGTATGTAGGTATATGTATATACTATCGAATACCTACCTACAATAGAATAGAATTAATGTTATTGTACATAAACAAACTCAACTTTAAAAAAAACTTAAATCTAAGGGTACGATGGCGGTCTTATCGCTAAAACTCTAATCTAAAGCAGACCCAACACATTACACACTAGTTAACGATTGTCAATCGCGATAGCGCGCATCCTCGCCCCCGCGTATATTTGCGCTGATTCCCGTGAATTGGATAATTTAGCTTACCTCCTGGAGACCGTATGACAGCACTTAAATAACGATTTGTTCATAACAAGCGAGCTGCCTTTGACCTGACAATGTCTTGTCTGAGACGATAGCATTCCTAAATTTTATAATTAATGAGGTACCCTACTTACTAAAGAATTCGAAAGCGAACTGTCGGTGCTATGAAAACCAGCATACGCCTATCACCTACGCTTGTTTTTTGGTGGAAATCATCAAATAACTCCTCCCGCTCTGGGTAAAGCGAAAGAGCGTGTCAAACTTTCTATTTTTGTGAAAATGATTACACGTTTCGAGTACTCCCATGTTTAGGTAGCATTTGGTGCTAATCTGGTCGATGTGCTTTATATGATTCTGGCCGCCTGGGAGTCTTTCACTCAAACATTTTATATTTCTTTCGTTTTAATTCTGGAGTCTATGCAAACGAAGTCGCAGGCAGAAACTACTTGTTCCTAAAAACAGTTACACCTTAACATCTTCTCTACGAACAGCCGTAGCGTCTACGAGCGGTAACGATGCGTCTATGAGCACTACGATGTGTCCACGAGCGGCTACGATGCGTCTACGAGCACTGTGTTGTGTCTACAAGCGGCTACAATGCGCCTACGAGCACTGCGTTTGTATCTACGATACGAGCGGCTATGAATATGATGCTTCTACGAGCACTGCGTTGTGTCTACGAGCGGCTATGATGCGTCTACGAGCACTGCGTTGCCTACGCTAGACAAACCTACAATGCCTACCGCTAGCAGTTTAAAATACAGCTCGCACCGCTTTGTAAAAATTTTCCTTCATCACAAGACCATCGCAGGCGGGTCGCAACGCGATTTTTTTGTGTTGAGCTGCTTTCTGATGCAGCTATAATGAGCGTTTATATTTTATGTTTCATTATCTATGTACTCAGTTCTAACTCCACTCCAAGTCACATTGGGGTCATGGGTTCGCTTCCGAAAGGGAAACTCCGGGTCTTGAAACGCAAGGCAAAGAAGGAACATAGGAGTGGGTTTAATTTAAGTTTAAGTATGAAATAATTGGATATTGCCCACCTAAAAAATAAATTCGATGTCACACCCGTGTAAAATTCTAATCATTATCTCCACAGCCTTAACATCCTCCGAAGTGTCAGAAGTAACAGACACATGCTGCGCGCATGGCGAAGGCGCGGCGCTGACGGCGGCGTCATGCGCGGCGGTGGCTCCCCCAGACGAGATCGAGCCGGAGCTGATGGACGTGTGCCTGGCAGCCGTGGCTAGCTGCTGTGAAGAGCAGATGAAGTAAGGAAAACTTAAACATTGAGTTTCAACTGTACCTATCCATTTGAAAGAATTAAGTTTTTTAAAATTAAAATCCTCGGAAGAAAGGGGGGATTCTAAATCCCCCCTTCTTTCCATATTTGGATTCGGATTCTCGACTTAGTTCTTAGTCACTTCTATGTTTTCGATCGAGCCATAATTCGGAGCGAAAAAGAATGGCAGGTGGTCGCCTCCTTCTACAAAGCAGTAATGCTAGCGAAGATGGTGGCTGCGCGCGGGAGGGAACGGACATCCTCACGCCCCAGCCGCTGCGACCCCAACTCACTACCAGCTATGTTAGGCAGGGGCTTGAGGATATTGAGCAATGGGTAGCTCACTGTCCGGCCGTCCGGTCAAGCCCAAGTTTTTGAGAGCGCAGAGTGTTTCACGCGCTCCTTAAAGATATGAAGACAAAGGCCCTACTGGGCATAGGGGCCGCATGCTAGGGCCACAAGAATTTTCTAAAAGAAAACTCGTGATTTTAGAACGCATAGAGCAACACAGGTTTGTTTTATTCAGTAAAAGTTTGACACGTCCTTCCGCCCCCATTATAGCGCGGGCGAAAGTCAATAGATGATTTCCCACCTCAAAAAAAAGGCACTTTTATTTCATCCTTCTCTGAAGCTGGTCCTTCTTTTTAGCCTTCACTGCTTGCGGTTTTCTTTTGCTATCCGTTTACACAACCACCTCATAAGTTCTGGTTTTTGATTCCAGAAAAAAAGAGTCATGCGCCGCAGGAGTGAAGCTAGCTGCTGCGAAGAAATGTAGCACTGCTGATTCAGAAATAGGAACGGTAATAGAACATTTTTATTCCTCCATGTAATTTGAAATACTAATGTCGAGCAGTCTGCAATTACTGGCGCTGTATGAAGTCTGCATGCAACTCATCCTGCATGCTTTCCAGTGTGGCCGGGATGGATGTCGCAGCAGTGATTCTAAAACAGTGAACATTGATGCGAACTGATTAAAAGGTATAATTCAGATTTTTTTTTATTCTCTGTGGTAATGCTCAGTACTTTGATTTTGAAGAATAGAGGTAAGTACCATCGCGGTCATTACTGCCTGATCACTTAAAAAAAATTTCGCTTGAATCCTGCGGCGCGGCAACAAACCAAACCCTTTGAAGATTTCGAGTGCAAGTAAAAATGAACTTATCGATGATCAGGTGGAAGTGTCTTTGATAAGATAAGATAAGATAAGATAAGATAAGATAAGATAAGTCTTTATTTGCGTTAAACATGGTATAATGCTGTTAGTCTTATTTAAATAATGTCCACATGTTTAGCTACACAGAATAAATGTCAATTGCATGCAAATATTTTCAAGTCAAGAGTAACTATCTAGTTAATTCAAATAAATAGATGGATACAATATTATAATTTTATGTCAAAGAAATCATTAATGTCATAGAAATTCTGTCCATTCAGCCATTTATACAATTTGTTTTTAAATAAATTCGCGTTATGTATACATTTTAATTCATTTGGGATTTTGTTGTAAATGCGTACACACATCACAAGGCAGCTTTTAGCATACTGAGCTGATTTTGGACTATCGTTTGTTACAAGTTTGTGTGGATCCCTTGGACGAGAGATTACTTCATATGCTTTCTTGAACAATCCCTTATTACTATAAACAAAATTACAGATTGCGTATATGTAAAGTGCAGGAAGTGGTAACAAACCCAGCTTTAAAAATGACCGACAGGATTCGTCAGGACGAAGTCCGCAAATGGCCCTGATGCACTTTTTTTGTGCAATAAATGCTCTGTCTTTCTCCGTACTATTCCCCCAAATAACAAGCCTGATGGTATATAGGTTTGCTAAAAGTTTTGAATATATCATAGTAGTTTTTGTAGGTCATCATTTTAGCCGAAAGACGTCCATGGCTGGACATTAGGCCTCCTCCAAACGTCGCTACAACGATTGGATGTGGGGTGCTATTCTCTAAAAAAAACAGCCTTGAGCGCAGCACTGGCTGCAGCGACGAATTCCAAAGAGGTACATTGGATTGGGTTGTTAATTCTATGTAAGTACTGCGCTCTCGACTCGTCGCTGCGGCCAGTGCTGCGGTCAAGGCTGTTTTCTTAGAGAATAGCACCGCTGAGCGTTTCACATCCATGGGATTCCCGCGATCCTTATCAGGTCATCGGTCCATCTTGAAAGACTCTTCCGAGCCTTTCGGCTCTGTGGACGATCTGTTCTGCGAGCAATGTGTTCTGCCCACTGCCATTGTTTTAGATAAACATAGGTACTGATGATGATGATAGGTATTAAGTAACTTTTTCTTGCTGATGCTTGCTTGATGCTAACAACAAAGAAAAAAAACTTAGGAACCTCTGTTCTAAATAGTGGTTCTATATTACAGACATGCTGTGAAGAATGTTCCTTCGGAAGGTGGACGGGAGAGTCACAAGGCAAGGGAGCGTGTGGTGCAGCGCCGTCTCCGGAAGGCGTCAGTCCCCTCACTGCGCTCAGGAAGGGCGCCTTCCACAGTTGTTGTGTGGTAAAATAGTCTAAGATCCTTTTTAGCAAATAACTATATTTTTAAGCCCTCGAGCGCCAGAGGTTATAATGACTCGGAAAGTTGCCGTTTTTACGTAAATTAAAAAAAAAAATCTGGATTTTTCTAGGAAAAACAAAAAACTAGAAACTAAAACTTTCGGCCAAATAAATTTCGTACAAACGTGTGTACAAAACGAAAATGGTTTTTTTCAAGGTCATTCAAGTTGTATAGACGTAAGTACAATTAGGTGCCCCAATTCGAAAAATCCCTAAGTCCTAGTTAGGGATTTTTTGCACTACTAATACAGGTACATTTGCCGTTTTTTCTCTATCGATACGTCCAAAACCCCCCCTCTCTGTTCCCCTCTCTGTTGGGATATCATAACAAAAAAATAGTTGGTGCAAAAAATCCCTAACTAGGACTTAGGGATTTTTCGAATTGGGACACCCAATTGGCGCTCAAGTAAAAAAAAAGACCTATTTCTTTTACTTTTAGTAGGATCATGCTTCATGCCCTTTTAAACAGTTAACCCAGTTTTCATTTATTACACAGTTTTGTAATGTACCTACCTAACTGTTATTTAGGCCCTTTCAATTGATACCTCTTTTATTTATATTTGCAAACATTCGGTTCATTCCCACTTTCATCCTCAATAACCTGAACATATTTATAATATTACAATTACTGTGATATCAACGAAAAACCTAAACATTCCTCATAAATCTTTCTCTCGATTGGCGGAAATCGCATGAAAATCAGTTCAGTAATTTTTAAGTTTATCGCGAACAGATAGACGTGGTAGGAGACTTTGTTTTATAGGAAAACGATATCTAATGGATCTTCTTATGACATTCTAGGAAGCAGCAGAAACTCCAGAAACGACTACAACAGAGAAACCAAGCACCACAACAGAGAAGAAGATAGAGACGACGACGGAGAAGAAGGTGGAGAAGCAGAAGTGTGAGAAGGACTCCTGTGAGCATGAGTGTAATGATGAGGACGGAGTCGTGAGGTGCTCCTGTCGAGAGGGGTTCAGGCTGCAGGGGGACAAGAAATCTTGTAAAGGTAACGGTCCTAAGAAATTAAGCTAGTTTTAATAAAGCTTATAATATAAAAGCTAACTAGCCTGGTTAGCTTTTATTATGGGGCTGATACATTATTTATCCTTGTCCAGAGCAATATATAATCCGCGTTATATAAGGAACTGTATGTGTTAGATATCTATCTACAGTCCAGCGGTGCTATTCTCTAAGAAAACAGCCTTGAGCGCAGCGCTGGCCACAGCGACGAGTCGAGAGCGCAGGTGTATAGAATTAACAACCCAATGTTTAGATGTATTGGGTTGTTAATCCAATGTACCTATTTGGATTTCGTCGCTGTGGCCAGCGCTGCGCTCAAGGCTGTTTTCTTTAGGGAATAGCACACCTGTGCTTGTTGTTGCTTTATATTATAACTGTTTTAATTACCTTTCCTTTCCTTGGCTTTTTTTTTTGTCGATGGGGAAAACCATCTTATGCCAAACCCGCTCTTGGGTGGAGCGGGAGATAGTGTCAGACTCTTACTGATTAAAAACCCCACACCGCTCTTTCTAGCCTTCATACCGGGGCTCAAGTTTCCTTTCGGATAACCCCGGCCCCGGTAGGCTTCGACCCAGCTGGGTTCCTTTCCTTGGCTGTCTTCGGCTTGTTTCTGTAACTATCTATTGCATGAACGTATATTTCTTATTTATATGTATGTATGTATGTATATATTTACTATCGCATATCTATCATATCTAGATATAAATGAGTGCGCAGAAGCAACGGATGATTTGTGTACAGCGGAAGATACCGTGTGCCACAACACGCCGGGCGCGTTCAAGTGTGTCTCTCTCAAGAAGAGGGAGGTGGGCGCGCTCAGCTGCCCTGCTGGCTTCAAAAGAAACATTGTCAACCAGGTCTGCGATGGTGAGTTGAATATTACTTTTTGTTTCATTCTTCAGTTCTTCATAATCTCTAAAAATATTAACCTAAAAAAAAGATAACCAATATGCAAGTTCTGCTCAGCTTCTAAAACTAAAATCTTGTAGTTTTGGAATTCATTCATTAACCAGTTTCTGTGTCTGGTAATGACCTGGTGAAGGTTGCGGGAAACTGATGGATGCGAGACGCACAGGAACGTTCGTTGTGGCGACGCTTGGGAAAGGCTTATGGTCCAACAGTGGACGCATATCGGCTGAAATGATGATGATGATGTGTCTGGTAACTACACTGTGTATTGGATATTGTGATTATTCACTAAGATCTCTATATATATAATACTTATATGGACCGATTTGGATGGAATTTTGTTTATAATTGCGTGGGTCTTTGGATGGTTTGAAAATATAATTGGACCAGGCGGCGCCACAATTAGGTTCACGATTTTTTTTTCTGACAAAAACCCAGTTCTTAAAAAAGACATCGTCTGTTGCGACTGCGAGTCTCATAATAAATACAAATAAATTGAATTATAAAGAAATACACGTAGAAGACTGCATAGTCGGTCAACATGGTGACACTGGAAGGGCTATGTCCAGGAGTGGAAATATTGATGATGAATAACACATATCAGAGCTAGTAAGTATTGTCGAGAATGTCTAACGGCATTTGACAAATTTTTTAATACCATGATTCAATAGTTCCCTATTGGTAACTAATCGTTATATTCACAGACATCAACGAATGCCAGTTACCCCGCCCTCCCTGCCCAAAGTACCTGTGCGAGAACACAATAGGTGGCTACAAGTGTGCCGGTAAGGCTGGCAAGCCGTTCACCGAAGCATTGCCTGGAGCTATCACTGAGGCCACCATCACTACCACTGCATCACCTAAGAATGATATCTGTCCTTCTGGGTTTAGAGCTGGACCTGATGATGAATGTGTTGGTAAGTACGATGGCTAATATAGCCAGGTCTTTCTTATTTTGTCGTTGATCGATATCTATTACCAGGTTTTTTATGACCTTTTCTACCTTATCTTATCTAATAACTCACTAGCACTCGGCAACTTCTCTAATCCATTGATTACCATATAGTCTTCTAATTTAGCAGTTTTAAATGTATCAATTTTCATTTGTCTCGTAAAATTTTCAGTGACAATTTTCTTTGGTTGACGATCTACTTGTATCATGGAGTCTTGTTTTGGTGAAAATAAACCTTTTATACAAGTTCAACTCTGATATAAGACTATACTATATTATCCTTAAAGATTTTGCAAGTCTCTCTAGTTCTGAGTAATTTTCTTGCCATCCAGCTTTATTTTTATCGATAACATTATCTCAGATATCGACGAGTGCAGTGAGACCCTGGACGACTGCCAGCATCTGTCACAGTACTGCATCAACACGCATGGCAGCTTCTTCTGCCAGGACCACGTCTCCAAGCGCTGCGCTCCCGGCTTCAAGGTCAACAGCCGCACTGGCATATGTGAAGGTACAGTTGCGTGGTCTTAGAATTACTGGAAATTCAGTTATGATTCGATTCCGAATACGAAAAAAGTCGACCTTATAGTGCGTACACATTTATTGATTCCTCTGAAGGATCTCCTGTGTAGCTGGAAAAAATATATAAGAGACTATAAAGATGATAACGACGACGATCAAGCGAATAATACTGGTTTCAATGTCTGCTACGGACTTTGGGCAGAGCAACGCCGTGTCCTCGTGGGGGCGCTAGGTGGCAACGATCTCTCGCGCCGGGCCTTGGTACAGGCCATATTCCGCAGCGAGGAGGGGTGGCAGACCCCAGCTTCCTTCTTCGTAGCAGTAATGTAGGCGCAGGAGGCGGCCGCATGCGCGAGGCAATGGCCCTCGCGCCCCATCCGCTGCCGGAATTCCGCTCCACCCATGTCATTAAAAAATAGCCGCTAAGGACATAAAATTCATAAAAGATGCTAACAGAGTATTACTTAGTCTCTACTTTTGTAATTATTTTAATAATGCTGATGTATTTTTTTACAGATATTGACGAATGTGAAGAGAGTTCCGAAGTGTGCAAGCGCACTGAGGTGTGCATCAATTTACCAGGAGCATACAACTGCAAGTCGAAGATAAGCACCCTGCCAAAGTAAGATCCAGACATATATTTAAAACCAACCAAAGTTATTCTACAGTCATCATCATCAAATCAGCCGAAAGACGTCCACTGTTGGACATAGGCCTCCCCCAATTTTTTACAGTAGACTGCTATAAATTAAGGATGAAACTTAAACGATAGTCTAAAGACAATACCTAAGGGTTGCTGTAAGAAAACCTAATAGTGAGTTAAGCTCGCCTAGGTACCTTCATTAGCTGTCCTATTTTTATTATTTGTAAAAGTGGAATATAAGTAAAATTTAGTTTTCTATTCTAGACTGGCAACTAAGACATGTCAAGAAGGAACAAGAATTCGACCTGGTGGATCCATTTGTGAAGGTTAGTCATTAACTCTTTCACTTTGATCATATTACCCATAAATTGGCGACAAATGACCTGATGTAAATTTTATTTTCGTTTGTAGATATTGATGAGTGTCGCGAAGGCACGCACCTTTGTGACCAGTTCCAGAACTGCATCAACACATTTGGTGGTCACGAGTGCCGCTGTAAGAATGGATTCGAGCTGGACTCCTCATCTGGATCCTGTGTAGGTCAGTACATTTAGGATACAGAGACGATCTTTTGGATATATACTTTTTAAATGTATGTTACGCTTTAGACGAAAATGAATTTGAATGATAAGAGTACCACGAGCTTTTAACCATTTGACGACCTAAACTGAACTGGTAAAGGGATGGAGCTATATAGGGTTTATGACTTCATTCCTCTTTCTCGCTCGCACGCTTGCACACATTTTAACACATCATGGTAAGGCCCCAAAGATGCAATTCGTTACCACGACCATCTGATATCATCATTGACACTTATTTGTCAATGTTGATAATCACTAGTTTTTGACCAATTTTTCTTAATCCCTTCCTCCTTGCCTCGTATTCCTCAAATCTGAGAGTTGTGACCTCCTTGCGTCATCACTTTCACTCGTATTCCATCTGTTTCTATACCAAGAACAGTCGAGAGCGGATCTGGATTGAACCTTACTTGATGTTTTTTCTACGTGCTTTAATTCACCAAAAATGTTGTATCACCAGATATCGACGAATGTGCTCTGAAGCTGGACACCTGCGCGAACGGGCTGCACTGTCTGAACGTCCTGGGCACGTACACCTGCACCAGGAGAGCGGTCACCACCAGCAGCACCACGTCTACAACCAACCCGCCGCTGTATGAGTACGAGTACTACGATTCTGAGTAAGTAAATAGTACCTAATGTAATAATAATAAGCTAATGTAATAAGCTTACATTAGGTATAGGTGACGGAGTTGAAATTTTGATCCGTAAAAGATTAGGAAGCTTAGATAAGAGTTATGAGTAGTTATATTACTGTTTTCCACCTATCCAGCTCGAATTTGAACTGACAATTTTGAGGAAGTCATCATCTTCCTGCCCTTATATCGTTTTATTTGGGGTCGGCCAACATGATGATGATGATTCAAAAAACTTCAAAGCACAAAGAACGAAAATACAGAGATAGAAGAGCACAAAAGTGCTGCTCATTTCAAAGCGGTAGGATAACGGAAACTACAAAATCTATAATCACTCATTTATCCAAGGAGATCAATGAAAATCACAGCATATATGTCCACGAATCTATCTTGTAATCTGCTCGATTTTTATAAGATAATCAATGTCCAACACAGAAAAAAGGATTCATAATAAACTTTCGATATGCTTTTGCAGTGAAGAAAATTCAACCACCGACGGAGGCTACCCAGCAACTGTGCCTACAGTACCAACCACATCGACCACTACTAGCACAACCACCACACAGAGACCCACCTCCACATCTACCACCACTACCACTACGACTACCACTCCCAGACCCACTTCCACAACTACTGTTAAACCCAGGAATAACAACTATCCTTACCCCCCTTATTTCAATTTAACCAATCCAACGAGGCGACCAGACTATTATCCAAGAAGACCCGAATACTATCCTCGCAGACCTGAATACCCAACTAGAAGACCAGCTCCATTACCTCCTTATAATCCAGGGAATCCAGTTGAACCCACTGAAAGTACAAGGCCTACCTTACCTCCATATAGACCAGAAAATTCGAACAATAGGCCTGCATCAAGACCAGAGATTCCACCGCCCCCGCCAGAGCTACCTAGTAAGCCTACTCCACCAACACCAGATGATAGGAGAACGAATGAGATAGGAGGAGAGAAACCTGCTGATGGAAAGCCTGATTTTGATATCAATAATCTGCATTGTTTGGATGGATATGAGAAGGATGCTGCTGGGAACTGTGTTGGTGAGTAATTATAATTCCAATAATGTTAAGTCTGAAAATAACTCTGCTGAGTGTTGTAGAGCAGTGGTGGCCGAGTGGTAATAGTCCCGACTTACGAGTTGTCGGTCGCGGGTTCCAACCCAGCCAGGCGCATTACTTTGTGTAATTTATTTCATCACCACTGCTCTCAAAACGGTGAAGGAAAACATCGTGAGGAAACCAGCATGTCGTAGAACCGATAATTCGAAGACATGTGACATTCACCAACCCGCACTGGGCCCGCGTGGTGGATTATGGCCCATTCCCTCTCCTAGAGAGGAGGCTTGAGTCTCAGCAGTGGGAACATTAAAAAGGCTGATGATGATGATGATGACGAGTGTTGTAACATTAACAAAGGAAAACAAGCTGAAGCGGTGGTGCATCATGACTCACATTTTCACTGTTTTTCATACAACCGCTCATAACTGATTATGACGTTATTACACATTTTTCATTAGATATTTTGGAAACACAGTATCTTGTGGATATTATCTAGGTTTCTAAAGAAACCAATTTCTAAATTCGTGTAAAACTAATCCAGTAAAAACCTCTGAAAATCTCCTATTTTGTATGAACTTTGACACTTCATAATTTGCTTAAAAATTAAAAAAGTCAAAAAAGTAATCCTCTAGAGACCTTGCAAATTTTATTCAGATTCTAAATGACGACAACTTTTTCCAAAAACTTTTAAGGGTTTAAAAAAAACAGCTATTTCCTGGAGCAAGTTTTGTGAAATTTTCGAGTAAATCTCGGAATTACCGAATACTAACAGAGTTTCCAGGCGTTATCTCTCTTTTTTTGCGTTGCCTGTTCGTCAAACATCGCGTTGGATTGCATTAAATGAAGTAACAAGCTTTTAAACCATTTTCGATGTTTACGATAAGCGAGTGGAGAAGGACCCTCTTAATGAAAAGTGATGATACGAGTACCATCATTGCTTATGGTTCCATTAATCTTGTAAAGCTTCATCTCTGTCACGTATTGAGACAATGATGGCTTAATTCATGAATCCCCAAGCGACCACCGGTGGCCGCGCATCTATTGTCTTACTATTGTGTCTCTAATTGACGGTATCTGAAGGGTTAAATTCAAACCAAAAAATTATCCAAACCAACGATTTTTCAATGGGTAGACTTTGACCATAAGTTGTTGACCAAAATTAATAAGTCTAGCTTTATTTTCTTCTGTACTAGACACCAACGAGTGTGCCTTAGGCCAGCACGCTTGCAAGAACACGGAAATATGCGTCAACAGGCCCGGTGGGTACATCTGCGAGTGTATGGCCGGCTTCCGCAGGGATCCGTCAGGGTACTGCACCGTAATTACCACTCCGACCGCCGGTAGGACAACCAGTACTAGTACGACGACCAGTACTACTACTACTACTGAAAGAGCAGGTGGGTTACTTTTATTTTCATTATAGGCCATTTCTTTTTTTATGTCCATACAATTTAGTTTTTTAAATATTTTTTTTAATTTTTATTTCGGAAGTACTTACGTTACTTCTTCATTCTTCTGGTTACATAAAACAGTACTACATCTGAATTAACAATTTAAAATGTTATTACAGTGGCGACTCCTGAATGGGCGTATACTCCTGTCCGACCTGGTCGCAGGTATCCGCCGTTAGCCTGTGAACTGGGCTACAGCTATGACGCTTCTGTCGGGAAATGTGTTGGTAAGACAGACAGAATTTAATTAATTAGTTTTATGGAGCACAAATCATGGTTCCGTGGAGCCTACTTCCCTCAGTGAAGGTCTTTCGACAGAGATGATGATGATAAATCACGTTCATGTATAAAGAAAGACCAAGTCGATGCTGCCTTTTTCCAAATATATCAGAAATTATAAGGATTAAGACCAAGATATACAGCCTTGAATACCTTGTGATTATCCTCGTACCTATCCCTCAAACGGTGGTTCACCCGCTAGGTAGGTGAAGGGTTTGACAATTCGTTGGAAACGGTAAGCGCAGAATCAACCACCCTAAACACTTATGTACAGCAATGGCAATCTTTTGGCTGATTGATAATGATAGGATCAAAATACTAGAGGTTATACAAAGTGTTTTGAACAATTTTCTCCAGATATAGACGAATGCGCAACGAACAAGGCGACATGCTCAGCGCGTGAGGACTGCGTCAATGTAGAAGGTGGTTACCGCTGCGAATGCGGCAGAAGATGTAGAGACGAAATCGACAACAAGCCTACATACAGTAAGTTTAAGATCAATATCTGTAAGAAACTTGAGCACAGGCGTAGGGTAGTCAGCCTTTCGGTGATTTACAGGGTGCATTTTGGAGAGTGTGCGCAGGAATTACATGACTTGATTCCGCCATCTCATTTCTACCATCGGACAAACCGACGTACGGCGAGTATCCATCCTTACGTTGTTGAAACCTCTACGGTCCGGACTAAGCGTTTCGCTTCGTCGTTTATACCGCGTACATCGAGGGACTGGAACAATTTGCCTGCTTCCCGTCCGATTACAATTTAAGCGTCTTCAAGACTAGAGTGAATAGGCTCTTAATAAACTAGTGCGCCTCACCATCAACGATTGCATCACTGCTTACCATCAGGTGGGATCGCAGTCAAGTACTAGTTTATATCAGATAAAAAAAAAAAGAAACTACATACAGGTCTTACAATGGCAAGAGCAAATACAGTAGTATTACTCACCTCCTTTCCTGGCCAGCTGGCACAACCTGCACCTTTTGCGACTTATACGAGGTCAACGACAGAGGCTGTGGAGGTTGCTAAATATGGGCCGGATCGCCACAAGAAAAAGAAGAAAATCCTAAACTGTCCTCATCTCTTGCAGCCCCAGCTACTACAAGCACAACACCTCGTACAACGACTCCAGTAGCTCCGTCTTCGAGCGAGGGTCGCAACGTGATCACTGTGGGGGCTCAATATGGACAGCGGGGACCGTACTCCCCAAGACCTACTTACACTAGGATTCCTGATGTGGGCGCCTTGATAGCTTCATGTCCGTGGGGATACAAACTGACACCTGATAAGAGATGCTATGGTAAGACTTGAAATACTGAAGATTATGGAAGATTGATGAGGGAAGATAGGCGTGTTCTGTGCATGTTTAGATTTTCGGTCTTTCTGCAAAAATATACCTTTGAAAATCTGGATAAGCCTGTACATCAGTTGGCATTTTTACAAGCGTTTAGCCAAGAGGCTACGCTCTTGGCTAAACGCTTGTAAAAATGTCTTGGCGGTCTTGATTTGGATATAAATCTTTGCAAACATACCTACACTTATTTTTAATATGATCATCTATTAACTTGTGATACAAGAAAAGTGCTTAGTCAAGTTCTTTTTCTACATTCTTTATCATGCAGTCAGTCATGAGGACTATAAACATAGAAGGAAGTTATCACTTAGCTTTTCTGTTCTGTCAAAGGTCCTAAATAGAGCATATATTTTAATTTCCGCCGTGTTGTTCAACTTTTCTAACACTTTCTTTTTTTATGAGAGTGTGAAATTATAAAATAACTTCTCTCGCTCTGAGTTAAGCAAGAGGGACTGTCAGACTTTTATTGACTAAAACTGGGCCTATCTAGTTGCCCTTTGGGTTCCAGGGCCACGGTGACTCTTTCAAAAAATTGCACAGCTCTCAATTCTAACGACATCAGAAGCACCCTGAACTGAACTGTTAAAGAGATGTAGCTATATAGGGTGTACAGCTCCATTTCTCTATCTCGCTCGCATGATTGACATTTTAATACGTCATGGTAAGGCCCCTGATCATTTATCTGTTGCTTCATAGACATAGACGAGTGCGCCCGCAACGTTTCGGAGTGCGGCCCCGACCAGCGCTGCGAGAACTTCTACGGGGGCTACTCGTGCCAGTGTCCGGCCGGACACCGCCTCGTCGGGCAGAACCAGTGCGAGGACATTAATGAGTGCATGCATGGAAATGTAAGTTAAGTGGGACTGCTTACAAAGAGTTTGGTATTAGTGTACAGGCTACGGACAGCGTAATCAACCTTTTTCTAATAATACATTGTGTGAATATGGGGATAAAGCTGTGGCCTTAAAACACGAGTGGCATTTTGAATTTCGAACGAAACGAAGGTTTAATCCCAAACGCAAGGAGGGAATTACATAATTAACTCCCGAGCATAGCGAGAGTCTTAATATAGAATCCTGATTAAAGTGAGGAATTCAAGCAACCCAAGACAAAGACAGCTTTATACACGTTCATGCTTCTTTTCTAGACTTATTATTAGATTTGATTATTAGAATTTTTGAAACACTTCGAATTTTTGACAGTTTTTGTTGGAATCAAGGATTGATATTTTTCCTCTAAGATTCGAACCGTACCTTCCTACGATGTTACACAGTCATATTTGTTCATGTTATTTTTTTTTACAAAATAAACAAAAAAAATATAAACAAATACTCAATTTTTTAAATATATTTTGTAAAAGTACCTATATTTTGTTTTTTTTTGTCTTGCAGCCTTGCGCATACAATGCCGAATGCCTGAACACGTGGGGTTCCTACAAGTGTGCGTGCCGTGAAGGGTTCCGCAACGCGCCCTCCAATGATAAGGTGTGTGTCGACGTGGATGAATGTTCCGAGAGGGCTGCCGTCTGCAGCCAGGGCTGCTCCAACACCTGGGGCAGCTACAGGTGCTATTGCAAGAGGGGGTACCGCCTTGGCGATGATAACAAGTAAGTTATTTAACTTTTTGTTTTTAGGCTCAATAAAAAAGAATTGAAATCGCAGGTCCAGAGATTATAAGATCTTGAATTCTAATCCATTAAGTTTCACGGTGATCATGATGCGTTGTTCCAAATAGTATTTTGTCATGTTCTACTAACCAGCGCTTTGGCATCAAGAAATGCCTAGATATTTATGTCAGTTCTTTTTACAAAGAGTAGACCTGTGGCCCAGTATAAGCAAAATAATGGGCTAATTGCGCCTCGTGCCAGAAAACTTATACATTCCAAAACAGTAGCTTACCTTTATTGGACGGCCGTAGTGTAGTGAACACTGATGAGATGAGGAACAGAGCTCCCACCTCTCTCTTGCCTTTATTGGCTAGCTTGAGTGGAGATTCGCAAGAGCAGACGTGCTCGGGAGAAGGATGTATAATCCAGTAATTTACTGTTTATAGGTAATACAATATAATTCAAACAATATGTTTCGACGGAGGCTGACAATGGTTATAACTTTTTTACTCCAAATACAAAATAACATTTTTCATACAATTTTTCTCCAGGACTTGTGTAGACGTTAACGAATGTGAAGAGTTCTCATCGTCACGCCTTCGTGGCAAGCTATGTGGAGGAGAATGCGTCAATGAGCCTGGCAGCTACCGGTGCTCATGTCCAGCCGGATATAGACTGTCCGAAGACAGCAGGAGTTGTATTGGTAAGTACTAAGTAACAGAGAAGAGACCAAAAATACTACATTAAGTCCGTGTGGTATGCCCTGTGAAGAGGTGCGTCTACGGACTAGTACCCCTAGCCAAGTTGATAATCTGCAATCGTTTACGCTTGAAGAAAACATCGAATGTACGGGAACGTCATCTCAACGCTCAGTCACGTGGTCAAAACAAAAAATCGGGGGTGTGGCGAATTTGAGGCGTTCGACGCAAACGAAACGGATATAACTTGGCTAGAGGGGCTGGTAGCTACCGGTACTCATGTCCAGCTGGATACAGACTTTCAAATAACAGTAGGAGTGGTGTCGGTAAGTACTATGTACCAGAAACGAGGTCCTCACAAAGCACACCCTATAAGTCTTATGTGTGGTATGCTTTGTGAGGATTGTGGCCGCTACGAGGGGGTTTTATCCAGTTGGGCAAAGGCTGTGGAAAGATATCAGGAGTTTAAAGGTAACTACCAGAGGGGTAGTAGTATCTATGTGGAGGAGAGGGCGTCCATCAAAGAGAATAAAACCACTTGAGAGCTGATAGACCGATTTTGTCTAGGCGCACGATTCACCATTGCGGGTCGGGGGACGGGGGAAAATATAGCGGCTGTGATTGGCTGATGCAACAAAGTCACTAAACATAGTGATGGACAAGTAAATTTTGCAACAATAATATCGATATCGATAAAATCGACGTCGATTAAATCTGCTTTTTTTTAAAAAAAAAAGCAGAACTGATCACTGCAAATCAAACACTGATGTTCTAGACGATTTTCCACACCATTTTATCGAACAAGTACTAATTTTTAGGGTTCAGTAGTCAACTAAGAACCCTTATAGTTTCGCCACGGCTGTCTGTCTGTCTGTCCGTCCGTCCGCAGATAATCTCAGTGACTGCTAGCACTAGAAAGTTGAAATTTGGTAGATACCAATATGTATATCAATCACGCCGACCAAGTGGTAAAATAAAAAGTGAACAAAAAGAAATGTTTTATTAGGGTACACATAAAGTGGGGAGTGATTTATTTTTTTCTGTCAACCCTAACGTGTGATATATTGTTGGATAGGTATTTAAAAATTCATAGAGGTTTACTAAAATTATGTTTTGATAAAGTCAATATTTTCGGAAATAAACGCTCCAAAAGTAAAAAAAAATGTGTCCCTCTAATTTTTGAACCATAAGTTTAGTAAATATAAAAAAAATCTCAAAAGTAGAATTTTATACTTTCTTGGAAAATCATTTTGAACTTGATGGGTTGAACAGTTTTTGAAAAGTTGTTCGAAATAATTTCTAACTTGTAATTTAACCGTATATGCAAGCATTTGTTTAACTTAGTTTACATATTTTACTATCCTAAACGTGTCTTTTTTCAAATAAAAAAAGATTTATTAAATTAGGTTCACGCAATCCAAAATTACCACCGAAAACCCAACATACATAACCCGTCTAGTTTGTATAAATTAGTAACCCAATTTCCCAAGAGATAGCTCTATTCTTTGGACTACTTCGCCCTGTTAAGATTTTTCCCGAGTTGATGGGGTCGGGACGGGTATGAGCTATTATATTGTCGAATTTTTCGATTAGTCTCTGGTGGTTTGTTTATGTATTTATTCTTGCTCGTTGTTTGTCGTTCATTGTTTTAACTCTTAAGTGGGGACACTTATTGTGACGGACGGGAAACTACGAAACCCTACACTGAGCGTAGCCCGACACGCTCTTGGCCAATTTTCACATAAGTGTCGTGAGCATGAGTCTAGCAGTCAAGTGATTGTATAGTCATTGGTTTAGTCAGTAAAAGTCTGGCTTGCATGGCATGTTCTTATGGTTTGGGTGGAGCCTTTGGCTCCATCCAGAGCGCGAGAAGGTATTCTACGATTACCCACTAACAAAAAAAAAAGAAAAATTCTGAGGCTTTACAAACTCAATCTCTCGCCTCATCAATATTTATGTTCCTCTACAAGTAACAACAAGAAATCTAAAATGTTAACATTAAAAGGTAACATATTTTTATTCACCATTGAGAATCATCGATAAAATAATATTTTACAACTGTTTTGAAGTTGTCACATCACTTCATCACTCAGTAGAAAGTACTTATGGATAGAAAGGGATAGACTTATCTAATATTCTAGTGAAAGTAAAGGACTTTTTCAAAAGACATCAACGCGGTATCACTTTTTTCGTAACCGACCAGTTTAGCTTGACCTCTCTAATTACCAATTAATGTAAATAAATATAAACATATTTTACCTACCGATGAAAACTTATGCCATCTTTTTTATAACTAGATGTTCTAGATGATTTCCCGCAACATTTAATTGCACAAGAACTCATTTTTGCTTCGGTTTTAGGCAATAAATGTTTTTTAAGGTACCAAAATTACGAAATGTGCACAGATCCAACAACTGGTCAGTACTAAGAAATGCACTGATATCGGCATCAAATATAAGTGCAAAATCATTTATGTGTCGTGAGCTGGAGTCACCCGTATGAGCGGTCAAGTGGTTGTATAGTCATTGGCGTCCATGAACCTGGAAGCTACCGGGTTTCTTGTCCAACATGGTACAGGTTGTAGGTAGATAGTAACACTTTTGTGGATAAGCAAAAGAGAGAGAGAGAAGATTTAATCATGCTCTCACTAGTTAGCCTACCACAATATGATGACCCAGAAACCGTAAAAGGCGAGAGAAAAGTCTTCGGGAAGATCGAGCAAAAACATAAACACATTTCAATATTCCAGACATCGACGAGTGTGAGACGGGCACGGCTCGCTGCGCGCACGGCAGCGACGCGGGCTACGTGTGCCAGAACACGCGCGGCAGCTACCACTGCCACCACATCGACTGTCCTCCGGGGTACAGGCTCGAGTCTAAACAGTAAGTTGATTTTTGATCTCGTAATCTATCATGACAAGGAACCAAGGCGTTAGGTTAGGTAGTCTTTACAGAACAGATGAAAGAGGT
This sequence comes from Mythimna lalbum, assembly GCA_949319445.1. Classification (NCBI taxonomy): domain Eukaryota; kingdom Metazoa; phylum Arthropoda; class Insecta; order Lepidoptera; family Noctuidae; genus Mythimna; species Mythimna lalbum. The sequence continues at coordinate 8,091,013 of OX439371.1, read as the reverse complement.
TAGATTGGCCTTGTGGGTGGGGAGGCGTGCCATTAAGTAGGGCATTGCTAATAGTAGATACAACTACCAATAGCAAACTGGCGATCTAAGTGTGCGTGGTCTGTTAGTTGCTTAATGCGCGTTCGTATTGGTTTATTGCCTGTAGTGGAGTTAAAAGATGTGAGACAAGCGGCGATACTCGTTGTAATACAAATCGTAAAGTATTTCCTTTCTAACCTCTTTCATCTTTTCTGTGGTAGTCTTACACACATACTATACACAATAGCTACTGCTGGCTATATCATGTCTTCCTAACTGGCTGTCCCTTATACGACAGGAACCCCATATCTACCTGGATATAAAGTATCTTATACCACTTAGCGACAGTGTGGCTTTCCATCAGGGAGAAAATTATTGTTACCAGATGACTAGTTATGGAAATATTACCAGATTACCTTCTCCAAATAAACAGACTAGCAATCAGTGTTTGTTACGCACGATAGTAATGGCTATATACAGAACATTGAGATTTCTGCGCTTTACCTTAGTTTCGGAAAAAAAACCTGTAAATTATGGTAAAAAAACGTTGAAGCTGAAGTAGGAAACTAACTTTAACGGTTATCAACTTATAAAGAACTTCTACAGCGCGTCGGCTACCTTATCTGCCTTGAAAAAGTAAGGCTTTTTTTTGTCGACGGGGAAAATCATCTTATGACAAAACCCGCTCTTGGGGGGAGTGGGAGATAGTGTCAGACTCTTACTGACTAAAAACCTCGCGCCGTTCCTTCTAGCCTTCATACCGGGGCTCTAGTTTCCTTTCGGATAACCCCGACCCCGGTAGGCTTCGACCCAGCTGGGCCCCTCCTGTTGCTGACAACTCCTTGAGGCGCGCGGGAACAGTGCGCGCCGTCGACGTCTTGGCTCGGTCCGGAAAGTTACCGGACGATCGGAAAGCGAGCTACCCATGGCTCGCTGTCCACAAGCCCGCGTCTACGGTGGCTGGAAATCGGGATTGAAATCCCGGCGGCGGCGGCGGGCGGCGAGGACGCCGTTGCCTGAAGCGGTCGGCCTCCTCCTTTGCTAGCATTACTGTTTCGCAGAAGGAGGCGACCGCCTGCCACTCCTCTTCGCTCCGGACCATGGCCTGAACCAAGGCCCGGCGCGAGAGGTCTCCGCCACCAATCGCCCCCACGCGGGCACGGCGGTGAAAAAGTAACGCTTAAAACAAATCCCGTATTTAACTAATTCCTTGACTATTTCTAACCTCATAGGTAACATAACTTGTCTCGTGTTCTTTTTGTTGACCTGTTCTTATAATTTAAGATCTACGCGTAATTAGCAGACCGTGTCATTTACAATTTCGGGCTAGCTTATTATGTAGAGTAAATAAATAAATCATAACTTTCTTCCAGCCGCTGCGCTCGAGTACAGCGCTCATGCCAGGTCGGAGACTGGACGTGTCTGCAGCAGCCCAGCACCTACAGTTACAACTTCATCACCTTTGTCGCTAACATCTATCTACCTTCGGGCAGTGTAAGTAATGTATAACATAGGTGTTATGGTTTTTCAGAATAACCAAAGATTATAGTACTGATCTTCTTCGGCAACGTCGTTTTAACACTTCTCCAGCCCATGGGAAGTAGTTTTCAGCCAACAGTCAAAGGGACTTTTGCTCCTTCTAAGCTATGTTAACCTTTTCGACGCCCATTTATATAATACGCGATGTGTCCTCCAGCGCCACGTAACAAATGTAAAAAAATATTTTCTGGCGCTTTTGTTTCTATTGAATATAAAACAAACAAGAACGTATTGTGTGAAAACAGTTAAAAATATGGCTTATAACAGGGCAATTTTCCATAAAAACAAATTAAAAGTCGTAAATTTATTTTATACTATTATTACTTCTAATCAAGTAGTGGCGCTGAGGGCACGAAAATCTCGAACTTGTATACAAGTGATTGGCGTTCAAAAGGTTAATCATAAAATCAGAAGAGCGCGAGGAATTGACCTTCGGGGCGATAGTTCCTCCCGAGATGTTAGCATGAGTGATCCGCTAGGGCAAATGCCTGCCAGTGCTGCGAATTGTTCGAAGAGTTACTACCCTGGAACGCAAAGGGCAACTAAACGAACACGGTTGGGTTTTAGTCAGTAAAAGTCTGACACTCCCTCTCGCTCTACCCGGAGCGAGAGGAGTTATTTGACGATTTACTAACAAAAGGCAGTAGGTACAAGTAGTGGTTATAAGTACTTACGTTATATCAACCTGCTCTGAAGGTCTTTGAAAATCAAAAGACCCAAATTGAATGTCACTCATTCATCTTCAGTATTAGAATTAATCTATGGATGCATATAATTACAGGTGGATCTCTTCACGATGCATGGCCCTTCGTGGCGAGAGTCTATCGTGAGCTTCGAGATGCGTATGGTTGCTGTGGAAGCGTCTCCAGATGTAAGACCTGCCGACCTTCGGTGTTTCGAGTAAGTACCATTACAGTTACTACTTTTTGTAAACAACATCATTCCTACTCAACTTCTGAGATGTGTTTTCATGAAACTTTAAGATCGCTCTGAAGAGTGCCGGAGCCGCCAACATTTATAAATATATTTTGGCTGGCCTGTTGGTCTAGTGGTTAGTGGCCCTGACTGCTATGCCGGAGGTCGTGTGTTCGGTTCCCACCCAGGACAAATGTTTGTGTTATGAGCATAATCATTTGTTCTGTGTCTGGGTGTAATTTATCTATAATATGTATGTAAATAGAAATATATTAGTATGTTTATCAGTTGTCTAGTACCCATAACACAAGCTCTGCTTAGCTTGGGATTTATTTACTTTTTATGCATCTGAAAAATAAGTTTTTAGACACTTGGGTGTATTTGGGATGACTTTTACCAACAACGTTCTCATTGCTGGGACTTAGACACACTCTCTAACAAAGTGAATGGGCCGTAATCCACCACACGGGTCCAGTGTTGAGTGCGGGTTGATGGATGTTACGTCTTTGAACTTTTGGTTGTAGGAAATGGCGGTTTCCTTACGATATTTTCCTTCACCGTTTTGAAATCAGTGGTGATGAAATAAATTACACAAAATAACGCGCCTGGCTGGGTTTGAAGCCGCGAATTACAACTTGTAATTCGGGGCGGTTACACCTGGGCCACCTCCTCCGTATTCACCTCTATTTAGTTAGTAAAAGCCTAACTAGTTAGTTGATGATAACATAACGTAGCATAGTTAGCCTTATAATGTTCCCACTGTTGGGACTCAGGCCTCTCAAGGACCTCTCCTACACACTCTCTTGGCCCTCGCCAAGAGTCTAGTTGATGATACTTTTTCTTTTTTCCAGCATGCGTCCCTCAGGCAACATCTGCGTAATCTCCCTGCTGTGCTCGCTCGAGGGTCCTCAGGTGGTAGAACTGGAACTGACCATGTCTCTGTACCAGCGCACCATGTTCGCTGGCAGCGCAGTGGCCAGGCTGGTTGTGATCGTGTCCCAGTATGACTTCTAAGTGTAAGAACTTTTGGGAATTTGTGCTTTAGTTCTGTACCCCTGGCATGAAGTTCTAAGAAAATAGCTACATGTCGTTTTATTGATCAGAAAAAAACACTTATTTTAGCATCGATTTCAAGAAAAAATATTCTGCTTTCTGAATTAGTAGAGGTCTACTTTAGAATGAAAAACCCAAAAATGTTTACCTCGCAATTCATATACAAACCCTAACCTAAAAAAAAGTTTTATATTTATGAGGGTGGACAAACAATTAACGAACGTGGCCATGTTACCGATAGATGGCGTTAAACTCAACATCTTTATTTTGTTTTTAATGAAGGCATGTGAACTTTATCAAGACAAGGAAACGGTATTTGCGAAAATCTGCAATTCCACTTTATTGGATTCAGTCAATTACTTTATAACGCACCTAATCCTGACTGTTTAATGATTTGAGTGAATGATGAATGAACTATAGTGCTGTTCTGTTTGCTAATATTCTTGTTAGGGGTACAGAATGCAATTCAGGAGAACAAGCCGTAGAGTAAGGACCAGCGCATAGCTTACTTTACCAAATGAATACCAACTTTGTCCTAGTTGAAATAAAGTTCAAAACATATAAACTTCTGTTTCAACTTTATTTCCGAAACAAAAGAGTTGATAATTGTTTAGCTGTATAAACTCTGCAGGCCATAAAGAAAGACCGTAGCCTGTTCTTCTGATTTGAAAGCTCGCAAGAAAATAAATGGGTTTTAGTGTCATGTCTGCTCGATGTGAGAACGTTGATTTGTTTTAAGAATGAACTATTTGCTTGTAAAAATATTGATTTATAAGCCACTATTGTTTTGTTACAATTTTACCGATGTACGTAAAATATAGCGACTACTTAATATTTATGTATCTGAGTGCCTAGTGCGAGTTTCTTTTACGTTAACGCTATCGACGCGTTTATGACGTTCGACGTCCGAACGGCCCGCTCCAAGCTCATAACTAGTGGTGGTTAATATAACGTATAGAGTCAAAATATAACACGCTATTTGTTCATAGCGCATAGCGTTTGCTAAATCGACTCTGCCTTCGCGCTATAATATAACGCCTTGTTTAACAAAACGCAAACAGCGGAGCCAAAACGGGATAGCAATATAGCGCCGTCCGTAGCGCGTCGGATGAACTCGGTCTGCAGTCGGCTCGAGTCGTGCGCAAAGATTTTATATATCCTACTAGTAGACGTTATTGTTGCGTCCGTTTAGCGCGATGCCGAATAAAATGATAACGTCTCCGCGTTCAGACTACTGTCGAGTTTTATTATACCCTGTTATAATGATAGCGTATAAAATAGCGCGCTATAAAAATATATTCATTAGTCTATAACGCGTCTATAGTTTATAGCGGAATTGAACATCGCAACTCATAACCAATCAGAAAGCCAAACGCGGCAAACGTTTCGATAACGTTAACATAAAAACAGCTTGCACTCAGCGCACTGGTATTAAATACCTTTAAATTAGGATACTCCGCCTTACTGCCCTTTCACCTGTTGAAGACATTGTAAATAAAACAACAAAATAAATTGGAATATATGTTTTTAATTTTATTAAGCACAAGCATTTATACACCAAGAAACGTTGGTGTTGACCTCGGTTATATACATATATACCTACAGGTAATAGTGCATTACATTAGTAACTGATTAGATCTCTTGATCACAACATAATTGATATTTTAAACTATATCTAGACAACAGATGCAAACAATACGATTGTATCACTACAACGCTCTGGTCCCTTGATCCGTTCCACTCCTGCGCTCCAACATATCGTTATAAAAATATCCTCAATAATAAAAATACAACTCTTACAAATTATATTTCGCATATTTGATGAAGAACCTGGATTAATAGACGCCATCTTGAATTTATTATTGTAGTAAAAAATAAAATCGAAATAACTTGTATAAAAACAGTTTTAAAAGAACGAGGTCATAATATTTAATATTATGATTAAAATTATATTTTTGCGACTATTAGTCCAAGTTTACTACCTTTAATTGTGATTTTAAAATAATAACGATTGTTAAAAATAAATTGCCATGTAATATATCACTATTTTATGTCATAAGGTCACAACAAAATTTATCACAAATATTAACAGAACAAGAAGTAACTACTACTAGTAAAGTAGTAATAGCTAAGTAATAGGTTGAAGATTGGGCTGCGGAAATGGTCGAAAGAGTTCACTGAGCCCTAGACCGATAACAACATTGGCAATTGAAGGACACTGGTGAGTTTTAGCCAGTAAAAGTCTGACACGCCTTCTTGCTCAATTGATGACATTCCCAATTAAAAAAAAAAAGGTAGCGTGAAGAAGAAAATCGGTGAAAGTAGATTATCCTGTCCTATCCCCATAACATTAAGCAGATACCAAATATACAGTATAAGACACAGCGATTTGATAGCTGCTAATATGTTTTAAATTAAGAATTTAGATTTGGGTCTGCCTGAGTAAAGCTGCAGCATATGAGGAAAAAGCCTCACTATTCAAGAATGAGGCAAATCCTTACTAATATTATAAAAGTGAAAGTGAGTTTGTTTGTTTGTTTGTTTGTTACGTCTTCACGCCTAAATGGCAAAACCGATTTTGATGAAACTTGGTTATAGTATAGTGAATAGGACATAGGCTACTTTTTATCCCGGAAGTATGTTCCCTAGGGGATAATTTTCTGCTATCACGCGAGCAAAGCCGCTGGGAGCAGTTAGTAGAGATATACATGGTGTAAGGGACAGCCCTCCACAAATTTTAAGGGCTTGCTCAGTAGATCAAACTGAACAAACTTCCACAAGAGCTTTTTTTCAGGAAACGATAAAAAAAGACAGCTTCACCATACAAAATTAAAAACTTAATTTGACAGTTTGTATGGAGAGGCCGTTTTTTTTTCGTTGATTGTAAAAAAAATCTTGAGGAAGGTTGTTTAGTTTTGTCTAAGCCCTTAAAGTTTGTGGAGGGCTGTCCCTTACACCCTGTGGAGTAAAAGTACACGATAAAGAATATACCTCAAAAAATAAAACATATAGCAAGTAACATATAGTAAACAATTAATCACGACTCCATTTTGGACCTTATGACATGAATAAATTTCGATTTTTAAAATCAATATAAAATAAAACTTTTAAGTTTTAAAAAAACTATACGATTAATATAAAGCAATGAACAATAAAATCATATTTACAAATGATTTAACATAGATAGCATTTTAACATAATATTTACTTAAAAAATCACCTTTCTTAGCTGCCGCACCACAAAAGCGTATTCATATTTAACTGTACACTGTACTTACAATTTAATTGCAATATTTTTAATTTTATTAAAATTAATGGCACAAAAAAGCCACAAAACCATTAAATAAAAATAGTAACTGGGTAGTTAAAATGTTTAAAACAAGTCAACAATGATGCAAATATACAGGAATCCAACTGTAAGTACAGATTTATTAAATAATACTTTTTTTTACGATAAATGGCATAGACAACAGTCTTCACAACATTCAACAGTAATGAATTATGCTATTAACACGTTATGTCTACAAATCGATTAACTGGATTACGATTTAATGTCTGTCGTTTTCGAGATTAAATCGATAAATTAGTCGATTTTAATCGTCTAAACAAAAAATAATGCAATAATCTTATTTTGTCAACCTAATTGCCATGAGACATAAATCGATATTATTGGAATAATCGACTAACCCCTTTTTCTCGAACGAAAAAGATCGGAAAACTAATGTATCTAACAAATTTCCAACCACGCATTACGAGTATAGATTATGCGCAGTGTCATTGGTTCAATAAACTATCAACAACTAATAAGAGTAATTTACGCGATAATTTTCATTCGATACACTGGGAACAAGTATATAATCGATTTGTAAGCACTAAGGGTTGAGCTACATCTGTCAGCACCGAATCACACTTTCCTATACTTCTATCCTTTTCTATCACTTAGAAACGTTACTTACTAGAGTGCGAAAGAGCGTGTTGCCGACCGTCTCGTCGATTTTGCCGCGTAATATAGCACTCCCACTCTCTTTCTCGCTCTAGCAAATGATGGTTCTAAGTGACAGAAAAGGATAGAAGCATGAGAAAGTGCGGTTCGGTGTTGACAGCTACAGTTTAACCCTCCCCTAAGTGTCATAAAAGAAGCTTACTGGTTCGAGCACAACACACAAGCATGTACAAATCTGATATGATACTGTAAATTCGTACAGTTTCACGGAACTTCTGATAGGCTTTGTTATGCTACAGTTGCGGTCAAAATACTATACAAGTATACTAGTAAATCCAAATAACAACATGGTCTATTACAGTTTTCAAAGAAAATATCAAGTATAAATAAGGAATGATAATAATAACAACAGTAACAGACAATCTGGGCGATGTGCTCGCTAAGCGACAAAGCCTTTTAATCAAATTTTAAAAAAAGTAACAGACAATACATAACAAGTAATAAATAAATATACCTTTTTTAGGCTCACTTGCGTCAAAAAAAAATGCATTTAGTGCTATCTATTTAAATTATCTTTTTAATTTCAGTCATTCGAAGGTGTCAAACACAACCATGTTTTAAATACGCTACGCGTTCTTTAGTTTCATTGATTTATGGTGAAAGTGAGTCCTACATGTCGTCCTCCATGAGCGATTTGGTGCGGTTGCAAATCTATGCGGTTCCCATAAATTCAAAGCTACGCGGCGACTTCGTCGTTAGCGCGAAAATATGAACCGAACTATCCCCGACCGTTACGCTTTTTTTGTTGCCGCACCGCACCCACGTATATTGTTTATTCCATTCGCCTCACGATCACGAATCGCTTACGCAGGACACCGCATTAGTTCCAATGATACAAGTATAAACAAATATTATACAGGGAACTTTTAGTTTAAAATATAACAAGTAACAAATGTTTTGTGATTCTCACCGCAACATTTACTAAAGCAAAGGTAGGGTGAAAGATATAACATATTTTCACCGCAACTGCACATATTTGTGACTAAACAAACGCTATAGTATAATAGTTAGTTTCACCTAAAAACGTATAAACATTTTACACTTCTAAAACTAACATTAATATGCTGATGTTAACACGAAGCTACCGTCTTTGTGACAAGTTTCAAACATAACCTTCATATAGTTTACTCAATGCACACTAAGAAGATATAGCCGGTGCATTTCAAGAGCGCACGTTATGACATATGTCAGTGTGACGTCTGTCAAACTCAAATCAGTGACAACAAATGTCAAAAGTTGCCAAAAGTTTATTTTTACGCGAACGGTTTTTAAATATAGTGAAATTGCACCTATGGTATAAATTGCACCTAGAACATAATGGGTAATGAAGAGACAGGTAGGTTTTATTCAACATTTAAGTTTTACAACTCTCGCTTCATCCAGAGCGGGAGTAGATATATGGTGAATTCCCAGTGGTAGGAATAAGAAAAAAGTTATAAATTGTAATTATAGACACGCGTTTATAAAATGCAACGACTATATTAAGCTGTATAAAACTATTCACTATTGCATGTATAATTGTATATAGATACTGTTTAAATATACTTTTTCAATAAAAACGATCAATTGTATACGTAAGACTCGTCGCGGTTTAAGTAGTAAATATATCCAAGGCAATATCAGGTCATATGTCCACTAGTTCATATTTACAAAATATTTAATATTGCACAAACCAAGTCTCAGTATACATCAAGCGTTAATAAAAATAAATTGTAAGTAATTAAATATCTGACCATGACTATGATGAACCTACCTACATTATAATAAAATGGCTTATACAAGATGATTTTGAATTCATAGACGATCTCTCAGAAGTCAAAAGTAGTCATAAACATGTTTACTTTGACTTTAGGCCCGACTTTGAAATGTTTGAAAACTAACTGATATTTCATACAAAACCTAAAACTTTTAACCTCTCAAATGCCTATATCCTTTTACCAAACGCAAAAAAGTCGAGATTTGAAGGATTAAAATGTATGAAAATAAGGAGTGATTTTTTACTTGAAGAATAAATATACCTATTTGGCATAATTATGTTTTTGGTTTGATAGCTTTTGGCTTCATACAAAAGCTATAAAACCTCCATATTTATTCGTCAAATAAAACTTAACTAGCTGTTAAAAAATCAGCTCTTATATAGATTATTTTGCCGATTTTCAGTCATTCCTATAGTAAAACTTACTTTATTCACGAGTACTTTTACTCCCGTCAATATGGCCTAAGATTTCAAAGTCACCCTGTATAAACTAAATAATGATCACTCGTCGATAACAAAATGTAAAACATTCAACCGATTGAATAAATCTAAACAAACAAGTTGCTCAATAAAAGCTAAAGAAAATGGCATTCTGTAATCACTTATCAACTTCAACTACAAAAATATTAAATTTTCTCCTTACATCTACGCCGATCAACTGATTGTCTAAAGATTCAAGCTTATATAACACTGTATGTCGTTGTAACACTCCAAGTAATTACAGTACATAACACAGGCATATTATTTGACTATTTAACCACCTAACGTCGGATATATCCGACTAATAAAGCGTGTTCCATCGTCGACCACATCATCGCTTACCATCAGGTGAGATGGTGGTCAAACGCAAGCCTATAAATAATAATAAAAAAAAAATACTATCGCTTTTATTCCACCAATACGCACCTCCACGACCAATTACTACATCTCGTTAGCTCTTCTGTCACCTTTGGGGTTTGGAGAGCTAAACGAGATGGGAGTACCAAGTCGTCTAAACACGACACTGGCGGATAAGACACAAAACTCGTCGGCCCATCCGACGCTATCCGTTAAGGTGAATGCTCCAACCAGCCCGCGAAATTCAAATTTTCTTACGTTTTTTGCAATTAGCAGGCCAGTGACATGTTGTAACTTTACCAAATATGAATCGCGGCAATAAAAAGTATAATTTTAAATATAAAAATGGTCAAAACATTCGCTCCACATAGAAAAGGTGTAAATTGTTAAAATCTCCGAAATCTAACTTACATGCAACTTTTCTATGTAAAAGCTGATGGAGCGAATGTTTTGATCATTCTTGTATTTAAAATTATACTTGTTATTGCCGCGAATCATTTTTGGTAAAGTTACAACATGTCACTGGCCTGCAAATTGCAAAAAACGTAAGAAAATTTGAATTTCGCGGGCTGGTTGGAGCATTCACCTTAAAGTATATAACGTGGTTTTGTTTCACCATCCAAAAAGAAAAAAAAAATAGCTTTAACAGCTGTTCTTTTTTTATTTGGATTGTGGTAAAAAAAAAATCTTCGGGTGTAATAGTCAACTATAGATATTATAGTATTTTATTGATAGATAAGTAGATAGTTTCACTGAACACTATCTTCACATACAAAGCGTATGTTTCGACGGACGCAAAATGCCATAAAAAGAAATATAACACAAGTATATCAACAAATATGTAAATATATATCAACGGGCACATCACTAGTCAATCAATCGACACCAGCTAACTGCACTACCGTAGTTAGTACTAATGAGATTACAGTAGGCTCGCTTACCGCGGGGTCGAGTAGCGTTACACAACTAACTATACATCAAAAACATTGATAAATTTGTTTAGACATTGTCTTTTATAGCAGATTATTTTAAACTTGATATGAGTTTAATAAAAATTTCAGTCGTTTGTTAAAAAAATGTTAGGAAGCATCTAAACAAATTCATCAAAAGTAAAAATTAAATACATTACAACATCGTCGTGTGCTATGCACATTGTTAGAAACACTATTCTACACACAAACTACTCGCTAGTGACGGGGTTATTCACAGAGATCATTTCTTCTTGACGGTCGAGCTACTGGCGCAACTACTCGACCGGGTTTGGATGCCGTCCTTCTTCAGCAAACTGACCCCAAACGCGGGGCACTTCTTCCTCAATGCTTTAATCTTATACAACTTATTACCTTGAGAGTTATTTGTCTCCTCGTAATTATCTGGAGTCACATCAGCTGTGATTACGGAGTTGGTGATGCAATCCATAGGTTCTGGACTGTTCGACTTGTCCCTTTTCCGTCTGAACCTGAATGGGGCTTCGAGAGAGTCCGCGGAGATATTGGTGACGTTCGTATCACTGGAAGACAGATCGTGTGCAGATTCGAGACCAGTTTTAGGCAAATTACTTTTAGGAAGCTTCTTCCGAGAACTCGAATTAGATCTGACTATGAGTTTCTTTCGCGCAGTCAAGTTTGAGTTGGTAGGTTTGGTCGCAACGACCGATTTGAGATTTGGCTCAGACGGGAGACGGTTCTTGCCATTCAAATGGCAGTTTTCTGTAAGCGCCGATAGGGTTGAGGTTACATTGTTGAGTGTAGTGACGACTGCGCTGTCGTTGTTGCCAATTTTGCTGACGCTAACAGTTTTTCTTGTGAATGTTTTGAGGGGGCTTGCGCCGTGCGTGTAACCTAATGTTGGCCGGGCGAGGTTGGCTCGTTGGCCATGAAAGCTGCTTTTACCAGTAAAAGGTTTGACACCAGCTGCTAACTTATTGGCTTGAGAGTTGGCACTTCTAGTTGGGGGGAACGTGGAAGTTTTTGACGCGTAGTGAGATTTTAACGTAGAATTAATGATTCGTGGGGGTTGTTTCAGGTTTGTGTTGTTGGCGTTGCGTATGTTGTTGGTGGGCATCATGTAGTTCAATTTGGGCGCGAATACTGTCTTAGTGGGGAGCATGGGGGTGGGGGTTGTCTTGTACTTGCCGATGACTGTGGTCACATTGTTCTCGGAGTCGGTCTCGTTCGCGTTTAACACGTGGGCGTTGTCCAGCTGTAAAAATGTATCATTTGTTATTAAGGGTATAATAATTTGCTAAGACGAATTAGATAGTTATTATTTGTATGATTAATAAATCTTTTCCAAATCCGTTCGTTCAATATTAAGTAACTTGGAGAGCATTGAAACATGGTAGAAAAAGAAACTGACATGTGACGTCACACCGTCATTAAATTACGCGCAGAAAAGTTAGCGAGATATTCCGAACACACCCTTCTCTTTCTCACACCAATATGTAAAATGCTAATTGCTACTTGTTGAGGGAATCTGATGGATGTGAGACGCACAAGACCGGTCATATAGGGAGGCTTATGTTATAGGCCAACAGTGGACGTCCACTGTTGCGACTCTCACCAGGTCGTCGGTTCATCTAGTAGGAGGCCTCCCAACGCTGCGTTTTCCGGTGCGCAGTCGCTACTCTAGATGATAAATGATGATGATGATAATTACCTTGCTATTAGCAATCTTGTTGGTGTGCAGTATGGTCTGCAGCGAGACGGGCTTGTTGTCGAGCGGCGCGTGGGCGGCGTCGCTGGAGTCGGCCAGGTGTGCGTAGATGCCGCGCGCGAACACCGGCAGGCTGCTGACGTTGTGCCGGCGCCGGTACGCCTCGCCCTCCAGGTGCATGCGGGGCTGCACGCTGTAGGAATTAGGATGGAGAACTTATTATTGAATTAAAGTTATATCACTATCCATAGAGAGAATGCACAGCAATATGAAATTTATATAATCTTTTTTTTATCTTATATAAACTTGTGTATAACTGTGTGTGTGATCTTACCTGATGGTAAGCAGTGATGCAATCGTTGATGGTGAGGCGCGCTAGTTTACTAAGAGTTTATTTTTCTTACCTCTCTTTGCTTTAAGAACGTGATAAATCCCACAATAGTACAGGGTGCAAAGGACAGGTGATCGCAAATTTTAAGGGCTTGCTCAGTAGACGAAACTGAACAACCTTCTACAAGATTTTTTTTAGGTAAATGAAAAAAAAAATTGGCCTCTCCATACAAAATTATAAACTTGATTGGACAGTTTGTATGAAGAGGGTTATTTATTACATCCTGCATTATTGAATTGTTGTCAAAGCAAAAAGGCAGCTTGCAATCTTCAGCGCAGAAGTCTTCAGAGAAAATCACACCAATATAAAGACACAAGTTTCAATGTATGTTTATAATGAAGGAATAACATACACAATATACTCACAATACGCTTAATCGACTGAATGGATTTTAATAAAATTTAGCTCACAGGAAAATGATGTCTACTTGTCTACCTGTGATGATGACTACTCACTTCTCAAGGAACCACTGCTGATGTCCTATGACAGAGCCAGGCCGACAGATGCGGAGCCACGCGATCGACTCCCGCGCAGTGAACGCGTGGTGTTTCATTAGGTAGCAGGCGATTAGTGTGCCGGTACGACCTAGACCCGCTGGAAATATTAAATATATTGTTAATACCTTTGGACCTTCAGGTAAATTAAAGGGTTAGCTAATATACAGAGAAATGATGTATCACTGACCCATGCATAAGCCACAAGCCAGAGCCACATAATATTTTTAATGCTAAGACTCAAAACTTCTCTCTAGGAGGGGCAATAAGGCCCTAATCCACATCGCAGGTTTCTCTGTTTGAACCCTTGATGTATGTGTTAAGGCCGTTATCATTCATAGGGTTACCCGTTATCATACATAGGGTTACCACTACATACAGCACTACTCCATATCACTGACAAAATATTTAATTATTTTTACTAAGATAATGAGATTAAAGGCGTGCAATTGGAGAGGCCTAGCCCAGCTTTGAGCTGCTGTAGGCTGATGTACTGTGAACCACGCTAATATTACAAAGGCGAAATTTTGTAACTATGCATGTTTGTTACTTCTTCACTCTCGAACGGCTAAACGGGAACATAGGATACTTTTTATTCTGGAAGTATAAAATCTCACCTTTACAATGCACAGCAACAGCTCCTTTAGCCGCTTCAGTGATCCTTATAAACCGGTTCACGATCAGGTCCGAAGGTACGGACCCATCCACGAAGAATAGCTCCCGATGTTCGAAGCCATGTGACGTGAACTGCCGGGCGTCGTACGACTTCTTGTTGAGTCGTACGATAGTCGTGACGTGATGTTTGCGGAAGTAGTCGTGGTAGTGTTCGGGACTGTGGAGCGGGTAGCCGCGGTCTAGACGCGAGCGGTGGTGAGGGCCGGAGAAGGCTAGCATTTTTCCTGGGATTATCCAGTTCAGGTCGCCATTTTCGACTTTCTGGAAAGTGAATTATATGGGTTTGTTATATAAAAAATTTAAAGATAAATACAGTTAAAAATTTGGCTTGTGCTGTGGCATAATCAGTCTTTTTTTTAATGTTCCGACTGCTGGGACTTAGGCCTCCTCTCTAAGTTAAGGAAAGGACCGAAATCCACCACGCGGGCCTGGTGCGGGTTGGTGAATTTCACATGTCTTCGAATTTTTGGTTCTGGGACATGCCGGTTCCCTCAGGATGTTTTCCTTCACCATTTAGAGAGCAGTGGTGATGAAATAAATTACACAAAGTAGTGCGCCTGGCTGGGTTTAAACCCGCGACCTACAACTCGTAAGTCGGGGCTGTCATTACTCGGCCACCACTGCTCTCAATGTGCTGTGGGGTGTAGGTGTAATTGACCAGTCGTAGAAAACAATATACATAGGTCATAATCACAACTCCTAAAAAGGTTTGCACAATATCTGGTAAATCTAAGCACAGTTTATCATGCACGATGTTAAAGTTTTCAGGGCACAATCACCAAATTTCACTCAATGTGCAGAAATGGGATAGAAAAAGTGTAATTAAATATTGATGCTATTAATATTAGATGTAAGGAAGTTTATTCAAACATTTTATTAAAGTCGCTTGCGTAACCCAGGACTTGTATAAAACCAAAAACGAGAAACAAAACCAGAATTTTAATGACACCATTTGAAAATAAAATATATCCTTAAAGGTATTAACGATCAAATCTCTTTAATAAACATGAT
Organism: Mythimna lalbum; assembly: GCA_949319445.1. Classification (NCBI taxonomy): domain Eukaryota; kingdom Metazoa; phylum Arthropoda; class Insecta; order Lepidoptera; family Noctuidae; genus Mythimna; species Mythimna lalbum. The sequence continues at coordinate 8,075,667 of OX439371.1, read as the reverse complement.
TTCTTGAATTGAAAGAATATAATAAAAGTGTTGGCCATGTTTATTTCTTTATATATTTTGACTGTACAAAAGACATTGTTGCAGTAAACAAATGAGTATAATTTTTATTATTGTGTAGGATGTCCGAATCGTGTCGCGGATATGCAGCCCACACACTGCGAGAAAGGTCGACGGCATTCTCGTCAACTGTGCCGTAATTTGGACAAGGTTCAACACAAAGTAATGTGTTAAACTGGAAATTCTACTACTCCCAAAACATCATCATCATCATAGTTAGCCCATATTGTCCCACGGCTGGGCAAAGGCCTCCCTCCACTCCTTCCAACGATCGCGGTTCCTCGCTTTCTCAATCCAATTCTTAAGGAAGCCATCCAGGTTGTCCAGCCATCTTCTTCGTGGTCTGCCTCTACTTCCAAAACCAAACTCTTTTTTTAATGTTGAAAGGTTCGTGTTTAACCGCTATCTCACATGATGGAAAGCGACGATGCGTTTGACGATGCAGCGCGCTTATCTAGAAGTAACCTATTCACTCTTGACTTAAAGATCTCATCAAAAACAGAGATTACATATTTTTTAATTAATTAAACCCCAAGCAAACGGCGGCGTTCGCTCTCTCATTAACGCAGCAACGATTCTGCACTATTCAGTAGTGACCATTTTGAACCATCCAGTAGTAACCACTGCAAACCTTCCAGCGGTGACTAGTCTGATCTGAACCGCCACACATTGTCAATTCAGAGCCTCTAGCAGTAACCATCCGAAACCATCCAGCAGTGACCAGAAGTGAATGTCAATTGAAAACCGCCTATCATTCAAACTCACCTCATAAAACAGATACTGCTCCGCATCGAAGTTATCGAAGTCAAAGAAGCGCGCGTCATGAGCCACCTTCACGCCATGTAGCACGTCCAGGAGGGAGATGTCGAAGAGGGGAGGTCCTCCCGAAGCGTCGCGGAAGTTCAGCAGGGACCACTCTGAACCGTCTGTTAGCTGCTTGTACACTGCTGCCGGACTCGAGTCTAGGTAGATTATCTGGGGATAAACGAAATAGCACATTTTAATACAGTGGGCAAATGTTTTCATTGCAACCGAAGCGAAATATTCGCCCGAGCCTAAGGCGAGGTCGTTATGGAGCCGAAACTGCAATGATAAATGCCTACGTATATCAAACGACGTTTTTCAACACACTTGAAAAATAATCATATACTAATCAAGCACTAGTTTATTAGTTGTTAGATTTAAAAAAAAATACGTAAAAAGTTAAATGCGTCCAGAGTAGCAGTACCATATAAATCTTAAGAACCGAAACGGCTACACACCTGTAGTTCAAATACCAGAATACCCTACATATATGTAGTTAAGTCAAACTTCACATGAATGATTAATAACCTCTATAGAAGTCATAAAAAAATGACAACCAAACTCCAACCCATTTGCAACCTAACGATACTGTCAATCTTTTTTACTGCTCCCATACAAAATGTTGGCGAAAACGGAAACGACCTTCATAAAGTTTACGTCCCTCGTGGGATAAGCCAACATGCTCAATCATGTATGAATATGAGGGTATTCATGTGGATATAATTTGCGACCGAGTTGACAGGTAGCGTATGGAAGTAACTATAGTATTTCTTGATGGCGTTGAAGGTTATGCATTGGCAGTATTTTTTTTTTTGGGGGATCGAAACCTGGTAAGCACTTTAGCTTTCTGTGGTGCCTGTTCTTTTTTGGGTGTGGGAAGACATCGAATAACTTTTTCCTCTTTAGGTAGTTTAGTGGGCGAGAGGGAGGGTGAGGCGAGAGGGAGGGTGTCACTCCGTTCTTTTAGTTGCTCTTTGCGCTTTTGCATTCTAGAACCACGGTATTCTTTCGAAAAACCCCGCAGAAGCGACAGCCCTGCCTGTCAGATCAAAACCATTATAAAAAAAACTTGCTAAAAGGTCTGACACAATCAACGAAGCATGATTATTCATGCCTTTTTCTAGGCTATTTCATAAAAAACTTCAAATAATAATGGTAAGCCGCACTGTGAGGGTTGTAAGAGATGTATCGAAAATTGTAACAATTATAATCCCATAAATAAATACAATGTATTACGGCCACCAATCATATTTAAATCAACATTCAACTCGACTACTACCAAATACAAAAAAAAAAACCTAAGAAAATTTGAAGATATACCACTACTACTAGTCATAGAAGGCCACATAATCAAATCAGGATGAACCAGATCCTGCACTTAAATCCTGCAATCTACATCTGTGAGAATGGCCTTAGGAGCCACAGTATATCCCGCAGACAATTTCCACCAGCCGTAACACACACGCCCATCATTGAATAATCGGAGAAGCGCGTGGGAATCGCCCAGTTACCCCTAATTACATAGCGGGTTTTATTTCCACTGAGGATTGCATACACGGTGTATTTTTAACTGATTAAATGTTGGTTGTGTAAGTGTCGTGGGCGAAGTATTTATGTTACCGTTACGTAAGTTATCCGTCTGTCAGGCTTGTAATCCTGTAAGGCAGGTTTAAATTTCCGTAGGTACTGCTACTATTTATTAATAGCTGTATAAACAGTAATATGTTTAAGGAGATTGGCAGATCGACAACCGTAAGACAGAGCGCAAACGTGTGTTTTGTGTCAGATACCGATGAATATTAGATTTCTATAGAACCAGTATGAAATCATCCACTCCCTGCGCATACGTAAACATTTTATATGTCCAGTTTCTTCCACAACACATACTGATGACGATCAAAAAGAGTTCGGTGTCAAACTAAAAGTGTTTAAATTTGCGCAGCGCCTAAAGTAATTATCAAGTACAGATTAGGCTACCGTTTATGGTCATTCTATCAATCAGAGGATGCAATTGAAAGCTTAAGATAGACTGGATTGTGCTTTCATGTCCACAGGACTTTTAATAAACCTATCAGAACACTTATAGCAACAAGATCAGAAATCACCAAAAGCCTAGCTTTCGTCAATCAAAATGGATATAAAGAAAGCGTTCTTTGAAAAGACTGACAGTAACACGTGCTAATTAGGTATTAACCACTACAACAGGTAACATACACGTGTATTCTACCCACATCACCTAGTTATGCAACCTAGAACCTTGAATTTCTAAGTCTTCCTGATATTGCAAGACGGATGTAGATATTTTCCGCGAATAACTGTAACCGTATCAGAACTTAATATGGCGTATGATTTCGGGTCTCCGTATCGTATCATGCTCAGATTCGCCCAAGGGATCCTATTTTTCCGGAAGGATGAACATCGAAATCCGTCTTAATATTTAAACGTTTTGGGGTAAGAGCGTTTTAAGTCATTCGTAATTTAACAGCAAAGCAAATAAGCGGCTGCTGAATTTCGAGCATAAAGATTTGTAATAACACAAAGTAATTTAAGTCTGAGTGAAGAGGATTTGGTTAACCCTAAGTACCTCTATTTGCTCCGTATTTTGTGGAGGTTATGATACCACTTTTCAGCCAAGTGAACACGTTTAGTCGTATAATGCCTAATTCGCAAAATGGCACCCGATTCTCTAAAGGGCCAATTCGCAAATGGACTAGTTCTCAAAAGGACTAATTCGCGAAATGGCTAATTCTCAAAAGGACTAAGTAGTAAAATGCCTAATTCGTGATAGGACTCATTCGTAAAAGGACTAATTCGTAAAGTGACTAATTCTCCTAATGGCCAACTTTTACCAACTCATGCCATGAGTTAAATTACATGAAAGAACATGTATACATATATACAGTTTAACATTATTAAAAGTAGCTCCACCTGGATGAGTAAATAGATGTTGTTCTAACGTTAGATAAAGAATGTAAAAATCACTTGGTATTTTCCTCATCTATATTTATTATGATTATTTAATAATAAAGTACTACATATTGTCTACTATCGTGATGTATATGTTGGGATTATTGGGACACCAAAAATAAACAGCGTTTTAAGGATTTAAATAATAACTGTTTATTATCCTTTTCTTTATATTGGAAGGTGTGTTTCAGTAATATTACGTGAGACGTGTGCTCCTAAGCAGGGCTAAGGGAATACAGTAACTATATCCATACGAGGGATTTCAGTCAAGTGGTCTCACGGGACTCTGTCCATTAAATATAATATTTATTGGTTAGAAAGAGTAAGACCATAGTATTGAAGCAGGACGGATTTGTTTTTGTCATATTCCAACACGCCCCCCTCAAAAATAAATCCCTTTTTCTTTAATCGCAGTATAATATCGATTACATAGTACTATACCTAACAATTTTTATACAATAATAAAAATACACACCTTCCTTCTTTCTGGGAATACAATATCATCATGGTCCAACATTCGTTGCGCAGGATTAGGGAAAACCCAGTAAAACCTAATCAGACCAATCAATAATTTCATTGATTATTGAAACTATGAATCTTGTTCGTCTACTTATTTTAACCAAGCTCTTATTATTAACATAATATAATAACATTTCCTTATGCACATTGCATCTATTTACGACGTCACAACAAATTTCAATCTTATCTAGGTGTAACACCACGTTCGAAATTTCACAGGATACCAGCTATCTGGTTAAGTTGTAGAAACAGAAAAAAAATATTTTAATAACATATTTCTCAACCTGATACTTAATGTCTATGTGTTTGTTTGTGGCTGGTAGGATAATTCACAATGCTTTTGCATTCATTAGTATTATAATTATCATAAATAAAACCAGCATTTTGCTATAGTAATGCCTATAAAGAATAATTAATATGTAATACTTGTCACCAAAGACTTTAATCACAGTATCTTTAACTGTTTTACATTAGACCGTATTCTCCCGTATTCTCCATTACTAGTTTGTACTATCTTGCTTTTGTCTGCTGACACTATGTTTGCCAGCAAATTATACATTGCTTAACCCTTCAGATACCGTCAATTAGAGACACAATAGTAAGACAATAGATGCGCGGCCACCGGTGGTCGCTTGGGGATTCATGAATTAAATAATTTGAATTAGTGACCAACAGTACATTTTGTATTTATTCATCATTGCCGCTTCAGTCACAATCAACAAAGACCTATTATATTATTCTATTATATTATTATTATACTTGAGATTTATAGTTCCTTTTAAATATTTCAAGACAAAGGGTCTTGTATCTAAGTGTAACCCTTACAAATAGTCGTTTTTGTTTACATATCGAATTGAGATGTAAACAGTAATCTAAGATTAGGCTCAATTGCATAGTTCAGTATCAAGCACGTCATAGGATTTCGACAAAGGGGCTCTTGTAATTTCCCACGAACTCAATGATTTGTAGAATACACAGGAACTTAATGAAGTGTATGGGCAAATTTATTGCCCCCAAAGCATTCCTCAAGTTAAACATTTCAAGAACTATTATTTATCTACTGATTGAAAGTAATTTTGTTTTCTGACCTATTTATTTTTGGTTCACAGAAAACATATTATAAATTATAAGTCAACGATTAAAGCTACGTTACACATTAAAACATAGTTGTTAAAATGCAATAACATAGACTTAGAATTAAAAGTACTTAAAACTAAAAAAAAAAAAACATCACGCCTTTATGACCCAAAGGGTCAGACAGAGGTATACCTATAGTAGACCGATATTTCATCAGTTATGTTTAAGTTTATTTACTTATTTTTTTAATATATTATTTATTGTACACCAATATAATAAATAATAAACCTTATAATAGTGAGCATACCTATTGCCATTAACCAGGTACTAGACTTCATGCATCATCATCTCCCAACTGTCTTGGGGTCGGCTTCTAGTCTGACCAGTTGCGTCTAAATACCAGTATTTTACATGGACCGACTGTCTATCAGACCTCCACAATCCAGTAACTAGGCAACTACCAGTTTTCGTTCATAACCCGCATTAAAACTTAAATGCATTGGTCCACTGATGAGTATTACAAACACCTTTTTGTCTAAGATCACCAAAACATTAGGAACCAATAATATACAGAATACATACGTTCATATAACGATTTCATTAATGTATAAATTATTAATTGTTAGCCAGAATACCTTTAGCTATATTCATAAACTAAAATTTCTTCATCCAGGTTCCTACAAATTATGCTTTTATATCCACATAATAACCATGACAACCAAGACACTACATTGAAACATAAAGGCTTAGCTAAAAACTTTGCTATTCTTTCAACTGATACAAAAGTTTCATTAACATTTATCTGATTATAACCACGAGCCACTAAACTCACTTTACAACCTATTTTCAATTGCACTTATTTTCAATAAATGACTTCTTTTCGTATACTTGATTTAATCGAATTAATATTTCTTTTATCTCTTTTTAGAACTAGATTTAGAACTAAATTAAATCAATTACTTCATTGAAAACATTCTTCATTTAAATGCTTAACATACCAGCATTTAATTTTATTTTTATGATCCAGCACACAATAAGTACCTAATAACATATTATCAAAAATACTGTCGCCATCGTATTCATTATGCGAAACAGAAAATAAGTTTTGCATCCGACACTTCGTCTCTAACTATGTAATGTTTCTCGGTCTTAAAATAAAGATAACTTATTTCCATTGTGATATGACAATCTCGAGCTCTCCACTGTTTCTCAAACAGATTTATTTGCAATTACGCCAGGTATTGTATCATGTTTGTTTGCTTAAAAACTGATTAATTTTTATCAGATCCACACCTCTTTTCAAACGGGTGTACCAAGTCAGAGTTACCAAGTTATGCTATTTATAGCTCATAACCCATTTAGGCTCAAGTTTCACTGGCCTATTTGATAAGAACTGGGTGAGATTAAACCCATTTCACATCTCTGACTCCCACAAACATTTTTGGTTTAACACATCCCACACTATATAAGAATTAAATTTGATTCATCATCACGAAATTCCCTTTGACAACCTCTTTGTCAAATTTCGTTTTTTGACTTTTACTAACTTAGTAAACAGTTGAATCAAACAGTTTAAAATATACGGCTTTGGCTAATTATTATGCCACAACTCATCAGGTATATTATCTAACCTCAGTGCTCCCCTGAACAATCTAATTTCAGAACGATTTGTCTTATTTAGACTCGTTTTATCATCGGCATTGTTCATCATACATCGTACGAGTACGTTCGGCCATAGGTACCATTTACAGCCAGTGTATGCGGCACTGTTTAGGGATGACCAGACAATACCTTCCCGAGCTCAACTCTTCCATTTGATAGGATATAATTTCCCTTTCATTATCACAAACTAAGTTAACAATTCTCAGACCAAAATGAACTTCACATTTTGCAACGTAAGCCCGAAACTTAACAATAACTTTTGATTTATCCTCAAAATCACAACATAGTTTTTAACTTCAATAGACAAAAAAAACTGTTAGGAGCGTAAAACATCTGTGTGCACTTGAGATTAAACGACTTCTCGTTTAAAGTTCCAAACGAGAAGTCGTTTAATCGTGTTTTCAATTTATCAAATAACAGACAAGTTTTTTTGTCATTTACAAACTTTACACAATTACCGTAAGGTTTAATATTATAAATTGTATAATTATCAGACAATAGTTTCAATCATTTAATCTATGCTGACTTGCAATTATTTGATTCCATAATAATTCATAATTACTATTACTTTATGTAACGAACATTTGCTATTTAAAGCATTTTCAAGCACTAGCCAGTTACCTCTAAATAGATTGTTCAAAGACTTACCCTATATTGCCGGCTTACCATCTTCATCACAAATATACATTCTGTAGTATACCTGGTCCGCCCATTTACTGGTCACTTGATAATTCTTCGCTGATTGTATAAACGCACCAATACAGCATCCGAATCATTTCTTGGCTTCTCACGCTCAGTGAAGTTTACTGCAATTTTTCTTGATTTCCAAATGATCTGCTCCAGAATTCCAAGCAAAAGTAAATTCGTTTTGCCCATCATTTCTCATCATCACATCAAGGCCCGCCATAATAGCAAATCCAGAAATATTTGAGTAGTTTGGTTTTGAAGTAATCAACTACACCGTTTTATTGTTGGCTCCTTTGTTTTCAATAGCGCTTTTGTAATTCTTCAAATCTCCCTTTTTGCCTGAGATAAGAATTTCTTGGGTTCTAAATTGTTCTTTATTGACTTGTGTTTTTGTCGATGCTCTCTTGAATTGTTTGAAGGTGTGACTTGTGGTCTCGTAAGTTTCAGCCTGAAGTACTTTTCTTGTTTTTCAAAGTTAACATTATGTTGTCTTCGGTCAGTATCTCCATTGCGGTGATAACGCTGCTCCGTACTCGTTTCGTTTGGTAGAGTCACGAAAAAGGCGAATCACTTTATCGGATTATAATTTTGCACCTGCCATAGGTTCAATGACGATGTCATTATATTCTTGAAAATATTTGGTTAGTGTGGTGTTTCTAACCAGTTTCAAATTCAGCAACTTTTTACTAAAAGACAGCTGCATCGCCATGCATTTTTCTTCACTCACTCGGTACTTGTTTCTATCGGAACTTCAACGTCGATAATGTTCAATAGGTAATACACTTAATATTTTTTTTCGAATTCGAAATGTCCACTCGCTGTATTTATCACCATCAAATTGTTTAATGTCTCTTTTATACAATTTGATACACAAAACGTTTTTATTATTTTATAGTTCGTTTATTTTCACTTTATATTATTTGCACTTTTATTCAGCGCTCTAGGCCCATAACCTGTTGGGATTATTGGGACACCAAAAATAAACAGCGTTTTAAGGATTTAAATAATAACTGTTTATTATCCTTTTCTTTATATTGGAAGGTGTGTTTCAGTAATATTACGTGAGACGTGTGCTCCTAAGCAGGGCTAAGGGAATACAGTAACTATATCCATACGAGGGATTTCAGTCAAGTGGTCTCACGGGACTCTGTCCATTAAATATAATATTTATTGGTTAGAAAGAGTAAGACCATAGTATTGAAGCAGGACGGATTTGTTTTTGTCATATTCCAACAGTATAAACATTTAAAATATATTATAATCGTTAACACACCTCTTTGTTTATAATACAAAACTTTTTCAATGAAACAAGGCAAAAGAAGAGAACATCGTTTGACAGTGACAAAATATGTTAATTAAAATGTTCTAAATGTATACTTTTTCGCCATAATAATCGTAATGTTTTTTTTTAGTTGGTTGTATGACACATTGTAAGATGCGTTGTTTTTCGCTATGATTGTTTTATTTAATAACTAGCTTTGCCCGCGCGGCTTCGCTCCCGCTCTTCCCTACTCCACCCTACTATACCCAACTCTACCCTACTCTACCCTACTGTACCCAACTCTACCCTACTGTACCCTACTCTACCCTACTCTACCCTACTCTACTCTACTCTACCATACTCTACCCTACTCTACCCTACTCTACCCTACACTACCCTAATATTTTTTTCATAAGAACCTTCTCCTCACAATAACAATCACAACAAAAAAAAAATCAGCCAAATCGGTCAAGCCGTTTTCATGCCAAGTCGTGACAACGGAAAACGGGGGTCATTTTTATATATATAGATAAATGTTTTTTGCAAAGTTTTTTTGTTTGCATTTCGTATAAAATATAACATAACCTAGAAATTAACTTAGATTTTTCATGTAATTTAACTCATGGTATGAGTTGGTAAACGTTGGCCATTTGGAGAATTAGCCACTTTACGAATGAGTCCTTTCACGAATTAGGCATTTTACTACTTAGTCCTTTTGAGAATTAGCCATTTCGCGAATTAGTCCTTTTGAGAACTAGTCCATTCGCGAATTGGCCTTTTTGCGACTGTGTGCCATTTTGCGAATTAGGCATTATACGACTAAACGAGTGAACCGAGACAATTGTTGCGCTGTTTCTTAAGAAAGATCCTTTTTATCACTGCTAATACCAGAATGAACACAGAAAGATAGATGGACTTTGTGAATGATGACATGGCTAGAAAGAAAGAAAGAGAGAAAGAAACAAAACTATTTTATTTGGCATACACACTCGTAGATACACACAATGTAGTAACAACATGTAGACACTAATCTTCTATATTATAAAAATGAGCCCCGTTTTCCGTTGTCACGACATGGCATGAAAACGGCTTGACCGATTTGGCTGATTTTTTTTTTTGTTGTGATTGTTATTGTGAGGATAAGGTTCTTATGAAAAAAAATAAAATTAGGGTAGTGTAGGGTAGAGTAGGGTAGGGTAGTGTAGGGTAGAGTAGGGTAGAGTAGGGTAGAGTAGGGTAGGGTAGGGTAGAGTAGGGTAGAGTAGTAGGGTAGAGTAGGGTAGAGTAGGGTAGAGTAGGGTAGAGTAGGGTAGAGTAGGGTAGGGTAGGGTAGAGTAGGGTAGGGTAGAGTAGGGTAGAGTAGGGTAGAGTTGGGTATAGTAGGGTGGAGTAGGGAAGAGCGGGAGCGAAGCCGCGCGGGCAAAGCTAGTTTATTATATAAAAAGAAAGAGACAACTAACAATGTATATCTCACGGTGGCGCCAAACAGGTTACTACTGAGATAATGACTAATAAAAGTGTGGAAGAAGAAGACATGAGGTGCCTATCCTAAAAAGATAAGAGCAAGAGATTGGTAATGATATTAATAAGGGTATATGAACAGCAGAAGACTGAATACCTGATAACTCCCAATAAGATAGGCCGCATTGAGTCGAAGAGTTTCATTATTGCTGGTGTAGAAAACAATCTTCTTCTTCGGATTCTTCTCCAGTTCCTCATTGAGCTTGTTGCAGAACTGGTACAGATGACAGAGGTGGTAGGGCCCGAAGTCGAAATAGAAGTTCTCGTAGACGATCTCATCTTCTATGTGGAAATACTTGCTGTTTCGAGTTGGTTTCGGCTTGTAACCGGTCTTCAGAGTCGCGAAGTACAATCTGTCTGGAAGAATTAGAACTGGTTAATAAAATTCGAAAAGAAAATATATTGGAAAGTTCGTGGCATGACATGTGATCTATGCTAACCAGCACTGGGGAGTGCAAAACGCTGCACAAATTATTCCAACTAAGTTTGAATGGCCGTGGGGCTTTATGGACGGGGACCGCGGTCCTAAGCTATAGATTTTTTTTTTTTGTATTTTGGGACCATAAGGAAAAAGGCCTTTGAGTACAATTATAAAAAAAAAACTGTAATTATTAAAAAATACTACTAAAAAAAATTATAGTTGGAAGTTGTGTTCCGCGGTTCTTGTCCAAAGACCCTAAGACCCGTAGAACATCGTATGGTTTCAGTCAATAAGAATTTGAAAGACTACTACCCCGCGCGTTCCAGCGCAGAGGGAAACCAGCAGTTACAAATCATCATCATCATTTCAACCAAAAGACTTCCACTAGGTACTGGACATAGGCCTCCTTCAAGTGTAACCTCCAGGTCGTTGGTCCACCCTTGTGGGAGGCTTTTCAACGCTGCGTCTTCGGGCAAATACGTAATAAATAAGCAGTTTTGTGAACATGAAGATTTACAAAACACAAAGTAATTTCAGCTCGAGTGATGAATAATTGGCTAACCGTAAGTAAACCCTACTTACTCCGTATTTCGCGGAGATTATGATACATCTTTCATTATCGCACTAAAACTGGTTGGGGCAAAGTGCTGCGGATGTTATATTCCGGCCAAGTTTGTCGTAGACACTAAGTAGTTTTAGTAAGTAAGAAGAACAGACTAGTCCGCGTTTCAGGGCGGAGGGCAAGTATTTTCAACTATAGTAAAAAAGTCTCTCTTCTATAAATCAGTCAGTTCAAACTAGATGAGGTCGGTGTTTCTCTGCTGACTACTCTGAGGAGAAACACCGAAACAAACTTAGGCGTCAAAGTCTCTTTTAAAGTCCATACAGTGAACATATAATGGTCCAATCATGTGAGAACCAAGCAAATTAGTGTCTGAGAGGGCCTCCGAGGTTCTTTACCAACAGATTTGAGTGGACCTGTCCGGTCAATGTAAGCATTTGTCAGTATTCGTGCTGTGAGAGGAGACTTGGCGTCATCATCATTTCAGCAGAAATACGTCCACTGTTGGTATGTCCAACAGTGGACGTATGTATCTCCCAAGTATCGCCATAATGACCGGATTGATGAACGTGAGGTTCATCGGTCCACCTTTTGGGAGGACTTATGACCACTCCAGAACCTTACGTCCCTATCGACCAACTGTTCTGCGAGCAGTATACCCTCGTCCCTATCGGCCAACTGTTCTGCGAGCAGTATGCCCTCGTCCCTATCGGCCAACTATTCTGCGAGCAGTATGCCCTGCCCACAGACTTGGCTTGCCTCTGCGTAATCCAGCAGTGGAAATAAATGCTGACTTTCTTATGTTGATAAACGTCGGAGTTTCCAACAGTTCAATGTTGGATTCGCCCGGCTAACTTCTGCATTGCATGCTGGGAAGCTGTTAGCATGGATAAATTGTTTAGCAACGACTTTGCTTGGCTTTTGCAAAATGCGCTGCTCTACTTCTCGTTCCCTTTTCTAGGACTACGATCCTGAATCCACATGCTTCCACTCTTTCTCGAACAAATATTTGAAATGCTAATTGCTGCTTCATTTTATAATCGATTTTGATACGGTTTTCAGGAAATTTTATTTTTAGTATTATTTGTTTTTTTAGAACCACATCTACACTGAAGGTAAAGTTAGTTTTATTGTTTCTAGGAGGTAATTCTCTGGAAGTACTGGTCCGGTTGCTAAAATTTTTTCACCAATCGAAAGCTAGTTTATTCCTGAGTGACATAGGCTATATTTTATGTACGAGTACGGGGGCGAAACTGCGGGCAAAAGTTAGCAAATAGTCAGTTAAGTTTTTAGTATATGTTCAGTATCTTTTTGTTAGTAGAAGCATTTGCCGATACGAAAGTCCAACTTCAATTTAAATACGAATCAAGTTTCTTTTATATTTTTCCTTTGAATAAATAGTAATGAAAGAAATGGCAGACAGGCATATAAATCGATAGACTCGATGGCTAGACATATATATTACGATAATATAGATGAAATAAATTCTACAGAAATGGAATAGAGAGACATTATACCTACTTTATTATGCAGTTTTTGTCTAGAACTAATAAATATAGAGTTTGCGTGATTGGAAACCTAATTTCATGTGATAGAGGAAACTTTATTTTGTAGTTCAATCGGTACAATAATAATATTGATTCGAAAAAAATAATACTGTCTTGGAGAACAGTGAATTATACAGAACTAGTTGTCTGATTGTTAGGCTTTTGCCTATCCGTGGCGACTATCGAGTGATAGCCGAGATCAAGTAACGCGCGTTCAGAGGCACGGATAATAAAATAAAATGTATGTATGTAAGTATTTATTTATATTTCTTTATTTGCAATAATCACATATAAATTACATTTTTAAATATTTCATATAAAAAAAAACATTTAAAAATATAAAAAATAGTAGCCCACCGGTATCGGGAACAGGGTCCAAGCTACCAGGGTACAAGTTATTTATATTACTGATAGGCTCACCAGAAGACGTACCGGAAGACGTAGCGTTGGAAAGCCTCCTACAAGGTGGGCCGATGACCTGGTAAAGGTTGCGGGAATCCGATGGATGCGAGACGCACAGGACTGAATGATGATGTTGATGATAGGCTCATGCTTCGCATTCAGTCTTGACTTAAATGCACCTAATCTTATCTTTTTCTATGGCACTTTCAAATCCCTTAAAATATATGAATTTGTTCAATATCATCAAGAATCGGTAGAATATCAACAACATAAATGGCCTTTTCGTCAGCGTACTTCTCACAAGTGCTGAAAGAAAGTTTAAAAATCATAAGTCCTTTTTATATTGTCAAAGTTTGGTCGATTACCGACTTTCGCAACCAAACAAGACGTCACAAAGCAATTTACTAACATATTACACAACTTTGGAAACATTTTGATGACTTCAACGACTTTCTTGGGGTTTACAATTATGGGACCGTCATTCTAACTTTTGAAATAGGTAAGAAAAAGCATAAAAAGAAATATTTACAAACGTCTTTAAGGGTCAGCTTTAGGATTGGACGACGAGCAATGGGTAGCTCGCCGTCCAGTAAGGTCCAGCCCGAGTCTACGGTGCGTAGTGGTCCACGCGCACCTCAAAAATATAATTATCAGCAAAACAGAATCATCAGTGAAACAAAAAAAAAAACTAACACATTTACATATTTCAAATAAACCACTTACGGGCCCCTTTTGAATTGTCAAAATTGGTCGATGCTTGCTAGGGCTGTGTAAATGTTTCATAGAATTAGCGTGGGCCTGGAACGCAAAGGACAATTGAAGGAACACAGGTGATCTTTAAGCTAGACCTACACTGCTGACACGTGTGCCACACAGGCCGATCTAGGCACGTCGGTCATCACACATTTAATTTTTTTTTTCAACGGGGTAAATCATCTTATGACAAAACCCGCTCCTGGGTGGAGCGGGAGATATTGTCAGACTCTTACTGACTTTTTACCCCATCCCGTTTCTTCTAGCCTTCATAGCGGGGCACGGGCTCCCTTTCGGATAACCCTGTCCCCAGTAGGCTTCGACCCAGCTGGTCCCCTCCTGCTGTTGACAACTCCTTGAGGCGTGCGGGAACAGTGCGCGACTTTATCTGAAACAGGCACCTCAGCCGTGACGCCGTGAGGTCTTTCCAGCCACGCCTCAAAGACCACTTACCGCCATAATCGTGGCGTGCCCAACACATTTAATATGGAAACTAGACTTGTAGAGCGACACTTGATCCACGCCATGCGGCGTGGTACTACGCACAAATCAGGCGTGTTACACGTGTGCGTCGGTCTAATGTAGTTCTAGCTTCAGTCAGTAAAAGCTTCATGCTTCTCGCTCAACCCAAGAATTGAAGAAGATGATTTTCCACCTCAAGAAAAAAAAGTGACAGTCAGCAAAGAATCAGAGCCCAAGTCATGAGAATTTTTGAGCTCGTCGTGTCTATATTTTATTCCAAACTACATCGCATAACAGCTCAAGCATAAAACCCTTTACAGAGTTGAAGTGAAAAATGAATAGTAGAACATCGTGAGAATGAAAATTAAATTTCCTACAAGCGAGGGTGACAGAGGAGCTCGTTGCATGTTAAGGGGCAGTTTTAATGTAACTACACTCAAACTGCCTTGGCGGCCATGATTTTCCATCAACGACAATTTTAAGTTTAGTGTAAAACTATTTTCTCTAAGTATTGTATGGTCGATTGTTTCATGTGATCGATTTTGGTCGTTATTTTATTTTGTAATGATTTTTTTTTGTGTATAAACTGTTACTTCCTAAAACCCATCTACATAATACTTTTCTTCATTTGCCTATGCGTTAGGAACACGGCAACTGTTCACTGGGACGCCAAGGCGGCATAGCCAGGTTATGACTCCAAAAAAATTTATGAATTGGCTGCGTGGGCAACAGTGGCCAGGTGAGGTCCGTCCCAGTGAAGCACAGGTCTCTTTCAGTGTTTCCGCAACCCTACCAGGAATTGTGCTTCTTTAGTTTTGCTGAAATCTTTTTGAGGCTCAAGGGGAACACTATGTGAGGTAGATTCGGGCTCGGTCCTTACCGAACGGCCAGACGGCGAGCTACCCATTGCTCGTTGTCCATGAGCCCGCGCCTACGGTAGCTGGGTATCACTTTACGACTCCGCACGCCCTGAACGTCTCCTGTGACGGGACGTGAGGATGTCCATTGGAATAAAAACTGATGATGAGATTTTTAGTTATTGGTCTGGTTCAGTGTGTCGATAAATGCTTAGGCCCGGCGCCCAAATCGGAAAAGGATTATTTGGTATCCCTAAAAGGATCCTTCGGCATCCCTACATGCAAGCCACACTATCGGAAACTATGCCTTGTCATACATGTAGGGTTGCCATGGAATCCTTTTCACCGCCACCGATTTTAGACGCCGATAATGGGCGCCGGGCCTTACCGACAGACAAACAATAGACCGAGTTATATAGCTTATAAAATAGAGCCGGGAATAATATGCTTTGTTGCAGGTCATCCACCTATAGTAATCCAGAAAATCAATTTGCTGTTTCGGCCTCATTATGCTTATCTGCAGAAACACAGGCTTTACATAAAAGTACACAATCTAAAGCAGTGGTGAGAGCAGTGGTGACTGAGTGGTAATGGCCCCGATTTACGAGTTGCAGGTCGCGGGTTCAAACCCAGCCAGGCGCATTACTTTGTGTAATTTATTTCATCACCACTGCTCTTAAAACTGTGAAGGAAAACCAAAAAATTCGAAGACATGTGACATCCACCAACGCACACTGGGCCCGCGTGAGGAAACCGGCATGTCTTAGAATCAAAAAATGCGAAGACATGTTGTGACATCCACCAACCCGCGTGGAGGTTAACGGCCCATTCCCTCTCCTAGAAAAGAGCCTTGAATCCCAACAGTGGGAACCTTATAAGGCCGACTACGCTATGCTTGTTTCTATTTTCACGCAGGCGAAGCTGCTGGCAGAAGCTAGTCTTAAAATAGAAAAGTCAACGACATAGAGAAGCAATATCGTTGGAAAGCTAGAAAACATCGTTATTTATATCCGAAGCCCTCAGGGGGCTCCACGCAAGTTGACAAGCTAATTCAGTACCTACATAATATCATACATATATGACACAGTTACGTATTCAGTAGTTTGTCAATATGAGTAAAGTTACAGGAACTGGCGGTCCTTAGAGAGATATTATAGTAACAGTCACACGAAGCCTGTTATGTCACGTTATTATCATTGGTCTTTTTGACTGGCCTGTTGGTCTAGTTGTTAGTGGCCCTGACTGCTATGCCGGAGGAGGATTTAGAAATATATAGTACTAGAGACCCGCCCCGGGTTCGCTCGGGTAACAGTATTTCTCCACTACTTAATGGATGTTATTATACATGTAAACCTTCCTCTTGAATCACTCTATCTATTAAAAAAACCGCATAAAAATCCGTTGCGTAGTTTTAAATATAGGGACAGAAAAAGCGACTTTGTTTTATACTATGTAGTGATGTTTATCAGTTGTACCGTCAGTTGTCAGTTGAGGGCCGATGACCTGGTAAGGGTTGCGGGAGGATGCGAGACGCACATGACCGTTCATTGTGGCGGCACTTGGGGGAGGCCTATGTCCAACAGTGGACGTCTTTCGGCTGAAATGATAATGATGATTATTATCAGTTGTCTAGTACCCATAACGCAAGCTCTGCTAAGTTTAGGACTAGACGATGTTGTATGGATAGTTGTGGAATATTAAAGACCTACTAGCTAATTACTCTATGCTTATGCATAATCAGTTTTATAATGTTCTCATTGCTGGGATTCAAGCTCCTCTCTAGAAGAGGGAATCGGACGTAATCCACTTTGCGGGCCCAGTGTTGGTTGGTGGATGACACACATCTTATATTTTTATTTATTTATTTTATAAACCAGTCCTTGACTGCGATCGCATCTGATCTGATGGTGAGGCGCATTTGTTTATTAAGAGTCTATTCACTCTAGCCTTGAAGACTGGACGGGAAGACCGCAGGCCATAGATATAAGAATATTTCTATGCCGCAGGCCAATTTTTTAGTTTTAAATAGTGAAACTCACTAAATAGAACCAATAGCGACAAAAAAAGTTAATACAATAAAATTCAATTGCAGTAATATTATTTGATGATACCTAAAAACTAAAAATGACATTCTAGATATCATAAACACTAACTTTGACATTTAGTTTTGTCCAAGGCAACAGAATCCACAAATTATTCCCTCGGGACAAATAACATTTATCGCAAATGTTTCAGGCAAAAGCGAATAAAACAGTCTATTTTATAGAGACAGACAGAAAAAGAGAATTTGATGTTTTAATTATTGAAGGCGCAGACTTTATGGTTTAGCACTAAAACACTCAAAGCGTCACTTTATGAACTTTTGCTAAGGTTAAGCGTTCTGGGTGCGACCCCTTCACTTTGAAAACTGTAAAGTCAAAGAAAAGGGAATACAATATTTTGCAGACTGGCTAAAATAGTCCAGTCTTAGATTTAAGGGGTCTGCCATAGTAAGCAGACCCCTTAAATCTAAGACTGAGCTATTTTAGGTCTGCCTACTATACCGTATCATACCAGGACCATACTAGGAACTTATCGGGCATAAAAAGACGATACAGTCTCCTTTGCCCACTAGAACGTGTTTAGACGGGTCAGAAAGAGCGATTTAATATTTTTGCTGAGAAAATTACTTTCTGTTCTGTACCTATACGATGCCTATTGGAGAAAATTGGATTAGAATTTAGCTTCACTTTTCTTGGACTGACCGACATTTGAAAGTGTTCAAAAGTGCCTACATTTGGTATATTTGAAATAAATGATTTTGAATTTTGTGTGCATACTAAGAAAAGGCGTAAAATATTTTTTAACCTCTCGCCAACCTCCATTTTTTTCTTTAATCTACACTAATACTACAAAGAGGTTAAGTTTATTTTTTTGTTTGTAGGTGATAATCTCTGAAAGTACTGGTCCAATTGCTAAAATTTCTTCACTAATAGAAAGCTGCTTTATTCCTGAGTGACAGACTATATTTTATGTAGGTACGCCGGCGAAACGGCGAAAAAGCTAGTATAAAATAGAAGGACTTGTCTACATTTTTCCATTTATAAAACTTATGAGGACATTGAAGTCCTTTTCAAACCCGAGGGAAGTTTGATTAAATATAAATCTGGGGAAAGATCTCGTCCTCGTCATGCGGGCCGCTGAAAAGTCGTCAAGCTTTTGTCCGCTTTTGTTAACGAAAATGAGACTAGGATTTTCTCATATGAACAAATAATTTAATTTAATATCTCTGCGGTATCCTTGAAAATAATTAAATTTAATATCTCAGGAGTATCCTTGAAAAGTAAGTCCTAGTTTATGTTTAAATATGCCAAGTAGGTTCGTGTCGAAGCAACTAAGAATAAATAGCCTATCAAGGAATGTCATAAGCGGAACGGTAACCGTCCGAACTGACCCCGAATCATCGACGGTACCTCGTGTTCCAGCGCGCCTCAAGATGTTAGCTAAACCGTAGGGACCCAGCAGGGACGAAGTCTACTGAAGCCATGGATTGTGCGAAAGAGAACCCCGGGGCCCAGCAGGGTACAAACCTACTGGGGAAATTGGTTGTGCGAAAGAGATCTCCGGGGCCCTGGAACGAAGGCAAAGAAGGAGGAGCGGTACAGGAGCGGGTTTTAAATGATTCAGTAAAAGTCTGACATGCCCTAACGCTCCACCCTAAAGAAAGCGAAAGAAGTCATTATAACAAAAGGGATGTCATCAAAGTTGAACCAAACTATTACGGAGCAAAGATTGATAACATTTTTTACATCGTAACTCTAACTCATAAGCATAGCAGTAACGCTATACCTACCTTCGAAAAGCCATTGGCTGTTGGGAAAAAAATGAAAAACTGAAAATGGAAAAAGTGGTCCTTAGAACCTTATCTTAGAATTCTATTAATTCAAAATAAAAACAAAAGACGACAACCCGAATGGCAATTCTAAAGACATAATTTTATACAGTAAGCGAAGCATAGGAACGGAAACAGAGAAGCCTGAAGCACCTGAAGCCTCGGGCCGCTGTAAAAATAACTTTCTAAGGAAGACGGCTCCAATTTAATTATATCTAGAACTATGCTATTGAAATGTAATCATACCTAAACTAAATTTAACAAGTACCTATGAAATTTTGATGATCACGGTTTATGCACCATCTCTTCCTAAATATTTGTACGCCACGATATGCGGCTGAACATGCCAGAACTTATACTTCATTACCTACTATCTTGCATGCAATGTATCATGTACACCATGTTTAAACAAATAAAGTTTTACTTACTTACTTACTTACTAATTAAAACAATCTAATCTCTTGCAATTTACAGCGAGCCTTCGCGCCGTAAAACATTACTTTCAGGAAACGGACAAGCGTGTCTTAAGGCGACGCACGGTGTTGCTGAGGACGGACAAAAACCTAATTTTATAGCTTTTATTTTTTTATTGTTGGTAGGTTCGCGCTTGACCGCTATCTCACCTGATGGCGAGATATGATGCGGTCGGTTTACCTAGCAGTAACCTATTCACTCTTGACTTAAAGATTCCCAGATTGTAGTCATCAGGAAACACAGACTCCGGCAGGGAATTTAACCCCTTAGCTCTGTAATGCATAATGAATGTATTCCCAAAACGTTTTGTACGTAGGATGTCCACCATGTAAGTACTGGTGGCGCATTGGTCGTACGCCTAGTGGTCCGATGATGGAAAGGGCTTAGCGGTATTAGGTCATGCAATGCCGACGCACACTCCCCGAAATTGAATCGGTAGAAAACCGACAGACTAACAACTCGGTGTCGGCGTTGTAGTTGATGTTAGATGAAAAGCAATACCGGGTTTGTAAATAGAATATGTATTTTATAGGAATATAAAAATGAAGGTTTTCATTTAATTTTTTCTCAATTTTTATTATATCTATCTGAAAGATTGTACGTGACTTGTTGTATAATTGTATCCGAATGCTCTAATAGAATTACAATGCTATAAGAGGATTTGGATGAAACTAGAAAGTTTGGAATTGAAATTGGCTACTTTTTAATTTTTTATCCAGTTTAAAGCGAGTAAAGCCGTGGGACACAGCTAGTGAATAGTAAATCATGGTTATTCTGTTAAGTACCTATATTTTATAGTACATTCACGTCATAAGTAATTTTGTTCGTGTCTGACTATGAAACAGCAACACTGTGCGACGTCATAGTGTAAAAACTTGAAACTAATTATTTATTTATTTATTAAAACTTCATGCAACACAAAGGTACAAAGGCTTAATGCCACAGGCATTCTCTACCAGGCAACCGAGGGTGGCGAAGAGAAAATGGCATGGCAGGTGCATAAAAAAGAAAGTATTAAAAAAAGAAGGGTACGAGTATAAATGTACAATATGCGTGTGAATAATGTATGGTAATTGTGTTTTTGATTTATTGAGCAGTACATTGTATTGAGGTAGAACACTAACTAATATTATAATTGATAGAAATAGACACAAACTTAAAAGTTTTTTTTCTCCACTTCAAGTCATGATACGAATTTTTGGTATCAAGAAATCTTCCAATTCTAACGCTCCGAGTGGAGCCAGAGGATGTATCAGACATTTTCTGAGTCTAAAACCTTACACCCACAACTTTTGAAAAAAGAAAAAACATCATCATCATTTCAGCTGAAAGATGTCCACTGTTGGACATAGGCCTCCCCCTAAGTATCGCCAAAAGACCACCCCAATGCGTCTCGCATCCACCAAATTCCCGCAAACCTCACCAGGTCATCGGTACACCTATCACCTAGGCCTTCCAAAGTTGCGTTTTCCAGTACACGGTTTTCACTTTCCAGAACCTTTCGACCCCATCGCTTATCTGTTCTGCGAACAATGTGACCTGCCCACTGCCACTTAAGTTTAACGATTCTTCGGACTACGTCAGTATAAAACAAGGGTAACTTAAAAAAACAACTCTTGTTTAATTTCTGCAGCGCAAACATGGACGTGAAGCGTGTGTAATTGCTTCAAGCGCCAAGTTCTTACAGTCCAAGACACAGGAAGTTGATCATTCGAAACCGTTCCATGCAATGACTCCTAATGGTGATCTGCCCCTGACCATCCGTAAGGTTATAATCGGGTTTGATGTCATCAGCCATAGAGTACGGAATCGACACATCTGCGGTATTTAAAGATGATGGTACTTATAATATTTGAGGCGTTTAGAGGACTTTAGTCAAAATCCAGCTTGAAACCCGTCAATAAGATAGTTGACTTTTTTTATTGTTTAAAAAAAACTTTTTTCAAAATCGCAAATAAACAGAATTTTTCAAATCCAATCAAAATTAAGTAAGTTAGAAACTTTAAAAAATCTGGTTGAAGGGGAAACTGACAAGCAACAGAATAAAGATGCACAAACTGAAATGTGACGTTACTGGCATTACGTTACGTATCTACAAAAGAGATAGCGAGATGCTTATCACGGCCGAGCGGACCTACTCTTCCTCATACAATATTTGAAATGCTAATTGTAAGTTCATTTAATAACTAGATAGGTGCTGTATTTATAAAAACTTTTTTTTTGTGTTATTTATTGCTTAGAATAAAATCATCATCTTACTGCCTTTTTCCCATGTTACCCGTCACACTAACTCCCTTTTCTTTCATATCAGTCCTCATACACTCCATACCTTCTTTGGGCTTCTCCTTCTCTATCTATCCACATGTATACTCATAACTCTTTAAGTAACATGCGTTTCATCTCTCCTCTTCATATGGTCATACCAAGACAAACGATTACCTTGTATGTACCATCAAAGACACTTTCGCCTGACCACCACTAAGTTCATTTATGCTTACACTCGAAAAGAAAACTTCAAAGGGTTTGGTTTGGCGCCGCGCTGCAGGATTCAAGCGTTTTTTTTCTAAATTATAAGGCAGAAATGACCACGATGGTACATCATATACGTCATAGTAAGACTAAACGTTGAAACTCTTTGATTTGTATGGAAACTAATAACATAAACAACATAAAGCCACTTTATTTACAAGCCTATAAAAGGAATCGTTTGTCTTGGTATGGTCATGTGAAAAGGAGGAACGAAACGCATGTTGCTAAAAAGATATGAGTTTACAAGTGGATGGATGGAGGGGGAGAGGGAGGCCAAAGAAAAGACGGATAGATTGTGTGAGAAGTGATATGAAAGAAAAGGGAGTTAGTGATAGCGTGACTAGTGACAGGACAGAATGGAAGAAAAAAGACGTGTGGCACTCGGAGACTGCCGTGGTAAAGCTATTGCATAGCATTTTTTATCAACTTATTTGTGATTGAAGTTGACAAGTTGCCATGACAACCATTTAGTGGGGGGTGTTAGGTTTTTTCGTTACGGAATTTCTGGATTCGGTCTCCACGCTCAAGGCCCGCGATAGAAGCTATGCAATAGCTTAAAAAACGTGTTGCGCCGACCCCAAATAAAACGGGATAAGGGCAGGAAGATGCTGATGATGAACATAAAGCCACTTTAACAGCGGCCACAGTGTAGTCGACGAGGTCTGTGTCATCAGCCAATCAATTTGTATGAAAATTGTTCCGTGTCCAAGGTTGTCTAATGTTGACATTGTCCGGTCCCTGTCCACATTGCACAATGACATTATTTAGTTCTTACTATGAATAATGTAGCACGTGAGTATGTAAACTTGGACGTCAGCGGTATTTACTCAATCCCATATGGATTTACCTCTTATTTCTTTGTTATGACAAACTTCATCATCATCATTATCATATCAGCCGAATGACGTTCACTGTTGGACATAGGCCTCCCCCAAGCGTCACCACAACGACCGGTCCTGTGCTTCACGCATCCATCGGATTCCCGCGACCCTGACCAAGTCATCGGTCCACCTTGTTGACGGCCTTCTAACGCTGCGTCTTCGTCTTCGATGCCAAACTTAATCCTAGATAAATGTATTGATAGTAAATCAGATGTTTCTAATAGCTACACTAAACTACATAGTACTTTCTTTTGAGATGGGAAATCATCATGTGACTCCTCCCGGTCTGGCTGGAGGGCGAGGTAGAGCCCGACTTACTGACATAAACCCACCCATGTTCCTTTGCGATCCAGGACTGCAGTAACGTTTTCGAACAATCTTGTAGACTGGACGAGGGTAAAGGTTTTATTAAAAGCAAACAAGCTGAGATTTTTGGGGATTCCTGGACATGTTTTCAATGCGGAAGTGAACGAATTGGTGTTGTGATTTGAAAGAGCGAATATTTATCCGGCGAAGCTTTGTCTATGGTCTAACCCGCAAGAACCAAGCGTTATCTGGCATAAACAGTAGTGTCTGACACTCGAGTCGAAAGAATTCCGCATCCGTAATCAAACCAGAAGAGCAAATATAGAGCTTTTTACAAATAAATCAAATATTTAGATTGCTTATACAACATAATCAGCCTTTTGAAGTTCCCACTGATGAAACTCAGACCTTCCAGAAAATGGGCCGTAATTTACCACTTGGGATGAGGTAGATTTCGCATATGTTCGATTTTGTATAAAAACTAGGACATGTCGGTTTCCTCGTGATGTTTTTCTTACACAAAAAAAAATGCGTCAGGCCGAGACTCTTAAAGTCCTTTAATTACCACTGGGTCACCACTTGTCTACTCTTTAAGTAACCTTAAACAAACAAATCTGCAGATCCAGGTTGGCCGCGGCACAAATGAGGCTTCTTCGACTCATGTCGAACTGCTTCGGTGGAGCTGCTTCACAGAACATGCTTCAGCAGCTATGCTGCCTGTTTTGCACCTTTCAGCATGCACATGCACAGACCACTAAAACAGAGCTGTACAAGTTGCCACAAAGTAGTCAGAAGAAAATTAATTCTGGTCCATCGACACGAATAGCACAACAACCAAACAAAAATTATGGACGATGACATCGTTCTATCAACGTCATATCTCCACTTGTCCAATACGCCAAACATCTCCGTCAACCGGAAAACAACAAACAAGATAGATCCATTGACAAGCCAACGCCTACAAAAAACCATAAATACGTCGATGCTAATGAAAGGAATCGCGCACGCTTGCCCTTGGGGCACACCCCAAGTTTGCATACACTTACGTAACACACCAAGGTCAGGCTGACACTGGTGCCACACCTTTATTGCATGTGTAGCACTTGAAAAGGAAATTACAGCTATTTCAGCGGTCTAGCCTGCTCGGGTACCTACTGCGAAGTTGGCCACTTGGAACTGAACGATGAGCGACCTTGGAACTTCACCGTGCTAATGCGTCAAACTGTCGGCATGCTCGAGCAAAAAAGTAATGGAAGTTACGACTTTTAATGAGTTTTGAAACACGGAATTTGAAATCGTAATAAAACGGTTATTCAAATCTTTTGTTAGGGAGCTTGATTTGATGATAATTGCCAAGACTAGTACTAAAGTTGTCAACGTCGTTATGTCCCATAAGTTTGTGATTAATTGTGAAGTAATCCTCCAAGATGGCAAATTAAGGTCGCATTATAAAGTTAAGAGGATTATTAAACTAGAACCAATATAAGCAAAAATGGTAATAAAAGACTTCGCTAAAAAGACAGGATTATGCAAAGACCTTCTGTCGTAACTTCCGAGGATTAGGCGACGATAAAGTGAAAATTTATTGGTTTAATCAAGCAAGGCTGCCTCCAGTTGGCGTTTCAATAAAATAGACCCGTTAGGTCTGAAAGTGCTTTCTAAATTGACAAGGAGCGCGTTAAGTAGAACCTAAGGATCAGGTAGAGGAGAATGGGCACTTTTGTATAGACTCTGTAGTCTGGGTAGTCAGTTATGGCATAATCATCCTATTTAAAAGTAGTGCCATTTACGGTTTTTTTACGGTTTTTTAATAAAAAAAAAAACGTTAACTGCATTACCCTCGTTATCTTACAGATCTTTTCAGTTCTGATTCAATCACGCGTAAGTTTATCTATTAGTGGGTATAGTGATTTTGAACATCTTTATCTTTAAATAAAATGAAGCTATTGAAGCTCTACGTCCAAAACAGCCATTCTCTTTTATGCCTAAAGAAACTGGAACTAATTTGGCAAATTAAAGGTGACAAGCTGCTAGTGCTTTTGAACAGTGAAAATGAAAGATATTTTAAGTATAGCTATACTGCTCGATAAATTTCCGAAATACCGAAGAAAAGACAGTGGGACGCCGTAATGTTTTTTTATTATTATTGATAGGTTCGCGCTTGTCTATTTGGTGATGTGGTTAACGGTGGAGTATACTTGCCTAGAAGAAACCTATTTACTTTTTACTGGAAGACGCCTAAGTTGTGTTGTAGCTATCAAGAAACCTCCAGAGTATCTGGAGGGGCATGCATGGCTTCAGCGGTTCTCGCTAGCGAGCTGAGGAACAACACAGAGATAAATTCAAGGAATGGGCAGGCCTTTGCCCAGGAATGGGATAGTCAGGCTTAGGTGAAGCTCCTCTCTTCCTTCAACAGAAGAAACTGGATCTAATTACAACCCTTGCTCAGTGCAGATGAGGATCATAATGTGCATGTTTTACAAAAGGGTTTATTGGTTCTCGCATGTTTGACCAAAACACACACACAGACATGATCGGTCACCATAATAAATTCAGCACGAAATTGCAATATGTAACCTTGAAAAATAGACCACATAACTTTAAAAAAGCAACAAAGCTTAACGAACCACCTAAATTCACGCGCAAGGCCAAAATAATCAACAAAGCTGTAACATAATACTGAAGTGCTATGAAATTTATTGGTTTTTAAGGAATCCTGTGAGGTGTCTAGTGATGTTTAATCACTACATAGTATAAAACAAAGTCGCTTTTTCTGTCCCTATATCCCGTACGCTTAAATCTTTAAAACTACGCAACGGATTTTGATGCGGTTTTTAATAGATAGAGTGGTTCAAAAGGAAGGTCTATATGTATAATATTGCACCCGAGCGAAGCCGGGGCGGGTCGCTAGTTCCGCTATAAACTCTAGACGCGCTATAGACTATTGAACATATTTTTATAGCGCGCTATTTAATACGCTATCATTATAACACGTTATAATAAAATTCGGCAATCAACAGAACGCGGAGAGGTTATCATTTTAGTCGGCAACTCGCTAAACGGACACAATAAACGCTATATTGCTATCCCGCTTCAGCCCCGCTGTTGACGTTTTGTTGAGCGAATCGTTATATTATAGCACGAAGGCAGAGTTAATATAACAAACGCTATACGCTATGAACAAATAGCGTGTTATATTTTGGCGCTATATGTTATATTAGCCAACACTAGAAGTGTCCCAGTTTATAGCGAAGTGAGACGTGGATGTAAATCATCTTGTTACGACTTGAGCGATTATTACGACCGTCACCATTGTTTTATATCACTAGTTTAGTTTCAGGAAGTAATATTAACACAACTGTGATAAGATATCTATTTCTGTATTTGCAAACGCAAATGCTAACACATTAACGTAAGCATCTGAAGAGTTTATCTTCGACTCGAGAAGATCGAAGAAGACATCTCTGTTTATTAATCAAATCAAATCAAATCAAATCATCAAATCATTTTTATTTGTCTCAATGCAGGTAAAAAAAACACAAGGTGTTACAGAATAATAAAAGTGCGCTGCATTCTACTCGTAAGCATACAAATTCTATAAATTTTGATGATGAATGTAATGTGAATAAATAAGTATATAATTAAAATGTCATGCACTTGGATGAAATAAAATTAATAAGTAATCTCAAATATCAAAATGGTCATTCTTAATTAACCATAAATCCAGTTGTAGAGCAGTAACACTTATTTGGATGGAGCAGTGATGATATTTCTAATGTCAATAGGTAATTATATAATTAAAATGTCAAGCACTTGAATGAAATAAAGTAAATAAACAATGTCAAATATTAAAATATTCAATCATAATCCATAACAAATCCAGTCGTGGAGCAGTAACATTCTACTGATAAACATAAAAATTCCATAAAAAGGTACATTTTGTGATGATAATTCAAAATGTCAATAACTATACAATTAAAATGTCAAGCTGTAGATTAAAAATAAGAATGTAAATAATGTCAAATATTAAATTGGTCAACCATAATCCTCTATAAATTCAGTCGTGGAGTAGTAACATTTATTTATTAAAAATTCTTTTAGTTGTTTTTTAAATAAAATAACATTGAGATTCTTTATTTCTCTGGGAATCTTATTATATATAATTGGAGCCATTTGATAGATACTTTTGCGAAAAAGAGCCGTTCTACTGCGGCCAACACAAAGAATATTAGATTCTCTTTTCCTCAACCGTGGGTTTGCTGGAGGTCTAACTTCAAAAAGCTGTGGGTTTGTTTTCACAAATAGTGCAACCTCGTAAATATACAACGACGGGAATGTTAAAAGCTTTAGTCTTTTAAAATATGGCTTACAACTGTTCTCTGAACGTAAATTGCATATTGCACGTATACATTTTTTCTGTGCAATGAATACGTCATTTTTGTCAGTGGAGTTTCCCCAGAAAATTATTCCGTATCTCAGAACGGATTCCACATAGCTATGATAGGCAATAAGGACAGCATCCCGATTGGCAAATTTGGATAGCTTATAAAGGGCATAAGAGAAAGTATTTAATTTTTTACACACTTCTTCAACCTGCAGTTTCCACGTTAGTTTGTTGTCTATTATTAACCCTAAAAACTTTGTATTATCCGTTGTGGTAACTGGAACTCCTTTATAGTTAATATTTAATGGATTTTGTTGTTTTCGTCTTTGATTAAAGTGCATAATACAAGTCTTTTCTAAATTAATTTGTAAATTGTTTGCTTGTAACCATTCTATGGTTTGCTTTAATGTATCATTAATTTCCTGTTCGTAGGTGTAAGATAAGATTTGAACTCTTCCCATATTTTGACTGGCCTGTTGGTCTAGTGGTTAGTGGCCCTGACTGCTATGCCGGAGGTTGTGGGTTCGATTCCCACCCAGGACAAATGTTTTTGTGATGAGCATGATCATTTGTTCAATGTCTGGCTGGGTCATGGGTGTAATTTATCTATAATATGTATGTATGTATTTAGAAATATATCAGTATGTTCATCAGTTATCTAGTAGAACCTACTCATAACACAAGCTCTGCTTAGCTTGGGGCTAGACGGCGTTGTGCTGAAGTAGAATATGAGAACCTTTGAAAGGGTAATCTTGAGCAAATTGAAAATGATATAGCAATAGAATGAATCCATAATATAGAGGAAAAATCCAGAAAACATAAAAATCCAACTTCAGCAATAAAAAGCCTGAAACCATTAAAGAAAAATAACGATAAAATAATTTTTGCAGCACATAGCAATGAACTCACGTGAATACATAAATAAGCAGCACTTACAGAGGGTTGAAAATGCACGTTAAACACGTATTAATATTCTAAGTCGAGCGGCAAGCGTGCAGAACAACGTTACAACTCATGCAAATGCTGAAATATGCAGATTTTGCTTAACGCATTCATGTAGACCGACTGTTGAAGCAAGATTGATGTAATATGTTTCATATCGCGTTGCTGTGACAATATTTTCTTGTAAGAACGCTACGATAAAGGTGAGCAGTGGTGGCCAAGTTGTAATGGCCCCGACTTACGAGTAGTAGGTCGCGGGTCCACCAGCCAATCACCACCCACCCAGCCAGGCGTATCATCATAATCATATCAGCCGAAAGACGTCCACTGCTGAACATAGGGCTCCCCCCAGCGTCGGCGTCGCCACAACGACCGGTCCTGTGCGTCACGCATCCATCGGATGGATTACTATGTGCAATTTATTTCATCACCACTGCTCTCAAAACGGCGAAGGAAAACATTGTGAAGAAACCGGCATGTTCTAGAACCAAAAATTGGAAGACATGTGACATCCACCAACCCGCACTAGGCCGGCGTGGTGGATTATGTATGGCCCATTCCTTCTCTTAAAGACGAGGCCTGAGACCCAACAGTGGAAACATTATAAAGCCGACTATGCTATGGTATGCTAAGAACAATACGATATTGCTTTGTATATTTTTCATGTAATACCACTCTCGTTGCAGATGGATTTTTGATGAGGGTACCCTTTGTCGAGTGAAAAATAATATTGTAATATTTTTTCTCGAAGGATTGCCTTGGCAGAGGCTTTGCAAGTCATTGTTTTCTTTTAGTGCTATACTCCGAATTTCCTCCCGGATATGGATCGTCGCTTAGTAGAAAGGCAGATTCTGACATTTCGTTTTTAGGGATATATTACTAAGACTTCGCTGTCTGTCACCAGGCTGTAGCTTAAGAAACGTGATAGCTAGACAGTTGAAATTTTTACAAATTATGTATTGTTGCCGCTATAACAAAAAATACAAAAAAAAATTTAAGGGGGCTCTCATTCAACAAACGCGATTTTTTTTTTTTGACGAATTTTACTAAATACGGTACAGAACTCTTCGTGAGCGAGTCCAACGCGCACTTTGCCAGTTTTTATACTAGATTCTATTTTCAGAAAGAACCTTGTCGTGAGTCCGAAAACTATTTTAAATCAATATAAAACCTGCACACCAATGGACTTGTCAATTTACCGATAATTATACTTTCAGCTCCATCTTTATGCTCATTTGTCAAATAAATATATCTCTGAAAACTTTGGACAGCGTTCAACTGGGCATCCAAACCCAACTATTAATGGTATTTTTATTGTCAATCTGTCCATATAGAACATCAAACTTATATATTCCAAGTGCTCCATAAGTGGATTGTCGTAAATCAGCAAATCGTATGGAATCGTTTAAATTTCTGCTTATGAGTACATTGGCTGAAAAACTTCTGATTATAATCAAACGCGAAGGTTATCGAAGACATATCAATATTCGTAATCAATGCAAGTGAGCTTATATTTCAAGGATATTTGCGTGATTTTGGCTGATAGTATAGTTGTTATTTATGGGTATGCAAGTTAGGTGTCGTTTCAGAAGGGTGAAGGTAAGGTCGAAGTACTAAAACCTGATGGAATAGCACAATGTTAGTGACTTGAACTTTAGTGAAACTTCTGACGTGGCCGTATAAATGTTTCTTTAGGGTAAATCTTGCAAATGGATTTTGAAACAGTTATACAGGGTTATTTGTAAAACACGTGCAACTTCTCAGGACTATGTTACTAACATCATAAACAACAACTTTGTTCTATAACTTTTAAAATTGTATCATTTATTAATTCTTTATACAGACGTACATAGCAAAATACAGGGTTGAAATGTGTTAGATAGAACAACGAAATCTTGCAGATTTGTTTTTGGTAAACGAATTATGTTTTGTAAAAAGTCTTAGAACAAAAGTTGTTGTTTATGATGTTAGTAATACAGTCCTACAAGGTTGTTAGTGTTTTACAAACAACCCTGTATATCCCTAACTACATGAGCTATTTAGTATACTTATTTAATTTTGATGACAATGTATTAACATGGTACCATAATAATAATAATAATAATCCTTTATTTTCAGGGATCTAAGGCCCATAGATAAAATACACAAAAATAATCATTACAGAATAATAAACTAATACATAAAAGATCCTATAACGAATTATTATTAAGCTAAACCATAGAGCCGGATAGTGATCATAAGAACTGCTTGGCGCAACAAGACAAACAATGGTCCTGGATATCCTGATGAGTGTCAACCGTGCAATAAAAGCTTATTTTTATTTATTAAAGCTTTATGCACACAACACTGTACAAAGGCGGACTTAATACTATAGGCATTAACTACCAGTCGACCTTAAGGTGATGCAGAAACAACATAGCAGGTGTAACTTAATCAATAGACAAACAGAAGAGCTAAGCAGAAATAAAAGCTTGGTTCATGAAAAAGTATTTTTCATTGTAAAGTTAAATAATTTCTTTTGGAGTATTATTTGGCGGATTCGTTTGAAATTAAGACTACAGAGAGTTTTCTAAGGGTATACAACTTTTTTGAGTTTTTGATTGTAAAAGTTAACGAAGAAGTTTTTTCAGACTTCTCTCATGGGACTTCCGTCTGGCCCAAATGTAACTTCATTAGACTAATGTAATTTAATTTCGATGGTAATAACTCAACTTGACCTATGAAATTCGGCGACCTTTGATCATGCAAATCCAAATTCTAATATATCTTGTCTCGAAATTGGGATCAGATTGTCTTTGTTTGCCAAGCCCAGATTAGGGATGTCGCTAAAGAGGTATTAGGCTGTAATGTCAATCCTCGAGGCGATGAAATCACCCAGATCTAATCGCAAATTTATTATTAGGCAAGTCCTTTGTGTAAAAGGTTTATGCCTCGTGATTAGGAATTATATATCACCACATTAAGTCCAAGACCTGGAATAGATAGATAGATACATTATCCATAGTATATACTTACTAATTACTTTCTTATTTTTAGGATACTTTTTACAAGCTTTTATTTAGTTTCCCCTATACCGATGTTTGTATGCCTGTAATCAAATCTTGCAAATTAAATTTAATCCACTTCCCGGTTACCGATTGAGCTAAAAATTTGCATGCATGTGTAAATCATATGGCAATGCAATATTATTATGACACGGAACTGATCAGATGATGGACCCGGAAGGCGGCCATAGGAATTCAGATAACCCTACCGTGTTTGAGCTTTTTAGAATGGTTTTGAAGAATATGAATTATATAGGTAGATACCGCGCTGAGTTCCAGCAGTGGGAACATTAAAAAGGCTGATGATGATGATAATGATGATACCGCGCTATTAAAGCTTGCTATGAAAGCATTCACTAAATGTTTATTATTGTTTTATGTTACAAGACGTTTTGAAAGTAGGTAGTTACCACCACATGAGCAAGCTTTTCCAATGACACCATTAACACATTTCCAATAGAAGTAAATGACAACTGTCCATATAAGGACCGCCAACTCAAGCCATATATGGAGCCTACCGTAAGATGTTAAACAGCGATTATAAAAGAGTAATTTGAGATTTTATGTCAAAAAATACTCAGTTACGACTGCGGATTGGCAAAACGACAGTTAAATGGCGAAAGGTAGTATTGGAAAACCATTATTAAACGTAATGTAGATAATGCGAATCGTCTGCTAAGTTTTTACTGTTATGTTTAAAGCTGTGATCTTTAAACGCAATCTCGCAATCCTGTTTTTCCTTTTACGAACTTTAAACGGCTAATGCAATTAGCTGAGCGTGCATAGAAAGTAGACAAATCTTAATTGAGCAACAAAGACGAAATTGGTTCCGTGAGGCTCACTTAGCTTACATTACATAGTTTAACCAAGAATTGAATTATAAAATCTATTATTCGGGATAGACACAGCACAGCGCCGAGCGTGCTCGCACCAAAAGGGTGACCACCTCAGCATTTGCTGGGCGTTAGACACCCAGAGCTAGTTTTCAGTTGGTATAGTTTCTTCAGTCTCTATTAATTGATAAATTGTAGTAGGTACATAATGATATAAGTGTTTGGTGATTATCGCTAAAGCAGCATTTCTATCCGAGCCGAAAGAGAGGGTCTAAGAGAATTGAGGATGGTAATCACTTAGGTAGATATTTTGTCCGTAATTTATAACCTAGATGTTGTACAAATAAAAGATTCTGAATCAATATCCAAGAATTAAGGAGAAGATAAGAGCTCAAAGTACCACGAGCTTCAAACGCAATCCATTTTACAACCTAAACTGAACTGTTAAAGGGATGGAGCTATCCCTCCATCCCTCTTTCAGACTCGCACTCCTGACATTTTAATAAGACATTGTAAGGCCCCAGTACCAATAAATTCAGAACTTACTGTCCCAGTATACTTAAATTACTAAAGACATGAACAACGTGCAAATGGGTCACCAACTAAAGACAATGACCAATAATTTAATAGAAACACCTGAGATATCTCGCTATCTAGACGTATAGCTACCAGTAGGTAATGGCAGCGCCGTACGTGTTTATTTTTTTTTTTTTTTTTCTCTTTATTTAGAATTAGGGACTTTTATACAAATGTACATGCCAGTCCCATCGGACCTTATACAATCCCTACCTTACATATTTCATCTTATACAGTAAAACGTAACAATACAAACTTAATTAAGCTGTGAGCAGCCTCGGAGTTAGGTGTCGACAAAATATGATGAAAAATTCCAACATCGTACATGTTTGTATCTAGCTCTCTATACAATTCTTCTCTTGCAGACTGAAATCTGACACATTCCGTCAATAGATGTATAACATCTTCTACTTTGCCACAATCCTCACAATTTGGTGAATTAGTTTTTTTCATTAAAAATGCGAACTTATTGAGCGGCATGTGTCCAGATCTCAGTCTGTGAGCTGTCACTATCAACTTTCTGCTAAGCCTGGTGTTACAAAACCATGGTATATGATGAGGCTCCGAAACTATAGTCCTATACCATATTCCCTTTTCTTTCGATCGTTCATTGAAATATTCTTTCCAAACTTCGTGACATTTGTTTTTATATTTAGGCAACAATTCTACATAATCAGTTCCAATATATGTTTCTCTACCTTTGTCTATACCTAATTTTGCTAAACGGTCAGCCTCCTCATTACCCTTTATACCTATATGTGAAGGAACCCACTGCAATTTCAAATCTATCCCTTTTTTAGATAAATCTTGTATTTTAGATAGAATTTCATAAGCTATCGAAGCACCTCTATGCCCAGAGGCGCATCGAGCTATATGTTGTAGTGCGCTTTTGCTATCTATACAAATCAATGTTTTTCTGCTATTATTGATAGTTAGGATATAAGAAAGAGCCTCTGAAATTGCAAAAAGCTCCAAGGACATAACTGACACATAATGATTTATTTTATAATAAGTATTTGTATTATTCAAACTCAAAGGATCGTAGTAGG
Organism: Mythimna lalbum; assembly: GCA_949319445.1. Taxonomy (NCBI): domain Eukaryota; kingdom Metazoa; phylum Arthropoda; class Insecta; order Lepidoptera; family Noctuidae; genus Mythimna; species Mythimna lalbum. The sequence goes on along the minus strand of OX439371.1, from coordinate 8,041,219 downwards.
CAGCTCCATTACCATTAGTACTCTTAGATCCGTCAGTATAGATTTTGTAATAATCGTGATATTTATCTGCTAATTCTCTCAGAGTTTCTGCTCTAATTGAGTTTGAATCGTATGTCTTCTTAGGATTTTTAATTGAGTCCAAATTAACCCTTATTATGTCTTGGACGTTAATCCTAGTAACCCAAACGTCTAAAGAAAACATTTCTGGAATAAGAGTTGCTCTTACATTTTCCTCCTTGATCTCCCTAAATATAATAACAAGTAATGGAATCTTTTTAGTTACCCAATATCTGATATGACTAACAGCACTAAGTTCTAACAACAATTTTATTACTACATTATCAGATACAGAATACGATTTTAAACAATATTTAGATGCTAACCATCTTCTCCTAACATGCAGTGGAGGCACACAGAGCTCGCTCTCCATAACATGTATTGGTGTGCTTCTTATAAAGCTCCCTACTACCCTTAAAGCTTGATTTTGAACTTTTTCTAACTTGTAAATATTTGTCTTAGCGCTATTGTCATATAGAAAGCACCCGTAGTCTAACCTACTTCTAATCAGAGCCACGTAGAGCCTACGAAGATGAATCTGATGAATACCCCAAGAAGGACTAGTAAGAATTTTAAGCAGATTGAGAAGTCTCTGGATTTTCTCGACTATTTCGTTGATGTGTTTACCCCAGCGTAATGTCTTATCCAACCAAACCCCCAAATATTTGTAGTAATATACGTTGTCAAGCACACTATTATTTATGGAGAGTTGTACTTGTCGTTGCTTAAAACCCCTACTAAAAACACAAGATTTGGATTTACTTGTAGATATTTCTAATCCTAATTCGTCCAATAAAATAGTAAAAACATCCAAAGCACTTTGAATTTTGTATTGAGCTTCCGATATATCCTGGCAAGTAAAATAGAAAACGAAGTCATCAGCGTATTGGCATGAATACACCTCAGAAATATCCTGACAAACTTTATACGTCGCTATATTAAAAAGCAGCGGTGACATAGGGTCACCTTGAGCTAAGCCTTTTCGTGCATATCTGACCATATCAGTTGAGGACTCATCGGTCACTTTAAGATGACGTTCGCTAAGAAAGTTCCACAAATATTGGCAAATATTTCCACCAACACCCAAACTATCAAGCACCTGCAATAGCTTATCTATTAATATATTATTATAGGCACTTTTGATATCAATAAAACAAGCCGTTGTTGGGACGTTCTTTGAAAAGCCTATCTGTATTTGAGTCACCAAACGCGTAAGACAATCAAGGCAGGATTGTCCTCTCCTGAAACCAATCGTATTCGGCGACAAAATCCGATTCTTCTCTATATACCATTCGAGTCTTTTGGCTATCATAGCATGAAATATCTTGCACGTACACGACATTAACGAAATAGGTCTTGGTTTACTGTTATTATTTGAGCCAGTACCCGACTTCGGTATGGGGACAACTCTAATCTGACGCCATTGGAGTGGGAAATTACCTGAGTTTAGTATACTATTATAAATTTTCAGTAAGTATAATTTGCCAATAAGTGGTAGATGTGAAATCATGGAGTAAGTAATTTGGTCATCTCCTGGAGCAGTATCTTTTTTCTTTAAACAGTTATTTAGTTCCTGCAACGTGAATTCAGACTCAAGCAACACATTTGTAGAATTAAAAATCGGCTTAGGGGAAGCGACATAATCTGGTGTAAGATCACATAACATTTCTCTCTTTAGCTCCTGAGGACATTGGATATTGGATTTCTTGTAACCTTTGACCCATCGTAATCTACGCCACATATCCGAAGCTGAAACTTTGTAGTCAATGCTTTCACAGAATTTCTTATAGTCATTAGATCTCGCCTTATGAATAGCTTGTTTAGCCTTCGCAGTTTTTTCCTCAAGTTTTGCAAGGTTCGTTGGTGTTGGGTTACCTCTAAATTTCTTAAGTGCCAGTCGACGCTCCGCAACCAATTTAGATAAATCTGGACTCCAGTACCCTTTTGGTTTAAATTTAGTATTTGGCTTATTACAATATTTAACAAGAGGAATATTCTCATCTGCTGATTTATTTATTTGACAGGAGAAATAATCGTACAAAACCTGAACATCATCATATGTATTAGACAGAGAAAAGCAATCAAGGAGACACGCTCTATAACCAGTCCAGTTGGCTAATTTGTAGTTACGCTTTTTACGGATGTAGACATCGTCACAATAGTTTACTTTAACTTTAATAAATAAGTGATCACTACCTAAGTTTTCATTCATAACGATCCAGTCACAGTTAATAGCGATATCCGCAGATGCAAATGTAATATCTGGGGAAGAAGATTGCAATATGTTATTCACTAGTTTAACCCTAGTAGGCTGTCCAGTATTCAGAGATGTAAAACCAAACTCTAAAGCTGACTCAAAGATTTGTAAACCCCTATTATCATTTTTATGAGACCAGTTTGTGTGGTGAGCGTTAAAATCTCCTGTTATTAAACAATTATTTGGAAACAAAGAAAATACCCTATCCCAGTCGGCTTGTGTCGTATGAACAGAACTAGGACAATAAATTAAAATGATATATTTGATATAGTTACAATTATTTAGTTTAATACTTAATAATTCGATGCCTGGATTAATTTGACTTACCGCTACTTCCTGCACACTTAGTGAGTTATGAACTACAACAGCAATTCCCCCGTACGAATCCTCTCTATCTCTTCTAAACATATTGTATTGATTAATATTGACATAAACATCTTCCCCTAACCAGGTTTCACTAATTAATGCTACGTGTATTTTTTCCTGCAACAGTAAACACTTAAATTCTTCAAGTTTGGGTTTCAAGCTCTGTGCGTTCCACTGCATTATATTCAAATTAATAGTTTTACGTGAAAAGGCCATCTTTAAACATAGAAATTATTTTACTGTACACATCCCCTTCTTTAAGCCACCGCCAAACTAAATTAAAGCATTGTTCAAATATAATATTACCTAATAATTTAACTTTGACATCGAAACTACACTCCGACAAACATACCTGTTTGAATTTATTAAATAATCTTTTAAAGTCCATAATACGCTTTGTAGGCTCTTTCTCTTTCTCAATTCTTTCTCGTGCTATAAGTGGTTCCTCTTCATCGCCATGTGTAAGATTACGACTATGGCCTGACTTTTTCTTCTTTTTATTTGGTTTCCTCACAGATTTACCCAGAATTAATGAACCTTCGGACTCTTCCATACTTTGGTCTCCGCTGTCTTCACTATTAGAATTTTGTTCATTTCTTATCTGAATCTGTTTCTCTGGCCGAGTTTTTGTAACTAATACATCTCGATATGAAATCTTATCATTATTGAAATAGTTAGATTTACGAGTATTATGTGTAATTTCCTTTTCAATTTGATGGTCCGTTTGTGTTTTCCTCCCCTCTAAATATGTGGACAGGGCTTTTCGGTATGTAATATTCTTCTCACACATTATCTTTCGTATTTCCTTTTCTTTTATAAATACGGGACATGACTTCTCCAAAGCCATATGTGACATCTTACAATTTATGCATTTATAGTTGGTAGTTTCACAGTTACTATGATTTTCCCCGCATTTTGGGCAGCGTACTATTTTGGTTGGACATGACTTTATTAAATGCCCAAATCGCCAGCAACCAGAGCATTGCGTCACTGGAAACATATATGGTTCCACTTTAAACCGACACTCATACATAGATACATATGAGGGTAAAGTGGAACTTTTAAAGCACAGTCGAACTGACTCGCTGTCCACCCATTCTCTGGACATTCCAAGGCGTTTTAATCTCCTCACGCTTACAACTTCATATTCACTTTCTAAGCTTTGCTGAATTTCTTCTACGTCTATATTTAAATCTATCTGTTTAACAACTCCATACGATAAACTGATCTCATCTGCTAATTGGCATCTGTACCCCAAATCTAAAAACTTTTGACAATTAACTAGTTTTTCAGCGTTTTTCCTGTCTTCAAATTCTAAAATCACCTTGTATGCATTTTTGTACTGAATTTTATTTATATTAGTGATGTTTTCTGACTTTAATAACTTTGCTAAACCGAATTGTTTTGGCAATGCTTTGTCTTTTCCCGTAATGCTCACAATATTACCGTTTGTTTGTGTGTTTCTTTCACCACCCATACTACTATTCAAGTTCCCAGATAATCTTCTTGCTGGTTTTTTCTTTCCATTTCTAACGGTTATAAACCCATCATCATCTTCTATAATTTCCTCACTATCCTCGCGACTTCTTTTCTCTGGAACCCTTTTATTTTCACTTGAAATATTACAGCTCGTCTCCATTATTTCTGAATTAACTTGTTGCTCACTTTCAATTAATATTTCCTCTTCTATAATGTCACTTCCACTCGACTCACAAATAACATTCGTCACTTTATCCATTATCACTAAACATTTGGATTATATGATAAAATGTAGGTAGGTGTAAAAAAGTTAAAATACAGAGATATAGCTCTTCGCAATGCGTGCGCTCACCTCGGCTCTTCGCGCGGCACTGCCGTACGTGTTTAGAGTAAGGCATTTTTCAGACCAAATGTATTGTCGACGCTGACTGTGAGCGCGCGTTTCGCAGTTTATCGCTTTTCCATAAAGATAAAGATTTTCACAGATGATGTATTTTTGCTGCCTGATGTACTACAGGATATTGTGTCAAAATAGTTGTACAGATAATGCTGCCCCCGTTTACTAACGGGGGCAGCAAAAAGACGCATCTAAAATTTTTTCCAGATTTGAGTTATACATTGCTGGAATCAGAACATAATGGCGCTTCTGCCTGTATTTTTAATATTTTGCTAACTTTCTCCAATGCGGTTTTAACACAAGGATAAAAGGCCCGATTTCCCGTTTCATTCATTAAAACATTTTTTTATCCGTTTTCGTTTTTGTTAGATACGTCTTTTTAAATATCAGGGGCAGAATGGTGCGGGTACGGAACCGCATCGAAAGGTGTCTAAAAATACAAAAGCATACTGTAGTTTTTACAATTGAGAATAATTTATTAACTTTTCGTTCATACCTAACCGACGATAGACGATACGCGATTATGTAGTTCGTTGTCGCTGCCTTTCGGAGGCCGATTATTGTATTACGCGTAGCAGAGTAGGTTTGCTTCACGCCAGTAACACATACGCTATAGCGTATTGTCGGTTTGATGAGAATGTATACTGTAGACCATAGATATAAGAAAGACTGAGTCCACGTTCATAATAGGGCTGCCAGTGAGCATAGTCATAGTCACAGTCGGTGACGGATTATACGTTTGGTGTGGTCTTCATAGATTCGACATACATTTTCACTGTTTTTCATAAAACCGCTCTTACGCAATTAGGACGCTATTATCATGCTATTACACATTTTTAATTATTTATTTTGGTAACATAAATATCTTGTGGATATTATCTAGGCTTCTATAGAAATCAATATATAATTTTTTGTAAAACTAAACCAGTAAAGACCTCTGAAAATCTGATATTTTGCATGAACTTTGATCCTTCGTTAATGTATTCACAACTTTAAAAAGTCAAAAATATGTAACAATAGACCTTGCAAATTTAACCACGATTTGAATGACAATTTTGTTTTCAAAAACTTTTATAGGTTAAAAAATACTATCTTCTGGAACAAGTTTTATTAAATATTAGAGTAAATCACGGAATTACCGAATGCCAACAGAGTTTTCAGGCGTTATCTCTCTTTTTTGCATTGCCTCTTCATTAAACATCGCGTTGAATGAAGCAACAAGCTTTTAAAGCATGCTCTATGTTGACGTTAGGCGAGTGGAAAAGAGCTTGTTAAGGCATCTTAATAGCTTACTATGAAGACCTCCGGTGTGCAATACTGCCCCCGTTAGTAAAAAAGACGCATCTAACATTTTTTCCAGAGTTGAATTATATACCTTGCCGGAATCAGGACAACGGCGCATCTGCCTGTATTTTTTATATTTTGCTAACTTTCTCCAGTGCGAACACAAGAAAAAAAGGCCCGATTTCACGTTTCATTCATAAAAAAATGTTTTTATCCGTTTTCGTTTTTGTTAGATACTTACGTCTTTTTAACTATCAGGGGCAGAATATGCATCCATAACAGCAAGTTGGTACATCGCGCCCCCGCTTTTAAACAGCCATTTCTACCCCACGCTCAGCAAATATGGCTGATACATTTTTCTTGTGCTTAAACAGGTTTTAATGTCGTATTCTTCTGTCAGGTTAACGTCCTTATTTGAGTAGGTGTGATATATTGGAAGAGTCATGTGTTTTGGCGGGATAATGGGACCTCGTCGACCTTTAGGTTACTGAAAGATGATATTTGAGTTAAGTTCTGGCAATTTTGTTGGGTGATGTTGAATCCATATTTCTAGATACTCAATTTATTGGTGTTCGTTTGAGTCTTCAAAAGAGACAAATAAAATTAAAGTGTCTGATTGCAATATCAAAATAACATCTGACTGAAGTTATATTCAATACCTATGTATATCAAAAATGCATTTTTTTTTATCCGTCTATATCTATCTGTCTGTCTGTCTGTTTGATCCGGTAAATCTCCGAAAAGGCTGGGCCGATTCTACCAGGAATTTCACTGGTAGATAGCTGATATTTTAAAGAGTACTATTACTTTTGTAAAAGAATTAAGATACGTAAAAAAAATGTAATCGTAACCAAATGGCATACTATTTTTTATTTTATTTTATGAATGAGTCTAACGCAGACAAAGTCGCGAGCACCAACTAATCCGAATATCTATGATCTAGTCTGAAATAAAATTACTTATTTTGCAAATAAAAACATAAAATTACTCACAATTACTCCAATACATATTTGTCTCGTCTCTCAACAAAATCCCTTACGAACTTCAGTGTATAAATCCATACAACACGTTAGTAAACTCACACACACATTGCACACAGGTAATTAACGATTTAGACGCACCAGAGTAATGAGAACCAGTAACCTTTGCAGAGGCAGCTCACGTAATAACACAGTAAAAATAAATATTTCGTGCGAATATTCCATAAGGTAATAATCACCCTACCAAACGCCGGGTACATAAGGGCCGCCGCATACTGACCACACGCGAAAGCCACAAGAAGCTAGAAGCGGTCACTAAAGCAGCTGAAGGGCGCGACAGCTACTTGTGTTGTGGCCGGTGGCTGCTAATTTTTTTAAACCATACCGTGCAGCATCATAATGGACTAATCTGCATCATTATCATCATCAGCCTTTTTAATGTACCCATTGCTGGGACTCAGGCCTCCTCTCTAGGAGAGAGATTAGGCCGTAATCTATACCAAGCGGGCCCAGTGCGGGTTGGTGGATGTCAAGTGTCTTCGAATTTCGTGGTTCTAAGACATGCCGATTTCCTCACGATGTTTTCCTTCACCGTTTTCATAATCTGCATTGTTCTCATAGAATTTGACCATTACATGTTTGCTGTTTGGACTTTAAAAGAGACTTTGACCCCTGACGAAAAAAATTGACGTGTCCTTATAAGTTTAAAAAAAAACCTATTTGCAAAGTAAACATAATTTATCATTTACTCTGACAAAGAAGGTTTAAATGCATGAATGGCGCGTGATGGCGTTTAGTGGCCAGTGTGAGCCACAAGAAATGAGCACCGGTGTCAACCATGTGCGGCGAATATATTATATGAGAACTATAGGAAATATGTCAGTGGCGGCAATTTGTGGTTGTGGCCGTTGTGCGGCGACCCTAACTCCCTTTGAAGGGTGTTGAGGGTTAACCTCGCATTTCTTTCACTTTCCATCGAAGGGTTCATTTTGATGGCATTTCAATGGCGCCACCTTGGGGCTTATGGTCATGCTTCGAATAGCTTCGGCGGTTTCTTAATTACGAGGTATTGATGAATGAGTGTGGTAAGCAATTTGAAGGGCATTGAAATGGGATAGGAATTTCTTCGAATATAATTTTAATCCTTATTTATTTGAGAATTTATTTAAAACATGCATATGCATTTCTTTCTGTACAGTTTCTCTTGGCCTTATCAAGATTTCTAGGATCTGTCTGGCCACGACACCTATATATATAAAATCACTCTACAAAGGCGTTATTGTTAACAAAACTGCCAAAATACATAGGTTTTATTTATCAAAGCATTATTGCTTTGGTAAATGCACTAGCTTCTGACGTTTTTTATAAGTGCCCTGTAGGCCTATGTGAAATAAAATATTTCGACTTTTTGAGTTTGACTTTGAAATAACCAATTGGTTTTTTTTTTTAGGTGATAGGTACTTTTTCAAAGCTAGATGAGAAAAGGCTAAAGAGATGACGATGACCAAGCCATAATTATTCTTATAAATATTACCAAATTTTAATAGCATTCGTAGAAGCTAAGATGTACCTAGTAATTATTATCTATCTATTACAATTATGACTAAAAAAACAAATGTGACCTTAATACTTGTAATTTTAGAACGGAGTTCTTTCAGATAAGTTAAACCTTATTCCCGTTAAGTTTAGACATTTAAAGAACCCTTTTTTACTATCTGTTCAACCGATTTTAACTTCTATTTCGTAGGCATAAGGATGACATTAAAAGCAAAAAAAAAGGGGTTACAATACCAACTATTTACTGCAGCCGTCATTATTTTGTCATGCCGCCAACGTAATAAAAGTCAAAATCGGTTGAACGGACAGTAATAAAAGGTTTTCATAAATGTCTAATGCTATTTTGAACAGAGTATAGGAAGCTTGAATTATAATGAATGTTACGAATGAACAATACCGTATCTCGACTAGGGAATAAGTGTGTTATCGCGGACTTAGCCATTCTTTGTTTCTGTGCCTGATACCCGTTTATCAGATCTTTTGGGCCAAAAAACTCGCAGTTTCTTTGTTCATCTGTTAGAGGTTTTTAGAACTTTCTAGGAGATATAATAGTTGAGGAATAGTCAAGCTCGCCACAGGATTCTCAATCAATATATACTGTAAATGTATCTGCAACACTCTAATCGATTAGTAGATAATGCCTATAGGGCATTATGTCTGCCTTTGTACAGTGTTATGTGGGAATCCAATTCCGCATCAAAATCGCAATCCCGCAGTGCGGGATTGATGTCAGCAATCCGGATTTGTAGATTGGATTTTTAATTTCTTTTTGTTTTAAGCAGTAATAAACCAAAAACCGGTCAAGAGCGAGACGGACTTGCTCATCGAGGCACATAAAAGCCTACCTAAATATGTAAAAATTTCGATTCCCAAATCAAGTTTCTAAGAATTTCCAAATAGCAAATAAAATCTGCTGCTTTAATGGAACAATAAAATATTTAACGGACCTTCATCTTTTTTTTAGAAAATTGATTTCATGTGCTGCGGGGAATCCCCGGTCATAGAGGAGTACCTCTAAACTGACATTGATTACGTTTCGTTTCCGTTGCGATACAGGACTCGCACAATACAAAATAAAAATTTAAAAACTATTTAACTGCAAGGTGAAATTGAAAACAAAGTAATTAACTATTTTCCAGACAAATAATTATTATAAAAAATGTCACGAGATTCATGTAAAGTTGTTTCATCACTTTTTAATAAGGATGAGCTAGTCTAATAAATAATCTAAACAGGGCCAAGTCGTCGGGATCCAATTTTCTTATAAAAAATTTCAATACCGCAGACGTGCAGGATCCCGCATGAATAATCCCGCCTTTCCGATCACGCAGAAAAGGTGAGGGATCCCGCGCTTACGGGATCCCGAATCTGCGGGACGGGATTGGATTCCCTAGTTATGTGCATAAAGCTTTAATAAATAAATAAAACCATTTTCCTTATTTTTATACCATTTAGGTAACTAATTAGATGTTTCTAATAATTAGTTCTAGGTAATTTAACCAATAAAACACCGGCATTAAAAATCATGTTTAGGATTTGATTAAATACTAGAAACTGTTAACAATTATGTTCTTTGCGTGTTCCAACACTTACATATGTACAAAATAATTAAATTAAAATATAGACCAACTATAATCAAGGGATCTAAAAGGGTAAAGAAGCTCGAGCCCCAGTATGGCTAGAATGAACGGGGTGGGTTTTTAGTCAGTAAGAGTCTGACGGATGATTTTTCCCACCATAAAAGTCAAGAGTGAATAGGTTGCCTCTAGGCAACCGTGCTCCATCGTCGGCCACATCATTGCTTTCCATCAGGTGAGATAGTGGTCAAACGCGAGCCTATCCATAATAATAATAAAAAAAAAAACTAATATTATGAACTAGCATCTAAATATCCCAAGAGAACATACTCATACACATACTCTCTTCTTTAAAATATTAGCGTGACATGAAACTGTTTGTTTGTTAATTAATCAACCCTTAAAGGCTAGACGGTTTCAGATGAAACTGGCGACACGGATAGACCTAGCCCTTTAGACTAGAGATACTTTCTATCCAGATGGTAATCATCATCATCATTTCAGCCGGAAGATGCCCGTTGGACATAGGCCTCGCCATAATGACCGGCTCTGTGCGTTACGCATCTATCGGGTTCCTGAGACCTTCACCAGGTCATCGGTCCACCTTGTGGCAGGCCTTCCAGTGCTACGTATTCCGGTACGTGGTCACCATTCCTTATCCAGATAGTACGTGATTAATTTCGGGTAAAACCGGTGGTAAAGGCTAGTAAATAATTTAATAGAGTGAGTGATAACGTTTAGAATTTCATGACCGTTATCGAGAAACTTAATCAGGAATTTAGTACTACTGCCGTTGATTTTCATAAGGGCATAAATAACTTTGATATAGGGTGTTTACAAAGCTAAATAAGAATTTCATAATTTACTTAGGAAATTCCTTCAAGTTCATACTTTTCTTTCAAGGCTAAAGTAAATCTTGATTTTAATATCGTAGTTCTTCAGAAATTCACTCCAGATTTATTAGATTTTCTTTCTTGAAGCCAAGTTTTTTTGATTATGGAAACTTGGGTACCTAGTTTGGAATTACTTTATAATTTTAATTTTCTTCTTGGAAAAATAAAATATGAATTGAATTTCGCAAAATGATAGTTTTTTCGGATCTGCTCAAAAAATGTGAAGGAAAAACATTGTGAGGAAACCAGCTTAGAACCAAAAATTTGAAGACATGTTACATCCACCAAACCGCACTGGGCCCGCGTGGTGGATTACAGCCCATTCTCTCTCCTAGAAAGGAGGCCTAAGTCGATGATTATGAACAGTTTTTTATTAAGCTGTTCAGCCAAAGCTGCGGGATTGTTTGAAAGCATTACTGCGGTCCTGGAAAGCAAAGGGCAACTAAAAGAAATACAGGTAGGTTTCAGTCCGTTGGCTTGCGGACGATGAGCAGTAGGTAGCTCGCCGTCCGAACCGAACCCGAATCGCCGACGACAGAGATGTCAGCAAAACAGTCTTAACAGGGCCGAAGCCTACTGGGACCATGGGTTGACTTCCGAAAGGGAAACCCGAGGTTATTTTTTTCGGTGGGTAAAACTGCCCTTGGGCGAAGCGGGAGATAGTGTCAGACTTTTACTAACTAAAACACCCACCCTGTTCCTTTAGTTGCCTTTTATACCGAGGCCGACCCTCCCTTCCAGTCCCTTAGCCCCAGTAGTCTTCGACCCTGCTGGGCTCCTACGATTGATGACAACACCTTGACGCGTCTTCCCACTCCACCCAGAGAAGGAGAAGTTATTTAATGATTTCTAATTTTATAAAAGAAATGCTAAATATAAAACCAATTGACTCAAAAACAAATTCTCAGTAATCAGTTAAATAGCAATTAAAGCTGCATCTACAAAACCAGAAATACGTAAATAATACTGACTCAACGTTTGTTTACATCACAACATAGTAAAATCGTATTAGTAGTTAATACGTTCTATATCATCGTATCAATCATTTTGCAAGGTCAGACTCGACGGAGCCTTCAATAGTACAGTCGACGAAATAGTTAGGTAAACTATTATTATGATATGGGCCATATCATATGGCTATTAGTTTACCTAACTATCCAATCGTACAACTTGTTCGCCTCCTTCTGCGAAACAGTAATGCTAGCAAAGGTAGAGGCCACACGTGTAAAAATAGGGCCGGAAGCCTACTGGGGTCATGGGTTCGCTTCTGAAAGGAAAACACGGCCCTGGTATGAAAGGCAAAAAAGGAACAGGAGTGCGTTTTTAGAGCGGGAGATGTCATTGGGTGATTTTTCGATTACACATATTTCTTTCACGTTGATGACAACACAATGGAAAGACGTGTAATAAATGATATGATCACTCAAAAATAGATGCATTCAAGAGACTAGATTACCTACTTAAAATGGTTATCTTAAATAGATATTCTAGTAGTTAGGACATGATCGTTATTGATGAAATATAAGTGCACTAAGAGACCACGAGTGTTGCCAGTGATGACATGTGGCTCCGAAACGTGGTCGCTCTCTATCAGAAGGCTTAAATAAAGTCAAGTCACCCAAAGGGCAATGAAACGAGCTATGCTCGGAATTTCGATGCGTAAACGAATCAGGAAACATGTCCGTAGGAGAACCAAAGTTGCCGACATAACACGAAGAATCGCTAAACTTATGTGGCAATGGGCATTCTATTGCAACTTAGCTACTTGAACACTTATTTGATTAGCCAACTGTACAAGTATAACGTAATGTTCAATAAACCGCGCAAGACGTCATGCTGGACTACGGAGACGCCCACCACTCTGAACATTATTCTACTTCTTTATAACTTGACTAGCGTCTGCCTGCGGCTTCAGTCGTGTGAATGTAGCAAATATATGCCTATGTCACTTAGTGATAAACTAGGTTTCTACAGGTAAAAGATTTTTTTAATTCGGTCCAGTAGTTTTTGAGTTTATCTATTAATTACAAATCTATAGATATGCTTGAGCATAAGAGTTAAGGTAGAAATACACTGAGCACACGTGTGCCCAAAGAGAATAACGTGTGCCACACACGCTGATCTGGGCGCGTCGGTCTCCATACATTTTATATGGAAACTAGACTTGTAGAGCTACACTAGACACACGCCACGCGACGTCGTCCACGTACAAATCAAGCGTGTTATCACGTATAATGCGTCGGTCTAATGTAATTGTAGCTTACAGAGATATCGGTATTTTACGAACTTATCACAAAAGCATCCTACAAAGATAGATAGGTACTTTTTTGAAATGATCGCAATTTTAGAAACGATGAAAAAGGTCTTTGAGGTGGGAAAATATATCCTATAGCTTCCCTCGCTCTGGCTGGAAATAGAGGGAGTATCAGATTTGTTATCCTTTACGTTCCAGACTGCGTTAACTCATTTGAACAATCTCGCAGCCCTAAAGGTGCGTCCAGATTTGACGAACGGGCCACGCGCAAAATGCACGCGCACCGTACGCAAGCGGCTCGCAAGCGGTTCATTCGCCAGGTCTGATCACCATAACAGGCATAGACCCTACAGAACCCATCGATTTTATTGACAACACAAAGCGGCATTGACTCGGGCTTGGCTCATGCACAGAAAAGAGGAAATAACGTAATCAGGTAATACTCGCATTTTCCCACTATCTCACTCCTTTCTTATATCTATGATCACACCTGATGGTAAGCGATGATGCATGTTTACCCAGAAATAGCTTATAAAAAAATACGTGGTTACAGCTATCAGGAAACAGACTCCATCAAGGAATACCACAACCAATTGGCGCTTTTAACCCTTAAACACTCTCGCGTTTATTCCATCACGATCACACATCCACGACCAAATACTCCCATCTCGTCAGCTCTTCTGTCACCACTGGCGATTGTAGAGCTAAACGAGATGGATTACCCAGTCGCAAACACACGATCCTGGCGAATATGACATGTTTTCGTGTCATATTCGCCAGGGTCGTGTGTTTGCGACTGGGTAATCCTCGCGTTAGAAACCTCAAAAATTCAACACTATTTACCTGTGATCTCCGTTAGATGCTTAACTTTTTCACGGCGTGATTTCTTGGAACAGAAGAAGAACATGATCTTCATAAAATATACTTGAACGACACCATGATACTCTTATAACAGTTCTTTCTTACACCCAAGACGAGAAAAACTGTGTACAAGCACTTTTGTTAAGAAGTCAGTAACTTGAACTTAGTTTTAAGTTGCTCTTGTACTTGGACAGAGTGTCCAAACATGACTGCCAATGGCCCCAACACGATAGTCATATAGACTAGTGTACAGTATTCAATATTCTTTATCAACATTGTTATCAAACACGCTTGTAAGACAGATTAAGCCCGATTCGTGTCGGTAATTTGTTATCAGTTCAAAAATTAATACTACTTCTTATCCCCTGATAAATGTTTAATCTTATCGTAGTATTATGAAATACGTTGACAGGAAGACGCCTATTTTTGTAAGAGTGGACAGAAGGTAGGCTTGCGCCTAGCGTTGTCAGGCGGCCGGATAAAGCCGGACACGGCCAGGCTTTTTTTAGTTGCGTGTCCGGCCAAATTTGAAAATTTTTGGCTTTTATTAGGCTTTTTTTTTGACCATTTTGTTTTGAATTGTCACTTGTGTCATGCGTTATGCCTTGTATCGCTAGCATAAGCAGAGCAGACTATGCCATTAGTGTAGCTTAATTTTATTGTTTTTTCATTAGTCTGGGCCGGATCATAGCATAGATAGCACATAGCATAGTCAGCCTTATAATGTCCCAATGTCCCACTGTTGGGACTCAGGCCTCCTTTCTAGGAGACTGATAGCACATAGGATACTTTTTATCCTGGGAGTATGTTTCCTCGAGATAATTTTTCACTATACCGCGGGCAAAACCGCTGGCAGCAGCTAGTAGTAATAAAAAAAAACGGCCAAGTGCGAGTCGGACTCGGGCACGAAAGGTGTCGCCCGTATAAAAAAAACGGCACAAAAATAACATTTGTTGTAAGGGAGCACTTCAATATTTTATTCTGTATTATTACAAACTAGCTTTTGCCCGCGCGGCTTCGCACCCGCTTGTCTCTACTCCACACGGGTATAGTAGACCCAACTCTACCCTACTCTACCGACAACGGAAAACGGGTTTCATTTTTATATATATAATATATACTAGCTTTTGCCCGCGCGGCTTCGCTCCCGCTCTTCCCTACTCCACCCTACTATACCCAACTCTACCCTACCCTACTCTACCCTACTCTACCCTTATCTACCCTACTCTACCCTACTCTGCCCTACTCTACCCTTATCTACCCTACACTACCCTAATTTTTTTTTTTCATAAGAACCTTATCCTCACAATAACAATCACAACAAAAAAAAAAACAGCCAAATCGGTCAAGCCGTTTTCATGCTATGTCGTGACAACGGAAAACGGGTTTCATTTTTATATATACTAGCTTTTGCCCGCGCGGCTTCGCTCCCGCTCTTCCCTACTCCACCCTACTATTCCCAACTCTACCCTACTCTACCCTACTACTCTACCCTACTCTACCCTACCCTACCCTACACTACCCTAATTTTATTTTTTTTCCATAAGAACCTTATCCTCACAATAACAATCACAACAAAAAAAAAAATCTGCCAAATCGGTCAAGCCGTTTTCATGCCATGTCGTGACAACGGAAAACGGGGCTCATTTTTATAATATAGAAGAAGATAGAAGATAGATAGAATATAGAATAGAATAGATACATTATCGGTGAAAATTTCATTAGCTATCACGGTTCATGAGATATAGCCTGGTGACTGACAGTCGTATTGCGAAGCGATAGCAATAGGGTCCCGCTTTTACCTTTGGGGTACGGAACTCTAAATAAGAAAAATTCCACCTGACATTTCCGCTAAAATTTGACCGTTCATATACCCAGATGATATTACGTCTTTTGTAAAAAAGGTAGCCAAAAATAGTAAAGAAAGGCCAGTTACGTTCCTTGCGAAGGTTGTGATTAATTTAACGTAATCTTCAGATCCAACCTTTGAAGGACTTCAAGCAATAAGGTCAGCGTGTGTCCTTCGTCGTGGGTGACCTACGGCCTTTTCACTGTTCGCGAAAATATGAATTATGAAAATGTAAAAAATACAGGTTTACCTGTATTTCTTGAAAGGGTAGGTTGAAATGTATAGACAACTGGGCGTTTCTTCCGCACGAATCCGGTATAGGAACTTTCCGAACTTACCATGTCCAGTTAGAACCTGTGTCATGCGGAAGGTGAGGACGCCTTTCCAACCACTCCTCAAAGACAGGACTTACCTCATAGTTGGCTCTTAACATTTTTTTTTTTTTTGAGGTGGGAAATCGTCAAACCACATCTCGCTCTGGAGCGAGAGGGAGTGTCACACGTTTACTGTTTTATTTGGGGTCCGCGCAACACGTCAAACGCGAGCCTATCTATAATAATAATAAAAAATATTCTTGCATAACAACAAGAACATTTCTACCAACCTGCCGTGTTACATCAGATGGTCAGTCCACCAGTCCAGCTGTATTTGGTAACAAAAACTATCAAATACATATTTATTATTCAATTATTTAAATGAGTGAAGTGGGAGTCGCCAGTCGGTTCGCGACACTCTGGTACTTTAATCCACCAGAGCGGAGAACTGGCGATTTTAATTAACTAACTTTCTGTATTACTGATAGTACAAATCCCTAGTTAGTGAGAACTTTTGACCGACTTTTGGTTGGACTGAAAAGGATTAAGTAGGTCGTTTTCAACCGATAGCCGTTGTTGGATATAGGCCTCCCTCAGGTGTCGCCACAATGAACGATCCTGTACGTCCCGCATCCATCGGATTCCCGCAACCTTCACCAAGTCATTGGTCTACATTGGCCTTCCAACGCTGCATTTTACGGTACGCAGTCGCCACTCCACCTTTCGGCACCAATGGCCATCTGTTCTGCGAGCAATGTGCCCGTTGTGTTGTTATGTAAGTTGGGACTGTATAGTATTTTTAATAAGTTACAGACAAACATGTAATATGACAGGTGATCTGATCATCAATTTATATATTACTAGCCTCTGCCAGCGGCTTCGCTCGCGTGAAGTAGGTTTTTCCATACAAACTTCCACCCCCCGTTTCATGCCTTTTGGAGTGGAGTTTCGTAAAATCCGTTCTTAGCGGATGTCTACACCACAATACAGCGGATGTCTGTCTACAAGGAACCAACCTGCCAAATTTTAAGTTTGTAGGTATTATCGTTTCTGAGATTTCGTGATTAATCAGTGTGTGATATTTCGCTTTTATATGGAAGGGGAGACAGAAATAGAAAAAAAATATTCTTTTTTAATGAAGCGGAGTTCTAAGCATAGATGGTTTTAGTGAGAAATGACATGAAGGGTAAGGGGACAAATTAGGGATTGGTATTCCGGTTTTAACAAAATTCGGAATTCCGACTTAATTCATAAATCGTATCGTATTTTTTGTAATATTTTTGTTGCCCTTTGCGTTCCAGAGTTACGCTAACTCTCGAACTATACCGCTGCCCTGGCAGCTTCGGTTCTGATCTAAGGGGGATCGTTACTTATGCTGCTCCTTGAAGAGAGCGTGGAACACAACCAAATTAACATGGGACAAGGAATTAATTTTCCAATTAGGTTTTTAAAAAATGATTTTATACGTCAATTTTTTCGTCAGTTTAAACGAGACGAGGCCTGTGTTTCCTAGTTAAGATATGAGAACCATACAGATTGGTGCCTGAGATGTCTTTGGAGGAAAGAACCATACAGATTTGGGTGGACAAGTCCAGTCAGTGCAAGCATTTGTCAGTATGATCGTGTAGCTCAACTCAGGACTACTAAGGAGCTCAACGATGAACATTTTAAACAGCTTGTAGTTTAGTTATCACTAGCTTTTGCCCGCGGCTTCGCCCGCATACATAAAATATAGCCCATGTCACTCAGAATCAGGAATAAAGCAGCTTTCTATAATAAAAAAAAGGAATTGCACTAACTGGTCCAATTGCCTGTCCTTTCAGAAATGACGTACGATATTTACGAACTTGTAGGAGACAAACATAAAACAAATTTTACCTCTTTATAATATTAGTGTAGATTACGTAAAATAACACTTATATTTTATTGAACCACAGAGACAAGGGAAATCCTATTTCATCATAAAGCTACAAATGTTGAGTGAAATCATTCAATGATGAATGTACGCTAAGAAATATGATGTAATCGCAATTAGAAATTATGGCGATGAAGTAAAGTTAATTGTAAGTTTGTACTAGATCATATTAAAATGTTGTCCAGTAGATTACGAAATTCTTTCGCTGATATCCATGAGGATGAAAACATAGGACGCTGCAGCGCGGGTAGTTTCATCATTTGACTGGTTTATTTGTGTTATTTTGCGATTTTGTCTATTCAATTTTTTGTTAATGGCAAATAGAGCCGATATCGACTATTCTGCCAATGTCCAAGTAAATTAGAAAAGCAAGTAGTGTTTATTATTAATATAGAAAATGAAGAGGAACAGTAACTGAAGATTTAAAATTCTTCGAGTGATACAGTTGCACTTGATGGGTTAGTACTGGATACAAGTCTGTCATTGTGAGAAGTTACCATAAGCGAAGTTGTCATTGTGTGAAATTGACATTTTGAGAAATTGACATTCTAAGAAGTTGACATTGAGAAGCGGACATTTTGCGGCAGGTTGGCATTTATTTTAGAAGTGGATAAAACGAGACGATACGCGTTTTACGAGATATTTTAATTTTGAAATGTTAAAACTTAATAAATTAAAAGGAAGTAAAAAAAAATTGACGTTTAAAAGTGTTTTTAAAACCTATTTACAAAACAAATATCATTTATCATTTCTCCAGTTAGAGTCAAGCTCATCTCTCCACCTTCGCCTTTGAGAGACCTTCGCCCAGTAATGGAACATAGTAGGCTAAGTAGATTAGATTAGAATTATTGATCTTAATAAATCATTTTTTGTATTCTTTTAGTTCATTTAAAAAAAACACAGCGAGACTCAAGTAAACACTAAATTATTGTCGGAAGAATCAGTCAGACTGCTTTACACGCTAATCCGACTTTTCGCGAAGCCGTATTCTCCTGAAAACACAAATTATTACTCCGACATAACGTTACTAAGTCCAAAATGGACTGCGTATTTTGTAATTTGCGAGTCTCCTAATATTTCGATATTTTTTATGTTCATTTGTAAATCGATACAAAAATTACGAAAATTATAAATTATTTTTACAAATTATATGTTACAAAGATTAACTTTAAAAAGTTTATGTTTCAAAGATTAACATTTTCCTCTCAGCTGTAAACAGTCAGGAGACGGTAACCCTTATGATCACCCATCCACGAACTGAACTCAGCTAACGTTGCTTAACCTGAAAGATCGACCTGTGCAGCGGTGTTATTTGCGTCCTTATAAGAAGTCCAAGCTTAGGGTGGAAGAGAAGGGGATCTCCATCCAGGTGAAACCGTAGGACGCAGTTAGTTTAAATAATAATAATGTTGACCAACCTTTGATGATCTCTGTGGATGATATGATGACGTCACTCTCATCCATCCTCACTTTGTAGCACAGCAGTCCTGCCGACTTCCTTATTTTGAATTATTTAGTTTAACTCAGCAGGAACATTTCTTCTAGTTGATTATCTTACGGCTTTTCTTGCCATTTTGTATGGGGTCTGGTGTTTCAAACTTTTAGTTGAGAAGTAGCATCTGCAAAAAAGAAAAATTCTTATAGCAATACTAGATTCTGCCAGCAGCTTCGCCTGCATGAGATTAGGTTTCTTCTTACATACTTTAGACCCGCATTTCATCAACTTAGGAGACGAATTTTGGAAAATCCCCTCTTAGTTCTCGCCCTAGCCTGGTGGTTTCGGCTGTGAATTGATATATATCTGTCAGTCTGTTTCAAATTTAAGACACGTATCATGCACGTTTCACACGTACTGATTCAAAACGGCGCGGGACTTAGCCCAGCTGTGGGAAGTAACGGGCTGCCTACACTATCAGATAACAGAATAATGTAGATAAGAAAGGGAGACTAATGACCTGCAGCAGGAAAATATACTTAAGTTAGGGTCAAAAATCTGTTTTCAGGTTGTTACATCATCATCATCATATTTCTGCCCTTGTCGCATTTTACTTGGGGTCGGCGAAGCACGATTTTTCCTTCCATTCTGGTTTGTCACCCGTCACGCAAACACTAACTCCCTGTCTTTCATACCACCTCTCACAAAATCCATTAATCTTTTCTTTGGCCTCACTCTCCCTCTCCATCCACCCACATCATTTTCAGGTTTTTGCAAAGTATCATAATAATATTAGATTATTTATAAGCGATTATGTGTAATAATTGCTTGAGCCAGTTATGAATAATTAAGTGCAAGAGTTAAAACAGCTAATAAATCAAAGTCAAACAGTAATTGATGTTGTACTCAATTTAAACTTGTTTATAACATAGTTTTATTTTAATCATATTCTTATCAGAAACCCAAATAAAAAAATATATAAAATTAGCAACTTGGTACAGTCAGAAAATTAAGGTAATGATTATTTCTGATTTTATAAATCCATTCTAATATTATAAATTTGAAAGTAACTCTGTCTGTTACAGTTTCACAGATTTACTGAACCAATTTGGATAAAATTTGGTACAGAGTTATCTTAAAACAGATTACTTTTTATCTGGTTTTGACCTTGTGTATGCTATAACCACTATTTTTAATTTGTAATTACTTGGTATTATAAAGATGAAGTTTTTTTTATCTTCTTAGCGTATCAATGGCAAAACTAGTCAAAATCCTTGCCCGGCCCAGAATTCAGCCATGGCAATGCCGTCCGCCGATGCTATCATTAGGTCCCTATGTGAGCAGGTAACCGGGCACGGGATGCAGGATGGAAGGTGGGACATCGTCTGTGGAGAGACTCTTTTAAGACATTTTTGATAGTGGTTTTCCATATTGTGTAGAAGCTATAACCGATTTTTACATGAATAAAATTGTTTCCAAACCCTAGTCTATTTTTGGTATCACCTAATATAACATATCAAAATACTCTCTGTAGCCTTCAAATTTTCTTTGAAATTCTCGTGCAATCTTTACTAATGTGTAGTCACTTGAAAAAATGTAAACAAACACAAATACCTGTAACACAAACATAAAAATATTGCACAATGCAATCAGGTGAATTCCAGTGACATCTTGTAATAATTCTCAGAAAATTAATGCAGCATTCATTTATTTTAGTGCTGACTTAAGAACGAACACACTGTTTGTACGTACTCATCACATTTTATGAACTAGTCAATACAAGGTATTACTGAGTAACATAAAGTGTGTACTGTTCTAACCCTTCAGATACCGTCAATTAGAAACACAATAGTAAGACAATAGATAATATATAAAATAGCGCGGACACCGGTGGTCGCTTGGGGATCCATGAATTAATATGTAGGTACCGCTAGATTGTACACAATTTTGCCATAAACTATGGACATTGTTTTAAAAATGGGAAAATATGTCTCTACCTTTAACAAATATCAGGAATCGGTGATGTAGTAGACCCAGAGATATGGTAATACTGGACTTCTATCGAAAGGAGACTCTCACATTACACAAGATAGGAGTGAAAAAAAAGTAGGAGGCCTGCAGGTCAGTGCGGGAGTGGGGGGGGGGGTGCATGGGCTCACACCATTACTTTGTAAAGTGTGTCTAGAGTGAGCTGGAGACATGTATGAGGCAGGCTGCTTGAAACAGGCTAAATGTAATGTTGACAGCACACTTGGTGCAGTGGTTGAGCAATTGGCTGCTGCACTGTATGTTACAGGTTCAATTCCTACATGAAACAAATACTTGTATGACCTATAGATAGAATTTAAATCTAAATTCAAATAAAAAATACAATAAATTTAATTTTAATCTGAATTTGGGAGTTTTGTGTATGCGAGTTTACATGTTGTTGAATGCACTCACAATACTGGAGTAATTCCTAGTGTGGGGCCTTATTTTTTTAATTTAACCCTTCAGATACCGTCAATTAGAGACACAATAGTAAGACAATAGATGCGCGGCCACCGGTGGTCGCTTGGGGATTCATGAATTAATATCTTGATGGTGGTTTTATGGTGGTACCTACTATTTAAATTATATGATAAAAATAGTAAAAACAGATTGCAAAAATCCTGTTTCCCTATTTGGCTATAGTAGGAGTTACTTAAACACTACTTTTTAGATCATATACTAGTGCATAGTTAAGTTTCCTTAAAAGACTATATGTTAGAAAGTGACCCAATCAACTGATTACCAAGTAGGATACCACATGTATAATGCTATTTCCTCTCTGTTTATGATCTGTATATTTATCTAGATTTCTACTATTCGTAGTTTTCAATTAATAATAATAAAAAAACCTTAATTGGATGTAAATAAGCTGAAAGTAATAACAATATAAAGTTTAGACTTGTCCAGCACTTAGTAACTTCAATTTAATATTAAGATTTTAATAATTAAGAATTAAATTAATTTTTGATGATGTCGAGATGTCGGTGCCAACAAAGTCTGCCCTCCTTCCTGGCAAAGAGTACCTACTGACCGTTACGCTAAAAGGAAGAGGCTATCCAACAGCCCAACACAACCAGAAAAAGTCGCCCATATAGCACAAATAGGAATCACGACTGCCAATAGATACAGTGGACTGCCTATAGATCTGACTGATGAACCAACAGAAAATCTATCCACTGATGTTAATAAAAAAGTCAACAAACCACCACCTGTCATTCTATATGGCATAGAAGACTTGACAAAATTAACAGAGCTTTTAAATAAGACTATGCCTAGCAGTGGCTACTCATACAAAGTCATAAACAGAGATCAGCTTAGAGTAATAACTCAATCAACTGAAATATATAAAGACCTCATAGAACTCATTCGGACCAATGGCCTCATTGGTCACACTTTCACACCAAAACAAAACAAATGCTACAGAATTGTAATTAAAAACTTGCACCACACTACTCCTAAAACGGCAATAACAGAAGAAATAGAAAAAACAGGAAATAGGGTACGAGGTGAAATCATTTGTGCAATATCCAGAAAAAACAAAAAGCCCTTAAATATGTTCTTTGTTAATATCGAACCTAGCCCTAACAACAGAGAAATAAAAAGTATAGAAAGCATATACCATACGAGAGTTAAGATTGAAGATCCAAGGAAATCAACTGACATTCCACAATGTACCAGGTGCCAACAATATGGACATACCAAAAACAATTGTATGCGACCCTTCAGGTGTGTCAAATGCGCAAAAGGACACAAAACCACGGAATGCCCAAAAAAAGATAGGAACACGCCAGCCACTTGTGCCCTCTGCCTAGGTGATCATCCGGCCAATTATAAAGGCTGTCAAGTGTACAAGGAGATCCGCTCACGAAAGATGACTCAAACTGACAACAGGAAATTTCTACTAGAAAAGATGAAGAAGTCCACTAATTCGTTTACACCTCGCCCAGAAGACTTCCCTCCTATAAAACCCCCCAGATTAGCAACACAACAGTCAATAAATAACCAGGAAAGAAACACCCCACCTCCATCTGGTAAGATACACCACAACGTAAATACCAGTAACTGGAGTCGAAAAATAGAGAATAAACAATCTCAGCCAACAAGCTCACTAGAGCAAATCATAATAAAACAATCGGAGAAGATAGACATCTTAATTCAACAAATAGGGACCCTAATGGGTCTTATAACGACATTAGTAGCACAATGTAAAAAATGAAGTTTCTACGCATTGCCGCATGGAACATAAATGGCTTGTCTCCGAATAAGCGAGAAGTAGAGATATTCTTAAAGCACAACAGGATTGATGTACTATTAATATCTGAAACACATATGACAGACCAAAAAGCGATTAAAATCAAGGGATACAACTTATACTGCGCCAATCATCCAGATGGTACTTCACATGCTGGGGCTGCTGTCGTAGTCAAAGAACATATAAGGCACCACGTCAATGGATACTTTACACATGCACACTTACAGGCAGCAATCATATCTATAGACGACTGGCAGGGATCATTGAACCTGGCTGGAGTATACTGCCCCCCACGACATCGCATAGATGAACAAATGTTCAGTGACTTCTTCCACACACTTGGTGGCAGATATATTGTAGGGGGAGACTGGAATTCTAAAAACACATTCTGGGGATCCCGTCTGACTACGACAAGAGGCCGAGAACTAAAGAAGGCTATTGATAGTAATGGGCTGAATGTAATATCAACAGGAGAACCAACCTACTGGCCGTCAGACTCCAACAAAACTCCAGATCTTATTGATTTCTTTATCACCAAAAGGATGTCAGGACTCTATACAAAAGTCGAATCATGCCTAGATGGGTCATCAGACCATACACCCGTGATATGCACATTGAGTACCACAGTCATCTGGAAAGAACCACGTGAAACCTTATATAATCATAAAACCGACTGGGTGGCCTTTCGAGATTATATAGATGAAAATGTCAATCTGTGTATACCTCTGAAATCAATAGATGAAATAGAGGACGCTACGTGGTATGCTACTAACTTAATACAAAACGCGGCTTGGCTATCAACGCCATACCTAGCTTCTAAGCCACAAAGTCAGGACACTACTCTGGAAATACGAGAAATGATAGCTGCAAAGAGAAGACTGAGACATCGGTGGCACACCAGCAGGAACCGCCTAGATAAAAAGGCACTCAACAAAATGCAAAAAGATCTAAGAGAAATACTGAAAGAAAATGAGAACAGCACTTTGCAAGACAAACTAAAAACTCTATCTCCGAACAAAGCAGAGGACTACTCACTGTGGAAAATCACCAAATCATTAAAAAGGCCAAAGGAACACATGCCTCCACTTAGACAAACAAACGGCGACTGGTCACGAAAACCTCAAGATAAAGCAGAGTTATTTGCTAGTTTCTTAAAGGACGTGTTCAAACCTAATGAACCTGACAATACGCACACCGAAGAGGAAATAGACAAAATCTTGAACAGTGACCAACAAATGTCTCCACCACTAACACCAGTGACACCGTCAGAAGTCAAAAAGGCTATCATGCATTTGAAACAAAAAAAGGCACCGGGATTTGACCTGATAACGGCAGAAGTTCTCAAACAACTACCAAAAAAAGGCATTGTCTTGCTGACAATACTTTTCAATGCAATGCTAAGACTACAATATTTCCCAGCGTTATGGAAGGTATCAATCATAAACATGGTGGTTAAACCGGGAAAGCCCCCTACAGAGGTATCATCATACAGACCTATAAGTCTTCTTCCCTTGCTGTCGAAGGTTTTTGAGAAACTGGTTCTGAAACGTCTTCTACCAGTCTTAAAAGAACAGAAAGTTATACCGGAGCACCAGTTCGGTTTTCGCGCAAACCATGGGACTACAGAACAGGTGCATCGAGTAGCTCATACAGTACGACAAGCACTGGAAAGAAAGGAATACTGTTCAGCTGTGTTCCTCGACATTCAGCAAGCCTTTGACCGCGTGTGGCACAAGGGTCTTCTGTATAAGATAAAGCTCCATCTACCAAATGCCATATACATGCTGCTAAAGTCTTACTTGCAAAATCGCGTGTTCCAAGTCAAATGCGAAGATAGTCTCTCGTCCATCTGCCCAATAGAAGCAGGAGTGCCACAGGGTTCTGTGTTAGGTCCTGTCTTATACACTATCTACACCGCTGACCTACCCACCTCAAAGGAAGTAGTGACTGCGACTTATGCAGATGACACAGCAGTCCTCTCTTGTAGTAAAGACCCAAACACAGCATCCATGAAACTTCAAGAATGTCTGGACGAAATTGGAATATGGCTGAAAAAGTGGCGAATCCGCGCAAGCCCCGCAAAATCGATGCACATTACGTTCACACTAAAGAGAGGGGACTGTTCCCCAGTGACACTTGACGGTGCTACCTTACCAACTGACAAAACAGTTAAATACTTAGGCATGCATCTAGACAGGAGACTCACCTGGCGAGACCATATAAAAGCCAAAAGAGAACAAGCTAACAAAAAGTTTGGAGATATGTATTGGCTACTGGGTAGGCAATCAACATTAACTCTGGAAAATAAACTCCTCATATACAAGTGTATCCTAAAACCGATATGGACATACGGCATTCAACTCTGGGGATCAGCGAGTCACTCAAATGTAGAAATCCTTCAGCGCTACCAGAACAAAGTATTGAAGACCTTAGTCAATGCGCCATGGTTCACAAGGAACACTGAGGTGCATGAATATCTGGAAATCCCAACAGTTAAAGAGGAAATAGAAAGGTCTTGTGTACCCTACAAGCAACGCCTAGAACAACACAGCAATCATCTGGCAACACAGCTCATGCATACAACTGGCTGCTTATACCGGCTGAAAAGAGTGCGATTGGCCTCAATATAAAGATTGACATACGAAAAGTACATAGGGTTGACACATCACAGGATGTGCACTCTCCAAAAACATTTTATTATCAACAAATCTGATTAAAGCCACATTAGGCTGATAGTAGATATATAAAATTAAAAAAAAAAAAAAAAAAAAAAAAAATTAATTTTTAACCCTTCAGATACCGTCAATTAGAGACACAATAGTAAGACAATAGATGCGCGGCCACCGGGTGTCGCTTGGGGATTCATGAATTAATTAATTATTTTTTTAATATTTAATAATTAAGATGTATATATTTGAAAAATAAATTCCTGACTTTGTTTTAAGTATGAAAAGATTTTAATTAAAAGCACCTAGAAGTGTTAGTACTTATAACTAAAAGTTGTTGCATGAATAAATAAAAAAAACCTGAAATGATAAATCTATGGTCAAGGCTATATAAGTACATCTTACAACCAGCTAATAAGTTTCTAATTAGAATCAAATTCTACAAAAATAAATGATCATATTCTATGAATGTAAAATTACACTCTGTAAATAATAGTGAATGATGGAAATTGATACTGAGGTCAAGATTTATGTTCTCAAACGTGTTCTTATTGGACCAGTTTCCAATTATAAACATATTGGAAGATGGGTTGATTTAGATGCAATTTACTAAATAAGAAATGTAGATTTATTATTGTAATTTTGGCAATAACAAGCTACATTGTTGTTCACAATTAGGACAAATATGTAAGAATTTACCTCTTCTCTTATTAGCAAAAAGAAACAACATCAAGCGATTAAAACAAAACGAGAATCGGACCGTTTCCTCTAGAAATCTACAAAATACTCAATGACATTGAGATACAAAAATAACTTTAAATACAATGTTACGCACCAGTTTGCACAGTTGAAGAACATCAGGTTTCTGTACACTGTAGCCTTGGTTGTTGACGGAATTCGGTAGTTTGGCCAGCAAACAAACTCACGACACGGCCTTACCGCACTGACTCATGCACGCACAAATGCACTGATTTTGTACAAATATACACTTTATTTTATATCTAAGCTTGCACTGTATACGTTAACGACACGACGGGGCTAGTAATTCTTATAATTTCGTTCATTGTAATGTTTAGACGACGCAGTTCGGATCGGTGGCTGCCGCGTAGGAGTCTCTTTATTAGACGGCGTGGGTCGATGTCTTTACTCAGATGTAAGGTCAGCTCAGCTCAGACCGAATCCACGGAGCCTTCACATCACAACAAGACGTTTGCATTCTATTTTTGTAGTTCTAATAAGCATACGCCGACAACCGCGGTGTTCATACAACTGAATTGCACTGTCTATTCGGGTGATAAGATGTAAACAGAAGCACCGGCCGTAACAACAGATCACGATGCGATTGGTTAAAGCGACACAAGGTCGCGAATTCACGTTTAGCCTGAATGCAATTTAATTCAATTCAGTTCTCTCCATTTAGAGAGTGACGTTTCATTTTAGTTTTATTCACTTGCGGAGCCGTTGGGAACAAAACTGAAGACAATAAACTGATTTTAACTTTTACACAGATAATAAATGAAAATTCTGTCAAAGGTACAGTGTCATCTAGTGTAGCTTTTATGAAAACTTTTTGTGGGGTATTATTGAAGACCTAATTGTCTATGATTTTAGTTACAGATTCTGAAACTAGATGGCGCTTTAGCGAATACTTTCTCGAAGTATGAAAGTCAAAGTCAAAGCCATTTATTTGCATTAAGAGGGTCCTTCTCCACTCGCTTATCGTAAACATCGAAAATGGTTTAAAAGCTTGTTACTTCATTTAATGCACTCCAACGCGCTGTTCGACGAAAAGGCAACGCAAAAAAAGAGAGATAACGCCTGGAAACTCTGTTAGTATTCGGTAATTCCGAGATTTACTCGAAAATTTCACAAAACTTGCTACAGGAAATAGCTGTTTTTTTTAAACCCTTAAAAATTTTTGGAAAAAATGAACATCATTTAGAATCTAAATAAAATTTGCAAGGTCTCTAAAGGATTACTTTTTTGACTTTTTTAATTTTTAGGCAAATTATGAAGTGTCAAAGTTCATACAAAATAGGACATTTTCAGAGGTTTTTACTGGATTAGTTTTACACAAATTTAGAAATTGGTTTCTTTAGAAACCTAGATACTATCCACAAGATACTGTGTTTCCAAAATATCTAATGAAAAATGTGTAATAACGTCATAATCAGTTATGAACGGTTGTATGAAAAACAGTGAAAATGTGAGTCGTGATCCTACATTTTCTGTTCTGTGGTCGTGATGCACCACCTTAAATGCGGCACAAGAGGTGGTAATTTAATAAAATTGTGCAGACACATTTTGCCATGAGTTGGCATGCAAATATTAAATTGTGTTAAGCTCATAATAATCAAAACTACAAAACTTATCACAAAATTTTCTAGAAAATATTAAATCGAATGAACTCAGCACAGGAAAAACTATATATTTTTTAATATTGTTACATTTTACAGAAACAAAGTAAAACTTTACTTAAATTTAAAATTCTTTTGAACCAATATTCCGTTTTTTAATTAACTATACAATAAAATAACACACTTTAAAATAACATATAACATAAAAAATTAAATTAAATGCAATTTGACATAAATAACAGTGCAGTGGGTTCAGCAACAGCAAAACAATACCATCACGATCTACAACACATTTCTGTAATGGTAGGATTCACGGAATATCTGTTCTGTGCATATTACTGTTTTTTATGTGTGTAATGTACAATTTGATACGCAAATGTGTGAGTTTGGCGACACTGGGTCCCGTGCTTAGCCACGTTAGGGGCACTTCTACCTATATTTTCTGTTCTGTGGTAGGATTGACAAGAACCTTTTTTGATAAATTCGGTCAAAGAATAAAAAGTATGTGAGATGAGCCCACGGAGTTAGTATACTAACTCCGTGGATGAGCCACTTTTTTAGCACTTTGCAAAACTTTCCGTAAGGAAGGTCTGTTATAAAATTTGGTATTGAATTGTAAATAAGTGGAGCCATGTATACACAATTACGTCTAAATAATTCAAGTTTTGGTACTGGCAACTGCAAATGGTAATGCGTAACTTTTCGTTTTTTATTATTATTATTTGTTTCAAATAAAGAGGAATTAGTTTTTTCACACAAATTTAGCTATTTCATATATATAAATACAAGGAACTGTGAAAAAGTTCTGTGATTTATACACTGGTCTGCAAGAATCAGTCCACTCCATGTTGAAGATAGCACAAATGCATTTTTTTTTGTGCTAGTAAGACTTTAGAAATTTCGGAGGAGTTTCCCCAAACAATGATACCATATCGAATGATGAAGCAAACATAAGCATGATATACCATTAACGCGGTCGGTCGGGATGTCTCATTTTTAACCTTTTTTAAAGCAAAAACGAATCCATTTATTTTTATACATATTTCATCAATATGTTCCCTCCACGTAAAATGTTCATCAAGAGTTATACCTAGAAACTTTGTTTTATGTATCTGTTCCACTATTTGATCCCTATGTGCTACTTTAAGATGAGTATGTTTACTCTTTTGTGTTTTAAAATGTAATATTTTAGTTTTTTCTACGTTAACTTTCAAGGCGTTTCTATCTAACCATGTAATAATTTTATCCAAACTATTATTTATATTAGACTCGTGTGATTCTTTATTTTTACCATCTAAGATAACTGTTGTATCGTCAGCAAACAAAACACAATCTTGATCTATTGTTTGCGGATCATCATTTAACGTATACAAGGAATAACGGTGGTCCCAAAATGCTTCCCTGTGGAACTCCATAGAAATTTTGTCGAGGCTGGGAGTTAAAGTTAATGAGACTGTTCACTTTGTCATCAAATTTCGTAATTCTCGTGATCTGAGTTCTTTTCGTTAAATATGATTTGAACCATTCTAGTGCTGAGCCCCTAATGCCAATTTTATATAATTTATTGATAAGAATGGAATGATTTACGAAGTCGAACGCTTTACTAAGGTCTAAAAATAGAGCTGAAGTTACCTTTTTAGAGTTGATGTTATTCATTATGGCTTTTACTAAGTTATAGGCTGCTAGTGAAGTGGATTTCTTTTTCCTAAAACCGAACTGTTCTTTGGCAAGTATATTATATTTTTATTAAAAAGAGTGAACTCTTTTGTACATGACTCTTTCAAAGACCTTGGATAGAATTGGAATAAGAGCAATTGGTCGGTAGTTATTTTTGTCTGACTTAGAGCCTTTTTTATGCAGTGGTTTTATTACAGATATTTTGAGTTTATCCGGGAAGCAACCTTGTTCTAGAGATAAATTAAAATATATGAAAGAGGTTCTGCAATGAATGGGGATACTCGTTTCAATAGATCTGTAGATATGTCATCATAACCGGTGGATTTTGTGTTATTTAATGTCTTTAATATGTTCAATATTTCCACAGGATTTGTAGGATTTAGGAATATATCAATATATTATTGTCATTACTTTTAAAATCTTGATTAATGGTGTTATTTTGTAAAGCTGTTCTATTTTCAACAATATCAATAAAAAAGTTATTAAATAAATTTGCTATATCTGTTCCTGATGTAGCGATAACACCATTGTCTGATATACTAGTAATATATTCGTGAGAGCGTTCATTACCAGTACAACGCTTAACAATATCCCAAGAAGCTTTACCCTTATTTTTGGAATAAGCAATGTGCTTAAGATTACATAAAGATTTCATATTATGAATACATTTCTTAAATATTTTTGAGTACACCTTACATCTAGTTTTGTTTTCGTTCGTTTTGTTTAAATAATATTTATATCTTAATGTTCGTTTAGTACTACTACTGGTTTTAATTCCTTTTGTAATCCATTTTAATGTACTATTTTTGTACTGTTTTTTAACTTGAATGAGAGGGAAACAAAGTTTATAAAATAGGGTTATAGTTTCGTCAAACAAATCAAAAGCATTGTTCGTGTCCGAAATGTTGTAAACATCGGAAAAAGACAAATTACTTATGTATTCGATGAATTTTTCAACGTTGTCTTTACTAAGGTCATTACCGGTCATGAAGTAATAACCCGATATGGGTTTTTGATTATATTCGAAGTTTACTACCTGTGCAGTGCTATGATCGGATAAACAAACATTATAAGTTCTACCAATAATGTTTGGTATATTACTGATGATATTATCTATACACGTGTTCAACCTGGTGGCCTCTTGAAGAAATAGATGGCGCTCCAGTTTTTTCAATTGCACTGACCTCTATTTAAAAATGGGATAGGAAGCAGCAACTTGCTAACAAACAAACGTTTGTAGCAAACAGTGTAGCCTTAAGAGGCTTAATTATACTTAAGTAATTGATTGTGCAGGGAATACACTAATAACTCCGATGAATGTAAAATAATAAATTCTTTTTTCATTTGTTTCATAAAAATACAAAATTCAATTCAATCCAATTCAATTCAATTTCTTTATTTCAGACATAGTCCATATACATTACACAAAAAATTAAATTCAAAAACAAAAAATTACAATGATTAGAATTTATTGTTTAGGTGGGCATAATTAACTGCTAAGCGTGATCATGAAGATATTACACAATTAATAAACGAAATATTTACGAATGCCATTTAATATTACTAAAATAATGTTTGACATATACTTAGAATTAAAAACATTGGCGTCAATTTCATTAAAATAAGCGGACTGTTTACAAATAACACTAGGACGACTTATTGAGTGACTGATTGACGACTTTACATCTGTCGGCCGCTGCGGATACAGCTCCAATGACTGCTGATCGGAAACCTGGGGAAACAAAAAAAAAAAGTAAATACGACACATAAAAGGAAATATTTCATCGAAGAGGTAGAACAGAAAAGTTTTCGCCCAACCTTGGTTAGGTTAGGTTAGCCATCAACCGTGCCCAAATCTTAAAAAACCGGTCAAGTGTTTTTTGGGCCACATATTTCAATCAAAAAATATTAATATTGTTGAAAGACCTCACGATATCTACCACAAAATATGGGAAAGACCAGAAAAAAAACCCGTTTTCGATTAGTGTATGGAAATCATCCACTTCCATTTTTTTTTAATTGGTAAAATCATCTATTGACATCTCCCACTCTTGGGCGAAGCGGGAGATAGTGTCAGACTTTTACTGACTAAAAAGTCACTCCTGTTCCTTTTTTGCCATTGTTCCAGGGCCCCGGGGAGGGTTTCGCATCACCCATGGCCCCAATCATCAACTTCCTACCCTTGTCACATTCCATCCAGAGCGGGAGAAGTCATTGAATGATTTCCACGCTTAAAAAAAGTAGACTTGAGTATTTGTTTTTTTAAATTATTATTATTGATAGGCTCGCGTTTGACCACTATCTCACCTAGGTAGGCGATGATGTGGCCAACGATGGAGCACGCTTGCCTAAAAGTACCTAACCTATTCACTCTTGACTTAAAATGCCAAGGTTGTCTCGTCGCATTCTTGAGAAAAATGGTCTTGAAAGTCCAGCGGACAACGAAATGATCCTTTCATCATCATCATATCAGCCAAAAGACGTTCACAGTTAGACATAGGCCTCCCCCAAGCGTCGCATCAACGACCGCTCCTGTGATGATGAATGAAAAATGATCCTATAAGGGGTCGTTTTTGCCAACTACCCTAAATATGAAACCCTAAAAACAATATCTAATACTTACTTAGTTAAATGTTCAAAAGAGCTGGTAATAATGACGACATACCGTTCTGTTCCAAATGATAAGTCCCAGCAGCGGTAGACCCAGCAGGGCTGGTCACGTTGTCTTTCAGCACGGCGGGATGGGTGCCGGTCTGCACCATGGCCGCAGACCCGAGAGTGGTCTGCGCAGCCAACCTGAGGGCCAGGTCCCGAGGCAAGCCGCACCGGACACCGCCTTCGGCTAGGCACTCGATCATCATGTAGATCTGGAAGGTGGAATAGGTGTTTGATTCATCATCATCATCATCCGCCTTTTTAATGTTCCCACTGCTGGGTCTCAAGCCTCCCCTCTAGGAGAGGGAATGGGCCGTATTCCACCACGCGGGCCCAGTGCGGGTTGGTGAATGTCACATGTCTTCGGATTTTTGGTTCTAGGACATGCCGGTTTCCTCATGCCTGTTTGATTATCAGGACTGAATTTTAAAGGCATTATTGGGTGATGATATACACAATACAGCTACCTACCCTCCTTGACGTCATTGTGTAAAAAGTATTGAAGTAAATAGGTTGTTCGTTTGTAGAAAAGCAATTTAGTAAGGGCATAGAATAACTTTTAGCACAGAATGGACCACGACCACTCGATTGCAAACTAGTGTTCCAACCAAGGTCACCTTGGTTTACCTGATGTGTAACATCAGTGTGGTTTTGTTGCGGCTACATGGATGTAATCCACGCGCCAACACGTTTGGTGATTGGGAAAATGCGCCTTCCAACTAAGGGCGTCAAGGATTACAACTGCTGTCTACAAACTTGCAAGGTCACCTTTTGGTTGGGTTAGAGGATTTTTTTTTGTCGATGGGGAAACTCATCTTATGACAAAACCCGCTCTTGGGTGGAACGGGAGATAGTGTCAGACTCTTACTGATTAAAAACCCCATCCCGTTCCTTCTAGCCTTCATACCGGGGCTCTAGGTGGGTTTATTAGTCAGCAACAGTAAGTGTCACTATCTCCCGCTCCACCCAAGAGGAGGATGAAGAGGAGGATGAGATGTGATGTGGATGATTATAACCCACAAAAAAAAAATCACACATAGGTACACAATATTTGTTCTAATCTCATTTCTCCGCTTTCGTTATCTGGATACTCACATAAGCCGGCCCACTCCCGCTCACCGCAGTGACCGCATCCATCTGGTACTCCGGCACCTCATCACAAGTCCCCACGGCCTGGAATAGCTGGAGGGTCAGTTTGGCGTCATCGGCGGTAGCGCGGGCGCCCCGACTGAGTGCGGAAGCACCTTTCTGCACCAGCGATGGCGTGTTCGGCATGATGCGGATCACGCGAGCTTCTGACGGTAGCACCTGGAATTTTAAAACAGTGTGAGTTTGTTATTATGTTAGATACACAATAATCATTTTGGATTGTTTCTTTTTTTCTTTTAGTAATCGGTAAGTACCTAAGACTTCATCATCATCATCATCATATCAGCTGAAAGAGGTCCACTGCTGGACATAGGCCTCCCCCAAGCGTCGCCACAACGACCGGTCCTGTGCGTCACGCATCCATCGGATTTCCGCGACCCTGACCAGGTCGTCGGTCCACCTTGTTGGAGGCTTTCCAACGCTGCGTCTTCCGGTACGGGTACCTAAGACTTATACGAAGCCAATGACAGAGCTGTCCAAGTGGCTAAATATTGGTCGGACAAAATTTGAGTCAAATCAACACGAGAAAAAGAAGTAATTTTAACAGAATTATGTTTCTCCGGCGACTTGAAGTGTAAAAGTTACGTCTCACAGCTGAGCAAAGGACTCCCTCAAATTCTTTTCCCGATTTGTTTCGAACCAGGTCCAGTTTGCTAATACAGCAATTTAAGAACTATCGGAAATGAGGAGCATATTATTATTCCATAATTAACTATCCGCGATGGCAGAGCGGGTTCGAAAAGAACCACGAGTGGGTTTTAGTCACAAAAAATTTGACACAATGTCCACCTAGATTGAAAGAAAAAAGTTTCAACGTCAGGCATTTAATAGGTTCAAAGAAATCATTGCTTCACATTGAAATGACGTAGAAGGTATTTTAGCACCCGTAAAACACAATCATGTTCTATAAATATGACTTAACATCTTAAAACAATCTTATCTTTAAAGAAACCGAGATAAGAACTGATCCATTCATACGCTAATTAGTTTAAAGTGGAAAAAGAAAAACCCAAAACGTAAGAGTCAGCTGTTCATGGATATCATCAAATAAACATGAACGACGAAATCTTTGAAGTAGAAGGTAGGTTAGTTAAGGTGCTCCAAGGAAGCCTGCCAAATTAAAATTTACTTAAGTTTTTTGTTTGGACCGATGACCAGTGTACCCCTATCCAAGTTGCCAATCCGCAATAGTTAACGCGAGTAGAAAGCTTTAAATGTACGGGATTGTCGTCATCTCAATGCTCAGTCACGTGGTCAGAACAAAAGAATTGGCGGGAAGGTCAGCTCGCAGCGTTCGACGCAAGCGAAACGGTAATAACTTGGCTAAGGGGGCTGGTAACAGATGCAGGAATCCGATGGATGCGAGCCAATACGCACAGGACCAGTCGTTGTGGCGACATTGGGGGAGGCCTATGTCCAACAGTGGACGTCTTTCGGCTGAAATAATGAATGATGATGATGAAGTTTTTTTGTATTTTGTAGGTTGGTGTCAGATAGTAGGTTCTCTTCTTTTAATATTCTGACAAAATGAATTTAAAAACTCCGGTTCCGAATTTAGTTCTAATATAACCCACGTTATATTGGGTGGAGGTTTGGAGGCCAAGTTTCTAGGCCTAACAACTTGTAGATTTTAATCAGCAATGGATTTATTGTCTTTATAGTAACACTCGTTTTAAAGTGTTACGATACTACCAATATCTTATCGGCAATCGATGGTCTGCAATAAATACTAATTAAAATAAGATTACTTTAATCTTAAATAAGCTTTCTACGCGTCAATTGTAAGCTGATAAGTGGGTAGGTATTGATTTTGATGAAGGAAACATTCAAACATAAACACTTATAAGTAACAATGTTTATGAAAATAAATAATCTTAAAACGTTTCAGGCGGATTCATCGTGGGACTGTAATGAATAACTTGGTGACAGGATTAGTAGTAGAACCTTCTGAGTATGATCCTTATGTGAGTTAAATGCTCTTAGTTAGAGACATATTGAATTTGGTGGACATAGAGGTTTTTTTTTATGGTGGGAAAAATTATCGAGCGGGAGATAGTGTCAGACTCTTACTGACTAAAAACCCGCCCCGTTCCTTTTAGCCTTCATACGGGGACTCGAGCTCGCTTTCGGATAACCCTGTCCCCAGTAGGCTTCGACCCAGCTGGGCCCCTGCTTTTGCTGACAACTCCTTGAGGCGCGCGTGAACATTGCACGCCGTCGAATATTGAGGTAATCGTAATCATTTTACTAAGATTAATATATAGTAGAATTCCATTATAAGCAAATACCAATTCTTGACTTAATAGTGCTCCAATACAATAAAAACAAAATAAATTTAAAATTCAGTGCCTTATTTCTAACCCAAACTATCTAACCACCAATACCCGTATATACTTATTTACACACGTTACTTGCACGTGTTTCTGACAGGACTATTACTAAATCAATCAAAGAAACCACAATGTTTTACCCTACCTACCTACCTACAGCTGAACACAGTCACTGAGCAAACTCATCAGGGTCGATGGAAAATATATGATTGCACTAGCGATTCGACTACGGCTCACATGGACGTTATAATTATTTGAAATTCTCCGCTTATGTAGAGCTGCTTTCCGAACTCCGGCCAGATACCCCCGTGCACCAATCACTCCCTTTTAACCTCCACCACGTAGTACGTTCTTGGCGCTAACTCGGCCATTCCTCGGATGTGTAAAATTGTTAATAGTTGCAGCGATCTGATGGACGTACATACAGCTTCACTTGCCAAATTCAGAAAATTGACGCACACGGCTATGTAACTGGCCTGTTTATTTTTATTTTTATTTAGTATTGTTTAAAAAAATCTAAAATTTACAATGTCTAATAAGTTGGACACAAATCATTTTGTACTTTTTTGCATATGTGGTGCTTACCTGTAATAAATTTTGACACTAGATTTAAAGTGAAATTTTGTATAATTTTAAGTGTTAACAATTGTTGGTGAGCCTAATAAATAAATAAATGCACTTATAATATTATAATACACTTAAACCTTCCTCATAAATCACTCTGTCTACAAGTGAAAACCACGTGAAAATCCTACACTTCAAAACCAAGATAGCTAATTTGTCTCAAAAGGCTGCCCAACTTTAATGGGACTGGGCAGGACATGTCGGCCGCATGCCTGACAAACTGGACTAAAATAGCTCAAAATTGGTGCCATAATAAGACAGTGAGACGTGGTTGCGGCAGACCACGAAGGAGATGGCAGGACGCACTAGGCAGATTTCACCAGAACTGGAAGGAGGAAGCGCGAGCCCACGAAAGACGGAAAGAGTGGAGGGAGGTGAAGTGACATCTATGGTGTCACAATCATATAAACTGAACTAAGAAATCCTGCATCACGCAATTACAGTTCTCCGCGCGATTTGAACATATACGACAGCCCGGAATCATCTCTCGATTAGTTCCCCAGATCAGAAAAAACACCCGTCTGGTCGGAGGATCCTCCCTTTTCAATGAAAGTGTATGGGACTTTACCAGTCTTACCCTCTGTTCTCTTTACCTAGGGATGAGATAGAATACCGTGACCATACCATAATCAGCCTTTTAATGTTCCCACGGCTGGGACTAAGGCTTCCACTCTAGAAGAGGGAATGGGCCGTAATCCACCATGGCTTCCAATTTTTGGTTCTATTATAGGACATGCCGGTTTCCTCACGATGTTTTCCTTCACCGTTTTAAGAGCAGTGGTGTTAAAACAAATTAAACAAAGTAATTTGTGCCTGGCTGTGTTTGAACCCGCGGCCTACAACTCGTAATTCGGAGCCGTGACTACTCGGTCACCATTGCTGTATGAGGTAGGATAGGCAATTAAAAATAAAGCGTAGAAAAAGCATCTTACCTTCTCCATAGCAGCTGTGGTAATGCCCATAGCGACCGATATGAACAGCTTGTTCTTGGACGCCTGTAGGTCCTTGATCTCCTTCAGCGCGGGCACCACCACGTCCGGCTTCACTGACACGATCACCACTTCTGACCTCTCTACTACTGGTTTGTTCTCGAAGACTGCTGTCGCTCCCAGTTTCTGGGGATGAGAAATTGAGGATGAGTTTTGGAATTATATTGATAAGTCATCTGTCCTTCTAAATCTGTTCTTTCTTTGTCCAGACTTTGAAATATGTCAAACTTTGTAAAGAAAAGAGCCTAAGTATGGAAGATACTGTCATTTCAGTGGTCAGTCATTTCAAATTGTTGATTCGGAGTCACTAACATAATTTTGCCACCTGAAATATTTTGCAGATTCAACATTTTTTAACACTAGGTAAGTTCTTTCACATTATAATAATATAAAGATACACTTGTCATATAAGCATTCAAACCAGTTCCAGCGGAGCTATTTTCTAAGAAAACAGCCTTGAGCGCAGCGCTGGCCGCAGCGACGAAATCCAAATAGTGTAATAATGTAATAAAAAATATATGTAATATACATTGGGTTGTTAATTCTATGTACTGCGCTCTCGACTCTTTTTTTGTCTCTCGACGGGGAAAATCATCATTGACAAAACCCGCTCTTCGGTGGAGCGGGAGATAGTGTCAGACTCTTACTGACTAAAACCCCGCGCCGTTCCTTCTAGCCTTCATACCGGGGCTCTAGTTTCCTTTCGGATAACCCCGATCCCGGCAGGCTTCGACCCAGATGGGCCCCTCCTGTTGCTGACAACTCCTTGAGGCGCGCGGGAACAGTGCGCGCCGTCGACGCCTTGGCTCGGTCCGGACAGTTACCGGACGATCAGACAGCGAGCTACCCATAGCTCGCTGTCCACGAGCCCGCGTCTACGGTGGCTGGAAATCGGGGCTGGAACCCCGGCGGCGGCGCTGCGGTCAGCCAGCGCTGCGCTCAAGACTGTTCTCTTAGAGAATAGCATCGCTGATTTTAAATAAAGACACTGCCTATGGACCCGTTGCAACCAAAGAGCTTTGGGGCCTGTTTGAAAATAAGCTAAAAGAGTTTTAGTTCAATGTCATTTATAAAGATTTAGGGGCCCTTTAGTAGAATTTGCTACAAGCCCTGTGCTAGCTTAATCCGGCACTGTTAGCTACAAGGTTCTAGGTATAGCCGTTACAGATAAATATACTCACATAGCATTTTCATCAAGGAGAGTAACGATTATGGCAAATAACGTTACAATAATTAAAACCTACGATACAATATTGTACCAAATTCACATCATATTTTTATCTCCTTTGTGGCTACGTTCTTTTACATCATTTTCTAAGACGTAATTTTTTATCTCCATGACAACGAGAACAAAGTCAAGGCTAAAAGATTTCATAATGACTTCCGATTCAAATTGTTCCGTGATTGTGTATAATTTATATTATGTTTTAATTCTCCTTCATATTGAATATGTTAAGATTGTCAACTATATTGTTTAAATTTTTTGTTGGGCAGAATGCATATTTAACAACAAAATGTCTCAAGATGTTTATGGTCTCGTTTATTTTCATTTCATGTCGTTTTATTTATTCATAAAGAAGGCTTTTAGCGATAAAACCGCCCATTGTGACACACTATTAATTTTAACCTATTTACCGCCTACGTCGGATATATCCGACAAACATTCTAGTGTTTATTCCACTAGGGTCGCATATTCACAATCAAATACTCCATCTCGTCAGCTTTTCTGTCATCTATGGGGATTAAACAGCTAACCGAGATAGAATACCCAGTCGCAAACACACGGCCTTAGCAAATAGGACGCGAAAACACTCATCGGACTAATCCAACGCGGGCGGTTAAAGGGTTAAGGGCCTGCGCTCACTTGAAACAAGACTGTCTTAGACAGTCTTGTGTACGACGTCGCAGACGTGTCTAAGACGTCTCAAACTTGTCTACGACTTCTGTGACAAGACTGTTTTTTCTACGACACGGGGCGCTAGGGCTGTTGATAAAATATCAATATTTTTTTCGAATTTATTTTATCGGCTTTGACAATTGTAAATCAACTCAAAAATAATTTACTCAATTTCTCATCTTAAATTTTCTATAAGGATCCTGAGCTGAGTCCAAGCAGTGGGACATTATAAGGTTGATTATACGTTATGTACCCATTTTGTGTCCATGTCAAAATCATTAGTTAAGGCTGCAGTCTTGCAAAAATTCACCCGCGGCAAATTATTAGCGCATCTTTGTATGCTTTTTTTGAACAAAATAATGAAACAACTTGAAATATTATTATAGCACATATTTATCCATAGTATGAGTAGTAGCCAGTTATTTTTTTTTAAGTCAATTTGGGTGTATTATGCAATGAATTTACAAATCTTTTGAATGGAAAATTAGCGCAACATTATCATCTTTGAAATGCATTCATGGCTAGTTCTAATTATGTTTCATTTTCTTATTTTAGAAGTCACAATTTCATCAAAATTCTCAACATTTGGCTCTTATTAAATTTTTTTTTTCACAATAACTAAGCATCGTAGTTACATCATAATTAGATTATTTTGATGCCAAAACTTGCGATTATATGAACAACATTGTTAATTCATAGGAAGGTTACATCAATCAAAGCTAGTACTCAATACAGTACTCAAGTACATCGTAATACCTAGATATGCTCTATGATGATATAATTAACGATAGCACTATCTCTTATAGTAAGTTAGCTATTAATCTAGTACTTGTACGGAAATAGAGCACTAGTTTTGAAAAGCCAAACAAAGAATGTATTCGTTTAATATCAAATAATTTAGAAACCTTTCCAATTTCATGGAAAGGGAAAACTATCAAGAAAAAGAAGCGAAATATGACGTCACCGCGACTTTAGGTTCATCACATCATCATCATCATCACATCAGCCGAAAGACGTCCACTGCTGGGCATAGGCCTCCCCCAAGCGTCGCCACAACGACCGGTCCTGTGCATCACGCATCCATCAGATTCCCGCGACCCTGACCAGGTCATCGGTCCACCTTGTTGGAGGCCTTCTAACGCTGCGTCTTCCGGTACGAAATCGCCAGTCCAGAAACTTCCGTCCTCATCGGCAATGTGCCCACATTGCAGGCAGAACAGATGGACTGTTCTACCTGCAATGTGGGCACATTGCCACTTAAGTTTGGCAACTCTTCGAGCTACGTCGGTAAACTTGGTTCTCTTGCAGATATCTTCATTTAAGATGTGATCACGCAAGGAAACTCCGAGCATAGCCCCTTCAAGTTACGGATGAAAAAATGAGATAACGGTGCCTACCTTTACTCCCCAATTTTAGGAGTGGCTGAAGAGCCACCACGGCGAGGCGTTCTCACCTTCAGCATGAGGGAGGTCCTTACCGGCTATGGCAAATTCGGTTTTAGGGGTTATGATGAGTATAAAGAGTCTTAGTTTATAGAAAAACTCGGTTTCAGTAACTAACAAAAAAGCTGTTTATAAATTTGAAACATCTACTAATCGGTCGTAACAGCGTCCTAGTCATAATGTTAGCGTGGTTAGTTATTCAATGTAATTTCTAACCAAAAAACTGATTTAACCTCATTGAATCGTCAATGGAATTTTATGAAATCTGGGTATTTATTGACCACATTTTAATTATTTTTCCTGTTAGTTTAGGTAGACCATGATTGCAACAGGCAAAATCTAATTCTTGTTTCGCATGATGAGTTAATGATCCATACTTTAAATGACAGGAAAACTTGCATATATGTATTACCCAAAACAATAACTAATGATTAGTTTACAGTTTATATTTACCTTGAATGCCTCAGCAGAGGGGAGATCTTTTGGGTGTACACTGGCAGTGATTTCATCGGGTTTTGCCAGACCTGCAAAAATTAGTTTATTTTTATATGTATTTGTTATGTATATCAATAGTTTACCTGCTGTCTTTACGCTTAAGAATACCATTATGCTATCAAGGGTTGTGGTTGAGCACTGTGTTGCAAAATATCCGACATTGTTTTGGATCTCTGCAATATACTTAATATCCATCCTCCTTTTAATTTAAATTTCTATATTAGTATTTGTTTCTTCATTGTGCGAAGAAGCTCAGGAGGCTCTCTTTAGGCGGTTGGACTTGACAGCTGCTTAACAGCGGTTTGATTCAGAAGGCAATACTTCAAAGGCCCGAGTCTGCTATTTTTATAAATTCGTCATTCCAACACGATCCCATTGTCATTTTGTTAAAAGTTCGTAATCTGCTAAATCATAATGATCGATCATTGAACAGTCAATGGTCTCGTAATAGAGTAGTGGTAGAATGACAATATCGAGCTTATTAAAACCAATACCTGCACAATAACGTCCCAATGGTAGGTCACTGATCAAAACAACTGTCAAAAGTTTTGCAAATTACCGCATAAGGCAGATATTCTTTTGTCACTTCTTTCAATGAAGTATCAGTAGTTGACCATTGGAAAGTCATTATGACGCCAATATATTTGTAGATTACCAAAACTTGTCAAAATCAACAATTATGAAGTCAATGATAGACCATTCTGACACTATTGTAATAGCAGACTTGAGGCTCTGGACCTCTCGTATTGTGAGAATTCTTGTTTTTGCAGCCATGACCGTGGATAGCTTAGACCCTGTTTCTGGCCACCGCTGCACTGGTGATAATATTTTCTAACATTTTTATTGTTATTTAAAAAAGGTTAGGAAAAATTATATTTAAACGACTCTTAGTTCTAATATATTTTTATTATTTTATTATATTAATAGTACTTTATTGTCCAGTATGAAGACTGATAAAGAAGCACAAGGGACATAACATATAATCCGATAAATCGAATGATGATCACCACTAACAGGGTCATCTCTGCTAATTCCGAAATTGACTTGTTCGGCGGTACCATAGCTGAGTTGAAGAAATCATTATTTGCACATGGTTGATTTATGGTCAGCTCCCTTAGTCAACTTAAAACTAGTCACTATTTTAAGGTTAATTTATTATTTTAATTCCATTCTAATTTATCAATTTAATTTAATACAATTTTAATTTAATTTATTAATTTAAATATCCATATATTTTGTTTGATTATTCGGTAATGTATTTTCAGAACTTTATCAAATCTTATGTAATTTAAATCCAATATTAATTCAATTTATAATTATAATTTTTATATATCGTCACATTGTATAAGCTGTGGACACCATTAATTGAAATATTTACACAGAATTTAATGTCTATCAAATGACCTAACTGTATACGAATTTGTTAATATGTCGCTGGTGTTCCTCATAATAATAAATAAATAAAGGACCGTATTTTTCATAATATGGGGTTAATTTATTATGTAGGTTTAAAGGTATTGCATGTGACAAACATGGTAGGCAGGTAGTGTATACGTGATTTCATGAAAATTTCCTTTCAAGCCGAAGTAGGTTGTTTAATCATAAACTAGGTGCTTATACAATGTATTTATTTTCTAATTAAAATAATCACGTCGTCACTAAAATAGACAACATTGCGTCACATCTCAGTTGTGAAATAATTTAAGAGTAAACACAGATAGAGATAATGTAAGACTAAAATTACTTATGGAATAAGCTACCTTTAAGTCAATGCCCATTTAAGATGTCTTAACGACAGTCAGTAGGTATAGTGCATTAAAAAGAAACGCAATGATTACTTATGATCGACCCGACCCAGTACATAAATGAACCACTTGCGGGGCGAGGCCCTCAAGAAGAATGGGGAAGCGATTGCTGTCTTCTTAGATGTCTCGAAGGCCTTCGACAAGATATGACATGTTAGTATTTTGAGTAATCTTCCAGCGTACGGCATTGCCCCTAGTCTGATTAACTAGGCAAAAGACTTCCTGAGTGAACGGTCTCTCCGAGTTGTTGTCGACGATTGCTCATGCCCATGACGACTAATGCCGGAGTTCTTCAGGGGTCTGTTCTCTGTGCGACTCTCTTCCTGCTACATATCAACGATCTGCTGATGCACTGTTTATGTATATGGGTATACAGATGATATCACAGTTGTTGAGAGATACCTGCCAAGTGCTCGTGCTATTAAGAACCTAAAGTTATGATAGAGCGTACGAATGTCTCAATTCAGGCAGTCTCCAAGTGGGGCGAAGCCAATCTGGTAGGATTCAACGCCGCTAAAACACAAACGTGTCTATTCACCG
The DNA here is from genome assembly GCA_949319445.1 of Mythimna lalbum. Taxonomy (NCBI): domain Eukaryota; kingdom Metazoa; phylum Arthropoda; class Insecta; order Lepidoptera; family Noctuidae; genus Mythimna; species Mythimna lalbum. Next base: position 7,996,836 of record OX439371.1, on the reverse strand, counting down.
AAACAAAGAGCCCGTTTAGCTTGGTTCCTACTTTTTATAGTGTGTCCCTGGAGTGCACCGACTTCCTTCAGCCCTCGGGAGTTGAAATTCCGTCAGACCTTTTCAGGTTCATTGAGTCCAAAACTGCTAAGAAAAGCGTTCTTACAAAGGTCCGGCGATACTTAGTAAAGTGTCGAATAGTTATTAAGAGTCTTCACTCTTGCCTTGAAGACACCTAAATTATAATCAGACAGAAAGACCGCAGCAGGCAAATTGTTCCAGTCCTTCGATGTACGCGGTTCAAACGACGAGGCCAAAAGTCCGGATAAATGATTTATTATTCATTATTATTATATCTCTGAATTTGTGCGTTTCAATATACCTATCATCAATTCATCATCAACTTAATGAACAATCTATGCAGACAAGACAACAAACATAGAACACCTGACTGCTCTCATCAAAGACACTAATGCCGCTTCATTATTATCTTTTACAGTGCATAATAATGTCTTAGTTAACACATCATAAAACAGCTTAGTTATCGAATTGTCTGAGACAATGTAACTGAAACGTGGTCGCTCACAATGCCTTAGGGCCAGCTCACAACGAGAAGGTGTAAGGGATAGCCATCCGCAAACTTTAAGGGCCTACTCAGTAGACTCAGATTTTGAGATTCATCCTTCGGGGCAGCAGGGTCACTCACTATGAACCTCATCAAAAGACTAAACGTCACCAAAACAGATATACTCGGAGTTCCCTCAAATCGAACCAGTCGTACTGAAATATGCAGGAGAATCAAGTTTACCGACATAACCCGAAGAGTTACAAAATGTAGCGAATATCGATATTAATGCGGCTGATAGTGTCAGGTGCGGTGATCACGCTCTGGAGGACACAGTACTGAAAAGCTTCCGATAAGGTGGAACAAAGACACGTAGTGGACCACGAGGATAAGCCGAGTGAGAGACGAACAGATACCCCACCATTGATGACCTAGAACTGTTAAAGGGATGAAGCTTTATAGGTTATATTGTCCACCCGCCTTTCTCACTCGCACGACTGATATTTTAACACATCTTGGTTAGGCCCCAGGAGACCCAGGAATGATTGCAGCGACGCTTGGGGGATACGAGTGTGTACGATAATGGTGCCAGCATATCGATCAAGCGATCGAAGCATACAAACTGGATAACTTCGATGTCCACATGAAAGTCTGCAGCCTGCGAAAGGGGCGTGCAAAATGTGGATCGATGATTGGATGGACCACGTGAGAAGAGTTGAGGAAGAATCTCATTACCAGGTTTGAATCTGAAAATAGATGCTCTCGGGACATCATTCTTCTTCTTCTTAGCGTATCGATGGCAAAACCAGTCAAATTCCTTGCCCAGCCCAGAAATCAGCCACGGCAATGCCGTCCGCTGATCCGGACATCATTATATCATCATAAGTCGTAAACATGTTCTATGAAACATGTTTACAACTCATCAAAAGACATCAGAGTTCTTGTCACGAGCTTGGATCCTATGGAAAAGAGTCACCAAGGATAAACTAGGAGATGAACATGCTGTTTAGGCAGTGATTGCATGCGTGAACAATGAGCGCTTGCGTATCGAACTTTTGAACGCCAGGGCAACCACTGTTTCTGAGCTGATCACGGTTGCAACATCCATACGGAAGAAGCGTACTCATCCAAGCTCCAGTTCCACAACAAAAAACAAACGTCCACGTTTTGCTGACAATGCACTATCTACATTAAGCTGCCGTATATGCAAGAAGTCAAACCACACTACCGATAATTGCAGATTCAGATCATCTGATTCTAAAACAGAAACTGGCGACATACAGGACAAAGGGTAAGGGTAAAGGGTTGGTTGTCTTTCGGCTGAAATGAAGATGATGATGAAATACTAACCGGCTGAGATAAAGCCATTGGCCAAGGCAAAAGCCATTCTGCCGCCGCCGATGAAGCCAATCTTCATGATTTCACTGACTGAAACAAACATACAAATGATAATTTAATTTATTAATGTTTTGGTTATAAACTTTGTTAGATAATTGAAGTTTGGACATTGAGAATCTTACGTTATCTAGAAATGAAGCTAAAAATCAATTGATCTTTGGCACTCGTTAAACTTATATTGTTATGTTGACGGTGGTGATCGTATTTAATTAGGTTTTGTTTTTTAAAATCGCTAATTACTACTATATATTGCTATTTTGGTGTATAATAAAATATATTCTATTCTACGATATACATAGAGATTATTAATATGTTTTCGTTAATGAAAGTTGGAATCATCCATTTGGACATAATCCTTACAAACTTATTAAAAAACAAAGTTACTCATCGCGTCAGTCTATCTATGTGAGTTCCCGATAATTTCAAAATCTACTTAACTGAAAAGATTTTCATGCGATTTTCACCTACGACAAGAATTGCGAAGTACCTAGGTACACAAACTTTTAACTTTCCTGCAATGGTTACATCAGTCAAAGAAAACTAACATGATTAAATAAATACGTATTTAACAAGATAACATAGATTAAGTTCCTGTTAATCTAAAAACTAAAATAAACTTAAATAAAATATTAATCGAATTTCATTGTAAAAAGTTAACAAACCTAGTGAAAAACTAAATTGAAAAACAATACCAAAATCTTCACTTCTAACAGAACAAAAATATTGCCAAAAGTCCGCAAAAAAAAAAATCCGTAGATGAACATTTAAAAATAGAATGACTTTTGAAACTCACGTTGTCCAACGTAAAGAAAAACTGGTAAAAATATTAAAAAAAACTTGTCTCCACGTGTGTTATATGCAAGGCACAGCCGCCGACTGAAGTCTGAGCAGTAAATAGGTATTATAATGTTCTCTGTGGCTCTTAGCTAAGGGGTTACGTGTTATCAGTCTTATCACATCACTTATCAGCATAACATTGCGATCAATATATGGACATAACACTTCAAGCTTTACATATTGAGCTATTGTTAACCAAATTGAAGTTTGCAATAATATATTCCTTGTTAGAGGTACGCGGAGCAGAACAGAGTGTAAAGTCCCGTAAACAAACCTCCATTGAAAACGGAAGATCCTCATCGGCGGCGGCGATCCGCCCGTGCCGGGCCTTGGTACAGGCCATGGTCCGGAGCGAGGAGGAGTGGCAGGCGGTCGCCTTCTTCTGCGAAGCAGTAATGCTAGCAAAGGAGGAGGCCGACCGCATCAGGCAACGGCGCTCTTGCCGCCGATCGATTTCTTGATTCCGATCCCGATTTCCGGCCACCGTAGACGCGGGCTCGCGGACGGTGAGCAATGGGTAGCTCGCTGTCCGACCGTCCGGTAACTGTCCGGACCGAGTCCAAGTCGTCGACGGCGCACACTGTTCTTGCACGCCTCAAGGAGTTGTCAGCAACAGCAGGGGCCCAGCTAGGTGGAAGCCTACTCGGGCCAAGCCCTGTCTGCTTCTGAGAGGAAGATTTGGGCCCTGTTATGAAAGGCAAGAAGGAGCGGGGTTGATTTTTTAGTCAGTAAGAGTCTGACACTATTTCCCGCTCCGCCCAAGGGCGGGGGATGTCATTTGGATGATTTTTACCCACCAATAAAAAAAAAGATCCTCCGACCAGACAGATGTTGATTCTGGTCCGGGCAACTGCTCTAGTTGATTGTATTTATTCCAATCGCGCTGAAAACTCTGAATACCGCGATGCAGGATTTTGTATTTTAGTTCCTTTCTGGCGTCATAGATGTTGCTACTATATTCTTTTGACCTTTCATCAATTATATAATAAGTATTTCTACTGTCCATTATCATCATCATCTTCCTGCTCTTGTTCCTTAGGATCAACACGTTTTTTTATTCCATTCCTCTCAATCACCACGCTATCATTGGAGTCCCTATCAGTCATCACACAATTCCTACATCTTTTCTTTGGCCTTGCTCCCACTCCATCCATTAAAATTTAATATATTATATGTCGCATAACCCTTTAACCAATATTATGTGTTTTATTTATCCTTGCTCTTCACATAAATTCAAAAGATTCCCTTTCGACTTTTCAGTCACAAGCGCCATTTTTAGATTTCCGTACCCAAAGGGTAAACCGGGACCCTATTAGAAATGCGGAATGCGGAGTCTTTTTCGTCCGTTTGTTCCGCGTGGAAATCGAACCTGCCACAAGCAGTGCAGCAGTCAAACACTCAACCACTGCGCCAAAGGTGCCGATCGCCGCACGTCAGCTTGATAAATGCGACGAGTTAAAAGCAAGTGGTAAATGAGTTCAATTGCTAGTTAACTCTAGTTTTCTAGACAGTACAATTGTTTTATTAAAAGCCTTCGATTGGAATCGATGGAAGGTTATTAATAAGGTAGCTGTGTTACATTTTTATTGGCCATAAAATATGTTATCTCTCTGTAACTCAAAGGTTTGCTGGGAGAAAACTCATTTTATTCATTTATTGTATTTATTGTTTAAACAAAAAAAAAAATTCTTGAGTTATGTTCGCCTTTGCACATAAACTGTCTGTATTACCGTGTACTGTATATGTTTTGTGAAAAATAATGAATTAAGAATTGAAAGTTGAGTTAAAATTCAATACCCTTGGGGCCCGTAGCAAATACCAAGGGCCTCTAAATCTTTATAAATCACTAGCCAACGGCTTCGACTGCGTGAATGTTGTCTTCGGACGGAAAATCGCAGTTGAACATGGATAAAAATACCCTATGTTCGCCCTTCGAGTTCAAGCTTCCTTCGTACCGAATTCCATCAAAATCGGTTCAGTAGTTACTCTGTCTGTCTGTCACGTGAAAGCGTGACAGACAGACAGAGTTAGTTTCACATTTATAATATTAGAAGATAGGGATTAACTGACCTGTCCAACTGACGTTGTGTGTCTTAGTTATGAACTGTCAAATTCAAGAAGGTTTTCCAAATTACGGCACAATTTTTTTTAATTTTTGGGTAGCTCATAAGGCATCACGGCATCACACTACGACCTATAGGAGCTGTATCCAAAGACGCGGGTGACACAGCGGCAGTCATTTACTTATTATATACTGATAGATAACTGTTTTTATAAAAAACTAGCTTTTGCCCGCGCGGCTTCGCTCCCGCTCTTCCCTACTCTACTCTAGCCTACTCTACCCTACTCTACCCTACTCTACCCTACTCCACCCTACTCTACCCTACTCTACCCTACTCTACCCTACTCTACCCTACTCTACCCTACTCTACCCTACTCTACCCTACTCTACCCTACTCTACCCTACTCTACCGTACTCTACCCTACTCTACCCTACTCTACCCTACCAAACTTCACATAAACCATCTACTAAATAGTCCGAACAAAGGCTAAAAATTTGGTTTGGATAGGTAAGCCCGTTCTTGAGTTATAAAATAACAACGAAAAGTGGCATTGATTTTTATATATATAGATTAAAATCATTTATTTCAAATAGACCATTTACTGGCAACTTTGGAATAGTCAAATGTCGGTCAGTCCAAAAAAAGTGAAGCTAAATTGCACGTTACAAAGCGTAGATCTCTATGGAGATCGATATCCGTGATGGAAAAGAATGTGCAAGGACACTCTTTTCAATCATGAGTTCCATATATATAGTATGATATTGGTTACATTTTTCAGTGATGACTTATGGCTCCGAAACGTGGTCACTTACAATGGGCCTTATAAGAAGACTCAAAGTCACCCAAAGGGTGATGGAAAGGGCTATGCTCGGAGTTTCCTTGCGTGATCACATCAGAAATGAAGAAATTCGCAGTAGAACCAAGGTTACCGAAATAGCTTGAAGAGTCGCCAAACTTAAGTGGCAATGGGCAGGGGCACATTGCACGCAGAACAGATGGTCGATGGGGACGAAAAGTCCTGGAGTGGTGACGACATACCAGAAGACGCAGCGTTGGAAGGCCTCCAACAAAGTCGACCGATGACCTGGTCAGGATCGCGGGAATCCGATGGATGCGTGACGCACAGGACCGGTCTTTGTGGCGACGCTTGGGGGAGGCATATGTCCAGCAGAGGACGTCTTTCGGCTGATATGATGATGATGATGACATATTAACAAAACGTTTTGGAAACACATTCATTATGCGTGCAGCTAAGGAATGGAATTCCTTGCCGGAGTCTGTGTTTCCTGATAGCTACAACCCGGGATCTTTAAGTCGAGAGTGAATAGATTTCTTCTAGGTGGGCGCGTTCCATCGTCGACCGCATCGTCGCTTTCCATCAGGTGAGATAGCGGTCAAACGCAAACCTATCAATAATAAAAAATAAAAATAAAAATTTCTGCTAGCTAGAAGTTAAAACTGTTCAGATACAATCCCTACTATATATAATATTATAAATGCGAAAGTAACTCTGTCTGTCTGTCTGTCTGTTGCGCTTTCACGCAAAAAGTACTGAACGGATTTAGATCAAATTTGGTAGGTAGGTAGAAGAGACACTGGATATAACACATAGATGAGATAACACATAGGCTACCTATAATTCCACTGCTGAGCACGGGTCTTTGCCCGCGCGATATAAACTGTAGTCCACGCGGGCATAATATATGCATTTTAGTGCTAACCTGTTGGTACATTATCGTATCTACATATTATAATCGACTCAAAGCAGCATAGGTAGTTATGCAATAGCTCCGTGTTAAAGATCACAAACAGAGGAATGACTGTAAGGCGCTAACAAGTAAATACAGTGTTTATACGACCCAGAATGCATCGAATGTCTTATGCAAAACCATGTCCAATATCCATGCCTTAGCCGCGAGCCGATCCTTACTAATATTATAAAAGCGAAAGTGAGTTTGTTTGTTTGTTACGTCTAAATGGCAAAACCGATTTTGATGAAACTTGGTACATGGATAGACCATGTCCTGGAATAGGACATAGGATACTTTTTATCCCGGAAGTATGTTCCCTTGGGATAATTTTCTGCTATCACTCGGGCGAAGCCGCTGGGAGCAGCTAGTTGTTCGATAAAAGTTACCGCGGCTCTAGAACTTGAAGGGCAATTGAAGGGTGGGTTTTATTAAGTAAAAGTGTGACTCTCCCTCTCGCTCTACCCCGAATGGGAGAACTTATTTAACGATTTCATAGAACAAAAAAAGAAAACTAAAATACGATGGGGCAGGTTACAACAGCCGCTTGCACAGTGATCGCTGGGTAATGCCTGGTCTCCTCAGGATTACCGAATTTCGGTCACGGAAGACGCGTCGCTACCTACTAGCCGACGTGGGGCCTTATTACCTGCGGTGCTATTCTCTAAGAAAACAGCCTTAAGATCAGCGCTGGCGGCAGCGATGAGTCCAGAGCACCCTACATTGAATTAAAAATCCAATGTATAGGTCTATTTGATTGTTATCCAACTATTTGGATTTCGTCACTTCGGTCAGCGCTGCGCTCAAGGCTGTTTTTTATTATTTCTTATGCTTATTTCTTAAAGAATAGCACGCCTAGACATGTTAAAATGTCAGTCGTGCGAGTGAGAAAGAGAGGGGAGCCTATAAATATACCCGATTTAGCTCCATCCCTTTAACAGCTCAGTTGTCGTAAAATGTATCGCGTTTAGAGCTCTTGGTAGGGCCTTTGGAAGTATAGCACAAGGGCTGGCTTGATTTGACTCAGGGACTGGAGTTTAAAAGAATTTGGGGGACATTAGGGCTCTCGTTATGGATTACGACGGATTCCTTCTTATAGAGAAGAGGTCTAAGTCCCAGAGGTGGGCACATTATAAAGGTGATTATGCTGTCCCTTGAAAAAAAAGCCCATGGGCAAAATATCGGAGCGCTAAATTGTTGCATCTTCTTTTTTTTTAATGTATTTTATTTAATTCATGAATCCCCAAGCGACCACCGGTGGCCGCGCATCTATTGTCTTACTATTGTGTCTCTAATTGACGGTATCTGAAGGGTTAATAAATATACTTATATTTATGAATTTAGAAATTCATAAATATAAGTCTAGTATTCCAATGACCATTGGCAATACCGTCGATACTTAACTAACAAACAAAGTACGTAGTCTGTGGTAAATATTGTCTATTGGCTCAATTAACCCGCCGCATTCGGCCTTGTGGCTAGTTTACCGTGCAACTGATGATAGTAAACGACTTATTTATATTACTTTGGGACTAAATGGGTGTTTTATTTTTAATTTGATAAGTTGTAAAACAGTGTTATATTTATTTTCAATACAAATTATATAAAGTAACTACTTATAAACCACTAAATAAAAAAACCCTACGCTAATTACAACTAACTAAAATCAAACTAAAATATAGCGTCAAAAAACACACATCGCTGTCGACTGGCAATGTGCCCAAAAGACTGGTGGCATGCTTATCTGAGGCCCTTTGTCTGAGGTAAAAGCCAGCCCTTATGTCACGCGAAGCGTCCAACCGTTTAGTTTTAATTCTACTGTTACCTGAAATTGACTGACTAACATATAAGCATATAGCCGAAACTACTGGAACTTGATGCGTGAAGGTGCATAAGGTTTCTTTTTATGAGTTGGCAAGCACTAAGAGAACATGGGGCTTCAAAAGTTTATATGGAGAAACCTATTTACACGAGGGCGAAGTCGCTGGCAGAAGCTAGTTTATGTATATACTACAAACTTATATTACATACTACTACATACTTATATATGAATTTATTTTAGTTTTCTTCATCACATATTCAATTTTACAGATAACTTTTGTACTAACCTACTTCTAGCATGAAGTAGAGCTGTGGCTATATGGTCTGCAAAGTTTTCAACTACGTAATAACTCACATTATGAGCTATGAAGTTGTGAACACCGCAAACAATAAAATTGTATTGTTTTCAATGTGAGTATACAACTCGAATTGAGGACAATAATTTTAGTAGCATTCTAGAATTGTCGTATAGTATTTTATTGGGAAACTAGACTCTAAACTGGACAAATTAAACCAAAAAAGTAGTGGTAACTTTACAATAATTTACATATACTCATAGCTAAAACATTGATACAGAACGTTTGTACATACATTGTACAATAATTCATAGATATCCCAGTAAGATTAAAAAGGTAGGAAAGAAAACATTATTATTGTTGTAGCCTTTGAAGATATCAGTCAGATTATAATTTACTGATATCTGCAGTACATTTGGGTACTGTTGATGTACCGTATAGGTATCCGTTTAATCATAACCAATTTTTATTTGAATAGACCCAATAAAACTGAAACAAAATAGCTCATAGCGTAGGCGTACTGGAAACCATAGTAAAAAAAAACCCACTGATTACCTTGGTACCTTACAGAAAAATGTGTGCATGTAATGTAGAATGGCATTTCTTCAACTTCTTAAATAGTGCTATTTTTTTAAGTGTAGACAATTGTATGATCTTAAACTTTTGTCTGATATATTTTTACAACTCAACATATCTTTATCATGCAAATGTAAAGTGACAAAAAAAAAACGATATTTAAACTATGACTTTGAATAACTTTTTTTTGCAAATTAGGGGTCGTTTTTTTTAAAAAAGAAAAACATAATAGCGTACTAAAAACCTTATACCAATATTTAGTTCGATGCGAATACTTGTACCTACATTGAAATGTCTATTTTGACTGGACTAACTGTGCGTGCAAACTAATTGCCATCCAAACACGCCTGGGTTTTGAAACAAAAGAGCATCGTTCTAATTTTAAAACTCAATGCCTAGACACGGTCACATTTTGATTTTGTTTAGTTTTTATCTGCAATGTATTTCAATCTACTAAGCCCTGTTGATAGTGTTATTTGTATAAGGCAGCTACTTGTCTCTAATAGTATTCTATAAGAGTAACGAATTACAACGACAATCTATATATATTTATAATATTGCCTAGAATAAAAAAAAAAAAAAAAATTGTTGATAGGCTCGCGTTTGACCACCATCTCACCGATGATGTGTTCGACGATGGAGCACGCTTGTCTAGAAGTAACCTATTCACTCTTGACTTAATAGCTATTTTTATTAATAGAACTTGAAATTCTAATTTCAAATGAAAAAGTTCAAAGCTATCGAATACAAATCAGTAAAATTTATTGATAGGTACCCTGTCAAGTTCGTTTAGAAAACATAACATGCATGGGGTATTCCTATGTATATCTTTAATATCAGGGGGATAATAATATAATTCTTATTTATTTACATACATATACCTATACAACTTAATTCATGAATCCCCAAGCGACACCCGGTGGCCGCGCATCTATTGTCTTACTATTGTGTCTCTAATTGACGGTATCTGAAGGGTTAATTATTAAATATTATAGACTAACTAAATTTGAATTTAGAATCTACTGAAGAATTGCAAACACGGCACCGATTTTTATAGGTAAATATAGCTTTTTATGCCATAGATTTTGAGTTTTTATCAGTGTTTGGTCAACAGTGTTTTGGAACTGAAATTGTCTTTGGGACAAAGTAGAAAAAAATCAAGATAGTCCCATTCAAGACGGTACATCATACTCACGTTACTCTTAATAAATATAATTGTCGCGTTGCCATGGACCTTGATCGGGCGTCATCTAACATGCAATGTTCTGACATAATATCAAGTAGTATAACGACATGCATAGTTGCATCGATCTACATAACTTATTTATTATTAGATTGTTGTGAACAAACAGTTGTTTATCTTACGATTTAATTGAGAAGTAGAATAGAATAATTATAATGAATTTGATTGATTAGGGACCTGAGAAGTTTAAAAAGGTTTGTTACATACAATTAGAATATTAGAGTGTGGCCTATTTGTAGGTGTTCCTAAAGGTACGGTCTATAATCTGTACCCTTGAACCAGAACTTGTTCTAAATACTCGGTCATGAACACATAGCTTTTATTAGACATATACTTTTTACATACACGCATATTTTTACATGTTGTACCAAAAAGTTACAAAAACTATCATTGCTATAGGTACTCATTTATTATTTCGTTGCAATAAAAAAAAGGAAAAATCTTTTCAAACACTTCGATGAAAAGTTTTATTTCACAGAAGTATTTCTCTAAAAATCAATACATTTGAAATACTTAGATAGGATGTAAATTCAACTTAAATTTATGTTCTGGCACATTTTGCGTTTATAAATCAAATGATTTCTAACATTTTAGGGCTCATTTTATTTATCAAATAATAAAAACCATATTATTTCACTGACACAACAAAATCGTTAAAATATGGAAGATATAACGAGTTACTTTGAAATACTTACCTTTAATCATTTTCACAAATTTTCCAAATCAACAACTATGAAAAAAAAAACAGCGCTTGTCGATCACAAACTTTTCACGTACACTCCAAATTTTAAATAAATAAATAACACTGTATTTATTGTTGTACTATTAAATTAATAATTATTAGAAATAAACGTTTAATTAATAAACGTTGTATTTATTGTGAGGAGGCGTTGATAGCATGTCGCGTGCATTTATACTAGCAACATACGCATAGTCCGAACCGTACTAAAGCGATAGAAGGTACAGCCACGGAAAAATACCATTAGAGGATAAATACATTTATTAATTGGCATCTTTTATTGGCATATAATTCGTCACGCTTTAATTTAGGATTTATGGCAAACAATTGTTGGCTTGTCCTGTCAGTTTGGTTGAGTTAAAAGTTTATTGGACTGTATATTTTTTGGTTTTAAGCTGATTGTTATCTGTCTCACAATGAATTATGGCTCTGACTTATAAGTACTCGTTTAGTGTACTTTTTTTTTTTTTTTTGTCGACGGGGAAAATCATCTTTGACGAAACCCGCTCTTGGGTGGAGCGGGAGACAGTGTCAGACTCTTACTGACTAAAAACCCCGCGCCGTTCCTTCTAGCCTTCATACCGGGGCACGAGCTCCCTTTCGGACAACCCTGTCCGCAGTAGGCTTCGACCCAGCTGGGCCCCTCCTGCTGCTGACAACTCCTTGAGGCGCGCGGGAACAGTGCGCGCCGTCGACGTCTTGGACTCGGTCCATTACCGGACGATCGGACAGCGAGCTACCCATGGCTCGCCGTCCGCGAGTCCGCGTCTACGGTGGCCGGAAATCGGGATCGGAATCCCGGCGGCGGCGGCGTGGGCGCCGTTGCCTGATGCGGTCGGCCTCCTCCTTTGCAAGCATTACTGCTTCGCAGAAGGAGGCGACCGCCTGCCATTCCTCCTCGCTCCGGACCATGGCCTCGACCAGGGCCCGGCGCGAGAGGTCTCCGCCGCCGATCGCCCCCACGAGGGCACGGCGATGCTCCGCCCAGGCAGGGCACACCTCGACGGTGTGCTCCACCGTGTCCTCCGGGCGTTGCGCACAGTGGCGACACCCGGGCGTCTCTTCCGCTTGAATCCGATGCAGGAACCTCCCGAACTTGCCATGTCCGGTGAGGACCTGCGTCATGCGGAAGGTAAGGACGCCGTGAGGTCTTTCCAGCCACGCCTCAAAGAGGGGACTTACCGCCATAATCGTGGCGTGCCCAGCACTGGGTTGCGATAGCCGTTGACGCCAATTCACCATGAGATCCCGCCGGAGCTCTGTCCGCCATGCCTTGACATGTTGCGGCAGTGGACTTTCACCCCGGCGTTGCATCTCCACGCGCATGTCGTGCATGTGTGCAAGGACTGTTGCCTCCAGATCCCACGGTGGTAGGCCAGCCAGAAGGCTCGCCGCTTCGCGGGAGATCGTGCGGTAACCCCGCACCATCCGTATTGCCATGACCCTCTGGCAGGCGTTCAGTATGGACGCCGGTCGCTTTGCCAGCGACGGCGCCCACACCGGCGCCCCGTAGAGGGCCATGGACCGAACGATCCCCGCGTAGAGCCTCCGGCAGGAGGCGTCTGGACCCCCAAGGTTGGGCAGGAGCCGCTTGAGAGCAGCCCCAGCCCGGAGAAGCTTGGGAGCCAGACGTCGGAAATGTTCTACGAAATTCCACCGGCTGTCGAGGACGATTCCCAGGTACTTCATCGTCGACCCGACACCGATGCGAACTCCTCCTACCGTAAGCTGGGAGTCCGATGGTGGCGCGTTCCGAGGGCCGTGGAAGCACATTGCCTCGGATTTATGCAGCGCCACCTCGAGTCCCAACTCCTGGATCCTACCAACGGCTATCGCAACCCCGCGTGTCGCTAGAGCGACCGCCGCCTGGTGCGACTCTCCCTGCGCTAGGATCAGCGTGTCGTCTGCGTAGCAAACCACGCTGACCCCGTCAGGGAAGTCGCCGCGCAGCACGTAATCGTAGCCGATGTTCCACAAGGGTGGGCCTAGAACCGACCCCTGCGGAACACCGCACGACATCTCTCGACGTTTCCAGTCTCCCTGGTGACCGGGGTAGACAATGTACCTGTCTGACAGGTACGCCTCGACCACTAGACAGAGGTATTCAGGCACCCGGTGGTACCGGAGTGCCCTCCGGATCGTACTCCAGGGCAGGGAGTTGAAGGCGTTGGCAATGTCCAAGGACACTGCCACGACACACCTACCCTGGGACACCGCTTCCCCTGTCGTGAGGGCTCGCACGCGCATGATGGCGTCTATGGTAGAGCGCGCCCTGCGAAAGCCGAACTGTCCGTCCGACAAGTCCGGCCCTACCCGTGTTAGCCACACGACGAGGCGGTTTGCAATTACTCTTTCAAAGAGCTTGCCCACCTCGTCGAGCAGCACAATGGGCCGGTATGCGGACGGAGAGTCCGCAGGGCGCCCTGGCTTCGCTACGAGGACCAGTTTCCCCGTCTTCCAGCGAAGTGGGAACTGGCCCCTCTCCAGGCATGCGCTGAAGAGCCCTCTCAGTCGAGGCCCGAGAGCCTCCATGGCCAGGACCCAGGCTTTCCCTGGCAAGCCGTCGGGTCCTGGGGCGGTGTTTTTGGCACTCAGCCTACGCACCGCCACTCTCAGCTCTACCTCGGTCACTTCTAGAACATTGTCATCGTCGTCGCTGTTGCGGTCCGCGTCAGACACCGCTGGCGGAGGCGGAGCCATGGGCGGGGGGGAGTGTTCCCCCCGCGCAGGGAACAGAGTGCCAACAACACCCTCCACGAGTTGGGGCCGGAGACTCTGAGTCAGCGGCGGAGCCCAGGGGCGGAGCTTGTCCCGTACCAATTTGTACGGGCGCCCCCATGGGTCCGCGTTCAGAGACCCCAGCCACACGTTGCGGGCCTCGAGTTTGGCCCGCTTTATCTCCGTTCGGAGGGTGCGTTTTGCCTCTCTGTATCCCTCATACAGCTCCGCCTCTCTGGCCTCCGCATCCGGCGGACGGATGCGGCGCCTGCAGTGTCTGTCGTACCGGCGTCGCGCGTGATTGCACGCGTTGCGCAGAGCGCCGATCTCCGGCGACCACCAGTACACCTGGCGCTTAGCTCGTCCTGGACGGACACGGGGCATTGCCGCATCGCAAATTTGCGACATGGCCTCCTGGAACCACTCCGCCTCGACGTCGATGTCGACAGGCCTGTCTGGTGCTTGCACCCAGGCCTGTACCGTCGCGGCTTCCAGGAGGAGCTCCCGGTCCATCTGCTTAAGCGCCCACCGCGGACCGCAAGGGCTCTGTCGGACCGGCGCGGCTGAGGTTTCAGCGGAGACGTCAAACCGGATGTACCGGTGGTCGGAGTACGTCTCCACCTCCTCCATAACGCGCCAGTCGATGACACGCGGCGACAGAGCGGGGCTGGCGAACGAAATGTCCACCACCGACTCACCCCGCATCCTCACCAACGTGGGAACAGAACCCCGGTTCAGTACGACCAGGCCCAGCTCTAAGGCCCAGTCCTCCACCATCCGACCCCTCTGGTTCGTGAACCGGGAACCCCAAGCCGTGTTCCAGGCGTTGAAGTCCCCGCAAACGACCACGGGGAGGGAACTGAACCCAGCGACGACGGAATTTAGCTCCAACAGGGAGACATGGAGTTCGTCGAGAGATCGGCTCGGGGACAGGTAGACGCCCACCACGACGATGTCCCCGAACCGTGCTGCCACGCAACCCCGCCCCCTCGTGACGGACTCGGGGGCGGGGTACCGGCGGCGGTCGACGTAATTAAGGTCACCGAGCCGTCCAGGTCCTGAACCCAGTCACCCCTAGGCAGGACGAAATACGGCTCGGTGACTACGGCGACATTGATCAACCACTGCGCCATGCTCTGGAGCAACAGATCCTGAGCGGCGGCGCAGTGGTTGATATTCGCCTGGAGGAGACGTAATGGGGCCGTTATTGACACTCCATTACGGTCTCCTCCCGAGCCCCCCTAGGGGGTCGTTTAGTGTACTTACGTACTGATTTGTTTATTCCAGTAACAAGTTCATTTGAATAAGCTACATATTAGTAATTTGTTGTTTGTTGGTAAAACTTAATGTTGTTATTTACTTGTTTGTATATCTTAGACTATTTCCTCAGCTTGTCTCACAGCTAGGTAAACGCCCCAAAATTCTTGTAAGCTACTAGAAGACTTGGAGTCGATATCTCGATATATATTATAGTCTTGATATATCGGTTAGATATCGAAGTTGGATTTTTGATATTTATTATAAAAATCGGATTTTTTCGAACCCTGAAACAGTCATATAACAGGGTAAAGTTAATCGAATAGGTCGATTTTTGTCTAGGTGGGAAAGTCATCTAATGACATCCCACGCTCTTGAGCGGAGCGGGAGATAGTGTCAGACTTTTACTTACTAAAAACCCACTCCTGTAAAAACCCACTCCTACATTCGCAACTTTGCAATTGTTCCAGTACCCCGGGATCTCTTTGGCATCACCTATGAAGTAGGCTTCGACCCTACTGGCCCCCTACGGTTGCTGACAACTACTTGAGGCGCGCGTGAGACACGACGCGCCATCGACCACTTGGGCTTGATTCGGATGGTCAGACGGCGAGCTACCCATTAGGTAGGTACTCGCCCTCCGCGAGCCTGCGACATCCTAACATAAGTACGTACAAACTAACGTAAGTATAAAATAAGGTTAAAATTACCCTCTTTTTGGGCTTTACTGCTGCAGTTGGCCTTGGAAGTCGATTTACGAGTACGAAACGAATCGCACTCCAGTCCTGGTTGTGCTGCAAGAAAGGACTTCAGTCAGATAGAGGAAAGGTAGAACTACACTGCGCCCACGTACCTAGGTGCATCGCATGATACATTTCATAATAATGGAAACTAGAATTGTAGAGCTACACTAGATCCACGCCACACGACGTCGTTCTACGTACGAATCAGCCTCCCCAAGTTACAACCGTTTCGCTTGCGTCGAACGCTTCGAGTTGACCTTGCCACCAATTCTTTTGTTCTGACCACGTGACTGAGCGTTGAGATGACGTCATTCCCGTACATTTGAAGCTTTCTACTCATCATCATTTCAGCCGATATGCGTGCACTGTTGGACAGTTGGACATAGGCCTCCCCCAAGCGTCGCCTCAACGAACGTTCCTGTGCGTCTCGCATCCATCAGTTTCCCGCAAACTTCTGCAGGTTGTAGAAGTTTTTAGGTGTAAGTTTTTTCAACATTGATGGTGTTATATGTTACTAAACAATTTTGTAAGAAATTAGGACACGGTGCATCTCATGATTTTCTAAAAATTAGATAAAATTAAAAATAACAAAATAATAGTCTCAAGCCCTATACTCTAAGACGAAATTGTGTAATAACAGAATGAAAAAATCCTTATGGATGAGGTTGGCCAGTGGCGACCATTCGCGTCCGGGCCAGGTATAGGTCATGGTTCGGATTGAGAAGTAATGGGAAGGGATCAGCTCCTCCGAAGCAGTCATGCGAGTGAAGGAGATGGCCGCAATCGTGAGAGAAAAAAGATTCCTCGCTCCGTAATCCCCAGCCATCGTAATCCCCAGTTCCAAGACGACTCGGGCATCGGAAGTCGCAGAGTCTAGAGTCACTCTGCCCGAACGACGCGAACGACGAT
Organism: Mythimna lalbum; assembly: GCA_949319445.1. NCBI lineage: Eukaryota > Metazoa > Arthropoda > Insecta > Lepidoptera > Noctuidae > Mythimna > Mythimna lalbum. The sequence goes on along the minus strand of OX439371.1, from coordinate 7,979,944 downwards.
TAATAGATAGCTCACCGTTTGTCAAGAATCAACTCCAAGTCGACGGCGCATTCTCTTCCACGCACGCCTAAATGAGATTTCATCAAAACCGTAGGGGCCCAGTAGGACCGATGCCCGGTAGGACCACGACATTTTTTTAAGGGTTACCGAGGCCCTGGAACGCAAAGAGCAACTGAAGGAAACAGGCGGGTTTTAGTCAGTAAAAGTATGACACGCCCTCTGACTCTACTCTAAAGTGGGAAAAGTAGTTCGATTTTCACCAAAAAAAAATGTAGCTAGTCATCAGTGGTGGCCGAGTGGTAATGGCCCCGACTTACGAGTTGTAGGTCGTGGGTTCCAACCATGTTCCTACCCTGCCAGGCGCATTACTTTGTGTAATTTATTTCATTACTACTGCTCCCAAAACGGTGAAGGAAAACTTGGTGAGGAAACCGGCATGTCCTAGAATCAAACCATCACCAACCCGCACTGGGCCCGCTTGGTGGATTACGGCCCATTCCTTCTCGTAGAGAGGAGCCCTGAGTCCTAACTGGTCCCAACAGTGGGAACATTAAAAAAGGCTGATGATGATGATGAAGACATCAGACATGCAATAAATATCTGATCTATCTTCGTTTTTATTTCCTAAATATACAGTGAACATTCAATAAAATAACACTTAAAAGTGCAATAAGTGTTTGGCAGTGACTGTACTGATAGGTACTGATAGCGTTATCTGGCACTGTCCTGTGTCCTGCTGATGTGACCTTTATCAGTCCCGTCAACTACATAGTTGCGTATGATAACGTGGACTTTCACCTGATTCCGTTAATATTAGTCATAATAGTCACTATTACTGTTGGTTTTTAATTTTAAACACGTTAAGTTATGATTAGGAAGCTGGTGTATTCGCAAAATAAGACTGCTCCAGCTCGCCCACGTCCGATAGTCGGTGGCCGATTTTTTGTAGGAGAAAAATAGATTACACTGATAGCAAAATAGTGCAACGCACACGTCCTACCAAAAGTAGGTCAGAAATACAGAACAATGTTACAAATATTCAAAATCAGCCTGATTATCTGTCCTAATAAAAATCTGTCGTGGGCGGGCAGCGTAAACAGTATTTTATACAAAACTAGGAACCAAGGCAGATGCTGTCATGCCCTCCGTGGTCATGCCCGAAGTAGCTATTTCACAAAAAAATCAAATTAAGGCCCTGATTGCAGTGTCACAACCGGTTCCTATTGTATTTTCAAACGATCCTCGAACCACTCAAATAAGTATACACACAAATTTTAATCTAACTCGGTCAACCCGTTTAGGAGGAGTTATGTGACATATAAACGTACAAAATAATTATATAAAATGATTAGAAAACTACCATCGTATACAACTAAAGATAATATTATTATTACCTAGCATTTGAATAATCATACATTTTTGCCATCACCAATTTTCTTGTGGAACTTATTGAATACAAAATGGAGAGGGAGGCCAAAGTAGAGTAGGAAATCTACTTTTGGTAGTTTGATACTTTTTGAGTTTGCCGCGTTCAGACAAACAGTCTCGGCATATCAACTTTGCTACAATTTTCGAGCTCGCTTCATTCGATTCAGCCTTTCTATTATTATTTTATTTTCTATGTTTTCTTCACAGCAGTACGTAAGAAAAACTTGGCTGTATCTTTATAGCTCTAGCTATATTTGGGAGGCAAATACGACTTCCGCAGAGCCAAGCATACCTGCATCGCGCAGCTAGATAGATACAGCTGACGCTTCGTATCTGCGCATACTTTCGTGAACGCCAATACATCTGGCTTTTTACTAGCCCAGACAGTGACTATCACCACATCACAGATTAAGGACAGTGTCTCTTGGAGCCAGACCATTCGGAACCAACCGACGGAGCCAGGCGTCTCGTTACGCCTGTCCAGTGGAGACACTTAAGCCTGGACGATTAAGCCCTCTAGGAGTGCTTCCCTATCTAGCTTTTTCAGCGGCCATCACTGGGCGTCCTCTTCAGGAGCTACCAGTTGTGGGGTTCCACTTGTGATTCCAACATAAACAATAATAAACATGATTCAAAGAGCAGAGGACTCGATCCCTTAACAACAGTTAATGATCCCTGAGGTCCCTACCAGTTCTTAACGCAACCCATTTGACGAACTCAACTGAACTCTTAAAGAGATGGAGCTAAACACCTATACCATCCCTCGTTCCATCATTTCTTGCTCGCTCGCATTTTAACGCGTCATACGGTAAGATTAGCACGGAACGTCATGGTAAGGCTCCTGTAGCCCGATTCACGTAATCAAAACCGTAACGATATCGTAGCGACTTTAGTCATTTTTGTCATTTTCGTATTCACATCCATCAATCGAGTTTGAACGATACCGATTTTGAAATCGATCGAAGAGTCATTTGAAATCGTTGAAGCGTATTCAGCTACTGGTCAGCACAGAATGAATGGTTCATTACCAGGATTGAGAGCAGTGGTGGTAGAGTGGTAACGGCCCTGACTTACGAGTAGTAGGTCGCGGGTTCAAACCCAGCCAGGCGCATTACTTTGTGTAATTTATTTCATCACCACTACTCTTAATTCATGAATCCCCAAGCGACCACCGGTGGCCGCGCATCTATTGTCTTACTATTGTGTCTCTAATTGACGGTATCTGAAGGGTTAAAACGATGAAGGAAAACATTGTGAGAAAACCGGCATGACCTAGAACCAAAGATTTGAAGACATGTGACATCCACCTACCCGCACCGGGCCCGCGTGGTGGCTTACGGCCCATTACCTCTCCGAGAGAGGAGGTCTGAATCCCAGCAATGGGAACATTATAAGGCCGACTTCCTATGCTAACTGTATTGAAGGATAGATCCTTCAATACAGTCTTCAGAGATCTTATGTAAAAAGATTTTTTCAATACACTCAGTCGAAAACCCGCTCTTATCTCACGGCTTACAGGCACGCAATAGGCTAATACCTGCACTAGTGCAAAAAAAAGCGCGTGCTCTCCCCCGCCTTAATTTTATTACATTAACCGTATCAGAAATTCAGAATGGGCGCGCGTCGTCCCCCATGAGTCATGTCACTGCAAAGTCACTGAAACACGTGCAAAGTCACTGCAGCGCTCGGCTAAATAACACCCTCGCTTACGGCTCGTGCGGATTCCGCCTCGGTGGCAATGACAAACTTTCCGCACTTGGACCAAAATGTATTATTGTCTCATTCAGTCTTTGTACGTGCCAGACAATGTCAGCAATGTATGCGAAGAAGCTGGCTACTATTTAATGTTACTGATATGTAAGTATACGTATCTACCAACAAATCCCTAAAACAATAATACCTACTGATAATGATACTACTGATAGTAATTGTGCCGTAGTCTAAGTTTTAAATGTAGACCATGACTGAAAGCAATTTGTGTATCAAGTTATAAAATAAATATTGCCTATATCATGCAGTTTGTGCGGCATGCACCATCCAATAATTTGATCAACTGACGTCTATAATTTTGTGGATACGATCCCTTAAAATCATAAAGTTATAGTAATTATATAGATTATTTCAACATTCCAATTAGCTTCCTGCATATTTGTAAATCTTTGAAACACGAAAGCAAGCGCCATCTATTGAGTAGTCACGGCAAATAACTTGCCCCTCGGTATGCTACTACGCTTCTAGATGGCGCTATCAACCGAGTTTTAGGTCCTCCATAACACTCTACCGATATTTGCATGCTGATATTTTTGTATTTTGTTTCACTGGAAAAGAAGTAATTAATAATTCTTGAATACATATTACTTTACAAAATTATTTGATTAATTTAGTTAATTTTAAAAAGAATGTTATTTAATAAAAGTCCATGTGATAAAGTATCATTAGGAATAAATTGTCTATGCTTTCATAAAATGTCAATGATCAGATTTGAAGGCGGGAAAATTTGACTTTTATAGTAATAATATATTTTTTTTTAATTAGCTTATTTTGCTCTTGAAGGCTCACAAAACGCATTAAATTTAATTAAGTGAATAAATAAGAGTAAGCACATATATTCATACACATTCATTCATTAGAAACATCATCCACTCTTTCTCTTTCAACTTTTTTTTTTTCAATTATTGTATTATGCAGTTTTTTGGGTGTTCCCCCGAAATCATGAATTTCGCGGAGGTAGTAAGACTAATATTGATTTTCTTTTATATAAATTTTAAAGAAGTATTACAGAAAACGTCTCTACATCTAAATGTTCCTTAACGTTTACAATTCTAAAAGCTACTCAATAGATGAGTATAAAGTTTATTACAGGATATTTTTCATGCTTTTCTCCTTTCTTGATTTCGATTAAATCTCCTAGTCCCAGCTTTGGCGAAATGCGATGGTTGGTCGACTCAAGCTCTATGATTGGTTCGCTCTCTCTCTCCCGTAGCGAATCCGTTTCATTTTTCATTCGCGCTCAATGCGTCCGCTACTGCGACGCGTTGTGGGTTGTGACAGCCCGTTGTCTATGGGAGTGTTTGCTCGTATTGAATTTGTGACAAAATATTTCATGTACGGTGAAATACGGGAAATTATTACATTTCTCGCATGACAGTGAATAAAATAAGCGTTTGAATATGGCGTTGGAGGGTGTGAAAAGTGAAAAAAGTGAGGAAAACAACGGCAACGTACCAGACGGCAAGGCGAACGGGATCGACAACAAAAGTAAACAGGTACCGATATGACTTTTTAATTTATTTTTTTACTGCAATTTTTCGCATCTTCTGGCCTCAGAGCTTCACGGTGAATTCGGAAAGAACTATAGGTTGTTTTAATATTTTTTGGAGCGTCCATAACGCAAGCATTATGTTATAATACCGGTTGACCGGAGCGGTGCGGAAGGCAAGGGTGTATTCGCGCATCATGTGTGACCGGGGTACTCAGGATAGGTGGTCAATCTAAACGGGGATATGACCTATTTCAGGCGCAACTATGCGGCGCTTTTTTCTGGGTTACTGCTGATTTTCGGTCAAATATGATGTCATTGGATCATGCCTAAATATATTTTTGTGTCCGGTTGTAAAGCCCGACCTATCTCCGTGTGTTCTTGGTTTTTGACAACGGTTTTGAAAATTTCTATTAGTTGTGATGTTCTTAATAAATATGTCATTGACACATGGTTTCTGCTTGTACCTTGGTTGATTTTTCATCAGTGCAATTTCTGTCACATGTCAATGATAATTTATCTCATTGATAACATCAACTTATTTGTTTGTTGTTTGGCCTTGTATCTTTATTAAATCTGCTTGAGGAGAAGAGTCAAGGCTGATGATGTTATGTGAACTAGTTTTATTGTGACTGTTATTTTCAAACCTTGGATGTAGACAAAAAGCCTCATAAATTATCAACATAATAACTATAAATATTTTCATTAAAAAACCTTTAATTTAAAAATTTCAAGGCTGTTTTATTAGATTATTTATATCTAAAACTTAAATTTATGTACCTACTTTATTACTATAAAAGATATTGCAAACATTCAATCAAGATAGTTAAGCCAAATCTTAAAAAATCATGACAATTCAAACACATTGGTTGAGCCAATCATTAAAACATCAGTGTAGGTGTTTCAATTAAAACTGATGGTATTTCCCACCTATTATGGCTGGCATGTTATAGAGAATATTTCTGAGGCATGTGCTAAAAAGGCCATTCTAATTGACCCAGTCTGCCGACCCAATTAGAACTATGGACCATCACAATGAGATGTCAAATTGTCATCACCCACTCAATATTCTATGAATTTATTGTAAAATATAACTTGTTTTAAAAACAACTAAGAGCTGAGCTTTAATAACTAAACATAGCCATGTTTTTTTATGAATTGTTTGGTGATTTTGTATTTAATTCATGAATCCCCAAGCGACCACCGGTGGCCGCGCATCTATTGTCTTAATATTGTGTCTCTAATTGACGGTATCTGAAGGGTTAAAGAAACATAGAGACAGTTTGTAAAGAAAGTGACATATATAAAGCTGCAATGTAAATAAAATAAACAGAGGAAATTTTATCAAACGAAGAGAAACCTCTCCCTTAAATTATGACAGACACACAAAGTTTTAAACCCTACTAAATCCACAATATTCTCTCAAACTCTAATTGGAAAAACTTCAATCATCATCGTCATCTTCCTGTCCTTGCCCCGTGTTATTTGAAGTAGTAGTGCAACACATTTATTTCTTCCATTCTGCCCTGTAACACTATCACTAACTCCCTTTTCCTTCATATCCATCTACCCATCTTTTCTTTGGCTTCCATTTCCCTCTCTCTCCCATCCACATATACACTCATAACTCTTTTAGTAAATATGTTCCAAGTCTCCAAATGGTAGAACATCAAATCTGATTAACTATTCATATAAATTATGTATCTTACATCATTGTTTATGTCATATACATAGGTATTACGTACAGTAGCGTAGCTTGTCCTTATGGGTCCCCAATCAAATACTTTTTAAAGGATCATTCAGAAGGTAGCCTACCTACTAAAAATAGGATGAGTTTTTATTGTCGTCTTATATGTTATTCTAAAAGGCTAAAAACTCTTTACAGAGTCTAAAAACTCTTTACATAGTAAAAGGCTAAAAACTCTTTACATAGTCATTATTCATTCACTCCTAGCTTTTTATCAATATGAGAATTTAAGATTGTGTATAACAAGTTACGAATTTAGGCATATGTCGGAGCCCCTGTAGCTCGGGGGCCCCGTATCATTGATACGGCGGTAACTACGCCCCTGATTACCTACCTTCCCACACAATTAGCTACAAAGAGTACATATTATAACATGACATCACTCACAAGTCTTGCCAGCAGCCATGGTGAGGTCCTTGCAGTTATTGTAACTAATAATACTTAATTATAACTAATTTCGTCATCAGCTATGGTTTCACTCATTCTTGCTTGTATTAGGTATCTGAAAAATATTTTTTAGGTATTTATAATAATCTTAGAGTAATGCAATCAACTTAAATGGCAGTGGTGGTCAATGTGGACGAAAGATTTTAGAGTTGCGTCCATATACCGGAAGACGCAACATTGAAAGGCCTCCCACAAGGGGGACCGATGACCTGGTGAGGGTCGCGGACATCCGACGGATGCGAGATGCACCGGATCGGTCATTATAGCGACACTTAGGGGACCATATGTCCAACAATTGACGTTTTTCGGCTAAGATGATGATGATGATGAAACTAAAATGTACGACATTCACAATTGGAGAATAAATCAACCTTCACATCTTGCCACACAATTTATCTTGTCTTTATATCCCTTCCTAATCCTTCTTCCATCATCATCTCCTTAGCCTTTTCCCAAATAGCTTAGCTTCGGCATCCAGTCTCGGATGCGGCTGAATACCTGTGTTTTACAAGTAGCTGCCTATCAGATTTCCACAACCTAGTTACATGGCAACACCATACTCTTCGGATAGAATGATGGTCAGACTTGGGCGTCTGACGACCGTCGAGAATCTACGAATGACAACCGGCACCAACTTCTTTACGTGCTTTTCAAGGCACGGGATGATTCTAATGGTGCGTCCAGATATGGCGAATACGCCGTTCGCGAGCCTTTCGCGAACGGCTCGTTTGTATGAAGCCCCTGCGTCACGCACGCTTCGTACGAACATGAAATGCACGCGTGCAGTTCGCCAGTGGATCGCGAACGGCTCGCGAGCGGTGCATTCGCCAGATCACAACACACATACCATAATGTCCTAGTACTTTAATCCTTCTACTAAACAATAAAATCGCACAATTTACCTTGCAGTTCGTCAGACATAGCTTTCAAGTGTAAGTTCACATCCCAGATGGTCGAGGGTTTTGTGGTACTTGATGATGTTTGAGGCACCTAAAAGTACCTACTTCAGACCTACTTTGATGGCGAAATACCTCGGAAGTTTCCGGGCGTGCGAACGTTCGTATTGTTTCAATGCCTTCAATAGCGCGTTCTTTCAGAAAACATGGGAGATTTGGAACATAGTCAAATCATGAAACTAAGAAAATGATGCTTCTGTAGCCTTAATAAAAAATTGATGTTACTATAAGTAAATTACATAAGAACTGAAATGGTTTTCTTTCTTATTTTTATTCATATTTTTAAGCTTTTCTTTAGGTCTTTTCTAAACAATAACAAAGTGAAATAGCCACAGATTATAGTGAATCAACTCTATAAAAAATATACACAATCAACTATGGTCTTACTCGACAAAAGAAAACCAAGTCTGACGGATGACGCAAAAAGGCGGTAAAGATTTTTTTCTTACAAACAAACGACATCTGCTGCAATATTACACAACCCGAGTAACGTCGAAATCTGGGTAGCGTTGTCCTAATTCACTTATACATTATGTTTTTATGAACTATGGCCGTATTTATATTGCTTGGTGGGTAGGTCACGGGCCTTGTTAATATCCTGTAGCCTTGTGTTTGGGTTTATGACCGCTAACAGATGCTATTTTGTCACGTTGAATGAAGCTGAAAATGGGACAGTTGATGAATTCCAAGTAAATGAAGAGATAACATTACAAATACTTGTATTTAGAATGATGTAATGTTTCTGGGACTGGTTGGAATGGGTGTAAAATTTTGGCAGCTTCGAACCGTTTAATTAAATGCCGTTACCTGTTTCTTTAACGATTTGCGGATGTTTTATAGTCAGCTTATATCTAGATCAGTCACCATGAGTAAGGCATCCAGCCGATACGAGACTTTAGCATTTTACACTAGCGTAAAATTAGGCTAGTAGAGACCTCGTTACCTAAATTGAGCACATCCTTAACACAAAGATTTTTATGATTCCACGTCTGCGGTCAAGGTCGTCGCAGATCCATGACGTTACGATTGTACCCATTAGATACCTACTGTGTGTACCCACAGGGCGTGGCCGACCCACCTTGCGGTTTATTCACTGGAAAAATCGTTATTCCAACCATAATGGAACCATGAAGTTGGTAACTACATGGCGGTCCAATCCAATAACTTTAGTAACAAAATTGCTGGGGATTAGACATTAATGAACCGTAGAGTACATTATTGTCGAAGTCGAAAAGAAACCACCCAAAGCAATTTTTGATTCCAGCAAACGTGACCGATTTTTTTTTCCTTTAACATTAGCAAGACGTTTGTCGAATCAAAACAGTTCGATGCGACCTTGAGAGGTTTCTCCGCTTAACGTGACGTCATCCCTAGAGAGGGTGGAGGGACCGGAGGGATCGAATTTATAGCGTAAGTACCATCCCCGAGCTCCGTAACCGACGACCGAAGAGCTGTCGTTTTTTATATGGAGCCGACGATACAGGGGAGGCCATGAAAGAATGGTTGCCAAAAACACAAATTGCCTGAAAAAGATTAATGCAGTTAAATGTTGGGGTGAACTCGCTAGATTCGTGTTCTTTGTTACAAGTACCATACAAAAACCCATAGCTACTTTTGAAGTAGCAATTTAATAAAATAGGGTTCGCATGTGTTCTTTATGGAAAGGAAATTAAAGTTCGTTCCACCGAAATCGAAGCCCAGAAGAAGCCTTACAACGGAGTACATCGCACGACGTTTAAAGTTTCACAGAAAAGAACAACTAAGTTATTATCCTTTCTATCGTGAAAATGCTGTTTAACAAACACGAACTGGTAATTTTGTAAAATATTGGCGAGGTTATAAATAAATACGATACAACGAAGAGGAAGAGTGTAGCGTAAATGAATCGGATTATTCCACTAGAGCTGACTATGCCCCTCCGTAATGCGCCAATGAAGTTCACATTATCTACCATGCAGTTACCGTTACTAACTCCTTAGTGATTGTAATATATGAAATATTTTAATTAAATAACAACAAGCTTCCGCAAGCATCTACTTCCGCGATTTCCGAAATTTCTTCCTTAGTTGTTACAAAACCTTTGGTTTTACTGACTGAGAAATGAAAACTATAGTCTTCAAGAAAAGTTTGCGCAGTAAAATAATATCCCGTAGAATATTTGAATAAGAAATCGCTATAAATAAGTTACGAGTTTCATTTCAACGAAGGAGTCAACAATGTACGACCGAGATGCAGAGCAGTTATGCATATCAATTGATCCATTGAAGCGGTAACAAGTATGTAACACTCTCATCGATAGTAGAGCCATTGTTGACAAACTACTACACTCAACTGCGCGAGCGCATCCGTTATCTGTCATCTGGTGGTTAATGAATTTGTTAACACCTTATCTGATACCTGGTAATATGTACACAAGACATTAAAATTATCATTTAAGATTAAACGATAAAAATATTGACTGAGACTTTTTGTTCCATTAACTTTCTCTTGTTAAGTTGTTACTGCGTAGTGTTGGGTAATGCTTTTATTATATCAGTCAATAAAGCCTTCTATTCAAGTGTACCCTTTGTCTGTACCTTTTAATCTATTTGTTTTCGTATACTTTGTCTGATAGTCTATCTAACATGTTTCGCCTCGAGTGAAAGTGTTCTCTGACATTTTGATATTGCCGGCTGGCCGGCAGTTTATTTTAGTACTAAATGAAAGTAAAAAGGTAGAGCGGATTATCAAATGACATTTATAAAATGCCGATACAGCAGCCCGCTAATTGGAACTACTCAATGGTATTCTAATTATAGATTTCCTTAAATGAGAAGCAGGCGAGTGGCTTCCGTGCAAAATTGTAACGAAGGAAAAATTCTATGACGTACCATAAAGTACGTCGAAAATAATCGATCGGTAACCAATAGCCGTACGCGTGCAGAACAAGTGGAGGGTTATTTCGGTAGTGTTATCTAAACATGCCACCGTTTCAGATATAACTTGATCTTAATCACCTGCTACTTGGACCTGTCATCGCACACCCATATTTAAAGATGAAGAAGAAAAACAACATACCCAGAACCCGAGCTCTAGAGTTTGAGCAATTTGTGTAATAGCGTGCCGTGATATAACTGTATGCGTGACTACGAAAGATACATTCAAGTGACCGAGTACTCAACCGAAAAGAACTATTATGTCTACCAACAACAGTAATCCGGTTTCCTTAAATTCACATTTGTTTTCACGAGTCTTCACGAGTCATTTGGGTTAGTAAGTTGAGAACTTGGTCTCGTCCGTAATGGCATGGCGGTGCCTGCCTGCCTAATTTCGTTTCCTTTACGATCGTTTTGTTTACATTTTTACACGAGGGAAATAGTTTGTCTACTGACCTAGTATCGATTTAACGCTTTCTTTGTGCAGTTGGATAGCGTTATTAATTACTACTGAGAACTATATTTCAAGCTATTTTAGACCTGACCAAAATGGGTCAAATATTAATTGGTCAGGCGTTGAAAATGTTAGATCATCATCTTAGATAGTTTCATGTAACTTTATACGTGTACGATCAAGTACTTTCTTTGTAGCGGTAATAAACGTTAACTGCTCGAACTATTGAATGTGACATTTATCTACAATCCCAATTTCGTAGAGTTTACTTACCCATTAATGTATCTATCAAATCCATTCAAGTTTTGTTTAGAATTGTGCAGATAATAAAACTAATGAAAAGTAATATAACAGAGAGTAGAAATGAGCTCGTAAAGAGTTATAGTTTTCATATTTGCTAACCTGCTCGCATTAGGTCTAGACTCAGACCAATATAGATGCCGAGCGTCCTTTACTAGACAGATGGTTGCTATTTGCGCGAGCAATGCCAAATGAGGGCGTTAGCTCGCCGGCTCGTTCATGGCTAACTGCTCAATTTATACCTTTTCAGGTAAGAAAGCGCTACATACTTCAAATCATTGGAGAAGTATGCCTAACAAGTCTATTTTCTTTCGTAAACAAAGAGTTGTAAATCATTATAACAAATACATACAAAAGCACGGTTTGCCTGTTACTGACCGCATCCGTGGTCTCCACTTTATCCAGCGGAAGGTGGCAGTGCGTGACGTCATCTGATGGCCAGCCAAGTGGAAATAAAACAATACACCATGGTTACCGGCCCCATAGTATTACCGCTCTAGATTGTTTTTTGTATACCCACTGAGTTTTTAACATCCTAAGTGAAGAGACTAGTTTTATTTTATTGTTGAATCAAGTAGATGTTTCTAGTACCAGTTTTGTGCTGGTGACTTAGATTCAACAGTGCCAAGAATTATTTCCGTGCAGGAGTAATATGCACTTGAATATATACCAGTCGTCATACTAACCAAATTCATGTCTTGGCAAAGGCGATAAAATTGGCCATCAAATGAACAGTATTTAGATATTTACACAATACTGAGATCATCTGCAATCTTTAATCCTTGCCAAAATTTATTTACTAGGACTTAGTATAATGTTGACTAGGAACTGGAAAATTTAGTAGGAAGTCATAAGCTAACACAAAGTTTCAAGGCGAAAACTAATCAATTCTTGACAGTCATAAAATTGAACATAAATATTAGCTCGTATCCTTTGCATCAAAGATCATGAATTTTGTTACCCGTTTAATAGCATCCAAGCAAATAACGGATGCTGTTTTAAAATGATTTGTTATTTAAGAGATGGCGTTTCCATTTGAGTTCCATTTCACAGCATTGCGGAAGTGCCATTCTGCGATGCCGACGGTGTAAGCTAATATTGCAAGCGAAGTCATCCTCAGAGAGTGCATTGAGACGGGCTACTGGTACCAACGGTCACGTAATATTTTCCGGCCTCCGCTAATAGAACTTTACCGTTGCCGCGCACATGATTTCACACTGTTTGTTTTCTTAGCGAGGCTAATTGTTATTTAGACACATACAGAAAACGGCTTGGTTCTATGTAGGTATATTATAATATTTCTAATTTCGTCAATATACAACAAATATATTTTTTGTTATTTATTTGTTGACTTACTTAGAACTACTGGAAAGCACTTAGAAGCTTTTGATGAGCAACAATAACCGTTTATTTTAATCTTACTAATTGCGTAATAAATTTAATGGACGACACTCCCTTTGCGTGTGCAAAACCGCAAATTAAGATTTGTAACAGCATTGTCGCCCTTCAGCAACATCATCGAGGTAGACCATAAATGTGTTGTGAAGGTGACACGCTTCAAGACCAAGTTCGTAAACAGCAAAAAAATGTTCATGCTATGTCCAAAATTACGTCGTTAGTAAATTCGGCCATGACGCCGTCTTATTTCGTCTTCATTATAATATTTTGACTTGGACGAGGCGTTTTAGACGCCATCGAGATGAGGCTGACCTTATTTTTGTTGAATAGACTTGTCTGTGTCTTTCACCCTTCGTAACTTGTCATCTTTTCTGCTTACTATCTTTTAATGTAGACAAATGATCCGTGAATAAAGATCCAATAAGATGAAAATACAAAATATTGGTGTGCCACAAGGAACGACCTTGAGCTCGGTTTTTATTTAAAAGATTGATTTTGATTTCGCATGATAAATAAGATCGTTTATCGTTATTGACGTCTTGAATGAATGATTACGCATTATTGGAATTTTGTGTGTCATGATTGGTATTATGTACGATATTCATAACACATGCATGTTCGTGACCGTGCATATCGTTTGTAGTTTAGTGTGAACATTGACTGTGGGTTAAAATGAATATGACACCACTAATAATAGGAAGTCATGTCCGGACACGAAGCACGAAAACTACTGCATTCAGATTAAATAGTATCGTGGCAAACTCGAATAGAATTAAAGCTCCGGGATTCAATTTGCATAACAATGAAGCAGACTGCATTTTAATTCGAAAAAATCTCACTGCGGTGAGCTGTCATCATTAACAATACGAAACGGGTAAGGGGTAACTCGCTGGGAATGCGACAGTTATTCACATTAAATTGCTCTAGATCTGGCCGGAAATTAACGAAAACACCGGAGTGGGAGGACAATGAATCGACCCTATCGTGTGCTCGATCATAAGAAAAATTATTTCATCCTGTTACCCGGACCTCGTGGACTGCACAATTTTGTCATTTGTTTTATTACTCGCAAGTACATGTCTCCGAATCAAATCTCTACTTTCATCACACTAGTATTATAAAGGCGAATTTTTTTTTGTTATGTTTGCTACTCTTTCACACTCAAACGGTGCAACTTAAGTATTAATTATTCTATATTAACGCTTCAGATACCGTCAATTAGAGACACAATAGTAAGACAATAGATGCGCGGCCACCGGTGGTCGCTTGAGGATTCATGAATTAATACATAGTCTATAAAGGAAGCGCTATTTTCTCGCAGGCGGCAGTTAGGTGTATCACACACTAACTGTCCCCCAATAGTAAGATACTCCTTGTAACAAGAGCTATTCGTCAATGAAAGTGCCGATTAAAATCAGTTCAGCGGAAACACACAGACATTTAAAAAACTGTGTTTTTCTCGAAGGTATATCGGATATACTTTCATATGCATTTTGCAAGAAAATGTTATTTTGATATTGCAAAACAAACGCTATAATTTTATTTATATGTGTAAACAATAATATTTATTTGACTTTTTATAATACAAGTCTACTCACAAAATATATTACGATCTTATGCATGGGAGGTTGTCGATATGTAGATAAAAATTGGTAGAAGACATTGTAACTTTCTTGAAAATAGGATAATTTCAAAGTTTCGAGCTATTCAGCGACCATTTTAACATCAAAACGAGTATCTATCAATTTCTTCTTTAGCATCATTTACGAGCATCTTCCCTGTAGTAAGTGTTATCCAATATTAATTAAGTTCCTCATACAAGCAGTTTGAGCAGGTTGTCTGCCGCCACCGCTTCGCATACCATCAGAGTTTAATCAACGAACAGATATTGTGGTACTGGGATGCTGTTAGTTGCTTTATGTGCAGTCATATCAATCATTTATATCTGTAATAATTCCCATAATGGCCATATTTTTCAAAATCGAATTATTGAAAACTGTTGTTGTTATTGGGAACAGATTACAGCGACTGTATTTTTTTATTTGGACGAGGCCAAAGTTGCGAGTGACTTCATCATTATTGATATGTTTTTTGGAGGTCCCACATACTTCCGTTGAAAAGGGGGAATCCTCCGATCCAGAAAAAAAGTTTTTTCTGTTTTTTCTGTCCCGTTCTTCGATCAGACAGGTGTTATGTCTGGTTTGGGCAACTACCCTTATAGATGATTTCAGGCAGTTGTATATGTTCGAATTGCGCGAAGAACTGTAATTGCGCGATGCAGAATTTCGTAGTTTAATTTGTATAGCATCGTAGATGTCGCTACAGTTTCTAAAGTTAATATCTGCTATAAATAATTTTTATTTATTTCCTATATTCTATACTAGCTTTTGCCCGCGCGGCTTCGCTCCCGCTTTCTTTTATATATATAGATAAACAGTGGTGTTATTGATGCAGCGTCTACGCAGCCCAATCAGTAACATTTCGGCCGTGTCAAGTCCGCAAATAAACTTGTGATGCAATACACATTTAGAACTTATAAATGCTTGCCTACCACATGGATAAACTTGTAAAATATTTTTGGCATCTATTAATATTGAATGTATCTATCTAAATAATATGGTTCTTGCTGGAGATGATATGCATATAAATGATATTAAAGCGTCTGATTGTAGCATGTTTTTAGCAAAAGCATAATTATGGAAGTACAACATGTATATTCGAAACCTACTATAAAAATGTAATTAAAAAAACCAAATGTCTGTTTAGATTAGATATAGATTGTAGAATTTTCACTGACGATAGCTGATGTTCTAAGGAGTAACTTTGATTACTTTTACAGCGGAATCGGTACTTAATTCTCGATGGAGGGACGGGCGATATCTCTGAAATT
Organism: Mythimna lalbum; assembly: GCA_949319445.1. Classification (NCBI taxonomy): domain Eukaryota; kingdom Metazoa; phylum Arthropoda; class Insecta; order Lepidoptera; family Noctuidae; genus Mythimna; species Mythimna lalbum. Next base: position 7,964,150 of record OX439371.1, on the reverse strand, counting down.
TAAGAGTAATGTTCTTAAAGTCCACGCGAAAGAAGTCGCGGGCAACAGACAGTTGTAAATACGACATGTCAAGTGCAAAGAGAATGTTCTGGCTTGAGTTTTGTTCAAAGAATTTGATTAGTTTGTACCTACTCAGTTCATCGAACACGTTTTTTTTTTTGCCCTGTAGACTACGAATGCATATTTGAATAAATTTAGATAACCAACAAGGTCATCCACTTGTAATGGCACAATCGAAGAGTTTCATAGGCGTATAAAAGCCTAATAGAAAAATTCACCATTGCACATGCTAGAAGAAAACAGCTGTTTCCGATCATGGTTTTTATAACAATGAAAATATACAGTTTTATGTGGCAGTATAATAATTATGTATTTCGCGGGAATGATGTAAAGAGTTTAACATAACCGGTTGTTTCGGCGGACACTAACGTTATGGCATCATGATACGGGTTTTACATGTTTAAGTAGTCTATAGTATTGCCAGACAGAAGGTTTTTTTATATGTATACTATTGGAGGATTCTTAAAATTATGGGTGCGACAAGTCGCTGCAGGTTTGTGCGAAAGAATCCGTGTGCTTGAAACGCAAAGGTCAACTGAAGCTTTCAAGCTTTTACTATTACTTTTTCTGTGACTGAAGTAATACAGCTGAGTTTTAGTCATAAAAGTCTAACACTGCTCCTCACTTCTAGTTATTCGATGATTTCCCTCTTCATAAAAGAAGAGAGTGACAAGTCACTGTAAACAGAGATTTGAGAAAATATCTGCAGCGCTATCACAAGCTCTTGACGCGATCCATTTTACGACCCAACCTGAACTGTTAAAGGGATAGAGCTGTATAAGGTCTATAGCTCTATCCCTCTTTCTCATTGGCACACTTGACATTTTAACACGTCATAGTAAGTCCCCTGAATGTACGAGTATATTTGACTGGTATCTGTAACTCCACGATTTAGCGCGTCTTGTGTACAACTAGTAAAGGTAGAAATACACTGCTCATACCACGGATATCGGCTCATACGGTACACTCTGCACATCTGGGCGAGTCGGTCTCCATACATTTTATATGGAAACTAGACTTGTAGAGCTACACTAGATCCATGCCACGCGACGTCGTTATACCTACGTACAAATCAGGCGTGTTTCACGTGGGGTCGGTTTAATGTACTTCTAGAATCTAGATGCTTCTTCTGAATTATGTCAATAGGGACTATGCGAAGATTTTTTTATCTTGTTAAGTCAAATAACTTATAGCTCTAGCAGATATGAAAGTTTTTAAAATATTTCATCAACAACAAAGTTATAGCTTCAAAGCTTAGCAGCATATGAAAGAGAAGTCTCACATGGAATTTGACGTCACAGTTCATGCCATAGAAATCGGCGTTTTGGTAAGAGGAACTAATTGATTATAATATTTGTTTAAAAATGCTATATCTCGTTTGCAATTCTTCCAATTTTGATTTTATTTTCACAGTAGGTATTCTATTTTTGTATATTTATTGATAAGCCGGTTAGATAACAAATATCTTTTAAACATATTCCGTATTCACTGATAATATGTAAGCTTTGTTGAAATTAATGATGATATACTACATCTATAAATCTATAGATTCTACCTATAATCCTCACAAGTTCCAATAAACAGCAAGCCATGACAAAACCTTTTAAAACCTTAACTTGATTCGAGACTGCTGTTTTTAACCGACTTCAAAAAGGAGGAGGTTATCAATTCGGATATTTAATTTTTATTTTTACACGCGGTGAAATGTACGCCATACGGGGATATATTACCATAGCATATATACAGTAGCATATGGTAATTAAAAATTAATATGCAACACCGCATCATATATGACGGTAGCTATAATTTCATACTTATATGTGGCTCAACGTAGCGTGACAGCTGCGACAATTGCATCCAGTCTTCATTGTTCCATGGTCTATGCGAAAGAATCGAATATTGAATATATGTCGTCACGGTCTATTGCACGCACGCTATTATTTACCGAACGTTTGTCATGGGATTTATTGGGTCAAATGACATCTTGTACAACTGGGGCGATGAAAGCCATCGGTGAATTCGGAAGTTCTATAGTATTTTTTTCTGTATCAAATTTTTACTGCTTTTTTTCGCCCTTGAAACACAATACACTTTCCCTTGCATGACAAAATGCACTTTCTTTATATATAGAAAAATAGATTTTACCCATGGGTTCGCTCGCGTACGTAAAAAAACATATATCACAACAGCTTTCTATCGGTCAAAAAATTTTGGCAATCAGACCATTGCTTTCAGAAATTACTTCCTACAAGGAAAAAACAGACTACCTCTTTGTTATATTTGTGTGGATTAGTTAAAATGGTTTTCCTCTCTGAATATTTAGCTAATGCAGCAAGCATTTCTCCATAGATACACATACGATATGTCAGCACAAGCATTATTTGCACTTTCTAGTTAAGACTAGAATTTGTGTTACATTGCATTGGGAACCGGCGTCCGGCAGGTGTCTGGTCTTAGTCAGAACGCTTCAGTACTAACAAATTAACAATAGAGAGTAAATATAGGCTCACCCGCAGCGTTTACCTCATCTAGATGAATTTTCGCTTCCGAGATACACACGCAAGAATGCGATATTTCTTAGCGACGTTCTAGTTATTGAATATTTATTTCGATTCTTAATGTGATTTCATCTCGACCTAGTTTAATTATAGCAGCGTGGAAAACAGAATATGTATGCATATCTAAAATTAAAACCGCTCCCAATTCCCATTGTAATTGGCAGGGTCACTAAAGGGGAATGGACGACAGCCGTGGGAAGGCCCAGATAATTATTGTTCTATTCTATGAATGCTTAAACATTTTGTTAGCTGGTACAGACATCATAGATCAGACCGAATAGACCGAGCTCCTCATGTAAATTTTTATGGTGTACAATAAAGAGTATATTTTTTTTTGTATCCACAGACGATGTTATTTTATTTTATTTATTAGGGAAAACTAACAATTACACACTTTATATTATTAACCAAAGCTTATATCTAGGTAGGTATATAAGTGAGTAACTAACTACGTCATCCACGTTTTACAAATTCCAAATTGTTTGAAAGACAATGAGTAGAACATATACCTAAATACTAATTAATCATATAAATTAATAAATGTTATTCTTGTATTACTAAAATTGTGAGGACACAGTTAATTTTCTCTATCACTCAATGGTTTGCTGGAAAAAAGCACATTAAGCTCGCCTATGTACATGAAATCTGATATCCACATATGTTTTAATTTATCATGGTATACAATAAAGAATTTATTACAGTTAATTTTCTGCGTTTATAAATCATTTTAAGCAGATCAACACGAATTCTGTTTGCTGACAAAGAAAACAAATAATCTGAAAACAGGAGAAAACGGTTATCAGAGCATTTTAGTCTAGTAGCTACATATAAAGTGTTCTATAGCTTTTCCGGAGATAGATGGTAAGATATAAAACTACTTTTAACCTACATTTTCATCTCGGCCTCCGAAGATGGCAGCTGCGCTCGAGCGCTTTGTGGCTAGGCTAGGCCTAATTTTCAACGAGGCCTGAGGCCTACAGCCGATAGTGCTGAAGAAAGCTCCGCAGATTTGATTTATGTTGTCTGTCAGCGTCTGTCGGTTACTTTTCAATATCTGCAACTTGTTCGGCGAAGTTTGTAATAAAGATTTTGATTAATGCTTTTGCAAAATTTTGTAATGCTATTTCGTGGAGTGATCGATAGGTTTAGCTCAAGCATTTCTTAAAACTATTAAAACGTTATCATTTATATTTGTTTCGGAGCCAGATAAATGATTTAACTTTCATCTTCGTCGCACTTATTTATTATCAATCCATCAACGGCTTCAACGCATTTATTTCATATTAAACTATTTGCTAGTACGTTTAAATTGTCAAGAAATCGGTCAGGCAGAAAATTTAAGAATCTTCAACAAAGGATATACTCGCAAATATACATGGTTTAAATAAATTGAGTTATAAATTAGTGCCCTCCTTCAGTTACAGTAGGCCAAAGCATGATTTTGAGTGTAAACAAGTTAAAAAGAAAATAAGAATTCTACTAACAATATAACATAATTCTGTTATGACATCTAAACATTGAATGGTAGATAATAAAATAGAGACGTCAACACTATCAAAGTCAATAAAATCCCTCTGGGTATCCTTTGTGCCCATTATGTTACTATGTCTTTATCCAAAGGTAAAATCAATACTCATTGCTTTCTATTCATGCTATTTGATTGTTCAGTTCGGGGTTTCGGAATATAACAAGAGGAAAAATACTTTTATTTTTCCTCTTCTTATTTTATGTAAGTGAAGTAGGTAATCATTACAGAATGCAAATAAATTTTGATTAGATAGCTCCAGGGTGTCGTATTATGGCGCAGGAAGAACCAGAAATTTTCCTCTAAAACTTCTAATTAAATTGCTTTGAACTGTCGAATTTCTGAGAGACGTTAAATTAATATCACGGTAGCATTCCAAGCTTCATACAGAAGACGAGGATGTCATGTTTTCAGACGTAAGTAGGTCAAACACGGGTAGTCTATGGTGGGGACTTAACACTCCCTTCCTCATCATAAATTAAGAAGCTAAGGATTATGGTCCGTCTCCTTCGGATGATAAAGCGTTACTAAAGATAATACTTTAATATTCAGGAAAATTACGTGCGCCAAAGTAGGGGGAATAGTTTTTAAATAATTAATAGCTTTGCCTGTTCTTTCTCTTTTATCCATCACTCATATAAGACCACGTGCGTTTTTTCCTATTTTTATTTCCCACACGTTGTGCTGGAAATATTTCTTTGGACATATGGCCGTCATTATGTGACATCAGTCGAGCACTCAACTCGGGTTTCGAAAACAAAAGGTCAGTAAGTACTTACTCTACATCAAGATACATGTAACAATTTTACTGCCACTAAAAGTCAAGTCTGAAATAAATCTTAGTTGGAGACACAAGAGCGTCAAGGTTCTATACCCACTTAGGTAAATTTTACAAATCAAAATTCTGTCAAATCGAGCGTTTCCCAGCATCTTCTAAAAGGAAGACTCAAACCCAAATCACTTTATACTTATAAACGTTCTAGCATAAGCCAGACCGATTTCCATAACCATTTTATGTGTTTTAATACCCCAAATCCTTTCGCTGGCCAGTAGGGGAATTATTAATTAGGATTTACGATTAATCCGGAATAAATAACACCTCGGGTATCTCCGCATCTATAACGTTTCAGTTTGAGTTATAATATTGTACTTATGTACTTATATGTAGATATATTGTTGTGTCTGCAGCATTATGTTTATGGTGGGTGAAAGAAACTGCCTCGGCTTTGGCAGTTCGGAGTTATTTATTGCTATTTGTGTTTTTGCCAGAGTGTTTTTGTGTTCGGAGAGTTAGGGTTAGGTCACCTTTCGAATGGCTTTTCGTGAGCATTGAGTATGGAATTAGTATGTTATTTTGATGTTAGTCTTGTAATGTATGTTTTGCTTCTAAGCATAAATTGCTGTTATTATTCACGATATGGAATTAAGCATGATATAAATACTTGTTGATTCGATTTCTTTGATATTTTGATGCTCTCCAATCGGTGCCCACTCTTGCACATGTATCTATACCTATTGGTTGTGTTCTAAGCTCTTTTGTTTCTTCATTTTAACGTTCTACAGTTCCGTTGAGCAAGCCAGTTGACCATTTTTACTAATACGTGTTGAGTCGAAACTGTACGTATCGTCGATTCTTTTATGGCAATGCTCACCGAACACGCGTGTACTCGCGAATGTAGGACGATGCGCTCACGCAGGCTACGCGCGGTTCATGAAGAAATTGCTCATACAAAATGTTTATAGGTTGCCGTAACTGATAAACTGCGTTACCTGTAAGCAGTTGGTAACTGTCTAGCTAAGGTCATTCGCTTTTCTGGTTTATGTTAAATTAATTTCATCATTATTTTGCTTTGATATTAGTTTATTTTTCAATATTTGTTTCTTTTATACTTCTCTATTAGCCTCCATATCAGTAGTTATCTTTCGTCAGGACTACGGTAAAGTTCGAAAAAGTTATCGTGACCTTGAAACGCAAAGGACAATTGAAGGAATTCAGTGAAAGTCAGATACTTCCTCTCCTTCCACCCAGAGCGCCAGAGGTCCCAGAGGTGAACCCACCGAAAAAAAAAGCCCATCATCTTTCACACTGTCTATCATCGTTTCGCTTGCGTTTGACGACTACCTCACCATGTAGCCCACTTGCCTAAAAGTAACCTAATTTCCTCTGACTTAAATGCCGCTTCGGCACAAATTTCCCACGAAAGTTATTCCGAACAAACATGTTCTCCAGATCCGTGTCCTCGTTTATCTGTGACGTCATAAACTAACCCTGTTATTAAAGTGACGTTCACGCGTGCAGTGCGGGTGGTACATTGTCATGCAAACTGCATCGGCGATCGCTTTCCACTGCATATTGATCAGAAACTTGCCATTTATGAGGCAAAGGGACAGGATGTTCTAGGTTAGGTCGAGATTGTTTATGGATCTGGGATTGCAGGAAGTCTTTGTGGGAATGTCTAACCTGCATTTTGTTTGAGCAGTGGTGACCCAGTAACTGCCGAAACTTACGAGTTCTTGGTCACAGGTATAAGTAATTTATCTCATCATCACTGCTCTCAAAACGGTGAAGGAAAACATCGTGAGGAAACCGACATGTCCCAGAACCAAATCTTCGAAGACATGTGACATTCACCAATCTGCACTGGGCCCGCGTGGTGGATTATGTCTCATTCCCTCTAGAGAGGAGGCCTTAATCCCAGCAGTGGGAACATTATAAGGATAATCAGCCTTATGCTATATTTTATTCGAAGTCGAACATGGAAAGCCTTTGGTCCCAGTTGCTATTCGTAGATCTCTGACAGTCTTTACAGGTAGTATGACCATCAGTCTATAGCAGTATCGTGTATGATTTTATTTTATTGGAAAGTAACTACACTTCGATGAAATTAATTTGTCACAAAAATTCTGCTCTAGCTTCTGAATCATTTGTGGCCTGTCCGTCTGTGGCATATTCCATGGTGTATTGGTATAATAAATCATTTTGATACTTAGTTTTTTCTCAACCAAAATTAACTTCGCCAAGATTGACAGGATAATCATGGCAATTACAATTTACAATACGACATAACAACTCAAGTTGCAATGACGTCAGTAACTTACTTTCTCCGTAACACCATGTTTCATTAACAAGGAGTTGTCTAGCCATCAGATAAACTTGATAAATTGTTATTGCGATCCATGCTTTGCACTTTCATGTTGATCATTAGGTCCATTCTCTTTATTGTCTTACATTGGATTATCTGAACCAGAAATCAGCTGTCAGCAGTGAGCCACTATCTCTTACTTATGGACAACTAGGTTCTGTCAGAAGTTTCACTCGCATGAAACTAGAAAATTATCACAAGGGAACATACTCTCGGGGTAAAAAGTGAAGTGGTAGTGTGCGAAACATTCAGATTCGTTAAACCACTTGAGCGTGAAAGGGTAACAAACACGTGTAACATCATCATCAGCCTTTTTAATGTTGCTGACCACTACTGGGTCTCAGGCCTCCTCTCTAGGAGAGGGACTGGGCCTTAATCCACCACGCGGGCTCAGTGCGGGTTGGTGAATGTCATTTGTCTTCGAATTTTTGGTTCTAGGACATGCCGGTTTCCTCACGATGTTTTCCTTCACCGTTTTAAAAGCAGTGGTGATGAAATAAATTACACAAAGAATTGCGCTTGGCTGGGTTCGAAGCCGCGACCTACAACTCGTAAGTCGGGGCCAGACTACAAACTTTAGCCTTTAGTGTGATATGTTTTCGTTTCCTTTAGTAGATTTAGAGCGACGGTAGTCTGAAAACAAAATGTGTTTTGGTTATCTCTCGCCTCGTATCGTAAATATCATATCGTATAAAGTTTACTGTTCTAGTAGCTGAAAGATAGGCATAATATTGACGTCCTGTAGAGTTTCCGATAACTTCTACCAGTATTCTCCAGGGACTTCCAAACCAATGTTCTTGCCCCAGTAAACAATTACTTTGCTGATGCGAATTGGTGTGTAACGATTATTACAAAAACATGTTAAACCTAATGGAAACGTGAAACAAATGTAATTAATCCATTAGGACTGCCAGTGACAGTTTCACGTGTCACGCGCTCCTGACATGCGTGACAACAAAATGTTTCAAAGAACGACATACTTGCACGGCGCAACACTGTTTACCACCATAAACAAAAACCAACAAATTACTTTTTAAGGGGCAATAAATATAAAATGTATGAACCTGACGGGTTAACATGTAAAAAGAAATGTCAGTGAAATTCGACCTTTTCATAATTTGTCAGTTGAACGCTTGGGAATCTTGTAGTGCACAAAAAAGGTTGGAGCACTTTCGCTGATCACTTTCGCCTTCACAAAGCATAATAACAGTGCGTGATTCACTTCACTAGACATTGCGTTGTAGACTAGTCTACACATCCGCTGATCGGCAAGGCATTTAACATAGCTAATAAAGAGTGATTTCTTGATCGTCCTCAATCAATCAATCAGACAGCAGCAGTCGTAATCGTAAGCTTTTCCGAAAAAGGAGATAATGCTTGCAGTTGCGAGTCGGTGACCGCAGAATTAATGATGATATATGAAGCGCATATCCTCCAAGTAGCAAGATCTATAGCTTCATCCTTTGTAATAACGCTAATGGCAGATACATGTAAACGATCCTAATAGAATTCCAATTAGTTACCGCAGGCGCTGGGAGAACTAATTGCTTCTGATCACTCATGTGGGTTCCACTGCATATTTTATTACCGTCGGTAATGGGTTATTGTAATCCAATCAGTCCTAGAATGAGAAAACTTTCTCGCTTCGGGAAAACCTTTGTTTATATTCAGTATGTGAGTTTATTAAATATAATAAAAACAATCAAAAACATTGGCTTCGAAAACAAATATTTTGTTCACGACCTTTTTGTAAATAAAGGAGTCAGGAGCTTTGTCAATAAAAGGTAGAACCGAGTAAATAGCCCTCAGGAGATTGAAGTAGGTTCTTTATGTCCTGAATAAGAAACGTATGCAAATACTTACAACCAACCTCGAAAGTTCATATATCCCGTTGACGAGACAGATTTATTGAAATTAAGAAAAGTTCATGAATTATTCTTCGCGTGCCATCGTTCTCGCACCTTAGACGCTGTGTTATTGCAAAATTATGCCACCATATTAGGTGACAAGCCATCCGTACGACTGTTCTCGACCACTATCATTGTAAGGAAAGGTATGGAGTACAGTTATCAAGTAAAGTGACATGTGACAGTGCCGTACCGTATCTTAGACTACCCACAGCTTACATGACATTTCCTCTTCAATATCATCGTGCCCACTGTTTGTTTTATCAGATAGTAACTGTACATAAGCGTCGGTCGAAGATTAATTAAAGATTTTTTATTTAATTGCAGTTGCTAAAGTGAAAGTTATGTAAGTATTTGTAATATTGTGTGGGTTTGAAAGTGATTGTTTCCGTTAAGAGCTTTTAAGTGCTCCGCTGAAGTTTTGACGTGGATGATAAATTCCTTTTAGTTTAAAACTTTCGCAATGGTTGCATTGATTAAACGAAATATTGGCAGAATTTCGTCAAATATGTCTGTTAAAAGTGAGGGCGCTTTGAAGTATCAGTTTGTTCCGACAGTTTGAATGAAAGCATCGTTCTACCAAGCTGCTGACACGGATCGATCGATTCGACAGCTCTTCAATTACATCGAGGGTTGCGACTTTCAGTATCAAATGAGCCAATAGAAAAAATCTTCACTGCTGATGGTAATAAAAAACAACAGAACTCAAGCATTATAATCCAAGATGATTTACATCTTTTCTAAATGATTTTCCTTCGCAACGTCGATATAAAATTCACAATTTCCATTATGCTTTTATGGTGAAAATTTATGCACGCTATAATGAATACCATTCATTACTACATGGACGTTAATTATAATTACAGTTTGCGTGACTCGAATACCTACCGCGTATTAATTTAGTGACATACACACCAGGTCAAGGTTTTCCATTAAAATATGCATATTCTTACATAGCTATTTATAGAAGTACATTCATGATATGGAATCGATAGGCATTAAGGATCCTGCAGAAACATAAGTTAGTGACAGGCACCTGTTGTGAACTGATTATAAAAACAACAGGCAATTACCTACCGTTAGATACAAACAGGCTTCAAGCGTACCTTTTGTAGAAAAAATATCTGTTCTTATAAGTCTTGTCAAGCAAATAAACATAATTTATAAGTATTATATGTTTTAATGATGTGTTTGTAATTGAATTACGAGTTGTAATATTGATGTCGCGTGTTACACGATCAAAACATAACTTGTATCTATATTATTGGTTGGTTTAGTTTTGTTGTGGAATAAACTCAAGTGATAAAGCTCTTGTGTGGTAGAAAAATGATGTCATAGTTCTTGGAGAATTATGCTCATTTCCATTTCAGACATAACTATATGTAAAGTTAGACTGATTAGTCACCGATTACTATTGTTTATTTTAATCAAATAAATAATAATAATTTGTTGGAATAACAGGTTTAGTTTTATTTCATGCTTGTACCAAAGTCCATTGTATATGTAGATGACGCTGCACCTACCTGGGTGTGTCCAGAAGTGGATCTATGGCTCGGAAAGGACCAGTTGAAACTGGATCTCCGGATTATGGCGTAAATGGAGCCGGACTAGGACGTCGAGCTTCCGTCCGTTTACATCGCTAGGTGAAATGGACGAGAAATGGAGTTTTTCTATACAATGAGAAATATTTTACCGTACTGTTTTATTTGCGTAAAACAAGAACCCTTGCGTGGTGCACAAGGGTACGTAGAGGTGACAATAAGTCGCATAAATTAAAGCTGAACATGCTTTAACTGGGTAGGGGTGGAATTCGAACTTGATAAAGCGCCCTCTATCGTCTATCTTTGTAGTTGACGCCTTTACCCATTTCGCTACATACCGTCCATAGCATTAGAATACTCCTGAGTAATTGATATTGATTGAGCTTATAAGTTTTTTTGCTATACGCCATGAAGGTTGGTAGCCAAGGTCGTCTGACATCACATTTGTTTACTGTTTTGACCTGTGGTTTTGACAAAGTTATGCGATGCTTGACATCTTGATTTTGCAAAGTCAATAGGTGTTAATTCTGTGTTATTAACAAATGATTTTAAACAGCTGAGTACCTACTTACTGACATCCTGTTTCAAAGAAAAACCAGCCTGTCGTAAGTAAAAAGTTGAATTAAAGTAATTTGCCAGTTCTGGAATGAAAATTGTTCGCTTTGAGAGTATAGGTACGGCAGGTTCTGAAGGATGCTTATAAAAATACTTTAAAATACAAGCTCTGTAACTGTTCTTTTTCCCGACTGCTGCGACTCTGCGTAGAAAAGGAGGGTAATATGTTTTTTATTTCTCTTTCCTTAGTTTCATAATGTTTCATACCGATGTAGAAAAGTTTTCCAAGAATTTTCCCGTTGTTTTGTAAGAATGGTTCGGTTAGCGCGTATTCCTGACATTTACGGCTTTCCGCGAGCTCGTTTAATCTTTCAGCTCATTTGTTAATCTTTATTAACAGGAGACATGAAACTATGCCGCTTAATGGTTCACACTCGACTCGACCCAGTTAATTTGATTTCAAATGGGATCCATTATGGGCTTATGGTGGATGTCCGTGTCGCGTCAAGCCCTTTCGTTTTAAGGGCTATTGGGCGTGTGCAGTCACGTCATTTGACGTAGAGTAGAAAGAGAATAGAGTGCTTATATGCATTTTCTGACATCGACATCGGCCCCGACTTACGAGTTGTAGGTCGCGGTTTCAAGCCCTGCCAGGCGCATTACTTTTTGTAATTTATTTTATCACTACTGCTCTTAAAATGGTGAAGGAAAACATCGGGTCACCAGTTTCCTACCGACCAAAGAAGAAATTATTTTACTCCTGCCTATCCGCATTGGGCCCTCGTGGTGGATAACGGCCCATTTCGTCTCCTAGAGAAAAGGCCTGAGTTCCAGTGCTGGTAAAATTATAAGGCTGACTGCTATATTATGCTATGCATTTTTATCTCACTGTAGTATTTATAACTTTGAGCTAGACTAGGCGAACAAAAAACTTAGGATCTATCCAAAGTCACGTTCGATCTGCGATTACGATTATTATCAACAAGTTCAAAATTAAGGGGATTGGCATGAGCGACAAAATACGATGTGGTAATTTTGTACAATTAAGTTGATATTAATCCAAGGTACCAACTTATTTCGAATATTGTCACATTGCTTTAGCTTTATTGTCACATTGTCTGGCCTTATAATATCGTTGAATTGTATTTTCAATATCAATTTTCACCTTTCGCACCATTCACGGGTGCGAGAGCACTCCTTTTCCTAACACCTCTGCGACATTGATCCCTGTTTCATTTTATGGTTTCATCCCGATAATTGAGCGTAGCCTTTAACCGGGAACAATAAAGTTGGATTGGAATGTCACGTTGCAGACTAAGTGGTTTATTTATTGGAAGTTTTTTTGGATTGTGGCCCGCAGTTTTTGTCGTAAACGGATTTAAAATGGAATTCAGTGGTAGATTTATGACAGATTTTTATCTGCTATAATACAATGTTGGACATGTTTTAAGCTAATCTTTTAGTTGATCATGCTATAATAGTCTTCTTTGTTAGAATTTCAACGTTGTCGCCAATAAAAGAAAGCATACACTAATACAGAAAGCCTCTAATCTTATTTACAATTTTCTTCCGTTAACTACAAAAGGATTTGACAAACATAAGAAGTATTAACCAAATAGTCATCTGCCATCTTAGTGAGACCGTGTGGGTAGACTGGTCTTGGAGCGGTCTGTGAGACTATGACTCAGATAAGCGCGGTCTAATCACGTCCAATAATATGTAATTTTATACACCAACTAGTTTACGAGATGACGTTAACATTAAATTGGCCATAAACATACATTTGTCTTTTTATAAATCTCGTGTGTGTGAGATCTATTTCTGCACTCGTAATAGGATCGTGTTGTTAAACTCGGCCAAGGGATTATGTCACGAAGATGGGTTGCATAGTAGCAGCGTTTGTTACAGTTATCACAACAAACTGCGGTCACACAACAATTTTTCAAGTGAGGTTGTTTTGACAAACCCAACAAGGTTTAAGACCGGGAATTGTAGCTGTTAAAAAGTAGCCGTACACACTAAGGTATACCTGACGGGTTTGCCTGTACCTACAGTTGAGTTTTACAGATAAACCGGAGGGGGTAGTTCATAATATCGACAGTCACTACATCGATGGTCGCTGTATCGAAAACATTCCATCGACGGGCTAATGTATCGACAGTACCCTAAATCGATGGTACGCTACATCGACAGTACCCCAAATCGTTTGTACAATTTAGTACAATAAAACGACGGTATGCTACATCAACAGTAAACCAAATCGATAGTACCTACGCTGCATCGACTTCCCGACCCGAGCCAGATTTAAATAAAAAACACAGGATTTTTATAAGATTTTTAATCACAATTTGTTAAATCTGTGAATTGCTTAATTTTGATGGAACCCACATTACATGATTGAAAAAACATAAATTCGTATTCAGTAACATTGATTGATAGTACTAATTTAAAAAAGAAAACTTCCAAAATTAATAATAACAAAAACTTTAAGCCTTTGTCTGCCAGAAATGTGATGGCAATCTCCAGTAGAGATAAAAAATAATTAACAAAGGAATCACAAAACTTAAGCAATCAACAAACAATCCTGTTAATTCCTTTACGAAGAAACTTTGATAAAACCGTTCTCCGACCACAACAATCAAACCCAATTTAACGCTAACAACCTCAAATCTCAAACCGACATCAAAGTTAAACCACATGAATGGTTGCTTTACTAACTCGGTAAGTGTAAGCATCAAAAGCTTTATAAGTAACGTCCAACGTAGGCGGACTAGGCGGGAGAAATGCTCATAAGAACCGGTTCCGGCTGATGGGACGCCGATGCGCGTGCGCCGCTAGGACGAAAGTTCAGTGCAAGTGGTGGGTTGCCGCGAAACGATGCTGTTGTACTAAAGTTTTGCGAGAGTCCGAGCTTGGGAGTGCTAAATGGTGTAGACAACTTGGGTTCGGTTGACTTAATGCCAGTACTTCTAAATGTCATTTAGAATAAAAACCGCTAAGTACAAGTTTCTAGCACTGCGGTAGGCAGTTTCGTTTCATATTAATTAAACTATTTCTCTTTACTGTGTTAATTAATACAGCGGAAATAACAGTTACAAGCAGTAAAGAAAAAAGTTCCCAAAGAATCCGAGAATCCCGATTTTAATAAATAAACGATGACATTAAATAACTTTATACCACCACCATAAATTGATCTCGACGCCGAAGCACATCGTTTAGGAACTCCCAAATATTTATATTTTTTTTAGGGACGCGTGGTGCGGCGACTTTACACCCTCCAAATGTCCGGAACAGATTGTAAAAAATATGAAAGAGCCGCCTATATGTATTTACGAAATTAATGTTTATTATGAAACTCCCAGTAATTGTACTTTGTAGGGCAATTAAAATGATTCTTTTGAAAAGTCTCTCGCATATTGTTCGTAGCGGGAATGAGGCTCGGAACTACTATTAACTCGGACAAAAAGAGAATAATGAATTCCTGACTCTTTTTAATCCTTTTCGAGAGCTTTTGTGCGCCAGAAATCTGAACCAGTTAGTGAGACAATGCGTTTTAATTCGTTCAGTATCGAGTTGAAACCAGCAAGTCAGAGATGAATTCTGACGTCATTTACCGAGGCAGCTTAAATTGTTAATAGGGTCCTATTGTTGTGAAATAAAATACGTTGTTTTGTATTATTTTTTGGCGTAAAAAGCTGGGCATCATCGTGAAAAAGTAACATCAATCTTACTTCTATAGCCGAGTTAACAAAAAATACGTGAGCTTGAATAATTCCGCAACTACGGAATAGTGGACTGCTGAGTTGATTAAAACGTCAAGACCTCCGAAGCCGAGCTTAAAATGTCTTCTTTCAAATTAGTAATCCAAATTCCAAGCTAAATCAAAGCAAGTGCGACATTTCTCATAGGGCCGTGAATAAACAGTACGTACAAAGAGGAATGTACGGTATCGAGGAGCCAAAGCAAGCCTCGACGTTACACTGTGATGTATGGCAGATATTTGTTGTTCCGAAGCAAACAACTATAGCTTCCGAACCAACAAAAACATGCTCTTTCACCCTGGAAAGGTTTTGTTGTTTTTGTTCGAGTTCTCGGATGAGGAGACTTGTAAAGACGTTATGATGAATATTGATGTGATGGCAGAATTTGCCATAAAATAATCTCAATTTCATCCAAATTGTCAACTGAGTCCTAGACATCAAAACAAGTGTGCATGAATTCAATTAGTAAGACCTATCTATCTCGCATGGGGGTGCCAAGTGCAAAGATCATTGCTAATATTCATTGTTCAATGCTACTGCAAATGGCAATGGCTTATGGCGACTAAAGGACTCTACGTAACTATTTTCTAAGCAGATCTGGCTTTCTACTAATTTACTCTAATTCTCCCAATACCTACTAGGAATCTCATTACTCCCAACCGTTTAGTAATAAAGAACAGCGTTTCAGAAAATTTAATTAGAGCATTGTTGAGTTCGCAGAAAATAGTATTAACATTTTTGCTTTTCTTTAGATCCAAGGAGGCACTGGTTCCATTGTTTATTTTTTTCGTCTAGCGTATAAGCAGAGCTATTATATTTCACGAATCCGCAATGCTTTGTTCCAGTAAAACATAAAGTAGGACGTATTTTCACTGCGGATGGTAGAAAAGTAGGAATAAAGTATTAAATCGTAGCGTTTATTTGATATCTGAGAACAAGTAAAGTGCTTTAAGCTTGCTAGAATATAGTGCGATCTGCGGTTTGTCACCACAATTCAAAACTACGTCTTGCCTTGCCCCAGTTTCCTGCAGTTTCTAATCATGCGTCCAACTTGTGTGGAATATTATGTAAGTTCCTATTCCTCAACGAGCCTAAGAGTGGGATGTACGTAGGAAGTCTAGCAATGGACGTAGGCGTTCTTCTACACGGAATAAAGAAAACTAGAGGAAGTGCCTCTTAGATATCGCCCGTGTGTCAACAGTAGACTAAATTCGCCTATTACATATTATATACTAGTGCAGGTGAATATGGCATCTATTTCAAAGGCACTAGCGTTCTGAATAGAATAAATTGGTTACAGCGCCATCTAGCGTTGAGTAGGCGAACTCGTTGTAAATTGGTTAAAACTTCTTTATTGTTCGTGTCATGTCAAATAATAACAACTTTCTTGCGTTGTAATAAGACCTAATTTATGAAAGCAATAAGAATATGATTTGTAAAAGTTAAGTTTGTAATTCGTAGCTTCGTAGCCAATCATATTACTGTTTTTTATGTGTGTAATGTACAATTTGATACGCAAATGTGTGAGTTTGGCGACACTGGTTCCCGTGCTTAGCCACGTTAGGGGCATTTCTACCTATATTTTCTGTTCTGTGTTCTTCTATTGTCTTATTTTTTCCATGTTATTTTTGGTTTTTTTTTCAGGTATCGGTGATTGTTGTATACCACGGAACTGGCTGGGAAACCATGAGTTATTGTTACTGTAATACTTATACATTTTGTATGAATAAGTGATCCTTTATTCCGACCGAACCACTCTTGCTAGACCGGTTTCATCATTTAGTTACTATGCAGCTTCTAATAATAAGACGATAGGTGTCAATAATAGCATCTACCAGTTTTTTTTGCTATCCGTGGTTCCCAACGTGGGGAGATTAAAAGGTGTAACGTGGATGGCTCGTATTTATGGTTTACGTTTACAATCAGCGTCATACCTTTATTATCTGCATTTGCTCTATGTAAGTAAAACGTTAAATAAATATGTATTATGGTTCTGGGAAATCTAATAAACAGAATGTACGCCTGCGATTTTGCACTAATCGTATTTATAGCACAAACTTGCGCGAAATTGCTCTCACTCTTCTGGATGGGTGACCAGGACTGTATACACACCTTTAGATAGTTTACCTACACGTTGTCCGTTCGTGCTTCAGTGAATTTGGGTATACAGAAGCCTAAGATATATTTCGAATCGTCTTTAAGATATTTGTGTACCTTTATCTGACTGAACATGGGAATCTGACTGATAGTTTTTCGGTATCCGAGAAAAATACAAATATAGATGTGAGTAAAGTTGACGATAAGTCTCGAAGCGAACTAAGAACCTAAATGGCGACAAAGTAAGTTGGTTTCTTTCAAGATAGTTTTAAGATTAGTCAAGCTACAAGGAGGAAAAGTAGCGGATATCACAAAGCAACGTTGCGAAGGAGCAAGGCATACATAAGATGGTAATGTTGATGCGAATGTACAAAATGACTCATCACTTAAAATATATACAATATCACCTTAAAACATACTTAACGAAAGACTCAATATGAATATTGATGAGCTGGAACTGCAGTAGTGTTATTGTTGTCTAAAATTATCATAATCGTGTACACTACGCGCGGTGAGTCCCTGTAATGAAGACTAACATTCAGACATGACATATACGTGCTTCTACTTAATTGCTGATACACATCAATCTTGCATCTTATGCTATACATTATGGATGACACGGAACGCGGCAGATTTGCATACATTTAGGGTTCTGCAAGTGTAGGAATTGAAAGTTACTTTCTTGTTAGTCGTATGAATTTTAATCCATTCTACAATTAGTTGCAGCAGCTTGCTTACTTTTCTAAAGCTTTAAATTTCCTTTTTTCTCGAAGAATCGCCAAACTTAAGTGGCAATGGCCAGGGCACATTGCTCGCAGAACAGATGGCCGTTGGGGCCGAAGGTTCTGAAGTGGCGACTGCGTACGGAAGGCCTCCTACAAAGTGGACCGATGACCTGGTGAAGGTTGCGGAAATCCGAGGGATCCGGGACGCACAAGATCGATCATTGTGGCGACATTTGGGGGAGGTCAATGTCCAGCAATGGACGTTTGTCGGCTGAAATGATGATAATGATGAAACTTCTTTTTTTATTTTCATTTGTGGTTTGTCATCAAGTCTCGTTTTTCCTGATGGTTTTTAAATTTATAATGTATAGGTTGGGTACTTATAGGCGGGCGTGCTTCATCGTAGACCACATCATCGTTTACCATCTGATGAGATGACGACGGTCAAATGCGAGCGAGCCAATCTTTTTATGAAAAAAATAAAAACACGTTCAGTAATTGTTTTTGTTATGCATCTTCAACGTAATGCCAGGTGCATAATAATAAAACAACAGCCGTTCATAACGTTGTGTAGTCTGCTGAATCATTATCTAATTGCGGTTACCTAACATGTCGTAATGAGTCGATCAACAAACGTAACACCGTAACCATGTCACTGTCAAGGACGGGGATCAGATTGCGGAGACAATGTCCTATTACGTACGATTATTATGTTTACTATGTAATAAGGAACATAATACTAACAATAACATAGCCATATATCTTTGTACATAACTACATCTGCGTAAAGCCGTATTAGCTACATTTGGAAAATCTTGCTCTATTTGAATCAGTTTATCCAACTACCCTACAGTTTTTCGCATGTTTACTAGTCTCGGAGATTCTTCTTCCAGTGTCATACATCAATTTGTCGCAAGAAATAGCTCATAGTCATTTAAATTTGGCTGTTATTGTCATAAAGCTTATGATGACAAGGTCACGGTTACAAGGTACAATCTAAATTGATGGTAACAGAATTTTTCCACGGTTGCTGAGGTCGGCTTCTAATTCGGTCATTACTTGCCTACGCATCAACAACAAAAAGTAAAGTAGCTTACTACAAAGAAAAGCTTTGAAAACTTATCAACAACGTAATTAGTTTACAAGAAAAGCTTCTTAAACCTGGTAAAGAGACTTTTTAATCTGCTAACATTTGATTAATTATACATGAAGTGTGCTTAGACAGGACTCGAGTTTCAAAATCTCTTGGATTCCCTCGTTTTTCCTCAACACTCAAAGCCAAGTGGAAATTTCGCTGATTTATTCAACAATTCAAATAAATTATGTATGGCGAGGATCTACTGTTTTGATTAAATAATACTCCTTTATCCAAAGGCGCATTTCCAGGAAGTATTTGATGTCAGTGATGCATGAACAGTAAGTGCCAACTTCATTATAAACTGCAGCTCAAGTGCTGGCTATTTCCAGGGCAAATCTATATCGAGCCGGGCTGGTCAAGCGGCTTGAACTCTTAAAGGATTAACTTTATGAATGCTACATGGGTACCTAACTACCCACGCATGCTCTTACACAATTCATAATTTGCAGGCTATTTCGGTTCATTTAAGTGCCTCTTTACTTCCTAATGGTTCTTTGAGGGTTTTAATACTTTGCTGATGTATTTTAAAGCCCGTATCTACTGCTTATGCGGTACTATCGTTGGAAGTGAAAGGATATTCGAAAATAAATAATTATAGGTGCCGCCAAGGCTCTACTAGAAACTTTACGGTCTTGCCGAAAGAGTATTAAATCCTTTCAATGCTGTTTATGTCATATAAAATATACATCACCTAACGGAGGAATTGTTAAAATTATATTATCCAATAAGTTCCACAGTAGTTTTAATATTCTTCGATGTCGAATAAAACCGCAAAATTGCCTTGTTAAGGACGTGTTGAAGTCACAAAATAAAGAACCGAATGACGTAATGGCCGCCTACAAGGACCCTCCTATATTTAGAAAAGCAAAACACGTCCGGCGCGTATTGTGATTGCAATAGAAATGGTAATTTAAAAGCTAAAATACAAGCTGTGGGATACAAATGTGCTGAGAAATGGCTGCAAACTTGCTGAGTAAACTGTTGTTTTACAGTCTCGAAATGGATTTTGGAACACGTTATCGGAGTAGTCAAACAAAAGTTTGCCTTTGTTTGCGGTTTTCTCAACTGTCTACTGGGAAACCCCGTGATTAAGGAAAATATGGAGATATTACTCAGTGTACCGAGTGTACGTAATCACATCAGCATCTTTACTTCCATACAGAATATTAATCGGGTTTTTGAGGGCCTAAACAGATCCCCAGAAAACCCCCCGAGGGGATCTCTCAGACCGATCCTACTTCCGGGATAAAAAAACCTTTGTGCTATATTTCAGGTCATGGTCATCATGGTTTCCCGTGTTTATTAACTTCTATTTCACGGATCTTACTTACCGTATATCTTATGTATTCTTAAAAATACAACTAACTACTTAATCGCAAGAAGAGACTATTACCACAGAAAAACATCCTACGCAATTCACTAATCTAATTCGTGGTAATTCGTTGACCACAAGAGATCGTAATCAGTTCAAAAATATGCCTCTATGTTTGTCGACTATTAGCCTAATCTTGACGAATAATTGCGATCTCTAATCTGTCTCTCTCTGTAAATTGCGGATGAAAGTCGACAAGCGGGCGAATGGGCAAGCTCTAAGTCTAAAGCAATAAATCCCAGCGTTCTGTCTGCATGACCTGACCCAATTACACAGCTTTCTTACTAACACAAGCTAGCACTGGATGGGCACACTTGAGTGAGCTTTAAGATTTATGTCTTACTGCCGCACTCAGAGACGTCCATTAACGCTAATCTCTGATTTACTAATTTTGTCATTGAATAATAGTCTATATCTTTATGACGTTAAGTACCTTAGGTTTTGCTTTAATTGACATTAAAGTTAAATGACGTCTCTGAGTGCGGCAGTTACAATCATAGTGTAAAATATATTCTGGTTTGGAGGGTATGCGGAACAGAGAGTAAAGCCCCACATACCTCCGTTGAAAAGGGAGGATCCTCCGACCAGACAGGGTGTTATAGTCTGGTGGGCGACTGCCCGATATTTGATGTCGGGCTGTCGTATATGTTCAAATCGCGCGGAGAACTCTGATTGCGCGATGCAGGATTTCGTGTTTTCTTCGTAGTTCTTATGTGGCGTCATAGATGTCGCTACATCACTCCCCTCCGGAGATCGGAGATCGATGGTTCTTGATGCTTTTTGATGCTTTTTGATGTGTGCCAGGCCAGCGGTAGGTTAGTTCCAGTGAGTCGGAACCGATGCCGCATAGTTCTCGGTGAGTCGGAACTGTCTGCGGTGATGCCCCAGTGAGTCGGGGTGTTGCTATCCCAGTGAGTCGGGATAATGCCCCAGTGAGTCGGGGTGATGATGTCCCAGTGAGTCGGGATGATGCTGCAGGCTCCAGTGAGTCGGAGTAGTGCTGCTGGCTCCAGTGAGTCGGAGCGGTGCTTGTGCGACGTAGGGCTTGATTGCTGGCGTCGACCAGGAGAGGTTCTTCATGGCTCTTCATATGACTGGCCGAAGGTGCAGTGTTATAAGCCAAGGTCGGTGATGCGGCTGAGGTGATGACCAGGTATGACCAGGTAGGCATACTAGTGGTCAGGATACCCTTAGCCGAGGGTGCTGGCTGTTTGGCTCGTTGCTCGAAAGCTTGAGGAAGTGATGATGACGTCACGAAGTAGTAGCTGCACGAAGGCTGCGCTGACGTTCTTTGTCGAGGGTCACCAGTTTGGAGGTATGTGGAACAGAGAGTAAAGTCCCACAAACCTCCGTTGAAAAGGGAGGATCCTCCGACCAGACAGGGTGTTATAGTCTGGTGGGCGACTGCCCGATATTTGATGTCGGGCTGTCGTATATGTTCAAATCGCGCGGAGAACTCTGATTGCGCGATGCAGGATTTCGTGTTTTCTTCGTAGTTCTTATGTGGCGTCATAGATGTCGCTACACTGGCATGCTTTTTAGTCAAGATATGTTGTTGTTAGTCTATTATGCACCACTGTTGAACGAAGGCCTCTCTCTCCCTTTTCCACACATGTATATCCTCAGCCATTGTGGGCTAGTCCCTCCCATAGGTGTCAAGTTCATTTCTCCACCTTCATCTTAGTCCGCCGCGATACCGCCTTGTGCTTAATGAGACCCATTTTAAGTGGCTCTTCTAGCAACACAGTACAGCTCATCTAACATGCGGAAGACATGTCCGGCCTGATCCCATTTTGGACTAGCAGCTTTTCGGGTAACATCTTTTATCTTAGTTTTGGCGCGCAGTATTGTGTTCCTTACGCGGTCAGAAATTCGAATCTCCAGGATACTACGCTTCATGGTTTGCTTAAAAACCTGAAATGTTTAGGGAATCTTGAATATCCAAGCTCCAAATTACAACTTACGATAACTAATCGCCGATAAATAATACCTACGATGGAATTTTCCATAATACCCTAAGTAAGTGATGATAAATACCGGTTTGCGCTCCTGCAATCAAAGATGGTTAATGCACACAACTATCATCCGCATGCTACGGTTGTCTGAATTAATAATCAATTGTCTTGACGTATATGGAAAGACGAGCGTATAAAACATGCAACAAGCATTTAAGTGATTGTTATTAAAATGTAGATAAATGGTTGCATAGCATAGCATAGTCGGCCTTATAAAGTTCGCATTGTTGGGACTCGGGCCTCCTCTCTAGGAGTGGGAATGAGCTGTAATCCACCACGCGGGCCCAATTTGGGTTAGTGGATGCCACATGTCTTCGAATTTTTGGTTCTGGAACATCTGGTTTTCTCACGATATTTTCCTTCACCGTTTTGAGAGCAGTGGTGGTGAAATAAATTACAAAAAGTAATGCGCCTGGCTGGGTTTGAACCCGCGACCTACAACTCGTAAGTCGGGCCCGTTACCACTTGGCCACCACTGCTCTGATAAATGGTTAAAGGAATTCAATTGAAACGGCGGAATTAAAATGAATGCACATATTATATTCGCTTTCGAAAATCACTGAATCTTTCCGTTCCGATAAAGCCTGAAATCTAGGTCGATTTTTAACATGGTATGCTGCAGCGAAAAGCTGCAGATCTGAATAGCGTTGGAAGATATTTCCCGGTTGCTTAATGAATAAAATTAGAGCTTTGCATACGAGAATCTTGAGGAAGTCTTAGTAAGAACGACGCCAGTGCATCAAATAAAATTTTCACATAAAGGTCCCTGGTTCTGTTGGCCTTGAATAGCCGTTATACATAATTTATCTCTATCATTATGTTCCGCTATTGTTGCGTTCAGAAATGTCTAATTTACCTTACATCTATCGAACTGCAATTAAGAAACGGACTTTATAGCTTAGACGGAGTTTTCTAACTTTCTTAGATTAAATTTTTAGTATGAGATCAATAATCCATCAATTTAAATTACTCAGCTATAAAATACTCCCATTGAAGTAAAACCCCAATAAGGGTTTTTATTAGAGTTTCCATAAATGAGTTAGCTTCGCTATCAAGCGCCTGAGAAAATATTACTAGCAACGAGATTCAGCCGCACTGCACCACTGGTGTTATTCCGCAGGCTGTTGGATCGAATTAAATTACGATTGCTCAAACGTATAATACAGGAGCTTGGAAATGGTGTGATCAGCCGTGTGTGTCTAGCAGGAAACTTGCAGACTTGCCTTTTATTGTTATGCTTTCTTTGTTGCTTTTGTTTAATGGTATCCGTTTGGAGTTGAGCATTTCAGTGACTTGGATTTAAATATTGGCTGCAGAAACGACGCACACATTTTCATTGCAGTCAGATAGTGTGTTGGTGGTGGGTAGCGTGTTAATGACGAGATAGTGTATTTAACCAAGAAGTCACCATGGAGTTTCTTGCCGGATCTTCTCCATAGGAAACAACGAATTTGGAACCGAGTACTAACTAGCTTCTGACGTGTTAGTGCCATGTAGGCCTATGTGAAATAAAAATATTTTGATTTGATTTGTAACTCGAGAAGTGAAATGGTTAAAAAAGACATCAAAGATCGTCTTTTACCCTAATAAAGATCTGTCTCAAGTATTCCCCTTAAAGAAAACTGCACATGCTGTTTCAAAACCAATCCATATGAATGCTGAGTCAAAACATTTTTCCGTAATATAGACGGTGGAATTTGTAATCAATTGCGAAACGAGCGCAGATGAAGTCTGTTTTGTTATTTCATTTTCTCCGAACAGTCCCAACTCGAATGCTGGTAAAATAAATAATTAAGTATGAATTTTCTACACTCAGAATATTCTGCACAAAGCAGGTTTAAAAAGGAATAAGATCATCATTATTTCAGTGTTTTTGTTTTTCGTTTGGCTTGGGGCAGGCCTATGTCTACACAGGCCTCCCCCAAGTGTCGCCAAAATGACCGGTGCTATGCGTCTCACATCTATCGGATTCCCGCGGCCCTCACCAGGTCATCGGTCCACTTTTTAGGAAGCCTTCCAACATTGCGTCTTTCGGTACAGGGAGTAAAATACACTGGAATATGAAGGCCTTTCATGAGACGCTCTAGATCTAGTCTATAAAGTATTTTGTGGTTATACCGACCTAGAAATATTTAATTTAATGCCAGCTGTTACTACCTAGAAAAAGGAAAGCCAAGTGCATCGATAAAGTGTTACTGGAAAACCTATTCGAGGTTCAGAATAATTTCTTTGGTTGTACTGTTGATATAAATTCCGGGAAAAAGATAGTCTACTGACCAGTGGCGTAGCTAGGCTAATGGGGCCCAATATTAAATATTTTTGCAGTTTTTTTTTAATACGAAATAGGTCCTACTAGCATAGTACTATCCCTATTGGATTTAAAATTAGACATGTAAAGAAACCTTTTTTACTGTCTGTTCAATCGATTTTAACTTCTAATTCGTAGGCATAAGGATGGTATTAAAAGTAAAAAAGTGGTTACAATGCAAACTATTTACTGTATCCGCCATTTGTCATGCCACCAACGTAATAAAAGTCAAAATTGGTTGAAGGAAAAGTAATAAAAAGTTTTCCTAATTAGTGTTATTTTGACTAGAGAACAGTGCCTTGAAAGGCTTCGAAAATGAAAATGAGCTCGTTTATTTGATCATTCTGAAGGTACCTGAATAGTTTGAGATTTTATTGTCGCTTTACGTAGAAAAAGCTAGAACGATCGGAGCGAGCTAAGTAAAAACTATTTGAACAGCCTATCATATTATAGATATTATTCATTCACTACTGCTGACCTCCTTTCAATAAGGGAATTTAAGGTTGTGGATTAATGAACATATTAAGAACTAGCTTTCGCCCGCGCACATAAAATATAGCTTACTAGCTTTCCGCCCGCGGCTTCGCCCGCGTGGACTACAGTTTATATCGCGCGGGCAGAGACCCGTGCTCAGCAGTGGAATATAGGTAGCCTATGTGTTATTCCAGTGTCTCTTCTACCTACCTACCAAATTTGATCTAAATCCGTTCAGTAGTTTTTGCGTGAAAGCGTAACAGACAGACAGACAGAGTTACTTTCGCATTTATAATATTAGTAGGGATTGATATTTTCCTCGCTAGAGAGCTGCAAATCATGAAGTGCTATAGGACAAAGCGCGGCCATTAACGCGCTATTTATAGGCGCGGCGCTGCAACAACTACGTCCCTGCATTTTAAATTTGTAATATCTTCGGAAATATTCACTTAAATTACATGCTGTAAAAAGCATGATCATTGATCTATAATAAATTCACAATTTATTTAAAGTACTTAATTGGATAAGGATTAATGCTGTATTGTTTAAAATCACTTCGTAAATAACCATTTTTTAGTAAAGGATAAAAAATGGTTATGGTGGGTTATCCCTAAGAGATAGACATATACCATCGCGGACTTTTTTGTTGAACTTTTTAAGGTGGATACTACTCTAGTACATTATTTTGGTCTATCTCGTAGGGTACAGCCAGCGTTTGCAATATTAGCGCAAAAAATGTGCTTATTTACGATATCACATTAGAAACTTCTAAATTTATCAGTGTTTCTCTACTAAATTATGCATTTATTATACATATAAACCTTCCTTAAGAATCACTCTATGTATTAAAAAAAACCGCATCAAGATCCGTTGCGTAGTTTTAAAGATCTAAGCATAAATAGGGACAGACAGACGGCGGATAGCGACTTGTTTTATACTATGTAGTGATGTCATTCAGGAATAAAGCAGCTTTCTACCGGTGAAAACAATTTTAGCAATCGGGCCAGTACTTCCAGAGACTACAAACAAAAAACCAAACTTTACCTCTTTATTATATTACAGTGTAGATTGTGGCACCTGTCGGGGCCCCTGTAGCTCGGGGGCCCGGTATCATAGATACGGTGGTAGCTACGCCCCTGCTTCTGGCTATAGGTAATGATTTACTTTCCATACGTTCAAGAGCGCCAAGGTCACAATCGAACCCCTTCCATTAGTTATTTATACTTGCAATCATCGACTTACGTCATTAACCTATCACGCGGCCACATTTCCTTTGTTATATACCCCTAATGGCCATTAAAGGTAGCGGATGATGCGTATATGAAAATTAGATTTTAATTTAGAACCAAATTATTTCCAGTTTCATTATGCCTCAATCCTATCCTGGGGCATTCTAATTTATTTGGGGTTTGCGCAATTTGTTTTCGTTAGTATGAGTTGTATTGTAAAATTAGGTTTGATTAATAGGGTCCTTTTTTATGGTTCCGTATCCAAAGGGTAATACGGGATCCTCTTGCTAATACTACGTTGTCCTTCTCCGTCTGTCACCAGGCCATACGTAGAATTTTTTATTTTATTATTGATAGGCTCGCGTTTGACCACCATCTCACCTGATGGTAAGCGATAATGTGGTCGATGTTGCCGATGTCGATGGCGATGACGCTTGCCTAGAAGTAACCTATTCTCTCTTGACTTTAATAAAATAAAATAAAATAAAAATAAAAAAGCCTTTTATTTCTTGCTACTAAAGACTAACAAAAAATAAAGAAAAAGAAAAACAGTGTGCATAATATAATAATAAAAATTTTTTTTTTTTTTTCTTGCAAGATCCCCTCTCATTAGAAGGTGAAGGCCTCCTCCAGGGACAACCACTGCTGTCTGTCTTCTGCTACTCTCATCCAGTGGGTACCTGCTACTTTTGTGATGTCATCTGTCCAGCGTGTATTTGGTCTACCTCTTTGTCTGTGGCCCGATGGTCCCAACCATGATGTTGCTATTTTAGTCCAGCGATTGTCGTTAAGTCTAGCCACATGCCCAGCCCATCGCCATTTCTGTTTCTGAGCATAACTGAGAGCGTCGATGACTTTAGTTTTTTGCCTGATTTTGGTATGGCGGATTTTTTGATCTTTCTGATCTTCAGAATGCTTCTTTCCATGCTTCTTTGTGTTGTTGTGATCTTATTTTTTGTTTTCTTAGTAAATTTCCAAGTTTGACAGGCGTATGTTAGTGAGGGTAGTAGGCAGGTGTTCATGATTTTGCTTTTCAGTTTTATGGTAATTTCGCTTTTCAAAATTTCTTTTAGACTCCAGAATTTTTTTCACGTTATGTTTGCTCTTCTCTCTACTTCTCTTTCGTTGTTGTGTCGGTTGAATGAAAATTGTTTTCCTAGATAAATGTAGGTATCAACATAGGTTAAGGGCAGATTTTCAAGGTGTATAGGTACTTTAGTATGGTTCGTCATAACACTCGTTTTGTTAATGTTGATTTCCAGTCCTACTTTACGACTTTCTTCGTGTAAAGAATTTATCATCAATTGTAGTTGACTAGTGTTTTCAGATAACAGAACTCTCTTGACTTAAATACCACTAAATTGTAGTAATCAGGAAACATACTCTGGTAGGGAATTCTACTCTTTGGCTGTACGCACAATAAATGTGTGTTTTCACAGACGATGTATTTCTATTACCATTATATTAAAAAAAAAAAAAACAGAATAAAATAAATATTCAAGGGGGTTTTCATACAACAAACGTAATTTTCTTGCCGTTTTTTTGCTACGAACTGTACGGAACCCTTCATATGCGAGTCCGACTCGCACTTGCCGGTTTTTGGTTTTGAGTCAAACAATAATGAAATTCCTTCAAACTTGACTGTGTAAATATCGATTGCAAAATGCAATTGGTCCGTAGAAGCCTAACGTTACCGGATACCAGCAGGTGGTATCGATACCCATGGGAAGTAACTTAATGCTGGCACAACCACGCCGACCCCGCCACTGAGCCGTATCCTTACCTTACCTACGAATACATATATCTAACTAGCTTCTGCCAATGGTTTTGCCTGCGTTTTAGTAGGTTTCTCCATGCAAACTTCCAACCCCCGTTTTACCCCCTTAATTCGCTAAGAATTTTGATCCGAATTTTTAGCGAATGTCTACTACACCCTATAAAAAACCTAAATGCCTAATTTTTTTTTTTTAAATTTTATAGTTTCTGTGATCATGATTAAACAGTGAGTGGTATTTCGCACTTATATATGTATTTACAATATTACTCGTAATTTTAGTATATGCGAACCTGAATATAGTTAGTTCAGAATCTGATTCGATTCCAATAATTTTTACACCATATTATATTTTTTCTCAAAAATATTTAAACAGGTCACGGCACGCCATAGTAGGAAATAGGCGCCATCACAGCGAGGTGCGGAAGCAAAACAACCCTTCAATCGCCCGGATGGCCGGTGACTATGTATTTGTGTGGAGAACCAAGTAACATAACAAGCTTGTAACCATGTGATTTTTTTATGATACAGTTATGAAATATTGTACATCGATTCTTTACATAAAAATACTTGCTAAACACGTGTTTCGGGTTTCGCATATACTTTCTAAAACTAATGTTGTAATCTAATTAAAAACGTATTTAGGTATATGCAAAATTCAGCCTGTTTCATAATTTAGGAGGCAGGAAATTTTATTTGAAAAGGTTATGACAGTGCCGACCATTTTATTGGTAACACATTCGAAATTGGCAAAGGGTCGATCCTAATTTGTCGTTGACAGAATTGTGAGGGATGTTCAGTACAAATTGGACAGGTGTCCTAAATTCTTCCAAATTCTGTTATTGTTGCGTTCTATTTTACCGTTGGCGTTGTATATCCCAATAAATGATTTTCTTTGTCAAATTTTGTTACAGAGGATTGGGTAGATCGACACAGTACAACAACTGGGTTTGTTGCTAATGAGGTCCTTATGTTAGCAGAACTAGAAGTATTCTGTAGGATGTTTTACGCAGTACTAATTGAACCTGTTTTTCTTAGTCTTAGACTAGCTGACCCGGCGATCTTCATACCGCCTAACTATAGATATAAGAAAGGATATATATATCTAGATATATTTTTATGCGCCTAACAGTCAACGAATGTATTACCTATAATAACTTTCTATATAGTCAACCAATTGCGAAGAAACAAAGCCTAAGTAGTATATCAAGTTATACACAATTTTAATGTATAAAAGTTATTTTATTTATTTATTTAAATAATATGGAGAACAGCTAAAACAATCAGGTAAGAAACAGTAAGCTTTAGACATCGATATCTTACGGTTTACGTGATGCGCGCCAACTAAAAACTACTATAGATTGGTTATATGATGTATAGCATAGTCGGCCTTGTAATGTTCTCACTCTTGGGACTCAGGCCTCCTCTCTAGAAGAGGGAATTGGCCTTAATCCACCACGCGGGCCCAGTGCGGGTTGGTGAATGTCACATGTCTTCGAATCTTTGGTTCTAGGACATGCCGGTTTCCTTACGATGTTTTTCTTCACCGTTGGTGATGAAATAAATTACACAAATCAATGCGCCTGGCTGGATTTGATCCTGCGACCTACAAGTCGTAAGTCATCTCCGTTACTACTCGGCCACCACTGCTCTCTTTATGATGTATAGATTGCTCGATTGTTCTTAATATTTATAGATAGACCAAAATATCACTCCGTTTCTCTTCATTAAGAACTAAGGTAAAAGCACCCAAGCATAAATTTTGAATGATAGTATGCCCGCAAAAAGCTTAACTACAATCTAGTTTTAGACCACACAAGAGTTAACTACAAATTATTCACTTTGCTTTGAATTTTCATATATTAAACCAC
The DNA here is from genome assembly GCA_949319445.1 of Mythimna lalbum. Classification (NCBI taxonomy): domain Eukaryota; kingdom Metazoa; phylum Arthropoda; class Insecta; order Lepidoptera; family Noctuidae; genus Mythimna; species Mythimna lalbum. Next base: position 7,934,097 of record OX439371.1, on the reverse strand, counting down.
ATACCGTGTCTGTGGGATAGGATAGAATTTACATCGAATTAATTCAGAACCACAAATCGCTAGGTTGGGCCGCACGCGCCATACATTTTGAATCTAGGACACATTCATATTCAGGACATATGCATCCGATATTGTTGCATTGGCCTTGTTACCCTTAGGTAAAACGTTCAATGCTAAAGCTGTGATTTTAATGCATTTAGGAGCAAAAAATGCATTAACATCCTTGATAAATGATAGGAAGCTCTTAACTGCAGACGTAACTCATCTCGTCAGATCCGTGAGAACCCGAGAGTTTGAACGATAACGTCTAGGTACGATTACTTTTTTCTGACAGTACTTCTCAAAATGCCGATGGAGATGAAACACGTGCCAGATCAACATTTTTTCGCACACATTCTCTTAAATCTTTTAAATCTTTCGTCCCGTCGAGACAAATTCTCAGAATCGTCTTCGGGGATCTCATTTTCCAGCTTATTGCTTGTAGAAGTATTTCTTTACCTACTTAGGTATATCATTCTTATGATGAGATTTCATTACAGTTCGTTCGTCATCTAACTGGCTTGTCATGATGATTGTAGTCTATGAGCTAATAACTTGTCTGAAGTCATTAAAATCAACACGCTATACTTACTGACTGCTTAGTTTCTGTTGGATTGGCATGATTGGAATTCTACTTCTGAAAAAGTGCATGCTCATATGCTACTAAGAAATAACTGCCATTAAAATTAAAAACCATAAACATTAACGTACATCCAAAGTCTGTCGGGCAACCCGGTAGCATTTGAACACCATGTTGAATTTATAAGTTTCTGTTTTAAAGTCGTTCTGTCTAAAATGCAACTTCGGAAGGCATTGTTGATAGAAATGTATCAAAATCGTTATCAAACCTCTCATTTTCAGGCTTTACTAATTCTTAATAAGGTTCCTTAGTTTTCTCTTTAAGATCATTCGAATGTTCAGATTTATTGGCGATGTTTGTCTTGTTTCCAGTTGATTTTAATGATGATACAGAGTCTGTAAAATTATATTATTCGACGTTAACTTTATCAGGATCAGGCCAATTTACTGTAGGAATTGAAGACTCTGTAACTGCGTTTAGTATGCAATGCTAGACGTATGTTACAGGTGACTCGTATCTATAAATTAATTAGTTAAAAGCGAGTACCTACAGAAAAATCTTTTGCTATCTGATATGAAAATAAATAATGAAGGCTGTGGGATACTTCTCATACAACATTTGCTACAGTAAAGGAAGTTAAATAACATCCAACGACATTCAAACTAAAAAGAACATGACCATTCACGCGTAATGATTGCTTACGATAAGAACAAGTGACACATTAGTAGGTCAACTGCTCAATTGTCGCTTTACTGTATTTATCCAATTGGCTGATTGTTTCCTTGAACTGTGGTTCACTGCAGAATCTATTGTACATTCGTACGAATCTCAGATTGGAAGCGTAGGAGGAACACTTGTCACGTAATTATGCGTATGCAAGCCACGCTTGGGGGGCCAAATGACTCCTTTAAGAGTGAATTTGAATTGTAGCAGCCAATGGACCAATGACAATTGTGGCCAATGGTTTTATCCGGTGACAGCTTATTTATTGCTTTGTTATTTGGATTTGGACAAATAAAACTGCGTGCAAAATGTAGATAGTTGCTTATACTGGTTCTTCGATCTTTCAGGAGTTTCACTCATCTGCATATGCCTATCTAACTCTATTGAAGCTCCTTGGCGTTTGACAGTTAGACACAATTCTTTTTCTAATTAATTACTATGTAAATAATATGTTAAACAATTCTAATTTCGAATCCAATCTTAGAAACAGTTTTCAGCATTTCAATCTTGCTCAAATTTCGGGCTAAAGACCTGTAAACACAGTACAACCCACTCTATCCAATTTAGCGTTAATTGAAGACAGTAATAACAGTTCAGGCAGTGAAACCAAAGATTTAATTAACTTTGTAATCAGTTTTGTAATGAGCGCTCAATGATTCCGCTCCGCTTCACTTTTAATTTCAAATAGCTATGCGTTCCTGGCTCATTTCACCCAATGATCATGTTTGAACAATTGGTTATTAATTAATGTAATTTGTGCCTGTAAAAGTAGCAAATGATGCGTGCTGGCTTATTCTTAAATGAAAGAAGTCATTGTAGCGATTGATTTTAAAAGTAGCCCATACATGCTAGGGTTACACCTAAAGTTGTACCTGTCAGGTAAGCTTGTGTGGCAGTTGTGTAACATACAAGTTTTACCTGTAAAACTCAACTGTACAGGCAAACCTCTCAGGTATTAGGGTATACGTGTATGGTTTACCTTTAGAAATGTGCGTAACAGGGTGTAAATATATAATGTATCCCTAGTGGGTGTTGTGTTTGCTTTGGGAAACTGCCAGATACTTTATTTTTAAATTGATGTAAACTAGTGCTTGACTGCGATCCCACCTGATGGTGAGCAGTGGTGCAATCGTTGATGGTGAGGCGCACTAGTTTATTAAACCTATTCACTCTTGCCTTGAAGACACCTAAATTATAATTGGACGGGAAGACCACAGCAAATTGCTCCAGTCCTTGATTTCGACCTGTTGTCCTGTGTCGAGGAGAACTCTGATACTATGATGCAGGATTTAAAATTTCTAGTTCATTTGTAGTAACATAGATGTTGCTACCGATCAAGATTGTACATTTCTGCAATTATGACGATTTGATGGGTTTGGTGATCGTCTTCTATAATGACTATTCATAAAGAACTGTATCCTGTTCTGGACATCTTCGCGTAGAGATTAAGAGAAGGATTTACTGCTTATCTTCTTAACCTTCTTAACTATAAAATAGGCTTGATTTATTGTATCCGGTAGTACCAATTAAAAGGTTTATTTATTACGGAGATATATTAATTAATTATCATCAATCATCTGCAATGACCTGTCGGATAGCAAACTGTCGAAGCAATTAAATTGCAAAATGGAAATGTAGCATCAATCTAATTAGCCATGTGGGTATTACGAACATTTCGTAATTATCTCTGATCTAGTGGATTCTGCTGTGTTCAGGACTATGAGTGGAGAGAGAGAGAGAGAGAGAGTGAGAGTTCACCTGTATTTGCGCATACATTTGTGTACTATAAAATCTTTTTTGTCGATGGCTAGTTTGAAATTGGATGTTGTTAGATGCTAGGCTGAGAACAGTTAGGAGGAATATACAATAAGTACTAGCTTTTTCCCGTAGCTTTGCCCGCGTTTTAAAAATATAGCCTTGTATAATATTTTATCGGTGAAGAATTTTTAGCAATTGGACCACTACTTTCAGAGGTTTTTTTTATTAATTTTTTCACATTTTGGGAAAGCTTACAGACTAATAACAACATAATGACAATAATAGATAATTTAATTGCTAATTACAAGCTTATAGTTAGACTAGCTAATTACAAACAAAACAACTAACTTTACAACTCTTTATTATGTGTAGATGACAGTTTGTCCTTCCCACATTCTTCACATTATCTGTAAGTCAGGAAAGCCGTGTCAGACTTTTATTGACTAAAACCTATTTCTGTCCTTTCAGTTACCCATCCTATTCCAGGGCCACGATAACTCTTTCGAACATTCCCGCAGCCCTAGTAATCAGCTTGTTCCCTGTGATTGCGGTCCATAAAGCATTTGGGAACTGCGAAAGTAATCAGTAGTTTGTTACAAAAGTATTTATGCTTCCTAGCTACTGCCAGCAGCTTCGCTCGAGTGGTAGTAGAAAATCATTCCAAGAGAACTTATTCCTAGGATAAAATGTATCCTATGTACTATTCCAGGTCACGGTCTACCCGTGTATCAGTTTCATTGAAATCCGTTCAGTCATTCGAGCGTGAAAAATTAACAAACATAATGTACACACACCTTTATAATATTAGTGTGTAGGAGTGATATGAAAGAAAAGGGAGTTAGTATCGTGCAGTTTTGATCCCGCACACGTAATCCCCGCAAATTTCCATTTCATACAAGTATTTATTGTAATGCGTGGAATACACATGATTCCGCGTGCATGATGAAATCCGTACGATATTAAAAACACCCTTAGATATAGTGATAGTAAATAGTAATAGACGGATGACAGAGCAGAAAGGAAAAAAAAATGTGTTACACAGACCCTAAATAATATAGGACAAGGACAGGAAGATGATGATGATGAAGAACTAGAGGCTAAATCTAAGCTAAAACTCGCATTGTTACACAGCTATTGGACCTATATAAAACTTCTCATAACGTTGTGACCGAGGATGTTGTAGCCAATATTGTGTGAATGACAGTATTGGAACGAAGTTGTTGCGTTGGACATTCAATTTCGCGTTCAAAAGCTGTTTAATACGGAACTTCTGTGCTCCGAGAGTGTCAGAACCAGTGTGGTCCTTTCATATTATATTGGATTTTCCAATTCAATTACAGTTGTTAATTGTAACTTTAACGTTATAAACATTATTGTAGTTTTACTGCATCCGCTATCTTATGACTGTGTTATCTAATTTCAGGATAAGTAGTCTGGAAGGTCTATCTGTTTATCTAATTTATTTGTAAATTCGACCTAGCTCTTTGTTACTCAGTGTTAATAAAATCAACGTTTTAGAAATGCCTTTCACATACAATTTTACTTTCATAGGTTTTGTTAATTTCATCATCGTTTCGGCCGAAAGACGTCCACTGTTGGACATAGGTCTCACTAAGTGTCGTCACATAGACCGGTCCTGTGCGTCTCGCATCCATCGTAATCCCTCGACTCTCACCAGATCATCAGTCCACCTTGTAATAGGTCTTCCAACGCTGCGCCAGAACGGCCCCATCGACCATACGTTCTTCACTAACTAATTTACCATATGAATTGTATTGATTGATTAACTTAATCAAAATCACGGAGCGATTGAATTACATAACATCAGTACAATTTCAATTCAAACTGTTATCGAAGTTGGACTCATTCTTGTGCGTAGGTCTCACAAAAACTAATCAATGGTGTACAAACGAGAGGCAAACACCGTGCCCCCTTTTTAAGTGTAACAAACAATGACAAAGCAGAGTATGAACGATTGTACGCCCCACATACTGACAAGGGCCGAGATTGCATTTGAGATTCTATAGATTTTTTATGCCGCAATATGGCTTAGTTAACGGTTGTTCGACGTACTTAGCTCCTCTCACGCGAGACCCTTCAAGATCATAAAATTTCGCTGTTTAGATCCGTTGAAGAGCGCTTCAAAGGTAAAGGACGTGCTTTTGATTTTGATGATTATTCTATGACACTTCTGTTCGCCTTTGCCGAATATACAAGTTTCAAGGTTTGTTATTTTGAATTTGAATCCATATTCGATCAGGAGGAATGTTTGTCTTTGCTTGGATACGACAGATGTTCGTTCCAAGTTTGTATTTGCACGCTTTATGGAGACAAGGAAGATTGATTTTAGGTCTGCAATATAAATTAGGCTACCTACAAGCAAACTAGTGGGTTTGTTTTTCGTTAACACTATCGACACGTTTATGTCGATGGGCCCACTCCAAGCTTTTAAACCAATCAGACAGCCAAATGCGGTAAACGTTTTTATCGCGTTACGTAAAAACAAATCTCTCTACAGCATCTTCTGACATTAGTCAATAGTATGAAAACAAACATATTATCTTTTCCTCTAGATTCCCTGTTGATTTAAACTATTTGTACTGTAACCAAAGTTTTGTACCTATTGTTATTCATTGAAAAAAAAAAAAATAAGTGCTTGTGTTAAGATAATTTTAAACGGAATTCTTGGCTAGTTACAATAGAACACAAGTAATCGTTACACTTAATTAAACAGTTGGCTTCAGAAGACTTTTTTCGTATTCAAATCCTTAAATAGACGAATCGAATCCTCAACCGTGCGAAATAGCGAGAAAACACTGTTATTTCACTCTATCGCGTTCTTGAAATAAATTCCCATGATTTGTTTTTAATGAAAGCGATATCGGAGTCGGGTCCCGGTTTTTCTCAAATCATGATTGGACAAGATTCTCGATAATTTTGCCCCGTGCATCCATCATCCATTCAATGCTCGTCGTCAGCGACCCGTGGCTCCATTACACTGCTTTCTAACGGAACACACTATTCTCTTGCAATAATCACACTTATTGTACCAAATTATATATTTTTCTTACAACTACCTCGATGTTTTCGGAGTTTCGACCCAACTCGGTACAAGGTACAAGTTTGTTAACATGCAATCTTTTTGTAAATAGGAAGAAGTAATTGAAAATTTGTTATGAGACTTGCCTCTGTGACGAATTTGAAATTACTTTTGTTTTGGCAGTTCCTGTGATGTTTTTTTTCTGATTCGGTGGCAAAAAGCAAGTAAACAGAACTCCGAATCTAAGTTGGCTTGTAATTTTCGGTGTGTTTCTGCGACAAAATCTTGAAATGTCTGACAAAGTCGTGTTTGTGATTCATGTCCTCCAAGTTATTTGATTAGAGTAAATTCTTTGCGTTAAATTGCGCAGCATAACAACTAATTTTTTTACGAGGGTGTAGGTACTATCGCAGACAGTTTCGCCTGACCACTGCTAAGTTCATTTTTGCTTGCAATCGAAACGAATAGTTCAAAGGGTTTGGTTTGGCGCCGCGCCGTAGGATTAAAGCGATTTTTTTTTAAGTGATGTAAATGGTGGTCATTTGATGGTACGACGCGTCATGTAAAAAGAACGCTGGAAGAATGGGAGAGCCGTTTCGTCACCGTTCTTCTGTGATGTTCCTTCAGTTGTCGCTTGTGAGGGTCATGGTACCTCTTTCGAACAATTCCGCATAACAACTAAACCTATGAATTCAATCTAAATTGAAATCATATAACGCTTAACATGAGATGAAAGGTAAACATATCATCACAGCGGGATCTCCTGGAACTACAATTTGATTTAATCCCGTACACGTGCCTATCGTGATATGAAAGCAATGGTACTACAAAATAAATAATACATTCCAGAATCCATATAATCCATTTCTGAAATACAAATATCATTTGAATTACAAATCTCGATGATTCGGCATCTGAATTTGACAAAACAATTTTTCGCCGCTTCGAGTATATCCATACTATTCAGACTATAATATCAAGGCACTACACTACACTATGTCTGTCTGTTTCTCCGTTTCTAAGATATTTTGGACCTTTTTGGGTTTTATGGGTTAGTATTTGATTTTCTCGCGGGTGAAGCCATTAGCAGCTGCTAACTTACTTATATTTTGAGATTTGTAGTTTTTTTTTAAATGAATTAACTTAAAAATTACTACTACTACTTTTGCCACTTTATCATTAAGTATAGTATATGTTCTACATCGGTGAAGGCCGGTAGCAAAAGCTAGTCGTCTCTATTAAGTACATATGTCTATACCGGCAGATGCTCAGCCGCCGACGTTACATAAAACGGACCATCCCGTTAATTCGTCCCGTTGCGTTAGACTTACCCAGCTGTGCACATTGCACAAAACGATGGGATGTCCGTTATAGCGCCAGGACTGATATAGATCGCACTATTATACCACAGTTCTAACCTTGTTTTTTTGCTACGGTTAGAGCAATTTGTATGTGCATGAATTGCATGTTCTTATATGTCGTTTAACCATGAGATTGCAGATTTTTGCTCGTATAATTTTGATTGAGGTATTGAAATTGATATTGATTTTTTGTGCGACTTTTTAAGGATAGTTTCAGTTCACTAATAATCTATTTAATTAGATACTACGTGAGTACGTGCATCATTTCAATATAGTTCGGTTTCTATATTTTTGTAGCGCTTTCTTAGAACTTTTTTTTATTTCTCTCTCGTCTGCTCTCTTTTGTTAGATTGACATAATGAATTGAACTACCATTTCATGGCGATCGTGCGCTTCGGACACTTTTATTGTGTCTCCGGGCTTCAGAACTTAGATCACGACCCTAGTTGTTCTACTGTTGCCCGTCAGTAGCCAGCGAGTAACCGAGCATTGTCGTTGTCACCTGGTGTGGTCGGTGGCGCATGACGTTTGCGCGGGCGCAGCCAGTGCCGCCATGGCGGTGTGGTGCGGTGCGCGCATTCGTCCGCTCGAACGGCGCGTCTATTCCATCACACTTGTGGTGCGTTCATGTCAATTATTATTTATTGACCAATTTACGTCAACTGCGTTGCGTGCGTGTTATTTTGTGTGTGCTTTTTCGTTGTGCTTGGCTTTGGAAATATTAAGTTTTGGAAAAAGAAGGAACGTTGGATGAAATTGGTTTTGGATTTCTGAGTAATATGGAATAAGGATATTTCAAGAAGATTATGTTTTAAAATTGCTATAAAGTACAATTTTATTACAAGAATATGGTTTGTAAAATAAATAGGTGGCGTAGAAACTGTAACAACAGTGGTGCCTGTCTGTCTAGGTCGGTTTCAAGGATCTTTTCTCCATAAACCGATTTTAATAGCCGTCAAAATGCCATAAACATTACTGGAAGCCATCTGAATTTTAATGGTAGTGTTTGTTTCATAGTGCCCACTCATAACGCGAGAAACAAGACATTGCTTATATTTTATAACCGAAAGAATTTCATAATAATGTTGGTTGTTAAAATGAGACTTAGTATATTTATTTAATAAACACTGCGCAAAAGTATAGCGGTGAACTTAATGCCATAGGCATTTTCTACCAGTCAAACTTAGGGTGATGCCGAGATAAATAGTGATAGGTGCAATAAAAGAGAGAGAAAGGGCGAATAGGTACAAGAATGCATATACTAATAAACCGTAAATTTCATCACTTCACTGCATAGTACAAAACAAAGTCGTTTTTTCTCTATATAGAGAAAAAACGACTTTAAGCTTAAGATTTAAGCGCACAGGGATATCCCTGTGCGCTTAAATCTTAAGCTTAAAGTCGTTTTTTAAATCTTTTTAAATCTTTTAAACTACGCAACAGATTTTGATGCGGTTTTTTTAATAGATAGAGTGATTCAAGAGGAAGGTTTATATGTATAATATTGCACCCGAGAGAAGCCGGGGCGGGTCGCTAGTACAATTATATAATACAACTAATAAATCAACTTACAAATCTGATGATCTCTAATACCTGACAAGTTAGCCGCAGTCTTAAGTATTTGATTAGGTACCTATATGTATTTATTTCCAAGTTACGGTCACGAACCAAATTATCTCTGTATCTTAGCTGCCTTACGGAAGTTTCTTTATTTATAAATTGTATTTTATCTCCTTTCAAATCGCGTTTATTGAAATATCGTCCAGATATCGGGCTTGATAGTCTATTGTTTATTATTGATGGTTTATTCTCTTGAGTAATAGATACATTGATGATCGTAACGGCTTTATGTTATGTTATCTGCATCTTCTTCATCGTCAATAATATCAATTTCTGTGAAAGTAAAAGCTATGTTTGTGTTATTTTATTCTAAATATTACTTTTTTATGTCTAAATTATATTCTTGGTTATCTTTTTTAAGAGTGTGTTGATGCAGTGCATGTATGTAGTGTAATTTGAGTATATATTGTATAATTGTATTATATTTATTCAATAGTATATTTATTCTTGTATTCGCCTTTTTCTCATTCTTATTGCACCTACCACTACTTTTTCTCTGCATCACCCAAAGGTTGACTGGAAGAAAATGCCTAAGGCATTAAGTTCGCGTAATTTTTTTTTTTTTTAAATGCCTTACCTACTATTTAATTTACTACATATAACAGTAGCCCTTTCCCTTGGTTGCCTTTTACGTTCAACTCTGGTCGCGTTAGATTATAACAAATTCTATGTTTCTTTTATTAGTGAATCTGTGTTGGAGAGACATAAAACGCGTAATTAAAACATGCATAATTTGCAGCGCACGTATCGTCAAACGGTCTTTTTATGGTATCCCCTTTCATATTCCATGCATGAAGCGTAATTAGATGCTCGTAGATTGATGAAAAAATGCAGCAGAGTAAATTGGAATAGTAAGAATTGAAATAATTGTTATCTCAGCATCGCAGCATACATATCGTATATTGTCACGGCATGCGAAAATACAATCATATCATCGTATTTTTCTTCGAGGTTGTTACCCTTATGCAGTTTGTTCGTTCATTGAATTCTTTATATTATTTTAATTTATTTAAGTGAGGTGCTGTGGTGAAATTATTTCTCCATTCTCTTGTGCTGAGCTGTCCTTTGCAGCACTTGGCTTTTAAGTAAATTGCTTGTTATCCGTTCGTTGCCTTTGTCTCTTTGATATTCTTGTGTTTGTATCATCCAGAGGTTAATGAGTATGTGATTCTGTTGTAAATCGTGTTAAGTGTGTGAATTGTCCTTCGCATTCGTTGCTTTTTGCATTGTTTCATTCATGGCCAATTTTGGCTAAGTTGTTTTTGCAAATAGCTAATTTGACTTTGATTTTATGATTATCTTCGTTCTTATCCACCCACTGTGTATCATGTTAGAGCTAAGGGGAAAAATATGATAAATGATAGCTACCCCTGGTCCCAGAACGCAAAGGGTAACTGAAGGATTATAGGTCTAGTTTTAGTCAGTAAAAGTTTGACGCTCGACCGCTCAACTTTAGAGCGGGAAAAGTCATTAGATGATTTCTCTCCTTGAAAAAAAAAAAACAAAACTGTTTATTAGACTCTTTGCATACTTCTTCTGATAGTTGTAGTTCCAAGCAAAAATTACTTTAATAAAATGAAAGCCCTTACTGAACATGGTCATCATTAAGTCTAACACATCGATTACTACTGATCTCACCTGAAGTGAGAAAGGCTACATAAAATTACCATTAATTTAAAGATACATTAGGATAGATAATAACATGAATATCGAACGATTTTATCGGCAAACCATTTACGGATAAAAGCTTCAAGCAAGGTCTCCATTTTACTTATAAAACTACGTTTTTATTGAGCAGGTATTGGGTTCATCAGAGTACCATTATCGATAAGTAGATTTGTCGGCCCTTCGTGTGAACGAAATAGAGCGAAAAATGAGATTTTTTCCGTCAACTGGCGGATAAGCCATCGGGTCGGTGATCGAGGCGTGAAATCTTAGGGCACGAACAAGAGTACGAGTATCGACAAATCTGCGGCTATTTATAGTTTACATTCACTTCCCATTGCCTTAATAAAGACATGAAATTGATTTTCCGATATGACTTGCTAGAGGAAAAACACATCTCATATGATAAATTCGTTGACAACGGCGACGGTGATACATTTCCCAGTATAAATGTTTTTGACAGCCCTAATAGGATAGATCTTTAATATTTTTCAATTATTTCAGTACTTACTATATAAAGCAAGTACCTAGTCTCAGCCAAAGTAGTAGTTAGTTCAATTTAAACGAGAACATAAAATACTGAACAGTTACTACCAAGAAAAGCGGTAATTTATTTAGTTCACGTGCTCCCACTTTTCTCATAAGTATCTATTCAATTCTAAAGAGCTTTATTTATTTGCTTTCACTCGCTGGCGTTTTATCAGGCATTTACGATACTCGAGCTGAAAGGGTCTCGGGCCCTAAACGCCTGTTAATCGTTGGGGAAATCGACAATCCAAAACTTAGCTGTAATCGTTGTACAGTCTTCGAATGTTTCAACGGTGAATTAGCATCAGTAGAAAGCTGGAAACGAGTCCTAAGTCCGGTCACGACAGCAGTTTACTAACATAATTTAGTTAAAGATAATGGTGCGGTACCAGCTTTGGGATTCTTGTATGGGTTGTTGTAATGCGTGGGTAGGCTGTGGGTGCTTGCTAAACAAAGATACTGAAGGCTGACAATGGTTTTTTTTGAGATATCAATATGTGAGATGTTATCAAATATTAGGTACTTATTTGATGATATCTCATTCCCCTCTTCATCTGGACGGGGCGAGTGGGGTGAGTCAGTTTTTTACTGAGTAGCTAAAACCCACAAGTGTGTTCCAGGGCCTCAATGCTGGGTAGAGATGTGCCGTTGCCGGCAATATGGGAATATTGCAACCAATATTCATACATCGGGCAATATTCCCACCAATATTCCTACTTCACGGCAATATTGCCGGCAACGGCACATCTCTAATGCTGGGGCATTTTTCTTGGCTGTTGAATTTCCCCCTTTCATCTACTCTTCAAAAGGAAAGTGTCCCGTTAGTAAAATGTGAAAACGGGCAAAAATTTCTCGCGTCTATAAATATACCATGTTCTTAACTTAGTAGACAAATAACTACAAACAGTTGTGTATTTTGATCAATCAAACGTCAAAAGCGTCAAGTTTACCCTTCATTCATGAATGTGTAAACGTAAAATATACTCTGTACTTGTAGTGGCCAGTCAGTCAGTAGTCACGCAATCTAGATTTAATGAATATTTGATCGTCTTCCAATATCAATGTTTGTATTGCTTAAAGTTCAAGTAGTTAATGGTTTAATCAAGAAATCTATTATCTCCGGTTTTTGTTGTTTGATTAAGGTCAAGTCTTCTTTAATATTGATGGCAAATTTACTTCCCATCTCAGTTTTTACTTTATGCATTTCACTGTTTTCTTCCTAAGGTTTTTAGTGAATTTGAACAGATGATTCTGCATTTTCTGAGATATGATTTTCAACTCTCAAATCATGCCTTCTCATTTCATTACTTTGAAGATCAGTAATTACTCCTGGTCGAAATATTGCGCCCTGAGGGACAATTGCCTTAATCCTTTGACGATATGTCTAGACGAAAGGTTCGCCTTTCTAAGTAGGTTTGTAGGAATTCGCATTGTTCCTAGAGGCGTAGTAGTACATTAAAGGAATATGTACTACTACGCCTTTGGGATCAACTGGACCAGAGTTCAAGTCGAAGGGTTTTAATCTGCTTAAATTTTTACATTTTTGTACAGGATTCAAAGTCATTGAAGTAGCTTATCGTAGAAATGCTAATGAAACCTTTTTGTTACTTACAGATAGAGCCAAACACAGCATTCTTACGAGCGGCGCGCGCCGGTCAGCTCGACACAGTCGTCGATCTACTCGACTCCGGCGCCGTCAAGGACATAAACACATGTAATTCGGTAAGTTTTTACTATATTCCAATCAATTCTATCAACAGCCTGGGCACCTTACTCCTAAAATAGAAGACGGATGGGACAGACAGACAAGAGGTGACGGCGATCTCTCACAATATGGACCGATAACCTGATAAGAACCGCGGTAAGACGCTGAATAAGAGATGCAAAATACTGATCGATGAGGCAATACAAGCACATAATAAGTAATAGTACAAGCTTCAAGGAAGCCTACGTCTGCCAATGAACGGCTTTCGGCTGAAATCAGCACGCAAATATTAAAGTTACATGAATGCATTTTCTGTCCATCAAAATCCAGTGTCGTCTCGTGCAAATAGTCTCTCTCACAATGACTTGTTATTTATTTAAAAAACAAGAACGAACAAATAGACAAACTGTAGGCAAACAACAATATTGATGTTTACTAAACAGTTCATCGTTTAGTCTTAAAGTAAGCAATTTTACTGATTTATCTTCCATTTCCTCTAACTAGATCATTGATCGTAATTATCATCGCGCACCGTCAGGTACCGCTTTCAGTACTACTAGTTTATGGTTTATGACCACAGCCGTGGTAACCTGGCCTAATAGGCTCTTAGTGTCTAATTCTTGGTCATTTACTGGCACTCAAGCATGAGTTATCGACATGTAAACAATGTTGGATTTATATTCTCCTTCATATTTTTCCTAATTGTACTTAAATGTTAATCTTCGATCTTATGAAAGGTCTTTGCTGAGAAATTCGTTTTTAAGATATCTTTGACCTTTTCTGTATTCAATTCAACATTTATCTATTGTTCAATAGACTGCTCGTTAAATATATTTTTGGGAGCTATGGATCAAATCTCAATTTCTACCGTTGGTTCTTGTTCTGTTATCCTAATTATTTCTATTGTTATAATGATCTTTCAGTAAAGTAATGCCTTTTATAGGTTTTTTTTTTGTCGACGGGGAAAGTCATCTTTGACAAAACCCGCTCTTGGGTGGAGCGGGAGATAGTGTCAGACTCTTACTGACTAAGAACCCCACGCCGTTCCTTCTAGCCTTCATACCGGGGCACGAGCTCCCTTTCGGACAACCCTGTCCCCAGTAGACTTCGACCCAGCTGGGCCCCTCCTGCTGCTGACAACTCCTTGAGGTGCGCGCGCTCGAAGTCTTGGACTCGGTCCATTACCGGACGATCGGACAGCGAGCTACCCATGGCTCGCCGTCCGCGAGCCCGCGTCTACGGTGGGTGCCTTTTATAGCTAATTTCCTTTCGTTAAGGATTTTCATATAATCTTTAAATTAATCCAATCCAATGTCTGGACGAAACCTAGCATTAAAAATAAATGGAACGGGAAACTGGATATCATGGTGTAAAACCGCTTTCAGAAACGCTTTTCCTGCAGAAAGGTAGACACTTAATGAGGATAATTGTCTGACATTCTAGACATATCACAAATGATATAAAGCGTTGTGTCTATAGAAAACCATCGTTGAGAAACATAACAATATTTGTTTAATTCATGAAACCCCAAGCGACCACCGGTGGCCGCGCATCTATTGTCTTACTATTGTGTCTCTAATTGACGGTATCTGAAGGGTTAATATAAGTATAAAATAATGTCACTGGTTTAGCATACCTACTTAATAATAATAAAACCTAACCTAACCCAACTTAATCATTTGTTAGCACATACATTTTTCCAGACATACAGGTAACATTACATAATAATACTGGTATTAAACCTAACTTACCTGTAGTTCAATTTTAAAAACGATCTTATAATACTTATATATCATAATTTACAAATGTAACATTAGCTACAAAATTTTTGTAAAAAATAATAATTAGTAAACAATATATCACTAAGCTGCAAGAGGTCTTTGACCCATTGCAAAATTAAATCCGTGATGTCTTTTTTTTCTTTTGAGGTCGGATATCATCCAACAACTTTTCTCGCTCTTGGGAAGATCGAGAGAGACTGATTCTCTCAGACTTTTACTGACTAAAACCTCATTTGTGTACTTCAGTTGCCTTTTGCATGTTGCTTTTCTGAAATTTCTAAAATACAAATATGTTCCATAACGTATCTTCCAATGTACACTCGGCCTTAGTCTTACATTACGGAACGCAGTGTTCTTGGTCCCAAGTGATTCAAAAACCGTGTTACCCTCACAGACGCAGTCTAATCTCTTAGGACTTGATTGTCGCAACGGTAGCGACGCAAATTGAATGAAATGCGCACACGCATTTAATGTTATACTGTTACAGATAGTTTGTACTTGCGTTTAGGGTTGCCAGATCCGGAAACTGAAAAATTTAACTGATCGACTAATCTAGCTGGACTTTTCACCCGTCTACCCCAAAGGCTCCCTTCTTTATCCTTAAGAGTGAAATAATATGGTTCTATTTCTATCTAAACAACTGGACAGGTTTTGACAAATGAGGTAGGAACTTAGAAACTGGCAAGAAGAGACCTAGAGTCGGGAAGAATGGAGGGACGCTTTTGCCAGCTAGTGGGAGTGTATAGGACAGTTATAACAGTAATAGTATAAATGTAATGATTTAGTCTTCTTTAAGTAGATATAACGCAAGGGGAGAGGGAGACTAAAGAAAAGATGGATGGATTGTGTGAGAAGTGATATGAAAGAAAAGGGAGTTAGTGATAGCGTGACGAGTGACAGGACAGAATGGAAGAAAAAACGTTGCGCCGACACACAAATAAAACGGGACAAGGGCAGGAAGATGATGATGATGAAGTGGATATAATGCAGTTCTCATCAGATCTGGACTGGTAAAATGAAACAAAAAAAAAACATAAATGCGGCACAGACTGGACCTCGTTTTTTTAAGCGTTGTTCTACATTAGTGCTATTCGGCCAGACACACATCCAATAGTCTTGACTGCCTTTATCTGCAACTCTGGCAACCCTATTCGCACTCAGGGTTGGCGGAAGCGTAGAATAAATAACATTTATAATGGAATATAGGAATGTAATTGAATGAGTTTATAAATTGATTCCAATTATAACTATAAATTAATGTTACGGTAGACTTGATAGATAACCGACTGAAAAATGTTAAATGGATAGTTTAAGAAGGGAAGTCTTTGAAGGGTTGTTACTTGTCAGTATTTTATTTGGTCTTTTTGACTGTCTGTGTAAACAAAGAAAGAAAGAAAACACGTTTATTTCGTGCCTCACTAAATCGTATAAACTAAAAATATGTAATGAAAAAAATATACTGAAATAATTATTCTGGTCTTGTATGTGCCTACCGCACAGTATTGGTCGTTCTGGCGACGCTTGGGGGAGGCCTAGGCCAACAGTGGACGTCTTTCGGCTGATATGACGATGACGATGATGTGCCTACCTCCCTACATTATTACAAAAAACAGTCCCCTCGAGTTTGTCTGTCTGTGTGTTCGCGATAAACTTAAAAGCTGCTGACCGGATTTTCATGTGATTTCCAACGAGTGTTCAATATATGCATATTATAGCAGAGGCAAGCAAAAGAGTTCATTTGAGTGCGGTAATCTCAGGAAATAGTGATTCGAATTGAAAAACTATTTTAGTATTTGATAGCCTACTTAAAGAAAGAAGATAACGTCACGCTACGACCCGTGGGAGCGGAGCAGTAACCAAGACCAGCTACTTAGTTTTAAAATAAAAACCGTCAACTACGGATTTGAAATGCTAAAAAATTAAACCTTAGTTGCGCTGACTAAATCGGTCAAATCGGAATCTAAAAAATTAAACCTCAGTTGCGCTGACTAAATCGGGAAAGACCTTTTGTACTCAGATAGAGTAGTGATATAATATTCCACATTATCACACAACTCCATCTAGTCCCAAACAAAGCTGAGCTTGTGCTATGAGTACTAGACAACCGATAAACATACTTATATATTTCTAAATACATAATCATACATCTTCTTCTTCTTCCTGTCCTTATCTCATATTATTTGGTGTCGGCGCAACACGTTTTTCTCTTCCATTCTGTCCTGTCACCCGCCAAACTATCACTAACTTTCTTTTCTTTCATATCACTCCTCACATAATCCATCCACCTTTTCTTCGGCCTTCCTCTCCCTCTCCATCCATCTACATGTATATTCAAAACTCTTAGTAATATGCGCTTCATCCCTCCTCTTCACATGATCATACCAAGACAACCTTTCAACTTTTCAGTCACTGGCGCCACTTTCAAACTTCTTCTAATATACTCATTTCTCACTTTATCCATTCTCGTCACACCACTCAGCCACACACACATGCAATCTTTTTTCATCCTTCTAATTAAATACATAATCAAAAATACATAATCATATTTTTTTTTACGTTAATTACACCCAGGCACAGAACAATGATCGTGCTCATCACACAAACATTTGTCTTTTGGGTGCGAATCGCAAAGAACTTCGGCATAACAGTCAGGGCCACTAACCAATAAACCAACAGGTCAATCAAATAATGCCGTTGCCAACCCTGGCTATCGTCCATGCCATCAGATACGTTGATACATTGAGGACATCCTGGCAGGTGGGGTAATCATCATCATACATAAAAATAGATAGCTGCTATTCGTTGCATCTATTCGCATTATATATTTCATGGTCGACAGTACAATGAAATACGGTTTTTGTTGTAAGCTTATGTCATAGGATAACAATACTTATGTGATTTACTTTTCATATTATGCTTGTTGGCTTTACCGTGTGAACGGAATACTGAAACTGGATATAATTGTTTCACGTTTGTACTTAATTTGTAGTCAAATGTTGGTCATGTAATTCTAATCAAGGGTAAATTCATTCATTGGGTCATGGTGTTTTTAGTTTGAGCTGTGGGATTTTGCGCTAGAGTTACCGTGGTCCTGGAATGTAAAGGACAACTGGGGGAACATGGGAGGGTTTACAATTGAGACTCCTTCCCGCTCCACCCAGAGCGGGCGAAGTTGTTTGATGATATCATGGTATGATATGATGATAGTAGCTTGGACCCTGTTCCTGATGTCGATGGGCTGCTATCTACATTCATAATATTATAAATAGGTAAGGTTTGTTTTTTTTGTTTGTAGGAGGTAATTTTTGAAAGCACTGGATCGATAGTAAAATTTTTTTTCACCGATAGATACCGGCTTTATTCCCGAGTGACATAGGCTATATTTTAATGTACGCGGGCGAAGCCGCGGGCAAAAACTAGTTTTTATATTTTAAAATATATTTAGTACATTATACATAAGTTATTTTTTTTAAGTAATAAATATGATAGAAAAATAAATACCTGAACGAAATCTTTCAACTATAAATCTTTTTTCTAGAAAATAAATCATGCAAATCAAACAATCTTGCTTTCAATATAAATGAGTTTATTGTATAAAATATGTAGTGTAAATCCAGGTAGTTAGTTAACTTTGTATGTAGTTAATCGAGTCGATAAATTAAATTTTCTCCCAATACCGAGCGATAAACGACCGACATCGTAGTCGACACATTCTAGATTTTCATTATCGGAATAGAAACTTGATAATAAACCTAAGTAATGAAATTGTATTTATTACTAATTAGTGAAGTAGCAGAGCTTTCGTTTTCTGATAGTAAGAAGGAAAACAACATTGGCTAGCGGACGGCGAGCCATGCGTAGCTCGCTGTCCGACCGTCCGGTAACTGTCCGGACTGAGCCCAAGACGTCGACGGCGCGCACTGTTCCCGTGCGCCTCAAGGAGTTGTCAGCGATAGGAGATGCCCAGCTGGGTCGAAGCCTCCTGGGGCCAGGGTTATCCGACAGGAACTCGAGCCCCGGTATAAAGGCTAGAAGGAACGGGGTGGGGTTTTTAGTCAGTAAGAGTCTGACACTATCTCCCGCTCCACACGAAAGCGGGGGTTGTCTAAAGATGATTTTTGCCCAACGAAAAAAAAAACTAAAAGAACACGAGTAGGTTTTAGTCAGTAAAAGTCTGATACTTCCTTTCGCTCCACCTAGCACGAAAAAAGCTATTAGACGATTACACACAGCAAAACAACAGAATTACAGATACGAGTAAAGTACAGTTACATTTAGTTGTACACCAAAATACAGTAGGAGCTAATAATTACAAAATTAATTATTATTCATTTTAGGATGTAATGTAACAATAGAAAACCGTTTTCAATTTAGTAAGTATTTTTAAATAGATATTTTATATGAAGTTTGATTGTAGAGATTAATGAACTTAGCTTTTTTCTTCATCAGCAACCATGTTATTGACATAATCCATTTTTTCCACACAATGTCTTATGTGTATTGAAAAAAATAAACTAATTAATGTGAAGGTACAGTATAAGGAACGTACATTTTTTTTTTTTGGGTGTGAAATATAGAAGTAACTTCTCCCGCTCTGGTTAGAGCGAGAGGGAATGTCAAACTTTTACTGATTAAAAGTTAAAACTCACCTGTGTTCTTTCAGTTGCCCTTTGCGTTCCAGGGTCTACTTATGATCACAAATAAAAGCATGAAAGAGAAATTCTTAATCCATTAAAAAAAAAAATGGTCTTACAGATTATGTGAACAAGTATTACTCAATAGTAATTAAGCATTTACAATGCAGAATATAGGGATTACCTTGCGCTAAAGATTTTTTATTTTTTATTATCTGGTATAAACTAGTAGGTACTTGACTGCGATCTGATGGTAAGCAGTGACTCTAGCCTTAAAGACACCTAAAATAAACCACGGAAAACCGCAGCAGGCAAATTGTTCCAGATCTTCGTTATCCGTTGCTTAAAAACGCTCAAATCTGCGATCAGCTACTAGTCTACTCTACTACCAACCAAAATAGCATAGACAAAAAAACGAGTAGTATTAATAACATAATACAAAACACTAGTAATGAACCGTAACGATCATCGACCTGTAATTAAAAAAAATGGGCAAGTACTAGTCGGACTCGCGCGCTGAGGGTTCTGTACAAATTTACCTGTGTAAATAGTTCAATTCCGGAATCACGGAAAATGTTTCCATAATTGCAAAAAAAAAATTGTAATATAATATACTTGTGCTACAAGATCTTGCTTTATGCCAAATTCCAGGATTCTGGGTCAACGGAAAGTAACCTAATTTTGATTCCTTTGAGTGTCGAAATATAGGTTTTTGCCGTTTTTGCGGTAGGCCGTATCTTTTTTTTCGTTAATTCAGAAGTATGATTTTTTCATAGTTTCAAGTGACCGCCACCCTGAATAGGTATATGGTATTAATTTCTACTCGATACCTCTACGCCTTTCCGAGATAAAGGGTTTTGACAGACATACAGATAACAAAGTGATCCTATAAGGGTTCCGTTTTTTCGTTTGAGGTACGCCGTGAACTGAAAAACAACTGACGTTTATCAAAAAATCAGAAGTGTATTAAAAAAAAACGCGTTTTAGAGGAGCAAGGGACAGACAAAAAGTGAAGGAACACTTTGTTGTCTGCCCTTATAGGGTCCTTATAAGGGCCCCGTTTTTTCCTTTTAAGTTTCGGAACCCTAAAAATAATAATATCAATATCATCAATTGTCAGCAATTGGCCTTCGTCTCGGGCTGGACGTGTTCCGCACCAGTGGCAGGTAAGGATCACTTTACACTGGAGGCTGCGATAACCGACAGATCTTGTCGCGAAATCGATTATGTAATCGATGCGAGAAAATGTGATTTGATATTGCTGCTTATCTTGCAACTATGTGTGCAAGGTGAAATGCAGTCGAGGCAGAAATGAATATGATTGGTGTGCGAAAAGAGTTTATATATCTTCCTTATATTTACAAATCCCGACCGTGCCTGTCTGTTCGTGATAAACTCAATAAGTACTGATCTAATTATCATGCGATTCACTAATATAGATAGAGTGGTTTATGTGAGAGATTTAGGAATATAATACATGCACATACAGGGCTATTTGTAAAACACTGGCAACCTCTCAGGACTATGTTACTAACATCATTAACAACAACTTTTGTTCTATGACTTTTAAAAATTTATCATATTTTTGTTCATCAAATTTTCATACAAAAATAATTAAATTAAATGTTCTAAATATTACGAATTCTATGCCATCCAAGCGATAGTACAATAGCGGAGGGGAGGGAGTTTGATCGGCGGGGGTACACCGAAGAATAGAACCAGGAAATATTGAAGGATTGTTTTTTGGTAAATGTGTTATGTTTTATAAAAAAAAAAGTGGTTGTTTATGATGTTAGTAATACAGTCCTGCAAAGTGTTTTACCAATAACCGTGTATTATGTAGGTTTCTAAAACCCTTGTAACTAACGAGTTTGAGATTGACCACGTGATATTTCGGTGACGTATATCAATCTTAACACACTTTAGACTTTTTTTAGAAACATCTTGTTCGAATGATTTAATTATGAACTCTCCCAATATCAAGTAACTCTGAGTGAGCAGCAGGATACTCCCCATCAGACTATTACTGACTAAAACCCGTCTGTGTTCCTTCAGTGGCTGTTTGCGTTTCAGGGTTGTGGTAAATCTTTCTAACAAACCTGCAGCCTTAGGTTATGAGCACTCCATAATTTTTTAGGTGGAAAATCATCTAATGACATCTCCCACCCTTTTTGTGGTAGACTTTTATTGACCAAAACCCACACCAGTTTCTTCTTTGCCTTCGTTCCAAGACCCCGGGGTTCTCTTTCGCATCACCCATGACCCCGGTAGGCTTCGACCCCACTAGGCCCTGGGCCCCTAAGTTTGCTGACAGCTCCATAAACTCTAAGAAGTGTTCTATTCTGTGTATGATATCTTTTTAAGGACATAACTTGTTAGCTGATCATGTTATCATCTTAAATTGAGGGCTTTACAAATACTTGATCACAGTAATTTATCTACAATTTTACTTCACGTGATATCTCCTTACATTTTCTTATCTCGTTTATGTAAACAACTTATGTACATAACAACTTCATGAGTTTCATACAAATTATCATCCTGTAAAAGAGGTTCTGAATATAAATGAGCTGTTTAGGGTTTTGAGGTTATTTTTATAGGGACAAGGTGTCTTTTGTATGTAACCTCCTTATCTGCGCTCCAGGCTCGAAAGGGTAACTTCGAATGTCGCGTAGAATGGGATTGTATTATTTTTTATGTAAACACAGTGCTGTGGTTATTGGGGAAACTAAACATTTTTTGTAGGGTTCCGTACCTCAAAGGGAACAAGCTTTTAATGAAAATATATTTTTTTTCATAGCAAGCTTTTATAGCTCGGTATACCTATATAATTAATACTCGTCAAGACGAATCATACGAGCCCAAACTGGATGGGGTTGTGTTGTTTAACTACCAAGTTCCTATAGCCACCTTCCGGTTCCATTATCAGATCAGCTCCATGACATACTAATTTTGCATTGTCATCTGTTTTACACGTGCATGCAAAATTTTAGCTCAGTCGATAACCGGGAAGTGAGTCAAATTTAATTTGCAAGATTTGATGACAGACAAACATCGGGACAGGTGAAACGAAATAAAAGCTTGTAAAAACAGAATCCTTACGAGTATATGATCACTTTTTGTCTGTCTGTTTGTTTGTCTGTCTATCTGTCAACACCGTTTATCTCGAGAACACGTGGAGGTATCGAGTTGAAATTGCAACCATATACTCCATTCTGCGGGCTCTTGAAGCTGTAAGATAACGAGGAAAAAGAGACTTCGGTTTATGTGGCGTTTTCCACCGTCGACCACATCATCGCTTACTATCAGATGATATAGTAGTCAAACGAGGCTGTAAATAAAAAAAAATATAGTTAAAAAAAAACTAAAAAACACACTTTAATGATGAAAGAAACTAAAAAGTGGAAACCCGCCATATTGGATTTGAGTCACGTGATTATTTTTTTCGTATTCCTGACAGCAAACCCTTTCATTTGATACCCATATCATGGAAGTGCATTTCAAACAGCCATTTCGCCATCTTGGGGAGGCCGCCATATTGGATTTGTAATGACGTTTCTTAGCTAGTCATGTATTGTCATCAGAACTCAGAGCGTGTGCAAAATTTCATCCTGATCAAAGACCAGGAAGTGGGTCAAATTAAGATTCCAAGATTTTCTTACATAGTTACAAGTGAAGCTAATAAAAGCGTGTTAAAAATAAATAAAAAAAGGCTTCTGATAAACAGTATGATTAAGCAGAAAAAAAAACGTAAAAAGCATTTAATACGAGAAAGCTTTTTAGAAGTGGGATAATGCAAAGTGGTAAAGCGACGAAAGAAATAACATTAATCCTGATTTACAAGATTTTGGTACACGAGTCAGAGTAGATTAAATTCTCTTTGAGTAGTTTATTCTATAGAAACAATGAATATAAGAAAATAAACACGGTCTAATTGCTGATAGTGATATCTTCTAGACAACTTTTGGATGGACTAAAACTTAAAAAAATAGAGGGTAGTCTGCGGTGTTAACAGACGCAAATAAATTAAACCATTCAAGCTTTGTACTAGACTATGCATAGATAAAAATATAAATAGGTTAGATATATGTAGATAAACTGTGGAGGGAATAAAGCAATGTTTCATATAGACTGTCAAATTATTTTATTTCATATAGGCCTACATGAGCACTTATAAAACGTCAGAAGCTAGTGCACGTTTCTAAGTTGGTCGATTGATCGAAAAGATTCCCGAGTTCTAGAATTAACTCGGTTGGGTTATTTAGTTAAGGTACTATTTTTTACTCCATTCAATCGTGTTTTTTCGTTATTACATGCAAATGAGCTTAAAAATATATTTATAACATTTCCATAAATAGTCCAGCCTAGATATCTGAAACGCAAGTCCATACATTAGAATATTTTTTCTCTTCAGTAACGTACACTTGCTGTAATTATGGCAAGTATTTTAATTGATCCACTCTGTTATAATGGTCTTTACTTATTTCCTGATAGAATTGTAACGTTATTTTAGTTATTTTACGTGGTTATGATTAATTACGTGCTTAAATTTGATTGGAGCAATTTTTTTAATGACAGCTTGAGCGATTATGTCAATCAAGTAATCAGGGGTCTTACCATGAAGTGTTAAAATCGTTAAGGCTCAGAATGTCCCTTTCCCAAAATGTCGCTTGATTTCAAATAGTCCCTTCCCAGAATGTCCCTTTCCCAAAATGTCCCTTGCCCAAAATGTCCCTTGCCCATAATGTCCCTTGCCCAAAATGTCCCTTGCCCAAAATGCCCCTTGCCCAAAATGTCCCTTTCCCAAAATGTTCCTTTCTCAATATCAGTCGTGCGATCAAGAAAGAGGGATGAAGCTATACACCCTACACAGGGTTATTTGTAAAACACTAGCAACCTCTCAGGACTATGTTACTAACATCATATACAACAGCTTTTGTTTTGTGACTTAATTTTTTTTTAGTTCATCAGATTTTCATACAAAAATAAAAATATCATAAATACATGTGAATTCACTGATGCCACTAAAAATCTGACACTCCATCTCGCTCCACTTAGGTGGGTCCTCCCACCCGTTTTAGGAACTTACAGGGATTAATTGAATTTTTATATTCGATATCTATACAGACCAATACAACAGTGATTATAAAACTATGCCAATACAAAGGTGAAGGAGGAACTGACCCGCCTTCACCCAGTAGTGAGACATACCGGCTAATAAGATTAGAATAAAAAGATTTAGTTCTAGGTCTCCCCCTCCTGTAACTCTGAATGCCCGCCCCCCCTGCGCACACGGACCACAAAAAAACGCCGCTAAAAGCTTCTTTATAAGGCGGCCTTTTTTGTGGCTCGTGTGTGGCGGTGCCGCCACAAAAAAAAAAAGATTGAAGCGGCTTCATGCTTCTCCGGACACGAGGTTTCGCGCGCTTCAGCTGTTTTTTGCGGCCGCTTCTAGCTTTTTTTGTGGCCGTTTCTAGCGTTTTTTTTGTGGCGGTGTTTTTTTGAGTCCCTTGTGTGAGGACGCCTAAATACAGGCTCTCATAATATTTTGGTTTGCCGAACGTCCTGTCAACTTAAATATATTAACATAATGATGTATTTTGTCAAGATAAATAAACATTGTTTTGTAAACATAATCCTGCATTTTTAAAGATAAAGTAGGTTCCATCTTACAGTAAATCAAGTTAGCATATCATTGTTTCAAAGACTCAGTAGAAATGGATTTCCGCCTGGTCGGAAATTGGCCTGCTACCCGTCACTCCTCATCACACCGCTAATTGAGACCTGGCTTAGTGCTGACGGTTTCGTTGTACCAAACTCAAACTTCCACCATTAATTTATATTACACGTGTAGTTAAACCGTTTACAGACATTTTTAAAGGTTTTACTTTAGACCAGGTTTAAAAAGACCTATCCCTATTAAATTACTTTTATGTTTCAGTTTGAGCTCTTAGAATAATGTTGATAAGCCTAATTATGACGCGCAGGATCGATCATTGTGCCTACACTTGGGGGAGGCCTATGCCCAACAGTGGACGTCTGTCGGCTGAAATGATGATGATGATGAAGCCTAATTAATGTTGTAGCTGCAAGAAACAAAATGTTGATGATGAATAAAATTATACTGGGTTCGATCTCCAACAACTTTTGTAAGTTTTTTGCACGTAAAACCTTTTTTTTTTTCATTTTACTCTTAATAGCACCGTCAACTCCTAGTTGACAGTCGAGAAAAGAATTACCGAAATAGATTCGATTATTGCCATAGACTTCCTGAGGCCCTACCATGAACTCTTTACGCGATCCATTTGACGGCTTAAACTGAACTATAGGGATGGACCTGTACATACATTCAGTCAAAAAAGTATCGGGAATAGATGATTTGTTTATGGTTCCAAATTCAAATTTTTGTTTTTTTGTAGTTGTTAGATTGGCACAACTGTTTTCCATTTTGGTGCGGAGTTTGAGTTGCATCTGTTATTTATATTAAATACAGTGCTGGTTTTAGTAATATCATATATAGTGTGTATTGCGAATTTCATAATGGCCAAAAATATCGAACAAAGAGTTTGTCTTAAATTTTGCATCGCCAATGGAATTTCGTGTTCGGAGTCACTGAAAATGTTACTGAAGGCTTACGGTGAATCGACTTTATCAAAAACTCGTGCTTATGAGTAGTTCAAAGCGTTCAAAAGCGGTCGAGATGTGATGGAAGATTTGCCTCGCTCTGGTAGGCCGTCAACGTCTGCAACTGAAGTTAACATCGCAAAAGTGAAGGAAATAGTGACTGAAAATCCCCATTCAACTCTGAGAGAGATAGCCGCCGAACTTTCTGTATCTCACGAGTCGATCCGTACCATTTTAACTAATCATTTGGGTATGAAACATGTTGCTGCTCGGCTAGTCCCAAAAGATCTGAATTTTCTCCAAAATCTCAATCGCATGAAAGTCGCTGAGGACATGCTAGAACGAGTCAGTTCGGACCCAACATTCATGAAACGCATTGTTACTGGTGACGAGACGTGGCTTTACGAGTTTGACATGCAAACTAGTCAACAAGCTTCGGAGTGGCGCCTTCCAACTGATCCGAAACCGAAAAAACCACGCCAAAGTCGACCAAAAGTCAAAGTCATGTTGACTGTTTTCTTTGACTATCGCGGTGTTGTGCACTCTGAATTCTTACCGGAAGGTCTAACGGTAAATAAAGAATATTATTTGAGCGTTATGCGGCGTTTAAGAGAGCAAATTCGACGAAAAAGGCCAGATTTGTGGAAAGAAAATTCTTGGATTTTGCACCACGACAATGCGCCTTCGCACAAGGCTATCATTGTGAACGAATTTTTGACCAAACACTCAACAAATACCATCCAGCAACCACCATATTCACCAGATATGGTTCCTGCTGACTTTTTTCTTTTTCCTAAACTCAAATTACCACTTCGTGGCACCCGTTTTCAATCGATAGAAGACATAAAGGAGAATTCGCGGCGAGAACTGAACTCAATTCAGGAAGCAGCGTTTAAAAAATGTTTTGATGAATGGATTATTCGTTGGCGCAAGTGTATCGTTTCTAAAGGAGCATACTTTGAAGGTGATAAAATAAATTTGGATGAATAACAGACATTTTGTGTATTATTGATCTTTTCCGGTACTTTCTTGACAGAGTAGTTTAAAGTGTACGGCTCCATCCCTCTTTCTCGCTCGCATATCTGTACTTTTAACAGGTCATGGTAAGGCTCTTGATCTGTTAACAATTTAGTCACTGTTTACAAACACCGATGACTCGACCAAACTTGTATCGAAAACATTCAGACAAACAGTTTTGTTAAATGGATCGATTGCAGTCTATGTGGAACTGACAGGCGTCGCGTCAGCAATCAGCGTGGCTGGTTCGTGACATAAGGGGGCCACGTTCAAGGTCTATGCTTCCTTAGATATTTCTGTCGATTACAATAGTGTTGTTCTTGAAAGTGTCATTAAGTCTTGTCTTTGGGTTGATTGTATTGATAACTGTAAGAGTATAGGAAGACGGAAGAAACGTGGTAGTTGGAAGTTTGTCATACGATAGTGACGCATGTGTTGGATTGCTCAATTCCTTTCAACATGATGCACGTGTCATGTTCGTGAACGGGCGCCGTCGTCTTCTCTTAACATCAGAATTAAAATTTGAGCATGATTGTTATAACTTCATGCTCGAAGGGTTGTACAGATTTCGATGAAAATTAGTACATGAGAAGACATATTTTGGAATAGCATATAGGATTTTGTATCCACGGAGTATGGCCCCTTAGAATAATTTGTAAAAAGTTTTGTGTCTAAGATAAATGTTGAGCTTAATCAATCAATCAAATCAATCAATCAAAACATTTATTTGCTAGAATATGGTATATATATAAGGTGTTACAATAAATTTGTTTCAGCATATCCTGCCATTACATGGCGTGCAAATATATTCAGTCAGTGTCGTCAATTAATCTAACTTGCACATTACAGGTTCTATTGACTTGTCTTCTAAATATTCTTTTACAGTATAATATTTTTTTATTAATAACAGATTAAACAGTATTTTTTTAAACATTGTCAATGGTAGATCTTGTAAACTATTTGGTAAATGATTAAAAATAATAATCGACATGCAATAAACATTTTTTTTAAATAATTTTAGCCTAATTGGTGGCAATCGAAGTCTGTCTTTATGCCGTGTTCGGCTATTTGGCCTGTCAATGTTCGTTTCGAATAAATTTGAGTTTTTCTTGATGAAAACACTTAAGTAAGTATAGTAAACCCGTCTTTTTTGTTAAATCGGAAATCATCTAATCACATCAAAATGTAATATCTACTGCCCTTTCGTGTCAGTCTTTTACTGACTAAAACCCACTCCTGTTCTTTCTTGACCATTGTTATAGGGCCCCGTGGATCTGTTTCCCATCACCCATGGCCTCAGTAGGCTTCGACCCTGCTGGGTGATACTGTGGCCTATTTTAATGATTAATTATGTGTTTACTTTACTAATAAAACAAACAGTTATATTGAGTAGAACAAGTGCAGCCTGTATGCGGAACTGTCACGTAGTCGCGTCATCCAATCAACGCGGCTGATTCGTGACATAAGGGGGGCACGTTCAAGGTCTATGCTTCCATAGATATTTCTGTCAATTGTAAAAGTACTGTTGTTTGAAGGTCTGTTATTAAAGCTTAAATTGAATTGAAGATTGATAATATATAGAAAGCCCAAGCAAGGCCTACATGGGCACTTATAAAAAGCCAGAAAATAGAGCATAGTTCCAATTGGTGTTTTCCTATGGAAAGCCAAGGACCAGCAAGATAATCCAAAGTGCCTCTTTAATTATTATTTTTTTAAACAATATTACTGGGTATGAGACTAGTCAACATACGAGTAGCAGTAGCTCATCATCATCATTTCACCCGACAGACATCCATTGTTGGACCCAGGCCTCCCCCAAGTGTCGCCACAATGATCGATCCTGTGCGTCCCGCATCCATCGGATTCCCGCAACCTTCACCAGGTCATCGGTCCACCTTGTAGGAAGGCCTTCCGACGCTGCATCCGTAGCAATAGCTAATTAAGTATAATTAATTTAAAAAAAATGGTTCGAAATGGATGCGGATTCTATGGGTCAGTGGAGTTTTCACATTTATATTATAAAAAAAGACGCAAAATAAAAATAAACCAATTAATAAATGCCATGATGATACAGCTATACCAATAATTTATTGGCAGATTATTTTTTAAGGTCCTGTAACGACATCTATGACGCCACATAAGAACTACGAAGAAAAATACGAAATCCTACATCGCGCAATCAAAGTTCTCCGCGTGATTTGAATATATACGACAGCCCGAAAACAACTACGGGCAGTCGCCCACCAGACTATAACACTTGTCTGGTTGGAGGATCCTCCCTTTTCAAAGGAGGTTTGCGGGACTTTACTCTCTGTTCCGCATACCTCCAAAGTCCATTAGAACATTTAAGAATAGCTGCTTATATGAAGAGCTCTGTGCGTTACAACCGCTCATTGTACAGTAAGTTGTGCTGATATCGAGGCTTGGTATTTCTCTCTCTCACATTTTGCTAGGCCTTTTGGGTAACATTCCTAGGCGTGATGTTATCTGAGCAGATTTCAACAGGTACAGAAACCGTCGCTTTAATCATGTGTATATTTCTAATGAAACATCGCATATTAAACCTATTCAATTTTATCGTTTTGAGTCAAACTAAGCTATCAATGTTAGATCATAATTATTTTATTCGCTCTGTTTAACTTTAGATATTATTTACATTTCAAAAGAGCGCTAGTATTTGGAGCGGAATCGAACACATGGATCACACACTGACTGTTGGGTAACTGGGCACTTAGCTCAAAAATTAAAATAAGGTTTCAATGAAAATCATTTTTTCATAGCAAGTTTTTATAGCGCGGTATCAAGACCATTCCACAACGCTCAAAGACGATAGGGTTATCTGAGTTCGTATGGCTTTCATCATCAAATCAGCTCTATGTCATAATAATTTTACATTGTCATCTGATACAATTATTTAGCATTTCCTCTAGTAACAATAATGTTTCTGAGGATAACCCGTTATCCAGAATGTGTAATCAATATAATATAATATGCTCTAAGGTAGACTTGTTCTTGAACAGTTTTAACGAATTTAGAAATAGTTTGTACAAATTGTAATTCCATTAGTTTCATTTACTAACTTCTTCATATTACATCACCTTTACTGTCACTGATGAAGCATATATTAAGCATTGAATGCTATGTACAGTAATAATTGGATTTCAGATTTATGTACTGTATTTTGTATGAACTGTGTAGATTGTCTTAGTCTGTAGTCTGTCACTGTACTTATTAAAATAAAATAAAATAAAAAATACACATGCATGCAAAATTTCAGCTCAATCGGTAACTGGGAAGTGGTTCAAAGATTTGATTACAGACAAACAAACATCTGGATAGGTAAAACTAAATAAAAGCTTGTAAAAAGGACGTTCCAAAGAAATATCTAGACAAAACACCGACCCACGCAAAAGCGGTTTTTAGGATGAATCCTGTCAAAACGCCTTTCACATTTTATCTAGACCATCTCTTAGTAATTACCTATTGTGCTACCAGTTAGCGTTTATCGTAAGCCATTGTTCCTAGCAGACTGAATACCACTTCTTTTTTTTTTTAATTTTCTGTTACTGATATCTTAGGAATCAAGTGTTGAAGCAATTGAATCAAATGTGTTTTTTATAGGCACTGTCTTAACTCGAGGTCTTGCTCAAATCCTGCCGAATGACCGCAGGAAAACAGTGGCACAGTGGTCACGTGCTACTGTGCACTGCAAAGCTATGTAAACACTCCTTTTCCAGTCTCCCCAAAGGCTGTGCCCAAACTGGCGTTGTACCTACCTATGGAGAAGGATCGCGGGTGGTCTTTTAAGAGGTCGAAGGGTCTATGGGCTGATGATGATCAATAATCACTATGATAATTTTAGTGAAGCAAAAATTCCACACTCCCTAATCTTGTCCCCAAAAGGTCAGAAACCTGTTGAGGGTTTTCTCCTCGACAGCAAAAATAAAAAAGACACGGTTTTAAAATGTATCTTTTGAAAGGTCTAACTAACACTGATGATAGATATAGTCTTTCAACTTGAATTTACCACTTTAACAGAACAAACTATACCTTACTCAATGGTAGTTGACAGGTTGACTCTAACTCTAACCGATTCTAGCATATTCGCAAACTAATACTTTATCCCTCTATCTATTGATCTTCTACATTTGCTTCTGCTCTCGTTTAAACTTTATTCCTAGTACGTTCCAAAATCATGAGCTGTTGTGGCCGAGTGGTAACGGCCCTGACTTACGAGTTGTAAGTCGCGGGTTCAAACCCAGCCAAGCGCATTACTTTGTATAATTTATTTCATCATCACTACACTCAAAACGGTGAATGAAAACTTCCTGAGAAAACCTCGCGAAAATCAAAAATTAGAAGACATGTGACATCCACCAACCCGCACTGGGTCTGCGTGGTAGATTACAGCCCATTCCCTCTTCTAGAGGCAAGAGCAGTGGGAACATTAAAAGAATGATTATGCTATTTTCCAATCTATTTCACTTTTTCTGATAAAC
This sequence comes from Mythimna lalbum, assembly GCA_949319445.1. Taxonomy (NCBI): domain Eukaryota; kingdom Metazoa; phylum Arthropoda; class Insecta; order Lepidoptera; family Noctuidae; genus Mythimna; species Mythimna lalbum. The sequence goes on along the minus strand of OX439371.1, from coordinate 7,902,523 downwards.
TTTATTTCTCTGTTACATATTAATCATGTTTTCTTGTCTCTTCTTCCCCAGAACGGGCTGAATGCGCTTCACCTGGCCGCTAAAGATGGACACATCTCCGTGGTCGAGGAGCTATTAAAGAGAGGCGCCACAGTCGATGCCGCTACTAAAAAAGGTAAGACCATTGTACTGGAGTAACTGTAAAACAAAGGAGTAGGCCAGCCGAAAATTAGTAGCTACGGTTAAATAGTACATTTTTACCCTAGGGATGACAGTAACTTATTTATTCCTGAGAAGGGGGTTTGGAGTCCGAGCGTAGCGAGGGTTCCTAAAGTTAGAGGGATTAAATAAGTATTTAACTCGAGGTCAACACTTTGCTTTTCATTATGAATGTAGGGAAAGTAAAAATAAAAACATGAATGAGAAATTCACTGATGTTTTTTGTAACAAAAATTCATTTCATTTTACATAACATAAATCTACAACCTTTGGTGAAATATTTATTTAAAATTTAGAAAAAACAAATGAAGATCGGATTGCCGCTTTCCCGCCTGTGGCCTGCTCATTCAGCCATTATCATTGAAAAGCCCAGATCCATGTTATTTTACAGAAAAAAAATATGGTTCATCTTATTTCTATTTTACGTCACGCTGTTATTGAGTGACTTTATTTATAGAAGGTTGCCATATCGTTCAATAGAAATGTGAAACTAGAACTAGTTTTTTTTTTAATAATTTGACGAAATTGTTTTTCTAGGGTTGAAAAGCTTTCAACCCACCGCACCTCAGGCAACTTTAACCGTAACCATAAGGCCCAAGAAAGGGAATATTACAATAAATTCATTAATGTTAGTCATATTAAAAAATATAATTCAGAAATAAAACGATAATTTAATTTAAGTTGACATTAAAATCAATAAACGGGTTCATGATGGAAAAAAAATGACATCAAAATCAAGCTACAACTGGTAGAAAGATATCAACTGACTATATGCGAGTATTATCAAAAAAGTCGGATTTTAAACGAAAAGTAAGTACCTAACTTACTTTTTTTTATGAAAACTGGTTAATCTCATCAGTTATATCCTCTTTCCAGGCAACACAGCACTGCACATAGCATGTCTCGCGGGCCAGGAGTCAGTCGCGCGAGCGCTGTTGGCGGCGGGGGCGAAGGCCGACGCGCAGTCCGCGGCAGGCTTCACCCCGCTGTACATGGCGGCGCAGGAGAACCATGCGGGGTGTGTGAAGATGCTGCTCGCTGCGGGGGCCAGCCAGACTCTTGCTACAGAGGTGAGAGTCATAGTTATTTGCTTTCTTAGATCCATCATCTTTCACTGCATTCTTCTGTTATGCTACGGATTTTTGTGGTATTTTCTCGGTTCATAACGAAGTTAGAGGTATTCATCCGACCCCAATATAGTAGGGCAAAGGCTTTACGAAAATCGGACATTCCACTTTAAATTAAAAGATAACAGATAAACATTTTTATTTGTAAAAAAATACATTTACAAGGCACAATATCTTTTAATTAAAATTATTTTGAGATCAGACAGTAAACCCTTATTTATTTTACTGAGGACAAGAAACATGACTGCTGAAAAATTACCCTTTTTGGTATAGTGCCACTTTTGTTTTAAAGGTACAATGGTTCTTTTAAATATTAATTTTACATTTACCATTAAGTTCTATATCTTCAGTCAACTTTATAGAAATCTTTGCTATTTTCTACGTTTTCAGGACGGCTTCACTCCTCTAGCAGTAGCCATGCAGCAAGGTCACGACCGAGTGGTGGCTGAGCTGCTGGAGTCAGACACGCGCGGCAAGGTGCGCCTGCCCGCCCTGCACATCGCTGCCAAGAAGAATGACGTCAAAGCTGCCACGCTGCTGCTTGAGGTAACTTATCTTCTTCAGTACATTTATTGGCAATCTTGAGAGAATAAACTCATTGGTGTCTTTCTTTTATTTTTTTACTAGCTTTTGCTATAGAATATAGCCTATGTCTCTCAGTAATAAAGCAGCTTTCTATCGATGTGAAAATGTTCGTAATCCGACCAGTACTTCCAGAGATTACAAACAAAAAAAAAAACGAAGTTTTTATAATATTAGTGTAGATTTATTGATAGGTTCGCGCTTCATAGCTATCGATGTGGTCGGCGATTGAGTACGGTTGGCTAGAAGTAACCTATTTACTATTTACTACGAGGCCTATGTCCAAGAGTGGACGCATATCGGCTGAAATGATGGTGATGATAATGACCTATTTAACTCTTGACCTTAAGACGCCCAGGTTGTAGCTGTGAGAAAACAAAGACTTGTGTGTAGATATTAGGAATTTGCATGAAAAATATATTTGTAAAAAAAAAAATTAAAAATAACCTGTGCTAGGCAAATTGGTGCCTATCTCAGCACTATATTACGCTGTGATGTATAAATAATAAACTACGCAGCGTTGATATTCTGCTAAGGTCCCCTGCGAAGCCACATATACTTATGGAGCGTTGAAAAATTGAAGAGTACCTCGTTCACCGTTGTAATATAGTACATACTATACGTTGCAGGACTTAGTGAATTAAAGAAGAAGAAAAAGGACGTAGTGAATTCAACAACACATGAGTTATGCGGAACAGGGTGTTCCATTGAAAAGGAAAGATCCTCTGACCAGACTGGTGTTGTATCTGATCCGGGTAACAACATGTCTAAATGTAAATTTACTGTATGGTGTAGGTAAACTCTACAAACACGATATAGGTATAGGTAAGATATAAGATTACATAGGAAATATAAAAAAATTACTCGCATACCGTTACTGCATTCGCAAATAAATTTAGTCTGTCTACAACAATGAATTAGGCTGTAAATAAATAGTCACGCTTGATGGGTAAGTGCTTCGATGACAGCAATAAAGTATCTTTAGTCAATTGAAGTCAAATTAATAACACGAAAGAAAAATAATAGTAGAGTTTTATGACTTGGGGATAAAGTAGGTAGTCTAGTATATTAAAGTCGCAGGCGGCATGTTGAATTCCGAATGAAACAAAGGTTATATAATTCACTCCCGAGCACTGAGAGGGAGAAATCTGAGTGAAGTGAGAACAAAGACAGCTTTATACCCGTGTTGGATAAATAAAAGTGTTATTTTTTGTGTTGTTGCGTCGACCCCAAGTAATACGGGATAAGGGCAGGAAAAAGTAGAAGAAGCAGTGTTATTTTTTAAACACAATAACAGTGCGTAACCTGGTTCTTAAGTATTGTATACCTGCTATATTTGATAGGTTAGGGAAAGATTTAAATTCCGTCTGGTCTCCCGAAGACTCTTTGCTTCGATTCAGTAAAGTTTTCCGTGAACGCGCCGCTGCATCGCTACTTTTGATCATTTGTCGCATTTACATCGCGCAACTGAATCAGTGCGAACGTACGATTGCATTGCGATTGTATCGCTATTGAATCTTTGTAAAAACTTGGCGTGAACTAGCTCCCTAACATTTTTACTTTCTTTCCAGAATGAACACAACCCCGACGCGTGCTCAAAGTCCGGCTTCACGCCCCTTCACATAGCTGCACACTACGGCAACGTGGGCGTGGCGCGCGCGCTGCTGGCGGCTGGTGCAGACGCCGGCCGGGCCGCTAAGCACAACATCACGCCGCTACACGTGGCCAGCAAGTGGGGGCAGCTCGCTATGTTAGACCTGCTGGTAGAGAACGGTGAGTTGTTTATAATAATAATAACCATTTATTTTCAGCATCTGAGGCCCATAAAAAAATACATAAAATAATCGTATAAAATGATTATTTATACAGCAGTCACACCGCTACACATAGCCACGCACTACTCTCTATTATTAACACCCTCACAGTGCTCGGGAGTTATTTATACAAGGTGTAAAGGACAGCCCTCCGCAAATTTTAAGGGCTTGCTCAGTAGACGAAACTGAACAACCTTCCATATAATTTTTTTTCAGGAAACGAAACAAAAATCGACCTCGCGTACAAATTGTCCAATCAATTATATAATTTTGTATGGTGAGGCTGATTTTTTTAGTAACAAATCTACTATTAGGAACTTTACCTTGGTAGAATACAATTGCATTTTTCACCCCTAACTGTGTAATTACGAAAATAGTTTGATGGCCTTAAAACTACAATTATTTTGATCAGTTTTTATGTGCAAAACATTGCTACATTAATTACTCTTACAAAATTTAGTACACTGATCGCTATAAAATAAGTTATTTTCAAAAAAAAAAACCTACTTACTATCTATATGTTTACAAGTTTAATTAAACCAAGACATGTCTACTGCCAATGTGCTCGATACATTTGGAGTACGCAGGGCATCAAAAAATACTCCGTTAGAATTCAGTTCTCGTGTCATAAATCTTTTAAGTTACATCGCATGTCTGCTTAAATAGTTTTTCAAGTAATAATTGATTGATGTGTGTAGGTAACCGCTGCAATGCGGCAGGCATCCAAAGAACTTCTCGCTATTTAAAACTAAGGAACAAAAACACATTTGTATTAACTAGTCATATAAATCAAAACGTAATATTTTCAAAGGCGGCTCAATAATTACATGTGTTCACATTTTTAAGCAAACACGCGACCATCTAATTGTGTTTCGTATGTGATTGAAATATCATATTGTCGCAATTTTCGTTTTAATTGGGCATTCTTCACGATATGCTGTCAATCAAGCATCATTCGCTCAGCTTGACAGCTGTAGACATTGACAGATATAATAAACTGGTATTTCAAACTGTTTGGCCGCGTTTCCACTATGTCGTGACGGTTAATTTATCGTCGAAATACTATCGTCTCTAGTTGTTCCCATTATACCAATTGTTTGTCGTGGCTACGATACATAGTCGCAACAACGTCACATGGTTTAGTCTGGACAATTTTTTATCGTTTTACGACTTTCGTGCTAGCCGTTCTCACTATCATGACAATCTGTTGTCACCGCCATCAAATCGTAAAACCCAGTAATTGTATCGTGCTATATGTGAACACCTCCATTTAAATATACAGGGTTATTTTTAATACACTAACAATATGTTTGTATGATATGAACATCTGATTTAACTAAATTAAAATACATTTTTAAGAGTCATACAACAAAAATTGTTGTTAATGATTTTAGTAATGAGAGGTAGCCAGTGTTACAAATAACCCTGTATAAGCCACGGTATTTAAAACTACACGATTATTTGTCGTCACGACAAAATGCGAACGCGGCCTTTCGTTATAATTCGGCAATTTGTCTCGCGTGAAGCGCTCCTGTCATGAATATGAAGTTGAAAAATTGTTCTGTACGATGTTTTTTATAATGAAAGTTCCGAATTTTTTTCGGTAATATATTCGAGTAATTTCATCATCATTAAAACGTTTAATAATGTATGAAAGTTTGGTAGGTCACACGCAGTTTAGTAGCTGTCAGTCACTGTAAGAATGTTGCATACTTGAGCAATATTCTTGATACTTTAAAAATTGCTTATTGTATCATATTTATGCAAAGAAATTGCAAGCTCTATTACACTGATTGATGAAATGACTAATAAAACTTTTACTTGTGTTTGCGTGGCCGTAATAAATAAAGAGGCTCAAGTAATGATTTATAAACGTTAATGAATTATTATCTACTAGCGACCCGCCCCGGCTTCGCTTGGGTGCAATGCTGATACTAAATACACTACAGAAAAACTGTGCACGTTGTATACATATATATCTTCCTCTTGAATCACTCTATCTATTATAAAATAACACATCAAAATCCGTTGCGCAGTTTTAAAGATTTAAGCGTACATAGGGATATAGGGACAGAAAAAGCGACTTTGTTTTATACTATGTAGTGATTGAAAACTTAAAGTAACATTACGTTTGTTACTTGCTTGCCTTTTCAACTGAGGTTTGCGTGTTTTACACTCGGTTCCTACCTCTAAAGATAGTTTGAGAAATACTTGCTCTAAGTTATGAAAATAAAATAACGTTAATTTCTTCGGTTTTCTGTATAAATCAAAATTTCATAAGCGATAGCAATACCACTAATATGTCTTTTGTTCCAGGTGCTAACATAGCAGCAGTAACTCGCGACGGTTTAACTCCTCTGCACTGCGCGGCGCGATCAGGACACAGTAATGTTGTCTCTCGTCTTCTGCAACATGGCGCACCGATCACTAGTAAAACTAAGGTGAATTTTATAATAACTAACAGTCCCGACCACAAAACAGAAGACTGAATGATTCCTGTGTTCTCTATCGAAAGCTAGGTCAGAAAAAAAAAATTGTGTTCAATTGTATTAGTTTCACTAATTTTATACGAATTCCACTCACATATACACTCAAAATTTCATCCAAATACGTCAAGTCGTTTGAAAAGAGTTAGGTGATAAACACACAAATAGATCGAATTTCAATTATAGTGGCCAATCTTAACAGAGATTTCTATCATGGTAGCCAAATTTAAGAAAGATTAGCCGAGTATACCGGAAATATTATATTGTATTGTACTCGCTATTTCTTTACTTATTGTCATAGTCAGGTGTGGTGGATTTTTTAATAATAATTTTGACTAAATTCTATAAAGTGAAATCTCTGTCATCTCACAAGTTTGTTAGAATTAACTTTAACGCACGTAGTAAAAGTCTAACACGACCAACCGCTCCGTTCCAGAGCGGGAGAAGTTATTGAATGCTTTCCCAACTAAAAAATGTGCCCAGTTTTTTAGGTGAAAAAATCATTCAATGACATCCGGGCGGCGAGCTGCTCGCTGCTTGCTGTTCGCAAGCTCGCGCCTTCAATGGAAATGTACCCACTAAGATAGATGCAGTATAATTAAATTACGCAGTATACTTTAACTGAAAGGAGAACATATTTGGGTTGTTCCAAAATCTACGTCCTGGAGTAGAAAAGGGGGTATAAATTCGCTGTGATTTTTTATTCATCGCATCCTATGTCGAAGAAAGTACGAAATTCACGCGAACGAAGTCGCGGAAAAAATTGTACTTTTGTTAATAAAATTATATTTTAATATTTCCCAGAATGGTCTGACTCCTCTCCACATGTCCGTGCAAGGCGAACACGTGGAGACAGCCAAGGTTCTACTGGCAGAGGGCGCGCCCATCGATGACGTCACCGTCGACTACCTGACGGCGCTACACGTTGCTGCTCACTGTGGACATGTCAAGGTAAACTCAAGCTTATGTGTCATTGAATAAAGCCGCTTTCAGTTTGAAGTATATCGGGGAGAATTACTAATAGTACTGGTGATACATGTGACATGGACCTGTACTCCATTCGCAGTTTGATGACATTTAAACAAACCTTTTTATTCCATTCAACCGATTTTGACTTATATTCCGTAGGCATATGGATGGCATTGGAGCAAAAAAAGTTGTTATAATGGGAACTATTTACTGCAACCGCAATTTATTTTGCTATTAACGCTATAAAAGTCAAAACCGTTGAACAGACAGTGAAAAAGGATTGTTTAAATGTCTAATTGTGAATAAAGTATAAAGTGGTACCAAAATAAGCGCGAGTTTGCAAGCCGAAAACGAATTTACAAACGACGGAACTATTTAGTTAAATATAGAATTCATCCTCAATTAATGTCAAGGGAATTTCAACCGAAATTTCTACAAAATTAAGTAGATTTTAGATTGACAGTTTGTGTTTGTGTTACAGGTTGCAAAACTCCTACTAGACAGGAACGCGGACGCAAACGCACGAGCTCTTAACGGGTTCACTCCGCTACACATCGCGTGCAAGAAGAACAGACTCAAAGTGGTCGAGTTACTGCTCAAATATGGCGCTAGTGAGTTGAACTCATTAATGTTTTATCTGTTTTTTAACTTCTACAGAAATCATTTTCTAAAAAAAATGAGTCTTTTCTTGCGTTGACTCTCTAAAAATGCTTCGATAACAATATAATATAATAGTACCTAAAAACCCATTATAAATCATGCTGTTTAGTCTAATTTATAGATAGATAAATTCTTTATTGTACACAAAAAATTACATAAGAAATTTAAAATTAATAGGGTGTCACAATGAGTGGTCTTATCGCTAAAAGCGATTTTTTACAGACAACCTTCTTAAACCGAGAAGGAGAAAAAGATGGATTAAACCGAGAAGGAGAAAAAGATACGCAGGTAGTTCGTATATTGGTTGAACAAGGAGAGTTTCGTTTGCGATTTAACGTAATGGAGATTATATGACCCTAAATCTACACTGAATTTACTAACTGTAACTTTAGACATATATACAAGGTGTAACGTTAAATGCGCAAAACCTGAAATTATTTTAATAACGAGCAGAATCAATTAAACCACTTTTAATATAGGTTATATTTTTCAAAAAACCTTCATTCGACCTGTCTATTTTTGAATAGGTCAAGCCATCACGTGCGCAAACCCGCCCAAATAGGTAAACAAACACAAATAGTGGCAATCTAGTCTCCTGTCTAGTCTTGTCAATAAATAGGCAGGATCAATCAAAATGTAGTTCGCGGTTCCTCATGCATCGGTTAGTTGATGGCAGTAATTTGAATATTTTTTCTCAAAATCCCACGTCTATCATTCCACAGGTAAATCAGCAACAACAGAATCCGGCCTGACCCCGCTACACGTAGCTTCGTTCATGGGCTGCATGAACATCGCACTAGTGCTGGTAGGCGCTGGTGCTACCGCAGACGCAGCCACGGCCAGGGGAGAAACGCCCTTACATCTCGCGGCGAGGGCGCACCAGACTGATCTGGTGCGGGTGCTACTAAGAAACAGCGCTAAGGTAAGATCTACATCACAAAATAGATACGTACAGAAGACGATCTACATGAAAAAGCGCGCTCGAGCAACGCTCACATAGACACCGCTCACGGACACGATATCTCGGCTCAATTGTCCGGTCACACTCGTACAGTTCGGCGCAACGCGCTGACCCTAGCACGATCGCCTAGCTTAGGTATAAAAAGTAAAGTACTTACATGAGATTGACTTCTGTAGCTATTTTGTGTCTACACGGCCAGGTGTAAAAGGCCCTTCATCTCGCAGCGTTTCGTTTTCAACTTTATATTAAGCGCAACTCCCTTCCCCTACAGGTGGACGCCCGAGCTCGTGAAGAGCAAACCCCCCTCCACGTGGCCGCACGACTAGGTCACGCAGACATTGCAGCCTTATTGCTCCAACATGGTGCTGACGTAGCCGCCACGACTAAGGACCGATATACTCCCCTACATATTGCTGCTAAAGAGGGTATGCATAAAAACATCTTGTTGAAAAAGCTCTTATGCAAAATAGCGGGCTTTTTATCTGTAATTAGAACTTTTTGTCAATAATATTTTGTTATCCAGCTTCACGGACATGAAAAGCGGGAATCACTATTGTTATTTGCATGCTAGTGCAAAGTTATAGGAATTTCACTATGCATGTCTTATGTAGTAGCTACTTAGAGTTATCTATCAATACTACCCTATATTTATTGTAGAAATATTTTATTTATAGACCTTTTTATGAATTTTCGTTCAACATGCTTGTGCAAGCTGCTAGATTCTACACAATCGTCTTTAAAGCTCTTGGGCGGGTATAAAACTGTCCCAAAAATATTACCAAAAATGACTATTCTGACTAAAACACACCCTCTACAGGCAAAGAAGAAGTAGCCTCAATCCTTCTCGACAACAACGCGCCCATAGAAGCAGAAACACGCAAAGGCTTCACTCCGCTCCACTTAGCCGCTAAGTACGGCGACACTGGCGTAGCGCGCCTGCTGCTGGCTAGAGGAGCTAGCCCCGACGCGCCCGGCCGGAGCCACATCACGCCGCTACACATGGCCACGTACTACGGCCACCCTGACATAGCACTCACTCTCTTAGATAAAGGTAAGGCTTCACTCCGCTCCACTTAGCCGCTAAGTACGGCGACACTGGCGTAGCGCGCCTGCTGCTGGCTAGAGGAGCTAGCCCCGACGCGCCCGGCCGGAGCCACATCACGCCGCTACACATGGCCACGTACTACGGCCACCCTGACATAGCACTCACTCTCTTAGATAAAGGTAAGGCTTCACTCCGCTCCACTTAGCCGCTAAGTACGGCGACACTGGCGTAGCGCGCCTGCTGCTGGCTAGAGGAGCTAGCCCCGACGCGCCCGGCCGGAGCCACATCACGCCGCTACACATGGCCACGTACTACGGCCACCCTGACATAGCACTCACTCTCTTAGATAAAGGTAAGGCTTCACTCCGCTCCACTTAGCCGCTAAGTACGGCGACACTGGCGTAGCGCGCCTGCTGCTGGCTAGAGGAGCTAGCCCCGACGCGCCCGGCCGGAGCCACATCACGCCGCTACACATGGCCACGTACTACGGCCACCCTGACATAGCACTCACTCTCTTAGATAAAGGTAAGGCTTCACTCCGCTCCACTTAGCCGCTAAGTACGGCGACACTGGCGTAGCGCGCCTGCTGCTGGCTAGAGGAGCTAGCCCCGACGCGCCCGGCCGGAGCCACATCACGCCGCTACACATGGCCACGTACTACGGCCACCCTGACATAGCACTCACTCTCTTAGATAAAGGTAAGGCTTCACTCCGCTCCACTTAGCCGCTAAGTACGGTGACACAGGCATGTTGGCAGGAAAGTTCGCACTGGCACTGTAAATTCGACAACAAAAGTATTGTAGCAGTTATCAAGCACCAAAGACATATCGAGGCATTAACCTGGAAAATTTGTGTGGTACCTTCTTTAAATTGTTTTCATTATGCCTAAAAAATCACAATACATTTGTCCCTAGTATTCTTTCTTTAAAGTTTATGTACTGTCTACAGTTCTTATACTCTATTCGAAATGTGATTAAACATTTAGACAAACCATTTTTCGCTGTCTGTTCAACCGATTTTGACTTCTATTCCGTAGGCATAAGGATGACATTCAAAGCAAAAAAGAAGTGGTTGTACTACATGACTACTAAGTACTATGTAGTTGTCATGTATTCAAAGCAAAAAAGTGACCAATATGACTTTACTTGCTTCATGTACATTATCGATGCTCTTCACTAACAACATCACTGAACCCCCATATTATACGTCATATTAAGTAGATCTGCTAGTATCAGTAAGCTAGACTCTTCCTTCTAGGTGCGTCCCCCCACTCGCTGGCGAAGAACGGCCATTCCGCGCTGCACATCGCCTGCCGACACAACCATCCAGATATCGCCTTCGCGTTACTTGAACATGGTGAGTTTTATACGATTATTAATTTCTTGTCTTCCTGGTTAATACTTTCATGAAACTATGACCGTCCGTTAAAACGTCAGTACTGAGAGCGAGAAAGAGCTTAGCTCCATCCCTTTAACAATTTGGTTTAGGTCGTAAAATTAATAGAGTTCGTGATAGCCAGGCCCTTTGGACCCAACTAGCGAGTTCAAATCTAAGTAGATTTTAGGATTTCGAAATTATTGTATGACCCCCAACAAGCTGGGTCCTTGATTCCGAAAGTGTTACAATATCGAAATATCTGTCTGTGTAATGAAACAGCTGATCCATCTAACGTGATAGCGTTCATAAAGGCCAAAATTTGTGTGTATGTTTGTTCCTTGTTTACGCACGAATTGCTGAACAGATTTCAATGAATTTTGTCATAAGGGTGTAGCCTGAAGCCTGTAATAGTACATAGGATACTATTTATTCCGAAAGTGTGTTTACACGGTGGAATTTTCTATTTTCTGCGGTCAAAGTTGCTAACAACGGCTAGTACACGGTATATAGTCGTCTCTCTCTCTCTAATCTTAATGTTTCCACATACAGATGCGGACCCAAGTGTCAAGTCAAAGGCAGGGTTCACTCCTCTTCACATGGCGGCGCAGGAAGGACATGAGGACTGCGTGGAGATGCTCATCGAACGAGGGGCTGATGTCAATGTACCTGCTAATAATGGTAGGAACTAATTCAGAAGTACAAAATTGTTGATATAGCCCATTGTTTCGTGTACAATTTTTAAATAATTTTGGGCCTATCGAAATCAATTCAATTCATCAATTTTCTCTTCACAATAGGTTTTTTGTCAGATTACAATGAGACTTAAAGACTATATAATTTCACTATTGTAAGAGTCTGGTGCCTGAAATAGGGTTTTTGGAAAAAGCCTGTGGTACAGGACACCAGGGCATCCCCACAACAAAAAAAGAGTGTCAGTAACACTTTCATACATCAGATCTTAGCAGTTCTTAGGGCTCAAAATGAGACGAAACTTGAGTAAACAGTCCAGATTTCCTATTTTGTGAGGTCAGTCTAGTGTTGGCAAATGGTTCCGATCCCAAACCTTCTATCTGACCAATCTTTTGAAAAAACAACGCGATAATTTCGAGACCAAGTAGAAACAAAGTTATTTTTCTTATGACCAGTATTGCATATGCTAGTTAAGAACTCTTACAAGTCTTGACTTTTGTCTATATTTCTTGACTAACTCGCCATGTAACCGTCTGTTCTCTCTCCAGGTCTAACCCCAGTCCACCTAGCAGCATCGGAGGGCCGCACCGGGGTCCTCAAAGCCCTGATGTCAGCGGGCGGGCAGGTGAACGCCCGCACGCGCGACGGCTACACGCCGCTGCACGCGGCCGCGCACCACGGCCACCACGCCGCGGCGCGCGCCTTGTTGGGAGCTAACGCTGACGTCACCGCCAGGGCGGCTCATGGGTAAGATAAATAGGGTTTTTTTTACGGTGGGCAAAAATCATCTTATGACAACCCCCGCTCTTGGGTGGAGCGGGAAATAGTGTCAGACTCTTACTGACTAAAAACCCACCCCGTTCCTTCTAGCCTTCAAACCAAGCATCGAGCTTCATTTCGGATAACCCTGGCCCCAGTAGGCTTCGACCCAGCTGGGCCCCTCCTGTTGCTGAAAACTCCTTGAAAGATAAACAGGGTGGATTTTTGGACAAGGTTTTAAGGGCAGGCACCTCAACCATTGCCAGTATAGCTACAAGACAACGTTATTATGAGACGTGGCATTCAAAGATTATAAGGCTTAGAATAAAATCGTAGTAGACTGCAAGAAAATGGACTACGACAAGTTTTTTGATGCAAAATGGTCTTTTTGAACCAACTGAGATTTGAGCATTAGTAGAACATTTCCAGACATATTCATGATTATTCATAAACATTACGTTACCGACTGTATTATGAATTTTAATTGCTACAAAAAAAAAAAAAAACTACAAAACCCTGCATCGTGATTTCGTAGTTTTTAGTTCTTATGTGGCGCCATAGATGTCGCTACTGGTATTAGGGTATACAAGATCCTTGTATACGTCTGTCTCACAGTTCAGTTTGATAAACACTATTGTCACTTCACAATTCGTAGGAAACAGGAACTTTAGAAGCAAATTGTATCAAACTACACAAGTAAACAATGTTATCAGTTTGTAAAACATTATCTCGAAGTGATAAATAATGATTAAACCCATTTATGTTTAACCACCATATACTACTAAAAAAAAAAATAAAAAAAAATATACTACTAAATCACGGCTTATATATTAAACACTGTGTTTTGCCAGCACCTTCACTTCTGTAGTCTTTCCCACTCATTCGTTATGTGGATTTCTATCTCACCTCATTTATTTATAACCAGCCCCCCTAGCCAAGTTACAACTGTTTCGCTTGCGTAGAACGCTTTGAGTTAACCTTGCCGCCAATTCTTATGTTCTGATCACGTGACTGAGCGTCATTCCCGTACATTCGAAGCTTTCTACTAGCGGTAACGATTAGCAACTTGGCTAGGGGGGTAGGTAGGTGAAAGTAGGTTTCTCCATACAAATTTTAGAACCGTGTTTCATCCTCTTAAAACGTGATTTTTGGAAAACCCTTTCTTATTTTTTGAATACATCATAAAAGGGATCTCTGTGCAAAATCTCAGCGTTCTAGGGCCAAAGGTTTGGGTTGGGTTTTGATGGGTCAGTATAGGATAAATAAATCAATACAAATAGTGGTCAATCGCTGATATGGTCGACGCTTGCCTAAAAGTAAACCATTCACTCCAAAGATTTTAGCTACCTATCAGAAAATAAGGATTAAGATAAGGAGAAAAATTAATTAAGGAATACTTAGCTTATGGTTGTTTACAATTTTTGTTGTTGAATTTTTCTGTAAAAATAAAATCTTCTTCAGGTTCACCCCTCTGCACCAGGCGGCACAACAAGGACACACCCTCATCATCCAGTTACTCTTGAAACAGAGTGCCGATCCGAACGCACTGTCTGCGGTAAGTAAAAATAATCGTACGTGCCTTTTAAGGTGGTGCATCATGACTGACATTTTCACTGTTTTTCATACAACCGCTCATAACTGATTATGACGTTATTACACATTTTTCATTAGATGTTTTGGAAACACAGTATCTTGTGGATATTATCTAGGTTTCTATAGAAACCAATTTCTAAATTTGTGTAAAACGAATCCAGTAAAAACCTTTGAAAATCTCCTATTTTGTATGAACTTTGACACTTCATAATTTGAATAAAAATCAAAAAAGTCAAAAAAGTAAAACTATAGAAACCTTGCAAATTTTATTAAAATTTTAAATGACGACAACTTTTTCCAAAAACTTTTAAGGGTTTAAAAAAAACAGCTATTTCCTGGAGCAAGTTTTGTGAAATTTTCGAGTAAATCTCAGAATTACCGAATACTAACCGAGTCTTCAGCCTCTTTTTTTTGCGTTGCCTTTTCGTCAAACATCGCGTTGTATTGCATTAAATGAAGTAACAAGCTTTTAAACCATTTTCGATGTTTACGATAGGCGAGTGGAAAAGGACCCTCTTAAAAGTCTAACGTAGCGCGATTTTGAAGTTGTCAGGTAATTTTAGCACAGGCTTTATGGTCCAAACACAAAACTGCGAAGCGATAACGTAATAATCTGCGATGCGATGACGCGCGATCTTCTAGTTAGTGCCCATACTAGTTTATCATATTACCATGTTCCACTAGCTAGATACTGATAGCGTTATTTCATGAAACATCACATACGATGAATTTTTTTCATTGTATTGTCTCATCGTACATCGGTTTGGCGTCGATACGATGCTCTTGTTGTGGCCTCGCCCTAAACGATGATTTGCCGCAGAAAATTCGCATCGCTGGTTTCTGCGGTGCGGCGTCGTACTGCATCGCATCGTAGTTTTGTGTAACCGGTACCTTGGACTAGTGTTTACCGCTATATTGTATGTGCGTTTACAAACACATCAACTCACACATACACCAGCCACCCAGACCCAGAACAACTGTCTGTAGGCCATACAAATATTTGTTCAATGTGGAAATCGAACCGGCTACTCGCAACACAGCTACCAACTGCAAAACCACTGCTCCAACCTTGTCTTTAAATGATAATAAACAATGTAAATAAGATAAAGTAAAAATAATTAATTTCACACTCAATAAAGAAAGACGATTACATTCAGATTTATCTGTAACAATAAATAATACCTATTGAGTATAAAAGCGTACACGCGTTCTCTACGTCAGACCACTCAGAAATGACCACTTCATACTAACAGCAGAAAAACACTTTGATTGCGAATCAATTTACTTGATTTATAATCATTGCATCGCTAAAGAATCCAATACACACTCGTGCACTATGTTTAGTCCACTTCTGAGGGCTCTGAGCCCTTCTTTTTATAAGAAGAAGAGTAAGAAGAGAGTGAGAAAGTCTTCTTGTCAACAGAATGGGCAGACGGCTTGCGCGATCGCGGATCGGTTGGGCTACATCAGTGCTGTGGAGGCGTTGCGGCCGGTGACGGAGAACACGCTTAGTCAAGCTGTGGGTGATACTGGTGAGTCCTTTATTTTGTTTATACAGCTTAACACGTGACTTGTGAAGTTTTTTTATAATAGTAAATAATGGATGCTGAATATTTTTTCCTGCGAGAACCAGAAAGAAACAAAACAATTGCCAGAAAGGAAAAAAAAGCCAGAAGAAAACAATAAAAATCGCAACGTTCTTATTAAATACTTGAAATATGGAAAAACCTAATTTAAACTCGCAAAAGTTTTCAACGACTAGTATTTTTTTTACTATTCCCACATTTTAACTGACTTTCGTAAGCGAGATTAGTTCCAACGTAATTGTCTGTGTAAGTCTAATTCCACAAAATACAAGTACAAAATCTATGAACCCTTGCTTGTTTGGAGGGTATGCGGAACAGTGAGTAAAGTCCCGCAACACTCCATTGAAAAGGGAGGATCCTCCGGCCAGACCGGGTGTTATGGTCTGGTGGGCGACTGCCCGATAGTTGTTGTCGGGCTGTCGTATATGTTCAAATCGCGCGGAGAACTTTGATTGCGCGATGCAGGATTTCGTATTTTCTTCGTAGTTCTTATGTGGCGTCATAGATGTCGCTACATCACTCCCCTCCGGAGATCGGAGATCGATGATTCTTGATGCTTCTTGATGTGTGCCAGGCCAGCGGTAGGTTGGTTCCAGTGAGTCGGAACCGATGCCGCATAGTTCTCGGTGAGTCGGAACTGTCTGCGGTGATGCCCCAGTGAGTCGGGGTGTTGCTATCCCAGTGAGTCGGGATAATGCCCCAGTGAGTCGGGGTGATGATGTCCCAGTGAGTCGGGATGATGCCCCAGTGAGTCGGGGTGGTGCTGTCCCAGTGAGTCGGGACGATGCTGCAGGCTCCAGTGAGTCGGAGTAGTGCTGCTAGCTCCAGTGAGTCGGAGCAGTGCTTGTGCGACGTTGGGCTTGATTGCTGGCGTCGACCAGAAGAGGTTCTTCATGGCTCTTCATATTACTGGCCGAAGGTGCGGTGTGCTAAGCCAAGGTCGCTGATGCGGCTGAGGTGATGACCAGGTATGCCCAGGTAGGCATATTGGTGGTCAGGATACCCTTAGCCGTGGGTGCTGGCTGTATGGCTCGTTGCTCGAAAGCGTGAGGAAGTGATGATGACGTCACGAAGTAGTAGCTGCACGAAGGCTGCGCTGACGTTCTTTTGTCGAGGGTCACCAGTTTGGAGGGTATGCGGAACAGAGAGTAAAGCCCCACATACCTCCGTTGAAAAGGGAGGATCCTCCGACCAGACAGGGTGTTATAGTCTGGTGGGCGAC
Organism: Mythimna lalbum; assembly: GCA_949319445.1. Classification (NCBI taxonomy): domain Eukaryota; kingdom Metazoa; phylum Arthropoda; class Insecta; order Lepidoptera; family Noctuidae; genus Mythimna; species Mythimna lalbum. The sequence goes on along the minus strand of OX439371.1, from coordinate 7,885,454 downwards.
TGCCCGATAGTTGTTGTCGGGCTGTCGTATATGTTCAAATCGCGCGGAGAACTTTGATTGCGCGATGCAGGATTTCGTATTTTCTTCGTAGTTCTTATGTGGCGTCATAGATGTCGCTACACTTGCATCTGATTGGTCCGACGTGTGATTTCGTGTCCTATTCACCAGAGTCGTGTGTTTGCGACTGGGTACTCCATCTCGTTTAGCTCTTCAATCCCCATACGTGACAGAAGAGCTGACGAGATGGAGTATTAGGTCGTGGTGCGGCCCTGACGGAATAAATGCGAGTGTTGGTCGGATATATCCACGTTTAAAGGATAAATAGGTTAGTTGAAATATTGTTTACCCACGTATTCAATGCAACTCCAGTGACACATAGCAACTGCATCTTTGATCTAAATGCGTGTCCCCACGCAAGCGCAGTCGCTTACGGCGAGGATTATGACGATATCCGTCAAAATTAACGTATTGAACAGTTGGGAGCGAGCCAACTGCTTGAAAGCGTTAAGCTGCATTAATGAATGCTGATTTGATTCTGTTATACAGGGTTTAAGGGACAGGTTTTCGCAAACTTAAAGAGCTTGCTCACTAGACGAAACTAAACAATATTCCACGAGTTAGTCAGGAAAATCGGTGTATTTTAGATATCAATAAAATCTAAATGATTAAAGCTATTCAATTGAGACTTTGTATGTTTAATTAATCTATTATTAACATCATATCCTGAGAATGTGAACTGTCTGGTACATCGTAAACCAACTCTATGAGGGTTCAAAAAAGGGACGAAACACTTCTAGAGAAGGTAGGTCCGGCCCTCGCTTCGCTTGGCTCGTCTTTGGAGTCAGATTTCCGTAATATACACTCTAAACAGCAACACATACACAAAATATTGTATTTAGCAAAATATCGATACAAATTGACGAAAACACCGCGAATCCAAGAAACTAACTCGACACCGTAACCTGTTTCTTATGAATTACATCATCGATATAACCTGGCGAAGAATTTGAGTAAGGTCAGCAACATTCGGTCATGTTGTTCATTTTATAATACTCGTGTCGGAAATGTATCGTACGATTGAATAGTGTCGTCTCAGCGTTTTATTTGAATTCCTTGTAAAACAGCTATCCATTTTTTTTATCAATATAAACTTGCGCTCGACTGCGATCCCACCTGATGGTAAGCAGTGATGCAATCGTTGATGGTGAGGCGCGCTAGTTTATTCACTCTAGCCTTGAAGACACCTAAATTATAATTGGACAGGAAGACCGCTGCAGGCAAATTCCAGTCCTTAGATTTATAAACTTAGATGGTATAAACGACGAGGCGAAACGTTTAGTTCGGGACGTAGATGTTTCTACAACGTAAGGGTGCACATTCGCCGTACGTGTCGGGTTGTTCGTTTTATTATCGACCTAATCTGGAGCTGTATACACCTTGTATAGCTCCATCCTTTTTTCTCGCTCGCACCCGACATTCTAGAACCTCATGGTAAAGGCCCTGTGTTGTGTGTTATTTTTTAACAATGTTAAAAATGTTTTCAATTCTTCCTATTCTACTGTACTGTATGGACTTTAGAAGAGACCCCTGAGTTTGTTTCGGTGTTTTTTCTCAGGGTAGTCAGCTAGGAAACACCGGCCAAATCTCGTAAAAACTGACTGAAAACAATATTGACGTATAAAGGAGTTTTTTGAAAACCTATTTACAAAATAATGATCTTTTATCATTTATCATTTACATCTAGAACATCTTATCAACAGTCACAATATTTACTCTATGGAGTGATGGAGTCGATCCCGCGCATGAGCCATACCTCAGAATGCAAAAGAATAGTGCGTCAACCGTGCAGGCAAATATTTACAGATTGCAGAGATTTAAATGTTAGCTCTGTTGACTTTTCAAAGGTGCATGAACTTTGCTTTACAGAGAAAAACAATCATTTTATATTTTTGGAATCTGTTTGAAGTAGTTGTGAGTGCTAGGTAACTCAATTTAAGGGCGGATCGAGGCCTCAAAAGAGGTTATGGTCACGGACATCTGAAAATGGATCAAATGCGAGTCGGATTCCGAAATCGCTCACGATCTTTACACTGCATTCCTTCTGAAAGATACACTTATAAAATATATGACACCACAGTCAAAACCTTGTGGGGAGGAGTGAAATTTTAGGCACCTTTTTTTGTTGGGGAAAATCATCCAATGACAGCCCCCGCTCTTGACCAGAGCAGGAAATAGTATCAGACTCTTACTGAACCCACCTTCTAGCCTTTATACCGGGGCCCGAGCTCCCTTTCGGATAACTCTGGCCCCAATAGGCTTCGACCCAGCTGGGCCCCTGCTGTTGCTGACAACTCCTTCAAAATTTTAGGCACCTGGGGTGATAGGTATGTATTAATCTACATAGTCGAGTTGACTTATGCTGCCAAGTTTTAGATTGTTGAGACTCTAATGGCTTTAATATGCTAGTGCTAGCGAAACGAGCTCAAAATGGCACTCTATCTCGTTTAAGTACGGTTCTGTTTTGAGTGACAAGCTAGAACACTTTAAGTGCTAGTCTTATTAAAAAACTGCTGTCAATCACCCTGGGCTTTGGCTCTTTTGGCCTAATGGTAATTACGCTACTGAATTAAAATCATACATTCAAGCCTATGTTTAATTTTTTTGCGAAAACGACTCGTTATTTGTTAAATTTATGTAACATCACCTGAAGAATTCTCGTATTTTTTAAAGAATTCGAGTGTTTTTTGAAGAACGAACGTTTTTCAACACAACATCTTTGGCATACGCACCGTGCCCACAACGGTGCATCCGCCCCTGATTCAATTAGTATGATGTATATTTGAGTCCGTTTCCTTTGATCTCGATTCCTTTGATTCATAAAATTGAATCGTTAATAACTCTGTTATGATCCCAAATGAAGTAACTCAAAATTAGGAAAAAAAAATTACTGGAAATCACTTTTAGGATAAGCAAAAGACTTTTCACTAGCCCTGAGGCCCAAGTCTGCTATTTTTATAAATTCGTCATTCCAACACGATCGCGATGTCATTTTGCTCCCTCCTTTTTACCTTCTTGCGTCGTATTCCTCTATGCTGAGGGTCGTGATTTCTCTACTTCATCACTTTAACTTTTATGATATTCCTCCATATGTTTCTGTTCCTGGCGGTGTGAAGGGCATTATATATCCTAGAGTCATTTTGCTAAAAGTTCGTAACATACTAATTCATCATGATCGATCATTGATCGGTCAATGGTCTCGTAATAGGGTTGTAGTAGAATGACAATAACGAGCTTATTAAAATTAAAAGCAACGTGCACAAATGACGTTCTAATGGTAGGTGACTGATCAAAGGAATTGACAAAATTTTAGCAGATTACCGCATACAGTACGCGTCAAATAACTTTGCCGCTCTGAAGTTAGGCTTTCCTAACAACGGTGCAGGTACTATCGCGTAAAAAGTGTTCACTGACGTAAAATTAAATTTTGCAATTTAAATTAAGCACGCCTTCGTCCTTCTCTTTCTGCATGTAATTCACCACATTATGAATTACTTTTCGCGCTTGTCGGCGTAAAACCGTGTTCCGTTTTGGCATTTTGTTTGACAAAACTAAGGACAACGTCAACCAAATAACAATGCAAACACAACTATAATAATTCAAACACAACAATAACAATTCAAACACAACAATAACTATAACAAAAAATAACAAAAAACAACAAACTTAAAACAGGTAGGTAATTTACGCGTTCCACTTTTCGCATCGACACGACCGTATGTACTGTGCGAGCGGAACACAAGCTGGTATCGGACGTATACGAGCGACTGAGATAGAAACGTAACACTGGGGTTCGTCTATTGCATCGCTAGCCGCGCATGCGCAGTGCTGTCTTTTTTCGTAAAATTGACTAATGCGCAGTGATTTGTAGCCAACTTCAGAACGGCAAAGTTATTTGACGCGTACTGTACGTCAGACATTCATTTTTCAATACGAGATTACCATTCTATGCCACTTCTTTCAATAGAGGGTCAGTATTTGACCTTTGGAAAGTCATAATGACGCCATTATATTAGTAGATTACCAAAGCTGGTTTTATTCAGTTATTAACAGGCAGTTTTAATATATAACTTAAATAATATTATTTTATGTTTGTGACCAATAATGCCTAAAGTCAACTCCTGCGCAAGTCAAATACCTATTAGTTGACACATTACTTTTATTATTTTACTCCCACAGCAACGCGTAAAATACAAACTGACACACTTAAAGAGTATTGACTCGTATAAATACTATAAAAGCATACAAAATAGGAAATCGATGAAATCAAGGTAAACAAAGCATTTAGTTTAATATGTAGCATTCAGTACATAATAATCATATATCTATGTATGATATTTTATGGACAGTCACCGATTCCCTTTCATAGATATGGTCTATTGTTGTTTTATCTAGAACATATAAATAGTAAACGTTCTATGAAACAATTATCTTTAGCTAGTGACCCGTTCCAGCTTTGTTTGGGTGTAAATTATACAACAAACTTGCCGCGTTTGCCCTTTCTATTAGTGAAAACCGCATCAAAACATGTTGCATGGTTTAGGAGGATTAAGCGGATAAACAGACTGACGCGACGCGGTAATTGGCTTTGTTTTATACTATGCAGAAATTGTGTCTATGTCAAATTATTTGACAGACACAATATAACTCAAATATTGTGAACTGACAAAAAGATATACATAAGATATAAGATAAATTACAAAGTAAAGCGCCTGACAAGGTTTGAACCCACGACGTTCTACTCGTAAACTAGGGTAGCTACCATTGGGTTCGTAGTGCTCTCAAAGGGTGATGACATCTACCAAATTGCACCTGGTCAACGCGGTGGATTTAAGGTTTTTTTTTACGGTGGGCAAAAATCATCTAATGACAACCCCCGCTCTTAGGTGGAGCGGGAGATAGTGTCAGACTCTTACTGATTAAAAACCCACCCCGTTCTTCTAGCCTCTTCATACCGGGGCTCGAGTTTCCTTTCGGAAAACCCTGGCCCCAGTAGGCTTCGACCCAGCTGGGCCCTCCTGTTACTGACAAATCTTTGAGGCGCGCGGGAACAGTGCGCGCCGTTGACGTCTTGGGCTCGGTCCGGACAGTTACCAGACGGCCGGACAGCGAGCTACCCATGGCTCGCCGTCCGCGAGCCCGCGTCTACGGTAGCCGGCGGATTTAAGGCTCATTCTCTCTTAAAAAGGAGACTTGAGTCCAAAGCTACGGGAACATTATTTATAAGCCTGATTATGGTTTTTTTTTGTCTTTATTTTTTAGAATCTCAAAGAGCATGTCAGCCCCATCGTAACCTAAAATAAGTTTACAATAACAACAGACTGGCCTGTTGGACTAGTGGTCGTGAGTTCGATTCCCACCCAGGACATTATATGTTCTATGTCTGGGTGTAATCCCTACTTAATTCATGAATCCCCAAGCGACCACCGGTGGCCGCGCATCTATTGTCTTACTATTGTGTCTCTAATTGACGGTATCTGAAGGGTTAATATTATAAATGCGAAAGTAACTCTGTCTGTCTGTTACGCTTTCACGCAAAAACTACTGAACGGATTTAGATCAAATTTGGTAGGTAGGTAGAAGAGACACTGGAATAACACATAGGCTACCTATAATTCCACTGCTGAGCATGGGTCTCTGCCCGCGCGATATAAACTGTAGTCCACGCGGGCGAAGCCGCGGGCGGAAAGCTAGTTTATCTATAATACGGTATGTATTTAGAAACATAAGTATGCTTATCAGGTGTCTAGTACTCATAGCATAAGCTCAGCTTATTTTGAGACTAGTTGTGTGAAATTTGTGGAATATTCTTATTATGGTATGGTGACAAAAATATGTAATAAGCGCCCACAATAGCGCCTTTTTGTAATATAAAAAAAACATATTTCAGTGTTTATCTTTTCGCTTGTGTCTATCGCTTTGACCTTTAGTAAAGTAGTTGTCATCAACTTAATTTAAGTGTGTGATAAGCTCATCAAGTCATGAAATAGATTTCGCAGCAAGATTGTTTTTTTTTTTTTATCTGAACATAACTATTACTTGTTGACGTGGCTTTCACAGGTAAAAATAATTAGGAAAATAAGCACAAACTTAACTATTTTTTTTTTAATTTACGTCATAAGGTATTGTGGGTGCGTTATACTCACATAGACAAGTCATCCATACTCGGAACAACTACAAATCTACAGGTCACACAAATATTTTTACTGTACGAGAATTGCACCTACAACACACAGTGTAGCAGCCGACCGCTCAAACACTGCGCCTACCGCGCCTTCAAATGGAGAAATCCGCATAAAAAGCTTTATTGTTATTCATTCATTTATTTCAGACATTGTCCATATGTACCTACACAAAATTAAAACCAAGCCAAATAAAACATTACCAAAATAGACATTAAAATTACTTACACAATGTTCCATATAATTAAAATTAAATACAAATATTTTCATAGATATAAACATTACTTATAGCAGATCAGTTTGTTTTTTCTCACTGTTAGATCTAAAACGCGACAATTTTATTTTTTTATTTTAGTTCTCTAGGGTTTTATTTTTATTTTTTAAGTTAGTTTTAATTAATTTAAGTTTATATCTAGATATAATTATTTTATTGTTTGAGCTACAATTCATTATAAACGCGACTATTCAAAATCATATTTGTTTCACCAAAATATCTTCTGTACAATCTTCAACATTTAGCCGGTAAGAAAGGCGAAGGAAAGCGTGTTTATTTTATACTATGTTTAATTGTTCTAGTAAAGACTGTAACACAGTCAATAGACTTTTATCCCACTGCTGTATAAGACAATCTATTCAAAGCTCCATCATTAAATGATAAGATCACGCGTAGCCAAGGTCCTGGCTTAGTCATCGTCCTAAACGTATGGCCACCAGACGAATTACATTAATACAATAATACATACAATAATGTACAGTCATGGTAACATTGGACCGTCATATTCGAGTCTGTGTTTTTTTACTGCGTTCACAATAGACTATTGCGTAGTATTGCTATACCGTCGATGTCATAGAGTTGAAATTTAGATTCTAATTCCAATTACGACTCTGACAGATTTGATACCTTATGATACAAGTGGAGAAAGTTTGTGTTGTGTTTCCCACGACTCCATAATGCCCTCACCTGCGGCTCGGGCGAATCCTACCTTGGTCAAAGACAAACTTTCATTCCATTCAAAATTGGAACGTAAACTAGATATGAAGAGCAGTGGTGACCGAGTGGTAATGGCCCCGACTTACGAGTTGTAGGTCGCGTCTTCGAACCCAGCCAGGCGTATTACTTTGTGTAATTTATCATCACGTCTGCTCTCAAAACGGTGTAGGAAGACATCGTGAGGAAACCGGCATGTCCTACAACCAAAAATTCGAAGACATGTGACATTCATCAACCTGCTCTGGGCCCGCGTGGTGGATTACAGCCCATTCCTTCTCCTAGAGAGGAGGCCTGAGTCCCAGCAGTGGGAAGATTAAAAAGGATGATGATGATGAAACTAAATATTTCTGAAAGCTTTAGCTATTTCGGCCTCTGTCTTCAAGTGATTAAAATAAAAATCTTTGCAGTCTGGTCAGTACCATAAATTAAACTAATTTGAAAATTAATGATGGTATATGCGTCTCGAGTGTACCTACCTTCATACAAAAACCAAACAAACAAATGTACAAGAGATATTATGACTAATATATAAGCGGTATCTTGTTTGTGTTCACGAACAGATGTGCACGTCATCGCTCTGTTTTTAGATGATTGTTATTTATTGATGAATTTGTTGCAAGTACGTTATGGTTGCAGGAAATTGTTGGTAATTGAAAATCATGGAATCTGCAGTTATATTTGTTATCATCATCATATCAGCCGGAAGACGTACACTGTTGGACATAGGCCTCCCCTAAACGTCGCCACAACGACCGATTCTGTGCGTCACGCATCCATCGGATTCTCGGGACCCTGACCAGGTCATCGATCCACCTTGTTGGAGGCCTTCCAACAAGGTGCGTCTCTCGGTACGGTGTCGCCACTCCAGAACCTTTTGTCCCCATCGACTATTTGTTTTATACACTTCCTGAATTCATGTTTCGTTTAATTATACAGTTACCAGTTGAACTCATCATCTCTCTAGCCTTCCCAACTCCAAACTGAGTTTTTTTTAAGGGAAATCATCCAATAACATCTCCCGCACTTGGGTGTAGCGAGAAGGCGTATCACCCACTCCTGTTCTTTCTTTGCTTTTTTTCCAGGGCTCCGCGGTTCACTTTCGCTCAAACTGGGCCCCTACGGTTTGTTGACATCTCCTAGTAATATATTTTGGATGAGCAAGAGTAACCATGGTTTTTCTTGCCGGTTCTTCTCTATAGGAAACAACCAATGTGGAACCGTGTACTAGCTCCTGACGTTTTATATCTAATGGGAACTTATGTAGGCCTATGTGAAATAAAAACTTTATTTTTTTTATTTTTATAATCAATTTTCATATTTAAAACAATAATTGTGGTTCAATATAATACTGACACTCTTGACCTTGACACAGTCAAGTGCAATTGACCTTTTCTCGCCACTGATCTTGAGAGGACAGCAGTCGATGCCAGTGTCGACTAAGGACGTTACAAAAGCATCTAATTGTTTACATTACATTTTTAAATGGCAACATTATAAATGGCAAATTGAATTTTTTTGAAAATAGTCTTTTTTTTAAGTGGATTTTGATAACTGGCCTCGTTGACCTTGATATTCAAGGTCAAAGAGGATATAAAACTTTATTTTGTCTTTATACTTTTGGTATTCACCAGTCCAGTCTTGGTACGATTGCAACTGTTATACTCTCTCGTTCATCATCATTTCAGCCGAAAGACCTCCACTATCGGAGGTATTCCGATGCTGAGTCTTCCGGTACGCTTTCCATTTGAGAAAAAACTCAAAATTAACTTTTTAATTAGAATATGCTTTGTCCATATACCTATCATGATGATCTCGTGGTGACGAAGGTAGTGGAAGTGTATTAAATGATATAGAAGCTTTATGCCAATCTGACTGTCAGTAGCTTCAATTTGTTTACCAAAAGCATACAATTATTCCTTGTTTATAAACTTTTAAACAGTGATTCAGAGGTCATGGCACATACGAACTGACAGTCTGACATCATCAGACCGATTAAACAACCAACTATAGGTATCTTTATATTAGCATTTTTTTTCGCATAACAAATCATCAAAAAATTATAATTATTATTATTTTTTTATTCATTTAAATAGTCATTGGACGCACGTATAAATTATAAAATATTTTTCTTTTTTACTAGCCTATTGTGTGTCCCACTGATGGGCAAAAGCCTCCCCTTTCTCCTTCCAAACTTCTCTGTCTAGGGCGACCTCTGGCCAAGTTTGCGCCGCGAACTTGATCAGATCGTCATGCATTTTTAGTTTAATAGACGACATAGTGACATACTCCACTACAACAATAAATAACATTGGGTGTACTTACAACTTATGTACTAGTATCTATTACCAGAGTTTGCTTCATTTACATGCTTTACAATGGAGCTAAAACTATGGGTCATAATCAAATAACTTCTCACGCTTTGGCTGTAGCGGGACAGATTGTCAGACTCTTTCTTTTTTTTGATAGGCTTGCGTTTGACCACCCTTTCACCTGTTGGTAAGCGATGATGTGGTCGACGATGGAGCACGCTTGCCTAGAAGTAACCTATTCACTCTTGACTTAAAGACCCCTAAGTTGTAGCTATCAGGAAACACAGACTCCGGCAGGGAATTCCACTCAGTTGCCCTTAGCATTTCAGGACCTCGGTGATTCAACTAATTCCGCAGCCCTAGGGTAAATCTAACCTAATCCAACCATATAAACAGACAACAATACCGATATTAGTACAGTTTAGCTGGCCTATGGGTGCATCCATTGTAAGCAAATCGGCCGATATTTACCAACAATGATGTGCCTACTATTCCATACATTATTCATACGTGTTGGATCTTTTATTGCAGCTGTATGATGTATGTATGGATCGTGTGCTCGTTTTGTCATTGTGGGATGGCCATGAGTTTGGTCCCGAATGAATACTTATAGAGTGAATCATACAACTGCATAGATAGGTATAAAGGTATCGTTCAATAGTTTTATTTATATTGATCACTGCTTGTACAACATGCATATACTGTTACTGTGTGTGTTAAATGTAAAAAATAAAGTTTTTTTTTACAACTATCACACAACGCCTAGTCTCAAGCTAAGCAGAGCTTGTGTTATGAGTCCTAGACAACTAATAAAAATACTCATATATTTCGTAATACATACATATTATAGATAAATTACACCCAGACACAGAACAAATGATCGTGCTCAACACACAAACATTTGTCCTGGGTGGAAATCGAACCCACGACCTCCGGCAGCAGTCAGGGCCACTAATCACTAGACCATCAGGTCAGTCAAATTACAATATTATTTTTGTTATTTGAATAGCAAGCTAGACTGGTGGCTTACGAAAATAACATTATTAATTAACTAGCTGAAAAAATTCAAACATGATGAATGATTTAAGACACATTCCACCATCAGCGAGACATTTGAGTGATCATGACAAACTCTTTCCTGCCATGATCGTTCATGTCAAATTAATACCAAAGGTGATTTTTTTTTTTTTCGAACTATGCAATGCTGTTTTTTTAAATGACATAAACTAGTGCTTAACTGCGATCTCATCTTATAGTAAGCAGTGATGCAATCTGTGAGGCTGAGGTGCAGTAGTTTATGAGTAGCCTGTTCATTGAAGATACCTGCTGAAATGGCAATTCAGTTCATACATTTTGAAAACATGGTTACTGCTAAAAATATTGCTGTAGGTACTCTGCCTAAGCAAAAACTTGCTATAGTCCTTGTGTCTCTTAAAACGAAAGACTTAACTCAGTTTTTTTTTCCGGAAACGACAAATAAAAATGGCCTCCTCATGATAGTTTGTATGGAGATGCCGATATTTTTTTTCGTTTCCGGAAAAAAAATCTTTTGGATGGTTGTTCAGTTTCAGCTACTGAGCAAGCCCTCAATGTTTTGCGGAGACCTGTCCCTTACACCTTGTATAGAGATTCCTCCGTGCCTTGGAAAGCACAAGCCGTTGATCCTGGCTGTCATTTGTAGATCTTTTACAGTCGCTACGAATAGTCAGAAGCCAGGAAAAATGATGTCAGATTTGCCTGGTATCATCTTACCCAGTTACCACCATCCACCATCATCATCATATCAGCCGAAAGACGTCCACTGCTGGACACAGGCCTCCCCCAAGCGTCGCCACCACGACCGGTCCTGTGCGTCACACATCCATCGGATTCCCGCGACCCTGACCAGGTCGTCGGTCCACCTTGTTGAAGGCCTTCATAGTTGAACGAATCCTGCACCCTATGCAATAATGTTGCTACCGTACTTGTGTAGGTATAGCCTTACGTCATTGCCAGATATAACAATATATCGTGTCGCAATGTTAGGTTATCAGTTGTACGTATAACTCGTTCATCCGTTGTTGACAAAATTAATACGATATTGTTCTATTTTTATTGTATTACAATCACAATTTTGGTAGGAATTTTACATTGTAAAACTGAAAACATAACCGCAGATATAGAGTTTTATCTCGGTTTTTATGAATACTAGAAAAGTCTTAAATTTGTATTAACAAATAAATTGGCTGGTGATATGTATAAGCTGAGCATACTTCGACGCGTGCAGAGTGAAAAAAGTGGTCTGATTTTCTGATAAATGCAGTAACTTAAAAATATCATATTCTATCATGTATGGCAAATCTTTCACGTGGTGATCGCCAGCTTAGAACCAAGTGGCGAGATGATTTAAACGCGTACCAGAAGAGAACTGGTTTAAATCTGAAACGGGGAGAGACGAGTGTCTGAAAGATCTTGGGGGTGGGGGGGGCTGCCCGGTAGCACAGAATAAGTAATAGTTCAAGATACTGGTAGTAAGATAGTTTAGAGATCTAAGCGGAACAGAGTGTAAAGTCCTGCAAACCTTCGATGAAAACGGATGATTCTCCAACCAGACGGGTGTTGTGTCTCATCCGGGTAACCGCCCGATAATTGATTTCAGACTGTTGTATTTGTTATAATCGAGTGGAGAACTCTAAATCCGCGATGCAGGATTTTTAATTTTAGTTCCTATGTGGCGTCATAGATGTCACTACAAACAGTAAAAATTAAGCAATTATCACAAAATCGCAATATTACAAATAACTTTTTTCCTAAGTATTTTATACCTACGTATTGTAATGTTTTTCTAAATCACGATTCAATATAAATTCGATTTCGAATACCTAAGAAGTCAAGGCAAAGTGTATCTCAATTGTTCCAACTGCATTATAATAAGGAATAAAATAAAATTTAATGTCAGAGATATTTTGTTGATACAAATTGATACCTCTGTTACCTCCTAAAATAAGCTTTTGTCTAAAAATATATCCTTAAATGTCACCTGTTTCAAGGTTTACAACATTAGATTTTTAAAGTTGAGACATGATTAATGCCACAAATCTTATCTCTACAAATTGCGCACATCTCGACATATGTGGTTGTTTTTTTAAAATTAATCAACTTGGACAACAGCCTTTTACTTTGATGGATGTTTGCGACGTTCTGTATGGCCCTTATTAAAATTCGGATTCTAGATAACTGACAGAAGCTAGCTATGAACTGTCAAACGCGCAAATCCTACTAATATTATAAATGCGAAAGCTTGTATGTATGGATGGATGTAGGGATGTTTGTTACTCTTTCATGCAAAAACTACTGAACGGATCTCGATGAAACTTGGTACACGAGTGGGTCATATCCCAGAATAACACATAGGATACTTTTTATCCTGGGATTATGTACGCGGGTGAAGCCGCGGGCAAAAGCTAGTATTAAAATAATAGTCGTCGTAACTTGCTGAAATTCTCTCATATCCTGTACCATTCTTCTTTCATATGAATATTCTCCTGACATCAAACACAGCAATTGCTGAGTTGGTGACCCTTTCGGTTCGGACACATTCAATGCAACTGTATTGTACTTCTGTAATCTATTTTTTCTTTTACTATTATTGTTTTATGTTGTGCTAAATTGTGTTGCTTGCGCCGAATAAATGCTATTCTATTCTAACAAAAAAGTTTATTAGCGAAACTGGTCCAGTAGTTCACGCATGATGACGTGACTATGGTATATAGGGATTCATTTTTTTTTATAACTGGTAGAATTTTCTCCCTTTTGAAGTGTTTCCTGTAAAAGATCAATTCTATATTTTTCTATAATTTTTTGCCAGAGCTTTAAATCTGCAATACATAATTGTTCAGCCAAAAAACGTCCACTGTTAGGCATAGGTTACCCCCAAGCGTCGCCAGAACGACTGGTCCTGTGCGTCTCTCATCCATGGGATTCCTGCGACCCTCACCAGGTCATCAGTCTACCTTCATCCAAACACTGCGTCTTCCCATTCGTGGTCGCCGCTCCAGAATCTTTGTTCCCATAGACTATCTGTTCTGCATGCAATGTGCCCTGCCCCTGCCAGTCTAACAGATGTATATTAGGATAAAAACCACTTAATGCTGCAGATGTGGTAATCACATTCAATTTTGTAGAGCGTCAAACTGTCTACCTATCCTAAAAATATTTAAGTGGCTGAGTCAGTTAGTCAGTATTTCATAAACTTAAATACAAGATGCCAAGAACATAAAATAATTACGGTTTTAGGATTCGCGTCATTTGCTCATGGAAATATGTGCACTAAATGTCAGTTTAGTGATAATAACATGAAATAATATTGGGTTCATAGAAACAGGATAAATGACGTTTGGCCTATGAGACATTCGTGCTACCCTGAAAGAGTAGCCAACCCCGTCTGTTTTCTTAATGTGAAACTAATTTTTTGCTGATAGCCATTTTTCAGGGCGTTTGTAGCCTTCAAAAGAATTATCGTGGCCCTGGAACGTAAAGAGAAACTGAAGGAACACGGAACGGGTTGTTTTTAGTCCATAAAGCTAGAACTACATTAGACCTACGCAAGTGTGTAACACGCCTGATTTGTACGTAGAATGACGTCGCGTGCCGTGGATCTAGTGTAGCCCTACAAGTCTAGTTTCCATATAAAATGTATGGAGACCGACGCACTCAGATCGGCGTGTGTGGCACACGTTTACGCAGTGTAGTTCTACCCACGGAGCAAGTGTGATTCTATCATAATATTTGATACTCCCTCTCGCTCCATTCAAAGCTGAAGGGTTATTTTTCACTAATCTCGCGTACATAGAAAGACCGGAACAATTTACCTGCTGTGCTCTTCCCGTCTGATTAGTTAGTATTAATTTAGGTGTCTTCAAGACTAGAGTGAATAGGCTCGTGCAATTCAACATCAACGATTGCATCACTGCTTACCATTAAGTCAAATCGCAGTCAAGAATTAGTTTATATCATTAACAAGAAGAAAAAAAAAACGATTTTCCACTTAAAAACAAAAGTAGCATCATCATTTCTGCCGAAAGACGTCCACTTCTGGATTTACACCTCACCCAAGTGTCGCCAAATCGTCTGAATCTGTGCTTCAATCGTTTCCGATTTAATCCAATAATTTATATGATGAAACCAGTAAGTACTTAGCGAGCTGGACTAGTGCCCAACATTTGATATGCCAGTATTAATTATCTACATACCTAATCCGATGCTAATTACATAGCTCTGATTTTGTAGCATTCTATATACACATTGGACATTGACAGTTTAAATTCTAAAGTACTGTTTTAGTAAAAAAGCCCTTATCTAAATATATAAAAGGAGAAACTGGTTGACTGGGAGAGAATGCCTAAGGCATTAAGTCCGCCTATGTACTTTGTGTTGCATGAAGATTAAATAAATAAATAACTACAAGGCCCAAAAGCGTGAAATTTTGCACAAAGCTTTCTTTTATGGCGAGCTTTAAGACAGGATTTCCCAAAATTCACCCCTTAAGTGGATGCCTCCTGTCGGAGGCTCTACGCGGGGATCGTTCGGTCCATGGCCCTCTACGGGGCGCCGGTGTGGGCGCCGTCGCTGGCAAAGCGACCGGCGTCCATACTGAACGCCTGCCAGAGGGTCATGGCAATACGGATGGTGCGGGGTTACCGTACGATCTCCCGCGAAGCGGCGAGCCTTCTGGCTGGCCTACCACCGTGGGATCTGGAGGCAACAGTCCTTGCACACATGCACGACATGCGCGTGGAGATGCAACGCCGGGGTGAAAGTCCACTGCCGCAACATGTCAAGGCATGGCGGACAGAGCTCCGGCGGGATCTCATGGTGAAATGGCGTCAACGGCTATCGCAACCCAGTGCTGGGCACGCCACGATTATGGCGGTAAGTCCCCTCTTTGAGGCGTGGCTGGAAAGACCTCACGGCGTCCTTACCTTCCGCATGACGCAGGTCCTCACCGGACATGGCAAGTTCGGGAGGTTCCTGCATCGGATTCAAGCGGAAGAGACGCCCGGGTGTCGCCACTGTGCGCAACGCCCGGAGGACACGGTGGAGCACACCGTCGAGGTGTGCCCTGCCTGGGCGGAGCATCGCCGTGCCCTCGTGGGGGCGATCGGCGGCGGAGACCTCTCGCGTCGGGCCCTGGTCGAGGCCATGGTCCGGAGCGAGGAGGAATGGCAGGCGGTCGCCTCCTTCTGCGAAGCAGTAATGCTTGCAAAGGAGGAGGCCGACCGCATCAGGCAACGGCGCCCTCGCCGCCGTCGCCGGGATTCCGATCCCGATTTCCGGCCACCGTAGACGCAGGCTCGAGGACGGCGAGCTATGGGTAGCTCGCTGTCCGATCGTCCGGTAATGGACCGAGTCTAAGACGTCGACGGCGCGCACTGTTCCCGCGCGCCTCAAGGAGTTGTCAGCAGCAGGAGGGGCCCAGCTGGGTCGAAGCCTACTGGGGACAGGGTTGTCCGGAAGGGAGCTCGTGCCCCGGTATGAAGGCTAGAAGGAACGGCGCGGGGTTTTTAGTCAGTAAGAGTCTGACACTGTCTCCCGCTCCACCCAAGAGCGGGTTTCGTCAAAGATGATTTTCCCCGTCGAGAAAAAAAAAAAAAAAAAAAAAACCCCTTAAGTGGATAAAACAGATGTTCAAAGTTTGTATGGAGAAACCTACTTTCACGCGGACGAGGCTGTTGGCAGAAGATAGTTTTTTACATTTGGGAAGTGTGTAAAAAAACCTCTGACAGATTTCCTGTATCTCCGGTATCTTTCCCATTTTGGTACGGAACTCTAATGATGTGTCCACACGATACTGACTTTAATAACCCCGACTTTTCCATATCTACATTTGTTTGCACTGTTATGTTTCACATACATAAAATTCTAAATACTTAACGACGAACCATAACCCGCAGATGACAAAAACGCGACTTAAAGAGGTGACTTATCTCCATCTTTTTTTACAACTAAAAATACAGTTTAAGCATTTCAAAATCCTATTACTGTTCCTCCCCATAGTCATCGAGCCATTGACCAAAATAGTACATTTATTCTGCTAATAGAGACTATAGAAGGCCATGAAAAAGATAAAAACAACTGTCCCACATAATCCAAAAACATGGAGGCCGCATATCTATTAACTCTCGTCCCTCGTATGCCCGTGCGCATCTGTGGTACAATCGTTATCTAATCAATGCACAATGCCTGTCACAAGTCACTGTGCCACTCTCTGGGAACGAACGAGTTCCATTTATAACACTCTTTTATTTATTAGGTATATATACGTGCACACGTTGGACTAACATTGTTGTGCAGTCAAGTGCATTTGATCGTTAGCCTATATGATAAGGTAGCTACGCCCCCAGAAATAAATAGGTGCGGCTAATTTAACTCAATTCAGAATGAGGTAACTTGGTAGGTCTCAAGCAAAAGCTTGTTCTCATAGATAGAAGGAACTAGCATATATATATAGCCACGCTTGCACGTTACTTCTTGGCAATCAACAGAGCTCTTAACGTGAGCCATTTTTCGATCTAAATTGAACTGTAAAGAGATGAAGCTATATAGGGTGTATAGCTGTATCTCTTTTTCTCTATTCACATTTTAAGGCGTCGTGGTAAGTCCTCAAGCCATTAGCGTTCTCATCCCGAAGGATGAGTTTTATCTACAATCGTGCCATCGGACGAATGAGAGACGAGAGACTCCATCTGCCTTTACTGTGCACTGAAAGTACCTCTCGCATACATGGCTAGTCACCGATACTTACTAGTAGGTATCATATTGTCAATTCAAAGTCACCTTGAAGTTCGAATCATCTAGGCATATGTCAAGTCTAGACAGTTTCGTCGCCTCTGAAACCAGAAAATTAACGAAAACTGAAAAATTCCATGTCATCATCGCGGTGTCGCGCGTCAAACTAACAAATTCTTCTCTCCACATACATCAACGTACAAAAACAAATCGCCTAACATAAAGACCGGTACAGGCGAACTAAACACGGAACACGCCTACATGGAAGACGTTCCACTTCCTGCAACTGTACAGACACATGGCTAACTTTATGATTCTAACTCATGCCAAGCTACAGACTATCTTCGAAGTTGGTACTGCGCACTAGTTGCGCTTTTAGCTTTAGGAAACTGTTTGGAATTCAGCGGTATCCGAGAGTTTAAAAGCCCACTGAAAAAAACGAAAGCGACGATGGAACACGCTTTCCTAGAAGTAACCTATTCATTCAAGATAAAGACACCCAAATTGCAGTTACCAAGAAACAAGGACACCGGCAGAGACTTACAAACTATCGGCGAAAACTCGTCCACGACTAAATAGTCCTTAGGTGATCGTCTTCTTATTGTTATATAATCGTCATTCAGCCAAAATACATCCTCTGCTGAACGTAGATTTCCCCCAAACATCGCCACAGCAATCGATTCTGTGCCAACCGCATCCTGCAGACTCCTGCGACCTTCACCTGGTCGTTTATCTCTTATCGTTACATACGTTTTACTATATAGGAAATCGTTGTAGTAGTCGATTGCTCACTGTCCGTTCTCTCGATAATAAACAAGTTTGGTTCCATGACACCCACAGTAAAAGAGGGGGTGGCCATTTTTGCGTTACAAAATCGCACTGTTCCTACGCCCAAGCCTGTTGAAAGCCACGCCACCAACGCCTTCCGGATTTATCTACTCTACTGGGTTCCTTTAGGTCAATGCATTGGTCTAACTAGCTGAATGCATCCTCTAATCTCCTAATATGTCGTATATTCAGTTCGTAGATATTCAGTTGTATGATCCCGATCTAGAATTTATGATTGAGCAACATCGTTACGGAACGCGCCTTGACACTACATGACCCAATATGAGTTTTGGACTGATAACTGTTTCTAATTTAGTTGGGCGCCTAAATTAGCAAGAAATTTAGACTTCGTGCCAATATCTTTTTAAACCTGTAGAAGTTCATTGCCTCCTAATAGTTAGCTTGATGAGTGTTAGCGAAATATTTGCTCAATTTATAATAAAAATTATGCCAAAATAGATTTATTGTACCTTGTGTGGTAAAAGACTCTCTTAGCTCTTTTAATATCTCTCCTCAAACCTTCACAATAGAGAAACAGGTCCGTAAAAATTTGAGAAGATCGTATTTGGGAGATATTGTATTCTTGCTATAAATAGTTAATTAGAGAACGGTCATAACATACACCAAAAAGCAGAGGACCCTTATGCAAATACTGAATATCAATCTCCTAAAAAACTATTTCAATAAATTGCTCTTTCGCTATTTGCCGTCGATCTAATACATTTCCGTCTTAAAACAAAAGAAGTACAATTGGATAATAACGGCTCATGCGTCATGCGTCCGTAACTCATTCATTTATTTCGGAATGTTTTCCAAGCGGTTCGCGCCACTCGTCAATTTCAATACCACCATCGATTAAACCATGTGTTTGTTTGTCTGTGAAGTTTTGTGGTACTATTTTAGCTGTTGTTTCTGATACGGTACCTTCTCATTATGTTTCCTCTAAAGCTTTAGATTCTCTTCTATCTTATCTACTATATTGTACTCTGATGTTATCTGCCATAACTGATTAGAGTCTAGACTTGACCGATATTGGGAATGGAATGGCTGTGTAGGTTTTGTTTTTAGTGCATATTAAATTGAATACTTACCTTGAACTCCATCGTAGGTCAATAATATTTCATTGGGTCGTCTAGTATTTAGATATGCAATAGTATCCAGCCCTTTGTGGGATTGTTCGATAGAGAGTAACTGCGAGGTAACTGAAAGAATATAAGTGGGTTTTTGGTAAGTAAAAGTCTGAAGTCCTCTGTCTCTACCTAGAGCTGAATTGATTTGATGATCATTAGGAGGAAGAGTTTTTTGATCATTTCCAACCTCGAAAATCAAAACTCAGCCCTTTTCGTGTATTTGATTAAATATTAGATTCCTCGTCATGTATTTGTAAAGTTATTAGAAAACTTCCAAACGTTGATTGAAAACAATTTCGATTTATAGACAATGTCTCTAGCTTTAACAGTCAGAGGAGGACAGAGAGGATCTCAGAGCATTATAACATTCAGCCATAAATCCTGGACTTTGACATCAACATAGAAAGCGAAGTAGAAATATCCGGCTTTTATTTGTTTTTAAAATAACCGTATAGCCGTGGGGCTATCAAAGTACGCCGATGCCGATAGTATATACTTGCCCACGTTCAGCTTACTTGGCGAAATGCCATTGTTTTCACATTCTAACGGTCGGGTCGAGGTGGAAACCGGCATGTGGATTATTTATGAAAATTACTCTCTCGACGGTATTTTTAAACTGTCCTATGACAGGGTGAAGGACTTTTTGGAAGTCTGTTTTTGTGTAGTTGTTTTCGTATTTTTTTGTTTTGGTAGATTCAAATTTTTTATATGGAAAAAACCAAATACTTCATCAATCTTCTCTATCAGTCAACCTTATGTTGTTTGCCTTATAATCAAACAAATGCAACGTTGTAGCCGTGTCTGTCTGTTTGTTTAGTAAGATCAATCTCAACGACTGCTCTATTGGTTTTGAAAAGATTACCAGTACCACTTTATTCATTGATTTGAACACTGCTTTCTTAGAACTTTGATTACTCTCATTCGTCAATATCTTGAGAGCTTTCTTCGAATTCAAATAGATCATTCTCTAGTTTGATTCTTGATACAGAGATGACTGTTTCATTTAGATATTATTGAATACTCCACTTCGCTCCTGATGTAAGAATAGGTTTCTATGAATCAAAGGTGCTAGTGCTATTAGATCATTCTACGAAAATACTACGACACGTGTATATCAATGAATAACAAGCCACAAAATAGTGTGATGACGTCACTGTCCATGTATTCTGCCAATACTTTGAAACCTGTAATTTTTCGTAGTTTATATTTTTTTTTTTACCATAGAGCAAAGAAGTTTATGCTGCACCATAGATTTCATTTTCTTTCCCGTGGGAATTGAAAACTTTCCCATCATTGTCTCTGGTAGAAAGAGAATTCCATCGTTGCGTTGTATGGATTCTTCAAACTGGTTGACGCTAGTTTAAAACATCACTATTGTTAGATTTACTAACTTCAAGGTTGCTATTATTCTTTACTTTAATAACTTAAAAGATACGACTGGTTTTTGTACGTGACTTATTCATTAAACTATATTTTTTTTATGATTTCCCTGTAGAGTTTCTGATCATATTGTTAAAAACATCATAACTGAACTGAAGTTCTCTCATAGATCAACCTGCAGAAGTGTAGACTGAAAATTATTAATGTGTTGCACCCAAAATTAGATATATCCCGAAATATCCCAACTCGCAGTCACGATCGAACAATTTACGTAGGAATAGTAGTCTGTGAGAGTTCGTGTGCTATGTCTGCTTTTTGCATGCAAACGCACGTGAGGCGGCGTCAATGATACAGTGAGCGAACAGTCAACGCGCGACCTCTCGACGCTTATCACGACACACAACACTACAGCTTTCAATTAACTAATAAAGTTAATTCGATTCACATACGACCGGGGGACGACACTATTCGAGCCTACAGCTGGCCGTAAAGAAAAAAAAATCTACAAAAAGCTGTGAACTTTACAACGTTTGCATTTCAAAATTCGAATGCTGGAGCTAATTCATGGTGTTTAGTGTTACCGTTCATCGCTAATTTCCGCGAATATTTGATGATGTAACCGTGAACTATATGGTTCCTTTGTTTCATGATCAAACTCGACAAACAGTGATTTCTAAGAAGAAACTGAAAGTGTTTTAGTGACACGTTAATTACTGGATCATTTCCTGCTGTTTATAGGTACGTCAAATAATAAATTCTTTTAAAATAATAATCGTACATTGTTAATCATTTTTGTGTGTATATGCAATGCCGGTGCGTTTGTGGCGAAAAGCCAAAATTTATTATTAAACTTGTTACAGAAACTGAAGTTATACTCGCTATGAGAAAACGAAGGTTATTCTCGCGACAGATACACTTGATTTTTTATTTGATGTGTGTGTTAATTAAATGCCTGATAACAAGGCTAGGTTATTTTTAGGGAGATGATTAATTAGTTGATACGACTCTTATTCATTAACTAGACGTAACTGTATAATAAACTTTTAATCTAAACTGAAAATTATTCATTCATCACTATAAATATTAAATGTGCAGTAGTACAAATTATGTGTTTAACAAATTTGTTTGCAACGCAATTATTTTACAAACATATTTTCCTACACCCACCAAGAATATCTAATTAGCAGTACAATGCTAAATTTAGTTGAGTTCACAATTAGCTATTCGCTAGGTTATTTCAAGTAAACAAATCGTTATAGATAGCCTAGATTGAATGTGCAACTAAAATGGCTGTTTACCTAAAAACTATTCGAATTCGACCTTGAACAACGGACTCTATCAAGCAGAAAATAGTGTTTATATTTAATATTTCACAGTATTAGATTTTAAGTAAAAAATGTATATAATAATTGATTGTCAACCTGAAGACCTAGTCTGCGAAGGGCAAATTATAACTTTCAGTACCTACATCTTTATATGTATATTTAATTATTCTGTACGTGTGTTTGTCACCTAAATCCTCCTAAACGGCTTGACCGATTTGGATGAAATTTTATGTCTACATTTCTGAGACGTATGGTTTGAACATAAAATTCAAAGTGGTGCTGTAATCGGGTTCTCAATTTTTTGTCACACGATCGGCTAACTTTCGGGCAGGACTGCTAGTAATATATACCTAAATGTTATTCTTCAAAACATATTTTAATTAATTCGTGCAATATAATTTATTACACAAATTCCTGATAATTATCCTCAACAAAATCCGAATCATGGATTCCCTGATTTTCAAACTTCCTGTATCATTATTTTGTAACGACCAAATATATTCCAATTGAAATGTTATTGATTTATAATGTACTAGCTGCTGCCAACAGCTTCGTCTACGTGAAAGTAGAAAATTGACCCAAGGCAAATACTCCCGGAATAAGGACATGGTTTACCTGTGTACCAAATTTCATCGTGTTTTAGAAAGATACTGTCACAAAGGTGACAATCATCATCTTCATCAACATATCAGCCGAAAGACGTCCCCATTTGGACATAGGAAGGTGGCAATGCTCTCGGGTTTGGGAATAAGGTAGGCTTTACTTATTCCCAAACCCGATGCGCCATATTTACGGCTTCAAAAATGAAATATAAACTGTTAAAACTTAAAATATCGGCCGTCACTTAAGTACTGTGGTTATCATAGCTATTTGATGATGTAATACAGCTAAATTGACCTCCGTCTGCGTATGAGTTATCTCACGTATAGGAACCAGTTTCTAATGTAGGTTGGACTTGGATCGTAGAATGAAGCGGATATGACAAGCTATGGGATCGGTAGAATTTAGTCTTGTTTGTTGTGTTTATTTTTGCACATATAATGTTAAAAATAAATATTTACCTGGAAACCGCATAAAAAATTGTTATAAAATAAAGCAGCAATAAGCATTTCAAATATTTGTATGAGGAAAAATAGGCGCGCGGTGGGAATGTCTTGCTATCTCTTTTCTACGCGCGTAACCTAATGCCTGTGACGTCACATTGTAGTTTGTGCATCCTTTTTCTGTTACTTGACAGTTTCCCCTTTCACCAGATTTGAGAGGTTTGTAACGGATTTGAAATATTCTTTACTAGTTACTTTTTGATACACACAATAAAAAAAACAGTATGTACCAACACAATTAGTGCGCCATACGCAGTTTCTGTTCAAGTAAAGCTTAGTAGGTATTTTTAGATAGTGAAAAACCTCGCTAACATGGCATTGTGACTTTGAAAGACGTCACTTGTGTTCCATATTCTCCATTCTTCACTGAGACACTAACTTTTTTTACGGTGGAAATTCTCATTGATGGATACAAGGCAACCTGGAATGGATGGAGGGGTCAGGGGTCTGTCAGATTCTTACTGACTAAAACCACCCCGGTGTTCCCTCGTACACTTGGGTGGGGGACTGCGAGTGCAGTTCAACTTCTGCTGTCTTCTGGTGACCCGATCCTCGTGGGTCCCGGATTGGAGAGAGGCTCTCCTATGTATAGGTCTAAGAGAGGAGCGCGTGGAACACTACGCGCCACCCTCTCTGATTAGGCAATAACCTGACCTTTCATTACTAATGTGCTGATGTCTCCGTCCCTGCGATGACGATAGCCTAGTAGAGTCGGCCTCATAATGTTCCCACTGTTGGGACTCAGGCCTCCTCTCTAGGAGAGGGAATAGGCCGTAATCCACCACACGGGCCTAGTGCGGGTTGGTGAATATCATATTTTCTCTAATTTTTGGTTCAAGGACATGACGATTTCGTCACAGTGTTTTCCTTCACCGTTTTCGCGATGACGATACTTTGTTACAAATTGGTAATGGTTCAGATCGTATGACATAGTCAACACTGAATGTTGACTACCATTTGTTACATAGTGTGATGTCCACTAGAAACACTAATTAGACATTTCGGTTTATAATTAAACAACCTAATTGACAGTAAGCAGACACGCATTTAATGTGTATATCATACATAGAATAGTTGTACCACAGTATGTACCAGAAAGTTGGGAGTTTGGGTGATACTTGTAGAGGGTTTGTGGAATTAAAATTATCCACCCAGTGTAAAAAAAGTATATTCTTTGATCGTTATCACACAACAGGTTCGATTATTTAGTAAAACTACAACAAGAAGACGAGAAGGGTGGATTTCTAAATTGAGTGAACGTCTCGAACCTTACTTGAATGGCAAAGAAGATGGGTAAATGAATGCCCTGCAACTACAACGGTCTATTTATCTATCTATCTACAACTGAATATATTCGTGAATTATTTACTGTTTGAAATTTATTATAACTTTCGTGAATTTTTTTATGCGTTGTTGACAAGTTTTCAAGTTAAATTTTTAGAAATACTCAATTCAAAATGCTTATTAAATAAAAACCAAGGGTGCATTTATAGAAAATGATCATTACTCTAATCACACTAATATTATAAGGCGAAAATTTGTGTGTTACCTACCTCTTATAACGCTCAAACAGCTGAACGGAAGTGGATGAAATTTGGCAAACGGGTAAACCTCATCCTGAACTAGGTGAGAAGATAACATATAGTATTTTTATACCAGGAATATGTTCCTGTATCTGCCTATTATGTGTAGTCATATTGTCATATTGAACTTACATTCATAAATCCCAACTCAGCTAAACGTGATTCCCTGCGAGTCATTGCACTGTACCGATATGTGGAAATTGCTCATAAACTCGACTCTAGGGAACCGACATAACATTAATCGGTTTTCAACAATAATTTACGACTTGATCTGCGTAATAAAATCACCACTTTGGGTATCCAATTAATGGACGACATCGAAGTAAATATCGATATCAGAACAGGTATTTTGATGTGACAAGATATCACTGCCGTAGCTACAGACAGGTCGGCAGGGCCCCGGGGCCACCAAGCTCAGGGGGAGGATCCAAACTGATTAAAAACTTTTTATTGAACTAGCGAAAAATTCGGCTACCTTCAAAGTCTAAATAAAATAGGTTGCAACACTAATTATGGCAATTCGTTTTGTATAGGAAGCCATAGCGCGCACTGGTGACTTGACAAAAAAAATCACCGTACTTATGAACCCAACATGTAGTGCTAGAAAAATTATTGTCACTGTGACAAAAGTCACTATTGCGCAGACGGGTGTCAGACTTTAAGAGATACTTAAAGTCTGACACCCGTCTCTATTTATGACACACATCTCTTCTTTTGCTGTAGGTGGAAACCACAGCAAAAGAAGTTATTTGATGATATTCCTCCCAAAAAAATTGACCCTAATTTTATTTACCCCAGGGCCGTTGATGTTCTAGCTACGCCACTACAAGATATATGCACCTTTTCTATCATCCAAGGTTCCATTCCACCTTTATACAAGGTGAATTTGAATAAATGCGACAAAATGAAATGGGAGCTTCAGTTACAGTAACATAGTAATTATAAACTGTTTTTTCTACAATCTAAATCGTTAAAAAAAATTACGCGATTATTTTGCCTATTTTTGTAAGTATCGCGCGACGTTGCCAAACCTCGCATGAGCGCCAGCGCTGACATCTCTTCCCGGTGACCGGCCCTACGCCTACCACCCTTCCTTCGTTGATCGTTCATTATTCGTCCTAAAACGTTTGTAGGTCACGGTCGCGCGCGCCTTCCGCAAATCCATATTCCGCAAATATTTTTTTTAACGATTTAGATTGTAGAAAAAACAGTTTATAATTACTATGTTACTGTAACTGAAGCTCCCATTTCACTTTGTCGCATTTATTCAAATTCACCCTGTATAGTAAATATGATATCGCAGTATCCAGTACAGCTTAGGTATTACCATACCCGTTACCCGCCGGAGTATAAATATCGTTTTAAGTTATTTTTAGTTCACCGTTATCGTATTTTCTCCCCGATTTAACCCTCGATCCGTTTAGGCTCTAATAATTTTATTTTATGTTTTTTTTTTTATATTGAAAGTGATTGTTTGTTGAAGAGTCAAATTGTATACAAGCATTGCACGGAATTGTAAAATTCGGTGTAGCTTTTTGACACTAGCCTTTTGGCATAAGGTGGACCGATGACCTGGTGAGGGTCGCGAGAATTCGATGGATGTGAGAAGCACAGGACCGGTTGTTATAGGGACACTTGGGGGAGGCCTGTGTTGGACATAGGCCTGCACTAAACATGCATAGGCAGTGAATGTTTGGCTATGGATATCACAAAGGGCTCCTAAAAGATTTAGTCATTAGTCCCAGGGCAGCTCTTGAAATTCAAATCTTAGGTTTTTTTTCAGTTTTGCAAGTCGGTATCAAGTTATAAGTTGATTAAAATCTCATTTGCGACTATAACACGCAATTATTTACGGAATTATAGTCATTAAAATCATCGATACAAATGTCTTAGTACGTCTTCTCTGACTCTAAGGTAATTTTTTTGTTTTAGGACCATAGGTTTCCCTTTCAGAATTGAATCGATGGCCCAGGGTGCTTTCCCCTTAAGTTCTACTTCTCACATTCGCTTACGAAAGCTTATCGGTGATACAATAATTGACATATTCCCACAAACCATTACATATAGCTGTCTGCAATGAGGATCGTGTCGTGTTCAGCTATTGGAAGTTGACGGTATCATAACATGACCCTGGTGGTCATATTATAAAACTCAAATAACTTTGAAGGTACATACATACGTGCTACATACCATAGCGTACTGTTTACAATAATTTAACAAACAACCACAACGCAATGCTTGACATTGATGACTCAATACTTAACAAATACTTTGACGAATGCATCGTGAATACTAAGCGAAGAAAATCGTAGTGTTATGTAAAATATATACTTCTTTTGTTAGTATAAGGGTGTGTTTCCACTGAAGAGAAACGGGTCCAAAAAATAAACAAATCTTTTCATTTCACATAGGCCTACATGGGCACTTATAAAACGTTAAAGCTAGTGTACGGTTCCGAATTGGTCGTTTCCTATGCAGAAGAACCGGCAAAAAACTTCATAGTGTCTCTTATAGGGTGGAGTGGAGAGAAGTAGACCGTGTATTGGTCCAATCACAGTTGTCGAATTCTTCAATTTGCATCATTGACATCACAACAGTAAGTAGAACGGGGAGAAGATGTGAAAAGCGACAAGTGTCTCCTAAGAGGATGGAGAGGAGTTAAACTACCCACCGCTTCATGCTCTTCGCTCTATCTCGCTCTCTGTTCTGTCCAGCTCGAGGCTGCGAGTTCATTTGTTTTGTTTGAAAGTGCATTCCGCTCCCCTTACACATCTTCTTCTCCTTTCATGTCGATCTGACTCAAATTTGGTCTGACCAATAAAATATTTAGCTACCTGGACCGCTTTTTAGATGGTCTCGCATAAATCGTGAGAAAGAAAGAGAAAGAAAGAAAAAAAAAGAAAAAAATACAGTGCCACACTGGCACTGTATTTGCTATTGGTCAAGGGTACTCCATTTTGCCAGATGACTTAAACTCCCTTTACACTGCTTCCATTGAAGCAGAGTGGAGATTTCAAACACTGTGATTGGCTAATCCGCTCCTCTCCACTCTGGTCAGAGTTCCTCGTCAGTGGAAACGCACCCTAACAGCATGCACTGGATAAGGAAACCTTATCGGTATTCCTTTAATCTCTGTCACTAGTTAACGTTGGCTTCTACGTTAGAAAATTGCACTCTTTTTCTATAATAATGTTTTTCTTATGTTGTGGATTTAAATTGACTTCGAAAAGGAGAAAAAGGGGGTCATCGATTCGTGTGTATTATATATTTTATTATTATTTATGTTTATGTGCCAAATAATATTGATTCGTCGATTTCACTTTATTTGGCCACATCATCGCTTACCATCTAGTGAGATAGTGGTCAGACGCGAGCCTATCAATAATATTAAAAAAAATTGCGAATTTTTTTATACGTCTCTGATAAATGCACTAGTTTTGTTTTGATTTATTTGAAAGTGTACGTAAGTCTTCTCGCGAGGGTTCTATTCCATCATCAGCTACATCCCAATCCATTTGGACTTTCTCATTATTTCGTAAAGATGCGAAAAAAATATTCAGTTTAAGTCATTTCTGTTTTCTTGGGATTCTATATTTAACGGATTTCTTTAACAATGATGTTTGAAAATACATATAACAATGGCAATTGGTAACACTTTCTGTATAATTGAGATTTACAAGTTCATTGAGTGTGATAAATCGGTTGATAAATTGCTATGTAAATGGTTTGTTAAAAAACTAATTGCCTAACAGTACTTTGCTGTATACTCATTTAAAACCAAGACTTGCTTGGCTGTTTAGGTTGATCCAATCGTAACTCCATAAATTTTTCAATTTCGAACCAGTAGTTTCTGAGACAAGTGCGTTCAACCAAACAAAATAATATTATGACGTATATATTGTAAGGTATCCACTATTAAACTATCCACTAGTAGTATCCACTACTAATATACACAAAGGCAAAAGTTTGTCAGTATATATGGGTATGTTTGTTACTTTTTCACGCTCGAAAGGTTGGACGGATTTGGATAAAATTTGGCAGACGGACAGACCAATGTCCTGAAATAGCACAGACACTTTTTATTTTTCCCTTGAGACAATTTTCTGCTACACGCGAGCAATGCCGCTGGCAAGCACCGTGTCTATCATAAAGTGTGCTTACTTAAATATGTTTTACTTGTAATCTCAACAACCTATGTTAGTATGTTTTCAACTAAAACCTCTCTTAATACGGTTAATAACCTTACGTGTATTTCATATTCCATCCAATGGCATGCTCTGTTGAGTGCCAGTCCGCCATCGCAGTGTGAAGCCAACAAATTGCTCCCGTAATTATTGTAATAGAGAACAATTTTATTTTTTTACCCCACACAGTTAATCATCTGTTTGGACATAATGATTTGGCCTGAGGTTCAATTTTTTTTTTTCGTTATGATTCATTGCTATGTAAAGCCTTGGAAAAAAATGTCTGAATAGACTTGATAACAAAAAAAAAGTTTTATAGAGTAAGGTTTTTATCGTATCTAAACGTTTTTATTATTCTTATTTTAATCGCATGATTTGGCGACCCAACAAGCTATATATAGATAGGTACATGAAAAAAATATTTGTTAAATAATCAGTTTATCAATAAATATACGAAAATATAACAAGGTACTAATTGCGAAAATTATATCAAAATTAGTAGGAAAGCGAACGAGATAGGTATATTTAAGTATAGTAATTATAAATAAATATATGTGTCTTTCGCAAAGATGTCGTTTTTATAGCCACCGTACAGATGCCATGGCCTTCTCTTTCATAATAGCAGTTTGAAGCTTTACAACTTTATTGTTGTTGAAGGTAATTTTTTTCTATATATTTGTTTACACATATCGCAAGGGCTGGTTCGAGGTGACTCAAGAAAGAGCTAAAAAAAATAATAATTTAGCAAATAAAAAAATTGATTGCATATTTCCTATTTGTATGTCTTTCAATCTCAAGACAACAAGGAAAGGAAGAAATCTACTGACATAGAATATATAACCCAACTAGAGAAATTGTTATGCGGTCACTAAACCGCTTGCCACAATGATTAGAGAGCCGATCAAGTTTTATTATTAGAATAGAAGGCTCTATTATCCTCATGTTCTTATTCCAATCTTATTATAACCAATCGGTTTTTCTATACATATAATTCACAAATTATCACAGGACCCATACACGTGCCTTGTTTGACCCCTAGATTTATATTACTTAGACCTCCAACTCGACCTCACCTCGTATCATTAAATAACAAGCTATACCTGTTGGTATAGCATGTTATTTATTGATATTAATTGAGGGTTTCTTTTCGCTATCAACTTGACTCGTTCAAACTTAATCGGAATATGGGCCTAAACGAAGCCTAATATAATACTCCTATAATCTTCACACTGTTGCGACATAGACTTCCTCTGTAGGAGAGGTAATCCACCACGAGGGCCCAATGCGGTTTAGTGGATGTAGCCATTTTTTAAAGTTTTGATGATTTTCTCACGATGTTTTCCTTCACCGTTCTGAGAGCAGTGGTGATGAAATACACAAAGTAAATTGCCTGCTTGGGTTTACCGACGATGTACAATGTCGTTGTTACCACTAAGCCACCACTGCTTTTACCACCTTAAACAATCTCAAACAAATAAAATTGTTTACTATACTACTGCAACCATCTGCATAGGCTTTTCTCAAGTAGGTTAGGGTCGGCTTCTAATCTAACCAGAGGCGCTTGAATATCAATCTTATGTCTACATACCTACCTAATATTCAGTCAACATCTGGTCTCCACAATCGATCGTGTCTTTTCGTGTCAATGGACTCAATTTTTTTTTTCTTACTAGCATTTGGCATCGTGTACAACTCTGTTATTGGTCTCGTATATATCCTGAACAGCAGGTAGTTGTGCAGAAAGAGCAGCATGGCAGATGAAGCATGTCCTGTGCAGCGACTCCGCACTGGCACTGTGTTAGATGTGTCGAGGAAACCCTATTTGGTCAAATTGTTATTAGAGTGGCCAACCTAGGTCCACAGCCTCCAACTATATTCATACCTTCAGTTATCAGAGTTTCGGTTTTTTGGCATATTACACCATAAGGTACTGGAAAGCAGTGGTGGCCGAGTGATAATAATAATAATAATAATAATAACCATTTATTTCAGGCATTGAAGGCCCATAGAAAAAATACATAAAATAATCTTATAAAATAATAAACTAATACCAACCCAGAAACCAGCCAGGTGCATTACTTTGTGTAATTTATTTCATCACCACTGCTCTCAAAACGGTGTAGGAAAACATCGTGAGGAAACCGGCATGTCCTAAAACCAAAAATTACTTTGTGTAATTTATTTCATCACCACTGCTCTCAAAACGGTGTAGGAAAACATCGTGAGGAAACCGGCATGTCCTAAAACCAAAAATTCCAAGACAAGTGACATTCACCAACACGCAATGGTCCCGCGTGGTGGATTACGACCCATTCCCTCTCCTAGAGAGGAGGCCTGAGTCCCAGCAGTGGGAACATTTGAAAGGCTGATGATGATGATGATGACACCAGTAGAAGTAATGATTCCGGAATGCACGGAATACACGGAGGGGTACATCAGGGAGCGCTTAAAAATGCTTAAATTACGGTCTCCCGGTTTTATAGCTTGCTTCTTAAATCCTCTGACCTGCTTCTATGAAGTGTGCATACCGTATATCGTCTCAGTTGCCATGACAACGAAAAGAATCGATGATTAATGTAATGTAATGTCACCATCGAAATGTCACTCAATTTGCTTGATTTCTATAGCAGGAAATGACTGTAGGGATTAGTCACGAATTCCAGGAACAGAAAAACCGCTTTATTTATAAAACTTGCTAACCATAATAAAATTATAATTGCTACCATATGGCTATAGATAGGTAAGGTTTATGTCAGTATTTTTAATTTTATTAATTCATTACTTTTTATTTATAAAATTTATGTTTTTAAATCTTATTCGAATTTAATCTAATTCTGATTTAGATGTATTGCAAAAATTGCACTGGAGTCAGAGCCTCACTGCTGTACTTTGTTTTTTTTTTTTATACCAATACATTGTCTACTTTTATATATCTTTGTTTTTGGACGGTTTTGCTGTTACAGAGCTTCGATTAGCGGATTCTAAATTCAAATATTTCATAAACAATTTTGAATTAAGAGTTTCAATCATTATGCTAACTGAATGCTTATTTTCTTATAAATCGACGGTCGTAAAGTGAAAGTTTTTTGCATTTATGCTATTTCCTGAGAATTGCCACAATTTTGCAAAAGAAATATCACACTCTAAAAAATTGATATTGCCTTATTTTTTGTACCTTTGACAAGTGAAAGATTTTCAATGTTGTGGAATACCTATGATACCTATTTTAATTTAATTACTACAGAAAATCGAGCTAAATTGCCGATATATTTTTCACTTTGTAGCCATCAAAATAATGTTCCATCTAAAAAAGCTTCCATAAGTATCGTCGATTAGCCGATCCGCACTATCGCGTCTATATCGGGATGCATTTTTAATAAAAATGGCTTCCAAAAAGTAGTCAGCTTATCATAAGCAAACACGCCGGCTACCCATTCCCCTCCGGTTGACTTTCCAATTAGAGCATGATAGATAAACTCGCAAGTAATATACAGCCTGTGCGCTTTTCGTACCGGTATGGAAATACACGGTGGAAACATAAATTGTCACTAAAGTTTGTAAATGAACCGGAGGCATAGCACAGCCGGCCTTATAACGATCCCACTGTTGGGACCTCCTTTCTTATATCTATGGTTGGGTGGGACTCAGACCTCCTCTCTAGGAGAGGGAATGGGCCGTAATCCAACACACGGACCCAGTGCGAGTTGGTGAATGCTCATGTCTTCGAATTTTTGGTTGTAGGACATGTCGGTTTCCTCACGCTGTTTTCCTTCACCCTTTTGAGAGCAGTGGTGATGAAATAAATTACACAAATTAATGCGGCTGGCTTGGTTTGAACCCGTGACCTACAACTCGTAAGTCAGGGCCGTTTCCACTCTGCCACCACTGCTCTCAACCGAACCGGAGGATAGGATTTTAATTATCGACTCTTTACGTCTCCGTAAGGTTTAGTTTCAAGATGGGAAATCATCTAGTGACTTCTCTCGCTCTAAAAATTGTTGTAAATACGTTAAATATTGTTGTAACCACACAAAACAACTAAATACACGGAAAAAGTGATTCTTTTTGTGCAGTAACAGATATTTTACATTTAATTCTTATTTTATATTCGACCTTTAAAGCGTATTAGAAAAAATACTACTAATAAAAGTCGTGTTTTTCTTTTTTTATGAACTTTTTACTTACGAAACCGCGCGCCCTCTACCTTCCACAAGCTGAACCTCGCTACAAACATGATAAAAACTAGCTGGAAGGTCGCCAAAAGATGAACTCATCGCTAATCATGCAACTCCAAAATAATCGCATATTATTGTCATTTTTACTATTATTGTTTGGCCGCCAATATTCAACGGTTACGATCAATTTGATGACTTTTGTAATTGCGACTTTTGGTTTATTACTTGTATTTTTAATTAAGTACTTTACAATTAAATATTATGGAGATAATTAGATAGGTACATCAATTATGATTCAATAATCAATATCAGAAAATAATATCACGTGACTTTTTCTAGTTCCACCGTCTTGCCACAGATGGCGCTGCTAGTATGAAGGATGAATTGACCTACAAAACTAGAGACATTGATGAGAATAACTTCCGATTTGATTTGCTGGTTATCTTTCAGTAAAGAAAATGTTCCATTACAATAATAAGTATTATGTTTTAGCTACTGCCCTTAATAAAATGTTAGAAAAAGAGACCATTTTGTTCTCAGCTTTAGTTAAAGATACGATTACTTAACTTCATTTGGTTAGTAGGTACTTTGGGAGATCACCATAATTTAATTTGCTTCAAGTCTTTTAGTAAATACAGGCAAGAAGGCCCAAAAAAATAAGACGAGAAATATTTTCCATTTAATAAAAGAAAAATGTTTACGTCTATCCGTTAAGTTACCTTATTTGCTGATTAAGAATTTGGCTACGAAGACTCACAGATCACAGCTATATCCGTATTAGCATAACCTTAGTCTTTATTTCCGTCCTTTCATGTTCGCCCTTAGCTTAACTCACCTATTTACATATCGTCACTAGGTATGAAATATTAATAGTTTTCCTGTTATTCTTCCTATTAATAGCCATATTTTCCTTGTCTGATATGTACTTAGGTATTTCTTTTGTATAAATAAGTAGGTGAAGTGGTGAACTCATTATTTGTGTGTTTTAACCCACGATTTTATGTTATCACTTTTTATGATCATCATTTTAGCCGAAACACGTCCACTGTTGGACGTAAGCCTCCCCAAGTATGGCCTTAACGACCGGTCCTGTGAGTTTCTCATCCATCGGATTCCCTTGCCAAGACCTTTTACACCGGTTATCGGTTCACTTTATATGTTTTTTTTTTGTTCTTTATTGTCACCTGAAGAAAAGCAATGTTCAATGTTACCAAGCAAGCGACTGCAATACCAATATTAGTCGTCCCTTATTATATTAGCTGCATACAAAAATTGTAGTCAAAACTTATTCCACAACAAAAATGAAGTCCACTGGAACATAAATGTCTACCAAAGCTAGTGAGGTAAGGAACCCTCCAATTATTCGAGGTTTGAAGCAACGTGACCTGTGGGGAAGCCAAGGACAGGCCGACGAAGATGGGGCTTCATTCATGTGGCAAAAAAGAAAAAACCTGATTGTCGCTAATTTTTTGTCCAATAATTATTCTTCGCAGCTGTCAAGGTTGCAGTCACTCCACTAAGGTAGAGGTCGTCGTGATATACATACACAAGATATCCTGAGAGTCGAAAGGTTATACTCTCGCTATAAGCTTAAAATCATCTGTAGTGCAAATACCGACTTACCAGATTTTATGAAAAAGGAGTTTGGGCTACGGGTGTCGTGCTTCGGCGGCATTTACGCGGAAGCATGACATGACACCACGGCTCTACACAGTACCAATACGTCGATGACCCAAAGTACTTAGTAAATATTTTTAGTTTTGTGTTATGTCCATATTTGTTGTATTGTGTGAGATTATATCGTAATACGTAAGTAAACTGATGAAGTCAACCTGTGAAGGATTGTATGACCAGTTAAAAATAAACTGGCAGTGTCAGGTAATATAATTAAAATAAAAAAACGATGTGAAGTCTACTATGCAATTAGCCCGATCAATTTACTGCTTCACTGGACACTAGAACAAGCCGAGCTAGAACAAGAAACCAAGCTAAAGCGCCCTCTAATGATAGATGTGCTAACGAATAATATTTAAGTGATATTTGATAGAATCGTATTTTTCTTTCTTTTAATTTATTCTGTGCTTTCTCTTTTCAAACAACTGATTGTAGAAGACAAACAGTCGTTTGTCTTCATTCTTTATTTTCCGCTATAATATAGCCACCATATTATGGTGATAAAATCGGGAAATACGCTCCATTGATAGTTCTTACTTTTCGTAATAGATGGCGCTACTTGGCAATGCTTTTGCATGTAAAATAAAATGTGTTTTGTTAAAATTGCTAATTGGTTAGACAACACGATAATGGAGCGTCGGTAGTTAATTGTTTCATGTTTAGTTAATTAACTTTAAAAAAAAATCACAGACATGGACATATGGACTTGTTACTGTTATAATGATTTGATTATTCCCTGAAAATCAACGTCTACTTAAAAAGTAGACATTTTTTATCGAATAGATAATATATTTGCGAAAAGTAAATAATAATAGATTAACACAAATATAGACACGTTTCCGTATGACAGCGATGTGGTGGAAGCGTACTTCGACGCCTGAGTATATGTTGTTTTTGCACATTCTACGTAGTTAGGTTCAGTGTAAACACAGAAATATACTCAACAATGTTGAATATCATACATTGCGTAGTTTCGCAACGCTTGCCCCAGTCGTCTACGAGATTATATTTATTTACTTTAGCAGATATTTTTAACAGCGCCACCTACTTGTGCTGCCCTCTGTCGGCGTCAGTTGGTACTTGTTTTATTATGGAGGTTTGTTATTGTGATGACTCATGAGTTGTTGGATAACAGTGTGTGTAAACAGTTAGTAGGTTAAGGGCCGGTTTCATGAATAAGTTCCGGTTAAAACTTGGCAGATATAATTAAATAAGACTGTCTCACTGTTCTAGTGGCATCGAGTGGTTCTGCTGAGTTGTAGGTTCTGAGGTCGATTACCGGTCGGGAAAAGTGTTCTTTTTCCATCTAGAATTTCTCAGTAACATGTCGGAACCTGACTTCGTGTCCATTTGATAGCAATAATTTATCTCTAACCCTATAGGATTCTTGTGGGAACATTTGAAAGAATTACCGTGGCTCTAAATCGTTAGTGATAGCGTGACGAGTGATAAGACAGAATGGAAGACAAAAACGTGTTGCTCCTGATCCTAAACAAAACGGGACAAGGGCAGGAAGATGAAGACCGTTGTCCTAAAATGAAAAGGGCAAATGACACGTAAATGGGTTTCATTAAAGTCTGACACGCCCTCTCGTTCTATACATAAGCGGGAGAAGTCATTTGATGATTTCTCACCTGAAAAAAACCTCTAGCGAAATGTATTAGTGGTCTGTGCAGCATTATCATGTTGCTTAATTCGTTTAGCTAAATAAAAACTTTTTCGTTCGCGTTAGTTTACCTTTTTCTAATATTATTTTTTTTGATTTGAACTTAGAATAGGAAAATTTGTTTGTTTGACAAGGAAAAATTATATTTGTCATTCGGCGACGAAATTTTCTGAGAAAAAGTGCTTGATGAACACGAATTAAAAAGGAAATGTGATTATAAGTAATGATCTAACTGCGAAATGTTTGGTGAAACTCGGTAGCAAATAAAAAAACCGATAAGTGTTAGTGGATATAAAGAACCGATTATTTGTCAATCGGTTCTTGGAGTATTCTTGGAGCATTCTGGACATAGACATAGAAATTCACAGAAGTAGACAGAACAGTCCACTGCAATTCATAAATGCGTGCGCCAACTAGCGCATGACGATACTAGAGAATACCCCGGTGGACACCGTGACGTCACTCCACGTGAAGTTTTCCTGATCCCTATTTTTCCTAATTCTATAGCAGTAGCAAGTATTATTTGAGTAGTTTTTTTTACGCTATCTGTTTTATATGTATAATCACAGCAATTCGTGTAAAAAGGTTGCGGAATGAACTGATTTCTTTGATAGTTTACGAGTTCGCGCCAGAGGCCCAGTGATTGCAATCCCTTACCTATAGGCACAACTTCCAAAATTATAAATTTTAATTTCTTTTTCATATCCATTTCGCCACTTTACTTAAACCCTATTTTTTATATATAAAGTCGCCGATTTTTTTATTTCCTTTTATAATTTTTCTGTTGGTTTTTTTTTTAAATGCAAAATTATACGTGTACAAGTGGTGATTTTCTTTTTTTTAACGCTACATCTGCCCTTCAGGGATCACCGGCATTATGTTTTGCTATGATGCTTTTCTGTTTACTTGTGAAGCACCAGACCTTCATTATCATGATGACTTTGATGTATCAGAAAAATCATTAATAAATATGGCGTCACCTCAACAATTACTTTGTACACTTATAATAATTATGTTTTCTTTAATACACGTGCTGATGACGTTCCTACCTGCGAATGAGTCATGGTTCTATAGTTAGAGGTTACTGAGCAGGATATCAATTCAATAGATATCAATTTAAACACCAAATCTGACAGAATATGTGCGCAGAACTTATCATATACTATATGTTCCATGGTTTTCGTTTTTTACTTGATCCTCTTAGGGGTTTTAATAACGCGCGGATCACACGCATGCGGTGTTGTCCGATCAATATTAAATCCGCATGATATTAAAAACAAACTTGGTGTTTTTAATATCGTGCGGTTTTGATCACACATGCGGGATTGCTCCGCATGTGTAACCCTTGCAAATGTCCATTTCATACTAGTAATTAATGTAATACGCACGTGTGACGCGTTTTTTACATTTTGAAATTTTCTGCATGCGGAGCAAACCCGCATACGTGATAAAATCCGCACGATATTAAAAATACCCTAATACCTAGTGCTTACATTAAAAAAAAAACTATAAAAAAACTGAAGAAACGTGTTTACCCTTTTTTTGAGTAAGAAAATCATCAAATGGAAGACATCGCACTCTAGGAAGGAGTAGGAAGGAAGACTTACATTTGTTTTGACTCTTTCATTTGTTTTTGCGTTCTAGGACTAAGAATTTTCCTATCGGAAGTCTACCCCTGGACTCAGTAGGCTTCGGCCATGTTGGGGCCCTACGATTTTGCTGACATCTCTTTGAGATGCTCGGTCTAGACGGACCGGACGTTCGGACGGCGAGCTATTCATAGCTCGTTGTCTCGCTCGTATTACGGTAGTACTTTAGTGTCGAGAGTTCTGTTTATCGTCTACTCCTGCGCAAATAGTCCTGGATAGAGGTGGATGAGCATATTAAAAATGTCAAACTAACCTCCAAAGAAAAAAAAAGCCAAAAAAATAATCACGAAACTCAACAACACCGAATGAAAATCCCCTCATTTTATACACTAACGTCCTTGCCTCTACAAATATAAACACAATAAAAGCAAATATAAAAGTAGGTGCGATGATACACGAATGACGTCATCGCTCCCAGTGGCACGAATTACTGTACAGTCGATGGCAAAAATATGTTCACAGTAAACATAATTTGATAATGAGTTTTTATAAAGTTATTAGTTCAATTTTGTTGTTGAACTGGAATTATTAACGGTGGTCCCACTTCTAGGCCTTGCATTGCACAATATATTCACTTCTCTCTGTGTTGTCTAATTCATTTAAATGAGTTTATCACAAAGTCTTTAAGTAAATGATCTTTGTAGATATTGTAAAGTTATTAGCAAAAAGTACAATAGGCTCTTATGTATGGACTCCGTATGCTGTATGCTCCAGTGCTGTATTTAGTTTGTAGTGGTATAAGCCATTTTTATTAATAATAGGTTCATTTTATCGCATAGCGTTCATTTTAATCAAAGTAGCAGATGATGTTTTGATTCCACATCTTTGATTTTTTAACCGACTTCGAAAAGGAGGAGGTTCTATGTTCGGCTGAATGTATGTTTTTTTTTTGTATGTATGTTCACCGATATTTCGGTCCATTGTGGACCGATTTGGAAAATTTTTTTTTTTGATTGAAAGCTTATACTTCCAAGTTGGTCCCATAGAAATATTGTTATGATCTGATCATGAACTTCGAAGATATGGAACAGAACTCCTCATAGAATCATAGCAGAATTGTCGTAACAAGTAAAATTGTTTTGTTTATACGTGTAGTCGATGACTGACTGAAAGAAAAGGGGGAGGGGACAGGGGAAGGGGAAAGGGGGAGGGGGTAAATTCATGTAATATAACCGTATTTGGGATTATAAGAATCGTTATGAGATGCACTCTGGCTATACGGTAATTTATGTTTAGCTGAAGGGTAGGTACTTTTTAGTGGTGCTACCACAACTAAAAAGTGAAAAATAAAAAACTTTTTACAAAAAAAAATTAAACCGACTTCAAAAAGTACAAAATAACTTTAATTTCGGAAGTCGGTGTTAAATAACGAAGAGACAAGATTAGGTATCTATTATAGAAACACCGACTTCCGAAATTAAAGTTATTTTGTACTTTTTGAAGTCGGTTTAATTTTTTTTTGTAAAACGTTTTTTTGTCATGATGTAGTGGTTAGTAGAGCCTTCTCTTCTGTTCTGAAGTCTTTCTAGAGTGAACGCTGGTACCTATTAATTTGAAGTAACCTGGGTCAAGATTAGATGACCCTGGTTCTCTTACAAATCTTCATTTCTGATTAGATCATGCAGGGATCGTGCATGCTTTAGTATTAATCTTCCGTGGTTGTATTAAAACAATCTTTTAACACACTGTTGACAACAAAACGATTGTTTCGAGCCGAAACGTATCTACACTATTTCAGCCTTGACCTGGCCTTCGCGTATAGTTAAGTACCTGCCTCTCGAAATCTGATGCCATCCCAGTGGTATGCTGTCCAAAAGTATCCCATCATAACCTAAGGTATCCCAGCTAAAGCCTAACCAATGTTGTGGCTGTTACCAATTACAGAAAGTCACGAAGGCAAATTAAACATTTTGAAGGTTCAGAAACAAACAGAACCGAAATTAAAGTCACACAAATATATCATTAGGAATGCAAACGCCTAAATCACAAATGCTCAGCAAGCGTACAAGAAATAGGCCAAGGATACAGCAGTGTTTAATTTTTTGCTTAAGCAGCCATTTGAAAACACACATTCTGATAAGCGTTAGAGTTTTTTTGGTGTGGTAAATAAGCAAATAAATCCTCCTAATCTGAGTGGAGCGAGAGAGAGTATCAGACTTTTACTAACTAAAGCCCACCCGTGCTCCTTCAGTTACCCTTTCCGTTCTTGGGCTGCGGTGACTCTTTCAAACTATTTTGTAGCCCTGGCAGGCATTGGACCAAGCAAGTTCCGTAGTTAGGTAATTTTGCTCCTGAGTGTATAAAGACTACCTTCACCTGTGTACGTACTTACCATCAATATGCTCTCATCATCATCATCATCATCAGCCTTTTTAATGTTCCCACTGCTGGGACTGAAGCCTCCTCTCTAGAAGAGCAAATGGGCTATAATCCACCACGCAAAGCCTTTGTTTGTAGGACATGCCGGTTTCCTCACGATGTTTTCCTGCACCGTTTTAACAGCAGTGGTGATAAAATAAATTCCACAAAGTAATGCGCCTGGCAGGGTTAGAACCCGCGACCTACAACTGCTCTCAACACCCATAGAGAAATGCTCATTAATGAATATAGCTAAAAGCATGCTTATTTTTGTACCTAACTGTACCTATGTAACCGTGACATTGAGCACGGAAACCGACTACATAATAGACTTTAAGTGACCGTGACAAATATGCTTTTAAACGTGCGCCTACGCAGCTCAGTCCTGCGGGTATGTCGAGAGAGTGGGATTTGCATAGCGCATAATGTATGGAGGTGTTCTCTCTGCTGATGTTAAGGAGGTTTCATATTGGCTAACGCAACTCGTCTTGTCTGTGCAAACAACGACGTTTAGTGAGAGTTTTCTTAGGCATCGATCGCATTCATTCATGCGCCATTTTTTTTTGTGGTGGGAAATCATCAAATAATTACTTTCGCTCTGTGTTAGACTTTTTCTGAGTAAACCAACCTGAGTTCCTTCAGTTGTCGTTTGCATTCTATGATAACGGTAACTCTTTCAGTACTCTCTAACAGGCATCGGTCCTACTGGGCCCGTTTAGTTTGATGATATTTTTTTGAGGCGCGCTTGGAACATAATGTCGACACGGGCTTAGTCCTTAGGACGGACGGTGAGTTACCCATTGCTCGTCGTCCGCAAATCTACGTCTGCGGTGGCTAAATCATCCTTAAACAACCAACACTAGCCCTCTCCTACCGTGGCTGTCGTCTAGTGACAATACTGAATAAATTCATTTTTTTTTCATTTATTTCTAAACGAAGGAAAAAACGCAATCCCACCAAAAACATTTCATGTAAAATGTTGCCAAGATGACCACATAAGGTTTTCCCTGTGAAAAAGATATCAGATCTCATGTAGACCCAAGCTTCTGAATCCCCTACCCTAAATTCACAAATTCTACATATCATTAAAAATGTATAGAACTAATCTCACAGACGAATGAATGTAAGTTTTTGCTTATTACCCCTAGGGGGGAATTTTTTATGTATACTCATCAAGTAACGTTTGTGGTGCGTAGGCAGAACTTGGCTCGTGCAGTCAATGATGCATCAGTGACATGACGAAGGTGTTTCTATTTTCTGGTAGTGATTTAGGATTTTCCTAGTAGACATAGACTAGTCTAGTCTCAATGAGGAAGTACAACCCTGTACAGTACTGGCTTCAGGGATTTCTTGGAGTTTGCCCTAATATCACCCATCTTATTTTTTGAGAATCATCATCATCGTCACCATTTCAGCCGAAAGACGTCTACTGTTGGACATAGGCCTTCCCCAAGTGTTGCTATAACGGCTGGTCTATAATGATAATTCCAATCGTATCTTTTAGTAAGTTTTATTGGCTGTCAAAATTGGCCGTGTGGCCGTCAGG
This sequence comes from Mythimna lalbum, assembly GCA_949319445.1. Classification (NCBI taxonomy): domain Eukaryota; kingdom Metazoa; phylum Arthropoda; class Insecta; order Lepidoptera; family Noctuidae; genus Mythimna; species Mythimna lalbum. Next base: position 7,843,547 of record OX439371.1, on the reverse strand, counting down.
TCAGAACTCGAATCGTCAAAGGCGCGTAGTGTTCCACGAGCGTCTTAAAGAGAGGTCAGCTAAACTGTAGGGAGGGGCCCAGTATGCCCGCGGCCTTCTGGGGCCATGGATTGACTTCCGAAAGGAAAACCTAAAAATTATCTCACCTGATGCTTTTTTATATTTGCTGAATCAAGCACCTAAAACGTCTTTTTCTCACAAAATTTAACGTCCAACAAACGCGCATCAAATTCTCCAGTGTGAAAGGCATCTTTAGCATGTGATTGTGCACGCAACATCCTCTGCATGTTCTATTAGCATAACAGAACGATAATTCTTCGCTTGGAGCTCGCGTAATGTCAATCAGAATTATTTCCCTACTAGTAGGTACTATTTAAGATAAGCTTGATATTCTGGGGCCATGGGTTTACAAGGAACAGTGGTGGCCGAGTGGTAACGGCCCCGACTTACGAGTTGTAGGTCGCGGGTTCAAGCCCATCCAGGCGAATTACTTTGTATAATTTATTTCATCACCACTGCTCTCAAAACGGTGAAGGAAAACATCGTTAGGAAACCGGCATGTCATCCTAGAACCAAAAATTCGAAGACATGTGACATCCACCAATTCCCTAGCCCTTGGGTCCTAGGTTTACTTCCGAAAGGGAAACCCGTGGTTGAACCAAGAACGTCGAGCAATAGGTAGCTCGCCGTCCGGTAACTGTCTGGACTGAACCCGAGTCGTCGACGGCGCGTAGTTTTCCACGCGAGTCTTGAAGAGATGTCAGCTAATCTGTAAGGACCCAGTAGGGCCGTAGCCTGCTGGGGCCATGGATTGACTTCCGAAAAGGAAACCCGTGGTCCTGGAACGCAAAGAACAAAGAGGGAACATAGGTGTAGTTATAGTCAGTTAAAGTCTTACGTGGCCTTTCACTCTGCCCCAGAGCGAAAGAAGGGATTGGATAATTTAATTTTCCATCTTAAAAAAAGACCAGAGACCCTACCACGAGCTCTTAACGCGATCCATTTGACGACCTAAACTGATCTGTTAAGGGATGGACCTATAAAGGGTGTATAGCTCTATTCCTCTTTCTAGCTCGCACGCTTGACATTTTAACACTTCATGGCAAGGCCCCAGAGCACTTACTACACTTACAGAACCTTGAACAGGTGCATTTGACCAATTTCCGACATTATTGTGTCCTTGGAAATAATAGAGATGGTTGATGGTAGCTTACCATAAACTATTGTGACCAAAAAAAACACGTGACGATCAATTTTTCGAACAAATGTTAACAAAACTACAAAAGCATTCTATTTTCATTGTTGTCTCTGGTTGTCTCACACATTTATTTTAATGAACGCGGGACAGTGTCTCGTTTACCTATATTGTATAATACGAAAGACATGACTAAGGTAATTCTGAACACCTATCGAATGAAAAGACTTCACCTCGAAATGTGTTCAAATTAATCTTGCTATAACAGTATCAGTATTCACTTAATGGCGCCGAGTCACGAATCCCCTTGACTTTCATAGTTCCCTACAACTACCAACTATATCTGATGATATCGCCCTTGATACAAAAGCAATAGCCGGCTCTATAATTATGCCTACCATGCCTGGTAAAATATTGATTACCTAATGTTCCGCATATAGATTCTTTGAACTGTAACACTTCAGAACATGAAAAAAAACTGATTAACAGCTATTTTGAGACCATTCCACTGCGCTGACCATACCATGAACGCCCTTTTAACAAACTCAAGTGCTTAAAAAAATCATGCCAAACAAAAAGATTTGATCACCAACCAATTTAAATATAAACACAGAGCAATGTGGATTCTTAACTGTCAGTATCATTTCACGTTAGGGACGCATACCCGAAATATTAATTAGGTGAAATCAACATTACATTTAGGAAGTGACCACACACGGAATATTAATCCATGAATTGGCCTTGATTCCCAATCGGGATGGTCGATTTGGCGTGAGCTCACGCGGCACACCTCTAGACGAGGCAATCGTGCTACCGACTGCCGTACTGTGCTACTGCTGCGCGGAGCGACTGGTGTTCATTAGAGAGGTTCATTGTAAGCTGCCAGTGTTTCCTTGCCCGCACGCGTATGCAGTTAGCGTTGCTAGTTCCGCACTAGTTTCTGAACGCGCATCTGTAGAACGCGCGCCCTCGCCTCATTTAAAAAAAGAACTCGGAAAAGCGCGCGCTTTCCACGCTCGTAAAAATTAAAAATGGGTGTCGTTAAACAACAGAAGAATAAAACGAAAAAAGAAGATGTGAAGAAAGACTTGGCTAATGGAAAGCCAAATGATGTTAGTAAAAAAGTGAAAAAGAAAAAGTTTGTGTCGTGTTTACAGTGCATCAAGCCCGGAAAAGAAGATGGTATATAATTTTTATTTATTTATGTGTTTAAAATTCACGTGAATCGTGATAAATGAACGGAAAATTATGGTTGCTAAATTCGGATTGTTTATGTTGTTGTAATCCATTTGGTAAGCAGTCAATATTCATGATCCTGTATCCGCTGATTGACAAATATCCAGTCCATTCTATAGCCTGTTCAATATTAGTATGATGTAGTGTGTGGTGTATTTTATGATGAGATATTTTTAACTGATTTCATTAATTTTCCAAAACTTGAAAAACAATTTTAAGCTTTCGGTTTTTAATACTTCCTATTAAAAAAAAACAGCAACAAAAACAAACATAAATTACAAAAAAAAAAGTAAATAAACAATACAAAAAAGAAAACAGCGAAGCCATGTAAGATCAACATAAGATTATGATCAGCGAAACAGACTAGCTACGATTACCGTCATAACGACCCACATACCACTGTTTACGTTCCACATATCCCAACATTTCGTAACATGGCTGGAAGACTGGGGAATCGATCTTTATAAAACATATTTTGATTATAACCTTCAATGACATCATCTGACATAGAAAACTGTAAATAGCAACCGTATAATCTATATTCTGTATAAAAGGAGTAACTGACTGACTTACATAACAACGCACAGCCGAAACTCCTGGGACTAGGAATGTGAAATTTTGCACAAAGCCTCCTTTCATGATGTAGGCGAAACACTTAGAGAGGATTTTCCAAAATTCAGTTTAGACCCAATTTCATCTCCTCAGGAGATGAAACTGGGACTAAAGTTTGTACTATGTTCTTCATACAAACTTTGGACCCCCATTTGTACCTACTATCACGCGGGTGAATCCGCTAGCGGGAGCTAGTACGGTATATACCCAGTGTATGTCCAACCTCTCAACGTTTAGCGCTTACAACATTGTTTTGGGCATGTTAAACCTCTCAAGATCCTCTTTAATACAGTTATCGATGTTTTGGTAAACACATTCCGCGTTCACTAATGTTGACTAACATAAAATTTTAGATAAAGATGAGAGATTCCTAATTGCATAACTTGCCTACTCTTGAACACAATAGTTATAAGTATAACACAAAGATGTCTTTAAAACCCCTGTTTCTAAAACTAGACTATTATGATTGATATATTACTCGTAGTTGTACATTGCCAAAACCTTCGTCTCAAATCAAAAACAACATTAAAGTTTTACAGTCGGTTTTCAACCAGATGCAGAAATATCATAACTTTCATATGTTACTAAAACATAGTTTTAATGGCGTATCATAAATCGGAGCCCCCAAATCTGTCAGTCAAGGTCATAACAGTGTGTTTTGGTTTGCATCATCATTGCCGGTTTAGGACACAGATGACTGACTCTGTGGCTACCATAGACAAAAACTAGACTCGTTTGAGGATTTAACACAAAGTCGCCATTGCTGAAATTGTCTGTGTAAATTAAAACTGTTGAATATTTATGGTTTTGTTAGTTCTCGCGGTTTTTTTTTTTTTACAAAAAAAGCGGGTTTATTTACAGCTATTGCTTAATTTTGTTTTTGGAAAAAGTGTTAACAGACCTACCAAAAAAAAACAATGAATAATTTACATGGTCTGCTGCGTTGCTTTAGGTATCCAAAAAAAACGAGTAAACGAGCTACTGTTTTAATACCTAGGATACAATTTTAATTTTTATTATGAATACAAAATACAATAGGTATAACAGTATGAACTCATACTGCATCACAGCGTAGAAAATCAGAAATTTTAATCTGTGTAAAAAAATTGGCCTCTCTCTGAATCATGGTCAGAAATAGTTTCATGTAAGTACTTACGTTAACTCCACTGTAAGGATGTCTAGTTTAACACTCATTTACGCAGTTATATAAGTACGTAGCGATGAGATCATTCCGTATGTAAATGTATTAATCAAACATGATTTCGTTGTGTTTTCAGTCCTAACTGCGAATTATGATGTTAAGACAACAGAAATCTATTTAATTCATGAATCCCCAAGCGACCACCGGTGGCCGCGCATCTATTGTCTTACTATTGTGTCTCTAATTGACGGTATCTGAAGGGTTAAAATAAGTTTTTCCTGTGTGTTTTAGGTACGAACAAGCTAAAATAATACTAAGTTATAAGTAAAACTTGACTACTTGTTTAATTAAGTTAAATATATAGCTAATATACATATTTTTGTAAAGTCCTTTTAATGCCCTTCATTTTGAAGAAATAAAAATATAAAACTTTTGGTAATAAAAATGTTAATACTTACCCTATATTTTAGCGCCAACAATCCGCCAATATTTTTTTAATCACTTCATATTCATACTTACATAAGGACAATTGGGTTTTTGAGACGAATCTAAAGATATGTCACCTTAGCTGTCGATATGTATCCAGCTGTTTGGAAGATACGACGTAATAAAGAAATACACAAACATAGCACTTACATAATGCCCACAAATATCATAACGCTTTCTTGATCATCTGGTAAAAATATGATTTTTTTTCCATCAATGGACAATTGCCCATTTAAACACATTGTTCCCAAATTCTAAATCGCACGCCATAATTGTTTACAAAGATGTCTACTATAGACTGATATATTAGACTCGTGGTTAAACCTCCAAATACTAATGATAAACCATAAAGTTAATAATTTGCATGTCGAAAGTCATTATTATTGTAGTATTTCTGTAATTATTTTAATGGTCCCTATGTACAGCTAGTCGCCATATTTTGTCAAATTCAAAACTTATCCATTGACACATAAGTCAATTCTTTGACAGAGTTCCTCTATACTCATAGAGCGATGGACGGAAAAGTGAGGTCATTGCCTAAAACTGCCATAGAGTAATTTTCTGGCATTGTTGCAAAACCAAAATGTTTTTTGGTAATATGAGTCAAGTTTTGGTTGTTTTTCTTTTGTTGTTCAGAATGATGTAATTTTTATATTTTGCTCTTACATACGTGTTTTATAATGGTTTTTAAAAGGATTTAGCCATGTGTACAGATTTTGTTACTTTTTATCTCACGAAGCAATTTTTTTGTGTTAATTTTCAATTCTACTTTAGTCGTCGTAATGTTGTGGAGCAATCTTTGTAATTTTCAGTAATCTAGTTATGGTATGTGATAGCCCACTTAGCTTTTGTCTAATTGAGCTACCTACCAAATTAAATGGGTCTACGACCTCTCTAATTAGTTAAAAAGATTACTAACTAACATTGTTTCTTAACCTAATTAGCCACAACCTTCATCTTAACACCATCTGGCTCGTCTTGTTTGTGACAAGTATCTTTATAAAATTTGTAGGTATAATAACAAGCACTATACTTAGAGACATGAACAGTCCGAATTAGAAGGATTTTAAGACTAAAATTTTACTAAGTTCAATAAAATAGGATGTCCAATTTTCGCAAATACCATTTCCTAGACTTAATAATGCTTCTATACACTAAAAACAAAATAAACTAAAAAAATTGAGTACAACGCCATCTAGTGAGAACATGGCTAATTGGCTACACTTGGGCTTATAGCTTTTATATTAATGTTACTTTACTTTTTAACTCTTGGAACAAAACTTCTACTTAGCCAATTTGGCGCAGCAATGAGGCACATAATTTTATTGTCTCTACATAATATTTTATCCCACATTGTGTGTAAGTTGTGTGTGAAAAATATGTTTAATAATATTCCACAATTTTCACACAACGCGCGCTATGAGTCCCAAACTAAGCAGTGCTCATGCTATAAGTGCTAGGCAACTACTACATACTAGTAAAAATACTTACATATTTCAAAATACATACATCTTATAAATAAATTACACCCAGACACAGAGCGTACTCGTATAATCATGCTCATCATACAAACATTTATCTTGAGTGGGAATCAAAGCCACGACCTCCGGCATAGCAGCCAGGGCCAGTCGCTAAATAAATAGATATATACGTTTTCTTTCTTCTTTCTCTAGTTATAAACCTAAGCTCACTTGACCTATCATGGCAGCCTGGAAGTCAGGTTAATATGCTGCTCATATGCGACAGCGTACATCCTGTGACCACTATGATGCGCACTTGTATAGGTCCTATAGTTGCTTTTAGGACCGGAACTTCGCTAGAGTTCATTTTTATATGGACACACCGAGTTATGATGTTGTGGTTTTGCCTGCATGAAAATGTGTCCTATATCCTAATCCAGACATGGTCTATCAGTTTTCACAATGTCATCTAAATCCGATCAGCTGGATGGAAGTTTTGGGAAAAACACTTAGGTTTTCAATCATTGATTTTATAGGACATAGTCGATCATCAAAAACAACCACAAAATCAGAAATGATCGGTAAGAACTACGATAACGATTTGATCTTTTTTTTCTTTAATTGACATAAACGAGTGGTTGACTGCGATCCCAGCTGATTGTAAGCAGTGATACAATCATTGAGGGTGAGGCGTACTCGTTTATATTCGCTCTAGACTTCAAGACACCTAAATTATAATCGGACAGGAAGACCGCAGCAGACCAGAAAACCAAAATTAACTTAAGTTTTAGCTTCGGCGTACTTATAACAAAATTGTTACGATTTATTAAGAAATAAAATATCAAGCTAGGCTCTGACAAAGCCTTTTTAGGTACCTCATCCATAATAGACACAAAATATCGACATCATCAATCATTTATGGCATGCCCTTTGAATTGCCTCAGCAGGAAATGGGGTATTGGCATATTTGGATAGAAACGTTTCGGTTTCAACCAATATTGTCTCTGTATTTGCTATGGAAATTAGAGCACTAATTTCTTGGCAAACATATATTCCTATTTTTTTATTAGTACAAAAAAAAATGGGTCTCTATCCATACTTACCCGTTACTGATCATATTTTTGTAGTTAAAAGTAAAAAAAAAAACGAAATCCTAAAATTGTCCACGGACTTCTGTCATAATTGGTACATTCATAATAGAATTAACATTCATAACAATTGCTACTAGAAAATACTAAGCCCAGTGTTTTTCCATTTTGATCGTCATTTATTAATTCATAATCAATGGCCTGTACAATATTACCAAAATTGAGTGACATTTTGGGATATAAACAAACGCTAATAACTTTGCTGTTTATAAATATTATTTTTTGAGACTTTACTTAAATAATAACAAGACCTTTTCTAATAAGCCCTTTAAGTATTTGTATTGATTAAAAATAGTGGTGTAAGACCTGTGACAGCTATCAAACCGCACAGGACCCGCGTGCAAATTACGGTCTATTTCCTCTTCTATAGAGGTCTTGAGTCCTAGCAGCGGGAACATTATAAGCCAGGTTATACTAATATGCTATAGGCAAGCAAATTATGAACCTTATCATCTTATCAGCCGAAAGACGTCCACTGCTGAACATGGGCTTCCCTCAAGCGTCGCCATAACGACCGGTCCAGTGCGTCACGCATCCATCGGATTCCCGCGACCCTGACCAGGTCATCGGTTTACCTTGTTGGAGGCCTCCCAACGCTGCGTCTTCCGGTACGTTTTCACAACTCCAGAACCTTTAGTCCCCATCGACCATCTGTTCCGCGGGCAATGTGCCCTGCCCATTGGCACTTAAGGTTTGGCGATTCTTCGAACTGTGTCGGTAACCTTATACTAAGTAAATTGTTCCTAGTTACGCGAGAATTTTAAACAAACTCTCCATTTTAAAAATCACAGCAATGATCAGCGCCTCATTAAATAAATGACAGTCCTTTTCTGATAACAGAGAGATAACAATCAGATGTGACAATGGAATAATTTGTGACAATGAAAGTCTATACACATGCCCATCAAGTCCACATGTGTTTTACGATGTACACAATATCACGCTTTATATACAAAACTATTATGTGTCATTATTGTGTATAACATTTGTGTTATCGCCACATCTATGGTTGCAATCAGTTGGGGTATACAAATCTATTGAATGGTTCTAAATAGTTTTGTTTGACGAGCGTAACAGTGAGTTGTCAACAGTGTTATGGATTTTTTAAATGTGACCGTAGACTTTTACTGTACTAGCTTTTGCCCGCGGCTTCACCCGCGTACATAATCCCAGGATAAAAAGTATCCTATGTGTTATTCTGGGATATGGTCTACTCGTGTACCAAGTTTTATCGAGATCCGTTCAGTAGTTTTTGCGTGAAAGAGTAACAAACATCCATACACTTTCGCATTTATAATATTAGTAGGATACACGGTGTTTTTAACATCGACGCACAAACGAATACCACGGATCCAGTAAATAATTTCCTCCGGTGGTGGAACTTTTCGTCAGCTTTATCTTAATTTAAAAAAATAGTTTCTTTTTAACTAAGTAAAATCGTTATTCTAACCAAACCCGATGATAATTTTATAAAAATAATAATAATTATTAAAAGTCAAGATTAAAAAAAATATTAGGTAATAGTGACGTAAAATTTTGATGAAATACTGGGGGCTTAGCAACATGTTTGTGCGTTGATGTTAAAGACACCCTATATAGTTGGAGCCATTACCTGAACAAGTGATATTAAGTATTAAAAAGTTTTAAAGTGTTTAGATAAATATATTTTTGGTTGGCGAAAAGTGTCAAAAAGATTTCTTAGATCATGTTAGACAGGATAAAATTAAATCCCTTAGCGTTAGCTGTGTAAATCAGAACACTAAAGTCTCAAATACATTGGGGGACAAAATGTCCCCTAAAAAAACATAATGCCTAAACAGAAGCCTTACCATAACGTGTTAAATGTCATGCCTGCGAGCGAGAAAGAGAGATGAAGCTGTACACCCTATAGCAGTATAGCTCCATACCTTTAACAGTTCAGTTTAGGTCATTAAATGGATCGTGTTAAGAGCTTGTAGTAGAGCCTCCAGGTAGATAAAAACCAAATGAATAGCCCGTTCATAAATCCAATGATTTTTAAATTAGTGTGGTCATCGACTTCCATCAAACTTCAGATCAACGGGCCATATCATAGTTTAAATACCAACCGTAGCTTGAATACCAGCCAATAACTTCCATGCTTGTATACTCCATGGAATGTTTGCGCATGCCTCGGTAAAGTAGCTTTTTACAACGAATACTTATAACTGTTATTACAGACTTATTACATTTTATATCACTGTGCTGCACACGAATAAAGTCATAACCATAGAGCTAGAACTATATTAGACCGACGTACACGTGTAACACGCCTGATTTACGTAGAACAACGTCGCGTGGCGTGGATCAAGTGTAGCTCTACAAGTTTAGTTTCTATACAAGGTGTAAGGGACAGCCCTCCGCAAACTTTAAGGACTTGCTCAGTAGACGAAACTGAACAACCTTCCATAATTTTTTTTTTTCAGGAAACGAAAAAAAATATCGGCCTCTGGATATAAACTGTCCAATTAAGTTTATAATTTTGTATGGTGAGGCTGATTTCTTTTTGTTTCCTGAATTTAATCTTGTGGAAGTTTGTTCAGTTTCGTCTACTGAGCAATCCCTTAAAGTTTGCGGAGGGCTGTCCCTTACACCCTGCATAAAATGTATGGAGACAAACTCGCTCAGATCGGCGTGTGTGGCACACGTGTGCGCAGTGCAGTTCTGTTTTAACACGTCATGGTAAGGCCCCAGAGCTGCAGTTACATTTGCATACTGCACGCTCTTGACAGCAATTCTCTATCCAGAGTTGACTGATCCCCGACCAACATTCCGAACGCTTAATTAATGTTTCCTAACCTAAATAGATGTTAATTAGTTGCTCTATGGTTCACTGCAGTCGCGGATACCATACACCTGATGTTACATAAGAAATGTTTGATTGGACCAATCGAAGAATGCTGTTTGTTTATTACTAAGATGGATTAGTATAGTTTTTATTTTGTATTTTACGTAAATAAATTTTCTTAGCTTTGGTAATTCTACCTAGTCTGTTTCCAGCTATTTTGGGGTAGGTTTCCTGTGTAATCAGATAATAATTATAAAGTACAATCAGACGAGTATCTGTTAAGCGAAGTCGTGATTCTAATTTTAGATAAGTATTTAAAAAATATACAACCAGTATGTATACTCCTTGCAACCCTCTTTAACTGTCACTTACTTTAAAGATTTAGAGATACTGACTAAAATTCGTGTCTGTAACCCGAAGGAGATTATTACTATAATAAAATTATGTATTTATTGTACACACAAATAAAAAGAAAACAGATGAAGGAAAGAGAAGAATAGTACAAAGGTGATGCTCATTTCTAAAGAAATGTCTTCCAGCATAAAATACCTGCGAAAGGAAAATTGGAGAAAAAAGAATTATGTGGTGGTGGTGTGGTGGTGTGTGGTGTGTGTGGTGGTTATTAGAATTATGTGTTTTTTTTTGAAGATTTTATCAGAATAGAATCAGTTCGTATGATAAATGAATAAATATTTTTTTATTTAGCACACTATAGATTCAAAAATCAGTGACTCTTTGGCTTTTGTACTAGGACATCTTGTATAGATCCAACTGACTGCAACCCTGTAACTTGTGTATCTCGATACCGCCATTAGCTAGGCTGTCAGATTTTCAGGCTTCTGACTACTCAACAACGGCGATCAAAAATCTTCAAATGACACGAGCTCCTCATCCTACTAATATTATAAATGCGAAAGTTTGTATGTATGGATTGATGTATGGATGTTTGTTACTCTTTCACGCAAAAACTACTGAACGGATCTCGATGAAACTTGGTACACGAGTAGACCATATCCCAGAATAACACGATACTTTTTATCCTGGGATTAAGTACGCGGGTGAAGCCGCGGGCAAAAGCTAGTTAAATATAACAGAAATTCTCGTAGCAAAAACATTACGTATACACAAAGACAAAATAACTGGACCAAAATTATAGGCTAACGATGTTCGGTATTGATTGGAGTTGATTAATAAAATCATTAAAATCGGTGACGTGAGCAGAATGTCGCTACAATTTAGGTAAAACAACTTTGTGGTCAAAATTCTTACGGGCAACGATCGATTGTACGTAGCCAGTGTTTATGTAACACTCTTAGTTAAAAATAACTTCTAGTTAACCTATTATTTTAATGGAAGTTCGTGCAGTCCGTGAAAACTTCCGGATTGCGTCATAAAAAAAGCTGTAGAACACTTTCGTCATTTTAAAAGAAACTGCTTTCTACCTTCAAAGCTTGCACGCAAAACGAAGATTATTTCATAGGTGCTGGTAGCTGGTGACCCTGTAAGTGTAATCACTTCACGCCCTTACTGCCTTTAAGGGTACACAAAACTTTTCACCACTTTCGCCTAAAGGATATTGTTCTTTGTTTCTGTACTCCATTTGTATAAATATAAAGCGTAAGTTGAAGGATTACTTTATCGAGTTAATTGGATCTTGTCAGTTTATAGCGCGTTGACTAATTGTCAGGTTGAGGCACGCTGAGACAGACCCCAGGGGTCTAATTGTGTGCTTTTTTGTAAAACCAACGAATACCTTTGTTGTTATAAAAAAATAAAAATAAAAAATTCGAAATAAGATTAGACATTTAAACAAGCCCTTTTCACTGTCCGTTCAACCGATCGATTTTGACTTCTATTCTGTAGTCATAAGGATGGTATTCAAAAGAAGTAGTTACAACACAAACTTTTTATGCTTTGTTTTTGTCTACTCTTAGTTACTAATAAAATACAAACATGAAACTCGCCAATTCTTTAATTGTGCCGTGATGATATTGCTATTTGATCGTCAAAAATTGTTAAGTCCTAAGTGAATTAGATGTGGAATTGTTCGGTAGACTTAGAACCCTGGAACGCAAAGAGTAAATAGAGGAACATGGCACAGTTAGGTTTTAGTCAGTAAAAGTCTAGCTGACACTACCTTTCACTCCACCCAAAGCGAGATGTGTTATTTGATGATTTATCCCCGAAAAAAAGTTCTATATAAACTACAATGTCGTAGACGACGACTTCAAGATTTCCTATATCCAAAAATGTCAACAGTGCCCGACCTACATAATCTAGCTATTCAAACTAGCTAACCATAAACAAATCAAGCAACATAGTATAAAACTGCATCACTAATCAACTCTGCTTGCACAAACACGCGACATTGTAAAACCATCAGGTCTAAACAAATCGCAAACCTACCTTTTTATCCAGCGATGATGTCAACTTCAGCCGCTCCTTAAGTAAATAACGTCACTACACCCACACCACTGCTTACCCTTATTAGCTGAATGGGTTCTTTTTAACGAGAATATTACACTGATTTGGACGTGGGGTGCTTTTATTTAAGGATTGATGCTGCGTGCTGTAGAATTGTCTTGAATCTGGGCGGATAATTTTTGTGTCCGTTTGTGTGCGGTTAAAAAAATATGTTTGTAAGCACACAATACTTTACACAAGAGTTTAACAATTTCTAAAGCTTTGTTTTTGAGATGAGAAAACTTATCTTTTCCTGCTCTGTGTACTTTATAGCGTGTCAAAACTGACTAAAACTCACTGGTTTTCCATCGAAAAATCGTCAAACGCTCTCGATGGTCTGTGAGGAAGTCTCAGTTTTCTACTGACAGAAACTCGCTTGTGTCCTTTAGTCGTACGTACCCCAGGGCCGCGGTAAATCTATAAAACAATCCCGCAACCCACGTCTGTTTGTCTGTTTAGCCATGGGTTCAATCAGTTCCTTTACTACCCATGTTTAGCACTACATGTTAACGAGATATCACAATGATTCACATTTAGCTTAGACCTCTGTTGTTCACATTAATACTGTTGTTGAATATACTATTGTTCCTACTGTGGCAATGAAACCAATTAACAGTTGTATTGTAATTAAATTCTCAGTTTCTTAGCCATTACTTCTGTAGTTAATGTCGATCTAAGTTTACATTCCAAGGTGGGTAATGTATGCTAAAGAAGGAAGCGGCTATAAGAGTGAGGAATCCTACACGCCCCATCCGCCGCTGCAGGAGCCCCCCAGAACGCCCCGGGAGTCGGGAGAGCGATTTCCGGCTTGCGGACGACGGGCAATGGGTAGCTCGCCATCCTCTCGTCCTGTAAGAACTGATCTCGTCTCGACAACACCACGTAGTGTTCCATGCGCGCCTCAAACAGATGTCAGCAAACGGTAGGGGCCCAGTAGGGCCGATGCTAGAGCCATGAGATAATTTTTCAAAGGGATACTCTAGTCCTAGAACGCAAAAGACAACTTAACTAACTTAGGTGTAGTTTTAGTCAGTATAAGTCTCACCCTCCTCCACCCTTGAGAGGAAGAAGTCATTAGATAATTTCTCACCTCAAAAAAATGTGGATAATGTACCTAACTGAACTTCAATTTCAAAAATAAACAATAGGTGTGTAAGTTTACAGGAGCAGTACAATCAACTGCATCCCAAAATAAACTCAATAAAAAACTACATTTGTATACGTTACTACAGCATCTGTTCTTTCGCCTACTTTTGTATATCAACAATCCAAAACAGTACAGTCATTAACCGTGATTAAAACACGCTATTAATAAACCTATCATTATGTTTCGGCGTGATAAACACTCGAAATGTACAACTGCCCAACCAATGTCCAACTTTCATATAATACGGTGCCAGAAAATGTGTCATCATCACTTTCAGACATTATCAAAATGCAAGGAACACCTCAGTGTCATGTCCGATTATATCTTTTGATCACCACTATTCTCGTTTTGTGATCTATACATACCTACATCTTCTCTTCTATTATATAAAAATGAGACCGTTTTCCGTTGTCACGACATGGCATGAAAACGACTTGACCGATTTGGCTGTTTTTTTTTTTGTTGTGATTGTTATTGTGAGGATAAGGTTCTTATGGAAACAAAAATTAGGGTAGTGTAGGGTAGAGTAGGGTAGATTACGGTAGAGTAGGGTAGAGTTGGGTATAGTAGGGTGGAGTAGGGAAGAGCGAGAGCGAAACCGCGCGGGCAAAAGTTAGTATGTAATAAAATTGAAGCGTCTGTTTGTAATAGCAAGATATTTTTTTAACAAATGCATATGAAAAAGAAATGCAATTTTTAAAATATTTGTCTATCTGTCGATCTGTCTGTCAGTCTGAAGGCCTGTCAGTTTGTCTATCTGTTTGACTGTCTGTTTTTTTCCGACTAATCACCATAATTTTTGATTTTGAAGGAAGACTTTCTTTGGTAGGTAGCTGATCTGATTAGGAGTAACTTAAGCTACTTTTATTCTACAATAATTATTAGTAATTATCATTTTTTATTCGCAAAAATGCTGTTTTATTAGTCTGGCGTGGACGAAGTCGCGAGCACCAGCTTGTTCATAAAATAATATACCAATCGAGTTAGAAATAGAAATATCCCGGCAGCACTTAGCTGTAATTGCGTCGTAAAAATCTAAATAAGCATAAAAGCGTCGATTCAAATTATTAGTTGTTAGCTCACTAACCTACAGGCTTTTAAAAATAATGAGCGCTCTATATTGAGGAGGCGACCTTGTCTTGTCACGTCTATCTCCAAAACATTGGCCACCGTTCTATTATGCCATTCATTTGATTACTCACATCGACCATATTTTTTTTACTGACTTCTGGGTGGGGCCAAGAAGTCGGTGATTTCAACTGTAGGGCGGGGCAATCACGAAACTATTTTACTTAGGCGTCGATAAATCTTTGATTACAAATTGCTTTCATTCCAGTGATGGATCGAACTTTTAAATGAATTACTCGATAACTCATATTGACCTTAACACTCCTTAAGCTTAGTCGAGCTGAAAACAGCGCCAGACATCCATTATGCTAACTGTGATGATCTAATCAAATCAATGCATGATTCGAATAACGCTAACGGCAGTTATGAACCATCCAAATTTTATTGATGGCCAATGATTGTCAATTGTGCCGTAAAGGGTAATAGTTTCGTAACGGGCCATTAAAATGTGAAGAGTCAGAAGTCAGGTGATGGAAGAGTCATGGAGTCAATTGCTTGGCCCTTGTGTGCTCCCACGCATGCTCAGCGGAGAGTCGGTGACATCAGATGCGCGCGCACGTTGTCGCGTGCAATCAATTGACGGGTTGTGTAATCACCGAACGTGTTGCCGACACGCGCACCTCATCTTCGCTCCATTGACATCTAAGTGAGAAAACACTATCTCTATTGGCAGTCAATCGTCCGAAACTGATCTTAGTACAATATTAAACTGGTGCTACCAACGCATTTAGTTGAATTATGAGAATACTTGACGTATTTACACAGTTATTTATGAGCCATTTAACAATACATCGGCAGTAAGAAATGATAAACAAAACACGAATTAATGCACTCTGCCCTTTTAATTACGACACAATTACAACTGCCATTACAATTCATTCATTAAGACTATTAATTACAATCTTACAACTTCCAAGTCATTGAATTAATCCTTTCTACTTTACATTTCAAATGTAGTAGTAAGTATGACGTCATTGCGATGAGTTTTTAATGTTCAACTTTAGGGGTCGTTCAAGATTATGTAGATTTCTGGTAATTGTAATGGCTATCTGTAATACGTCCACTGTTAAACCTGAGCCTTCCAAGTGTCTTCAACTCACCACTACGACTCGTACTGTGCGTTCTGCTTTCATCGAATTCTCGCTACCCTCACCAGCTCATCGGTCTGCCTTGCGGGAGGCTTTGCAGTACGTAATCGTCATTCCTCTTCCCTTCTGTTTCCTATCGACTAATTATTGTGCGAGTTATGTGGCCTGCCCACTACCACTTCAGTTTCGCAATTCTTCGAACTATATCGGTAGCGAATATCTTCATTCCTGATTCGATCACACAAGTAAAGTCCGAGCATAGCCCTCTCCAACTCACCACTACGACTCGTACTGTGCGTTCTGCTTTCATCGAATTCTCGCTACCCTCACCAGCTCATCGGTCTGCCTTGCGGGAGGCTTTGCAGTACGTAATCGTCATTCCTCTTCCCTTCTGTTCCCTATCGACTAATTATTGTGCGAGTTATGTGGCCTGCCCACTACCACTTCAGTTTCGCGATTCTTCGAGCTATATCGGTAGCAAATATCTTCATTCCTGATTCGATCACACAAGTAAAGTCCGAGCATAGCCCTCTCCATTGTCTTTTAGGTGACTGACCCTTCTGATCGCACAGCATTTTTGCTCTAGGTATTCAATTTACCAACACGCTCTGGCCCGCGTGGTGGATTTTGGCCCATTCCCTCTCCTAGAGGCTAGGAGGCTTGAGTCCCATCAGTGGGATCATTAAAAAGGCTGATGATGATGATTCTATTTATAGTAGTCTAACTATGACATCATTTCGATTCCTAAGATCAATCATATCCTATTATCAGTAGGAAGGAGATGGAAAACATACAACTACGCAGAAATAGTAATACCTAATCTAATTTAATTTAATCAGTGCATGCAACGCGAGACTTCATCGCGTCAGCTTCTGGTATGCCAATGCAATCGTGCTAGGAGTTTCTATAAGACTTCAAGGTCAGTTTTCTATTGATGAACAGTGATACTCTTTGGATTTTCCGTCGTCAGCTTACGTGTCTTAAATTAAAAGGAGAAACTGACTGACTGACATATCAAGGCACACTATTGATACTAGGAGCGTGAAATTGTGCACAAGGTTTCTTTTTATGACTTAGACGAGCACTGAAGTCGAAGCCAAAGCCTGATAAAAAGTAGCATATGTCCTTCTTTGGGGTTTTTTTTTCGGTGTGTTAAAATCATTTAGATGACAATGCCCTTGGGCGGAGCCGGAGATAGTGTCAGACTTTTACTGACTAAAAAACCCACCCCTTTCTTTCGTTGCCGTTCATACCGGGGCCAAGCCTTCTTTTCAGAAGCAAACCCTTGGCCTCAGTAAACAAGTAAACAGACCCTTGACCTCAGTTTTTTCTCAATAAGTTCAATTTTGCTATGCACCAAATTTTATCAAAATCTATTCAGTAGTTTAATCGTGAAAGCGTAACAGACAGACATCTAACATTTAAGTATTTATAATTAGTTTGGATTATGTATCCATAGTTAGTGTACTTACCTCAGTGTCGCAAGACGAAAGTCTATGACCAGTGCGTGTTGCCAGTGATGACATATGGTGCCGAAACGTGGTCGCTCACAATGGGCCTCATCAGAAGGCTCAAAGTCACCCAAAAGGGCTATACTCGGAGTTTCCATGCGTGATCGAATCAGAAATGAAAATATCCGCAGGAGAACCAAGGTTGCCGACATAGCACGAAAAATCGCCAAACTTAAGTGGCAATGGGCAGGGCACATTGCTTGCAGAACAGATGGCCGTTGAGGCCGAAAGGTTCTGGAGAGGCGATCGCGTACTGGAAGACGCAGCGTCGGAAGGCCTCCTACAAGATGGACCAATGACCTGGTGAAGGTTGCGGGAATCCGATGGATGCGGGACGCACAGGATCGATCATTGTGGTGACATTTGGGAAAGGCCTATATCCAACAGTGGACGTCTGTTGGCTGAAATGATGATGATGATGAGTTGATTTAAAAGTATCATTTTAGTTTGCAATAGTATTTATGTGTAAGAAACTCCATAAACACTAACTAGAAGCACTGAATGCAATCGTATTGCCAATCATCTTCATTTAAAATCAACTACAATACCGGCTATAAAATACTTCTTGGTTCGCATGAATGAAGTGTGACCGATGAAATATAACACAGCACAGCGCCATAATGATGTATGTAAAACTGTAATGTGCTCGCTCATAAAACACGTTTGACCTAATATACTCGCAAGTTTTCAGGTCGATTTTAATGTCCGTAGTCTAGTTTTTTTAATCGAAACAAGAGTGAGTAGAATCGATCGTGAAATCTACTATCAGATGTGTTGTATCTTCACGTAATAATATTATTTCACTTCTCACTGAAGGTGCATTACTTTGTGTAATTTATTTCATCAGAACTGCTTTCAAAATGGTGAAGGAAAACATCGTAAAGGAAAATTTGAAGACGTGATAACAATCCGCACTGGACCTGCGTTACGGATTACGGTCCATTCCCTAACTTAGAGAAACGGCTGATTATGCCATTATACTATTAATAAAAAATATAGCCAATCACAATTGACCGTTTCGGGGTCCTTTTAAAATAACATGCTCTTCATCCGTCTGGACATTATAGATAGAATGTAGGTTCTACTTTACTATTTGAGAAGGAAGTCGAACCAATTTATTTATACCGGGTACAGTTCTAAACTGACTTCTATCCCCAGACCACATGCATAGGGGACCCTACACGTCTTCCGGCCTAACTCCAATTATCTATTTGATTATACCTATCAATTTGATCAACGTTCTAGTTGATCTAGGACTACATCCTTCAGTGTATTCTACCTCTTCGTAATATTTACTAAATAGGGCCTAGGTAAACTAAGATCTACGTTAAAAAGACTTATGTACCTGCTGAGACAATACAGCTAGAACTACATTTTGATTTTATTTGTACGTAGAACGACGTCGCGTGGCGTGGATCTAGTGTAGCTCTACAAGACTAGTTTCCATATAAAATTTATGGAAACCGACATGCCCAGATCGGCGAGTGTGGTACACGTGTGCGCAGTGTAGTTCTAGCTTTGAGTCCGAGCCTAGATATATCCTACTGAATGTGAGACGCTCCAGTAGTAGACATTTTCACGGTTGAAAAAAAAACGATGATTGATTGAGAGACAGCACGGTTGGCGCAATGGATAGTGCGGATTTAATTCCTGCACAGAGCAAAAAATATTTGTATGACCTATAAATAGCTGTTTTGTTGAAACATGTTTGAAAACTAACCCATGCATGCTACAGAAGTAATTCCTAGTGTCAAATAGAGATGTCATGGTTTATAACAAATAATTTACAGCAAAAGGAATCATTGCATTCATTGGTTCCACTTTCACCTACCATGAAGTCATCGGTCAAACTGTGGGTCAGAATTTAATGTCATCGTGATCATAACCAAACAGTCACTCACCCTAACTGTAAACCTTTGACAAAATGCAAAACTGTGCACCAAAGGCATTCAATTGTCACCCAACAAACGATAAACAGAGACCGCTGTACATATAAATTACCATTAAGTTTGGACATCAAAATATTTATAAATTACGTAGGCCTATTTTAATGCGCTATGAATTTAGGACACGCTTTAGCTCGCCGTCCGACCGTCCGGTAATCGTCCGGACCGAGCCCAAGTCGCTTGCGGCGCGTATTGTTCCACGTGTGCCTCAAGGAGATGTCAGCAAACCGTAGTGGGCCTAGCAGGTCGAAGCTTACTGGGGGGTAGTGCGAAAGTGAGACCCGGGGCCCTGGGACGACTGTAAAGAAGGAACAGGAGTGGGTTTATAACCAGTAAAAGTCTGACACGTCAAGAAAAAAGGACACGCTAGGAAAATATATGAAGTAGCTTTTGTCAGCGGCTTCGCTCGCATGAAAGTAAAAACTTCTGAGTTTGTTTCGGTGTACCTATCATTTCCCTATTTACTGCGTTGGATTATAAACAAACAAAGCCCGTCTCAATAACTAATATTCATAGCATATGTCGTTTCCAATAATTAAGTATGCAAGCAAACGTCTTCAACTGTTGCGCCGAAACCATACCACTATTATAATGTGGCCACTTCCTTACTCCGCACACTTTCTTTGGAAAGTTCTTTGTCCTGTGTCTTTCCGATACACGTGTCTGATTTGAAGATATTATTATCGTGTGTTACGTTCCGGTTTTTGTAACAATTCTGCCGATTATCTCCGTGTGAACGAGTGTTTTTGTATTGTTTTTGAAAGTGATACCTGCACGGTGGATTGAATGAAGGTTGTTGAAGCCAATCTCTTGTTGGTTGTTGGCAGTCTAGGTTTTACATCCTATATCATCAACAGAAAAATTAAACTTAAACTCTTCTTTCATGTGAGATCATACCGCACTGGACTTGCGTGGTGGATAACGGCCATTCCCTCTTCTGAGAAACTTGAGTCGCAGCTTTGGGAACATTAAAAGGCTGATAATGCTATGTTATGTAGAAACACAACACACAAACGCAGGAGAACCTGTTCCCTTATAGGCACATGATTAAATAAACCGTTCCTCATGTGGTTTTGACATTCCGCTATTCAATACTCTAATTAAAATTAACTAATTTCCTATACCCATTCATCTAAGTACCATTCTCTCCTACTACAGGATTCGAAATACTGAATACCTGTCACATACAGAAATATGATACGCTGGATGTATTTGATAAAAACTGCACATTGACGAAACATGAAAACCATTTAAATCCGTGTCATGACCAGATCTGTTAAAACTAGACGGCCTTATAAACAATTTAGTTCAACGCATATTAGGATTATTACGCAATTCACATATTTTTGACATATGTCTGCAGCGAACACCTACATGCAACACGATGTAGTTAGATAAACAAACGAATATCAACCTTGTGGTTACCAAATAAGGTCTTCAAACTTTGTACCTCTATTAGGGAAGTAATCAGTCATCTTCTATTGTGAGGAAAAGATAAACGTAAATAACCGCATTGATAAATTGTAGAAAAACAAGACTGGAAAGTTTTCAGACCAATTTTGGGCCCTTAGAAAACTTCAAGATGCCCGAGTTAAGAGAAAAGAGAATCTCCAATACTCCCCATCTGCGTAAATTCTCTTTCGGACAGTTCCAGTCTTCAGTGTGTATACAGCGTCTTTCCGTAGAATTTCCGTCTTGCGTCACATGCCCTGTTATCTGTTCATTGCCGTGGTTGAATACTGGTCCCGATAAATTAAGTTTAGAAAATTATATTTGCCATCACAATTCTAAGAAGAAGAACACCAATAACGGCAGTCTCTCTTTGTAGGCTAGAAACACTAGGATATTAGACGCACAGGACTGAGTGGCAATGTTTGATGGTGGCCTTTGGGCGTCTTCTGCATCAGCAGAAGATGTCGAGACGGTTTTTATGTCCTAAATGGATCCAGAACTGTTGGGATACGATATTAGGCTTTTCTTTTCCTACAAGGCATATACAAAATATCTTGTCAATGACAAGACAACTAAAACACTCAATAAAGCTCGCACCGTTAATTTCTTTAACACCCCATAAAGCTATGTAAAAGCTATGAATGAGTTGTAAAAATCAGCTGAACGAAACGGTTGACAATGCTTGTATACGGCCTGCCGCTATTTATAGTTCCATTGTGTTCGGTTAACTGGGCTCGATGCACGAGCATAGGGCTCTAACCAGTACATCACTCAATGAAGTTGCATTTTTTGTAGCAGTTGCTGATGTTCTTCAGAAACTTAAGGTCTATATTTTTACGTTATCCGTCTTTGAAGACAGCAAGATGAGATTTCCTAGATTTATTATTCTGTGCCAAGTGATCTAGCAAACTTTTTCTTCTGGCTTTTGTTACCCTAATACCCAAGATTTTTTGGCAGCGAAGAGCACATACCATATACAGAAAGAACAAGCTTGGATCACTTGACTTTCTCTGTATGTATTGGAGATTTCTGGAGTTATTGCCAGGTTTAAAAAAAGGTCCGATTTTGTCTCGACCTTCTAAAATTGTACCTTTATCGATAAAAAAAAAAAAAAAATTATAAAAACATACTGATTTCTTTATCTCGTTGTTCCAGGTGGCTTGGAAGGTAAATACAGAGTGGCGGCACCCGAACTAATGCAGGATACATTCATGAGCGACTCGGAAGACGAGGGAGGTGAGTTATACCTGTCTAGCTTATTTACTATTTAGTCTAGACAAACTAGAGCATGGAGTAATGAGTACATGGAGTGATAATGTATGGGTAAACGGTGCAACTACAAACACTAAAGACATACTGCAGCTTCTGTTTCTAAAAATCTATGTTTTGAAGTAAACACAGACCAACATATATCTATAACCGGAAGTCAAGAATAAATAGGTTATTCTAAATAAGCTTGTTCCATCCTCGACTATATCATTGTTTACTGATTTACCATCAGTTGAATGCGAACTTATCAAAAAAAAAAAAAAAACTTCTTCGGTCTAACAAGAATGTGGCCGTCCAGTCGATTTATAATTTCTGCAGTCAACTCTAAAGATAATCACGCTGCTTCAATCTTATTCGGAGTTCTAGACTTCATTGATTAGACATACATAGTCATACTGGAACAAATTAAGAAGAATAAAAGAGGATTACTAACGTTAGTAAATTCTTCACATAGTTTTAAGTTATTTGTGCTCACGTCTATAAACGGCATTCATTGTCAAGATACTAATAAGAGTACTCCATTTACTCATCACTCCCTGGTCCAATGATAATGTTATCCCACGCGCAGACTCAAGACGATTGCACAAAAATGTGGGCCACACACGGGCACACAACCTACCTGTCTGATGTAATGACGTACTTATAACTTACAAAATATGTTTATTCAAACACGTCATTCCGAAAACTTTTATAACATGTTTATTACCGAAGAGTTCTGGATTTTTGGGTTCCAGCGGTTGTTATTGTAAACAAATGCGATCTTGATCTTTCTGTATGTTTGCTTGCATTGATTTGAGTAGATTTATAAATAACTCTGTGCTACTTAATGCTGTTTATTGAAGCTCCTCTGACGGCAGAAACTTAGTTCCAAAGTTTATAACGAGATTCAAGGACAGGAATTACGTATTTCGAACACGCGGACGTCACATAATGAGGTCATGTCGAATTCGTTGCCCTACTTTTACATGGTGTTTTTGTAATCGTGTCATTTCGGGATGGTTTGTGATTTTAATATAAATAATCACTAAACTTGCTTGGCATAGCCTACTGGCTTCCGGTACTAGCTGTGTTGGTGGCATATTCATATGATAATCGTAATCGAAATTAAAATAAATAATCATTAATTTGATTAAATAGATCCATGCTTTCTTGTGGCTTAGTTGAAAATATGTTTTCCTTTGCAACCATGTGTTTACCTAGGTCTCACAAAAAACGATTACGATTAATTAATCTTAATTATGATTAATTGTTTAATCGTTAATCTGATTAAAATTTTGCCAACACTGCCTACTGGCATGTAAGTCTGTTATGCCCATCCCAGGGAAAGTTCACAAATGATCATATATTCCTTTACGACTGAATCTTACTGCCATTTCTAATGCTAAATTTACCGTTCTTTGCAGGCGAGGTGGAGTGTCCAATCCAACAACAGCAACAATACCGCTACATGAACAGCGAAGCTGGCACCTTACACCGCGCCAAGCCGCTGGAGGACACCGTCACTGATGGACACCTGTGGCCCAGCAACAATGACCGGAAAGTGGCCACCATTGATCGACAACCACTGGACATCGGGTAAGCTATGTAGCCAAAATTTTTATTTCAACTCTCTTTTGGATATGGATTCTTACGCGTCCCGTTTGCCAGCCTCAGACAAAATGAATAATACATCAAACAAGCTTATTGTTTACCGTTTTAATTGACAGATTGTTTTTTTTTCTCTTCTTGCATCTGCGGAAATTCCGTCACTCAGATTGCCAACGCCCTCCCCCCACCCCGCCTACATGATTACTCCTTTTCAGGTCCTAGCCAGCATGCACAACTACCTGCCAATTCCACGACTTATACGAGGCCAAAGACAGAGCTATCCAGATGGCAAATATTGGTCGGGCTAGTTTTGAGTCTGATTAACACAAAAGAAGAAGAAGAATTATTCCTTTTTGGGAGACTTGTATCTGTACTAAGAAATCCTGTGACACAGATAACCCCCCTCCCCACAAAGAGTGCATATTTTTTTTTAATTTTGGTAAAACATCGAATAAAACAAGTATTCCTTTTTCTCTTCCAGGTTCCTAGTATCATTCGTAGTGGACGCTCGAGGTGGCGCGATGAAAGCCAAGCGGCGCGGTGGCGTGCGCATCATAGTCCCCGCCGCCGCGTGCGCGGCCCCCACCCGCGTGACCTGCCGCGCGGCCACGCGCAGGGCTCCCGCCGCTGCGCCGCCGCCGCTCATGGAGGGAGAGGCCTTGGCTTCTAGGTTGCTGGAGTTGCAGCCGCAAGGAGCTAAGTTTTTGGCGTGAGTATCTTCTATAAGTATAGAGTTCTTATTTTAGATACCATTTTAATGTTTGGCTATGATTAAAGTCAGCCTTACATCTATATAAAAGCGAAAGTGAGTTTGTTTGTTTGTTACGTCTTCACGCCTAAATGGCAAAACCGATTTTGATGAAACTTGGTACACGGATAGACCATGTCCTGGAATAGGACATAGGATACTTTTTATCCCGGCAGTATGTTCCCTTGGCATAATATTCTGCTATCACGCGGGGCGAAGCCGCTGTGAGCAGCTATATATATTACAGAAGGATAGGATTTACAGAAAATTAACTTAACAAAAAAGTCAAGTAACAAAGACAACCAGAATTGTGAGTTTCATTTTAAATAAAAAAATGATGTGTCGATGCCGACCGAGCACTTGGGTTTTATTGTATTGAGATACTAGCAGGACTTTTTGTCATTTCAAGGATCATACTCTTACTGCCGCACTCAGAGACGCCCATTAACGCTAATCTCTGATTTACTAATTTTGTCATTGAATAATAGTCTATATCTTTATGACGTTAAGTACCTTAGGTTTTGCTTTAATTGACATTAAAGTTAAATGACGTCTCTGAGTGCGGCAGTTAACCATTTTATTACCGTTTTACAGACCAGTAGTGATCGAGGTGCCGATCTTCACATCGTCGTGCCGCGAGCGTGAGATAGTCATCCTGCGCTCCGACACCGGCGAGACCTGGCAGGACCACTACCTACACAACAACGACAACCCGCTCATACAGGTTAGCTACCTTATTTCTAGTGTGATAAGGTGGAATTAAATTTACTACGTCACTTACCTTAAAAGCGACTGGGAGAGACTACAAGAGGAAGAATAGAACAAGCTGTAAACGTAGTCCGGGAAGACCAATGTCCTTCAATAAACTACTATACTACTAGGGTAGAGTTGACTGGTTGAACCATATCACTAATTGAAATGTGATTTACTTTATGTTAATCTTTTAACATCTGAAGACCTCGACAAAGGAAAGTCCACTAATCTATAGGGCAAGAAAGGGGGAGAGGGTATCGGAAAAATCACAAGGGATGTGATGAGATACGTAACATCATCATCAGCCTTTTTAATGTTCCCACTGCTGGGACTCAGGCCTCCTCTCTAGAAGAGGGAATGGGCCGTAATCCACCACGCGGGCCCAGTGCGGGTTGGTGAATGTCACATGTCTTCGAATTATATATACGAGATACGTAACGTGTCCTATCTATTTTGTTGGGTGCGTGATTTCTCAACGGAAATACGGCGCGTGACCTTGATTCATCGTTGATACTTTGTACAAACGAAATTTTATGTTGGAGGGGAAGGTTAGTCTAAGACCCCATCATGTATCATCAGGGGGCAGGAGCGAGATAAAAGTTGCTTAAAGATATCACGTGATAAATTGACGAGCCCCTAAAAGAGACGATCTACAAAATAAAGTAGCCGCATCTTTTTCAAAAGTCGCACTCTCTAACGACGTGTTGTTTAATTGAGTATTTTGAGTAAAGCATGTCTCAAACCCTACTCTAAGGGCAAACTTGGACAGGTTTCAGGCTATAGTAAAGTTTGAGAAATACTCAACTTTAAATGCTTAGGTCAGAAATCCGGGGTAAACCGTGATAAGTAAGACCTTCGGCTGTATATACCGTCAATTACAGACACAATAGTAAGACAATAACAGCGCGAACGCGTTCGCTTGGGGTTTTATGAATTAACTGCTTTTTTTTTAACTCGGTTTACATTTCCAATTACAGGAGGCCCTTCAACGTGAACGTCAAGAATACGGCGGCAATGAGACAGTCGGCGAGAACGGAGAGCGAGTGACGCGCATCATCACGTGCGACTTCCCTCACTACCTCGCGTGCGTGTCGCGCGTGCGACAGGAGGTCCACATCATAGGCCCTGAGGGCGGCACCATCTCCAGTGCTCATATTCCTCAGGTAAGAGAATATCGCATCAGCCCCCCTAGCCAAGTTACAACCGTTTCGCTTGCGTCGAACGCTTCGAGTTGACCTTGCCGCCAACTCTTTTGTTCTGACCACGTGACTGAGCGTTGAGATGACGTCATTCCCGTACATTTGAAGCTTTCTACTAGCGTTAACTATTGCAGATTAGCAACTTGGCTAGGGGTACAGATAGATAGAGTTCGCCTTATCATCAACGATTGCATCGCTGATTACCTCCAGGTGGGATTGCAGTCAAATGTTAGTTTATATCAATTAAAGAAAAGAAAGATGATAAACATGAAGAAATTTCTTTTTTTTTGCCCTTGCCTCTTGGTTCTTAGAATTTATACAACACACTTTTATTCATGAATTAAATTCTGGCTGTGACCGCTTTTTAATTTTTTGGCCATTTTCTTTATAAGTGTTGCTATATTTTTATTCCATTTGGCTTTTTATGGAGGCTCCGTTTTTATGAGTGTAAAATGGCCATACAAAGTATACATAGCTTTTTGCATTGACATTTAATACGTTGATATCTATAAGGTATATTATAAGGGGTATAAGGGATATTTACAGACTTATGAAGAACTTCTTATTTATGTTTTTGGATAAATCTATATATATAAGGTATGTTATTGAGGATTTTCCAAATAAACCACAAATTGTTTCTCTGAAAATCAAAGTTTTGTTTATTTAATACATCCTTACTATATTACAACGTTTAACTATGATCATTACACCTATAACTTACCTGAAAATCAAAGAAATGACATTTAAAGTTTACTAATATCGCCTCCTCAATTATATCCCTTTATTTTATCTTTTTACAATAGAATTTTTAACAATAAAATATGCAAAATAATCTAAACATCATCTGCCATTCAATCACACGTCACCCCGTTCCACAGAACATAAATTTCATTGACAACTTCAACGCGCGAAGCGCGGCAAATTTGAATTAATGAAATGTCATTTCATTACATATATATAAAAATCAATGCCACTTTTCGTTGTTATTTTATAAATCAAGAACGGGCTCACCTATCCAAACCAAATTTTTAGGCTTTGTTCAGACTATTTAGTAGATGATTTATGTGAAGTTTGGTAGGGTAGATTGGGGTAGAGTAGAGTAGTGTAGAGTAGTGTAGAGTAGAGTAGTGTAGAGTAGTGTAGGGTAGAGTAGGGTAGAGTAGTGTAGAGTAGAGTAGTGTAGAGTAGTGTAGGGTAGAGTAGAGTAGGGTATAGTAGTGTAGAGTAGAGTATGGTAGAGTAGTGTAGGGTAGAGTAGTGTAGGGTAGAGTAGTGTAGAGTAGAATAGTGTAGGGTAGAGTAGTGTAGAGTAGAGTATGGTAGAGTAGTGTAGGGTAGAGTAGAGTAGGGTAGAGTAGAGTAGGGTATAGTAGTGTAGAGTAGAGTATGGTAGAGTAGTGTAGGGTAGAGTAGTGTAGGGTAGAGTAGTGTAGAGTAGAATAGTGTAGGGTAGAGTAGTGTAGAGTAGAGTATGGTAGAGTAGTGTAGGGTAGAGTAGAGTAGGGTATAGTAGTGTAGAGTAGTGTAGAGTAAAGTATGGTAGAGTAGTGTAGAGTAGAGTAGGGTAGAGTAGTGTAGAGTAGAGTATGGTAGAGTAGTGTAGAGTAGAGTAGAGTATTGTAGGGTAGAGTAGTGTAGAGTATTGTAGAGTAGAGTAGTGTATGGTAGAGTAGTGTAGAGTATTGTAGAGTAGAGTAGTGTATGGTAGAGTAGTGTAGAGTAGTGTAGGGTAGAGTAGAGTAGTGTAGAGTAGTGTAGGGTAGAGTAGGGTATAGTAGGGAAGAGCGGGAGCGAAGCTGTGCGAGCAAAAGCTAGTACGCTATAATTTAAACGCTCAATGTTTTATAATTTGTGCGTTCGCTTGGTGTTTAACCGAAATGGTGCGAAATCACGCGCGAACGTCTGCGTTCGCTTGGGGTTTAAGTGAAACTTTAGGTTTTGACCCTGTTTTCTGTTGTCCAGGTCCAAGCGCAGTTCCCAGCGGCTGCACTGACGAAGCGCATCCGCGTGGGGCTGCAGGCGCACGCGGCCGGCGCGGACCTGTGCCGCCGCGTGCTGCCGCGCCACGCTGCAGTGTCGCCCGTGCTTACAGTAGAGCCTCGCCGCCGCAAGTTCCACCGCTCCATCACCTTGACGGCGCCGCTACCTACCATACATGTAAGTACCCGCGTGGGGCTGCAGGCGCACGCGGCCGGCGCGGACCTGTGCCGCCGCGTGCTGCCGCGCCACGCTGCAGTGTCGCCCGTGCTTACAGTAGAGCCTCGCCGCCGCAAGTTCCACCGCTCCATCACCTTGACGGCGCCGCTACCTACCATACATGTAAGTACCCGCGTGGGGCTGCAGGCGCACGCGGCCGGCGCGGACCTGTGCCGCCGCGTGCTGCCGCGCCACGCTGCAGTGTCGCCCGTGCTTACAGTAGAGCCTCGCCGCCGCAAGTTCCACCGCTCCATCACCTTGACGGCGCCGCTACCTACCATACATGTAAGTTATATACATATATCTATACAACAGTCTTAATATTAAGAAAAACCCAACACAAAACCCGAATCATGTGTCTAGTATTTTTATATAAGGAATTTATTTATTTATTTATTCTTTATGCACACAATAGTACAGAGGCGGACTTAATGCCTTAAAATTTCACAACTGTATTGTTGTGCCATCATAAAAAATCTTTTTATAGAAAAAAAAATAACCAACTTTACTAAAAAAATTAAATTGAATTTGAGGAGTTCCTTCGATTTTGCCAAGATTTCACCATCAGATTCCAATTTGGTGACCATTTGTAAAGTATTCCCTGTCCAGCAAAAAAATATTTTTTTAAATCGGTTGGACAGCGACGAAGTTATGCGCGAACAAAGATAAAAAAATATTAACATCCGAATTGAGAACCTCCTCCTTTTTTAGAAATCAGTTAAAGCTAGACGCACACATTCGGTTTCCGGATTAGGTTTCCCGATCAGGAATTCAGATTCGGGATTCCGTGACACTAGCGCAGACGTTCCGGTTTTTTGCATTCGGAATTTATATCTAGCGATGATAATAATAATATGGTTCGCCTTATTGGTTTTATCTGCTATGTAGCTAAATAAGATTACTCGGGTCGCTCCTCCAAGGGGATGGTGAGGTAGACCGGGACGTAAAACATCTGATCAACGCAGGATGGATGAAATGGCGACAGGTCACGGAAACCACTGGTGACCCACGGATGCCCCTCAAGTTGAAGAGTGAAATTTACAAGTCCGTGATAAGGCCTGTCATACTGTATGGATCAGAATGTTGGACTGTGAAAAAGACGGATGAAAAAAGATTGCACGTAGGGGAGATGAGAATGTTAAGATGGATGTGTGTTTTTATATAATTATACATGTCGAGTCGAGTCATAATATGGATTAAAGGACTAAGTACGTGCGCCATAACCACAATCGATATGTATCTAATAATTGACTAGGTGAACTAGGTGGACTTGGTGGAACAGGTATCTGGATCACGTATGTTTAAATACTAAGAATAGGTGCACCTAGTCCCAAATTTATCTAGTACAACCATCTCTAAAAAGGACACTACAAAAACTAGGAGATGTCCTGGGGACAAAGGACGGTTGGCAACTCTAAATTGAAGATTGAACCAAAAAGGGCTCAATCTTCTTCAAAAATTCGAATGAAAATTATGTTGTGAATGATTTAGTCATGAAATTATTTGTATTTAAGTGTCCCGTTGTAACGAACCATTGCGCGATCTAATTCGATCCCAACGCCATCTATCGAGGCATGAGACTACTCTGTTCATTTCAACAGCAGCTGGCTAAGCTATTTCTGTGTTACGTCCGTAGAATTTTAATATTTTTTAGGGTTCCAGATGTACTCAATACTCAGTACTTTATTATATTCCATATTGTGGACATAGGTGGTATAAAATATTTAACAAGATCAATATAGACCCTGTCGGGCACAGTAAAGTTAGGAGAGAGGACGAAGGCCAAATTACTACAGTTGATGGAACTGTGATTTGGCCAATTCGAGGGACTAAATAATTAACTTTAAGCACTGTGCTTTTCATTACAAATACAAGAAGATAGATCTAGTTTTTTTTAAATAATTTGACAGCTGTTAGTTGAGAGATGAAAAGTGTGATACTTTTCAGCCCGTTCCTCAGGCAAGTTCATACCTACTTTCAGAGTATGAGTAATGAAATAGTACATTGTTACACTAGGGGTGAAAGTTACTTATTTAGTCCCTCGAATTAGCGACCTCGCTACGCTCGGCCGCCAACTTTTTCTCGGGACGAAATAAGTAACTTTAACCCCGAGGTAAGCACTGTGCTTTTCATTACGAATACAAGAAGATAGACCTAGTTTTTTTTTAAATAATTTGACAGCTGTTAGTTGAAAGTAAAACTCCCTAGGGATGAAAAGTGTGATACTTTTCAGCCCGCTCCTCAGGCAACTTCAGACCTACTTTCAAAGTATGAGTAATGAAAAATAATTTAGATACTAACGTTAATAGAATATAAACTAAATTTATACACAATTGATTTAAACACGTGACATTTAATTTAATTATTAAAAGACATTACATACATAAAAAAAAAATGGGCGTTCGTATCTGTTTATTGCCAACAGTGCAGTTTCAAGGGTGGGAGACAAGCGGCGACACTCGTTGTAGTACAAATTGAAAAGTATTTCCTTTCTAACCTCTTTAAAACCGTCAGGGAGAGAATATCCTCACGCCCCAGCTGCCCAGTACAATTATAAATCAAACTAATACAGTATTGTTCATTACAGGGAGGTACAGAAAAGCCATCGACATCCAACCTGCGTCTCCTGTGCTCCATCATGGGCGGCCAGGCGCGCGCCGTCTGGGAGGACGTCACCGGCTCCACGCCGCTCACCGTCACTGACGACTGTGCCTCCTTCACTACCACTGTGTCTGCCAGGTATATTCATACACCACCAATATCACTAATAGCTCTGAAGAATGAAGAGAGCGAGGAAAACCCATCAAAACAACAAACAAACAGAAAAACACAAACAAACACAAAAACACAAACAAACACAAAACAAAAAACACCAAAACACACACAACACACAGCACACCACACCACACACCACCACATCAGTTTTGTACAAGAAACGAGTCTGGACCTCGTGGCTTAGTCAAAACAGCTACATGGATTGAGTTTTGAGGCTCAGAGAGTCTTGAGCCAGCTGTGAATGGGTGACCGTGTGGGGGACTTACTGAGCATTATCCGTGCGTTAGAAAGCACAATAAACCAAGCTTACAACAAAAATATACATATTATCTAGTGGAGCCTACATAATGATAGGCCAGGTAACTTCTTCCGCTATAGGTGGAGTGAGAGGGAGTTTTAAATTTTTACTGAAACCATAAACATACCTGTCTTTTGTCAGTTGATCAGTTGACCGACTCTTAGACTCATCATCATCATATTAACCTCAATACGTCCACTGTTGGACCTAGGCCTCCCCCAAGCGTCGCCTCAACGACCGGTCCTATGCGTCTCGCATCCATCAGATTCCCGCGACCCTGACCAGGCCATCGGTCCGTCTTGTGGGAGGCCTTCCAACGCTGCGTCTTCCGGTACGCGGCCGCCACTCCAAACTGGTAGACTCATCAATGATTAATATTATTAAAATAACAATTTGTTTTGTTTTAGATTCTGGATGATGAGCTGTCAAAATGTCAGTGATGCTACCAAACTGGCCACCGAACTATACAGGTGAGATGATGAAATGGAACCGAAATGAAAAAATCTAATTAAAAAATTGTTGTAGTGGTAAAAACTTCATCAAGAAGAGTTTCATAATACAAAAACGTAATCATTCGGGTAAGGTCGGCCGACTCGAGCCGATCGAAGCTACAACGCCGAGCGTGATAGATCAGTCTAAAAGTTTTCCCTTCTTAAAACTGAAATTATGTGTAACCAGTAAAATAATAGATCTTTTGTTAACTGCCGTAGTTCTTAGTTACGAATCAGAACTCTAAAATTAAATTAACAAGTAATTTTGTTGAAATTTGACCGACTGAAATTGGTATTACTGCTTCCAAACTCAAACTCAAAATGATTTATTTCACATCCCTACTAATATTATAAATGCGAAAGTAACTCTGTATGTCTGTCTGTTACGCTTTCACGCAAAAACTACTGAACGGATTTAGATCAAATTTGGTAGGTAGGTAGAAGAGACACTGGAATAACACATAGGCTACCTATAATTCCACTGCTGAGCACGGGTCTCTGCCCGCGCGATATACACTGTAGTCCACGCGGGCGAAGCCGCGGGTGGAAAGCTAGTAGGCTTATATATGCATTATAAAAAGTCTATACTGGGAGCTCTTTATGTTTGCATAATGTATTACTTATTTGTTATACAAGAGTACAAAGTTGCTTTTTAACCGCGTGCTCAATTTTGATAATCGAGCAAAATTGAATCACGAGCGCAACGAGTGTTTTATAAATTAGAATCGTAAGCGTTAGCGAGAGAATCAAAAGAGCACGATGTGCAAAATCTTTGCACTCGAGTCACTAGAGAATAAAAACGGCTTTTCCTAACAAAAACACTCTCCGAGATGGTGGGATGAAAAATTATTTAACCTTGTTTAACAGAGAGATGCTGCTGGTACCGTTCGAAGTCCGCATCGTTGTCCTCGGCAAGCGCCTGGACGCGCTGGAAGGACGTCTCCTCGTCATGTACATCACCGACAGATACGCTTATGAGACGCTGCTGCAACAGGTAACTTACATAAAAAGTATATTGTTACTAATGTCACTTCATGTGTAATTGTGTATACAGAGTTATTTGTAAATCACTAACAACCTTGCAGGACTGTTTTACTAACATTATAAATAACAACTTTTGATCTATGAATAATTCATAATTATGACATACAAAATTTTGTTGTTCATTTCAACTCTGTATATTGCTATACCTACTTACGTCTGTATGACGCGACGTAAGCGCATCAAACACCTCCGACGGCCGATTCCCACTCCCCTCCGCTATTGTACTATCGCCTGCTTCGCATAGATATACATTTAGAACGTTCAATTTTTTTATTTGTATGAAAACCTGCTAAACTAAAATATGATACATTAAAAAAAGTCATAGAACAAAAGTTGTTAGTAACATAGTCCTGAAAGGTTGCCAGTATTTTACAAATAACCCTGTAAATCACGCCCTATTACAAAGTCGCGCCCTGGATTGAAGAACGTCGCTATAATGCAATGCGGTGAGATAGTGGAGGTGATACGTCCTACAAAGCGGCGTCCAACGTGTAGTCTTGTTGTCATTGGGTGACTATAAATGATTAAGAACCGATCCGAATAAAGTTTGGGTTTTTTTTAAGGTGGGAAATCATCTAATGACATCTCCCGCCCTTGGGCGGAGCGGGAAGGCGTGTCAGACTTATACTGACTAAAACTCACTCCTGATCCTTCTTTGCCTTCGTTCCAGAGCCCTGGGGTTCACTTTCGCACAACCCATGGAAGCTTGGGTAGGGTCAGTTTGATAGAATACGTAAAACTACAACAGTATCTGTTCCCACAGGAGCATTACACCGAGGTGGCGCACTCCACATCAGTGCGGTTCCTGGACGGCAAGGACGTGTACCTGGAGTTCTCCGGCAACCTCGTGCCCGTCACCAAGTCCGGCAGCCAGCCCATGCTGACCTTTGAGGTAAGCCTTACTTGAACTACCCCTGTATTTTTATTTTTATTATTGATAAGCTCTGATGGTAAGCGATAATGGGGTCGACATTGGAGCTAGCTTACATAGAAGTAACCTATTCTGGGTCTTAATTAAGTAGCTTTAGACTTGACTTGAATAGCCCTAGGGTATAAATATCCAAAACACATTTATTTATCTCGCATACCAAGTAAAAAAATGGTTTGCGAAAGTAAAAAAAGTTGTGGAATATTATTAATTGGCTGCGCACGCTGAAACATCTTAGCGTTCACCTAAATGGAACCCCAAAGATAAAATGTGCGTTGTATCTAGAAGCACGATGCTCTATGAGAAGACTTTTCCATAAAAAAAAAAATTATAAAAAGACGTGATTGTTTCAGGCCTTCAAAGACAACCGAGTTGAGTTCACAGTGCGCGTGAAGCACCATGAGGAGAATCCTTCTGGCCGGATCTACTTCATGAACGAACCTAAGGTAAGAAGATGATTTCCTCTACCTGGCAGAAGTGCAGTCTTGTAAAAATCGTGAAAAGTTAGGAGGTGTTTTAAAGGAATACAGAACAGGGTGTAGTTTCGCAAACTTCCATTGTAAAGAGTAGATCCTCCGACCACATATGGGTTGTTGTGTCTCTTCTGGGCTATAGGGTAGTTTCCAGGGTCAAAATAACTACATTTTATTTAGTCCGTATTTTAGATTATAAAAAAATATTAGACACGTATTTTTTCTTTTTTTGATTAAACAAAAAATAACAAAGATATAGCCCATTAAAATTACGTGTGACGTCACCCCGTGCCAAAAAATGCAGCACGGCTAGGAACTAGCCTATTATAATCTATTATTAATGTTTAACTTTTAACTTGTTTTAGTCCAAAAGTGCAGCTGCACTTTTATTAGTAAAGTGTCTAAAATTCCTAATAATCGTAAACTTTCTAATTTTTGTTCAAATTTCTTTCAATTTCTTTTTTTTTGTCACTGCACATAAGCGAGCCTAACTCCAAATTAAGTTTTCTCCCAACAAACTTTTAAGTTACAGAGAAGGACTACCTTTAGTTTTACTTATTGCGTATTGTGTGGTCTTAGGTACCCAAAGGCGAACAGTCACAGACCCCAGCGTGTGTACTGGATGTGGAACTCCCAGAGCGTATCGCACCGCGCGCCGGCAAGAGTCAAGTCGACTACCTCAACTTGGACCAATCTGGTAAGTACTTCACTGACGAACTAAACGAAAGACGTTCACTGTTGGACATAGGAATCCTCCAAGAGTCGCCATAGTTAATGGTCCCGTTCGTCTCACATCCCTTGGATTCCCGCGACCCTCACCAAGTCATCGATCTATTTTGTGGCGCCAACGCTGTGTCTTTAGGTACGGGGTCGCCTTTCGACCCCCACTAACCAACTCAACTGCGAATAATATGCTCACTGTCGATGACTTATGCACACGTCGCTTGTGCCTGCAGACCTCGTGATTAGTCTGTTGGGTTCGATTCTCGAACTGTAACCTTGGTTCTCCTTCTATATCTTGATTCTTGATGCAATCACACAAAGAAAGTCCGAACATAGCCCTCAAACCCAATGACTAGGTATCTTAACATACCTATTAGTTATAATTTCCACTATAGCTAAGTGCTACTGATTTTTCTAAGTACCAATCCAAGCCAGCCGAGTTACACCTTAAGCAATGTGTCAACAATGTATTTTGTGTATCCTTAGGTTTCGACGCGCTGAAGGATGAGCTGAGTTTCCACTGGGGCGGAGACCACAACAACAGCATCGGGCCCCCGTCCATTCCGTACGCGCCCGACCGACAGCTCAACGGACATGTAAGCACTGATAATGGACTATTTATCCATCAATATTTGAAACCTTCTGGTTTTCAGTTTTTGAGACATGCTCTGTTTATTTTAATAATTTATTATTATTTAAATAGTTATACATTACGTATTCCTTGGTACAGAAATAGTAACAGAAGGTGGCTCAATGTGTAACCAAAAGTATTTTACTCAGAATATTAAGAAAAATGTATTTCTGTTCATGTGCCAAGAGTGTTAGCAAAAGTCCGAGTTTGTATAGAATTAAATGCTCTCACAAATTTTGTCTTTCAATTTCTAGATTGTGGCTATTTTGTTTTAAATCTGGATGAATCATCTTTAAGCCAAAGTATTGAACTAATAAAAAATCTTTACTCCTGTATTGTAGATGTGTTAAAAAACATGTAAACTCGCATATAAATAACATCTAGACTCGAAACAACTATCCATACAAATGTTTGTTCTGTGCATTAATCGAAAACCGTACCGTAAAATTCAAGAGACTTTATAATTTAAAGTAAGGTACTGATTTTATTTTCTTTTTTCCAGGACAAGATCATCACAAATGGTGACGTGAAATACCCGACGAAAGAAACTGAAGACGCCAAGGATACTAAACCTCAAGGTGACTAATTAATTAAAATCTCTTACAAACAATATGAAATGATCATTATAAAATTTAAAAATATTAATATTAATAAAATCCTTACAAAATTTCAGTTAACGGCGACACTCTTCACGTAGACTCAAACAAAACAAAGGCGACATTCGATTCCGACGAAGATAAGACTCCCATGAACACCCTCGAGAAAGGCAAGAAGAAGCCTGAAGGAGGAGTAGGCTTCCTCGGAGGTCTGGCAGACAAGGTCAAGAACGTGTTCGGACATAGCGAGGAAAAAGACGAAGAGAAAGAATCCTCCCCCAAGCCTCAGCCTAAGCCCAGAGAGTCCAAAGAAAAAGACTCTAAAGAAAAGTCGCCCGAAAAATCAAAAGAAAAGACACCTGAAAAGTCTAAAGAAAAGTCGCCCGAAAAGGCTAAAGAAAAGTCACCCGAAAAAACTAAAGAAAAGTCACCGGAAAAGTCTAAAGATAAAGATTCTAAAGAAAAATCACCCGAAAAGACGCCCCCAAAACCCGCCCCCAGACTTATCAACGAAGATCTATTAGGCAAGGTCGATGATATGTTTAAAGACCTCAAAACTAAACCCCACTTAAAAGAATTTGATGACATAGGCAATCAAGTTTACTCAACTAAACTAGTAGTCGATGAAGAAAACCCTAAACCAGTCGAAGAAAACTTATACCAACAATATGAACTTATGCAACCAGTTGATACACCTTTATGCAACCAGAAGGTTGATCCCTTCCAATTCTACGTCGGATGTTGCGAAGGAAAATACAAGAAGGGACAAAAACACCGACATGATGAAACTTCTAACTTAGTTGATAGAATAGAAACTGTCCATTTTGCAGCCCATGAAATAGGTGATAATGTTCACGGGGACTTGTCAGAAGGCTTATGTATTGTTGAAGAAGAGAAGGATAAAATTAAACAGAAGTCTAGCGCAGTAGCTGATGATCTGATTGCTGATTATGAAAAAGCAAAATCTGGTGCCCAAGATAAGGTACACGAATTCGAAGATGGCGCCCGTGGCAAGTTAAACGATATCGCTGAATCAGCTGAGAAAGTTAAAGATGATGTTAATAACAAAGCTAACAATTTGAAGAGTAACATCTCTTCAGAAGTTAATGATGCTAAATCTGCAGCCAACGACACTGTTGATAACTTAGTACACAAAGCTGGAGTAGTCAAAGATGACATCAACAACAAAGCGATGGCGCTTAACTTCGCTGCCATGGAAATAGCTGAAGAAATGAAACTCAGAGGTGGTGAGAAGGTAAATCAAGTTGGAAATGCAGCCGAAAGTGCGGCTAATAACATTAAGCATAAGGCGCAAGATGGCGCGAATGCAGTCTCAGAGGTAGCCCATGACGCTAAAGAAAATCTTAGCAATAAGGCTCAAGATGCTAAAGCTAACGTTAAAGAATCGTTAGACAATGCTAAAGCAACCGCTAATGAGAAGCTACAATCCATGGGCGACTCATTAGAGGGCGCTAAAGAAAAGTCAAAGAAAGAACTTAAAAAGGAAGCTAAAGAAGCTAAAAAGAAGGCCAAAGAAGGAAAGAACTTCTTTACAGGTTTAGTCTCAAATATTTTCGGAGAGAAAGAAAAACTTGAAGATGAGGCTAAGAGCAAACTTGCTGAAGGCAAGGACGCAGCTAACAAAGCGGTAGACAAAGCTTCAGCAAAGAAGGATGAACTCCAAGATGCTGTTGCCAAGAAACAAGATGAACTAAAAGACGGCGCAGAGCAATTAGCACAGAGCATAGACGACAAGAAAAAACAAGCGGAAAAGGCTGCTCATGACAAGAAAGATGAAATCGAAAAGTCCATCCAAGATAAGGCCGCTGAAGCTAAATCGAAAGCTGGTGAAATCAAGTCTTCAGTCCAAATTACTGTGAGTGAAGTTAAAGATGCAGTTGATGATACCGCAGCCGCTGCCCAAGAAA
This sequence comes from Mythimna lalbum, assembly GCA_949319445.1. NCBI lineage: Eukaryota > Metazoa > Arthropoda > Insecta > Lepidoptera > Noctuidae > Mythimna > Mythimna lalbum. The sequence continues at coordinate 7,805,089 of OX439371.1, read as the reverse complement.
AGGCTCACGAAACCAAGGATGCCATCAAAAACAAAGCTAACGAAGTTGGAAATGCTATTCATGATACCGCTTCAGAAGTCGGGCAAGCTGTTCAAGACAAGACAAGCAAAGCCAAAGATGCTGTTGTGGAAAAATCTAAACAAGTTAAGGATTCTGTCCATGATACTGCTGCTAATGTAGGAAATGCCATCCATGATAAAACAGTAACATTCAAAGACAATGTTACTGAAGAAGCGAATAAATTAGGAGACGCTATTCAGGACAAGACCAACGAAGCCAAAAACAAGGCTAGTGAAGTAGGACAAACAATTAATGATGAAGCAAACAAATTCGGACAAACATTACAGGAAAAAACTTCAGAAGCTAAACATAAGGCAAGTGAATTCGGACATTCGGTTCAAGATGGCGCCAACCAAGTTGGACAATCAATCCAGGGCAAAGCAAGCGAAGCTAAAGATAAGGCAAGTGAATTCGGACATTCGATTCAAGATGGCGCCAACCAAGTTGAACAGTCAATCCAGGGCAAAGCAAGCGAAGCTAAGGACAAAGCGAGTGAATTCGGTAACGCAATTCACGACAAATTCACCGGTTTCGGAAGCGCAGTACACGAAACAGCAAGCAATGTAGGAAATAACATTCACGACACGGCTAATAACGTTGGACAGTCAATTCACGAAAAAACCAGTGAAGCTAAGGACAAAGCCAGTGATTTAGGACACAATATTCAAGATAAGACTTCAGAAGCTAAAGATGCCATTCACGATAAAGCTGAGAAAATAAGCGAAGAAGTTCACGAGAAATCACATGGATTCGGACATGCCATTGCGGATACATTCAGTGGAATTGGACACGCCATCAGTGACACATTCAGTTTTGGACACCACCACGATAAGGTCGAGGAAGCTAAAGATTCAGTTGCGGAAAAAGTTTCAGAAGTTAAAGATACAGTTGAAAGCAAAGCCAGCGATCTTAAAGACGCAGCTCATGGGAAAGCTACAGAAGTAAAAGAAGTTTTACACGACTCCGAGATAGTTTTCGGTAAAGCAATACAGAGTAAAACAGATGAATTCGGACAAGCCATACATGACACTAAGGACTCTGCAAAGAGCGAACTAGACAGGATAAGGCATGAAGCCGAAATAACAACAGAACAAATCAGCAAATCTGCCGAAGATGCAATCAACTCAGCTTCAAATAAGAAAGGAGAAATCCAAACTAGTCTAAACAACAAATTCGACGACATCAAACAATCAGGGCAGGATGGATTCGAATACCTACAGCAATCAGCTACTGACAAAGCAAGCGACCTGCAAAGGTCGTCGAAACAGGCGTTCGATCACGTACAAGACTCAACCTTGAGTACTTTCGATAAGGTCGAAAGTTCGGCGAAGGACAAAGTGAGCGATGCCAAGGACAAGTGGGATGAGATGCAGAGCTCTACCAGGGACACGTTCGCGTCTATGAGAGATGACGCGCACAGTTTGGGCAGCTCTGCCGAAGACACTCTTCATTCCTTCCAGAGTTCCGCTGGGAATACCTTCGACAGTCTTGACGATTCGGCTAAGTTAGTTCTATCAGATACTCAGCAAAATGTGGAAGAGGGTTCTAAGCAGTTGTTCGGTGATGCAAAGGGATATTTTGAAGGGTTCCAAGTTTCGGCTGATAATAAGTTAGAGGAAATAAAGGGGGTGGGTAAAGAGGGGGTGGAAACGGCCGGTGACAGGCTCGGGGAGGCCGCAGAGGGAGTGAGAGAGGCGGAGCACGCGGCTCTGGATGCTGTTAATAGAGAAGCAGACACGTTTACTAGCAGTTTGAACAATTTGGGCAGTTCTGTCTTCGGTTCTTCAGGCAAAGGTAATCAATTGTTCCTTTCAAACTGTTAATATCAGTTACACTCTTACTTTGATAGAAGACATTTCCATAAAATATTATTATTTTTTCCTTTAGAAAAATATCCATAAATTTAGAAACCATGTTTGATTTGATTTCAAAATTTATGGATATTTTTCTAAAGGAAAAATAATTGTTGATATATTTACTGCGGTACACTACAGACTACCCCCCTTTTTTACTTTTATTTCTTACAGTCCATTCAAAAGTCTTCTTATCAACGATAAGACCGCTATTGAGCATAATGAGCCTTTTAATGTTCCCACTGCTGGGACTCAGGCCTCCTCTCTAGGAGACTGACATTGTACCCTTAAATTTAAGTTTGTGTAAAAGCTATGTTACTATTTTGGTGTACAGTAAAGTTTACTCCATTTTTATTAGTAATTTCGCATAAACCTCTAAATTTTTAGCACTTTTTCAGCTTAGTTACAGAAAATATTTCTATTCTTTCAGGTTTTATGAAGGATTCGAGCACCAAGTTAATGGAGGCAGAAAAATCACAGTCCTCTCCCTCTCCACAGAAGAAGAGCTCCGGGTAAGAACACCTTTCTACTATCACGTAGTTCCCTAGACACACTTGCCAAACAAACCTATCTAAATGTAAATAATAGCACGCAAATCTTGACTAATTCACGGTAAATAGATAATATCCCACAATGGCATTCTGAAGTAAATAATCCGAGGAATATACACTACTATATACTACTATACACTGCATTATACCATAATCTTGAATAAGACTGAAACACGTAAGAAAAATAAAGTTATTTAAGTTGTAAGTGTCGAAAGTACTTTTTCCGCTTTCGTCGAATTTTTCCGACGATTGTTTTCGTGTTCTATTCGCCACGGTCGTGTGTTTGCGACTGAGAACTCCCATCTCGTTTAGCTCTTCAGTCCCCGTAGGTGACCGAAAAGCTAAAGATATGGATTAATTGGTCGTGGATGTGCGATCCTGGTAGATTATATGCGAAAGTGTTTGTTGGATATTTCCGACACAGGCGGTTAAAAAAAAAAAAAAAGAAATAGTATAGATTTGTAGTCATATTGGTAGCATAATCAGCCCCTAGTAGCAGCACTGCTCAGAAAACGGTGAAAGAAAACACCGTGAGGAAAGCGGCATGTCCTAGAACCGAAAATTCGAATTCATATGACATCCGACAACCCTTACTGGGCCCGCGTGGTAGATTACGGCCTCTCCTAGAAAGGAGGCCTGAATTTTAACAGTAGGAAACATAGGTATCACAGTTATATGTATAACCAATCTATATTCTTTCGAAGTAACTTGCATATGATAAAGGAAAATGATCTACAGGATTAACGGAAATGGATAGTCATATTTGAAATAGTGCGTCTATCCATAGAACTTTAATATTTTTAGAAAGCCAAAGTCAATTTCGAACAAATAATAATAACTTTGTATGAAAAGTCAATTTTTTTTTATGTGAATTACCGATGTCTTTTTTTAAGAGAGTAGTTGATTTCCTTGGGCTGCAGCAGTATCTAATTTATGACCAGCCATTTCCTTTATAGGTATCTGTTAAAAGGGAAGGGAGTGATTATATTATCACGAGCTTTATACACTTTTATCAAAGAGATTGGCTATCGCAGTATTTATACTTTGTTAGCTTACTTACTATGGTTAATTGTAAATTATTTTGCTACGGAATTAATTTTAAGGGTACTGGGTCATTCAAGTACACTAGACGCTACAGTTTCACAGTTTTCATCTGAATATAATCCACATATGCCTGCTCTTAACTCACATGCACGCATTACAGAATACCGAAGTTAAAGAGGAAGAAATAATCGGCGAACGAACGGCGAACTTCACGATGTATGATATAGTTGTTTAATTTTATTATTTATTGCGACTTGCGCTTCGACCCGCGACCGCTTCTCACGTCTCCCACACAATTATTGATCTCTTATTTATTTTTTAGCAATTTTAATTTTAAATCAATGTAAAACTATTCGAATCTGTACAGACACACACACATGTGCTATAGCAGTGTTTCAGAAACGGTCGGCGGGTCGCCCAGCACTGTACATTTAAGAACAATGTTCCATCGATTTCATTCGATTACACTATTTTTAAGAGATTGTATTTCTATACTTTGTATGTCTCAACGTACCTTAAGTTCAATTTTAGCGTTTCGTCAAACTTTAATTATTTTACAATTTTGACTAACAATCAAGATTTCAAAGAAATCACTTTTATATTCAATGTTATTTTACGAATTAACTTTTGAGAATGATTACTATATCTTACAATCGAGATTTATAAAATGTTTAACAATTTATAAAAGAATAATATATGTAAACTTAATCATGTCTTGCCTCTATCAATTATATTTTTTAATGATTAATTCTAATGAATTTATTTAATAATTTGACTACAGATCTGTTTCGTTTTAATTGACATTTTGCAACATGGAAATATTGTTATCTTTTTAAAAATGTGACATTTTGCATTTTATTATAAACGTTTAAGTATTTATAACGTAGATGGTAGACAATTATCAGTGTTTCGTGTTGCATAATTTATTTTATTTTAATTTGTGTTTTATTTGTAGAGTTTACACTGCTTTGTACAGTCGACACGTAGGTACAAATGAGCATGATTCTACACGCTTTTTTATTTAGAAATTGTACGATTACTGTAGTATTGAACCTGAATAGATGTGCTAGTTATGTTATGTCAAATCCGCTATTGGCTGAAGCACTATACTTACAGTGCGTTTCACTTAAGAAGTTCCTTTGCCGTAATGTTGGCAATACGGAAAAACAGTGTTGCAATGTTTTTAGCAATTAAATTACTTAATATTAGGGAGATTAACTGATACTTCGTTACTTTTAACAATTGCTTTTTGTTTTTTTTTAAACTATTTTTTAATAAAGCATAGGACGCTGGGCTCTATTCCGATTGTCCTGAATTTTTTTCAAATATCGAAAAAGCCACGCCACAATATCGTACCTCTCTATTAACAACTTCCTTTTTGACCTGCTTTTTTTAAATAAAATCCCATTCCCCTCATAATTCTCCAAAAACAACTACCGTTAAAATCGATTTCGTTTCGCATTTTGGGCAAAAATTTCGGTAGAGTAGGCAACTCTTTCCTTTTCCCTTCTTTTTTGTGTTGACAGACAGGAGAGCCAATATTACGCCGAAGTAACTTCTTAAGTGAAACGCACTGTAGTTTTATATCATTCAAGTTTAGTGCTTACTGCCAAGTACGTGTCACAAAAGGACATTTTAGTAAATAAAAATGTTATATCGTTCTAAAAATATATAAAGTCGGAAATCGTCATGTAAATCAGTTGCTATATACATAGAAGTTCTGTGTATCGTCCCGTAGAGAGGTAAGGACGGGAGGTATAACTTATAGCATGTAGCTTGTTGCTTGTGATGCGTCTCTGTAAGTTGTTATACATGTATAAGATATTATATGAGATCATTCTCGAACAATGTGCAGTCTTTTTATTTGCTTATGTACCGTAGTTGGTGAAAAGAAGCTATCAAGTGGCTTTAAAATTAAATGTATAAATGAATTGTATTTTTTGTATATATAAAGGCCGCTTTTTCGATCTGGTGTGCTATTCTCTAAAGAAAACCACCTTGAGCGCAGCGCTGGCCGCACCGACGAAATCCAAATAGATACATTGTATTAACAACTCAATTTATCTATACATTGCGTTGTTAATTTTACGTACTGCGCTCTCGACTCGTCATTGCGGCCAGCGCTGCGCTCAAGGCTGTTTTCTTAGAGAATAGCACCGCTGTTGACAACTTTTATCTGATGTACAAAAATTATGGTTTGATAGCAATAGTTGTAAAAGCAAACCATAATTTTACATAAATTTTCTGATTACTGACAAATCAGCTCAAAAACATCAAGAACTTTTACCACTTCGTTTTACCACTGCCCACCCTAATATTAAAACACTTCTCCAAAATCCCCTTTGTACATTAGTTTGAACATAGCATCAGTAGTTAATGTATCATTGGTTTGCAACCCACTGTGTACACTACACGCACCACAGGCACCCATCTTGGCTGTACACTATCGCCTATACTGGACCATATTCAACGCCCATTTCTTGTTATTTTTGACCATGGAGTATTCAACAAATGGAATGTTATATCTATTAAATATTTTTACCTTCCGTTTATATTCTCAGCACAAGTGAGTGGTGTCGCCGTCAAAAATCTTTTAATTTCAAATGTCTCTTATACATAACATTATCAGTGTCATGGAGAATATAAATGGAAGATCTACACATCGCTTTTGATCAACTTAGTATGTATAACATTCAATGAATATTCTCCGTGAGACAAAGGTGATGGGCGTTGATAAAGACCACAGTCTAGTAAGAGCTATTGTGTACAAAACCACTAAACATGTACCCATTCATGAGCCATCATCGTTTATGTTGCACTGCACAGCCACTTTGGTAAGTTATGTTCGCTACTATTATTTTATGTTGCGTTACTAGTTTTACAAGCTCTTTGTAGGCAAGCAGTTTTAAGCAAAACTCCGCAACCAAAAATCACATTTCTTGTCGATATGATTTTATTACGATAAAATAATGTTAAATTTCTAATGCCTATACCTGGACCGCAGTATAAGTAACTACATCACTACACACAGACTACGTAGTGATGTAGTTACATGTAATCAGAAGTTTCTTTTTTATTATCATCATATCTGGCCGGCTAATAAATTCAATATGACGCTCTGCCATATTTGACGAAATAAATTTAAAATGATGATTTTTTTATTAAAGAAGAGCTTGTAAAACAATTTTTTACCTTGTTATGTTAGTTTAATAAATATTATATCGTAATCTAAATGTTACAGCTTCTTCGCAAAACTTCGGCGCAATCCATGAAGAAAACCACGGTGAAGCATCGCACCGCTTCCTTAACACCTTATACTCGTACATAGCATTAACACAAAGTATATAAGTACAGAAAAATCACTGAAAAATAAAATGTCACAAAACTTGATCAAAAAGAAGAAAATCATCTTCTGTAAAATAGTTGAAATACTTTTGAACGCTGTGACTTGCCGCCGTTAGTTTTTATTGAAGAAGTGCGCTTTCTGTACATTTATTATTCTGTGACATTAATCTTAAGGTAATGAAGTCCTGTTGAACGCGCTGTAACGTTGACTCAATTTAAAATTATCGCTCTAGATCTCCATATAAGAAGGCCGCATTTGTCAGATTTATGCTAAACTTAGGCAGACTGTATAAGAACATTAGTAGGTATATTGCCATGTCATTGCTTTTAAAACATCGATGTTAGGAATTAAATAATAAGTGTCAATTCCTTAAGCAATGGACTTAGATAATGTTTTTCAGTGTCGCATGAAACCCCTAAATTGTCTAGAAAATATCTAGTGAACCTTAATGTATAACGTGTCGAGCCTCTTACTCTTCAATAGTTAGGCGAAAGAATTCCAGAAAATGTGTTCCATTTTATATTACTTTGCTTATAGCATTGTAGTAGGAGGCTGTAGGTGACATCGAGTTTCTAAAACTTTATAAAATTCAGATTCTAGAGTAATGGATATTTAGATAACCCAATGCGTGGTTGAAGAATGTCTGGATATTGAGTGTTAAAAAGCCTTGAATATTTGTTAAAAATATTAAAAAAAGCCTATAAGTTTTAGGTTCAGAACGTATTTCTGAATAAAAGTTAGATACAGCTACAGTCTAGAGGTGCTTTAATAAAGGTGGCCACGTATATGTAAAAGTTTAAGTACAATGTCGACGCCCACCGCTAGAGCGCGGTACTAGTAAACAGAAATAATCCTTGAATCAGAAGCTAGATTCCTTAAAAGCTATTTAAAATGGCGTGAGATTGAGAATTCTGTGTTGTAATAAAATAAAATTGTAACGTAACTGTTTGAAATCTTAAAATATCTTGAGTGTTTCAAGATGATATATAAGATCTATGTAAGTATAATTTGCGACTTGCTAGTGTATTGATTGTCACAAAAGCGTTTAGGAGTGTAAACAAAAGGCTCATCTGTGCTTCAAAGCCCAGATCGGTACGACTCTTCCTAAACAAACTTTATAAAATATATAAAGCTTATATTGGTTCTCTACGATAAAATAATATCGATATAATAGTGGTGCTGGTTCCGACGATGTTGAAGTGAAAAATATTATCGATTACATGTTAAATTTTTGTCATACTTCACTACGATATTACGTGCACTGTTTATGTAAGTTTTACCATTTTATAGTGTAACAATCATAGAGAAATTACCTTTAATAATTTTAGGTATATATTGTGCTATGTACACTTAGCGCGTATACATAGGCGTGCGACAATAGCGAATTTAATTCAGAATTCATTCAAGAATATACAATATATTGAAACTAGAAATTAAATATACAAATTGTTTTATTTATGTTTAGATATACATATTTAAAATGTCAAAATAAGTTCCCAATGAATAATAATATCGAAAAATTGTTTTTGTGAGTTCGTTACTTCGAAATATGGCCACTTCCTATCTGACCCTTGTGTACATGGCTTCGAACTAAGTGTTTCAAAATAATAATACTTACCATTAATGTTTTGTATGGATTCGATTTATTAATGTTACTTGCATTTTATATACATTTGTGTAAGTTATTAATCGTTTGAAATTTTATCTATGTGTAGTTTAACTTCTTGAAATGGTAAAGAGATAATAATGTCTTCGAATGACGTAGGTATGTAAATAATTGTTAGTTTTATGAAAATAACCCTGTACCTAAAATTTTGTTCTATGGTAAGTGTATTTATGTTCCAATGAAAGAAATACACCATCTATAATCTGAAATCTAACTTGCCTAAAATTTTAAAGTTGTCAAAATCAATATATTCCTACCCATTTAATGTCTTACGTCGAATGGATTTATTAAATAACAATATATTCGTTTGTGTGTTACTGCATACCTACATAACATTTCGAAAGTACTGTGATGCCAAATATGAAGATTATGTGTAAAGTTAACATAAATTTTGTTAATTTATTGATAGAGTCTATGTTCGATATATTTATTGCTTTTTAGTAAATAATAAAATTATTTAAAAAAAAATTGACTATTATTGGAGTTTTCCTTGTCTTACTGTAACTTCTCAGTGTTATCCTAGGGTCTAAAAGGTCTAATTATATATGTGTCTTTTTGAGCATAGGCTTAAGTAATAAGTACTGTAACAGTAATAGTACAGTATTGCCCTTCCTGTGAGAGTACTTCTAGGTTGGTACTTCTAGTGTTCACAAATTTTTGACTGCTATCGCTTCAGTCCCTTATATCCAAATAAGCGCTAGCTTCATTACTGCTCCATTTTATTGAAAGGAACCTTTTTGTAGAATTTCCATGCTTTTTTTACGGTGGGCCTAGGTGGAGCAGGAGATAGTGTCAGACTCTTACTGACTAAAAACCCACCCCGTTCCTTCTAGCCTTCAAACCAAGCATCGAGCTTCCTTTCGGATAACCCTGGCCCCAGTAGGCTTCGACCCAGCTGGGCCCCTTCTGTTGCTGACAACTCCTTGAGGCGCGCGGGAACAGAGCGCGCCGTCGACGTCTTGGGCTCGGTCCGGACAGTTACCGGACGATCGGACAGCGAGCTACCCATGGCTCGCCGTCCGCGAGCCCGCGTCTACGATGGCCGGAAATCGGGATCGGAATCGCGGCGGCGGCGGCGAGGGCGCCATTGCCTGATACGGTCGGCCTCCTCCTTTGCTAGCATTACTGCTTCGCAGAAGGAGGCGGCCGCCTGCCATTCCTCCTCGCTCCGGACCATGGCCTCAACCTAAGCCCGGCGCGAAAGGTCTCCGCCGCCGATCGCCCCCACGAGGGCACGGCGATGCTCCGGAATTTCCATGCTTAAAAATAAGCATTAAATCTCGTGTCGATTTATCTTACAACAGTTTCTCGACACAAAATATTGAACTCCGTTACATGGCCATGGGCCAAGCAAGATGTCGTCTTTGCTGTCTATGGACTTGAACAATTACAGGTTCTAAAATTAAACACAACATAAATAAAAATGATTTATTTAAACATTCTCTCATACATTCTGTAGTACATTATTATAAATTTTTCGACACAATCTGAATCATGATTTAATATTTAAACTAATAATAATACAAACTTGAGAAAAAATTCATAACACGTTTATATAATGATATAAAATACAATAAAATGCATTTATTTTTGATTGATATGTAACAGGAACATGATCATAAGAAGAGTAAATACAATAAAACGTAAAATTAATCGAATTTCATAATTTGACGATTCTTTTGAGGAAACTCGAATATACATAAGTAAATATACAACTCCATAATATCCTACAATTAACCAACCTTTTCTAAAATTCGGTAACTATTAAACTCACTTGCATTATCTACTAAACGGTTGAAGTATCTAACTTATTGGTACTTCTAGTACCAAAATATCGGAATGTATTTTTCTTACATTATTAGTAAGGCACTTACTATTTTGTTATCACATTGTGCTTATAATTAATACATTTAATATCTAGGAAACAATATCATAAGACAAAACTTAAACTAACAATAAAAAGAACTTGTGCGATTTGATTTCATAGAAAAAATAAAACAAAATAAATACTAAGTCGGTGCACGATTTTCATCTTAGACAAGCATAAAAATATTTCGTTTTCAAAACCAAAAGACAAAAGTCTACAAAAATATTTCGGTATAAAAATGTGCTAGAAAATATTCCTACTATAAAAAATAAAAATGCACACCCTCTACACACGTTAAACTTAAAGTAGTTAGTAAAAATATATTATCAATATAGAAATACAAAATAAAGCTTGATGAGGCAAAATACTATAAAAGAAGTAAATTATGCACAAATTAAATTTTGTGAAGACAAGTATGTTTTATAGAAAGCACCACAGTTTGAGACTCAGTGTACTGTTACCATTTGTGCATATTTTTACCATGAGTACAATTTGTGCATATTTGTACCATGAGACGTAGTTATAGAATAGCTACATACTACATTGATATATATTACTAGCTGTCCCGACCAAGATTGTTCTGCCATCATTTATATCAAAGAAAAAGTGAGGGTAGGTAAAAAAAAAAACCAAGGTGTGTTCTCAGGCCTAAAGGCAATATATACAAAATATTTCATAAAAATCGGTCAAAGATTTTTATATATTAGATTTTATGCAGAATTTTATTTAACACATTATTTCGTAGGCGCTTTCTTAATTGTTTTTTGTAATTTTAATCACGAAATGAGGCTAAAATTAGGCTCTGATGACTTTTACAAAATACCTTTAAAAAGTCTGGCAATTTTTATTTATTATTTTCAAGTTATGATTTACGATGTCTCGACAATTTTCTTTTCATACTTATTTAAAATTAAATAATAATTATTATTAAACTGAAGGTTCTTAAAACTTAGGAATAGAAATAAATGCTTACAATCTAAATACATTGTTCATTTGAGGGGCGTAGCATAAATATTAATTTTAAAGTTGATTATTTTAAGATAATAATCGATAACAATTCGTGATGCGCCATAGAAACATTACCGCAGTAATACCTACTCTAATACTTTCCAGCACAGCACTAAAATGTCTACAGCAATAATTAGATATTACGTCTGTATTGAAATTTCTCTAAAAATCTTAAAATTGTTAATCATTTTATCATTATAAATACTTTAGAGGCCGGATAAGATCAAGCCAGTGTATTACTGGCACTACTTCGTAATAAGGCAAGAAATTCTTCATAAGCTCGGACAGAACGGTCTAATTCATTTTTTCATTGTTATATCACCAATTGTTCATAGACCGCACATTATCCGCTCAATTTGGTACATTTTTAACATCACAGTGTTCCTAAAAAAAGTGTTTCGAGACCTATACAATATATATTCAACTTAAACATAAAGTATCTAGTCTCAGCTGCCTTTACCAGAAGAATCGAATGCAGAATCATTCGCCTCCTTATCGTACTTGATAACACTGTCACAGTCGAGATAATCCATATCAGTCAACTCTCTCTTAATCAATAAATGAGGAGTTTTCCTAATCCTTTTCTCTTTCAAAAACTTTGGTATCATCTGCTTGCCTTCCATCAAATATTCTATTATGAATCTTTCAAAGAATAATGCTAGGAGAAGATGGAATGACGCCAATGCAAGGATTACATAAGACAATAGACTGTCTTTAGGCATTCTGAGTTGCAAGAAACTAGCTATCCATTCTGCTGGCCATACAGCTATATATATACAAATACATGTCATTATCAGCATACTAATCATTAGCTGTTTGTTTGTCACAACAGACTTTCGGTAGGGCGAACCATGACTGAATACTATAGCTAAGATTATATATTGGAACATCGATATCGCGAAAACAGCGTAATTCTCCCAGCACTCATTTGCTTCATCCCCTTCATATGTATGTCTTACATACCACGGGAACAGTGTTAGCGCATAGTAACTTAAATACTGTCCTACGCCAATTAAAATCATCTGTCCGACTAAGGAAAATAGTGGAATTAAACCTAGCAGGGATGTCAAATGGGGCGTCTTACACAGTTTGCCGGTATACGCTTCTGTCATGCCGAAAAAGAAGGCAAAGTTGACGATCAAAGCGACATCTATGTACAGGAATTGGAAGTCTGTTAAGTTAGAGTCGAAGTAATACAAAAAGGCTACTGAGAAGAATTCGGAGAGGGAGTAAGCTACCATAAACTTGAAGACGCCGAAAGAAGTGGAGAGTGCTGCGCGGCCCTCTCGCAGGACTCTCGCCACGCACACTATGTCAGGGTTCGCGGACGTGAAGGGCGCGGCCACGCTGGACTCCAGCTCGGAGAGGGAGATGCCCGTGTGCGCCGCCCGTAGGGCGCCGCAGTCGTTCGCGCCGTCGCCGCACATACCTGGGAAATTAAAAATGATTTTGTAAAGACGAAAGGTTTTACCGCTCCTAATCTATTTATACTAATATTGGCAGTCCCGACAGACTTTGACCTGTACAACAGTTGAGAGCCTGATTGCAGCTCTACCTATATATTGTATTTTTAAACCATCCAGAAGCCTAGACAAATTTTCAATTTCAAATCGGTCAAGTCTTTTACGATGAGTTAGGCGACGAACACACGTACATAAAAATATGTAATTATAAAGATTATAAGCGGAAGTTCTAATCTCTAAAACTACTAATCAGGTTGGTAAAAAATCGTTGTGTGTAGGAGAGCCAGATTCATGATGAATTATACAGGCTATTTAACATCACGCTACGACCCAGGGGAGTGGAGCAGTAACCAAAGAACGTGGGTAAGACAAAGGGGAACAGCTAGTATTTTATAACTACCACAGTGAATTCTGATCTTTATGTGCGCTCACTTTGTACTTTCGGCACGATTGGCGCAGTGGCTGCTGAGTTGCTGCGGGTTCAATTCCCGCACGGAAAAAAAAATTGTATGGCCTACAGATATATGTTCCGTGTTTGTATACGAACTCACGATACAGGAGTTATAGCTAGTGAGTGGTAAAGTTAAAAAAAAGAAAAGAATACTCACCGACATAGTATCCCAATGCCTGGTACTCAACTATGAGCTGCTGTTTTTGATCAGACGACATCCGCGCGAACACAGCGCCACGAGCCACCACGCGAGACAACACGTTCGGGTAGTGCTCGCGGAGAACCTGCCAAAATAATAGTTTTATGTGAATAAAGTGATAAAATTGTTTGATTCTAAGATGTTGATGAAAAGGAAAGTTCTTAAATTTAATGCTAGTACGTATAGTTTTCATTTTTCTCATATTGTGCGTTGTGACTTGTCCAAACTGGTGCGGGTAACAGCCCGATACTTAGTTTTTTCGGATTGTTCTAGAAGTTTACATAGTAAGGAGAACTTTTGTCTTTGAAGTTGTAGTTATGTCACAATAGTACATTGTTACACTAGGGGTGAACTAAATAAGTAACTTTAACCCCGAGGTAAGCACTGTGTTTTTTATTACGAATACAAGAAGATAGACCTAGTTTTTTTTTTAAATAATTTGACGGCTGTTAGTTGAAAGTAAAACTCCCTAGGGATGAAAAGAGTGATACTTTTCAGCCCGCTCCGCAGGCAACTTCAGACCTACTTTCAGAGTACCTATGAGTAATAATAAAACGAAATAAGTAACTTTCTGTAACTGTAACAATGTACTATTTAAGCTGCGCAAGTCATTTTTGAATTTGAAACGTTTAAAAATAATCAAATTAACCGATTATAAGTTTCAAATAATTGTAATTTCGAGACAAATAATAAACTTGGTAAAATTCAAGGTTAATTAAAAGCAATAAATATCTTGAATAATACTCACCCTCCAAGTATCTCCAGTCATAACAATCTTATACCGAGGCTCCATGCTGCCGGCCTCCGCATCAAATACTCCGTTGTCGTGTGAATCGTGCGCGGACTGGTCGCGGTCCGCGGAGGCCGAGGCGGAGCGCCACGAGCCGCGGCCGCTGTCCACGCTGCGCCACTCGCGGTCCAGCGGAAAGCGGCGCCCTACCGATGCCTGCGGGAAAACAAAACAAACCTTACTGAGTTTTAATCCCGAACAGCAGAGAGGGATATATATAATTAGCTTCTGCCAGCGGCTTCGCCTGCGTCAGAGTAGGTTTTTCCATACAAACTTTGGACCCCGTTTCACCCCCTCAGGAGTGGAGTTTCGTAAAATCCATTCATAACGGATGTCTACACTCTATAAGAAACCTACCTGTCAAATGTTGAATTTGATGGTGTTATAATTTCTTAGATTTCGTGATTAATGTTTGTATAACTATTATATCTGTTCATGTCGTTATACATACACAGTAGTAGTATTTATGTGTGTGTTAAATGTACAAAATATAGATTATAAAAAAGTATAGTAAATATATAGATAACTTCGGAGCTTTGCAAGGGAATCAATATAGAAACCTGAGTGAAGTGAGAATTTCAAACCGCCCAAAACAAAGACAGCTTTATCACCACGTTGGATATTCCACTTTTTACTTTTAAGTAAACTAATTAAAATTAAATTAAAAAAAGAACACCTTCAAATCATAAGCCTTTTTTCATAATTAAATTGCTAAATAAAATATACTCCGTAAACTTCCATTGAAAAGGGAAGATGCTCCGACCAGACGCATATTCTGTCTAGTCCGGGCAACCACCCGATACTTGATTTCGGTCTGTTGTATATGTTCTAAACCATGGAGAAATCTGATAACATCATGCAGTAATTTGTTTTTTAGTTCTTATGCGCCCGGCATAGATGTCGATGCTAAAATATAGGAGTTTAAAAAAAAAATATAACCGACTTCAATGATAAAAAACACTGAAAAGTATCAAATAACTTTAATTTTGGAAGTCGGTGTTTCTATAATAGTTTAGTCTCTTCGTTATTTAACACCGACTTCCAAAATTAAAGTTATTTGATACTTTTCAGTGTTTTTTATCATTGAAGTCGGTTATATTTTTTTTGTAAAAAGTTTTTTTTATTTTACACTTTTTAGTTATGGTACCACCACTAAAAAGTACCCCTCAGTCAAACTTAAATACCTTATAGTCAGAGCGCATCTCATAACGGTTCTAATAATCCCAAACACGGTTAGATTACATTAATTTACCTTTCGGCTTCATCATCAGATCAGTTCGATATATCCTCTCCCCCTCTTCTTTCAAACAGTCATTAGACTAGATGCTGGAGAGGGAAAGGATATATCGAACTGATCTGATGATGAAGCCGAAAGGTAAATCTTTCAATCAGTCATTAGACTAGATGCTGATAATCCCGGCTGTAGCATCAGGCCAGATTTATGTCAACATTGCAATGAACTTAAAATTTAGTCCTGTTTAAAATGAGCCCAAACACGACTACGGTGCTGTAATTTCGAGGTTTGTACTTTTCCTGATGCTCCTGGCTTCAGCATCAGGTCTCTATGTACTTCGGTGTTCTTTATTAGCAGTACGTTTATCCACACATCGAGCCGTTTTCAATGAGCCTAAACTCGATATATCTGCTGTTTGTTGTCGAGGACTTAGGTACTCTGCAGACTATCCTGACTGCAGCATCAGGTCATGACTTGATGATCATGAGACCAAATGTGGCAATTGCCCTATCAAACATCAAAACAATTTACTAAAACAGTCCTTGCCTGTTCGAGTAACTTCTTACTGTTAAGGAGTTGTACCTTCCATCATCAGCCCAGCTACCTGAGATGGTGACGACCATACGCAAATACACAAGATACTTCATAAAATATGCGAAAATCAATAAGTGAGCCTATAAAATTTGAAGGTTGCCCTCGATTTCTCCAAGATCCTCCATCATCAGATCCTAATTTGGTGATAATGGGACCACCTCAGAACTATCTACTTTCAAACAAAAAAAGAATTTTGAAAATCCGTCCACATTTGGGGGAGTATTCGACGAACAAACATACAAAAAAAAAAAAAAAAAAAAACATACAAACAGCCGAACGTAGTACCTCCTCCTTTTTGGGAAGTCGGTAAAAAACAATACTGACCCCATGCAGCGTACTCTCACAGTATATAACAGGAGATATTCCGCTGGTGTCCGCGTGCAGATGCACGACCCTCTCCTCGCCCATGAGGATACCGCACTCTTTCGCCACGCTCACGGCTGTCAGGACGTTGTCACCTGAAAATTATATAAAAGAATAAACTGACTGACAAAACAACGCACAGCCGTATCGCCGGTAGTCAGTTTGATAAGGGGACGAAGCGGCGATGACGTCGACATGCTGCTGATAAGCAGGGGTATGAAGATCCGACATGCTAAATAGTTAATAATGGATTGTGACAATAATATTTGTAATAATAATAATTTAATAATCCATTGACATAATTTTAATAATTGTAATTATTTTATTTGACTTCATTTTGGTGAACGACAATTGACATACTCAAATTCTATTTATTTTTTAATGTTTTTTTTTATCTGATTGACTTGACATTTGAGTTATTGTATTTGCATGGATTTTTGCCTTAACTTTGTACGCCATTCTTTTGGGAAACCATAGTGCACTTATTTTTCTTTTTATGTAATACCTTAATTCACCTATGTTTTACAAAATAAATGATTGATTGATTGCTTACCAGTAATCATAACAACATGTATGTTGGCTTCCTTCAGTTCCCGTATGATGTTGGTGGTGGCGGCCTTCAGACGGTTCTCCATTATCACCAGACCTAGGAACTCCAGGTCTCGCTCCACCTGTTTTTGAAGAGGTTAAGATTGAACAGTATCAAAGCTAGAGTGAAAAGGCTCTTAATAAACTAGTGCTCTTCACCATCAACGATTGCATCGCACAATACAAGGCGCCAGATAACTGAAAATTAAGTATTGACTTTTCCAAATATCTCCAATTTAGATAGCGCGTCCCAACAGTGGGAACATTATAAGGACGACTATGATAAGCAAGCAAAGGTACCCGAAAAACCATCAAGTGGTTGTAGAAAGTGGTTGAAATTTGATATTTAGGTATAAAACAATCCGAATTGAGAACCTCCTCCTTTTTAGAAGTCGGTTAAGATATAATGCGATAAGACCACCAGTTGTACGTTTTTTAGTTTCTGTATTTTTTTTTTTATCATTTAGGTATAGTAAATTCGTATGACTATGACCCTAGTTAAATCTTTTTGGAGTACAGTACAGTATACGAGTCTGACGCGAACGAAGACGCAAGCACCAGCTAGTTGGGTTAGCTTGAGACTCCAGGGTCAAAGTTTCGCACATTCTACCTTTTTCATTCCCCCACTTCTTGCTATACCGCGTAATATAAAAATATCCAAAACATACAAACACAATTCTTTCGACCACAATTTTTTTTTTTTTTTGCATAGGCACACCAACGACTTATTTACAATATAGTTTAAACAATTTATTACGAAAATATGAGATGATCCTGTGTAAAAAAGTCACTTACAGGTATGCACAACATTTACAATAGGTCTCAATTATTAAATAGATTAAAAACGACAAATTATAACAATTAATATTTAAAATAGATTAAAAACAAATGTCCTAAATTAAAATAAATTAAATTAAAATTAAAATCACATTATTATCAAATTACAATTATAACTTACATTATTATGTCAATCACTTTATTATTAAATTAAATTACATTAAAGAAAAAATTAATATTATTTAATCAGTATTAAATCAAATGAAAATATCGTTAAATTACAATTAGGTATATAGAACATTACATTAGGTACATATTTAGATTTTTTGCAATGTCATAGTTATAATTAACTATTTTACTTTTAGTATATCAATCTCAAAAGGGTTTTTTTTTTCTTTCTTTATCCATTTACGATCAGCTATCCAGCTATAATTAAATTTGTCTGACGTCATAAAATGGTTTTTGAGATATAACACATCCAATGATGTGTCATCTCGTTTATAAATTATCTTCAAATGAAGCTAGTCTGGTCCTCCTCAATCGGAATACGCAATGATCTGTGCTCATTAGTGCTCTCGCCAATTGGTTTTTGTGGCGTTTAAGTCTTTTTTTGTACGCTTCACAGGACAATTCTATCTGTTCTTTAACAGTAGGCATTTCTACATACTCGTGGACTTCTGTATTCTTTGTAAACCATGGGGCATTGATCAAAGTTTTTAAGGCTTTATTTTGGAAGCGTTGGAGGTTTTCAAAAGGTAAAAACTAAACAGTAATTGAGTCATCTACTGTACCTCTTCCCTCGTCATCTTCTGCAGCTGTTTGAATTTAGTCTCCAGCACCCTCGTGGCCACCGCGATCACCCGGTAGCCCTTCTCCGCGTAAGAGTTCAGGACTTCGAACAGGTTGTCCGGCACTGCAGACAAATACAGTAAAACGTTATTCACTGCCAGCGATTTCGTTCGCAATAATGTTTTTACAAAAACTTTAATAACTTTTTTTACGGAGGGCAAAAATCATCTTATGACTACCCCCGCTCTTGGGTGGAGCGGGAGATAGTGTCAGACTCTTACTGGCTAAAAACCCACCCCGTTCTTACTAGCCTTTTCATACCGGGGCTCGAGCTCCTTTTCAGATAACCCTGGCCCCAGTAGGCTTCGACCCCTCCTGAACTTTAATAACCCTTAAACTGATTTTTGAGGGTAGTTTTGAAAAACTAATAATGACTGTCATTATTTAGGTTGCTACTTTATTATTCATTTTGATTAGAATTAGTACCGAATTTCAAGTAAGAATCTTCAATACAATCTTTAAAATCCCCTAAATTGTTCTATCGGGGGTAGTTTAAACAAATATTGTAAACCTTTATTTTGGAGTGACGGAATGAGATTTTGTATACAAACTAAATTCTCCCTTTTCATCCTCTTAAGCAAGATTCAAATCATCATTATATCAGCCGAAAGACGTCCACTGTTAGACATAGGCCTCCCCAAAGCGACGCCACAACGACTGGTCCTGTGCGTCACGCATCCGGATCGGATTCCCGCAATCCTGACCAGGATCATCGGTCCACCTTCCCAGATGGTCGATGAGGACGAAAGGTTCTGGAGTGGCGACGGCGTACCGGAAGACGCAGCGTTGGAAGGGCTCCAACAAGATTCGAATTACTCAACGAAATTATTTTCCACACATATTTCCTGAAACAAGTTTTTTGGAAAATTCGATTGAATGGCGGAAATACTGAATGATCCTCTTTATAGTACATTTTTACTTTGCAGATGCGCTAATGAGTCACTATTGTCTTTATATGTATACAGGGTGTAAGGGACAGCCCTCCACAAACTTTAAAGGCTTGCTTAGTAGACAAATTGAACAAAAAGTTGTTCAATTTGTCAACTGAGCAAGCCAAAAAAAAAAAAAAATCTTGTGGAAGGCCATAAGATTTTTTTTCAGGAAACGAAAAAAAAATCGGCCACTCCATACAAACTGTCCTGTTCAATCAAGTTTTTAATTTTGTATGGTGAGGCTGATTTTCTTTTTCGTTTCCTGAAAAAGTCTTGTAGAAGGTTGTTAAGTTTCGTCTACTGAGCAAGCCCTTAAAGTTTGTGGAGGGCTGTCCCTTATACCTTGTAGATAACAGTTTTGTTACAAGTATAACGTACCAGTGTCGGGAGTACAGAGCGTTTTCAGCATCTCGGGGGCGCCCTTGGTGTAGACACGTAGAACATCTTCCCCTAACACGCGCGTCACCACGGAGGCGCGCTGCAGGGACGACACGAACTGATGCTGCTGGACTATGCCCACTTCTAGGGGGAGCTGGAGGGAACATAGCATTTGTAAGCAATTGAAGCTATAACATAATTATTACCAGGGGCCTTACCATATGTTAAACTGTCAGTCATGCGAACGAGAAAGAATCATTCAACGTAGGCGCTGAAAGGGATGGAGCTATATACCCTATATAGCTCCATCCCTTTCAGCGCCTACGTTGGATATATCCGACAAACACTATCGCATTTATTCCGCCAGAGTCACACATCCACGACCAAATACTCCGTCTCGTCAGCTCTTCTGTCAATTATTGAAGAGTTAAAGGAGATGGAGTATCCAGTCGCAAAAATACGATCCTGGCGACTAGAACACGAAATCACTCATCAAACCAATCCGACGTGGGCGATGTTCAGTTTAGGTCGTAAAATGGATCGCGTTAAGATCTCGTGGTAGGGCCTCAGAGCTGCGGGATTTTAAAAAATAGTCAAATTCAGAATCATGGGTGGGTAATAGTCAGTAAAATTCCCTCTCAACGAACTTTTGTGACGCGGGTCTGCTGGAAAAAATTTCGTTTGAAAAAAAAACAGCACCATTGAATTTTTTTTTAAACGTGTGTGTGTACATAAACAAACACGAAATTCGTATCCAAGAAAGTCACTAGACGTCAACTGTTGGATACAGGCCTCTTCCAAGTGTCGTCATATCGACCGGTCCTGTGCGTCTGGCATCCATCGGCTTCCCACGACCCTCACCAGGCCATCGATCCACCGTGTGGGTGGCGTTCCAACTGCGTCTGCCGGTATATGGTCGCCAGTACTCCAGGAACTATCTGATATTTATATTCAATTCTCAGTATACGTACATGTATATCATCAACGTCAATGTTAGCAGTCTTCCTCGGCTTCACGATGGTGGGTGTGAGGATCTCGTAGTTCGAATGTTCAGGGACCTCCGGCTCCTCTAGCACCCAGCCGGTCGACTCGAACATCTGCACATGGACATGGGGATAATTAAAATATTTAGGGCTGGCACACCACAGTATATAATAACAGCGGACCTCATATAAATGTTTCTCTCTATAATACGCGACATGCAGCGTAGCAACCAGTGCGTTTACGCATTACACATAGTTAGTTAGTTAGCCCATTTATGTCCCACTGCTGGGCGAAGGCCTCCCTCTCCCTTTTCCACACACGTCCGTCTTCGGCCATTGCGGGCCAGTCCCTCCGGTATTTATCAAGCTCATCTCTCCACCTTCGCCTTGGTCTGCATTACACATACGATGTTATATTTCTCTATCTTTTATATTACCTTTAAATCCAGCGGATCGCCAGCCAGCTCATCATCCAGCAAGGTCAAGCTGTGGCACGAGGCCATGGCTAGCTTGAGCGGATGCAGCTCGTTGAGCAGGCGCGGGTCCCGCTGCGGCCGGCCCAGGCGGGGGGGACTCGTGGCTCCGCTCACGGCTACCACGCCCCACATGTCCAGCCCGTCTTCTGTCAGTGTTCCTGTCTGAAATACAATATACGAGTTTAGGAAAACATACACACTGAAATTAAATAGGCTTCGCCCGTGTATATAGTCTATGCCACTTAGGTATAAATCAGCTTCTATCGGTGAAAAAATTGTAAATGGAATGGGAAAGAGGCGTAGTTAAGCTGAGTGATAAAGATGAGTCACTATTTTCTTAATGAATACACGACAGATTCCGGCAAGGAAATCCACTCCTTGGTATTTCCAAAACGGTTTGTATCTACGTATGGATGGAATGTCCACCATGTATCGGTAGCGCAACGCCGTACCCTAGTGGTCTGATGATGGAATGGGCTTGGCAGAATTCATCATAATTATATCAGCCGATATACGTCCACTGTTGGACATAGGCCTCCCCCTTGGCAGAATTAAATTGTGCAGATCCAATACACATTCCCCGAAATGTAAACGATAGAAAAGGAAAAAGGAATTAATGAACCAGGAGGTCGGTATAAGGACCGTAGGTAGGATTACCTTGTCGAAGCACACGCAGTCCAAGGAGCCGCTAACATTGACGGCGCGCGTGTTGAGGCAGGCCACGCGCGCGCGCTTGAGGCGCGACACGGCGTAGAGCCGGCCCACCGTCATGGCGGCCGGCAGCGCGGGCGGGATCACGATGGTGATGATGTCCAGCGCCTTGATCGTGATGTCGCCGGGGCTGAGGTTGCGGTACGCCTGGGGATGAACAAGAATGTGTTAAAAATATAATAATAAATATTTATACGAACAGACCATAAGTCTATTTTAGAAATGTAAAAAAAAGAGTAAATTAAAATTCCGAAGCTCAAGCTAATACGCACAAGCCTACAATTTCGAGTTAAAATGCCTAGTTCCTCTGTTAAATTCTGTGTGGGCGATGCAAACCAAGATGATAATCAACTTGTAAAAGTCGCGGTTGAATTTGAAGTAGACCAGCACGGGGTATAAGATGCCCTAATATACCTCATCTTGAGTGCTACAATATAAGGCAAACCTAAGACGGCGATGCAGACCAGGATGATGATGAAATTGAAGTAAACAGGCGCCCGGATATAGGATGCCCCAATGTTTTAAACTCACCTTGAGTGTTACAGTATAGACCAGGCCCAAGGCGGCAATGCAGGCTAGGATGACTGTGAACATGTCAGGAGTTGCGGTCGAACTTGAAGTCGGCGGGAACCGGGTATAGGATGCCCCAGTGTTGTAGACTTACCTTGAGTGCTATAGTGTAGGCAAGGCTCAAAGCGGCGATGCAGGCCAGGATTATCACAAAATTGAAGTAGTTAGGCACCCGGGTATAGGATACCCTAGAGTTGTAAACTTACCTTGAGTGCTATAGTGTAGGCCAGGCCCAAGGCGGCGATGCAGGCCAGGATTATGATAAATTTGAAGTAGACAGGCACCCGGGTATAGGATGCCCTAATGTTGTAGACTTACCTTGAGTGCTACAGTATAGGGTAAGCCCAAGGCGGCGATGCATGCCAGGATGATGATGAACTTGTAGGAGTCGCGGTTGAACTTGACGTCGGCTGGTACTGGGTAAAGGATGCCCATGTGTTGTAGACTCACATTGAGTGCTATAGTGTAGGCCAGGCCCAAGGCGGCAATGCAGGCCAGGATGATCATGAACTTATAGGAGTCACGGTCGAACTTCATTCTCTCTCAAATCGTAAAAGCGAACGGTCGCGTATTGTTAACGAGAAAATATTCTTCTACCTTCATTCTCTAATATGGTGATTAAAAGGTGTGTTAGATGCAAAAAAAATGTTACCAAGAAAGTGCCTGGGCTGGAGTGCAGCAGGTGTGATAAAGTTGTTCATGCTGATCCCGTGTGCTCAAAGCTATCAAATAAGCAGCTGAACACCCTCAAGAATTCGCCTGGTATTGAATGGAGTTGTGAAGAGTGTCTTAAAAATCTCTCGCGGAGATCTTCCTTCGTAATCCCTGAAGAAGACGATGATGAAAATGACTACGAAGATCCAAAAGGTACGGAGATGGCTCCAGTGGTCAATGCCAATAAACTGGTGCAGGATATCAGTCGAGAAGTGAAGAAGGCTTTCCGCGACGAAATTAGGAGCCTCGAGAACTCGCTAGAATTCCTCAGTGAGCAACTGTCATCTATGGAGCAGGCTATTAAAAAACAGGATAGCAAAATCAAGGACCTTGAAAACAAAAACTACGATCTTCAAAACAAAAACAAGAACTTAGAACTACGCATTAATGTCTTGGAACAAGGGATCCAAGAGGTTGAACAGCAGTCCCTCACAACAGCCTTGGAAGTAGCTGGGTTACCTGAGATGCCTCTAAGTGACATAGAGAAGATGATGGATACCGTGGCCGGCAAATTGAATGTAGCTGATAAGGAAATCCTTTCAACACGACGACTACCAGGAAACAAGGATAAACCGGGACCCATCCTCGTTGAACTTAAGTCGAAGACGCTCCAGCAACAATGGATAAGCGCTAGCAAGGAACATTGTATTACCGTGGGTCAACTTGTGCCAAACGTACCGAAGGAAAAAGCTGACGATCGCGTCTACATACGGGAAGCTCTCACTAAGTATCAAAAGACACTATTATATCATGCAAAATCCCAATTGCTAAATAAATCCTGTCAGTATGTATGGTGTAAGAATGGCAAAGTGTATGCGAGGAAGCTCAATAATAGCAAAATTTATTATATCCGTACATTGCAGGATATAAAACAAATAGAAAAGATATGTTCAGCTCAACCCGAGAAACGAACAGAAGGGTCAACACCGTTATAAATTCTTAATAGTTTTCTCTGTCTCTCAGGTAGCACTTTTGTTTATAGCTGTTTATAAGATCAAATTAGTGTCATATATCTATGGACATAAAAGTACATGAAATCTTCCATTGTAATTCAACTAATCATTTTTTCAAACAAATACCTCCAAAAACCAATATAAATTTATCATGTATACATTTTAATATCAGATCGCTCATTAAAAACTTTACGAAATTGCAACAAACGATTCAGACATGTAATTATCCATTAGACCTTATAATTTTAACAGAAGTAGGTATCTCAGATAATATTGTTAACTTGTATAATTTACCTGGCTATAGAATGTACTCGCAATTGCGTCCAAACCGAAAAGGCGGCGGTATTATCATGTATGTACGGAATCATATTAAGTTTACATTAATTGAACATAACACTAAGACCTTTGAAAACCTTACAGGCTACCTAAAAATTGATTCACGTAATAACGCAGTTGTCTCTGCAATCTATAGGCCACCATCTACAAATAAAAAAGTATTTGTCTCGGAGCTCGCTAATCACATTACTATGTTTGATTTAAAACAAAATCTACTGCTTATTGGTGACACGAACATTAATCTGAAAGAAAGCTCAGCATACAAAGATTCATATCTAAGAACACTTAGCGAACACGGATTGTTGTGTGGAATAACAGATTACACCCGAATTGAAACTAAAAAAGATTTAATTACTAAGTCGTGTATTGATCACATATTTGCACGTTTTCCCACACTGCAACCGTTCGCGGCGGTGCTCGATGTCGTACTAGCTGACCATCGGGGCATTATCTTTACCTGTGTCGACGAGTTGTTTCGAGACCCCAGGTGTGTACAGGTTGTTCCAAAAAAATCAATTAATTACGATATCTTTTACAAGGAACTTCAAAATGTTGACTGGACAAAAACAAACAATATGAATTCCCCTGACGACATTCTAAGTTTTATTTATAAAGCGTTTGATAATGCAGGCAAGTCTGCAAATAGTAATAAAGTAAGTAAATCGACCGGGAGGTATTCGAAACATTTTACTGCACCTTGGATTGATGACAATATTACACAGCTTTGTGATAAAAGAGACAAATTATATAATGATTGGAAAAATAACTTACAAAATTCAAAAATTAAATTAGAATACAATAAAATTAGAAATAAAATCCATAAAATATTAGAAAAAAGAAGAAATAATTATTATATGCAATATATTAGTGATAATTTTAAAAACGTAAAAAAAAATTTACACGATCCTAAATCAAATGTTAGGGAGAGTGACCTTGTCACTAGACACGGCTATTCTTAGAGCTTTTGATGCCCAAGGAATCACTACCAAAACCATTGCTGACAACTTTGCAAATTGTTTTGACAGGGCAGTTAAAGACATAGTTCCTAACTGTAATATAAAAATAACCGACCCTAAAGCAACACGTAGACCCTTGAATTCTAGTATGTTGTTTAAAAAAGCCTCGGCTAGCAGCGTTCATAAAATTATTAAACAGCTTAACTCAAGAAAAGCTCCAGGCCTAGATAATATTAAAGTTTCGGATATTAAAATGCTAGGTGAAAGTATATCCAAACCTATTGCTGACTTAATTAATCGAAGCATTGAAAGTGGTCTTTACCCAGATGATCTAAAGTTAGGCTGTATAAGGCCGATCCATAAAAAGGGTAAAAAAAACGATTATTCAAACTATCGTCCTATAACATTGCTCTCGTCTATTGATAAAATAGTTGAAAAATATGTTTGCGAACAAATTCATGCTTTTTATAAGCAACACGACGTAATTAATCGATACCAATTTGGTTTTCAGGCCGGCAAAAGCACCACGAACCTGTTGTCAAACTTCACGGATGAAGTCAATAAGCACCTAAATGATAAAAAATATGTCCTTGCTCTCTTTATTGACTTCTCACGTGCCTTTGACACACTCATTCACAATCAGCTTGTTGATAAATTAGACGACTGTGGAGTACGTGGTCCATTACTCAATTGGTGTAAAAATTATCTAAAAAATCGAACCTTTACTGTAAAAGTTGATAACATCTGTAGTGAGCGCATGGCTGTAACTGAGGGAACAGCTCAGGGCTCAGTATTAGGCCCCTTGCATTTCTTATCGTATGTAAACGATATGATTAACTGCATCACAAACAGTACATGCTATCAGTTTGCGGATGATACTTGCCTTGTTATTGCGGATAGGAATCCTCAAACAGCCTGTGAACGCTTACAACTTGACCTGGATGCTCTATCAAGGTGGTGTCACGATGCTGGCTTAGTACTTAATGCAAGCAAAACTAAGTTATTGGTTATTAAATCTCCATACATAAAAAGATTGCCCTTACAGAACTTAATAGCCCATGACCATGACTGCTTGCATACGCTTAATGCGATCAACTGTAATTGTCCACGAATAGATGTTGTCAGTAAACAAACATATCTAGGAGTAATTATAGACGAGAAGTTTAACTGGAGTTATCATATAGAACGTGTTTGCGATAAACTTCGACAATTTCTTGCTATTATGACCATACTAAAAAAACGTCTGCCCTTCAAAGTGAAGCTAATGCTTTATTACGCGATGGCAGAATCCTACATCCAGTATGGCCTTAGTAGCTATGGTCGTACCTATAAAACCTATCTTGATAATATTTACAAAATTCAACTTCAAATTTTAAAAACATTAGTATCTCCCAAAATTAGAAATCAATTTTACGACAGTATAAATGGCCTCTTTAAACACTGTAAAGTCCTGCCACTTCATACTCAAATACATTTTTTGTTATTAAAAGAACAATTTTTTAACGAGCATTTAAGAAATAAAATCGAACACCCTGTATGCACTCGGGCAGTTTCTGAGAATAGGCTTCGTACACAGCGCGCCAATAATTCGTATGGTGAGCGAACTTGCGGGTATATTGTACCGAGACTTATTAATAATCTACCTTCAGAAATAAAAAAAACCATTACACCTAAAAATATCAAATGTAAACTTAAACAATATTACTTAAGTATTACTTAAGAATGTTTTTTTTTTTTACTCAGTAGAAGAGTTAAATTGTTATCGACATTAACGTATACATATAAAAAAAATAATTTTGTTTCGATTTTGAGTTAGATTCATGATAGCACAAGTTTAAACCTTAGTGGTTTTTAGTTGCTATTAAGTTAGACAATTCTGTATTATTTTCTTTATGTGATAAATAAATGAAAAAAAAAAAAAAAAAAAAACTTGACGTCGGCTGGTACTGGGTATAAGATGCCCATGTGTTGTAGACTCACCTTGAGTGCTATAGTGTAGGCCAGGCCCAAGGCGGCGATGCAGGCCAGGATGATCATGAACTTATAGGAGTCACGGTCGAACTTGACGTCGGCTGGTACTGGGTATAAGATGCCCATGTGTTGTAGACTCACCTTGAGTGCTATAGTGTAGGCCAGGCCCAAAGCGGCGATGCAGGCCAGGATGATGATGAACTTGTAGGAGTCACGGTCGAACTTGAAGTCGGCGGGAACCGGGTATAGGATGCTACGGACCAGCTGCCCTTTGCTCGTATTGTAGCCTGTACGGAGGACTAAAGCCCTGTGGAATATATTATTATTGATTTATATGGACCATCAGACAAGCGTGAAAAAAAACGAGTAAAAAATTTTGGTTATTTGGTTAAAAAAAGTTTTTTTTAAGCATACAAAGAGTAAGGGACAGCCCACCTCAAACTTTCAGGACTTGCTCAGTAGACGAAACTGAACAACCTTCCACAAGATTTTTTTTTTCAGGAAACGTAAAAAAAAAATGTAGAACGTTGTTCAGTCAGTCATCAGTCAAGCCCTTAAAGTTTTCGGAGGGATAAACAATTTTTTTTTTTATGCACTCAATATGGTTACATCGGTCGCTGGGAAGGGCTTCACTCTAAAATGGCGCGTCAGCTGTTAAAAATCCCCACCTGCACGCGTGCCAACCAACCGCGGCGAAGGCGGACTATTCTGCTAACGCGAGCAGTGCTTCACCAAACTCGGGGGCGAATCTACGCTCATCTCATCTCTTGCTAAATCGTTAATGCTTACTCGTATCTTGGCATTTTTTTTTTCTCTTCATATCTATTCTTTCTAACTTCATCCTAATCCTTCCATGTTCTCTGCTATATTTCCGTGCTTCCTAAAACCACGGTAATAATATCATACAGTATTCCAACTTCATACAAACGGACGAAACGCGAACTATACCTACGCGCCTCGGTTGTAGCATGGGCTCGGCATGGTGACAGTCGCGACCGTCGCAACTGTGCCGCAGTGACGAGCGGACACGACGATTTTTTTTAACAATAATCGCGCGATTATTGTTAGTTTATATAATTCAAAGTAAAGACGTGGTATTTTATTATTAATAATAGTGGTTTATTGTACTATGTGTATGAATAATACTAGAAAAAGAATTTTATTTAAATTTACCAATCAAAAAACAACACGCATTTTTATTGAACACTCCCTATTCAATTCACAAAGTATTTTTTTTTTATATAAAAAAGTAAGCATATTAACAATCACAAAACTAAATGGAAACACAAAGTAGGCAAATGTAATTAGAATGCTGGAGGCGGGCAGCCCTATCGCATGTTTACGTACCGCGCGGCTGTAGGCATTTATTTCCAAGATACGGCCGAGTTACAATACTGTATGATACTATTACCGTGCTATAACTGTGCATGTCTACTCTGTGATTCACGATAAACGTATAAATCGTAACCGTTACGTAACAGACCAGTATCATTCTGTTATAAAGTTTTATACTCACTTGACAGGTTCGTTGTTGTAGTATCTCGTCTGAATGACCCTGGTGCCACAGAACAGCACGCTGGAGGCGTGCTCCTTCAGGTCGAAGGGCCGGTCCACGCGGAGGAGGGCTGTCTTTGTTACTGGTACTGATTCGCCTGGAGGGACATCCGAAGTTATGTTACTACAACTTTTTTCAGGGTTCCATCCATACCCAAAGGGACCAAATTACTAAGACTCCACTGTTCATTCGTCTTTGTATCTGTCTGTCACCATGCTACATCTCATGAACTGTGATAGTTGGTCAGTTGAATCTCATAAGGGGTTAAATCAACTACAGATGAATCACATAGGAGGGTGTATGAGTGAATCATATCAGGGGTCAATCATCAACGGCTGTATCACATAGGCGGGGTCAATCATGTACTGCTAAATCTCATAAGGGTCAATCACCTACGAGTTAATATCATAAGGAGGTCAATCTATTACAAGTTA
The DNA here is from genome assembly GCA_949319445.1 of Mythimna lalbum. Taxonomy (NCBI): domain Eukaryota; kingdom Metazoa; phylum Arthropoda; class Insecta; order Lepidoptera; family Noctuidae; genus Mythimna; species Mythimna lalbum. Next base: position 7,775,417 of record OX439371.1, on the reverse strand, counting down.
ATTCAAGACAGATTAAGGAATCACCAGTAAGCATGCTCTCATTGAGCACAGCAGCGCCCGTGAGCAGCGCGGCGTCGAAGTGCAGCGTGCACCCCCGCGGGGGCAGCACCACGATGTCGCCCGGGGAGACCGCGCGGCTGTCCACGCGCCGCCCGTCCCACAGCTCCACCGTGTCGTGCGCCTCCACCGTGGCGCGGAGGTTGCTTTGGTTCTGCATAAAACAGACATATTTGAAGGTCAGAGAAATTAATTTGTAGAATTTCGTAGTTTAGTTCTTACGTGACGCCATAGATACGCAAAAATTTCTCGGCTGTCTTCAAATCAGTTCAAATCTTTTTGATACAACAAGAGAAAAAGCTATCTTGAATAGGCTCCTAAAAAACTAGTGCGCCACAAAATCAACAATGGCATCACTGCTTACCATCAAGTGAGAGTGTTACCACACCAATCGATCGATCGTCGATCGATACCATCGATAGACGTCGGTCGACGTTGATCGTTGGTGTAGCTTTAATTGATCGCAGATACCGGTCGACAAACCAATCGATCGATTGCCGATTGATGGCATCGGTCGACGTTGATCGATTAACCCCGGCTATATTCCAACAGTTTCTTTCGAAATGTATTCACAAGAGGACGCATTTTACCATCGATCAACAATCAATCGATTGGTCTGGTAGAAACTGTCGATTGACGTCGACTAATCCATTCTACCATCGATAGACGATCGATCGACTGGAACGGTAACACCCTAAAATCACAGTCAAGCACTAGTTTATATCAGATAAAAAAAAGAAAAGCAGCTCATTTGTTACCTTTTTAGTCTGTATGACAGATGTAGCCACACCAAAAGTAGACATCAACACGACGGCGATACAGTAGTAGTAATATGGTTCAGCGAGCCACACGGCGATGGTGAACAGTTGGAACACGTAGAAGGGGTTGAACACCTCCAGCAGGATTAGCGTCATGATGGACTGGACCGGCACGTTGATCTCGTTCAACCCATAGATGTTTAACCTGGGGAGAAAAAAGACTTGTGAACGTTTTAGGCCTCAGGTTAGGTCTTATTTTTTAGGCTCTGATTCCTTTGTTCTAATCACGTGATTGAGCGTTGAGATGACGCCAGAACAAAGGAATTGGAGGCGTGGCCAACTCGAAGCGTTCGACGCATGAATCGTAACTTGTCTAGGGGGGCTGAAATGTCTATATTGTCGTGTTTTATATAAAGTATTTCGACTCTAACTGGATGCAAGAGGTTCTATACAATGAAAAAAGTCAAGGGTGTTCCACACAAGGGATTTAATAAGATTCTGACATCGTAACACGTCGCTCGTTATAGAAGGCCGCTTGCCTATTTTCCAGCTAGAAGCTGGTGCAGGCACAAGAGGTCCTGCACTCGATGTCACCTAGCCTGGTCCACTACTGTACCATAATATGAGACAAAATTAATACTCACATCCTAACTCGTCGCTCGCTGGAAGGTGGAGTGGCCCCCATAGCCTGCAGCTGTGCACAAGAGGCCCCTGACTCGATGCCAGCCAGCCGGGTCCACTGTGCGCGGCTACCGTCCCATATGAGGGACTGCTTCTTATGGCGGAAGTACCTGTAGTTCTGGACGTCTGGTAAAGATATAATTATTATTTATTATCATGGTTGATGAAATCGTTTTAAACAAAACCAGTGGGTGTGGCCAATTAAAAAATAGTATGAACTAGCTGTTTTCTGTCCCGCGACTTTGTTCGTTGAACATGAATCATGTAAAAAAACATTATCCATTTTGGATATGTCCCCTTCCCTAGTGAAACAATGAAAAGTAGCCTAGCGTGTAACATCAGCTATACGTCCGGTGGAAAAGTCGTGTCAAAAGTATCGAAAGTAGTGTCAAAATCGGTCCAGTCGTTTCAGAGATTAGCCGGAACAGCCAGACAGAAAGACAAAAATTAAGAAAAAAAATATATTTTTATAGGTAAGTGAATGTTAATTAGTAATACTTAATTTCAAAACATACACTTCAATTTTATTTATATATTTCAAAATAAGAACGAATAACTAGTTTTTTAAAGAGAATATTATAGGTTTCGTCAAATCTTCAAAAAAGATAGCTAGCTAGCTATAAAAAAAAAATGCTAGCTTACAGAGATAAACACATCAATTTTTACCTGATAAACGCATAATTATGTATTCAGCTAATATCATTCAAAGTATGCGTAACGAGCGGTAGGAAAGATAAGTTGGGGATAGGGACTTTCCTGTACTGTATGTGGTTAATTGCGCAAGGATAAGGAAGCAATGGCATTACTGTACATAATATTGACAACAGTATTATGACAATTTAAATTGTTCTATTCTTAAAAACTCTTTTTGTAACTTCTTTTGAGGTTTTTGACGCCGTATCGCTCGCTATCGTCTGGTTATAGTCAGCTAAGTATTTTTTAAATGTAAATTATTAATAATAAAAAAATTGAAGCTACCAAAAAAAAAATAGAAAAAAACAACCGAATTGAGAACCTCCTCCTTTTTTGGAAGTCGGTTGAAAGATGACAAATTTTTGTGGAAAATTTTGGGATTTTTTTTTGTTTACGTTGGACTACACAAATCAGAACTAAATGGGTACGGATAGAGCTCCATTTTTTTATACCATAATTATATAATACTTTTTGATATTATAATCAGAAATCATCAGAATAGGTTGAGTATAGCATAGCAAGGTCACCCTTTTAATGTTCCCATAGCTGGGACTCAGGCCTCTTCTCTCTAGGAGAGAGAATGAGCCGTAATCCACCACGCGGACTCAGTGCGGGTTGGTGAATGTCACATGTCTTCGAATTATTGGTTCTTGGACATGCCGGTTTCCTCACGATGTTTTCCTTCACCGTTTTGAGAGCAGTGGTGATGAAACAAAGTAATGCGCCTGGTTGGGTTCGAACCTGCGACCAACAACTCGTAAATCGGGGCAGTTACCACTCGGCCACCACCGCTCTGTATAGTATACAGTTATACACTCCTAATACTCTACCTCTTCTAATCTCTGATTGTAATATCAAAAAGTTAAATTTAAGGTGATCAGAATGTAAGTACTTACTGAGTGTAGTTCCATCGTCCAAGTGTATGGGAGTGTGTATTGCGTCAGCACTTTCTATAGGCTCCTTCTCCTTATTTCCATCGTCATCGAAACCTTCGTTCAGGAGTCCACTGAAATAGAAATAATTAATAAATAATTAAATAAAGATAAAATTACAATATTTGTAGTCTGAATGGGTAACTCTGTTACAGTCGTTGAAGGGGTAGCCCGTTCAAAACGTCTAACCATTAAAAAATATAACCCACTCAGAATGGGTTTTTGAATAAACAGGTAAGCAAATCGAAAGGGTTTTAAAGAGGTTATCCATCGATGAGGGTTTTCGTTAAAAAGTGTAACCAATATGAAATGGGTTTTAAAACAACACTTTGTCAAAACCCTATTAAAAACCCTTACAATGACTAACTAAAATGGTCCCTGGATCAAATATGAAATTAGCCGTACCTTGTGTCTGCTATATCCTTGTGTAAGATCATGTGGATGTAGAAACTTTTGCATTTTTTCTGATATGTCTCCTGAAAAGAAAAAACAAAGTTTAATCTCATATTAAAAATAACAATTCAATAAAAAAATAGAATTATTAACTGATTATGACTTAATTAATACTTATATTATTTAGATAATTTAGATTAAACCATAACGTTTTTACTTCAGCTAGATTTAAAGAAGACTTAGTCATTCAAAGCAAAAAAAAAAATAACGTTAATAATACGCAAATAAATTTTCTTTGCAAAGTGTACTTTTCAATCGAGGTTATTGACTTTCCCTATTCTTATTTGGAACGCATAGTACATGTGGCTATTTTGGAAACCGTTAATGAAAAGCTCCTTAAAACCTTCTAGGTTCCTTCAGCTCTCTGTTATCCCTAAGTTTTACTGTATAGCAGTGTAGGTATAGTATAATAAGACTAAAATCAACTTACAACAACAAGTACTCTGTCAGCGATCTGGAAAGAGCACCTCACACAAGTGGCGTACAGCAGCCAGGTGGGCACCCAGTGGAACACCAGGAACGGCACCCCGACGAACAGGCACGAGATCGTGTAGGTCAGCACCTGCCGCCACCGACTCTTGCGGTAGCCGTATACTACCTGTGGATGAACAAATGTTTTTATATTTCAACCTGTTATTATGAAAGTTCTATTCTATTCTATCGGCCTATACGCCAACAGGGTTCAGCACGGCTGGCAGAACCTGCTGTATATTTAGGGGAAAGGTTTACACACGGAAATTTGTCACTGCAGCACTCGGTTCCAACCCAACTCGATCGCAATGACAAACTTTGTCCACTTGTATCAAATGTGTACGCGTTAAGGCTTATAATCCCCTGAACATCTGGCCGGAGTTAAATGGACACAACTCTCGTACCCATCTAGGCGGTAGTACGAGTATCTTGTGCATTTATTAGCGGCTGGCTGCGCCCGGATAGAGCCCCACTGACCACATTTATTGATTTACATGTGCTATGTTCACTTTGAAGAAACTCAACTTTTATGTGTTTCTAAAGATACAAGCCAAACGAAGGAGCAGACAGAAGTTGCAAAATTGCTAAATATTTTTTTTAGACAAGTGTTAATCGCACGAAAAAATCAATACTTGATAATGTTGTTCATGAATCTATGTACACCTAACAAATATATTTATATTTTTTAAATCTATTAACCTGGCAGTTACCGAGGAGTAGGCTTCAGAAAGTCGCTGTTTTATGGCACTGCTTGGGCGCTTTGGTCTTAAGGGCCGTCTCGGGCGAGGCCTATCCCCACTAGTGATATGGAATAATGATATATGCTATTCTTATACCTATACACAGTACTGTCTACAATAAATAGGTATATAATCTGGAGGGTTAAATAAATTAGCACTTATGGCAATCATGCATTCAGATTTAACGACATCAAATACGTTTGAAAAGTAACCGACACAGTCGTAATATTAAAATGCTTTGGAATGAAAACCTGCCAGTTTTACAAACACACAATCGATTGAAATAACAAGTATTGGCTTGAACAGAGAAACAATTTCCTTTCTTGCAATCAAGATTGTTTGCATTCAAAACGTCAGTTATAGTAGTCAGGCCAGTACCAATGAATGCTAGCATTCGCTATTTTTAGGATGCAAACTGACAATAATGTAGGTAGCCCTTACAAGGTCGAAAATCTTGTTTGAAGACCGGGGAAAAACCTGTTGTGAAACGGTTGACGGTCACAAGGTGAACACTGAGGAATAACTGGGTCCATTGCAAAGATTCTTTACCGTAGCGTTAAGCTTCTAACCACTCAGAAGCACGCCAAATCTTTGTTAGTTATATACGCCTTAGATAATTCATCTAGAGGAGCTTTTGATAAAGGAGGAGGCCGACCCCATCAGGCAACGGCGCTCTCGCCGCCGCCGCTGGGATTCCGATCCCGATTTCCGGCCACCGTAGGCCACCTAGCCCAAGACGTCGACGGCGCGCACCATCGTAGACGCGGGCTCGCGGACGGCGAGCCATGGGTAGCTCGCTGTCCGATCGTCCGGTAACTGTCCGGACCGAGCCCAAGACGTCGACGGCGCGCTCTGTTCCCGAGCGCCTCAAGGAGTTGTCAGCAACAAGAGGGGCCCAGGTGGGTAGAAGCCTACTGGGGCCAGGGTTATTCGAAAGGCGCTCGAGCCCCGTTATGAAGGCTGGAAGGAACGGAGTAGGTTTTTAGTCAGTTAGAGTCTGACACTATCTCCCGCTCCACCCAAGAGCGGGCTTGTCATTGGATGATTTTTGCCCACCAAAAAAAGGGAGATTTCGATTGTCATCCTAAAGTACCTATCAGAACTAAAACAATGGACTGAGTCATTCAATTTCAAACGCACGTGCATCATTATTCGTAATGAATGTAGCAAAAACGAGTTTTAAGTAACTTGCTGTCTCTTTGTTGACTTTACTCTTATGTTTAAGTTAGCGTAAATAAATAACTTTTGAGTCATCAAATCATCCCATGATTGATGTGGGGATGTCAGGATTCTGCTGACTAAAATCACACTTGTGGCCTTCAGCTGCCCTTCGCTTTCTAGGACCGTGGGTTTCATTTTTAGAAAGTTCTCGTGATCCTAGCGGATATTGGAAGTGCTGAGCCCCTTACGATTTTGCTGACATCTCTTTGAAGCTCGCGTGGAGTACTACGCACTCCCGATGACTTGGGCTCGGTCTTGGCGATTACTGGACGGCCGGACGAAGAGGGCCATTGCTCGTCGTCCGCGAGCCTACGATACGCGTCTACGGTGGCCGGTAGTCTCCGGAGCGTCTAATGTCGCGGATGCTAGGACGTGAGGATGTACATTTCCCTACGCGTGTGGCCGTCTTACGTTCCGCCCAAGCGGGACACACTTCCATCGTGTCCTCAACGGTGAAACCCAGACGTTTCTTCCACCTGAATTAGGAACCTCGCGAAACTGACCAAGTCTGTAGCGAAATCTATGACGCCACATAAGAACTACGAAGAAAATACGAAATCCTGCATCGCGCAATCAAAGTTCTCCACGCGATTTCAATGTATACGACAGCCCGAAATCAACTATCGGTCAGTAGCCCACCAGAATAAAACACCTGTCTGGTCGGAGGATCCTCCCTTTTCAACGGAGGCATGTGGGACTTTACTCTCCGTTCCGCCCACAGAACAGAAAATATAGGTAGAAATGCCCCTAACGTGGCTAAGCACGGGAACCAGTGTCGCCAAACTCACACATTTGCGTATCAAATTGTACATTACACACATAAAAAACAGTAATATGATTGGCTACGAAGCTACGAATTACAAACTTAACTTTTACAATTCATATTCTTATTGCTTTCATAAATTAGGTCTTATTACAACGTAAGAAAGTTGTTATTATTTGACATAACACGAACAATAAAGAAGTTTTAACCAATTTACAACGAGTTCGCCTACTCAACGCTAGATGGCGCTGTAACCAATTTATTCTATTCAGAACGCTAGTGCCTTTGAAATAGATGCCATATTCACCTGCACTAGTATATAATATGTAATAGGCGAATTTAGTCTACTGTTGACACACGGGCGATATCTAAGAGGCACTTCCTCTAGTTTTCTTTATTCCGTGGTTCCGCCTACCTCCAAAAGTCCTGTGAGGACTTGCGTCATGCGAAAGGTGAGGACGCCGTGACGTCTCTTCAGCCAATCCTCAAAGAGGGACTTATCGCCATGAATGTAGCGTGCCCAAAATGAGCAGTGCTCTGAGATCTACTTTTCATTTGGGCCACCATACCAATGACCGAATAGTCACTGGTATATTATGTATTATCGTGGCAATTCCAATTTATAGTCATGAATAAATTGTATTACTTATGTACTTCATATGTAAAAAAATATTAAACATCAATATTGACAGAAAACAAAAATTTATTAAGTTAGAGATAAACATATTGCATTAAATTACTTGAACCATTAAACAATAGTCCTTATCTAATTGATTAACTAATTGCTGCAGTTAATTACATATTACACATACAATACGTAAATACAATCATTTATTAATTAAAACGAACCTTGTAACTGGATGCAAAATTGAGATAACACAATACAATAGGTATCATATAGATAAAACTAATTGCTTCACATTGAATACATGTCAAAATAATACATTTTCATACAACTGGAGAGTTTGTCTTTACGATCGAGGCGGTATCCACACGAGCCGTAGGTGAGGGCGTTATTTAGCTGAATGCTGTACTTGTAACAAACGACGTTTTTCAATACGCTTACGAAGAAATAAATAAACGGGGATAACGCGCGACGCGTGGGTATTGATGAGCGAATCATGGGGGTTGCTTTGCGCCCAGCCTGATACAATAAATGTAATAAATTGGGAGAAGCGCGCGCACTTTTCCGCACTAGTGCGAAAAACAGTAAATTGCTTGCCTAAAGCACTGGATGCATAAATAAAGATCAGTCTCAAAAGATTTGGAACAAACCCTTTTTATCTAGAAATGAAACCATAATCATAATGATGCTGTTAAAGTCAGCCCTTCTGTGATGGTAGGTGCAGATACATAAATGATAAAATAATAATTTAACTGCAACTGTGCCGGTTTGCTCCTGATATTTCCCAGTAGATATGATAGTATGATTATCGGGAAACTCTGAGTAGGCCAACTTACAACATAGGCATTGGACTGATGTGTGACTGTGACAGGAAGTGCATAGATAGGTGTAGTTTACTGTGGAGTACTGCACAATAATAATATAAAAAATAGACAAGGAAATATTATAAAACTAGCTGCTCCTAGCAGCTTCGACTGCATGATAGCAGAAAATTCTCCCAAGGGAACATACTTCTGGGATAAAAAGTATCCTATGTCCTATTCCAGGACATGGTCTATCCATTGGTACACGGGTAGACGGGTTTCATCAAAATCCATTTTGCCATTTAGGCGTGAAAACGTAACAAACAAATAAACAAACTCACTTTCGCTTTTATAATATTAGTAAGGATATCATAGTGTTTGCTTATTGTTAAATATTAACACACCACTCCATTATTAGTTATTTAATTGATGAATCCCCAAGCGACCACCAGTGGCCGCGCATCTATTGTCTTACTATTGTGTCACTAATTGACGGTATCTGAAGGGTTAAATCGATGAACTGCATATTTTTGAGAGTAGTCACATGCAGGCACGTAAATTGCACTTAGATGGTAATCTGATATCGAATAACCGAAGAATCAATTTTATATGCCATAAAAATCGATTTTAATTCATGAATCCCCAAGCGACACCCGGTGGCCGCGCATCTATTGTCTTACTATTGTGTCTCTAATTGACGGTATCTGAAGGGTTAACCTTTAACTATGGACGTTCCATTTTTGTTACACTACTGTGGACGTGCGGTCTCACAGACCGCTTTCTTTACGGGCTGGTTTCTATGTTGATGAGTAAGTATAGTATCATTTTTGGTTTTTATTCCTTAGAAGAGTTACTAAATGTAAATAAAAGATGTAATTTTAATGAAAAATATATATTTTTTAAAGCTAAATCCAACGATATAACAATCAAAGGTAATTTTTAGACTTTTTAGCTTGAGATCACTTTATAGGTATATTACCACAGGAAATTTACTTTTTTAGTTAGTTTAACTTCTTTTACAATAAAATATAAAGAACAAAAAACGTAAAATACTTAACATATTCTTCACAAAACTAAACATAAAAATTTCGACAATGGCCCAACTTGGTCATATTTATTAGCAGTCTTTGCATAGCGGCTTGGAGTATTGTAGGTATATTGGCTGTCTACAGCCTACACAAGTGTGAGTTTTTTTTTTCGGTAGGTAAAAATCATCCAAATGACATCCCCCACCTTTGGGCGGAGCGGGAGATAGTGTCCCTTACTAAAACCCACCCCATTCTTTTTGCCTTTCATACCGGAGCCGATCCTCCCTTTCGGAACTAGGACCTGGCTCCAATAGGCTTCGACTCAGCTGGGCCTCTGCTGACAACTCCTTAAGGCGCGTGGAAACAGTGTGCGCCGTCGACGACTTGGGCTCGGACACAACTATAGGTCGTCTTTCGTTTTATCTTTGGTGGGCATAGTTTACAGTATTATTAGTAATACTCCCGAGGGCCGTAATTGTGCTATAGGTATATTGTCGTCATTATTATGTCACCGTCAACTCTGGTAGTACTACCACTGTCTTCAATAATTTATTATTTACTGGAGTGATTTTCTTTAATGTTAGCTTTATAAAACAAACAATGATGCATCGACCCGATTCAAAAAAACCATTGTTAAAACTCTTCTTCAAAAGAAAAATCATCTAATCGCAACATTTTACTGGCTCTCTGAGTCGACGAACTCTATGTTCGTTTCCCTGCAGTTGTTGGTTAAAAATTTTTGACATATTAGTTTACAAAATCTAAAACAAACAAAATCATCGTAAGCGTCAATTTATAACACAAACGTGGACGCGCCGTCTCGGTCTCACAGACCGCACCCGAAATATAAAACGAAATTACTCACGCAATATTCAGCCGGCGAAGTAACCTTCACTTTCAGCAGTCGTTTTGCAACTAAAACCGAAGCTACTGAGGCCAACATACGTGTGGGGTACGCGGAAGGAGAGGGACACGAGAATCACAAACTGCACGCGGTCTGTGAGACCGCACGTCCATAGTTAAAGGTTAATCAGTGAATCGATTTCAGAAACTTGATTTCTAGTTTCGATTTTACTCTTTATATCGTACACACAATATTAAACATACAGAAAAAATTTTAAAACAAAAAATAACTCAAGTGATATGCCTTTAACCCTTCAGATACCGTCAATTAGAGACACAATAGTAAGACAATAGATGAGCGGCCACCGGTGGTCGCTTGGGGATTCATGAATTAAATTGAAATATCTTTCTATTTTGTGTCTCTGTGTGACTTGACTTTTAATGAGTTTTTTTTAGGTGGGAAACCATCCAATGACTTATCCCGCTCTTGGGTGGGGTGGAAGGGCGTATCTATTCCTTCTTTACCTTTGTTTCAGGGTCTCGGATTACACTTTCTCACAAAGTCACAAACCATGGCAACTTTTAATGAGTAAGACATCATTACTATTGAAGCTTAAAAACATTTGCATAATCATCCTTATAATCTTCGCACTGCTGGGATTCGGAGAAGAAACATACGGAATATTAAATTTAAACATAGGCAGTTATAAGCCTTAAAAAATAAGAAAATAATATTTATTTACCTGCTCAAATTCAGGGTCAGCATTTATCAGCTGTGCATTAAGTTCCAAGTACAACTCCCTGCTTCCTTCATACTGGATAAGAGGCTGAATGTCATCCTCGGAATCCATTGTTTATAATCTGTATCCTCTATTTACACAGCTGTTTCTTTCAACACATTTCATTTCCTCTTAGGGACACAGCTACCATTTTAATACTCGGAAAATTTCACATTAGCAGCTACTTTTGCTATCACATTTCTAGAATAATTTAGGGCACTAAATATGACTATTATGTTACAAAATCATCAGATTCGTGACTGTAACATACTGTTACATAGTAATGTAATTAGATATGCCATTTGGTTTCGTAAACAGTAGTGATAAGCTATGTTAGGCTACGTGTTTTGTGGCCTTTATTCTTATAAGAATGCTTCTAAGATTTCCTATTTTATACCTCTTTTGTTAGAATAGCAAAATAGTTTACTAAAGGTCATATTGAATGAATAGATTTCTTCGAAACTTCGTGGTTTAAACGTTTTTAAATAAAGTCTCAGTATAAATGTAAGCCACACACTGTTTTCATAATAATCACAATTCTTTTACGTATACGTGAGACTGTTTAATATTTTTTTATACACAAAATACAATGCACCAAAATCAAAAACTCGACCCGACTCAGCTGTAATTTGATCACTAACAGTAACAGTCTGTCAATGTCACTGTCACTGTCATGTCACTGAATAAAAAATATTTAATAGAATGAACGATCTGCTCAGTATGACCATGTTCAAGTTTGTACCAAATCGCTAAATCTTGTCAAACTCTCTATGATTTAAATAAAAAGAAATGTTTGCTTTACCAGATAAGGTCTAAAAATTAAAGTTTTTTGTCTTTTATTATTATTTGGGCCGAGGTCTCTCAGAATAGTATAAATCGCCTAACCTATTTACACAAATACTATCGTTTTAAAGGCTGAAAATGACCACAACTGTGCTAAAAAATAATAACAATAGCTTATTTACCGATTGACTGTCATCTGTATTGAGGTATTGTTCCATACTCAGCGTCATTTTGATGCAGTTTTGTGTTGTCTAATCAACCTGAAACAATAAAACACAGTCAAGTATTGAAATCAAACAAAATAATATTTAAATGAGTTCAACTAAATCTGTTTAACTGTCATACCATTGACACGAAGAGAGATGGTGTAATATTTTTGTTGATTTGTGCAACAAATTACACACTTAAACAGATTTTCAAAAAAGAAATAGCTAAAAATGAGCAATGTTTTTACATATTACCACACTTTGCACACTTTTTAATCTACGCTATAAGTTCAATCACGTGAAGTTATCGCCGTACGTTACATTGTGTGCTCATTCTCTTCGTTCGTTCAATGACTCCATTCATTCAACTTCACGTCAGTATTGTGGCTTGTTGTTGAATGTATGTTTTTGTGTTATTTGATTTAATTTTACACAAAAGATCTAATCAGAACAAGAATTATTGCTGAAAACCGAAAATCATCAGTCAGTAATTACGTTTTGTGACTAGTAAGTACAAAAAAAGTTAAAACTAATTGACACACCCATACATAACCTCAAAACTTTACAACGAGATATTTATTTTGATATATTTTTTTGATATTTAAATAGTTTTTTAGATACTAAATTTCAGTTTCAGCTGTATTCTCGTACTTATATCCTTCGTTAATCGCTGTTAGTTAGCGAAATGATCAAGATTGAGTTAAACTAAAGCAAAACATTACTTTTCAGGATTACCAGGAAACATGATCATTCCTGTTCGTTGTTTTACCTGTGGGAAGGTAATCGGCAACAAATGGGAGGCCTACCTTGGTCTCTTGCAGGCAGAGTACACTGAAGGGTTAGTATTGTGGCAAATGTCTTTATCACCAAGTTACTTTTCCATGAATGTCTATTTTATCTGCATATTCATTTAGGTAGTTCTACACAAGGAAATAACCTTGCTAAAATTGGCTACTAATGACCTTTAGGTACACCTAAATATGGGCTTACTAATGTTGAGTACGGGAACTTAACAACTGCTATCAAATACTTACATTTTGGGCAAGGCAAGTAAACCTTGGCTGACACAATATGATATGTGCGTCTGAGGATATAATAGAAGAAAGTTCTGGACTTGCTCCTATTTTTTTTACCTTTCGAATAATGTAATTAGAGAGACAATAGTAAAACAAAGAGAGTGAACACTATTTATTTATTGTTTTTTTACGTTCAAGTGTAGGGTTTTGTGATTGTAAGTGTTACTGTAACCCTCGCGGCAATTAAAAAGACATATGACAGTTTTACTTAGTTAAGTAAAAGTCTAGCATTTCTGACAAGACTGAACAGACTGAAGGAGAGAAGAGTCAGAAGTAGAAGGGGATTGTCCGTCTATTGCAGAAGCGTTTTGATATTATATTATTTGTTATTTTTTAAACTTTGATGAAAAAATAAAAACACATGTTAGAGGACTTTTGTTTTGCCAAGCAACTGACATAATGAATGTTGATTAATTCTAGATTTTATTAGCAAGCCATAATTAGTTCAATAAAACAGAGAAGAGTCACGGTCGCAACTTGTTCAGGGGTAATATTTTAAACAAGTTACGTACGGATGTGACTATTATTTAAACAAAGTAAATAAAACTAGAAAATTTTTCTACTCATGCAAAAACTGTTAAAAAAAAAGTACTAAAGTCTGCCAATTTGCACGCTGTTGAGTGCCATTTGAGTCATTAATTTCCTCTAATAAAACAAATCTTTTATGTCATCTTTTAATGTATTGTTCAGTGTTAAGGAAAACTGTGTTTATCTGTAGGCCATGGCTTTGAGAAAATACCTTTATTATTCTAAGGTTGACTGCTAATAAATGAGGACAGGCAAGGTTGGGTGAGATCTTTTTGTTTTTGCACAATTTTTTTTTTTTTAATTACATTACTAGCTTTTGCTGGCGCGGCTTTGCTCCCTATCTTCCCTACTCTACCCTACTCTACTCTACTATACCCTACTCTACCCTACTCTACTCAACTCTATCCTACTCTACACTACTCTACCCTACTATACTCTACTCTACCCTACTATACTCTACTCTACCCTACTATACTCTACTCTACCCTACTATACTCTACTCTACCCTACTATACTCTACTCTACCCTACCAAACTTCACATAAACCATCTACCAAATAGTCCGAACAAAGCCTAAACATTTGGTTTGGATAGGTGAGCCCGTTCTTGAGTTATAAAATAACAACGAAAAGTTGCATTGATTTTTATATATAGATGGATAGGCTCGCGTTACATAGTAATTTCAAAGTGGAGGCAGGTGTGGGTGCTAGCACAAGAAATTAAAACACAAAACAGGAGCACCCCACACTGGGGGACTGCACAAAGGCAAAGAGAAGATGGTTAATTAAAATTAGTAACAAAATATAATAAAAAACAATATTCATTATGAATTTCTGAATTTGTTGATCTCGGGTTTCAATGTAATTAACATCAGTTGCAATTACCATGCTTAGTGATCTGCAATCTATTTTTTTTCTTAGACAGTAAATTAGCTACTACACTAACGCTGCAACCACCCCCTTTTTTAAGGTGGGCAAAAATCATCCAATGACAACCCCTGCTCAACCAAACCAACCACCCCCTTGACTTTTGTGTCAGTCAGCTCAGGTCTGCTGGAAGAAATTTTTTTTTTCCTTATAGCATCAGTGAAACCCGTCTTATTTTTTGTTTTAACCCTTCAGATACCGTCAATTAGAAACACAATAGTAAGACAATAGATGCGCGGCCACCGGTGGTCGCTTGGGGATTCATGAATTAACTCATCTACAATCAGGGGTCAAAAGTGCAGTTGCACTCTATGAGTGCTTTTTTTTTCGATGGGGAAAATCATCTTATGACAAAACCCGCTCTTGGGCGGAGCGGGAGATAGTATCAGACTCTTACTGACTAAAAACCCCATCCCGTTCCTTCTAGCCTTCATACCGGGGCACGAGCTCCCTTTCGGACATCCTTATTTTTCGGACATTGTTATTTTATTTGAATTGTAAATTTAATTGATTTTATATTTTAATTTAATTGTATTTTTATTTTTTGTTTGTTTCATTTGTACCTACTAATAATTTCTAATCATTGTAATTGTAATGTTTTGTAATGTATATGGACTATGTCTGAAATAAATATATTGAATTTGAATTAAATTAAATCAGAACCATTGACAATCTTCTACAAAGAAATTTTAGAGACTTTAGCACTCATAAGAGTGGCGGCGGAGATCTCTCGCGCCGGGCCTTGGTCGAGGCCATGGTCCGGAGCGAGGACGAATGGCAGGCGGTCGTCTCCTTCTGCGAAGCAGTAATGCTAGTAAAGGAGGAGGTCGACCGCATCAGGCTACGGCGCCCTCGCCGCCGCCCCCGGGATTCCGATCCCGATTTCCGGCCACCGTAGACGCGGGCTCGCGAACGGCGAGCCATGGGTAGCTCGCTGTCCGATCGTCCGGTAATGCACCGAGTCCAAGACGTCGAAGGCGCGCACTGTTCCCGCGCGCCTCAAGGAGTTGTCAGCAGCAGGAGGGGCCCAGCTGGGTCGAAGTCTACTGGAGACAAGGATGTCCGAAAGGGAGCTCGTGCCCCGGTATGAAGGCTAGAAGGAACGGGATGGGGTTTTTAGTCAGTAAGAGTCTGATACTATCTCCCGCTCCGCCCAAGAGCGGGTTTTGTCATAAGATGATTTTCCCCATCGAAAAAAAAAGCACTCATAGAGTGCAACTGCACTTTTGACCCCTGATTGTAGATGAGTTAATTCATGAATCCCCAAGCGACCACCGGTGGCCGCGCATCTATTGTCTTACTATTGTGTTTCTAATTGACGGTATCTGAAGGGTTAAAACAAAAAATAAGACGGGTTTCACTGATGCTATAAGGAAAAAAAAAATTTCTTCCAGCAGACCTGAGCTGACTGACACAAAAGTCAAGGGGGTGGTTGGTTTGGTTGAGCAGGGGTTGTCATTGGATGATTTTTGCCCACCATAAAAAAGGGGGTGGTTGCAGCGTTAGTGTAGTAGCTAATTTACTGTCTAAGAAAAAAAATAGATTGCAGATCACTAAGCATGGTAATTGCAACTGATGTTAATTACATTGAAACCCGAGATCAACAAATTCAGAAATTCATAATGAATATTGTTTTTTATTATATTTTGTTACTAATTTTAATTAACCATCTTCTCTTTGCCTTTGTGCAGTCCCCCAGTGTGGGGTGCTCCTGTTTTGTGTTTTAAATTCTTGTGCTAGCACCCACACCTGCCTCCACTTTGAAATTACTATGTAACGCGAGCCTATCCATCTATATATAAAAATCAATGCAACTTTTCGTTGTTATTTTATAACTCAAGAACGGGCTCACCTATCCAAACCAAATGTTTAGGCTTTGTTCGGACTATTTGGTAGATGGTTTATGTGAAGTTTGGTAGGGTAGAGTAGAGTATAGTAGGGTAGAGTAGAGTATAGTAGGGTAGAGTAGTGTAGAGTAGGATAGAGTTGAGTAGAGTAGGGTAGAGTAGGGTATAGTAGAGTAGAGTAGGGTAGAGTAGGGAAGATCGGGAGCAAAGCCGCGCCAGCAAAAGCTAGTAATGTAATTAAAAAAAAAAAAATTGTGCAAAAACAAAAAGATCTCACCCAACCTTGCCTGTCCTCATTTATTAGCAGTCAACCTTAGAATAATAAAGGTATTTTCTCAAAGCCATGGCCTACAGATAAACACAGTTTTCCTTAACACTGAACAATACATTAAAAGATAACATAAAAGATTTGTTTTATTTTGCAATTGCAGTGATGAGTCTCTATTTTCCTCACGCGAATAAGCTTCTTCTTCTAAAAAGAATGAGATGGATTTCTCTTCCTTTAAAGTTTTTGGGCCCAGTAGGTTGCCACGCTTATAGCAGTGTCAGTGGCGTTTTGTAGGTCCTTCAAAGTATAGATGTTCAGACACTTAGGGTACTAATAAGTGGGCTATCTACTGATCAGTAGCATCGCACTCGCACTGGGTGTCGGAAGGGTCTATAATCCCCCATTTTGCCAGGTTATATTTGCAACGGCCTTTCTGGGTCTGTTGATAGCTTTCCATACAGGGCACTGCAAATCGCGTCCAGGTGGTAGATGCTCCTAAGTTTGAACAAGCTATAGGTATCTTTTATCTCTATTAATCTTTTGTCTTTTTCCAGCGACGCCCTCGACGCTCTCGGCTTGAAGAGATACTGTTGCAGAAGAATGCTGCTTGGGCACGTCGACCTCATCGAGAAGCTTCTTAACTACGCACCCCTGGAGAAATAGTTGTTTCTCCAATATGGAGAAGAATATTAGTTTATAAGTTATTATAGTAATTGTGATATTGAACTTTATAAGTTTATTGAATTAAATTTAATATACCTAAGCTGGTTGGTTTTTCCTTTAATATAAAAAGATTAATGAGTTAGGTAGGTACTTGAATTACTTGGTAGTTATTTTTATAAAATTCTCGTTGCAGTTTTTTCAAGGTTTTAATTTAGGTAGGTAGGTATGTGGATTTGAAGATGTTGATTGATTATAATAGATAAAGAATATCTAATGACTACTATTTTTATTTTATTTGACTGGCCTGTTGGCCTAGTGGCCCTGACTGCTATGCCAGAGGTTGTTGTTTTTTTTTCTACTTGACAGATCTCTTCTTTTTGTGTTTCCTCATTACAAATATACAAATCTTTTTTCCTTATAATATGACTAGCGATCCCAACAGACGGCCTACCTGAAAAATGGCCTTTTATCAGAAAAGAAAATTAAGAACCCGATTCTGAAAATACTGAATCCAATTGTATTTTCAAACGATCCAGGGACTCACTCCCGATTCTGATAATACTGAATCCAATTGTATTTTCAAACCTTCCAGGGACTCACTCCCGATTCTGATAATACTGAATCCAATTGTATTTTCAAACCATCCAAGGACCCACTCAAATGTACACTTCTTTTCAACCAAATTGGTCAAGCCGTGAGGGAACAAATATACATACAAAAGAATTATATATAAAAAGATAAGTAGATATAGATAAAATGCTACCTAATGAGTTTCTTAACAAGGTGAGGAATTATAATTAATAATTATTATTAATCATAGCGTGTAATGGGAATCCCGGTTAAAAATATTAATGTCATTATCAAGAGCGTCATGTGATTGACAAACAGAAATACTGGAAATCTGTTACACATGAAGGGTATTTGTGCTGTAAATAAAACAAAGATTATATCAGACGAGAACTTATCTTTAGTATCCGACAGCAAAATAGTAAAGACCCACTTGAACGAGAGTTATTTCAGAATCGTCACACGTATAAGGGTCAACTCACACCAAAAGAGGGACGAAGCGCAGCGCATTTTCAGTGTCATATGAATTTTAACTTTATTTTCATTACTATAATACTTATTATCGCATGAGAAACTAGAACGAGTCGCGCGTATGGAATTCCAGCGGCGCCGCGGGCATCCACACGTTTCTCATGCGATAATAACTATTATAGTAATGAAAATAAAGTTAAAATTCATATGACACTGAAAATGCGCTGCGCTTCGTCGCTCTTTTGGTGTGAGTTGACCCTTATAGTTTTCAAGTGTGTAGATATGCGCGTGCGTAATGTCGGTAGTATCTACATAGCCAGTATTTTACATAGAACGCCTGCTTGGTTGCTCTACACCCAGGGGCGTAGCTACGGCCGTATCTGTCGTATCAATTATACGAGGCCCCGACTTAGGCCAAAATTTGTAACATGTTGTCCAAAATCGACTGGCCTGTTGGTGTAGTGGTTAGTGGCCCTGACTGCTATGCCGGAGGTCGTGGGTTCGATTCCCACCCAGGTCAAATGTTTATGTGATGAGCATGATCATTTGTTCTGTGTCTGGGTGTAATTTATCTATAATAAGTATGTATTTAGAAATATATAAGTATGTTCATCACTTGTCTAGTACCCATAACACGAGCTCTGCTTAGCTTGGGACTAGACGGCGTTGTGTGATAGTTGTGGAATATTATTATATTATTATTTCCTTTATTCATTTAACATACATACAAATTATATTTTTAAATATTTCAATAAAAAATAAAAAAAACATTTAAAAATATAAAAAATAGTGTCCCACCGGTATCGGGAACAGGGTCCAAGCTACCGGCGGTCAGGGCTCCAGAGAAAGGAACCTCCTGACTATACGAGCCGTATCCAGGAGTACCGCTTTCTGAATCAAGCCCTTGATCCAGTCGCCTAACGAGAGCCTCCTAAGGTGTTGGTCGAGGCTCTTGGCTATTAAGCCATTGGCTGAAACGACTATCGGTACAATAATCGCTGAATCCACTTCCCACATGTCGACAACCTCGCGAGCCAAGTCAATATACTTGATTTGTTTATCTTTCTCGGCTTTCACGAGGTTCTCGTCATGCGGAACGGATATGTCAACAATCATTGCACGCCTCTCGCTTCGGTCCACCACCACTATATCAGGCTTATTGGCTACAATAGTCCTGTAAGTGATGATGGACCGATCCCGATATTATTATTATTATTAATCTTAAATTCTCATGGACATGAATGAATGAATATTGACTACTCATAATATGATACTCTGTAAATAGCTTTTAGCACGCTCCTTTCTTTTTAGCATTTTCTATTTTAGTACGTCCTACTAAGTGATGCATAAAATGAGCTCATTTTCAATTTTAAGGCCTCTCAAGGCACTATCTCTATATTAGTAGAAGCTATTTCGTACAATAAAAACAAACTTTCAAATATATTTGATACGGGGCCCCTGAGGGCCTAGCTACGCCACTGTCTACACCCTACACAAGTACACGGCCCAGGTATTGGGTAACCAGATAACCACGGGGTATACCTCTATAGGTAGATGGGGGGCGGTGGGTAGACTGCCCATAATGGCCTAGTTACCGATTTCGAAATTCTATGATAGACGTTAACATTATACCATTGACTTCACACAAAAATAAGTCATGTGGTATACTTAGTCATTATGTTAACGCCTCCTAAAATAACCGTAAATGTCACCCGGGATCGATGTCCTTGACACCCTATGAGTGAAAAGGATTTTTTTTATTTAGGCAGTAATCTATACTTATAATAAATCTGTAGAGAGGTCAATTCTGTACATGAAATATATTTCCAAAATAACTATCAGGGGGTGATTAGTGATCGATACTGATGCCAAAAATGCAAACAGTACAATTTTTGTCTGTCTGTCTGTCTGTCTGTCTGTCTGTCTGTCTGTCTGTCTGTCTGTCTGTCTGTATGTTCTTTATAGAAACAAAAACTACTCGATGGATTTTAACGAAACTTGGTACAATCATTCTTCATACTCCTGGGCAGGTTATAGTATACTTTTCATCACGCTACGATCAATAGGAGCAGAGCAGTGAAGGGAAATGTTGGGGAAACGGGAGAAATTACTCGACGGAATAAGAAACAGGATCCGCGTACGAAGTCGCTGGCAGAAGCTAGTCTAGTATAAATCTTTGCCTGCTCCTATCAGGAACTTTGCGGTTTAGCGTGTTTTTTTAAATATTTTTTAGGTACGCTCGCGCTTTTCCATTTTCTCACCACACTTGCCTAAAACTAACTAATCACCCAGTTACAAGTGTTACAACTGGGAAACAGTGAAATTTTGTGGTCTCCTATAAAAAGAAATGACTTATCCTGTGGCGATTACTCAGTAGTCATTGAACGCAGTCTGTAACCATTTAAATTAAACTGAGTAACGTTATCCATCATTGCTTAACTGGTTAAGAATTCAATGAGCGTCGCATCATCGGATGTCATAGTAGGCTTGACCCTTGTCTAACTCTTGCAAACGAAACACGTCACCAGTAGGTATGTTATATGTTGTGTTGTCACTGGCAAACCTACCGAAGCTGGGCGGGACAGAGCCCCGGGGCCCTTAAGCTCGGGGGGCCCCTGTCATTCCTGGGTTCGATACCAGGTTGTGGTTGCAAACTTGCAGACCTATTGGTGTAATCTAGATTGTTTTCCTTACATGGGACTTCTTGAATTGTTAGCCCGCCAACAGTACCTACTAGGTAGATGCCTACCTGTTCGGTTATTATTTGTTTTATTATTTTGGTATGTATACGCAGGTAAATAACGGGTACTTAATCCAAACCTGGTTATTATTATTATTAAATGTAAAAGTAACTATGTCAGTCTGTCCGTTACGCTTTCACGGATAAACTACTGAACGGATTTTAATGTAATTTGGTATGGAGTAAGCTAGAATTCCCAAGGAAGGACAAAGGTACAAAGTACTTATTATTTAGTTACGCGAAATTCACGCGGACGAAAAGCCTGCTGACCGAAGCTAGTATATTATAAATAAATATGACTACAAAGAAACTATGCACTTATTTCTCTGGTTTCTTATTACTAAAATCATAAGCATAAACTTTTGTTCTATGACTTTTTATAAAACGTTTATTAAGAACAACCCAAGATTTTGTTGTTCTATCTAACACATTTCATGTTGCCCCTCCGCTATTGTACCTACTAGTACTATCGCTTGCTTCGCATAGACTTCGTAATATTTAGAACGTTCACAACGAACAACAAAAGTTTTTGTTTATGATGTTAGTAACATAGTCCTGAGTGAGAGGTTACTAGTATTTCACAAATTTTAATAATCCTTCCTGTATAAATCCTTAATATTTATGTTAAATGACAGCAGTGGACACGCCTGGTTAGTTAAATCGCCGATCCGTGCTCAGAGCTGTTCCGCCCTGTATCCGATCCGTATCCAGAACTATAAATAAAAGTAAGGAGCGTTTTTTATATTTCTATGCCTAGAACACAATGTTGTGGTTGTTTTCTTATTTTTTAACTGAATTTTTCTATGTAGGTACCTACTTGTTTGTTCATTGTGTGTCTGTGTGCTAAATAAACGTGTTTTTCTTTCTTTCTTGAAACGTCGGCCCAAAGTAACCGTAACAAGGATTAGCTTAGATTCAACTCAAGCGGTCTGTGGGTGAGACATACCCAGCAAGACTACAGAACCTAGAGCACTCAGAACAATAATGCTGCCCCTGATAGTTCAAAAGACGTATCTAACAAAAACCAAAACGGATAATAAATGTTTTAACGAATGAAACGGGAAATCGGGCCTTTTCTCCTTGTGTTAAAACCACACTGGAGAAAGTTAGCAAAATATTAAAAATACTGGCAGATGCGCCTGTTTTACCTGATTCCGGCAATGTATATAAATCAAATCTGGAAAAAATGTTAGATGCGTCTTGTCATCTTTTTACTAACGGGGGCAGAATGCGTTCAGGATGGTCTGCCGTGGCGGTGGGTGCAGCGCCTCTAAGCTGTTTGCTGCAGCAATGCAGCCTGGAAACCATCAGTGCGCACTGATGGTTTCCAGGCCATCATGCGCAAAAAAGCAGCTTCCCTGCTGGCCTGTATACGGAGTAGCATCAAGTATCAAGTAGCATTCTGAACATAACAGCTGTACGGTTAAACTATCCCTTTCAAATTGATTGGGAAAATAAGAAAATTGTAATACACTATCTCCCGCTCCGCCCAAGAGGTTGTCATTGGATGATTTTTCCCACCATAAAAATAAATAAATTAATAAAAGAAGAGTATAAACTCGTCTGCCTCTATTTACATATTTTGTTATTTTTAAGGATATGCAACTGGTTTGTAATACCTATCTGCGAGTCGATTCTGTCCTCGTAACACTTATTACAACATGGGCAAGAGCTGGTTGTTCAATCTTTATGATGTTTCTCATTTGGCATTGTGTGTCTTTCTTTTCTTTTCAGTAGCAAGTTTTTTTTTCGGTGGGCAAAAATCATCTTATGACAACCCCCGCTCTTGGGTGGAGCGTGAGAGTGTCAGACTCTTACTGACTAAAAACCCACCCCGTCCCTTCTTCTTCTTCTTCTTCATACCGGGGCTCGAGTTTCCTTTCGGATAACCCTGGCCCCAGTAGGCTTCGACCCAGCTGGGCCTTCGTTGCTGACAACTCCTTGAGGCGCGCGGGAACAGACTGCGCCGTCGACGTCTTGGGTTCGTTCCGGACAGTTACCGGACGGTCGGACAGCGAGCTACCCATGGCTCGCCGTCCGCGAGCCCGGTTTAGAAGCAAGTTTAAGTAGTATATTTTTTTAAATTTAAAATACTATATAGTTATTTAGGCTTCTATTAGAATACGGATGTATTACAATATCACATTGTATTTAGCTAATATTTTTCAGTAGCTATTTGACAGCAAATGTAGGTACTTATTTATCAGTCAGCCTTTTCAATTTTAAGCTTCATGGCTGAAGTAGGTAATCAATAGATACCTACTACAATAAAATTCTCAGTTCACGAGACAATATTATGTTTTACCTACTCTTGAATATCTATTTCATGAAAAGTAACGCCACACATTTCATTTGCATAGTACAGTCATAATAGGTACTAAAAACCGATTTTTTAGGTGAAAAGTCATTTAATGACTTCTCTCGCTCTAGGTCGGAAAGGGAGGGCATGTCAGACTTTTACCGACAGTTCATTTACATAGTACAGTGATATTTGAAATTTCAAATAAAGAACGATTCTTGTTAGGTGGGAAGCCATCCAATGTTTTCTCTCACTCTAGGTCGGAAGGGGAGATGTCAGACTTTTACTGACTATGTTCCTTCTTTGCCCTGCGTTCCCGACCCCGGGTGATCCTTTCAGAAGCGAATCTATGGCTCCATGGAATGAAGGACGATGCGAAATAAAAATAAAAATTGACGACACGACGGAGATTTGACGTGAGAAGTGAGAAAGCGTTCGCAATTCCATCTCCTAAAGACACAAACAATATTGTCACACAGAATCATGCAACATCATGCAAAGGTTGTCTTCACACCCATACACATTTGTCACAGTCCGTCAAGCAACAATGACGGTCATTATGTGAGCCCCACAGAGCTATGAAACGACACAGCGGTCGTTGCTGGAGGCGGCATTATTAACACTTTATCCTTACATATTAACCGTGTTGTAAAACAAAGACGCAGGGCAGCGTTCGGGAAGCTCCACGGTATCTTCTCGTCCTTACACATAATAGATATCAGGGTTTAAAACAGTCAAACACTTCACTTTAGTTTTTAAAACTGTATATTGTTCACATAATTCCAGTTACATGTAATAAATATTCTTACACATACACTCACTGTAAATATATTTTTAAACATGTACAATCAAGACACTTTGAAGTAACGCTTTCGCCTTCCAGTACTCGACTGACTCGAGTGAGCGCGCGCGCAACCTTATATCTGTTCGGTCTCCCCACTACCGACCACTACGTAATCAAATCAAGTACTAGAATATTGCGTGCGCGCTCTTCCGATTTTTATACAGAATTAAAACGTTATGATTTAATCATTTGATTTAATAAAAGTAAAATAAATAAATTACATTGTAAAAATTAAATAACATTGTTAAATACAATATTGTAAAATATCAAATAATTACAATATTAACTATTCTATACCATAATTCATTTCTAACATTCGGCCCTTCCTGATACAAAGTTTGTCCTCAAACTTATGAGCATGCAAAATCATTTACAATATTATCTAATAACATATTGCAAGGAGTGGTTCTATCAACACTCACAAGGTTAGCAAATGTCGCAAGTGGTTCTCTCAACACTTGCATACGCGTATCAGACTATGCTTGTGGATCTATCAACACTTCTCATAGCCGTATCTAAACCTTGGTTTGAGTGGTTCTATCAACACTCTTAACCATAACAGAGACCTTGAGTGGTTCTATCAACACTCATAACCATAACAGAGACCTTGAGTGGTTCTATCAACACTCATAACCATAACAGAGACCTTGAGTGGTTCTATCAACACTCATAACCATAACAGAGACCTTGAGTGGTTCTATCAACACTCATAACCATAACAGAGACCTTGAGTGGTTCTATCAACACTCATAACCATAACAGAGACCTTGAGTGGTTCTATCAACACTCATAACCATAACTGAGACCTTGAGTGGTTCTATCAACACTCATAACCATAACTGAGACCTTGAGTGGTTCTATCAACACTCTTAACCATAACAGAGACCTTGAGTGGTTCTATCAACACTCATAACCAAGATATTCGAGTTCAGTCTTAAAAAAGTTACATTTTTTTAAATTTAGTGTTAAACCGGCTTCCTTCAAAAGTTTTAGAACTTCTTCTAAACGGTCAAATTCTTCATTAAAATTCTTACCTGGTATTAAAATGTCATCCATATAAGCAAGAGCAGAGTTAAATCTAGTGTTTCCTAAGACTCTATTTATAGTCCTCTGGAATACTGCTGGAGAATTGACCAAACCAAAAGGCATTTTTTTAAATTGATATAATCCATCGGGAGTAATAAACGCTGTGAGATGCCTACAATCTTTGCGTATCGGAATCTGATAATAACCACTAGCTAAATCTAAACTAGAGAAATATTTATTACCATTGAGCATATCCAATTGATCATCAATACGAGGCATAGGAAAATGATCTTTCTTTGTTTTACGATTAAGGGCCCTGAAGTCCACACAAAGCCTATACCCCCCAGTCTTTTTAGATACCAATATGATAGGACTCGCATAGGATGAATTTGAGTCTTCAACAATATCATTGTCTAAAAGTTCACTGACCATCTCACGCACAACGTTTCTTTCCACATAACTAAGCCGATAAGGTCTGTGTACAACAGGAGTTTTATCATCTAATTCAATATTCATTTCTGATAAACTAGTACAACCTAATTCAGACATGTTCTGAGCGAAACATTCTCTATATTTATTAATGAGTGCTATAATTAAATTAATTTGTTCATCAGAAAGATCAGGATTAATATTGACGTCGCTCCGATTTATCGGTTCTAAATAAGCAGTATCTATGATTCGATTACAATTAATAGCGTTATTTGCATAACTGTGAGTTATCACATTCGCTCTAGTTAGCACTGTACCTTCTTGAAATTCAATAAATTTTGGCGATAAGTTTTTAACACCAACCCTACATTTTCCTTCACGTAGATTGTATACTCCCCCTAATACCCAATAGTTTAGAGGACCTATATTTCTAACACAATGGTCAAGAAAGAAATCACAAGTTGTGTTGTTATCATTTGTGCAGTCAATAAATTCAAAATCTTCCACAGAAGTGTTTGCTGAAATGCGTAACACTACCCTTTCTTGATTATTTACTTCGACCGGTAAACAGGTTAACTCCGATAAATCCCTGCGTTTTAAAATGTCTAATTTATCATTTGTTTTAATTACTAATACTTCTGGTAGCTCTGTAAAGTTTTGACCCACAAGTAAAGGCTCTATTAAAACAGATGGTTCTACTATAACCGCATCTATTTCAGCGGTAATTTCTCCTAAAGATAATTTAATATTAGTTTTACCCAAAGGTGTATATGAACTATTTCCAAATCCACGTATTGCCGGTAAATCTTTCTCAGATTTTGGCAACCCATTCTTATCGACAACTTCTTGGCTAATGAGTGTGCAGTCACTACCAAAATCTACAAAACAATCACAAGGAATGGTATAATTAATCATCACTGGTTTACGAAATTTATCATCTGTTTTATTAGATCGAGTTAACATCGTCTTCTTCTCTGGGAGCCGAGTTTTGGCATTGTTATTAGACGTGTTAAAGTAACAATCGCTAGTTTTGTGCCCGAACCGATTGCAGGTATCACATTTAATTTTAGGCTTTGTACAAGTGTTGGTTTTGTGACCTTTTTCTTTACAATTAAAGCATACTATGTCTGCTATGGTACTACGGCAATGTGCACTACGATGTCCAGGTTTATTACATTTATGACAGATTAAATCGGCCTTATTATTATTGTTACGTATATTAGATTCTTTACCCAAATCTTTTAAGAACTTGAGTAATTCTTCTGGATCAGTTAATCTAGCAGAAGAAGCACTGGCCTTAACCATCCTATCGTCTATTCCGAATATTAAACAATCAACAGCCTTTTTCCCATGAATATCACAAGCATTTAAAAGAGTTATTTTATCAAAATAATAGTCATCAATGGGTTCACCTGATTTCATTCGTCTTTCTAGCATTTCTGTTAATAAAGCACCGTAATTATTTTCAGAGGGGAAAGCTCTAATCAAACGATCTTGCCATTCGGTCCAAGTCAAAAGAATAGTTTGAAGACCCTCGTACCATTTTTTAGCATGGCCAGTAAGTTTTGGAAGGGCAAAGTGAGTAGTTTGTTCGTCAGTCCAGTTGTAAATTTTTGCGCATTCATTAACTTTTGCTATCCAGTGCTCAATTCTCTGATTTTTCTGAACCCGATCAAAATTTGGTATAATATTTTTATCATAGGAGATACTATTAGCAGCAGGTTTTAAAAGTTTTTGTAGCAGTAAGGCAAAATCATGACTTTTTATATTAATACTTGCATTCTCCCCATTCTGCAGCTGTGTTACTGCTGGAGTTGATTCACGAACATACTTGTCGTGGGACGGCGCTAAGTCCCTGGTTCCAGATGTACCCGCAACTAATTCTTGATCACTTTGTTTTCTATTGGGTTTTCTGTGCTGCATGGTATTGGTTCCCAAAATTATACTTGTATCTTGGCGAGAATGTGATCTTTTTTTGCGTCGCGATTCCCGTTCCGACTCGGAAGAACTATTTCGACGAGTACGGGATCTTTTTCTACGTCGGGATCTACGTTTCGATTCAGAAGAACTATCACGTCGAGTACACGATTTTTTCAAATGTCGGGATCTACGCCTTGATTCCAAGGAACTATCACGTCGATTGCGGTCTTCATATCTACGCCTGGAACTACGTTCAGTTTCACGGTCACTTTCCATTGTTGCGTAGTTTTATCCCACTTCTGATAATAGATATCAGGGTTTAAAACAGTCAAACACTTCACTTTAGTTTTTAAAACTGTATATTGTTCACATAATTCCAGTTACATGTAATAAATATTCTTACACATACACTCACTGTAAATATATTTTTAAACATGTACAATCAAGACACTTTGAAGCAACGCTTTCGCCTTCCAGTACTCGACTGACTCGAGTGATTTTTTTTTTTTTTTGAGTGGCCTCTCGCAGGTCAACCTCTGAGGTTGTCGTCTGCTCAACCGGACTTGCCTGTGGCGGCCCTGAATAAATTCAAAGCCTACAGCCAGGGCTTACTTAAAAACTACTTACAATTTAAGTGACAACGCTAAGGGCACCCCCTGTGGGGTACGAGCCTCGGCTTAGGGCGTCACTGGGGGAGGGCAGCAAAGGGACGGGCTGGATCGAGCAAAATAATATTTATTATTATTAAGGGAATTTAAAGC
This sequence comes from Mythimna lalbum, assembly GCA_949319445.1. Classification (NCBI taxonomy): domain Eukaryota; kingdom Metazoa; phylum Arthropoda; class Insecta; order Lepidoptera; family Noctuidae; genus Mythimna; species Mythimna lalbum. The sequence goes on along the minus strand of OX439371.1, from coordinate 7,747,217 downwards.
TACAGCTCAGCGGCGCGGGCTGGCTCGAGCAAAGGTCGGGGAGGACGATTACGTGAGTTTCGCGGCGGACCTCGGCGGCGAGGCCTGAAGGATGTCGGTTTGATATGTTTTCGAACTGTACTGGTTTCCCTACGGCTCTCTTGGAGCAGGGTGATGGGGTCGTCTGGGGTCACGAGAGTGTGCCTTGGTCGGCGAATCTTAGAGATGCGGGAGGGTTCGTAACGGGCTGCCCGTACGATGAGGGGGTTTCGATGCTTCAGAGCAGAGTCAAAGAAGCGTTTGCACAGGCGCTTCATGAACTGCTGTATGGTGGGGACTCTGAGATCCAAGTGGATATTCTCATTTCGGATGTAATAATGGGCTCCTAGGATCCTACGGAGGATACGATTTTGGAGGGTCTGCATCCGGTGGATGTGACGGGCCTTGGCATGTGCGAAGATCGCACCGGCGTACGTCAAGATCGGGCGGATGACTGCGGTGTAGAGGCGCAATTTGCACTTGCGTGACAATTTGCTGCGGGCAGTCATCATACAGTGAAGCCTACCGTGAGCGAAAGCAGCTCGCGAGCGAGCCTGCTTTATGTGCTCGGCGAAGGAAAGGTTCTGATCTAAGATCACTCCGAGGTACTTGGCTCGCTTTGCCCAGGGGATCGGCTTGCCGTACATGGTGATCGGAGGGGGGGGGGGGAGAACGGTTTTAAGCGGTCTCCGATAGAGAACCGCCTGACTCTTATCAGGGTTAACCTCGATCCTCCATTTCCGGAACCATTCACCCAAATGGTTTGCGGAGTTTTGAAGGTTACGAGCGATAGCCCTGGGGTCATGACCGGTGTAATAAATGGCCGTGTCGTCAGCGAATAGGGCCAACTGGGCCTTTTTATCTTGGGGAATGTCGCTGGTGAACAGCGTGAAGGCAAGAGGGGAAACTACGGAGCCCTGAGGGACTCCTGCTCTAATCGGATGAGGGAAACTGACTCGAGTGAGCGCGCGCGCAACCTTATATCTGTTCGGTCTCCCCACTACCGACCACTACGTAATCAAATCAAGTACTAGAATATTGCGTGCGCGCTCTTCCGATTTTTATACAGAATTAAAACGTTATGATTTAATCATTTGATTTAATAAAAGTAAAATAAATAAATTACATTGTAAAAATTAAATAACATTGTTAAATACAATATTGTAAAATATCAAATAATTACAATATTAACTATTCTATACCATAATTCATTTCTAACACACATCAGAATGTCTCAAGACGAAAGTTTATGACCAATGTGTGTTGCTAGTGATGACATATGGCTATGAAACGTGACCGCTTACAATTGGCCTCATCAGAAGGCTTAAAGTTACACAAAGGACAAAAGAAAAGGCTATGCTCGGAGTTTCCTTGCGGGATTTATCGGTACCTCTCTCACTTTAAAATACCTTAGAAAAGGGGGTAACCAAAAGGGAAAACTCATGTCACCGTTCATTCTACCGTGTCTAGTCGATTCTGTGCTCTACTATGAGACTCCGCACCAAAGAGTCTTCGCATGGCACTCGTTTACATAATTATAAAGCTATTGTTTTTATTTCTCACACAAGACATTGATTTGTAAATGAATGGTTTGCGTCTGGTTGCGCAATTATACCGAAGGTAAGGGTAAAGGGAAACTCGGGCTGTGTTGATAAAAAGGTAAATGACAAGGAACAGTTATATTCTGAGATCATTTTTATGAACATAACCCTATCTGATTTTATTCATGTGCGTACTGAAAGCGGTGTATTTATAGCGACATCTATGGCGTCACATAAGAACTACCCTGCATCGCGCAATTTGAACATATCTATAGAACAACCCAAAATCATCTACCGGGGAGTTACCCACCAGACATAACACCCGTCTGGTCGGAGGATCATCTCTTTTCAAAGGAGGTACGTGCGACTTTATTCTCTGTTTCGCATACCTGCAAATAGTAATTATGATACATAAATACCTACCAGTCATAGAATACAGGCATACACCTCTCAAAGGCTTTTGTAGCTCAGAAAGCATAATAAATTGTTGGTCCAGGTTCATTGTCAGGATATTCAGATGCCCGAAAGTCTATCAACTAGTTTTAGGAAAGATTTCCACAATCCAGATATCTACTGGGTACAACAAAGAGAATTAAACCACTTAGTAGATATCTGGTATTAGAGAGTAGACAGTTTTCAGTTTTTATACTATCTACTATTATGAAACCAATGTCAACGAACCATTTCACAACAAATGTATTGCTAATGTAACAACAAAAAGAACCTTGGTCTGTCCTTTGCCCAATACATGCACCTTCTAGGTATCAGCCCTGATAATCCACTATAAGTGGGTAGGCAGTAACTCAAGTAATTACGTTCTATACAAGTATAATGCAGTAACATAATGATTAATGATTTCCTGATGTCATTATTGAAGTGTAGTCTCACAGAATTGGTACCTACCTCCATTACTGTCGACTGTATACTTAGAGAATCGCGTGTATGTGCCTAATAGTACCTAGTTACATACTTATTAGCTTCTGCATGCACTTTAACAGCAAAGTTAAAGCTATATTTTGTAGGGGCCTAGCAGGGTCGAAGCCTGCTGGGGCCATGGGTGATGCGAAAGAGAAAACCGGGGCCCTGGAACGCCTCGCCCAATTGCAGGAGATGTCATTACATGCTATCCCATCATAATGTCACACTGATGATGGTACGTGTTGTTGAATCATTCAGTTCTTTTCAAAATGGTGGAGCTGAGTGAGGCTGACAATGCACGCGTCATGCTCGTGTACGGGCACCGACAGTTGAGACTAGTGGTTTATTTTAATTTCTATTTTTTATGAGTCTTTTTTATTATTTATTTACATTGTAGGTACTCAAATAATAGAAGTGACAAGAAATATGTAACCAAGATTTTGAAACTCATAACACGATTTAATTCATGAATCCCCAAGCGACCACCGGTGGCCGCGCATCTATTGTCTTACTATTGTGTCTCTAATTGACGGTATCTGAAGGGTTAAAAGAGTGTCCATGGAGTTTCTTGCACGTTCATTTTCATAGAGATGTAAACTATAGAACGTGCAATTTAGCATCACTTTTTTGACTGATCGATATTTTACAATTCAGATGTGCCTGATTTATTGGTTTACTAGCTTTTACCCGCGGCTTCGCCCGCGTTTGTTAATATACTTTACTGTTTCACTCCATTTTCTCACTTTAAAAAAAAAATAGTTTATGTTCGTCTCCAGGGTCCCAACTATCTCTGTCCTAAAATTCATCAAAATCGGTTTTGCCATTTAAGCGTGAAGACGTAACAAACAAACAAACTCACTTTCGCTTTTATAATCCCTACTAATATTATAAATGTTAAAGTAACTCTGTCTGTCTGTCCGTCTGTGTCTGTTACGCTTTCACGCAAAAACTACTGAACGGATTTAGATCAAATTTGGTAGGTAGGTAGAAGAAACACTGGAATGACATATAGGCTACCTATAATTCTACTGCTGAGCACGGGTCTCTGCCCGCGCGATATAAACTGTAGTCCACGCGGGTGAAGCCGCGGGCGGAAAGCTAGTCTTCTATAATTTTTATCTTGACGTCAAAGTAGCGCGTCATCAAGTTATCTATACAAAAGTTGTATGTTCTGTTTATTACTAGATGACTTTTTATTCTATTATATCTATATCTAATCTAAATGATGCTGATCGTCTTTCAGTACCAATAAATAAATAAAAGAATTTCTTTAATTTATATATTGGTATTGAAAGATGTAACGTCTTGGAAGGCCTCCTATAAGGTAGACCGATGACCAGACGTACCACGAGCTCCTAACGCGATCCATTTGACGACCTAAACTGAATTGTTAGGTTTATCCCTCTTTATCACTCGCACGCTTGCCTTTTTAACCGACTTCGAAAAGGAGGTGTGTATGTATGTTCACCGATATTTCGGTCAATTGTGGACCGATTTTGAAAAATTTTTTTTTTTGTTTGAATGGTTATGCTTCCAAGTTGGTCCCATAGAAATATTGTTATGATCTGATCATGAACTTCGAAGATATGGAACAGAACTCCTCATAGAATCATAGCAGAATTGTCGTAACAAGTAAAATTGCTTTGTTTATACGTGTAGTCGATGACTGACTGAAAGAAAAGGGGGAGGGGTAAGGGGGAGGGGGTAAATTCATGTAAATATTTGGGATTATAAGAATCGTTATGAGATGCACTCTGCCTATAAGGTAATTTATGTTAAGCTGAAGGGTAGGTACTTTTTAGTGGTGCTACTACAACTAAAAAGTGAAAAATAAAAAGCTTTTTACAAAAAAAAATAAACCGACTTCAAAAAGAACAAAATAACTTTAATTTCGGAAGTCGGTGTTAAATAACCAAGAGACAAGATTAGGTATCTATTATAGAAACACCGACTTCCGAAATTAAAGTTATTTTGTTCTTTTTGAAGTCGGTTTAATTTTTTAAAACATGCTAAAGCCTCTAGCCGCGGCAATCCGATAGATGCAAGAGGCATAGGACCGATTGTGGCGACGTTTGAGGAAGGCCTAAGTCCAACAGTGGAGGTCTTTCTGCTGAAATTATGATGATGATAATGAAGAAGTAGATAGTATAGTAGTGTAGTATAGTATAGTTGTTAAGTTTTTGTGTTACTAATATCTATGTTTTTTATATTTGTTTTTGTTTACTAACATAGTTTTGTAAGTTATTTTGATACTAACAAATTTATTATGGAAGGTTTTTTTTTCTGAAATAAATAGATTATTATTATTTTTATATATTCATTTATCTCAGGACCCTAAGGTCCTGGACCTTTGGAAGGCGTACGAGGAGCCGAAACCAACTCGCAGAGGCCCTTTTAGATGCTTTTAATGATGGATTGTAGCAACCGGCGATTATCCCTTATTATTATAGTATAAATGGCTGAATGGACATAATTTCTATGACATTATGATTTCTTTGACTTAAAATTATAATATTGTATCTATCTCGACTAGTGATGTGCCGTTGCCGACAATATTGCCTTGAAATGGGAATATTGGTGGCAATATTGCCAGCAATATAGCTTATTGTTTATTTCCATATTACCAGCAACGGCACATCTCTAATCTCGACTGACCTGTTGGTCTAGTGGTTAGTGGCTCTGACTGCTATGCCGGAGGTCGTGGGTTCGATTCCCACCCAGGATAAATGTTTGTGTGATGAGCATAATCATTTGTTTTGTGTCTGGGTAATTTATCTATAATATTTACCTGCGTATTTAGAAATATATAAGTATGTTTATCAGTTGTCTAGTACCCATAACACAAGCTCTACTTAGCTTGGGACTAGACGGCGTTGTGTGATAGTGGTGGAATTATCTATTTATTTGAATTAACTACTTACTGTTGTTTTGACCTAAAAACTTTTTGCATGCAATTGACACCTATTCTGTGTAGCTAAACATGTGGACATTGTATTTTATTTAAATAAGAGTATCACTATTAATACCATGCATGTTTAAGGCAAATAAAGACTAATTATCTTATCATTATGGTACAAGTGCAAAACGTTTGTCGTTGCAATCGAGGCGGAATTCGCACGAGCGAGAGTGTAGGCGAGAATGTTATAGAGCCAAGAGCTGCAGTGACAAATTTGCACGTGTATCAAACGACTTTTTTCAACACGCTTACGAAGAAATAAATAATCGGGGATTGACAGGCGACTAGTGGGATCGACGCACGCTCAGTATAAATGTAATAGAATTGTGGCAAGTGGCAGGGGAGAGCACGCGCACTTTTCTGCACTAGTGCGGTGTAGTGATAAAAGAGGGATTTTCGACTTTACTCGCTGTTCCGCCTACCTCCAAAAGAGTATTGAAAACACATTTACTCGAAATGAGATCCTCCTAATTTTCTAAAGTAAGTAGTTTATAAAGAATACCAAAGTAGAATCTTCACTGAAAGAGTCGACGCGGCGACACTCATTCGGACGCTAAAGCCAAACACCTATTGATCCGGTCTCGCCCCAGTTGCTGCGGAGCGAAGGTCGAAGGACAATGTGGTTGATTAGGTGGAACCAGGACCGGAACGAGAGCTGATCAATACGGCTTTTAACTGAACTATCTCTGCACAAAGGGGCTACTTTGAAAACGATATATTGACATGAAAATGGACTGTAATTCAGGTCCCTTAGCCTTTTTGTATCCAGTGTAATACGGATTAGAGAATGGCCGGAAAATGTCGGGGAAATCGGATGTTTATATATATAACAATGAAATCAGTATATTAGAGGAAGTTTGAAAGTGGTGCCAGTGACTGAAAAGTTGAAAGGTAATCGGTTGTCTTGGTATGGTCATGTGAAGAGGAGGGATGAAGCGCATATTACTAAGAGAGTTCTGAGTATACGTGTAGATGGATGGAGAGGGAGAGGAAGCCCGAAGAAAAGATGGATGGATTGTGTGAGCAATGATATGAAAAGGGAGTTAGTGATAGTATGACGGGTGACAGGACTGAATGGAAGAAAAAAACGTGTTGCGCCGACCCCAAATAATATGGGATGAGGTCAGGAAGAAGAAGATATATATAACAATGACAGTATTTGAAGATACTTTGGATGTTGAATTTATCTTATGGAGTGTGAAAGGTTGTACTTACCGATATCTTTTTCTTTTTAATAAATTAGAACGTTTTATTTATACACGAAATTGCTTATAATAAACTATTATGACAGTAAATCACACTATTGAACGCAATAATCTAGATAATAATTTTACCAAAAGGTTCTTACATTACAAATTACTTTATCGCACTAGTGCGTAGTGGTAATCAAAATGTCACAGTTTGGTTAAGTGCCATTTTAGCTACACGGTCATTTGTAAAACACTAACAACCGTGCAGGACTACGTTACTAACATCATAAACAACAACTTTTGTTCTATGACTTTGTGCAAAACATAATACATTTTCCAAAAACTTATATTTTATATTGATACATTCTTAAAAGTCTTTTTTATTATGAATAGGCTAGCGTTTGACCACTATCTCACCTGATGGTAAGCGATGATGTGGCCGACGATGGAACAAGCTTGCCTAGAAGCAATCTATTCACACTTGACTTATAATATATGTCGCAGGGAAATGGGGATATCAGGGATTTCGCGAAATCCCTAGGGATATCACGAAATCCCGGTAGACGACGAATGTTCTTGTTTATTACGTCTTCTTACTAAAAGTATCTAGTGAAATGACAAAACATCAATTTCTCATCAGTGATGTGTCATTTCACTAAACTCATCATCATCTTCCTGCCCTTGTCCCGTTTTATTTGGGGTCGGCGCAACACGTTTTTTTTCTTCTTCCATTCTGTCCTGTCACTCGTCACGCTATCACTAACTCCCACTAAACACCTAGTCATTTCACTAAACTAATTCTAGTAAAATGTCAGAAAAGCGGATTAGCTGCGGAATAGCTGTACGCATAATGAATGCATAGAACAAAAGTTGTTGTTTATGATGTTAGTAACATAGTCCTGAGAGGTATTACAAAAAACCTTATATACCTAATTGAAGTGCAATTAAAGTCACTTTCTGAGTAGGTAAGTGTGTTGAAATAGTACATTGTTACACTAGGGGTGAAAGTTACTTATTTCGTCCCGAGAAGAAGTTGGCGGCCGAGCGTAGCGAGGTCGCTAATTCGAGGGACTAAATAAGTAACTTTAACCCCGAGGTAAGCATTGTGCTTTTCATTACGAACACATGAAGATAGACCTAGTTTTTTTTTTTAAATAATTTGACAGTTGTTAGGTGAACGTAAAACTCCCTAGGGATGAAAAGTGTTGTACTTTTCAGCCCGCTCCTCAGGCAACTTCAGACCTACTTTCAGAGTATGAGTAATGAAAAATAAATTAAGTTGTACAGCAGACGGCCTTAATTGTCGCGTAAATCGATCTTCTATCAATATAACGTCTTTTGTCTTTTCATACCTATCATCATTACTGTTTGTTTTTTAGTTTCAGTCATTACTTACATTTATAGTCCTAACCTTACTATCAGATATATTGTCTTGACCATGAAAAATATAAATAAATCTGTTCTGATCCTATTTCTTTGCATTACTGCATTTTCTTTGTCCTTAGTATTTTATGTAATTAATTAATATGTAGGTATATAATAATGCTCATATTTTCAATTGAGTCAATTAGAGATACAATAGAAAGACAATGACGACAAATGACAAACGCCGACGTTCCCTTGTGGTTTCACCACTCGATATCCAGACAGTCTAAGTCGATGTCGCGTACTGTGATAAGGGTCAGATTGTGTTAATAGAAATAAGACGAGTCTAAATATCGTTGCTGAATAACGCGTAGTGTAGTATTAGGGCCTTTTGTCGCACACATTACCAAATATTTACGGTTTTATTAAAATGCGGATAATGCAGTGGGCCGAAATAAGTTAGTAAAAATTATATTGTGAATGTACGTGCTGACCTTTCTTATATCTATGGTGCTGACTATTACGAGAGAGAAAAACCGCTGCGTCTTTTTTCTTTAATTTTAATGGGCTCGCGCTTGACCGCTATCTCAACTGAAGGTAAGCTAATATGGTCAACAATGGAGCATGCTAGCCTGGAAGTAACCCATTCACTTTTGATTTAAAGTTGCAGGTTGTAGCTACCAGGAAACACAGAATTCTTTTGATAACTTTAATTTCAAACTATTCTGGATTCACTCTTTCTGCAGATCTGGTGGGTGGGATCTCAGTCAAGCACTAGTTTATATCAATTTAAAAAAAAATTACATTAACCTTTATTACTTTTGATCCATATCCTAAAACAAAACTAGTGTTTAACCCACAACCGTGGCACCAGACAGTCATAATGGAGGGACATAGAGGGGACCTTGGGCCCCCCTCTACCTTGGGTTTGGCGGTATGGCCCAGAGTGACTTATTGCGAATATATTACCATTTGACGGCCTGTTACTATGAGGTAGGTCATGGGCAGGACTATAGATAGATACGACTTTGATATTAAAAAATTTTAGCAAACGTGGGTGCGTTTCCATGATGAAAAAGATATGGCAGATAGGTTACTGATTGTCACTACAGTTTGAGGTCAAAAGTGAAGCCTACTGGGGCCAGGGTTAGCTTGGCCTCGGTATGAAAGGCAAGAAGGAACGGGGTGGGCTTTTTAGTCAGTAAAAGTTAGACACAATATCCCGTTCCGCTCAAGGGCGGGGGATGTCATTAGGATGAATTTTACCCAACAAAAAAAAGGTCAAAAGTGAAGTTGCGCTCTACTCTACCAATGCTAAAATACCTAAAATTTCTTTGTAGAACGACACTGGATAAACAAGGCAAAAATCCCGGACATTTGGACGAAATATAGTTTTATCTCCGGATACCTCTCTGGGTGGGTTTCTAAATTGGTTTCCTCTGACAACAAAGGTGTACGAGTTTACTTCGGACACTTTTATAATCCCCTGCCGAACACCCCCCGGACGCCTTTTAAACTAGGACAAATCCGAGGATCATTATACTCGTAATAAATCCGCTGTGAGATATAGTCCTTCTTCAATAGTCGCCGACCGGTCCTTTGCATCACGCGATCCTCGCCTGCCCCACCAGGTCATTGGTAAACCTTGTGTGAGGCCTTCCAACACTGCGTCCGAAAGACGCAACAGTGAAAGGTTCACAGAGTGATACAAGCTACTTTTTATTCTTGCTCGAGTCCGGTGGGATATATTTGATTTTGACTCTTTTTATTTTATCCAGTTTTTAAACGCGAGATTTTATAATGAAAATATATGTTTTTTTTTTTGACATCGCAGTGAAATTTTACACAATTATAAAGCTGAAGTTTGTCTGTTTTTTTTTTATTATTTAAACGCGGTTTTCCAGGAACTACTGTTTCGAATTAAAAAAAGTGCCGGATAGCTCATTTATTGAAGAAGATTACAGGCTATAAAACATCAAACTATGTAACAAAAGATGCAGGTAGAATCGCAGAGGATATTATAGCTAGTGCTACTATAACTTTAGTCTGTTAGGGGGCCCTTAAATAGTAGCGTAGACAAGTTGATATTTAATTGGTTTTCAGCACAAGCACAGCAGTTAAATTGCACGTTACCTTACGTTGTCCTTGCAATGAGTATAAATGTTCAATTATGTACATATTCTAGCTGCGGCAAGCGGCTTCACCCGCGTTTTGGAAGAAAATATTGTTCCAAGTTTGCTTTTATTAGACTCCCAAGATAAAAAGTGTGTAGTAAAGAACCCTATGTGCCAAGTTTCATCGAAATCCGTTTAACCCTTTAAGCGTAAAAAAATTACAAAAATACACTCACATAAAAGTTCGCCTCTATATTATTATTGTAATGTAGGTTTAATAGTAATTGAAATACAGATAGAGCAAATTTAACAAGGTTCATTACAAAATAATGTAAATGGCAAAGATAGAACATCAAAAATAACTAGGTAAGTAGGCATTTGAATTTGTAATTGTAGGAGATAAATTCTAAAACAAAGAACCATAAAACGCAAGTGTGCTGAACTGAAACCGAGTCTTTTGTTCAATTCATTTAAACTTAGGTGCTGAAAAATGTTTACTTTTTTTAATTTATATGCTCGCGCTTTAGAGTAAAGAAAATCGCAGGTGAGACAGCGGTCTCACCTGCGATTTTCTTTATTATACGCTTGCCAAGAAGTAGGGGTCACCAATTTGGAAGCATGCGGAGCAGAGTATAAATTCCCGCAAAACTCCGTTGAAAAGGGAGGATCTGGACTTTAAAACCCCAGGTTGTAACCGTCAGGATTCTGGCAGATAATTTTACTCGCTAGCTTTACGCGCAATGAATGTGTTCCCAAAACGGTTTTGTGCGTCAAGGTGGGATATCCACCCTGAACCAGTAGCGCATTGCCGCTATTTCTAATGGTCCGATATGGAATGAGCTTGGTGGAATTAAGATTAAGTAATTGCACATAAATACCCATTACAGTATGTTTAGGAAGGTGCATCATATACCTACTTATCTTTTGTTTTGTTACAATATTCCCACGACCACGTCGCCATTTTTAAATAATAAAAATCTTGCAGATAACATTCATTTAAAATGCTTTAAAGATATAAAATGTCAGACACCTTGAACATTCACTGTCTTCAATTCATATCGTGTTTTTGTTTTGTATTTGTAGTTTTGGTTTGAAAAATAAAATGGTGTGATAGTTACTGTTATTATTATTACAAATCACTAATTTATTCCCACCTTCTTCTTCTTCTTCCTGCTCTTAACTCATATTACTTGGGGTCGGCGAAACGCGTCTTTTTCTTCCATTCTGTCCTGTCACCCGTCCCGCTATCACTAACTCCCTTTTCTTTCATATCACTCCTCACACAATCCATCCATCTTTTCTTTGGCCTCCCTATCCCTGTCCATCCATCTACATGTATACTCGGATGTATAATTATGATCAGCAATAGAGCACGCTTACCTAGAAATTGTATCCAATTAAAATTCTTGACTTAAAGGCTCTCAGGTTGCAGCTATCAGCCAGGGTTGCGGGAAAGAGTCACTGCGGCTCTGAAACAAAGGAACACGGGTTAGTTTTAGCCAGTAAAAATATGAAACGTAAGCTCATATTTCGCTCCACCCAGAGCGGAGAGAAATTATTTTTGATTTCCCAACCTCAAAGAAACGCATATGATTAAAGAGATCACAAAACAAATATGTGTAGGAGCACGAGTTAAAATCCACTCGTGCTCCTAGCAGAAATTTTACATGTATGTGTTTGTAAATCAGATGACAATGCAAAATTATTATTACATGGAGCTGATCTAATGATGAAACCGGCAGGTGGCTATAGGAGCTTGGTAGTTAAACGACACAACCCCATCGAGTTTGGGCTCGTATGATTCATCTTGACGAGTATTAATTACATATACCATGGTTATCATGGTACCATGTTATAAAAGCTTGCCATGAAAAACACATTTTCATTAAAAACTTTTTATTCTTATTTATTTTTCCTTATTTCTTTATAGGTTCTTTATCATCCTCGTGTTACTAAACTGTTAAAAAAGAAAGTGTTCTACGAAACTGCTAACCAAAAGCCTTCAAGGCTTAGTTGACTCACAAAATAACACAAACATCACTTGAAATCAATCACAGGACACTCGAGTGTACCTTTCATTAGATAACACTATCTATGTAGGTAAGGTAACGAAATGAAAGTTTTCACGCCCTGTCACCTAGTTACTTGTTATCGATTGACACACTCTACGACATTATGAGCTATTTATAAACTAAGTTAAGTGCTTTTAAGTGTTAGACCTAAAATTGATAAGAAATTATCTACGTAGGTAATTACTATTAGGGAATCCAATTCCGTCAGTCCACACTTGAAAAGTAAAAAAAATAAAAGAAGAAAATTGCGGGATCAGAATATTTTTATTAAGCCAGGTTTGTTTTTTAATTTAACTAGCTTTTGCCCGCGGTTTCGCCCGTGAACATAAAATATAAAGCTGTTTTATTCCTGAGTAAGAGAGGCTTTATTTTATATATGCTGGCAAAGCCGCGACCAAAAGCTAGTCAACTATTTTTTTTTAATTGATATAAACTAGTGCATGACTGCGATCTTACCTGAAAGTATAGTTTTCAAAAAAAGCTTATTTGCGTTTAAATGATTTTGTTTTTGTTTAACTGAGCCTTATTAAGAAATAGTTTTTTTTTTTGAAAACTATACTTTTCAATCAAAATTTGACAGATCGAGTTCATTGGCATTCCTATTCTCATTTGGAACGCACAGTAAGTAGTGCTGCAACCACAGAACAGAAGTATTTTTTGTTTTGTGGATGCAACCTATAGCTATCAAACATGCGGGGGCCACACTATCTATACTTATAATAAATCTGTAGAGAGGTCAATTCTGTACATGAAATATACTTCCAAAATAACTATCAGGGGGTGATTAGTGATCGATACTGATGCTAAAAATGCAAACAGTAAAATTTTTGTCTGTCTGTCTGTCTGTCTGTCTGTCTGTCTGTCTGTCTGTCTGTCTGTCTGTATGTTCTTTATAGAAACAAAAACTACGCGATGGATTTTAACGAAACTTGGTACAATCATTCTTCATACTCCTGGGCAGGTTATAGTATACTTTTTATCACGCTACAATCAATAGGAGCAGAGCAGTGAAGGGAAATGTTGGTGAAACGGGAGAAATTACTCCATTTTTTAAGCTTCCGTCGCGTTTGCAGCCTTAATGGTTAAAGCTACACAGAAATCATGTATCACGGAAATATCCTCCTTAAAATTATATAAAAAATATCCCACGACAGCATATGTCTATCTTTTATGGTTGACTCACAATAACACGTGTAACTCCCGATAGCTTAGCAGTTCGGAGCTTTCTGTTTATTTTTGTCTACTCTTACGTTTATAACACTCTCACTCATCCCTAATTTTAAAAAGTTTACATTATTATCTATTCAATAAAAAAAGAATCATAGAAATCGGTATAGAAACACCAAAGTTATACATGAAATACGCTAATAAGCCATCGCGCGTGAGTACTGAATCCAGTCCCCCGGCTCTTAGAATTCGATATCAGACGTTTCAGATCTTTGATTTTGACGACCCCGTTGTCGCTGGCATAAGCAACAGGATCCGCGTACGAAGTCGCTGGCAGAAGCTAGTCTTTAATAGTTTAGTTCCTCGTAAATTTTTAGTTTCTTGATATACATAGGTATATTTATTTACTCCTAATATAGTCAAACACAACGCGAATAGGCAAACACGTTCGATGTGGTAATGATGAAAACTTGGAACATTTGTATTCATGCGTCTGTGTCCCATTCAACTAAGTATACTACCCTCGGAATGCACAAAGTAGTAACTCGATCAAAGTGGATTTTAAGAAAACAGATATTTTTGAAAAAATATTTCTGCCAAATATCTCTATTTTGTTTATTATTTTTGCCCGCGGTTTCTTCGGCAAGAATGTGAACAAGTATGTGAACAAGTATGTATAGGTACTCGGAAAAAGTACGTTATGTCTTTCTCCAGATCCAAGGTTTTATATGTTTATTATCTACTCCTATGTTTTTAGATTAAGTCGGTTTTGCCACCAAGGCGTACTTTCGAAACAAATAAGGCCTATTATTGTCTACGGACGCGTAGCTCCATAGACGCGTAGATATTTTTCATTTCATTGTCATTTCGTGTCGTTGTAGGTGCTTCGACAGAGTTTTATGAAAAAAGTAAGATGTGACGTAGAAACACCAAGAGTTGAACAACGTACTATAACGTTATGCTTTCGTGGACAGCAGACTTCGCAAGCTTTGGCTTTTTTTTTATAAGTATGTGTACCTAGTTTTTTTTCATTCTTCCAATATCTTTCTTTCTTTTTTAACTTTCTTTTTTTTTGTTTTGTAATTTTTCGCATCACGCAGACTTATTGGAAAACCCATAAAAAGTTTTTTTCTTTCCGATACAAAAGAAAAACGCGGCAAAATTTTCTTAAATTTTGAGTTACTGCTTTTTGGCTTTCGGGCAATATTGCAACTCCTAACACTATGACATCGACAGAAACCTGTAGAACTATGCAAATGGAGGCTCTCAGCGACTGAACTAATGGCCCTACTTAGAAGTCTGACGACCTGGATGCTAGTAACTATAGCCTTGTGACGATCAACTATCTACTTAGCTAGTTGTGCTGGTAGATAATTGCAGTTTGAAACGAATCGTTTCTTACTGTACTTCATTATGATTGGTGGCTTCAAGAGCTTGCAGATAGGAATTGCTATTAATAATACACTTCTGGACACATCTATTGGCCCACCTTGTATTTTCAGTTTCGTTTGGTCCTAGCTAAAATTTTATATTAGGTCGAGCAAAAAGTTTTTATGCAGTTTTGAACCTGGCACATTAACAATTTCATACACAATAGTCTTTTTTTTTAATTTCGAACACAGAATTTAAAGAAACAAAAGACAATTTGGAGCCTGTTTGTTGATATCAAACAATCGAATACTAAGAAAACTTGGTTTTATTGGTTTACTTGGATTTAATTCTTGAAAAAGTGATTGATATCTTTGGTTTTGCAACAAACATTACTTATTCTTAACATTAAGGTGAGGTTTTATCAATAATCTATAAACTTCACCTGAAGTCGCCGCCCAAGCTGTGGCACTTATTCAGGCCGGACACAGCCAAAGAAACGTGAGTGCTCAACTTAATTTAAGTCGATCTGCGGTCCGAAATGTTTATCGGAGGTACCTAGAGACTGGCGGCTTTGTTCGTCGCCAAGGAAGGCCACGATCTCGGGTCACAACTGAAAGGCAGGATCGATTCATCGTGACGATCAGCTTGAGAAATAGTCACCTTACCTCCATTGAGATACAAAACCAACTTCGCGACTTCCACGGAGTATCTGTGAGCGCTCAAACTGTTCGGAGAAGGTTAAAAGAACGCGATATGGTACCACACAAGCCAGCTAATGGGCCCAAACTAACGCGAGCCCACCGAACAGCGCGCCTTCATTTCGCACGCAGTCATTTAAATTGGACACAGCAAGATTGGAGCCGTGTACTCTTTTCTGATGAGTCTAAAATTGTGTTACATGGCAATGATGGAAGGAAGAAGGTCTACCGACGTAAGGGAGAGCGTTTCGCACAATGCTGCTTTGAAGAGAGGGTTGCTTATGGCGGTGGCTCATGGACTGTCTGGGGTGGTATATCCGCGAGCGGCAAAACTCAACTTGAGGTTGTTACAGGACCACGGCTGCCAACATTAAATGCTGAAAGGTACATTCGTGAGTGCTAAGAACCTCACGTGATACCATACGCGGACTATGTGGGCCCAAATTTCCTTTTTATGCATGATAATGCAAGAGCCCATGCGGCCGGCATCGTCAGGGAATATCTTCGGGATGTGAAAATCACAGTTATGGACTGGCCAGCCAGAAGCCCAGACATGAACCCCATTGAGCACATGTGGGACGAGCTAAAAAGACGTGTTAGGGCTCGTCAGCCAGTTGCCCAGACGATGCAGGAGTTGAAAACTGCCATAGAAGAGGAATGGGAGATGATCCCTCAAAATTTCATAGAGCGGTTGATAAACTCTATGCCTAATCGTATAAGAGCTGTGGTTGTGCCCATGGAGGCAACACGCGTTATTAAATTAAACCTTTATTTGATAAAACATGTTTTTATTCAAAAATCAATTGCCTTTAACAAGGCGCATATCCGACTTGTTAGGCGTAGCTCATGTCGTATGGTATTCTGAATTCAAATTTAAAACAATACCATCGAAAAAGATGGTAAAATGTATCAGGTTAAAAACTGCATCAACAGTTTTTGTTCAATCTAGCAATCATATTTCGGTAGGGGCCATCGAAACCTAAACTCTAAAGTGGGCCAATAGAAGTGTCCAGAAGTGTATAATAATATTCCACAACTAACACACAACGCCGTCTAGTTCCAAGCTAAGCAGAGCTTGTGTTATTGTACTAGACAACTGATAAACATACTTATATATTTCTAAATACATACATATATTATTATTATAGATAAATTACACCCAGACACAGAACAAATGATTATGCTCATCACACAAACATTTGTCCTGGGTGGGAATCGAACCCACGGCCTCCAGCATAGCAGTCATGGCCACTAACTACTAGACTAACAGGCCAGTCATAAAATAACTCTTACTGAGTTACGCGTTTTGATTTGGTACTTAAAATGAAACCAAGGGTTCCGTGTAGTGAATATATCTACATAATAGACTATCTTGTAAGTGCTGATAAGGTCGACGAATGGAGCAGACTAGCCTAGAAGTAACCTATCCACTGTTAACTTGAAGATTCATGTTGTAGATATCAAGAGACACAGATTCTGGCAAGGAATTTCACTCCTAAGCTGTCCACCATCACATTCAGCCAGCGCTGCGCTCAAGGCTGTTTTCTTTAGAGAATAGCACCCAGCAAAGGGATAATTACTGGACCACCATCCATAACATTTGTGATAGAAAGAAAATTAACAACATTTATTCGTGCCTCACGCAATCGTATGAACTAAAAATAAACAATGAAAAAGAAAGTTGAGATCAGTGAGAGGATACTTCAGCATCAACGACGAATTATGTTTCTAGCTGGTAACCTGTCGGATTTCTATCGGTTGTATTCAAATCAAATCAAATCTCAAATCTCAAATCTTTATTGCAATCCATAATGTACATAAGAGGTCACAAATAATAAAATTGAAACAATTATGGACCCTGTCGGGCACAGCAACATTGTAATGGTAGGAGAGTGGAATAGCGCTAATATACGTAACTATTTAATTTTTCTTATCTGAACATATATTTTGTTGTTTAATTCATTTCAACTAATTACTTATTATTATTATGAGTAGATTCTATAGTTTTATATGTCATTCCGAGGAGTATGCACCGGAATTAAACAACTTAGATAATTCCGCCAACTTCGTTCCATTATCGGACCACTAGAGTTACGGCGATGCGCCACCGGTACATGGACATCCCGCCTACACGCACAAAACGTTTTGGAAACACATTCATTGTGCGTGCAGCTAAGAAGTGGAATTCCTTGCCGGAATCTGTGTTTCCTGATAACTACAACCCGGGAATCTTTAAGTCGAGAGTGAATAGGTTTCTTCTAGGTAAGCGCGTTCCATCGTCGACCGCATCGTCGCTTTCCATCAGGTGAGATAGCGGTCAAGCGCAAACTTATCAACAATAAAAAAAAAGGTACGAGATTGGGGGAATTCTAAGAGATCTTCTATTCTGTAGGTTTTTACGTTTTTATGAAAATCTTTTTTAGGAAAATCTGAAGTAAATTATCTATTATATATTCAAAAATATGACATTTTTTTTTAAATTCATTTGCAGGATCCCCAAACGCGCGGGGCCCAGGAATGCGTGGGTCCCATAGCATTTGCTATTCTTGCTGCAAGTCTAATCCGCCACTGGACACAACCATTATTTTATCGTAGATGTACAAAAAAAACTTAGAAAGTACATACCTACTTATGAATTAAAAAATCACTGTAGTTCTTGTGCGAATTTGAACTTATGACCTCAAGCTATAAAAACAACCTTTACCACTGGGCCATCACGACCAAATAAAGAAACTTGTTCAAATAAAATAAAATAAAATCGCCATCGAAGTGAAAGTAACGAATCGAAAATGCATGATCTAAATACACAGAACTAGTTTTCGAGTAATTTGTAGATGTCAAACAGGACTGTCTTGAGCCGGGTACAGACTGCTGTAGCGTAACATGCAATGTAACATAAAAGGAGCATTTCAAAAGTGCGCTCGAACCGAACTGTAACCTATCTACTCACTTATTTAAGGTCCAAGTGCCGCGCCCGAAAAGTGCCACAAAACAGAGACTTTCTGAAGCCTACTCCTCGGTAACGGCCAGGTTTAGTAGGTTTAAAAAAAATGATGTTTAAATAAATAACTTAATGATCTTTAGGAAAATTCTCACACATAAAATTTGGTGGTAAATAGTTCTTCAAAGTGAATATAGCATATGTAAATCAATTAATATTTTGTAAAGAAAATGGATTTACAGATCAGAGGGGCTCTATTCGGGTGCAGCTGGCTGCAATTAAATGCACAGATACTCGCAATGCCGCCTAGGCAAGAGTTGTGTCCATTAAATTCCAACCAGATGTTCAAGAGACTTATAGAGACTTACAGAGTACTTATAGCCTTAAAATGCTCTGTTGGCTCGCGTAATGTGCACGGTTTGCGCGAACAAAGCGTCCACACTATGAGAATTCCGTTACATTGCATGACGGCAAGTTCTTTCATTGCGTGTTACATTACATGTTACGTTACAGCAATCTGCATTCGGTTTTATAAACTATTGCAGAACTCGTTTCGCCATTACACTTTAATATTATGTTTCTTTGAATTATTTATTGAGCAATTTGATGTTTCTCAAATTATTATCGAATAACTTTTCGTAATAGATCTCGTGATGGCATGATGACGTAACATTATCTTTATTATCCTTATGAACTTTTCCGTCGTTGAGAAGAGTGTCTGTCTATGGATGAAAAGAGTGTCCATGGAGTTTCTTGTACATGTTTCTCCATAGAGATCTACGCTTTGGACTGTGCAACTAGCGTCGTTTTTCTGATTGGCTGACTTCTATACAATGAGGGTGTTCTAAAATGAAGTTCACCAGGTCAGGCGTCAGGTCCAGGGTCCTGTCAAAACGCTTATGTTAATGTCATTACAGTGCGTTTCACTTAAGACGTTCCTTTGGCGTAATGTTGGCTCCCCTGTCTGTCTACACAAAAAAGAAGGGAAAAAGGAAAGAGTTGCCTACTCTACCAAAAATTTTCCCCGAAATGCGCAACGAAATCGATTTTAACGGTAGTTGCAGCACTTTTTGGAGTATTATGAGTGGAGTGGGACTTTATTTAAAAAAAGCAGGTCTAAAAGGACGCTGTTATAGAGAGATTCGATATTGTGACACGGCGTTTTCGGTATTTGTAAGAATTGCAAGACAATCGGAATGGAGCCCAGCGCCCTATACTTTATTCAAAAATAGTAAAAAGAAAAACAAAAAAAAACGCAATTGATAAAAGTAACGAAATATAAGTTAATCTTTCCGTATTGCCAACATTACGGCAAAGGAACGTCTTAAGTGAAACGCACTGTAGTTAAACATCAACGTCTAATAGAAAAAGACCGAGGGTCTAATCGCTTTCTCCGAAAAAAGAAGTTTCGATTGAAATTTCGCGTGTTTCCTACCACGGTTCCTTTCGGTTCCAAAATTTCGCACGAACGAAAATTGTTTGACGTACCAAATCTCTAAACCAACTCATAATTAGTTATGTTTCGAAAAAAATAAAATATAAATATTTCAGAGGATTTTTTCCAATTTTAACGTCAAATTAATAAGTATCGTTCTTTTACGAAAGTTTGGTTTCGGTGAAAGCGAGTAGACCCCCTGACCTCTAAGTGGCGCCAACTGTTGGTGTGAATTTTCCTGAACATCATTTAAATGTTATAATAAATGGTCTACCCATTTGAAATAAATGCTATGAATGTTGAATTTTGAATCTTTTTACAGTGAATTATGAAGTCAGAATTTTTTATCATCTCAGTCTATTCAAGGATTATCGTGCTGCACAATAACCGGGTTGTGGAGGCTTGATAGACAGTTATATTAGTCAGTTTCAGTAAAAATCTCCACCCAGAGCGAGTAGAGACGTTTGATGGTTTAATTACTTTTTTTTTATTGTTGATAGGTTTGCGCTTGACCGCTATCTCACCTGATGGAAAGCGCTCCTCCTCCACTCCTCCTCGCTCCGGACTATGGCCTTGGTTCAAGCCATGGTCCGGAGCGAGGAGGAGTGGCAGGCGGTCGCCTCCTTCTGCGAAGCAGCAATGCTAGCAAAGGAGGAGGCCGACCGCTCCAGGCGGCCTCACCGCCGCCGCCGCCGGGGTTCCAGCCCCGATTTCCAGCCACCGTAGACGCGGGCTCGTGAACAGCGAGCCATGGGTAGCTGGCTGCCCGATCGTCCGGTAACCGTCCGGACCGAGCCAAGGCGTCGACGGCGTGCACTGTTCCCGCGCGCCTAAAGGAGTTGTCAGCAACAGGAGGGGCCCATCTGGGTCGAAGCCTACCAGGCTCGGGGTTATCCGAAAGGAAACTAGAGCCCCGGTATGAAGGCAAGAAGGAACGGCGCGGGGTTTTTAGTCAGTAAGACTCTTACACTGTCTTCCGCTCCACCCAAGAGCGGGTTTTGTCAATGATGATTTTCCCCGTCGACAGAAAAAAAAAACCTGATGAAAAGCGACGATGCGGTCGACGATGGAACGCGCCCACCTAGAAGAAACCTATTCACTCTCGACTTAAAGATTCCCGGGTTGTAGCTATCAGGAAACACAGACTCCGGCAAAGAATTACTACCAAAAAAAATATACAATGTTTCTTCGGGCCTTTCTCTACTCATTAAGCGTAATTTTCAAAACTTAAACTAGTGCATCTCACTATCAACGATGGCAGCACTGCATTTTCTTTCTTTATTTTCTTTCTTTCACTGCTTAGTGCTTACCATCAGATGGGATCGCAGTCAAGCTCTGGTTTGTATAATATAAATTAAAAAACACTTGTTGGATAAAAAACTAAAAAAAAGGACATTCAAAAATCTATGATTTCAAAAAGTTGACCTTTTGTGTTCATGTTGTCGATAAACCAATCTACATTGGCCAGCCATGGCAGCCATATTTATTTGACTGGCCTGTTGGTCTAGTGGTTAGTAGCCCTGACTGCTACGCCGGAGGTTATGGGTTCGATGCCCACCCAGGACAAATTTGTATGTGAATGCTCATCACATGTTTATGTGATGAGCATGATCATTTGTTGTGTGTGGGTGTAGTTTATCTATAATATGTATGTATTTAGTTAGAAATATATAAGTATGTTTATCAGTTGTCCAGTACCCATAACACAAGCTCTGCTTAGCTTGGGACTAGACGGCGTTGTGTGATAGTTGTGGATTATTATTATTACTTATTTATTTAATCTACACTTCTACACTAATTTGTTTTTTGTTTAAAGGAGGTAATCTCTGAAAGTACTTATCTACTGACCATAGTTTTTTTCACCGATAGAAAGCTGCTTAATTCCTGAGTGACATAGGCTATATTTTATGTACGCAGACGAAGACACAAGCAAAAGCTAGGTTTTTATAAGTACGAGTAGTATATAATATCAATGAGTCACACTGTATAGAAAGTGTGCTCAGCTTTGTGAGTCGCAGACGGTGGTTATGTAAATTGTTATGCTAATAACAATCAAGTCTGTTTACAGTTAACTTTATACTTTAACACAAAACATCACCGGTGCATGGTGGCCATTGGCCATCTCATCCATATAGGGCTGCCAGGTTCTGAAACTGAAAATCCGGACAGACTACCCTATTTAGCCGGACATTTGGTCAAAAAGGTCAACATTTTTTAAGTCTACTAAGAGTTTTTAATAACAATAAAATTAAGTAATATAATTACTGGACGAATTGCATGTCCGCTCTGCTTTCTATAGCGATACAAGGTAAGGCAAATCTAAAATGACAATTCTAAAAAATGGTCAATAAAAGCTTAACAAAAGCCTAAAATCCTCACACTTAAAATAACTCTTGTATCGTGGGTGCGTTCACAAACTTTACATTTAAACTCACATACACAAGACACCCAGACCAGAAACAATTATCTATGTCTGTATGCCATACAAATATTTGTCTTGTACGGGAATCGAACCCGCAACACGCAGAGCAGCAGTCAATCGTTCTAAACCGTGTCATCAAACTGTCCTTTGTATTCCAGGGCCGCGGTAACTCTTTGAAAAAATCCCTCGGCAATCTTAGATACATTATCTTGTTTATCTAGTACTTATATTTTTATATCAATAGTAGGGTAGAGTAGGGTAGACTTCCTACCCTACTCTACATTACTCTATTCTACTTACACTACCTTTATTATATTTTTTTTCCATAAAAACCTTCTCACAATAACAAACACAACAAAAAAAATAATAAGCGAAATTGGTTCAGCTGTTCTCGAGATTTGCGCTGAACGATTCATTTTTATATTAAAGATATAAATATAGTTCTGTTCCCGCAGCTTCACCTGTGTACATAAAATACTTATAGCCTATGTCACTCAGAAATAAAGCAACTTTCTAATGGTGAAAATATTTTAGCGATCGGATCAGTACTTTCAGAGATTATGCCCTACAAACAAACAAAAAAAAAGAAACTCTACCTCTTTCTACTCGTAATATTAGTGTAGAAGTGTAGATATAGTGCCTGATAGTGTACTAAATATTGTATTACACTATCAGGCAATAGAAACGATATTGATAGGAAGTATTACCTAATACCTTATCATCATCATCTTCCTGCCCTTATCCCGTTTTATTTGGGGTCGGCGCAACATGTTTTTTTCTTCCATTCTGTCCTGTCGCTCGTCACGCTATCACTAACTCCCTTTTCATTCATATCTCTTCTCACACAATCCATCCATCTTTTCTTTGGCCTCCCTCTCCCTCGCCATCCATCCACATGTAAATTACCTAATACCTTATATACATCAATTAATAAAGATAACTGAAACCAGATGATTGCGTCGTATCGATAAGATTGAAAAAGGCAATGGAAAGGGCTATACAAGCCTCGGAGTTCCCTTGCGTGGTCACATCAGAAATGAAAATATCCGCAAGATAACCAAGGTTACCGACGTAGCCCGAAGAATCGACAACTTTAGTGGCAGTTGGCAGGGTACATAGCTTACAGAACAATGGTCGATGTGGCCGAAAGGTTCTGGAGTAGCGACCATGTACTAGAAGACACAACTTTGAAAGGCTTTCCACAAGGTTTACCGATGACCTGACTGATGTATCTGATGGATGCGAGACGTACAGCACCGGTCGTTATGGCGACACTTGGGGCAGGTCTACGTCCAGCAGTGGACGTCATTTGACCGTTATTATGATGACTTTATAGACTTGCCTTGGCATCTAGCCATAATATCCTGAATCGGCTCTCTTACAGAAAAAACCAATTAATGTTTAGGAATGCTTTATCAAAGGAGTAGTGGTGGCAGAATGGTAAGGGGTCGCGGGTTCAAACCCAGACAGGCGCATTACTTTGTGTAATTTATTTCATCACCACTGATCTCAAAATGGTGAAGGAAAACATCGTGACATGTCGGTTTGGCATGTCCTAGAACCAAAAATTCAAAGACATGACATCCACCAACCCGCACTGGGCCCGCGTGGTGGATTACGGCCCATTCCCTCTCCTAGAGAGGAGGCCTGAGTCCCAGCAGTGGGAACATTATAACGCAGACTATGCTATGCTATAATGCTTTATCATAGTTGTAAACCGTTCTTAGGGCCATGATCAACAGTTCAAGTGTCATTAAGGCCATTCGGTGGGTCAATCGGTGTAATTTATCTACCCATAAGTTTGGATTTGAAGTTTGAAGGTCTGCGTTAGATGTCAGAAATTACGGTCATTGCAGACCAGTCATTATCTATACCTACATAATTAAATATCTTGTATAGAACCCTGATACTTTATATTTTATTAAAGGAGGATTTTGTAAGGGCACCGTTATGCCACCAAAATTCATACATCGGGCAATATTCCCGGCAACGGCACATCTCTACCTCCAACAGACATGAGACAGATGTCATTCAAAGCGTCTAGTTAAATAGAGTATTTTTTATTATGTCGACCTAAACCCCATAATTTAGAGATGTGTGGCCATAATAAAAAATACTCTATTTAACTAGACGCTTTGACACCTGTCTCAGGACTGTGGGTGGGTGAAGACACTTTCACACAATGCCTATACTTTCATACTTTGCCTATACTTTCTTACAGCTGAGCCTCCCCTAACTTTTTCCAGGTATTTTTTTCTTAAGCAACCTCAAACCAGCCCTTGTAGTAGGCGTCTAGTCGTCCATCCACAGGTACCCACTTTGTGGAGACTATTGTCCAACGGTCAGAGTGCATGAGGCTGATGTGAGCCACCCAATCTCATTTTAGCCTGGCAGCCTTTTAATCCTACGTCAATGATCCTTTGGCACAGTGTGGTGTTCTTCGGTTTCTCTATCGGCACTATCATCTATTTTGACACCCAGTATGCTGCGCTCCATTGCTCGTTGGCAAACACCAAGACGAATTTACTAATTTAAGCTTTAGGGGTTAAAAATGCTCTACTCAGCGTAAAGGTCTTATCGCCGCGTCGTACCAAATTCGAAACACTAATTACACTTGACTCAGTGTAATTAGTGTTTCTAATTACACTGAGTCAAGTGTTCGTCGACTTTGGTACGCTCGGACCAAATTCGTCGTACTATGTTTATGTTGTGTTATCGTCGAGCACGTGCGCCAAAAGTCGAAGTACACCCTGAGGGTGCAATTGCTGGAGTCGCATCGTAACGACAATTTCAAGGCATTCGTTCGTGGTACGAGTCCCCAACACTTTTCTGCCCATCATCTTTTCATGTTGAAGGAAGACTTTTGGCCGCAGGGCGTGGTGTTCCGTCGCTTCCGCGGACAGGTGCCACAAAACAGCACGAAGAGAACTTAGTGCAATGTGAAGTGTTACTAACATAGATTTAAGTCTTATTAACTAACGACAAGTTGTATTTACTCTATATATTATATGTTAGTCTGTAAGGTATATATCTATGGGCCAAGATGCCTGATAATAAATGATTTATTATTATTATTATGTTCGAAAGTGTATGAACACTATAAACTATCAGAAGAAGAATTGTATTCAGTAATCAGATAAGGAACTAATCAGGTAATCGGTTTTCGAATTATATTATATATAAGATTAGTCGCCAAAAATAAGTATCCATCGACAACCAATACTATCATTTAACACGATATATTTTGACAGCTCATTTGGTGATCCATCATTTCATTCAATAGGCTTAGAAAATCTTGGGGCTACCTCAAAAACGATAAATTGATAACTCCACGCGTCGTTGTCTGCACGACTAAATCTTCTCTTCCTGTAATGTTACCACGAGCTCTTAACGCGATTCATTTTACGACCTAATCAATCAGTACCTACGCGTTACTGATCATATTGTTGCAGTTAAAAAAAAAAAAAACGAAATTCCAAAAATTGTCAGCGGTAATTAGTCATAATCAGTAAACTCATAATTTAATCAAAATTCATAACAATTGTTACTAGAAAATATTACGCGCAGTGTTTTCCATTTTCATCGCCATTCATTCATTCTTATTCAATGGCCTGTACAATATTACCATAAATTGAGTGACATTTTGGGATATAAACAAACGCTAAAAACTTTGCTGTTTATGAATATTATTTATTGAGACTTTATTTAAATAATAACAAGACCTTTTCTAATAAGCCCTTTAAATATTTGTACTAATTAAAAATTAGTGGTGTATACTTGTATAGCTTTCTATTTTCTGCACATCTTGCCTCAGGCAACCGCTTCACTGCTTGTTTTTTTTTTTTTTTTTTTTTTTTTGTTATGTACTACTAACACTAATTATAAGATTTTTTACTAACAAAGTGGACCATATTGTTGTCTTATCTATACTAATATTATAAAGAGGTAATTTGTAAGTTTGTATGTAGGGGGTAATCTCTGGAAGTACTGGTCTGATTGCTAAAATTTTTTCACCGATAGAAAGCTGCTTTATTTCTAAGTGACATAGGCTACATTTTATGTACGCGGTTGAAGTCGCAGGCCAAAGCTAGTCTACACTAAAATAATAAAGGAGTAAAGTTTTTTTTTTGTTTGTATGAGGCAATCTCTGAAAGTACTGGACCGATTGCGAAAATTTTTTCACCGATAGAAAGCTGCTTTATTCCTGAGTGACATAGGCCACCTTTTATGTATGCGGCCGAAGCCGCGTCCAAAAGCTAATATATGTTATATGTGATGAGTATCACTTACATTATAAGACATTGAACTATTTAACAGTCGGCATTGAACTTGGCACCGTTCGCTCAGATCACCTGTCTAAATCTCAGCCGTCGCATGATTGGCTCAAACGATTTTATCCGGCGAGAGGAAACACATTGCTGAGTATTTTTAACGCCTATGACATATTCGTTACTAAAATTGATGGTTTCCGAAGTTGTCCAAAAATTTTAGTATTCCAGAAATCACCAGTGGGGATTGTAATGTTTTCCGGAAATCTCCACTAGTTCTACCACGTAGTTGTCTGGCATTTTTGCTGAACTGGACCTATTTGGCGCGGCAGTGAGACACACATTGTTAGTGTGTTTCTTTTTTTTTATATAAATTAGTGCCCATATGTTATTACACTGTGTATATCTACGAGTGTGTATGCCAAATAAAATAGTTTTATTATTTATTTATTAAAGCTTTACGCACAAAAACTGTTCAAAGGCGGACTTAATGCCTTAGCCATTATCTGCCAGTCGACTTTAGAGTGGTGCAGTTTTCTTTCTTCTTTCTTTCATTTCCCATTTTAAAATTCTAACTTGAAGCTTCCTTATTAGCATTCTCAGATTCCGCATTCTTCCTCAATCTTCTCCACTTAATCTAACCAACGCGTCCACGTTTAGTCTATAAATACACCATTTGATTAGTTCCTACAAACATAGCTGTCGTAACGCGAAGAAACTGCATTTTTCATTTGCAACACCTACGCGGTACGCCCATTAAAAATACCTCGCGTGTATTATATATCGTAGTTAGTATTGGATCGATTTGTGAGTAGTCTTTCTTTTTTTATCTACGCTTATCTTTTAGTACTACGTCGTGATAGTATACGAAGGAGATAGATTTGTAGTTTTGTTTATAAAGAATAAACTCAAAAATAACTGAACTGATTTTAATAGTAGATTATGTGACTAGGGATCCCCTAGTAGGGGATAAAGCAGTTGAATTCCGAACGTAATGAAGGTTGCTTAATTTTAATCCCGAGCGCTAGTGGAGGATATATATGTAAAATTAACTCCCGAGCAGGGCGAGGGAAACTTGAGTGAAGTGAGGAATTCAAGCCGCCCAAAACAAAGACAGCTTTATCCACGTGTTGAATACTCTACTTTTAATATCTTGTGTAAGATAATTAAAAGACGATAAACTGAAACAAACCATATACCTATTAGAGAAATACAAGTAGATATTATTTACAAACTCAAATACATGGATTATATACAAACACATTCAATTACCTAGCCATGCAAAGATATCTCGCATGGCTATTATATCATTATCTGTATGACTTTAAAAGACCTTTTTATAAAAAAAAAATTACCGTTCACTAAAAAATTGAATTGAATTAGAGGAGTTCGATTCCGCCAGGATTCCATCATTAGAACCCAATTTGGTGACAATGGGACAATTTGGAAAGTATACCCTTTCCAACAAAAAAATAATTTTTCAAATAGGTTGGCAAGCGACGTGCTAACTATGTTTGTTCGTGCAAGTTATGCGCGAACAAACATAAAAAAAATACACACATCCGAATTGAGAACCTCCTCCTTTTTTAAATTCGGTTAAAAATAGACTTTATCAGGGCAGTCAGCTAAGAAACATCGGCCTAATCTAAGTAGTTTCAATTGACGTAAAAATTGACGTGTAAAAAAGTTATTTACTATCTATTTGCGAAATACATATTATCATTTGTCATAAAACTTACGACTCTATGATAAGGTAACATAGACTATTGCGTGTATATAGTTTATGAGATGTAAGATAGTGTCGATTGCTAGATCTTAGAGCGCCTTCACACTAGCGTTTATCCAGCGTAGGCGTTCAATAAACGTATGCGCAGCGCAGACGCAGCGACAACGCGGCGTTGGCGTCGCGTTGTTGCGGCGTTTCCTCTGGAGTAAATTGAACGCTGCGCTAACGCGGGGCATGGTAAATGCGTATGGATTTACCCTTGCACTGACGTCGCAACAACGCGACGCCTGCGCTGCGCATACGTTTATCGAACGCCTACGCTGGACAAACGCTAGTGTGAAGGCGCTCTTAGTGGTTTCTGTAGCCAACAGCTTTGTATCATGAACTTGACCGTCATTTTGTTCCAGAAACAGCAGTGCTCGAAAGTTTTAACGCGATCCATTTTACGATATAAACAGAATATTAAAGAGATAGAGCTATACAGAGTTATTTTTAAAACACTGGCGACCTATCAGGACTATGTTGCTAACATCATAAACTACAACTTTCATCTGGTTTTCATATAAAACTAAAAATATTTAAATTGAACGTTCTAAATATTACGAAGTCTATGCGAAGCAAGCGATAGTACAATATAGGATGGAAGCTGAGATCAGGCGGCAAGGGTGCTTGATGCGCTTGCGTCGCGTCATACAGAGGTAGGTAGGTATAGCAAATAGAGTTGAAATGTGTTAGCTATAGCTAGAGCAACGAAATCTTGGAAGTTTGTTTTTGGTAAATTAATTGTGTTTTGTAAAAGTTCATAGAACAAAAGTTGTTGTTTATGATGTTATGTTAGTAATACAGTCCTGCAAGGTTTTACAAAAATCCTGTGTAGAGCGGGTTTAGCTCCATTCCACTTTCTCGCTCGCTCGACTAACATTTTAACTCGTCAAAGTAAGGCCCCAAGACATCAACAGAGTTGATATCTTGGCTTTCTCTCACAAACAGCCTTTGTTGATACACAGGCTAATTACTTGCTTTAGTCTCATTTCATGAGTAATGAATTGTATTTGTCTTTCGTAACATTACACAATTCGCGTCTTGAGTAAGAAGGATATTATCTACATATTTCATTCATTGTTTTCTTAATTCCAGTGTTTGTTGATAAAAGAATTGATGTTTGATAAGAGATCAGACAGCTTTTAGATATCTATTACAAAATAAAACGTTAGAATAAACTCGGTTATATTGAATCGAACTATTCGTGAATGAATTATACAACGTGTAACGTTAAATGCGCAAAACCTCAGACACCCCAAATGATTTTTAATTCAATTGACCTAAAACAGAGAGAAAAAAAATTCAAGTTTTTATGTGCAGTTTAAGTTTGTTTAAAATTAATATCTGCATTGAAATATGAACTTTTATTATCCCGTGTATGAGAAAATTTGATTGGACTACAACCATTTGTGTTTGTTTACCTATTTCGGCGGGTTTGCGCACGTGATAGCTTGACTTATTCATAAATAGACAGGGCGAAATTTTTTATGAATATTTTTTTGAAAAAGTGGTTTAATTGATTCCGCTCGTTATTCTGATCAAACTATTTTCAGGTTTTGCGCATTTAACGTTACAAGTTGTATACGCCAATTACTAGTACCTATAACTTAACATCACACCTTTATTGGCAACACAAGTAAGATGAGGCTATTTTTAGGTGGGAAAATCATCTGACTAAATGACATCTCTCGCCCTTGGACGGAGCGGGAGAGCGTGTCAGATTTTTACTGACTAAAAACCCACTCCTGTTCCTTCCCTACCATTGTTCCAAGGCCCCTGGAATCTCTTTCGCATTACCTATGGCTCCAGTTGGCTTCGACCCTGCTGTGCCCCTACGGTTGCTGACTGACAACTCCTTGACGCACGTGGAACACCTACGCGTCCGGACGGTCGGACGGCGGGCCCGCGCCCACAGAGAAGTAAGATGAGGCTGCCATAATATTTTAAAATAACCCTAATCTAGGTATGCGAAAGGCATCGTATTATTCATTATGATAAGTCGGATCCTTTACCATCCAACCAACGCATTAATTGCCAGTGACAAAAAAAAACGTACGGAACCACTACCTACTTGTGTTTAAAAAATCTTGAAAATGTACACCTTTTTAATCGTCGAAGCTATTTCTTATAACACATATTCTTATTACAAGTAGGCGCGCCGGATACAAAAATGTCGCTGAAATATATTGTGTTACTTTTCAATACATTCACTTGCTTAGGTATATAATGGCACTTGTTACCAAACTGTGACATTTTGATTACCATTATGCACTAGTGCTATAATGTGGTTAAAACTTTATTGTTCATCCTCGCCCCCGCCATAATTTTATTACATTATCGTATCAGGATGGGCGCAGGTTGTCCCCCACGAGGAAAAGAAAAAAAAAAGAAAAATGGGCGCGCATATGAATACAGATTTTTACCGCCACAAAAGTTTACTGGTTTTACAGTTATTTTCTTCACAAGTGTATTGAAAAGCGTCGTATGATACACGTGAGTCATTAGTGATTACCGTTCTCGGCTCTCTCAAGACCCTCGCCATGGCTAGGGGTCTAAATACTGCCTCGACGACAATCACTAACATTACACACTTATATCATAATGTACTATTAAACCTTGTGCAAAGATGATCCTGAACAAGCTTGTTGATCCTACACCACTTTGTAGAACGAATCACCACCACAATCCGCCTGCATTTCAGTTAGCCGCATTACATTACAGCGACGTTTTTAATACGGCGCGCCTACTTATAATACGGCGTGATAAACAACATGGCCGAGACAGATATAAAGAAATAAATGATTACCTATTAAAGTATTCTCTAACAAAGAAAATTAAATCTTTTAAATATAGACGCAATCAGAAGTTTTTGCCTTATTTAATTAGCATTATTTAGCAGTTAAATGAGAAATGTGTATTGTTTTAATGAATAAGAACACAATAGTATATTTAGTGAAGCTCGAAGTTCTATTAGTTTATGTTATTCAAGGGATGGAGTTGTTATCGTCAATACTCTTGCGTCAATCGTAAATGTACCATTACCATTGTTAATTATTAAGGTGGTCCATCACGACTCACATTTTCACTATTTTTCATACAACCGCTCATAGCTGATTATGACGTTATTACATATTTTTCATTAGATATTTTGGAAACACAGTATATTGTGGATTGCTTCTATTAAAATCAATTTCTAAATTTGTGTAAAACTAATCCAGTAAAGACATTGACATTTCATAATTTGCCTAAAAATAATAATAAAAAAAACAAAAAAGTAAAACTATAGAAGCCTTGCAAATTTCATTAAGATTCTAAATGACTACAACATTTTTCAAAAACTTTTAAGGATTTAAAAAAAAACAGCTATTTCCTAGAGCAAGTTTTGTGAAATTTTCGAGTAAATCTCGGAATTACCGAATACTAACAGAGTTTTCAGGCGTTATCTCTCTTTTTTTGCCTTGTCTTATTGTCAAACATCGCGTTTGATTGCGTTAGATGAAGTAACAAGCTTTTAATTCATGAATCCCCAAGCGACCACCGGTGGCCGCGCATCTATTGTCTTACTATTGTGTCTCTAATTGACGGTATCTGAAGGGTTAAACCATTTTCGATGTTGACGATAAGCGAGTGGAAATGTTTAAGAGGGTCCTCTTAAACATTTAACATGGAATTCTTAAGATCTAGAATTTGATACCATAGTAAATTATTGCTTTTGTAAAAGATTTTAAGTAGCGGAGATGAGAATGTTAAGATAAATGTGGGGTGTGACGAGAATGGATAAAGTGAGAAATGAGTATCTATATTAGGGGAAGTTTAAAAGTGGCGCCAGTGACTGAAAAGTTGAAAGGGAATCGTTTGTCTTGGTATGGTCATTTAAAGAGGAGAGATGAGACGCATTTAATCAATCTTTACAATTTTACATACTAAATTAGTCAGGATGACTTATCAATGACCCGGCACTGGTACACAGTGATACTTAATGAATAGAATAGAAGCAACAAGAAATATGTAACCAAACACTATATGTAACACATATGATTTAATTCATGAATCCCCAAGCGACACCCGGTGGCCGCGCATCTATTGTCTTACTATTGTGTCTCTAATTGACGGTATCTGAAGGGTTAAAAGAGTGTCCATGGAGTTTCTTGCACGTTCTTCTCCATAGAGATCTACTCTTTGGAACGTGCAATTTAGCTTCACTTGTTTGTTTGACTGACCGACATTTTGACAATTCAAAAGTGCCTGTAATTGGTCTATTTGAAATAAACGTTTTTGATTTGATTTTGATTTGATTTGAATGGTACTGAAAATAATTTCTAACGATTTTCTATTTTGGAAATTTCAGACATAGCAATAAATTAATATTCATATCCTACAAAAAACCAGAAAAATAGCAAAGACAAAAAAAAAATATTTTACAGGGAGTTATGAAATACAAGGCTGCATCAACGATGACGCAAACAGAAACAATTTGTTAACATAAAGTCATAGTTAAAACATAGTTAATGACTTTTCAAAACATTCTTTTGTTTGCTTTTTATGATTTAATCAAACGACTTTTGAATCATCACAGTCTCCTCGTGTTTTCTTGCAACATTACTTGATGACAATGTTCCAATTAATAAACACATTTAAGAGAAAAAGAAAAAAATAGGTCAAGTGCGAGTCAGACTCGCGCACAGAGTGTTCCGTACAGCCTTACTTATGAAAACAGTTCAATTCCCGAATTGAGTTACAAAGATTTTTCCGAATCGCAAGAAACCCGATTTTGTAGTGCGGTATGTTTGCGGAAGCCAGGGTAGATGGCTTCCATGCCATGCCATGTGCAAGCGGCTGGCTTCATTACTGTAAGTAAACAGGACTCAAACATCCTGAAAGCATTTTATTCGTGCCCATATTATTTTGTGACGGTTTGCATGTAATTTTTTAATTTTGATTTTATTTTGTGGATTATTATTGTTAGAACTGAATGATTTCTATTTAATTTGTTTTACTAAATGTGTTTTATTGTGACTATATTTTTAAAATTTAATTCATTATTTTATATGAGTTGAAATAAATGAATTATTATTTTCATCTGTTTATTAATCTCAGGACCCTGAGGTCCTGGGCCTTTGAGAGGCGTACAAGGGGCCGAAGCCAACTCGCAGAGGCCCTTTTGGTTACTATAATGGAATTTTATTATTAAAAAAGGTTTTTTGTGCCGTAACTACAAAACAGTTTTCAGATTTTTTCTTTTACTATTCCTATGTGAGACCTTGCTTCATGCTAAATTTCAGGATTCTATGCCAACGGGAAGTAGGTACCTACCGTATGAATATTGATTTCCTTGAACGTGTCGAAATATACGTTTTTTGCAAAATAAAAGGCCGTATCTTTTTTTTCGTTAACTCAGAAATTTGATTTTTTCACAGCTTCAACGAAGCCTACTGGGACCGCAGACTTTTTTCGGTGAGCAAAAATCATCTTATAACAACCCCCGCTCTTAGGTGGTCACTTGGTCACTCCGCCCAAGAGCGAGGGATGCCATTGGATAATATTCCCACCGAAAAAAAAAGAGCCACGGTAATTCTTTCGAACAATACTGCAGCAAGCATGAAAGCTATAGATGCTAACAATTTATGTTAGAAATTGACTGATCACCTACTTATACCTTTAACAACACAAATATATAGTTTGTGATGAACATAAATAGTTTGTGGTTCTGGCCTGAAACACATGCACAAATAATACTGGCCACTTACGTTTTTGTTAAACAAACAATTTTGTACAATTTTCACATGAAATTCATTGTTGTAGGTGCTACAAAATACATCATGGGAAAATTACATACCTACATATATAAAGCATTTACACAAATATGTATTTTTAGTGTGTAATTCACTTCCTGCTTACCATGTGATTATGTCCCATAGCAAGAAAATAGCAAGTTACTATGTTTTTGTTTGTGTTCATTGTTATCATGACTATGTCAACAGCAATCTAACCTACTAATCTAGGAATTATTGTAAAGATAATAATAATTTAAACCTTAATTATGTGGTAAGTCATCAAATGGTTCCTCCCGTTCTGAATGGAAAAAGATGGAGAGCGAGACTTTTACTGACTAAAACCCGCCTGTTTCTTCAGTTGACCTTTTTGTTCCAGAGCCATGGTAACTCTTTCACAGAATCCCGCCACAACCCTAGCAGATAGGGCTCCGTCAATGACAGATAATAAACCTAGAATCTCTGCAACAATGGTTGACGCATCTCAGTCAAATTAACGCTTCGCGTTTAACATTTATCGCGTCGTCGGTTTGATTGATAAAGACAGTCATAAAGATCG
This sequence comes from Mythimna lalbum, assembly GCA_949319445.1. Lineage (NCBI taxonomy): Eukaryota > Metazoa > Arthropoda > Insecta > Lepidoptera > Noctuidae > Mythimna > Mythimna lalbum. The sequence continues at coordinate 7,712,643 of OX439371.1, read as the reverse complement.
TCCAGCTAAGAAGGTGGAATTCCCTGCCGGAATCTCTGTTTCCTGGTGAATACTTTTAGGCAAGTGTGCTACATCGACCACATTGTCGGATACCGTCAGGAGAAATAGTGGACAAACGTGAGCCTATCCATAACAAAAAAAAAAATCAGGCAAAAGACGTCCACTCCTACACATAAACCGATTTGGTGTGATAATCCTTGAGTAAAACCAATGATTGCGTTAAGGATTTTTTTTATTGAGTAAAAAAAACCCTCATGAGACGCCCGGCAGATGAGCAACATAGAGAGCAGTGGCGTCATGAGGCGTCATGCTATTTACTGTAAGGCGTTCAAACTCAAAATTATTTATTTCACTTAGGCCTACATGGGCACTTATAAAACGTCAGAAGCAGCACGGTTCCAATTTGTCGTTTCCTATGGAGAAGAACCGGCAAGAAACTCCATGGTTACTTATTCGCATCGGTTTTATTGCCAAAGCACGCCAATCAGCTCCAAGTTTCACATAAAAAAACCGTACAGCAAAGGAATGGAATTCCCTGCCGGACTCCACGTTTCTTGGTCTTCCTGGGGGCGTTACATTGTCGTTATATTAGTCAACAGTTAATGGGTTTTGTTTCACTTAACGTGAAACAAATTTCTCACAAGCTGAAAGTTATGAAAATCATTTTGTCACGCTTCAGCGATAAGAGACGAGACCACATTTGTTTTGACGCGAGTTTTCAAGGTTTCAGTTGAAAGAAAATGTATGTTTCCATTAGGAAGAGATAGCGGGACGACTTAGGTGTCTTCTACTTCCTGCCCTTATCCCATATCATTCGGGGTAGGCACCACCCGTTTTTTTCTTCCATTCTCTCCTGTCACTCGTCACACTATCACTAACTCCCTTTTCTATCATATCACTTCTTACGCAATCCATCCATCTGTTCTTTGGCCTCCCTCTCCCTCTCCATCCATCTACATACATGTATACTCAGAACTCTTTTTGTAACAAGCGTTCCATCCCTCCTCTTCACATGACCATACCAAGACAAACGAATCACTTGGCTGAGTATTGATCAGTCATCTCGAAAGGGCTAACCTTCAATACGCCAAGCTGTTAAACGTTAAGTGATTTTAGTTCAAACAACTAATTGGATGCCGGCGTTTAACGAACGCCCTAGGCGTCCAATTGGATGGCTAATTTAACCAGATGTCTGCAACAGATATATTTCTTAGGGATTAGCAAGAAGGGAAGTGGCTCAGAGCCGGGACCATGAAAGGAATGGTGGGACGCTTTTGCCCAGCAGTGAGACAATATAATATAGACTAGATATTATAATTAAGATCTAGGCTTTGAAAGAAGTTTAAGAAGGAAGTTTGTTTACGAATTTGTGTTAATTATGTGAAATATTTTCCTGTAATAAATAAGGTCAGAATTCAAAAGTAAGATATACTTTAGTTGTCGAAAAGTCACCAAATTACGATCACTTAAAAAAAAAGTTTTTGATAGGCTCGCGCTTAAACATTTCCCTTGATGGTAAGCGATGTTTTTTTTTTAATGGAATTAATCCTTTGATTTCTCCAGCTCTAAGAGGAGCGGGATGGCGTGTTTTATTTTTACTGACTAAAACCACATTTGTATTCTCCAGTTGTTCTTTGATTTCTAAGACCATAGGTTTCCTTTTCAGAAAATCCTCTCGGCCCCAGGGGGTATGAAACCCTGCTGGGCCCCGCTGACACCGGTGAGTTTCTTACACCTGAATCCGATGATGTAACCTCCCGAACTTACTATATCCAGTAAGGACCTACGTCATGTGGAAGGTCAGGACGTCGTGACGCGTCTTCAGCCACTCTTAAAAGAGGGGACTTACCGCCATGATTATGGCATGCCCAATGGTAAGCGATATTGTGGTGCAGTCGTGAGGCACACAACTATATTATTTTTTGCTCCTTTTTGATTTTTCTTTTATGTTATGCGTACAGTTAAGGAGTGCAATTCCCTACCCGAGTCTGTGTTTCCTGATAGCTACAACCAAGCACATAGGCAAGCGTGCTCCATCGTCAGCCATATCATCACTTATCTGAGATAGCGGTCAAACGCGAGCCTATCAATAATAATAATATTTTTTTTACTAAAAATTGTGTTTTTGCCTTGTGCTGCCTTAAATATCACAACTAATAAACCTTGTTACCTAATTTACTGTTATTTGGAAAACTTATTAACTTGAAAGTGCAAATAAACAATTTTTATTTTATTTTAAACTAGCTTCTGCCAGCGACTTCGTACGCGGATCCTGTTGCTTATTCCGTCGAGTAATTTCTCCCGTTTCCCCAACATTTCCCTTCACTGCTCTGCTCCTATTATCGTAGCGTGATGAAAAGTATACTATAACCTGCCCAGGAGTATGAAGAATGATTGTACCAAGTTTCGTTAAAATCCATCGAGTAGTTTTTGTTTCTATAAAGAACATACAGACAGACAGACAGACAGACAGACAGACAGACAGACAGACAGACAAAAATTGTACTGTTTGCATTTTTGGCATCAGTATCGATCACTAATCACCCCCTGATAGTTATTTTTGAAATATATTTCATGTACAGAATTGACCTCTCTACAGATTTATTATAAGTATAGATATAGATTATTTTTCTTTCTTTTAGGTGTTTGAAAATGGAGCACGCTTTCCTATAAGTAACTTAAAGATCATACTTAATATTAACTTAATTACTGTCTCCAGATACAGTTAACAAGTGTATGTAATGTATGTGTGTAAGGAATTCGTCAACAATTGGCCGAAATGAAAATACTCGTATATTATCGATATGTTTACATAACAGTGAATTATGAGGCCTTCTCGAACAATTGCAGCTTCCGTGCGAAATTAAACATTCAACAACCATTCCTTATCACGGTAATAAAAAGAGTTTAAAAACTAGGAAGTTAACTTTTATTTCCCTAACACTGGGAAAGCGAGATCCCGCCAAAGAAATGATGGATGGATTGTGGGAGGTATCACTATGTGAAAGAAAAGCGAGGTAGTGATAGCGTGACGGAAGATAACCCGGACTAGGTCGGGTATCCTGTCGGACACAACGGAAGAAAAAACATATTACCCCTAACTTAATACAGAACAAGGGCAGGAAGATGATGATGACTTTACAGTCATCAAAGTCAAGTCAAAGTCAAAATATTTTATTTCACATAGGCCAGGGCCTACATGGGCACTTATAAAACGTCAGAAGCTAGTGCACGGTTCCAAATTGGTCGTTTCCTGTGGAGAAGAATCGGCAAGAAACTCCATGGTTACTCTTTTAAAAAATGTGTTTATTACAATATTGATTGATTTATGTCATCTATCATCTATCTTTTCATCGTATATCATCTATCAGTTATAGTACTTATCCACAAAATAGATAGGTACTAGAACTACATTGCGCACACGTGTGCCACACACGCCGATCTGGGCGCGTCAGTCTACATAAATTTTACATGGAAACTAGACTGGTAGAGCTACACTTGATCCACGCCACGCGACGTCGTGCTACGTATAAAATCAGACGTGGTCCACGTGTGCGTCAGTGTAATGTAGTTCTGGCTTTAGTCAGTGGCGTAGCTACTAATGGGCTAAGCGGGGCAGTGCCCCGGGGCCCTCAAGCTCGGGAGGCTCCCAAAACCTAATTAACAAACCGCTTATTGAATGAACGAAAAATATTTCTGTTGATAGTGACAGTGAATCAGATAATGTGACCACTGCAGTATTGATTGAAAAACCTAATACTCATGAACATTTGGTAAAGCTGTGAAAGATACCATTACCATCATATTAACGACGACGTCGACGACGACTTGGAATTTGTATAAAAGATAAAGTAGCGTTGCATTTTTAAAATATGTGAATAAAGCCTAAATAATGGGTGGCCCAGTTTGTTTTTGCCCCAGGGCCCTTGGTCACCTAGCTACGCCACTGGCTTTACTGTCCTTAATTACCCGCTTTCCATACATATTCCACTCTCCCTTACTAAAAGACCTTGTGACAAGTGAAATGCAGTCAACAACATAACAGTAAGCACTTAAACTGCTATTAAAAAGGTTGTTTTCAAAACTGAGTCGGAACATTTAACTCGCAAACGGAAACACTTACACGTAATGATTTTAATGACGTCATAGTTTTTATAACTTTTACTGTCGTGTTGATTATGGCTTTAAAAAACAAGCAAACAATGGGATGTACCTACACGTGCGTGAAAAGTGTGGTAATAAATGTATACACATATATTTATCAGGAGCGTAGCGGACTAATTTAGATGTGGGCGCGTCTCGTAGTGCAGGGCAAAGTTGAGGGCACCAGGCCACGTGGTAAATCACCAATGAGATGGACAGACCAGATCAAGGCCGCAACTTAGTGCTCCGTTAATGAATGTACCCGGAAAGCTGCAGTCCGCGATGAATGGCGCCGCATTACAAAGATGATCACTCATCGTGATTCACATTGATGACTACGACCATTCTGGCAAGAGTGTACCGACTCAGAAAAAGTAGGCGCATCAACGAGGCTTTTTTCTTTCATTCACTTTCATTCACGAGGTTTAACGAGGTACCTAAAGTAAGTTTTTTTGTTTGTAGGAGGTAATTAAATAATGAATGTACTGGTCCGATTGTTAAAATCTTTCACCGATGGATAGCAGCTTTTGCTATATTCCTGAGTGATATAAGCTGTATTTTATGTACTCGGGCGAAGTAGCGGGTAAAATCGAGTCTTTCATAAATTCGAAAACGAGATAACGACGGTCGCAACTAGGGTTGTCCCCCGTACTTTATAATAAAGTATTGTACGTTATTTCAGGTACTCTATACTTTATGAGAACATCAAAGTACTTCAAAATACTTTATTTCGCCTGATTTGATTTCTTTTGTCGCTGCTTTTTCTTGCATCTCTGAATTTGATAAAAATTAATTAATTACTTTGGTTCAAATATAGATTGTAAAAATGCTTTGCAATTATTTAGTAGAGATACTATTATGATACAAACTGCTAAGAGCTATAAAAAATGTGTTTTTAAACATAACAATAAAGAAAAATAAATTGTATTTTATTTTGTTATTATGCACTTTTTTTTTCTTATCTGTTATAACCATTTACTTTAATTCCAACAAAAAAGGTGGAACTCTAGTCGAAACCCAGTGTTCAACCACATCGTCGCTTACCATCAAGTGAAATTGTGGCAAACGAAAGCCTATAAATTATAAAACAATTATAAAACAAGACTCTCATTGTTAAAAAGGCCTCGCAAACGCGAAGCGCCTTTGTGTGCTAAGCCCCGTGGGCCAGGGCCCACTTCTCATTCACTACGCAACTGATATTTATAATAATTTGACAACAGTACATTTTGATGCAGGTAAGGAGAATTTTTCATTGTAGGCGAGGAAAATTTGTCATTGCAAGCGAGGCGAAATAAACACATGAGCCGAAAGCATAATATTTGTAATAAGAGATTGTACTCTCATAGGTACCACAATCTCTCACCACCTATTAACTGTACCTGTGATGCCGGTACAGTCAATAGGTATTATTTCGGTGGGTAAAAATCATCTAGATGACATCACCCGCCCTTGGGCGGAGTGTCTCTTGCGACAATTTTCTTCTTTCACGCGGGCGAAGAAAAGAAGAAGAAGCTTACCAACACCAACCAACCAATATTTGGCAACCCGTACACCTCGTATAGATCCTGAAAAACTGCAGGTGGTTATGCAGGATGCGAAGCATAGCAGGTGGCGCATGTCCTGTGGAGAGGCTCCACACTGGCACTTTGTTAGAGATGAGTCGAGGAAGCCCTATTTGGCCAGCGGCCAATCTGGGTTCGCAGTCGGTTCAGAAATTCCCAAATTGGCCACTGTTGTTGGCGGCAGCTAGTAAAATATGTAATGTATAAAGGCTCTATCTGCACACTGACGTACTTCCGAATAACTGATGCCAATCGGCTATGTACTGTTTTCATTACAAAATGGCCCCTCTCCAAGCCAGACCCACAACTAGACGGGTCTAACCATTTACAGCCACCGCATGACGCGAGAGGTGACTAACATCCGACACCTGTGATCGCTTTAGTAAAGTCCCTGCAAGGGACGGCTTACAAATTATTTTTCAATATACTTACTCGAAAACCCAATTTCATCCCTACAGGGTTTAGGCACGCAATTACCGTTTTTCGCACTAGTGTGGTAAAGTGCGCAATTTGTTGTATTTATCGAATCAGGGTGAGCGTCCCAACGAGTCACCACCGGTCAACCCCCGTTTATTTATATCTTCGTAACTGTATTGAAAAACGTCGTTTGTTACACGTGGAAATTTGTCATTGCAGCCCTGGGCTCCATAACACACAGCCATAGAATTCCGCCTCGGTCGCAATAACAATCTTTATGCATTTGTATCAAAATGTACCTACTACATATACCTACCTATTAACACACTCACAAACAACCAATATTCGAGTATGGTACCTCTCTTTTCAATACATGCGCCAAAATGGCCCCTCTCCAAGCCAGACCAACAACTAGACGGGGGCTGACCATTTCCAGCCACCGCATGACGCGAGCGAGTGACTAACATCCGACATCTGTGATCACTGTACATCACTATAGTAAAGTCCCTGCCGGGGACTACTTCTACTACGAGTTACTTACTCGAAAACCCACTCTTATCCCTACAGCTTTTTGTCACGGGATTACTGTTTTTCACACTAGTGCGGAAAAGTGCGCAATTTGTTGTATTTATCGAATCAGTGGTGGTGATATAAATAATCGGGGGTTGGCCGGTGGGTTCGTAAGTGTATTGAAAAACGTCGTTTGCTACACGTGGAAATTATCACTGCAGCACTGGGCTCCATAACACACAGACATAGAATTCCGACTCGGTCGCAATGACAAGCTTCTCTTTTCAATATATGCGCCAAAATGGCCCTTCTCCAAACCGGACCCACAACTAGACGAGGGCTGACCACTTCCACCTACCGCATGACGCGAGAGGTGACTAATATCCGACACCTGTAATATCACTATAATACAGTAATGTCCCCGCCAGGGATTGCTTGCAAATTATTATTTATAATCACGTTTTTAAATTACCTTTATTGCTAATATAGTAACAAAATTACACAAATAAGTAAAGGATTTTATTAACTCCTATTATTCAAATTTTATTTTATTACTCGACTGCACTAAGAGTTTTTCGAGTGCATGTATGTTAGATACATGTATATTTCTTTGGTTCATAGCTCGAGAAGATGATTTCAAACGTATATATATATCTCTAAAATGTAGGAAATATATTGCTGATGGCGAAAAAAATATGATGGAACTAAAATAAATTCCATCAACTGCATCAGACTGCTATAGAGACTTGTTTCGAACATTTGATTTTAGTTGTTTTTTGCAAAGATTTAAAATCTTTGGTTTTTTGTAGTCGACTTTTTTGACGCCGTCAAGTTTTTTGATCACTCTTGTACCTAGGTAAATCTGTTATTTTTACACGATGAACACATACCGAGATGAGGTCGGTATTTCTCTTACCTACTCTAAAACGAAAAATCCGGGCGTCCTTTTGAAAGGCCTTCGAAAACCAGAAAAAAAGTAGCTCGGTAGATATCGGAATAAGGAAAATGCAGAGGTCAAACGTCGTATCTAGAGTTGCCAAATATACTGTTAAAAATAGTATACAGTTTACATTATACTTTTTACTGTTGAACAAAAATAAAGTATAGAAAATACTGTTTTCAGCATCAAAATTCTTAACATTACTTTATACTCGTAAGTGACTTAGTGAAGTAGACTTAGGCACTCAACCAAATTTTTTTATCGAGTTACAAAAATAATCGAGTGATTTCCTCATTATGAATTTTTAAATAAGACTGCAAATTAATAAGTTGTGCGAGAAAAATATGTATTTAAAACGCTCAAGGCCCGCGATAGAAGCTTTGCAATAGCTTAAAAAAAACTTTATTTCTTGTAAAAAAAGTTGGCAACTCTGGTCCTATCCGACTCGGCTGGACATTCGGGATCCTGCGAGGTATTTTCTCGTTCAACATACCTACTACAGAGGCTCCAGATGAAAGTCTATGACCAATGCGTGTTGCCATATGGCTCCGAAACGTGTCATTCACAACAGATGAAAACGGAACGAAGCTCCAAGCCCGAACATTGGAGCCGAATGGTTCTAGGTGGCGACCGTGTACCGAAAGACACAATCTCGGCGTGCCATAAGGTGGACCGATGACCTGGTAAGGCTCGCGAGGATCCGAAGAATACGAGACACACTGGACCGTTCGATAAGGTGGCTGATAACACATGGGGGAAACCTATGTCCAACAGTGGACGTCTTTCGGCTGAAATGTTGATGACGTAAGGTTTTTATAAACTGACTGACTTGATATCGTGTAGTAGAGTCCCCAACATGTATTGAAATGTTTTGAAATTAATATAATAATAAAAAATAGTTCATGTACTCGTAATTACGATCAATTTGGACTCTCGATCGACGTCAAAACGAAGGACGCCAATAGATAAAAACGTAAAGGTAGTAAGTGGAACGATATTAATATTGATTTTTAACACGCTTATATTAGCTTCACTTGTAACTATGTAAGAAAATCTTGGAATCTTAATTTGACCCACTTCCTGATCTTTGATCAGGATGAAATTTTGCACACGCTCCGAGTTCTAGCTAAGAAACGTCATTACAAATCCAATATGGCGGCCTCCCCAAGATGGCGGACAGGCTATTTAAAATGCACCCCCATGATATGGGTATTAAATGAAAGGGTTTGCTGAATGGGATACGAAAAAAATAATCACGTAACCTACATCCAACATGGCGGCCGTCCCAAGGTGGCGGATTGGCTATTTGAAATGCAGCCCTATGATTTAGGTATAAAATGAAAGGGTTTGCTGAAAATAATGCGAAATGACATTTTCTTGCCAAATTATAAAATAATATATTTATAATAATTTAAAATAATAAAGCGTGTTTTTTAGTTTTTTAAACTATTATTATTTTGTCACTTTTGTAGTCAAAGACAATTAAAACTAAAGAAATTACGGTGATTAGACAAAGGAATTCTCATGAGGATGTAGCTCATTGGACTGAAAGTAGATTTAAACTATTATAATGTAGTATTAGCTATTCACATAGGTACTCAAGAAAATACAGGTAAATAATATAATGACTGATGACTCTACACAGCACGTAGTAATCAGAAGCGAGAGAAATATGCTAGAACGACGCACACGTCGACTTCCCCTGCCCCTCTAGCCAAGTAACAACCGTTTCGCTTGCGTCAAACGCTTCGAGTTTATCTTTCCGCCAATTATTTTGTTCTGACCACGTGAGATGACGTCATTCCCGTACATTTGAAGCTTTCTACTAGCGTTAACGATTGCAGATTAGCAACTTGGCTAGGGGTACTGTTCTAGTGTGCTATTCTCTAAAGAAAACAGCTTTAAGCGCAGCGCTGGCCGCAGCGATGAATCCAAATAGGTACATTGGATTAACAATCCAATGATCCTATACATTAGGTTGTTAATTCTATGTACTGCGCTCTCGACTCGTCGCTGCGCTCAAGACTGTTTTCTTAGAGAATAGCACCGCTGTACGTAGCGGCGCGTTGCTTGGCGTCGTGTGGCGTGGATCTAATGTAGCTCTGCAAGTCTAGTTGACGTATAGAATGTAAAGACCAACGCACCATGAATCGCTATTCCATATAGCGATCAGCAAAAATTGCTCAATGATCGCGCAGTCGACGCGCGAGCAATCGCTTAAAACGTCAAAAAAATCTATATTATCTAAAAATGCATCAGATCGGCGTACGTGTGGTCCACGTGCTCTTAATGCAGTTCTATCTGTACAGTCACGAGCGACGTATATTTTATTCCATTTTAAGATATAAAATGTAACAAGATATACGTCGATATACCTTTACTTGTACCATTCAAGAAATAAGTGTAAGACAATTTGTTCTAAATTACCTGTTCGATGGTCAGGAAACGAAGAAAAAATTGTCATACCTACACTTATTTCTTGAATGGCAGAATTTTAAATAACTAGAAAAAAGGCTATAATTAATTTTCTTTATTCGGACAATAGTTAAACAAATTTAATTATAAAATAAACTTAAATAATTCAAAATAATATATGTACACTAAAGGCCTAGCTAAATGTGACGTCATAAAACTCCTCCGCATCGCTGTCGACTGGAGGTGTGTGTGCCCAAAAGGCTGGCGGCATTGCCATTATTGGCAATGTAGTAACAATATGTAGACACTAATGATTAGCTATTGACTGTACACTGACGCTAGAATCTTTCTATGTCAATACAAAGTATAGCTCATACTATAACTACTTATTAATTATTGCTTTTACGATGACCAATTAATAAGTAGTTATCCAATATTAACTTGTAAGTTACGGGCCGTTACTACTAGGTCACCAGCACCACCATAGAAATATGAAAATCAGGTCACCACTGTTCTCTAACAAAAATAAACTTCATAAGAAATCCGGAGTATATTTATATCTTGCAACCCGTGCTTGCAACTGATGACCTGGTTAGGGTCGCGGGAATCCGATGGATGCGTGACGCACAGGACCGGTTGTTGTGGCGACGCTTGCGGGAGGCCTATGTCCAACAGTGAACGTCTTTCGGTTGATATGATGATGATGAACCAAAAATTCGAAGACATGTGAGATGTGACATCCACCAAACAGCACTGGGTCCGCGTAATAGATTACGGTCCATTCCCTCTCCTAGAGAGGAGGCCTGCGTCCCAGCTAGAGATGTGCTGTTGCCGGCAATATTGTCGTGAAGTGGGAATATTGGTGGGAATATTGCCGGGAATATTGCCCGATGTATGAATATTGGTGGCAATATTGCCAGCAATATTCCCATATTGCCGGTAACGGCACATCTCTAGCCCCAGTAGTGGCAACATTATAATAATGATCATACTAGAATTACAGATCCAATATTATGACGCCTTCCAGTCTTTCAGACAATAACACAGATTTATTTTGGTTTCAAACATGTTGATAGAACTCTTGGTGCAACTAACCTAAACAATCTCCTAATGGAACATTTTCAATACACTTGCTCATAAAGTGAGTTATTGCACTGCACATTTTGATTACCATTACGCACTAGTGCTATAATGTGGTTAAAACCTTTTTGTTCAACCTTTCCCCCGCCATAATTTTATTTCATTGACATTCATTATATCAGGATGGGCGCGCGTAGTCGTTCTCCACGAGAAAAAAAAAAATGGACGCGCATACAAAAACAGATTTTTACCGCCACAAAAGTTTACTAGTTTTACAGTTATATTCTTCACGAGTTAATTGAAAAACGTCGTATGATACACGTGAGTAATTAATGATATCGTTCTCGGCTTTCTTAAGACCCTCGCCATGGCTCAGGTCTAAATACCGCCTCGACGGTAATCACTATTATTACACACTTCTATCATAATGTACTATTATACAATGACTATAATTTATACATCGAGACTCAGATGTGCTCAGATTCTGATACACAATCGTGGGTCCAGTACATGATATTGGACTCCGCAGTTGTAGAAATATTCGTCAGTGTTTTTGTAATAAACAAAACCCTGTACTATTTTACTCTAAAGTAGTATTGGTTTACTATATTGTTATTCTAATGAACCCTAATGACGTTTTTAATTAAAAAGTAACTAAATCACTTTTCGCTCTTACTTTTTTCTTTTCATTTTTTTTTTTTCACTTAACTGAACTCAACTGAGCAGATAGCCAGCCCTTTCTAGTTTTATTTACATTGTGTGTTTTTAATGAAAAAAGTGAGTACTATTTAATTAATCGACTGGTAGAAAATGCCCAAGGCATTAAGTCCGCCTTTATACAAAGTTTTTTTTACTAGTCCTTAAAAGTTTAATAAATAAATAATCTTAGAAATAACTGAGAACCTCCTCCATTTTTGAAGTAGAGTAAAGAACTCATTAAAACAGAGTTACCTGTTAGACAACCAACATAGTTTAAAACATTATTTTTTGAAGCAAATTAGGCCAATGATCTTTTGACAGTCAAAATGACCTTTGCTTGGTCTTGAATTGATGGAAAATAAACATAAGAAAACATGAAATAACACCTCTATACAAATTGACTGTAAACGTATTCAGTAAATATCTTTCTCATTTTATATAGAGCGTACAAATTAATTCTGTTTACTTGAAACTTGGTTCAGTTTCTGGTTCCACGAATTCTTGAGAATAATGGAATTTTAACTCTGTCAATTGAATTTCAGACATTTATGAAAACGAAAAATAGGTATCAAGAAAAACAACTGCTGAATTGATATATGACTCACTAAGGTGTTTTTTGTTTTTTAGCCTACTATAAGCAGTAGCTTATGCATATTATCAGTATTTTATTGTCATCATCATCATCATCATCATTTCAGCCGATACACGTCCACTGCTGGACATAGGCCTCCCCCAAGCGTCGCCACAACGAACGCTCCTGCGCGTCTCGCATCCATCGGCTTCCCGCAACCTTCACCAGGTCATCAGACCACCTTGTTGGAGGCCTTCCAACGTTGCGTATTCCGGTACGCGGTCGCCACTCCAGAACCTTTCGGCCCCAACGGCCATCTGTTCTGCGAGCAATGTGCCCTGCCCATTGCCACTTAAGTTTGGCAATTCCTTGCGCTATGTCGGCAACCTTAGTTCTCCTGCGGATGTCTTCATTTTTGATTCGATTACGCAAGGTAACCCCGAGCATAGCCCTTTCCATTGCCCTTTGGGTGACTTTAAGCCTTCTGATGAGGCCCATTGTGAGCGACCACGTTTCGGAGCCATATGTCATCACTGGCAACACGCACTGATCATAGACTTTCGTCTTGAGACACTGTGGTATGTTGGACGAGAAGATACCGCGTAGCTTCCCGAACGCTGCCCAGCCGAGCTGGATTCGACGGTTGACCTCTTTCTCGAAGTTCGACCTACCTAACTGGACTGTCTGTCCGAGGTAGACGTAATCTTCCACAACTTCGAGTGTAGAGTCTCCGATCTTGATAGGAGTGGGTGCTACATGATTGTTAATCATGATTTTGGTTTTATCCATGTTCATTTTAAAACCCACTCTTTCGGAAGCTCTACTGAGGTCATTGAGCATTGTGCTGAGCTCCTCCATAGTCTCAGCCATGACTACTATGTCGTCAGCAAACCGAAGGTGAGTGATGTACTCGCCATTGACATTAATGCCTAGTCCATTCCAGTCCAGAACCTTGAAGACATCTTCCATTGCGGCGGTGAACAGTTTCGGAGAAATTACGTCTCCCTGCCTCACACCCCGCGGCAAAAGGATAGGTTTCGAGATCGGGTCCTGTAGTCGGACTGACATAGTGGCGTTTTCGTACAAACACTTCAGTACCTCGATGTACCGATAGTCAATTTGGCACCGTTGGAGAGACTGCAGTACCGCCCAAGTCTCAATCGAATCAAAGGCTTTCTCGTAGTCCACAAACGCTAGGCAAAGAGGCAGGTTATACTCCTCGGTCTTCTGTATAACCTGCCGCAGCGTATGAATGTGGTCTACGGTGCTGAAACCTTTTCGAAATCCGGCTTGTTCGGGAGGCTGGAAGTCGTCAAACATGCGCGCGAGACGGTTCGTGATGACCCTTGAAAACAGCTTCTGGCCATGGCTCAGAAGTGAGATGGGCCTGTAATTCTTAAGCAGGGTGTTGTCACCCTTCTTAAAGAAAAGTACCACCACACCTCTGCTCCATGCCTGCGGCGTTTTTCCCTCGAGTATGACGGAATTGAATAACTTCTGAAGGGCCTTTAGGACCGGTTTTCCACCCGCCTTCAGGAGCTCAGCCGTAATTCCGTCCTCACCCGACGCCTTGTTGTTCTTCAAGTGCTTCAGAGCCATCCTAATCTCGTACAGGCTGACGTCCAGGATATCTTCAGTGTAGTGTCGAGTCAATCTAGCTCTTGGGTCGTTTGCTAGATTTGTATCGGGTTTGGAGACTGACGTGTATAACTGTCCATAAAAAGCCTAGATCTCTCCCAGAAGCTCCGATTTGGCGGATATAACTCTGCCATCATCGGTCTTCAGTTTCGTGAGCTGGCTCTGCCCAATAGACAGATCCCGTGCAAATACTTTGGAGCCCTTATTCCGCTCAATCGCGTCTTTAATCCTCTCGGTATTAAATCTGCGAAGGTCGCGTTTCAGAGACTTCGAGATCCGTTTATTGAGCTGCCGGTACGTGCACACGTATTTTATTGTACATACGTATAATAATTAAGCTGATCAAATTCTGCGAACCATTTCTCATAGTAATTTGTTCTGATTTTTTAAGTTTTATTATTATTTTTGAGTAGGTAAGAGTATTGAAAAACGTCATTTTTGATACACGTGACGTTACGTGGGCAAGTGTCATTGCAGTCTAATGACTTTAAAAGTGTCACGCTCAGGTACCTAATACGAGTATCTATTCCACCTGGGCTGCATGCAATGACAAATTTTGCCTTCTTACGTATGTGTCAATATATTTAGTATATTATGTTTTTAGCCAGGTAAATAAAAAACAAGAAACACACATTGTGTGTATAACATCTCGCGCCTACGCCAAATAAGTAGGTCTAGTTCAACAAAAAGGCCAGACAACTACGTGGTAGTTACCTGACGCTGGTTTTCAACTGAACCTTATTGATAGTGTACCTACGGTGGAAAGTTTATTTATTTAGCCAGGACAATCTGTCTTTTAGTTGAATTTTAAAGAGACCTGATACCAGATAAAGGTAGCAAAGACGGAAAAAGTAGGAGAGGAAGATCATTCATGTTTTTTGGTTATTCTCTTACTTCGCGTAACCGATTTATCTGTAGTCCAATTTAGGTTTTTTTTTGTTTTTTTAATAGATATGATAGATAGTAGGTACGCAGCATATTTAAAAAGGATATATAAAAAAACCTGATTAGGATATGAGGAAAATAATTATATTCTTTGATTCCGGTCTAACATTAACATACAGTCATCGTTTAGAACAGCATCATTAAATAAAAGGTTTTTTTTTGTGTAGAAACTAATTATAAAGTTTTATATTTTTGGTAAGACATGTCTGATACCAAAATTCAAAATGTTGTATTTAAAAGATCTTACAAACAATTTATATTTAAATAAAAACGTTTTTATAAATAAAAAAAAACCGACTTCACTAAAAAACTGAATTGAATTTGAAGAGCTCCCTCGATTTCGCCAAGATTCCATTATCAGATCCCAACTTGGTGACTACGGGACCATATGGAAAGTATATACTCTTTCCAACATAAAAATATTTTTTTAAATCGGTTGGCAAGCGACGAAGTTATGCGCGAACAAACATTAAAAAAAAAATACAAACATCAGAATTGAGAACCTCCTTTTTTAGAAGTAGGTTAAAAAGTCGTAGTTAGCGTAGGGTTTTTTATTTTATTTTACTGTAATATAGGTAGTAAGTTAAGTATTTTTTAGATTTATATTTTGATGTCCTATTTTACAAGTTTATTTATTAAAGCTATATAGTGCGATAGCCAAATTGAATAAGCAGTAAAATATAAACCGCTAATAATATAACGCTATGCCAATCTACTATGTAAACAATGTATGCGTTATTTACTACACGTGTCTTAGAATCGAATTATGAAAATGTCAGTGCAATGATTATTATGTGTTATCACAGTTTGCATATTATTCCTTCTCATATTTTAATTTGTCTATTTCCGTCCAAGTTAATTTTACTACCTACTTTTTGACAAATCTATTCGAAAAGCGCAATAGCAACAGGTACCTACCATAAACAAATGTAAATGAAGAAAATAGATCCAACAAGATTAACAAAATAGGCTCATTAAAACAACAAGGAGATTTCGAAAAAAATTAATTACAATATTTCCCAAAAACATCATAAACCAATGCCTAGGTATTATTTTGTGGAATGACACTCCTGTTTTTCCGATTTCTGTTGTTTACCCTCTACGTAATGTCATTGGAAAATCGCAAACGACGGCGCGCCGTGAGAATAATGAAGAGCGCTAAGGCCTCTCCTGTCAAAGTCATCATCTTCCTGCCCTTGTCCCGTTTTATTTGGGGTCGGCGCAGCACGTTTTTTTCTTCCATTCTGTCCTGTCACTCGTCACGCTATCACTAACTCCCTTTTCTTTCATATCATTTCTCACACAATCCATCCATCTTTTCTTTGGCATCCCCCTCCCCCTCCATCCATCTACATGTAAAAGTGATGGGAGAAAATAAGACTACAAAATATCGCAAAAAATTGTAAACTGTTTTTTTTTCATAAGGCACGGTTATGTATGAGGAAAACTAGTGAATTATCTAAACGGTATTTCTTAATTTCCCCTTGTGTTTTTTTCGACTTAGGTTCCTAATGTCAAGTTCGTTATTTATAAGTCTGTCTAAAAAGTCAAACGACTTGGGAATTTTGTATAATATTTAATCATTTAAAAAAATCTTATATTTGAGACTTTTTATAAGGTTCTTGTATTAGTAAACAATGATCAAGATCTCTTAATCAACCTTGATTATTGAACCAGTGTTGACTACATTAGACTTTATTTTACTGTAATAATAATCCAAGTCTTACTTTTTAAACACAATTTAAGCAGAGAACCTAGAAAATTAAAAATTAAAAAATTAAAATTAATCTGTAGTTAAATACAGTACATATTATATTTCATAGCGTACATATTATTTTCACTAGCTTAGCTACATGAGACAATAACCATTATAATAACTACTAACACGGTTCCCAAAAAGGTTCTCAATTACTTTTTAATGTTTCGCTCATTATAGAATAATTTTATAAGACATTAGTGTCAACTGTCAGTAACAAATGCTATCATTAAACAACATGCCAATCTGCTACAGAACTACAAACGAAATAATTCTAATTTGCAACGGTTGGAAAAACAATTAATCGTAAAAATAAGACTTAAAGGTGAATTTGTACTTCATGCTTCATTTAACGTATTGAATGATCCAACCTGCCACCAGCTATTTTT
Organism: Mythimna lalbum; assembly: GCA_949319445.1. NCBI lineage: Eukaryota > Metazoa > Arthropoda > Insecta > Lepidoptera > Noctuidae > Mythimna > Mythimna lalbum. Next base: position 7,695,578 of record OX439371.1, on the reverse strand, counting down.
ATTTTATTTATGTCATTATTTGTATTTCAGAAAAATAGTAGAGTGCGTACCTATCTGTAATTTTATTTTATATTACTTGTTAGGCTGTTCGAAGGAGTGGAGGGAGGCGTTTGCCCAGGGGTGGGACAGAACAGGCTAACAAAAAAAAGTGTACGCTGTTTAAGGTGGTATTTGAGAAAAATTGTGTTTTGTCCAGATTTTTATGTTAAATTTTTTAAGTTTTCTTCTCATTACGTTTAACTACGTGTAATTTGTGAATGAAATTTAACAGTTTTATTTTTTACTACTAAGTATCCTAAAATCTTAATTTATTAAATTTATCTTGTTAAATAGCTTGCTCAACTTACCAGTAAATAAAATCACACTAACATCCACAAACTTGTTACACTATTCACAAAACCACAGACACAAAACCAAAAAATATAAATTTTTCCCGCCAACGAGCGACGTTCGACAACCAAAATTGCGCGCGAAGTGACAGCAATGGCGGACGACGGTGTACTGTCGCCGACAAACGCGGTTGCTCGAGAAGGTCGGCGCGAGTTGTGAAGTCGTTGCATCGTTTAGTAGATAAGTGTCACTCGCAGTCGTAAGTATTTGCATCAACAGCAGCAGGAAACAATTCGCACCCACCTGTCCGGCCGAGAGTTGAGCGGTCCGGGGGATTACATTTTGTGGATGTGATTTATTACACATAAGAGAAAAGCTTTATTACGAATTGTCGTTTTTTTTTCAGACCTCTCAAGACTTTCTTAACCCTTCAGATACCGTCAATTAGAGACACAATAGTAAGACAATAGATGCGCGGCCACCAGTGGTCGCTTGGGGATTCATGAATTAATACATATCAGAAACAGGATCGATTGGCATAAATTTTTTTTAGATATAATTGGAGAAAGTTTGTCTTTGTGACCGAGGCGGCATTCACCCGAGCCCTTGGCAAGGGTATTATGGAGCATAGAGCCAAGGGCTGTAATGACAAATTTTCATGTGTATCAAACGACGATTTTCGATACACTTACGAATACTCGTGGAGGTCGACGAGCGCCCAGTCCGATACGATAAATGTAATAAAATTGTGACGGGGACGATCACGCTCACTCTTCCGTACTAGTGCGAAAAATAGGTAAATGCATGCCTAAAAGCGTTGAAATTAGAGCGGGTTTTGGAGTAAGTGTATTGGAAAAGTTATTGTGAAATATGCCCATTTTCTGTATGACTGTAATTTACATATTGCTTTCAAGATCCATGAAACAATTGACAGATTATATATTCCCCCTTCTAAAATCATTTGGCTCTAGCTACAACGGTTAATGTGTAACGCCCTTGCTCCCCTTCTCAAAAATCAACCTTGTGAATAATTAAGTACATAAAGGTAAAATTACGTGCAATCGGTAAATGCACATGCATCTAGAATAGGTAATTCCTTCTGTATTTCTTTAAATCATAAATCTTTTTGTGTAAATATGTGAAACGAGAACAACTGCCGACGAACTGTTTTACAGTTTGGCAGAATTTTATAATTTGTATTGTTAGCAAATTTTAAATAAACCAAATAAAAAAATGGTATGAAAATGGGTGATTGATTACATAGATGTTTTCTTATAATTATATTGAGCCACTCCATATTCATTCTACATACTATACTACATATTACATTCTATTCACAACAGAAAAAAATAAATTTAAAATGTAAAATTAATCTTTGTAAATTTAAAATGTACCTACAAAAGTCATAAAACTAAAACTACATTAATGTTAAACATCGCCAATTCGTTATTTATTAACATTGTTTAAAACACAATTAAAGTACTGAAGTGGCTATTGTTGATGTATTCATGTTGATTTTAAAAGATCTCAGATAACGTTAAACACTTTATGATGTCAAATATTTCTATTGAAGACTTCATTCTTGGTACGTAATACCTGAGTATACGTAACAGGGGATTTTCGTGATCGACTTCAGTTGAGACTGTACCCCTAGCCAAGTTGCTAATCTGCAATAGTTATCGCTTGTAAAGCTTCAAATGTACGGGAATTTAAACGTCGTCTCAACGCTCAGTCATGTGGTCAGAACAAAAGAATTGGCGGCAAGGTCAACTCGAAGCGTTCGACGCAAGCGAAACGGTTGTAACTTGGCTAGGGGGGGCTGGTCATTAGAGCTGCCACAGTTTATTTTAATTGTTCTTTGGATTGCTTTTAATTTTTGAATTGTTTTAAATATAAGAAAAGGGAGTTAGTGATAGTGTGACGGGTGACAGGACAGAATGGAAGAAAAATAATACATTCTGATATAAGTGTGTAATGTTAGTGATTACGGTCGAGGCGGTATTTATACCCGAGCCATTGCGAGAGTCTTAAGAGAGCTGAGAACGGTAATCATTAATTACTCACGTGTAGCATACGACGTTTTTCAATACACTTGTGAAGATAATAACTGTAAAACTAGTAAACTTTTGTGGCGGTAAAAATCTTGTTTCATATGCACGCCCATATTTTTGTTTTTCTTTTCCTCGTGGGTGGGGGACGAAAAGGTTTTAACTACATTATAGCGCTAGTGCGTAATGGTAATCAAAATGTCACAGTTTGGTAACAAGTGCAATAAGAGTCCCTTTATGAGCAAGTATATTGAAAAACGTGCTGCGTCGACCCCGTGTAATAAGGGAGGGCAGGAAGAAGAAGAAGAATTCTTTGGATTGTTTTTACTTTTTTGGAGGTCTGGAGTTCTGGAGTTCTGGACGCCTTTAATGTGTACGTCTTTCTACATTCTTTTCACGTAGGTACATAATGTATAGTATTAACATCATCTAATGACTTCTGCTTTTGTGTCTAACTTATACTGCCTAAAACCCACACCTTTGCCCTTTACCTTCCAGGACCACGGGTTTCCCTTTTTCAGATCCAATTACAGGCACTTTTGAACTATCAAAATGTCGGTCAGTCCAAAAGAGTGAAGCTAAACTGCAAGTTCAGAAGTAAACCCATGTAGGCTTTGACCCTGATGGACCCCATTTTTGTAACTGTTTAGACAACTATTGGCTAAAAGAATGTCCTTAGAGTTTCCAACACGTTTTTTCCCTAAGCTTACACACGAGCCTCAAAAAACGCCGCTTCAAGCTTCTTTTTGAGGCGGCCTTTTTTGTGGCCGCTTCTAGCGTTTTTATGTAGCGGCGTTTTTTTGCGGCCCGTGGGCAGTCTTAGACATCTATGTTTAGAAGCCTTTTTGGTGATTGACCGACCTTAACAACTCAAAAATGCCTGTAAATTTTGAAAAAAGAAAAGATTTGTCCAGAGCAGACATCATAAAAGATTTTAAAAACATTATTTTTGGACCATTACCTATAGCCCCTGCAGCCTGGACCAATCTTCTTTGTCACACTTGAGTCCGTAATCAAACCTAATAAACTTATCAGTACGACTTTCATAGCCGACTAAACATTCTTTGTTTTGAAATTGATTACTACATTCGTGGTGCAATCCTTATCGATTCTTTATCTGGTAAAAACAAAGCCACAACCTCCTATAACACATAGGACCAGCTAGGGGCTGTACCATGACGTAAAAGGTCAAGCAAGCCAGCGAAAAAGAGGGATGGTGAACTATAAGGTCGCAAGGCTGACAAAATTCCACACGCCCCCGGTCCGAGAGGCCACGAGGTCAGAAGAAGTACCTAACCAATTCTATTTTACAAAATTTATTAAAATAAAATCAAAAAGATATGTCATTTTTCTGGAGTCCCGTCTAGTAAATTTGCCACGGGCTTCAGATGATATAGTTTTACGCGACTGGATGGAGTACACTCTATAGTTACTTTGTCGCTTCTGCCAGGAATTGCATGACTTGATTCCACCATTTCTACCATCGAAAAACCCGACAAACGGCGAGTATTCACGTTTCGCCTCGTATTTTATACCGCGTACATCGAGGGATTGGAACTGTTTGCTTGCTGCGGTCTTCCCGTCCGATTTAGATGTGTCCTTTTCGCCGCCAACGTACAATGCCTCGCCGAGCGCCAAGCTATAAATGTATAACTAAATATACAGTAAACAGTAGTGCTGGGGATATCGTCATATCGATGAATAAGATTTGTACGCGTAAAGTTAACATTTAAAGTTGATTTTACGAATATAAATAAAAACTGATTAAATATTTCCAGATTTGTTTTATTTCACAGTATCCTTAATAAGAAAAAACAGTATAAATTATGAGTATCAAAGAAACTAATACATAACTCAATTAGAACTATAAGGAATGGGGTACATCTCTATTTGTTTCATGATCTCATTCTTTAACTTCATATCAAGTTATTGGCACTGAGGGCACGTTGCATTCGATTGTTATCAGGAATGGGGTCTATGGTCTTTCTTTCTTCTATTCATAATAGCGTATAGAGTACAAAAACAGTAGGTACCTAAATCTACTGTAATTACAGTGCATCTGGAGATACTGGGCTCACCGAACATTTTACATACTTATTGAATTCCTACTCTTTGATGAATAAACATTATTATTATCATCCAGTTAGACATACCTCAGAATTATCTTCTGGTTCAATGTTCTCCACAAAATACTCCGAGTCCGATTCCACACCTTGCAAAATTTTAAGAAGTTCGTCCGAATCAAGTTCTTCACTCATTTTTCTATTTGTTATCAAGTGAAAGAAAGAAAGATGCGTGCGCGCGAATTCGATTTTGTGCTACACTATGCCAAAGTGACCTTGACAGCCGCACGCCTATGACGTCACTGACCAACTTCTATAGTAGTTCTTGGCACTCGGTGGCGCACAGGGGCATAGACGTTCAATTGTTTTGTAGAGATGGGAAAATAACTATCGACAAGAATTGGTAACAACTTTATAATTACGTATCGGCATCTACCTGAAGGTCGAAATTCATCTACTATCCTTTGTAATGAAGTAAATAACTAATTTCATATTTTTATTGACTTCAAATTGTTTTCGATATTCGTAACTTTCTGTATTTATAAATATTTCAATGGTGAAATCAACCTTTCACGGCACATCACTGGCCAACTTGATATGAAGTGATTGGCGTTCTGAGGAAAGTAACAAAATTCGGAGTTTCTGTTTTTGCCGATTTTAGGACAAACTAGGGCTTATTTTGTGTAGAAAAATAAAAAACAGGGTAGTAGACAGTGCTATCTTAAATAATAAAATGAAACAAAGCTTTTAATCACAGTAAATTTATTTTAATAAGATAGTTAAAATGAACCACTTCTATAGAAGTTGTGGCGCTGGTGGCACGAAAATCCCGAACTTCTATAAAAGTGCTTGGCGGTGAAAAGGTTAAGGCTAGAGTGAATAGGCTCTTAATAAATTAGTGCGCCTCACCATCAACTCAAGTCAAGCAATAGTATAAACCTATAAAAAAAGTTAGAAATCGAATTTCGCTTGCCTTCTCATCTGGTATTAGATCTAGTATATATAACTCGTCAAGTACGCACTTAGAAGGACCTATTTGCTAAGAGTTTGTTATCTACATCTTCAAGATCTAAAAGGCAGATATCTCTCGTATCTAATCGTCATCCATTGGCACTCGACTCATACGGAATGAAACTACATTGCCTCCTGTAGCGGGTGCCGCGGTAATGAATCGTTTAACTTGGATAACATTTTTATCAGTAGCCTCTGCTGTTATCTTTATAATGTCTTCATCTGGGGAAATATATCGGTTGATATCAACATTAACTTCTTGTTATGATTCTCATCATCTTCCTGCCCTTGTCCCGTTTTATTTGTTGTCGGCGCAGCGCGTTTTGTCACTCTGCGCATCTCTCTCTTACATCATTTGCCATGAACGATGTGTGTGGTGTGAGAGAGAGAGAGAGATGTCATGAACGATGTGAGAGAAAAAGATAGAGTTTCGCAGAGCCTATTTTCAGGCTCGCCAAGATTCGTGGAGCGTATAACTAGGTCCTAGGGCGCATAAATTTTTCCGTTTTTACATTCACATACCTAACATACGTAAAACAACAATAAAAACGTCCCAAGATATAAATAACTTTGTTGCCAAGTAATGTGGTAAAATTATTTTCGTTAGTGCTTAGGCACTAGGCACTGAGTTCTAATCTACAACAGATGTCATATGATTTGGAGTGTATCTAATCTAACATAGTTTTTACTAGTTCAATGTTTTCAGGCGTTAGGTATCTTATAACTATCATCTATTTTAAAATAGTATCTATGTTTTAATACAAGTACAGAAAGTTTGTCATTGCGTCCGAGGCGGAATTCGCACGAGTCGTAAACGAGTGTGTTTTGTAGCTGAGCAAAGATTTTATATATCGTACTGAGCTGAGTGCTGCAGTGACAATTTACGCGTGTATCAAACGATGTTTTTCAATACACTTGCGACTCGAGGGGGTGGACGCGCGCCTCGTGGCGATCGACCCGCGCCCAGCCTGATACGATGAATAATATAATAATAATGAACCAGCAACTTTAAAAGAATTCTTCACAATTTCCTGATGAGTGGAAGATAGCGCATGTAATCCCCGTCTTTAAAAAAGGTGAGGCTGACAATGTAAGCAATTACCGACCTATCTCTATTCTGTCTGTGTTTTCTAAAGTTTTTGAGTCTCCCTTGTGTCCCATTCTAACCGCACATTTCAAAATAGAGGTGGCTCCACAGCAACATGGTTTTTGCGCTCACAAATCTACCACAACTAACTTAGTCCTTTATGTCAATGACCTTTGCAAATTGGTAGATTCACGCAAGCAGGTTGATTCTATCCACACCGATTTTAGCAGTGCGTTTGATAAGGTGGACCACAATATATTGCTACAAAAGCTGGCATATCTCGGTGTATTTGGTCAACTTTGGCTGTGGTTTAAATCTTATTTGACCGGCAGAAAACAGAGAGTTGTAGTAAAGGGTCACCAGTCTCTTCCTTACACTTCATCATCCGGAGTCCCACAAGGTTCCCATTTGGGCCCAATACTGTTTATTGTATTTGTCAATGATATAGCAAAGAGTATTAAACACAGTACCTGTTCTATCTTCGCAGATGACTTAAAACTATATCGGGTCATTAACGCAAGTACAGATATTGCCCTACTTCAGGAAGATCTCAACTCTGTGCAGGATTGGTGTACTAAAAACCACATGCTTCTCAATGCTGATAAATGTTTCCATATAACATTCACGAAAAAACATCTTGCCCAGACTTCTTCTTATTCACTTAATGGTAAAGTGCTTCAAAGGGTTGACAAAATCCGTGACCTAGGTGTCCTTCTTGACAGTAAGCTTACCTTCATACCTCACATTGACTCTATTGTTTCTAGGGCTGCTAAAACACTGGGATTCATAAAAAGAACATGTTATGACTTCAAAACCAACCAAACCTTAATCATACTTTATAATTCACTTGTACGGTCTGTCTTGGAATATGCGTCACCTGTTTGGAATCCAAGTTATGCTACACATGTGAATCGCATTGAGCGAGTCCAAAAAAGTTTTACACGCTATCTTAGGTACAGATCAAATGACTGTCCCCAGGAAGCTGATTACTCGCAAAGGCTAAGTCATTTTAAAATGATAACCTTAAAACAACGAAGGCAAACTAACGATTTGATTTTGCTTCACAAAATCATTAATGGATCAATACATGTTCCGGATCTTCTTGCTCAAATAAATATATCTGTTCCTCGCCGCGCTTCACCCAGAACTGTACGCATCCTAGATGTGTTCACTCCTCTCCCTTCAAGAACTAACCTTGGACATTTGGCACCTATGAATAGATTGATAAGGACTTATAACGATCTCCATTCGCGTTCCAATGGCGTTGACATCTTTGCCGGCAAGCTGTTGCAATTTCGCAAGCAACTGTTGCTGACCCACAGTGGCCACCATTAATATTTAATATTTATTTAATTACATAATCAGTCACTTATATATAATATATATTAATTAATTTAATTTTTTTAAATTAATCACATTAGATTTAATTCATTTTTTTCTCGTTTTATGTAGCTTTCTTTTTTCTCAACCCTAAGACTGGGAAATGTTAATGCTGTGCATACTTGTAAGTGACAAATTCACTCTATATTTTAAGTTTAATTGTTATATATAAAAATGTACTAGTGAATAAGTCGTTAGTGTGCCATAAATAAATAAATAAATAAATAAATAAATTTTCATGGAAAATTTCAATGGTCTGAAATTGCTTAAGGAGCGAGTTCAAAGTAATATTTTCAGCCGTTTTCAGCCCTAGGGAGAAATCAGGTCAGTGGGTCGTCTTAGGTCACTTTTAATGACGGCTGTCAAAGTAGGTAGTTGAAAAAAAAAACTAACATTCATAAATCTAGAACCTAGAACCCACCTTTTTTACAGCTATTCAATTAGAGTAATAATTCAATTGCACCTACCTACTACTTACTAATATACCTACAGTTAATTAACAACAATACAAATACAATACAACAGATACAATTGAAATAACATAAAGAAAATTATTTCTTGAATGACTTTATAATTTACTTTAACTTTTTCGCTAAAATAATATTTTGGGAAAAGTATTTACTATTTCTTCAATACCTACAGGCTGAATAACGGGCCGGTTACAGAAAAAAAAAACACAAAATAGGCGGGAAAACTAAATCTGAAAAAAAAATGGTAAAAGAGACTTGTATTAAGTAAATAAACATTCATCAGATTTAGATATCACAAGAGGATCAAAAGAGAGATACCAAAATCGACGACTCAGGTTTTTATTTTTACTTTTCTTGTAGATATTCCTAATGAAAAACACAGTTTCAGTTTTTTTTTTCACAGTTTACCTCAGGTTAAAGACTTATTTAGTCCCTCGAATATAAGCGACCTCGCTACTTGCGGAGGCCAAACATCTTCTCAGGACTAGACAAGTTACTTTCCCTAGAGTAACAATGTATCTACTTATTGTATAATATGCTTCGTGAACTGCTGTGTGTCTAGACTGGTCTAGACACACTAGACTAGCGAGCGAACTTTCTAGACTACCGAATCTTAAATCTATGCGAATTCACGACCTCGAACAGAGAACATTGCAAAACATTGTAACGAAACATTTCAGTGCGGATTGTATCTTTTTATTATTTTGTCAACAACAACGTAAATTGCTGAAAGATAACAGGTTTCCGTTATAAACCTCGGTTAGATTAAGTAAGTATTGTCAACTAACGTAGACGTATAATGCGTTCCAAATGAGAATAGGATCGATTGCATGTTGTGACGTCACAATTTACTGTCAAATCGAGGAACGAAATTTTGAAACTTTAACTATTTTACGAAAAATTTAATTTATTTACGAACTGTGAACGAAAAAAGTTCAGTCAAAATCAGAATTCAGTTCTTCAATTTTACTCATCTCCAAGTTCCTCAATTTTGACCAAATTTCTTAGATTTGACAGTAAATCGTGACGTCACAACAAAAAATCGATCCTATTCTCATTTGGAACGCACAGTATATTGTCTGTGAAGACTTTTTGATTATGACGTCGCCTTTATTTCGTCGTAGTAATGGTATGGACATGGATCTTGAGCGCTCGGCGTCAAAGAGGAGATCGCTTTGCGCATTCCATACATTGGCGAGCAAATCGTCGTCGTTGTTAGATACATGCAGCAAGCGCAGGGATCGAATCACGAGTGACTTCTATGACGCGATGGCGCGGCGAGCCAATCACTAACGCTCCCCGCCCCCGCGTCTCTCTTCATGCCACTAAATAGGCCCAATATTTGACTTCTGCGCAACTTGAAGCCAGGGCTTCAGATCTGTGCCGGTATCTACATATAAGACGCGCTGATGACCATACTCTTTATACTAACAAAATAATGTTCTTCTGTTATCAATTTATTCTCAATAGTATAAAACTTGCTGCACCGGCACCTTGCTGCTTTATCAGTATTTAGCGAGGTTCCACTATTTTCAAAGAAATTATCTGTATTTACGATGTTTGTAGAGGTTTAGTACGAGGATTTCGCTTCTTTATAAATTGTCTGTTACTCGTATAATCGCGTGCGTGATAGTCGATAACAAAGGATGAGTAGGTCTTGAGGTCATGGCTTTCTGTCGAAGTATCTAATGGCGGTTGCATTCTGCTATGGGTTTGGCCACAATACCACAGCACGGTGTCGCTTCATGTCAAGGACACCCTGCCTTTTGGGACTCCACAGCCGTCCAGCCGTCTGGTTTCGTCGTCATTGAGATATATATTACTAGTTTTTTTTTGTTGATAGTTTCACGCTTGACCACTATCTCACCGTCGATGCGGTCGTCGAGGACCAAACTCGGGTTCGGTCTCACGGACCTCGCAATATTCCTTCAGTTGCTCTGTGCAACTGAAGGAATATTGTGTTTTAGTCAGTTAAATTCTTGACGTTTCGTCTCGCTCCTCTGAATTTATTTGATGGTTACCCACGTAAAAAAGGCCTCAAACAACAAAAGAATTTTCTTATTTGTTGAAAAGCCCGTTCGGATTGAGTTTTGGCCAGTAATACTGGTCAACCGTTGCGTGAGTGTGACCTAGGTGAGCTAAAAACGCCTATGCATCGGTCTTTACCAAAATTTTATGAGGATTTAAAAACAACACGCCAACTGTTTTCTTGCATCGGTCTTAAACACAGAACAGATGAAAGAGGTTAGATTGGCCTTGTGGGCGGGGCAGGCGTGCCATAAAGTAGGGCAATGCTCATAGTTCAACTACCAGCAGCAACCTTGCGATCTAAGTGTGCTTGGTCTGTTACTAGCGTAATGCGCGTTCGTATTGGTTTATTGCCAGTAGTGGAATTAAAGGATGTGAGACAAGCGGCGACACTCGTTGTAGTACAAATCGGACAGTATTTCCTTTCTAACTTCGTTCATCTTTTATGTAGCGGCTTCAGCTATATCTTACTCAGGGACCACAAATGAACAAAACGATTTATTTGTATAACTCATTTATTTTTATATTCACATTGTAGTTACGAGTTTCAAGAGGTGAAACACCAGCTTTTACATATAAAATGAGAACAAAAAATATTTCACAAAAAAAAAATTACTAGGTATAAGAGAAATGCGTTCCAACAAAAGCTAATAATGTTTGTAGTAACTAGAAGTCCTGCTATAGTGTTGGCATAGCAAACGATTCTTAATTTAACTATATGTACTTGGCAGTTTATTGCGAGTCGAGAGATGAAACATAATGATTAATACTGATCGATGCCAAGCGCAGCCGGATGGATTCAACGCCGACGTCGTGAGTAAAGTAAACAAGAACATAAATGTGAACAACATACACTATCACGGTTTGGAGGGCAGGCTGATTGACTCGCCTCAACCCTCAAGTTCCAAAGTTAAAAAAAAAGCTATACAATAATTGACTAAATACCTTAAAACGCTATGGGAAGCGTGATGATACACAAATTGTGAAACAATAACAGCACACGCAGTACATAGCCTTGTAGAGCCGAGTCAAGCTTAACGACAATAACCAACTCAAATCGAACAAAACGAGCATCTTATCAGTCGTTTAGCTATTTATAGTACCGTAAAATCGGGTTGCTTTGACTCTAGGTACAACTTTGCCCTAAGCTCGTTAACCAATAGAAACGCAGTAGACACAGCGACCCGTGTTCCCATTGGTTAAAGTTTGGCCCAGGGTCAAAGTAATCCGATTTTCCGGTAAGTAATTCAAACAATCAATGTATCCTCACGTCACAAATAATAAACTAAGGTCGTCGCACAATTTTATTAATGTCTAGATTAGATAATCCAGAGTACTAGGACATTAAACTATCATTGAGCATAATTATAAGAAAACGGCAGTCAACTTAAACACAATTATCGAAATAAAAATGCTATATTGAGTATAGTGAGATACGTCAAATGATAAAATACAATCGGGGAAGCAAGCACGTACGGAACTTTAGTACTTATAGGGCACCGTAGCGTAAATATATAACCCTCACTTTGTTCAATTGGTCGACATCTATATATAAAATGCGCAGGAATCATCCCGCTTATTAAATAGGGTATCAAACATTAAAATATTTCCAAAATCTTTGTACATTTTATTAAGTGAGAAATGAAATATCAAACATTCCAATTATCGTAATTATATTATTAAACTGAACATTTTAATTTGTATACACATTAATACTACATCATATCATACAAATAAAGTTGCATAAGTGCTTGCTCTTACTAAAATCCCACAAAACCGAAATAATAAATTTCATTTGTATTACATTACAGTATCTAGACACATGTATCCAAGAAATTCTACAAACTAAATTGAAAAATAATAAAAAAATGCATGTTAATTGAATATACATTATAGGCCCTTTGTAAAATGTTACAAATATAATATATGAGGAAGACGAAATTAAACTTTTATGTCAAACATATTGCACTAGTTACAAGACTGTCGCAATTTGTATCAAATACATGGACGATGTTAGGTATCCCGCAAACAGACTAGCGGACCACTGTACTGAGTTCCTTTGAAATAATGTAGTGTTTCCATTGGAGTCAGAAGTCTATTGCAGAACGCAACCTGTTTGCGAGGTCTCTAAACCGAATTCACACTACGCTTACTATTTAGATGAGCAGCCATTAAAAAGAAAAATTGATTTGTTCACACACGTCTAGCTACTGGCTTCACTCTACTAAATCCCAAGCGTAATGCGAACACAAATGGTACGAGTAAACAATTTTGTTCGGCGTCGTCGAGGTAAGCAATCGTGACACCGCAAGAATCTCTCCACACGAACATTGAATCAATTCTTACAAGCTAACGTAAACGTAAACTTTACACATAGTTTGGACTAGGTTCGGTGCCCGATTAGCAACCTCGATCAACAACTGGCAGGACTGAAGGCTCGCCTTGATATGTTTGACTTTCGACAGCAAAAAATATACGACAAACATCCGTGTATAATATGTATATGTAGTAAAATAAAAATGCTGTAAAATGTACTTAACTGCGCTGTATAATAAATGTAACTTTCCATGTGTATGGCCCAAGATACAATATTATAATTAACTACTGGTACGAGTACATAAGCGCTTTACAAATCATAGTGTAAAATCATATCAATGAATCACAACATCTACTACGCTAATCGACAAAATAAATCGCGTAGCTTAGCTCCTTAACCTAGGTTCAAAGGCCTTGTAACTAACTACCCTTATATCCTTTAAGAATTCCGATTATAAGGTCACCATTTCGTTACGAATACAGCTTCATTATATCACTTGAGAACAAATTAACTAATTACACAAAAATGTAACTTAAATCGAATTATTTAAAAAATAAAAATGAATGAATGACATTTGATTCTGTAGAAAAATGTTAAATTATTTTAGTCACACAAGTTCGCTTAATCTACGGTTTCGAGGGGGAATTTTTGTGCGATCGCTCGCTCGCTTGCTGCGCTCGCAAGGACGTACGAGCCACGAAAAATTCGGCCCTCGAAAGCTCACGAGTCGTTATCGGTCAAACGATCGGGGATGGCTCCCCGAGCGGTGGTCGAGGTTCCCTAACGCTAACGAGACTCACAGGCACTAACACCGACACACCCGAACGTTCACGTCAATAATACATAGAAAACGGTAAAAGTCGGGGGTACTCTCACAATTCCACTACACGCTCGTATAACTTAGTCATAGTTTATTGAGATCAATAGGGCCCGGCGAGGGTAGGAACATGCGGGCGATCGGCCGGGGCGGTGACGTCATCACACGAGGTGGTCGCGCTCGTCCAGCGACACGTCGGAGTCGCGGTCGGGGCGGTGACGTCATCACACGAGGTGGTCGCGCTCGTCGAGCGACACGTCGGAGTCGCGGTCGGGGCGCAGCTCACGCTCCAGGTCCAGCGAGCGCCGCTCCAGCTCCAGCCGCGCGCCGCCCGCGCCGCCGCGCCGCCCCGCCTCCAGGGACGACACCTGCAACCAACAACGACATTACCAACATGCTCTCAAACTTACACGAGTTGATGAATTTCTGAAAGAAATATAGTTAATTAATACACATGAGCCGCATGTTGCCTACGGCAGAGGTAACTGCAACTGTTGACCTATAGTGACACTCAACACACACGATGGCTGCCACTGATCTTCACAGTTGGAATTTCAACGGCCTCCGTCGAAGCGTTAACAGCTGACGCCAACTTTTCGAAGGCTGCCACAGATCCGTGTCGTCGGCTGCAGTTACTTCTGGGTTGGCAACTTGCCCCTCATGCGTAATGAGCTCTTACTTGTACCGAAAAGTACTTTCGGGCGCCAGATTTGTTAATGCTACTATTAACTTTAACAGATCATCAAAGGGGGCGTCAGAAATATTTTTGGGTCAAACAAACAACGAAGACGAAGTTATATTTCATAATCATCATTGGATGTATCGGGGGTGGTTTGGTAGCTATAACCGAAGTCACTTTGGTTGATCTTTAATGCTGTTCTGATCATCTTCACACCCCCATTACATCCACAATCCCATCAAAAAAGTAAAATAGAAACGTCCTCCGACACTTTGGATGACAAGAGAAATACAGATGGCCACCCGTCACAACGACCGTGCCTTCCGGAAACATAAATGGAAGATCGTACTGATGAAAACTGGACTCTATTTAAGTCTTCAAGGAATACATGTAACCAGATGATACAGGTAATCAGATGATAAAGGCATTGCTAAAAACCGCATATTCTGTTGTTTGTAGAAACAGACCTCAAGGAATTTTAATAGAAAGGCAAGAACCGAATTTGGATGGAAATGGGATTAGAAACTTTGGGTAATGGACGAAAATAGGCTCTACGCCACAGGGAGGATAATACGGTGTAAAGGGTACGGTGTGATGGGGGAGATGGCAAGTATGTGATCCAGGATAGTAATGATCACACGACTAAAGACATTATTACATCACACCGCTTTGGATTTGATAGAAAGCATAATCTTTTCATAATAAGAAAGGTCCAAATGTTGCGTTTTGCCGATACCAAGTGTTCCAAGGAATTTCTAAATATCGCCAGAAGAGGAAGAAGATTACAAAATACCTATATTTTTAAGAATCTTAAGATTTGTGCATTTTAATTCAGCCATAAAAAGCATTTGCAATTTGGCCAGCACTGTTTCCGCTCTTATTGAAGTGACTAGAAGACAAGAAGATACTGAAGTCACTGTGCTAGTATTAGTCGATTTCACGAACGCCTTTAACACCGTCAGTCACAAATAACCTTAGTTATTCTGTCCTGTATTATAGTCTCTACCGAAGTACTGGGGTGTTTCCATCTTACCTTGAGGAATATCAGCAGTGGATACACATTGGGATTTATGCATATCGCATGTGTTGATTAGAAACTGGTGTTCTTCAAGGCAGTATTCTTTGTCCTCTTCTGTTTTCTATTTTTTATTTTTGTTAATATCACTACCATTGACCTTCAGTGTCCACATATGTAGATGACCAGTATTTATACTGTCAAGAAAGAGTCGACCAAATACCCGATGCTATCGACAAATTTAACAGGGTTTTGACAGACATAAAAGCCTGGTTCAATAGTTTTGGTGTTTCAGTAAACTCTGATAATCGACAAGCAAGCTTGATCAGGAGTCATCGAGGTATTGCTGAAGTGGAACTGTGTCTTCGCTTCGGTTCAACGGTACAATCGTTATTGCACTGACGTAGTCAAGAGGCTAGAATCAGTTAGAAGGCAGAATCAGTCAGAAGTCAGGAAAAAGTGTATACACTTTTTTCTCTGTATCTCCCAAAGTCCGCCTCTGTACTTCTGAGTGCTAACAATAATAATAACAAAAACATGATTGACAAAGAAGACGTTGAAAAAATTTTAAGGCGCCAGATTAATCAAAACCGATATTGGGATTAACTGAATGCCGAATCGTACCTTGGCGAGGCGACGGGCGTCTGGCGGGCGCTAGGAGGGCGCGGGCAGGTGCGGCAGCTTGGCGGCGGCCCAGTAGCGCGCGCACGCTCCGCTCGCTCCACTGACCGCGCTCACTGCGCTCACTCCGCTCACGCCGCTCGTCGTGCTGCCGCCCCCGCTCTCCTCCGATAGCGCCGCCTGCAGTTTCGCTTCTGAGGAGAAAAGAAACAAGTTAACATTACAATCAGTTTGTGTGCAGTATGGACATTTCCTACCTTACACAAAGACGGCGACTGAATCAGTTGCTCTCCGATTTAAAGTCTTTGCAGATTATATCCACGAGTCCTGTAAAAAGTACGAATATCCAGACTTGAATAACCTTTGTACTTCAGCAGCATCACAGACCGAATACAGCTGGTTACTCTTTTATCATCTATCCAGTACCCCTAGCCAAGTTGCTAATCTGCAATAGTAACGCTTGTAGAAAGCATCAAACAACACAACAACAAAAGAATTGGCGGCAAGGTCAACTCGAAGCGTTCGACGCAAGCGAAACGGTTGTAACTTGGTTAGGGGGGCTGGTGATAAAATTGATTGCTATAGGAAGACTGGGTCAAACAGCTTTGTGTTGTGGGTGTGACATAACACGCAGGCGGCGCACGTGCGCACGTTGTGGTACACTCGCGTGTCGGCACTCGAACGATGCGGACGTGTGACAGCTACACAATTATTGAAGTCTTAATACAACCTGGAGGAGTCTTCCTGTTGGGTTATCGTGTTGGCTAGAGGAGTGTAAAGCTTTGGCTTCCTAGGAAAGCGGTGCCGTCATATAGCGGCCGTTTTAACACGTCGTCAGTCATTTTTTTCAAAACAAACGTCACAAACGTCATACGAAAAGTATCCAAGATAGAAAATGGACGACCTTGATTTAGCCTTAGTAATTTACTTGGCGGATGAACTATCATCAGAAGAGGAAAACAGTCGTTGTTCCGGAAAACGGCCACTATATGACGGCACCGCTATTCTATTAAACCAAAGTTTTAGACAAAGTAAAGGTTGTAATACTTACTAGCGACTTGCGAGGCATTGAAGGTGACGGGCGTGCGCGCGAGCGGCGTGCGCAGCGAGCCCCCGCGCGCGCCGCTCCCGCCCGCGCCCGCGCCCACCCCGCCCGCACACCCGCCGCTCGTCTGCGAACAACCAACCACTAGTATGATACTATGAACTAAGGGTAGTCATACTGAACAGTATATTTGAATTCAGAATTCGAGATACTATCAATTATAACTATTATGCAGACTCTATGTTATAAAGAAAGCAGTTGTTGTTGTTGTTGTTTTTTTGTTCTTGTTCTTTTTAGCTCCTTATTAATAAAAACCTTATCGGCGATCGCCTATTTCCGTATCTGACTAAGGAAGGTATTTTAAAAACTTGCAATATACCCTGCAAGGCCTGCGTAAAGGAAGACCAGTAGTATTATGTCTACACATTAAGGCCTGCGCACACAACGTTTTTAAAACGCGTCATGGATGCGCGTTTTAGAAACGTGCGTCGACGGCGCGTTTATCCCATTAAAGGTCTACAAGCTGCGTTCGACTCGCATGCATATCGCGTCTGTATCGCTACAAACTACGACGCGTTTAATAACCGTGGCGTGCACAGGCCCTTAGTGAGTCTAACTATACGCAGAGTCTTTCATAAAACGGACAAATTAGTCCTATAACAAATAAATGTCATAAAAGTATAACTGAGTTGCCTGCCTTGACTGGCCTGTTGGCCTAGTGGTTAGTGACCCTGACTGCAATGCCGGAGGTCGTGGGTTCGATTCCCACCCAGGACAAATGTTTATGCGATGAGCAAGATCATTTGTCCTGTGTCTGGGTATTATTTCTCTATAATATGTATGTATTCAGAAATACAAGTATGTTTATCAGTTGTCTAGTACCCATAACTCAAGCTCTGCTTAGCTTAGGACTAGACGGCGTGGTGTGATAATTGTGGAATATTATTATTATAACTGTTGTTGGTTATACTTTTGTGACGTTTATTTATCGATAAGATTTTAAATGCCCCGCAGCCCACGTTGCGCCATATTTTACAGCAAGCCTATAAACCTGCATGAATTATTACAAGGGGCTACCAACAAATTACGTCACATGATTTTTTGACTACCTCGTCTTTGTCACAGCTGGTCACATTTTTGAAACTCCAACTCCTAAGTGTGATTCATTCATTCTAGATTAATAATTTTGTTCATAATATCATCAATCAACAAATCAAACGTTTATAAAATTTAAATTGACAGCAACATCACAAAGTTGGGGACAATATTGTAACCTGTACCACAGGTTTTTCTCCAAAAACCTATTTCCGGCACCAGACTCTTACAATAGTGGAATATAGTCTATAATTCACATTTTTAACTGTCAAAATAACCTATTGTGAAGAGTGAATAAATATATTGAATTGAATTGAATATTAAGTTTTTCAATAATAGATAAAATATTTCGTTTAGAGACGTGCATAAATAATATACATTTTGGAAATACTTATGCTATCTCGCACCCTTTGTCACAATATGTCACACTACATCGACCCCCTCCCCTCCCCTTAAAATGTGACGTAATTTATAGATGACCCCCAACGCAGCGATAAATTAAACGCTTCAATAACTAGGGCAACAGATAATGATCTACGTTTATAGTACAGTCGGTGCATGTTGCGTGATTGTCTAAATTATAATATTATGCGTCGGTACTAAGCTATGCAAATTGAGTAATAACTGACGTCATTGTGGCATACTGACAAACTAGCTGGTAAAGGAAATAAATAATGGTTTTTTGTGGTGGGAAATCATCCAATGTCTTCTCTCTATATTATATTCCCGTGGTCCTAGCCAGCAAATAAATGATGCCTGGAAACTGTTTATTATTGTAATTTAGTAAAGTATCATCAGAATAAAAATTTATTGTCTAATTCATCATTTGTTCTTCAAGAATTTTCAGACATATTATCAACTATATACATTAACACTACTTCAATTCTGCCAATATCAAAAGATTTTGGTTCTAGAACCATTTTTAAAAATTAAGTATTGCTCCATATTAGGAATTACTCCTGTACCTAGCATTTATCCACAAACATGTAAACTTGTATACACAAAACTGAGACCAGGAACAATTATACCATTATCTAAAGCCCATCATCATCATTATCATCATTTCAGCCGAAAGACGTCCACTGTTGGACATAGGTCTAAAGCCCATACATACGAGTAATTTCGCAAACTCAGAAACTATCGCTCATAAATCAACGCCTAAGCCAAGAATATCCAATAGGTTAGTCACAACAAAAAATACGTCAGTCACTAACCTATGACTTAACATTTAATTTCTAAATCACCCTTCCATATTTACCTAACTGGACTCATCTCACACATACTAAAACCAAAATAAACCAATCACCGTTCTAAAGATAGGACATAAACTAACCCTCATTTTAGTCACTCAAACCTACAGCTTGTAAATTCCAGGAAACCCTAAACTAGCCTGCCACATCAGACATCAGTCGATAGACTCTACGTCATGACATGACGTTCGTCAGTCACGTCAGATAGTTTAAACAATCGTCTATAGTCTATGTGAGTCGATAAAAAATTTGCATTCTGCTGGCGAAAGAATTTTCAGAATCGGTTCAGAAATTTCTGAGATTACGCCCTACATACGAACTTACAAATTTAACCTAAGTAAGCTTTGATATTTCAGCAGAGGTCCAGGCTAGAGGTTCGTCAGCGAGCCATAAAACGCAATATCCTGGGCGTTCGAATTTCCGACCGCGTGAGGAACATTGTATGTCTATGCGCCTAAACTAAGATAAAAGATGCTACCTGAAAAGCTGCTACTCTAAAGTGGGATTGATGTCTGCCGCTTGTCAGTTGAACTGTGGGCTAGAAGAGACACTTTCTGTGTCCCATTAAACGTAAGGCGACATCCCACACCAAGGTGAAGGTGGAGAGATGAAGAAGCTTGAAAACCACCGGTAGGACTGGCCTACAATGACTGAAGTCAGACGTGTGTGGAAAGCCTTCGAGAGGGAGGCCTTCGCCCAGCAGTAGGACGTAATAGGCTAACAAAAACAAAATAAAGTTCTCTACTGTGTATCCGTTTGTCAGTTCCTGGTAAACTCGGAAACTTCTGAACCGATTTTCATGCGCTTTTCGCCTATTGACAGAGATGTTCATACGGAAGATTTAAGTAAGTGTATACCTAATACAGGCATATACACTAAAGCTTAGATTTTTAATACACGTGCGAAGCAGGGGTAGGTCACTAAATATAGTATGTATGTATGGTAATCTATAAATATATTAGACAGTCAGCTGTCACAGTTCGCTGGAGAAATAAATGTGCGTTCATTGAAGTGGGCCGAGCTCACTCATGTGTGAAGGGTAGCTAATCTTGGAACTGATGACAGGTGACTGCATATCTCAGTCTGATTGTTTGTGAACTTGAGGACTAATGGGATGACTGCACTGACAATCCAGTCAATTTTAAGTCGATTGAAATTTGAATTTTGAGGTCAGCAGAACCTTGGAATAGTCGCTATGTATGCTCTCTTATGGTTTGAGAACCTCGTGGCTACAAGTTGCCACAGACGATCCAGTTTTGCATCAAGTTTGGAGCGCACTTTTAGCGGCGTCCATTAAACTTGGTGGAGTGTGGCTATCAGTACGCAGGACAAGTCTACTGTGTGTATGAGTGGTCAAGTATACATGATGTTAGTCGGCTACAAACTTGACCGTGAACTGGATCGGGTGTCGCTGGCATAAAATAATAACAGCACGGGTCAATCTCTCAAAGCAACGTAGGTATACCGAGATTCGTCTGTGGATGAATGACCAGATTATCATAGCGTTACGAAAAGCCAGCAAATCTTCTACCAGTTTTGCCTTGGGTTGTGGAGCTCAGATAAGCAGTCGCTGTATAGACCTCTCACACAGTGGACCGATGACCTGGTGAGAATCATGGGAATCAGATGGATCTGAGACGCAAAGTGCCGGTCGTTGTGGCAGCGCTTGGGGGAGGCCTATGTCTAACAGTGGACGTCTCGCAGTTGAAATAATGATGATGACGATAATCCAGTCCATTTTGATAAGTATTTATTCAGGAGTACAAATGATGAAAGTACTAAAGTCACACAAACAAATGATTATTATTATTATCTATTCAAATTGTAATTGTCATGTAGTAAGCAGGTCAATGAATTTAATTTCTTGAAGCCTGGTTCATAAAACGTACTCGATTAACCGGCCGCGCCAGATGCTTCAAAGTAAACAATGATGATGACATAACATTGTTGGGGTAGGGAGTTCAAATGTTTAGGACGATGACACACGGACCGCGGTGCGCCGACGTCGCGACGTTGGCTCACTGCTGGCGCCACGCGAGACGTGTCAGTTATAAAATTGGTTGAATGGCTCAGTTTGTTGCGATGACACAACAGTTCCGCGTACTTGAACTGACGCTTAAACATTACTCTGACTGTTGTCCCTGATTGACAGTGAATATAAGTTTTTTTTATTATTATTACCGCTCGCGCTTGACCACTATCTCACCTAATGGTAAGCGGTGGTGTACTCGACCGTAAAACACGCTTGCCTAGAAGTAATCTTTACTACCCTCAAAAATCTAAATAATGGCTTCTATTTCGATTTATTCATATACTATGTACTTACGATCTAGATAAATAAAAACGAAAAATAATTTGCAAATAAAATTAAAAACTTAAATCAACTGTTTGTGGTAATAAGACAATGTTTAAGAGAAGAAAATAATAAATATGGATTATATTATTTATGCAAACCTCCGTAAAGAAAGAAGAATCACGCAAGAAATTATAAATATTATCTATTTATAATATAGCATCAAGTCATATTCTAGCCATCATATTCTAGCGATCGCGCTTTTTTTTTCTTTAGGTGAAATGTACAGACGCGAGCGTGACCCTATCCTCACTAGATGGCGCTGATCTCAATATTTTTAATTTATTATGATTATAGTATATGGGATCATTACTATTTAAAGAAAGCGGTATTTGCTAAAATCAGACATTCCTCTTTATTGAAATTAGTCAAATTATTGCCATAAATTCCTCCTAATTCTAACAATTCATGAATATATAGTGCTAAATAAAGCGCTATACTAACAGTCGAGACATGAACAGTCGGTATTGTTTGGATTTAATGGCACTAGCAAATACCATTTCCTTGGCTTAATAATTATCACGTAAAATAAAAACAAAATGAACTAAAAATATTGGGCGCAGAGTTACCTACCGAGAATATAGTCAAGCTCTGGTCCGTAGCTTTCACTCGAAAGTAATAAAATCAGATCGATATCATCATATTACCACAACCAATCAATAACAAAAAAAAATAAACCCAAAGAAGCAAAAACAACAAACCTATTTGTCAGTGCACTTAGGGTGCGCGAGCCTCTTGGCATGGTGCGCTATACTAACGTGGTTGGCCGGCAGCGAGTGCGGCAGCGGCATGGGCAGCGCCTGCGCCGGCTCGTCGTCGTGCGGCGGCCGCGGCAGGCGCCGGCGCAGCCACGCGTGCCGCAGGGCTTGCGCGGGCGTCAGGCGCTTCTCTGGGTCCCATTCTAGACACCTGCAATGACGAAAGTCGTAAATTAGATCAGCACCCCTAGCCAAGTTGCTAATCTGCAATAGTTAACGCTTGTAGAAAGCTTCAAATGTACGGGAGTAACGTCGTCTCAACGCTCAGTCACGTGGTCGGAACAAAAGAATTGGCGGCAAGGTCAACTCGAAGCGTTCGACGTAAGCGAAATGGTTGTAGCTTGGCTAGGGAGGCAGGAGCCTTACCATGACGTGTCAAAATGACAGGTGCGCGTGTAAGAAAGAGAGAGAGTCGTCAAATAGATCGCGTAAGGCCGCTTATGGACCATGGAAACTAAATTAACCTATCCTAGTTCCAAATGATGCTCTGAGCATCACACACGCAGATACCTGACGAACAACCATCAAGCAAAGAATACAAAACTAGTCTATTTTGAGGATCCTTCCTTTTCATGAAAATCTTTTCATCGTAGTATTGCTTAAACTGCCAAGCCAAAGTAACCAAGCCAAGCCAAGCCAAGGTAACCAAGTATTAGAGTTTTTTAAGTAGGCAGCGAAAATGTTCGAATGAGTTACAGTGGCCCCGGCACGCAAAAGGTAACTAAAGGAACACAGTTGGGTTTTGATCAGTAAAAGTCTGACACCAGGGTCTTGCTTCGCTCTAGAGCAGGAGAAATAATTTGATTACTTATCGCCACAAAAAAAAAAAACAAATGATCTTTGAAGATCTTGTTTCACTTCTGGTGTTGATAGACAGCTCCTCTGTCCTATGCTGTATTTGACAGCTCATTTAGCTCTATCAAAAGCTCAAAAACTGGCATCTATCAATTATTTATGTGTACGCAAAATATAGTTAAGAAACAACAGAATATTCAAACAGTCGAGACTAAGAACCATGCAGGTGCACTGCATATTTATATTCGTAATATTTAAAAGTCTAATGCAGCCGTATTCCCACAGACGGAGTAATGGCAAGTGCTAATTTATATGCCGTTTCTCACTTCGATTGCAATAAAGATTACAGCAAATTGACATTCTTGGAGGGACCGCAGTAAACTCACACGGATACTTATGACGCCATGTTTTAAATTTATAACAAGCTTTTAATGGGTCGCGGGAATCCGATGGATGCGTGATGCACAGGACCGGTCGTTGTAGCGACGCTTGGGGGAGGCCTATGGCCAGCAGTGGACGTCTTTCGTCTGATATGATGATGATGATGATGATGAAGCTTTTAATGAAAATAATTTTTTCATAGCAAGCTTTTATAGCTGGGTATACCTATATAATTAATACTCGTCAAGACGAATCATACGAGCCCAAACTAGATCGGGTTGTGTCATTTAACTACCAAGTTTCCTTCAACCTTCCGGTTCCATCATCAGATCAGCTCCTTGTAATAATTATTTTGCATTGTCATCTGATTTACACATGCATGCAAAATTACAGCTCAATCGGTAACCGGGAAGTGGGGCAAATTTATTTTTTCCAGATTTGATTACAGACAAACATCGGGACAGGTGAAACTAAGTAAAAGCTTGTAAAAAAGTAATAATTTAAGGATTCGAGACGGCGCGGGAGAAGAATGTCTGGAAGGGCTTGGAGGAGTGTCTCCGTATTCACTTAATTACTAAGAATTATTTTATGAAATACTGTTCCAAGTACGGAAACCCAGAAACTGGGCACAGTAATCCATATTTGTACTTTACTTTTATGACTTGTAAATATCCACGGGTTTTTTACTGGAGCAGTGACGACAACAACTTCTGATGCAAGACATATATTTTAAACATCCTACTAATATCAATAAAAACAATTTTAATTACAAATCAATGTGCTGTACCAGGAAAACAGACATCGAAAGGCGAACTACATTTCAATTTCAAGTATAAAAAGTTTTTCTCCGGAACACTTTGGCTCGCTCAATTTTATTCGACGAATCAAAACCACAGGGAGATGTAAAATGGCGACAGGATTTTACAAAAATTTTCCTGTTCAACGAGCCGTTGAAAAATTACACTTTTGATTGTCGAAAAATGCAAGTAGGTATTCTATTCTTGGCAGTTTTGGCATCCTTATTAAATTGGAACGTTTCACGCAATGGTTGAACGATTCGCTTCTGCGCTGCGTGTCGCGCATTCGATTCCCGCAGGGAACAAAGTAAGGCCTACACAGGTTTGGGGTTGAAGGGTTTTATAGAAGTAAATCTTAGTATGGGAAAAAATTTAGACATTTAGATCTAAAGAAATTTTAGCACAAGAAATCCAGAAAGACTGAGCTGTGTGATGAAGGCATTCTTATCATCTGGAGCTAAACAATCTATAGACATATAAAAAAAAACTATTTTCTTAGTTTACCTCCACGAGTAGATCATCCAAGTTAATTCTAGTTTCATTTATACATACATATAGTAAGAGTAACAATAATAAATTTAAAAAAAAGATAATATCCCGCCTGTACCCCTGATGGGTTATGCAGAGGAATTTCAATAGCACACTAAATTCAGTACATATTTTTTTAGGTGTGAAAATCTCCCGCCCTTGGCCAGAGCGGGAGGGCGTGTCAGACTTTTACTGACTAAAAACCAACTTCTGTTCCTTCTTTGCCTTGGCCCCAGAGCCAAGCAAACCTCCGGGTTTCACTTTCACACGACCCGTGGGAATTCAGTACATAAGTTCTTACCTTCTAATAAAATCAATGAAGAATTTGTCTTGACAGCCCTTGAGGGCCGTGACAAAACTTTTTGATCCAGGAGGACCTCTAGGCTTGCCTCTTCTTGACATTCCTGTAACACAAAACATTATTCCATTAATTTTTATTTTTCTTTAAAAATATTGCCAAATATGTTTAAAAACATACAGAAGACACCCGCAACAACTACAGGTCATACAAATATTCGTCTCGTGCGAGAATCGAACCCGCGACACGTAACCCAGCAGCCCATCGCTCAACTACTGCACAGTTGACCCATGACGTCAAGTTTGAACAAAAACTGACACAATACGGCTAAAAGGTTAGATAAAAACTAAAACAGTCATAATATTACAGGTTTATTTTGTTTCTCTGAAATGGAAGAATTCTTAGAAGCTTGCATGATTTTTATTTTTTCCAAGACATGACGTGTCATTCTTTAGATTTATTTGGCATTTTTATGGTTTAAATTCACTTTAGATACCGTGCTTTAGATTTGGACCTCTTTAGGTATACATAGATGCAGCTGCTACGTGCTGCTTTGAGGTAATTAACTCTCTTTGCCAAAAGCAAAAAAAAAACAAATCTACGGTGATGTGATTATATTAGGATATAAGGAGTGATATTCAAGATTGAAAAAGAGAGAACAAATAAATAATAAAACGGAGGTAGTGATAGCGTGATTGTCGTCTGGATGGAATACACTGGAGTTACACAATTTAATTCCACCAAGTCTGTTCCATCATCGGACCACAAGACGTACGGCGTTGCACCACCGGTACATGGTGGACATCCCACCCATACGTACAAAGCGTTTTGGTAATACATTCATTATGCGTATAGCTAAGGAGTGGAATTCCCTGCCGTAGTCTGTGTTTCCTGATAGCTATAACTTAGGGGTCTTTAAGTCGAGAGTGAATAGATTGCTTCTAGGCAAGCGTGTTCCATCGTCGGCCACATCATCGCTTACCATCAGGTGAGATAGTGGTCAAACGTGAGTCTATACATTATAAAAAAAAAAAATTAGAAGAAAAAGTCGTATTACGCCGACCCCTAGTAATATGAGACAAAGGCAGAATCATCAATCTTGTGATGATGATTTTTTTTACGTTGAGAAATCATCTAATGACATCTCCCGCCCTTGGCCTGAGTAGGAGGGCGTCTCAGACTTTTACTGACTAAGACTCACTACTGTTCCTTCTTTGCCTTTGTTCCAGGTTCCCGGGGTTCACAAGATGATGATGAACCTACAGTGTTCGGAGCAAGTGTTCTAAAGAAAATGGAGCCAGTGATAGAGTGACTGGTGACCAGATAGAATGGAAGAAACAATAACGGGTTCCACCAACCCCTAGTACCTAATATGGGACAAGGGCAGGAGGAAGATGATGATGATGAACCTACAGTAGGTATTCGGCGCAAGTGTTCTCTTACGAGTCTAAGCTATAGATATCATGCGATAGTTGAGGGGATAAATAGTACAAAACAGAGGCGGATACATTATATTTTGTCAGCGCAAATATTTAGAAGTTCTATACTGGATTAATGACAAATCCTGTAAGATTATGTCAGTTGAATTTGGCTACCCACCAAAACAACCAGACTGTTGCCTCAAAACACATATTATTTCCGCGTCTTCGCCTGTAGCATAATTTATATGTTTTCTCTTGTAGTCAATAAAATTGGTAATTAGGTAATCGAATGTCAGGAATATTTAACACATGAGTCATTCGAAATTAACATGGAGTCATTTTTTTTAATAATATAAACTAGTGCTTGACTGCGATCCAACCTGACGGTAAGCAGTGATGCAATCGTTGATGGTGAAGCGCACTAGTTTATCAGGAGCCTATTCACTTTAGCTTTAAAGCCAACTTATAATAATAATATTTATTCCCTTTATTCATTTTTTAACAAGGCCAAAGAAAAGATGGATGGATGGTGTGAGAAGTGATATGAAAGAAAAGGAAGTTGATGATAGCGTGCCGAGTGACAGGAGAGAATGGAAAAAAAAAACGTGTTGCGCCGACCCCAAATAAAACGGGATAAGGGCAGGAAGAAGTAGATTGATTTTTTAACAAAATCTTAAAAAATAAATATTATATCATTATAATAAATTAAATTATTATTAAATTAAATCATCATTTTCGCTTTAACTTTTTCCAAAAAAAGATCACACACAACTACATAACATGAGCCACAAAAAACATTACGGAACTATTGCGTTCAATGAATTTCTTTGCCAAAAAACCCAAAGATTAACCACAACAACTACTAATTAACATAAAAAAATAACCACAAATGACTTTTATTTATAGGTCAGGCGGTCAGACAGGCACCAGACACATGCTACATTATGTATAAATACATGTCGCGTGATGACTCAAGCTTAGGTCATATAATTGAAGGAAGATATCAACATTAGGCATCACTGAAAAATCCCGTAGTAAGATGATTCAGAATATTTCACATTTCAGCTTCGTGACGTTTGGTGAAAATATTGCGTGGTAACGGAATTTCAGTAAGTGATGATGGTATTTAATTTTAGAGATGTCGTATTCTTGTTTGTTTGTGTTCCGTTCCTGAGTGCACTGCGGGCGGGTTAGTTTTACGTTAACGCAATCAACACGTAACATCATAAACGTTCCAAGCTTTTAAGGCCCGGTTCTACTCATTTTGAACTTTTTTAAATCTCTGAAAAACCACAAATATAAAAAAAGAACCGCATGTTTTTTTTTAATGTAGTAATGATCAAAACATGATATAAATTAGTTGGCTCGATAAAAGAAAATCGCGAATCTGACCCTAACTTACGATTTCAAACGTGTATGTCTTTTAAGTCTCTTGAAATTACGTCATGGAAATATTTGAAAGGTACAAAAAATAATAAAGCTTGTTTTTAAAAAATGTGTCGCAAAAACAAAAATTTTGAATAGTAGTTGTTGTTTTTTATTTATAAAAATAAAAAACGCTGTTACGGGGTCGAAATCGACATACTCGACAAAATACTCAGTGACTATAACTGGCTCTTAACCAATCAGAGATCCAAATGCGGTAAACGTTTTGATTGCATTAACGTTAAAACGACTCGCATTCAACGCACTATTACACATTTCTCTTTAGTGGCTATCTATCTTTATTTATCCTAAGATATAGCTGATATGATTTCCGTTTGAAATAAGGTCGTGTATGGTGAGCCCCTGTCAAGTTACGATAAGACAGTAGACAAGATAGCCTTAATACTTTGTGTTTAATTTCAGACAAATTTTAATTGCGGATTAGGTACAAACAAAAACATGCTGGCTTGACGCTTATGACTTGTGGAAGATTATAGTGTTCTACACATACTATTTTTTCAACCAGATAGATGGTATCTGTAATTGTTTTTTGTGGGCCTAATGTTTTTTGGTCTAATCAATACAAAGCGATATACATTTCCACTGGAAAGTACAATGACAGTTGGCGCAGTGATTAAGCAGTTGGCTTCTGCGTTGCACCTCGCGGGTTCGATTCCCTCACGGAACAAATATGTATGACTAGCTTTTGCCCGCGGCTGTGCCCGCGTACATAAAATATAGCGTATATAACCCAGGAATATAGCAACTTTCTGATGGTGAAAAAATTTTAGCAATCGGACGAGTACTTTCAGAGATTACCTCCTACAAACAAAAAAACAAACTTTACCTCTTTATTATATTAGTGTAGATATATATGATGATCTTACCTCCACTAAGAACAGTAGTACCATCAGCCAACGTAGTAGCCGTGCAGTACCGTGGAAGACCTTTGCTGCTAATGAAGTTCTTGGAGCGTTTGCCTTGCTCGATGAGCTTCTGCGGTGGCATGCCGAGCAGCTCGATGATGCATGCCATCTGATCCGCTTCATCCTCGCCCGGGAGTAACGGGAACCCTGGAACAGTGGGACAGGATATTGTATTGTTGGAAAGATTTTTATTTGACTGGTAGAGATTGCCTTGTTGCGTAAAATACACCTTACGCGTAAACATGCAGACTTAATGCAGCATATAAAAGAAACAATGTGAATTATTAAATAACAAAAAATGTGAAAAAACAGAAGGATTAATTCGCGTTCTTCCACAATTAGAAAGCCAAACTATTAACCTAAACAAATATTACTGAACCATTATTAAACTTGCTCATTTCAAATCATTTTCTGAATTTAATTTTGACTTGGTATACTTATTTTTAATTATTTATTGTTAACCATTACAACTTACAAAGAAATGGATAACAAAGGTATCTTTTTTTAAAATAAATATAAACTAGTGCTTGACTGCGATCCCACCTGATGGTAGGTAAGAAAAAACTTAAAAAAATGAGCTTAGCTAAAAGTTGAGTTTATATTGATTGGAGACTTAGCTAAGGTAGCTTATGGATCATTTTGAAGTAATAGCTGTAACTTGGATTTAATATCTGCGCAAATAGACAACTATTCTGCTCTAAAAAAGATGAGCTTTAATTAATGCTTTTGTTTACTTTCATTTACAAAGAGCATTTGAATAGACAATTACAATCATATTTGAAAGGGTTTTTTTTAATGTATTATAGTTTTTTTCAAGCATTGAAAACATTACCACCGATTTTTAGTTCGCAATAAACTTTTACAACAAAAACCAATAAATTATTGTCATGGAAATAATACCCAAATACGTGTTATCAAATCACGTCGTATCATAAATCGCCGATATCAATAACCTCAATAATGAACTCCAATTCCATGTCACTGTCCCGTCCGCTAATTCTATTGTTTGTAACTTGTAATCAAAAGCTAATTCGCACAAGATTGTTTACAAGTAATCCTATACCAAGACGTATAATAACATCATTTAGTGTATTTTATTTACGTACAATAACAACACACTTTGTAATAAATTTTTAGTAGATATATAATAAATACATGAGGAATAACAACACATATTAAATGTTTATTTGTCATGTAACCCAAGGATTTCAATACGTGTAGGATTTCAGGAATTCTTTGAACTAATTCCAAATACATTACAAGAGTAGGTATTTTATTTGGTCATACTTGTTCATCTTTGTCCAACCATCTTCCCAGTTTCACGGGTATTGGATCGCCTAGTATTTCTGGGCCAGCGAGTTCTAGGGCCTTACCATGACGTGTTAAAATGTCAGTCGTATGAGCGAGAATAGTTCAGTTTAGGTCGTCAAATGGATCGCGATAAGAGCTCGTGGTAGGGCCTCTGTTCTGACTTGTGTGTCCTCAGGTTCACTTTTTGGATCTCTTTCTGCATATATGTGACCACACCAGGACTAAAATTAAGTATCTATCCTGCAACGCGGTATTAGAGTTTTCTGCGCGATTACAACACAAATAGAACAGCCCGAAACCAACTAGCGGGCAGTTGCCTGGACCAGACGCAGCACTTATCTAGTTGGAGGATCCTCCCTTTACAACGGAGGTGCGGGGCTCTACACCGTGTTCCGCATACCTCTAAATGACTACCAGGAGGTTTGGAATCATCATCATCTTCCTGCCCTTGTCCCATGTTATTTGGGTCCGTCGCAACAAGTTTTCTTCTTCCATTCTATCCTGTCATCGTACCGTACTAACTACCTTTTCTTTCATATCACTCTTCACACAATCCATCCGTCTTTGAACTCCTTCTCCATCCATTCGCATGTGCAGTATATCATCTACTTAAGTCATAACTCTTTTAGTAACATGCGTTTTATGACGAGATCTTTCAACTTTCCGGCAATAAGCTTTTTGCACTTTGTCTAGTCGGAATTATTAATATAGTAACACAGACGAAGAGACGATCGCTATTCATTTGTTTTTTTTTGTCTACAAAATTAACCCTTCAGATACCGTCAATTAGAGACACAATAGTAAGACAATAGATGCGCGGCCACCGGTGGTCGCTTGGGGATTCATGAATTAAAGTCCTTAACCAATGGTTTGAAAGTGAATGCTATGGGGAATAGTAAGTAACGTTAAAAACGCTTAGTTGACGTGAAAAGGCGAAGATAGGGTTCGTTTATGGGGTTCGTTATGTAAAAGTGAACGGGAATTCGATTGTGCTTTTATGGACGGGTATTAACTATGTGGCTGACTTGAATGTAGGTATTTTGTTGGGTTTTATGTTGACAGTTATTAAGTACTAGAATTTCAGTCATATTTTCTGGTAATTATTTACCTAAAATATGGCATAACGCCCATTTTTTTTTAATTACATTTAAAGTAAACAACCCTGTTGCCTAATATTTTATTTACTCATCTATCAGAAAATAATTATGACAAACTAGCGACCCGCCCCAGCATCTGGCGATAGTTAGGAATCTCTGGAATTCTTGTTTTTTCTCTGCAATAATATGCATGTATACTTTCTTCATAAATCACTTTGTCCAGTGGTGAAAACCGCATAAATATCCGTTCAGTAAGTAGTGTTAGCTTATTGCAAACAAAGAGGGTGGGGGACTTTGTCATGGATTCCTTATTCCCACCCTTTCGAGTCCATAGAAGGTGCAGATTGTTGTGCATGCAAGAAAAGAGGTGACGCAGCCCCTTCACAGGATATGTGTAACCTCCTTTCCCGCTCAGCATGCACCTTCCACAACTTATATGAGACAAAAACAGACCTTTCCAGAGAGTTGAGTGCGAATTTATTTTGCGTTAACGCGATCGACACGTTTATGACGTTCGGAGCTGCGATTGGCTCGCTCCAAGCTCTTATCCAATCAGAGAGCCAAATGCGGTAAACGTTAACAGCTCACACTCAGCGCACTGGTGGCTAAATACTGGTCGAACCAAATTTAAGTCAGAACGACACCAAAGAAGAATAAGAAGAATTGAATAAATTTCTCACCTGTAAGTAGCTCCGCCAGTATGCACCCTAAGGACCACATGTCGATGGGCATGCCATACCTGGCGCCCATCATCACCTCTGGCGCCCGGTAGAACCTCGACTGGATGTACGTGTACACCCGCTGGTGCTCATAACACGAGCTGCCGAAGTCTATCACCTGGAAACAAAAGAAGAAAGGCATAAGCGTCTTTGAAAAATGTAAGATGATGGCGATAAGACCACACGTTGTTGTACCGTATTAATTTTAAGTTCCTACAAAATTTGATGGTAGGCATACAATAAAGAAAGCCTAATTATGGTTTTTGTTGGAGTGTGAAATCGTCAAATAACTGCAGCTCCCGCTCTGGGTGATGCGATTAACTCCCTCGCTAGTAAGTCCCTCACTTGCGTTCGGGATCTAAACTTAACAACCTTCGTTTCATTCGGAATTCAACATGCCGCCGATACTGCTTAATACTATAGTCACATAATCTACCATTTTGATGACCCTAGCAACGATAATAACTTTTTTATAAACAATCCTTGCAAGTAATACACGGAACACAGTTAACGATGACAACCATTAACCTAACCTAGATCCACCTGCGCCGAGAATGGGCTTGACATCAAGGTTGAACCCCGACCCTTGACATTCAACACCTTCCATACACGATATTGTCGTCTTAATAACATTCACTAATATAGGTAGTTAATACAATAGATCTATGCTAAGCTCTTGAGGGAAATAACACGGATATTAAATTTGAAGCCAATCCGAGCCTCGAAATCCGTTCAGCCATTCTAGTTAGCGTGCATATGGTAAAGCTAGAACTACATTAGACCGACGCACACGTGGACCACGGCTGATTTGTACGTAGAACGATGTCGCATGGCGTGGATCTTGTGTAGCTTTACAAGTCTAGTTTCCATATAAAATGTATGGAGACCGACGCGCAATGTAGTTCTATGATAAGTAACCAGCATACATGTACACACAAACTTTGGATTTTATAATAATAGTGCGGTTGCTTTGATTTATGATACTTCCTTAATTTATTTCTAGATACCAGGCTCGACTCTCTGACATAAGGAAGTTTATCACTTCATAAAAAAACGATATTACAGTAGATTTGTAAAATATTTTACTCTTCAGATGGTAATATATATAATACGACAATTACACGTAATTCAAAAAGCTGGATAACATCAAAGGCTGGCGTCCCCATTCGGTGGTAACAAGTTGTTTATTTTTTATGAACTGTAGTTAAAGAAAGTTTCACTCCAGTTTTCCATATTTTAATGGACTTGTTGACTGGGTCGTAGTCGGGGCTTGATTGAGTTGTAATTTTTTACTATGTTTATTGAATGAGTTGACCCACTTAGATGAGAATGTTAATAGGAATACTGGAATTGATTGTTCCAGTAATGCATTACTAGTTGGCTATGGTAAGTATTGCCTTTTTATTATTTATTGGCTTGCGGTCGACGATGAAGCACGCTTGCCTAGAAATATCCTATACACTACCTTCAGGTCATGTCTAACAGACAGACTCCGCTAGGATATGTCGAGGCCGCCCGCCATTGACCTAATGGTCAAATATAGAGAGGGACCTCAAAAAAGTCCAGTTGCCAAAATTTACAACCCAAGATAAAGCCACGGCGCACGAAAGTGAGGAGATCCGACCCCAAATAATGGAATCAAAGAAGTAAGAAGAAAAATCAAATCCTAATTTTATTTATCTACGAGTATATCTATCAATTTTGTGATGTGAGGAATGAAATTCTTGATTCAAAACAATAGCTATTTAAGCAAAAGAATTTTTAATATCCTTGCATCGAACACAAGATATTTTCATCCCAAAATAACAATACTCAACCTTGTGTAAAAGTTCAATGAAAATAAGATTCGATAAGCGTTAGATTTATAAACGAACTGTTAACAGGGGCATACATCTGTTTGTTTTTTTGCGTCGCAGCAAATTTTCTTTAATAACGTTTATATTAGTTAAGAAAAACATGATATAAGTATCACTATCATCTTCATGGCTTCCTCATGGATGTTCTAGTGTCGAGGCCGTATCTTATGCATTGATTTATTGTCTGCTTGGTCTGATGGTTACAAGCGCGACTTTCAAGGTATGGTATAAACAGGGTGTAAAGTCCCGCAAACCTACGCTGAAAAGGGAGGATCGTCTGACCAGACAGGAGGGTCTTGTCCAGGCAGCTGATCGATAATTGATTTGGGACTGTTGTATATGTCCTTCCTCCTATGATCCTTTACTGCTTAAGTCGGATTGGTCCGACGAGCGTTTTCGTGTCCTATTCGCCAGGGTCATGTATTTTTTTTTTGTTTAGCTCTTGAATCCGCATAGCTGATAGAAAACCTGACGAGATGGAACATTTGGTCGTGGATGTGTGACCCTGGCGAAATAACCGCGAGTGTTTGTCGGATAAATCCGACGTTAGCGGATTTTTTCTTTAAACTTTTAACAGTTTAAATAGTAGGTAGTAGTAAAGTTTTCAATAAAGATTATGACATAGAGTTACATACGAACATTCAACATAACACCTACACGTGTAAACTAGCCCACAAATACAACCTAGTTAAAATCCATATTGGTCACTTTCCCCGCCGCCGTATTGACTGTTTACAACTGAAATTATATTAGAGTGCTACTATTGACATACGCACCCTGCTTCTAACACGACCCAATTCGACTTGTTTATATTTTGAACACAGCCTGGAAACATTGACGTCATGGATTATGTATTTCTGATGTGTTTTGAAAAACGATTAATATTTCTTAATATATTCACTGCATCACTGGTTATTATTGAATAACTAAAGATTGTATGTTTATGTACAATGTTAGCAGAGTCACAAAGCTATTAAGATTTCCTAAAAAAAAAATTAAAAAATGACTGGTCCGAAAGAGAACCCCGGGGTCCTGGAACGCAAGAGGAAGAAGGAACATAGAAGTGGATCTTAGTCAGTAAAAGTCAGACTCGCCCTCTCGCTCCGCTCAAGAGTGGGAAGAAGTCATTGGATGACTTGAATGGCTAAATCTCCAAAATTGATGACCACTGAACAATTAGCAATATCTTTAAAATGTTGAGTGATGTTTAAAATTACCGCAAAAACTACTAAACCGATTCTGATCAAATTTTGTATAAATTCTCATAGGTCAACACTTAGACTATAGATTACGCTATTTGCTATGAGAGATGAGCAATCATCATATAAAAGGCAAAATCAATAGCAAAAGTCTAGTTACAGAAATTCTTGGTTGGTTTCTATATATTTTTTTATGTTTAATTTTAGTTTGCAATATAACTTGTTGGTTCATAAATCATGGTGTGCCAAATAGACATATTTTCTTTCTCTTTTTCTTCCTTTCTTTCTATCTTTCTCTTTCTTTCTTTTCTTTAAGGATTCAAATATCCTTAAGCTCTATACAACACATTTTGTATGCATCTGTTGCTGGCGCCACAATGCATTCTATGTGAAGTTTGTAGATAAGACAATGCGTTTTCATCTTAACACCAAGTGGAACAATAACCCATTGGTTTATAGATCCAAATAACGTGTATTGCCTTACATATAAAGAACATTAATCATTACAATGTTTCTAAGATATAACAGGGTTAAATTATAATAACTACGTCGGTTACTTAGCAAACAAAGCGGCACTATATCAAACGTCAACTAGAAAAAATGGTAGAATGTAAACCATCAATTATTTATTTACACTAACAAGTAACAACTCATGTTAAATGTAATAGGTTTCTGGATCAATAGATCGATAAAAACGCTTGGGTGTTGGATGGCGATTGAATCGAATGCGGTACGCGTGTGCGCACGCAAGGGTACCTACGCTGTGTTGCCAACTCAATTGTTGATATTTCTACTGATTTCTGACTGACCAGTGAGCCGAGCAGAGACAGTACTAGAGTTTGGCCATCAAAAGGTGAAACAACAAAAAGGAGGCCGAATTAAAAAACTTTGTAACTGTTCACCCTGACTCTACGTAAACACAAGATAAATGTAATTGAAGAAACGTCAACGACACATTTTTGACAGTATTTTTTTTTAAATGCTGCCATATATGTACTGCAAAAAATAAATCACTATCATCTTTCGTTGGCCAGACTATACCATCTATACTATCTTCACTAATATTAGATGTAAAGTTTTGCGTGTAGTTCGCTGTTCGACCGTCCGGTAACTATCTCCGGACCGAGCCCAAGTCGTCGCAAGGAATGGTCAGCAGGTTAACAGATTCATAACGCTGAAATAAACATATTCAACAATTAATTAATGCAGGTAATTTGTACGGATTCCAAGAGCTACAGTTGGCAACACCATGACGGCGTTTGACGCACACGCAAGTTCCGATCGACGCGCTTCAATGGTCCATTGTCTATTGATTACGATCATACGACTTTATCATAACCCCATAACCAACCTCTTGGAATTCAAGGCTTCACATATAAGGCATGACCGAGAATTGTGGTAATCAATTAGTACCGCTGTCTGAGGAACAACATACCTCATCGGAGTGTCAGATATTAGAATTTTTGTGAGAAGGATGCATGACTGAGTGAAAAAAATCTATCTGTTAATAAAAAGAGAAACTGACTGACTGACATATCAACGCACGGCCGAAAATACTGAGGCTAGGAGTGTAAAATTTTGCGTAAGGTTTCCTTTTATGACATAGATCAGCACTAAGAGAGGATTTGCCAATATTCACACACTTAGGGTCCAATGATTAGCTCGCCGTCCGACCGTCCAGTAGCCGTCCGGACCGAGCACAAGTCGTCAAAGGCGCGTTGTGTTCCACGCGCGCCTCAAGGAGATGCCAACCGTAGGGGCCCAGCAGGGTCGAACGAAGCCTAATGGGGCCATAGGTGATGCGAAAGAGAATCACGGGGCCCGGGTACGAAAGCAACGAAGAAACAGGAGTGGGTTTTAGTCAGTAAAAGAGGGAGTCTCAGACTTTTACTGACTAAAACTCACTTATGTTCGTGCAGTTGGTCTTCGCACTAACAGTCACCGTGGTAACTGTTTCAAGCTTACCTGCAGCCCTAGTAGGTAGTGCTTATACATTTGCACCTTTGAGGATCAGGTCTCCGCAAGGAACACCACTGACGCTAGATCTGGCCTGCACCTCAATGGAACGCCATAGCGATGATGCCAGTTCGTGAAGCCAAGAAAATATATGCAACTCTATGGTGTGTACCTCGCCACTGTTCTTCACGCAGTCAACCATAAATTTTATGACGTAATGACCTGGTTACGTTACCGAGGCGTCCCAGTAAGGCATGACCCTAACGTGGCCACTGGGTGGGCCAACAATGTCTAGAAAGACTACTATCGACTCAAAAACCTCAGAATTCGTAGATTTATTTTGTTTTTAGACCGATAGACTGAAATATATTCTACTTTTCCAGGTCAACAAAATGGTGCAAGCCTGTTATGCTCCAGTCTCGACGTATGCACTTCTCGGAACTCCCGAAAAGAGACGAGAAAAACAACGAATGATTGATAGTATCTCTCATTATGATTGATTGGCACTTCCTTGCCTATATAATTATGATGAGGTCTGACAGCATCGGAAGAAACACAGACAATAAACCGATGCCAAAGAATTGTAGCAAAAAATTTATAAAAATTGCTCTGAAATTTTGAACA
Source organism: Mythimna lalbum (assembly GCA_949319445.1). Lineage (NCBI taxonomy): Eukaryota > Metazoa > Arthropoda > Insecta > Lepidoptera > Noctuidae > Mythimna > Mythimna lalbum. The sequence continues at coordinate 7,657,878 of OX439371.1, read as the reverse complement.
GACAAAACTACGTCAATGAACAGAATAATTCTTTACAATAATGATGTATTCCATAGAAAAACGTTTTTGACAGCACTAAATGGGGGACGGAGGTCAGTACTTGATATTCCACGAAGCGCCAGCGTCATTGGCAGGGCTCCAATGATTGTCATCGGCTTGTGTATCATATTAAGGAGACAGGTTATATGTTATAATGACCGCACTATGGTTTAGTCATAAAATAATGATTGTGCGTATAAAATAAGCGGTAGAAACTGCTTTGTGATAAAGATGATACTTTAGCTTTAATAAATTATGGTAGAAACACAGAAATCTCTCTTCGTAGTAATGACTAAGAGAGACAAAGAGTCTGGTCCCAAAGTTGGCATAGAATTGAAACACTTGTCATGATTACGATAGCATGATGACTAAGTGGTTGTTTAAACGTTTTATGACGATTTTAATGTGCACATACTAAATTAAATTACCTACTCGAAAGTGAAAGTCGAAAGTAGTTAGACTTTAAAACGAAAACCTCTTTAACAAATACAGTAAAGGTGTTAATCAAAGCAAAATACACGTAAAGTTTTTTCAACTCTGCAAAAACTACTCGTTTGGGCGCCACGATAAACATTGGTCTGACCAGTGGCGTAGCTAGTCCTAAAGGGGCCCCATATCAAAATATATCAAGTTTTTTTTTGCAACGTAGGCCTTACTAGCATAAAGATGGATAGATGTCCAGACAAACTGGATAGATTTCGTCCATGGAAAATCGAGATGACCTCGTTTATTGGAGTATTCTAGAATAATAGAGGGGTTATGCTTTTATTGTGATCTTATGAACGAAAGCCGAATCCTAACATTTAGTAAGTCATTAACTACGCATCTTTCATCGGTTATGAATTTTTATTCGGGGCCCCTGCAACTTGGGGGCCCGTATCAGCCATAATACGGCGGTAGCTACGCCCCTGGGTCTGACGTACGCCAATATTTACTTACGCTATGCCAAAAGCTACTTTTTGTCGGTCGAGTCTTTGGCAGTTTTTAACGGCACTAATTAGTAACTAAACATTGTAATGAAAGATTAGTTCTAATTCCCCGAATGTGCTACAATTCCGTTTAAAAATATTATTTTGTGTATGAAAATGATGGATTACGGTGTTAACTTCTGTTTAGGAAAACAAAGATCATGGTTTCCATAAAATAAGAATTATTGTCGGACTAAAGCAAACTATTTTCGAGAACAGTTGCGTTCAATTTTGTAATAAGGCGGTGGTAATTTTAGTAGATGGAAAATATTTTTTTCCCGTTTTCCAAGAAATGACGTTCATATTGTAAACTTTACATTTCAGTATTGTTGTATTTTCCTACAAAACCGGGCTTATTGGAAACACAAGCGTATCAAAACAGTTAGCTGTATTATGACGTCAAGGAACTATTAATTGTTTGGTAAATATGAGTTAATTACAGTACAAGAGCGAACACTGAAACCACACCAAACGAGAGCCTCAGAATAGAAATCCTTTGTTGACTAACCCAGTAACCTGTGCAAATCATGCTTATTCCTCTATTTGACATCTGTCAATAAAATTCACACCTACCTTCCTTTGCCATAAAATTGAAAATGGAACGATAATCGGTTCAGATCGGGGATAATCGGGTTGTATCGGGTTGTTTAGAGCACAAATCACGTGCAGCGTGTCACATCTTGATGCAGAAACGAGAGAAATGGGCAGTTAAAAATGTGGTGACGTCACAGGAGCTGAGATCGATGTGTTCCCCTCAAGTCACGTGTGAGGAAACGTGATGTATAAATCAAGTTGACACGCCATTACACGTAGTGGTAGGTGGCGTTCCTGTTTTGGAGGTAAACAGGCGAATAGCGAGCAATTCTGGGTAAAAGCGACGAGATGCTAGGAATAGCAGTGTAAGACTATAATATGATGCAGCGATATCCTCCAGAAAATGCTCGAATGTGGCATGTCGGGATTGTGTTTTTAACCGCGACGGAAAAGAGGGGTGTTATAAGTTTGAGGTGCCTGTGTGATTGTGTTTGTCTGTGTCAGTCTGTGTGTGTCCGTGGCATCGTAGCTCCTAAGCGAATGGCCCGATTTTGATGCTGTTTTTTCGAGTAGGTTTACATAAAGTTGACTGTAGGTAGGCGAACTGAAAAGTTACTCAGGTAATAATGGTCCAATCAAGAAAAATCATAGATAGAAAGAAATCTACACTATCGCTATTTTTATTCCAGAAGAGCACACGGTTGCTGCCTATGTGGCTACGGTAGTGAGCTTCAAAGAGACGTCAGCAAACGGACTGGGCTCACTACAGCCGATGGCTGCCCCCCGGCAGGCATCCACGGTCCTCCGTGGGATTGTTCTAAAGAGTTACCGTTGCTCTGGAACACAAAGGGCAGCTGAAGGAACACAGGCCCATTTTAGACAGTAAAAATCGGGCACTTCCACCCTCACTCCACCCAAACGACAGTGTTTGATGTTTTCCCACTAAATAAAGTGGCCATGGTATTGAAGACATGGCAAAAATCGAGTATTTAATATACATAATAGGTATTTCAGTCGTAGCAATAACCTCCTGAATTAAACCAATGTAGGCATAATAAAATCTTGTTAACAGTAAACACACAAACATTTTTCGCCTTTAAACAAAAAAAAACTGCTCACAAATTTTTAGCTCACCAATTCTTAGTATTCAGATCGGTGGTGAAAAAGAGTCTGATTGTAAAATTCATTTCATTGAAATAAAAAGCCTGGCTTCAATTTTTCGATTCAATCACTCACAATCACATGCATGCTTTACTCGTTCGATACTAGCCAGCCGTGCTGTGCAACGAAGGGTAATAAATATGTATACCCAACTACCAACCAATATGGAATTTTATATTTATGGTAGCATAAAAAACATCGTCAATTATAATTAACTCAAAAAAAGAATTCATTGTTAATAATTATTAACAATGAATTCTTTTTTTTATAATTATTAACAATGAATTCTTTTTTTTTTTTTAATAATTATTAACAAAGAATTCTTTTTTTGAGATGAGAAGTCATCAAATGTTTTCTCCGTGAAAGTCGAGAGGACGTGTCCCATTGTTCGAAAGAGTTACCGTGGCCCTAGAACCCAAAGGGCAACCGAAGGAACACAGATGTGTCTTAATAAATAAAAGTCTGATTGATTCTCTCGGTCCACCCAGTGTGGAAGCAATTATTTGATGAGTTCACACCTCGAAAAAATTGGTTGACAGCCTTTTGGTTGATTCTGACTCAATGATAAGTGTACATTCGTTGCAAGCCTGATTGGTAATAATTTAAAATAAATTAACCTCTCGAATACCTACCGTAATTAGAGATATAACACCGATTAAATAAACACGATTAAAACTAATTAGATTAACAAAATAAGATCAAGACGCGCCTGCTATCCGAAAGCGTACCGAGTGATATTTACTAAGATAATAATACATAAAAGCATTGACCGCGGTGTCGCAATTACGCTACATGTTTATTATTGATCGGTGATTGACCCGAACAAGGCCTTATCCAAAAAAACACGTCACAAATGATTTGCCTTAGAATACAAAAAGAAAAACATAACAGAGAAAGTCCAAAGTGTACATACAAGCTTCAATAGCTATTTCAACACAACCCACAAAATAACGCCATATGGCCGTTTACAATGAATTATTTAAATATAAATATTACACTGTTTTCTTTAAGTAAAATTTTTCTCGCCACATGGTGCAACCAATCTTTTGTACATGACGTAAAACGTAGGCGCATGCGCATGATAGCCAATTTGTTCTTGAAAGTTCCATTATAATCGTATACACTTCACTTGCGCATTCTTCAATAAAATCTAACATAAACAGGGCCAAGTTCAAATCGATTCTATCTTACATCGATTATGTATTTGGAGTTGGTTGCTGCACTCACTCCGTGAAAAGAAATAAAGAAACCATGGTTATTTGGAGGTACAGCCACACAAAGAAGAATCAAAGAAGTAGAACCTTAAATAATGAAAAAAACAATAACATATCGTGTCTCACGGCTGCGCCAAACAGGTCCAGTTCAGCATAATGCCAGACAACTATATAGCAGTTGCCTGACGCCTGGTTTTCAACTGAACTTACTTTGATACATGTCTATCGTATTATATCTATTGTACACGGGCCATAGTGATCATCATACTGCGAATTTCATCCCATCTAGTCCACCTCTCTCCAGAAGTAGATAAGGCCTGCCAGCTTATTCAGGATATCTATGAGGGAATTCGGTGATCCCATAATTAGCAAGCGTATTTCGAAGACGCTCGTGTACTCAAGGAGCACATGCACGATTGCTTCATGCTCTGCACAGGAGACCAACCGTGATATGTACTTATCGTGTGGTAAGGTTTCTTTAGTGAGCAGTGTCCGGTGATGAACCTCGCTAACAGGCGTAGGCTGCCTGTGTTCAGCCGTAGAAGACTTCTGAGTAAGGTTTTGTTTAGATATGGCTTGGCCTCCTTAGCATCAGTTAGGTGTATGCCTAGCCTTTTCCAAATGTGTTGGGGTTGGCTTCCAGTCAAACTGGATGCAGCTGAGTACAGATATATGGAAGGGCTGCCTACAATTCAGTAATTGGATAACACAATGTCCTTTGTTAAGACTGGTGTCAAGTTATTTGCCTTCTAGCTACCCGTAACGACTATCAAAGATGTCCTATGTTCTAGGTCTCACTATATGCTTACCCATCCACGGATCGACCTCGGTAAGCGTGGCGTAACTTTGCAGATCGACTCAAGCAATTTTTTTTTAATCTTTGCCTCACACTAAAACTTACCTGTATCGTGGCTTGTAGCAAAATAAATTGTGTCTATTTTGCCACAAGTTTTGCTCAAAAATCACTATTGGTAACCAGAAGTGCTTTTAGTAACTTATATTCGTAAACAGGGCCAAGTTCGAATCAATCTCTATCCTATATTATAGTTATGTATTATTTTACATATTTAATTGATTTATTGTGATCTAACCACGATGTATTGAAATCTGTTCGTAATTAGGTAAAGGTCGGATGTAAAATTATATTTAATGGCATGCAGTTGCACTATGAATAGATGCGGTTCTGTCGTGTTTACTGTTGTGGACGTCGTCAACACATAAAGGAATATTCCTGAAGGTGTTTGCAACCCTCTGGAACTTTTATTTAAAGTTTGGCAACATTTTGTACTTATGTACTAAGAATGAAAAGAAGACCTAGTTACTGGCGACTAGCTTTTTTCTACATCTTCGCTTCATAGCATATTACAGTCACAGAAACCGTAAATCCCGAAAATCTAAACCTACACAACCTACATGGGTAGGGCACATTGCTCGCAGAACAGATGGCCGTTGGGGCCGAAAGGTTCTGGAGTGGCGACCGCGAACTGGGAGACGCAGCGCCGGAAGGCCTCCTACAAGGTGGACCGACGACCTGGTGAAGGTTGCGGGAATCCGATGGATGCGGGACGCACAGGATCAACCATTATGGCGACACTTGGGGGAGGCCTATGTCCAACAGTGTCCGTCTGTGGGCTGAAACGATGATGATGATGACATTACCTACATATATTATAAAACTCCAAGAGAGAGTCGTTTCAGAAGATCCCTCTCCTAGAGAGGACATTATAATGTTCCCAATGCTGGGACTCAAGTATTAAGTAATGTTTATTTTTTGGTGCACAATAAAGAATATATCTATCAATCTATCTTCAAAGGACTGAAGGAAGCCTAGCATTATAATAAGTTCTTAACGCGATCCATTCTACGACCTAAATTGAACTGTTTTAAAGGATTGGATCCATATAGCGTGTATACTTCTTTCTCGTTCACACGACTGAAATTTTAATACGTCATAGTAAAACAAGGTAAGTGCAGAGATTATCTTCCCACAAACAAATTCACATTTTTTTTTTTTTATGTATAGGCTCACGTTTGACCACTGTCTCACCTTATGGTAAGAGATGATGTGGCGACGATGGAACACGCTTGCCTAGAAGCAATCTATTCAGTCTCGACTTAAAGACCCCTAGGTTATAGCTATCAGGAAACACAGACTCCAGCAGGGAATTCCACTCTTTATAATATAGCTTAGATTTAAATGGGAGAAACCCAATTTCCGAAACACGAGAAAAGTTGAATATCTGAAGTGGACAGTCACTTTTTGACACATAAAAAAATTGGAAACACGTTTAAAATACTCGAATTTCTTCTGACACGTTTTCCTTAAGTTTTTTTTTTGTTTGGAAAATGAAATAGATATGTTTCTGAGAGCTCGAGATCTTTACGTCATAATTCTTGGCGTTTGCCGCACTTTTGTTTATAAATCATGAGGCGTAATGAAGCTGTACTAGGCTATAAAATATCAATTGTTTGGTGGAACACATCTTTTAGCCACTTATTTGCTATGGAAACTTTTGGCCTTTGGTCTATTATGAAGAGATTAGAAGCTGCACTGTGAAATTTTATTGTGCGCTCAAATTCGTGGAGTATGGTTTGTGCTCGGCTCCTTCAGGGTCGGTCCAAACTAAACGAATTTGAGCTAGTCTAGCGTAGACTCACCGCAATGTACTCACGCTTATGGTTACCATATCTCAGGTTATGTCCACATCACGACACACATTTACACTGTTTTCATACTACCGCTTATATAACTGTTTATGACGTTATTGCACATTTTTCATTACATATTTTGGTAATACAGTATCTTGTGGATACTAACTAGGCTTCTATTGAAATCAATTTCTAAATTTGTGTAAAATTAATTCAGTAAGGACCTCAGAAAATCTCCTATTTTGTATGAACTTTGATACTTCATAATTTGCCTAAAAATTAAAAAAAGTAAAACTATAGAAGCCTTCCAAATTTTATTAACTTTTAAGGGTTAAATAAACAGCTATTTCCTAGAGCAAGTTTTGTGAAATATTCGAGTAAATCTCGGAATTACCGAGAACTAACCGAGTTTTCAGGCGTTATCTCTCTTTTTTTGCATTGCCTTTTCGTCAAACATCGCGTTGGATTGCGTTAGATGAAGTAACAAGCTTTTATACCATTTTTGATGTTTACGATAGGCAAGTGGAAAAGGACCCTCTTAAGCCCAACTTTGTTCCTTTAATTGCCTTTAGCCTTTTATGGCTACAGTGACTCTTTCAAGCTTTCCCGCAGCTCTAGCAGGCATTGGCTATACCGAATTACCTGAACTTACTGGGCTCGTTTATACCGAATTACCTGAACTATAAAATAATCGAAAACTCTTTCAACATCACATCGATTTCCTAAATTCCCGGAAACGAATAATCTTAACTCTTCCCTGTATTTTAGGTGCTATGATGATGGAAAACAAACGCCCAGAGCATTGTTTGAAAAACAACACTTCCTTGGTAATATTTATAACTTTCAATGAGGAACCCACTATTCGGATATACAACGTTGTTTACAATGGGCGATATATCTCCGAATATCTGTGAATGGGTGAAGGTTGAAGGAGATCATATGGAGGAAATGAGAAGATTTGGTTTGATGTTTGTTTAAATTATTCCAGACTAGCGGCTCGTCCCGGCTTCGCTCGGACAATAAATATGTGAATGTAGCTTTCCAATGGTATAAGAATTTTTGAAATCGGCATAGTAATTTTTGTATTTATCCTTTTTTTTTTAATTGATATAAACTAGTGCTTGACTGCGATTCCACCTGATGGTAAGCAGTGATGCAATCTCCGATTGTGAGGCGCACTAGTTTATTGAGAGCCTAATCACTGTAGCCTTGAAGACACCCAAATTATAATCGAACGGGAAGACCACAGCAGGCAAATTGTTCCAGTCCTTCGACGTACGTGGTATAAACGACGAGGCAAAACGCTTAGTCCGGACCGTTCATTACAAACATACACACAAAAATACAAACTTTCCCTCTTTATAATATTAGTGTAGATAATCCCCTCATAGAACAAAGTCGCGTTCCGCGTTTATCTGTTTATCCGCTAACTACTCGTAAACCACGCAACGGGTTTTGATGTGGTTTTCACTAATAGAAAGAGCAATAAACGAGGAAGATTTTTGTGTATAGTTGAATCCCGTGCGAAGCCAAGGCGCGTCTCTAGTGTTTAATAACCAGATTTATCCGGTAACGAGATGTTTATTGGACAATAATTCAACGATCTAAGGAATAACAAGCAAATGGTAGTGGCAGATAAATTTGAAAATAAACAGAAGTTTTGTTTTCTACGTAATAGACGTCGCAATCTTAATTATTTTACAGATTTATCAGAATAAAAACTGAAGGATTGGCCAGAAGTAGCTAAGGATAAAGAAGAGTGGAAGGGAGGCTTTTGCCCGACAGTGGAACAGCATGCACAACTACCTGCATCTCGCACCACTTACACGAAGCCAACGACAGAGCTGCCCAGGTGGCTAAATATTGGTCGGACCAAAGAGTCAGATCGACACGACGAGAAGAAGTCTATTATCAGGGGAGCTCGTGCCCCGGTATGAAGGCTAGAAGGAACGGCGCGGGGTTTTTAGTCAGTAAGAGTCTGACACTGTCTCCCGCTCCACCCAAGAGCGGGTTTCGTCAAAGATGATTTTCCCCGTCGATAAAAAAAGGTAAAGTTTTTTTTTGTTTGAGGAGGTAATCTCTGAAAGTAAAAAAATAAATAAAAAGAAAGTAAAGTACGATGGCTAAAATTTTTGTACTGATAGAAAGCTTTTATTATTTTATTTTTTAATTGTTGATAGGTTTCGCTTGACCGCTATCTCACCTGATGGAAAGCGACGCTTCTTTATTCCTGAGTATTTATATTCCTGAGTGATAGAGGCTATATTTTATGCATGCGGGCGAAGTCACGGATAAAAGGTAGTCAGTATGATACTTTTATAATAAAGTTAAACTGCAATACATTAACAAATGAGAATACCTATACAATACTACGTGTTCTGCAGTTAGAAATTCCAGTAAGCGTCGCGTGCAACCTACATTGTGCATATTAGTGTCCTAACGTTTAATATCGTTATGTCATACACTAACCTGATTTGGTGCTCAAGGAAACTGCTTTTAGTGCTTATTATCTAAGACTGGTTTTATTGTAATGTTTTAGCTAGCTTAGCAACTGCAAGTTTTGTGTTTATTTATGTATTTGTGCCTTTATCAAAATCTATATAATTATGACATATAAATATAATTCAGGTATATGTTTTTAATATCACAAGTTTTTTCACATTTTTTTAAATTGGACTTGTTAAAATTTTTGTCAATCTTTTTGTTGCGGTCAACCTCCGTAACAGCTGGACAGATTTTTACCCCGCTTTGGGTAGAGTAAAGAGAGTTACGTCTTTTACTGACTAAAACAATACTATATTCTTTCAGTAGCCTTTTGCGTTCTATGGTCAGTTTTAGTCTTTCGAACCATCTCTTGATCTTTCTAGTCGAATCATCTTTACCACAGGAAACCCCTCGTAATCCAGTTTCCTCCAATACCTCGCTAAACAAACCCTGGCTTATTTTCCTTCGCAATTAACTTTCTAGTCTCATCAAGTCTTCCAGCACAAGATGCTCCTATTAAGGCCTAGTGCGCATTAGCCGTCACGTCGCGTGTTCAGACTAATTACTGTAATTCTGACGCTATCATCCACTTCGTAGACAAATTATATCGTCGTTAAGTTATCTCGACGACCTTCACCGATATTGTGTACTTGCTACGTGGATGTGTCAATGAGTGAACAGCCTAGTGGCAAATTGCTGGCTGTTTATTAGGTAACGGTAGGCCGTTGCAAAAATTACTTGGCAAAATGGATATTTATAGACCCGTCGGATACTCAATGTGAAAGCGGTGCTCCTGTTCAAAACTTGAGCCACACATTAGCGCCACCGGTACATGGTGGACATGTCACGTTTGGGAATAGCTAAGGAGTAGAATTCCCTGCCGGAGTCTGTGTTTCTTAATAGCTATAACCTAGGGGTTTTTAAGTCAAGAATGAATAGGTTGCTTCTAGGCTAGCGTGCTCCATCGTCGGTCACGTCTCATAGCTTTTCGTCAGGTGAGATAGTGGTCAAACGCGAGCCTATCCATAATAAAAAAAAAGTCATGAGTGCCCAGCCCATACACCTGCACTTTAAAGGATTTTATGAGTACCACCGATGGTGATATTAATGTAGCCACATACTAGGCCCAAACAGTTTGACGAGTTTACCGTCGAATCGAAAAGAAGAATTAGGTAACGGGGTTATGAGAACGTCTCGTAGCATTGAATGTTTAGTATCAGAGTTGATCTAAGACTTGCAACAAAGTGGGTTGCGGGTTAGTTTGAAACAGTTACCGCGACCCTGGACCGGAAAGGACTACTCGCATACGGGTGGGGTACTAGTCAATAAGTCTGACACTCCCTCTCGCTCCACCCAGAGTATAGCATAGTCGGCCTTAAAATGTTCCCACTGTTGGGGCTCAGGCCTTCTCTCTAGGAGAGGGAATTGCCCGGAATCCACCACGCGGGCCCAGTGCGGGTTGGTGTCACATGTCTTCGAATTTTTGGTTTTAGGACATTCCGGTTTCCTCCCGATGATTTCCTTCACCGTTTTGAGGACAGTGGTGATGAAATAAATTACACAAAGTAATGCGCCCGGCTAGGTTTGAACCCGCGACGTAAGATAGGGCCGTTGACACTTACACCCAGTATGGCAGGCGTTATTTTACGATACTTGTACTTACTTACTCCTTGTCTATCTATGTTTTCTCGGATTCAGGTTTCTGTAAGACTAACCATTATGGACCGTCATCAACATCTCAAAATTTGTCAATGATCTCCAATGATAAATTTTTCACACTTAAAAAAGCTTTTTTGGTAACAATAGCACATTTTTAATTTTGAAGCACAATCCGATAAGGCAATAATTAAGTTCAGACGGATTATTCTCTTAAAGTAATTTCATGACCATAAAATATTCAGAGTGAGAGCAAGTGATGGATCTTTATAATTAACTAGCTTCTGCCCGCGACTTCGTCCGCGGAAAATTTCTTGTTTTAAAATAAGATTACACTCGATTAGACGATGCTCACGTTCAGCGCTAGATTCCTGAGCACGGGCCTGTGATGTTATGGCATTTTGCCTAGCAAGCCGCTGCGAGCGCTCAGCGCTAGTCTCCCTATCCCTTGTCTCAGAGACATGCTGCCTTAAATGAGATAGACGCTGCGCACGTTCAGCGCTAGATTCCCGAGCACGGGCCTGCGATGTTATGACATTTTACCTACCAAGCCGCCGCGAGCGTTTAGCGCTAGTCTCCCTATCCCTTGTCTCAGAGACATGCTGCCTTAACTCAGATAGACGGTGCGCACGTTCAGCGCTAGTTTCTCGAGCACGGGCCCGCGATGTTCTCACATTTTGGCTAGCGAGGCGCTGTGAGCGCTCGGAGCTAGATTCTGTAGCGCGTGCTTGCGAAATATATTCTCTATTTCTCGAGAGGCGCTGCTCATTTTCAGGGGCAGATTCTTCCGTACGGCGTACTCGAGCGGCTCTTGTCTGTGATGTCTGCCGGGACAGTTGAGATTTCCTTTTAGACATGCTCTCAACAAACTACGCACAGACTTGAAAACAATTATGAACAAAAGGAGAGCGACTCGAACACCGTCCGCCTTTACAAAACAAAACAATCGTAATATCGAATAACTCGTATCGATTATTACGATAGAACGAAGTACGAAACTACGAACATACAAAAACGTACAACGAAATTACGATATTTTCGATTATGAGGTATCTATCAACAACAACAACCATACGAACGAAACAACCGAAACCAATAAGCAATTGACAGAAGAACTCCAACTAACGACAACGTGGGCATAATAATTCGAGAGGGTCATCAATCCACAGAAAGTCTTAACACCGCGATTCAGAAAACATGGCAAGTTCGGGAGGTTCCTGCACCGAATTAAAGCGGAAGAGACGCCCGAGTGTCGCCACTGTGCGGAACGCCCGGAGGACACGGTGGAGCACACAGTCGAGGTGTGCCCTGCCTGGGCAGAGCATCGCCGTGCCCTCGTGGGGGCGATCGGCGGCGGACACCTCTCGCGGCGGGCTCTGGTTGAGGCCATGGTCCTTAGCGAGGAGGAATGGCAGGCGGTCGCCTCCTTCTGCGAAGCAGTAATGCTAGCAAAGGCGGAGGCAGACCGCATCAGGCAACGGCGCCCCCGCCGCCGCCGCCGGGATTCCGATCCCGATTTCCGGCCACCGTAGACGCGGGCTCGCGGACGGCGAGCCATGGGTAGCTTGCTGTCCGATCGTCCGGTAATGGACCGAGCCCAAGACGTCAACGGCGCGCACTGTTCCCGCGCGCCTCAAGAAGTTGTCAGCAACAGCAGAAGCCCAGCTGGGTCGAAGCCTACCGGGTCCAGGGTTATCCGAAAGGGAACTCGTGCCCTGGTTTGAAGGCTAGAAGGAACGGGGTGGGTTTTTAGTCAGTAAGAGTCTGACACTATCTCTCGCTCCACCCAAGGGCGGGGGTTGTCATAAGATGATTTTTGCCCACCATAAAAAAAAATAGGTAAAACGTCTGCACAATGAAAGTTACGCTAGGGGCATTTTGCGTTTTAGTAATTTTATATTATCTTCGAAACTGTATGACCAATTGCTATGCTGTAAATGGCAAATCTTATCTGTATAATGTTTTTGTGATACTGAAATAATTTATTGTCATAAGAATTAATATTTTGTTGCTCAAATAATCAACCAAACGTAAGTATGCCGAAAAAAAATATTTTTAATGCAATAAAAGAAGTATAAAAGATGAAATATAAAAGATAGAGATATGGTACCGCGGACTTTTTTGTAGAAATAATTAAGACGAACCAGGTAGCCATACATTGTTTTTAATTTTAAGCAACTGTTTAGGCAGCGCACGCAAATAATTCTATTTTATGAGGTATTTTTTTCCGACTTGCTAGACAAAAGTTGTGATAGCTCGGTTAATATACATGCTATAGAAACAATTTATAGCCTATAGCACTCAGGTATAATGTAGCTTTCTGCCAGTAAAAAAATTTTTAGAATTGGATTATTAGTTCCAGAGATTACCCCCTACATACAAACTTACAAACTTACAAACTTACAAATTTTACCTCTTTATAATATTAGTATAGATTATGTAAACATCCGTGTCTGAAACATGAATTAGTGCTTTTATGTTTTTTGTAATACTTATTTCGCATTTCGACGTTCAGAAAGTAATCCGAAAAATAAATATAATATGGAACTAACAATTTCCACCCGCGTAGAATTTGTACCTGCGTTAGTTGTAAACGATTAAGCTAGAACTACATTAGTCCAATTACACACGTGTAACACGCCTGATTTCTGAACGACGTCGTGTGGCGTGGATCAAGTGTAGCACTACAAGTTTAGTTTCATATATTTCATGTAAACGCACTTACATAGAGCGAAATGTTTCAGACACTTTCTGACTATTTATAATCTATCTATTTCTCCCCTTTCTAGGCCTGATATCATCTATGATTATGACAATATCACGTTTCTCATAAATCACTAGAAAAAATAAGCAATTAATACCAATGTTTATTTAAATATATTTAAAAAAAACACATAGCAACCCTAACTCTAACGACGAAGGCCATTTTCTGCCAAGACTATTTCCACGACAGTAAATTAAAAATTTCTCTCGGGACTAATTAATCTCTTGCAACAGTTTATTTAAACAAAGAAACCAGGTCAAGAAAATCAAAACCACAGCAGAAAAAACTATCTAGTGTAACCTTCGCAATTAACGAATGACGTATAACGTTACAATGAAATGGAAACATTTAAAAACATTTTAATGGGCGCGACATAACATCACGTCTCATCTGTACACGCCGATAGGACAGTATAGCCAGATTCTTATTTTAAAAATTGATTTTCGAATTGTTTATTTATGGTTAAGAACGTGTCAACTTTCAAAGAGTTTTCGGCGGGATTTTGTAAAGTTTATTCATATTCATATTTTATTAATTTGTAAACATAGGTACAATAACAATTTTTTAACGCTATGTTAGCTAATAATAGCATACAAAATTTATATTTAATTATTACTAAATGACAATACAATTATCAATCATTATGACACATAAAATATTAAATTTCAGTTGGCTATTGTACAAAATATTCGAAAATTAATTCCTGGTGGATATTGTGATGTAAAATTGATGTAGTTTTGTATCTCAGACTACACAACAGAACAATATTTATCTGAAATCGTTAGCACGCATTTTCAACAAGCGATCTCGGTAAAAATGGAGCTGAAAATTTTATTGTAGGTACTATAAACTACTTTAACGAAGTTTGCTAGAAGCCTGACTGCATACATTTGCTGTTAAATAGGTTCTACAAAATACATCCTCATTCAAATGGAAAAAAGTGACTGTACTCTTTATCTGAAACTAAATACTTTCTTTCACACTATCGCTCTTCCTTTGATAGTGGTAAAACGCAAGCCTATCAATAATAAAAAAAACTTCCAATATTTTTTTTACTATCGATAGATTCCCACGTCAATCAGTCTACCTTAAACACCACTAAACAAAAAAGGTATTCAATACAATAAACATAGCAGAGATAATCGTTACTGTTGTAATGATTCACAATGTAGAGTCGTAACGTTATGTCAGAAATGTCGACACAACTGGGCTATGTCCCCAATGCGAGCATGTAACGTAACTACCACTAATTAAGAATAAGATGGCAACTCAGACCACTGTCGTAGAAGAAAAGTATATTAAAAAGAAAAGCTTTTCAAGCGAAGCACCACTGATTTTGAATAATTAATGTTATCGTGAGAAATTCACGGAATTCCCGAAACGAGTGACGAAGATATTTGTCACGGTTACAAAATAGATAGGGACAGAAGTCTATCTCATGTATGTACTTCACTTTTTAGTCCTACGCTAGGCGATTACGCTGTTGTACCGAACTGTACGAGGGCGACCGGGCAATTGAGCAGAGATGTCGTGTCCGTGAGCGGTGTCTATGTGCGTTGCTCGAGCGCGCTTTGTATGTAGATTGTCTTCTGTACCTATCTATTTTGTGACACGGTGGAGAGAGCTAGTTGTGACAGGACAAGACGGGTGGTTTGGACACATGCCGAGGGTGCGCGCTAGATTCCGAATCCAATCGGCCCCATCCCACTCTTCCACGTTTAAACGTTTCTGGTAACCGCATCTGGAACACTTTGTGTGGGATACGATTTCCAGTTAAGTATTCTTTTCCTTCGAAGGATGACTCAATTACGTCTAAGCTCAAGTTTTGGGTCGAAATTAAAGTGAAAGGCATTTTCTGGGAAGCACTGAAATATAAAAGGGATCATCTCTTTATGATTTTTTAGAATTACATGGCCCTTGTGTCCGGCCGCGTACCGGAAAACGCAGTATTCAAATGACTTCTATAACATGGACCCCCAAACTGGTGAGGGTCGCGAGATTCGAGAAGTATGACAATCAATACACATGCCTTATGATCCATATCACTTCAGTTTTCGTATTGTAATCTATACTAATATTATAAAGCTGAAGAGTTTGTTTGTTTGTCTGAACACGCTGATCAGGAACTACTGATTCTAATTGAAAAAAATATTGTAGTGTTGGACAGCCCATTTATCGAGGAAGGCTATCCTTACTAATATTATAAAAGCGAAAGTGAGTTTGTTTGTTTGTTTGTTACGTCTTCACGCCTAAATGGCAAAACCGATTTTGATGAAACTTTGTACACGTATAGAGCATGTCCTGGAATAGGACATAGGATTCTTTTTATCCCGGAAGTATGTTCCCTTGGGAAAATTTTCTGTTATCACGCGGGCGAAGCCGCTGGGGGCAGCTAGTTAGCAATAAAACATTACTTCTATGACCAAAAGGCGCAGTAACCAAAGACGCGGAAAGCGCGGGGGACAACAAGTTTAAATTATAAAATCAATTCCAAGGGCTTGCACTTGATAGATCAACACTCTTGACTTATATAAATACAGGTACTAATAAAACAAATAATGGAACAACGCTATAACACCGTGTCCGTCGGCCATGTTTACACCGCCGATATGGCCACACGTGCGCGTGCGCTGGTTACGCAATGTCACCGGCTCAACGGCGAGAGTCACTGATTCATTGATTGTGGAACAGTGATCGATCGCGGCATTTTTATGCTAAGTTATGTAAATTTTGTTAAAGAAAACTTTCTTTAGAATGTTTTTGGAGCCCTTTCGAATGGTTTAAGGTGTGTCGGGAAAATGCGACAACGCGTTTTCATAGAAACTGTTTTTACTGTAGAGAAATTTTAGGCTTTTATTTGGCTTTACAAACCGATGCCTAGGTTGGTTAACTAGAACTATAAACTAGCTAAAAGAAATCTTGTTCGACCCGCACAATCTATCAAAGTCTACTAATATTATAAAACTGAAGAGTTTGTTTGTACCCACAAATCTCAAAAACTATTGGTTCTAATTGAAAACTTATTTTAGTGTTCGATAGCCCATTTATCAAGAAATTTTATCTACAGTAATATTATAAAGAGTTAAAGTTTGTTTTTTTCTCTGAAAGTACTGGTCCGATTGCTAATTTTTTTTCACCGATAGAAAGCTGCTTTATTCCTGAGTGACACAGGCTATAGTGTATGTACACGGGCGAAGCTGTGGGCAAAAGCTAGTAGGCTATATAACATGAAGCTATGACCAAAAGGAACGTAGCATCGACCAACAACCCGGATGAAACCGCGGGAGACCACAGTTAATAAAATATATTACTAATACATAGAATAGATTGCCCCCGACTTAAATGGATTGCACATCAATATTAATTATGAAGTTGTAAAAGACCTGAAACATTCTTGAAATCATGAATGTTCTCTAATGTAAAATCACATCCAAATATAAATAGTTTATCTACTTTTATTACAAAACTAAAGCGTAAAAAATAGGGAAAAACAACTACTTGAGAACCAAGTTGTTGGGAGATTCTATGAACACATTAAATTGTAGAATTAAATACTTCCACACCTGTAAATCAGACGGTGAAGAGCAAATAAATTGGCCAATGACGGTTTTTTTTTGCTCTAGTAACATAAATATTTTGTTCTACTATAATTTATTTATGTATCGATTTGAAGAGCAAGGAACGGCAAGCAAAAACCAGTTTGAAGAAAATAATAACAAACAAAACTCCTACTTCCGTAAAAAAACAGTTTTTAAATAAATATTTATGCGTGTTAATAGAAATCAGTATTTAAAACGTCTATACTTTAGACTGTCTGCGAAATTCTCATTTTCTTAAGGTTTCTGCGTTTCGCAGGTTAGTGTCAAGTCGTATGTTGATAAATATATTATTGGTGACCGTAATATGTATATATTTACGGAATTATCTATATACATAAAAATGAGCCCCGTTTTCCGTTGTCACGACTTGGCATGAAAACGGCTTGACCGATTTGGCTGTTTTTTTTTTTGTTGTGAATGTTATTGTGAGAAGGTTCTTATGGAAAAAAAATAGGGTAGTGTAGGGTAGAGTAGGGTAGAGTAGGGTAGAGTAGGGTAGAGTAGGGTAGGGTAGGGTAGAGTAGGGTAGGGTAGGGTAGAGTAGGGTAGAGTAGTAGGGTAGAGTAGGGTAGAGTAGGGTAGAGTAGTAGGGTAGAGTAGGGTAGAGTAGGGTAGAGTAGGGTAGAGTAGGGTAGAGTAGGGTAGAGTAGGGTAGAGTAGGGTAGAGTAAGGTAGAGTAGAGTTGGGTATAGTAGGGTGGAGTAGGGAAGAGCGGGAGCGAAGCCGCGCGGGCAAAGCTAGTAATCAATAAAATCATCAATACAACTGTGTCAGTTATCTTTTTTCCTAAATATATAAACCAGTGCTTGACTACGATCCCACCTGATGGTAAGCAGTGATGAAATCGTTGATGGTGAGGCGCAATAGTTGAAGACACCTAAATTATAATTAAGTCATCTTATCCCTATGGAATGGCTATTTCATGAAAAAGACAAAAAGTCCTGAGTGAATTTGAATTTCACGGTTTATCCTGGCATTTTCTTCTTAAACGACTCGAAACATTTGTTAAAGAGTGACTTAATTACGGAAATAAAACGGGGTTTGTCCTGACTAATGAAATACTGATGAAAACTTCTTCGGTCCGGTTCAACCCGAGAGTTTCAGGCGGAAACATTTATCACCATCGTAATTAATACTACATTAATTATTCCGCAGGTGCTTAAAAGCTATACAAGTAAACAAAATTACGGTTACCAGATGTTGGAACTAAACCTCAATATAACCAATAAACATTTAAACTTCCCGAGAAACACCGTCAACTTATCGAATTTCGCGTTAAAACGATAAAATATTTTATTTTATGATTTTAAAACATTAAGGTTTATTGATTAGGTATAACATGTAGCCATCTGAAACGGTTATATTTCCTAATTAATTCATGAATCCCCAAGCGACCACCGGAGGCCGCGCATCTATTGTCTTACTATTGTGTCTCTAATTGACGGTATCTGAAGGGTTAACGTTATGGCTTGTGTGACACATTTTTCGTTATGTAAAATATAATGACTCCATCAAAATAACGTTATACACGCGACATGATGTTAAAGTCAGGCAAACCTCATAATTTATGATCAAATAAAAAATATTTGTACATGTCCCTTTTTCAGTCCTAAATCGGATATATAATATTTACGTAAACATTTGTGCACTTAGCCGCATATTAGGATAATGTCAAGTTTCCAAATAACGCCACGACAGATAAAACGCGCCTTTTCTTATTTTTATAACATCCTCTGACATGAATCAGCGAGCAAATAAACGATAAAGTCGATTCCTTGGAACCTCGGAGGTTGCTGCACCTTGCAAAAACTCCAAATTATGTTCACGCCTCTCCAATTTCGGCCGAAGATAATCAAAGTTTCAATAAAAATACGCATTACCAAGTTCACTTGTCACAAAAGGTTAAATCCGTCCGCCATTTTCGATTGAATTGCGGTATTAACTTGCCGAAGTTTTAAGGCTGTGTTCAAAGATATCGACGTCGTTCGCAGAAAAAAACGTCATTTCGTTTTTTCGTTTTAGATTTTTCAAACATATCGTCGAAGAGTTCCAGCTACTGGGTCGTTAGCCAATAAAATGGTGACAGTATGTATTTTAGCGAAGTGCATGTCGTGGAAAAAAGTTAATGGTGATTGAATGAGGACGAGCACACTCCGGTGGTCTCGAGGCCTGCTGCAGCTGATGCGGACTGAATCACTTTTTCTTTGGGTTGCCAACAAAATTAATGGGCCGTCGTAACGTTCCAGGCAACCCCGAAATCTGTGTTTTCAAACAAACTTTTTTTTTGTTTTTTTTTTTATTTGTCCAACATGTAATCGAGGAAACAGTAATTGTCTATTAAAAGTTTTCTCCGGAGATTTTGATGTATAATTTATATTTCAATAAGGAAATCATAAAATTTGTAATAGCAAACAGCATAAGTCCGGCTGCGTAAAATAATAAATGAAAATTGAAGCCGTCTGAAGGAACGTGTAATTAGTGCTGGAAATCTTCCGTGAGCGCGAAAACACGGCGACTGAACAACAAAGTATTTTCTTAACAATTTATCTCCAAAGAGAATTTATTACGACATTTCCACAAAATAGCTGAATTATTTAGTATGAGGCCTTGACATGGTCGTGGGCCCCAGTAACACACGCGTCTGGCCATCGTAACAGTGTTATGAGAGTCGGGGCAATAAACTATATTACTGGATCAAATTAAACAACGAAATGAGGCAACTAGCTTTTTTCTTGTAGAATTAAATGAAGATTTGTTGTTTTAATCCTAACATAACTCTGGATTTGTTTTGTTACATGAAACATACGGATCTGTTCGAGCGGAATTGGAGTAACTGTTTACAGAGAGTTTTTTTTTTTTTTTTTTTTTTTTTTTTCTCTCGACGGGGAAAATCATCATTGACGAAACCCGCTCTTGGGTGGAGCAGGAGACAGTGTCAGAGTCTTACTGACTAAAAACCCCGCGCCGTTCCTTCTAGCCTTCATACCGGGGCTCTAGTTTCCTTTCGGATAACCCCGACCCCGGTAGGCTTCGACCCAGATGGGCCCCTCCTGTTGCTGACAACTCCTTGAGGCGCGCGGGAACAGTGCGCGCCGTCGACGCCTTGGCTCGGTCCGGACAGTTACCGGACGATCGGACAGCGAGCTACCCATGGCTCGCCGTCCGCGAGCCCGCGTCTACGGTGGCCGGAAATCGGGATCGGAATCCCGGCGGCGGCGGCGGGGGCGCCGTTGCCTGATGCGGTCTGCCTCCTCCTTTGCTAGCATTACTGCTTCGCAGAAGGAGGCGACCGCCTGCCACTCCTCCTCGCTCCGGACCATGGCCTGAACCAAGGCCCGGCGCGAGAGGTCTCCGCCGCCGATCGCCCCCACGAGGACACGGCGTTGCTCCGCCCAAGCAGGGCACACCTCAACTGTGTGCTCCACCGTGTCCTCCGGGCGTTCCGCACAGTGGCGGCACCCGGGCGTCTCTTCCGCTCGAATCCGATGCAGGAACCTCCCGAACTTGCCATGTCCGGTGAGGACCTGCGTCATGCGGAAGGTAAGGACGCCGTGAGGTCTTTCCAGCCACGCCTCAAAGAGGGGACTTACCGCCATAATTGTGGCGTGCCCAGCACTGGGTTGCGATAGTCGCTGACGCCATTTCACCGTGAGATCCCGCCGGAGCTCTGTCCGCCATACCTCGACCTGTTTACAGAGAGTGGAAAGACAACATTCGATCTAAACTCAAAGCACTCACAGCTAAATATTTAGTAAAATCTACGAAAGGAAAAGATTAGGTACTTATGTTTTTTTTTAATTCATGAATCCCCAAGCGACCACCGGTGGCCGCGCATCTATTGTCTTACTATTGTGTCTCTAATTGACGGTATCTGAAGGGTTAAATCATCATCACATGCATTGGACATAGGCCTCCTTCAAGTGTCGCCACAATGAACGATCGGATTCCCGCAACCCTCACCAGGTCATCGGTTTTTTTTTAATAAAATGACGCAAACTTTTACCCCGTAAAGACAGGCCAACGAACGAACGTCTGACTAATTTCTGCTACCATGACCCGCCTTAGCTAATCTTACTTCATCTAACAGATCATCAGTTTTCCCCAAGCGACTATTACACAGAAAAGATTACTTGATTCACGATTTTTCTAAAACATCCGAGCTAACATCGGAAGAGTAATATAAACAAAAAGGTAACGGGAATTGAAGCTCAACATCTTTCAAACACATCATACAAAATTATAAAAAAAAAATATGCACAGAAAAAAAAGACATGTTCAAAAATCGAATTCGAAGCCGGCGGAATTAAAATGTCAAAAAGAATATTCGGAATATGTTTAGAATATTGTGGCATTGTATTAATTCGGGTTATATGCGGTTTTCCTCTACAGTTCATTGGAATAGGGCGCGCGTTGTAAAATGATTTGAGTGCCAGGTTTTCTTTTACGATACTTTTATGTTCTTAGAAAAACGAATCGAAGAGATACTCGGGACTTTCTGATACTTATTATATGACGGGCTACGTGATTTCAGTCGTGTAATATCTAGATAGATGATTGGAAATAACGTGAGGACATAATTCGAATTTGGAATTTCTAACGGTCCAAAGATTAAAATAGCTAGACTTGCATTTAGTCCAAGTATTTTTAGCTTCGGTTTTCTGTTTAACGTATATTTAGAACGAACGTACATTACATGTGCTGCATGTCAATGTTTCAGGCTATTTTTACACATACTTGAGAAATACAGAGAAACAGACGCCGGTTATGATTAACACAAGAAAGTGTACTATAGTTAATTCTAAATGAAATTTCAACATATTATTGTTAATTAAAAAATTATACATCCTCAAGGTTTCGCACTGTTATTAAAACTAATTGCCTCTTTTAAATTGTCTTAGAAGTAGATTAACTAAACAAAATCGTGGATAAGAAGTTATAGACATGGATTAAATTCTTTATTTTTTTACGTTGGAATCCATCAAAGACTTGTCGCGTTCTGGGTGGCGCGAGAGGGTGTGTTTTATTTGAGTATTATTTAGAGGTAGGATCGTTGTTAATCGACTTTGATTTTTGTAAATTGTGAAATTGGTAGAAACCTCCGAAATCGCTTGCGCTTGCTGTTATTTATTTATATACCTGCCTTGTTTTCTCTTCACCACCTTTGGTTGACTGGTAGAGAATTCCTAAGGCATTAAGTCCGCTTTTGTACCTTTGTGTTGCAATAAATTTTAATAAATAAATAAATAGACCTCATCCATCGCTCAACATCAGACGAGAAGATAATGTCAAAAATCGACTCATCAAGAAGCAAAGAGCTACTTTATCATCCGATCAAATGAACTCCAAAACATCTGTAAAATAGTAGAACAGCAAATAGCCAAAGTAAGCCAGACTTTTCACTTGACAGAGAAAGAAATCAAAACCGTTGTTTGCTATTAAGCACGCTAATTGGCTGGCGTGAAGAGAGCGTGACATAGCTGACGAAAGTCTCGCTCTAACTATGGGGCTGGCTGCTGATTATATGTTCCTGGTAACGCTGGGATTGTACAGTTTTTTAAGCTTTGGAAAGTCTACTTAAAAACTGAAAATTGCTCTGTGGTAGTTTTTTTTACGTGGGAACGCCAGCGGGGCGGGAGGGCCTGTCACACTCGACCTAGAGAGGGAGATGTCATTTGATGCTTTTCTACCACAAAAAAATGTGTCTTTGCGGCAAGGTAGCACCAATCCTTCATGACAAGAAATAATGAAAAAAAAAAACATAAGATATATTTTTCAATGTCAAGGCTAAACAATAAATAGACATTGAAATACAAGCAGCACATAACAAAACGGAAGTAGACATCGGAACAATAGATATTGATTTCTTATTGCATATAATGGTTACTACAAAAAAAAATAACAAAGGCTTCAATCCATTACGTTTCAGCACGTAACTAAAGTTCAAGGGAAATCTTTATGTTTACTGAAATATTACTATAAATATCGGAAACGATTCGTTTCGTGTTTACGAATTTAGGCCAACACTTGTCCAAACATTTGTCTCCAAGTTTGTTCCAACGCAATTCGTCAACGATGCGAAGTGGGCCGACACGGACAATAAGTGCCAGAGATCCAGAATCCAGAATTTACACTGAATTTTATCTATAGATGGACAGGAAATAGAACAGAAACAATATTCCAGGAAAATGAATGTTAATGACGACGAGAAACACTTCTGGTCGTCTAAATGTCGGCGACAAGTGGGTCAGTACTGATGATGTGGTGTCACCAGACCACCATGCTTCATGGAATCGCTTTTACTGGAAACATGGCAAAAGTAACTGTCAAACATGTTACAAATATGACGTTGCTAAACCTACATAAGATTTTCTAGGACTCGTAAAATGTTTATCGTAGTTTCTCTCAAAGAGATTTTTTTTTGGGTTTGGTTGGTTGGAACTCAAGCTTCGAACTTCTTGGGTGGAGCTGGAAGGTGTGTCATACTTTTACTGACTCAAATCCTGTTCATTGTTTGCGTTCATTCCAGGGTCCCTGGTTAGTCTTTCGCTCAACCCATAGCCCCAGTAAGCTTCGACCCTGCTGGGCCCTTAAAGTTTTCTGACATCTCTTGGAGGCGCGCGTGGAACACTACGAGCCGTCGACGACTAGATCTCAGTCCGGACGGTTACCCATTGCTCGCCGTCCGCAAACCCACATCATCATCATCCTTTTTAATGTTCCCACTGCTGGGACTCAGGCCTCCTCTCTAGCAAAGGGAATGGACCGTAATCCACTACGCGGGCCCAGTGCGGGTTGGTGAATGTCACATGTCTTCGAATTTTTTTTCTAGGACATGCCGGTTTCCTTACGATGTTTTCCTTCACCGTTTTGAGAGCAGTGGTAATGAAATAAATTACACAAAGTAAATGCGCCTGGTAGGGTTGTAACCCGCGTCCCACAACTCGTAAGTCGGAGCCATTACCACTTGGCCACCACTGCTCTGAAGCCCACACCGGAAGTTAATTAAACTATCGAAAATTCACTTTCGAATGTAATTTAACACTGATATTAAACCACTAGGCTATTAAGACAAGTGGTCGTTAATTTGTTAAAGAAATACAATGCAAAACAGCTACTGAGACTTTATTTGAAGTAGTGTGACTCACTTTCAAACAAAACGTAAACAGACGCTGTGAATAAGTTCATTAATTAACCTACTATATCACTTTAAGCAAGATATTATAGTCTAATGAAGTGACTATTTACCATGTTGGACCAGACTTTTAAGATTAAATCTTCTACATATTTTTCATATTTTTTTTATTAGCCTATATTGTCCCAATTATGACGGTGGAGAGGTTGAACAATAAGGTTTTCATCACATTTATAGCACTAGTGCGTAATGGTAATCAAAATGTCACAGTGTGGTAACAAGTGCCATTATACCTAAGTGCAGTGCAATAAGAGTCACTTTATGAGCGAGTGTATTGAAAAAGATATTCTGGTATCTACACATCTCTGACCTCTTTTACTAAAACGAAAAAAAGGACGGTCACTATTCTTACCAGGATTCTCGGACCACACAACCACACAGTCCAAACTAATGACTTCTTCTGCTGAAAAAGAAATGTCAATACATTTGGCGAGTTGCCGTGTCCGTCTGTTACGAGCTTCGGAGTGAAGTAGGTCAATACATTATTTATAACCAGCACGTCATTGTGTTGCAACGCTTGTCACAGCGCAAACAATGCACGTTGCTGTAGCGTGTTATGTTGCGTGTTGCACTATGGACTCTGTTTTTGGGGTGTGGAATGTTGGTTGGGAAAGTTATGGCGCGCTAAATTCAATGAATTTAGTGTTGAGCTATGAGGGATTTTGTTTGGGAGCTTAAAATTAATATCATTGCGAATAAATCTAAGATGGTTGGAAATTTATTTTAAAGTAAACACATTACACAACTTTATCTAAAAACATCCTTAGCGTTACTTCGACTTAAGAACTGTTGCCAGCTTTAAAAATATCCTTTTAAAGAATAATAAAATTACATAGGAAAAGCTTTTACAGTTTAATATGGTTGACAGAGAATTGTTTCGGCGTCAACTGCAAGAAGGTTAAAACCACGGTTTTTTTTTAACAAATTTCCAAAGAACGGACTTAGACACTTAAAACACCATTATTTAATACTTACTTCTTTTTTAGAGTTCCGTGCCTCAAAAACAAAAAAAACGTAACCCTTATAGGATCACTGTGTTGTCCGTCTATCTGTGTGCCTGTCTGTCATGATCCTTTGTCTCGGGAACGCGTGAAGGTATCGAGTTGAAATTAAAACCATATACTCAGGTCTACCGCAGACCGGAAGATGTGAAAAATCAAAAGATACGGCCATTTATGTCGCATAAAACGTATATTTCGATATTCTCAAGGGAAAAATTCATAGGGCATTTGCAGTTGACCCAGAATCCTGAAAGGCACAAAGCAAGATCTTATAACACAGGTAGGTATAGGAATAAATCCTGAAAACAGTAAATTTGTTGATATTTTTTTGCGATTCGGAAAAACAACATAGGGAAGTTTGAACTGAACGCTCAGCGCGCGAGTTCGACTCGCACATACCCATTATTTTTAAGGTAATTTCACAAGAAGAAGAACAGAAAGGTAAGAAAAACAGTTTCAAATCGACAATTACAGGGATTAAGGACTATTAAAACACAATCTACAAGAAGATACAACTGTAAACAAAGTCAATACACTCATCAAGAGATGAAAAACGTTGCGATTACGCAACTAGCTCCATATTGGATATATTCCAACGGAACAAAGGCTTGCTTTATTACATGTAAATCATTCTTTGTGAAGAGCTAATTGCTGATGTATCCTTTATGGTGTTTTTAGAACATGGAATTGTAAAACTGATGTGTACTAAAAGTTTAGCTTAAATTTTCAATACCGAATTGAAAATTTTCTTTGTGCTAGACCACTAAGGAGCTTATAAGGGCTGAAAGGAAAACCCTGGAGCAAAAGGTAAATAAGAACCATAGGAATAGGTTATAATCTGTAAAGTCTGACACGCCCTCCTGATCCACCCTAGAGCAGAAGTTATTGTTGATTTCCGACCTAAAAAAAGTCTATTTGTTAAATAAATTTTATTTATCATTTATGGAAACCAGGCAGGGAGGAGACTCGATACGGTCATCCATCCCCGAACCTCGACAAGCTTTGCTTAACTTTGAAGATCCATGCAGCTGTTATACATCCCAATTTTTTAATTAATACAAAAAAATAGGCGCCTATTTGTATCTACCCGTTACTGATCATATCTGTGTAGTAAAAGTAAAAAAAATAATCCCAAAATTGTCCACGAAAATTTGTCATAACTGGTAACTGGGTTGACTGGCCTGTTGGTCTAGTGGTTAGTGGCCTTGACTGCTATGCCAGAGGTCGTGGGTTCGATTCCCACCCAGGACAAATGTTTATGTGATGAGCATGATTATTTGTTCTGTCTGGGTATAATTTATGTATAATATGTATGTATTTAGAAACATATTAGTTTATTAGCTGTCTAGTACTCATAACACAAGCTCTGCTTAGCTTGGGACTAGACTGCGTTGTGTGATAGTTGTGGAATATTATATTATATATTATTATTCATTCACAACTGAATCAATTATTCATAACAATCGCTACTAGAAAATATTACACGCAGTGTTTTTCCATTGTGGTAAATTCATAATCGATAACCTGTACTACTATATAATTGAGTGGCATTTTGGGATATAAACAAACTCTAATAACTTTGCTGTTTATGAATATAATTTATGGAGACTTAAATAATAACGAGACCTTATCTAAGCCCTTTAAGTATTTGTACTAATAAAAATCGTGAGGAAACCGGCATGTCCTGGAACCAAAAATTCGATGACATGTGACAATCACCAACCCGCACTGGTCCCGCGTAATGGATTACGGCCAATTCCTTCTCCTAGAGAGGAGGCCTGAGTCCCAGCAGTGGGAACATTAAAAAGGCTGATGATGATGATGACTAATAAAAACATTAGTGGTGTATAGGAATGAGTTTTTCTATGTA
Source organism: Mythimna lalbum (assembly GCA_949319445.1). Lineage (NCBI taxonomy): Eukaryota > Metazoa > Arthropoda > Insecta > Lepidoptera > Noctuidae > Mythimna > Mythimna lalbum. The sequence goes on along the minus strand of OX439371.1, from coordinate 7,630,747 downwards.
GCCCAAAACCCTGTTCGTTTATTTCGTCTTGCGTAAGCGTAACCCAGTGCCTGCTTCGGAGTGAGAATAAAAACATGAAATCAGGCCGAGGTTGCAGCGATCGATTTGCTATGCGAATTATAACGAGTTCGATCGATTTAATTGACGTATGCCGTATCTACGCAGATCACTGTCTGTTCCGTCAGTGAAAGTCCGCACGAGTAATTTCTGAATCAAAACAAAAAATCGTTGAAATAATTACTGTGGATTTTGTAGGCGGTTTTTCCTTAGAGAATAACCACCAAATTGTAAGTTAGAAAGTTGTAACAATCAGAGATAATTTGTTTTCGGCCTAGAACTCCACGGCGGGAACAATCTGCATTGTGTACAATTTTAATGGAAACGAAATCAAACTACATTTTTTTTTTTTGTATCAATTTGGAACTTTTTTACCATGGTAACCATAGTTAATTAATGGCTGTAATCCCATCTACGTAAGACGTTAAGAATATACCTATAATTAAAATAGTAGATATTTATTTTGTAAATATAAATAATAAGATACATTATTTAAGCTGTTGTAGCCGGTGTTTCCTACCTGACTAACCTGGAAAGAAACACCGAAAAAAAAACTCAGTGATGGGTTTAAATAAGTAAAAGTCGTCCAAACTGTCTAGCTCCACCCCCCCTGGTCAGAAAAGTCATTTGACGATATTCCCATTTCAAAAAAGGAAACAGAATCGAAACTTTAATCAGGTTTATGCTGCTTAACTTTAAATAATATGAAAATACCCTTGTAAACGACGTGAATAGGAATGTAGAGGTATAACATTCCTATTCATGACGTTTGTTACATAGATGGAATTCTCTTTATTATTACCATACAAGTTATAGAAAATATATAATATATATATGACGATGACATATTGGGCGATGACTTTTTTTTTAGATGTGAAAATTTATCAAATAATTTCTCCCACTCTAGATGGAGATGGACAAGGAGTGAAAGATTAAACCCATCTGCGTTCTGTCAGTTACCCTTGCGCTACTCGGGCGTAAATGATTTCCGTAACTAAGTTTGATTACGACAGCGCTACCTACTTTACTCTAATATTTTGACTACCACAATCTAAAGAATAAGTACTCCGCCTATACTAAGATCAAAATAACCGGTCTCAGAGCTGCAGTACCTCAAGTGCACTCTTAGCCAACTATTTACGGCCTCCGTTTTACGGCATAAGGTTTCAAATGTAAATGTCTGACGTCAATGAGCACCGTCGGCGCAGGAGTGCGCAAACTAAACCCGAACCGCTTAATGGCGGCCGATACACTCGTAAAGGAGGCTGTAAACTGTACATGTTAAAAGAGACTTACTGACGAATCGGACACAGTATATTCGGACACAGTGTCCGAATTGACACATTTTTATTTCGATATCCATCTTTACGTTTTTGAAACCTCTACGGTCCGGACCAAGCGTTTTGGTTCGTCGTTTATACCGCGAACATCGAGGGACTGGAATTAGTAGCCTGCTGCGGTCCTCCCGTCCGAATATAATTTAGGTATCTTCAAGGCTAGAGTGGACTTTACTAAATTTATTGGGAACACATTTATTGTGCTTACAGCCAAGGAGTGGAATTCCCTGCCGGAGTCTGTGTTTCCTGAGAGCTAAAACTTAAGAGTCTTTAAGTCAAAAGTGATTAGGTTACTTCTAAGCAAGCGTGCTCCATCGTCAACTACATCATCGCTTACCATCAGGTGAGATGGTAGTCAAACGCGAGCTTATCAATAATAATAAAAATAATAACTTAAATTTTGAAGGCGTCCGAATCAGTCAGTAAAAAAATATTGTGTTGATTCGGACACTGTGTCTGAAAATGTTGTGGCCGACTCGTCAGTAACTCTAAAAAGGCCCCGTTAGGAGTTTTATGCTCGACTTGATATACGATTAAGCTGTTGTTGATTTCGATGCACTGTTTCCCGTTGTTCAAAAGATTGTCTCAACAGCTTTGTGTTGACTGGTTAAGAAACATTTGGACTGGAAATACGTATTTTTCTTTTATGCATTTTTATTAGACGTCATCTCAGTGTTCATTTCGTACTTAAACCTTGTGAATTTTCACACAATGAATGCAATTTTGCTTTGGTATAATTCCAGAATTACAGTTTTTAGGAACCATGATCGTCATGAGAATAAAATATTACACACTATCACATAGTGTAATTAGATTTTGTTCTTGTGACGAAAAGCTTCTATAGGCGATAGATTGATTGTAGTTTGTCGCTTTACACTCAAACAGCTGACCGGAATTGAACGGATAAACAATATCCTGGAATAACATTTTTTATCCGAATATCTTCTCTTTCTACTATCACACAGCTGAAGGAAGCTAGTGATGAAATACAAAATGAAAATTAAACAAATTTCAGCGTACTGCAAATTATTTTCCTGCTGAAATTCCCAACGTGAAAACAGCCCTAGAAAATTAACGTTTATGAGGAAAATTCGTGTATCTATTTAATAATTAGCTCGCTCGGAACTCAAATTAGCTGTACGGTAATTTCATTAAAAAATCCTCACACCCTTACTTACCCCTGATTTAATATTACAAGCTTATATTTTTTAATAATGTTTGCTTGCTAGACCTCTCTTCGTTTCTTTCTTTATAATCATGATTTAAATGCAAAATAATTTATTAAAATAGTTTCTTAGAGTCCTTTTTTCTTTGATGTTTATCGTATTGCAATAATTTTAATTCATTTAAGCGAGAAGGTGTCCATTTCTAAGAATATGTTCACTCAGCACTCACTCATCGCGATTCTGAAGCATTATGCTCAAGTAAATTGATAGTTCTTTTCCAAGATCTGAAACATATCTTGGAAGATGAAAAATATATCTTGTTTCGTTTGTTTTTCAACGACAAAAGGCTTTTATGAGCTTTGCGCCATGAAACACTATGGTGGAACGGTTAATTTGGGGTAACAAAACGGAACGAATTAAAACAAACAGAAAATCACTTTACATTCGCGCCAAAAAGTTCAAAGGATTCGAATTTGGAACGTAACTTTTATTCCGTTTAAAGTGAGGTTTGGCTAAAGAAAATAAAAAATTAAATCGGCTAAATGCGAATTCGACTCGCACATGAAGAAAATAAGAAATGAACACAAAATTAATCAAACTACTATTACTAGTTCCGTACCATAAGGTAATAAATTCACGTTTCCTGTATACAAAATAAAGTGTTTTTAATTTAATTCTATCATTTATTTGTTGTTATAGCAGTAATTGAACACTCTATGAGAATTACTTACTGACAAACAGACGGACGGACAGCGAAGGCATAGCAGTAAGGTTCCGTTGCTCAAACTCCTAGTACACAACTCTAAAAGAAAAGTTTGCGGTATGTGGTCGATGGTCTATGTCATTTGGTACGGTCCAAAAGTTACGAAACTGAATGAATATTTGTAGAAATTAGATTTATGTGTTTACGTTGTGCTAACGGGTTCTTAAATTAGATTCATATTAATATTTGTAACAGTTAATTGGTCGGTATACATGTGGCACTGTTACAGACAAGCTGATGTTCTAATATCCTGTGTATATTCTGTGGTGAGGTCTTTATTGTGTGCGCTCGTAAAACCAAAATAACTTTAAAGCTATTAGGAGAGTTAATGTAGCTTTGTAATGTGGTGGACACTTAGCGAAGCCAGTTTTAGCTGTGCACAAAAGCCATTCCGAGAACACCTAAGTGACATAGAAAACGCGAATATAAGGATGCATCCTTATAGCAACAGACAATTTTAGACGGGCTTCCCCGAACTATATTACTTGCACCTTAAAATACGAAGGCGTGACTACTACGTGTTAAGTGGAAGACTGTAACGAAGCATCTTCCTGAAACCCGCCCTCTTTCCCACTCGCTCCTATAAATATGACGCTGAAACGTTTTAGCTTCAGTCGTTCAGGAAAGCTCGAGGTGTGCACTGTGCCAAATCCAAGCATTCCCCAGTGACAACGTGATACGGGACGCGTAACACGTCAACAAATATCTTAATACGCTAGTTTTTTCTTATTGACAATTTTTTTCTAAGTGATTTTTTTGGGATTGTTCAGTGAAAAGTAAAGTGAAGCCAAGATGTTGGACAAAACCATCCTCGGTGGTAGTTGGGAAAGCGTGGTAAGTTTCAATTAATAATTAACTTCAACTTGTAGAAGCATTCGAATTAGCTCTGAATTTAAGATGTCTATCTGTTGAACAATAAGCCAATGTATTCGGATTACGGAATAGAGCTTAAACAGCGGTGGTCAGTGGTAACTATTACGCAAAGTGCATGGCCACTTTAATGCGCTTAAAAGGCAACTGACTTGTCTATAGGCGCTGTCATTGAACTGCGGCGCGTGTGTGTCCGCTGTTTGAATATGGAATTACGTTCTTTTTGTGGTAAAGCTCTTGACATTGCCGCAGCGGCCCCTCTCATGGCTAAAGGCCGAAAGCATTATATTAATCATTTGGCTACAATCAATCCTATCGTAACGCTGGAAATGAATCATAAAGATTATTTCCATCAAAAGATTTTGTACGGTTCAGAAAAGGTTATCGTTGGCTTTAAAAAGTGAAACTTTAGCTTTTGAAGTTGTTAATTTTTTTTATTATTCTCTTTGGTCGAGCTTTTTAAAAAGTAGCCATTAATAAAATGGTTAAAATTAAGCATTAAATATATATAGGTAGTAGCATCTATACTAGTAGCAGTAATAATTAATTACAGTTGAAAAATGACTCCCTGATGTTGCTAATGGGTAGTTCCTGCCTGCATCGCTCGCAAAAAACGGAAACGAACCGCCCGAGAAAGAACAATTACACTTTGTCTATGAAAAACTCTCAAGCTGCCATTGCTTTTGAAATTGAACTGTCATTAAAAACAAATTGTTATTTCGATGCTATCTGATAGTGAGTGAATTATTAAATTGGGAAGCGTAAAGCTGTCATTGTGAGCAATAATAATGGATATTAGAAAGTGATAGGTTGTCAAACAAACAATGAACTGTCAAAACCGCTGTCATAAGTTTTTCGGAGCGATTGTTGTCAATGGTTGTCGATAGTTTTAATTCGGGAACCGGTTTTAGCGAATTTCGTTGGGAGACTTTCACCGCAGTTAAACATATCCGAACTGGATAGACTGCTTAAACATTTTCGTGTTGTGTGTAACAATCTAATAGCTGTCATTCGTCGCCCGCCATTCCGGTTTATGGTTTCGAAAGTGGAGAGCTGCAGCGATCTCTGATAATGACAAATGACAATTTTGAAATGCGACGCATTAAAAAATGTGCTGCATACATCACTGCCATTAGATTTTAATAATGCAAAGTCGGTCATGTAAAAATACGGCGATTTGTCAACATTTAAGAGGGTAAATATTTGTTTAGAGTATGTTTAGACAGAATTAAATATAAAATATTTGTCAACGTCAAAGATCTACGACTGCAGTTTGCTACTTTAAACATGAAATAATTAATCAAAATTTTATTTCCTAATAAAAATCCTCTCGCGTTTAATTTCATTTATCATACATAAGTAAGCTGATCAGTTATTATGGCTGTGAACTTTTCATAACTGTAACTTTGTGTCAATAAACTTGGGGTCATTAATACTGACGAAATCCGATGGTGCAATATGTATTAAAAAACTTGTTACTCATCGGAAAAATCATAGTGACGAAAAAATGCGCGTGGGCAAGGTACAGTTAGTCAGTGTACAATCATGGCTACGTCATTTTCTAATAATAATATGTCTCATCAATAATGATCTTTATCGGTTCTTAACCCGTGATGATCCCACATTCATTCTAATTAGACAATCCACTTAGCATTAATTAGTCGGTGCCTATTTTTTTCTTTGTAAACATACAAACCATTGAAGCAAGAACCACGAAAAAAAATATCTCTCATTTTGACTTAATCGTTTAGAAATAATTCACGTCGAAAATAAATCTGTCAAAACAAAATTCCAAATTTAAAATCTCAAGCAAGTAAAAAACGAGCATCTAACTTTTTAAATCAAGCGAATACAATTAATTCGCGCCAGAAATAAAACCATAAACAATGAGTACCTAATTCCAAATTTGAAATCTCAATAACACTTCGACTTTTGATCTAATTGTGTGCTAAAGAGCACGTATCTAACTAGCGCCTAAGAATAGCGGCCTATACTTGAACTGGCCCCAAAAATAGAATACCGTTTGCCTAATGTCGTACATGAATAGCAGAACCACAGAACCACCAGATTTCGCAGACTCGATCGCGTAAATTACACATGCTCCACTGTTTACGTTTCGCAAACTTATGTTAAATATATCTTGCATTTACTGAGGAAATGTAAACATTGAAAAAAAATCGTTCGGATTTTTATTTAGTGTAAACTGGCTGAAGACAAGCTGGATTTGCTCTCTTAATTGGTGATTCTTTATCAATGAGGGCATTTCTAAATATAGAAATCGATCCGATATCGATTGCAGAAAAATACGCGAACGATTTTCGGTACTGGGTACCGTTAAGCAGTACCTAAGTGTAACGAGAAATTATTAAGTCAAGCTTAAAGAAGTAAGTCTAGCTCAAACATTACATCGCATAAATTCAAGAGGATGTAAAAGCATATAGCTGTAAATTCGAAAGAAAAAAAGATGTGTGCCGAGTTTTTTGCATCGAGTTTGCACATACGATTTAACGGTACCAAAAAAAAAAACGAGTACAACGCAAAATTAAACCGTAAGATCATTTTCACAGAGACCGTTTTCAATTAAATTTATTAGACGGTAGAATTAATCACAGTATCGTACTGATTTCTAATCTTGTTTTTTTAATCAAAATGCATGTTTAAAGTCATTAATTGGTTAACGAAGTGATTAAAACGTTATGGATAGTTTTGTAAAATTGATTTAACTTGCATAATCGAAATTAATTTAGATTGGTAATTGATTAAATATTGATAACTACTTTACTTTCTAATTTGATCATAGCTATAATCAGTGTAATTCCTTGTAGTTTAATTTATTTCCACAGTAATTTGTTTGGTCTATTTATACTCCTAAACGTACTAAAAGGCGATGTCCGAAGGCTATTGCTTCCGTAGACCTCAATTAATCTAAACTGCAATAACAAACGCATAATCGTACGTAATGAACACGTTGCAACAGAACATAAATAGACATTGCATTGAAAATTCTGATGCGTTCGCGAAAATAACCTGTGACAAAATTAACAGCACCTTTTAGTAACGTTATCACCTTCACAACTATAATAAGTTCCACAAATAACACGAAGTATGCACGTCGGGACCGAAATACTATACACATTTAACGTGGTACGAGTATTACAAAACGGGTGCACGAAATAGGACACGGGGAGCCAACGAAAGAGTAGCGTGGATATGTCAGACACTCACCCAGCGATGACACCTCTTTTGATGGACAGTAAAAAATTACCTGAAAACGAAAAAGCACAAGGTTAAACACGAAAAACAAGAGGCTGTAGCCTAGATACGAGGCTTAATTTCAGTTTTAATTAGACCGTGTTAACTAACCCTGCTAATAGGACAACTATTTAAAAATGACCCATTTTACGTTGCGACCTAAATTCGCAACAGTGCACTGTTTTTTTTTCACAACCCATTAAAAAAATGTTACTCAACACGACCTGTCAAAATATAAAGTAGCGAATATTTGTTGTGTCAGTACCAATGAACACTGAAACATGAAATTTCTCTAGCCTGTAAAAAATTATTAAAAAAAAAACATTGTCTATTTGATGATAGAACTCAAAAAGTTACAAAAACAACGATTTAAGTGGAACTCGATTCAGTACACGGGTTGCATGTTTGACATTTAAAAATGTAATGTCCCAAATTTTTTGACCAAAACATTTAGCATGTTATATCATTTCACATAACTGAGAATTAACGTTGTAATAGTGATTAATATTGTTTAAAAAACACGTAATATTTCATAGTTAAGACTTGTCTTCCCACGAGTGCAGTCAGTCGAATCCATAGCATTCCAATGTTTCGTTTACACCATGTTCTAATGAACTCCAATAATAAACGGTCTATTTCTGCGTGACCCATTATTTGACCAGTGGCCGACGTCATACTCTGGGATTCTAAGAAAACCATAAAAATATTACATAATAATAAGATTAAATTAAACCTCGCGTAACAAACGACGGGAATATAACCTCAAGAGAGTTGTGCAAGCGAGTCGCTAACGTGAAAGCTTTTAATACTTCAAACGACACATTAGCAAAGCGTTTTCCGAAGGACATCTTTATAAACATATTTCTTTATCGTCCGACTTTTTTCTGACCTTAGTTAATTTTTCATATGATGTCATCGTACTAAAAGCATCTTTTGTTACAATTGGAATCGAGATGACCTTAACTTGATCAATATTATGAATAGGTACCACTTTAATTGAGTTTCCTAGACAGTTCACGGTTACAGTTAAAAATTGGTATAACGGACATTGCCAAGTTCCGTTTTCTGGATTGAGACATATGGCGGTCTCGACAGGTGTTACTAGACATGTGGGCACCGAAGGGCTCCGATGACGAACGGGCAGAACAACATCGAAAACGATCCTATTAATAATAGAAAGGGACGGCGATACACCCTAGCCTCACGTTCTTACAGTCACGTAGTTACGTTCTATTGATACTTTAAATAATCCACAAGATCGCTAGCTGTCGAGACTTGTTTATGGGACAGTCGGGAGATTAACATTGATAGCGTTGTTTATGTAAGCAATAGTCACTGATCTAAGATTTATTTGATTCCAGGTGTCGCGAGACGACTACGAGATTGACTACACCCCGAGCCCGAGAGGGTCTCCGCTAAAGGATACATCCAACATCCAAGACGAGCCTGGCTACTGCATCAGCCGCCACAACCCGAACAAGACCTTCCGCCGAGAATCTGTGATCGCTTCATGGAAGAGTTTGAAGAAGGAGAGAGAGCTGGCTTTGGGAAAGCGGTTCATCTATGTTGACGCTGATAACTACCAGGATTACTACGGCAGGAACAAGGTCAAGCGCTGCAAGAGCGACAGGACGCCGAACACACCAAAGGTACCGAAGAAAGTCAAGCGTACGTACTCTGTCTTGTATAGGTACGACCCATCAGAAGAGAAAGTCGTTAAGGAGTACAAGTACCAGCTTCCTAAGGACGCTGAACCATCGGAGCACCCAGTGATGAAGAAGTCCTACTCTGAACCGTTCTTGAGGTCGGAGTCAGCGCAAAAGAAGAACAAGGTGAAGAGGTCGTTCACGACGCTTATCAAGACAAAGTTCTTGAACATTTTCACGTCTAAGATTTAAATAATTGTAGGGATTTAACTTGGTTTAATTGCTCAATTCAATGCATTTTATGACTGGCGTATTACTTTGCCTGCAAGGTTATGATAGCCATGAGTCTAGTCGAAATTTTGTCTAAGAGGTTCAGTGTTAGAACCGTCTATTTGGATATTGTACGGTAGAAACTAAAAAGTGTTAGCAAAATCGAGATGGGATGGATCAACATATAAAAATGCTGATTCATGTTAAAACAGATAAAGATTGGATAATTTATTAGCTCGTAAGTTTGTTAGCTTTATTAAAAGGTGAACTAGAGTATATCCTAACGTACCAAATGTATTCATAAATAGTAAGTGTAGTAGATAATTTGTGATATTTTTGTGTGTTGTGATATTTTTTTGTATTTTCTGAGGTATCGTTCTCGTAAGGTTAACTTACGTTAATTGATATCTATTATAAGTACTAAGGATCAGAGGTTAATTATCTACTTAATTTGCAAGTAATTAATTGTATTAATAAGCATTAATATGAATGTAATTACTAATATTAAGATTACAATAATCTACACACAACACAATTCTTTATATTTATGATGAATATAAAAACAATTGTAAGATGTTTTCAAAACAACTATAAATGTAATTATTTGTATTTAATAGTAAATACAAATTAAATTACTTAGATATTCATGAATTAATCAGCAATATTGATTGCTATACTTAATTCTTTGTATTTTATTATACAAAATAATGTAGTTATGAAATTGCAAATCAATAATTAGGAGTTATAATTAAATTCTTTATATTTAAATGTCTAAATATAACTGTAATTTGTGTAATTTCAATATTTCCATAATAACAGTAAAATATAATTACACCATAATAAAAATGTAATTGTCATTTACACTACCACTAATAAAACTGATACAGCATGATTACTTTAATGTTACAGTCAAAGCTGTTAATTAGTTAAAACTAGTTTTTACTGGCTTCAGTTAAAACTCTGATAAAGTTAAAATACGTTTGTTTTACCATTGTTAAAAGTACGAAACTTTTTATTTATCTATTAATATCTAAAATCACGAAAAAAATATTTGAACTGATCACAAGAAAAGTCTACCAACTTAATGTTAGTAATATTAAAGTAAATGATAAAGGATATTTATTTTGCAAATTGGTTTTTAAAAACACTTTTACGCGTCATTTTTTTCGTTAGTTTAAACTAGATGAGGTCGGTAAGGGCCAAAAGAAGTTAAAATTGCGTTTTGACCAATTAACAGTTCTGCGACATTAATAAATTACATACAAATAATCTTATTTACATTTAATTAATAATTTCATTCCTATAATGTAAGAAGCTTTAATATTAGAAATATTAATTATAAGTTAAATTTAATAACAATAAGACTATGTTACTTATTGTTAGAATTATAAACATATCAATTTATTAATAGGTAGTATAATTAAAAATTAAAATGAATGATAATGTGAGGAAAGAATTGTAAGAAAGGATAATTACTTGTACTTGGAAGTATTAATCATAATTAATTTGAATAAATATTTTGTATTACAATTTAAATATGTATTTCATTTACTCTTTGTTTTGTAGTTCTAACCAATATAGGGAATAACATACCTTCTATATTACGTCGAATATGGACAGATAAAGTAGGTACACAACATGACACTGATGAGGAAACAAACCATTGTTTTTATTGGGAAATTGTATTATAACTGTCATTTATTTTATAATTAATGTACACACACATATATATTGAAAAAGATACAACATTATAAAAAAAAATTGTATCTACTATTTATTATTTATAATAGCGAGAACGGTTACTGATGGAATTAGTACCTAATTCTAATAACATCGAACAATGTAATTTCTTGCAGCTATGTAAATAATAATTGAGTAATTAAAGGTCAAAGTGGACCGATGACCTGACAAGGGATCTCGCATTCTTCGGATTCCCGCAAAATCCGAAGAAAGCGAGACACACAGGATCCTTCATTGTTGATTTGTGGCGATACTTGGGGAAGGCCTGTCCAGCAGTGGACCTTTTTCGGCTGAAATAATGATGATGATCATGAAGCTAGGGCGCGTCACTTTAAATAAAAGAAAATACAAGGAAATAGAAAAGTAGTACCGTCATTCTCCTGCACATTATATTAATTTATCATTGTCTTTGTATAACAGCAAAAAGGAGATATTAATATGCATAGTGATAGTCTAAAGTTAACAAAAACAGGGCTTTAGCAATATGCCCGCATGAAACAGTTTTTATTGTGAAAGAATTAATTTAAGACCCGATATTATGTAGCTGCTTTTGTGTAAGGTATGCGGGACTGATGAATATTGTGTAGTAAAAAATCAAATCAGTTTGTTATAAACATGTTGTACAGTGGTTGAAATAAAAAAAAAAACAACAAACATGCACCCTTGTAAGGGCACTGCAAAACAAATAAATTACAATAAAATATTTTCACATTACCTTTTACAAAGTCAAATTAAATAAATGAAAATAAAATGAATTAAAACCTAATTAAAAAAAAAATCCTTCAATGTGGATGGATAGGCCACAGAGTTTTTGCATGTAGAAAGTAATCACTGACAGTACTGGTCCGTTTGCGATATTTTTTTCACTGATAGAAAGCAGCTCTATTCCTGAGTGATATTTTATGTGTGCTGGCGAAGTCGCGGACAAAAGCTAGTTACTAATATGGGACAAGGGCAGGAAGATGATGATTTTTTCATGAAATCAGCGTTACTAAATACCTACTCTCATACACAAAGCACCTAATGCATAATGTATCATATTCATTACTAGGTAATCTGCAAACCACAGCCCATATTTACATTAGGTCCAATTCTGAATACGTTTAGCCTACTCTCCGCCGACCTCGCAGCTAAACTCGCATTTAAACCCTCCAATTTAGACCTGAATGCTAAATTTTATGGATATCAAAAAGGGTTTAAGGATTACGAATGAGGAATGAAATATACTGTATTGTTTTATTAGGATAATGACGGCTTGGGAAATTGTACATATGAGTTCAATCTAGACATATGAATATAATATATTTTGATACGAGTAGAGAAAGATTTTTCATTGCGACTGACGGAGAATTCGCCCGAGCCTCAGGCGACGGTGTTATGGAGCCTAATTCCGCAGTCACTTTCTACGGGTATCAAACGACGGCCTATTCTCAGACCTAACAGATATACACAAAAAGGCATCAAAATCGGGGGAGATCGATATTAAACACTGAAACACGAAATTTTTATATATTAGATCTACTTTTGTAAGTTATTTTTAGTCTAGCGCTTGACTGCGATCCCATATGATGGTAAGCAATGATGGCAAGGAGCACTAGTTTAATAATGAGCTTATTCACTCTTGAAGACACCTAGAATCGGACAAGAAGACTCCAGCAGGCACATTGTTTCAATCAATTTGTACACGGTATAAAAGACGAGGTGAATCACATTTTGCAACAGTAATATGACTCATCTCACACATTTACATAGCAGACACGGTTATTAATAATAAAATAATTATCACACCAGTACGAAGGGATTTATGTTAATAATGTTGTTCGGAGCGAGTCGCAATCAATAGAATCAACAAACGTAGGTAATTGAAACAGGCTCGATAAGCCGTCAATAATCACAGGTAATCGCATCCTTATTAGGTGATTAATATTGATTGGTAATTAGTAAAGCAACACCTCTATACAACTGCGAAGTTGGTAGGAAATCTAATCTGTTTAATCTATGATTTTTAATTTTTCTAATAGGTTTTTGACGCTGAGGAATAGGTATAAAAAATGTCGCGAGAGAAATTACAGTACAATAATTGTATCTATTCATTATAATTATTATAATGAATAGATATAATTTGATACAATAAATAATAGATAAAATAGCCAGCCAGGCGCATTACTTTGTGTATTAATTTATTTCATCACCACTGCTCTCAAAAGGGTCATCGTGAGGAAATGCCCTAGAACCAAAAATAGAACCCACAAGTCTTTTTTCAGGAAACGGAAAAAAGTGGTCTATCCATTCAAACTGTCCAATCAAGTTTATAATTTTGCATGGAGCAGCCGATTTTAATTATCGTTTCCTGGAACAAAAAAATCTTATGGAAGGTTGTTCAGTTTTGTCTACTGAGCAAGGCCTAACATGCGGAGTCTAGCCCCTTACACCCTGTATATTATCTCTTGTATATTTGGCAATAATATAATCTCTTTGCGGTTTGCCATCGTCGTGGACGAAATTTGATTACTAAACAGGACAATAAAGTAAACACAGTTAACTCCAATCCGAAAATATCTGACCTTTTTGTAGGTCACCGAAAAATCAAAATTCAAAAATCCCGTGCTCAGTTCGGTCAGGTATAGAGTGGTGCCTGGCGCTACCCGTGGGAACCCTGCCCCACTCCCGATAGGAAATTTGAATAAACAATGAGACACGTAGTACCTCGCGTCTCGGATACCGAGGATTCACCGAGTAAACCCGATCCTGATGTACGGAGGAAATTGTGTTAGAAGCGGAAGAAAACAGCGGAGATAGCTGTTAGAAATACATCTTTCATTTTATATCGAGACAAAAATTACAATATGATGAATTTGAAGAAAATAACCAATTCATTTTTGATAGAAACTTTATCCTCCCTGTTATGGATAGAGTTTTTTTATCCATGCATCACAAATTAAATGAAAGCGATACGATAGACTGTTGAAAACGCACTTTTGACAATTTGTCTTACCTATTAATTTTTTTTTCCCAACTAGGTATCACTTAACGTCGTCTAGCCCAAACTAAGCAGAGCTTGTGTTAAGAAGACAGAGATGTCCTCGAAGGTAACGAGATTCAATAAGTTCTTATCATATTTATTGAATATCATATCGTGCGGTTTTGATCACGCATGCGGGATTGCTCCGCACGCGTCCATTTCACCCCGCTTATGCCCATTTCATACAAGTATGTATTGATTGTAATGCGGGGACTACGCACGCGGGACGCGTTTATATGCATTTAGAAATTTTCTGCACGATACTAAAAACACCCTAAGTAGTTACCGAGAGTTAAATATCAAAAAGCTAGAAAAGTCAAACAAAAAAAAAATAACAGCGATAATCTCGAAGTTCTAAGAGCGTTGTCCGACCAAAAAGTATAAGGAACTGGCGATCACGATAACACCCATCTAAGCCCACTTTATAAGGCAGACACGTACATATTAGGAAGTGCGGTAATGCATAGCCGAAAGCCATCGCAAGGAGGTCAGGGGCCACGGCCGACCAACGGAACCTTGAACCCTAACTGGCACTACACCTTAACTTGATTTATAACTTAACCACGGCTACTTGATTAACTTGATTGATCGACTATTAGTTTAATTGATTGCCTCTCCTAATGATTGCGATTGATGATTGCAACATATTTTGAGATTGCGATTGATTGATATTTATGATGAGCTAGAAAAGGACAATAAAGGACATTGCCAATGTTTGTATGGGAGTTGGACCAAGTGCTGCCCAGAATACACACATTGTGCGTTTTGTTCCTCAGGTCAAAACCAATTAGTAAACTGAAGCGCTCTAAAATCTATGCCAGGAGTCAAGAGAAAAAAATATTTTTTTTGTGAATTATTTATTTTCGAAAAGTATCTTAGTAATTGTTTTTAGCGTAATTTATTACTGACTATATATAATCAGTAATCAATTACACTGAAAAAACCATATTCTTAATTTGAATCTATGAACAGTGACTAGTAACGCCATCTGTCAGAACACTAGCGAACTTCAGTGAGTTTCAGCAACTGAATCTATGAATAGAACACCGACATTGGGACTCGGGAGATCAACGGACGTGTATTTTTTAACGAGCCATTCAGTCTTGCGAAACCCGCTTATTAACCATTTCGAAACGTCTCCAGTTAAAATAAATAATATCATAATCCATTCAAAAACACACAACTAAAAAAATAAACCAAGAAACAAATTAGTCATAAATCTGAACGGATTTAGTGGCTGTTAGATTTTATTTTTATTATCTTTTTAAACATCAATATTTCAAATTGCGTAACTTTTTAAATTGCTGCAGTAAAAAATAACGGTTCCAGTTTTGAAATATTTATTTAAAAAAAAGAACAACCATAGAGATCGGCGATATTGAATACAGATTAAAAATCGGATCGTTAAGCTTTCATAACATCTCGATTACTATGGGACAAAGAGATTATGAAAGAGTGTTGAGTTAATTGTAGCGTATAATATATAATTAAAATAACAATAAAGGTCAAAGTTCGACCTCAGTAATTAAGTCAGTGGCTCATAGAGACAAGAGTTTCAATGTCACCATAAATACACATATTATGATTGTAATTAATAAAACTGTAACAGTTATACTCCCGTATCAGGTAAAGGTCTAGTTAAAACTACTGTCAAGGCCTAAACCTTGACTGAGCCAGAGATAATAAATTTGAATGTTTTTTTTTTTAATGTACGGAACTACTGAAGTACATTATTTTGTTTATGTTTCAAGAGAAACAGCAATAAATGTCGTCAGGAAAAATTGTCGTTGACTACTATTATTTTGTCTAGTCTAAATCATCTGGCAAATGTGTTTATTCTTTTAATTTTGTTATTACTACTTATTACTTACGAATCTTTTCAAGATGGAGCCAGCGCCAAGGAGCTGAACTTATATTTTCGATACAAACCTAAATTAGTGGTCTTAATAAAATGTACGTGCAATTCAGTCCAATGATATTAGATTCTATGCGACTCTAATTGAATTTGAGATGAAAAATCTCATTTAGTTTGCTAGAAAAGGTCCAAATGAGCTGTTTGGCGAGGTAATTAAGATTTTCTTCATTTGAAAAAAGGTCATAAAACCGAACCTGCAGTTAGGTTTCTCTATAGAGAGGTAGATTTAACGGAAAACGGTATATAAACAGTGAAAATGGCAGGATGTCCTAGGTTTCCATTCGTCGCTAGACTAATCGCCTCCTGGCTAGACGGAAACATATTGACTGACCTGGCTAGACCAAGTACAAGTTGTAGGATGAGAACGGATCAGGCGTTCTTATGCTACAAGTCACTATTGCCATGACAAGTGACGTCATTTGTTAGCATTTCCTCAATTTAGTCGGAAAACATGCCGTTTTAAGTTGTTTCTAATGGTGGACTATTATGAAGTTAGTGGAGCAGAGCTTTTTTTGGGCTGGTAAAGTGTTCTAGGAAAATTATTGTCCGGCAGACACAGGTTTTACGTTGGCAGGTTCTTGTTAGTTGCTCACCGTCCAGCCGTCCACTCCAGGCCTGAGTCGATGGCGCGGTATTTTCTACGGGCGTCTCAAAGAAGTGAGGACTGCGGGTTTATCCGGAAGTGTCACTACGGTCCTGGAACGCAAGGAGCCACTGAAGGAACACAGGAAGGTTACGGTCAGTAACCTTCTGTCAAGTTCTCTCACGCCACCCAGAGTGGGAAAAGTTATTTAATGATTTCCCACCTGAAAACGACTCTTGAAGTACGATAACATAAGTTAAGCTCTTCTCACGGATCTTAGAAAGCAATTAAATCCTTATAAGACATCACCATAAACGGCGTAGTCGTTAGTTATTTTATTACTCTGTTTAACCTGAGAAGTCTTTCTGCAAATGGTCAAATAAATGAACAGGAACAGGGAGTGACAGACTTTCACTGACTAAAGCTCACCTGGGGTTTTACTCAGTTAGTTAGTCAGTTACTTCGTAAGGAAACCAGCATGTCCTAGAACCAAAAATTCGAAGACGTGCGACATTCACCAACCCGCACTGGGCCCGCGTGGTGGATTACGGCCCATTCCTTCTCCTAGAGAGGAGGCCTGAGTCCCAGCCGTGTGAAACTTTATAAGGCCGACTACTAGTTAAACTGGAAAACGACTTCGAAATATTTAGGAAAAGACTGAACTCATGACCTGGTGAGAATCACGGGAATGCTGTGGCTGCGAAACGACCGTTCGTTGTAGCGACACTTTGAAGAGGCCTATGTCCAAAAGGGGGACGTTCTCCGGCTGAAATGATGATGGAAATGCAGGTGAATTGGTTATAAGGATATATGGAAAAATCTCTTTTTAAATAAACAGCAGAGTCCGTCATATCGCGTAGTAAATCCACCCACAGAGGCAAAGACATTCATACATCTTACAAATACTTCGGTAGCCATTACCTTCCATTCATAAGGCAACCTCGGCAGTGACATTGGCTTCAATTGGAAATAATACTGCGGGGAAAAGATTTAGCCTTCGTTATTATTGTGCGGATTAGGCAATTGAAGTGACTTGCTTTTATGTACGTGGGTGTTATTTATAGTCATTTTTTAAGAGGGTTAACATTGGGTTTGCTCTAGTTTTGTATCCGTCTTACTAAATTTTGTGAGATAGGTCAGGGACTCTCAAATTGACACACTAGCATTGATAGTGCTTGCCAGATTGCTTGAAAGAATTTCCGCTGTCATGGAACGTAAAAAGCAAATGGAAGAATTCGGCTCTTCTAAAAGCGGGAGTTATCATTTGATGACTTAGTTCCCAATAAACAAAAGCATGGATATTGTAATTCAATACTAAAAAAAATTAAATTTTTGACAGTCGCTTATCGCTGATAGTACGTCATCATTTAATCCGAAAAACTTGCACTACTGGACGTAGGCCTTTTATAACCATGGAGTTTCTAACCGTTTCTTCTCCATAAGAAACATCAAATTGGAACCGTGCACTAGCTTCTGACGGATTCTAAGTGCCCAACTGCCCATGTAGGCCTATATGAAATAAAAAACCCTTTTGATTTTGAGAGTCCTCCCGAAATATCCATCGGAATCGTCAGATTTCCGTGGCTGTCACCAGACCGTCGGTGCACCTTGTGGGCGACCTTTTAAAACTGCGTCGTCAGGTACGTGGCCGCCACTCCAGAACCTTTCAATCCCATCGACCATCTGTACGCGACACTTTTACAAAAGTGATTAAAACGAAACACCTTTTGAGACTCAGAAGCTATTATGATACTGGTGAAAAAAAAAATGTTGTCAGAAAAGGCCAGTACACACTTTTTTTCTTAATAAAACTCGACAGATCACTTGCCTATTACACCTGTCTCAAGATTGTCTTTTTGTGCATAAAGCGAAAAAATTCAATTTCCACCAGCTCTTTGTATACTTTTAAAAGACATTTTCCTCAATGTCTTGTTAGTACGAGTACAATACCTTACGTAACTCATGTAGGCCACGCTCAAATTTCCACGAATCAATAACCATGTTTTTAAAATAATTTACGATACTTAATTTTGAGGGTTCCGTATGCAAAGGGTAAAACGGGAACCTATTACTAAGACTCCGCTGTCCGTCCGTCTGTCTGTCTGTCTGTCCGTATGTTACCGGGCTGTATCTTATGAACCGTGATAGCTTGACAGTTGAAATTTTCACGGATGATGTATATCTGTTACCGCTATAACAACAAATACTAATATTTACAAAAAATCACGTTATTTTTGTGAGAGCCCCATATCACTCATACAAAAAAACGTATTTTTTTGCCATTTTTGCTACGGAGATTACAGAACTCTTTTTGCGCGAGTCCGACTCGCATTTGGCTCTTTTTTCAACTGTTGACAGAAAAAAGCACTAAACTGTCCAATAAAATAACGTTGACATCGCTCAGTTACGTGGTACCAAATTGCGTTACCAGAAATGGTAGAAAAGTAATAAGAAGCCTAAAACGTTGCAGGCTGTAAAATTAAATGCTTTTGCTTTTTATTACTGTCAACTTTCCGCCATGTTTGATCAAAAACCGTTTTCATTGCGTCATTCTTCATTTAAAAAATTGAATTTGGAAATTATTAATTGTTGGTATTTTTTTTTCTGGCTTGTTGTTTATCTCGAAACGGTGTTCCATGTTTGAAATAATTGTGGTCGATTTCAATAAACGTTATTTATGTGAATGACGTGTTCCTGTTATTTCTACTGTTACCGATGTATTGTTGTAATCGGTACGTGGAATACTGATTGGTAAATTGATTCGGTTTTCCAATATTTTGATAACAAACACATTGTGATTCCCTGTTAACAGTTGCTAATTTCAACGTTTTATCGCAAACCAAAGGTAATAAGTACTTTAAAAAAAACTGGATGATAAATAAGGTAATTTCGAAACTAAATGTCAAGTTTGATTCCGTCTGGTTCGTAAAGGACTTACATATGAAACATCGTCATGAACATTTTAGCCAAAAGATGTCCACAGCTGGGCATAGCGCTACCGTAAGCATGATCCACAATAACCGCTCCGGTGCATCTCGCATTCGTAGGTTTGACAAATGAAACATTAAAAAAATATTTTTAAAGAATCGCTTGATTTTATTATTTGCTAATTGTCCCCCGCGGTTTCACCTACGTCTTTAGTTACTGTTTCGCTAGTAGCCTTCATCGATAATTGAGCTATCCAATACATGGGCTGGCTGGTTCATGGGTTGTGCAAAAATGAACCAAAGCCCTGGAACGAAGGTAAAGAAGGCTCTTGTACCTATAGGTATAGGTTTTAGTCAATAAAAATCTTCCACGCCCTCACACTCCGCCTAAGGACGGGAGATGTCATTAGATGATATCCCACCTAAAAAAGAAATCACACTAAATTTGTTTTTTTTTTTTAATTCGAACCAATTCCTAAGATAAGCGCGTTCAAACAAACTCTTCGGCTTTATAATATTAGTATAGATTTTTATATAATGAACTAGCTTTTGCCCGCACGCTACCTCTACTACGCAACTCGCTACGCTACACTACCCTACTTTACCCTACTCTACCCCACTCTACCCTACTCTACCCTACCAAACTTCACATAAACCATCTACTAAATAGTCCGAACAAAACCTAAAAATTTGGTTTGGATAGGTGAGCCCGTTCTTGAGTTATAAAATAACAACGAAAAGTGGCATTGATTTTTATATATAGGTATAGATTATATCAAATTACCTATACCAAAACATAAACACACCATTTTCGTAATTTACACCAATTATACCAATCTCATTTCGAATGATAATCGCTAATCTTAATAGTAACGGTGAAATTATAATTTGCATCTATCGGTGATCAATGCAAATCAATTTAGACATTAGCTTAAGGAACCGAATAAATTTGCTATCAATTAAATCTGTGTGTTAATCAGTTTTATTCGTAGTCGATTGGAATTAACATACCTTGGTAAGTTTGCCAGTAAATCTTGGTAATAGGTACATGGCGCCTGCGCTTTGCTGTTTTTACCTGGCATTATTTTTGTTAGATTTGATTAAAATGGTAGTCACTGTTGTCATATAGACGAAACAATAGGAGTATTATATGCTCTTGGTCTTGGTCTTGGAGTATTATATGCTTACGAACCTTAAATTTTAAGGATCGTAGCTGGTTACCTCCTCGGGGAAAAGGCATGACTTTATACAGGGTTATTTGTAAAACCCTAGCAACCTCTCAGCACTAAGTTAAAAACATCATGAACAACAACTTTTGTTCCATGACTTATTACGAAACATAATATATTAACCAAAAAAAACCGTCAACATTTCGTTGTTCTACCACATTTCGACTCTGTATTTGGCTGTACCCACCTACACCACCCGTGCACGATCCCCGCTCCACTCCACTATTGTACTGTCGCTTGCTTCGCATAGATTAATTTAAATATTTTTATTTTTGAATGAGAATCTGACTAACTAAAATATGATAAATTTATAAAAGTCGTAGAATAAAAGTTGTTTATTGAGTTAGTAACATAGTCCTGAGAGGCTGCTAGTGTTTTACAAATAACCCTGTATATCTCATTATCACCTCCCAATTTTCATGGGAACCTACCTCTCTACAAATTTTCCGTTAAAGGTGTTGAAACTTGAAAGTAGAGATAGGCAATTTGGTTCAAAACCAATTACTGGATTTAAAAACTCATCGCTAGCTCATCTCTATAGATGAGGGATTTACCGGGTTTAACTCAGATTGTGTTTCACTGTAAACAAAGAGAATAAAACCACTTGAGAGCTGATAGACCGATTTTGTCTAGGCACACGATTCACCGTTGCGGGTCGGGGGACGGGGGACAATATAGCGGCTGTGATTGGCTGATGCAACAAACCCAGTAAAAATAGTGATGAACAAGTAAATTTTGCAGCAATACTATCGATGTCGATAAAATCGACGTCGATTAGTTCTGCTTTTTTTTTAATCATAGACGATTTTCCTCACCATAAAATTGAACAGGTACTCATATTTAGGGTTCCGTAGTCAACTAGGATCCCTTCTCACCAAATTCATAGGGGTTTACCTAAATTATTTTTTGATAAAGTTAATATTTTCGGAAATAATCGCTTCAAAAGTAAAAAAAAATGTGTCCCTCTCTAACTTTTTAACCATAAGTTTAGAAAATATGAAAAAAATCTCAAAAGTAGAAAAAAAAAAAGAAGACTTTCTAAGAAAATTATTTTGAACTTGACAGGTGAAACAGTTTATAAAAAGTTGTTCATAATAATTTTTGAACTAAGTTTGTAATTCAGCCGTATATGCAAGCATTTTTTTTAAACTTAATTTACATATTTTACTATTTTGAACGTGTCTTCTTTCAAATAAAAAAAAGATTTGTTAAAATAGGCTCATGCAATCCAAAATTACCACCGAAAACCCAAGATACATAACACGTCTAGTTTGTATAAATTTTATTCGTCAATTGATGGAGTCATGGTATGAGCTATTATAAACGAATCGTTCGGTTGGTCTCTGGTGGTTTCTTTGTGTATTTGCTCTTGCTCGTTGTCTGTCGTTCATTGTTTTAACTCTTAATTGGAGACACTTATTGTGACGGACGGGAAACTACGGAACCCTGTACTGAGCCTGGCCCGACACGCTCTTGGCCGGTTTTTTTGCTTTTGTTTTATGCAATAAATGTTTTTTATGGTACGAGTATACAAGTACCGAAATGATCATGTGTGCACAGATCTAATAACTAGACAGTACTACAAAAGGCGTTATATTGGCGTCTAATATAAATGCAACTGCACATAAGTGTCATGAGCCTGAGTCACCCGTATTAGCAGTCAAGTAATTGTATAGTCATTGGTTTAGTCAGTAAAAGTCTGGCTTGCATGGCATGTTCTTATGGTTTTGGTGGAGCCTTTCGCTCCATCCAGAGCGCGAGAAACTATTCTACGATTTCTTACTCTCGAATAAAAAACTGAGGCTTGTCAAATTCATCAATATTAATGTTCCTCTACGAGTAACCACAAGAAATCTAAAAAGTTAACATTAAAAG
Organism: Mythimna lalbum; assembly: GCA_949319445.1. Lineage (NCBI taxonomy): Eukaryota > Metazoa > Arthropoda > Insecta > Lepidoptera > Noctuidae > Mythimna > Mythimna lalbum. Next base: position 7,608,095 of record OX439371.1, on the reverse strand, counting down.
GTAGGTAACTTCGCCGGGATTCCGATCCCGATTTCCGGCCACCGTAGACGCGGGCTCGCGGACGGCGAGCCATGGGTAGCTCGCTGTCCGATCGTCCGGTAATGGACTGAGTCCAAGACGTCAACGGCGCGCACTGTTCCCGCGCGCCTCAAAGAGTTGTCAGCAGCAGGAGGGGCCCAGCTGGGTCGAAGCCTACTGGGGACAGGGTTGTCCGAAAGGGAGCTCGTGCCCCGGTATGAAGACTAGAAGGAACGGCGCGGGGTTTTTGGTCAGTAAGAGTCTGACACTATCTCCCGCTCCACCCAAGAGCGGGTTTTGTCAAAGATGATTTTCCCCGTAGACAAAAAACAAAAAAAGTTAGGTAACCTAATTTTTTATTCACCATTGGGAATCATCGATAAAATAATATTTATCAACTATATTTTGAAGTTGTCACATCACTTCATCACTCAGTAGAAAGTACTCATGGATAGAAAGGGATAGACTTATCTAATATTCTAGTGAAAGTAAAGGACTTTTTCAAAAGACATCAACGCGGTATCACTTTTTTCGTAACCAACCAGTTTAGCTTGAGCTCTCTAATTACCAATAATGTAAATAAATAAAAACATATTTTACTTAAGGATGAAAACTTATGCCATCTTTTTTATAAATACATGTTCTAGATGGTTTTCCGCACCACTTAAATGCACAGGAACTAATTTTTGCTTCGGTTTTAGGCAACAAATGTTTTTAAGGTACTAAAATTAAGGAATGTGCACAGATCCAACAACTGGTCAGTACTAAGAAATGCACTGATATCGGCATCTAATATAAGTGCAAAACCATATATGTGTCGTGAGCTGGAGTCGTCCGTATTAGCGGTCAAGTGGTTGTATAGTCATTGACTGTAAACCTACATATGCCCTGTTGAAAAATATAATATTTTAGCCAATAAACCTGCGATTAATCTAGGATTACTATTATTATTATTATAGCTAGCACGTATTGTGCCACTGCCAGGCAGGCCTCTCTCCATTCCTTCCAACCAGGGCCGAGCTGCCCATATGTGCCGAAGTGTGCGGGGCACACAGGCGCCAAGGCATAGGGGGCGCCGGATGAGATGCCAGCGGCCATTTTTTAAATGTTTTTGTCACAGAACAACAAATTCTTTATAGTTGAATTAAGATAATTACATCTGTAATATCTCCTAAGACAAATTAATACTGTTTACACTACTAGAATTGACCCACTGTGTCCACACAAAAAAAAAACAACAAAAAAGGAAGCGCTGCATAGATGTCACACACAGGCGTTCGCTGAGTTCGGCTCGGCCCTGCTTCCAACGATCACTGATCTAGCATAACCTAAAAAAAATGTAATGGGATGACCTAACTATACATGATAGAGAATTACTTCGCAACCTTTTCTTACAAACCCGCTCTACATGTCCCTAAGAGTGCTATACGAATCAGTCATCCAAGGGTAAACATGTCTAAAAACAAGGCCATAATGATAAAGAATCAATATGAAAACAATAAACATTCAATACCAATGTTATTCTCTTGAAAAATTTAACAAGAAAACAATAAAATACAGTAATTTACCACTTGCCCTCGACACGATAACCAGAATTACCTCCTTCACCTTTATTTACAAAACTTCATTGACAGCAACCAAATATTACCTGTGGACAATGAAAAAGTAAACATTAAAATTTATTCTTAAAACATTTAAATTTTTTTAGGGTTCCTTACCAAAATTGTGGAAAAGATCTTTAAAGTGTGACTATTTCCGCATTTTTTTATTGTAGGCTCACGCTTGATCACTATTTCGCCAGATGGAAAGTAATGATGTGCTAACCTAGAAGTAATCTATTCTCTCTTTACTTATACATCCCTAGATTGTAGTTATCAGGAAAAACAGCCTCCGGAAGGGAATTCCACGTACCTAAATATTGCAGGAATTAAACTATGTTACATAGCCATTATTTGCAAAAATTGTCAAGGAATCAGAAAACACTTCAAATTAAAATGGATTTGTAGTCGCAACAGTATGCAAAAAGATTTTCCTAGCAAGGAACGGAACCCTCGGTGTGTGACCCAAAGTCAGGCTTTGCCAGTTTTTTTGATAATAAAAATTGATTAGTCTGTCAATCAAGTCTGCAATTTATCAAGTGTGAAAACTTGAAATTTTAAGTTATAACGAGCCAACCTGTTTCAGAAGATGATTTATTTACTTTTAAGATATTATCTTGATGCCAAAACGGGAAGGGTTTGGACAGTGATAAAAAGAGACATTACAGCTTGATGCGCGTATTATTTATACAAAATTACTTTTAGTTTATGCAAAACCTGAATAAAGTTTGTTCAGAATCAGTAACTGAATGGATTTCAATAGTTTTTACACCATGTTTTACTTATTCCTAAAAATATTTAAAAAGGACACAAGTTGAACACCACCGACACTAAGTACAACACAGGTCACGGCAAGCCATAGCGGGCATTAGACCAGCAAAGAGCTGGATGCAAGTGCAAAACAACCCCTCAGTCGCCTAGATGGCCCGGTGACTATGTATTTTTGCTGACATACCAAGCTTATAACTTTGTGATTTTTCATGATATAGTTATGAAACACATAAAAATACTAAGACACGTATTTCGGATTTCGCATATATTAAAACTATGACCTATTAAAACTAACTAACTTTATACACGATTTAACATCATTGAGTCTCTGTCAATTGTAATAATTTGATAGACAGAATGAATGACGTTTCAATTAGATATTATCATTTAACACTGTTTGGCAATTAGAAAATTATAAATCGATGCAAACTTTGTATTGTGGTTTTTTTATGCAGTCCAAGCCGCAAGGAACAGTTAGTTTTTTTTTATGGGAGGTAAGAAATCATCAGACTACTGTAACTTAAGGGAGGAGCGAGAGGGTGGGTCAGACTTTTTTACTGACTAAAACTATTCTATGTTCCTAAAGTTGCCCTTTGTGTTCCAGAACCACGGGTTGCCTTTTAAATATTTCCTCATAAACACCTAGTACTCACAATGGTAATAAATAAGTGTTAATAACACTACAAGTAGGTATTTAAAAACCCATAATATGAGTTATAAAATGGAAAATTTTCGCACTCAATAAGTAATTTGGAATATAAGACCTGCAATCATCCACACGTTTATGGGTTTGTAGGCCATCGAGTTTTTTCACTCGAGAATAAATTATAATACATTACAATAATGCAGTTTTAATTTATTAATCGTTGGCTCATTATTATAAGCCAAGTCCAGTACTGATTCCAGTATGGGTCCGATTACAGTGGTCCAGTACGAATATAGAAGCATTTCGTACCTCTATGTATTTCTGCGATGAATAAATATAGCTACAAGGGAAACTTTTTTTAGAACACCCTATATCGCTTACCATTCTTTTCGTCCTATCATAACTAAAAGACTGTGTTTTGGTAGGTACTAGGATATTCCTTTGGCATGGACAGAAAACTACATAATATTATAATTTAGTTATTATTAGTATATTTTAAGTTTTAATATGTTACCCTATGTGTATCTGTATTGTATACTGTATCTATATCGTTCACCCCAACTATCCTGTTGCAGGTCTACTGGAGAAAAAATCTTTTGAAATAATCACTTTTGTGCTCTTCTATCTGTATTTTTTTCTTTTCATTTTTGCGTGTTTGTGTGATAAAAAAAATACTTTGACATTATCCCTTCATATCATCTTCCAGCCCTTATCCCGTGTTATTTGGGGGCGGCGCAACACGTTTTTTTCTTCCATTCTATCCTGTCACCCGTCATACTATCCATATCTTCCTTTTCTTTCATATCACTCTTCACGCAATCTATCCATCTTTTCTTTGGCCTCCCTCTCTCTCTCTTTAAAATTATCCTTTCACATTAATTCATGAATCCCCAAGCGACACCCGGTGGCCGCGCATCTATTGTCTTACTATTGTGTCTCTAATTGACGGTATCTGAAGGGTTAAACAAAAACTCCTACATTACATTCGTAATAGAAGACATCCTATCGGCATAACTGTGTTACACAAAATTCAATAAAAACCGTTTGACTCCATCTCGCAACTTCCATATTTTATTGTTGCCGTGCCAACAATAAAACTCATTATGTCTACGGTCTATACAATACGATGTTTATTCAAATACTGGTGCTATAAAAATGCTAAATAGTATTTTAATATAGCCTTACATAACGAGAAGAGATGAAGATACGACTTTATTAGATTTTAACCGATGAGCCTTTATGTCAGTCTTCTTAATTTAAAAAAAAATGATACGACTAGCTTTTGCCCGCGGCTTCGCCCGCGTTCATAAAATATAGCGACTTCGCTCGCGTGATAGCAGAAAATTATCCCAAGGGAACATACTACCGGGATAAAATGTATCCTATGTCCTATTCCAGGACATGGTCTATCCGTTTTCTCATTTAGGCGGGAAGACGTAACAAACAAACAAATAAACAAACAAATTCACTTTCGCTTTTATAATATTAGTAAGGATGTCAATCAGGAATACAGTAGCTTTCTATCGGTGAAAAAATGTTTGTTATAGGACTAGTACTTTCAGAGTTTACCTCGTACAAACAAAACAAATAAACTTTTCCTCTTTATTCTTAAAAAAAAAAGGGTGTTATCTCCACTAAAATACCGGATTAGTGGAGATTACACACCCTGTTTTAACATTTCAAAAAAAAAGGTTGTATGTTCGAATGTATTTTTTTTTCGAGGTGGCAAACATGAAATAACTTCTCCCGTTTTAGGTGGAGCGATTGTGAGTATCAGACTTTACTAAAACACATATATTTTATTTATAGACTCCCGCTTGACCACAATATCACCTGATGGAAATCGACAATACGACAATATGATCAACGATGGAGCGCGCTTACCTAGAAGAAACCTGTTTACTTTTGACGCACACTTTTAGCCGCACCTGTGATCCTTCCTGGGCCGGCAAGTCTTTCAAACATTGCCGTAGCCCACGATTAGACCCAAGATCACATGCAGAAATATCAAAAACGTTGAATCACGTCTCCATACCGACAAAGCTTAACTTAAACCCATCAGAAACACACCTGGAACTATACAAAAACTTGTATCAAGACACCAACAGATAACCTATAAAAAACAAACAAGTTTGAAGCCCAACGATGAGGCATAGAGAGCTGAACTTAAGTCATAACTCAAGGCAGTATAAAGACTTGCCTCAACTTCAAGATTATAGCGTGACTGTGCGACCTTGGCTGCGGAGCCGTCGAGTCTACGGCCACAGCACAATAACACATAATAGATAGATACAGAAGACAATCTACATACAAAGCGCTCGAGCAACGCACACATAGACACCGCTCACGGACACGACATCTCGGCTCAATCGTCCGGCCGTGCTCATACAGTTCGGCGCAACGCGCGGACCCTAGCGCGAACACCTAGCGTATGTATAAAAAGTGAAGTACATACATGAGATTGACTTCTGTACCTATCTATTTTGTGACAATAACTGCGAGAACTACCTATCTAGTTGAGTCAATCTCTGTGTATCTAACAATATAGATGTTTGTCTTTTACTCATAACGGTTACTACTGTGTTACGTGAAAGGATAACAAAATTCAACATTTTTAGCTTCTCTTTTGTTGGTAACAATAGTTTATTTTTGTCTGGTTTGTGAATTGACGTTGTCTGAATAGAATGTCGAATAGCGATAGTGCTGCAGTAGTATCGACACTAATGCAGGGATATGCAACCTTGTATCAACGGAGTCGCAGCAAAAAGCTCAGAGGTCGATCGAGGCAAAAAATTCCGACATTCCTTCTAAAATTGTTGAGGTTAGTTTCACACATGTGTGCAATTGTGTATTAGACCTTCGTGACAACAATAACTAATTTATTTCTTCCACAAAGATCTTTACATTCTTTTTTTGTTAATAAGCACGCGCTTGGCAACTATCTCACCTGATGGAAAGCGACAACGTGGTCGAAGACGGAGCGCGCTTGCCTAGAAGTAACCTATTCACTCTTGACTTAAAAATCCTCAGGATGTAGCTATTAGGAAATGATTCCACTCCTTAGCTGTACGGACTATGGATATGTGAATGTTTCTAATACCTTTGTATTCTGAAGAAAATATTATGTAGTCTAAAAAAAAATCTGAATTACACTCCACCAAAAAATTTTATTGATAAAACTCCACAAAAAGTATCGTTCACACGTAAATCATAATAAAATCGTCTCGACGAACCGTAACACGCGTGAAGGTGTGGTGAATACGAATCGCGCCCCAAGTCTAGACCGAATACGACGTATCAGTCTCTAAATCTATACCTAGATCTGGAACCGCCAGACTGGAGCCAAGTGACTAATATCCAGGAAGTTACGCCCTTTAAAGATATTCGATCGATGCTGGTTCAACATGCAACTAAGTTTCGTGTAGGCGAATCGATGAGATCCTCATTTTCCGATGAGCGTATGTTCTAATTCAAATGCACGCATAAATCCCATATCGTTTTAGTTAATCGGCCAAGTATAACCGTCTCAATCTAACGTATTTTTTTATTATTCAAAGCCTTGTGTTCTCCATCAATCCACAATGGGACCACGTGGTGGATTACGGCCCATTCGCTCTCCTATAGAGGAGGCTTGAGTCCCAACAGTGGGAATATTATATTAACTGTCTCATCAATTAATGCCTTTAAGTCGATATAAAACCGTTATTACAAGTTCAAAGGACCAAAAGCAAGCGAAGAAGTAACTGTAACATTCATATTCATACTAACAAAATCAAATTTAAAAAAAACGCCGTACACAAAAGGATTTAATATTAATACTAAGTAGAAACTCAGAAAATAATAAGTCGCCAGAGGGTTGGACATCTAAAAGACTGATAATTTAAATCGTTTTAATCTTGCAAAACCCTTTGTAAGTATCTACACGGATCCATGTCCCTTTGAGCTCGACGCGGCACTTATCTGAGAGAATCTATCAATTTGTTGGAGGTAGATCGTCTGCTGTTTTTCATGAACCTGGAGTAGGATCAACAGGTATTTGATGAAGTCAAGCGAGGAATGATCCGGTTACAAATTAGCATGACAAAGCGACCACGACACAGCTTTGGATCAGCTCCGTTCGCCTTTGCTTGCGCCACGTCATCGTATTTTGTGTACACTTTCAGAAGTTGTTTAACGAGTTTAACGGCGATTGATTAATTCGCCGACATGGCTAATTTATGGTGCAAATAGCCTTTCGTTATAGCTATAAATATTATAACTTAGACTGCTTCTTCTTATCTATAATAATACTAGCTGTTGCCAGCGGCTTCGTCTGGGTTTTAGTAGAAAATTTTCCGAAGAGAACGTACTCCCAGGATAAAAGTATTACAGGACATGACGTACCCTTGTGAGCGGCACAAATTTTTGCCTTTTTAATCTATTAGTGTGATAATTATTACAATATATTTTTGTTTGTACCTATCGGATTGGAAAAATTTTTCTGTGTGGAATAACCTTGTGTAGTATGTGTATGGTTTGAGATCTTGTCAATCACGAAACAACGCTTGAGATTTATAACGTTTATATAATAGGAGAAGCATAGAAAGATAGCCAACAAAGAAGATAAACAATTAAGATGACAATATGTATAAGTAATAACAGATATGAAGAGAAAGTCTAGATTTAAAAGATACGCGTAAGCACTAGCATAACAAACACTAAAGGCTATATAACATCACGCCATAGGAGCAGAGCAGTAACCAAAGACGCAGGTAAAACCGCAGGGCCCAGTTAGTATTCTAATAAATAAATAAAACATTTATGAGTAAGTTACATTGCACGTGGGAGGGTGTCCTCATAACCAAAACAAAGGCCCAGACAGACGGACAGACAAAGGTTCGGACGGTTGGAAGTGTGCCAAGTACGTTTGAGCCGTTGCGTGAGGAATTATTCAGCCTACGCAGTGCTGCTTAGCTTGCCTTAGAATCGTTCTTTGATTTATTGAAGCTATATATAGCTAATATTTTTTCTTGGCTGCTTTCTTTGTTTTATTACGATGCTTATTTTCCTCAACTTCCGTTTTATTTTTCCGACTTCAATATGATTGGGAACTCCGTCACATTTGAAACGATTTGGAAATATCGTTTTAATTGAAATGATGTTTATTATACTTTCAGATTGGTTCCGTCTTTAACAAATCCAGTTCTGATAATAAAATCCACGATTAACTGAAAGAATATTAAAATATGATAGTACATAGAGTTGTGACATTTTCATCAACTAGGCGAGTATTTGGAAAATATCATTTGAATTGATTGGATCTCTTATGACATGCACTGCTGTTGGGTACACCATGTAAAACGTTTTTTTTTTAATTACAGCAGACTTCCAAATAAAAAACAAAAAAAAAATGCAAAATAACTTTAATTTTAGAAGTTGCTCACAAATACGAAGAAACTTGGAAGTCTATTGTATTTTTTAGTTAAAAGGTTTGTTTTTGTATAAGAAAAAACTCAACGAGTTATGTATTACTATCAACTATTCTAAATAGCACGAAGCAAACTCCTCAGTCATGCAACCATTGTTAAAAATCTATAAAAATAATCACAGTTAAAATAAAATTGTTTTTCTATTTCCAGAAGACAAACGTCCATGTTTTCTTCAGTTATATAATTTTCTTTCAAGCCATTATGACGATAGCGGTGTAATAAATGGTTATTAGAAGTTATGACATCGCTATCGCAAATATAGATTCTTTGCAGTTCCAATGTCACCTTGTTTATGATAACTACCCCCTTATGTTCAAGGTTAGTAGGGTAGTAACTAGTTTTTTTGTGGTTTTATATTCTTCTTCTTAGCGTATCGATGGCAAAACTAATCAAATTCCTTGTCCGGCTCAGAATTCTGCCACGGCATTTCCGTCCGCCGGTGCTGCCGTTGCTGTGTGTGTGTGTGTCTCTTATATGGAGTTTGTTCTACTGTCCACGAACGCGTAGCTTCGTAGACGCGTATTCGTCATTATACACTTGGTGTACGTCTGCTCACAGCTTACATATTAAACTATGAAACTCTATCGAAGAATCGGCAACGTGATGAAGACTTATCGTCTTTATACCCCAAGCGTATAATGACAAAAACGCGGTATTCCCGGTCTCAAGGAGGAACGAGAGGAAATGACAACCTTTTACAGGTAGGTAGTAGTAGGTACTGGTAAACACGTAAGTTTTTTTTTTTGAGGTCATCAAATACCATCCACTCCGAAAGGGTGTCAGAATTTTACTGACAAAAAATCCAGCTCTGATCTTTCATGGTAGTGACTTTTGCGACCTGGCAGACAATATAAGCCCTAGTGAATACCATCTGTTTGATGACATCTCTCTGAGGCGAGTGACGAACACTAATTCACCAAGCTCTCGTCTATGGTCGTCTGGAGTCTAACCTAACGTTACAAAAATATTAAATGACCTGATTATGTTTCTAGAAACATAATCCTATATTATGTTTCTACAAGCATAACTTATAGCGTGATATTAAGCTAAGCATAACGTAAAGCGTGAACACAGACGTTACGCTGTAAATAGTGTAACTGACAAACAGAAAATCCAAGCCTCAAGAGACAGGGAATGATTTACAAATAAATCAAACATAAGTGCACAGTAAAAATAAATGACCAGCCATTAACTAAATTACGGTTTCCATTTATTTCAACATTCCCAAAACAAATCACAATTATAATTAGTTTCAATAAAAATGTCTATAGAACGGTCGGTGACGATTATTTTTAGCACCCCATACTCTTTTAACCCAGTGTCTGCGACGCGACCATAAAATAGATAGGTACAGAAGTCAATCTACATACAAAGCGCGTTCGAGCAACGCACACATAAACACCGCTCACGGACGTGATATCTCGGCTCAATCACCCGGTCGCACTTATACATTTAGGCACAACGCGCTAACCCTAGCCCTGTCGCCTAGCGTTGGTATAAAAAGTGAAGTCTTCATCATTATCATCATCAACCTTTTTAATGTTCCCACTGCTGGAACTCTCACTCCCCTTTAGGAGAGGTAATGGGCCATAATCCACCACGCGGGCCCATTGCGGGTTGGTGAATGTCACATGTCTTCGAATTTTAGGTTCTAGGACATGCCGTTTTCTTCACGATGTTTTCCTTCACCGTTTTGAGAGCAGTGGTGATGAAATAAATTACACAAAGTAATGCGCCTGGCTGGGTTCGAAACTACAACTCGTACGTCGGTGCCGTTACCACTCGGCCACCACTGCTCCTGAGGGCAAAAGTGAGGTACATACATGAGTTTGACTTCTGTACTTATCTATTGTGTGACGTGACCGGGTATGTACCCGTGGGAACAGTGTACGCCTCCATGATTTTTTCCCCGACCACTCTCTATATTGCTATATTTTTAACATTTATTGAACGGGGTCCCTTTTCAATCACGTTATGAGGGCGGGGTTCTGTTTTTGTTTATTTTTTTCTGTAATCATAATGCGGGTAATATTTGTGATCATTAAAAGCAATTGTGGAGTGTATTAATATTGTGGAATAACTGTAATTATGTAGTTTTGTTGTCCATGATAATATAACACAGAGGGTGTTGCAAATAAAGAATTACAGATTAATATAGAAGATTAGGCTTGGATAATTTTTCTGTAAAATACTGTGTATAACTACTACACATGATTGGCGGGATAGATACTTTTCTTTCGACCGGCGTATATTCAGTAATTATTCAGAATTATTTAACAGTCAACCTGTATGCTGTAAAGTTCTTCCCAGTGAGCTACCTTTAGAGTACTTATCTATACCTACCTACTAAGAATCACTGCGTCCTAGAACGCCAAGGGTACCTAAAGGAACACGGATGGGTTTCAGTAAAAAAAAAAATCAGACCGGCGAAACTTTAAAAAAAAAAATCCAAACCAAAAAGAGAACCAATATCTTCAGAAAGCGTTCACAGGTAGTGTGAAAGTGAAACCCTGAAACGAAGGCAAAGAAAGAACAGGAGTGGGTTTTTAGTCAGTAAAAGTCTGACACAACCTCGCGCTCTGCCTAACCTAAAAAAAAAAAACTGAAATTCTATCGGTTAGTGTTTGTTTTGTGGTAACATTGCTTTCATACGAACACTGTATCATTCTATGGCAAGGCCCATTTCTACCAAAGCGTCGAACGGACGAACAATGAATCAAACACACCATTTTGCAAAACAAATCAAGACGTGTTATAATCCGTAATGACGTGCAATGATTTAACAACAGGTAACAGTCACGCCGATCTGGGGGCGTCGGCCTCCATCATAGATATAATTTCTATGGTCTCCATACATTTTACATGGAAACTAGACTTGTAGAGCTACACTAGATCCACGCCACGCGACGTCGTTCTACGTACAAATCAGACGTGGTTCACATGTGCATCTAATGTAGTTCTAGCTTTAATCATTTATTAAGAAACACAGCAGTTTGACAAAGACTGTTTATCGCTGATAACAGTTCACGCGACGTTACTGACACACGTGACTTACAGCTGGGTTTGTTACATGTGTGTCAAACTGGTGACTAATATTATGCACGTATCGCTACGGTTCTTTTTAGATGTGGAAAATCATTAAATTATTTTTCCCGTCTTTTTTGTGTTACGGGACATCGTCAAATCACATTTCCAGCTCTATGATGGGCGAGAGGGCGTGTCAGACTTTTATTTTGCTGACTAAAAGCACATCTATGTACACAGTAGCCTTTTGCGTTCCAGGACAATGAGTGTCTTTTTTAGAACCGTTCCCATGCATGACCATAGCAAGCCTTGCTGGGTTCCTCCCTACTGTTTGCTGAAATCTCTTTGAGGCACTCGTGATACACTACGCGCCGTTGACGACTCGGGATCAGTCCTTACTGGGTGACTGTTCTCTCACTCCACCCAGAGCAAGAGAAATAATTAAGAGATGATTTTCCACATCAACAAAAAAATCTACGGTTTAAGATTAGACTTTTCCTTCCACGTTTCATCTTGGAGAGGAAATGGAAGTATTTGCCGATAGTTGATGATTAAAATATGACGTAAAAGTCGGTTGAGAAAATGACTGGTCATTTTAGTATATCGGATTGAGAAAATTATTGGGCCGTTAGATCTACTGGACATTATGTAAGCCTACTTTCCGGACATAATATACACCGACTGACAATAAAACTAAACGTTGGACGCCTCTTTGTACAACATATCGCTATCACAATCCGGTTGTACTTGTAGCCGCATTACATTACAGCGACGTTTTTTAATCCGGCGCGCCTTTTTGTAATACGGCAGCATATAGATGCGATTTAAATAGCAATTGTCTCTTGTTCATGTTATATTCTAAAAGTAGCGAAAATCAAAACAGTTTTTTACTAAGCCCTAATAGGATTCTAATGTGCTAATAATTTCGTCAAATTATGTGATAAAACTGATCAGTTTGCCATATTAAGCAAATGAAGATCTAATACGACCATATTGTGTTTGATTGGTGCTAATTTGACACTATTAAAAAAAGAATTATCCCATAAAAAGACGGTGTGAACTGAAACTTCAAAAGAAGCTCATTAATATAAATTAATTATTTTTTTGCTTTAACCAGTTGATATTTGACTTAAAATTCTTCACGACATCCAAAAAAGGATTACCCCTAGCAGGATAGGAAAAAAAAGTTAAAATTTTATTGTCACCATTTTGAGGACTATAATAAAAATGTAAATGTGTAGACAGACGAGATGATTTTATTAGTTAAAAGTGACATGTCATAATTTTAACAATAAACTACTGATTTATCATCGCTGTGCGCAGGATTCTGCGAAGGACGACAACGGTTTGATGCGCATGCGCATGTTCTTTCAAATACTATTATGACCGGTCTTTGTTTCCTTTATGTGTCATTTGAATATTTGTTTTAGAACATTACTGGACAGAGGGAAGAAACATACACTAAACATTTTTTTAATACTTTACTGTAATGATTAAAAGAAAAAAAAAGATAAAACGTAGGCAAAAAGAAAAAAAACTGGGCAAGTGAGAGTGTAAACTACAATTCCCGAATGGAGTCTCGAAGATTTAAAAAAAATTGCATTATTTATTTTATTTTTTCGAGACGTAGGTAACAACAAATTTACTGTTTTCAGACTTATTTCTATACCTGTGCAAGCTAACAAAAGAATAAAGCAAACTAAAAAATAATATTCCCACATCCAATAAATCTTAAGCAGAAACATTGTTTAAAACGTCCTTCAAGAGTGCCTTCGAGCCCAAAATAACGGCACTACCATAAACATAAACATTGGTCCCAATATAGCCAACACTTCGCCACATTTGGCATGTGTGAGCTGCAATCGATCCTACTAATGTGTACAGTATGATTTACAAGCTTTTAAAATAATGTTATTGAAGAGAAATAAGCATAACCTTTGTACAGTCAAACGGGGCTAATGAAACGCAGGGGTTAATCGAGACAATAGTTTAAATGGGATTTTCGCGATAATTAACAATTTTTCCCAGCATTTAAGTATTTCGGTTTATTTTTTATTGTAAATAAAAATGGATGCTTTGATAGAAATCAATAATATAAATATGTACCAAAGTGAAAAACCTAACCAAAGTTTTGTTCCAATTCACCCCAGCGGTCCTATTAACCCCGTTTGACGGTACTTATTTTTTGGTTTCCTTCATCTTGTTTGTATATTATATGATACATGTATTGTACATTGATATAGTACATAACTATTAAAATATACGCCATAACTTGTAAAACTTTACTGTAATCAGTACCTTTGTAGAAGGTTCTTAAGGCAACAATTCTATACCTAATTTCTATCCCAGAAAAATGAACAGTTTACATTAGTAGTAGTAGTTCTTTAGGTTAAGTTCTTATAGTCCACCCTAAGGTTATCTGGTAGATATCGCCATTGTCCCATAGATTTAAGTTTCTGTGAAATATTTGCTATTTTAGTGTACAATAAAGTTTATTCTATTCTAGTATCTGCACAATAAACCTAGTGTGAATAAACTAATCCCTACTAATATTATAAATGTGAAAGTAACTCTGTCTGTCTGTCTGTTACGCTTTCACGCAAAAACTACTGAACGGATTTAGATCAAATTTGGTAGGTAGGTAGAAGAGACACTGGAATAACACATAGGCTACCTATATTTCCACTGCTGAGCACGGGTCTCTGCCCGCGCGATATAAACTGTAGTCCACGCGGGCGAAGCCGCGGGCGGAAAGCTAGTGATCTATAATGACTTTTGTGCATTTCCCAGCCATTTTAAAAAGCTGCGTCACATAATGTCGGTTTGGGTCAACGGAGCATAACTTTATGCTGCTTTGACCCCAACTATTTACCTATGCGCAGTGGAGGGTTAAATTAGTTGTCAGCTTCAATATTAACCGATCGATGGGTTTTGTGGTATGTGTCATAATTGTAGGTAATCATTGGTTCAATTGGAAACAAGTATCCCTTTTGAAGTTGAAGAGATAGAGAGTGACATAGGCTACTTTTGTCTCTTTCTAACCCCCCACTTTCCATGGGAACCGTGTTACCCCGAATTTAACGCGAACGAAACCGCGGGCAAAAGCTAGTACACAATAATTCAGGCCATTATTGCCTAATCTATTGTTACATCAATTACATAGTTCAAGACACTACAAATTCAAAATATTACTACTCATAACATTTAATGTTCCTTTATTTCATAAAGAAATTAAATCACAATCAGTAGGACTTGAAGGGAGGGTAGGACTAACAAATGTTCTTTCACCCTTTGTAGTATCGATTTTAATTTAGTAACAGCAGTAGTCACCCCCAAAAACACAATGGTTACTTGTTGGAGTAGTTATTTTGGGGATATTTATGACGAACACAATGTTTAAAGTGGCATTAGGGAAGAAATATGGCTGATTTATTGACACTTAAATAGCTGGGTTCTGTGAAAGTAAACTCTATGTGAAAATTGTCAAATACCCGCAGCTGTGACTGTATCGCTGTTACTCTCATCATTTAACTTCGGATTTTTTTGACAAGCCAATAAATAATTACGAGAAACCAAGGATATATGTTTGTTACTTCTTTACCCTCGAACGGCTGAACGGATTTGGATGTAATTTGGTACACAGGTAGACTATGGCCTGGAATAGCCCATAGGATGATGCTTTTTTATCCCAAGAGGCAGCAGCTAATAAGTAATGCGTAAATAGAAAAAGAGGTTCTTGAGTTATAGTGAACTAATGTATAATAACATAGCATAATCAGCCTTTTAATCTACTGCTACTGCTGAGACTAACTGAGAGAGGGAATGGGCCGTAATCCACCACATGGGCCTAGTGTGGGTAGGTAAATGTATGACAATTTTTTCGAATTTTTAAAGGTTCTAGGACATGCCGGTTTCCTCACGATGTTTTCCTTCACCGTTTTGAGAGTAGTGGTGATGAAATAAATTACACAAAGTAATGCGCCTGGCGCGTACCGGAAGACGCTCCTTGATGGTTGCGGGAATGCGATGGATGCGGAACGCACAGGATTGATCAGTGTGGCGACACTTGGGGGAGGCCTATGTTGAACAGTGGACGTCTATCGGCTGAAATGATTCATGCGCCTGGCTGGGTTAGAACCCGCGACGTACAACTTGTAAGTCTTGGCCGCTACCACTCGGCCACCACTGCTCTCCTAAAAAGTCTAAATAAAAACTTCGTATATTAAACTTATTAATAGGTTTTCTTCTTTGAAAGTAAACGTCAAACAAAGTCTCTATACATATGTATGAAAGCGTCTGGGTTTTGACCGGTCACGTAGATTTTATCAAAGCTCAGAGAGCTACGTTAACTTTTACATTGTTGAACTTTGTAAAATTAATTAAAAGCTTTTGTCATTATTGTAAGGGTATATAAATAACTCAAACAATTTACTCTGGAAGCCGCTGGTACATCAGCAATTCTTATTAGGTACCTACTTGATACAAATTAAAATATATATGTTTATGTACCTATATAATTCTTCTGTACGTATGTTTGTCACCCGATGGATGATATGGATGGGTCCCTGGATGGTTTGAACCCAGTAGGTAGCGCTACAATCAGGTTGTAATTTTTTTTCTGACGAAATGCCAATCGATATTTTTTATGTTTTATTTAGGTTAGGGAAAGTTCTAGAGTGGCGATCATTTACCAAAAGACGCAGCGTTGGAAGGCCTCCCACAGGGTGTACCGATGCCCTGGTGAGGGTCACGGAAATTTGATGGATGCAAAACGCATAGGAGCGGTCGTTATTGCGAAACTTGAGGGAGGCCTATGTCTAACAGTTGGAATCTTTGGGTTATGATAATGAATTCAGGTGTCTTCAAGGTTAGAGTGAATAATCTTAATAAATTAGTGCGATTCACCATTAACGGTAGTATCAATGCTTACCATCAGGTGGGAAGTCAAGCATTAATTCATGAATCCCCAAGCGACCACCGGTGGCCGCGCATCTATTGTCTTACTATTGTGTCTCTAATTGACGGTATCTGAAGGGTTAATATCATAAAAAAATTGTAATAGGTTGTTGCTTTTTTGTTTCGCGAAAAATAAAATAGCCATAGTGTAATGGGTGACAAGTAATATGGTATAAGGGCAGGAAGAAGAAGAAAAACAAAAGATTTCTGTCATAATGGGATCCGCCTACAAAGGCAAAGGTCCAGGATAAATTCATCACAATGTGGTATAAAGTAATAATGACGATAAATGAGCAAATTGCATTGTCTTGATCTGTTCAATTAATAAGGACATCCTGACATCCCTTTGTTGAAGTGATAAGTGCGAAGTGCTCAACAGTTTTAATCAGAATTAATCTAATATGGCAGTAAGTGACCGTTTTCGAGTTTAAGTCAATTTTCTTTTTTGATTCATCGTCTTATTTATAGCAACTTGCCTGTTACAAAATTTGAAAATGAACAGGCAAGTTGGCCTGGTCATTTAAAAATTTTCAGAAAAATTGGTGGTGCGTCTATCAGCATCTTTTTTTACTGTGAAACCATCAAATGACTTCTCCTACTCTGGGGGAGCGACAGGGAGTGACAAACTTTTACTGATTAAAACTCACTAGTGTTCCTTCAGTTGCTTTTTACAGTCCAAGGTTGCGGCAACTCCTTTGAAAAAATCCTAGGTATAGTTTTTGTAAGTTTTATCTTTGCCGTCATTGAAATACTCAACTTACTAAAGACATCCTGACGTAAACTTATAATCATCTTTCACACAATCCATCCATAATTTTTTTAGTCTCTCGAGAATGTTCTACTAAAAGTACGAAGAGAGTTTTTTTTTTATTACAATGATTTCCTTGCAATCAAAAACCATCACGCATCATTCTTCCCAAGATTACGCAACGAACGCATCACACCTCAGATGATTGAAACTTGCGGTGCGCGAAACAAACCAAGTCTATGATATTGAAACCGCATAACCCCAGCACTATATCAATTATTCCGCATCCGATTCCCGCTCCGATTTCCTATACGACGAACACGGAAACTGTTTTATTGTGAACCGTACGGCGCAGTGGCATCAGCTTATCGTCTACCTTGCACCCCGATATCCTGCCATTAATCACTTGCAAGCAAATATATATAAAACGTAACTGTATTCTGCTCTGGCCGGTGTGGATAAGTGCATTTCTCAGCTCCGAAAGAAAGGCGGTGAGATATGCGAGTTGCACGGAGTAGAGAGTCAATGGAGTACCCACGTAAAAGTTTTTTAAGAGATAATTTTGTTTTTAGGGGCTTTAATCTCAATGAGCTGGTCAGCCCCATCGTAACTTAAAATAAATTTACAAAAATAACATAACTTAATAATCAACACTTAGTTTTCGGGAGTTAGAGAGAACGGTTTACCCGATTATCAATCAGAAATTAGACAACGACTTTAAAAGCTGGTTTACACAAAAAATTGACAATGATCTGTTTATGTTTTGAACTAAACTGTGTGTTTTCTATATTCGATAAAACATTACAATAGTTCATAGCGTTGTTGATATAGCTAGTCAACACAGTATTAGCTAAGCGTATAGCCACTTCTGGAGGTCATTTTAATGTAGCTACTGACATTATGAGCCTCGTATTCATACTTATACGCGTTAAGCATCACACAACTCATTGTTTACACTTGGATCAACCAATTCCATGCATAATGTTTTTATATTGCACTCATTATCACTCCATTTACATTCTACTCCTCGATACTATAGCAAGATCGTAAATAACAGAAGTCCTTTAATCAAGTTCTTTGTTGTCTCGCCAGCGAGTTTACGAACACAATAAGAGGCTTTCAGACAGGACGAATTAATGAAGTCGATTAGAGAAAGTTAGTATTTGTAAGGTGTGTAGGGTACTTAGTTAATTGGCTCTTTTATAAAGGAAGTCTAGTGTAGTTTTGCAAGACCTGTTTTAAGTAATACAAGGAAATACGTAAATTAACGCCTTAATTTTATTGGACTGTATAATCTTCTCTCGCGTTGAAAATACTATAGTGTGTTTTTAATTAAGCATACATAATATTCTCGAGAGTATCTAAGTGAAAACGATCATAAGACCAACAGACTACAGAATACTTAAGACAAAATCTTTTGAGGAAAGCTTAGAATCGGTAACCGTTTCTGGTTAATGATTTGGAAATAAGAGAGTAAGTAATATCCTAAAGAGATGATAAGATCGCAATCTGATAGGGACGGAATAACGCTATAACCGCGTTACCGTGTCTGAAATCCTTCCGAGGATTGGAGTCGAGAAATCTGAAGTATATTTTAAATATAATTTAAAGGGTGACGTGATGGCGAAGTGGAGATCGTGAATCATTAAGTTTGGTAAGGAACAGCAATATATCAATGATTAAGATCATCAAAGGTGGCAGAAAAAGTCTTGGTGGATGGCCGGGTGTTGTGGTAAGGTTTGGCAGAGGCCTATAGTAATGGATTACGATAGGCTTGCGTTGATTGCCTGAACTTTTGCTATTTTATGTCCCCTTAGATGCAGTTAGTACTCCATTTATCATAACTACGATCTAACAATGTTACAGTCTTACAGTGTAACACAAGTCAATTCTGACGTCACTTGGAACACCTGCAGGTTTTGTCACTCGCCAAGAAGATACGCAGGTCATAATCAAGTGTCTCCTTGATTGAGAGTAAATTTAATTCAGAAGGAGACTACAAAGGAGTGGGTTCCGTACAAATATTGTAGAACGTATGATTTTGACGTTCTTTTCTTAAAAAAAAGTGATATTATTTCAAAACTAGGTGTTTTTTATCGTCTACTCGGAAGAACGTACAAATAGACAGACAAAAAGACGAACGAATTAATAAAAATTGCATAGGTATCGTATTTTAATAGGTATTTACTTTCCTCTGCATTTAGCAAAAAAAAAAAATGCTATTTTGATATTTTAAACAGGCACTTCAGTTTCATTTATATGAGTAGTGGCTGAGTGGTAATGGCGCCGACTTACGAGTTGTAGGTCGCGGGTTCAAACCCTGCCAGGCGCATTATTCTGTGTAATTTATTTCATTACCTCTGCTCTCAAAACGGTGAAGTAAAACATCATGGGGAAACCGGCATGTCCCAGAACCAAAAATTCGAAGACAAGACACCAATCTACACTGGGCCCGCGTATTGGATTACGGCTATTCCCTCTCCTAGAGAGGTGGCCTGAGTTTTAGCAGTGGGAATAATAAAAAGGCTGATGATGATGATGATGATGTATAGAGTGCCAAAAGAAGAGAGAGTGAGTGTGTTTGAGTGTGAAGTGTAGACTGTGCAGTGTGTACTATGTGTGCCAAATATTTGTTTTTCCTTTCTTTCATTCTTACTTAGATACATAAATAGTGGATCTGGGTGTAGGAAACTATCGTAAAGAATATCTCTTTGTAATTATCTCGCTCACGTCAGGTTACTTGCATTGTTTATCCATGTTTT
Source organism: Mythimna lalbum (assembly GCA_949319445.1). NCBI lineage: Eukaryota > Metazoa > Arthropoda > Insecta > Lepidoptera > Noctuidae > Mythimna > Mythimna lalbum. The sequence continues at coordinate 7,588,104 of OX439371.1, read as the reverse complement.
TTTCCTTTCAACCATAAGTAGTGAAGTAGAAAACTAGTTATAATTAGATTTAAGATAATTTGATTAGAAGCATATCATGCGACTGCACTAATGAGAACACAGAAACCTAATTAGTTTAGTAGTTAGTTTTGCATGGTAAATTGCATTCATTTTTTATCGGTTTAATTTGGTATATACAGTTGCCGCTGTAAAAACAATCTGGCCAAATGAGGCTTCCTCGACCTATCTCTAACACAGTGCCAGTGTGGAGCCTCTCCACGGGACATGCACCACCTGGTATGCTGCCCATCCTGCATAACGACCTGCAGTTTTCAGAATCTATACGAGGCCAACCATAGAGCTGTACAGGTTGTCAAATATTGGTCAGAAAAAATATGGTTTGAGAGCATTGACACGAAAAGAAGATCGGTTTAATTAATTAACTGAATTCAATAATTTAGTATACCTGAGTAATTAATTTAATAATATAATGCAATAATTTATCAATAATTTTAACAATGTTTTTAATCATTTATATAACCTAATTTATTTATTATGTCATAACAATTTTATTCTATTTAATTCAGTAATGTAACTATGGGTCAATTAATGCCTGAAATAAACAATAAATAAATAAATAATAAATTATTATTACCGCTTTCTTCGGTCATAGATAAATTTTGCTCAAATCCACATACAATTTTTTTATTTTGTACGAGTTACAAATAAAAAATCTTGTCTCTTTGTTCCTTCCAAGCCAATCAGCTGTTAGCCATTTCGTGAAGACTAATGATAGCTACATGAAATGTTTACAATCGCATCGATTGGCTGTAAGTACGTATTGCACGCGATCCTCGAAAACTTATCAAAAACATGCATTGTTTTCCACTTCAGACATAGGGTGCATACATAAAGAAACAGGTTACCGGTACAGGTAAGTCAGTACCGGTCGGTAGCGGTACCGATCGGTGCAGGTATGATTCTCCAGTGTGTTCTTCTGTTCTTATGCGCTCATTTATAAAAAAGGTTTATACAGTTCGGTACCGACTGCTTGGACCAAGTCATACGGGTTTAAGCCAGTGTAGTGTTTTACACATACAGATTTACCTGTTTATGTGGTTTTACCGGTACCTATCTGTACTGACGTATTGGGAATGAAAAACATGTATCTTTATGTTTGCACCTTTACGGAGAGTACAGAGAAAACATGTCTTTAGTTACTGGTTATTGAAAACCGGTTCTTTTATACGTAACTCACGGCCCGTCCCGTTTTCGCACGTGCAATAAATTAAGCCTATGCTACTCAGGGTAAATGTAGCTTTCCAATGGTGAAAGAATTTTTGAAACAGGCACAGGAGTTTTTGAGTTTATTCATTACAAACATCCACACAAAAATACAAATTTTTCTCTCTTTATAATATTAGTGTAGATTACGGGTACCTATCTGTACTGACCCGTACCGACATATCGGGACCGAAAAACCTGTATCTTTATGTTTGCACCCTTATGGAGGGTACAGAGAAAACATGTCTTTAGTTACTGGTTATTGAAAACCGGTTCTTTAAACGTAATGAGTAGATTCTTGTTAAGCTGGTTACGGAAATATTATGGTAATTGGGGAGTTTTATTAATTAGTTTGTTTCTGCTTGACGTTTGGGTTGCGGTGTCGTCAATGGAAAAGAAAGTGGTTTAATATTCGGTTTAGATAATTAGTTAGGAGACTTGATCGAGTTGGTTGTTTTCTTTTTTAAGTTATTTTATTGATTCTTTTAACCGTTTTAACGTCGGATATACTTATCCGACAAACTCGTGCGTTTATTTCGCCAGCTTCGACTAAGTAATCCATCTCGTCAGCTCTTCTGTCACCTATGGGGCACACATACGACCCTGGCGCATAGGACACAAGCGGAGTTTTGTGATATCCCATAGTCTGAGTTTTTCTTAAGGAAATAATAGAATTAATAAAGGTAAGGAGTAGCAGAGTCTGTGTGTCCGGATATCTACAACCTAGAGAATTTACTGTGCGCGTCGAATTGTTCCGACGAGTGTTGTCGCGTCCTGTCCACCAGGGCCGTGTGTCTGCGACTGAGTACTCCATCTCGTTGAAGAATTGACGAGATAGAGAATTTGGTCATAGATGTGCGAGCCTGGCGGAATAAACGCGAGAGTGCAGTTGGTCTTATATATCCGACGTAAACAGTGATAGGGAAAGTGAAAAATTAATAAACGAAAATGAAAAAGTTATTCAGTTCTAATTTTCCTTTAAAACTCTGCTTCATAAAAGCAAGGCTTATGCAATTCAAACCATATTGCGAGACATATGTAGCTTGCACAGAGCGGCGCGCGACCACAAACCGCGGCTTCGCTTGCGGACAGTGCCCTGTCAGGCCGTAATTGGGCTATATTGCGACCGAACAAAGACTACGGCTGTAGTTAGCGAGGTATAGATCATGCCGAGGGTATAGCAGGGGAGTTGCAGAAGAACAACTTGGGGAAAATGGCGAATTTTGGGAACACATTATCCGTACAGCTAAGGAGTGGAATTCCCTGCCGGAGTTTTTTTTTTAGGTGGGATCATAGACTTCTTCCGCATTTGGGCAGAACGGGAGGGCGTGTCAGACTTTTACTTCCCTTTTAGACCCTTAGGATGTAGCACTGTGATTTGTAGTTAGCGAGGTATAGAAGATGCTGAGGGGAGTTGAGGACGAACAACTTGAAGATTTTGGCGCTTGGTTTTGGTTTGGATCAATATATAGGTACCTACTCATAATAAAAATCCGCTATCTACCAATGAATGTTTCGTCAAGTCACTCCAGCCATTTCGGATATTAGCTGGAAAAAGCATGCCGACAGACAAAACATTTTAAATAGCACTGTTGTTATAGTTATAAACTTTCATATGCATTTATTGAAAAATATACCATTTTGATACTACAAACAAAAACTTCAATTTTATTTCTATGTATGTTTGTATATCATACATTTTATGAAAGCAAAAACCACAGAACTCGAATAAACAAAACGTTACACAGTATATTTTAATACCAAACATAAACACAACATTTTATTAATTTAGAAAGTATTTAAAATCGCGGTGACCTTTTCACAATGTCCCAATGAAAATATATTTGCGAAAGCATGTTATAATCAATCAAGATAAAGCGTGAAGGTGTGCGAGTGAGCCGGTAGGATAACGAGTATTTAGATAATACTGATGGAGAATAATAGGCCTTAGAACCCTGGTAATTAGGGCTTTGTCGAATATTATTAGATCTGCAACTGATTTGATGATTTTGACGCCTACCACAAGGACTGGTTGGAGACGGCGCAAGAAAAGAAATTTTGGAAAGACTTGGGGGAGGCCTTTGCCCGGCGATGGGACAGTAATGGCTAGTAAAAAAAAAAGATCTGTAACTACAGCAGGGTCGATTAGGTATGTTTGGAAAGGTGACCTGTTGGTTAAGTTATTCTCATTATCAATTTAATGCAGTTCGATGCCGAACTGGATCTGTGCATCTCCTAATTTTTTCGGCGGGCGGCGAGCTGCTCATTGCTTGCTGTGCGCAAGCCCATGGGCACAGTGCTATAGTGCAATATTTATCAAGCCCGGCTCCTACGTGATAAGCCGCGGTAGCGAAGTTGCAGGGAAAAGATAATATTTTAAAGTCTCAAAGAAAACTGTACTACTGCTGTTTCCCTCTCTTTGTATCAATCAGATAGTAAAGCGCCTCCTTAAAGGGCCAGTGGGCGACGCAGAGGACAGAGTGTTATCTCATAGGGCTATTTCGGTAAGTCCGACGTGATGTCCTACTGACATATGTAATTGTCGTATTCTAAAGTTCTTTAATGGTTTTATATTCATGTGCATAGGTCTTGATTTCAAGAGTAATTTGACAGTAGTCAGAAATCTCGGACAGTCATAACTTTTCGATTTAGGTTTTGGAATTTTGATTCCCAGGACATGTAGATTTTTGGGTATTTCTATTACAAAATATAGTAGCAGCCAAAGCAGGCCAAAAAGTCCTGATTTGTACCCGTTAATATATTATATCAAAAGGGAGCGGTGGGGGCCCAGAGGTAACTGCCCAAACTTTCGAGTTGTAGATCGCGGTTTCAAACTCAGCCAGGCGCATTACTTTGTGTAATTTATTTCATCACTAATGCTCTAACGTTGAAGAAAAGCAATGTGAGGAAACTGGCATGTTCTAGAAGCAAAAATTCGAAGACATGTGGCATTCACCACCCCGCACTGGGCCCTCGTAGTGGATTACGGCCCATTCCTTCTCCTGGGGAGGGGCTTAAGTCCCAGAAGTGAGAACATTTTAAGGTTGATTATGCTTTGTACTAATACCAAAAGGCTTATTTTGTATGAAACTTCAAAAAAACTCATCTTTTTTTATTGTTGATAGGTTTGCGCTTGACCGCTATCTCACCTGATGGAAAGCGACAATGTGGTCGACAATAGAGAGCGCTTATCTAGAAGTAACCTATTCACTCTTGAATTAAAGATTGGGAGGGTTCATCCGATGACCTGGTGAAGGTTGCGGGAATTTGATGGATGCGGGACGCGCAGAATCGTACATTGTGTCGTCACCTGGGGGAGGTCGTGTCCAACAGTGGCCGTCTCTAGGCTGAAATGATGATGATGATGAGACATCAGGTTGTGTATCTGTCCAAATCTGTAATACCTACTGCTGCTTGCCTAACGTACGATGTTTTTAAAGGGTTTAACCATAAGTATGTATATTTTATTTGATAATTATCTGTCGTTGACAAGGCTACTTTCGCGACATTCAATACCACCAGCAACCATACGTGGATAATCTTGACTGATTTCATCTGAATGGCGTAATCTGATATTTGACTTTTAATAATTGTTTTAACTTTTACGTAATGCTTGTTATTACGAAAGCGGTTCAAAGGTGACTTGGTCAATAATAATGTATTTTTAAATCCTTATTTACACAAGCGTTAAATCGTGACGTTGGCGTTGGTAGGTCACAGGTTCAAAAATATACGTTCAATTCACTGTAAACTGTGTTAAATGAGAAAAGTGAGTATTGATTTTACGGTAGTGTTGGTGCAGTGGTTAAGTTATTGGCTGCTGCGCTGTGTGAGTGTGGGTTCGATACACGTACAAAAAAAAAATGTATGGTCTATAGTTCCGACTCTGGGTGTCTGGTGTGTGTTGTTACTCGTACGAACACCCATAAACACTTAAGAACATCGCGAAGAACTGTAGCTGTATACATAAGTATTCGATCATCATTAGTCAATTTTTTTTTTAAGTTTGTTGTAGGTTTTACTATATTTATTTTACTATATTTATTTAGCGATGAAATCTTCGTTTTTTTTAAAGTCTACCCAAAAGCAGAAACCTATAAAATATTGGGGTCGTTTTATAGTAGTCTAGCCTAGGAGTAAGAGCCCATGGCAGTCAAACTACTGTATTTTTTTTTTTGAAGTTGAGAGTTTCTCAGACCAGGTCCCTAATATAGGTAGGAACAGTGCCTTCAATTAAGTTTCAAGTTATGGTGAATTCCCTAGACCAGGGGTTTAAATGGTTTAATTCTCTATAGTCAAAATTATTGACGCAAATATGTGACGCTTACCCTAAAGAACTTGCTACCGTTTTAATATTGACTAGCGACCGCTCCATTACCAAATATAATTTCAAAGTCAATAACACAAGTTCAATGCCTTTTTAATTAGCAGTGTTTTTCTCACCTCCCCTACATACATGAGTAAGGCACGTTTGTAACGTATATGGAAAGGCACCTGGTGTCAGATTGCAGACATTGCTACTGATCGAGAATGTGGACTTGGGATATAGTGTTACGAAGAAAACTGGTCACTTCTTACTTTGACTTTGACTTTGAAATCTATACGCATATGTATAGGTAAACAAAATAAGTGTCTGTTTGTAATATCAAAATATAATATGAAAGTAGGTATATTCGATACCTGTATAAAAAAAAAACATTTAAAATTTTTGTTTATCTGTTTGCTCTGGCTAATCTCCGAAACAGCTAGACCGATTTTGACGCGACGTTCACTTTTAGACTGCTGATCCTTACTAATATTATAAAAGCGAAAGTTAGTTTGTTTATTTGTTTGTTTGTTACGTCTTCACGCCTAAATAGCCAAACCGATTTTGATGAATTTTGGTACAGAGATAGTTAGAACCCTGGAGACGGACATAGGCTAATTTTTTTTTAAGTTGGAAAAGTGGGAGAAAGAGGGAAGAAAAGGGTAGAGGAATGAAATATTATTAATAAACGCGGGCGAAAGCGCGGGTAAAAGCTAATATGGAATAACTTAAACGCTTAAATTAATTAGGGAACAACGTAAAAAAAAAAAACAAGAAATTGTTACCAAATTACACTGTTGTTTACTGAGTCTATGCGGACGAAGTCGCGGTTACCAGATAGTTCATCAATAAAAAAAACAAATTATAGAGATACTCATACTCAACAAGTCTGGCACGGTCCTGAAATGCAAAGGGCAACTGAAGACCAAAGTTGAGTTATAGCCAGTAGAGTGGGAAAAGTCATTGATAGATTTTCCGCCTCAAAAAAAAGCCAACAAGTCTACGAAGTATCGGTAGCATTTGTGGCGGGTGGATACGCTAATGAATGGCTTTGTGTTCAATTTTACTTCATCATCGTCATCATCATCAGCCTTTTTAATATTCCCACGGCTGGGACTCAGGCCTACTCTCTAAGAGAGGGAATGGGCCGTAATCCACCACGCGGGCCCAGTGCGTGTTGGTGGATAGCAATTTTACTTAGTTATATGTATCGTAGGAAGCCTTTAACCCTTCAGATACCGTCAATTAGAAACACAATAATAAGACAATAGATGCGCGGCCACCGGTGGGCGCTTGGGGATTCATGAATTAAAACATAATTTTAGACTTTGTTAAGTAAAATAATACCTAATATTCTTATCTTTACGAGTATAATGACGACAAACTCAATTGGTAATCTAATCACAATTATTTATACGCACAATTTAAATATCTCCAAGGCTGTCTTTCCATCTTTTCCACTAACTAGAAGTATATAACGGTCAAAATCAAAGTTCACGAAATGATCATACACTTGTTGAGATTTCACTCTCATCACGCTGTCATTAGTAAATAGGTTTGTACACCATTAGTGGGGTCATTGGCACCGGCGGGGCATTCACCCCATCAGCTGACCGCATATTTATTATGTTCACGGTATTGTGAATTACTCTACAATGACAATTACTGTAAGTAATTTATTGTGATGATGGACAGTCATATAAAAAAAAATCTTGTTTTAGATATCTCTATCCTTATTTATTGTAAAACCAGCTTTTGCCCGCGGCTTCGCCCACGTACATAAAATATAGTCTATGTCACTCAGGAATAAAGCATCTTTCTATCGGTAAAAAATTTTTGGCAGTCGGACCAGGACCGGTAAATGATAAATGATATTTATTTTGCAAATAGGTTTTTTAAAAACACTTTTACGCGTCAAATTTTTCGTGAATTTAAACTCGATGAGGTCGGTAACTCGGTACTTCCTACAAACAAAAAAGTTATATATTTTAAAACAAAATTCTCCTTCCTGCCCATATCGACTTACCTCATATTACTTAGGGTCGGCACAACACATTTTTTTTTCTTCCATTATGTAATATCAAACTTTACCTGTATATAATATTTATATTAGTGCAAATAAAGTCCCTCATCGCGTCTGTCTGTATAAACGCGATAAATTCAAAAACTACTGATTGGATTTTTGTGTGATTTACAGTTTACACCAACAGGTGTATTGGTTGAACGATCCCGCACGAAACGAAAACTTATGGCCTACAGATAGTTCTTCTGGTTTTGGGTGCCTTGTATATGTTTGTAAAAACGCCCATGCTACAGGAATCATTTCTAGTGAGGAAGTTTTAAATAATAAATAAGTAATAAAAATCTAGAGATAACAATCTAAATAATCTTTCAGAAATATTTTACCTCATCATAATATTATTTTTTTATTTTTAATATAGATTGACATTTGCCCTATCAAACAACTTTACGGTTGAAAACACCGTTACAATTAAGTGAACTGACTAATAGATGCACTTCACTCAGAATCATTCGATTCTTGGAGTCTTGCGATCATTTCAAAGTCAAACGCCAAGCCAGCCAACTTTATTTTCCAAGAAATGCCACAGACTAATTAATTGAAGTTTAGTAAAAGCCTGTGCAACAACTTCTATGTTAGGGATGGCGATTTGAAATCGATTACTCGAAGAATCGATTGTAGAGGTAAAAACATCGATTTTTAAATCGATTTCATAAGCTTGAAATCGATATTTCATTTTCCCAGCTGAATGCAACCATATTATTATTATTTAAATAGTTCAAAGTATCTGATTTCCTCGAGATATTTTTTACACATATGCACTGCAGTAGAATCATCAGTACTGTGCTTTTTAGGACTTGTTACCTTACCTGCATGGTAACCAACAGATCGATATTTAGGAAATCGTTTTTTAAAACTCGATTTATTACTAAACCGACTGTTTATACTTTGATTCGCATCGATTCAAAAATCGATCTTTTTTAGGAAGAACCGCCATCTCTACCACTACGTTCCATGAACTCTTAAATTGTATTTCCTGAACCTTGACCGAGGAGATAATTAAGATTTCTTAGTACCAATTAGAACTGCGTGTTGTCAGTGATGGCTCCGAAATATGGTCGCTTACTATGGGACTCATAAGAAGACTAACCTCGGAGTTTCCTTCACATCAGAAATTAAGATATTCGCAGGAGACCCAAGGTTCCCGATAGAGCTCGAAGAATCGCCAAACTTAAGTGGCAATGGGCAGGGCATATTGCACGCAGAACAGATGGTCGATGTGGACGAAAGGTTCTAGGGTGGCAACCTTGTACCGGAAGACGCAGGACCGATGACCTGGCCAGAGTCGAGTGAATCCGATGAATGACGTACAGGACCGGTCGATGTGGCGACGCTTGGGAAAGGCCTATGTCCAACAGTGGACGTCTTTCGTCTGAAATTATGATGATGATCAATTAGAAAGCCGAAGAAATTAGCCGCTAATGGAAACTGACTATTTAATTCACACCTACAACTTTCCCACATGAGTTTCAAATGATTTATACAGATGACCAAAAATATTGTATTAATTAGAGCCCGCAATGGGTTGGATTAATTATCTCGGACTTTTATGAATATCTTGATTGATAGTTTGAAATATTGAATTGATGAAGATGAAGCACAAATATTAAAGTTAATTGTTGAAAACAGTTAGGAATTGACGTAAACGAGAGCCAAACAGATGCTATGGGGAATATGATATCATAATGTTCTACTGTATGTTTTTTTTTGTCTTTTTTTTCAAATTTGATTGTCTTAACAACTTTAATATATCCAGGTTTTAACTGGATGTTGTAGTTTCATGCAGTTAGGGCATTTGCCTAATCTTTGTTGTCCATTCAAATCCATTAAAGCTACACTAATATACTAAAAGGTAAAGTTTGTTTTTTTTTTTGTTTAGAGGAGGTAATCTCTGGAAGTACTGGTCCGATTGCTAAAATTTTTTCAAGGATAGAAAGCTGCTTTATTCCTGAGTAACATTGGCTATATTTTATGTAAGCAGCCAAAGCCTCGGGCAAAAGCTACACAGAATAAAATGTTTGTTTCAGAATAGGTACTGGGTTTTATCGATTAAAAACTCTTCATGGTAGACAGTGTTAGGGATAGCCTCGAACTGCCCTCAAAAACTGTCAATGTCAAAATAGTTGTTCTGCAGACTGTATGCACCAGAGGATGTTTCGGTACACTGTGACATCATTGCGAATTCAATTCTCATTAGGCTAGTTAATTAAACAATGTTTTAGCTAATGACCGCGATATTATGTATGGCCACAGATAATGCAGGAAATTTAGGCCAGCGATACATGCATGCGCTTAAAACCAATTACCGAGTTAGGGCGAGGCTACATTATCCTCAGGTTATAGATCAAACAGAACCTAATGTGTTTACGACATTTTTGGAACACTGTTAATAGCTAAAACGACAGCAAATTTTTCATTTCAAATTAAAAATGCCAAATTAGTTCAAGTTTGATTAATTTCTTTAATTTGCTTCAAATCTGGTTCATATGGTTTTGGAAAGGACATTAATATCGTCAAAGCGCCATTAAAATTCGATCGAGAGACACCTTGATGGGTTTCGATGTAAAATAATTCAGAAATGTGGTCCAATTGAGTGGTTATTACGGTTATTATTCGATATAACTGTCAAAACGTAGCTTAGTGGCGTCATTAACTGACTTAAGACATTAATAAACAAGCCTGGGAAGCCTCGAATGTGTTCCAAGCTTTATTGAAAATATCGTGATTACCACGCATCGGAGTCGTCGCGTGACGAGCCTCTATAATTAGAAGAACGAGTTGACAAGTCAGATAATTAAACGCAATGACAACACTAGCCATACTACATAGTATGGCTACACTCCTTGTTATGATCGATAGCAGATCTTCAAATATAAGACTTATTTTAAAACCATAGGGTTCAAACTCCCGTGAGGATTTTTGCTGGTAATGATGACAATGTTGCCGTGTGTAAATATAGTTTACAAAAGAATGAATGAAAATTCTTTAATGATTCTGTATTGATGGGGTTCATTCGAAAATGGGTCATAATGTCATAAAAACAAGTAGGTTAAGGAATCGCATGGCGTGCACTCGATATGGGTTGCTTTGTTCGCTTGTAATTATTGTTGATGTAATGCGAGGTGATGAGATAAGAGACGTGGACTTAGACCCGACGATGTAACTTACAACAATACAGGTACCATTTCGGTCATATGTGCCTAATGACTTAAAAAAAAAATCGCTTGAATCCTGCGTCCTGGCATCAAACCAAACCCTTTGAAGTTTTCGTTTCGAGTGCAAGCAAAAATGAACTTAGCGGTGGTCAGCAGGCGGAAGTGTCTTTGATAGTACCTATAGTGGCTACTAGCCAGCGGCTTCGCCCGCGTGAATGTCGGTTTCTCCACACAAACTTTGGACCCCCGTTTCATCCCCTTGGGGGGTGAAATTCGGTAAATCCGTTCTTAGTGGATGTCTACACCCTATAAGGAACCTACCAGCCGCTTTTAAATACATAATAATACAGAAGATTTTAAATGTTATAGCTCTATTAACCATGGCTAAAGGTAGAAAGCCGACCAAAAAATGACAATACATTGTACAGCAAACAGCAATTTCAAAGTGGAACTGATTGAGGTTGACTCTCAAAAAATTACCTGAAAATATAACAGCATTCTATTGTAGAAACTTTACACTACATTCATAGGAAATGCCGAGAAATTCAAGGTTTTATATTTTAATGCAGAAATCTAGTTTTTCGTCTATTTAAAATATAGAAATCGACAAGTTTCAGGTACAACCTTCAAATCTTACGAAAGTCTGAATCAATGAATACTACAAAAAAACGAATTTCTTCAAATCAAGCGCAAGCTGAGCCGGCAATCCGCTTCTATGAAGCAAGCTAATAGGATGTGCCCACAGAGTAACGAAACGCCTCAGACGCCACCTGATAGCTACAACTTGGGGGTCTTTAAGTCAAGAGTGAATAGACTGCTTCTAGGCAAGCGTGCTCCATCGTCGACCACATCATCGCTTACCATCAGGTGAGACTTATTTAGCTGTTCGCATAGACTTGCTGCCGACCTTAACTAAATTGGGAAAAGTCTAGGAAAATCGATTTGGCGTGTCTATTTACTGCTATGCTCTATGGATGTGCTAGTATCTATGGCGGAAGCGGTTACTGCCACGCGACGCTGCGCCTGAGTTCACTAAATGGTAACATGGCGGGCGCATGCGCGTTGCGTAACGCGGACGACCAAGGTTCCGGTTTATCGGATGCATTGTACGGTCGGTGTACTTTGAGGTTTATTTTGATGGTAATTTAACTTTAAGTAGTTGGGAAATTAACGGTGGGGTTTTTGCCCAGCTGTGGGGTGATAGGAATAGCTTCAGAACTAGTCAGGAAAATTTTAAGGAAGAAGCTCCGTAAAATCTTTAAAGCAGTTTAAGGAGGAATATTGAATCAATAACAAAGTAGTATCTTGATGTAGCACAAAGGAAGACATTCGCCATGTCATGGATAAAGGAAATAAGCCATAATAACAGGATGCACGCATCCAGTGGAGGATGGGTCGAGAGTACAACCAGACACAGAAAAATAAAGTTGAACACTTATATTATAACCACTTGAAATATCTTTATCATAGTAGTAAAAAATGGAGACGCAAGTTTTCATCATATTCTGCCTTTGTCCCGTTTTATTTGGGGTCGGCGCAACACGTTTTTTTCTTCCATTCTGACCTATCCCTCATCACGCTATCACTAATGAAGAAGCTATTTATGCTGAACTTTAAACTAAAACTATCTCCTTTGTCACAAAATTAATAAAATTATTAAATACGTCACTGAAACAGCGGTGCACTTCAGACACAATCAACGCGACAACCATAAAGCGGTAACTACTTATTAACGAAGTAAAAATTAACGAACCAATAAAAGTGAAACTTTAAATAGCTTTTTCTTAGTCTTCCATTAGTTAATGAGCAGTAAACGTTTTGTTATAGCTCTCGATACAAAGCCGGTGTCTATCAACAGATCTGTTTGGAACACAACTGCAGACTAGTCGTAAAAACAGAATGAAATAGACACGACATAAAATCTTATTATACCAACATACTTCCCACAGTAAAACCACTAGTCGGCCGTACATTATGTACCAGATGCATTCCAACCGAATTTAATATGCACCAAGCTGAGAGGCAGACGGTCCACACCAGCTTGCAGATCCCCTTCCATTTAATGCAACGCGAAGCGCTTCTAAAACCAGTCGTCTAATAGCAACGATGCCACATTTCAACCGCAGCAAAAAAGGCAAATTAAATCTGGCAGCACAAGGACAGGTTTAAAAAGATGGAACGGGACAGCGATAGCAACGTTGATGGCATCTTGGCGAGTTAAGGCGAGACAAATCGATTTAAGCGCAGCCCGTTAAGACATGAAATCGGATTGGAGACTGGGACAGAGATATCTGAGTTCCTTTGGGAAAAAAGCGTCGAGTTGCAGTCGCTTGAAAGCGGCCGGGAACGGGTAAGGTCGTTGCCATGTAAACAGAAAAAAAAAATGAGATCTTTTGTAAGAGATTAGCCGCCAAAAATGAGGAGTGCCTTTTTGGTAAACAAGATCTCAGCGGACGCGTGTTAAACTTGTAGATAGTATCAAAATTTCTCTGAAAAGCCTGAGGTGGAAGTGTTATCTCAAATGTCTCGGTACTAAAAATGTTTAACAAAATAAAATACATACATATAAGGTGAAATGGAGTGGTATGTCAAAAAACGCACCGGACTCACACCCTCGTAAATGAGCAGCAGCCCTAATGGGGTTCGCATCGCCCCATGTGATGGGGTCGGATTCGCAAAAGGGTCCGTTAATCGATTAGTGGTATGTAATGTACGTACCGAGCTGTTTTAAGTGGTACATTTATGTACAACATTTCTAGAGTTGAGTAAACTTAGAATATTTGAAGATTTCATCATTTTGAAACGCATCCAAACGCTGAGGGGTCGAAATACTTTGCGAGTGAATAGCCAGACAGTTTTCCAAGAAAGCAATAAAGCTAATTCATCTAGACGTGCTATCCCGTAGACATCTCGCGGCAGACTAGGCTAGTGTACCGACACACACGTGATTTTTACGCGCACTATTTATAAACTTCTAATGCGAGCAGCGAGTGTTGTACACTAATATTTGCAGCGTGAAATTATCGATATCGATAAATTAGCAAGACAATTATTATGATCTCAAAAAAAAAAAAACTAAAGGATTTATACAAAATTTTGAAGCTAGCAAATTAAGTTTTGAACTACATTGGAGAACAACAGGATTCACATCATCAATTTACTTGATCTACGTTCTTGAGGCAGAAACTACTGAGATACAGCTTGGTTTCCAGTAAATTCTGTGACAAAGCTAATGTGGTTGGCCGTTTAAATACGACACAATGTTAACCCAAGAGGATATAATACAAGATTAATCCCAAGGGCAAACCAAATTACATTATTACTCAATCTACGGAATCTCAATGTACCGTGGATGCCGAGATATCCAAAGCTTAAGCGATGTATAGCATATTACTAGGTAACTGTATGGCTGTACCAACCTAATGAACACAATAAAATTATCGTGGTCGAGTAAACATAAATCTATTTTCAAGTCAGTATTTGATTAATCATCGTGTTTTTGCTTTTCCACGCTAATTATAACACACTAGCGCTTCCGCAAACGGAGTACATATGAATTATTTATCTCAAGTTTCAAGGATGCTTATTGTTTTGAGATTTAATGCTTTAAAATAATGAAAGATTTCTGAACAAAGGGCTGACAATGGGTTGTGATTGGTTTTGGTTTATTATAGGGCAAAATAAGCGAAGTAAATATATGGCGGAGAGGTCGCAATAGACGTAAAGCTTTATGGAGATGGCGTACCAATGTTTGGTTGAAAGGGAACCCCTGTTAGTAGGTCTGAATGCCGACATTGAGAAGTCGTATGCCACAATGACCTGTTTGTATTGCTAGTGAATATAAGAAAAGTTTACGCAGAAGGAGAAATTTCAATTAATTTCGTCGGTTTCCTTAAAAAACTGAACAAAAGCGTTTGTTACCCTCAAAAAACTTTTTCTAGAGATTGACAAATTCAATTTGAAACACACTAGATTGCGTGATGAATTTAATCATATTTGGAACAGGGTTATGTACTTTATTATCTGCATCAGATAAAACATAATCTTATCGATAGAAAAATATCGATGTATGTGCATCCCGATTATCTAAAATTAACATCAGTCGACGCTGAAAGTTCGGAGAGAATGGTCTTGTTTCATGATTTTAAAAACTTTATTAATTTTCTAATGCGAAAAATAATATTTACCAAATCTGTAGTGTTGTAAATGGCATGATATTTTTGGGGAAATATTGACGAATTTATTAGATTTTTTTTAAATTATACTAAATTCGTCCAATAAATTGAAATAAATAATTTCTATATGCATTAAAATGTTCATTAGGTTATTTTAAGAAAGACATAAATACTAGATGTTCGCATGCGTTGCATTGACGTCACAGACCCACTGGTATACAGTTACCAGTTTACAGAACAAGATTCTATAGAAGAGCGGAATAGTTTCGAATTTCATTACGTGTGTAGTTACAGTATCTTAAAATAACGTTACTTGTTTAACTAAAATACAGTTTCATGTCCACTGTTTTGTTTGGTAGTCGAGATCCTGATTTTTTTTTTCGTGTAAACTAGTGCTTAGCTGCGATCCCACCTGATGGTAAGCAGTGATGCAATTGATGGTGAGGCGCACTAGTTTATTAAATGCCTTAAAGACACCCAAATTATAATTGGTATGGAAGATCGCTGCAATACTTAGATTGTAGTTTCAGAGAATTATTGTTTTTTTTTGTTGTTTACTTACTAGTGCATAAAGGTCGAAATCATCCAATGACTTCTCCTGTTCTACGGCAAACCGGAAAGGCGTGTCAGACTTTTAATAACTAAAACCACACCTATGTTCTTTCTTTGCCATGCTTTCCAAGACTTTCTGACTACCCTTTTTTTGGGCAAAGATCATCCAATGACAACCCCCGGAGATAGTGTCAGACTCTTTCTGACTACTTATAAAAACAATGGGCTGTTTTATCGCACAGGGCAATCTCTCGGTTATAATAATCGAGAATCGAATCGGGGATTAATAGTGACCATCTATCAGTAGGTAGGTACATATTTATATAGTGACCATCAATCAGTATGTACATATTTATATATATAATACGTGCCATATTTTATTTAGGCATCATCTTACCTCTCTAATATCTCTTGGACATTGGACTTCACGAGTGCCCCTGTTTCATGTTACTCGACATTATATGTATTGCACGATCGTATTGCTACTAATACCTTTGTACCACAGAGCTCAATATTGCAAACTAAGGCTTTCCTTCTCGATACATTTCCGAGTCCCAGGAGTTGTCAGCAGCAGGAGGGGCCCAGCTGGGTCAAAGCCTACTGGGGCCAGGGTTATCCGAAAGGAAGCTCGAGCCCCGGTATGAAGAGGCTAGAAAGAACGGGGTGGGTTTCTAGTCAGTAAGAGTCTGACACTATCTCCCGCTCCACCTAAGGGCGGGGGTTGTCATAAGATGATTTTTGCCCACCGAAAAAAAAGGGACTAAAAAGCGAGATGCGAGTCTCGAATATTCGAAAATGTCATCGAGAGTCTCGATATTATTAGACCGAGGCTCCCTGGACGAAAGCCCTATTGCAAACAGACCGAACGTGTCAGCTTTTTTTTTGTGAGTAGCCTAGCGTGAATAGTCGTAGGGCAACCTGTGAGGTTTCGTCTGCTTAACCGGACTAACCAAGGCTTACAAGAAACTTAAAACTAAAGGACTACACGCTAAGGGCACCCCCTTGTGGGGTGCAGACGGCGAGCCATGGGTAACTCGGTGTGGTCGGACGGCTCGCACTGTTCTCGCCTCAAAGAGTTGTCAGCAACAGCAGGAGCCCAGCTGGGCCGACTGTGCCAGGGTTATCTGAAAGGGAGCTCGAGCCCCGGTATGAAGGCTAGAAGGAACGGGCTGGGTTTTTAGTCAGTAAGAGTCTGACTCTATCTCCCGCTCCGCCCAAGAACGGGGTTGTCATTAAATGATCCACCATAAAAAAAAATCGGCTTAGGGCATCACTGGAGAGGACAGCAAGGGACGAGATCGAACATGGATTATTATTTAGATCAGTCCTAGAACACAAGTCAACCGAAGGAGAGGTTCTAGTCAGTAAATTCTGGCTCGCTCTCTCGCCCCGACCCAAAGCTGGAGAAGACATTTGACGATTTCCAAACTCAGCAAAAAAAACAATTATATATTTAAATTGAAATTTACTATAGAACGTGGTAGTATAACCGCAGCCTTTGGTTAACGTTTTCATTGATCAAATCGAGTCAAACTGCCAACAATACAATCAAAATTTGTGCAGTTTCAATTACCGATATAATTATTTATGCATGTTAATTACTAAGTGAAATGAGAGTGATTACTCCAAATGCAAGAGTTTAATATTTTGGGTGTTCGGGTGCGATTTGATTAAATAATTATTTATTCATTGAATATGGTTTCATGTAAGCTGAGCTTCGAAAAGGTTGATGAAGTGGTGATCAAAATAATCTGTGAAGATGATTAATTTCTGGTCCCCTGTGCCTCGGAATGAATCGCGGCGAGAACTAGCTGATTTAGAGGATTGCATTGATGATTATAATTTCATAAATAAATACGTGTTACATGGTAGACATCCATCCCACCCATACGTACAAAGCGCTTTGGGAACACATTTATTATGCGTACAGCCAAGGAGAGGAGTTCCCTGCCGGAGTCTGTGGTTCCTGATAGCTTACTTCTTAGATAGGTTACTTCTAGACAAGCGCGCTCCATCGGCAACCACATCATCGCTTACCATCAGGTAAGATGGCGGTCAAACGCATAGGCTCACGTTAATAATAAAAAAAACACTACCAAAACTTAGTAAGTAATAAATCAATATTCAAAATGCCTTGTAAGTCAAACACTCCAAACTAGCTGTGTAGCTTCCCAATCATTGACCAGAGCAAGTAATCAAGCCTTATTTCTACTCACCCGATATCAAGGTCATGCATCATACGATAAAGGCAGTTGCCAAGTACGTCGGGAGTTCGAGGAATCGGTGGCCAGGGCGTTGGCACGAGCTGGTCTTGCGAATAACAAGATTTATTGGCAGTTAAGCTTTTTTATGGCAAGCATGTATGTGTACTTAGATTTAAGTGTTTTTATTTTATTGTTACACTTGTGGAAGTTTCTCGTCAGGAGCTTTGGCGTATACAATGTGACTTTCCAATAAGATGCGTCAAAGCAACTTTTGAAATTGTTATGCATATTTTAAACAATGAAATGCTAATAAATTCTTTCTTTTTTGTCCGGTGGGAAATCACCAAATAACTCCTCCTGCTCTAGGTGGACTGAAAAGGAGTGTCAGACTTTCACTGACTATACTTTACCTGTGTTCCTTCAGTTGCCCTTTGCTTTTCAGGGTCACAGTAACTCTTAACCTTTCGAATGCCGTTATTAGAGATACAATAGAAAGACAATGAGAGAGTCAACGCCGGCTTTCGCTTGTGGTTTAGTTCATTAAAGTGTGTCTCTAATTACGGTATTCGAAAGGTTAATGAATTAAACAATCGGACGGCGAGCTATCTATTGCTTGCTGACTTCAAGCCCGCGCCTATGGTGTCCTAGAGGCGCTCTGAGACTTGCAGTTATGTATTCTAGCAATTGATTATAGCCAAATAAAAACCATGTAATAACAAGAAAAAACTTTGCGAATTTCTTTAAGCCTATTCCGTGTTATTCCTCATGGTTCATTAAAGTAAACAATGAGAAACAAAGCGTGAAAACTTCATCGGAATCAAAAATATTTAATTAGAAACATGAACAAACATGTTGTTGTATTCAATTTGTTGTTTCTTGAAGATAGAGGCCACTTGGGTACGTCTTTAATTTAATTAGTCTACCAGTAGTTGGGAGTTTTCTTCACCATATATTATTAAACAAGAGTTTAAGCAGAATCGAGAATTTTACGATAAAAAAGTTTCAAAACTTTTTTTATATTTTAAGCGGAAAATTATTAATTTTATTAATTCCTTCTGCACTGGGTGGAGCCTAGAGCGGTGGAGAACTTCAGACTTTTACTGACTATGGGTGGCGATGACCACCCATAGTCAGTACTCACCTTTCGAACAATCCGAAAGCTCTAGCAGAAAGTGTCCAACCCTGTCGTAACACCAAAGTTTAACAGGTTTTTAATTATACTAAAAAATATTAATTGGAATTTATTTCTAATATAAATAACAATAAATAGTTTCTCAAGTATAACATGTATATTTATAACTAGGGACAAAGACTTTTTAAATTTACAATAACATATATTAAATTTACACTTTGTTAATATTACTGTAAAGAAGTAAAGTTTGCAGGAGGAAATCTCTGGAAGTATTGGTCCGATTGCAAAATTTTTTCACATTTAGAAAGAAAGCTCATGTCAAAAAGAAAAGACAGGAACTCGACTTACGCCATAAAAGTATGTATTCGTTACTCGGAAAGAAATCCTGTTTATCAATACATAATAAGATAACACTTTACAAGCATATTTTGATGCCAATTTGGACGTATGGTATCCAACTCTGGGGCTGTACTAAACGGAGCAACATCAAAATAATACAACAATTTCAAAATAAATTACTCAGGGATGCAGTTAAAGCACCTTGGTACATCAGAAATGACGACCTCCACCGTGACCTCAAAATGGAACTCGTCACTACCATCATTCAAAAATTTGCTGAAGCCCACGAACACAGACTTCACCACCACGTGAATGTTGAGGCTATACAACTGTTAGATAATACGGACCCAGTGCGTAGACTAAAGAGAACTAAACCTTTTGAGTTAGTGTAGTCGTTAAAGTTAGTGTATAATAGTGATTAATGCTGTGCTATGCATATATAACACATGAACAAAGTGTTTTATCAATATCAGACTCTAAGAAAGGGCTATGGACTTCTAATATAAGTGCTAAAGGATGCTATGTTTAGTTCAAACAAAACCGTATAAAAATAAGTTAGATTTAAATTACTTATTAGTCTGATAGGCTAGATTGTAATCTATTATTAAGAAATTTATTCTTAACTAGCTTCTGCCAGCGACTTCGTACGCGGATCCTGTTGCTTATTCAGGTATTTCACCCGTTTCCCCAACATTTCCCTTCACTGCTCTGCTCCTATTGATCGTAGCGTGATGAAAAGTATACTATAACCTGCCCAGGAGTATGAAGAATGATTGTACCAAGTTTCGTTAAAATCCATCGAGTAGTTTTTGTTTCTATAAAGAACATACAGACAGACAAAAATTGTACTGTTTGCATTTTTGGCATCAGTATCGATCACTAATCACTCCCTGATAGTTATTTTGGAAATATATTTCATGTACAGAATTGACCTCTCTACAGATTTATTATAAGTATAGATAGATAACAAGGAAAAAAAAACATTTAGAAAGCTGCTTTTTTCCTGAGTGACATGAGCTATATTTTGTTATGTACTTACACAGGCAAAGCTGCGGGAAAAAGCTATAAAGAATAATCAATAACAAAAAAAAAACCCTGAATACTGCGTTGCGAATTGTAATTCAGTTTTGTAATATCAACAACATGCGTTTTAAATCATGATTACAATAATAATAAGTGAACCAAATAAGCAGTTGATTGAATTTTAATCTCCAATCAATGGATCTTATATTCTTGTTTGTTATGTAACATATTATTATTGGCCTGATATAATTTTGCAGATCGATCTTTGAAGCGATAAAACAGTCAAGTAGGCTAGCTACACACAAACGATTCAATTATAATGGAAGAAGTTTGAAAACACATCGAATTTTGTTTCAGGTAGAACTACTAACGAGATAGAAGGTTTTTAATTGTACATTGTTAAAGGAATCCTTTTTTTACAAGCTTTTATTTAGTTTCACCTGTCCCGATGTTTGTCTCTAATCAAATCTTGGAAATAAAATTTGACCAAATTCCCGGTTACCGATTGAGCTGAGATTTTGCATGCATGTGTAAATCAGATGAACATGCAAAATTATTGTGACAAGGAGCTGATCTGATGCTAGAACCGGAAGGTGGCTATAGGAACTTGGTAGTTAAACGACACAATCCTATCGAGTTTGGGCTCGATTGATTCGTCTTGACGAGCATTAATTATATTGATATACCGAGCTATAAAAGATTGCTATGAAAAAAAAAAATTAATTAAAAGCTTGTTGCAAACTAAGAAACTCTGTGGACGAGAAGACAGCTTCGTGCCGTCATGCCGAAGCTGTGTCCGTCGAGAGTAGGCCATAGCTTTGTATGTAAGTTTTACGCACCAAGCGTATAATGACGAATACGCGTCTATGAAGCTACGCGTCCTTAGACAGTGGGTAAGGCCTAAGGCCCCACTCATAATAAATGAGAAGGAGAAGTGCGCTTTCTCACTCCCAACAACAATTCCTTTCTACTTAAGCCCATCTCCAGCAAATTCCAGTGTTATCAAGCAATATATCTACTCTATTATATTCTCTACGGAAAATTTATAGTCTCACTAACACACAACATCATGCAAGTCATTAAGCTCATAATGCCAAGGTCCAATGCGTAACGAACACGATACGAACACGCCAAACGCATCGTGCATACGATTCGCTACTCCTGTGCAGTCTTGAGTGTGATAAATATCCTAAATGAGGTTTCTTCTTAATCAGTTGTAGTTGCGAATAGTTTATGGCACAATACGAGCATAATTTGAAAACCTATAAGTCCGTGATAAGACCTGTCATACTGTATGGATAACTATGTTGGGCTGTGAAAAAGACAGATGAAAAGAGATTGCATGTAGCGGAGATGAGAATGTTGAGATGGATGTGTGGTGTGACGAGAATAGATAAAGTGAGAAATGAGTATATTCGAGGAAGTTTAAAAGTGGTGCCAGTGACTTAAAAGTTGAAGGGGAATCGTTTGTCTTGGTATGGTCATGTAAAGAAGAGGGATGAAACGCATGTTACTATTATATAGGTACTAGAGTTATAAGTATACATGTGGATGGCTGGAGAGGGAGGCTAAAGAAAAGATGTACGGATTGAAGAGTGATAGAGAGGACAGAATTGAAGAAAAACACGTGTTGCGCCGACACCAAATAACACGGAACAAGGGCAGGAAGATGATGATTGTACAATATAATTTTCTGAATTGTATGTCGACGAATTATAACAAAGAGGAGGCGAATAAGAAGTGTTAAGAAAAGTTGCAGTATCAGGTACACTTTGTGCAGTTTTTCTTAGCATTTTAGTTTTTTTGTCGTTCAACAAATCAGTCCAAACTGACCTCGATTACTTACTTACTGGATCAGTTTTTTTGTGAAATTGACCGTTAAAATGTCGTCAAATTGAATGTTTATTGCTTGTTAACAATACTGTGGGTTTCTTAGATATTTTGATGAAAAAGCAAATTTTATTTTTTGCAAATCATATTCATCCAAAATGCGACTCGTCGGTAACATTATAGGATTTTCTTGTTACGGTTTAGCCTTACCTTAACTTCTTAAGCTAGGGATACATTACTGTGTCGTGTTCTGGCGTCTTCTGACGTCGTTGATTGGCTACAAAACTTATTATAATGTCACGGAGGCTTCAAGATTCGTTTGTTTGGTGTATCCTAAACTACGACATACCCCGACACAGTAATGTAACCCAACCTTTACTAGTGTAGCCTTAAATATAATCTTCTGAGATAGACAGACAGACAATAGAGATGTCCAAGCGAATTTCGCATAACAATAGCAGGGGTGTACGGAGCGTGAAACGCTTTCTACATTGCGCAAGCGATGATCATACGATTTTTGACTGATCCTATAAGCACTGGAACACAATGCTCACGATTGTTGTCGATTCTGTCTTTAGAAAATCAACTTTTTTTATTTATTTTTTAGATGTAAATTATTGTATTGTCGCATGTTTAACGAGCTGTGGGCGCGTAAAAAGCAGGATTGGCACCCAGACACAGTAACGCGGGGCCGAGGCAGACCACGAAGGAGATGGCGGTCGGGCCAGGTCGTCACATGGATGACATCCTTAAGAATTGGGATGAGAAAGCGAGGAACCGTGACCGATGGAAGGAGTGGAGCGAGGCCTTTGCCCAGCAGCGGGACAATAGGGGCTAACTATAATAATAAAAAAAAAATGTTATTTCCGAAGCCCTAGCAGGCATCAGCCTTTAGTACTAGCTTCACATCTTGAAAGCCTTAATCAACAATGATAAGGGTGCACCAACGCAATCGCGAACCTATCAACAAAATAAAATAACGAGGGTTATTTGTATATCAATGTAACGAACACAAAAAAAAATACCGGAGGAGTAAGAAAGCATGTCAGGAAAAATGTAACATATGGTATCATTAAAAATAACTTTAAAAAACGTTTAAAAAAACGTTGTAAGCTGCCACTGTTGTCCTTCATTATTCATCCCACAGCTGGACAAAGCCCTCCCACATGCGTTCCAGTTAAGTATTTTTTGTGATTGCTTTTTAATTTAATTATAAAGGGTGGACACAGGACACTTGGATAACGGACAGCTCCGCATAAAGGGGTAAGGGGAAACTGGCACAGCCCATTGTTGTTAAGTGATGCATTGCCAAATGTAATACAAAGCGATTTTGATATGACTAACTTTTTTATTGCTTTAACGTATGACTAAAGAGTTCTCTTTTATTGTTTTGAGTCCCTCAGTAGCAATGTGTGAGAACTCTTTGCCAAGTCGGTGTTCCCTTTGAATGGAGTCAAATCGTCAAATAACTCTGCTCTTTTTGGAGCGAGTGAGTGTATCAGAGCTTTACTGGCTTACTTAAGCCAACCTGTGTTTCTTCCAGTTGCCCTTTGGGTTCCAGGACCACAGTAACATTCCGAACAATCCCGCAGAAAATATGGTTGGGACCTTACGAATTAGTGGACTGAAAGAGAATATAACCCAAAAAACGAGCAGTAGTAGCCCAGTGGTAACGGCCTCGACATACGATTTTAAGGTCACATATTCAAACCCAGCCAGCCGAATTACTTTGTGTAATTTATTTCATCATTACTGCTCTCAAAACAGTGAAGGAAAACATCGTGAGGAAACCGGCACGTCTTAGAACCAAAAATTCACAACGTGAACTGGGTCCGCGTGGCGGATTACGGCCCTTTCCCTCTTCTAGAGAGAAGACCTGAGTCCTAGCATATTATAAGGCTTGAAGAAAAAGATTACCTACAAATCCCACATTTCATTCCTCTATGAAACAAAAACTAGTCTAATTTGTAACTCATTAAAAAAATTGATTTCAACACATTAAAGCTAGAACTACATTAGATCGACACACGTGTACCACGCCTGATTTGTACGTAGAACGACGTCGCAAGGCGTCGTGTGGCGTGTATCAAATCAAGTATACATCTGTAAGTCTAGTTTCCATATGAAATGTTTTACAAGTCTAGTTTGTTTGGAGACCAACGCACCCAGATCGGCGTACGTGGCCCACGTGTGCGCAGTGTAGTTCTACCTTTAATAAGTCCCTCTCATACCAGTCAAGGTGATGTTACTCCGTTTGGCGGCTGAACAAAGAATGAGGTCAATTACCTGTAACAAAAAATACATAATAAGTTTTTGTATTACATCGTTCACAAATGGGATCATTTTTTTCTGGGAACAAATAGGTATAAAGAATATTGGTACAGTCCATGACATAATGTTTTTTGTAGGTACTGATATAAATCTTGATGGGACATTTTTTTTTCTACCTTTGTTATAAAGCAATCTAAATTGGTATTTAAATTAGAAGACACGTTACAAGCAACAAGAAATATGTATCCCACCAAAAAAAAATCATGTAAAATGTTGCCGAGACGACCACATAAGGTTTGCCCTGTGAAAAAGATATCAGATATCATGTAGAGCCAGGCTGCTGAATCTATACGGCCTAACTCTACCGACCCTAACTTCACAAATTTTACATATCAGTAAAAATCCAGTGACGAAATCGGTGTATTTTAGATATCAATAAAATCTAAAGTATTAAAGTTCAAGACAAGTTCAAGTCCATACAGCAAACATGTAATGCTCAAATCATATGAGAACCATGCAGATTGAAATCTGAAATGGTCTTTTGAAGAAAGAATCACACAGTTCTTAGTGGACCTGTCCATATTTGAAATAAACGTTTCTGACAGGCAACTTTCTCAAATTAAAATGTGTTCGTCCGTCTGCTGCAACCCTAACTCAAAACCCACTCAACGATAAAATCAACTCCGAACGTTAATTCCAACAATGTTTCCTGTAGGTCTTGAAGGAGATATGATGTAATAAACAAATAAGTCGAAACAAGTGGGAGAAAGCATTGTTTGTAATAATTAACTAAAAACCGTCGTGGCAACCACAAAATAGATAGGTACAGAAGACAATCTCATGTATGTACTTCACTTTTTATACCTACGCTCGGTGGACGCACACTAATGAGCGTTTGAGCTGGAACTGTTCGACGAGCGGGCCGAGACACTCCGAGATATCGTGTCCGTGAGCGGTGTCTAAGTGTGCGTTGCTCGAGCGCGATTTGTATGTAGATTGACTTCTGTACCTATATATTTTGTGAAACAGTCGTGGTAACCGTGGGAGACCGCGGCTCATAGTCCCATGCCACGCAGTTATGGGGCAGAACTAATTAATAACATGATGTATTCCGCATAATTATAGACTGAAAGATAGATAATGCGGCTTTTATTATAAGATAGAATTGTTGAGTTTTAAGAATTTACATAGGAACTGCTTATTTAGCTGTCAGTTCTGTGCTAGTGCACATTTCAATGGACAACTTATTTTACACGTAGGTTAGATAGTTGTTTTCTTGAGACCTGAAATCATTTAATGATTTTTCCCGGTCTCCACCAGAGGCGTTTCAGACTTTAACTGACTAAAATCAGACCTATATTCCTTGTAAGAGTCTGACACTATCTCTCGCTCCACCCAAGAGCGAGGGATGTCATTGAATGATTTTTGCCCACCGAAAAAAAAACCTATATTCTTTCAGTTGCCTTTTACATTTTAGGACCACGACTATCCCTCGCATACTTTACCTCATGGACTCTAGCAGGCATCGGCCATGCTAGGCCCCTATGGTTTGATCATGTCTTCAAGGAGCGCTTGAAGCACTACGCACCGCCGACTAAAACATAGATAGTTAATTTATTGAAACAAGCTGTTACAGATATCAAGCATCTAGTCTAGATAATCATAACTTCGCTATTCGAAGTCCCCGACACCCCACGCTTATAAGACCGGCCACTCGGATACCGTAATCTAAGCCCTAGTCGCCGATGCACTGAACAGATAAAACGAGTCTATAATAAGTAAAAGTTGATACAAAACGACACTGACATCCTTGATCCCTGATATTTGTTGACTCATTGGCGTCTTAGATTTCAAATCTGATTGTTAGCAACAAGTCTTGTGCTTTCTCAATACTCGACTCGATTGTGCTTCGTAACTTACAGCTTTAAGGCCTTAACGCCCAAGCAGAGCTATAAAACAGTAACTTTCTGAAGCCTACTCCTCGGTACCGGCTAGTTCAATAGGTTTAAAAAAAATATATGTTTATTATAGGTTCATGTACAACATTATCGACATATGTTTTTTTTTTTGTAAGACTAATACTTCAACCAAAAAAAAAAAAAATTAACATGGTTTTTTTACTCCTTTCACTCAAACGGCTTTGATCTTTAGAAATATATTTACAGAAAAAAAATGCTGGTTAAGTGTTCTTCAGAATGTACATAGCATATGTAAATCAATCAATATTTCGCAAAGAAAATTATTTAAAAGATCAGTGGGGTGAGTATTATCATCATCATCAGCCTTTTTAATGTGTTCACTGCTGGGACCTAGGCCTCCTCTCTAGGAGAGGGAATGCACTGTACCACACGCGAGCCCAGTGCGTGTCGGTGAATGTCACATGTCTTCGAATTTTTGGTTCTAGGACATGCCGGTTTCCTCCCGATGTTTTCC
Organism: Mythimna lalbum; assembly: GCA_949319445.1. Classification (NCBI taxonomy): domain Eukaryota; kingdom Metazoa; phylum Arthropoda; class Insecta; order Lepidoptera; family Noctuidae; genus Mythimna; species Mythimna lalbum. The sequence goes on along the minus strand of OX439371.1, from coordinate 7,561,341 downwards.
TTCGCTGTTTTGAGAGCAGTGGTAATGAAGTGGGGTAAGTATGGGTGCATTTAACTCAGGCCAGATGTTCAAGAGACTATACGCCTTAAAGCGCAAGTTATCTTTAATGAAACTATGAACAGGGAATTTCTGCGAATTTAACTTTAATGTTCAGACATTGTAATTAGCAATGACAAACGTTGGATCGAACAGTATTTATTATTACAATAAATTCATTAATATCCTCATAAACAACAATTTACTTATCGAATGTTCTATTGAACAAATGTGCGTTGTAAATAATTGGACTTGCGTAAGTGACTGTACTAGGTTGAGTGTGCAATAGAGGAAAAGTTTTTGAATTGGTCGCGCTATAAACAGGATAAATGGGTGTCTATGGGCGTATTGTCTAGTCTAGACCGAGCCATGTGTTCAGAATGTCTGTGTCTACGTGGTGAGTCTTTGTGTGTGAAGTGAACTGTTCCCTGAACATGTCTTAACAAGGGGCGTTGTTAGTTTGTGGCGTTTATCAAAGAGGTATGTTTGAGACAGGTTGGTTCAAAAATTTTGTGTGAACTCAAGTTCAACCAGCTGTGAAAACGCCAAATGATGACAGCTGGAATCATAGTAATATTATGAAGTCGATGGTTTATATTTCTGTGTGTGTACGTTTGTTACTCTATCACGCTCAAATGCCTGAATGGATTTGAATGAAATTTGTCACACGGGTAGACCAAGTCCATTCCATTTTTAAAGGATACTTTTTATCCCTAGAATTCGTTCCTTAGGGATAATTTATTGCTATAAAAAATGTCGAAGGAGCATTACCTTTCACTTTGATTTTTTCTTCTCCTGGCTTAGTTTTAATATTTTTTTTGTAATGTAGTATTATTTGTGATGTTGTACACTGACAGCCCTAAATCTTTCTCCTTTCTTTCAATCCAAAGGTCTGTATGCAATTGCCCTGTGCGATAAGACCGCCGCCCATTAGGCTGGCAGAAGCTATAATTTTATAAATACAAATCATTCTTCCAAAAAAAATATTTCTCGACTAAATAAAAATCAATTCCCATTCCACCACTACGCATGGCTCCTTATTTTCCAAGAATCCAATATACAGTCCCTGTATACCTTTCTTTTACCGACATATTTATTAGTATTTGCTAACTCAATAGCAATGCTCGAAGCAGCCGTACCACCCACGGAGTATGGAAGTCTACGAGTGTACCTAGAATATGATTAAAGCGAACGCCGCAGGGCATAACCCAGGATAACTGATAAGATAATAAAGTGAAATAATAGTACATTTTACTATACTTATAAAGCTAAGAAAATGGAAAGAGTTTTTGCATAATTATGCGGACTTTGCTGTGGGTAAGAAGAGCTGCTTTTGAGCTATAAAAATCTAGTTAATTACCTAGTTGACCGTCTTTTCTGCAACTTTGTAGAGAAAAGCGAGTAGAGCACGGCGTAAGTACTCCGTCGAGTAGAGTAAGAAAAATATCTTATGACAGTATGTCCTAGGTCTGGTGTATGTGAGTTTATATGTATGTTAACGCACCCACGGTACAGGAGTCATTCCTAATGCGGGGAAATTTTTATATTTTTTTAAAGTCACATACAAGGTCTTGAAAAAGAAAAAAAATAAAGGAAATTACTTTTGATAAGTAAACTAGGATATATGACTCCCTCTGGGCTGTGCAGTTCAATTACCGCAACTGAAGAAACACAGGTGGGTTTTAGTCAGTAAGTCTGACACTCCCTTTCGTTTTACCCAGACTGATAGAAGTTATTTGATGAACCTCCTACCTAAAAGAAAAGATATGACTCCCCTGTCGGTCCTTCTATTAAACACTTTGTATAGTATAATCATTAAAAAAAAAACTATTGGTACTGCACAAAAACTTCTGCCAAACCAGTTGTTGGTTTCTTCTATTTTTAGTCAGGTATTACTGCTTCGTAGAAGAAGGCGACCGCCTGCAACTCCTCCTCACTTCAGATCATGGCCTATTATACCAAGGGCTGCCGCCGAGTGACCCCACGAGGACACGGCGACATTCTGCCCAGGCCGGGCATACCTCTACCACCGTGTCGTAACTCGTTTCTTGCGTGTCGTGTCGTTAAATCGGACCCATAAAGTGCTAAAACACAGCACTCCATCAGACAGTAACATATTCACTGACAGCATCAGAAATTAAAAAACTTATCTATCCTCACACAATAAAAACAACAAACCAAAAGAAAAAAAAAGCATATCACTCCCAGAAAATCGTTGGTTCAATAACACTTCCTGAACAAGTTAATTAACTTACCTAGTCATGGAATCCATTTGAGTCTAGTATTGTATTAGAATCCAATCAAGCATGTAATCAGACCAAAAAACACAGGTGTTTGTGCCCAGTAATGGCTTCGAGCTAGACCAGTCTAAGTGTAGTGCGATGACCTGGCTTCATAATATATCCTTCTATAGTTATTTCGTGTTGTTGACCGTATTTGTCGGTAGGTTTAGTAATAAGAAAAGGTTCAGAGTCAGTTCCCATGCAGGAAAAGTGACGTATTCCGCTGAGAAGTTAGATGTGGTCATTTGTTTCTGGATTTAAGAAAATTGAACTTTTATTTAAAAAGTTGTCTTTGGATATTTTTTTTTTTTTGTTTGCTTTTAGTATATAATTGTGGTCGAAATAGTTATCATGGGTCTGAAATGGAGCAAACAACGGTAGGTTTTCGTCTGTAAAAGTCTGATACTACCACTATCTAGAGTGCGAGAACTTATTTGATGACTTAGCACCTGAAAAAAAAAGATGTACAAAAATAAAATAACTATTATTTTTTACTAATCAAGCAATAAGATTTGAATAAAATACTAGACTTGACAACTGAACTCAAAATCTACTAGCCGTTTCAACGACCCGCTTAGGGTGTTTTCAATATCGTGCGGATTTCATCACGCATGCGGGATTGCTCCGCACGCGTATCCCCCGCGAATATTCTTTTTCATACAAGTATATTATTGTAATGCCTGGACTAAGCATGCGGGACGCAGGACGTGATACCGTGCAGCAGTTCCGCATGTGTGATGATACCCGCACGATATTAAAAACACCCTACACTGAGTTATGAGTACACAATAATTAGATTTTTGTTCAGATTTGTTGAAACAGAAGGCGTGACCCTTCTGTTAGCCAAAAGGTCTCAAGGGTAGTATTACCGCCCGGGACTCGACCCGAGCGAAGGTCAAAAACTACGATACTTGTTGCTACCAGCTCAAATATTATGGCAAAAAGTAGAATACATATTTTATTAGTATGACGGTCGGAACGGTTTTTGCTGCTATTAATTTTATTTTTCATCTCAACGGCCCGGAGACTGAATATGGGTTGTAATGATGGCCGTGAGGGATTTTGACGTCATCTTCACGGTTGGAAGACGAATTGGTGGTCATAGAAGGCTGTTAAGTGGATAGGTTATGAGGAGATTAATTCGATTATTTTCTTTAACACTCCTTTTGGTCTTTGTCTTTGCAGATGGGATTTTTACAGTTGATTATGCTTTTTTTAAGAGGCATTTCAATGTTGATGATAGTGTGAAAAGGTGAAGGATTGCCATGATTTCGAACAAAAAGCTTCTGTAAGGATATAATATAACGAGTGTTGGTTTGAGACCTCTCTCAGGACTGTTTTTTTTTATTACAACTTCACTTAAATATCGCTTTTTCTTTGAGGTGTGAAATCATCAAATGACTTTTCCCGCTCTGAGTGGAGGGGCAGTGTCAGATTTTTACTGACTAAAAGCCAACTGTATTCCTTCAGTTACCCTTTGAATTTCAGAGCAACAGCAACTCTTTTGAAAAATCCCACACATTGGATTATGCTACAGTTCAATTATGTAAAAAAAATATACACCAAAGTAATATGATACGTGATCCCGACAGAACCATTCACGTGAACACTGATAACGCTGCAACTCTAGATTTCCCCGAGGAAAAGCTTGCGGAAGTCGGTTAACATTCGCTCCATGTAAACCCAAAAAACTGAATATGTCTGTGTGTAGAGTGACGTAAGATCTGCAAACAAGTTAACTGAATACCGAATTTTTGACCCATTTTAGAATAAAGTATACAGCAATAAAAACAATTGGAGGCATCAACACAACAGAAGAAGAAGATTTTATTTGGCACACAGATACACACAATGTAAAAACAACATAAAGAAACATAAGATTAAAAAAAAAAAAACTAAGAAAACTAACATTGACAAATCAAATCCACAACAACAGAAACAACAGATCAACAGATCTTTTAGTCACTACTGAATTAAAACTTTGATATGTTGTAACCCAATATTACTCTAAAAACTCTTTGCGTATTCGGTGCTAATACTATTAACAGTATTTATACTAGCATTATGACTATAAAGTATGATTTTTAAAAGAAAAACAATACAGTTACATTTCCAAAAGTGGATTTAAATATTTCTTGCATTGTTGCACCAAATAATAAACAACAGTAAGTAGAATTGATAGAGGATCTCTGTAGTAAGTTGTTTATCTTAATAACCCAGAAATATATGATCAGAGCCGATTACAATCTAGAACAACAGAGCTCTAGCTGTAAGAATATGAGAAAAAAAGGTGGATCTATCAATTCTGTCTGTTCATGATATGACCAGAAAGAAGCCACATGATTGCAAGAATACTGAGGCTGAAGATATAGAAGAAGAGACTATTTGGCATACTCCAATAAAATTGATTAAAAGAGCAGCAAGATTATGAATGACAGTTATATAAAAACCTATGATTATTTGCAATAGATAAAAGGTAGATAGAAATTATAGATAGTCACGCGCAATCCTCTGTTTACTACTTTGTCCAGTTTCTTAGAAATCAGATGAAAAAGTAATGTGTATTCTGCAAATAAATTCCCAGTAACTCCGGTAATATTGCGGACAAAGCCACAGGCTACATTGTAGTACAGTGTAATTTAACATCATATTTTACGATCTTGTTTACATAGGGTTACCAGTCACGAATCTTTCATTATTGGTAGTTAGGAAGATATTTTTTTAGAGCTGATATCATGAGTATTTAAGTTCGATTACATCGTCGTTAATAGTTTTTTCATTGCGATAATTAAAATTGATGGGTCTTGTAGTCTTCGGAATGTGACCGGTAAAATCAAATGGTTTATTGGCTCAGTCAAGGAGATTCATTGAACTTTGTCTTCCGATTCCGTAGTCTAAACGTAGATAGGTGACACATACTTACGAACTTAAATCTCCCCCACTTCGTCCATAATGGTCCAATTAGTGTCAAGTTGTTGACCTTAAATGGCCTTGAATACGGCAGCCGCAATTTCCTCGGGCCGTCTTACACGCAACGATAAAATCTGACATGTATGAACGTTGGTTCGTCCTACATTTTCCCTTTCAAAGGCAGCGGAAATCAAAGACATATTTTACTATATAACTTAGATTATAATAGAGTAAAAACTTATACTTTCTATTTGGAACCTAATTGCTGTTGTTTATGACTGTAGTTAACCTGTCTGGCTTTTCTATTGTTTGCAACAATAACTAATTAACCCACTTGTCTGTCACTCAAAACGTTCATTGAGATGATTTTTTACTTCAGCTCTGATGATTTTACTTTTTTTAATTGATCGCTTTATTTTCCGCAGAACCTAAGCACGGCAGATGTTTTCGCTCCGCAGATGTTTCAAAGCTTCAATTTTTTTCCAATTTTTGGAGACCTGGCCTACTTATAGCGGAATAATGTTGTAATAAATATTCAGTATACGATGTCTACATTGTTTACAGATTGACCCGAATATTTTGTGTTAACGCTGAAATGTTAACAAATTGTAACTATTAATTCAAAATTAAAATGATTTGAAGTCCGGGGCAACTTATTGCAGTTGTTTTAGAACCAGCAAGATAAGTTATAATAAAAACAGAAAAGAAAGTAGTTTTATTAATCATAGTTATTTTTATTCAAGCCACATCATCGTCGAAGGCGTTATAAATTCCCTATTCGACAAGGTCGAGGTTTCCACCATTTAAGGGTCTTGGTATGGTGCCAGAGTCATTGAAATCCTTCCGACAGTTTTTTTATACTCATACAAGACTTTTACAGATGAAGTTAGTTTGAGAAAAGATTAAAATGATGGGCATGTTATTTAGCCGGGATCTTCCACTGTTATGATGAAGATCAAGATGGCATAAGACAAAAATATTCTGTGTGATGAAGCAACTTATATCTCGATATCTGTAGACTTTTAAAAAGATCAAGGATAAAAAATTTCGTAATCGTAAACAAGGCGCTAGCAACGATGAGGAAGAAGTGAGCAAATTCAATTTGCGAACAATCTCATAATTTGCGTGTTTATGAAAGCTCCGAATTGCTAAACATCTGTGAATTGAGCTGATTGACGTACACAAATTCACAAGGCACGCTCTTTCCTACGTTCAGGCGAGAAAGAATTAATGAAAACGCACGTACATCTAGAGCGGACGAATATAGCAAACATACAAATACAAGTTCAATGGCAATAACTCATGAATACTGAGCGTCAGTTTATGGGTGAAACGTGGGTGTTTTGTTACAAAAAACATATGTTAATTCGCTGCAAAAAAATTGTATCGCCAGTTCACATATTACTAGGCAAAAAGGTGAACAGTTAGCATAAGCGGCGTGGGTGCAATGTATACTAGGAGGTCAGTTATGTCGTCATGTCGGTACAATAAACCACGGTAAAGGCATCGACCTCTCGTTCATTTATGGTATGATAAAGCCGCCATTACAGGAAAGTAATGGTTTTCGAATATGTGTATGGTATTTTAATGGTCGGTTTTGGTGACGGTTGCGTAGTCAGGGTAGATTACTGGAAGTTTAGGCGGAGCAGTTATTGCCTGGTGGTTGACAGGCAAAGGTCGTTATACCCACCCCCTTGAACTCTTGGTGTGAATAAACTCTAGCTCGAACTGTATCGCCTTTTGTGTTGATTTTCGTCGTGGAACCAAGATCAATCTTCGAGTGTTTTACTCTTGTGCCATACGGGAATTTCTGAAATGGAAACTCGAGGTCCTAGAACGCAAAGGGCAAATAGAGGCAGTTGTCCTTTAGGACCACGAAAGGACACAGGCGTGGTTTTAGTCAGTAAAAGTCTGACACGCCCTCCCGCTACACTCTAGAGCAGCAGAAGTCATGATTTCCCTTTTTAACTCGTAGTTCGTAAAGAATGGAAATTAAAAATGCGTTCAAAGAAATACTAGTGGTATTAGATGATTGGTATTAAAATTGAATAAATCGTTAGTACAGCTTAAATCTTTCTTACTTTTTTTTATCGTTACAGAAGTTTTTCGGTTCCAAGTCAAGGCAATCCTTGACCTTGTCACACTACTCGCTGCCAATTTTCCAAAGACGTGTAATTTTTTCAAGAGTAATAATCAAACCTCTAGACATTTTATTTCTCAGCACATCACAGCTTTTAACCAATTCAGAACAAAGTTATAAGTTAGCAAACAATGTTTCCAAAGTTTGGCAAATATCTGTTATATTCTCAACGCGTACACACATTGATTGAAGCGTCATACGTTGTGGTAATGTGCAATGTACTGTGGTTTAATATAGAACAGTGACGCCATGATTTTCGCGTAATATTCTGAAAGGGTAAAGTTAAATTGAAATGAAGCCTTACTGGTAGGTAAAGGGGGATTTTTTTAGGGAAAGAAAATCTTGTAAAGGATATTTTTAAACTTGTAAAGGTAGATTGTCAGGGTCGCGGGAATTCGATGGATGCGTGACGCACAGGACCGGTCGTTGTGGCGACGCTTGGGGGAGGCCTATGTCCAACAGTGGACGTCTTTCGGCTGATATGATGATGATTATGAAAGGTAGATTTCGACACAACAATAAAGCTAGAAGTACAAGATCGATGCACACGTGTAACACGCCTGATTTGTACGTAGAACGACGTCTCGTGGCGTGGATCAAGTGTAGCTCTACAAGTCTAGTTTTAAAATAAAATAGATGGAGACGTACCTAGATCGGCGTGTGTGGCATACGTGTGCGCAGTGTAGTTCTACCTTTAAGTCTACTGTCCACGGACGCGTAGCTTCAAAGACGCGTATTCGTTGTGTACTCGTGCTCACCACAGCTTACATGCAAAACTATAAAACTGTCGACGAAGTAACAACGTCATGTCGTCGTGGCGTTGACGCTACACAGGCGTGAACCAAGCGTATATTACACTATTGTTCTCTGCATCACCCAAAGGTTGACTGGAAGAAAATGCCTAAGGCATTAAGTCCGCCTCTGTACTTTTGTGTGCATGAAGTATTAAATAAATAAATAAATATAATGACGAATACGCGTCTATGAAGCTACGCGCAGCGTCTATGATGGCGTAATTGTTATAAAGAGGTATTTAATTTCAAATTATATTGTATTTTAAAAGGAAAAAATATGACGATAGCCGAAACCAGGAAAAATATCTAAATAAATATGTATGTAACTACTGCCTATAAATATACAGTGAAAACAATCTAATTTAGCGCATTTATAACACTTTAACTGTTTTCAGAGCCATATCGAGGCAAATCGATGCGACCAATCAATTTGAGGGACGATAAAATGTCCACAGCACTCACTTTAATGCCGCCATCAAATGCGTTAAGGTCTCACAATGATTCAATTTCTAACCGCAGCCGCCCTAGCCAAGTTACAACCGTTTCGCTTGCGTCGAACGCTTTGACGCAAGCTTCGTCGAATTCTTTTGTTCTAACCACGTGACTGAGCGTTGAGGTGACGTCATTCCCGTATATTTGAAGCTACAAACGCTACATACTTATTTCATTTGAAGCTATTAGCGTCAACTATTGCAGGTTAGCAACTTGGCTAGGGATACAGAAGACCATAAAATCTAGTACATAATATTTTATTAAATTTTTCAAATCTATAGCAAGGATATGCAGATAAGGGTCGTAAAGTTTTGAATATTGTATACTTGACTATTTTTTATCATCAGCAGTCAGCAATCAAATTGTCCGATTATAATTTAGTCTTCAAGGCTAAAATGAAGGCTCTTATTAAACTAGTGCGATTCGCCATCATATGGGATTATATTCTAGCACTAGTTTATAAAATTATAAAAAAAAACCGCTTTCCATCGGGCAAGATAGTGTGGTCCATTTCTTCACTGTCTCCCATAAAACATCTATCCAGAGAAAGACTATAAAATTAAATTATCTGATCAAAGATTTCTTTCATACTTATTCATTTACGACCTATCACGACTGGATTTAGAAAACCAACGTTCTTTTCATGCGGAAGTTTCAATACATCGGAGATTTCTTAGTGTGGCCATAACTTTAGTTAATAAGCTTATAGAGTCAAAGTAGTTTTATGGGTTGTAAACAGGAACAGTTAAATTATGAGAACAGATGGTCAACCGCGGAGATCTGAAGTTTTTATTTAATGAATAATATTAAAACTTTGAGTATGTGTACTGTATAGGGCTTCGGTTAGATGGATGTCGTGGAGAAAAGTGACGTCATTTTGGCAACATGTTACTTCATGATATGTATATTCAATATACCAACAAGTCAATCACTTAATAATTGACTGACTTGATGGTCTAATGGTCAATGGCATTGACTGCTATGCCTGCTATCCCATCCAGGACAAAAGTTTGTGAGCTGAGCATGATCATTTCTTCTGTATCGGGGTGTATTTATCTATAATATGTATGTATTTAGAAATATAAGTTTATCAGTTGTCTCGGACTCATAGCACAAGCTCTGCTTCGTTTGGGACTAGATAGCGTTGTGTAAAAGTTGTGAAATATTATTATTATTAATAAGAAGTCATATAATATATCTAGAAGATTAGCTTAGGAAAAGGTAGTAAGTGCAAGTATAAAAACATTTCGATCGTTTTATTTTTCTTTTTAAAAATGGATCATTTGTGTCTATGCCCGATTTCCTTGATCAGCTTGTTGTGTCAGTTCCCTATCTATCGGCAATAACACGGTAATATTTCATTCCGAATCTCGAAGGAGTTACAGATCAATTGATTTCGTATCTGTATGTATTGGTATATTGTATTGATAAATTAAAAGGAAAATTGGACCTCGGTTTGACACGGCAATTTTAGGTGTAAACTTTTTTTCCTTACCAACGACCATTACAAAAGCAAAGCGTGTTAGTGTTCACATAGTGTGTGCCAATGACGATATTAAGTGCGATGTATTGAAGCCGAGCCTAGGTCCATTTACCCGACACCATTCCAAGCAAACAACTATAAAAAATTACATAGCAACAGTGTAACCTAACATTTTGCAGTCGCTTCTCTATCTTTTGTTTTAATAGAAATAAACTAGTGCTTGACTACAATCCCACCTGATGGTAAGCACATACAATCGTTGATGGTGAGGAGCACTAGTTTATTAAGAACTTTCACTGCAACCTTGAAGACACCTAATTTATTAGTCCTTCGATGTACGCGGCGAAACGCTTAGTCCGCACCGAAGAGGTTTCAACAACGCGACGTAAGGGTGAATACTCGCCTTACTTCGGGTTATCCGATGGTAGAACGGAGATGGAGGAATCAAGTCAAGCAACTCCCGTGAGTTTTGGAGAGAATTGGAGTGTCTCCGAAATCCGTCCTGTAAAATACCGAAAGGCTGGCTACCCTGACATTAATCTAGATTACCAATTAGCCTCTTTGCACGCCTTTCCACTGAGTCCAAAGCTCCTAAATACCTACCAAAAATCTGGGGGCACGGCAGTGCCCTCGCCAAAGACGAGCCAAGCGAAGCGCACTTACTTCAGAAACTAAATATTCGCATCACCTCCACGACGGTAGCGAAACGGCGAAGCCATTTTTACTAATATGTAGAATTTGTGAAGTTAGGGTCGGTAGAGTTAGGCCGTGTAAAGTCAGAAGCTTGGCTCTACCTGAGATCTGATATCTTTTTCACAGGGAAAACCTTATGTCGTCTTCATGGCAACATTTTACATGAAATGTTTTTAGTGGGATACATATATACACGTTTAAGACGAGGCCTCCTATTGTCGATATTGGAAACAATCTTTTGTTCCATTATATGCCATTCAACACATCCGCTATATTCGCGACCTCGACCGAATACTTTCTCCGTTTTACATCATATCATCACTCTCACTCCTTATGTTAACATGTCACTGAGACGAGCCTCTTATAATAAACCCCAGAGAAACCATTTACAATGGAAAATGCCTTGAAAATATACACGTCAGATACATTAATGGAAAGCTACATAATGTTTATCGTTAATGTAAGTGTACAAAGAAATGGTTTTCTATTGACAAAGTTAAAGGTTTTATGATAATGCAAGGAGAAAGTTTCGTAAAGTTAAACCAGCTGGTATTGTTTAAAAGAACTCAATAATTCGAAATATCTCTCATAGGAAATCTATCTATATATTTTATAGCAAAATACCACTCACTGATTAATCACGAAATCTCAGAAACTATAACACGTATAAACTTAAAATTTGGCAGAATTCTCAGCCAAAAAGCCTCTTCAGCTTTCTAAGACATCAGCTAAGAACGTATTTTTCGAAATTCATCTCCTAAGGGGATGAAACAGGGGGTTCGAAATTTGTATGGAGAAACCGACTTTCACGCGGTTGAAGCCGCTGGCAGAAGCTAGTGTCTAGGTATATAATTAGAAATGTCTTTAAAATATTCAACGGTCCTCTGCCGAATCAATATTTTACATCAAATTTCTTTTCTCCGGCAGAACATGGCCAATCTAGAAATCTCTGAACTAACTACGGGCTCAGATTGGCCTCGGCACATATAATCTGACCAAATGGGGTATCCTTAACCCATCATATACAGTGCCAGTGAGAGGCCTTTCACTGACTATGCATAACCTCCTTTCCTGCCCAGCATGCACAACTACAGACCTTCAGACATTCCACGACTTATATGAGGCCAACAACAGAGCTATCCAAGTGGCTAAATATTGGTCGGGCTAGAAGTCAGATCGACATGAAAGAAGAAGAAGACTATCTTAGACTTGAAATTCTCATCATTTATATACCACAGGAAATTATTTATCATTCTTATAGGTACTCGCAAAACAATGCAATGTCTTTGAAGTTATCTTTCACAACATACCATCATCGTTTGTATCTTTCAGATTCCAGGAAAATGAATGTAAGTGTGTAAAAAATGCGTTTGTTACTTCTTTCATACATTTACAGTGCTGTAATGCATGCATATTATCGTACAATCCTCTGGGTGAAGTAATCAGTACTTGAGATACATCATCGTATGATTGCGACTGTTACGCCATTCAAGGACTTAAATGGAATGTATTACTCAATTGTACAACTGTTCCTTGATAAGGACAGAATTGAATTAATTTGGTAGTGAAACAATCTCTTATCATTACTGAATATTTCTACTAAGCCTTCTATTTCAGTTTTATCAACTAAGTAAAAAACTAAGTCTTACCGCGTCTGTCTCGCAATTAACTACAAAATTTCTGAACGGATTTTCATGCAATTTTTCCAATAGACACAGTGAATAATTATGAGGAAGGTTTAGTAGAGAAAAACCGAGGATTATAAATATTTCCAGCAACGATGCAAAGTTCGAGTGGGTTCCTAGTTTCAACTATTTTTTTCTACATACAATAAGTTATTACGTCTTATAATCTGATTTAGACAACTACATGCTCAAGCTCAAGATCGGTCGTTGTGGCGACGCTTGGGGGAAGCCTATGTCTAACAGTGGACGTCATTCGGCTGATGATGATGCTGCTTAAGCAATCAAATCAACCAATCGACCAAAGTAGATCATACTGAATATTATTCCATGATTGATTTTCGCTGCACAGAAGCAATGTATGGAAGATGAGCAGAGATTGCTTTTGTGCTAGTCATTGCGCTAACCATGCCATCAATTTCACATGCAATTCCAGTTTCCTTCATGCCACTTATCAGACGATCGTCCGCTGACTAATCAGCGCATGCGCAAGTAGATCAGTAAATTATCTAAAGTATGCTGAAGTCATGAGCGTTCGTCGACCGCGGGATGTCGTCACATACGCATTACACCTACGCCTGTTTGTGGACCAATGTCCACAGTCCAGTCCACAAGGAGATGAGTCGGTGACGGTTCCGACAGTGTCCGAATCGACACATTTTATTTTCATTATTTTTTCATTGACGATTTGGACTCCACAAAATTTATTGCAGCTATTTAGTATAGTCAGATAAAAAAAAAAAATATAATCTGAAGATATTTATTACCCAAACTGCCTTAAAACCAAAGCCTTCACGATAGCATCACTGTCAAGCACTAGTTTGAAATAAGAAAAAAAAATTGACTTTAAAATAGTTTTAGTAACGCATTTTTTTCCAAATCTACACTAGTATAATAAAGAGGTAAAGTTTATTTTTGTTTGTAGGAGGTAACACGAAGTATACTAACTCCGTGGGAGGTAATCTCTGTAAGTACTGGTCCGAAAGCTAAAATTTTTTCACCGATAGAAAGCTGATTTACTCCTGAGTGACATAGAATATATTTTATGCACGCGGCCGAAGCTGCGGGCAAAAACTAGTATGTTATATTTTAAAACCTTTTATCAGACTGTACTAAACAGTGTGTACCCGAATGGTCAGCAACACAGAGTTTCTAAATACGTAATGTAATTTAGAAGTTCGGATGTAAGCGATAAGCGGTTTTTTGTTAAAAACCCAATTGCAAATTTTATGATTCACTGTCAGTATTAAGGGAAAATTGATTAGCGGTAAATACCCAGCTGATCACTGCCAACAACAACAACAACAATTAAATTGTATTTTATTGCTTTTACCTGTTTCTTTAGCTTCTATATTCGATCACTTTGTTGTCTGTCTGCCTGTCAAAGACCCTTTACTCAGGAACGCGTAGACGTATTATGGTAGAAATTAATATAATAATATTATCATATTACTCAGGTCGGCAAAAAGTTAAAAAATCACTTAAAAAATCTAACTTCACGTCAATGGAATCTAAAGGTAAGGAAGTTTATACTTCGTTTAGGTGCATATATGACACTTGCCAGGAAATCAAAAGCCATAGGGTATAATCCTTCCAATATACGGGGTTCGGAGCAATATTCGAGACGCCACTCGGATAGGTAAATTTGTAAGGAGCCCTTGATAGACAAGTCTCACTCGACTATTTTATTATACATACTTTTTTTTTATAGTAACATAGATTAAAGTGTGTACATATATTCTTATAAATAAATAATAAAAGATCGCAAAACTAACTGTTGCGAAATCCATCAATCAATTAATCCTTAATACAACAACGGTTTGAGCAATAAATCGCGAAGTAAAAGTAATCGGATTAGCGAAGGTTAGCCGTCAACAAACAAAATCGACGATACAGCTCAATAATCTGCTAAAAGTAACACAGTAGACACAGACATACTCGTAACACGATCTTGAATAGACAGCGATTATCGTGATAATCCTTTAAACATTAACATAGCATAACAGCTTAATCAGCCTGTGAATGTTCCCACTGCTGGGACTCAAGGCTCTTCTGTAGGAGAGAGAATGGGCCGTAATCCACCGCATGGGCCACCATTTTGAGAGCAGTGGTGATGAAATACATAAAATAAAGCGCCTGGTTTGGTTTGTAGCCGCGACTTACAAACTCAAAAACAAAGACGTTTATTATTAAGTTTAACCAATAAATACGCAGGTTGCGGGAATGTTGGAAAAAGGGGAAGAAAGGGCTGAGGCAACAGCTCTAGAACGCAAAGGGCCAACTGAAGAAACACAAGTGGGTTTTAGTCAGTAAAAGTCTGACATTCTCTCGCTCTACCTAATATGGGAGAAGTTGCTCGATGATTTCCAACTCACAAAAAGGCTAGTTGATGAACTGGTTAATAAATTTAATAGACCGACTCTACAGCAGCCGAACATCAGCGAGACTATTATGAATCGGAGCTCGGTTTATGCTCGACTTCTCTAGTATAAACCAAGCTTAAAAAATAACGCGAGCATTTGACAAATGATAGTCGTTCACCACACTAAAATAGAATGACACATCCTTCCAAACAAATCCACAATGCAGAACCATTAACGGGGTAGCTTCCTATAACAGTGAAACTTCAGTTACCGTAATTACTAACCCAGTGGTCTATTCACAAAAATATTACCGTTAGAACATCTGTCAATGAAAACAATCGGATCTGTTCCGCTACTGTTTGTTGCTGAACTTTAGACACAATGTGGGTGTGAAGCCGCGGTCTATATGTCAGCGGGAATTACTGAATAATTCATCGATAAAAAAGTAGTTGTGATTATAAATGGGGACCAAAGAAAAGATGGATGCAATATATGCAAGCGTGCTCCATCGTCGACCACATCATCGCTTACCATCAGGTTAGATGGCGGTCAAACGCGAGCCTATCAATAATAAAAAATAAAAATAAAAATGTGAGGATTTGTAGGACGGAGTGAAAGAATACACTCCATGTTGTCAATGAAAACAATCGAATCTGCTTGTGTCTGAACTGTACATCCAATGTGGGCGTAAGCCCGCGGTCTGTATGGCAGCGGAAATTAATTAATATTTATTGATAAAAAAAGTAGTCGTGATTATAAATACTGATGCGAACTAAAGAAAAGATGGATGAAATTTGTGAGCAATGATAAGATGAAGTGAAAGAAGAAATTCCATACTGTCAATGAAAACAATCGGATCTGTTCCGTTAATGTTTGTTGCTGAAATGCAGATACAATGTGGGCGTGGGGCACGGCGATGCTCCGCCCAAGCAGGGCACACCTCGACTGTGTGCTCCACCGTGTCCTCCGGGCGTTCCGCACAGTGGCGACACCCGGGCGTCTCTTCCGCTTGAATCCGGTGCAGGAACCTCCCGAACTTACCATGTCCGGTGAGGACCTGGGTCATGCGGAAGGTAAGAACGCCGTGAGGTCTTTCCAGCCACGCCTCAAAGAGGGGACTTACCGCCATAATTGTGGCTTGCCCAAATTTATTTGATGCTAGTTGCTGCATATTGTTCAAAAGAGACATGGTGGTCCTTGTAAAGGGCAACTGAAGAAACTACTCTGGATTGAGCAAGGAGTGTCAGATTTTCACTGATTAAAATTCACTCGTGTCCCTTCAGTTTGCTCTTTGAGTTCCAGTGCTACGATGATTCTTTCGAACAAAACCGCAGTCGAAAAGAATCCTGATACAATTGTCGTTTAAAAAACGACTGTGTCAATGTGATCACTGTTCAACTGCGGTTGATGATCCACATAAGATAGTTTGCAATAACTTCATTGCAGAAAGATAACAACATTTCGCAATTCCTTATCACAAAATAAATTTCATTACATGATAAACGTTTGTAGTACTTTTCCGAAGCAGGTCAGTGTACTATCAGGTTGTCTAATAAACAATTTTAATGATATCTTAGTTACACAGCTTATAACAATGTTTGTTATGTGATGCTCCTTAGTTGATAGCGCAAGTGGGTCGGTTGGCGACCTCGGAGTCTCAGCTGATGGCTGTCTCAATACACTAGTGGCTAGGTTTCACGAATCTCGCCTAGTAAACGACCGTTACCTTTAACTATTCGTTTAATCTCTCATTTTCTGAATTAAAGGTTATTTCAATTGTAAACTTAAAACTTAAAAAACATTTTGGGAATACATTCATTGTGCGTACAGCCTTAGCTGTCGCTTTTATCGCGGCTTACCATCAGGTGGGAGATAGTAGAGAGAGGGGTCAGGGGGAGATAGTAATCAAGTACAAGTCTAAATCCCGCGCGCCTCAAGGAGTTGTCAGCAGCAGGAGGGGCCCAGCTGGGTCGAAGCCTACTGGGGACAGGGTTGTTCGAAAGGGAGCTCGTGCCCCGGTATGGAGGCTAGAAGGAACGGCGCGGGGTTTTTAGTCAGTAAGAGTCTGACACTGTCTCCCGCTCCACCCAAGAGCGGGTTTCGTCAAAGATGATTTTCCCCGTCGAGAAAAAAAAAAAAAGTACAAGTCTAAATATGTCATCCTTAGGAATTGTCAATAAGTAGCCTAGAGCCGAGAACAATAAAAAAAATGGAGAGTTCTTTGCCCAGCAGTGGGTCAGTACAGACTTGGATATAGTAAGTAATAATAAAGATAAAAGGTATGATTCCGAACCACGCTGCACGCAGCAGTGCTGCAGCGACACTACTGGTCCCCATACAATTTCTATAAGCTTATATGAGATTACATTCCGAGCTAGGCTGCAATGTCGCGGCAGCAATGTAGACAGTGTGGCAATGTGTGGCAGCACTGCGGCAACAACACTGCTGTTTGTTGCCGAGTTCGGAATCATACCTTTACACAACCGATATACGGTATTTTTTTTTTAAATACCGTATATCACAAAAATATCCTCACGAATACATGTCATCCTTTTCTTTTTACACTGAAAGGTCTATATTTAACTAGAATTACGTGAGACGTTATCTACTGTGGGTTGAATAACTGTCCTAAATTCCTTATTGAGATTTACCAGCTGATAATAATTTTAACACAACGTTCATTATTATTCTAACCGTAAGTTATAGTAACCTCGCTTTTATAAACGTGCCGGCCGTATTATAAAACATGTGTTATCCATCTTCAGATTTTGTTTATAAACATTACGGGATATAGTTACGTCGTATCGCGTTTTGCGGAAGAAATCTTACGGGTCACCTTGAAAGTTCAGATGTAGCCTTAAGAGAAAAGAACACCCACTAAGAAATGTTTGTGTGCAGATAAAATTAAATGAAGGCAAGCAACACGTACGGGTTTTAAAATAAAGCTTTGCTTAAGTGTACCCGCACACTTGCCACAAAAACACGCCGCTTCAAGCTCCTTTTATTTATTGGCACACCAACAGCATTACATACAGGATTTTTTGTAAAAAAAATAAATAATATTAAAATCAAGGCACTGGTATGCATGCCTATTACAGGTATGCACAGCTTACACCTTATTTTTGAAGCGGCCTTTTTTGTGGCTCGTGTACGGCGGTACCACCACAAAAAAACGCTTGAAGCGGCTTCAAGTTTTTCCGGACACAAGGTGTTGCGCGCATCAACTGTTTATTGCGGCCGCTTCTAGCTTTTTTTTGTGGCCGCTTCTAGCGTTTTTTTGTGGCGGCGTTTTTTTGACGCCCGTGTGCGGTTTGGGACGCTAAAGGAGTAGAGAGAAAAAGGTTTCACTAATGTTCGTCGGCGGAGTTTCATATTCTGCTAGACATCGTCTATTTACTCAAACACTCGTGTACCTACCTACAATTTAGTCCGGCATTGAAAAACTGTAGCAATCAAAGAGAAACGTAATTTTTTCGTGTTATTGGCAAGTTGAAATGTCTACAAGTGACGATAAATAATATTTATTTTGCAAATAGATAAAGTATATAATAACACTTTTACACGTCAATTTAAACTAGATGAAGTGCAAAGCAGTTAGCAAGAGTTACGGTTTCTCAATAGTGTCCTGATGGTACTTATTTAGATTAAGATATCGTACCTTTTGCCACATTTGTATAGCCTTAAGCATACTTTGAACTAACTAGCTTATGGTTTACAAAAGATATTTGAGACAAAGAAAGAAAAAAATTACAAAATTGTTTGCTTCATCCGGATACTTTTCATAACATATTTATTTCTATGTTACTATCAATGATATTTAAATAAACAGATTAGCTATGAGCTCGCACCGTGAAGACTCGAAAGGATCCCAATTGGAATCCTTGCCTTTAGGCGTCACGCTTCGGATCTAGTCATACGCTACGCGCTGCTACGAAATTAAATAAAAAAATGTCTTCGTGTGTGTTTAAAAAGTGTACCAATTATGATACCAAAGTAAATAAAACACAGGGGATATCATACCACAAGTGCTGCCGCTGCTGCGGGGAACACATATTTCGGTTGATTTTTGAGTGTATAACATGTCTGTTTATTAAAATGTGGTTACTATACTAGAATGTAAGACATGTATTTGAAAGTGAAATAAAAATAAAACATAAAACATATAACTCCATGTTAGACCAGTTATTCCAAGATGATCAGATAATAGTATCTAAGTTGCCATATAAAACAGGTAAGACAACCATAATTGACGCCATATTCTAAGGCGTTAGTACTAAACTATAATAATAAAGTGTTTACTAACATAACTGTTGAAATGCCATGCTGTTTACAGCTAATAGTGCAAGTTCAATGGTTCACATTAAAGTTTATCGTTCGATACTATAATGGAGTCTTGTCCAGTACACTATACCTCCACATCCGTGCCCATGCGAACAACGTATAGAACAAGCACGGAGAGAAATACGTCACGGAATAGCTTACCCACTAACGTAAAAACAGCGTATCATACCCGTACCTAACGGTTAATATACGCGGTTAAAACCCGTATGAGCACCGTTTTACAAAACCAACAATGTGTTGATTAAACTCAGTTTTAGATGAGACACTATCTATACATACCTATCACAATTCAACAGAGTTTTTTGTTTCTTAAACGGGCTTATCTCTGGAACTACTAGTCGAGTTTGATAAAAACTTTTTGTATAGGATAGCCTATTTATAATCAACCAAAAATATATCTATTTATAATCATCATTCTACGACTTATGGAATCAAAACAGTAACCAAAAATGCGGATGAAACTACTGTGGACGGGTAGTCTTAAGAACTTCTAAAATTATTGTTCATTAAAAATTGAAATTCATCTAAGAAACCTTTCACTATCTAATACAGTGATCAGATACAAAGATAATACGAACACTAATCAAGAAATCTTTCTCCTTACAAAGGAACTATGCATTTACAAATCAAAAATAAACGGTGTAGCGTTCACAATGAACTGTCATGCAGAACTGCAGTTTAATAATAGAGGCAGGAAGCGAGGTTCGTGATGATTGACTGGTACTGATGGATGCTGGGTTAACTTTCTCGGTAATCATCCGTTAAGGAGATGCGATGATAGACGGGAGATTAAAAATTGGTGCAGTCGGAGTGTGGTTAGTTTTGATGTTGGATTTATTAATGGGGTGGGTTGTGGTGAAATGTGGGTATTCTTGTACTATTATAAACCTTTAGATCACACACTCACACACACGTTAGAAATTTGTCTGAAAGACGTCCACTGTTGGACATAGCATTTCTCAAGTGTCGCCATAACGACCAATCCTATGCGTCTTGCATTAATCGGATTCCCGCCATCCTCACCAGTTTGTTTGTCCACTTTGTGGCAGGTCTTTCAACGCTACGCGGTCGCTATTCCTGAACCATTTGGCCCCATCGATCATCTGTTCTGTGAGCAATGAGCGCTGCCCACTGTCACCTTAGTTTACCAATTCCTCTGGCTATGACGGTTACCTAGAACTTTTGCAAACCTTTGGGGTATACAGTCGTGATATTATGTCATGATTTCAAAACTGTGTTTATCGAAACTATTTAATAAACAGTAGCACACTAAATTAACCTTGGTACAAATGTAAAAATACAATAACGAATAAGCTATCAAGATTCAAAACGGTTTGATGAAAGTCGAAAACAAATTACTAGCTCCATAATAAATTCATAACTAGAACAAAACCGCGAAACCTTGGAATTTCAGAACAATAACTGAATGAAAGAAAAACAGAAAATCTACCCAACATTTTCCATTTTATTTAAACAAGTCCATTCAGTTTTATAACTAAAAAAACTAAAAGGAAAGTTAGAAACAATGAGAAAATGGTACAGATTAAATGCGCATAATAAAATTATAGAATAATTTTAAAACTAGTTAGTTACTGTAAATAAACCCATTATCCCATATACGTCTATGTTCAGTGTAGAATATTAATATGTTACATTACTTAGTGAATAACCTCTATTTATTTTGCTCCGGTATTGAAGTTATTTCAATAATATAAAATTGCTATGTTTTTGCCGTATTTTGAAATATGCTATAATTTTAATGACTTCCTCTGAGAACTAATCTTACGCAGCCATAATAAAATCTTCATTCATATTTATAAAATTCATAAAACGTATGACCATTAACAACGCTTTGTAGCACAATATGATACGATGTCTTCTATTCAATTAAGGCCAATGATGTCTGCATTTCGTGTTCTAATTTGTAATTAAGATGTGTGTCATTCTGGACATACACTTCCATTAAAAGTTCCATTGGACTCTCTTGTGACATCAATCCCGAATTTCTTAACTTACCCCTTAGCTCTGACGTCATTGCCCTATTTGTATCACAAAAGCTTGGGAATATAGATGACGTCACCAAAATTACGTCACTAATTTCCTCTGCTTACTGTAGAGGGTAGTTAAGAAAAGCTTAATAACCCGTAATGATCGGGTAACATAATTTGATGCAGAAATATGATCCAGGAAATTGGTTGAAAGACACTTATCTGAACAAGACTAACAACCGCAGAGCTAATTGCAGATCTATGGATTAGTAGACTAGTTACAAAGTGATAGACTTATTACAAGGTAGTTGAGAAATAATTGACGCAATATTCTAATGAAGGCACACAGACAGCATTCACATCTGTTGGTCTCAATACATGACAATGTTTAAAAGAATAATAATCAAGATAGAGAAATCGAAGATAGACATGAAATGAATGACACAGCAAATGTTATTTATAAAAGAATTGCAAAATAACGAGAAATAAGACGACTTTTCATTGAAAAGACAACCTATAATCAAAGTAAACGAATACAAATCACAGTAGCAGACAACACGTATCTAATCAAAAGTATACCAGCACAGACTATCACAACAACTGTAGCCATTAGTACCAATAAAGTAATCAATGTGCAGCTTATTTGCATTAGCGGAAATTGCAGCAACCTTGCTAATGCATGATTGGTTGTTTTGCAACCGTGCTGGCTCGCGATAAGTCACCGATAGGTCAAGTGGCTCCTTCTTGATATTTCCTGCAAGTTCGTTAACGTTTGTGAGTTGTTGTATAGACTATATTGCATATATCGTTGCTTAAATATAATAAGGTTTTGATGTGTGAAAACTTGTAGTAATAATATTTGGTCAGTCTTTTTAATAACGAGCAGTAAATTCTTGCATATGCATAATATGCATTATTTTGGACGTCTCATGGAAAACGGTATCTACCTACTCAGTATTCAAAGAGATTGATCGAAGAAATGCTGCATCATCGTCAAATGAATAATGATACACGAGCAAGAGGAAGCTAATAAAAATGACTACAGATAAAAAAATGCCTATAAAGAAATAAATAATGACACTTAAATTAATTAACATTCAACATTGTCGTACAGATGGTTTATTTACCCCGATGACACTTGAAGACCCCCGCATGGAAAGGTTATAAAAATAAACAGGTCTTTCTTTCATAATTACTGACTCAGTCTTACGATATCATACTTAATTTTTATGTACGAGTAGTTACCGTGTAATAAAAAGAACGTAAACGGAATATATAGAACTCATTTTCCGTACAAAAGATTCATTGCAGGAATTGAACGGACATGAAATGAGAGATATATATATTAGAAGGGTCAGCGGTTTCCTCAGTATACCTTCTGAATTGGTTTGTGTAAATGTACAGTCTGAAGGTGATTCATTATGCTAAAATACGTCAAGAGAAATAGTACTCGGCTTGTTAATATCCATAGTTATAAAATCTTAGATGTTACCAAGCACAGCTTGAGAGGAAAAGTTTGTGTTAAGAATGGGTTCGACATTCAAATATTTAACGATGTGTCTAAAAATAAATGAAAGTTTCAACGCTGTCTACAACACACTTAATCAAGTGAAATCAATCAATCACTTAATTAATAAAACAGAATTCAAACCAGTAGATGATAATACCAGTATTTTGGCGAAAGAAGAAACTATCGCGAAGATCATTAATGCAGACAATCATTAAAACACACAATCGATGTCTAACGGAAAGTTTGGAGCATTCACCTCAAACAGGATCCATTTATTATCAATTCGACACAGATGTAATAATGTAACAAAAGAAAACGTTTGTGACTTTCAGTAAAAATTTGAAAAATATTGAGTCAAACATCTGGACGGAGCCATTATAAACACGAAAAGAAGTTAAAAGCGGATGAAGATGACTATGAAAAAATGACAAAATGAATTCCAGTTGATTTAATCATAAAAAGTTATTCTTAATTTTAATTGTCATTTAGGCTGCCTCAAATGAGAAGTGATATGAAAGAAAAGGGAGTTAGTGATAGCATGACGAGTGACAGGACAGAATGAAAGAAAAAAACGTGTTGCGCCGACCCCAAATAAAACGGGACAAGGACAGGAAGATGTGGATGAGACTGCCTCAAAGGAATATCCATGTATTTTCTCTAAGTAACTATTCTTCCACAGTACAGTCACACCTATTGCATCAATCACCACAATGAACAATCTTTAGCCAGTCGATTATGAATATTAGTCGCTTACTCTATAAAAATGGTATTAGTCAAGCGGATGCCGCAGCTCAGACTCTTGATATGTTAAGAGAACCAAGTAATGGAGAAAGCGGAAAGTAAACTGTCATGATAGCCATTATCACATTAATTCTGTCTACACTTTAAAATGAAGAGGTGTAAAGACCAACAAATGTTATGAATATGGTTAGGTATACTTAGAGTTTCCCTTTCAAGACAAAGTGACTCACGACAATTATTGTATACGGAATTAGTAACAGACAAAGCACAGTAGTCAAGGTTTCATGTAAATTCAAAACTATATTTGTAAACCAAATATGAAAATGTTGCCAAGAGAAATATTGCGGAATGAAAACAGTTGAAAGTGATGAAATGTCCTGGTCACATGAGTTAATGAGTTTAAACTATTCGAAAATACATAGATGCAATCATATTTTATTTTGAAACAAATGACAATACCTAGTTTTGCGAAAACGATTAGGAATCCCGAGTTTTCTGGTCCTAGGTATCATCATCCAGAAAGATAGATAGATAGATATCTTTTGTTCAATTTAAAAAAGCAAGAAGCATAAAAAGCTATAAAAAATGAAATAAAACCAATGACGATTAGAATTCATACTACCATTGCATAGGTACGTGTTAAGCTGCATTTAAAGTATAACCTTTGTCCTAAGTTTAACAATTTGTGATTACCGTACTCAGAAAAGTGCTTCAAAAGCCGCTAAAACGCTGCAAGTGCGTTCAGTCGTATCAAAGATATGGACTGAATAATGAATGTACCAAAATGTGGTGTTGTGTACAAATCGCCTGCTTTGTCGCTTGTTTAATATTTCAGGTTCCCAGCAATGGTCCCGCAAGACTTGAATCGTGTAAAAAATCTTTTTGATCTTCCAAAGCTACACGAGCTAAAAAAAGAAACTCACTGTGAATAAAATAATTCTTGTGTGTTTTTCATAAACCATTTGTGAACAAAGCAATTGTCACTTCCAAGAAAAACAAACAAAAAGAGATGGAAGCTTATGTGAACCAACAGTTCAGCGAATATAAGCAAGGAAAATATCTAAAAATAGCTTTGGAATAAATAGTAAAGTAAAGCTGATGTGCGTGTTTAGTGACATTAAATTGCGTTTTCCACGTGGGTATTACCCGGGTCACCGACTTCTATGATTGACTGGGTTAACTGTCGATCGTGACTGCAGATAAACAAATCGTAGACTTCACTGACGTCGTTCACATTATAAAACAATAACACAAGATAATCATCGTAGGAAGTTATCGTTTTTCTAACATTTCCGTCGAAAGTTTGTTGTGCCAATTTTCTTTTTATTAATTTATAGTCGCCGTCATAATTTTAGCTATAAAAGCTGCTTTTTTTACTCGTATGTATATGAAGCTATATTTTTCCAATAGATAACTTGTCAAGATAAAAATAAAGCAATCAACATGTTCTGTATTAACCACTTGGCGCCATTTTATGTGTCCGGTGCGTTGACCTTACGGATATTCGCACTGTTGCGCAACTCGTGCGCATCTTACCTACAACGGCCAGCCAATAAATTCATATATTGAACATCTACAAACGTCAGTTGAAATGTTTCTCTATCTTTATTATCGATCGAGCTTTATAAATAGGAAACACAAAACAATTTGATGTCATGCTTGCAGCAGTTCTGTTAAATATTTGTTATTGTAGACACGGCATAGATTTTTAGCTGTATTTATAATACGGCTGCCTGGCCAAGTTTGGCAGAAACTAGTTCGGTGTATGTCAAGACTTATTGTTATTGCCGCTACGTTATGCCTGCAGTGTGCTTGGCTCATTTGCACCTTCTAATCTTCAAAATAACCAGAGTCGAGTAGAGTTGAAACCCCGGGTCGTTCTTTTATAACTGGAGTAGCTACTCTAGAGTTAACCCAACTAACCCCAACTCTGAGCAGGGTAGGTAGGAGTAAGCGGCTAATGCTTGACATTGACAGTTGAACCAAAAACCAAAAATGGCAGAGTAGAGTAATTACCTTATGACGTCATTAGAGTTAACTCTAAACTCAAATTTGAACGCAGCTCAGTGTTGTAGTGCTGTGAGTGAGGAATATACCTGGATATTCGGCAAGGACTTTTATTTATTTACCACTACCCAGTGAGCACCTACACCACACATAGGTACACCATCCAAACCATCAAACTTTTTCGGCTAAATCTGGTAGGTACCACTTTGAGGTAGCCGATGATTTTATCAGTCACAAAACGTGATAAAAGACCAATTTGATATGTTTTTTTTTTCGTGTCATGTTTAGAAGTTACATCTGAGCATACACATGGTTTTAACTGGCTATAACGATGCAAATTCCTCGTGTTATCCTGAGGTATCCACTCTGCATGCGTGTATCGTCGCAAGCGCACATTTTTACCGTTACTTACACTGCATTCGTCTTCCGAGAAGTTTTGTTTAACGGCTCTGGCCGCCATATTACCGTCGGATGCAATTAAGCTGTATAACAGGCATCTACAGGATAATTTATCGGTGCTACGGTAAAATTGATACTCTTCGCAATCTTGACGCCTTCTTAAATATAGTGTTGGCGAGTTTAGTTGAAAAATTCTGTTCAAATCTTTTGTTTTTACATATCTTTGTTCCTTTTGTTTCGCAGTATTTCTTCTGAATGAATTACCAATAACAAATATGTAATATCTAGTGTCTTGTCTATTGTTACTCAATAGTATTTTTAAAGATAAAATATCTAGTAGCCGGTAGCCACTTCCCTTGAAGATTGACAAACATTTTTTCCAATCTCTCCTCACTTTTGACATTTCAGACTCTGTTTACGACCGTTTTTATTTCAGAACGAAATTACGATGTAATTAAATGAATCTGAGTCGGTTTCCTGTCCAAGATCCGTTTGGAGAAGTTTCATGTCGTATTCGACGACGAGATAAATTGTGTTTACCAAACGACTTTATTCATGGTGATGTGAAAGCGACATTTAGCATCGATTTCAGAAAACCCGACGTTTGCAACATATGTGTAATATACATATGCAGTCTCTAACAAAGGCTGTGAACGTAATACTTCAAGAGTCAAGTCTAACACACATGTGCACTCACTGTATCGGAGTTGACACAATTCTTCAAACGGTTCCAATTTTTTAAATGTTAATTGCTTGGTTGTTAAATGTCGAGTTTAACGACCGCCCAAAACTGAGAGCGGACTAGATGACATGTTTGACATGACACAAAGCTCGTGTGACACATATTCTGGTTTCCCGCCGGTACAATGTGCGCTCCGTTATGGCAGCCATTGTTTTTCTTCGCGCCAAATTCGGCGGCGCGTGTAGGTGTCATTTTTTATTCGCACGCTGTAGCGATTATAATGACGAATTGATTGGGCCAACGTTCTTGTAATGAGGACAGTGGTTTGCAAATGTGGGTGTACTTGCTAATGATTCAGAGGACTGAAGTGAGGATCAAAAGGCCCGTTGTTTTGGCCCAGTTCTTGGTCAGACGGCGCGACAGCAAATTGTCCGTTGACCATGTCATGTAGATTATAGGATTACACTGAGAATTAAGCGAACAATTAAAGGTCAGAGTAGGATTTGGTAGCGACGGACGGCGATCTATTCAGAAGTATAAGTGAATAAAGCGTGGTTGAGTTATTGATTATATTTATGGATGATACTAAAGGAATTGTGTCACGGAACGTAATAAAATGTTATCACCGACGGTTATCTTGGTGTGGTTCTGTTCAGATATCGGCGAACACTAACGTTTACGTACCTATTTCCTATTTAATTTAGTTACCTAACCTACATATTGAAAATGTATCGTTAGCATTATTCCGTATTCGTAGCTTGGAGAATTGGACGCTTCCAAATTCGGATGAATTATGTATTACGTAATATGCATAGATGTGGTATCAGCTTTATTTGAATTTTTAGACCATTTATTTTCTTTGAACTTTAGCATGGTAGAATAATTATTATAAACAGAAAAGGCTGCATATCAACCGAATAAGTAAGTAGATTGTTAAGGTTTTTTTTATTTTTTACAGACTAACTTTATTTAAGTAACCATTTGTAAGAAATCTATCCATGTAATTAGAGGATAATGATGATGAATTAGAGGAAGGCGCGCGGGCTTGTAAAAGATGGCAGAAGGGAAACCGTTACCCAAGAGCGGGAATACAAAAGATAGACCAAAAATATAAATAATTTTAACCAACGGATACCTACATGAGTACGTAGTCGACGCATAATAATAAAATCAGCATCCAATGCTTGACATAGACCTCTCCCAAATGACGCCACAACGACCGGCTCTGTGCGTCTGGCATCCACCGGAACACTTCGACCCTCACCAGGTCATCGGTCCTTCCAATACTGCGGCTTCCGTTACGCGGTCGCCACTCCAAAATCTTTCGGCTACATCGACTCTGTCTGTGAGAAATTTACCTTGCCCACTGCCACATAACTTTAGCGATATTTTGGACTATATCGGTAACCTTGGTTCTCTTGCGGATATCTTCATTCCTGATTCGATCACACAAGGAAACCAAAGCTAGCCTAATTAAGATTGTTGGTGGCGCTACAGCGTAACTCTACCCCGAACTGATAAATACAAAATCCGGCGTCTCAATTGATAACTATCTTTCTGGTAATTATATTAATCACTGAATTACAAACGAAATCAATTGACATACTTTAGACAATAGTGCAATAACTGCTAATTATGATTAGTCATTAAATACTAGCTAATTTGTAAAATACATTGTAATTGTTATTAAAGTTGAGAAAGGAAGGTTTTATACAAATAAATCTATTCGATTTAAATGTTCCAAGCAACACTTTTATCATTGATAAACTAACACAAGTGCGGAACCCGACACAAGAAAGCAAAATGTCCGACATGAACTTGACCAACTAACACCTTCCATTTATTACTAAACAATCAACCATTAAACAAAAAAAAAACCAATCGACACAGGCCTTGTCACTTTACAAGGACAAAACAAGCATTAATCACTAAGTGGTTGAAAGAATTGGCAGCTGTTAGAAAAAACATAATTAGTAACAAGGTTATTGGATCAGTGTAATGGATATCTGATCTCATTTGTTAAGTACCTCAATAGTAATTTATTTTACAATTTACAGTAGTAGTTCCAAAGACACTCAGACATGCTTACAAATGTGTTATAGAGAACAGTCCAATAGTAAGAAGAAACATAAACTAGGATGAAGATACAGAAGATAACTAAGACATAGACTCCAATTGCTTCACAGAAAAGAAAACGAAGAAGGATGAAGACATTAGTGATGATCAATACGAATATCGATCTATAAAGAGACATGACCAAGCGTAGAGACGATGAAGACAAATAAAGAACAAACCTGTTCACAGAAAGATATGTGGATGAGGATGACAATATTGGAGATGACCCAGACAAATTGTCGATCTCAGTACAACAGACCGCACAGTCGGAAGCAGACTGAAAGTTTTTGTCACTTGAAAGTAATCTTGTTAGCAGGGGTCTATATACAGTAAATATATTAATGAAATCCAAAATCGCGTTGTATTGACAATACCGTCAAATTCGCGGTAAACATTTGTATAAGAGATGCACAAAACCGAGATCCACGAAAGAAGAGAAGAGACCCAGTAATGGGTAATTCTGGGTTAAAATCAGCTTTTCCTATTTCAACGTAGAATATCATACTGTCTGGAAAAACGCTAAAACAAATGTGTAACAATTTACCTTGAAGTTTCAATTACAAATTATCATACAAACAACAAGACAATTCTAGATCCTGTTTCACTTCTGCCTCATCTTCAAATAATTTATGACTATTGTTGACAGGAAGTCGACAATCTCTACAGGAAACCATAGCTTCCGAATAAGTCATTAATGAGTCATTAAGATATAGGTGCGATGCCAATGCACGTATGCCATGACCTACGCAGTTATGTATGCATCCGCAATCAGTTCTTATCGTTATGTGTCATAATAATGCTATCTGTTACTACAGGTGCAGCTCAGCTGCGGTATCTAAATGAGAATTCTTGGAGAGTTACATCCGCTCTCCAGTTAATCTTGATGACTGTAGCTGTTGTAAAACGAAGTGGGGTCAGACTCAAGCAAAAATGGCAAGAACATCTACAAGCTGGATGTTTATTTATTTTGAATATAAAAACGTTGCCCCACACGAGGATTCAGGTACTGTATGGTGGGTGCGTTCACAAACATGTAAACACAAATACACAAGAGACCCAGACTGGCAACACGTATCTGCGTATGTTTGCTGTTAGACAGCACACATCCGTGAAAAGTGGAAAGAATGTAGAAAAGCCTTTAACCAGCAGTGAAACATCATCATTATCGTCTCCTGCTCATGTTCCGTGTTATTTGGGAGTATAATACGTTTTTTGTCTTTCCATTCTATTCTGTGTGTCACGTTATCACTAACTGCCGCACTCAGAGACGTCATTTTACTTTAATGTCAATTATAGCAAAACCTAAGGTACTTAACATCATAAAGATATAGACTATTATTCAATGACAAAATTAGTAAATCAGAGATTAGCGTTAATGGGCGTCTCTGAGTGCGGCAGTAAGTCCCTTTTCTTTCATATGACTAGTCAGTAGTGAAACATCAATAAAAATGGAAACTTGTTTCAAAGATCAGATCGTCTTTAACATTACCGTTAAATCAGTTACACGCTCCTTGCTGATACAGATTTAAACGTCTACCAAGACAATGAGAACAACGGGCCATCAATCAACACTCTTTCTAGACAGAGTGGCAATAGCCGATACATTCTGAACTACAATGTTTTACTGTCTGGACTCCAGAGAGTTAGAAAGATTAGCAAATCAAAGTTATGACGCCTATTTGTTAAGTAACTTTATCTGTAGTATTTGCGGGCGAGAAACTGAGGTGGTAGCCGTTTAAAGCAGTATAACTCATTCTTGAACGATAAATGTCTGGCCTAGAATCTAGGCTCAAGATCTTTGCACCGTATTTTAATTTCAGAGGTTTTTGGCACGGTATACAGGTTTCAAAGTTGTATAAGCTAATGCGTGCTTATGCATGCACACGTAACGTTGCTGTTTATGTTAAAATTTCTATACGTATATTTTTTTTTAGACAAGGTTTTGTGTGAAATCATATAACTTTTGAGAAATGCAATATTAATTACTAGTGCCACGCCCCGGCTTGTTTAGGGCATAACAGACTGATGCAGAAAGCGAATTAGTTTTGTACAACATCGTGAGAAAGATAATGTTTGATTCTAGAACATGCTGTGTCTTAGAATCAAAATTTTGAAGAGCTGTGCCTTCCGCACTGAGCCCGCGTGGTGGATTACGGCTCATTCCGTCTCCTAAAGAGGAACCTTATAAAGCTGATTATGCTATATATTATGAGTGGCATTTAATGGATATCTGTCAGCCTGTCTGCGTGATTGTTCAAGAACTAGAACATAAAGATTATGTTCTAGTTAAAGATAGCCTAGATACATATGGCAGGACTTAAATGTGACGACTTCTATCGGTGAAGCATTATTACAAGCAAAATTCAACAAAGAACACTGTAGATGTTGCCCTCACAGATAATATACGGTGAGAATCTATCAAAATGTATGATTGTCCGCCAAGTAATCGAGGTCTCGTCACGTCTGTGATAACGGATAAGATAACAAATGTTATTATTATTGTACACGTTGATAATGTTATTGTTACGTTTATCCTAAACGTACTAAAACGTCTTTTTTATTAGTCCGAAGAGGCTTCAAAAACGTAGTGAACTTTGAGAAATGTCCTCGTAATTTTTCGATTAATCATGAAATTCTCGGCCTTGTTCAGAAACTCTCGTAAATAAGGCTGTTTCTCGAATATTTCTGCTTGAATGTAATATTCAGTGGCCGGAGGAGTGTTATCAACAATTCGTGCTCAGTTCTCGCTGTTTACGAATGCCAGATGTGCTCAATCTCGTTTCTCCATCACGAATTTCTATTATCAATTACGGTATAAGGAATTAATATAAGATCTTTGACATTGTTACATCCTTTTTCGTCTTTAAACTGTTTAACTTGAAGTTAAGTACTTTGCGATTATATGAAATCTTGATATCTTCAAACTCAGGTATTCTTAGAACACTAGTCAAATTGGCAATTCCAGTCCAAGTCTTTGACCAAGGATTAATAAAAAAGCCAACAAAAAATTAAGTAGAATACCAAGAACCAGAGCAAAGGTTAAGTTATCTACCAAGAGCTATCAATCAACCATCTAATTAATATAATTAATCCTGTATCTATCTAAGCTCATAATGGATAACACATCTTTGTTCTAACATTCGGACAGACAGACGCGTCATGGATCGATGATCATAGTCTGGCGAATAGACATTTACATTTTTCCGTTGTAGACACCATTAATATTCATGGGTTCAATGTTTTCTGATTTCTGTTTACGCCTAAACGGCTATAATATCCTTGTGTGAATAAGCTTAGAATACATCACGGAATAAATTAGATCAAGAGATTATAAACTTCTATAGTTTTTGTTTAAACGTTTCCAAGTTTCCGTTCCATCGACAAAAGAATGTCTGTGTAAGCCAAACTGTCACGTTTTAAAAATACAATCAAAATTAATCACGATCATATCGCAAACATGCGACGTAACCATCGTGGAGTTTCCAAAGCAATCTGTCAGACATTTTTAATTTCAGGTCAACGTTTTAAAACATTTATATACGCGAAAGCAATACACCACTGCTTTCCCTGCTCGAATGAAATCATATTCCGTACAGCGTGAAAAGCAATCGACACCAACTGCACCTTAATTTACTGAAGAGTCGCCTTTATGATGAGGAGATACGATCTAGAGTTGTGCAACGCATGCTGTGCTGAGCGTGCATCGTTATAATAGAGTTGGGAGCGAGAAACTTAAGTTCCGTCGCTCCGTTGCGCGCGCCCCGGCAATTTAATCGTGGATGTAAACTATGTAAAGGTAGAATTATTCTCGCCAAGTTACTAAGCCGATCCTTAATATAGGAGCTTTTATATGGATAGAAAAACTGAATCCGACTAGAAAAATCTCATTCAGGACCAAAGATAAACGGATTTAGGGATATTCAGGCTGTCCGTCTTCAGCCCAAACCGAAGGGTGTTCGGTAAATTCGACGACACATTCATTCGTATTCAGTGGATCGAGACAATAGGTAGAGTCCGAACAATGATCGAAATTTCTTGCACGCCTTACAAGTCAACTCGTTGCCCTTCTCACAAGTAGTCTGGTTCTAGGAAAGTCGCTGCAACAGACGACAATGCAACAAAAAAACGCCTACTTATCCGCGATAAAACGCCCACTTTCTACGCGGACAGCTCAAAGCGTGCGCACAGATGATCTGGTCACATGTGCACGCGCAGTGCATTGCGCAAACCGGATATAATTTTGTCAGGCGTCTGAACAGATATTTTGAAAGTCGCCATATTGCACCATTATGCTTTGTCCCCGCTGTAGTGAAAACTGTGACGAGTGTCAACGTGTTTATGGGAAATGTGACCATTACATACATGGTGCGCTTATTTGCTTTCACGCCATTCCCTCAAGCGTTGAGATGATGGCTTCGATAAAGTGTTTCGCTTACATCGAGTGATCAATCGCGAGTTTTTCTTTTGTTTTTCCAATATTTCGCAGAACGAAGATAGAGGACTTTCTCAATAAAAAATGAGGTGTAATGCAAAGCAATCTTATCGAGGCTTTATGTATGAGGAAACACTGCATTCTAAATAAAGTTTTCCATACACAAACGTAAAACGATGAATCATCGCCAAATTATTTTGCGATTGCAATTTTTTCTAACGGAATTGGGGCACCGACCCGAATAAAATTAACATGAAAATGTTAACATAACAAGACATACGCCATTAAGTGTACAACTATGTAATTATACAGAATATGTGGCAAAATCTGTGGCCAGAGAACAAAGATCTGCTCTCCTTAAAACTGGTTTAATTAAATGTACAATTAAGACTTCCTGCGCTGTGGCAAGGCTACCTATACTTAAGTAGCGAAGTAAGGGCAAGATAAATACATGATAATATCAAAGTACTAGCCGACTACATGATGTTTAATTTGTTAACAAACTAGTCGTAGTACTGAAGTAATTTTCTTTGTTAGTACACACCAAGTGTCATAGTAATTGCTTTAAATTTTCAACTATGATTAAAGTTTAAAGTTTGAAGTACAAAGGATTGAGAGTTTCTACAACTATAAAGTTCTATTTAGGGTAATTTCGCGCTGTTTCCCTTTGATGTTACTTTCTTTCATTATAATATATCGGATTTAGTAGCAGTGCTTGACTATGTCATCCTAGAAATGATCTAATATTATTTAGATATATTATATTTTGATGAACGCATGCTTAGCTTTACCTATCTAGAATCGCCAAACTTAAGTGGCAATAGGCAGAGCACATGGCTCGCAGAAGAGATGGCCGTTGGGGCTGAAAGGTTCTGGAGTGGCGACTGCGTACCGGAAGACGCAGCTTTGAAAGGCCTCCTACAAGGAAGACAGATGATCTTGTGAGGTTCGCGAGAATCCGATGGATGCGAGACGTACAGGACCGGTCGTTGTGGCGACGCTTGGGGGAGGCCTATGTCGAACAGAGGATATCTTTCCACCGGAATGATGATTATGCTTAGCTTTTAATATCCTGCCAAATAGGCTGGCATTATACTAAAATCTTATACTATCAACAAACACTAAAGTCAAGGATCATAATAATAATATCAATGCGTTTGTTCAAAAGAGAGATACCGTGGCCCTGGGACGGAGGGCAAATGGAGGAACTCAGAAGCGGGTTTTAGTCTGTAAAAGTCTGATACTCCCTCTCATTTCATCCAGAATGTGACATCCGATGGATGTAAGACGTACAGGACCGTTCATTGTGGCGACGACGCTTGGGGGAACCCTATGTCCAGCAGTGGACGTCTATCAGCTGAAATGTTGATGATTTGATGATTGCCCTGATATAGAAAAGGAAATAAGATAGCACATCTAGAAACTTCTAAAAAACCACATCAGCAATGTTACAAAACACGCTGAAAAATCGATGTAAAGTCCATTTCAAAGAATATTCAGATACGTATCAAGTATTCACTCACTAAATTAAAACATCGTACGTCAAAATACAGTCCAGCGAGTGCATAACGGTATATTTGATTCTGACTAAAACCCGTGATAAATATCGGACACTGAATCATGAACTGACACATCAGAAATAACGTTTTTATGTTTCACTGTATCGATTTTGGTCGTTTTCTGCATGTTACTTTTTACTGGTGTGTTCGGTTTTAAATTACGTTGTTCTGTAAACTGATTTACATATATATGTAAAATTTCGCAGCCGTATAGCATAACACGCCGTATTACAAGTTGGTGAGCCGAGTTGAAAAACGTCGCTGTAGTGTACCTCTATGTGGCTACCTCACGTTTAGTCAGATATTAGTGGCAATACAGTCTACAAAGTAACTTGCAACGTTTAGCTGTATTGTCAGGGTAGGGAGATAATAAATTATAAAGAACCGATCTAAAAGCTTGTGTAGTTCGACGCTGTGTTTAAATAATTTAACATGAATAGAATAACAATGGATTCCTTACTAATCTCTATGTGTCAGGATGTCCCAAATTTGCGAAAAAACCTGAAAGGCGAAATAAAGGTCCAAAACAATCTTAAGACGTAGACGCCTACCGCAAGGGCTAGCTGGAGAAGGCTCGTGATAAAAATACTTGGAAGGATTTGGGAGAGGCATTTGCCCAACAGTGAAAAGCAATAAACTAAATAAAATGCTAAAAAAACACTTTAAAAAAAAAAAACCCGACTACACTAAAAAATTGAATTGAATTTGAGGAGTTCCCTCGATTTTGCCAAGATTCCATCAATAGATCCAAATTTGGTGACTATGGGACCATTTGGGAAGTATACCCTTTCCAACAAAAAAAAATATTTTCAAATCGGTTGGCAAGCGACAAGTTATGCGCGAACAAACATAAAAAAAAATACAAACATCCGAATTGAGAACCTCCTCCTTTTTTAGAAGTCGGTTATAAAGGTTGCATGCGGCAACAATCACAACCAAAGAAATAAACTTTCAAGCACCAGTCTGGCGCCAAATTCATTGAACGAAAAGCCACAAATACATTTACAACATCAATACCAATAAACTAATATGTCGATGTTAGGACAATAACCATAAAGTATTCTTGATGGTCTCAAGAGCTGGCAGCTGCGGGAATGAACAATGAGTGAAGCACAGGTGTGCAGGGCATAGCATTCATGGCTTGAGTAGCATTGTTTGTCTGAGTAATATAACAGTCGGCCGTTAAGGTATCCACAGGCGCGACATTGCGGCAACGATGCGACAACGCGTCGTCTGTAAGACTGAGTTATGGAATAATTTCTATGAAAATATGTCGGCGTCGCATCGCTGTCGCACCTGTCTGGAGAAACCTTATATCATAAGAGGAAAATTAGGTCTACACATCGAGAATTTATAAAATTCAACGAGCTAACGCAATAGATAGGAAGGTTCTATGAGAGTTCGTTGTTCACGTCGGGGTCACCAGTTTGAGGGGTATGCGGAATAGGGTATAAAGTCCAGCAAACCTCAATTGAGGTTCCTCCGACACGACACTCGGTTTGAGCAACTGCCCGAGACATGATTTCGGGCTGTTGATAAGTTCAAATCGCGCGGAGAATTCTAATTGCGCGATGCAAGATTTCGTAGTTTAGTTCATATGCAGCGCCATAGATGTCGCTACACACAGTCGCGTCACGTCTGTCTGTAGGAACCTTTAACTCAAATACGCAGTCACTGCAATGCTAATAAAGGACAGTGTGCAGGACGTATTCATGATGTTTTTTAGCCGTTAATGAAAGGAAATTCCAATTCGGAGATGTTTCCGTTCTAGGTTTTTGTGTTAGTCATTAAGTACGGTCTGTTTACAGTTATAAGGAAGCGTTTAAACCTAATGAGTTTCTCCAATTATTTTTGCAATATTATAAGTGTAAAGTTAATGCAAAAAATATTTGTAGAACGAAGTAAAAAATATCGGAAATAGTTAAGTCATTCAAATTAATAAACAAAATCGATAAGCTTTCACTTGTACTTGAACAATAATTCAATAGAAAATTATAATATTAAATTAATTGCCTTTAGAAGAGTGATTTTATATTCTGAAGTGATTAATTCGCAGAAATTTTTCGAAATGATTTATCGAAGAAAGTTTGTATGGAGCAGTATACTTCGAGGAATTTTGGAAAGGTCAGGCGAATCTAAGAGGGTCCTTAATTCGTTTATGAACTTTTAATTAGGTAGGGCATTGAATAACAATGACAATGAACTCTTACCTTATAAATTTATTTACAACTAGCGGCCCCAGCTTCGCACGGGCAATAAATATAGCCTATGATACTCAGGGTGAATGTAGCTTTCCAATGGTGAAAGAATTTTTGAAATCGACACAGTAGTTTTTGAGTTTATTCATTACAAACATACACACAAAAATACATTTTTTTAAATTATTGATAGGCTTGCGTTTGACCACTATTCTTTGGCTATTTGTAAATCAATTACGCCTCGTATGGTCTTCTGAAAGGGTTTGGATAGGATTTGGAATACAATCAAGACAGGAATACCCTGCCGCAGTCAGCGTTTCCTGATAGCTATAACCTGCCTAGCTTATTTCTAGGCAAGCGTGCTCCATCGCAGCGTCGGAAGGCCTCCTACAAGGTGGACCGATGAACTGGTGAAGGTTGCGGGAATCCGATGGAAGCGGGACGCGCAGGATCGTTCATTGAGGCGACAATGAACAATGAATTGGGGGAGGTCTATGTTTAACAGTGGACGTCTATCGGCTGAAATGATGATGATGTACTTCATCGCCTACCATCAGGTGAGATAGTGGCCAGTCTCGAGCCTAGCAATAATAATAAAAAGAAACAGTTGTCTGCATTGAAATGAGACCACGAAGGAATTTCTGAAAGCAACTAAAGGAACATAGGGTGTCAGACTTTTACTGACTAAAACCCAAGTCAGTAAAATTTGACACTCCGTCATGGTCCACTCAAATCATTCGTAACATCAAATCGTTTTTCAGTCTCTCTAAAGACTGAAAAAAGATTTGATGCCGAAACCGTAAGCGAATGTTGGGCTCCTCTTCCAATTTCGGCCATAAGCGAAACCGAAGACCAAAACTAACGTGGTAACAGAAAAACTAACAAAAAAATACAAATAATATTTCGATACAGTGTTATTCTTAACTATATTTCGATATAGTTATGGTTGATTATGTAGTTATAACTTTCATACGATGTTAAATAACCAAATAAATCGACGATTACATAAAAATTATAACATGAATACATGAATAAGTCAGTCAGTTACTATGAGGTTTTTTTATGGTGGGAAAATCATCTGATCATAACCCCCGCTCTTGGGCGGAGCGGGAGATAGTGTCAGACTCTTACTGACTAAAAACCCACCCCCTTCCTTCGTACCTTTATACCGAGGCTGAGCTACCTCTCGAAACTAACCCTGGCCCCAGTAGGATTCGACCCAGCTGGGTCCCTGCTGTTGCTGACAGTTATTATTAGGTACGTATCTATTACAACTATCAGTTCAAAGACGCTAATTTTAGTCTAGCCAAATATTCAGCCATTATTTGGTCGAAACCGAAATTCTAGCCGAAACCAGATTTTTTGGCCGAAAAACGAAACCGAACTTTCGGTCGGTCTCTTGGAAATACCAATCAAGAATTTAAACATAAAATTCTATATTCGTTTTCACACGTAATGTGTGACCTTGTTAAGTCACCACAGACTTATGGGAAATTTATTTTGAAGGTCGTAAAAGTGAAAATTCTTCTTGTTAAGTGTCACTTCACTTTCGCTTGGTCACCACGCGTGGCCATGTTGGAAACCATTTCATAAGTTTATGGAAACGTAACGTCTTTTGTTACGTTATTGCGTTATGATTACCGTGCATTGTTGAGTTTTCAATGAAATAGTCTCTTTTTATCTGTGTGGATGTGGACATTGATCGATTTCGGTAATGGGTAATTTATTTGCTGAGTGGTTACGAAAGGGCTCGCGGATGGCGAGCCATGGGTAGCTCGCTGTCCGACCGTCCAGTAACTGTCCGGACCAACCCCAGGACGTCGAAGGCGCGCACTGTTCCCGCGCGCCTCAAGGAGTTGTCAGCAACAGGAAGGGCCCAGATGGGTCGAAGCCTACTGCGGCCAGGGTTATCTGAAAAGAAGTTCGAGCCCCGGTAAGAAGAGGCTAGAAGGAACGGGTGGGTTTTTAGTCAGTAAGAGTCTGAAACTATCTCTCGCTCCACCCAAGGATGGATGGTTTTTGCACAACGTAAAAAAAAAATGAATACGAAAAAAGTTATCGTTAAATAGTTAAGTAAGTCTTCAAATTGCTAAATCGTTGCTAACTGTAAACTAAAAACAAACAAATAAACGAGAAAACTTTATAGTTGGCTAGACACGACAAAGTCGTTGTCAAATGAAATTCAGCCACTAGGTTTTTATAACAAGAGATTCTATTATTCATGACTGTAACCTAAAAACCTTAGTATCTGAACGAGCTTGATCAGTGCTTCGAGAATCGATTAGGTATTCGAATGTTGCCATTGACCTCCCTAGTCGATCTGAATGGGTCATAGAGATAAAATAAAATGTACCATCGATCATAGCTCCGTGATTGATAGAGATCGCTTAGTACTTATTTTTATAGATTTAATATTGATGTATTCTTTGGGACGACCTTTCGTGACATCGCTATTGCGAATTTTGATGGTGGAAAGTCCATGAGAGAATATTGAGATGGGTGTGCAAAATGACAAGAATGGGTAAAGTAAGAAATGTTTTCTTATTTTGTGTTTGTTACCGTTGTGCTGTCCGTCCCGATTTTTTTTTTAATATTGTTTTATTTTTTCGTATTCTCTAAACTTCCTCTAATAAACTCTAAATGAGTTTGAAAGTAGTTAGTTTTACTCATGTGGATGGATGAAGACATAAGGACGAAGGGAAGATAGATGAATTGTGTAAGAAAAAATAAATTAGACTTCCCA
The DNA here is from genome assembly GCA_949319445.1 of Mythimna lalbum. Lineage (NCBI taxonomy): Eukaryota > Metazoa > Arthropoda > Insecta > Lepidoptera > Noctuidae > Mythimna > Mythimna lalbum. The sequence goes on along the minus strand of OX439371.1, from coordinate 7,521,751 downwards.
TAATAATTTGATCTGCTGATGATAATATGAACTTTTTACGGATGGTACAATTGTTGTTTCTGGATAATTGAGTTTACTTCCATGGACAAAAGCGGTATATAACCTAAAATATGACCAAATATTTCCGTTAAAGCCCACAGACCAAGCAAGACCAACCTACCTGAGCGTTGTGTTCGTGAACTTAAGATTTATTTTAAATATATTCGCTTAACTTAAGATGCTAAGTACTTGCTTCATAGAAATTTATAAACTGTTCCTACATATGGATATTAGTACAGGTTTTCCAAAGGCAGGTAAGTACAAAGTGCATAAAATATGCGTCTAAAGTACCGCTAACTACGATGTTCACAGTTTATGGTTATCGAGACAAGTTCCAAATAAGTCGATCGGGAGAAAAATCTTTCCTACAAGTTTACTAGTTAAGTAAAAGCTAAGTAAAAGTCAATAAACATCTATACTTATTCAAAGTCAAAAAGTCAAAGTCAAAGTCAAAATATTTTATTTCACATAGGCCTACATGGGCACTTATAAAACGTCAGAAGCTAGTGCACGGTTCCAAATTGGTCGTTTCCTATGGAGAAGAACCGGCAAGAAACTCCATCATATTTTGTAAAAAGGCAAGATTCGTCATCATCATCATCATTTCAGCTGACCACTGTTGGACATAGGCCACCCCTAAGTGCTAGGTTTTGAAGATTCGTATTTTAAATAAATTCTTTCACTAGTAAAATACTTTATCACTCAGAAATTAACTCGCCGTCTGCTTGTCCTATCGGGACTGAGCCGGAATCGTTGACTGGGCGCGGGCGTAGTGTTCCATGCGCGCCTCAAGGAGATGTCAGCATAAACGTAGGTACCTAGCAGGGCCGATGCTTGCTAGGGCCATGAGAAAATGTACGAAAAGGATACCCGTGGTCCTAGCACGCCAAAGACAACTTAAGGAACATAGGTGTGCTGTGGTGTTAGTCCGTAAAGGTCTGACGCGCCGAGCACAGAAGTAATTTGGTAATTTCTCACCTGCAAAAAGAAAAATCACTCAATGACAGTACTTATTTTCAACTTTCACGCAGCCAAAGCCGGGTAAAAGCTAGTTTTATCTAAAATAGACGTTTTGTGTTAGCAAGCAAACAGTTGCAAAAGCATTGTGTTGTAGAAAACTTGCGGTTGAAAATGTGGTTTGGTGTGAAAGTTTATACGCAAATCGAACCTGTCCGATGTACTTTATGTTTGTACTAGCTTTGGGCCGCGCGGCTTCGCTCCCGCTCTTCCCTACTCCACCCTACTATACCCTACTATACCCAACTCTCACCTACTCTACCCTATGTCCGTCACCTGGCTCTAAGCTACCTACTCACCAATTTTCAGCCATATCGGTACGGCCATTCTTGAGTTATAAATAGTGTAACTAACACCACTTTCTTTTATATATATAGATATGTCGCAGGATTGCTTTTCTGACATTTTTACTAGATTTAGTTTAGTGAAAAGACATATCACTGACCATAAATTGGTGTTGTCATATCACTAGATTCTTTTACTAAGAAGACGAAATAAACAAGAATATTCGATATCTACCGGGAGTTCGTGATATCTCTAGGGATTTCGTGAAATCCCTGATATCCTCATTTCCCTGCGACATATACCTTTACCTACAACCTTATTTTTAGTATTATATGCAAAAACTGAATATAGTTTGTTTAGAATCAGTAACTGAATCGATTCCAATAGTTTTTACACCATGTTAAATATTTTTTTCCCAAAAATATTTAAAAAGGTCACAAGTTACCACCGACAATAAGTACAATACAGGTCACGGCAGGTCATAGCGGGCATTAAGAAACAGAAAACAGCTGGGTGCAAGTTCAAAACAACTCCTTAGTCGCTTGGATGGCCCGGTGACTATGTATCTTTGCTGACGTAACAAGCTTATAACTATGTGATTTTTCATGATACAGTTATGTTTTGTACCTACATATATTCTTTGTACATAAAAATACTAGACAGGTGTTTCAGGCTCGCATATACTTACTAAATATTGTATAAGTGTACAATCAATATGGATTGTTGTAATAAGATTTTCTCCGCGGAAAAACGTTGATTGAAGAGATTTCGTATCGTTATACGCGATGGCACGCAGGAAAGGGATCATGAAAATGTATATTTTTGCTTGTCACGGAAGATGTTAGGCTAGGTATGCGAAAACGGAATATAAAGAAGCAGGTTTTCTCATACTCAGTGTACAACAAACTCACAGGGCGAGTTTATTTATTTATCTATACTAATATTTTTGTAATAGTTATTTTCTAAATAATATTTTCTAGTTTTTTTATGCACCTGCCATATTGTCTTTGCACTACCCTAGGTTGACTAGTAGAGAAAGCCTATGGCATTAAGTCCGCCTGTGTACTTTTTTGTTGCATGAAGATTAAATAAATAAATAAATATTATAAAGAGGCAAAATTTGTATTTTTGTAATGAATAAACTCAAAAACTACTGTGCCAATTTCAAAAATTCTTTCACCATTGGAAAACTACATTCACCCTGAGTAACATAGGCTATATTTATTGCTCGTACTAAGCCGGGAAGGGCCGCTAGTTTATAATATAATAGACAAAATACAAAGGGAAAATTTTAACTAAATTCGCGATTTTTGTCAGGTAATGGATAGATTGCCAGGACATATAAAAGAGAAGATAATCGATTACTTGACAGAAATAAACAAACTAATTTATTCTGACTTTTATATTAAAATAAATACATAAAAATTAAATATAAAGATAGTCAATTAGTGATGACGACATTATGAGCAAAAATTGATCCGTGGTTATGATTATTAATTAAAAAGAAAAGGTATAATGACGAAATTTTTTATTTATTGCTTTCCTTCAGAATGATAAGTGTGAGATTCATTATTACCATATTTGTAAGACGTAACTTATGAAGACTGTCTTCACTTTAATACAAAAAAAGTTTATTTTGCAGTATAAATTACGGTGTTCATTTAAATCGAGATGTCATTGAAAATATTAATAAGTGTCCATGTCAGTGTTGTGTAATCTAAGAAAATGAGGGTAGAAATACATAATGTAGCAAAGAACTCAAGTCTAGACGGAATGAACAAAATGTAGGTCTTGTCGCGTGTGTCGACAACGGACATCTTTGCTACTGTTACAACACTTATATCCCCTACCATTGATATCCCGTTAGATATCAAGTTTACGAAAATAAAATTTCTTAGGTATTATAACGGACTGTACCGAGTTGTAGGTCACGGGTTCGGTCGAAGCCTACTGGGAACAGGGTTGTCCGAAAGGGAACTCGTGCCCCGGTATGAAGGCTAGAAGGAACGGGATGGGGTTTTTAGTCAGTAAGAGTCTGACACTATCTACCGTTCCGCCCAAGAGCGGGTTTTGTCATAAGATGATTTTCCACATCGTAAAAAAAAACCCTGCCAATTTATTTCATCACCATTGTTCTCAAAACGGTGAAGGAAAATATCGTGAGAAAACCGGCATGTCCTAGAACCAAAAATTCGAAGACATGTTACATTTACCAACCCGCACTGGGTCTGGATTACGGTCCATTCCCTCTTCTAGAGAGGAAACCTGAGTCGCAGCAGTGGGAACATTAAAAAGTCTGATGATGATGATGATGATATCGAGGTAAGTATTATAAAACTTCGTCACAAGACTCAAGTTATCTAACGAATGGAAGAAGGAAATAAAAATGGTTATATTAATTTACATCAATATTGACTCCGAGAGAAGAATGACTAAAAAGGAGGTGACTACTAAGATGACACTAATATGACATGCAACACACGTAATATTAACGGTTTTTTGTAGCTCTCTTGTATACCCTGCTGTCCTGATTTAAATTCTTTTAAAGTTTTGTCTGTACTAATATTATAAAGAGGGATTTTTTTTATGTTTGTGTATATGTTTGTAATGAATTTACTAAAAAACTACTGCGCCGATTTCAAAAATTCTTTCACCATTGGAAAGCTACATTCACCCTGAGTAAGATAGGCTAAAAGCTAGCGCTCATACAGTTTTGAAAGATTAGTGCCCTTTTAGGCAAGAAAAGCAGGACAGTTTTTACTTAAAGTAATAAACGATATCCTTGTAGCAATTAGCAATAAAAAGAAGAAAATACAACTGACGAAGGTACAGCACAATCAGTTCTGAACAGTAATGAACGTCGAAGGATGAACAACTCGTTAGATTGGCCTCAATAGCGAAAACATTGCCCCTAGCAATTGTACGCCATTCCACTTCAACTACCAGACTGCAGTTACTTTATAAAATATTATTTATAAGCTGCTATCCGTGGTTTATTGGACAACTTTAGTTTCAAAACCCCTCGGGAAGAATGGTAGGTCAATTTAATCCCCAGGTTCCTCTTGTTATCGAGAGTCGAGAGTTTCAAATCAATGTTCAATATCATATACAGAACCGGATTCAGCCTAAAGTCAAATATCGTAACCGAAGCAGTCCTTAAAAAAATAACGTCCCTATTTGGATCCGATGTCTCTACCGAAGTGGCCGGAGAAGGTAAAAGAAAAATATGGAGGATGCCTTTGTCCAATAGCTAATGATATAATATACCATGAGTACTTGACTTTGGGCACCTCCTCCTATCGTCATATTCGTCATTACTGAGGGTCGTGAAGCTCTCGTTAGATCACCCTCATACTGATGGTATCTCGCCATCTGTATTGATCTTTACCGTCATCTAGTGCGACATGCAATTAGGTGTCCAGGATGGAGCAAACCTGATCTGCTCATCTTTTTGAACTGCGGCTTCTTGGTCGTTTGGACAGGATATCAAAACACCAGCTTCCTATTCGATTTCCCTTTTCAATTTCACCTTTATATTTGTCACTTAGTTCAGAAACAAAAGGTAATTGGAATTACGTGTCTTTGTCCGTAACTACGATTAACGCACGATCGAGTGCGATTAGTCGCGGTGTTCGGTTACAAGCTTACAGAATAAATTGAGCAGCCAACAAAATGGTGTAGTCAGAGCTGCTTACGGCTTGTTGTAATCATAATCAATTACAACAATCAGTTTAATAGTAGTGTTCGAAGAACATGATTTATCGGTAACTGCAATAGTTTTTGGAATGTGTTGAAATAGTACTTATCCTTCAATTTCGAGAGCGTACGCCCCTTGGTATCGGGAATCACAATATGCAACTCAATGGAAGTATCACTGTAGTGTTTCTTTAACAAAAAAACATTTTACATGTTTAAATGAAAACCAATATCTAACACATAGTAAGGTTCAGGGATGGCATTCCAAAGGGTTTTATAAAGGTCGACACAATCTTCAGTGTGGTAAATATCACGGGCGGGTATCACTATAAATAAATTGCGATCCGATAAGCTGTCGGTCCTGCTATCTTTGTCTGACATTATTATTTATTTTCAACCTGTTCTATCCCACTGTGGGACAAAGATTTCCCTTTTTTCCTTCAAAAACCTTTCTATTCTCCGCTAGACTGTAACTCAGATCACTAATCATCATCATAGCCAAAAGACACAGGCTGTCTCCCTAAAGCGACGCCAGATCAATCAGCCCGTTGTTTTTCGCCTCCAGCGAACTTCCTTGTCCACAGGCTCGCAATAGTATAAGAGTCTTGCAGTAATGCAGTCTTGATTGACCCGCTCGCGAGGACTGCAGCCTCAGCTTCTCAAAAAGGCTGCATTCCCAGTACTGTGCTGAAACTTTATTGGTTAAGTGTGATGTGCGTTTGTTTTTAGTGTGATAATGCCTCATTCTGGCGTCATGAGCACAGATTATCAGCCACTTAACTGCGTAAATAGAAAACGTGCCATAGATATTTTTTTATTGCGTTGTGTTTTTAGTTGACTCATCAACGTAATGCAGATACAGCAATTGATATTGACAATGTTTTTCATTGCGCAGGAGAACCAAGGTTGCCCACTAGCACGAAGAATCGCCTTACACTAGAAAACTTAAGTGGCAATGGGCAGGGCACATTGCTTGTAGAACAGATGGCTGTTGAGAAAAAAGGTTCTAACGCAGTGTTGGAAGGCCTCTTACCAGGTGGACCGATGACTTGGTGAAGGTTACGGGAATCCGATGAATGCGGGATGCACAGGATCGTTCATTGTAGCGACACTTGGTGGAGGCCTATGTCCATCAGTGTACGTTGGAAATGATGATGATATGTTTCTCATTAAGGAATGTAAATCATGCATTCTTCTGTGAGATATTTTCGTCTCTCATTCATAGTTACAGTAATCTTAGACATCTCAGTCCGTCTGTCAACACACAAGTCTCTAACACATATCTTAATAGCGATCCATCCAGGCCACATTTGCGCAATTTTTTAAGGTTGTGCGTATAAATCGTGCATTTTCAGTCATATTGAATTATTCGTTATGCCATTAATATCATTGGATTACTTCGCAGTGCGTTCCCGTTTGTAGGGTTCCGTAGCGTAAGGGTAAAACGGGACCCTATTACTAAGACTCCACTGTCCGTCCGTCTGTCTGTCTATTGGTTTGTCTCCAGTCTGTATCTCATGAACCGTGATAGTTACATAGTTGAAAATTTCGACAGACGATGTATTTCTGTTGACGCTATAAGTAATAACAAATTAAAATAAAGTCAAAATAAAAGCTGGGTACAAAAACGTTATTTCATCGTTAATATTTGACTAAACACAAATTAGTAAATAGGTAGAGACGATGCAGGAAAAATAAGTTCGGAAGGTCTTGGGAGAGGCCTTTGGCCAGCAGTGGGACAGTAATGGCTAGCAAAAAAAAAAGTGGGGCTCCCATACAACAAACGTGATTTTTTGCCGTTATTTACTACGGGCAGTACGGAACCCTTTTTATTTCTTATTTTTTATTGTACACACAACTCGCACTTGGCCGGTTTTTAATTAATCACCATCGCTGTAAATTACAAATAGTTTCGTTGCAATTTCCGGTACGGTTGACTAATTAGTCAGTATTTTATGTAAGTTACAGCAATATTGTGTTAACGAAAACACGTCCGTCGGTTGTAATTAATCAAATCTGCTAATGCATTTGACTGATATCGATTTATTAATTAATCAGCACGCGAGTACTTTCATAAACGCTCGAATTGAAAGTTCGTGTGATGTTTAGGTGATGATTTTATTGCTCATTGTCATCGTCTTTACATTACATAGTGTAAATGATAAATAAATGATAAATGATAAATGATAAATGATCTTTATTTTGTAAATAGGTTTAAAAAAAACACTTTTACACGTCAATTTTGTTTTCAGTCAGTTTTAACGAGATGAGGCCGGTGTTTCCTAGCTGACTACCCTGAGAAGAAACACCGAAACAAACTCAGGGGTCAAAGTCTCTTTTAAAGTCCATACAGTTAACATGTACTGGTCAAATCATATGAGAACCATGCAGACCAGTGTCTCAGATGGCCTTTTGAGGAAAGAACCACACAGATTTGAGTGGACCTGTCCAGTCAGTGCAAGCATTTGTCAGTATTCGTGTAGCTCAAACTTAGGACTACCAAGGAGCTCAACGACTTGACGAACAATACCAAAGATAGGACATTTGGGTAGGCCGCGTCAAATACTCAAAACTGCCAGACATCATATAAAAATACAGAAAAGAAAAAAGTAATCCACATAGTTCCCACATTCACAATAATAAAATACTAGTATTTACAAAATGTAACACTCGACATATATAAAATAAAATAAAAAATATTATTATCAATATTTATCAAATCATTAAAATATTATCAAATTAAAATAAAATAAAGAACCTTCTAAGTTCTAAGTCTAATTGTAAAATAAAGTTTTAAACAAGAATCATCAAATGTCAAAATGTTAATAAAAATAATCATTATAATATATATAGTAGTAATCAGAAAATACTTACATAACAACTAATATAGACAGTACTGGAGCAGATCAATCCCAAGCTGTTTTGTCTTCAAGATACTCTTTTACAGTATAAAAAGCCTTCTGACAAAGTTTCCGCTTTACAAATGATTTAAACTTATTCAGGCTAAGTTCTTGAATGTGACTGGGAAGTTTATTATAAAAGTGTATACATTGGCATCTAAATGAGCCTCCTATTTTTTTGAGCCTGGTTGCAGGAACTACAAATTTGTGTTTGTTCCTAGTATTTACACTATGGATATCACTATATTTTTTAAACATGTTTTTGTTTTTATGAACATACAAAATATTGTCATAGATATACTGAGCACAATAATAAAAAACAACATAATAAAAAACAACATCACTTTCCACATCTGTCTGTTTATCCGCTAATTTCTTCTAAACTACGCAAGGGAATTTGATGCGGTTTTCACTAATAGAAAGAGTAATAAAAATGGAAGATTTAGGTATATAATTTACACTTTTGTGAAGCCGGGACGAGGCTCTAATCTACACTAATTTAATAAAGAGGTAAAGTTTATGCTTTAGTTTTTTTTTTGTAAGAGGTTATCTCTGGAAGTACGGGTCCGATTGCTAAATTTTTTTCACCTATAGAAAGCTGCTTTACTTCTGTATAACATAGGCTATTTAATGAACGCGGGCGAAGCCGCGGTCAAAAGCTAGTTCAAAATATAGAACAAATTCAAATAAATAATGTCACATAACTTGATTTACCAATATCAGTTGCGAAGGAAGCCCACGTGCAAAAACTGGTCACGAACCGGTGTTTGACGACCCAATAAAACTATAGCACCAGTGAAACACAACCGATCCTAAAGTAACAATTTATTGTTTATACAGGGTCCTTGCTGCAAGATTGCGACAGATATCACTTGAAACAAGTCAAGTCAGACCAGTTAACCATTACTCAAAATAGAAAGAGAATGGGTCTTGAGGGACGCCAACGACTTGCTAACACGCGACGCTGATAGCTGTCCACCACTTACAGGCTACCCTATATTTTGAAAACCATAGCTTCTTTGTAAAATTACAGCCGTTTGAAGATGTTTAGCCCTGTAAGTACCACTTATTAGGCCTCTACAAGTGTTATAAGAAGAGTGTAAGGGATTATTATTAATCTGTCAGGAATATGACACTTTAAACTGTCATAATAACGTACTCAAAACAACAATTTTGCTATTTCTGGACCGCACTTCTCATTATTTCACTCAGCCGTGTATAATTTAGGTGTGAGAAAACGATTTTTAAAATATCTAGGCCGTGAAATTTGTAAGTGACAGCCCATTGATATATGATTTCACCTTTGTACATTTCACATAATCTGGCAACCCTGTATACCAAATAAATAGGCCGTACTCGCACTATTTCTGTACTCGAAAATGTCGCGCAATGCTTGCGCAATGGCGGTTACGTCCATCTATAAATAAGCACGTTTATTATATACTACTTAGCAAAAGTAGTTACCTCTTTCACAACAGTTTAGCCTAATTGATACTGAGATAATGCTATAATGAAAAGCAAGCACATTTCTAGAGTGGAATAAATTATGTACCTACTAGTATATGTCGTAGTTAAAAATTCTAATTGGTCAGAACCACTTTTAACTACAACAATTGGCCATAAGTGCTGGATTTACCTAAGGACTTAACCCAAAAGTAAATGGACTGTAATTTAAAAAGATATCCAAATAGTACAATATTAATATTTGACGTTGGTAAGCGTTTGCAGCCGAAAATTACATAGTGGCCAAAGGTTTGACCAGTTAAAGCTACTTTAAAATTACTAAAATTATGATTTTTTGTGGCCATTTTGTGGTGATCCTAGTTAAGTACTAATAGAAAACTAAAAAGGTTCGTATTTTTTTTTTAATAAAACAAACATGTTTTATCATATAAGATTTTTGACTGTAGCCAGTCAAAACAAGGCTTGACTAATGAACAGTACTGACTGTAACATAATACAACATTAATTATTTCAGCCATAAATATTGATAAAATTACTTGGCACCATTCTGTACATTATATTAAAGTGAAATATGGACGTGGGACGAAACACGACTTATATAAAACTTGAAACAAATATAGCATTTCAGATATTAAATACAGAATACTCTAAAAACTAATTGACGTAATCATATTTGCTTACTTAAACAAATATTAAACATCAAGTTAATATTTATTCACAAATTCAAAGTTAAGACGATTTGTACCGACAACACAAAAAGCTAATGCTATAAACAAATATGGTAAAATAATATTTTGATTGGAATTATAAATTAACATAACCATTGTGTTTTACAAGCACGTGCCTAATACAAATAATGTTTTTAAAAAGGTTTTATATGTACCTTAAATAATGATGAATAATGCAGTAAAGAGTGGGTGGATACCACATTATCGATGGAGAAAATACAACCTAGATATACATACGAGTAGGTGTATAAGTAACATGGTCCATGGATATGGTATGTTTCGAAAGAATACCAGTTAGTTTTTAGTATGTAAAAGTCTGACACATTATCTTACTTCAACCAGGAGTTATTTCAAGTTATCTCACTCTTAGCAATAGAAACCTATGTTTGCCAGTATCTACTCTGTAACTATAGATTGTAGAGGTATGATGAGATGTTTGTAAGTCACATAAAATTAAATATTGAGACTAACTACTTCTTTAATGTAGATTTAAACTAACACAAAAATCTTTGACAATTTTGAAGTGTTGATAGGGGCCTCTAATTCTTTTTAGCGTTTACAGTTACAGAAAAAAATGGCTACTGAAATTTTTAGACAGCTTACATAGGTAAATTGGATGGATAGCGCTGCTGAAGGCGGCCTAAGAAGAGGTGGCGAGATGACCTGGATGCCTACCGCTTGAGCTGATTCGAGGTGGAGGTAGATCAAGAAAATAATATTTTAAAGGATTTAGAGAAGGCCTTTGCCTAACAGTAGGATAGTGAGACCTAAATAAAAAATTGCATTAAAAAAAGCGGTGAGTCAGAGGAAACCATCAGTCTAAAAAAGTCGACACTACAAAGTTAGATAGTATCACTAATGACAACCAAGAACAACTCACTGTTTTCTGCCAATAACAATGCGAACAGAGTACTTCATTGTGGAACAGGCATTGTAAGACAACTTCAATCTAGATTCCAGACCGTGGCGACGAACCAGTCTAGACTGAATAGTCCGCATTCAGTCTAAATAATACGTATGGCCTATTTCTACGTATATTAAATCTATGCGGCAAAGGGATACTTGGAAACTGGCTTGGAATTGTGCGTGACGTCATAATTGTCTTACTTACGATATTAGGTTGAGTATCTGAAGTCGGAAATTTACCTGAAACATACAAATTAAAGATAAGTAATTGTATTATCGCAATACCTTGATAAAAAAGTGTAAATAAAGTCAATACGTAATCTAAAGCTGGTGAAATTTAGCTTGCACTTTAGGTAACTTAACTTGTGCAAATATAAGGCGTGATGTACCAAGAATATATTAAGGGAGATCCCCAGAGTAGCTCGCGAAATACAAACTTTCTCAATTCAGCGGATAATTCAGGTCATTCAGGTTGTATGTTAATTAAAATATGATTAGCTGTAACACTTACGACATTTACAGAATCATAATCATTAAAATTATCAATACAACCCTCTCAGTTTTACTCTATTCTCTCTTGTCTCTATTCATGAAAAACTCATTCAATAAGGCTAATTAGCAATTTGTATTTCACCGGATACCTTGGAAGTTTTTTAATTGATATAAACTAGTGCTTTACTGCGATACTATCTGATGGTAAGCAAGCAGTGATGCAATCGTTGATGGTAAGAGCACTAGTTTATTAAGAGCCTATTCACTCTAGCCTTGAAGACACCCCAAATTATAGGAAGATTATGAACTCGTAGAACTTAGTAATCACCAATCATCATCATATCCCTGGCCTTGTCCCACATAGCTTGGGATCAGCTTCCAGTCTACCCAAATGCGGCTGAATACCTGTGTTTTACATGGAGCAACGGCCTATCAGACCTCCACAACCCAGTGGAAACTGAGAAACACTACACTCCTTGGATAGACTGATGGTCAGACTTTCTGGCGTCTGACTAACTGTATCGACTGTCAAAGATCTACGAATGACAACCGGGACCAACGGCTTTACGTACTTTTTACCAGGCATAGGATGTCAGTAATATCTTGGATAAACTTAGAAAAGTACTTAATCAACAATATCCTATTAAAAATGCTCTCCAGAAGAGCCTTGACCTCTCAGACTCAGTGTAGGAAGAACAAAGGACAATATAACAATCTTCGTTCTTCCTAAAGGCCATCTGAATCTGACCCTCGTTACCGGCATACCGTCACAATTATTATTGAGGAACTCATTCTACTCATAAATTAAGTGCTGAGATAAGGTAAAAATCTGCGGTCTGTGAGGTCATTTACATTAGGAGTACTCCTCCTTCTCCTTGCGTCGTTTACCCTCAATGCTGAGAGGGTCGTGACCTCGACGAATAACTTTCTTGTGGACTGTATGGCGTCGCAGACCGTGGTCTACAGTGTAGTACGGATGTGGACCTACCAACGTATCGGACTCCTGCTTTTGGGTCTTTTCCCATCCACTATCAACTACTTCTTCGTCACGAGTCGATGGATTTCTTTTCCCTCAAAGTTTTTGGGCCCAGTAAGTTGCCACGTTTATAGCGGTGTCAATGGCGTTTTTAGGTCCTCCAAGTGCAGGTGTTGGGACACTTTGGGATTCTAATAAGTGGGCCATCATGGTCAGGAGCACCGCACTCGCACTTGGTGTCTGAGTGGTCTATAGTACTCCCATTTGCCAGGTTCTGTTTGCGGCGGCCTATAAATCTATAAACAACTACAATAGGAGTACTATTACCCTCTATTAGCCTAATCCGATAACCCAATGACAATGTCAATCAACAACGTAAGGTAGCGCTTTTACTTATCTAATATTGATCTTAATTACAGCAGAACATATTTAGGTTACGTTACCTGTGATGACGACAGTCTTTTGTCTGGTCAATCGTTACACTCGTTATGTTTTGTTTAGATAAAGATTGTTATGCGGGCATAAAGGTAAGCATTTTGTCATACATTGTACAATATTGTTTTGAGTGTTTGTTTGAAAGATTTTACGTCCGTTGCGACATTGATCAGGCACTAGTTATCTGGCATTCATGCTGAACTGGAACTAAATATTTTCGTGCAGCCGTGAGGCAAACAATTGTATTTTTTTTATTCGTATTTATCCAACTATTGTTTGTGCGCCTTATGTTGTGCCAAATAAATTCATTTTCTTTCTTTCTTTTTATCAAAATAGTTACTTTAGGAGTCAAGTTAGAGTCTAGCAAGACGTGATTTTGCAGTAACAAAATAAACACCACCGAAAAAAATACACATAGGTACACACAACTCCAACAATAATTTGCTCAACAATTCTCTCAGTGGAATTGCATTGTGATGTGAAGCAGCAATCGTGGTTTACAAGTCGAGCGAAACCAGTCGCGTCATGTTTAACAAGTAACGTAAGCTAGACATGTTAACTGTCTTTGTGTCTGGGCTAGACAATTTACTGGGCTTAGCCGATTCTCTATTAACGCGGTTTTAACGAGTTTGGCCTTTATACGAAAGGGGGTCAAGTGCGAATCTGTCATCTTCGTCGATAATGGCTTCTAAGATTATTATAATTTTGTATATCTTGGAAGTAGTTGAAATACATTAGCTGGCAAAAGTAAAAGGCAGAGTAGACTGAACATTAAGACGCGTTTATAAAAAAAAAAAAAATTGAAATGAAAAATCATCAAATAACTTCAATGGTAAATCGAAGAGGGACTGACAGATTTTCACGGACCCAAACGCACCTGTGTTCCTTCAGTTGCCCTTTTATGTTAAAGGATGATAACTCTTTTTTGATCAATTCTGCAGCCCTAGCAGGCATCGGCCCTACTTGGCTTCGTCCATTTGCTGTCATCTATATAAGGGACGCGTGGAACACATACGCGCCGTCGATTTTTTTTTTAAGCTATCTTACAGATACGATTATATTCTACAAAAAATCGCTCTTGCATTATCAAGTCACGCCTATCTGCTAACTCTATTAATTTTTTTACCCATTCATACAAAAACAAAAAACAATTTCGGCCAATTCCAATTTTAGTTTTTTCTTCTATTACAAATGCCAAAAACTTTCATATCAAACACTAAACTAGATAGCTCATCAAACATAATTCAAGCAGTCAACCACATTCATCATGATTGCGAACTATCGGAAATTGAAAAGTATATACCTACCAACCTTCCGTACTGTATATGTACATAATATATTAGTATTGGAAACAATTTCGGACGGACATGATAATTGGCACACTGACTAGCAACACTTTCCCTAAGTCCGACGTAAAATGTCGGTTCTACGTGCTACGGTCTAGATTCAGCATTTCGCATACATTTGGCTACCGAAATGCGCTGTCATTTGAGATATACGGCTATGTTATTAGACGGAAAAGTACAGTTGTCTAGACAAGTTTGAGTGTAGTTTTTAAATGAGTAGATTGTAATATAACGTTTGTTTATTTATTTATTTTACAATTTATGTACACAGAAAAAAAGAAAAGAAGAAGAAAACAGAAGAATACTACATACTTATTCATTAATCCTTATTTTTAAAGAAATCTCTTCCAACAGCATAAAGAAGAGTTGGAGAAATAGAGATGTTGGTAAAGACTGTGTTCAACAAAACACGTTGTTGTGTTTTGTTGTTTGTAATAATTATTTTAAAGTTTACTAACATCTACTGACATAATATGAACTTGTATCGTTACTGTGTGCTTGGTCTGAAATGAAATATTTTCAATTTTTAAAGCTAGTCAACAGAAACTTTTGTCGAAACTCTTTGTTTCTTGTCTTCTTCTTTCTTCTTCTTCTTTTAGTGTCGATGTACTCTTCTTGTCGAAAACTCGGTAGCAAAGATAAAGAAAAGAAAAATCTGATGTAACCTTTCAGATACTGTCAATTAGAGACACAATATAAGACAATGAGAGCGCGTAGTTATTATTCTGTAATTTAGATAATATCTATTCAAAACAAAATAGCCTAGGGTACTTCACGCATTTCTAAAAAGTGTAGTTTGAACTTACAATTTTGAAGCTTTCTAGGTTAAAAAAAAACATTTTTTGATTTTTTTTGAGCTTCGCGAACACTGACAAATGCTTGCACTGACTGGACAGGTCCACTCAAATCTGTATGGTTCTTCTTTCAAAAGACCATCTCAGTCAAATCTGCATGGTTCTCATGTGAAATGACCGTTTCATATTTACCTTATGGATTTTAAAAGAGACTTTGACCTCTGAGTTGGTTTCGGTGTTTCTTCTCAGGGTAGTCAGCTAGGAAACACCGGCCTCGTAAAGTTTTAACTGACGAAAAAAAAAATTGACTTTTAGAGGTGTTTTTTAAAACCTATTTGCAAAATAAATATCATTTATATAAATTAAGAAAAAAAAATTGATTGTTCCTGACGTGTCACTAAACAGTGCAACATCTTTATCAATAAACAACATAGCATGAACTATAACGGGTCATCGACCTCGCAGTGTCAACAGCGTTCAATGTTTTTCGTTGTTTTCAGGTCTAAATTTGAAGTATGAGGTAGTCAACGACTTGCGTGACGAAAGCCTTGGAGCTTTAGATTAACGACCCCCGGTCAGGTGTTCCGGTTACAGAGCAACTTAATATACTTTTAAACAGTACTCCATTCCGTTTCTTACTATTTTAAAGTATTTAATAGGCTTTTTTGAACCGCAAGTCGCAAGTCTGTCAGAAAGATGACGCTAATTTCACGTTCGAAAGCGTATTATGGACAAGAGATTGCAAAACTAATAGAATTAAAATTTCTTGCATATTTGTCTATCCTGTGACGTCAGATGATAGCCTTACCATGACTTGAAATGTCAGGCGTGCGAGAGATTTAGAGCTATACACTCTATACATATAGCTCTCCATTCCTTTAACTGTTCGGGTTAGGTTGTCAAATGTATTGCATTAAGAGCTCGTGGCAGAGCCTCTGTTTCCTCCGTGTTTTGATAAGTTGAAACGCTAAAAGTGCACGTGTACACGCTAGGGTATACCTGATAGGTTTGCCTGTACAGTCGACTTTTTCAGGTAAACCAGAGCGAGTACGTTGCATAACTATGCAGGTTTCCACACAAGCTTACCTGACAGGTATAACTGTGCAGGCAAACCTGTCGGCTGTCAGGTATACTCTAACGTGTATTTTCTTTATTTTTAGATTTGAGATACGTATTTTCATCATCATATCAGGCGAAAGACCGCTGTTTAACATAGGCCTCCCCCAAGCGTCGCCACAACGACCGGTACTGTGCGTCACGCATCCATCGGATTCCCGCGTCCCACGTATTTTAAATCTAGAAAAATCCAAATACCCAATAGACGCTGATTCAAGCTGTTACGTAGAGACGGGCCAAGCGTATAATTGCTGTAACACCCTTTTTGGGGTGTTTACGCAAATTTGACGGTAGTAGACTGGCTTAAAATAGCTGCGCTCTGCGTTACGCGCCCGTAGCCTGATTAGTTGCTGGTGCGGAACGGACCACGCCACATGACTATGGTTCGATCTCCGCCATCATTGATGCATAGACAAGAGCTTCTAGACAAAATGACTTTTATTTGATTCTTTATCCACACAAAAGTACAGAGACAATCGATTCAGTTAGTCTAGAAGTTCACTTCATCAAGAATTATCGAATTATCATCATCAGATCAGTAGGTATGCTTTCTAAAAACATGACTTGGATTTTATCATAACAGAAATTTATTTTGCTTCGAAAGTTTCCGCTCTCTCGGAAAGAAGTGAAATTGAACTGTGTAATGTAACCGATTTCAGTACACGTTCAAGTTTAATTCTTAAGATTCCGAAAGAATAATCATTTTTTATTGTGAAATGCACATAATGATAAATATAAGATACTCGCAGATGCAGACTTCATAAAATAAAGAGAGATGAAAATATGTAAACTGTAAATGTAAATATTCTTTTTTCTTTAATTTTTCCCTCATTAGGAATATCTTCTGTAAGTATCGTATGCATTCACAAACATGTAAAGTCACATACACAAGACTCCTAAACCTGGAACACTTATCTGTAGGCCATACAAATATTTGTCCCGCACGCGAATCAAACCCACGACACGCAACACAGCAGCCAACCGCTCAACCACTGCGTCAACTGGCGCTAACCATGCCGTCAAAATAACATAACAAACGAAAATCGCAATACACTGTGTATAAAAAGGTCATAGGTTGTACATATTTACAATACCTTCAGTTTTTATCCTAGATCAAAAAAATCTTCCAAACACTTAAAATTACGTCACTGACATCTACGAACATAACTTCCTTAGTTATTTGTTGTTTAAAAAAAAAAGTAACGTTATCTAAAAAGGATCTTAGCAAGCGGTGGGAACGGACATACAAGCCGTCAATAAAAGTTTTAAAAATAAATATTATTATGAGTTATATAACTTCATATATGTAAATGTCGATCGATCGATCAATGTCTTCGAAGACGGGTAAGGAAAGGACGACATCCGTTTCCTCTATACAACAGCTAACAATGACCTCTAACGTCAAACAAACGTCAAATTGTTTTTGTGACGTTTGTCCATTAATTGCATTACGAGGTTTTATTGGTTGAGGCCAAATTACCGTCTAATACAACCCAAATAAAATTTAAAGTTTGATGGGTTCAAATCCCCCTGGCTTTTGGGCTTGATTACTATTCAATTTACATTTATATCTCGAACAGCTTCTGCTAGCGGCTTCGCCTGCATGAAAGTAAGTTTCTCCATACTAACTTTGGACCTCGTTTCATCCCCTTAGGGGGTGAATTTTGGAAAATTATCTCTTAGTGCTGACCTACGTCATAAAAGAAAATATTGTGCAAAATTTCGCAATCCTAATCCCAGTAGTATCAGCTAAGTATTGTATGTCAGTCAGTCAGTTTCGAACTCCTTTTAATATATTTAGTGAAGCAATTATTGTGAAATATTAAGAGGAAAATAAACCAATACGAAATTACGCACATTGAGAACCGTTAAGTTTTCTGTTGTAAGTAAGGTCAAAATGACGTTATTACTAAACTTAACAAAAATGAGTAATGATCTCAGCAACGGTTCTCGTAACACGTAGACCAAACCAATAAATTTGATAATAAGCAATACTGCAGTAAATCAAACAAACTCTCCCACCGCATCTGTTTGTTCGCGAGAAACACAAAAAATATGGAACGGATTTTCATCCGGTTTTCATTAATAGACAGAATAATTAATGAGGAAGTTTTAAGTGTATAATACATGCATAATATAGCAGAGAAAAGCCGAGAATTTCAAAGATTTTTAATGCGCGGGTATTAGAAATCTTTGAAATTCTCGGCTGAAGCTGAAGCTGGGGCAGAAGACAAAACATCGTGGTTTTGTCACAAAATAGATCCTACCTACATAAGACTATCTCATGTATGTACTTCACTTTTTATACCTACGCCCGGTGGACGCACACTAATGAGTGTTTGAGCCGAAACTGTTCAACGAGCGGGCTGAGGCGCTCCGAGATATCGTGTCCGTGAGCGGTGTCTATGTGTGCGTTGCTCGAGCGCGCTTTGTATGGAGATTGACTTCTGTACCTATCTATTTTGTGAATTTGTCGTGTCACTTCGTTGTAAATATGGACAAAACAATGACTGCAGCAAGTAACAACTTCCTTCTTAAAATAGCCCATCTTTAAAGCTCATTAGACATAAGTCACTAGCAGGATATCTAGACAATAGCTAACAATTATCTAAATGCTAAGACAATCCCAGCGATTGTCGTGTCCGGTACATTCCGGCTGGACTGCACAATCGCCGGAAGAGCGGTTTTGTACCAATACGAGTGCTCTTCAGTTCTAAAATGTCTTTTTGGCTTAAACTTGTGTTGAACGATGACCATATGTGTAGCTGGCGCTGTGGTTACCTGGTATAGAGTAAATATTATACGTATTATTTAGAATGATTCCTCTATTGGATTTGCTGTGTCCGGATATCTATGGCTGTGTCCGACAGGGTACAACGACAAAGTAATTTTTTCAATAAGGACCTCCTACAAAGGATGTTCACACAGACACAAGGTACTTAAAATGAATTAGACTGAAAGATGTACAGGTTGTAGCTATCAGGAAATACAGAATCCGGCATGGAATTTCACTCCTTAGTTGTACACGCAATGAATATGTTCCCAAAACGCACACAAAATGTGCGTGGGTAGGATGTGTTGATGAATGATGAAAAAGGCTTGGCGGAATTACCTAGGTTATGCAATACAAAATTCCCGGAATACCACCGGTAGAAAACCAATAGGCTAGCAACTCGGCATCAATGCTCAAGACTGAAGCTTCGACTTGGGATTTCTACAAAAAACTCTAACTCTCGCTGTCCGTCCTGAAAAGGCTTGATATACTCGTATTAAAGCCGCTAATTCCAGAATTCTTTGATGCATTTATTGGTAGTATGCAATCATACTGAAGTCATTACACAGTTCATTAAGAGGTGCTAATTATATTACTGTTAATGGACTAGGGAAGATTAAGATCAGAAATACGTCTTTGAATAAAGTAAGCGTTTCTACAGAAGAATCTCTCCAGATTCTTCTGTAGAAACGCTTACTCCAACTTGAATCAAATGCTGACCTTTAAATCCACAATAGACGACCATTATTGATTTCTTAGAAAATTTTCAAACTATTCGGCTATGCCAAGACCGTCTTGTACTACGAAATAATTTCATTAGCAGCTGATATTGACAGCCCTTCAAAAGTTTATCTTTTTGAAATCATTACGCATTGTCTGGGCTTTGACAACAAGACAAGAGAGTCGATAAACTTTTCGTAATCGATTCTGATTAAATATGACTCTTTTACCCAGGTCGTGACTTGTTCTCAATACTGCCAAGCGTTTCATCACAGCGACAAGTCCTTAGAGAATATTACCTTTTGTTGATGAAGACTTAAGGTTCAAAATGAATTGCCAGGCATGTTATATTGAGATGGCAGAGCCTGAATGTTCCCTGATTTGAAATGACAGACAGCAAGTGCTCAATTGAGAAGTGAATGAAACTATTGTGATCGGAATAACGTATCGTTTGAGGACCATTTGAGTTATTGCGTGAACGTTGGACTCTTAAAATTGATATGACTCGTTTGTGATTGAATTTAAAGATAACGGCTATAGAGGTCATTATAACTTGATTTTTTGCTGACTTCTTGATTATTCTTTTTGTATGACATAACCTCTTTGTAAGTGGAAAAAAACTAATGAGTAGTTATCACGACTATTTATTTGAGCACAAAGATACAGACTCAACACCACGTGATGTTGAGCGACGTAATGTAGACTCAATATCAGGTATGGAATATTCGGTAAGTCCCCTCTTTGAGGCGTGGCTGGAAAGACCTCACGGCGTCCTTACCTTCCGCATGACGCAGGTCCTCACCGGACATGGCAAGTTCGGGAGGTTCCTGCATCGGATTCAAGCGGAAGAGACGCCCGGGTGTCGCCACTGTGCGCAACGCCCGGAGGACACGGTGGAGCACACCGTCGAGGTGTGCCCTGCCTGGGCGGAGCATCGCCGTGCCCTCGTGGGGGCGATCGGCGGCGGAGACCTCTCGCGCCGGGCCCTGGTCGAGGCCATGGTCCGGAGTGAGGAGGAATGGCAGGCGGTCGCCTCCTTCTGCGAAGCAGTAATGCTTGCAAAGGAGGAGGCCGACCGCATCAGGCAACGGCGCCCTCGCCGCCGTCGCCGGGATTCCGATCCCGATTTCCGGCCACCGTAGACGCGGGCTCGCGGACGGCGAGCCATGGGTAGCTCGCTGTCCGATCGTCCGGTAATGGACCGAGTCCAAGACGTCGACGGCGCGCACTGTTCCCGCGCGCCTCAAGGAATTGTCAGCAGCAGGAGGGGCCCAGCTGGGTCGAAGCCTACTGGGGACAGGGTTGTCCGAAAGGGAGCTCGTGCCCCGGTATGAAGGCTAGAAGGAACGGCGCGGGGTTTTTAGTCAGTAAGAGTCTGACACTGTCTCCCACGGCTATAAAGTCTAGAATCACTAACTTAAAAATTCGTTTAATTTTCCAAGCTCAATTGTTGCCTTCAAGCTTTAAGTAACCGGTTGTACATAATCAAAGAAATTACCTTTTGCCTCCAAGTTTTTTGCTTTGTACCGACTATAATTACATTTCTGGTTACCCATTTAGTTAGGACCTTGAATGATCGTGACTGTACGAATAGGATAATAAATAATCATGGTTGAAAAGGTGGTTTTCAATTATTGACGCCCCGAACGCTTCGCACCTATTTTACTAGCCAAATATAGATGAGGAAATGTGTATGACTAACTATAACAAAGATGGCTAAGAATAAAATCACGCGTAATCGATTAATCTTGGCTTTTCATGGTCAAAAATTCTAAAGAGATGCCTTGAACAGCGGAATTAGTCTCACGTTGAGATAAGAGTAGAATTAAGACGAACAGGAAGCAATATCCATTATTATAATAATGATTAATAAATTTACTGTTGGTACACAACCATTTGTCTTCCGATAACCTCTTAGTTTCACCCTAGTATCTACTGTAACTTAATCGAACATTCACTCTTTGGGTTCTGTCATTTATTTTAATTAACGCGACCCAGAAACGGAAAAACCTTTGGAAATGGAAAGCAGTCACCGTAAAGTTGCTTGTATACGTTAAAAAAATCGCCGAGCTTGTGCAAGAAATCGTGACTTTTTTTTTACTTTTCTAACGCGCAACGAATGTCAGTCCATCGTGTCGTTTCTACACACGAACTGTGTACACTACTTTGGCGCTGATGAAAAACATCTTGTCTGCGCTAGACATGACGCGTGAATTTTATAATTCAATGCGCGTGAAGTTACTACGGTGCGATAGGGAGGCGGGGTAAGTGAGGAGATGCCACGATAAAGTGTGTATAAATCGGATTTTTTTTAAATGTAGAACTACATTGCGCACACGCTGATCTGGACGCGTTAGTCTCCATACATTTTATACGGAAACTAGACTTGTAGAGCTACACTTGATGGGCGTCACGCGACGTCGTTCTACGTACAAATCAGGCGTGTTACACGTGTGCGTCTGTCTAAAGTAGTTCTAGCTTTATCGTATACATATTGAATTCGTCCTAAGGTCCTTTAGCTGCCTTATAGCCGCATGGAGCAATATCGAAATAGGCAGTTAACGTATATTCAATAAAAACAAATTCACGCTAAATATAATAGCTACGGACAAATTTCCAGTGGTCGATCCAAATGTATTGGTAGGCAATGAAACGTGGCGACGTGGAATGGGATCAGACCAATTAACGGCTTTTATAATGCTCGCATTTTGTGAACGAGCTGCTCTATTAGAATTACTGCTTCAATACTCATTTTAGTTGTTCTTTACTGTTGAATCGGCAATTGGGTGCTTTCCTTTTGGCAAATATTATACAATAAACTAACTGGTGCCCGCGTGAATGTCGATTTTTCCATAAAAACTTTGGATCCCTGTTTCATCCCTCTAGGGGTAAATTTCGGAAAATCCGTTCTTAGCGGAAGTCTACATCCTATAAAAAACCTACCTGCCAAATTTTAAGTTTGTAAGTCTGAGATGTCTGAGATTTCGTGATTAATCAGTGAGTGGTATGTCGCTTTTTAAATCTAGATAGATAAGTAACAAATAAATAACAATATACCTTTTTACTAAAAACAGAGCTAGAATAGCAATAAATTAAGCAAACATTCAAATATCATTCATTTTTTTCAATTCAACATTTCAAATATCGATATGAGAAAGAGAGGGAATAACACATTATCACTTTTTTGCCCCTATAACATCACAAATGTTTGCGCGTGTATCCTTTTTCTGTTACTTGCCAGTTCCCCAGGTAGGAAAATCAGTCGACGACATCGCGCCCTTGGGTGGAGCGGGAGATAGTGTCTGACTTTTACCGACTAAAAACTCAATCCTGTTCCTTCGTTGCCTTTCGTACCATGTCCGAATCTTTCAGAATCAGACCCTTGGCCCCGGTAGGCTTCAACCCTGTTAGGCCCCTACGGTTTGCTGACAACTCCTTGAGGCGCGCGTGGAACCACACGCGCCGTCGACGGCGAGCTACCCATTGCTCACCATCCAGACAGTATCCCCTTGCTTCAGATTTGAAACACTCTACTTTCGGCTTTCTGTCTTAATTTTGAACAGATTCTCATACAAATTAAAAAATACTGAGTCGACTAACTGACTATCTTCGTGGAGATGCATGAAAGAAAATTGCAGAGGATCTGCAGTGACGTCCAATTGAAGACCACTAAGTCTAGCAAAGTCTGCTGCAAAAAACAAGAACCTGTCACGACGATGTTTATCGAGTGGATATTCACAAACTGTTAAATCAAGACTGTCTTCAATTAAAACATGTTGAAGTGTTGTCGTAATTATACAGTCGACTATTAAATGAAGATTTCTAAAACCGCGAAACTTGAGGGTATGAAGAGCCTCAAGCAGCAAGCCAATGAATCAAATTGTTTTAGCCAACCCACGCACGCCCAGAAGCTAACGGTTCTTTTCAATACGCTGATTTCTCTATTATTAATTGCATTAAATGTAGATGTTATCTCAATGTTATGGAGTTATTACTGTTCTACATAGGCGGAAGAAACTGGTGACCTCCTTGGTCTTTGGGTTAATGGGTTCTGGGTGTTATTTATTGAAGTTTTTCGGTGACATTTGTAGTTACAGCTTCAGATAGGTCTCTCACACTTACAAGAGAAGCACGGCACAAAGAGAAGGTAATTTATCAAATTACTAGACTTGTACTTACTAAAACCACACCTGTGTGCTTCAGTTGCTCTTCACTTTCTAGGCCCACGGGTTTCCTTTTCGATGCTGAAACATGGAGGCCAATGCGGATAATATTCAGCCCCCGAATACTAGTTCTACAGTGTAACTATGTTCATCTAACTAAAATTATAAAGAGGTAAAGTTTGTTTTTTTGTTTTTAGGAGATAATCTCAGGAAGTTCTGGGCCGATAATAATGATTGAGACATTCACACTCATTAGCGTTTTCGCTTCCCGGTTTCTTCTTTATTTATTTATTTATTATATATATATACTTTACTAAACTTTACTTTTATTTTTCTTACTCAGATAGGTGTAAAATATACATTCAGGGTCAAACCCAACACTTTTATATACTGCAGTCGCCTCTATCGGATGGAAGAGCACAATAAAATATATATAGTGACACGGGTATGTGTTATGTAACCAGATGGTACCGTTTGGTACGCTCGGTGGCCTGCAAGACAAATAGGGCGAAACGACAAGTAATTCATAGTTCGAACATGGAGGTAGTGAGCAGCTGATTTTGGGAATGGATAGATATGGGAGAGTGAACATGGTGAAAAGTAACAGTTTTTTTATTAACTTTAACCGCCTAACCTAACCCTCGCATTTATTCCGTCAGGGTCGCACATCCACGACCAAATAAATAGTTAGGAAAAGTCTAACACGGCCTACCACTCTGTCTAAGAGCGCCAAGAAATCATTGGGTGAATTTCCACCTAAAAATACCGCGACCACTAAATACTCTACGTCGTCAACTCTTCAGTCACCTATGGGGATTGAAGAGCTAAACGAGATGGAGAAGTCAGTTGCAAACACACGACGCTGGCCAATAGGACACGAAGACGCTTGTCGGATCAACCCAACGCAAAGGTTAACAAAATATGGTACAAGGAATTGGCGAAATCTAACACGAAGAAGGGGTGGCCAACAGACAAAAGTTACAGAAAGATACACTCCAGAAAACACCACCAGTTCGAAGAAACGTGTAAACAAACATTCATTTTTATAGTTTACGTTATCAAATCAATAAACAAGCACGTTTAACTATCGCATTTTCTAAGAAATCATACACTACAAGTTACAGAATAGACCACGTAATCAACGTGAAATAACACTGAACGACACAGATTGAAACGTTAGCAGACAGACTAATGAAGACTGACATTCGATCTTCGCCGACGGCCTCGATTCGGCTTCCGGCCACAGACTCTTCACTCTTACTTTTTAATTTACTTCGGATAGAGAGCAAAGACAATAAGGTTACGGTGTAAAGAGAGACATGTCAGTCAACCGGGGCACAGGTCGTGTGGGCTTGGCATTAACCCACTTTCCTTAGCCCGTGGGAGGCCGTTCTAAAATTAAAAAGAGATAAAAAAATCCGCCAACGTTTTGTTTGCTTGCGCATACGCAATCAGTGTTACCGAAACAGTTTAAGAATAAACTGCTAACATTGAATCCGAGTTGTTGTAACATGACTGTTGGCTAACTGGGGCTCATGAAAGATTTTTTGTGAAAACTGAGCGCTAGCGAAAAGCAAGTTTTTTTTTTGTTTTTATCGATAGGTTCAAGTTTGAAACCTGATGGTAAGCGATGATGTGGTCGACGATGGAGCACGCTTGCCTCAAAGGCACTCTTGACTTAAAGACTCCTAGGTTGTAGCTATCTGGAAACACAGTGTTCCCAAAACGGTTTGTACGTATGGGTGGGTTGTCCAGTCTACCATGCACCGTGGCGTAACGCCGTATGTCTAGTAGAGTATCAACAATATTAGTGACTAGCTTTTGGCCACGGCTTCGCCCGCGTACATAAAGTATATATAGCCTATGTCACACAGGAACAAAGCCACTTTCTATCGGTGAAAAAAATTTAGCAAGCGGACCAGAACTTCCAGAGATTACCTCTTACAAACAAAAAAACAAAGTTTACCTATTTATAATATTAGTGTAGATATCAGACGTAATTTTAAACAGATTCATTCAATTTGCAAGCCATCGAATTTAACCTCTCTAAGCGGATCTAATATTTTACGTACTTTTTCCATGAGTCATACTTTTTTACTCCTTGATTCAAAGAGCGCACATCTGATTGTTCTAGCAGTTTTATTGTGAAATAGAAAGTTAGTAATAACCGGCATTAGCTCTATATGAGTAAAGTAGGTGACATTTTTCCTCGAAAGCATTCCAACGGCGGCGTTTTAAAGAATGATTTTAATGACGGAAAATTAAAACGATTGTACCGCGTTTTGAGTCGCTTATAAACTGCTATTAAGTCTAACTTTAGCTGAAATGTGCAGCTGCCGTAAAATCAGAACTATTCCCATTTATTACGGTTAAATCTCTTCCAGCTATTCCCATTAGAAACTTTAGTTAACAAATACTGTGATGTAAGGCCGGATCTCTAGTTATTTGAACTGAGCTTTGAAGCGAGCTGAAAGTTCTAGATTTATAACAATGCCCTGGTTTCCATATTAATACTTGATCATTATATTTTGCTTTGACTTTACTACGCATTAAACCAAGTACATACAGCGCCATAAAAAGGAGGTCGTCAATAGATTTTCGTCCTACTTGTTCGACATTCATTAAAGTTTCTATCGAGTTCACGATCACGGCCATGCTGGCGTGTATCTAGTCTCACATCTCTCATTATTGTAACAAAAGATCGTTTTCTATTGTTGGATTTTAAAGAATAATTGTTTCGTATTTAGTCGCTGTGAGCATTGTGGGGCTTGGCGTCCCTCCAAGCGCCCTAGGTGTTGGTGCAATGCATCGGAGCGAGAACAATATCCGTTGCATAACTACTACTGAAATATGCTTAAGTTATTCATACAGATATGGAGTTAAAATTTAAATGTTTGCAACATGGATAAAAGTTCTTACAATGTATCTGGAAAGGACTCGTTCAATGTTTCATGCATCGAGCGGCAAGTGACCTCTGCTTCTTTGGCAGTAATTCTTATAGTTTTTCAAGTAGCATTAGGTTTAATAGATTTATTGATTAGTTATTTAAGTGTAAACCAAGGATTTATGCTGTATCCTACTTAAGTAAAAAGCCAAGCTTTTTTGTTTTGTGCTCACACCATGTCTAATGGACTTATTTTAATGTATAGGTACGTGAGGACTTTTTAATTTGCTTTCTCTTAATGATTTTATGATTTGCTTTGTCCGGTTTTATTAGCTGTATGTCCTATGTATTAAATAAATAAATATTTTCTAGCCTGTAAATACTACAGCAACTGTCTGATCGCCGATACTAATAAATACCTGGCTCACTCAGATTTGGTATTCGAAGAGCGCAGCGCGACTTGCACGTAGGCATTATTCAACAGTGATTCAACTTTTCTCTAAAGCAAGTGACTAAGACAAAAAAACAAGTAAAGACAACCAGATTATTTAATCACGTTTACTTGGAAAAATGGCATGAAATCACGTAAAACAAAAAGCAAGCGTATTATCGATGATCAGTAATTTCCCCGCTTAAGTTCATCCCTCGGACCACAAGTTAACAGTTACTGTGCGAGTCGGGAAGAGCACTTAGGAGCACTTGTGCTTGAAGACAGCTAGTCTGAACTGCCCCTTAGCTGAACACGGTGGATACCTGACCAATTACCGCGATTGGCTGCCCGGTAAACGATTTTCAAAAGCAAACAACGAACCAATCTCGATATTTGGAAACTGGGTTATCAAGAAGATAACGGTTTTTTTTGCTAACAATATGAGGGTCGGACATTTTTTATCGATGCTGTTGATTATCTGACATAATCGCGACAGGCCCAGACCATGGGATGGTGTGATGGATTATATTCCGCTGTGCGTTAAGAGGAAAAGGACGCGAAAAATGGCGAGAGCAGATAAAAGCCTGCTCAGCGCTTAAAATGGGTCGATATAATAATAAAATACAAAAAAGATCTTGAATAAGAAGTCTTATTGATCTCCATTAAACAAAGTAACTAAACGCTTTGGGCATAAAATCCAGGAATGTAAATAAACAACATAACCTAAAAGGATAGTCATGTTTTTTTTTTTTTGTGCGACTAACAAATTCAACAGACGGTTCACGATGAAGACAGATTTTATTATTTCTTCTATTATGTGACAAGTAAATCTATAATTGAATCGATGACGTTTGCTATCAAAACCTATTTGGCGCGTCCCATTTCCTTAATAAATAACGTAAACACAATATTACGAACGACGAAGAAAACGTTCTATTTTCTTGGAAGGTAGCGCAGAAAACTGAAATTTCTTTATTCAAAACTCGAGTATACGTGACACAGTTACATTCAAGAATCAAAAGTACATGTAACACTACATACGTTGCGAAATATTCCGGGTGGCAAAGAGTAAAAAAATGTGAAGTAAGTGCAGGACACTCGACTCAATATCTGGTTGCGTAGCTGGTGCAATCGATCGCTCCTGTTCCCGTCTGTGACCTACTTACGCTCCACTCGTGTCTACCCAACGCAATGGCTACGCATTTCGACAAGTACCTTATTAGGACGACCACCATTACGTGCGCTTGTATACTGATTATCTCGTCGAAAATGAACTCTCGGTAAAAACTTCTTAATTGAGAGGCTGGAGTCAACAAGTTATTTGAATATTTAATCCGAAAGTGAATCTTTCTTCTTTCTCTGTTGGTATTTTTTCGTCATGTGTTTTATGAAAAAAAAAACTTCGCAATTTAGGATCAAGCTTATGCATCTTCATGTATAATCATCATCGTCATCATCATCAGCCTTTTTAATGTTCTCACAGCTGGGACTCAGGCCTCCTCTCTAGGAGAGGGAATGGGCTGTTATCCACCACGCGGGCAAAGTGCGGGTTGGTGGATGTCACATGTCTTCGAATTTTCGGTTCTAGTTCTCGTTTTCTCACGATGTTTTCCTTCACCTTATTCATGTATAAGGCGTAATGTAATTTTCTCTAACGTTGAGAGTGGAGCCTGAATCTTGAGAGGTCCCCATAGACTAGTTAGAAAGAGGTCTTCGTATGTGTGTGACCTCTTTAGGACATGTTTATTTGCATTGTCATTTATGTTGTAGACGCCTACGTTGGGCAGATTTCGCAATGTTTGTAGTTTCAGATTTCTTTGTGGCTTGTCGTTGTCACATTCGGAGTCCTATGACTGATAAAGTAATATCTATGTAGCTCAAACTATCTATCGATAACTTCGTCACCAATTGGACCATTTGTTGTGGAGTCTTGTTATTTTATTTCTCACGGTTCGACGGCTAACTGCGAGCTCTAATTGGCTCGTTAGACTTTTGTTGCGAATACTTGACACTGAGTGTCAGGTGTAGCTAGAGCAAATTGTCAGTGTCATCGCGACCGCTCCGTGCTAAACGACTATTAATTAAGAGCCACTATACAGTGCGGAATTCTGTCTTTTGCTTCGTGTCGCGTTTCCTTCATAACTCCCAGTTTGTTGTTTAATTAATTTCAAATTAATTGTAGTACGACAACACTGATACACGTACGTACAGTGTTCATTCGGAAATGATTATCTATAGCTACGGCAAAGCTCGTTAAACTAATGAGTCACTGGTACTATTAAATTAACGCAAGTTATCTCCTGCACTTTAGATACGTTGTAGGTACCTAAACTATGTATATATCTATCTACCCACTTCCCAGCTTAATTAAAACGAAAAGAGGTCACGTGAAATTATGTATTACCTACCTACTTAAATACAAACGACTTCGCTAATGATCAACACGAATTTTCGATGCATATTTTAGAGTGGAAAGTTAACAAAGTTAATGAGTGAGAATTTAAAAATGTTGCTCAGACGTCTGGTGACGAGCCGCGGGCCAATGGCGGCGAGCACTTCAACTCTTTGAAACTTCGCCGAGGGAGCTAGTTGCGACTTATACGCAAAACTCTGTTAAACTGCTTCTGAAGAAGATTCAAGTTTTATTTCGCTGTCAGTTTTTACGTTTACTAACAAATTGTGAAGATAATTTTCTTTTACGCTACTAGTTTTAAGAACAGAGTTTGTTACAGCAAAGTCGCGACACAAAATATATAGGTGCAGAAGTCAATCTACATACAAAGCGCGCTCGAGCAACGCACACATAGACACCACTCACGGACACGATATCTCGGTAGCGTCTCGGCCCATTCGTGGAACAGTTCCGGTACAAACGCTTATTAGTGTGCGTCTCCGAGCGTAAGTATAAAAATAATAACAGATTGTCTTCTGCACTTATCTATTTTGTGGTCGCGATCCAGTTCAAACTTAACCTTTTAAATTTCGTAATTAGAGACACAATAAAAAGACAATGAGAGAGTGAATGCTTCCCTTGGGGTTTAATGAATTAATAATTTCTTGATAATATCATATAATCTACTTCCTATCTATTAGCGTTTAGTCGATTGATAAATGGTCTATTAATAGTCACTTTGTGTCGGTCAACTCTGACCTAATTTCCGTGAATTCCCCACAGCGCCGTTGCCGTGTGCCTGAGACGCATTTAGACTAGGAATCTATTACCTATAGGTTATTTCCACGATGTACAATCGCGGTCATCTCTGCCGAACACTTGAAAAAAATTTCGCTTGAATCCCGCGGCGCGGCGCCAAACAAAAACCTTTGAAGTTATCGTTTCGATTGCAAGCAAAAATGAACTTAGCGGTGGTCAGGCGGAAGTGTCTTTGACGCCTGTATGCCTGTACTGAAAACCCCTCTATTTAAATAAAGTAATATCAATTGAAATAAAGTATAGTTCAGACGTCGTGCTGCGACTGAGAATTTTCAAAAATCAAATCCCATGAATTTTTGACTTGGAAAGAGAATCGACTTAGGACTTCATGCTGAGAGTTAGTTTGTTTTTGCAATGGGCCACTGAAGGAACACAGGTGAGTTTTAGTCAATCTGAAACTTCCTGACGCTTCAACTAGAGCGGGAAAAGTAATTTGATGATTTTCACATCAAAAATAAGCTGATTTTTACGTAGAACGATTTCGAGTGGTGTGGATCTAGTGTAGCTCTACAAGTCCAGTTTCCATATAAAATGTATGGAGACCGACGCGCCCAGATCGGCGTGTGTGGCACACGTGTAGCACCTCAATATTGACGTGAATAGGATTCCGTGTCTATTGTAATTTTCAAATATCATTAGATACTAATATGAACACTTACCCTTTGTGTGGTTTTCATGAAGTAATGACATAATACAATGATTTACGACCACGGACAAAGATGGGTATGATCCAAACGTTTTTGCTTATTCTCAATAGACACAAAGATAATTAAGCTGAGTATTATTAATGTTTCATAGACGATTCAAAGGCTGTTGTCCTGTTTAATATTAAATTCTACTTACGCTCAGTATTAACAATACTACATTACTTAATTGGATTTAAATTCTAGTGAAACTATCATTTTATAAGAGAGTTCAAAATGAAATTGAGCTACAGAAATATCACTTGTTTCTTTTGGAACACTAACTGTTAGTTGTCAAATGTTATCACTAATACATCGTCATTTTGGACTGGCCTGTTGGTCTAGTGGTTAGTGATCTTGACTGCTATGTTTGAGGTCGTAGGTTCGATTCTCACCCAGGACAAATGTTTGTGTGAAGAGCATCATTTGTTCTGTATCTGGGTGTAATTTATCTATAATATGTATGTATTTAAAAATATATAAGTATTTATCAGTTGTCTAGTACTCATATTACAAGTTCTGCTTAGCTTGGGACTAGACGACGTTCTGTGATAGTTGTGGAATATTATTATTTTGTTTAGGCTCTCTGGGCGCCAATTGGGACCGCTGAATCTGGGCGCCAGTTGGGACATCACAGACCGTTTGTTTAAATTATATTAATTATAAACTTTTGATTGCAAATGACACAACGTGATAAGAACTCATCATGGCCATCTCAATGTTGTATTTGCAATTACGATTAATTTTAGTTTAATAATAGTGTCAAAGGTTAAAAGATAACCTTTGCAAGCGATTTTGTGCAGAAAATTATAAATATTAATCAAATTATGGGACACAGCTCGTATTGATAGGAGTTTCCTCTCTCTGGAGCCCAGATAATCGAAAGTTTGGACCCTGTTCCCGATCCCAGTAGGTAAATCACATGTTTGTTTATACATCTTTCTGGGTTTTTACGAGGTTTTCATCAGCCAGGACGGTAATGTCAACAAATAATTAGATGCCTCTCCTTGCCTTTGGAGGTTGTTATATCAGGCTTGACATTCACACATTGGTTTTGCTTGATAGAAAAAAAAGCGCTTCCTCAACGATTGCTTCATGTCAGTAACATTGACAGCTAACGCTTCTGTCATACCCAAATATAGGTTTCCGAAAGTGGAATCCGAGAATTGATACATGTACACTTTATCAACAAACTCTCAATCATCTTCCGTATGTATTATTGGGATAACCAAATATTTTTCAACATCAAAATTATCCGAAACGGGAAACAAACCGGATTAGTCAATTTATTTCGTTATTTTCTAAGTATAGCTTACATCTTTCTTCTCATCTTATTGTACCAAAATGTTTTGAGCAAGATCGTGAAATCGATTACAGACGTCTCGACCGAATGACCCAATTTAATCTCAGATATTGTAAGGACTTGTACACAACGATACAATCTCAATGACAAACAACAATAAAAACCTTTTTATTATAAAGCCTACTTTGTGCCACTGACTACTGCGCAAAAGTATTCCTCTAAATATCACACACGGGCCTCAAAAAAACGCTAGAAGCGGCCACAAAAAAAAAGCTAGAAGCCGCCGCAAAAAACGGCTGAAGCGCACGATAGCTTGTGACCGGAGAAGCTTGAAGCAGCTTCAAGCGTTTTGTTTGTGGCGGCACCGCCGCACACGAGCCACAAAAAAAGTCCGCCTCAAAAAGCTTGAAGCGGCGTTTTTTTGAGGCCCTTGTGCCCCTGACACCAATTCTAATATATTTTCGGCTTCAATTGAAGTACAAAAACCAGTTCAAAAACTAAACTCTATCACAGGAAAATATATTCTGAAAATAACAATGTTTCATAAAAAACTAGGTACCTACTACGTTTATTAAACTATTAATTCTATAATTGTAAACTAGGAACATTATAAGCTTGTCACATTTGCGTTCGCACTAAAAAGGCGAAGTTCAACCCAGATAATACACAATGTAATACAATGTTACAATTATAGAGGACAATTCCCTATATCCTTGTTTTGCTTTAGATGGTTAATACATATATTTAAATAGAACAATAACTGTCACCAATAATACTGTAAAACAAAACTAACAATAAACAAGGTAAGTTAATGAAGATATTAATTTAAAAACATTATTTGTAAAATAGTTATTAAAAATATAAAAACGAGAGAGTATGCAATTAAAAGCGGGTAATTTCCCTCAACAAAGGAAGCCGTAAAAGACAAAAATGACCATAGAGAACAGAAGACCGGCTTAAAAGGCGCAAGTATTATCAGAGAGCGATCAAAAGCGAGAAAATTATACGTCTACTAACAGTCGTAAACGTCTACTTTTAAGTGTCGATTGGCCATTTCTGAGTCCTATAACCTTACTCAGACTTCCGCCACATAATGCCATTGTTACTGCACAATAATGTTACAAAACATGTTAATACAAATGTGACATCGTTAAGATTGTTCTGTTTATGCAAATATCATAATACTACTTCTCTTTGTCACACAAACCTACTTGTAATGTAACCGATACTCGCATGCGTCACCATTGAAACAAAGACAATTGGGGATAAAGATTTATGCTAATAATTCAGCTCAAACGCAGTAATCCTCTTTTCATTAAGACGCATGTTAACCGTCTATGTTAATGTCTCTTTATTTAGGCCATGTCAGTCGACTTATAGGCGCCAAAATCGTAATGTCAGGGGAGCAAAGTTCATAAAATTGAGACTGTCATTTATAAAACGTTAAGGAAGAATTGCTCGAATGAATTCAGGTCACCGTCCTAGAGTAAACTCTAGTAATGAGTAATGCAAACATCCTGACCACTTACCTCATGGGGCGATGACCACCTACGATTTATTTGCAGTCTTCAACCTTGTCCTAATACTCGTAATTAAGCTCATTTAGTAGATTCAAACGACATTGTCTATAAGATTGCGGAAAATTTAAATGTGGTTTAGCTTATGTAGTGTTATGTACAGTGATGAAGCAAATACTCATTAAAATTGTAAAGACTGTTTGTTTGTTATGCTAACTGGAGACGAGGAAGCCCTTGTAATACCAATCAGTCGCCAAGTCATTACGGCCATAATGCATGAGCTTCGATTGTCATGTCCACACGTGTGTCTGAGCCTAATATGGTGGCTAACGAACACGGACTAAACACGTGTTGTTATGTGTGGATGGACTGTAGGTTTGTCAGTTCGTGCATTCTTTTCTTTCGTTTCTTTAAAAGGTCGCACATCACTGAGGCTATCACAGTCCTAGTCACAGGCCCACAAAACCCGGTTCTCCAACTTCAATATCCTGTCAGTCCCTGCCGCCTTTCGAGGTCGTACAGAAGTAAATACTCTAAAATACTCATTCTTTAAGGCCACCTGTTCAAATAATGATAAAATTCACTCGAAAGCTGCATCCGTGCATAATCGCCTCTGCATCGGCACACATAAATTAAATTGAAAAACGTGCCAGCACGCTATCTTCTTTGAATGTTGCCAGTTATAGGGATATTTTTGAAGCCCCACTGAACTCGGAAAGAAGTTTGAGCACCAATAAAATGATATTTTATTCCTTTGTTTACTTCACAAACCTCAAAACTGGAGCGAATACCTTTATCTAGTTCTTTACCAGTATAAAAACCGCATTATTCGGGTCGGATGATAAAATTTTAAGTCTTCTGTGCCTACTGCCGGCTGTCTGCGTCATGACGAGACAAGTGATCCATACAATTCAATGCATTATTCACTGCGATGGGCAGAATAAACGCTTTGCTCTTTATGAAACCTGCTCCAGAAAGGCGGGTTTTATTTTTAAATATACCTGGCACAGGTGTTCCTTTGTGAGGTCGCTGTGCATCCCGACCCGTTTGTTTGGAAACACATGTTTTTTGTGTCGCCAGCTCCCATTTTGTCGGACAGTGTTATGGTAAAACTTGTTTTAACTTAATTATGTTTCGAAACATCAGTCTCGTCTTGTTTTAACCATTTAATATGCTAAAAATTTGCTTGACCCGTTACTCCAAACTCGTCACTAATTAAATTGATTGTCTTTGCAAGGAATATTTAGATTTTTGGGTTGATCAATTTGATAGTAATTAAAAGGAAATCGTCGTCCCCAATATTGGTTAAACTAATCAAGGACTGCCTCATTAATTGTTGCGGCTTTCTGATCACGCGCACGAATTGTTAATTCAGATGTAGGAATGCCACTAGAAAAGAATTTCAGTTAAGCTGTCGACACGGTTTGCTCGAAGGATTAGTTTCAACGTCGCGTGACTGGCAGACCGCAGAGTTGCAACGACAAAACGCCGCCATGTCAGAAATATCTGGCATTGGACGCGGTCGTGATGCGAGCGGCGAGCCTGCCGCACTAAACTGAGTGGAAAATTTGCAAAGCCGATTTGCGGTGCAGTGAAAACCGCTTTTGTTTTAAATAAAAACAAAAATTCTACGAAACCTGCTGTAGAGTTAGCTTGCTAACTATCCATATGTCCAGCCAGTAACTAACAAAATTCTATTCACCAATATCGAGTGCTTTGATGGTTCCTTTTTTATTCTGCTAGATTGTGTCGGTGGCTTGGCAAGGCGAGTATTTTTTGTGGTTTA
The DNA here is from genome assembly GCA_949319445.1 of Mythimna lalbum. Taxonomy (NCBI): domain Eukaryota; kingdom Metazoa; phylum Arthropoda; class Insecta; order Lepidoptera; family Noctuidae; genus Mythimna; species Mythimna lalbum. The sequence continues at coordinate 7,486,087 of OX439371.1, read as the reverse complement.
ACCCGTACCCGTACGGATGGGTGTTCACAAAAAAAAATCCCGACAACAAAGGATTTAAAATTCAGCAGATACTGTGCGAGCTACACTTCTGGACACATCTATTGACCCACCTTGTATTTTCAGTTTCGTTTGGTCCTAGCTAAAACTTTATATTAGGTCGAGCAAAAAGTTTTTATGCAATTTTGAACCTGGCACATTCACAATTTCATTCAATAGTCTTTTTTTGAATTTAGAACACAGAATTTAAAGAAACAAAAGACAATTTGGAGCCTGTTTGTTGATATCAAACAATCGAATACTAAGAAAACTTGGTTTTATTGGTTTACTTGGATTTAATTCTTGAAAAAGTGATTGATATCTTTAGTTTTGCAACAAACATTACTTATTCTTAACATTAAGGTGAGGTTCTATCAATAATCTTAGGTACTTCACCTGAAGTCGCCGCCCAAGCTGTGGCACTTATTCAGTCCGGACACAGCCAAAGAAACGTGAGTGTTCAACTTAATTTAAGTCGATCTGCGGTCCGAAATGTTTATCGGAGGTACCTAGAGACTGGCGGCTTTGTTCGTCGCCAAGGAAGGCCACGATCTCGGGTCACAACTGAAAGGCAGGATCGATTCATCGTGACGACCAGCTTGAGAAATCGTCACCTTACCTCCATTGAGATACAAAACCAACTTCGCGACTTCCACGGAGTATCTGTGAGCGCTCGAAGGTTAAAAGAACGCGATATGGTACCACACAAGCCAGCTAATGGGCCCAAACTAACGCGAGCCCACCGAACAGCGCGCCTTCATTTCGCACGCAGTCATTTAAATTGGACACAGCAAGATTGGAGCCGTGTACTCTTTTCTGATGAGTCTAAAATTGTGTTACATGGCAATGATGGAAGGAAGAAGGTCTACCGACGTAAGGGAGAGCGTTTCGCACAATGCTGCTTTGAAGAGAGGGTTGCTTATGGCGGTGGCTCATGGACTGTCTGGGGCGGTATATCCGCGAGCGGCAAAACTCAACTTGAGGTTGTTACAAGACCACGGCTGCCAACATTAAATGCTAAAAGGTACATTCGTGAGTGCTTAGAACCTCACGTGATACCATACGCGGACTATGTGGGCCCAAATTTCCTTTTTATGCATGATAATGCAAGAGCCCATGCGGCCGGCATCGTCAGGGAATATCTTCGGGATGGGAACATCACAGTTATGGACTGGCCAGCCAGAAGCCCAGACATGGACCCCATCGAGCACATGTGGGACGACCTAAAAAGACGTGTTAGGGCTCGTCAGCCAGTTGCCCAGACGATGCAGGAGTTGAAAACTGCCATAGAAGAGGAATGGGAGATGATCCCTCAAAATTTCATAGAGCGGTTGATAAACTCTATGCCTAATCGTATGAGAGCTGTGGTAGATGCCCATGGAGGCAACACGCGTTATTAAATTAAACCTTTATTTGATAAAACATGTTTTTTATTCAAAAATCAATTGCCTTTAACAAGGCGCATATCCGACTTGTTAGGCGTAGCTCCATGTCGTATGGTATTCTGAATTCAAATTTAAAACAATACGATCGAAAAAGATGGTAAAATGTATCAGGTTTAAAACTGCATCAACAGTTTTTGTTCAATCTAGCAATCATATTTCGGTAGGGGGGGGCCATCGAAACCTAAACTCTAAGGTGGGCCAATAGATGTGTCCAGAAGTGTATTTGAAAACACGTTATTAATTCTTTACAACTTCTGGAGCTGCATTGTATAAGGGGCAGAAAGTAACTTATGAATTATTTCATAAATATCTGTGGTTTTAGTGCATACGTGCAAAAATCTCGTAAGAAACAATCTTCTCTATGAATGCAGCATAGATGCAAGATGTTATTACGCCTGGAATCATAATTAGTTCAAGCTCCAGTGAATAACCAGAAGGCAGTAAATTAACGCTCCGTGCTTTACATGTTAGACGACCACTTATTAGATCGATGTAGCGTAGATAAAAATAATTAATTTCAGTAATTAATGCATTTATTTCAAACAAATGAGCAATGAATCAGATTACTGAGGAAACAGTTACACGGAGAAGAAAATTATGTGAAAAGTTTTCATTGTCTATGCTCATGACGAACGAATGAACGAACGAACGAAGATAAACGAAGGTTTATATTTTTTTGCAAATAAAACTTCATCATTTTTTCGTTCATTAAAAAACCTTAATTGATACAAACTTTTACGGTCATTTTTACCAAGTAAGCAACTTATAAAACCGGTTTCGAATTAAAAATTACCGTTATATGGACAAAAAATATGACGGTTAGCCATATTCATCAGCTTTATAATGAGGACATGTTATTTTTGGTGCATGTTAGCTAATGCTTATGTATTTTTGTGAAACGAAAACAATGGATAAAACTCTGTGGCGAGTTTCAATGACGTGCGTTGCGCGTGCGCGTGTACCGTTCAACGCAAGTAGTAACAATATGCTCCAATAGAGCATTTATCTTATCGGCAACCTGCATATCAGTTATATATCTAGGTCTCACCTGAATAAACACTTAAATGTTCAATTTAATTTTGGGGAGACTGGAATTTTATCATGTTAGACATTTCGAGTCCATCTTTGTTTTAAAATCGGCGGCGGTGATCTCTCACGCCTGGCTCTGGGTCTGGCTATGGTCCGGAGCTTGAGGGAATGGGAAGAGGTCGCCTGCATTATGCGAGCGAAAGAGAGGGCTCCAAACCATGAAGGAATGGATACCCAAAAGCCCCAAATGCCACCACTGGTGATACCAAGGGATCAAAAATCGTGGAGCAATTCTTGGCCACCACAGGTGCGAGTTTGCGGACTACGAGCTACACCGAGCTCACCGTCCGGCCAACTACGCACGCCTCAAAGAGCTGTCAGCCAAACTGTAGTAATCTAGCAGGTACGGCAGATGCTCGCTAGGGCTTCGCGAACTTTTGAGAGCTACTGTGGCCCTGGTATGCAAAGAGCAAGATGGACACAGGTAGGTTTTAGTCAGTAAAAGTCTGTCATACCTCTCTGACTATTAAAAAAAATGTTTTGTTTTGTAATTGCATTCAGGTAGAACACAATATCACCTGATTATATGTGCGTCATTGACACTGCATGTAACCTAGATAAATTAATTACGCAAGCAAATGTGACTGATAGAAGATACATCAGCTTTCCTGATACCTAACGTTGCATACAAATAAATATAAACACTACTTTACACAGATAATAAAGTCGTTAATTTTTAAGATTCACAAGAAAATTTCGTCAGTGGCAACTCTAAGCAGCTCAATCATCAACTTGTAGGTCAGTGTTTTTGTTAACTAGTGAACGGTCGAAGGATTTCAGTTCATTTTAACCAGTTTCTTTTTTAGCCGATGCAGTGTCGCGTTGACATTGGTTCGTATTTCATTGGTTACCAACTCTTAACCGTGTTTTGGATGTACACGGATGCGTGTTGACGTAAATAACCACAGTGTAACATCACATGGCGGGAGACCGACTTACTGAATGTATCGGGAAGTTTAAAAATAGAACACGTTCGGGTGAGCGACTCGAGACGCGGTCCACAGATAACGTTTATCGTCCGAACTGTTGCAAGTAATAACGCATCATATTATCAGAAACCGGACGCCTTTCCACGAACGCTTAATCCGTTTACGAATAATAAATGTACAGTCATATGCACAGGGTTTTAACGAACCGTGTAATATAATATATACCGTTATCGCGAGTGGTGTTACAGTGGGTAGGTAAATAGGGGTGCGGGTGTGGCCAGCTGATCGAGTCGCACGCACACAGCTGCAAATGTTTACGAAAAATGTTCCACAGACTGCTTATTGATTTTATCCGCCGTCGAATGAGCTATAGAAACAGGTGTTCGCGATCTTTGATTGTTTTTCTAGTGATACAGATGATTTTCTGAACAGACCTGCCAGGATGCAAGGCTTATGTTCACAATTGGGTTGTTTTATCAAAAAGTCTCCGAGAGGAATGCTTTTACAGGTTCAACGAGTTCATTCTATCTTGGCTTCGTTACGTCGAACATTATCAACTAATTTATACTGACAATCAGTGTCAGTCGCTCTGCCAAAGTTGTCAGACAGTCAGTGCTTTGGTTCCAGGAAACATAATACGATACATTAGGGGTGTTAGTTGAGTAATGCTGTTACAATACCTTGATTCCGGAGCGTCCCTGTTGTTTGAGCAGCACGTTCTCGGGCTTCATGTCGCAGTGTATGATCCTGTTCTTGTTGAGCGCGTGCAGGCACTGCAACAGACTGTGCGAGAACTTGCGGACGAGCTGCAGCGAGAATCCTTGGAACTTGTTCTTTTTGATCAGCTCGTACAAGTTGATCGACAGCAGCTCGAATGTGATGCATGTGTGATTCCTAAACGTGAACGAGTCGAACATGTGGATCACGTTCATGGTGTTGTCCTTGTCCTGCTCGCGGAGGTGCTCCAGGATGCGGATCTCCTCCTGCGCCTGGCGGTGGAACCGCTTCTCGTTACGCACCATCTTGAGCGCGACGTTCTCGCGCTTCTTGTGGTCGTACGCCTTCACTACCTGACCGAAACTACCCTTGCCGATCACCTTCAGCACCTCGTACCGGTACGCTATGTGATCGTGGGGTATGTGGATGTACGAGCCTTGCTCGTTGTCGTAGTCGCAATTGTTCGGGAACCCGACCAGCCCGGGCCGTTTCTTGGCGTTCGCGCCTATAAAGTACACTTGGGGGTAGTCGAATATCTCACGGTGTTCGTAGGGGGTAAGTTTGCTCATGTAGAGCTTCATGACCTGCTCGGGGCTTGCGGCCGCCGCGGGAGGCCGCTTGTCGGGCGGCTGCGCGTTGTTGGCCGGTGGCGCGGGCGGGCCGGGCTCGAGCGGCGGCAGTGCCCCGTCCCGGAGCAACGCGCGCCCGAACGCGTGCGCGCTCCCTAGAGGCATGTCGCCGGTCATGGCCGCGCGGCCGCCGCCACCTCCGCGCACTTCGCTCGCCGTGGCCGAGTCGACCCACGCGCGCTCGCACACACCACTGCACCTCACTGCACTTGCACTAGATGACGGCGCCAGTCTGGCACACTGCACGACATTTCACATCGACCGGGAGGAGCGAGACCCACGCTTCCACTTATGCGGGCACATTCCGTCTCGGTAACGATACGATAGAGCCGCAGATGATACCGTGCGACGCGAACGTGAAACGCAAACAAAGACCCCTTCCTTGCGGGCCGACCCGACGACAAAACCAGAGAGAAAATAGAAACGGTCGCCAAAGTCATTGAACCGTTCGGTCGCACGGAATCCACGAGTGCAAGTGAGATAGAATGAGTTTCGGAAGTATTATTGTCTCCCGCTAGATGTCGCTTACGTAGCATTAGCAGTCGATGAATGGTCATTATTAGAGACCCAATAAAATAAAATTTACTTCACGTTTACCTTAATTTTGAATTATACATTACTTATCTGATATCACAAAATTATTTGCTTAAATTGTGTCATATATGATTTTGTAATAATATTACAAAATTTATATATTATCATGGCACAATTACGATATAAGCAAACATAGATATTTTGAGATGAAACCTTTAACTATACTTCAATAACAAATTTTTACATAGTTTAAACAGAGTATTTTGTATAATTTGGACTGCACTATAATATAATTAAATATATTGAAATATACTGTTGATTATACAAACACTAGGTTTATAATTAACCCTTCAGATACCGTCAATTAGAGACACAATAGTAAGACAATAGATGCGCGGCCACCGGTGGTCGCTTGGGGATTCATGAATTAATATAAAATACAGATTAAAATAATATCTAGTTGTGTCAAGAGCATTTCACTTTTTGATAATTAATTTGAATGGGCGTTAAGTGTAATTATAACCTTTCGTCTGTAAAGTGGGTACCAATTGTTAAAAATTAACTGGTTATTTAAGTTCTTTGAATATTGAAAATTAACTTGTTAATACCTACTTATTACACTTTTATAATAATTATTAGGCTGTTAGTATGCGACTGGTTGCTTTGATGGCTTTTTATTCTTTGCCACTTACTGGGAACCATTAATTTATAATTTAACTATATTTTCATAATAGATCCAGAACTTTCAAGCTTAATTTCGATTGTTTTCATTTATAATTTTGTTTAAACTTACTTTCGAATACAAACAAAGCATGGCAATCTTTGATTAATTTCGGTCCTTCATAATACTGCTTTGTCGTCTATGGTTAAGTCGAATGCGACGCCATCTATTGAAAAATTACAGAAGAACAGCTCATCCATCCAACCGAACCACACGTCTTTTTCTATTCCGTTGTTTTCTGTCATTTATTACAATCGCAATCTGAAATATTAGATACTGTGGTGTTTTAATTTGTGGAAAAGATCGTACATATTAGTAAGTGCATCAAAGAAATGTAATTAAAACATACAAGAAGATCCTGCTGATAAGAAATTGTGAGTAAAGTGTTCCTCAATTCAAGCAATAATTTGCTGTGATTTCTTTTTCTTATAAATGAATTATTAATAATTGCTGCTGTAGACTGCCGGGATAATTGAATTCGAGTTTTCATGTGCCAAAGTTGAAAGGACGTAGTACAGAGTAATATTGCCAAATGCCGACTTCAAATCGCAACATTCGATATATGAATTTGATCCGTAAAATTACTCCTTTTTTCGAGTCTTGGTTATAGTAAAGATATTAATTTCATTATCAGAAGTACGTGATATCAAGCGCTATAACAATGAATACGTCATATAAACATGAACCTTTCAAGGTAATGTTAGGGCACTAGTATGGGCTGCTTATTGTGATGTGTTCATGTACTTCCTTGTTCGACGACTTACCAAGGCCTGTGAACGTGTGCGTATCATTTGCGTGATGCTTGGCTGGTTGCCAGTGCATCAAACAACTGCTGCACTTAAGTGTGCTGAAATGATATTAAATACATAACCTTTTTATTCTTTTGTAAACTGAGTCAGTAGCTTTTTTGTGCCAGGTCTATGCTTAAAATTTGAATTTGGAATAACAATAATCTAAACCTTTGTTTAGTGCTGGCTACCAAGAAGTCTCTGGTTTAACATAGATATCTTAAAACAACATCAAACATCAGATTTATTAGACATGTATAATATCAATTTGCGAATGCTATTCATTTAAATTATGTAACTAAGTTTACAAATCTCTGTAACCAGTATTATTAAAAAATACAAGATTGTCAATTCCTATACACAAATCATCAGTGTCATGACACAAACTTGTACCATGGCCACATTTTATAATTACAATTCATTCGGCCACCCTACATTGTTAACTGCCAGACTCACAAAAAAGGTAACAAAACTTTACAGCTAATTACAGACCTCCTTGTTACTTGAACTCTTTAGTTTATGAGTCATTGTGCTGAATTTATCTGTGGTATTCTAAGCATGTGGTAGGGAGCTGTACTGTTTTGTTGATAATTTTGTAGGTACTTATTTCATGTTTTGATAAGCAATTGATTTAACCAATCACAGGTTTAACGCACAAAATAATATTTCTTAAACAAAAATCATTGAATTTTGCAAAAGTAATCCTTCTCCAAATGTACTCTTCATTTATTCATGAATCCCCAAGCGAATGCCAGAGTTCTCCCATCTATTGTTTTACTATTGTATCTCTAATTGACGGTATCTGAAGAGTTAATTATCTTAAAATATTATGTCCTGTGATTATGCAAATTTAAAAACTTCATGCTGCGTGGTACAGCCATTTAATAAAATCCAACGAAAGTAAGATTTTTATAGTCAACAACAGCAAAAACTATAAGAAAGAACTTAAATAAGAAGTTGACAAAGTTAAAAAAAACTGAATAGTTTTTAACCTTGAAATAATCTACAAATACCTTTGAATACTGCATAGTTAATCATGATACAACACAATTTTTTTATTCTTTATTCAACTTAAAAAAAACAGAAGTACTAATCTATGGTCATTCAAGCAGTGAAACTCCTACTCATATATATTTTTTTTTACTAGCCATTTTGTCCTACTACTGGGCAAAGGCCTATACTTATATACTTTTCTCAATATCCTTGGGTGTTCCTTAATATTTGGAGACGGCAGAACCATATTTTTTTCAATTTGTCCTGTCAATTGTCATGCTATAACCGACTCCCTATTCTTTCATATCTCTTCTCACGCCCGACGGATCTTGCTGAGCCTGAACATAGGCTTTGCGTATTTCTCTCTCTCTCTCTCATTCATACTGTACCTTAGGAAAAAGTTAATGATGCATCTGTAAAAGTGTTTTAAGCCAAATAACAGGTTTTCAGGCTGAAGTAGAATTTGTTAAATACTCAACTCCAAATTCTTAATTCAAACATTTGAGGCTATTAATTTTAATTTCTTCCTAACTAACTTGATTAAGTCAAGTCAGTTAGTCACTTTTCTGAAACTGTGTGAACATAAAATCTACCGTGAATGGGCTCCAGCCTAATATGGTAATGGTTAACAAAGTATTCTATGAGTCACAAAACCGGTTTCATTACTTTTAATGAATTCATAATAATATTATCATTATTATGTCATTGTACCTTTCAAGGAGTTGTTATATTGTCTAGAATAAAAATAAACAGCCTCTATGAAAAATATGAAATGGTAGAAAACACTCATTAGTTTACTGAAATTATATCTGTAAACTGTGAATTAAACTTTATTCTGGTAATATTTTAAAATGTTGTTTTTAAATTGTATTTTATTTAGTAGATATTCTTCTTCTTTTCGTGTTGATACTCTCAAACTATACTTTTAAATATTAGTCAGAAAAAGTATAGTTTGGGAGCATCGACACGAAAAGAAGAAGTAGATATTATGTTGGACTAATAAAGACCTCCCACAAGGTGGACCTGGTGAGGGATGTGGGAATCCGTAGAAAATATGTAGAAATTCAACATGTTTTACTGCAATAACTAATGTCTAGACTGCTTTATAAGGTCAGAGCAGCAGTGTACTATGAAAAAGGGAAAAATAAGAGGAAAGCCTTTCAGAATATGGATAGACATAAATAAATAACAGCACTGTATAATTTACACACTAGGAGCCATTTTTGGGTTTTGCTTTTCATTGGTTGGATTGGTCAGGGGGAGGGGTGCTATAATCGTCACGCTTGGTCGGGGGGTTGGCGATCGCAGTGTGGTTGTTGCAATGCACAGAGAATGCTGCTGCTCATTCTCTAGTATGTCCCTTAGTCGCCTCTTACGAAACCCAAAGGAAGAGATAGAATGGTGCTATTGTTTACGTCCGGACACCATACGGCTCTGTCAGCTGAAATGATGATGATGATGACTGTATAATATTTTGTCAGCTTAACTACAAAACTATTTTGCTAAAATTACTAGCAAAAACTGTGTAGGAAATGTCACAGAAGAATTTGGCTCCCATCCATTTTTAAATTCCATCATGTTTCATTTCTATAATTTCTTTTATTATAAAATTTAGTGCTGTGACGCGGGTATGATACATTTAATTGAACACTTCCCCCCCCCCCACATATAGTGGAGGTTAATTTTTTATATCTCCTTTGCACAATGGACAATGGCCAATGTTGACGTGACGTGACGCAGTTTGCCAGGTTACTGACTCGCTTTGTGTCTTGATACGACATGGACAGAGAAAAGATGAGGAACTAAAGCCATTAACTATTCCTCAAGCAGCAACCCTTTTAAAATAAGGGCATTTTCTTTTCATGGTAGCCGTATTTATGTCCCACTTTTGAGCAAGGCTCTTTTTCGTTACATCTCTCTGTTTTGCACAATCTCTGGTCAAGTTTGACCCTGATACGTGATCAGGAGAATTCTTCGGTCGACCTTGACGGTAGCGTCCTCCCTCTTCTTCTCTTTCATTGGGCTATAATAAATCTAATGAGTGGAAAGCGGTAACAAATCCTATACTTTAAAGCCAGGAGGAATTGACTAGATAAATTTGACTGGTATAGGTAAATCCAGTGGGGATTTGCAGTCAGACAGCTTACAGCCATCGTGCCATGGACCCGTTGATAGGAGTCGGGTGTTAATCCCTGGATTAAACCCAGGCCCATTAGTGCAGCTGCAACAGTCTGAGTCTTAGATTAAACAAATTCTGAAATGAAATAAATGGAACATTTCAACAAATCAGAGAATAAAATAAAAGTAAATATTATCGACGTACACTTCCGTATTATTAAATTCGTGTATTTGTTCTGCATGTCCTTCCCAGAATCGAGGATAATACCATATCCAGCTAATTGTATAGTCGGATAAGATAAACATACCAATAGTCACCAGTCAGTAATAATTTATCTAATTCGACTAAACGCTCTGATAATATTTGATAAAGCATTGTATTGCAAAAGGTTTTAACTAGAAATTTGTGGCGTAGGTATTATAAACTAGGTCAAGCTTAGTCGGTTAAAATAATCTAGAGAAAGTAACAAAGAACTGAAAACTTATTTCATTCAAGGAGTAATTCATAACCAGTAATTCATAACCAGCAATTCATTTTCAAGTAACCATTTTTAATTTTCGTATAAGTAGGTAATAAAAAATCTTAATTATAAATGTTGCTATTTAACGCGATCGTATGAACAATCGCACATGATGGATGGATGCATTCAATTCAAAATTATCGAAACATGATGATAAATTGTACAAACATTTTTACCGCATTGTGAAAACGATAACTGCTGATATCAAGTTTCGTGTAATCGTGAAAAACGTGCAAGGAAATAATCCTTAATAAACCTAGATTTCTTTTCACGGTTCGAAAGACAAGTTGCCAATATACTGCGGTCTATAACTCGCTGGCAAAACTAGCCAAAACCAAGGGATTGCGCAGGACATGACTGCCAGCCCATAGATGAGAAATGGGTTAAGAAAACCGCCAAATGGATCCCATTCAACAAATATGGCGACAGACGAAAGTGAAGATGGCGGGTACGACTCCTACCAAAATAGACTGGTTTACATTATCGAAAAAACAGATTTATGTGGAAAGGACTGACAGAACCTCAACCCTGTTAGGCTGGATAGATTAAATCAAAATAGACCTTATTATTATTCTATGATGTACGGGTACGGTACCAGGTGTAATTGCTTAGACACCCCAGAGAAAGAGTATCGTCATTTGCAGAGTAAAATGCCCATTTGCTTGAAAATTTTCCAATAAGAACAGAAAAGCCGCGAGCGCGAGAACCAAAACAAAACCATGGACGTTCAAGGTTTGCCGTCGGTACAAAAATAAATTCTATTCTGGAAGCGAATTATCAACAGGAAAAGTACAATTAGCATCTAGAATTGTAGAGTGCACAGGCCAGCATTCACCTAATAACTGATGTTATTATCGAGCGGCGGGCGCGGCCACGCGAAACCCCAGGTGTTCAGTTGAGCAATGCTCTGATACGATTAATTTGTATGACTGTACAAGTAATTGCGTTAAAGGATTTTAAACAACAGCTACAGCAATGATTCAATAGTTTGATACTGGCTTAGTAGCTAGAGGCGGATAATGAAGGCACCGCGTATGAAATCGATTTTTTCATACATACACGAGTAGCATTAAGCCATTATGTGGATTTCTTTGAAGTTTTCAAGCTTTACAGCTGTCTATAAACCTGCTATCCTTTTCAGGTCGTTAGCTTGGCTGTATACTCGTCATAAAATTCCAGTTGAACGGTTTCTAAATTCCTAAATAAAGCATAGAACCTGCCTCCCAAAGCTTTGTCATCCAAAAAACTGCCGACAATAGGATACGTGTAGTTATCTGCTATCACAGAAAAAAACAAGTTTACCGCAGCCTATTCAACCACTGACCCGTGTAATGAAACTCGGGAATCCCGCCGTAGCTTTGTTCCATAATAAAATGCCTATTAAAATCTTCTCTTTTAACAAAGCCAACACTATCCTTGACGAAACGACGTTTAATGTTCATTTAACTTAGTAAGAAGATTCATTTAACTGAGAGACAGCTGAAATATTTAATTGGTTGACCGCAAAGTGCCTCTGACAATATCAATTCACAGGAAATTTAGCCCCTTTGGTGTAATATTACACAAAGTTTCGTGATTATGTAAGTGATATCACCCTCCGTGGAACGTTGAAAGGTTCTTGAGGACGAACTTTGCAAACTTCTACTTTGTATGTTATACGTGGACAATACAAAAATGTACAGGCATTTCGAAATCGAATTTTCCTAGGAAATTCTTTTATGGAAGGTCCAATGTTTTTTGTAATTCGGGAAACAATTTTAAAGGTCCTTCTTTTACTGAAGCCTCGAATCTGATTTATTCATAACGTTATATTGGAGTTTTTGGACTCTGCTTTACATGTCACGTCAAGTCCGTCCGGTTATGTGGGTTTTTGCGGTCCAGCATTAAAATTTGTTATTCACAGAAAAAATGTGAAGGAAAACATTGCAGCTTCGGTTTGAAGCGGTAGACAGTTTATATTATAAATGTATGGCGTGAATTAAAAATGTTATTACTGGAATGAATGTGTGGCTAGAGATACGAAATTAAAAACCAAGCCACAAATGTTTTTTTCTTTACTGCTTCGCTTCTGTGGGTAGTAGCGTGATGATTGATACTATAGACTATTAAATATGAACCTGGTTAATCCATATATTATAGAAACAGAAGAACCAAGGTTACTGACATAGCACAAAGAATCGCCAAACTTAATTGGTAATGAGCAGGGCACATTGCTCGCAGAACAGATGGCCGTTGGGGCCGAAAGCTTCTGGAATGGCGACCACGTACCGGTAGACGTAGCGATGGAAGGCCTCCTACAAAGTGATCCGATGGATGCGTCACGCACAGGACCGTTCATTGGAGGGGACACTTGGGGGAGGCCTATGTCCAACAGTAGACGTCTATCGGCTGAAATAATGATGATGATTCCATTTAGAAGTATTTTTCCGCTCTGACTGGTAGTTTCAGTTTAAACTAACAAACAAACAAAAATGCCTTTTGTACTCAGAAACGAGTGTTGACTGTCGCAAAATATGAACGGCGCCATTTTTTTGAAAAATTTCCAACTTGCAAGATGTCCAATAGGACTAACGGCCAATTGGCAGAAGCTCTTATCGCTCATTAGTTAATTCATGTTCACAGCCCAGCTAATACTGAATGTTATATTGTTGAAACAGATTCGAGAGAGAGCTAGCGAGCATTTTGAATGCTTTAACATTATGAATTTAAAACTCGGCAGCACTGAGCATTATAATGTATGCAATTAACTTTCCATCAGCTCATGTTTTCAACAACACAAAAATACTGTTATCTCTTTGAATCGCTCTCCATTTCGTCTGTATTGTGTCTGTGATTAGGGTACAGTTTCCCACAAAAACTAGATTACTATTCGCCGGATAATTTTAGCTGTTTTGGACTTTGCCCCTCTAGGTATAAAGTTGATAGTTGTTTGTTTCACTTTACCTAGATTCCGCTGAAATATTTCAAAGGACACCACGTAAAAGGCTCGAATACATTATCGTGGCTAACAAACCATGAATATTTTATTTATACGTCTCCCTTATGGGGGGTTTGTAACTGTATATTGATGTTTTGATAAATCCTTTATTTGTAGACGGTATTCCAGAGTATTGATTTAAAAGACTACCTACCTACGTGCGTGTCGGCAGTAGTTAAAAACTACGAGTCCTTCATAATTTATTGCTTTATCATCATTTCAGCCGAAAGACTTCCTTTGTCGGACATAGGCCACCCCATGTGTTACCACAACGAGCAGTCTTGTGCGTCTCGCATCCATCGAATTCTCGTGACCCTCACCAGGAACTCGGTCCACCTTGTGGGAGGCCTTCTAGCGGTGCGTCTGCCGGTGTGCAAACGTCACTCCAGAACCTTCCAGCCCCATCGGTCATCTAATCTGCAAGCAATGTGCACTGCCCACTGCCACTTAAGTTAGGTTAGGTTATGTCGGAAAACCATTTATTGCTAGCAAATGTAGTAATAATAGCGTGATCATTGCACATAAAACGCTGTAGGTACTTAGGCAAACACCGTATAGAAATATTTTTGCTGTTAATGTTCCAGATAATATTACTGTTATTTCGCATAAAGAATTTGAGTTGCTGAAATGCATTTTATTTTCAATATTTTTTACTGACGATTCGAGCACCAGTGGCCCGCTACCACTCGGCCACTTGGTCGCGGTTTCAAACCCAACCAGGCGCATTACTTAGTGTAATTTATTTCATCACCACTGCTCTAAAAACGGTGAAGGAAAACACCGTGAAGAAACCGGCATATTCTAGATACTAAACCACCCAACTAGAAACCAAAAATTGAACCAAAAATTCGAAACGTATGACATTCACCAAGCTGCACTGGGCCCACGTGGTGGATTACGGCCCATTCCTTTTCTATTTACTCCCAGAGAGAAGGCCCGAGTTCCAACAGTGGGAAAATTAAAAGGCAGATTATGATTCGGACACCACCAAACTTGTTGAATGAAGCTCTTAAGTACAGTAAATTAAAAAAGGTTTAAAATGTATATTATGTCTTAAAACTTTTTATCTGACCAGTTAGATAAAAAAGTATTGAAATAAAAATATGCTAATTCGGACACAGTCCGAACTGTCCGAATCGTCAGTAACTGAAGAATTTCCTGTTGAGTCAATCTCTCAAAAATCGCAATCTAATTCCGTCTTCGATTGACGCAACTTTAAACTATGTAGCGACCTGATTATTTCACAGTAATCAAATACTCCAAATATCATTAATAATAATGGAAGTATGTTCTTATCCTAATATTATGACATTCCGCCAAGATAGGCCACGAGTTATTACCTGATAGGAATGGGTCAAACGTTATTTTTTCTTTGATTATAGTTCAATATGTCAGTACGTTGTGTTATCTAAACATGTGTGGTACTAATTTTTATTATTTCTTAGTAGCTACGGCTCCTCGCCCACGACGACTTTTTGTAGCGATGCTATCGCGCGCGTTTTCTCGTAAGCGCGACAGCAATGCTAACGCGCGTAACTCGAGCTTTTGTGGCGGCGTTTTTCATAATAACCCGCCGCTTGCCGTTCGCGGATTTAATCCTTCTTCGTCAGAGTCCATTATGATACTGCACGCATGACCACAAGAGGACGCGCGTTTCAGCTTTCTTTTGTGGCTGCTTCTAGCTTTTTTGTGGCGGCGTTTTTTTGTGACGGCTTTTAATTAAGGCCCGTGGGCGGCGACTCTTAGTCGCATTTGCAAGCGCTATAGAAAAAATGCCAACACGCTACAGCATCGCGACTGTATCGATGCGAACGCGCTACCGCATCGCTACAAAAAGTCGCCGTGGGCGAGGGGCCTAACTGTTGAAGGGTGTGAGAAATTGCCGTTTATGTGTGAATAATATTTAGTAGACAAATACAATGCGAGCTGCGTGTCGCGGGTTCGAATCCCGCACGGAACTAATATTTGTTTGGTCTACAAATAGTATTGGTTCTGGGTGTATTGTTTCTATTAGTTTGCATGTTATGAACGACCCTAAGGTACAATAGTAATTCCTAGAGTTTCTTTTTAATATATTTTAAAGTTGGTAAAACATCTGACGACTTCACCCACTCTAGGGAGGATCGGGGGAGCGTGTCAGATTTTTACTGACTAAAACCACATCTATGTTTCTTTAGTTGCCTTTCGAGTCAAAGGGCATACACATACAAAAACTTGTCAGAAAATCACGAAGTACTAAATCTGTGACCAGCGTAGCAGCACGTTGAAATAAATGATAAATAATAATTTATTAGATCTATCTCAATAATTCTCAATTAATATTCCACAACGATCACACTACACTGTAGCAGTCTAGTCCCAAGCTAAGCAGAGCTTGTGTTATGGGTACTAGACAACTGATACTTACACTGGTACTTGAACTGGTACTTATATATTTCTAAATACATACATATTACAGATAAATTACACCCAGACACAGAACACATGATCATGCTCATCACAAACATTTGTCCTGGGTTGGAATCCAAACTATGACCTCCGGCATAGCAGTCAGGGCCACTAACCACTAGACCAACAGGCCAGTCAATTGCAGTATCAGTGCATATAGTAATTGACTGTTAACTATCTGTAAGATGTGCTCTTTTAAACACAAAATCCATACTAATATTATAAATGGGAATGTGTGTGTGACTGTTTGTCCGTCTCTGACGGCAAAACTGAGTGACGAATTCACGTGATTTTTTAAGCGGAGATAGTTGAAGAGATGGAGAGTGACATAAGGACATACTTTTTGTCTCTTTCTAACCCCCCTACTTCCCAGGGGAACCGTGTCACCCCGAATTTAACGCGAGCGAAGTCGCGCGCAAAAGCTAGTTAACAAATAAATGCAATTCAAAGCAACCAAAATCTTATTTACAGCCACCAAGCTACATTCAGAAATATCTAAGTGTCGTTTATTTGTTTTTGTGAAGATTTGACTACGTTGCTACGTTGCCAATTATTATAAATGTCAAAGCCCATAGTTAAATTGCTTGTATTCGTAAGATTTCAGCCCGTTTTGCCTTATTCATAGGATATTCTTTTCATACGTTAATGTCATAATATTTTATGTGATACCTATTTTGTACCAGACTGGAGGTCGGCAAATATTTTTATTGCTCGAACCCTTTTACACGTAGACATCTTATTTAAATTCCATTTTGTTTTCAACAATAGTTTGGGAGTGAGAATTTGTTTTTCCCTGGATCAGAATTGGGACAGTTGGACGTTTTCGTGTCGTTACAGTTTTTTTTTTTGTATTTTAACACAGAAACATACGCGATGTCAAACATTGTGGATAAAAAAATCTCTAAAAGCATTTAGCTGTTTCACAAGCGGAATGAACGTAGTAGAAATGCGAGCAATCACGAAAATGCGACGAGGAATGCACGCAAACGGCACACACCATAAAGAATGATGAGGAGAAAGTACGTGCTACCATGGAGAATGGAAAAGGGCATCGTTTGAAGTGGGGCCCCCTTTTGTAGAACTCACGTGAAGATGCCTACTATCGTACTATCCGTTCTAAATGAGAATAGGATCGACTGCCATGTTGTGATGTCACGTCGAAATGTCACATCGACGAAATTTTGTCAAAATTGAAGAACTCAGAGATGAGTAAAATTGATGAACTGGATACTGAATAAACTTTTTTCGTTCACAGTTCGTAAGTAAATTAAATTTTCAGTAAAGAAATCAAATTTTAAAAATTTCTTTCATCGGTTTGACAGTAAATCGTGACGTCACAACACGGCAATCGGTCCTATTCTCATTTGGAACGCTCGGAAAAAATATTGTAAAGCACGCTGTTTTCTTCGAGGAAATGAACAGTAGATGGACAAGAATCAAGTCAATAACAGCCCCCACCAACCGTGTTCCCACGTTGTCGTCGTGGTGGGGCTTGCGTGTCTCAATGACCTTGAGGGCTATGCCGGTAGAGCTACTCATGCCGGAAGGCCTCAAGCGAGAGACCAGACCAAGAGGAACACACGGCGGAGTCCAGTCGGACCGCCCGGAGGGTGCGCTGTCCAGGAGCGCTGGCACCAACAGCTGTCGGCGCCTTCTCGACAGCGAGCTCGGTTCGCCTCGGGTACGTGTCTGTTTATCAGACACGACCACGATGGCGAACGTGTATTGGGGACCCCACCCCATTGCCAAAAAGGCAAAGCTGAGTACAGCAAAATTATGGCCGCGCATCTTCAAGAAATACTACCCCAGGAGGGTACCGCCTGCCCCGCAGGCGGAGAATCCCTCCCCGAGCAGAGCTCGGGCTGCCCCTCGTATTCTGGGGGGGGCAAAGAGCGCACCAGGTCCGTAAAGGACCTGTTATTACCGTCCTTCATGGACGCAAGGAGCCAGGGTGGCTCACTAGCCGGCAGCGCGGAGTCCCTGGGACCAGTTCCCAGCACGTCCGCGACGCCGGTGGAGGCCGGCCGTACTTTCGGCCTCAGAGAGGTGAGTGAAGACGCGGCGTCGGACTCTGATGCCGCGTCTTCACACAACTCTGACGTGATGGAGGTGGAAGAATCCACCTCCATCAAAAGGAAGGCGGAGTTTTTGCGCTCCGTCTCCGACGACGAGGCGGCACCTGCCCGGAAGGTCTCGACCTCGGGGCGGGGTACCGCCCGAAAGACGGGCAAAGGGAGAGGGCTCCCCGCCGAGAGCGCCAGCGAGGGACGCCAGGCCAGCCTCACGCCGCCGGAGATCCCTACCGAGCTGCCGGAGGGAATGGAGGTTGCCATGGCCAAATTTAAGGAGGTCGTGGCAGCCGCAATCATGAGCGTGGCCAACAAGCGGGAGAGAGTGGCCAAGAAGCGCTCCATCGAGTTGGCCAATGCCACTATTGGGGGGGCTCTGGGGTTCGTGTTCGAGCCCTACGAGCAGACCCTCAAAGGGAGGATTGGCCGGCTCGAGGCCTTGGCCGGTCTCCAGGACCCCTGCCCCAAACCGTCATTGGAAGGGCGGAGCACGCAGGCGGAAAGCGAGGTGCTGACCTTGCTGCGGCAAGAGCTGGCTGCTGCCAGGGAGCAGCAGCAGGAGCAGCAGCAAAGGTTCCAAGAGCAGATCCGGCGCCAGCTTTCCGTCCTGGAGGGCATCGTGCTGCGTCCCCCGCTCGCGGCCTCCAACCAGAAGGGAGCGGTGACATATGCCGCTGCCGCCGCAGCCACTGCTGCTGCGCCCAGGGCAGGCCCATCGGGGCAAGTCGGGCGCAAGGCCACGGCGCCGGAAGCGGCCAGGGCGGCCCCGGTCAACAAGCGGCAGCAGCAGGGGAAGCCTGCCGCCCCCCCGAAGGGCAAGGTGGCGGCCGCCACCAAACCGGCGGGGCCTCCTGCCGCGGCGGCAACTAAGTCGCGCCTGCCGCCTCCTCCGCCCGAAGACTCCTCGGCTGGCGCCGAGTGGACGGTCGTCGGTGCCAAGGAGAAGGCGAGCAAGGCGGCTAGGGCGGCCAAAAAGCGCAAGCGGCGACAGGAGCGGAAGAAGCGGGCCATGGCTGCCAGACTCCGCGACCCGACTTCCGCAGCTGTAGTGATCACACTACAGCCAGCTGCGGAAAAGAGGGGCGTCGACTATGATATAGACATGGCCAAGGCGAAGCAGGCGGTGGTGGGCCACCTCGACGAGTTCGGAGCCTCCGGGGGCTTCCGAATAAGGCGGACCGCAACCGGAGCCCGAATTTTGGAGGTCCCTGGGGCAGAGAGCGGAGAACTCGCCGACGCCCTGGCCGACAAGATCAGGGCGTCCCTGGACGTCGAGGAGGCCCGAGTGTCCAGACCCACCAAGAGCATAGACATGCGCATCATGGGTCTGGACGACTCCGTCAGGGTGGAGGAAGTGGTGGCCGCCATCGTCAGGGCGGGAGGGTGCACGACCGACCAGGTTCGGGCGGGCACCATCCGCGCTGACAGCACGGGCATGCGAGCCGTCACGGTGAGCTGCCCCGTGTCGGTGGCCAAGGCCATCACGAACGAGGGCCGAAGGCTGCTGGTGGGCTGGGTTTCAGCCCAAGTCAAGATGTTGGAACCCAGACCTCTGCGGTGCTACCGATGTCACGTCGGGCACCACGTGGGCGCCTATTGCGCCGCAGAGGTGGATCGCAGTGACCGCTGCCACCAGTGCGGACAGCCCGGACACAAGGGCCGTCGAATGCCGTGCATTGCCGCACTGCTACGCATGTGCGGCGGCCGGCAAGCCGGCCGACCACCGGGCTGGGGGTAGGTCCTGCGACCCTCCCACCAAGGCCAAGGGCAAGGTCAGGAGGGGCATCCACCCTGACGTCCTCACCGCCGCAGCCACTACCCTGGCTGCTGCCGCCATCGCCGCCGCTCCCGCCGCGGCAGGACCCTCGCAAAGGGCTCAGGAGGAGACGGTAATGGAATACCAATAACCACGCCATTACGTCTCCTCCAGGCGAACATCAACCACTGCGCCGCCGCTCAGGATCTGTTGCTCCAGAGCATGGCGCAGTGGTCGATCAATATCGCCGTCGTCGCCGAGCCGTACTTTGTCCAACCCCGTGGAGACTGGGTTCAGGACTTGGACGGCTCGGTGACGTTAATTTCGTCGGCCGCCGCCGGTACCCCGCCCCCCGAGTCTGTCACGAGGGGGCGGGGTTGCGTGGCAGCACGGTTCGGGGACATCGCCGTGGTAGGCGTCTACCTGCCCCCGAACAGATCTCTCGACGTGTTCCAACTCTCCCTGATGGAGCTTAATTCCGTCGTCGCTGGGTTTGGTTCCCTCCCCGTGGTCGTTTGCGGGGACTTCAACGCCTGGAACACGGCTTGGGGTTCTCGGCGCACGAACCAACGGGGTAGGATGGTGGAGGACTGGGCCTTGGAGCTGGGCCTGGTCGTCCTGAACCGGGGCTCTGTCCCCACGTTGGTGCGGATGCGGGGTACATCAGTGGTGGACATCTCGTTCGCCAGCCCCGCTCTGTCGCCGCGTGTCGTCGACTGGCGCGTTATGGAGGAGGTGGAGACGTACTCCGACCACCGGTACATCCGGTTGGACGTCTCCGCCGAAACCTCGGCCGCGCCGGTCCGACAGAGCCCTTGTGGTCCGCGGTGGGCGCTTAAGCAGATGGACCGGGAGCTCCTCCTGGAAGCCGCGACGGTACAGGCCTGGGTGCAAGCACCGGACAGGCCTGTCGACATCGACGTCGAGGCGGAGTGGTTCCAGGAGGCCATGTCGCAAATCTGCGACGCGGCAATGCCCCGAGTCCCTCCAGGCCGTGCTAAGCGCCGCGTGTACTGGTGGTCGCCGGAGATCGGCGCACTGCGCAACGCGTGCAACCACGCGCGCCGCCGGTACGACAGACACTGCAGGCGCCGCAACCGCCAGCCGGATGCGGAGGTCAGAGAGGCGGAGCTGTATGAGGGGTACAGAGAGGCAAAGCGCACCCTCCGAACGGAGATAAGGCGGGCCAAACTCGAGGCCCGCAACGTGTGGCTGGGGTCTCTGAACGCGGATCCGTGGGGGCGCCCGTACAAATTGGTACGGGACAAGCTACGCCCCTGGGCTCCGCCGCTGACTCAGAGTCTCCGGCCCCAACTCGTGGAGGGTGTGGTAACCACTCTGTTCCCTGCGCGAGGGGAACACTCCCCCCCGCCCATGGCTCCGCCCCTGCCAGCAGTGTCTGACGCGGACCACAACAGCGACGACGACGACAACGCTCCAGAGGTGACCGAGGTAGAGGTGAGAGTGGCGGTGCGAAGGCTGAGTGCCAAGAACGCCGCCCCAGGACCCGACGGCTTGCCAGGGAAAGCCTGGGTCCTGGCCATGGAGGCTCTCGGGCCTCGACTAAGAGGGCTCTTCAGCGCATGTATGGAGAGGGGCCAGTTTCCACTTCGCTGGAAGATGGGGAAACTGGTCCTCATCGCGAAGCCAGGGCGCCCTGCGGACTCTCCGTCCGCGTACCGGCCCATTGTGCTGCTCGACGAGGTGGGCAAGCTCTTTGAAAGAGTCATTGCAAACCGCCTCGTCGCGCAGCTAACACGGGTGGGGCCGGACTTGTCGGACGGACAATTCGGCTTTCGCAGGGCGCGCTCTACGGTGGACGCCATCATGCGCGTGCGAGCTCTCACGACAGGGGTTGCGGTGTTCCGGAGCAGGAGCGTCGTGGCAGTGTCCTTGGACATTGCCAACGCGTTCAACTCCCTGCCCTGGAGTACGATCCGGAGGGCACTCCGGTACCACCGGGTGCCCGAATACCTCTGTCGAGTGGTCGAGGCTTACCTGTCGGACAGGTCCATTATCTACCCCGGTCACCAGGGAGAGTGGAAACGTCGAGAGATGTCGTGCGGTGTTCCGCAGGGGTCGGTTCTAGGCCCACCCTTGTGGAACATCGGCTACGACTACGTGCTGCGCGGCGACCTCCCTGATGGGGTCAGCGTGGTCTGCTACGCAGACGACACGCTGGTTCTAGCGCAGGGAGAGTCGCACCAGGCGGCGGTCGCTCTAGCGACACGCGGGGTTGCGATAGTCGTTGGTAGGATCCAGGAGTTGGGACTCGAGGTGGCGCTGCACAAATCCGAGGCCATGTTTTTCCACGGCCCTCGGAATGCGCCACCATCAGACTCCCAACTTACGGTAGGAGGAGTTCGCATCGGCGTCGGGTCGACGATGAAGTACCTGGGACTCGTTCTCGACAGCCGATGGAATTTCGGAGAACACTTCCGACGTTTGGCTCCCAAACTCAACCGGGCCGGGGCTGCTCTCAAGCGGCTCCTGCCCAACCTTGGGGGTCCAGACGCCTCCTGCCGGAGGCTCTACGCGGGGATCGTTCGATCCATGGCCCTCTACGGGGCGCCGGTGTGGGCGCCGTCGCTGGCAAAGCGACCGGCGTCCATACTGAACGCCTGCCAGAGGGTCATGGCAATACGGATGGTGCAGGGTTACCGCACGATCTCCCGCGAAGCGGCGAGCCTTCTGGCTGGCCTACCACCGTGGGATCTGGAGGCAACAGTCCTTGCACACATGCACGATAAGCGCGTGGAGATGCAACGCCGGGGTGAAAGTCCACTACCGCGACAGGTCGAGGTATGGCGGACAGAGCTCCGGCGGGATCTCACGGTGAAATGGCGTCAGCGACTATCGCAACCCAGTGCTGGGCACGCCACAATTATGGCGGTAAGTCCCCTCTTTGAGGCGTGGCTGGAAAGACCTCACGGCGTCCTTACCTTCCGCATGACGCAGGTCCTCACCGGACATGGCAAGTTCGGGAGGTTCCTGCATCGGATTCGAGCGGAAGAGACGCCCGGGTGCCGCCACTGTGCGGAACGCCCGGAGGACACGGTGGAGCACACAGTTGAGGTGTGCCCTGCTTGGGCGGAGCACCGCCGTGCCCTCGTGGGGGCGATCGGCGGCGGAGACCTCTCGCGCCGGGCCTTGGTTGAGGCCATGGTCCGGAGCGAGGAGGAGTGGCAGGCGGTCGCCTCCTTCTGCGAAGCAGTAATGCTAGCAAAGGAGGAGGCAGACCGCATCAGGCAACGGCGCCCCCGCCGCCGCCGCCGGGATTCCGATCCCGATTTCCGGCCACCGTAGACGCTGGCTCGCGGACGGCGAGCCATGGGTAGCTCGCTGTCCGATCGTCCGGTAATTGTCCGGACCGAGCCAAGGCGTCGACGGCGCGCACTGTTCCCGCGCGCCTCAAGGAGTTGTCAGCAACAGGAGGGGCCCATCTGGGTCGAAGCCTACCGGGGTCGGGGTTATCCGAAAGGAAACTAGAGCCCCGGTATGAAGGCTAGAAGGAACGGCGCGGGGTTTTTAGTCAGTAAGACTCTGACACTGTCTCCCGCTCCACCCAAGAGCGGGTTTCGTCAATGATGATTTTCCCCGTCGACAGAAAAAAAAAAAAAAGTCAATAACAGCTAATAGACCTATTAATCATCTTACTACGGTCATTATAGCAGATGCACTGTTATAATTGACTATCTACACAGGAAATTATACTTAGCTCGAGCATTGACTCATCATTGTCGCGATATCTCAGCAGCGTTCGAACGAGTACTGTAACTCGGATGAATTCAAAGTGCGATTGTTCATTCGATTGGTATCGATTTCGCGATACTTCTCGATTTGGTCGCTAATAGTCGGAGCTCACGAACAATGTAATGATGTTAGGGGTCAGATGTAAATGTAGAACAGAATTATGGTGACGGATGTTATTCCTTGCCGATTTAGTTTCTGCGTTAGTCTTTGCGGCACTATTAGAGTTAATGGAACGTTTTGATTTAGTATTATACGCAAACGGTTCAGAAGTTACGAAACAAAAAAAAACAGCCTTTTGTATTGATCTTGAAAAAACGCATCATAATTTTTAGTAACTGGATGGATTCCAAAAGTTTTTATTCCATGTTATATTTTTTCCCAAAAATATTTAAAAAGGTCACTGTTGGACACCACCGACACTAAGTACAATACAGGTCGTGGCAGGTCATAGCGGACATTTGGAGCCAGAAAACAGCTGGGTGCATGTGTAAAACCAAACCTCAGTCACTTGGATGGCCCGGTGACTATTTATTTTTGCTGACATACCAAGCTTATAAAGGGAGGTAGAGATAACGTGACGAGTGACAGGACAGGACCAAAATGAGACAAGGGCAGGAACATCAAAAAATCAGTTCAGTGTACTTAATCTGTCTATGACGTGACGGTAACTGGCCTTTATAAGCTTCTTTGTTCTAAATTGATTCCGTAAATCTATACCGTATCATATTTGCGTGTGCTGCCTCTTGAACATGAACAACATGCTTGAATTTTTAATAGGCTTTGATTGACCTGAACGAGGGTTCAGTTCAGTCCGTAAAATAGAAACTAAGACCTTGGCAACGACAGAACCTGTGAAAATTGCCACATGACAAGGGTTGTTCTGTTTATATTATACTAACTTTTGCCCGCGGCTTCGCCCGCATACATAAAATGTAGCAGGAATAAAACAGACTTCTATCGATGAATATTTTTTCGCAATCTTCCAGAGATTATCTCCTACAAATAAAAAAAAACAAACTTTACCTCTTTTTAATATATAATAGTGTCAACTGCTGCCAGCGACTTTGCTCTCAAGATGGTAGAAAATTATCAGGAGGGAACAAATTCCCGAGATAAAAAGTATCTGTGCTGTTCGAGGACATGGTCTACTCGTGCACCAAGTTTCATCGAAATCAGTTTAATCGTTCGAACGTGAAGAAGCAACAAACATACATACTATAATATGTATGTATTTAGAAATATATAAGTATGTTTATCAGTTGTCTAGTACCCATATAACAAGCTCTGCTTAGCTTGGGACTAGATGCGTTGTGTGATAGTTGTGGAATATTATTATCATACTCACAAACTTCTACTTTAATAAGGTTAATCTGAAATGAAATTCAAAAATTCAAAATTCAAAATCATTTATTTCAAATAGACCAAATGTAGGCACTTTTGAATAGTCAAATGTCAGTCAGTCCAAGAAAAGTGAAGCTAAATTGCACGTTCCAAAGCGTAGATCTCTATGGAGAAGAACGTGCAAGAAACTCCATGGACACTCTTTTAAATCATATTATGTGTTACATATAATGTTTGGTTACATTATTTCATGTTGCTTCTATTATGTGAGCACAATGTAGATAATAAAATTAAAATAAAAAATATATTAAAAGATAAAAACTGAATTAAGCTACTGGCAGTTAAGAGATGACCAGTCTCAACTGACGGCACCCGTTCACGAGCATGACGCGTGCATCAGCCCCACTCAGCTCAACCATTTTCAAGGGAACCGAATGACCCAATACACGCGCCACCAGCAGCGAGACATTTAAGTGAGCATGACAAACTCCTAACTGCCATGCTCGTAATGTCAAAAACAAAAGAATACAAGTCGTAACCCAATAAAAAATGCTTCATGGTACCTCACATTCACAAATAGGAAAAAAAAAGTGCTTCTACATTAAACAATGCTATGGTTTTCAAAAACAAAAGTAATAAATGATCATAAGTTTAAACTATATTTTCAAATTACAAAAAAATAAAAATAATTATAGTTTCCAAGCCAATCAATACACCCTAGTGTGGTAGTGGAGCTGGACCAGCATTGAGCCAAGCATTTTTATCTTGTATATAATCCTCCAACTTATAATATGCCTGCCTGCATAGCGTGCGTTTAATACAAGATTTAAATTTTGTTTCATTGAGTTCTAAAATTTGGGGAGGTATTTTATTATAACATTTTAAACAGTACCCCATGAAAGAAGAGGCCACTTTTGCCAATCTGAAGCCTGGTTGAACTAACTGGTCCCTATGTCTTGTAACATAGTTATGTCTATCGCCTCTTTTGCTAAACAGATGAAGATTTTTTCTAACGTACATGATGTTTTCATAGATATATTGACAAGGCACCGTCATGATGTTAATATCCTTAAACAGCTGTCTTAGAGAATCGCACCGGCGGAGATTGTAAATAGCTCTGATGGCTCTTTTCTGTAGTATAAAGATTGAGTCAATGTCTGCAGCCCGTCCCCATAGTAAGATACCGTATGACATGATACTATGAAAATAACTAAAATAGACTAGTCTAGCGGTATCAACATCCGTAAATTGGCGGATTTTTCTAACAGCAAATGCAGCCGAGCTAAGCCGTCCTGCAAGAGATGTTAAATGAGGACCCCATTGTAGCCTTGAGTCAAGCGTAATCCCCAAGAAAACCGTTTTTTCGACAAATTCTAATTTCTCATGGTTCAATACAATGTCACAATAACTACTTTTGACGTTCGGTAAGGAAAATCTTATACATTTCGTTTTTTTGCCATTAAGAACTAGATTATTAGCAGTGAACCAGTTTTGGACCTGCAGTAAGGCGTTATTTTCATCGTCAAGATTATTAGTCCTTCTATTTATCTTAAATATCAGAGAAGTGTCGTCAGCAAACAACACCAATGTGATGAGATATAATTATTATTTTGATATATTGCAACAATATAATACTTCCATAGTATATTGGCGAAAACGAGTCGATATAACGTGATACTCAAAGTCGAGCGCGTTTTATCTTGAAAGTATGAACAAAAATCTTTCGTTGTGTATCGATTTCATCGATCTTATTGTGTGTGTAGATTAGTTATTGTTTTATGAACAAAGATTGCAGTGTTAAGAGGGTCCTTCTCCACTCGCTTATCGTAAACATCGAAAATGGTTTAAAAGCTTGTTACTTCATTTAATGCAATCCAACGCGATGTTTGACGAAAAGGCAACGCAAAAAAAGAGAGATAACGCCTGGAAACTCTGTTAGTATTCGGTAATTCCGAGATTTACTCGAAAATTTCACAAAACTTGCTCCAGGAAATAGCTGTTTTTTTTAAACCCTTAAAAGTTTTTGGAAAAAGTTGTCGTCATTTAGAATCTTAATAATATTTGCAAGGTCTCTAGAGGATTACTGTTTTAATTTTTAGGCAAATTATGAAGTGTCAAAGTTCATACAAAATAAGACATTTTCAGAGGTTTTTACTGGATTAGTTTTACACAAATTTAGAAATTGGTTTCTTTAGAAAGCTAAATAATATCCACAAGATACTATGTTTCCAAAATATCTAATGAAAAATGTGTAATAACGTCATAATCAACTATGAGCGGTTGTATGAAAAACAGTGAAAATGTGAGTCATGATGCACCACCTGGCTGTATGTATTAGGTAAATTTTTCCCAAATTCAAGCGACTGTGGGCTGGGCACATTGCTCGTAGTAGGGATGATCGATGGAGCCGAAAGGTTCTGGAGTGGCGATAGCGTACCGGAAGACGCAGCATTGGAAGACCTTCCACAGTGTGGACTGATGACCTGATGAGAGTCGCGGGAATGTGATGTCTGCGAGACGCGCAGGAGTGTTCGTTATGGCAACACTTTGGAGAGGCCTTTATCCAGTAGTGGACGTCTTTCGACTGAAATGATGATGATGATGATGATGAGGTACATTTCATGTCGCTTACCAATTATTTAATTAATATTCTATGCTTATGTGCGCTGATAATTAAGTATTCTACAAAGCCTATGCTTATGCGTACAGAGAAGATCGTGCACTTCGGTTTAAATTAATATTAAATCATTTTAGTTACATCATTTAACTACGACGATCGTTCGCAGTTCTTATTGCAGTGATTTTATTTTCCTTGGACCAAGTACTAAAACAGCCTTCCCATGAAATTCACAGTCTTTCATTAATTATCGATTATTATATTCAATGACTTGACTGTCTATGCAGTGTGAAACTGAGGGTTTCTTATTCCCCAAAGCCTGCCTCCAAATTATAATTAGGTATGATAGACAACTTATAAATATACTACTACTTCAGTGTAAAAAAAAAACTGGTCTATGTAGTCATTCTCAACACATTAATATTGTAAAGGCGAAAAAACTTTCGCCTACACAATACATTTATAAACACACATACAAACGCATCATTTCACGCTCTAACGGTTCCTCCTGAAATCCTAGAAAAGCACAATTTTTGTCCCAGGAGTACCTACGTTCCCTTGCAGCCTTGCAATAATTTGCAATATCACGAGCGAAACCGCTGGCAATAGGTTGTTTAGTATAAAGCAGTCATAGTCTAGAGATGTGCCCTTGCCGGCAATATTGCCCGAATTGGGAATTTTGCTGGCAATATTGCCACCTATATTCCCACTTTTCGCCGGCAACGGCACATCTCAAGTAGAGTCACATAGGTACTATTAAATCATAGGTACGTACATATCACACACGTACCAATAGCGGTTATCGATCGTGTTATTTATTTAATTAAAAACACTTGTGTTGTTTTATGCTTACCAAGGATGTTGAACAAGGAACATTTGCGCAATAAACTTAGTCATACCAGACAGACCGCAAAAGGGCGAGTGATTCACAATGTCTCACCTTTTAGATTACAATGTATTGTTTGTATTTGTACTCAAAATATAACAACGTTCATTCAAGTCGGCCATTTTGAAGTGTATTACGTGAGTTCGACAAATCGATGTCCGATTAACGCTTGTACGACAAAATTACTGCGACTTCCCAAAGTTCGAATGCATGCTCGTGTGACTAGGGCCCTCACTCACGACGACTTTTTGTAGCGATGCTGTAGCGCGTTCGTATCGATACAATCGCGCTGTAGCGCATTGGCATTTTTTCTATGGCGCTTGCAAATGCGAGTAACGCGCGTTAGTAACAAAACTGTCGCGCGCTTACGAAACGCGCGATAGCATCGCTACAGAAAGTAGTCGTGGGCGAGGGGCCTAACTAAAGCTCGACATTACTCTAGTGCGACATCAAGAATTAACATAGTTAACAGGACAGGTTAGGTTAGAAAGCTAAGGTCGCAGCGAAGGTCCTTAGAATTAGGGGGGCTCCGATTAGCTATCTTGGGTAGTGTCAAACTACTGCAATACTGCACCAATATACTGTCGAATTACAGTGACGAGCACAAGTAGTAGTCACACAATTGTTTGTCGCACTAACGTACTGTCGAACTACTGTCGCACAATCGTTACTAGTCGGACCAGTGTGATGTCGGGCTTCAGTGTGTCGCATAAGGTAAGTCGCAGTACAGTTTGTCGCACAAGCGTATCCATTTGTCGGGCTTACGTAGTACACTCGCCATTTTGCGTTGAAGGTAAAACAGAAACAAACAGAAATTATGGATTCGTGCTTTATCATAAATCTGGTACCTATGCAACATAGCAGTTCTTTGCTCTGGTAATCTACGATCGCACGTTTTACAATTCAGCGTTGTCGCACTTCCAATATTACCTTTTCCTTTAGTTTTGCGAACCATAAGCAGCACGTACCGGTCGAAGATTGACATAGCAATGCGAGTGTGTGTCAGTGTAAGAAAGAAAGAAATAACATTTATTTGAGACTCACACAGGACGAACAACAATAAAAAAGTTAACTAATCTATATTGAATAGCATAAAATAGAAATACAACAATAACGACATAAAGAACTGTGCTTGGCCCAAAAGCCTCTTCTTAGTATATGCTGCGATATTAAAAATTACCACCCACCTTCAGGCTAGATAGGCTATTGATATACCTAACACGTCAGTATCCAATTCATGCTACATCCAATCAGTCAGTCGTAAAGATTAACAGCTCCCTCGTAAAGCACCGGCTATCAAATGTAGGTCAATCGCGGTAATAGTTCTTCAATTTATTGCGGTATTAAAAATGAGCGTTATATCTGTTTGCCTCAATATTTTAATTACGATATAAAGTGGTTTTATGATATATTTTGGTTCATGCATCGTCATCGTTCTTTTTTTTTTATTATTGATAGGCTTGCGTTTGACCACCATCTCACCGGATGGTAAGCGACGATGTGGTCGACGATAGAACACGCTTGCCTAGAAGTAACCTATTCACTCTTCAGAAGAGTTTCTCTCAATGCGCAAGTTCCTCTTGGGAGTCAGGTTGTTTCTTCTTCATGAGGACTTTGATACTTGGTAAAGGAAAGCTGTCGGCATTTGGTCTATGTTTCTCTTCAAATGTACGTGTATGCACGTACGAACACGAACACAGCGAACACAAACATTAACTTGAACACTTGATTGGCTTGGACGCGAACATAGTTCAAATCGTGTTCGCCCACAGCATCCGTGAAGTCTCGTTGGTTCGATTATGAAGTAGCGAAAAGTTTCTTAGTGTTCGCATTAATTCATGATGAACACCTATCCATACAGAACATACTAATAAGATCGCCGCTTGTTGTGATGTTTGACGAATAGTGTTCGATGTTCGTTACTGGTACACACGTGCGAATCAAGTTGCTCCGTATCATGCAACGCAACAAATTTGTTCATACGTGCGTACACGGCTTAAGATGTAGAAAGTCTGCCCTTAAGAGAAACCACAATATTTTTAGCTCTAGTAGCATCTTAAGATTACCATAAAGCGCCTTTTTCACATTACATCAACAAAGTTTATCTTGTCAGTGGACATATTCGGTTACGGCTTCAGGGACGCCCGTACTCAGACTACATTTTGCCTTAAAAGCAGTATTCAATATGTTTGAACAATTTGGCAGACGACTAGACTTCTTGGCACCGGGTGATAGTCGTGACGTAGGCCATCTGTCGGTACCTGTGTTCTCTGTATATAATCAATTGTGAAAACGCAGCTGATAGCCTGATGAAACAATTAATGGTTGACAAATAAAAAAAAACAAAAAAAAATAAACAATGTGGGAGTAAAGATTTCAGATTCTAACTAGCTCTTGAAAAGGTGTTTGGACAGCTGGTCATTATTGCTGATGAACTGTTTGTATTTTGGTGTAGAGTGTAATAAAGTATATTATTTTATCTATACTATTCAATATACATTATCGTTATCAATTTTGAGCACTTCTGCACTCTACAAGGCATTTGTACCGCTTTGTTAGAATTTTATAAAGAAAATTTATTGTGAACTCATCCAATGACTTCTCTCGCTCTTAGTAGACTTTTACTGACTAAAACGCACTCTTAAGTTCCTTCTTTGCCTTGCGTCTCAGCACCCCGAAGTTCCAGGTTCCCTTTTTGGACGACCCATGGGGAGAACAAGCTAGTATTTTTCAAAGTATATTCAACTAGCATTTACCCGCGGCTTCGCCCGCATTTATTAATATACTTTAATTTAATAATAATATTTGTACTTGACTAACCTCTTTCTCCCCCTTTTCTCACTTTAAAAAAAAAATTGCCTATGTCTCCAGGGTCCCAACTATCTCTGTAGCAAAATTCATCAAAATCGGTTTTGCCATTTAGGCGTGAGACGTAACAAACAAACAAACTCATTTTTGCTTTTCAGAATAAGCTAGCATTATGAATATCGAATATACTGTGAATAATAAATCAAACAGTATTATTGAATAACACCCGCTCTCAATAAATCGCCGCCAAATATAGCGTTTGTTTTAGCGCTTAGCGTTTCATGTGTGCAAATCCAGTTATAGGCTTATCAGCAGTCACAACACAGCCTAAGCCATAGATATAAACACCTATATATTATTATGTTGTTTTAAGCACCGAAATAAACGTATAGGTATTGAAGTGTAGCGTTTGTTTGCAACTCTAATCTAGGAAATTGAATGAGAAATCTAAAATCTCGAAAGGAGTCAATGTCTAGGCATTGGGTAGTAAAGAGGTTCTACTACGACCTCCTAATACCATCCATTTTACGATTAAACTAAACTGTTAAATGGAGCTATATAGGGTTTATAGCTCCATCTCTTTTCGCTCACACGACTAGCATCATGTCATGGTAAGGCCCAAGAAACCAGAAATGCGTTGAGGTCTGAACCAGCGATTTTCTGGATATGAAATTTTGGATTAAAATTTACCTAGTAAGATTAATATAAAACCTTATATCAAATAAGGTATACGAATATGTAATTATTTCAAATTATCCTTTAGTTTCGATAATAGAATTAAAAAAAAAACTAGAAAAGTAAAATACAAATAGGAAGATTTTACTTTTATTTCTAGTCCAGATTATAAAGGGGTAAAACAAACATAAGCCTGGCGTGACCCGTCATTTAGTTAATTTCGCCTTTATCTGAGACTTTTCTATCAGATTCGGTGACGATGCTCTATAACAACCCTGGTCTGAACAGGCACTTAAGCCTCGCTTCCGTTCCTTTGATCACCTTAGGGCCTGTGATCTCATTATTTCTAGAGTAAGTACTGTAAAATAAACATTATTCGTTGCGTTATGCGTTATGCGTTATTATTCTAAGCTTATTGACTATATTTCTGAATACATTCATAATATAGATAAATCACATCCTGACAGAACAAATAATTATGCTCATCATACAAACATTTTATCTGGGTGGGAATCGATCCCACGACCTCCGGCATAGCAGTAACCATTAGACCAACGAGCCAATTATCATCACCATCTCCCTAGCCTTCTAGCTTAGGGTCGGCTTCCCGTCTAGACGGATGCGACCTCAGAGGTATCGTAGACCCAAATAGCGTTCAGGCTTTGTTAAAAATTCTAAAGAATTCAAAGAATTCTTAGCCATAATTTCCAAAGTAACTCTTTGCCCGCGGTCCTGGAACACAAAGTATAAATGAAGGAAGACATGTGAGTTTTAGTTGATAATTTGTCTGATAACCCCTCTTATTCAACCCAGAATCGAAATAGTTATTTGATGATTTCCCAACGTTAAGTAAAGAAACCATTAAGCCCTTTATGTGTTTCATGGGAAGTAATAAGAACATAGATCTACGCATTGATGGTTACTCGTATCTCAGTTCACGCACATTTGAACACGCGTCTGCTCAGATGGTTATACACTTCACACGAGTGAGGGATCTAATATGCATTTGTATGCTGTTCTGTCTTTGTGTAAAGATTTGCACACTTTGTTCGTGTTTATTGTCTGTTGAATATTGTTATGGGTATTGTATTATGCTGTTCAACGAGATTGAGTTAGGGCCCAAGTATAAAAATTAGATAAGATGCGATGAGACGCTGAATCGCAGACACCTGCGATGCGATTTTTCGCGACAATGCATCAGTTCAGGTAACCAGAAAATGTGCTATACGAATCAATTCGCAAGTTTTCGCAATGTGTCGTTCGAGCTCGCAGATTTTTACGATGTGACGTCGCATCGCCGATTTGTGTTTGAGCTATTAAAGCAAGGATTTTTTAATTAATATAAACTAGTGCTTGACTGCGATCCCATCTAATGGTAAGCAGTGATGCAATCGTTGATGGTGAGGCGCACTCGTTCACAACGCCGTCTAGTGGCAAGCTAAGCAGAGCTTGTGTTATGAATACTAGACCACTGATAACATCCCTACTAATATTAATTCATGAATCCCCAAGCGACCACCGGTGGCCGCGCATCTATTGTCTTACTATTGTGTCTCTAATTGACGGTATCTGAAGGGTTATAAATGCGAAAGTAACTCTGTCTGTCTGTCTGTTACG
This sequence comes from Mythimna lalbum, assembly GCA_949319445.1. Classification (NCBI taxonomy): domain Eukaryota; kingdom Metazoa; phylum Arthropoda; class Insecta; order Lepidoptera; family Noctuidae; genus Mythimna; species Mythimna lalbum. The sequence goes on along the minus strand of OX439371.1, from coordinate 7,452,620 downwards.
CTTTCACGCAAAAAGTAGTGAACGGATTTAGATCAAATTTGGTAGGTAGGTAGAAGAGACACTGGAATAACACATAGGCTACCTATAATTCCACTGCTGAGCACGGGTCTTTGCCCGCGCGATATACACTGTAGTCCACGCGGGCGAAGCCGCGGGCGGAAAGCTAGTACTTATATATTTCTAAATATTTTTAATTCACTGTAGGCTCGAATTTTCTTTTGCTGTAGTCTTTTTTCACCAAAATGGTTTTAGCCGTTGCTTTTGGGAAAATAGTGAGCAGACACAAATAAAGCCAATAAACCGATGATTTAAAGAATCTAATGTCATCAACTGTCAAACGCACATGACAGTTTTATATCGGATAGTTCGGTCGATAGTTCAACAGTTCTAATTGTCCCTATCTATATTTCAGATAAAACTGCGCGATGGCGAGATCACTGACCGACCTATCACACTTATGAACTAGCACAGCATTAACGCAAGTTCCTAATGTGCGTGGTTTCCATGTGAGGGTCTTCTCCAGGAGATGGACACACTCCACGTTGGCCACGGGCATAGCAAGGGGTCCAGTCGTAGTCAGTCACCGTCTACTGCCGACCTGGCGAGGGATCCTGCTGTAGTGACAGATGATGCTGTCATCAGGTCCAGGGTGCAGTCGCCTTCGACTGTTCATCATGTTGTCAGTGTGAGTAATATTTTTTTATATTTTACTAACTGACCAGGATTATTGCCAAAAAAATATCGAAGAAATCATATCAATCGAAAAAACTTAAAACGCGATTTAAAAAAATGGGAGGTAGGGGATGTGTGTGAAAAATATATTACCACATCATTACACATGATCTATTAAGAAAAAGTCCCTGTTTTTAAAAAAAACGCAAACGGTCGTTTTTTTGAGGTGGGATATCGACCAATGATTTCTTCCAGGGCTTTATCAGGCTTTTACTGACTAAAACGACACCGGTGTCCACCAGTTGCCTTCTGCGTTTTAGGACCACAGGTTTCCTTTTTATAAAATCTTCATGACCTTGGCCTGAAACAAAGCCTGGCACAAGAGGTCGCCACCACCAATCGTCTCTACGGGAATACGGCGGTACCCCGCCCAAGCAAACTATCGCATACGATGTTCTTCCTGAAAAGGCTCGATAGTGTGATTATTCCACTTAAGAGGGTCCTTCTCCACTCGCTTATCGTAAACATCGAAAATGGTTTAAAAGCTTGTTACTTCATTTAATGCAATCCAACGCGATGTTTGACGAAAAGGCAACGCAAAAAAGAGAGATAACGCCTGGAAACTCTGTTAGTATTCGGTAATTCCGAGATTTACTCGAAAATTTCACAAAACTTGCTCTAGGAAATAGCTGTTTTTTTAAACCCTTAAAAGTTTTTGGAAAAACTTGTCATCATTTAGAATCTTAATAAAATTTGCAAGGTCTCTAGAGGATTACTTTTTTGACTTTTTTAATTTTTAGGCAAATTATGAAGTGTCAAAGTTCATACAAAATAGGACATTTTCAGAGGTTTTTACTGGATTAGTTTTACACAAATTTAGAAATTGGTTTCTTTAGAAACCTAGATACTATCCACAAGATACTGTGTTTCCAAAATATCTAATGAAAAATGTGTAATAACGTCATAATCAGTTATGAGCGGTTGTATGAAAAACAGTGAAAATGTGAGTCATGATGCACCACCTTAATGCGCGTGCCTCAAGTGGCTATTAGACTGTATTTAAACTGGTCTTCATCTAATCTAGATAAGGCAAGCGATAAGAGAAGATCATTCATGCAGTAACATTGTTCTAATCAATGTGCGAAACAGCATTAATTGATCTACAATGTTGTTAGGTCTCGTGTGTCCTCGGTAGCTAATTGTCGCTTCGTTGCTAATATATGACTATAATATAGCCGTAATAGGATAATGAGTAGTTATGGCTGTTAGTTTATATAATGGGTTGTAATTCAGAGAGTCTATTCAGAGTTTTTGACGTAGGGTACCATCGCGGTTTTTGCCTGATCACTTTTTTCTGAAAATTTCATTTGAATACTTTGAAGTTTTCGTTTCGAGTGCAAGCAAAAATGAACTTAGCGGTGGTCAGGCGGAAGTGTCTTTGATGGTACCTACTTGATCACATTATATCAAGTGCAAGTCGGACTCGCGCACCGAGGGTCCGTATAAAGTTCTTACCTTATGTAAATAGTTTGGGGCTCGAATCGATGCTTGAAGTTTTTCCGATTCGCAGAAAAAGTAACTATTTTGTGGCGTAACTTCTTTACGTTTTCAGACTTTTCCCTTTACTTTTTCTATGAGGCCACAGAACAAGGAATCATACAGTGGTACATATATGAGACCTTGCTTTTTGCCTTGCGTGGATTGTAGGTCAATGGGTATTATAGATTATTTTCTATATTTTAGGTTTGATTTCCTTGCGAGCGCCAAAATACACAGTAAATGGCCTTGTCTTTGGATTAGACATAAAAGTTAATTTTTTTTTTCACTGCTCAAATTAATATCAGGACTTGAGTATTTGATAGTAACTTCATTTTAATATCTCCACGCGTTTGAAAAAAAGGATGCTGACAGACGGATAACAAAGTAATTGTTTCTAAATAGATGGAATTATTTCAATGTTGCGGTTGTTGGAAGAGTTACCGTGGTCCTGCATGGTTAGTTTATATTTTAGGACTTTTTTTTTTGAAGTGGTAAATCATCCAATTACTTCATCGACTTCTAGTGTGGAGTGTAAAGAGGCGTATCAGACTTTTACTGACTAAAACCACATCTATGTTCTTCAGTTGCTCTTTGCGTTCTAGGACCACGAGTTTCCTTCTATATTTTAGGGCTACGGGACTAAACAAATCATTTGGGTCCCAGTACAATTCGACCTGATAATACATTTAATTATTAGCTAATAGTTAATTATTCGCTCCAGTAATCCTCTAATATGTCAAACTAATGTTTCCCAGCGGACACATCTCCGAACTGGGAATTTATTGGCTAATTAGACTCAGCCAGCCAAGCGCCGACTGCCAGACTATTTCAACTTGATATCAAGGACAGAAATCTCTGATGTCTCATAAGTCATAAGTTCATGACTGAGGTCAATTCTCGTTATTAAAAAAAAAGTCAAAATTGGCATCGCAATCGTCTCTCTAACAATGTGAAAAGATTTAAAAATGAAAAGATAAATTGGACTTATTTTTAAGACAGATAGATAAAACATTTGTTGGATGCAACACTGAAAATTAACAGACAGTTCACAAGAACACAATAAAATTACAAACAAAACTAAGCACACAAATTAACAAAAAAAATATAAATAAAAAATGTAAACAATCACAGACATCAACGTATGACAGTGTGTGTTTGACAATATGAGACTGCAATACGTAGGCGAAAGTTACTTCTTTATCATCATCTTTTAAATCCAAAGACTTCCACTGTTGGACATAGGCCTCCTTCAAGAGCTACCATAACGACAGGTCCTGTGCGTCTCGCATCCATCGGATTCTTGCGACCCTCACTAGGTCATCGGTCCACATTGTGGGAGGCCTCCCAACGCTGCTGAAGAAAGTTACTAAAAATACGAGATTTATGTGCTCCAAAACCAAAATAGTAGATGTGACTCAAAAGGTTGCCAAACTGAAATGTGACTGGGCAGGACACGTTTGCCACTTGGGCCAAAGCAGCACAAAGTTGGTGCCCTGAAAAAGTGCGACGGTCGCAGTAGACCGCGATGGAGATTGTGCGACGAACTGGATTCCATCAGATTTGCCAAGAAAAAGCCCGGGCGCGCGAAAGATGCAAGGAGTGGAGGGAGGCCTTTGACCAGGAGTGGGACAGAACAGGCCAACAAAAATGTACACACATGCATCCTTACATAATATAAAACAAAGTACAAAACTGCGTCTGTCCGACTGTATAAACACGATAAACTCGAAAATTACTGAACGGATTTTCATGCAGTTTACCTACACCAATAGACGAAGTGCTCCTTTGATTGAGCAAAGTTATAGATCTGCACAATAAAGTTCAGTCTTTTTAACCTAAAGGTTAACTGGTAAAAAACGCCTTGTTGCATAATTGCATTATGTCCGCCTATGTGTCCCTACTGTATTAAAGTTTTAATAAATAAATTACACCTTTGATGTGACCCCCGTGATATTGTCGGCGATATTGTTTGCACTAAGTACTAGGTCATTTGAGGATTTGAATGGCAAGTGTGCTATAGGTGTATTCTATTCTCTAGTACATATTCTATTCTCGAAAAATGTGACTGACTTTTTCGCCGTCATCTCCCATTTCTGGTGGCATAGGCTTCCGGTGCGAATCCAATTCATTTACTGCGCGTTGCCAACATTGACATCCACCCATCTTACTCACGGACTTTTTTTTACCTCTATCAGATAATGAGACAGGATTTTCCAAAATTTACTCACTGAAGGGACGAAACAGGGATCCCAAAGTTTGTGTGGAGAAAACAAATCCAAATCTTTTTGACCGTGACCGTGATTCAAGCTATGGTTCATGATGGTGATGTATTGTTTATATTATGTTTATATATATTTACAACCACTTTCCTTATTACGCGTATAATTTGATGACTGTAAAGGAAAATGATGAAGGTAGGTATCAACAGCAGTTGTTGACCTATAACGCGTCAACAAACTGTTTTAGTCATTACGCAGGTACACTAAATTGTCCTCAATTAAAATGATGTAGGTTACATAGCTTATGAAAATAAAAATTAATCGCAAAATGTGTTGGTAAGCGCATAACTCAACAACGCCTGGACCGATTTCGCTAATTCTTATTTTTTGTGTTAGTTATTTTGAGAAGGTTGTTATTGAAAAAAATAGGGTAGTGTGGGATAGAATAGGGTAGGGTAGGGAAGAGTAGGGTAAGTTAGGGTAGAGTAGGGTAGAGTAGAGTAGGGTAGAGTACGTTAGAGTAGGGTAGAATAGGGTAGAGAAAGGTATAGTAGGGTGGAATAGGGTAGAGCGGGAGCGAAGCCGCGGGAGTACAGCTAGTAGTTTATGAAAATATTTAGTTAACTACAAAACAACAACTTTTCAGTGTTATCTAACAAACTTTCATCTACCATATTAGTGTAATGTGTTACTGCGGTACAAAGTCCTAACTTATTTGCTACGTATAAGTATGTAAACAAAGACTGTAAAGTATACAAGTACTCAAGTACTTTCAAGTGCTTGCTAGCTTTTACACGCGGAATTGCTCGTGTGACCTGTTATGACACTCATCATTAGTGACCGCATACGTGCCACAAAATAATGCCGCATCAAAAATAAGCTAGACGCAGCCACAAAAAAAGCCTAGCGGCACCGCTGAACACGAGCCACATAAAAACGCCGCCACAAATAGAAGTTTGAAGCGGATTTTTTTGAGGTCCGTGTGCGGGGACACCTAGTGCCGTGAATTAATATTCTAAACCTTTTAACAACTTACAGAAAACAATTCTAACTCTCCCTAATACTTTTTCTTACGTGGAGAATCATTAAATAACTCCTTCCACTCCGAGGGGTAGTGTCAGACTTTTACTGACTAAAAACCGACCTGTGTTCTTTCAGTTGCCTTTTGTTAGTGTCACGGTAACTCTTTCAAAAAATCCCGTAGTCCTGTCAGTACTATTCTAGATATGTTGACAAAACCTAGTTATTACAGTTGATTTTCCGTTTTAAGATTTCCAGAAGTAAGAAGTAATTGGTGTCCCACTGCTTCTCTCCTGTAGCCCACCAGCCGTGCCGTGCAGTTTTCTGATATAAAATATAAACAAATTACACTTATCGTTAATATCGCTTTGTGTTATTATTATTATTTTAAAGATAAGGGGCTATGCATCTCCCGTAGTGTAGGGGATGTAGTCACTGCGACCTAAAAGATCTATTGTGACTCGCCACCCTGTTAGAGTAACTCTTTTAGCCCGGAGGCTTCCAGGAAGTCTAGAATACTCCTAGCTTTAAGAGTTTTAATCTCCTCTGGGCGAATAATGTGTCTCCGTTATACCGCTTAGGCGTCTCCCTCTCCTGATTACAGTACCGGCAAACATCAGTGTCACTCAGTTTCATGTGAAATTGGTGCCTGTTTATTTTGCAGTAGCCGGTTAAGGTGCGGGCTATCGCACAAATGTTCGTCCTGCTAAATCGCTTTGTGTTAGTCAAAGCATTATCCTAATCGGACCAGTATTTCCATAGTTTACATTTTTACAAACATACGGAAAAGTATTACGATGAATAAAGAGTATATTTTCTAGTTTACAAACAAATGCCACCTGTGTACTCAAGTTCTATAAGTGGCAGTGTGTTAATGAGTCTACAAGACACGTGCATGATCGGACAGGCTTAGAGCGAGTTTTTATTCGTGATAACATAGACTTGGCTTATGTCAAATCGTATGAGAAAGAAAGGTTTACCCTTATTGTCACCAGACAGTGCTCAATTTTAACAGAAACTAGCTATCCCCTGCAAACGCCCGTGTGTTACTGTGCGGATCGACCGCTGGACATGGTGGAGCATAAAGTGGAAGTCTACCCCGCTTGTGCGGCGGCTACCTCTCGCGTCCAGCTCTGGTTCAGACCATGGCCCAGAATGAGAAGCGATTGCCTTCTTTTGCGCAGCAGTAATGCAAGCAAAGGAGTTGACCGTAACTGTAAGGGAAAGTACATTGTCACGCCCCAGGCACCACCATAAGAGACGCTCCGGTCATTGGAAGTCGCAGGGCGTTTTTCCGGCTACCGCGGCCTTGTTGGTGACGAGCAATGGTTTCTCACCGTCCGGTTAAGACAGTCCCGAGTCGAAGACGCGTAGTGTTCCACGCGTGCCTCAAAGAGGTGTCAGCAAAACTGAAGGCAACCAGTAAGGTCGTGGCCTGTTAGGACTGCGGGAACATCATTTCGTTTCATTTGTTAATTTCCCAACTCAAAAAAAGCAGTCCCTTGCGGTTTCACCTGCTTGCTGCTCCGCTCCGTGGGTCGTAGTGTGATGAGCCTTCCTCGATAAATGGGCTATCCAAGACCAAAATAATTTTTCTTCTGGAACCAAACGTTCCTGACATTAGCGCGAAAAAAAACAAGCAAACTCTTTAGCTTTGGAAAGTGTTAGTATAGATTTATTAACGTTTACGTTATCACAAAATCTCTCACAAAGACCACTGCTGACCAGTTTCATACCACCTTGAAACTACTTATTATAAGGCTTGGAATGCAGGTAGTACTGTATTTTTTAGCGTATCTGTTTTTATCAGGGAAGTAAATAATATAGACAAAGACGAGACGCTACTTTGTGAAAGTTGTGTGGACTGCATGAGTCACTTTGATAATGGGACCGGTCGACAATAAGAACAGGAACTGATGTTATCTAATAGATAATACGTTAATTAGTGCTTCTGCTCTTTCACTCGGTATGTTTCGATGAAACGTGAAACGTAGTCGCTCATCAGAAGGCTTAAAGTCACTCAAAGGACTATGGAAAGGGCTATGTTCGGAGTTTCCTTGCATGATCGGTCAGGAATGAAGATATCCGCAGGAGAATCAAGGTTGCCGATATAGCCCGAAGAATCGGCAAACTAAAGTGGCAATGAGCAGGGCTCGTCGCATATTGCTCGCAGAACTGATGGCCGTTGGGGCAGAAAGGTTCTGGAGTGGCGACCGCGTACCGGAAGACCTATCGTTGGAAGTCCTCGTACAAGGTGGACCGATGACCTGGTAAAGTTTGCGTTAATCCGATGGATGCGAGACGCACGGGACCGCTCATCGTCACTTGTGGGAGGTCTATGTGCAACAATGAACATCTTTTGGCTGAAATGATGATGATGTTTCGATGCCAATAAGTAGAACGACCAGAATAACCCTCTTACCGCTTGCGTCAGATTGGTCTGACGAGTGTTTTCGTGTCGTATTCGCAAGGGTCGTGTGTTTGCGACTGGGTACTCCACCTCGTTTAGCTCTTCAGCCCCTATAGTTGACAGAAGACTAGACGAGAATCGAATCGAAATTGGAAGACGAGTTCGTGGAAAAAGATTAAAATAGTTAATAAAAACGCGATCCTATCAGGAAAAAAAGAGATGGTTATTTGCACCACTCTCAAACTTAAACATTAAAGTTTACGTTCACGAGACTAAAACTTCAGCTCCATCAGAACAATACACGTAAAAGATAACACCATTGTTCACTAGTACCGTTTGAATGCACCAGACGTTTGACCTACGACATTATGAAATAGAAAGTACTTTACTCTTTAAAAGGCTTACAGACTACAGTACTCACATACAGTCAACTGCACGTCCAAGTAACAATTTGAGTGTAACAGTGGTATTAGGATCCTACGAGCTCTTCAGCAGGATTGTTCGAAAGAGATACCGTGGCCCTGGAAAGCAAAGGGTATCTGAAGGAAAAATGGTTTTAGTCAGTACTAGCTGACCCGGCAAACTTCGTACCGCCTAAAAGTCAATGAATGTAGTATATTTTTCCAATATAGTCAACCGATTGCAATGAAACAGGGCTTGAAAAGTATATCAAGCTACATACAATTTTAATGTATAAAAGTTATTTACATCGATTTTGTAAATTTTACGTGATATGCTCATAACTAAAAACTTCTTTTGATATTAAATCTGTCTCTCTCGCTTCACCCAGAGCAAGTTAAGCCAACTTAGCGGAAGGAATAAAAGTCACACTGCCTCCGCCGCCCTCTGACCTAAGTTTCCGAGGGAACATCAGGGTGGTTTTAGTCGGTACAAGTCTTAACTAACTGACCATTCCACCCACCCTAGGGCAGAGGGCATCCATGACGATTACAAACCCGAAAAAAAAAGCTCGCTCAAAGTACGTGGAGCCCTTGAAGGTCATCATTTGTAGTCCTTTGACAGTAATTACACGTACCTACTCGTTATAAAACCTGACGTTATTCTTGACAAGAGGTATCGTGTTCCCTAGTTACTTCGTCGTGAAGGTCAGATACGCAGTAGCTCCATGAACCTAAAATAATGGTATTCAGCTGCATACGGTCAGACTATATGGTCCTTGCTTCACTAGGACACTAGGCCATGGCGGCGTAGCCAGGTCAAGACGCCAAAAAAAATATGGATGGGCTACGTGGCCAACAGTGGCCAAGTGGGGTACACACCATAGAGCTGCATGGATTTTCTTGGTGGCGCAACCTGGCAGCGAGCGCCACCGTAGCGTTCCAGTGAGACACAAGCCTAACCGAATCCAACATAGTTGGTTGGGGAAAGATGCGACGGATTGAATGTTGCTGTGCTACAAATATTTTTTTCACCAATTGTCAATCAGGGCAATCTTCCAATGGTTTGTCCGCTCTAGCTTGGAGTCTCTTCTGGTTCTGATTCTGCCGTGTTAGAATTTAACTAAAACCCATTTGAGCCTTTTAAGTTCAGATAACTCTATCTCTTTAAAAAACTCCCAACGTGCTGTGCAACCAATAAGGTCCGTTTTCGCACCTCAAGTGTTAGTAATAAATGCGGCTGATAGTATCTACTCTCTAATTATGTAGGACGAATATTGATGCGAACGCCCCTTAACCTAGATCCAACAGCTATAAAGAAACCTAGGCACCTAGGTCGTACAAAATGTATTAATGTCTGTTTGGTAATAAGTTGCCGTTGAATGGAATCGAATGAGGTTTGCAATGGGTTATGATTGAGAAAGGTGTTAGGAAGTATGCGGTATGTAATCCTCCTGAGTGTCGTTAGGTTATGGAGGCATAGTTACGTTATTTCTATCATATAAGTGTGATCATACTCGCTTGTGAGGCAATTAGAAACTGCAGGAAACGATTTGTGTCTATCCTTATTCTAAAATTATCTGAATATTGACTAAACATAGTCCTCAGTGTGGGGTAGCTGAAGTGCTACTTTGGACTTGCACTATCTGCCTAGCTGCCTTTGGAGATAGAATCGAAACCGTTGGCTCATTCCTCTCGACTGTTTTTTATTCTTCTAGATTTTGTTAATTATTATTTATCGGCCAGTGTCAGTTAATCACACTTGACCACTATCTTGCCTGATGATAATGAGGCCAACGATGGAGCACGCTTGCCTATCTATCAGGAAACACAGACTCCGGCAGGGAAATAGAGTCACTTGAATTCTAGTAATCTCTTGGAATCTAATGAAATAGTACTTAAATGCATCCTGTACTAGGCTACGCGAAAAAGCTAATATCATACTATTATAAAGGCGCCAAGTGTGTCGTCTGAATGGATTTCGATAAAACTTGGTGTACGGCTAAAATGCCCTAGCCGTACACCATTTTAGCTGTGCTGGTGCGAGGTGCCATAGAATACTTCTTATCCCAGGAATATGGTCTCTTAGCACAATTTTCTACTACAGCAACTAATCTATAGGTAATAAATGTGTTGGTAAGCGCATAACTCAACAACGCCTGGACCGATTTCGCTAATTCTTTTTTTGTTATGATTGTTATTGAGAGGAAAAGGTTTTTATGGGGAAAATAGGATAGTGTAGGGTAGAGTAGAGTACTGTAGAGTAGGGTAGGGTAGAGTAGGGTAGAGTAAGGAAGAGCGGGAGCAAAGCCGCGCGGGCAAAAGCTAGTTTTATAATAAAGCTAGCTGACCTATATACGAAGGTAGTCATAAAATCAATCAATACATTTGAAAACCTCAATCATGTCAATCAATCTTTTGACATGATGCTCGAGCACACGTCCAGTTATCAATCATCATCATAGCCATATATAAATCCATTTGTCATAGCTATTGTCTGATAGACAAATTATAGGCTTGAAGAGGATTATTAAGAGACTATAAATCAAGTCAGTCTATCGCAGTCCATTGCTGGATGTAGGACTTGCCTAAGTTGTACTTATAAAACTTTAATTTGGTTAAATTAGACTGGGATTGTTGATTCTGTGGATATGCTACAAAATGTTTTGGTACAATAATGAACTGATCCAAGTAGGTAATTTCTTTTTATTTTGTTCTTTTTGGTTGAATCGGATTTTTATTATAAAGATTAATAATTTTATTCAGAAATTAAATACATTTTGAGCTTACTAATAATCCTACATTTATGTGTACATAGAAAACCATTTTAATTAACTGCACATATCTCGTACGTATCCTTTCATTTAAATAAATAATGCACAATAAATTAATTGTAATAAAACATAATAAGTTAAAAAGCCGTCGCAAAAAACAGCTGAAGCGCGCGACACCTTGTGTTCGGAGAAGCTCGAAACGGCTTCAAGCGTTTTTATGTGGCGGCAACGCCGCACACGAGCCACAAAAAAAGGCCGCCTCAAAATGAAGCTTGAAGCGGCGTTTTTTTGAAACCCGTGTGCGGGAACACTTATGTAAGTTATGATAAAGACACAACAATTATGAATACTGAATATTTTATCAATCCATCTGATGAAGTCAAGGAAGGATTCATTAGATTTATGGTGACAGAATAGTTTATTAGTCAGTGTATTAAATTTTATAATAAATCTTGGCGTTTCGACCTGTCGCCGCATATGCGAAAAAACATTACTGCGCAGCGAATCGCTCCAAGTTCGGTACGGTCAAGACATTTCGGCTGTCCTGTACTAGTTCATCTGCTAACTCCTTGTCTTCTTAATTACAGGAACCGTCATCAAGCACGTCGTCTCGGCACGGTGAGAGGGCACACCATGTCAAGTCTCACTCCAGAGACTTGGGCAACAGTCCACTGTCAGCCAACACCACAGGAAACAGTTCTAGAGAGTAAGCAAAGAATACTCAAAATATCTTTATCTTTTAATTAATTAATTTATTTATTTAATCTTCATGCAAATGCCTTAGGCATTCTCTCGCATACGTTACTTGCTAAACCATATAATTTGCTTGCTGCGGTTTTGCCGTACGATTATAATTTAGGTGTCTTCAAAGCAAGAGTGAATAGGCTCTTAATAAACTAGTGCGCCTCACCATCAACGATTGCATCACTGCTTACCATCAAGTAGGATCGCAGTCAAGCACTAGTTAATATCAATAAAAAAAAAACTTTGATATGGTTTTCACTTATAGCCTATTTGCTTTAAGAAAATAGTGACACATCAGTGCTACTGTAACGTAAAGGTATACTAGGACTGTTACTGGACTAGTCCAGACAATTTTGAACATTCGTGAATGACGGATGTACTCCTCAGCTGACGCGTCACTGCGGGCAAGTAATGCAAAGCGACATTCAGAAGCCAGTAGTCAGGAGGAATACCATCGTGAGCATTTGAGTCCTGGGTACGATGTAGATCTCGAGATGAGGCAAAACTTTGTTGAAGAAGGTTGATTTTTACCCGATAATGCATATTTTGCATGGGATTAAATGGGACTTTTTTTTTTGAAATTATGGATAGGCTCTCGTTTGACCACTATCTCACCTATTGGTAAGTAATAATGTAGCCGACGATGGAGCACGCTTGCCTAGAAGTAACCTATTCACTCTTGACTTAAAAAAATATGGATAGGCCCTTGTTTGAACACTGTCTCACCTGATGGTAAGCAATGATGTAGCCGACGATGGAGCACGCTTGCCTAGAAGTAACGTATTCACTGTCGATTTAAAGACCCCTAGGTTGTAGAAGCTACACTAAAAACAATTCGCGAAAAGTGAGTGTAATCACTGATAAGAGGTGTTCAAACATCACAAAGATTTGTCATCGATGTTTTCATTTGGTTTATCTGTTCTAAGATATCGCTAATGCACGACGACGTAGTTACATACTTCCTGCAAACCAAAACACAACTATCCTTTTTAAAACGCATTATGATTGTGTTTTTAGCATATTTTTTGACTTAGCAAGTTGTGAATATCTATATGCAATAGAGCTATCCAGTCATGGGCATAAGCATAATCAGCCTTTTTAATGTTCCCACTGCAGGAACTCAGGCCTCCTCTTTACGAGGGGGAGTGGGCCAGCCAGTCCCAGTGAGGGTTGGTGAATGACACATGCCGTCGAATTTTTTGGTTCTAGGACATGCCGGTTTCCTCACGATGTCTAGTTTTAGTCATGGGCAGCATGATTAATTTATTTAAACTTTATGTATAGTGATGGTACATAGGAATTACATTCTTCTTCTTCTCGTGTCGATTCAACTCAAATTTTGTCCGACTAATATTTAGCCACCTGAACAGCTCTGTCCTTGGCTTCGTTTAAATCATTTAATCATAGACATCTACCAGTCAACTTTTGGGTTAAATGGACTACACTGTTTCAGGTGAAATAGTGGCCAAACGCGAGTCTATCAACTATAAAAAAAACCCTTGTTTTAAAGAACCCTCGCTTGTGCGAATCTCCTTTGAGTGTTAGGCTGTGGGCGAGAGCCCATTTCGCCGACGCCTAGCTACGCTACTGCTCGTGTCATAAGTTCCTCGTCTTTGCACCAAGCGGCCAAAATATACAGTCACGAGAAAAACCGCGTAGTAAGTTCTAAGATACTGATCGCTTTGTTTTCTCTATCCAGCCTGGAAGACTCGCCGCAAAAGAAGATACTACCACTAATAGCGCCGGGCGACTACTCCAGCACGGTGTACAGTCCCAACGTGTCGTACGCGCTCTCCTCCGCCGATGAGTATGGATCGCCTGCTTATAGAGGTAAGAATGTGTCTTACAACACGCCTGATTTGTACGTAGAACAACGTCACGTGGCGTTGATTTAGTGTAGCTCTACTTCCCGAGACCCAGCAGTAAGCTGGGACTCAGGCCTCCTCTCTAGGAGAATCACCACAACACCACAATCGTAATCCACCACACGACTTCAATGCGGTTTGGTGGATGTCACATATCTTCGAATTTTTGGTTCTAGGACATGCCGGATTCCTCTTACAGACATATTTAATGTTTTACTATTATTTTTGTTTTTTTTTTTTGTGGGCCTATAAAACGCAGGATTGATGCCCACAAACAGCGACACGGGGCTGCGGTAGACGACGGAGGATTTGGACGACCTGGATGGGTTCCTTAAGAATTGGAATGTGAAAACAAGGAACCCTGATGATTGGAAAGAATGGAGGGAGGCCTTTGTCCAGCAGTGGGACAATATAGGCTAGCTATAATAATAATAATGTTTAACTAGGGCTGCGGCGAATGTTCGAAAGAGTTACCGTGGCCGTGGAACGCAAGGGGGGAAAACAGTAAAAGTCTGACACTGTCCTCTCACTTCACGTAGAGCGAGAGAAGGAGGTTGTGTCTGTTCCGGGAAACTGCCCTAAGATTGAGGTCGGGTTGTTGGATATCTAACATGTATGTAGGTAGCGTAGGTACTCGACTAGCAATGAAACGACCGTGTATAGTGACCACTGGTTTATTACTGGCTACTCATAGGTGGGGTGGTGCGCGGGGTGCGGGGGCGCGGGGTGCGCGCCGCGCGCGCTTACAATTACAAACACTGCACTCCTCCCACCTTATTTCGAAACCCTGTTATATAAACAAACAATTTATTAGTTAAGATACTATTACTTAAAATACTTCTTAAAGTCTATGGCTTTTCTTGGGCGCAATGATCGACCAAATCGCCGATCACTAGTGGACGCACCCTCCGGTATTATATTATTTGTATCGGTTGAATCAACATAGGGACTGTCAGGTTCGTTACACTCGGCCGGCTGCCCGGCTGGTACAGCTGTGACGTCCTGACTAGCCTCCTCCCATTCATCACCATCCTCTCCCGCCCCCCCCACATTATCTGATAACGGTGGTTGCGATTGCGACGAATCGGTGGGCGAAGGCGCAGGCACCGGCCTTGCAGCCGTGTGCGCGGGCGAGGACGGTGCTGACTCGAAGTTCGGCTGCGATGCGGATTGTGCTGCTGTCGCAAGCTGATCCGGGACCGACAAGGATGCACTTCCAGCAAAATCAACATCACTCACAATTTCATCAGTGCTAGTAGTGTCTGTGCACTTAATAATCTGGTCTACATGTCTTATACATGATGAACTACAATTTTTAAATTTAATATGAAACATTCTGTTACCAATAATATTTGTAATAATTCCTTTCATCCAACTTGCCTTTCTAGCAGTGAACCATCTAGCCCACACTACTTCACCTATCTTGAATTTCCTAGATTTACAGAGTTCCTTATTTTCTGTTCCTGAACTATTATTAACGTGGCTGGTAGGTAAAATTATGTCTAATCTGGTTCTAACATTACGCCCGAACATTAAGCTCGACGGCGTTGCGCCTGTACTACAATGAATATTATTTCGGTATTCGAACAAATAACCTAATAGTTTTTCTTGAACTATGCGAGGGTTAAAACTATTATTACCAATGTTTTGTTCGATAATACATTTCAACATTTTCTTGCAAGTGCGGACTGAATTTTCAGCTTGGCCGTTACTAGCCGGATGATAAATTGGTGAATTTAAGTAATTTATCCCGTTATTTTTACAAAACTGTTGAAATTCTGTGGAACATATCTTAACATCGTTGTCGGATACAATTTCGTTCGGGATACCGAAAACAGAAAATAATTCTTTTAATTTTAATATTAACGCACTAGTGGAGGTGCCGCAATTCATATGAATGCATTCTAGCCATTTACTAAATGCATCAATAACAATCAGATAAACCGTTTGCTTTATAGACATGTAATCTATATGGATACGGTGCCAGGGAGCGGGCGGGCGCGGCCAGGGCGAGGGGGGCGCGCGGGGCGGCGCGCTGCGCTGGGCCGCGCACACGCCGCAGCTCCCCACCATCCGCTCGATATCGCCGTCGATGCCTGGCCACCACATTCGACTTCGCGCCGCACTCTTCGTTTTTACGATACCGAAATGCGCACTATGTAATTCTTCTAACATAAGTTCGCGAAATATTGAAGGAATGACGATTCTATGGCCACGGAATAAGCAACCCCTAATAACCTGCAAATCCGTTTTACACATAAAAAATGGTAGTATTTGCCTGCAATTAATCTTGCGCGGCCAACCCTGCTGCATATAATTAATTACGGTTTTAATAATTTTGTCATCGGCCGTAGCGCGCTGTATTCGTTCGAACGACACCGGCTCTTCAGTTGCATTCATAAACAACAACGCGATTGGGAGGTCATCGCACTCCTTGCGATCAGCTGATCCGCTCGATTCGACAGGTAACGGCGCGCGGGAAAAATAATCTGCCACAATATTATTTTTATTACTAATATACTGCACTTCGTAGTTGTACGCGGATAGCATAATTGAATATCTTTGTAGTCGAAGGGCGGTGGTCACGGATATGCCGTCCTTTTTACCAAAGATTGAGAGAAGCGGCCTGTGATCTGTTCTCAATACGAAAGGTTCTTGACACCCATATAAGTACTGGTGGAAACGCTTTATGCCGAACACCAAAGCGCACGCTTCTTTCATAATCTGACTGTAATTCTTTTCAGCTGGTGATAAGGAACGCGAACCAAACGCGATCGGTCTCTCCGTACCGTCGCTGAACAAATGTGCAAGTACCGCGCCGAGACCCGTGGGACCCGCGTCCACGGTCAACACCAGCCGCGCTTGCGGATCGAAATGTGCCAACACGCGGTCTGAAGCTAATTCGTGACGCACGGAATCGAACGCAGACTGCTGTTTCTTGTCCCAATGCCATTCAATATTGTCTTTTAACAGTTCATTTAGCGGGCTTAACATTGAAGACGCATTCGGAATGAAATTCCTATAATAATTGATTACGCCTAGAAATCGTTTTAATTCTAGTACGTTTGTAGGGACGGGGGCCCTTAAAATCGCTTCTACCTTACTCGGGCATGTTTTAAGGCCGTTTTTATCTATTTTAAAACCTAGATATGTGACGCTATCTTGGAAAAATGAGCATTTTTCTTTTTGTAACCTTAAACCGGCGTCTTGAATCCTACCTAATAAAGTACGAAGTCTTTCTAAATGAAGCGTTCTGTTCGGGGCCGTGAGACAAATGTCATCGTACCAACACGACACGCCTTCAATGCCTGCAACCAGAGATTCTATGGTACGCTGGAAAACAGCTGGGGCATTAGCGAGGCCGTACACTAGGCGCGTATATTTGAAAAGGCCTTTCGGTGTGTTGATGGTTGTTAGGTCTTGTGAGGATTCAGATAAGCATAATTGGTTATAAGCGTTGCTTAAATCTAGCTTCGAATAATGTTCCCCGCCCCCTAGCTTAGCAAAAACTTCATCGATATGAGGCAATGGGTATTGGTCGATCTTTAATACCTTATTTAAGGTGCAAGAAAAATCTCCAGCTATTTTCACTTTACCGTTCTCTTTCAGAACTGGTACAATGGGCGTGGCAAAATCTGAGAATTGTACTGGTATCAATATACCAACTTTAACGAGCCTATCCAACTCTTCCACGACTTTGTCCTTAAGAGCAAACGGTATCTGACGCGGCTTAAAAAATTTTGGCACTGCGTTTTCTTTTAAATGTAGGTGGACTTCAAATTTATTAAAACGACCTAATTCATCGCGCCAAATATCAGGAAATTCATTTAAGATTTGCTGCACCTCTTGACATTCTGCCCTAACTGATAAACTGTTATTACTCGACATAGAAACTAAACTCATGTTGTACTGTGCCATGAAGTCACGACCCAACAATGGCGGACCACCTTGAGTAATTACATAAAAAGAAATTTGTTTCTTAATACCATTGTAACACACTTCACAGTCGAAATAACCAATGGGCGTTACTTTATGTTTAGTATAAAGACAAAAAACTACATCTGATTTCTTTAACCTATAAGATTGGAAATTTTCTTTAAAAAAACTTTCTGAGATCACACTGCGTCCAGCTCCACAATCTAGTTCCATAGAATATAACTTATTATCTATAGAAATAGTCACTTTAATAGGATCGTAGTGGTCATACCTCAAGTTATACAAATCACATTCCTTGCACTCGTGTCCGTCGCTGTCGCTCGCATATAAATTATGCAACGAAACTTTTCCGACCTTTTTAACACTGCACACTTTTTTAAGATGACCTTTTTCACCACAAATCATGCACTTATAATCCTTGAAACGGCATTTTTCCACGCAATGACCCTTTAACCCACACACTGCACATCGCGCGGCCCCCTCGTCCGCCGCCTGCGCCGGACCCGGGCGGGCTCTGCCCTGCCCGCGACGCTCGCCAACTCGATACACCATCTCCTGCTTGATAAGTTGCTCACCGCCATCACCGACATAAGTTCTCGCTGCCCGAGCACATGCTGTCTCCTGAGCTATTTCTATAGCCCTAGTTAGCGTCAAGGACTTCGAGTCCTGTTCGAACAATCGATCTCTTTCCGGGCCTACCTTTAGACCTATGATAAATCGATCGCGTAGCAACGTATCCAATTCTGTACCGAAATCACAGTGTACGGCGAGTCCTTTCAAACGTGCCGCCCAGTCTTCGACTTTTTCACCGTCCATTCTGATCGCGTCATAAAATTTTGCCCTGTCGGCAAAAGTCGATCTTTTCGGTTGAAAATGTCCGTTGAGTACTTGAACCAACTCGGTCCACGGTACCGTTTCTACCTCCTTTGGATGCACGAGGTTCCTCACCAGCCGGTACGACTCATCAGATAGATGTGCGATTAATACTGAATTCCAGTTCCCGGTATCAATGTTGTTTAGTTTTAGGAAGTTAGTCAATTTCTTGTGGAATATTTGCCAATCCTGACTTTTATAATCGAATTCGTTAACACTCCCGATGAGTTGAGACATTTTTATTTCACGCGCAGGTAATTCGTCGCCAGATAACATGTATGTAGGTAGCGTAGGTACTCGACTAGCAATGAAACGACCGTGTATAGTGACCACTGGTTTATTACTGGCTACTCATAGGTGGGGTGGTGCGCGGGGTGCGGGGGCGCGGGGTGCGCGCCGCGCGCGCTTACAATTACAAACACTGCAATATCCCGTAACTTTTAAAACCGTTAATTGGTCAAAACTAGTTTTAATTACAGGATTTGGTCAAACTTTTAACTAGCTAAAACTACTTTAATTAAGTTTTATTGTTAACATTTACTCAAAAACTTATTACGATGGTAGAAATTTTTTGGAACCATTTTATATAAAAAAAAAAATTGTGATTCAATGTACTTATAAATTATTAAAATAATGCGTATATTTTTTTAAATAACTAAACAGACATGTTTTAACTTAATAAGCGTTTTGACTGAAGCCACAACAAATTTTTAGTAAATTAGACTTGTGACTGTAACCAACATTATATATTATGTTTATATCGCGCAGAAAACTATGGATCAGAATGTTGGGCTGTGAAAAAGAAGGATGAAAAAAGATTGCATGTAGCAGAGATGAGAATGTTAAGATGGATGTGTAGTGTGACAAGAATGGATAAAGTGAGAAATGAGTATATTAGGGGAAGTTTGAAAGTGGCGTCAGTGACTGAAAAGCTGAAAGGAAATCGTTTGTCTTGGTATGGTCATGTGAAAAGGAGGGACGAAACGCATGTTGCTAAAAAAGTTATGAGTTTACATGTGGATGGATGGAAGGGGAGAGGGAGGCCAAAGAAAAGATGGATGGATTGTGTGAGAAGTAATATGAAAGAAAAGGGAGTTAGTGATGACGAGTGACAGGACAGAATGGAAGAAAAAAACGTGTTGCGCCGACCCCAAATAAAACGGGACAAGAGCAGGAAGATGATGATGATGATGATCGCGCAGAAAACTATGATTAAGCTATTTACGATTTGAGTGAGCGATTCACTGCTAACACATGTAAACTGCTAAAAAAATAATTAAGAATTGAAGTAGTAAAAATATAAAAAGAACGTTCCTTCAAAGAATATTTTAATCGCAACATCCAGTGCCCCATCTTCCTTTACTTTTAAAAAGAAAAGTAATAATAACATATTTTTTTTTGGCTTTTCAGGTCAAGATGGGGACTATTCGAATCAAGGTAATTATTAAAAAAAAAACCAGCAACAATAAATGAATCCAAATTTTAGACATAGATTAATAAAAAAAAAAAGGAGAATACTGAAATATATTTCCTTTTCGATTACCAAGCCATAGAAAAAAAAAATAGTAAGTTTTAAAAAAGCACAAAATCTGTTTATAAACTGCCTATGTGCTTATCAGTAAAAAATCCCTATACACTGTTCGAAATAGAAATTTTAAAACAATATTTTACCTTCTCATTAAATTAGAAATAATTAAATTGACATCATTTTCCTACTGATAACAAACAGTATAAATAAACACATTGGCTAAATAAATTCATATGAAACATTTTATTTAGTTTACAATTAGACTTTGATTAAACCACAGTAAATTGTGCTAAATTAGGAACAATGAGAGTTTAAATAAATGGTGATGAAATACAATAAAGTGTATTGTAATGTGATGTTGCTTCAGGAAAATCTGTGTTGGCAATACATAAATAGAATAATATATATAGTGATTAAAGTATACTGACCTTTTACTGGTAGGTATATGAATCCCAAAAGTAATAGTACTGATTTACAAATGTTTTGCCCGCGGCTTCGCCTGTGTACATAAAATATAGCCTGTCACTCAGGAATAAGGAAGCTTTCTATCAGTGAGAAAAAATGTTAGTAATCGGACCAGTACTTTCAGAGATAACCTCCTCAAATTATTCTCTATAATTATTATTATTATATATTCTTTATTCTACACCACATATACAAAAAAGTAGAGGACAAACATTAACTCTTCAGATACCGTCAATTAGAGACACAATAGTAAGACAATAGATGCGCGGCCACCGGTGGTCGCTTGGGGATTCATGAATTAATAAAGTAAGTGTACAATGGGAGGTCTTATCGCACAGGACAATTTCTTCCACACAACCTTTTAATTCATGAATCCCCAAGCGACCACCGGTGGCCGCGCATCTATTGTCTTACTATTGTGTCTCTAATTGACGGTATCTGAAGGGTTAATATTAGATTTGTTCTTCTTGTCGTGGCGATCTGAGTCAAATTTTGTCCGACCAATATTGAGCCACCTGGATAGCTCTGTCATTGGCTTCGTATAAGTCATGCGATGTGCAGGTAGCTGTGCATGCTGAGCAGGAAAGGAGGTGACGCATATCTGGTGTGCTATTCTCTAAAGAAAACAACCCTGAGCGCAGCGCTGGCCGCAGCGACAAAATCCAAATATACATTTGGTTGTTAATTCTTTGTACTGCGCTCTCGACTCGCTGCGGCCAGCGCTGCGCTCCAGGCTGTTTTCTTAGAGAATAGCACCGCTTGATGTGCTTCATGTGATGGGGCTCCACACTGACAGTGTAGATATTACACGCACTCGAAGCCGGGGCAGATCACTAGTATCTGTATAATCAATCAAGTGTGACATAATTACTACCGTAACGATCAAGTTACCACTATGTCTAAGAATATTCCCTATGTAGTGTTTCAAGAACTGCCCTCATACAGTGTCATACAATCAGGTGTCGCCATTTGGTTATTTTAATTCTGACTTGTCGTAAAGTGTGATAATACAACATTATTTTTAATATATCTCCTAAAATATAAATCCGAAACACGTGTCTAATATTTTTATGTAAAAAACCTATGTACAAAATTTCATAACTGAAACATGAAAAATCACAAAGTTATAAGCTTGTTATGTCAGCAAAAATACATAGTCAGCGGGCCATCCAGGCGGCTAAAGGGCTGTTTTGCACTTGCACCCAGCTGTTTGCTAGCTCCTAATGCCCGCTATGACCTGTCGTGACTTGTGTTATACTAACTGCCGCACTCAGAGACGTCATTTTACTTTAATGTCAATTATAGCAAAACCTAAGGTACTTAACATCATAAAGATATAGACTACCTATTATTCAATGACAAAATTAGTAAATCAGAGATTAGCGTTAATGGGCGTCTCTGAGTGCGGCAGTTAGTGTTGGTGGTGTCTAACTTGTGACTTTTTAAAATATTTTTGGGAAAAAATCGCTTATCCTTATTAACAATGTCGGATGTGAAAATTGGCAACTTTACACGAGAGCGAGTCAAAGTTTGACATACGTCATTGTTAACTGGCGAATGGGCCACATCTGACAATGTTAACGTGGCTATTTTAAAAACTACACGTAATTTATTTTTTCTTTTTGCTGCTATTAAAAAAGGGGACTTTTTTAGAGTGATTCGTGAAATAAAAAGAAAATGGCAAAAAAACATATCCGACATTGTTAATAGGCACAAGCGAAATATAACATGGTGTAAAAACTATTGGAATCCATTCAGTTACTGATTCTGAACAAACTATATTCAGATTTCGCATATATCTAAAAACTCGACAAATGAACTCTTTGTAACACCTCTTAACGAGAGATAAACAAACATTTCTTCCATCAATAAAAATGTACGTGTTGTTCGAAGACGAGAGTGACGGCGCCAACGTGACGTCATCGAAAGCAATGGCGGCCATCGCGCACCTCAACACCAAGATCGAGCGAACCAAGGACCTCATACGACTGGAGCAGACTATACGGGATGGTGAGAGATTTTATACTATTCTTGTTTTAGAAAAAAATATATGGTCCCGGACAGAGGGCTGCAGTATTGTTCGATTGAGTTACCATGGTCCTGAAACGCAAAAGGGATACTAAAGGAATACAGGTGACTTTTTGTCGATTAAATCTGTCTCTTTAGCTCCATCCAGGGCGGGAGAAGTAAATTGATGATTTCTCACTGAAAAAAAAAAAGGTTTAGTAATTAAACTGAAATAGTTAAGTTTTCGTTTCATTTTTACTATGGACAAAAACGCTAAGAAAAATGGCCTCGCTTTTTTTCTAAGCAGACAAAACGTTTTGACAGTTCGTTTGAGATCATGTGGCAGTGATCTGAAAGTCTGCAGATGTATCATAAAAACACTAAATAAACCTAAAATCGCCCTGTGTTAACTGTATTTCTTGCATAAAAAAACAAAGTCCCCTACCGTGTCTATTTCATCATCATCTTCCTGCCCTTGTCCCGTTTTATTTGGGGTCGGCGCAACACGTTTTTTTCTTCCATTGTGTCCTGTCATTCGTCACGCTATCGCTAACTTCCTTTTCTATCATATCACTTCTCACACAATCCATTCATCTTTTCTTTGGCCTCCCTCTCCATCCATTCACTTGTAAACTTATAACTCTTTTAGCAACATGCGTTTCTACCGTGTCTATTTGTTCACGATAAACTCAAAAACCACTGGCCGGATTTTCATTCGGTTTCCATCAATACACATAGAGATCTGAGTGATATTATAGTAGAGGTTCCTTACCTTGTTACATGCATATTATAGTAGAGGTCGGGTCGCTAGTTACTTACCTACATGCTAAAATTCTACTATCCATTACCTACATGCTAAAATTCTACTATCCATTTACAACAACCATGAAACTTCCAGACAACGTGAACGAGTACCTGAAACTAGCAGCGAATGCGGACAAACAACAGCTGCAGCGCATTAAAGCAGTATTCGAGAAGAAGAACCAGAAGAGCGCGCTGTGCATCGCGCAGCTGCAGAAGAAGCTGGAAGGGTACAACAAGCGCATCAAGAACTGGGAGGTGAGAATACCTTTCATGAATTTCTATAACCGTCTATGTTGGTCCGACAAACATTCTCGCGTTTAAGCCAAGTACAAATGTCGTGCAACACGTGTTGCCAGCGACGTTGGGTGAAGTAGCACGACGTTGCCGGACTCCGGTCGATGTATCTGGCAACATCGCGCGACACGGCCTGCCAGCGACGTTAGATGAGGTAGCGCGACGTTGCCGGACTTGGCTCGACATGTCTGGCAACATCGCGCGACACGTGTCTTTTACCTTGCTACGGACATAAGTCGCGCGATGTCGCCAGATATGTCAGGCGAAGTTTCGCGAAGTCGCACGATTTCGTCTGACGTCCTGCGGCGGACATAAGTCGCGCGTTGTCGCCATATTTGTCAGGTGAAAACAGCCGGCTTCGCTTGACGTGTCGCCGATACATATCGTGGCACATTTGTCCCCTAGTGTATCCTTGGCTTTATTCCGTCAGGGTCCAGATCCACGACCAAATACTCTATCTCGTCAGATCTTCTGTCACGTATGGGGATTGAAGAGCTAAACGAGATGGAGTACTCAGTCGCTAACACACGACCCTGGCGAATAGGACGCGAAAACATTTGTTGGATCAATCTGACGATTAAATCCCACACAAGTAACTAGACTATACAGAACCGCTTGAATTTCGACTGCAAAATACAACAAAAAAAAAAACACATAAAATTTCAGTTTCCAAATTACTCTGAGCTTTGGACTCTGCAAGTAAGTAATCCTTATAATAATGAGAATCTTAAATTGGACTTTCATCAGCACTCACTGCATTTTGCCGTAAGATGCACTGCATAATATGTCATAATGCTAGCTTAAGGGGTGCCCACTACACCGCATCATGCTATGACCATGCTGGGAACGTATTAAACACGAAAAGACACACGACATGAACTACTATGCTCACTAGACCGTTCCGTCACTAACCTACACCGTCGCATGTTATGCTCGGAGTATACCAGAAAAACCAATAATGGTATGGATCAGTACCCGAACTGTCAAGTGGGCAT
This sequence comes from Mythimna lalbum, assembly GCA_949319445.1. Taxonomy (NCBI): domain Eukaryota; kingdom Metazoa; phylum Arthropoda; class Insecta; order Lepidoptera; family Noctuidae; genus Mythimna; species Mythimna lalbum. Next base: position 7,428,077 of record OX439371.1, on the reverse strand, counting down.
AACTGGTCTGTACAGTGCGTTTCACTTAAGAAGTTCCTTTGCCGTAATGTTGGCCCCCTGTCTGTCTGCAGAAAAAAGAAGGGAAAAACGAAAAGTTGAAATAATCGCAGGACAATCTGAATGGAGCACAGCGTCTTATACGTTATTCAAAAAAAGGCAATTGTTAAAAGTAACGAAATATCAGTTAATCTCCCTAATATTAAGTAATTTAATTGCTAAAAATATTGCAACACTGTTTTTCCGTATTGCCAACATTACGGTATACACACTGTACAGTGCGTTTCACTTAAGAAGTTTCTTTGCCGTAATGTACGCCAAAGGAAAAAAGAAGAAAAAGTTGTCAAAACTAAGAATATTTTATTGCCTGACGTTCTTCCTAACACGATCATGGTGTAGTAGGTAGTGGTCAAGGCGGAATCAGACGGTTCACTCGAGTAAGTGCTTCATTTTTCTTTCATTCCATCTTCACACGGCTTAGCTGGAATGACATAGAAATGAACATTCACCTGCTCTTTTCTTTTTAATACATCGTTGAATGACGTCTTGCGTCATGGAATTAGCTGTCTGCTGTCTCGAGATGAAATGGGACCTAAGGCTTTTTTTTTCGGTGGGCAAAAATCATCCAATAACAACCCACGCTCTTGGGTGGAGCGGGAGATAGTGTCAGACGCTTACTGACTAAATACCCACCCCGTTCCTTCTAGCCTTCATACCGGGGCTCGAGTTTCTTTCGGATAATCCTGGCCCCAGTAGGCTTCGACCCAGCTGGGCTGTTGCTGATAACTCCTTGAGGCGCGCGGGAACAGTGCGCGCCGTGAACGTCTTGGGCTCGGTCCGGACAGTTATCGGACGGTCATGTCCACGGACGCGTAGCTTCATAGACGTATATTCATCATTATACGCTTGCGTGAAGCTTACATACAAATATTTGAAACTCTGTCGACGAAGTGGCAGTGTCGTGTCGCGACTAAGAAGCTACGTGCCCGTGAACAGTAGGCCCAAGTGATATATAGTCGTGATTCTCCTTGTGTTCAAACTGTACCCTTTTCTTTCATTCACTCTCTGAATGCCAAATCAAACATTGTTGCATCAATTCACTAAAGAATTCAATCGGCAGTTTTGTTTTATTCCATATTTATATGATTAATTTCGAATGAAAGTCGCAAATAAACGAGAAATGACTCGCTTGATTCCACCTTCAGACTCCTTCAACGCCCTAAGTTCCTGCAATTACTTTTAAGTTACTAGCCAAGCTCGAATACTGTAAGACGTAATAGATTTTAACTTTAGTGTGAAGTTCTTTGCCTCGCAGCAACACGGGACTAGCGGACAGGCGCACCGGCAGCCCAGGGAGGTGTTGAGGGACATGGGACAAGGGTTGAAGTGAGTGATCTTTTTATATAACCAGGTATATTTCATTATTTTCTAGTTAAACCCATACTAATATTGTAAATGTGAAAGTAACTCTGTCTGCTACGTTTTCACGGTTAATCTACTGAACCGAGTTTCATGAAATTTGAAACTAGTAAGCTTGATCTCCAAGAAAGCTGAGACTTTTTACCTGGCTTCGACCTTAACTTCGCAGTAACCGACATTCACACGGACGAAGTCGCTGGCAAAAGCTAGTATTATACAGTTGTTTATTAATTGTATAGCTGTCAGCAAGCTAGATGGGAAAACTAGCATTTATAAACGTATTCTTTCAAGGCCTTTTTTATAACAATTTTTAGTCAAATATATGCCATTGCTGGTATAGAAAATAATATTTTAGAAATTATTCTTTTATCGTGAGTGCGATCACAAAAATTTAAACACACATACACCAGGCACTCAGATTAAATTATCTATAGGCCATAAATATATTTGCTCCATGCGGGATTCGAACCTGCGACACGCAGTACAGCAGCTAATAGCTCAATCACTTCCTTAATAGTGCCGTATATAGTCATCTATTGTGTCAAATTAGGGTTAAACACTGTCGAAACAGAATCCGACGGATGCGTGATGCACAGGACCGGTCGTTGTGGCGACGCTTGAGGGAGGCCTGTGTTCAACAGTGGACGCCTTTCAGTTGACCTGATGATAATGATGATTGTCGAAACTAAATCCCCTCTACCCTGCAGGAACGTAGGCGGCAACATCCGCGACGGCATCACCGGGCTGGGCGGCAGCGTGATGGCGGCCCCGCGGGAGTTCGCGCACCTGTTTTCCCGCTCCAACCGCTTCGGCTCCGCGGATAACATCGCACAGCTCGCCGGTCTGTATATCATACTACTATTGATTTTCATAGATATAAAGATAAATAACTTTTGTTCTAATAGGAAGCTTTCGTTTGCTTCATTTGTTCAACGAATCTGAACGCTAAAATGCCTTCCAATTTCGCTAAACAAATGATTGCAACGATCGCTTCTATTAGGACAGCGCTTACGGTGTATTAGTCTTACTATAATTAAATCCAGTAGATTGGCAGGTATGCTCTATGCAATGAAAAACATACTATAGAAGGTGCCATATAACCGTAGAATAAAGTACATTGACCTTTCTCTATTACTCAGCGTAGGTACCCAAAAACAAACAATGAATTCCTTTTCATTACTCTATCATGCAAAGGATCACGATACGTGTCAATTCAAGATAGTTTTATGTCTTTATTTCCGTTTTTTAAATTGAGAATGTCAACAAATGTAGGAAGGTCAATGACCGTTATTCCACGTTTATCTGGCACTTACTTTAGTATCGCGTAGTACACATTACAATCTGCTAGCTTTGATGTTACGTGGTTTTTCGGAAACTCCGTGTTAGGCCGATTTGAATTTAAATGAAATAACTCTGACTTAAATAGTCACACTTATGTTCCACTCTTATCATTCTACTGGATTTAACAACTGAGTAAAAAAAATACACTTGTGTCTTGGTTATGGCCATACTTGATTGCGTCATTAGCAAAATGAGGTACAAAATAGCTTTTAGTTGACGTCTATCAAGCGTTTCAACAATGCTATAAATTCCGGGGATACTTAGACCTACTGTCCACGGACGCGTAACTTCATAGACGCGTATTCGTCATTATACGCTTGGAGTACGCCTGCTCACAGCTTTCATACAAACCTTTGAAACTTTGTCGACGGAGTTTCGTGTGAGGCGTAAAGAAAGAAAGAAAGAAAACTATTTTATTTGGCATACACACTCGTAGTAACAACATGTAGACACTAATTATTATATAAAAAGAAAGAGACAACTAACAATGTGTGCCTCACGGTGGCGCCAAACAGGTCCAGTTCAGCAAAAATGCCAGACAACTACATGGTAGTGGCCTGACGCTGGTTTTCAACTGAACTTTATTTCGAATGTACGGTACACCGAGCGTACACCAAGCGTATGATGACGAAAATGCGTTTATGAAGCTACGCGTCCGGGAACCGTAGGCATTACTGTTACCGTCATGAATAATGTTGATACATCTGATCGACAACATCGTAGTTTTAACGTGAAAGCTACGGGCCAAAGCGAAGCCTGTTCAGTAAATGACGCTGAACTTTGTAGGTAACGTAACATTTTTAGTGAATGGGAGTAATTCTGATTGTTCATGTCTTTAGAAATAGTCTCGGATGAATCGCTAAACTTAAGTGGCAGCGGGCAGGGCACATTGTTCTTAGAACAGATTGTGACCGATGGATCGATGGGGTCGAAAGATTTCTGGAGTGGTGATCGCGTACCTAAAGAGACTGTTGGAAGGCCACCCATAAGGTGGACCGATAACTTAATGAAAGTGGCGGGAATCCGATAGTTACAAGATCCCAGAGGGCCGGTGGTTGTGACGACGCTTGGGGTAGGCCAATGTTCAGAGGTGTACGACTTTCGGCTGAAATGATGATGCCTTTAACTATATGTAAGTCATATTAGTTACTATAGTTAAAGCCCGAAGAATCGCCAAACTTAAGAACAGTTGGTCGACTGGGCTGATAGATTCTGGAGTGGCGACCACGCACCGAAAGACAGCTCTGGAAGGCCTCCCACAAGGTCGCGAGGGTTTCGGGAGTCCTATGGATGCGAGACCCACAAACGTAATGATGATGATGATGATATTTAAAGACTTGGACCATGGAGTCTGTGTTTCCTGATGGCTACAACCCGGGAATCTTTAAGTCGAGGGTGAATAGGTTTCTTCTAGGTAAGCGTGTTTCATCGTCAACCGCATCGTCGCTTTCCATCAGGTGAGATAGCGGTCAAGCGCAAACCAATCAACAATAAAAAATAAAAAATTGAGGAGAAATATTTTAGTGATAACCATTTCTAAGACATGAATTAATGCTCCCATACACTAAGAGCACAGCTAGAATATGTCTATCTTAGACCCTTGACGTCGCCGTCTGTATGGCCATAACCTGTGTAAAGTAGATGTTTGCTGTGTGACACCTGACTTATGGTCATCACTACTATAAACAAACATACAGTACACATCTTCCAATACAGATATATTAGAACATATTATTATGAGTAGGTACAACAACAAAATAATATATCGTAGGAAATAATTAGTACTTTTTATCAATGATACAGTAGGAACTTATTTTTTCTTTCGTAGTATCTCGATAAAATTCTTCTTCTACTTTATTTCAATTTCTTTGTAAATACTGCCTTAAATGTAGTCAGTACAGCTTTGGTGGTTTGCTTATTAATTATATAGTTATTTAAGAATTTAGTTACTATTCAAAACCTTATTCTGATTAAGAAATCAAAATTAAGAAAGGAAAACAGTAATTTGTCTATACTTGCTTTTACCATTTTTTTGTTTCATAAAACATCTGTCAAAAAATCTTTTAAAGTGGTTGTCATTCCTAGGTTAGTTCAAAATCATATTTCAAATATCAATTCATACATTTCATATCATTCAATGTTTCATAAAAACTTAGGTCCTATTACTAAAGTAAGTAAACAATATACGTTTATATAATAAACAATGTGTTCTGTCGCACAGAGAACCCGGGTCCTTGTGAGTATATAATAGGTATATAAGTTTAAACCATCTGTATGTAACTCATTCCATCATATTTTACATTTAAAACTGATTAAAATATTAAAAACTTCATTTAAACCAATAAATAATCCTGTTTCATATAGTAAAGGGCTTGCATTGGTAAATAATTTTATTTTTTTATTATTGAATGTTTACGTTTTATTCATGTTTCTATTTGGATTTAACTGATTGGTATTAAGCTCGTGCTTCCATTCCAGTTGCCAGGGCTGTGGATTATTCGAAATAATTACCGTGGCCCTCGCAAAGGAACACTGTGGGGTTTAGGCAGTGAAAATCTGACACCCCCTCTCACTCTACCCAGAGCGAGAAATGACTACCATTTGATGTTTTTTCAAATACAAAAAAAAAAACACCAACTAATCCAGAAAATTCTAAATAAGTGTAATTCTGGGAAATTAATTGTCTACAATTTTTGAGAATATAAAGCCTCAAACACAGTATGGATCAAAATGTCTCCTAATATGTTGCCAAGTGCCTCGCATTTTCCCCCCAAACATGCATTCATTCATGTGTCGCATCGCATTCATGTGGACATGTTGTTGGACAATTTGACAGCGTTACGCGTCCTTGGGGGACATTTTGTGCCCTAGTGTTTTCAGGCTTAAACTTCACTTAAGTTGAAACCATCTAACTGTAACCAAATGAAACAGACTTTGTCTTTTAGACATATAAGCAAAGTTCAATCTAAAGGTTATTCTTATTTACATAAAATTTATTTCCCTGACTACACCTGAATAAAACAGTAAACATTAAAAACAATATTAAAAAAAAACTTATAAAGGTGATTAATAGTAACAAAAATAACCTTATAACCTTTAATGTGTTACCAAAGTGTCCAAGCAAATGAGATAACAATCAAATGAATGCTTGCTGTAATTACGTTCCCATGTAGTTACTTCTAGTTACGTATCTATTAAGTACCTACCTATGTAATTAGTGTCCCTATATGTAGGAAGTATACAGAGAGAGAGTCCTAGCTGCACATCCGTCGTCGTAGATGCACGAGTTATTACTGTTATTGTAGTAAAGGCAGATATTCATTTAAACCTTGCGTTGGATTGCCCCGACTAGTATTTTCGTGTCTTATTCGCCAGTGTCGTGTATTTGCGACTGGGTACTCCATCTCGTTTAGCTCTTCAATCCCCTTAGGCGACAGAAGAGCTGACGAGATTTGAGTATTTGGTTGTGGATGTGCAGTCCTGGCTGAATAAACGCGAGAGTGTTTGTCGGATATATCTGACGGCAGTTAAAAGGTTAAATAAAAATACACACTTGCTCTTTTTCTTTGGCAGAACTAAACTTTATTTACCTAAATGATTGCCAATTTAGATAACAAGATACCTTATCATATTTATTCATAAAAAACAATTATAAATCTATATTCACGTCTTTGCAATAATAAAACATTGCTATGTAAATAAAACAAACGATATTCAATAACAAATCCAACTAAACTTTACGTGGTTTAGTTTACCGTCTTATTCAAATCTTTATAAATAAGTAAGGTCACAAACAAAGACGTCTGGCACAGACAAAACTGCTCTGTAGACTATATTTATGTAAGTAGGTATGCACTTATTATACTTGTCATGGTCAGACTGTTTCATCACGCGCTTAGTGCACTTACTACGAGTTATCTAACTAGGTTTAATATATCTAGATAATGTTTTGACTACATTAAGACCAATTGGCTACATCTTGCAAAAAAAAGAACAATCAATCTAAAACATCAGAAGTTGGGCACGGTTCCAATTGGATGTTTACACGGAGAAGGATTGCCAAGAAACACCATATTTCTCTCTCCATGTCTCTCTGAAAAAAAATGAGTAGAAATTGCAGTATAAATAAAAAGTTACGTTATTGAAACCTTTACGGTCCGGACCTCTCGTTTATGCCGCGTACGTCGAAGGACTGGAACAATTTGCCTGCTGAAGTCTCCCCGTCCGATTTTAATTTGGGTGTCTTCAAGGCTATAGTGAATAGGCTCTTAATAAACTACTGCGCCTAACCATCAGAGATTGCAACACAGCTTACCGTCAGGTGGGATCGCAGTCAAGCACTAGTTTATATCAATTAAAAAACAAAATAATAATAATATTCGGGTAAATCATGTAACATAAGCATATTACACCTACAAAAAAATATCATTATTTTTGTAACAAGCTTATTCTCAGCTGTATTTAGTCAGTGTTATCGTGTTATGAGTGTTTATAAAAACAGATTATATTTCCTATCGCGTTGTTGCTACTGACATATTGATCTTCCCAAAAGATAACATTTGATGAATAAAGTATGAATATTCAACTTTGTTATGCTGGAACAAAATTATGTATATGACACTAGCTTTTGCCCGCGACTTTAACCGCGTGCATAAAATATAGCCTATGTCACTCAGATATAAAGCAGCTTTATATCGGTGAAAAAAAATTAGCAATCGGACCAGAACTTTCAGAGATTACCTCATACAAACAAAAATAAAAACAAACTTTACCCCTGTATAATATTTGTGTAGAAAATACTCTTTCAAAATATACATATATGTAAGTCAATAGTCTTAACCCTTCAGATACCGTCAATTAGAGACATAACAGTAAGACAATAGATGCGCGGCCACCGGTGGTCGCTTGGGGATTCATGAATTAATTGATACTAAATTGTAGTCACCAGACTAATCTATAAAAATATAAATGCTTTCCTTAATTTTTACAAGCGCCAAGTCTCACCATCATGAAGACTTTTAATTCATGAATCCCCAAGCGACCACCGGTGGCCGCGCATCTATTGTCTTACTATTGACGGTATCTGAAGGGTTAATACAGATTAGCAAAAACCATACAACAGAGAATCATCATCCAATCGTTGATAAAGATAAGTTTTATCTTAGATAATTCAAAACGTATATGAAACAGCAAAGCGATGAGTACACAAAATTTTACATGCGAGAAAACCTGTATGACTAAACAGCTGACTAACTCACGGTAAACAAATTATCATTCACTATCGCTAAGCAGTTTGACAGCGCATAGTATCGCTCTATCGTTTTGTAATCTGCTAGACAATACGCCACTAGTCAGTACAGTTACTGACTCAGTGCCAAGCGGTTGTGATGTTGTTTAATAAGTGCAAGAAATGCCGGAAAAAACGTAAATACAGCATTTTTCTTCAGTGTTTTATCTTTGTGCATATGACGTCATTTTGTACCAAGATTCATGGTCGTAGTATACAGTTATCGTGTGTTAAGTAATTTGTCTGATATGTTAGGAATAATTTGTTTATGTCGGATTATAAAATGTGAAAAAAGAAAACGGTGTTTGATGTTGTAGTAATTTATAGAAATTTTATTCGGTGTGTAGATGTAGTAAATTGGATAAAAGTGTTTTTCTAACTCATTGCAGGAATACGTTAAAAATATTTAAGTTCTAAATGTAATTAGTGACACCCTTTTTGTAGCATAGTCTCTCTAAGTGTATAACGTTTTGATGTATATATTCAAATGTCCATTTTACTCGACCCCTTTTTTACATAAATCCCAAATTCAACATACACTGTCCATACTATACATATGTAGCAGTAGGCACATACCTGTAATACTAAGTAAATAAAATACCACATAGTACTCACACCATTTGTCTAGTAATTGCTGTGGACCCTGCTTGTCATCTAGCCTACACGCACAGAGAAGTCAGCTAATGGAGTGCTAATGTGCTAGCGCCGATTTGTGCATTAATTTGCATACATGGCCATAATCAGTGATGAACTGTTTCATTGTATAATACGTTGTTGAAATACGTTAATCGAAAGAAGTATTGCTCAATTTATTAATCAAATATCCTCTTATCTCCAATCGTGGAAAAACTGTAGCCTTGGTTAAAGATAATTGTTTGTGAAACTTTAAATAATACACTACTTAAGTTAAAACAAGCATGCGCGAAGGATTATAAATAAGTTTATACTAAAAAAAAAAACATTGGAATACATACAACCATAGTTTCTTGTACTGCCCAAAACACAGATGAACGCGTTGCAATTTCATTTTGATTTTCATAAGTTTTATTTTTTATAGTTATATTATTTAATAACAAGCCGTAATAAATTGTTGCAATACCAATGTACTATTGACGTATTATGCCGTATATTTAGTATTCAACGTATTCACACGCATGAGCACTCCATTAACACACAACTCCGTGTCAATAAATACAACTGTCAATTTGTGTTGCTTATCATGCCGTGTCCTTTTGCACGCCAGCGCCACCTCACGCGGAGTTACGAGGTAAATAAACGTTTTTATATACAATACGTTATGTACGAAGATAAATTGTATGTGTTATATGCAGTTGACTAGCAATAGATATGAAGAATATATTAGCTGCTGTAGCTAATCAGCTGAGATGAATACTGTAACTGAAACTTCAGTGTAGTGTTTTTCAGAATGCTTTAGTACTAAATCGGTGATTAAAAAAAATATCACCGAATGCATCACCTTCTTTTTTAAGTCGGATAAAAACATAGACAAAAAATTACGAGATTTCAATGATGACTTTTAAGGAAAAACAGGTTCAAGATATTTATCTCGGGAGCAAATCCTAATTATACGTTAAAAAAGCCTTTTGCTTTCATTTAGTTTCACAAATACACGAATTAGAAAAGCTTTTCGCAATAATTGGCACAGTTTTTATGTAGATACAAAATTCTTTGCTGAACTTAACTTACTAATATATTTTTAGTTTCGCTATTTTTAATAAATAACTGGTGACTAATAACTGGTTTAATAATGAAAAAATAACATGCTACAGTTATATGTAGGTAGGGTTTTATTAGAATTAAGTATTTTATATTTTTATGTCCCACCAATTCTCCCACCATCACTGAAAATATCATAATTATATTCCATTCTTTCACTGTTCTGTGTATGATACAATCTTTACCTCTGTCACTCACTCCACAAAATACAATATCTTTGCCTTTGGGCACAAGCATCAATAAAAAGTTTGTCAACTACTTTTTACAATAAGCAATTTTTGTATCACACAATCTCTTTAAAAACAAACATAGTCTTCAGTTTTCTATGAATAATAATTCTACCTATATTAATTCATGAATCCCCAAGCGACCACCGGTGGCCGCGCATCTATTGTCTTACTATTGTGTCTCTAATTGACGGTATCTGAAGGGTTAAAGAGGTATTTCACATTTTTATTCTATATTCTAAACACTCCCAAAAGTGCACAAGACGTGAAAAATATTTTCCCTTTTTCAATTCATGTTTAATCCAAAATTTATCCCACTCTTTTTATTCCTGTCTTTTTCTGACAACTTCTCACCCTGACACATCCGTACGAACCCTTTAGAAACCTTATAAAAACCTAACTTTATTAACATGGGACTTTCAGGAGAACGCAACCGACCGCTTTTTTTTTGGTGATTTTTAGGCAATTTCTTTTTGTATGAACATTTTTAGCACATTGCTGGAATGTATCCGCTGTAAGAAGTGACATCAGGCACTCGCACGGACTTTACGTAATAACAGCCATCTGTAACAGTGTCAAAGCATTTACAAGTGTACTTGGTTTGCTGTATGTCAAAGTGCCTCTATGCGTGCGTGTAATTTCGCTTTATAGAACCACCATAATAGACACAATATGACACGCTATTAGCAAAGAGGATTGTCGTGAAGACAGAATTCCCGTAGCGCTTGCGAATCCTATACAATTTGGGCGTTTTGAATCCCTATCGCTGACCGAATGTCACTTTTGCCTTGAGCTTCATCAATACCTTCGATTTAGACAGCGAAGTAACGAAAATTCATTATTATATCACCGAGGTTTTTAGCAGTCACTTGCGTTCTTCCTCTCGTCCCATGTAACCAAAACCACCATGTATTGAGTATTGCTACAACGTGGTAGCGAACGCGTCATCGGAAGGCTCGCGCGCGTCCGAGGCGGGCGAGGCGGCTGCACCGCGGGGCTCCACACTGCCACGGGCAGCGACGTCGCCGGCGCCTAAGTACTCACCGGAGGCATCACCTAGTTCTTCGGTGACTAGTGAAGGAGCGCCGTGAGTATACAATTTTGTAATACACTCTTTTCTACAAATCCGTGATAAGGCCTGTCATACTGTATGGATCAGAATGTTGGGCTGTGAAAAAGACGGATGAAAAAAGATTGCATGTTGCGGAGATGAGAATGTTGAGATGGATGTGTGGTGTGACGAGAATGGATAAAGTGAGAAATGAGTATATTAGGGGAAGTTTGAAAGTGGCGCCAGTGACTGAAAAGTTGAAAGGAAATCGTTTGTCTTGGTATGGTCATGTAAAGAGGAGAGATGAAACGCATGTTGTTAAAAGAGTTATGAATTTACATGTGGATGGATGGAGAGGGAGAGGGAGGCCAAAGAAAAGATGGATGGATTGTGTGAGAAGTGATATGAATGAAAAAGGAGTTAGTGATAGCGTGACGAGTGACAGGACAGAATGGAAGAAAAAAACATGTTGCGCCGACCCCAAATAAAACGGGATAAGGGCAGGAAGATGATGACTCTTTTCTGCGTAAGTGCAATTATTTTTCTTATCCCTAAGGAACCTAGGGTGTCTCGGATAACCAAAAAAGCATGTCCATTCGTAATCGTATCTGTATTTCCAGATAATTTCTCCTACAAACAATAACCTTTTTATTTTTATAATTTATGGAAGTTTTGACTGTCCAAATTAGCGGGTACATCGTTCAAAATAAAACTCGTTTTAATTTTTATCTCTGGATTACCGGTGATGGTAGAAAATACTCAAACTTCCTGCTGCCTACGGAACGTTAAAATAAAAGATAAAGTTGCCCTTGATAAATTGGGAGAACAAGGAAAATACATGCATAAATACATAGTCATATTTTTATTACCTTGATGTTGGCAGAATTCTATTGGTTCTTGATCGAGTGCAATATTTTTAAAGAAACTTCCCGTAAGCAAGTATCAGTAGTAATGAAAAAAATGGCGGATAATGAGGTCGTGGTTTACAGATATCCAGCACAGCCCGGCTCCAATAATATTTCGGAGACGACCTTCACGTTGAAACCGATTTTGAATGAGTTGCGCGAGCGTAGGGAGGACTTCGAGAGGCTATCGGAGAAAATAGATGCACTGAAGGTATGTTTACTACTTATTTATTGTTTGTTCTTCGTGTTAACACATGTTTGATATGCTTTTTATGTTTTATAGACATAAAACATAAACATGGTGGTAAACAAATTAAATTTTTAGGTGATGCGTTAATCGGAGATAAATAAAAGAGATGGTCACTGGATTGCACTGATATTATATTGACAACCTAACGGGGTTAGCCCCTACATATTTATTTCCGTAAATGCTTACTAAAGCGAAAGTGTGTTTGTTTGTTACGTCTTCACACCTAAATGGCAAAACCGATTTTGATGAATTTTGGTACAGAAATAGTTGGGACCCTGGAGACGGACATAGGCTAATTATTATTTTTTTAAGTGAGAAAAGGGGGAGAAAGAGGGAAAAAAAGGGGGAGTAAGAGGGAGGAAAAGGGGAGAGGAATTAAAGTAAATTAATAAACGTGGGCGAAGCCGCGGGTAAAAGCTAGTTGGTTATAAAACACTCACATTAAAAAAAAACATGGTGCAGTCCCCGTTAATTAAAAATAAATAGAACAAAAGTACGAACAAAAGTTCGTTAAGATGCATCGTGTATAGGTATTGAAGAAGAAAAAAATGTGTATACGTCTGCGATACCTTCTTGCATCATCACGTCTGGGTCACCAGCTCACTTTTTAGTAATAACAAATTTTATCCGTTTCATAAAACGATTCTCTGCTGTAATAGAACGTCCCGCCTCGTTCCTTTGAAAATTTAGGAAAAATATAGAGATCAGGGTTGAAGCTTTTGTTAACTGATTAATTCATGAATCCCCAAGCGACCACCGGTGGCCGCGCATCTATTGTCTTACTATTGTGTCTCTAATTGACGGTATCTGAAGGGTTAATCCATTGGCCTGACCAAATAATAATGATTACAACTTTGCGAGTAGTGTTAGTAGTAAATTAGCAGCCTGAATGCCCTACTGATTCTATGATACTGTAATGAATACTGATTCTGATCAAATTACCCGAAATACGTCTACTTTTAGACATAAGCCACCCCCAAACCGACCTTCTAAAAGATGCCTTCAAACGCTGCGTTGATGCTTGTACCTCTAGAATCTTTCGGTGTAGGCATGGCGTGAACCTGTGAATTAAGACTATTTATCTTAATTTCACAGAACTTGTCACAAGAGGTGTCGTTCCTGTCGGCGGCGCTACAGGAGGAGCGCTTCAAGACTGAGCGGCTGGAGGAGCAAATCAATGATCTCACTGAATTACACCAAAATGAGGTAATATATTTAATGTTTAAAGCTTATGTGATAAGAGATACGAGCTTTATTTGTTAAACAATCTCGGGTTGATATTGTATATATTGTTTATTATTTTATTGTCTAATTTATCACGTTTTAATTCAATTTAAAATATTTTATTTTATACATGGACAATTATAAAACTTCAGAAGCTAATCCAAGTGGTCAAAAGACAGAGCTTAGATTTAAATTGTCCCTATTCTGGACAGGACTGCAGTAACTTTCGAACAATCCCGCAGAATATAACTATTACCAAGAAAGAGTATTTTTTCCGGCTTCATTGTTATGTTTTTGTTTAGTTAGTAGTAGCCTTATCCTAGCCCTTACTGTCCTACTGTTGGGCAAACCCTTCCAGACATTCTTCTTCCGCGCCGTCTCACACCAGACCTCGCGGTACGTGACCGGATTCTCCCGCCACTTCTTTCTGAGCTGTCCTCGATTACGCTTTCCCTCTGTAGGAACCACTACGTTGCACGACGCTGTTTAATTTGTATTGTTATATTTATTTTAAAGGTGGAAAACCTGAAGCAAGCTTTAACGGACGTAGAGGAGAAAGTGCAGTACCAGAGCGAGGAGCGAATACGAGATATACATGAAGCGCTCGACCTCTGTCAGACTAAAGTGAGTACATTTGTATGTGGCGAGGCATCTTACGCCTACTGTTAACGGACGCGCAACTTTTTGCGCTTGGTGTGTTTGTGTAATGATGAAAATCTAGTTAGGAGTCTCTAGTTAAGATGAGTATGCCTCAGGGTTTAATTTTTGGACCTTACTTTTTTCTAGTTTATATTAATAATCTTCCATACATACGGCTGCTTTTTTCAGTACAAATGTATGTACGTGTCACTGATGACTTTTTATTTTTTCCATTTTATCGTGGGGTTCTGAAGTTGAAGTTTATATACTAAACTGTGGTACTTTGTCGACGAAGCTATGCGTCCGCTAAGTGTCTAGTCAGTAGGCCATAGTTATATTTGTGAGCTTCACGCAGGCGTACACCAAGCGTATAGTGACGAGTACGCGTCTATGAAGCTACGCGTCCGTGGACTGGTCTGAACCGTATTTTTCATGGTGCTAATGGTATATGGTGTAACAGATCAGCAAGCTAGAACAGTGGATGGCGGGCGGCGGCGGCCCCGGCGGCGGCGCGGGCGGCGCGGGCGACAGCGGCGCGGGCGGCGCGCTGCCGCCGCGCCTGCTGCTGGTGAAGCTGCTCAACGTGGCGCTCACGCTGCTGCAGCTGGCGCTGCTGCTGGTGGCCACGGTCGCCGGCGTCGCTATGCCCTTCTTGCGTACGAGGTACACCGACATAGTTTTTTTTACTAAAATCTTTCCATTGCCCTGTTTGACTGGCCTGTTGGTCTAGTGGTTAGTGGCCCTGACTGCTTTGCCGGAAGTCATGGGTTCAATTCCCACCCAGGACAAATGTTTATGTGATGAGCATGATCATTTGTTCTGTGTCTGGGTGTAATTTATATATAATATGTATGTATTTAGAAATATATAAATATGTTTATCAGTTGTCTAGTATCCATAACATAAGCTCTGCTTAGCTTGGGCCTAGACAGCACCGGCATTGTGTGATAGTTATGGAATATTATTAAATTATTATTATCGTCTTTATTTTTGATAAAGTACCTAACTATTCCACAAGTTTCATTAATATTTCACCAAAACTCCAATGAATTATTTCTAAAATTTCAAATCATGTTTTTACAAGTCAAGGAAAAATTTGTTAATAAATTTTTGGTGAACTGACAGGACTAGTGATGGGGAAAAAGAACATTCTCCAAACGAGAATATTCTCGGAACGAGAATGTTCTAGAATGTTCTCGTAAGTGGAGAACTTACGAGAACTTATGAGAACTTAAAATTTGTATGTGCTCCTTCCAATTTTAACATGAAACAGATAATTATGATGATTTTAATTATTATTTTAAATATTATTATAATCGTTTTGAGTGTTTAGGAAACTCCGCGGACAAATACAACGATGGGTTCGTGGAAACTGTCCATTTGGTCGGTTCTAAATTCTTTAAAACTCGAACAAATGAGAGGAAGAGGCTCACGGATCGAACCCTTCAGCTTATGAAAGAGTGGCGTGAGATGATTCTGCAGTCTTCAGACGATGCGTGCACATATCGGCAGAGTCCTTGAAACGCGATCTCCGTCACTTTAGCAACGAAAAATTAAAAACACGATTGAGCGAAATAAGGGCTCCAAAGTGTTTGCAAGAGATCTGTCTATTGGGCAGAGCTAGCTCACGAAACTGAAGACCGACAAGGGCAGAGTCATATCCTCCAAATTGGAGCTTCTAGGAGAGATCAAGGCATTTTATAGACTGTTATACTCAACACTATACCGAAGATATCCCGGCCGTCAGCCTGTACGACATTAAAAGATGGCTCTGAAACAGTTGGCGTCAGGTGAAGACAGCAGGGCTCCTGAAGGCTGGTGGAAAACCGGTCCTAAACGCCTTTCAATAGTTGTTTGATTCCGTCTCGAGGAAAAAACGCCACAGCTATGGAGCAGAGATATGGTGGTAGTCTTCTTTTAGAAGGGTGACATACCCTGCTTAAGAATTACAGGCCCATCTCACTTCTGAGCCATGTCTACGAGCTGCTTTCCAGGGTCATCACGACCGTCTCGCGCCCAGTCTCGACGACTTCCAGGCTCCCGAACAAGCCGGAAGCCAAAAAAGCTTCAGCGCCGTGGACGGAAGACTTAGGAGTATAATCAGCCTACAAAAACGCTTTGATACGATGGAGACTTGGGCTGTACTGCAGTCTCTCCAACAGTGCCAGATTGACTATGGGTACATTGAAATGCTGAAGTGTTTATTCCAGTTTATTCAAAAACGTCACCATGTCAGTCCGACTTCAGGAACAGCCATCGAAACAAAAAAGCCAAAAAGGCAAGGAAACGCCATTTCTCCGAAACTATTCACGGCCACAATAGAGGATGTCGTCAAGGTTCTGGAATGGGCTAGGCATTAATGTCAATGCCGAGTACATCACTCACCTTCGATATCCCGACGACATAGTAGCAATGGCTAAGACTACGGAGGAGCTCAGTACAATGCTAGGTGACCTCAGAAAAGCTTCTGAAAGAGTGAGACTTAAAATGAACATAGAAAACCCAAAGTCATGGTAAAAATCCACGTAGCACCCACTCCTATCAAGATCGGAGACTCTACACTCGAATTTATGGACGACTACGTTTATCTAGGACAGACAGTCCAGTTGGGTAGGTCTAATTTTGAGAAAGAGGTCTATCGTCGAATCCGACTCGGCTAGGCAGCGGTCAGGGAGCTGCGCGGTGTGTTTTCGTCCAATATATCACAGTGTCTCAAGACGAAAGTCTATGAGCAGTTCGTGTTGCCAGTGATGACATATGGCTCCGAAACGTGGTCGCTTACAACGGGCCTCCTCAGAAGGTTTAAAGTCACTCAAAGGGCAATGGAAATGGCTAATGCTTGGAGTTTCCTTGCGTGATCACATCGAAAATGAAGACACCCGTAGCAGAACCAAGGTTACAGACATAGCCCAAAGAATCGCTAAACTTAAGTGAAGACGCAGCGTTGGAAGGCCTCCCCTAAGGTGTACCGATGACCTGGTGAGGGTCGCGGAAAACCGATGGATGCGTGACGCACAGGACCAGTCATTATGACGACACTTGGGGGAGGCCTATGCCCAATAGTGGACGCCTATCGGCTGAAATGACGCTGATGAAGAAAATTAATATCCATCTTTATTACAACAGTCTATTATAAAATAATAATCAAAAAATACATAGCATGCGCACGCGGTTACTGCTCCACCCAGCCCGCTACCCGCCCTGTTGCACTTCGCTGTGGTTACTACTGAATGAGCGGTCGAAGTGCATTCATAAAATATTACGCATTTCATTTATCATTCAAATTTTAAAAAGTGATCAAATTAAGTTTAGGTTTTGTTACTCAGTTTTTAAGTTCTCGTAAATTCTCGGCTTGGAGAACATTCTCGAGAACATTTCCGCAAAGTTCTCGCTAGGAGAATGTTCTCGGGAATTTCCCATCGCTAGACAGGACCCCATTCCACAGGCATATCTCTTGCACTTGGTACTACTCACCTATACCCATGTTATAGGATCACATAGCTAATGTTAAATTTTTTGTAATAAGTACAGGCTAATTTATGATAAACAATTCAAAACGGTATGAGATTCTATGAATATTCAATCACAAACGCATAAATCTATCGTGACGAATCTACAATACCCTACTGCTAGATAAAAGCCTCCCACTCCCTACTTTCCCAAATACTTCAGACTTCTGCCATTGCTGACCAGTCCTCTAATATTGATGGTATTATCACAACAAACAAACAGCATATCAAAAAAATTATAACAATAATACGCGTAATCTTACAATCCATGTAACCATGTTTTTCAGAGTACGCGTCCTAACAACGAGTCTAGCTGTAATGGTCGGGGTTATGGTCTTGAAGCAGTGGCCGGAGGTGACGCAGCTGTCGGAGCACCTGGTGCGGCGGCTCAAGGAGTACCTGCTGGACAAGCACCACGACAGGTAATGGGAGGGGCGGCTGGGAAGGGAGCTGGGGAATGTGGGGAATGTGCAAGGTTGGTAGGTCGCTACACTGTCGATACACTGGTCGATACACTGGAGATTAGATGGGCTAAGTCTCAAACAGAAATTTTGCTAAGTTATTGATTAAAATTGTTTTGGAATCGTCAGGACAAAAAATCAGCTTGATCAGGGCCTGTTCATCCATGGATAAATTATAGTATAATGTTGATCGCAGACAAACTTGTTTCATAAAGATAGTTGGTAATCTCAAAGCTAATTCAATATTTAATACAGTGAGGTTTAATTGCTGATGGCAAAATGAATTGAAGCAAACAAAAAAGTTGTCTAAGCACATTTGATACTTTAATTTTATTGTTTGTTAGGCAAGAAACTTAAATTGTGTAAATGGGGTTCTACAATCAAATCTTCTGGAATTTAAATACAATATTTTTCAAGTAACTATCTAACTCGGCAAACGTTGTTCTGCCATATAAACTTTTCAAAGAAAAAAAAATAGGGGCGAGGGTAGGAGGATAAAAAGTAGCACACAACTTATCCTCAGACCTACCAAATATACACGATTTTTTTTTTTTAAACTGGTCAAACCGTTTCAGAGGTAACACACAGTAACACGAAATTTTTATATATCAGATTTGCTAGTTTTTCGCAAGATTAGGCCCTGATATGAAATCAAATCAGTCAATATACCTACCAACCATACCGTCCCCACAAAACAGTATTATCTCCTCAAAGCCTTGCAAAATAACGTATTACTCCTTTATATCAAGTTGAGAGCCCAGTGCGAGGAGGCGTAGAGAAACAAAGGTTACGTATGTGCCGGTCCAGTATAGCGTAAACGTTGAGCGTTACTTAGCATTAACGATTCTAATTGAAAGTATATATATGCGAATGTTAGAACGGGCTGGTGTTTGGACATAGAGCTCAATTGAAACTTGTTTAATTTTGTATTGATATTTGCTTGTATTTTATTTTTACCATACTAACGAACTACCCGAGGAGTCGAGGACTCACATAGAGATGTATCGTTGCCGGAAATCTGGGAATATTGCTGGCAATATTGCCACCAATATTCATACATCGGCCAATATTCCCGGCAACGGCACATCTCTAGACCCACACAAATATACAAAATTTCATTCAAATTGGTCAAGGCATATAAGAGAAGTTAGGTGACAAATATATAACTTAACTAACTCTGCTTGCGTGAATGTAGGTATTTTCATTACAATCTTTGAATCCCCTTTTCATCCCCCTTAGAGGGCTGATTTTGGAAAATGTTTTTTTTTTTGTATACACACTATAAAAGAAAGTTCTGTGCAAAATTTCAGCGTTCTAGCTCCCAAGGTTTAAGGAATCAGTGAGAGAGTTAGAACTTTCCTTTTATAAATACAGATTTTGTACTAAATAACAAATAATACTGAAAAATTATTTTCAGTGTTATTTGTTGCTTTTCCTGAAATCCGCATTAAAATCCGTTGCGTGGTTTAGTGGGAGTTAGTAGATAAATAGACGGACGCGGAAAGAAACTGTTTTATACTACTTAAACCTACTATTTAAATTATGTAAACACAAGCTCCTGCAACCGGCTTCGTCCGAGTAAGTCGACTTATCTATCTTGAAAATAAATCATCTTTCTAGATAAAGAAATGGGAATTGCGGATGAATACAAAAATTAACATTTCTGATCAAAATTTTATTCGATATCAAACTTTGTTTTTTTTTTTATTATTCAATTCTTTATTGCTATATCACATGTTACATAAGATCTTAAAAATTTAAACAAGTGCACATGGACCCTGTCGGGCACAGCAATTATAGACATAAGTAGGTAGTTAGAATTAAATTTCTTTTTTTATTTATTTATTAAAACTCAGAGAAACATAAATTGAAAACAAACAACGGATACACAAATCAAATCAAATAAAAAGTCAATAACATAGTCAATGTATGGAAAAAGTCAATAAATAATAAATGCCAAAAAAAAAAATCCGAGGGTAACCAGGAAATTAACTTCTACTTTATCTCTGTTTCCAAACACCAGCATAAATATAAAATGAAAAGTCGTAGATGATATTCAATAGTTTTCTATTATTTTCAACAAGCTATTGTACTGTAGTCACTTCACAATATAACTATTATGTAAGCTTTGTTATGTACTATATCGTGTATGTATGTATTATAGGCAGCGAGCATCTTTTAGACAGATGGGGCATAGACTAGTAACTTTTATACCACTTGAGATTACTTCATTTGGATATTTACTGTGCATTCCAAATGAGAATAGGATCGATTTTTTGTTGTGACGTCACGATTTACTGTCAAATCTAAGAAATTTGGTCAAAATTGAAGAACTTGGAGATGAGTAAAATTGAAGAACTGAATTCTGATTAAACTTTTTTCGTTCACACTTCGTAAATAAATTAAATTTTTCGTAAAATTGTTAGTTTCAAAATTTTTTTCCTCGATTTGACAGTAAATCGTGAAGTCACAACATGCAATCGATCCTATTCTCATTTAGAACGCATTATATAGAGTATTATTCGGTTATCTTGTTTTCTTAAGTACTTTTTAAGTATAAATCGTAGATAAAGTCAAAGTTTAAATTTTGTTTAATCTGCTGCATCATTCTAAAGGATGCTAAAATCATATCAATATAATAATATGTATACCAGATACAAATACATGTAATGTTTATTTATATAAACGAAACTGTGTTGCCAGCAATAAAAATATAAAATATTAATTTGTACGTTTTTTTTATATATGGACGGACGCAATTGCAATACTCTTTCCTTGTATTTATTTATTTAGTTTTTTTTTTTAATTTCTTTTTCTTTTTGTCCACTGCAGGTATGAATGCAAGTCATTATGTGGTTGATTTTGTCCGAATCAGCATCGCTAGTGGAATTTTAGGTGATATTGCAATTTTGTCCTGGGAAACTGCGTTAAAGTATGTACGCCGACCGCGTCGAGGTAAATACTGCTCAGTTAAACTAACATTACAGGTATATGGGATACTAAAATACTTCATGTATATAGCCTCGAAAATAATACATATTTTATCATCTGTCCAGTCTTTTCCCAACCTTATTGGGATCGACTGTCTATCAAAGTGGCTAGTGCAAGTTTGTTTTACATTGAAGCGATTGACACGTTTCTGACGTTCGTCGCTCCGATTGGCCCGCTACTAGCTCTTAACCAATCAGAGAACAAACCACGGTAAACGTTTCTATCGTGTCAACGTAAGAACTACTCAGTCATCGCACTGACCTCTAACGTATTACAGTTGTGACATGATACCCCATACTAAGGTTCGTTAAACAATATACAATAGCAAATTCAAAACCATTTTGAAATAACCCATGGAATTACAGTAAGTTCATTGAAGAGATTAAACCAAGCAATGTTAGATTAACTTAGCAGTTAATATTATTTACTTTTTGCACGACGACGTGAGTTGATAAATAGCGAAGATTTAATGATAGTCAAATATAATTCAACGTCTTGTCCGATATTGTAAATACAATAATAGTTATATTTCGTTCCTCGCAACTCTTTTGAGATTAACATAAAAATGTGGGTTAGTAAAGTTATTGATGTTTTTATACAACGTTGAAAAGAAAATAATCCGCTGCTCCATATATTTTTATTCACATAACACAAATATATGAAGTAGCTGATTTTTTTATGTTGTTCGTATTGATGAGTACATTAAATTTTAACCATCTATGTCGTAAATATCCGACAAATACTCTCGCGTTTATTCCGTCAGGGTCACACATCCATGACTAAATACTACATCTCGTCAGCTCTTCTGTCACGAATACGGATTGAAGAGCTAAACGAGAGGACGCAAAAACACTCGTCGGACTAATCCGACGTGAGCGGTTAAGAGGTACGTAAAGCTCATCTGTTGTTTCAACGTTGTATATTTGTTTGTTTGTTTGACGCAAAGGTTACAAAGTGAAAAGGTAGCAATAATGTTATACTCAATGTTAGTAGGCTCTCTGTTACGGTAGAACATAATTATATTGTTATAATATCAACTCACGCGCCGCGCCCGCGGTGTAAGTATACTTATTACAGTGATATTTCTTTATTATTACTATTATTTAAGTGGAAATCGAAGTGGTCATACATAGTTTTAGACGTCAATATTATATTATTCTTGTATGGATTACTGATTCCCAGTTACTGGAAGGCGAATAGTGACATTTTACAAGTGCACGGTTGAATTAATTGTCAACAGACAATCACAACTGTCTGATGTGCTCTTGATAAATTGTCACAATAGTTTTGCGATTTTTAGATTAAGAAACTGGGGGTAAGAATCCTTAAGACATTAGATCGTTCTCATGCTTTTAAGATGTTATCTTAAAAAAACTGACTGAAATCATTCTTAGGGATGCGTAGTTCATTAATATTTTAAGATCATGAAAGGCTATAAATATTAATTTATCTAATTTAACGTAACGTAATGATTTATAAATCTATGTGTGATCACTTCGTTTAATTAGTGATTTTACATGAACAAACAAAGGGCTGGGCCCATTTAGATATTGATGATTTAATCTTACGTCGTGGACCGTACGGTGTCGAAGCTTAGTGAATTGCTCACAAATTCAGTTCCGATGTGCGAGAGTTGTCAGGTAGGACTACTGTCCACGGACGCGTAGCTTCATAGACGCGTAGTCGTCATTATACGCTTGGTGATAGAACGACACGAGTACATGACAGCACGACGTTGTTGCTGCTTCGTCGATAGTTTTACCAAGCGTATTATGACGAATACGCGTCTATGAAGCTACGCGTCCGTGGACAGTGTGCCTTACTCGTGATGTCGTTGTGTTTGTTAAATAAAAATGTGTTGTCAATGCCTTTTAATTGGGGAAATGGTTAGTTAAACTTGTTAAAAGTCTATGATCATGTTATCATTATAATACAACTGTTGTATGACAAACACAGCCACAGTAACCGGCGGAAATTCCTTTACATCAAAAAGGCTGAACGGTTTAAAAATCTCGAATCTGTTGAAACTTTAAAACTAACTTGTATCGTTTAGGTGAAGGATAATAATAAATTGCTCGATTGCGTTTGTACAAATTGTAGTTAATGGGGGAAAGGGGGGCGTGTTGAGTTGCCATCACGATGATGTTATATGCGTTCCGAAATTGGTTCTAAATATATTCATTATTTTTTTATATCGAATTTAGTCAAATATTCGCTAAAGACTACGTTAAAGTATGAATATTGAATGTACAATTTTTTTTATTCGATTGCAACTCTATTCCTTTCGAGAGCAATAAAACTATGGAGACGAAAAATGTAAAATCTGTTCATACTTTATTAGTTTTTATCAAAATGACGTTATTTATTGAATTAAATTATTTATGAGTCGATTGATTGTCCAAATATACACAGTTTATTTCGTAAGTTTGATTTACCTTATCAATAAACTGTGTTAAATTATTTTTATTTGAAAATTACGATTATGTTTATTATCATTTAATACCAATACGCATGAAGATGGTTCTTGTATTACAATTCATGTAACTGTACATTTTTTTACAAAAATATAACATTATAAGCAATAAATCTAAATAAATAGTTTTTGTCTACAAAGCTTCGAAATAGTTTTGGCTAGAGTCTTAAATAGATACATATGGTTGGAAACCATTCTTTATCGAGTGTTGGTCTCATATCTAGATAATCCTTCTTCGTATTTTAATGAGAACATTCCAAATTACTTACTGTGTCAAGTATGGCAGATTTGGTCAAGTCAGGGAACCCTAAAATTACTAAAAAATTTGGCAACAAAATACTTATTAAGCTCAAAATATCCTATTCCTAACTAATTATTCTTTTTATTAACTATACTAGATGATTCGAACGATTCCCACCTTTAAATAAATGTAGCTTTAATATATTGTAATAATGATAGCCTAGATCCTAAATTATGATAGGTTTCCTGACGAGCCCGAGGCGTAACTACACCTTAGTTTAGCTAATAGCCCAGTTATTACCATCCAAGTTATATGATGTACAAAACTTTTTATTTCTGAAACAATCGTTGTATACTATGTAAATATTTTTTATTCAACCTCGCTAAATATAGTGAAGTAACCAAAATTGTTATTGATTATTCTGTATTGACTCTGTATGTTGAATATATGCAAATATTTCAAATAAAACATATAGGAAATGCATTTGATTTCATATTGATTGATATCTATGTTTATATAAATATTTGCATTGCCTTATATAAACTCCAATATTGTATGAACAAGTGTTCAAAACTAGCATGAATTGTGTTGTATTTTTATACCATTTGTTTTTGAAGAACACTCAAGAAAATATGTATGTTGAAGTATGTAAAAGTATTAATTTTCGTTGCCGGCTATGGATTGAATTAAATCATCACAATTTTATTCAAGTTTGTGTTTTATTTCGACAAAATGCCTAATACACACAAGACGATTCAATGCCCTTCACAAATTACAAATAGAATTCTATTGCACTAGTTCTTCTAGTGTATAATATGTTACTACGTTAGCAGCTGGCGAGAATACCAACACGTTAGAAATTCTTACACACTTGTACACATCAAGCTCACAGATATCGTGGGTACCACGTCAGTACTCCAGTTTTCTAAAATACATAATAATATGGAAAGATTATCCGTGGTCGGATACCAACTACCTCATTGGCTAAAAAGACGGATCGTCCTGAGGCTCCTAACGTCCAGGGCGTCTCCTGTGGCGCCGGCTGGGGCGTGACGATATCCACTCCTACGGCTACGGCTATCTTCTTCGCTAGCATTACTGTTTTGCAGGAGGCGCTTCCCACGCGGACCGCCTCAAGAAGATAAAGCTTCTTTGACATTTCATATCGAAATTAACTAATTAACTTTATCGAGTTAACTTTGTAAACCAAACAAGTTCAAGTCAGATCTCATAGCATGATATTTTAAATATTTTCTTCTATTTCTTCAAAGATTCACAGTTTCGACGATTGCGTAAGTAAACTGAATCCAGTACCGATAAGATTCAGTCCAATATTTCTGGTGGAAACATTAGAAAAGTATTCAAATTTCTCCAAAAGAAGGGAACTTCTTGTGGAGAAATTTTAAGCAAAAGTGTTTATGCCTTCCAAAATTCATCATCATCATAACCAAACATGTTGCTGAGGGATTTGGCGTAGTATTTTAAGGTCGGCCGCCAGCCTGACACCAACCCTCCTTGGGGATACTTTTGTTGGTGGTTTATCCCTTCCAAAATTATCTAATTTAATTATACAGAGTTATTTGTAAACCACTAGCACTACATAGTTCTATGACTTTTAATATATCATATTTTAGTTCATCAGATTTTCATACAAAAATTTAACGTTTACATTTAAATTGAATGTTCTAAATATAACGAAGTCTATGCAAAGCTAGCGATAGTACAATAGCGGAGGGTAGTTGAACATGAACTCGACCTATTTACGGGTGATCCTCACTAGTCGGTCGGACGCCTTGAGGCGCTTGCGACGCGTCATGCGTGTTCTTGTAGTGAATTTTGGTAGTGCGGACGTAATTATCTTTACATAATAGTGTTTCAATCTTCTAAAGTCGCGTGCACGGAATTGGTGCGAATGCTTGCTAGGTGTAATGACAATGTGTTGAAAGCCTGCTTCCTATCATTACGAGAACAGTGCGCGGGAACCGTAAGTAGAAGATACAGCAAAATACGGTGTTGAAAATGTGTTAGATAGAACAGCGAAATCTTGAAGGTTTGTTTTTGGTAAATGTATTTTTTTTAATAAAAAGTCATAGAAGAAAAAACGTTATTTTTAGGGTTCCGTAGTTAACTAGGAACCCTTATAGTTTCGCCATGTCTGTCTGTCTGTCCGTCCGTCCGCGGATAATCTCAGTGACCGTTAGCTGAAATTGGGTAAGTACCAATATGTATATCAATCATGTCAACAAAGTTGTTATATAAAAAGAGAAAATAATGTTTTATCAGGGTACCCCCCCTACACGTAAAGTGGAGAGTGCTTTTTTTTTTCACTTCAACCCTAACGTATGATATTATTGTGTGATAGGTAAAAATGAATAGGGGTTTACTAAAAACATTTTTTGATAATGTTAATATTTTCGGAAATAATCGATCCAAAGGTAAAAGAAAATGTGTATGTCCCTCTAACTTTTGAACTATAAGTTTAGAAAATATGAAAAAAATCTCAAAAGTAGATCAGAAAGGTTTTCTAGGAAAATTATTTTGAACTTGATAGGTCGTACAGTTTTTGAAAAGTTGTACAAAATAATTTCTGAACTAAGTTTGTAATTTAACCGTATATGCAAGCATTTTCTTAAACTTAGTTTACATATTTAACAATCCTGAATATGTCTTCTTTCAAATAAAAAAAATAATTATTAAAATCGGTTCTCGCAATTCAAAATTATCACTGAAAACCAAACATTCCCGTCTAGTTTGTATAAATTAGTAACCCAAATCCCCGAGAGATGGCGCTATACTTTTTTAACTCATATGGGGACATTTATTGTGATGGACGGGAAACTATGGAACGGATGTTAGTAATACAGTCCTGCAAGGTTGTTAGTGTTTTAGAAATAACCCTGTATAAAGAAGGCAGTTATTATATTACGTTACGAACGGTATGTGTAACAAAAAAAATCTCATATTTTATTACAAACATTTATTAATAAAATCTCTTTCACAGAGCAATACAAAAATATGATAAAATATAAAACACATTACAACAAAATGTAGAATATATTAATTTCACACAGAATCCAACCTGTCTCTCCCAAAAGTTTAGGCAAAGGTACACCAAGGTATAATATTCCAAATAAATAGTTCAATCAAGACTTAGTTACAAAAATAAATAAATTACTCAATTCCGCTCATTCGTTGGTGGCCACAGACGCAGGTCGTGGAACGGGTGCTAGGTTATCAGGTTTGGGAGGCGGTACAGGTTTCTCCAACACTTCGATGTTGTCGACCACCTCCACGCTGACCTCGTCATCGTCTTCGTAGATATACTCCGTGGACTCCACTACAGTTCTGCAAATTGTTATTACCTATTTTTTAACCAGTGGCGTAGCTAGTTTACCAACGGTCCTGGCAAAAAAAAACTAAGGCCCCTTTTTTACTCGGGAAATCATCAAATATTCTCTTCCGCTCTGGGTGGAATGGAAGGGAGGGTCAGACTTTTACTGACTAAAACGAGTTGTCATGATTAGTTTTGCAACCTATTTTTTATCTAAATTTCGAAGGTGGGAGAATTTTTTGATAATTAATTACGAGGTTTGATATCAGTTTTCGGGGACCCCGGCACACTGCCCTTTTGTAGCTACCCCAGTGTTTATAAGTAGACCTGTTTAACTTGTATTTGTAATTATAAATATTCACCTGCACATAATACCTAATTATACCGTAGAAACTTTGTAGGTAACCATAAAATTAAAAATATTTGAGGATCGATTCGCGACTTGCTGCGACTTCTTTCATGAGTTAGTTGTCTCAAGCAGGAATTAAGCTTCGAATATACGTCAAAGGCGGATACACCATTGTAGACAAGCTAGGCCTGGCACAACAAACGGTCCTGTCTCGCATCCGTCGGATAAACGCGACCCTCACCAGGTCGTCAGTCTGCCCACTCTCCTAATTAAAAAGCATTCAATAGGTAGTTTTGTATGTATTTTGTACCCATTGCTGTATAAGGCTATTAGCTTCTTTGAGGACCAGATCCGTCCCTGATACACATGTATAACAGAACAGCCCAGATCCTTGGCCTATGGCGTTAGACTAGTCGACCGCGGAATAGTATGTATATTGGTATAAGAAGTCCACCCGACGTAGTCACTGTGAATGATGTTATAGATACCGGCACGGATCTTGGATGCTGGCGTCAAGTTGCGCAGAAGTCAAATAATTGGTCTCTTTAGTGGTACGAAGAAAGGCGCGGGGGCGGGGAGCGTCAGTGATTGGCTCGCCGCGCCATCGCGTCATAGACGTCACTTGTGATTCGTTCCCTGCGCTTGCTGCATGTATGTGTGTACATGTGCTAACAACGAGCGAGCGATTCCATACATCGGCAAGCCAATCTTCATGATTGGCTCGCCAATGTATGGAATGCGCAAAGCGATCCCCACTCTGACGCCGAGCGCTCAAGATCCTTGCTGATATCTATACTACTGATTAGCAGTCGACTATGGCTTCCTAGTAAGCGGCCTATATATAGCTTGTAGCTTATAGGACATTGTAGCTCTGTTTTCCAGTAACCTGTGATTTTCATCTTTCTCAAAAATTTAAATTTTATTATAATTTTGTTTCAATCGCAGCATACAAATATGCTGCGATCACAAATCCAGTTATCCTGGGGCTGATAAATTATCAGCTTATAAGCAACTGGCACATCTCAGATATGGCCGTTTCATAAGAGTTATACCACAAAATAGATAGGTACAGAAGACAATCTCATGTATGTACTTCACTTTTTATTTACCTACGCTCGGTGGACGCACACTAATGAGCGTTTGAGCCGGAATTGTTCGACGAGTGGGCCGAGACGCTACCGAGATATCGTGTCCGTGAATGGTGTCCATGTGTGCATTGCTCGAGCGCACTTTGTATGTAGATTGACTTCTGTACCTATCTATTTTGTGGTTATACTAAGTTCCAAATCCCTAAGATTTGCAATTTTATATTCTTTCGGTTTTCATTACTTATGTATAGTTAGGAGATACATACCCGTCAATAGTCGTGGTAGAAATTTGTTGGCTATACACATAGCCTGACTCAGTGAATGCCGTCACGTCCCTGAAAATTTCACCATTTATCTATTTTTTGTTCCACGTAAACCCATATCAAAAAAACATAGACAAGCAATATGCATATAAAAACGTCCCAGCTCTGTATAAACTCTATAAAATTGATTTAAACCAAACTTGCCTGCTGTGTGCGTACACTGCGTACTATTATTTCTAAAACATAGTGCTGTATACCTTTCATTGCCACATAAAATAAGGAGCAAGCACCCATAAAGCAAATATTATAATTAAATTGCACATAAGGGATGGTCAGGGGATGGGAAATTAAAAAGTTTAACTGTTTTACCAATTCCGTTTTATTTTTAGGCTTACACATTCTTGTATATTAACATTACCGATAGCTAGCATTACTAAATACAGTGGAGTAACTATAGTTATTAATTTAATAGATAGTTCGATTCGCGTTTAATGTTAAGAAATTAAAAATCTCCAATTTGATTTCGAAATAAAAATCTAAAAATTACGTAATCAATAAAATCTTGAATAAAGCCTTAAAACGTGTAACAAAATAAAAATTTACAATAAAAAATATTATGATTGTAAAATATCGTTGTATCCCGCGGGAATGCCTAATCTAATAAAACGCTACAAAAATATTTCACAGAATATAACTTAAATAACATAAGAAAAATATACATTTCTAAAACTAATAAATTGAGAATGAAATTAGTGTTAAAAATGCCGATGAAGGGGAATGCAAGGATATTTGAGGAATGTAACATATAAAGCTACACATTATTATGTATATATTTCTGTAATGGCGTTTCATATTTAGATTATCACATAAACAATTCCACATACACATTTATTGCCAATTCCCACACATAATAAGCGATTAATATCTTATACATTACGAACTCAATGGTAGACAGACAACCCGAACATAGACAGTTAGGCGTGGGCCACGCGAATGTAATCCAGCGTTTCAACAGAGGTGACCTTACTTGTTGCACTTCGTATAGACAGAAGATGTAATCCAACGATCTGACAAGCCGACAATCAACATGGAGTGGTAATGCTGACGCATATTTCGATGTTTCGACTATGTGTGTTCTCGCGCCCATAGTTCCCAGCTACTTCAGTCGTCAATAAACCTCTGAGCTATTGACTTAAGTGATATTTCTGAACATTATTTATGTCCTGCACAAATTACCCCGAACACACAAAAAACAACGGTTGGCTTGTTTCACAATCCGCAAGTTCCCACCAAGGTGACCTCTGGTTTGCACGTTGGATTACATCCGTGTGGCCCATGCATTACGGTAAAATAATACATTCTTATAAGAATGTCAACGTGTTTTTGGAAGCCAAACGAATTAAACAGAATATTTTAATGCTTATTTTCTTAGTTTCTATTCTCGGTTCAGTTAAGTACCCCAAAATCGGTTTACATGTACGTAAAACTACATTTTTTAATATATAAAGCACAAATTTGCTTCAGAACATACAACGGCCATTTCGTACTAAAATAAACAGAATACGATTCGTTGTAAAAATGTATAAAAAACATCGACGTGTAGATAATACTAATCATTCATAAGTACTATTCATTTAAGCCGTTTAAATGTTCGGTTTTTTTGTTTAAAATACGTCATTAAATATTACGTAATTGATTTTATATCAGACGTTGTGTCTGGCATACTTAATAAGTTATTCTTAACAATAATGCTTAGGTCACGTACACAAGTATTATTTATTTAGTTGAAAACGCCAAGTTGTGGGTACTCAATATTCTGAAAGCTATTTTTTTTTTCTAACTACATTTATTAAATAATCCATTCGTAGTAGGACTATATATTGAAGCAAGCCTTTTTTTACTGTCTGTACAACCGATTTTGAATTCTATTTAGCAGACATAAGGATGGCATTAAAAGCAAAAAAAGTGGTTACAATACCAACTATTTACTGCAGCCGACATTTGTCATGCCACTAACGCAATAAAGGTCAAAATTGGTTGAACGGACGGTAAAAAAGGTTTGTTCAAATGTGTTATCATATTGCAAATGTAGTACAGCAATATGTCTCCCTGTATATTGAGGAAAAGCAAGCTTAAACGCTATAACTAAACAGCTTATATTGATAAACATGTATTTAATATTATTTGAAGTTGTCTAAAATATTGAGTACCTACGACTTCGCGCTATCCCACCTTACTAGTGACACAAACCCGGACAACACAAATCTTTTTATAATTTGGAATGTAGGACATAATATTCAGTCGATTAAATGCTTATCGCTTTGGTATAGCGACAGTAATCGTTCGGTAAATCTGTGAAAGGGTCACATATCATGATATATTTATATTTAGCATACATCCAACTTCCTAATGCGGATCATACGAATAATTAGATGTATGCAATTTGGTTCTGAATAAATCTCATTCAAAACAAGCCAGTTTAGCAAGCCAATCCGATATTTTTAGGTTGAACCGGATCGGCTGCCTCATAAAATATATTATGATAATAAAACTGTAAATAAAAATCTTAGTATTATATAGAGAACTTTTCACTTCCATTGTACCAGTAGGTGGGTATCGTAATTATTTCGTTTAAAAATTAAATGGCTGTATAATTGAAATAGAGCCATTTATACACCTTCCTAGGCCTCTTATACTTATTAGTCACATGTTATGCCTTATTAAGATAAAACCCATACTTGACCAGTATGGGACCAAAGTACGTCTATTTTTTGACGTGTGGTGACTTCTAAATCTAATTTTATGTTGCACTGTGTCGAATGTTGTTAAAAATGTTTATTTTGCGTGAATTTTAAAGTTCCTTGAAAGTGCCTTATAATTTTTATATGCCCATCAGTACATAAAGGCTGGTCAACAGATAATATCTGAAATATCCGACTGAAAAACCTTTTAAAACCATTAAAAAACAAGACGACACAAAAACACACAATTCAATATGTAAATATGAACCCTCTTTATGAACTAGAAACATTGACAATATAAATATATTCAACACCTCTGCGGAACTCTATACACGTATAGAGAAAAATACAAATCGAAAATCAGTAGCTAAATTACAAACCAATAAAATACCGGACAATAATGAAAAATACTTTTAACTTTTTATCCATTTGCGTCGTGTTGATCCGACGAAGGTTTTTATGTCTTATTCACCAGGGTCGTCTGTTTGCGACTAGATACTCCATCTCGTTTAGCTCTTCAATCCTAACAGTCGACAGAAGAGCTGACGAGATGGAGTACCCAGTATTTGGCCGTGTATGTGCGACCCTGGCGGAATAAACGCGAGTATTTGTCAGATATATCCAACGAAATTTTAATAATAATTATTAAAACATTATGTAGGTAACAAAAATACTGTTTTATATATCATTAATGTCAATGTTTCTCAGAAAGACGACACAGTACGCTTACATCACAATCTACCTATACCTCACTACATACGGAACGACATTTGGTACTTACTCGATGCATTTAAATTTTAAAACTTTGTTTTTAGGTTAAATTGTAAATGATTTGAGGGCTTTGATTACCCAAGCTTTTTCCGCCCTTGAATGCTCCATGCTTGTTTGCATTCAACCTCATATAATACAAGGCAATGGTCATATAAGTAGAACAGTAGTTACTACTGTCCTACTTATATATAGGCCTTAATGACTCATTAGGGCTTGGCTGACAAACCTATGACACGCGTTCTAGTGGCGGCACGCAACTAAATAATCTAGACACGTCAATTTATGCTACTTAGCATACAATTAAATAAAATAAAATTCATTTATTTCAGGTAAAAACCCTTAGAGAGAACTCTTCGATATTAAAAAGATATTTGCACAATTGCAGTGTGATTTTTGGGCTCTTACATTACAGTACTACTACTAGCTT
Organism: Mythimna lalbum; assembly: GCA_949319445.1. Lineage (NCBI taxonomy): Eukaryota > Metazoa > Arthropoda > Insecta > Lepidoptera > Noctuidae > Mythimna > Mythimna lalbum. Next base: position 7,395,355 of record OX439371.1, on the reverse strand, counting down.
AATACATTAAACCCCAAGCGAACGCCGGCGGTTCTCGCTCTCTCTCATTGTCTTTCTATTGCCTCTAATTACAGTATTCCAAAAGTTAAACTGACCATCGACTGCATGTATAATTCTCAGCAAATTCATGGAGCACCTTGAACATTGTCCTTTTTACCTGATTATCAAAGCTTGTTAGGTTTTTCGCGAGTATATATGTGTCCAATATGTCAGTCCCGTATGTAGCAGATAAGTAAGATGAGAGTCTGGTGTCTTACGCCTTGACGGGCGCGTCCATGGCGGGGATGTAGTCGAGCGCCATGAGGCAGGCGAACACCGTCATGATCATCTTGGGCTTGCGCTCCGTGATGTCCTCGGGCAGCGCGTACACGCGCGCGCCGCAGCGACGCGCCATTGAGATCGCGTATTTCGCGTTGGCGAGGTTCTCCTGTGGAGCAAACGTGGAAGGTGAGTCGTTTTTAACGATTATGTATTTAAAAACTGTAGAACTCTGATTAAAATGTAAAAATTTGTTGTTAAAAGTGTATCAGTTCTCTTTTTGGAATGATATCTGACAAGTTTTGTCATGATATCAAAATCTTTATACAAAAACCGGGGATGTTTTTTATTATGTATTTGTAATATGGATATGGCACCACTCCAACCTTATCTAAGGATTTCACACTTAATAAATTCATGTCACAAGAAAGATTAAAGAAGAAGATTACCATAATCAGCCTTTTAATGTTTCCACTGTTGGGACTCAGGCTTCCTCTATAGGAAAGGACGGAAAAATCGACTTCGTGTCGGCAATAACCGACATCGTCATCCTCACATGATCAAGGGAAGGAGGATCATCATCTTCCTGCCTTTATCCCGTTTTATTTGGGGTCAGCGAAACACGTTTTTTTCTTCCATTCTGTCCTGTCGCTCGTCACGCTATTACTAACTCCCTTTTCATTCATATCACTTCTCACACAATCCATCCATCTTTTTTTTGGCCTCCCTCTCCCACTCCATCCATCCACATGTAAATTCATAACTCTTTTAGCAACATGCGTTTCATCTTTCCTCTTCTTTTCTTTCTCAAGGGAGGGAGGATAAAATTATGATATGAGTCTTACCTCCTCCTTGCCTCCAGGCAGCACAAGATCGTAGTTGATGGAGCCAGGTTTGATGGCGTCGATCAGGTCGATCACTACCTTACCGTCAGCCAACACCTCGTCCTGGAAATAGATGATACGACACATTATTGATTAGAACATAAGTAGCGAGCATAGTCCAGAGTTCTTGAGACGCCGTGAATCGGGGCAAGTGGAGACGCATCGCGGAAGCCTCACTCGCCAACGAAAATGCAACATCGTCAACCACGACCACTTGTCAAGAGTGAACGACTAAGGAAGGGGAGCGAGCTTCCACTCCATTCATCGAATTGTTGTCAGACTATGTCCTAAAAAAGTTTATTTTTTAATTATTTGATATCAGTCTCAGGTGTGTGGTAACACCAAAAAACCACGGTTTCCTATAAAATGTTGAATACGCTTGCAGGCGCACTATGTAGAACGGCGGCAGTTGGCGAACCGGCTAACTTTACCAAGGTCCACGAAAAATATTCATACGCCATTTCTTATAAATGTTTTTTCGAGCGTGTTGAAAAACGTCGTTTCATACCAGTGGGCAATTGTCAGAACATTCATCGTGCGTCCATCCTGGCACTTTTGCATCGAAAAGTTCCATATTTATTTAAAGCAAATAAAAAATTTAACGATAAAATGACACTTTCACAAAAAAAAAACGTGTCAATGCCAATGTGGATATAACCCAACTTCTTTCCTGCCCTACATGCCTTATTACTTGTATCATGCAGGATCTGAACTTGGTAAACGACAAAGCTTGAGAAATCGACCTGTAAGTATGTCGACCAAAATTTAGGAATAACGACCCGAAAAGCATAAAGATGTTACCTGGAAACTCCTGATGGAGGAAGACTTGCCGGCATTGCTGAGCTTGTTGTTGACCCACTGCACGATCTCCTTCTCGATGATGGGGTTGCCGGTGTTGGCCAGCCGCGTCAGCACCGACAGCGTGTACGCGCGCATCAGCTGCCAGATCAGCGCTGCAATTTACAATATTATTATATCAGATTAGCTAGTAAAAAAGAAAGAAAATCTTTTTTATCCCCCCCATATAAGAAAGAGTATTTTTGATCTTCGATATCTAAGAGCAAAACCCGTTTTTATCCTCCAGACATAAAGTAAATTGAATTTATAACATTGCGTGCACAAGTTTATGAATCTAAACATCATTAAACCTATTTACTTCTACCTCCTTGGTACAAAATAAATACAACTATTTTTAAATTGACTCAGAAGCTCCTTGGTGTAATTTTTTTGTTTTTTTAGTCATTTCCTTGCTGAGGTGGGATAAAAAGTTATGTGTCGCACTCGAATGAAAATATTTTTCACCCCGTGCCCTTTTGATTCTCTCGCTAACGCTCAGGAGAGAATCAAAATTGAGAACGCTGCTAAAATGCAACTTCGCACTCTTCTATAACAAATAACTATATTATTTATGTCTCATGCATATAACTTTGTGATTTTTCATGACACTGTTATATTTGGACATAGATTCCTTACATAAAAATACTAGACTCGTGTTTCAGATTTCGCATATACTAAAACGAATGTTGTATACAGGTATATTTGCTCCTCTCGTGTTACCTAGTGTGAGCGTAGCGTTCCCCTCGTTGATGTCAGCGCCGGCGATGCCGACGAGCGAGAAGCCGAGCTGTCTGCCCAGCTCCACGGCGTAGTTGCAGTTCTCCAGCCGCTCCATGAACTTGCGCAGCTTCGAGAACTGACGGTGCACCTGCAAACACGACCATCATGATAGGTAGGGAGTTTGACGATAACGATGCATATACATTTAATTCTAGATCCAAACAAAACACAACAAATATTTTTTTGTAAGAGGGATAATCATCTTGGGTGGAGCGGGATTTAGTGTGACTTTTACTGACTAAAAACCCACTCCTGTTCCTTCGTTGCCTTTCGTACTAGGGCCGAATCTTCCTTTCAGAAGCAGATCCTTGGCCACAGTAGGATTCAACTCCATATGGCGTACGTCAATGTCTTGGGCTTGGTCGGACGGCGAGCTACCCATTGCTTGCAGTCCACAAGCCTACGCCTACGCGCATACATAAGTATGCTTGCATGCCAGTGAGCCATAACCAATTCTGATTGATGGATGTTCCTATGACATGCATGCTACTTGCATTCTCTTCCCAGTTAGTCCATATGTATTTTGTGTATAAGCAAAAAAGACAAAACAAATATCCGCCAAGATTGACTTTTAGCTTCAAACTTGTGTAAAATCAGCTTAAATTAAATAAAAGTTCTTTGAAAAGACAAGAAAATTTGAATATATTTCCTTGTTACCTTCTTCCAGTTGACGATGCCAGGTTTGATGATGTCATACAGCTGGAAGATGACCAGGCCGTCGGTCAGGTCCGAGTATAGCCAGTTGACGTGTGGCGCCACACCCATCGAATTCATCCAGTTACGGTAAGCTGTGGGAGAGAAAAGATGGTTTAGATTTTAATGTTATCGAATCTGTAGAGAAATTTGGTTAATAGCTTGGCCATATGACTTTGACTAGCCGGTTGGTTTAGTGGTTAGTGGCCCTAGCAACTATGCAGCAAGTTGTGGGTTCAATTCCCACCCAAGGCAAATGCGTGTGTGATGAGCACGATGATTTGTTTTGTGTCTAAGTATAATTTATCTATAATATGCATGTATTTAGAAAAATATAAATATGTTTATCTGTTGTCTAGTACTTATAATATAACCTCCTCTCTGTATGATGTTTGAAACCGCGGATTATGGGAGTCCTGCACACTGGTACAACCTTTGGTATTGTATGAAATAACACTGACATAATTAATTATTTTTGAGAGTTTTTGTTCTAAACACACAAGCACATATCACAGTTTGAAAACACACGATCACCTGGTACAGTAAGTCTCGCCAAGTCACCACGTAGCGACGAATGATATACGTGCAGTTCCTCAGATATGGATCACAGGGTTATCTTAATATTACCTCATTGACACTCATTACACTACATAAATGAATACTGCCGCCCATCAGCTAATCACCAATAGTGTAAACACACATTAACATCAAAAAACACGACCCTATCGAACCCTTGTTTATATTGAAGGGTTCGAATAGGAGATATAGTACAGACTATACCCAGCATTATCTGACCCACCTGATGACATTTTAATAAACAGCCCCCCTAGCCAAGTTACAACTGTTTCGCTTGCGTCGAACGTTTCGAGTTGACCTTACCGCCAATACTTTTGTTCTGACCACGTGACTGAGCGTTGAGGCGACGTCTTCCCGTACAATGCGTTCCAAATGAGAATAGGATCGATTGCATGATGTGACGTCACGATTTACTGTCAAATCGAGGAAAGAAATTTTGAAACTATTTTACGAAAAATTTAATTTATTTACGACCTGTGAACGAAAAAAGTTTAATCAGAATTCAGTTCTTCAATTTTACTCATCTCCAAGTTCCTCAATTTTGACCAAATTTCTTAGATTTGACAGTAAATCGTGACGTCACAACAAAAAATCGATCCTATTCTCATTTGGAACGCACAGTACATTTGAAGCTTTCTACAAGCGTTAACTATTGCAGATTTGCAACTTGGCTAGGGGTACAGACATGTTATACACTTACAAATCAACCGAAAAATGTGTTCCGCGCAGCAGCGGCAGCACTTGTGGTATGAGATCCCTGTGTTTTATTTACTTTGGTATCATAATTGGTACACTTTCTAAACACACACGAAGGCATTTTTTTTTATTTCGTAGCAGCGCACAGCGTATGACTAGCTCCGATGCGTGACACTCCTTTCGAGTCTTCACGAGTGCGCGTTTATAGCAAATCTGTCTATTTAAATATCATTGCACCCACCGCAATTATAATTCTTGCTAAGCCATTTTAATCTTTAACTTGTTATCGTTAAAGTTGAAAAGTTTTTAAGTGACACGACTAATACATAATTTACTTTAAGTTATCGTGGCTTCACAGTTTGATACTAAATTGGTGAAGAATGACATTTGGATTAAAATGGATGATAGAGATTAAAATGGTTTATCAAGACAGTGGGTCATGCAATTGTGGGCACAGTCTGTACAAACACTACTCGATAGTCATATTATAGGTTCCAGCTTTACTTAATTTGTTAAATATGTCAATACGTATGTATACAATTAGTTTGGGTACAAAACAAATATCAAATTAACAACTCTAAGTACCTACCAACAAATATTATTATCAATAAACTAACAAAACATTAAGTACAGAACACATTTAGTAACATTAGCAACGAGTAAAATAAGTTTTTCTTTTAAGTTACTTCTTATATCCGGCTCGAAGGACGAAGAATAATAAATAGGCAGGAATTAGAAAATAATAATAATGATGATGATGATGATAATTTATTGAGAATGCCTTAGACACAATAAGACTTACTCATTAGTAAAAATCTAATTCTCATTAGTAATTCTAAAGGCTATTGTTGTACCTAAGAATAAGCAGTTACCTCACACTGCTAGTATGCCTGAGAAGAGACCACATTTGCATATTAGCGTGAGATTACAATAAATAGAATATTTCATAACAATTACACATTACCTTGATTATTTCCGCATTTGATTATGTTGATTTAAACAACATAATAGCTTGATAATCAACTTGATTATTTTATTAATTTGTATTCTTTTCAATTGTTATTCATTAATCTGCTTTTTTTAAAGTATTCATTTTGATTATTTTGATTTTTCGTGCTATTGCAATTTAATATTATAATTTTAACTTTTCAGTTTAGTGTTATCCCTCTTTTTTCTAAGAATGCTGGTTGACCTGTAAGGCCGCTATCCCGCTGTCATATTACGAGCGTTGGCAATTCTCGAACGTCGACGCAGCGCCAACGTTGCGCAGACGCAACGTTAATGTCGCGAGTTACTAGTGGTAAAGCGCCAAAGTTGAGCACATGCGACGTTTGACGTCGCTTCTTGCGTACACCATAAAAGACGACGTTTACGTCACGTCTGCGCAACGTTGGCGCTGCGTAGACGTTCTAGAACCGCCAACGCTCGTAAAACGACAATGGGATGGTGGCCAAATTGGCGACAGTGTAAAACTCAAGCTAATTGTTACCTATACCGCAGAAATTATGTACACCGAAGTTGGAACTTGGATTATCTAAATAAATAAATTAAATTATATATATACTAGCTTTCCACCCTCGGCTTCGCCCGCGTGGACTACAGTTTATATCGCGCGGGCAGAAACCCGTGCTCAGCAGTGGAATTATAGGTAGCCTATGTGTTATTCCAGTGTCTCTTCTACCTACCTACCAAATTTGATCTAAATCCGTTCAGTAGTTTTTGCGTGAAAGCGTAACAGACAGACAGACAGAGTTACTTTCGCATTTTATAATATTAGTAGGGTTATATTAATATTTTTTATATTTAAAAATGTAAACACTACGAACGCATGTAACCAAAATTAAATAAAGACAGTGCACTAGCCGTATCTAAACTCGTATTGAACATTTAAAATATAAGTTATACAAAAAGTTAATTACATATTCTTAACAAAGTTGGTAAACACTCTCGCCGTCAAAATTCTTGATGCATGCAAATAATAACTTTTAGTTTTCATGTTACGGTGGTTAAGTTTTTGGTAAACACGTAATAAATCTTACTAATTCATTACAAGCTCATCTGAACTTAAGGTAGAAGACCCATCAACGTAACAACTTTATATTGGATTTGATTGATATCTTTGTGGGATTATCCGGGTGAATCTTTTCATTGGCATGGCCTAAATGTATTAATTACCAAATGATAATATTATTAAATACCTACTAGCTTTTGCCTGCGGCTTCGCTCTCGTTAAATTCCTCCATTTTAGGGAAATGGGGGGTTAGAAAGAGACAAAAAGTAGCCTATGTCACTCTCCATCCCTTCAACTATCTTCGTCTATACTTCGTCGCTCCGTTTTGCCGTGAAAGACGGACAAATAGACACACACACTTTCCCATTTATAATAATAGTATGGATTTCACAACTATCACACAATGCCATCTAGTCCCAAACTAAGCAGAGGCCGTGCTATAAGTACTAGACAACTAATAAACATACTAATATATTTCTAAATATTGTAGATAAAATACACACAGACACATCACACAAACATTTGTCTTGATTGGGAATCGCACCCGTAACCTCTGGCCATTCAGGGCGACTAACCACTAGACCAACAGGCCAAAATGGAAGAAGAAAACTTGCCACGTCGACCATGAGTACAATGGGAAAGGTCAGGAATAGGATGTTACCTAAAGACTGCACGGAGGTAGGATTCTCTTTTCTTAGGTGATGTTCAACGATGTATCGGAAACAACCATCTTGTTTTAAAATAGATAGTAGCTACTAATATAAATAGCGTAGCTACGGACTCGCAGCCAAAGGGGCCTCGCGCGTGCGAGGACTCGTTCATCTCTGACGGTTTTGTTTTATAAATTATAGGCTTTTTTTACGGTGGGCAAAAATTATCTAATCGGCTCTTGCTCTTGGGTGGAGCGGGCGATAGTGTCAGACTCTTACTGACTAAAAACCCGCTCCGTTCCTTCTAGCCTCTTCATACCGGGGCTCGAGTTTCCTTTCGGATAACTCTGGACCCAGTAGGCTTCGACCCAGCTGGGCTCCTCCTGTTGCTGACAACTCCTTGAGGCGCGCGGGAATAGTGCGCGCCGTCGACGTCTTGGGCTCGGTCCGGACAGTTACCGGACGGTCGGACAGCAGCGGACCCGTGGCTCGCCATCCGCGAGCCCGTGTCTACGATGCCTGGAAATCGGGATCGGAATCCCGGCAGCGGCGGCGAGGGCGCCGTTGCCTGATGCGGTCAGCCTCCTCCTTTGCTAGCATTACTGCTTCGCAGGAGGCTCGCGCCTGCCATTTCTCCTCGCTCCGGACCATGGCCTCAACCAAAGCCAAAGCGAGAGGTCTCCGCCCCCACGAGGGCAATAAATTATAGGCCCGCGTTTCATCACTATTTCACCTGCTGGTTAGCGACAACGTGTTCGAATACTGGGTTGCGGGCTTGCAATAGTTTTTGTCTAGGTTCCGAATTTATGAAAGAAAAAGGCCTCGCTGAGGCGCCTTCGTCCACGCTACGCCTCTGACTAACATACATTTTTAAGTTTTTCTTAATTGTTGCCATAAGGATGTCACTAATAAAACTAATCCGAATTATTATAAATTTTATACTCACTCTTCTCTTCCCTGGTCTCATCAAGTTGGTGCAGCTCCTCGGTGTCGGCGGTGCGCTGCAGGCCCGGGTGCTGGTTGAACAGGTTGGCCACGAAGGCCAAGTTCAGCTTGTACACGCCGCCCACCACGTCGGCCGGCGTCACGAAGGCGCGGCAGCGGAGCTTCGCGGCCTGCTGCAGCATCAGCTCTGCGCGCCGGAGGAGGTCGGATTCCTGAAAAGAGAAATAGCATAAGCATAATCAGTCTTTCAATATTCCCACTGCTGGGACTCAGGCGTCCTCTCTAAGAGAGGGACTGGACTGTAATGCACCACGCGGGCCCAGTGCGGATTAGTGGATGTTACATTTCTTCGAATTTTTGGTTCTAGGACATGCCAGTTTCCTCACGATGCTTTCCTTCACCGTTTTGAGAGCAGTGGTGATGAAATAAATTACACAAAGTAATGGGCCTGGCTGGGTTTGAACCTGCGACCTACATACAACTCGCAAGTCGAGGCCGTTACCACTCGGCCACCACTGCGATATAGAGAGAAATAAGCATTTAGTAAAAAAATAATCCACAAAGGCAACTACAACAGTTTATATGGTGTTCAAAACAGGAACAGTTAAAAGACAAAGTACTCAGCAAAGTGCTGCACAGCTTGCAGCTAAATTGTTAAGCATCACGGGGGTCCTCGGACCAGACGGATGTTGTGTCTGGTCTGGGCAAATGCTTGATAGTCGGTTTCGGGGTGTTGTATAAGTTCTAATCCTTACTAATATTATAAAAGCGAAAGTGAGTTTGTTTGTTACGTCTTCACGCCTAAATGGCAAAACCGATTTTGATAAAACTTGGTACACGGATTGACCATGTCTTGTAATAGGACATAGGATACTTTTTATCCCGGAAGTATGTTCTGTTGGGATAATGTTCTGCTATCACGCGGGCGAAGCCGCTGGGAGCAGCTAGTAGATAATATAAAAAAAATGTTTTTTTGTTAGAATGTGGTGTCATTGATGTTATAAAATATGCGAAAGAGATAATTAAGAGCGAACATTCTTGTGGTTCATTTCAGTTACAACTTTTTTTTGTTGAACCAAGCTTTTTTTTGGAGTTGACAGAAGAAAAATATAATATTTTTAGCTCGATCGAGCCGTTCTCGTGTCCCAAGTTGGGTACTTGGGACACGAGAACATCTGCACTTTGGAGGATTAATGAGTGCCAAAGATGCTGCAGTTAATGTAGCCATCTACTGGGCCCAAACAGTTTGATGATACCTTCGATGCGAAAAGTAGAAAAATCTAGACAACTATACCTTATTCGTGTTAAGATTAGACACACAAAGAAACTTTACTCAATCTACTTTAATCAATTTACTTCAATCGATTTTAACTTCTATTTCGTAGACATACGGATGGCATTAAAAGCAAAAAAAAAAATTTAATTATCCCAAGGGAACATACTTCCGGGATAAAAAGTATCCTATGTCCTATTCCAGGACGTGGTCTATCCGTGTACCAAGTTTCATCAAAATCGGTTTTGCCATTTAGGCGTGAAGATGTAATAAACAAACTCACTTTCGCTTTTATAATATTAGTAAGGATGTACTGCAGCCGCCATTTGTCATGCCGCCAACGTAATAAAACTCAAAATCGGTTGAATGAACAGAAATAAAAGGTTTTCATAAATGTCTAATGTTATTTTGCATGGAGTATACATACCCTAAGCGCGTCCAGTGTGACGCCAGCGTCGTTGGGCGCGATCTGCTTCATGAGGTAGGAGTATATCTCGGAGTCGGCAACGTCCTGCTGGAAGTTGGTGCAGCGCCGAGTGACGCCTGCCGACTGGAGCTGGTGGTTCACCCATCGCAGGAGGATCGCTTCGGGCGAGAGGGCGAGCAGGTCTTCGATGCGTTCCTGGAAGTTTAATTGAGAGTTGCAGCTATTATTTATTTATTTGCAAGCACTTGTACAACGTTACAGAGGATGTCCAAAGCATTGTACAATATAAACTTACAAAGTAGATATATATATATATATGTATTAAAACAATAACAACATAATAAAAAATCCATACACATTGAAGAAATAAAAAAAAACTAACATATTTTATGTGATATATAATTTTAAAAATCATTTATTCATACTGTAGTCACCAGTTCAATTGCTCTTGAATGTAGCAAAATACCGCCAAAAAAAATTTTCATTTATTATACTTGTTTTACATATTACTAATTCAATAAAGGACAGAAAATTGCAGAAAAGTTGTTTTATTTTGCTACCAGTCGTTATATTCTGTGGTTACTCCAAGCATAAGTCTACTCCTACTGCGGCCAGGGTTATCCGACAGGAACTCGAGCCCCGGTATGAAGGCTAGAAGGAACGGGGTCGGGTTTTAGTCAGTAAGAGTCTGACACTATCTCCCGCTCCACCCAAGAGCGGGGGTGTCATAAGATGATTTTTGCCCATCGAAAAAAAAAGGCCGAAACGGTTAACCTAACTGGCTCTTTTTTTAACTCCACTTCAAAAAAGATGAGGTTCTATGCTCATCTGTATGAATACTTTTTCCAACATCCCCAAGATAGTAGGATCTACTGACCTCATCATTCAGCAGCTCAGTAAGACCAGGGCAGTGCTCCAGTGTGATCTGGTTGAACAGACCAATGCGGATGATCTGCCACAGGAGACCCAGCACCAAGTGAGGTTTACCTGTAAAATTATAATATAATATTAGTAAATATAATTTTAAAATAATGCTAAGAGAAAAAGAGGTAATCTCAATTGAAATTAGCACATAAAAGATCTTATAGTGCTCAAGCGTGTGAAACACAGCTGCACTCTTTCTGTTCCTTTCCTCTCAGTCCGATGGAGCAGCGATCTGACAGGAACGGGGAGAAATCAGGCGCGGAACCAACAGCTGTCCATGGGTATTTTGAATCAAAAGAGTGTTACATTACCGACTTCCAAACTCCGGTCAGCTACAGAGTATAAAACCAGTGGTAATTTTTTTACCAACCCGCACTGGGTCCGCGTGGTGCATTACAGCCCATTCCCTTGGCCCACAAAAATGCGACCCACACCACTGGAGAGAAGATACATTTATCTATATACCTTGCCCTATTTCGTTTGTGTACGCCGTGGGTCAAATGTCCGAACAAAATGCCCAATGACCTTTAATTTGCAATATTTGATGACAGACAAACATCGGGACAGGTAAACTAAATAAAAGCTTGTAAAAATAAGGTTGGCTGAGGTCATCATCTACCCAAATTACGTCAATTGTTTTGGTATGAGGAAGGTTTAGGTTAAGCAGTGAGGTCAACTTTTTTCTGAATGATGTTGCAAGATTTTTTACAAAGACTGGTCTGTTAGTCTAGTGGTCAGTGCCCTGACTGCTATGCCGGAGGTCGTGGGTTCCTACCCAAGACAAATATTTGTGTGATGAGCGCGATCATTTGTTCTGTGTCTGGGTATTCAACAACAAATTTACTGTTTTCAGATTTATTCCTATACCTGTGCTAAGATCTTGCTTTATCTTTATCTTTAAAACGGCCGTATCTTTTTTATTCGTTAACTTAGTTTGATTTTTGATTCAAGCTGTCAAAAATCAAACTAATTCAAGGGACAGCAGACTTGAGTATATGGTTTTAATTTCAACTCGATACCTCCATGGGTTCTCGAGATAAAGGGTCTTGACAGACAGACAGACAGACGGACGGACAACAAAGTGATCCTACAAGGGTTCCGTTTGTTCTTTTTGAAGTACGGAACCCTAAAAAGAAACCGAGGTTTTTGTTTACCTTTAGCCAAGTCATGGGCGTCAATGTTGACGATGTTGCAGCCGATAGCTTGAGAGGACACGAGCGCGAGGGTTAAATTCTCATGCTTAGTGTAGAGGGTCAGGTTCTTCTTGTTGATCGCTCGCTCGTCTATCGTGTCTGGACACGAATGGTTTATCACTTTGCTGGAATAGAAGAGAAACTGAGTTAGCTTGAGCATCGGGAGTTTCTAGGCAAGCGTGCTCCATCGTCGGCCACATCATCGCTTCCTATCAAGTGAGAGCCTATCCATAATATTAATAAGCTAAATAAATGATAAATGTTTCTATAAAATTTTTTAGTTCGTAAATACTTAATAATTTTTGTTTTGTTGGCTCGCTATACGCTTTGGTGTGGTGCATACTGTGACTATAGTAAGCAATTGATAAATAAATCCTTACTAATATTATAAAAGCGAAAGTGAGTGTTTGTTACGTCTTCACGCCTAAATGACAAAACCGATTTTGATGAAACTTGGTACACGGATAGACTATGTCCTGGAATAGGACATAGGATACTTTTTATCCCGGAAGTATGTTCCCTTGGGATAATTTTCTACTATCACGCGGGCGAAGCCGCTGGGAGCAGCTAGTAAATAATAATTATGACCACAAGGCTTCAAAGTTTGGAGACACCTGATCTAGGGGAACGAACCTGTTCCTATCAAGTAATTTATAAACCTCACTCACCAGAGTATAAGTCCATCCTTCAGCTTCTCGTACAGCTGCTTCCCCTCATGGTCTATTGGCAGCAAATGTTTGAGATCGGGGTCATGTTCCAAGTTGCTGTTGATCCACCCGGAGAACGCCATCTGCTCTTCGAGACGGACTGAGTGAGTTGTGCCTGGGGATTTAAAGATTGGTGATTTAGTTTATGGAGTCTACAAACATCAAAAATTTACTTTTAAATATAGATTAACAAATTTTTTTTAGAGAAATTTGGCTTTGGTCTTCAATCCTTTCCTCTTCACAATAGGAGAGATGTGTTATGGATCATAGACTAGAATAGAATAAACTTTATTGTACACCAAAAAGTAACACAGCTTATACATAATATAAACTTAAATTTATGGGTACAATGGCGGCCTTGTCGCTGACAGCGATATCTTCCAGACAACCTAAAATAATACAGGGGTAGTCTGTGATGTACTGCTAACAAATTAATCAAACTCTATATAAAACACAATACATAAATATATATATTATACATACTATAATATGTTACACAAGTTCATTAATACATACATACAAACTTTGGCCTTTATAACATTAGTATGATTTTCATATAGTCACACAAATAAGTAACGTCAATTATAATAATCATTATTTCTTTATTATAAGAAATTATAGTTCCAATAATTATTTATTATTTTATGGCAATCATAAAATTACTTTCCTTTTATACACCACTTTTTACGATAGAAGAACTGAATTGCTAGTTTGCGAGCCTTGGTTTTTTTATAAGTTATGTTTTTGATGGCATCATTATTTGTTTATTATATGAAATTATATTTTTAATAATTATTATTTTATGACAATCATAAAGCTACTTTCCTGTTTTATTTTCTATTGTTCATTTTTCCCTTTATTTGTTTTGTTGCTATTTTATACCAATTAATAAACATGAATAATGTTTATAACGTTTAGGGGGAATATTATGTTCAGTAGTAAACTGTTATCATATTGTGGGACGGTCATTGCTTACTTATTTTTTGTTAAGTTAATGTATGTCACATGTATTTGGTAAACTAGAAACATTAACAGCTCTAAATGCAATCATTCACTACGTTTTGAGTCTCTAACTGCATATGTACAGATAGAAGTATGCAATATTATCCTAAGGTAACATACTCTCAAGATAAAAAATATCCAATGTATTCTTTTAAGGCATGGTCTACCCGTGTGCCAAATTTCAGTCAAAATTGTTTCCATTTATTCACTTCTCACTCTATCTCAATCAATAGTGTGATGTGACATTCTCAAAATATATACCTTTTTTTTTGTAATGCAATGAGAACTTACGAAAACTCTGCGAAAAGTATCAAGATCTGTCAATTTTTATTCAATTTCTACCAACGAACCAGGTCTCAAGTGTGGATCTACTTCTCTGTTCATTCAACTAAGATAAGAACTATCACCATAATAAAAGTATACTGACCATCACTGGAAGCTTCACTCATGCCACCCAAATGTTCCAAATTCTCCTTTTTACTGACCGCCTGTTTAAATGTGCTGGACACCTAAAAAGAAAACATAACGACATTAATTCATCATCATCATCATCAGCCGTTTTTAATGTTCCCACTGCTAGGACTCAGACCTCCTCTCTAGGAGAGGGAATGGGCCGTAATCCACCACGCGGGCCTAATGCGGGTTGGTGAATGTCACATGTCTTCGAATTTTTGGTTTTAGGACATGCCGGTTTCCTCACGATGTTTTCCTTCACCGTTTTGAGAGCAGTGCTGATGATATAAATTACACAAAGTAATGCGCCTGGCAGGGTTTGAACCCGCGACCTACAACTAGTAAGGGTGGGCTATTACCACTCGGCCACCACTGCTCTCAACGACTTAATTAGTATCAATTAATTAGTAATTATCAATAATACTCCACTGACTTATAGTAGCAAATGACAGACAGATATGCCAACAAATTCATAGTGATTAGGTTATCAGGAATAATTATAGCATTGACGCATTTTGCTAGACCACTATTAGCTTTGGACGTAACTAATTGCTTTAAAATTAATATCAAAAAGTAGGTTAGAGAACACAGAAGATTCTAGTAAGAGAAGGAAACTCAGAAAGTTGTGTGGAAAGTGAGAATCCTATGCCCGGTATAGTATAATCAGTGTAGAAGCTTCACGTTAGCTCGGCGCAGGTTTGCAGACGGCGAGTAATGGGTAGTTTGCCATCAGAAAAGGACTAAACCCGGGTAGACGGAGCGTTGTGTAACCCACGCGCCTCAAAGAGTACAAAGAACAGCTAAAGAGTGGAATTCCCTGCCGAATTCTGTTTCCTGATAGCTACAACCTAGGAGTATTTAAATCAAGAGTAAATAGGTTACATCTAGGCAAGCGTGCTGCACCGTCGACCACATCATAGCTTACCATCAGGTGAGATAATGGTCAAACGCGAGATTATCAAAAATAAAAAAATACTCAGTTACTTCTTGAATCAAATCGATCAACGCATGACCTTTTACGAAGCAACAGAAATTCCTTTCGACCACTGCTTTTAGTGTCCATGAAACGACGACCATTAAGTCATTGATGATGACTTAATGCTCTTCTGACTCTGACACCCGAGTGTGACTTGTTTGCTGGGAGATGGATAGATGTGTGTCGTGAATGTCTAAGGTTTTGTGAGAGGATGGATGAAAACAACAAGTAAACCTTGTATTATTTGGTTTTGTGGGATATTTTATTTTAGTGGGAGTGTCTTCTTTTATTTCTTAGTTTCTGTACAACGCATTACTTTAGGCTGTAATGTTGTACACGTAAATTGAAAATAAACTGATTTTTAGAACGCTTTGACCATCATAACTTGAACACCAGACATGATAAAATCAGCTGACACCTCAGTCTACTCCCACATCACGATAAATATGGAATTAACATAACATATGCATACATTAGATTACAATACGCTCATACATTGTAGAGCTTGTAAAAAGCATCATAAAAAAAACAGCGTCAAAAGACCAATGACCCCGCGTTCAACAATTGCTCATTGGAAGTGTGATTATTACAAGTACATATGTAGGTATAATAATTTCTTCTTACTTAGGGTCATCGTTTGATGCTTTTTTGATACATCATAGCCATAGCATATTCTATCACTACATAGTATAAAACAAATTCGCTTTTTCTGTCCTTATATCCCCATGTGCGCTTAAATCTTTAAAACTACGCGACGGATTTTGATGCGGTTTTTTTAATAGATAGAGTGATTCAAGAGGAAGATTTATATTGCACTCGAGCGGAGCCGGGGCGGGTCGCTAATGTATAAAAGGAGAAACTGACTGACATATCAAAGCACAGCCGAAATTACAGGGCTTAGGAGCTTGAATAGACAAGGATGGGCCAATGTGACAGCAGTGGACAATGCCCAGCTGTTACATCTCTCACTTTAGTCCAGCTAATTATAATAGTATAGTTGATAGACGGAACTGGAAGGTTTTACTGTAAGGCTTTATAGCCTGTAGTTGGCGATTCTAGGCTGATGCAATATTATGAGGATAGATAGAGGGAAGCATGTGGAACAGGGTGTAAAACCCCGCAAAACTCCGTTGAAGAGGGAGGATCCTCCGAACAACTCCGAAAAACTTTTTTTATGTTTTAGGAGGTTTTTTTTAAATATCATTTATATTAATTATCATTTTTAATTTTAATCATCTTATGACAACCCTTGCTGTCGGGTGGAGCGGGAGATAGTATCAGACTCGTACTGACTAAAAACCCCATCCCGTTCTTTCTAGCCTTCATACCGGGGCTCGAGTTTACTTTCAGATAACCCTGGCCCCAGTAGGCTTCGACACAGCTGGGCCCCTCCTGTTGCTGACAACTCCTAGAGGCGCGCGGGAACAGTGCGCGCCGTCGACGTCTTGGGCTCGGTCCGGACAGTTACCGGACGATCGGACAGCGAGCTACCCATGACTCGCCGTCCGCGAGCCCGATGTTTGAAGAGAAAGCTGGTTTATCCCTGAGTGACATAGGTTATACTTTATGTACGCGGGCGAAGCCGCGGGCAAAAGCTAGCTAGTATGCCATAACATTGCAAACCGTAATACACTGTCGGCCCTACAAACTGGTAACCCTGCTGTGTCATCTATTTGACCCCAGCCATTAGTATTTATCACATGATTGACCATCTCGGAGCTAATCTGTCCACATAAACACTCCTTATGGCTTGTCAATTTGTTTTTATGAGGCCAATAATATTGATTTGTTTAATCGGAGTCTTAATTGAGTTTGTTGAATAAAATTGTTTTAGTTTTTATTGGTTGGACGGGAATGAATTTATAGTTATGGTCGATACGTTTATTAACAGGACAACGGTTAAACGTTGTTATGATTTTATTGGGGATAGCTGCTTATCTATCAATAATAGTGCAGGAAAAACCTAATGTAAATCACCAACTGCAGTTGCTGGGGTGGTTTATTTTTGAGGACATCATCCAATGCCTTCTCCCTGTCAAGACTTTTACTTTTACTGACTAAAATCCACCTGTATACTTCAGTTAACAGGACCACCGTATCTCTTACAAAAAAACCTGTGAACTACTGGGTAGGCCAGATCAGAAAAATATAACGAAGAGTATTTTTGGATACCTTTTTTTTAGTGCAAAATCATCAAATGACTCCGCACTGAATGGAGCGAGAGGGCGTGTACTTTTACTGACTAAAACCCACCTCTGTCCTTCAGCCAAACAATCCCGCAGCACTTACACAATTGCTTTAGTAATCTTCTATATAAAAATCGGCCCTTCTTGACATTCAGTCATTAGGCTGTTGTAATGATAAGTATATTTCGGTTTTCAAATTACATTTCCAACAGTATCCTTTGACGTGACACCGCTCAGGAACAAACATTGGTTTAGTTTGTTCCTTTAACACATGCGAGCCTAAAATAACACCATTTCCAGAGTTTTACCTACAAATGTTTCCCTTATTTCGTTTTACATGGGATATCTCTTCGATTATGACCAAGAGCAAGCAGAAATGGAATTGGGGCATACTATACAATAAATCTCTGGATGGATATAGAAAGCTTAAAGCCTACGCAAATGGAATGCGATAGATGTGAGACGCACAGGACCGGTCGTTTTGGCGGTATTTGGGATGTGTGTATGGAAATGATGATAAAGACTTTTTTTTTTTTTTAATAGCCTATACTGTCCCACTGCTGGGCAAAGACCTCCATCAACTTCTTCCAGGAATTCTTTTCTTGAGCTACCTCGATCCAGTCCCCGCGGTAGGCATCCAGGTCGTCTACAACATTATTTTTAATTTATGCGAAATCTGAATACAGTTTATTCAGAATCAGTAACTGAATGGATTCCAATCAATAGTTCTCACACCATGTTCTATTTTTTTTTCCGAAATATACTTAAAAAGGTCACAAGTTAGACACCACCGACACTAAGTACAACAGGCTATAGAGCATATGGCATGTCATAGCGGGTATTAGGCGCCAGGATACAGCTGGATGCAAGTGCAAATATTTTTGCTGACATAACAAGCTTATAACTTTGTGATTTTTCATGATGCAGTTTTTGAAATTTTGTACATAGAATATTTACATAAAAATACTAGACTCGGGTTTCGCATATACTAAAACTAATATAATAAATAAGTAAAGTTTGTTTTTTGATTTTAAGTTTTTTTTTTGTAGGAGGTAATCTCTGAAAATACTAGTCCGATTGCGAAAATTTTTTCACCAGTAGTAAGCTGCTTTATTCCTGAGTGACATAGGCTATATTTTTTGTACGCGGGCAAACCCGCGGCCAAAAATTAGTGTTATATATTAATAGAGTCAGTTACCTGCTGGGCCTTCAGATTAGCGATGAGCTCCTCGAACTCTGAGAGGCTGATGGCGTTCTTGCGCGCGTCGCCGTTCATGCTGCCGTTGACGCCGCGTTTGTTGTTGCCGTTGTCGTAGTACTCCTCGATCATACACCGCACCTGGGGAAGAGGCACCAGGGTATGTTTAGAAAAGATTTCAAGATTTTTTTAGGGGGGAAATCATGCAATAACTTCTTCCGCTCT
Source organism: Mythimna lalbum (assembly GCA_949319445.1). NCBI lineage: Eukaryota > Metazoa > Arthropoda > Insecta > Lepidoptera > Noctuidae > Mythimna > Mythimna lalbum. The sequence goes on along the minus strand of OX439371.1, from coordinate 7,376,461 downwards.
TGGGCGTGTCAGATTAACTTCGTTCCAGGACACAGACGTATAAAGTCGGTCTTTGAAAGTGGGTCTACGCTAGTGGAGCCGAGCACAAGTGGAGCACGAGGGCACCAAGACTCCTTTAATGTCCTGTCATTTAGTGTAAATTAGTGTAGTGTGGACATACTACACTAATTTCAACTCCGCTCTGCTCGGTGCCTCTAGCATACACCCACCTAAACATATCAACAATTACTGCAGACTTAGAAGATACCTACACCTAGAAACTGTCAGTTTGGACTGCAGAAAAAATAACTGCCATCGGTATGCACAGCCATAAGCTTTGTAAAGTATAGGCTTCTTATCTTTACCGTTCATTACTAAGATGATATTACCTTTTCCCATGACACAACACAATTACACATTTCTTACACTTCGTCGACCTTCCCCCTCTTAACTCGAAACGTTAGTTATGGACACTTTGATGGTCAGGGATAAAGAAAGCGCAATTAAAACGAGAGGATTCACCTTATTACAAAATAATCTTACTAAAAATTTTAGGTTATTAAATGTTTGTCTACCTTCCATTGTGGAATTTTATAACCGACGCTGTCGAGGGCTTCTTTTAACTCTTTCAAATCGAGGTAGCCGCTGCTGTTTGTGTCTAACTGTAACAAGAAAAAAAAAAACAACTTTAATATTTAGGTTACTAAAAATATATTTAGTTAGGTGCCTACATTATATTTGTTTGCCTTATTAACTTAAACTGGAAATTCCAATATTTTGGCATAATTAGTAGTAAGTTAAGTAACTAAACTAACTAAATAACTGAACTTCACTCTCATTTTCGAGCGCATATTATTATAAATTATAAACCAAAACACATAATTTCAATTTAACGGACTGTGAAATTAATTACAAGTTTCGATTTTTACACTGTCGGCAAAATATACATAGATACACATTTTCATGTACGGATCGCGGGTAAGGGAGGGGACTAGGGTTGTCACGCGTAAACAAAATCTAATGTTTGTTTACCGGCTCTATGCTGATTTAAAAACATGACACGGGAATGCTAGCATACACGGTGTTGACTGTTCAAATCTTGGGGTCGTTTGTCGCGACTTTGTTTGTTTTGCTGAGGGATGGTTTAAATGGCAGGGTTTGGTTTGTTTTATATTACACGTTTCAAGTTTACATATTGTGCTTTGAGTAAATTTTTATAGAAAGCAATTTGTGAGCTTCTAACTGTAGATATTCATTGGATTACTTTTCAAGAATGTTCTACAGCTATACTTATAAATCAATTAACACCTACTACTCAAAATAATCACCGTGATGATGACTTCATATTATGAATTAATTTCTAATTTAAAACCAAACGATCTGACTCACTGATAAAACAGACATCTTGATCTCTCCGATTTTGACAGCTTGAAGGCAAAATATGTGATTTAAGTCCGAGTTTATTGATCCTGTGTCCTTCTTTACTACACCATTACCGTTATAATCATTCATGTATCGACCTATTAGTTTAGCTTGACTATCCTTTCTAAAGGTTCTGGAATGGCGGCCACGCACCAGAAGACGTAGCCTTGGAAGGTCTCCTGCAAGGTAGACCAATGACCCGGCAAGGGTTGCGGGAATCAGATGGATGTGATACGCACAGGACCGTTCATAGTGGCGACGCTTGAGGGAGGCCTATGTCTTACAGTGGACGTCTTTCGGCTGAAATGATGATGATTATTCTTTCTCATAACTAAAGCATTCCAAAGAACTCTCTAGCTTCCTACAAAGGCCATCTCTTTGCAAGAACCGACCATATGGCAACGAACTACTAAATCCGAGTACAAATAAATAACTTTAAGGCACGTAAAGCAAGGAATTATTGGCCTCGGCGATCCTTTTAGTGTCTGTTCAAGTACACAACATACGTATTTATGGTAATGGAGATTCACTGCATATATTTATTATTGCAGAACTCGTATAAACAGCTTTTGTATTAAAAACCATGTTTATTTGTACCAAGAATATCGGCCTGGCTGTTGTGACGTAAGCATTGATTCTGATAAGGATCTTTTATCATAGGTTCCGTGATAAGAAATCGATGATGACGGGTCTTTGAAGCAGATATAGGTCGTATAGTCGCATATCGATAGTATTTGTCAAAAAATGCGTGATTTTGTTGTTACTAGCTCTATTTGGAAATTTATATAGAAAAAGAATCTTGAATTCCATCAATAAAGCCAAATAAAAGAATGACATAATGCACATCGGTCGTGTCTTTACAATAACTAGCAAACGATTGAAGCGAGACACGGACAATCAAACAATTGGATGTTTATTTAATAGCGTGCTACGTGTACTACTGCATTAGTCACTAGTGATATAACTTATTGTGATGTAAAGATTATAAAACGGAGTCATAGTTTCGTAAAAACGTGATAAGCAAGTGGATTAGACCAAGATAATGGGATATTTTGAGGATTATTTCGCGTTGCGTGATAGCAACAGCTGTGCAAACGCGTGGATTTTCGGTTTTATTCTCTGAAATACGTTTTTCCTTCTGCTCTTCAGATGTAGACGAGAGAGAGCAGTGGTGGCCGAGAGGTAGCGGCCCGGACTTACGAGTTGTAGGTCGCGGGTTCAAACCCAGCCAGGCGCAATACTTTGTGTAATTTATTTCATCACCACTGCTCTCAAAACGGTGAAGGAAAACATCGTGAGGAAACCGGCATGTCCTAGAACCAAAAATTCGAAGACATGTGACATTCACCAACCCGCATTAGGCCCGCGTGGTGGATTACGGCCCATTCCCTCTCCTAGAGAGGAGGTCTGAGTCCTAGCAGTGGGAACATTTAAGGCCGACGATGGTTCAGATGCACTGAGTCACTGTAATTTGGATTGGCTGGCTCTGCTAGCAATTCTGCCCTCAGTGCCAAGTCTAGACTGTCCGGTCTACGAGTACATGATTGCTCTCACCAATTAATTCATTAAACCCCAAGCGAATGCCGGCGTTCGCTGTCTCATTGTCTTTCTATTGTGTAATTACGGTATTCGAAAGGTTAATATTGTAATATGGAAATATTGTAGAATCAATCATTTTAAAAAAAGAGTAACCAATGAGTTTTTTGATGGTTCTTCTTCTTAGAAAACCACTAATTAGGAGTCATGCGCTAAATTCTGACGTTTTATAAGTGATGGGCACTTGTGAAGTGAAATGATTTTGAGTTGAGTGTAGTTCCCAACTTGATACATCAAGTATCACAAACTAATGATAACCAATCAGTAGTGATGACTAAGAATATTGTTGCAGTTAATACGTAGCCTATAGTGTTATTGCTGGCTTACTAGAAACACAACTATAGTCGATATTGTGTGCCCATCCATTGTACTATTTTCGCCGGTATCTTTATTATCAAAGGTTCTATGTAAACATTCGACTTTTCAATAGATGTCAAAAATATTACAATTCGACTGCTCTTTATTTCATATTGTTTTGAAAACTCCTTTGTCCTTTGGCTATTTATTATACACATGACACAAGTTTCGCCAATTCTAATGCCCCTCGCCCACGGCGACTTTTTGTAGCGATGCTGTAGCGCGTTCGCATCGATACAGTCGCGATGGTGTAGCGCTCTGCCCCCCTAGCCAAGTGACAACGGTTTCGCTAGCGTTAACTATTGCACATTAGCAACTTGGCTAGGAGTACTGGCATTTTTTATATAGCGCTTGCAAATGCGATTAACACGCGTTAGTAAGCGCACGACAGCATCGCTACAAAAAGTTGTCGTGGGCGAGAGACCTAACTGCCAAATATTTAATGAAATACTTTATTCATTGCTTACACCACAAAACAATGCAACTACAAATGCAATATTTACCTCTTCCCGTATTACATCACAGTTTTTGTGAAGTATAATTAGTAACGGTAAGTTTAAATAGCGTGCATCAAGTAAATAATGTTAATGTGACCATGCTCTGTTTCCGACGAAATGTGGAAGCAAGGTCAGCGTTACGTGTTTTTAACCAAGACAGCATGTATGACCGTTGGATTATAAAGATATTATTACATATGTAATATGTTTATTACACTTGTAGCAGGCTAGCAGCCATTGATGCATTGTCCCAATGGACAATCTACACTAATATTATATTCTAAAGAAGTAAAGTTGTTTTTGTTTGTTTGTTGTATCTCTGGAAGTACTGGTCCGATTGCAACATTTTTTTACCGATAGAATGCTGCTTTATTTGCCTGAGTGACATAGGGTATATTTCTACTACGCGAGCGAAGCCGTGGACAAAAGCTAGTAATATTATAAAGAAGTAAAGTTGGTTTTTATGTGTTTTTGTTGTACTGGTCCCAGTGCGAAAATTTTTTCACCGATTTCTATCGGTATTAATAATAATGTAGAGCAGCTTTCTAGCTGCTTTATTCCTGAGTGACATGCATGCGGGCGATGCCGCGGGCAAAAGCGAGTGTGTAATAATTATGAAATAGCAATATCCTAATGAGTAATTTCGTAAAGGAAAACCACCTGAAATTATTGTTTCTACAATATCTATTATCAAATCAGACCAATAATTTTAAATTATGTTTATTCTTTCTAGTAACTTACCAGTCTAATCAATTTACTGTGGACTGATTAGGAGAAACAATACATTTTCTTCACTTATCGATTCTTTATAGCAGGCATATCAAGCATAATTTGTGAATAATTTGATTAAAACGAACGTTATACGATAATTTATAATTACTGTTATAAATTAATTTGGCGGTAGGTAAACGTTACGAAAAAAAAACATTTAACAAAACAATTATTTAGCGGTTAATTAATTAAATTGTTGAAGTCGATAACCCTGAATGCTTAATTGACCTGTGGCCCATTTTTTTTGGTCGGATGTGTAATTTGACACAGTTTGCCAAGTTGTCTATTAGCTTTTGTCGTTTTATGCAAACATTATAATTAATGAGTTTGGAGGTGTGACAGGCATAAATAAACATACACATTTTGTATTATTTATGTCAAAGTAGGTTCAGTTGAAAACCAGCGTCAGGCAACTGCTACGTACATGCCACTATGCTGAACTGAACCTATTTGGCGCAGCCGTGAGATACACAATGTAGATGTATTTTAAGTTTCCAGACTATAGTAATTGTTATCTCATTTTCCATTTTCTCATTTCACCTGTGTACCAAATAAATGTGTTTTCTTTATAGAATTCCGATCGATTCTATTAAATTTTTATCTAATCATAGTAATAATATGCTTGATTTCTGTGAACACTAGCGCAACTTACGATAATACCTATCTATACTGTTGTCACAAATGATAATGATTATTATTTATTTATGTATGGCGCTGTGGCGCTTGAAGGTACTTGTCTAGGTTCGTGATTGGGAGTTTAATCACCACATTTGCTTGTCAAATTCAAGTAAGGGATTGAGTTTTTTAAATTGTGCTCGAGACTTAGTTACATTTAATCAGTAATTACTGTTGTAAGTCATATAATGTAGCGGGGAAAGACCGCGTGATGGTTTCGTTAACGCTTCTCAACCCGGTTCAATGACATTTGATAAATCCTTAGCATTGGTCATCACTTGTAGATCCTGTTGTTTCCTTGCCGACTGGCTCCAGGAGTGCATTTCCCTCGGCCAACGATCTTTTTATTTTTAGGACCTTCAACAGGCGTTCGTTGGGGATAAGTATAGGAACTGCGGAATGAGCAACAACACATAGGATAGGCCCTGTTATCTCTTAAAAAACTGGAAACCCTCTGTGCAACGCCTGTTAGGGCATATATCTGAAGAGACTGTAAAATGGTCTCCTCTGAGCCTCACTGTATACGGCAGAACGGCATACGTGGTTACAGTGCCACAGTCTTCCCTGGAATCACTCGATGTGCGAACAGGGGACTCAGAGCACCCGTGGTTCCAACATCCCGCCTGTATTGATGCTCATGGGGTTCCAGCGTGTCAGGCTTCGATTGCCTTCCGGTTTCGGTTGCTAAACTGACCCTCTCACTTGGGCAGTTACCTAGAGATCAAACTATCTGGTAACAGGATCCCATAAGAGAGAACGGGGAACAAGTAAAAGCTATTTTAGTAAGAAGCAAAATACAGCAAGCAACATTAAGAGAGGATGCTGATTAAACAGATTTTCCTGTCTGATTGTCAACTTCAAAACGAGATACTCTTACAAGAAGAGTTAATGAATGGAAACCCGTCAGCCGTCAGTCAAGACTGCGTATGATTCACCCCACGTAAGTTGTAAGAATTAGTTACGGCAAATTTTTATACCATGACCAACCGAAGGCCTTGCCCATGACGGTGTAAGACAACATAACCGCCTTGAAGGTCGACGGTTTTATATGTTTTGTATGTTAAACAGTACGTGGCCACATTATTCTTGTTTTTAAAGGTTTCTGAGAGTAAAGCTAGAACTACATTAGACCGGCGCACACGTAGACCACACCTGATTTGTACGTAGAACGACGTCGCGTGGCGTGGATCTAGTGTAGCTCTACAAGTCTAGTTTCCATATGAAATGTGTGGAGACCGACGCACCCAGATCGGCGTACGTGGCACACGTATGCGCAGTGTAGTTCTACATTTATTATTTGTTAGGTAGATGAAGACTGATACTGCAGTAGGAGTTTTTTAGTTGAGGAAAGATTTTCAGGTGTAAAACTTGCTGTAGAACATTGGGGGAGGTTTATATTTAGCAGTAGCAGCCTTACAGCTAATACAAAAAATGTTGCACGTTTATATCGGATGTCTCATGACTGTGCTTGGAAGGCGATAGACTATAGAATCTAGAGAACTATACTTTCGTTCATAAAATTACAATATTTTCTCTAAATCTTCAGCAAATGTAAATATGACTTGGGGCGGGTTTCAGAATTGATTATTTTGAGTTAATAACGTCTAAAACTTTACTTGAATGCCAAACTTTGACAGGTTTGCAGGCTAAAGTAGGGTTGGAGAGAAATACTCAACTTATTTGAAGTTGAGTTGTTATTTGGGAGCTTAAATAAGAAATCGGGGGTCAGTAAATTTGACCAGATTTCACAAATATTTTATTTGTGAACTCAATATAATAATAAAAGAAGCCTAACACAGTAAATTCCCAAGACAAACATCAATCGAACAATATTCCGTGACGCGGCCACATAGCGCGAATATTTATACAGATGGTTGGGCCTCCAAATTCAGTTGACTCATTTCTATTCAATTCCATGCAGCATTGAAGTAGAAATATCTTTAGGAGTGATCGTAAAACGTAAAAGGAAACAAGAGGGCAAAGATGGTTGAGGAAATTAAACGCGTACATACGAATGAAAAATTTCATCTCGCTTTTGTGATTATACAATATCAGCCCCCCTAGCCAAGTTACAACCGTTTCGCTTGCGTCGAACACTTCGAGTTGGCCTTGCCGCCAATTCTTTTGTTCTGACCACGTGACTGAGCGTTGAGAGCGCGTCATTCTCGTACATTTGAAGTTTTCTATTAGCGTTAACTATTACAGATTAGCAACTGAGCTAGGGGTACAGCTGCTGTCAACAGTTTCGTCCGCTTGGTAGTAGAAAATTATCCTAAAGAAACATATTTCCGTAATATAAATATCTATATCCTATGTGTATCCTATGTGCCATTACAGGACACGGTTTACCTGTATACCAAGTTTCATCGAAATCCGTTGAGTCATTTGAGTGTAACACTCAACACAGTACTCTTTCTCATAGTACACTTTCGCCTTTATAATATTAGTGTGAAATCAAAGTTACTTTCAGCTAAAACTTAGGTTTTATAATTAACTAGCGACCCGCCCCGGCTTCAGAAACCTTCCTCTTGAATAACTCTATCTATTATAAAAAAACCCCATCAAAATCCGTTGCGTAGTTTTAAAGATTTAAGCGTAGGTACATAGGGATATAGGGACAGAAAAAGCGACTTTCTTTTATACTATGTAGTGATATTAAACTAACTCAGCCCATTTAAAGACTTAGTCAATGTTTTGATATGTCGTAGAAGTTTTGCAAAACAGGTCTAACCGTAGCTGGGACGGCATAATGAATCAACATAAAACTGATCTGTACCTACACTGTCCTATGTGCGTCACAATAAGGATTTTATTACAACAAAAACTCCCATTCGCCTACATTACATGTTTTTATTTCTACTTAAAATTTTATATTTGGCTTTTATGACAAGTAATACGAGAAACAATCTGAAAAGGGACTTTATTAATGGGTAGTCTCTTTTCTATAAGTTTAATTTATACCTCCATACTTATATTATACCTATGTAGGTACTATAAAAAGCAAGTCTGAAGCTTTGTTTGTATGTTTGTTTATATTACTTTCATTTGTGTTTTATACGTTTCTTCAGTTTATTTTTTCTATGTCCGGAATTCATGCGCACAAAAGCTGATGGAAGAACCTAGTAAAATCTACTAGGATTTCCAATTAGCTGTGCTACTAATTAGATAATATAAAGTGATATTTTTCGTTTGCATGTGGCATAATATTACAAAAATATATCCTCAGTTGTCTTAAAAAGTCGTATACTCAACCACTGAATGTCGTAAAATCGATCAAGAGCCAGGCGACCAATCCAATTGAAATGTAACAATCAATACCCCTGTTAAAAGGTATCAAGGTTTGTGGCACAGAGTTAAAATATAATTGCATTCGTTATACATAACATTTTGAGTCAAAGCTCCAGTCTTGACATCGACGCTGAGTTGCACTAGCATTAGGAGCAGCAGGGGCCTAGCTGGGTTAAAGCCTACTGGGGCCAGGGTTAGTCTGAACGGTAGCTCGAGCCCCGGTATGAAGTCACGAAAGAACGGGGTGTGTTTTTAGTCAGTAAGAGTCGATACTATCTCCCGCTATGCCCAAGTGCGAACCAGCATAAAAACAATACTAGCATTAGGAGGCACGGCAGTGCCCCCACCAAGACGAGCAAAAAAGTAAGACGGCCGTGCCATACTTTTCTCGAAAGAGTTCAGGCCATTTTCGACCTCCTATTACTTCGTTGTATATAAAACTAGAAGCCAGAATTTTCAGTAACCAAGGAGGCATTCGTTAGTTTACTTTTCTGGGAATGTGTATTGGACTTGCATAATTTAATTCCGCCTATTCTGTTCCATTATGGACATCCCATCCATACGTACAAAGCGTTTTGGGAATACAATCATTGTGCGTACAGCTGAATTCCCTGCCGGAGGCTGTGTTTCCTGATAGTTGCAAGTTTACAACCTGGAGGTTTTTAAGTCAAGAGTGAATAGGTTACTTCTAGGCAATCATGCTCCTTTCTCGGCCACATCATCGCTTACCATAAGGTGAGTGACAGTGGTCAAACGTGAGCCTATCCATAACAAACAAAACTAATGTGATTGTAATAGCGTAAGATCTGCCCCCCTAGCCAAGTTACAACCGTTTCGCTTGCGTCGAACGCCTCGAGTTGGCCATGCCCCCAATTCTTTTGTCCTGACCACGTGACTGAGCGTTGAGATGACGTTACTCCCGTACATTTGAAGCTTTCTACTAGTATTAACGATTGCAGTTTGGCAACTTGACTAGGAGTACTGAAGTAGTTAGAGGAGGAAGCTTGAAGAGGAAAATTACTAATCAAATTACTACTAGGTACTATTAATAAGTTATAAAACCAGCTGCCAAAACAGGAAATGAACATAGACAAAGGAATCCTAGCCATACTGAAACTAAAGTTAACGTAAACATAAAAAATCGCACAACATGACTAACTACGGAATTCAACAGGCGTTTAAACTGTTAACACCGTCATGTAACACCTTATTTATTTAGGTCTTGCAGTGATACTACGAGCTCTTAAAGCGATTCATTTGACGACCTAAACTGAACTGTTATAGGGGTGGAGCTATACAACATGAGTTTTAGTATATGCTAAACACGAGTCTAGTTTTTTTTTATGTAAAGAATCTATATACAAATTTCATAACTGTATCATGAAAAAGCTCAAAGTTATAAGCTTGTGTCACCGGGCCATCCAGGCGACTGAGGGGTTGTTTTGTACTTGCACCCAGCTGTTTGCTGACTCCTAATACCCGCTATGACCTCCCATGACCTGTGTTTTACTTAGTGTCGGTGGTGTCCAACTTGTGACCTTTTTAAATATTTTTGGGAAAAATACAACATGGTGTAAAAACTATTGGAATCCATTCAGTTATTGATTCTGAACAAACTACACTTCTGGACACATCTATTGGGCCACCTTAGAGTTTAGGTTTCGATGGCCCCTACCGAAATAGCGGTAATTATGTTTGGTGAGTAATTTAGTTTTAAGTAGGCAAAATAGTAATGTTGCGCATGTTGTGCTTACCTGTAAGGAATTGCTGCACTAGTCTATAAGTTTAATCGATGTATTTTATAACTTTGTATGTGTGTAGTCAGTTGTTGGTGAGCCAAATAAATAAAATAAAATAAATTAAATAAATATGATTGCTAGATTGAACAAAAACTGTTGATGCAGTTTTAAACCTGATACATTTTACCATTTTTTTGGATCGTATTGTTTTAAATTTGAATTCAGAATACCATACGACATGGAGCCACGCCTAACAAGTCGGATATGCGCCTTGTTAAAGGCAATTGAGTTTTGAATAAAAAACATGTTTTATCAAATAAAGGTTTAATTTAATAACGCGTGTTGCCTCCATGGGCATCTACCACTGCTCTCATACGATTAGGCATAGAGTTTATCAACCGCTCTATGAAATTTTGAGGGATCATCTCCCATTCCTCTTCTATGGCAGTTTTCAACTCCTGCATCATCTGGGCAACTGGCTGACGAGCCCTAACACGTCTTTTTAGCTCGTCCCACATGTGCTCAATGGGGTTCATGTCTGGGCTTCTAGCTGGCCAGTCCATAACTGTAATGTTCACATCCCGAAGATATTCCCTGACGATGCCGGCCGCATGGGCTCTTGCATTATCATGCATAAAAAGGAAATTTGGGCCCACATAGTCCGCGTATGGTATCACGTGAGGTTCTAAGCACTCACGAATGTACCTTTCAGCATTTAATGTTGGCAGCCGTGGTCCTGTAACAACCTCAAGTTGAGTTTTCCGCTCGCGGATATACCGCCCCAGACAGTCCATAAGCCACCGCCATAAGTAACCCTCTCTTCAAAGCAGCATTGTGCGAAACGCTCTCCCTTACGTCGGTAGACCTTCTTCCTTCCATCATTGCCATGTAACACAATTTTAGACTCATCAGAAAAGAGTACACGGCTCCAATCTTGCTGTGTCCAATTTAAATGACTGCGTGCGAAATGAAGGCGCGCTGTTCGGTGGGCTCGCGTTAGTTTGGGCCTATTAGCTGGCTTGTGTGGTACCATATCGCGTTCTTTTAACCTTCTCCGAACAGTTCGAGCGCTCACAGATATTCCGTGGAAGTCTCGAAGTTGGTTTTGTATCTCAATGGAGGTAAGGTGACGATTTCTCAAGCTGGTCGTCACGATGAATCGATCCTGCCTTTCAGTTGTGACCCGAGATCGTGGCCTTCCTTGACGACGAACAAAGCCGCCAGTCTCTAGGTACCTCCGATAAACATTTCGGACCGCAGATCGACTTAAATTAAGTTGAGCACTCACGTTTCTTTGGCTGTGTCCGGCCTGAATAAGTGCCACAGCTTGGGCGGCGACTTCAGGTGAAGTATCCATAGATTATTGATAGAACCTCACCTTAATGTTAAGAATAAGTAATGTTTGTTGTAAAACCAAAGATATCAATCGCTTTTTCAAGAACTAAATCCAAGTAAACCAATAAAACCAAGTTTTCTTAGTATTCGATTGTTTGATATCAACAAACAGGCTCCAAATTGTCTTTTGTTTCTTTAAATTCTGTGTTTGCAATTCAAAAAAAGACTATTGAATGAAATTGTGAATGTGCCAGGTTCAAAACTGCCTAAAAACTTTTTGCTCGACCTAATATAAAATTTTAGCTAGGACCAAACGAAACTGAAAATACAAGGTGGGCCAATAGATGTGTCCAGAAGTGTATATTCAGGTTTCGCATATAAGTATTAAAAATTATGTTGTATATGCTGTATACTCCATCTCTCTTTCTAGCTCGCATACTGGGTTAACATGAAAGTAAGATTGTATTATTCTTATTCTAGGGTGGGTAAGAGACAGAGCTATACAGGTTGTCTAGCGCCATCTCTTACCCACACTCAAATAAGATTGAAACAATCTTACTTTAAACGTCATGGTTTAGGAAATGGTCGCCCGTGATTTAAAATTAGGTACACGGCGTAATTTTAATACAAGCATTTTAGGAAGATTTGTTTGAATTAGAATTTCCTGTTTGTGTTACAAGATTTCTTACGTTGAATATTTGAATGTTGGCAATGGCCAGGATATCCTATATAACAGTATAGTAGCCGTAGTACAAACCTAATAAGGAAACATAAATGTCATTTGTACTAGAAGCCAAAATTACATCCTTTCTTAATAAAAGACAGGAAAAATTAATGTGAAAGTTTCCTTTTGTGTTAAAAAAAGACGTTGACAAAGAGGGTTATTATCTGCAACTGTAAAAAATAAATGTTTATAAAGATAGAAGGGACCAATATTGGCTCTGTGTAATACAAAATAAACAATTTTTTCGTTTTACTATCAAAGGTGACAACTCTCAGATTATACCGGGTGATATTTAAACGTTGACTCTTTTTATTTAAGAAATAAAATAATGAGACATCCGTGTTTTTGTTTTTATTTATGATATGTGCCTGACTGCTATTCCACCTGATGGTAAGCAGTGAGCTTCTAGCCTTGAAGACACCTAAATTATAATGGGACGGGAAGACCACAACAGGTAAATTGTTCCAGTCCTTCAATGTACGCTGTGTATACGACGATGAACAAGGTCTTAGCAGAGTTACTGAGGAACCTCTAAACGAACAACTTTAATCTACTGGATGTCGAAGACACAGGATCAGTCCGGGAAGGACCGAGCCTGGATCGACGGCATATGCTTCAAAGAGATGACAGCAATATTGATAAGGTCAGCCATAAGCTGATGCCTGCCAGTGCTGCGGATTGTGAGAAAGAGATTCCGTGGACTTCACCAAGAGGAACTGCAGGAACACTATGTGTTTTACTTTGTAGACGTCTGACCCTCGCTTTCGATCCATCCAGAGCGCAGGTAGCTTGGAAGAAGTAATTTTATGATTTCCTACGTTAAAAAAGAATCAGTCGAATTGGCAACAATTGTTTTTTTTTTTTAGGTGGAAGATTATTCAATGCCATCTCGTGCCGTTAGGCTAAAACCCACTAGTTAAAAAAAGCCACCCACAAGTTTCGGCCTTTCATTCCAGGGACAGGTTTTCCTTTCAGAAGCGAACTGAAGGCCCCAGTAGGCTTCGATCCTGCTGGGCCTCTACGGTTTACCGACATCTCCTTGAGATGGCGACACTTGGGTAACAAATTAAATGCGTTTCGGTTAGTACATATCCTTCTTATTAACATACTATTTGTGCTCAACACAATGATATAAATCACACAGTACGTAGGTGCGACTTGCGAGTATATACTACAAGATAGTATAGTACATAACCACGGAATAATAATGAGTCATAACAGTATGATTCAGTAGCTGACAACAACTTATTTATTTAACATCCTCATTATATACTTTAGTGCGTAGTAAACTTCACGCTATGGGTTAAATCGCGGTTCTGTATATATCTGTAGAAATATATCAATTTAGTTCAAACTTGCGGCAGATAAGATAAAAAATTTAATAGTTAGTGATTACATCTGATCTAATCAGAAATCAGAAACGTTTATTTCAAATAAACCAATTACAGGCACTTTTGAATTGTCAAAATGTCGGTCAGTCAAAAAAGTGAAGCTCAATTACACGTTCCAAAGCGTAGATCTTTATGGAGAACGTGCAAGAAATTCCATGATCATATTATGAGTTTCATAAATCTTGGTTACATATTTTTGTCGCAGACAGCATAACAAACTATAGTAAATGCATTTGACCACCATCTCACCTAATGGTAAACGACGATGGAACACGCTATGTCTATAATATAGCTGTTTCCTGTGCAAAAACTAATTTACCGCGGTTCTGGAACGCAAAGCGCAACTGAAGGACCGCAGTTAGTGGCATCCAAGGACTGATTGAAACAATGTTAGTCGTCCGGCATGGAGATGAGCAGATGATATTACTACCATTGCAGGTAGAAGGCCTGGGAGAAGGTGGCACAGGACCATGGGCCAGTGGGCGAAACGAGGCTGTGGCTATTGATCTTCTACTTCTTTACGAATCGATGGCAAACTGTTTGGGCCCAGTAGGTTAGGCTACATTAACTGATGCATCGATGATAATCATTAAACCCCTCAAAGTGCAGGTGTAGTGGCTCTTGGGGCACCCTAACTTGTGCCTCATGTTTAGAACAGGGGCACCGCATTTGAGTTTTCGATAGGTCTACTCACAGAACAATCTGTGGGTCTACTCGTATAAAACCCCATTTCGCAAAGTTATGCTTACAGCAGCCTACAGTACCATGTAAGTTGGTAAGATTTTGACGTAGTGGGGATAAATTCGCGCATGGTGCACTTGTGGGGGGGGGGGGCAAAGGTCGACTATCGCACCAATCGCGCGCTCGGATCAGAGCTACCTCATCCCGCGCGTCCCGCTTGACCACCAAATAGATCTAAAAAACTAACTCTAACGACTCTTGCCAACTTACGTGCCGGGAACTGTACCTGGGTGCGCAACCGATTTAGTGCTTTCAATACACCACTGCAATTCATGTCCAGGCGGGAGAAGTTTACGCTTGACCGCTATCTCACCTGATGGAAAGCGACGATGCGGTCGAAGATGGAGCGCGCTTACCTAGAAGTAAGCTCTTGATTTAAAGATTTTCGGGTTGTAGATTATTGGATATCAATGACTATGACGTATTGATTGTAGGCGCAATATAAAAGATACAAGTTTTATAAAAGGCTTCTGAGTTATGTATTTCATATATTTTTATCAACTCATTGACTACGTATGTCATTGTGAAGCATTCCTTCAATTGGTTCCTAATGCCAAGTGTGAAGGGCATTGTCGTGTGCACTTAAGAAATCACTAGTATAAAGAACAATATATATATTCATAGATAACATCAGGGATTCCTTTATTACGCATGAAGATTGTGATGAGGATTTCCTCATGACGGTTTTAATCGTAAGGCGTCCAGCTGTTCATCACTTTACGCATCGCGACATCCACCAGGTGTACAATTCTCGTAGCAATATTGTGGATTTATATGGCTTTCTCTTGGTCAGCGGAAAATCTGTGGAAAGCCTTCCAACGATTTGCGAACTCCAAAAAAAGCATTCTAAAAAGCCAGTTGTAGCCACTGAGTATTTTTTATGAACTTCGACCGGGTCTATGACGATTTCGGGGCCCTGTAACAGCAGTTTTATTATTATAAAATAAAAAAACAATAAATAAACTGTTTTTTGTTTTTGCGAGGCCCTTTTAAAAAACCAGCTTTTTATAACTTTTTAGTATTTTCGTGACGTAATCTCGTAGACGTTTGAAATCGTAAGTTAGGGTCAGATTCACGATTTTTTTTATCGAGCCAACTAAATTTATATCATGTTTTGATTTTTGCCCGGCGGTTGTTCATTTCAATTTTAATATTAAAAAAAAATATGGATCTCTTTTACATTTGTGGATTTCCAGAAGTTTAAAAAAATCAAAATAAGTAGAACCTTTCGCGGAACCAAGCAACTTTCTTACACATACGTATCACAATAATTAAAGTACTAGAAACTATTGATATTTTCTGCAACATAATAAGAGCCGTACCCGTAACTACAAATCTTATAATTTTGCCAATGAATAAAAATTTCTAGTTTTTCGATCGTAAATTTTAAGAATATTTTGTGATAAAAAACATTATTTTTGCCGTAGTGCAATTTTAAATAATATGTAGATCAAAATGATATTAAATTATTACATGCAATTTTAGATATGTAGATCATAAAAATGTGAAAAACTATAAGTATATTTTTAATAACGTGTGTGCGTCCCGTACGCATGCGGGACTGCCCCGCACGGGTAATACCCGTAAGTCTATTTTATACAAGTATTTATTGCAATGCGTGGATTAAAAACGCCAATTTCCCCAAAATTTTGTACGTAGCTCGTAGATAACTGAACGAGTTGATATAAAAACTGTCCCTATTTCATAATACAAAAATAATTACATATATCAGTGATGACGTAACCAAATAGAATTAATTCGATAAAACAAGATAGCAACGATAAGCACTATATTAAAATACAGTACATAGCATACCTATGTTCAAGTGACGGGTGACGATATATTATTGGGTTTATATGTTTAATTTATAGATTTATCAATGTTAGCATTAGCTGTAAACAGGTCGGTAACTTATAAGAGACTTGTAGCGGTATTTTTTTTTCCGCAATGCAGTGATGCAGACAAGTAGTATTTGGCTAGGAAAACACGCTGCAGACTGCAGACTTTTTCTTTTTTGCGACAAGTTCTAGCTTTTATTTCAGACGTCTTCCGAAACTGCTTGCAAAATTACATTGTTTATTTAGTGTGTTTTAGGAAATGTACTCTACGGTCCGAACTAAGCTTTTCGCCTTGTCATTTATACCGCGTGAATCAAAGGACTGGTACTAATTGCCTGCTGTGGTCTTCCTGTCCGATTACAATTTAAGAGTCATCAAGGCTAGAGTGAATAGGCTCGTATTAAACTAGTGCGCCTCACCATCATCGATTGCATCACTGCTTACCATCAGGAGGGACCGACGTCTAACACTAGTTTATATCAATAAAAAACTTGGCAATTCTTGACAATTTTCTACTATAATATGCATGCACTATATATCTAAACAATCCTCATGAATTACTCTGTATATTGGTGAAAACCGCATAAAAATGCAATCTGTAATTTTGGAGCTTGTCTGTCGCCTACAGATAGAAGCAGCTTGCAGTAGGGATTTCGTTCTATATTAAGTAAGGAAGTTTGTGGTAGACAGTAACAGGGTAATTAATAGGCAAATCCAGTAGCTAATAGGGAATACCAGACCTAGTCATTTTACTTATAATATGTGTCATATTGTACCACCTACTAAGAAATACCAATAAATGGGGTTATATAGAAACAACAACATCAAAATTGACGCGTTCTGAAATCCGTACCCCTAGCCAAGTTGCTAATCTGTAATACTTAACGCTTGTAGAAAGATACAAATGTACGGGAATAACGTCGTCTCAACGCCCAGTCACGTTGTCAGAACAAAAGAATTAGCGGCAAGGTCAACTCGAAGCGTTCGATGCAAGCGAAACGGTTGTTACTTGGCTAGGGGGGCAGATTCCATTTAGATTTTTTCTCACGATCTGACCTTTCCATCTTTAATCAATTTTGCAAATTAATAAGGCTTTTATGGACACATGTAGATAAAATAAAGACTGATATTGTGTAAGGGTATTAAGTTATTAAGTACCTACTTTAAGATCTATATTATTATAATCAATACACCTTTGTAACCATTTATATGCACTATCTTATTCAATATAATCCAATATTACTTTACATTCGTTGGTTTTAATTACCATCAACTACGCTTCTTACAATTGTGAAAAAAAAATTACATTGTATATTTGTGTATCTTTCAGACAGTATTTTTCCGATACTATAGTCGTGTAGTATAGTATAGTGTAGTAGATAGTGTAGTCTTTTCATATATAAATCCTTTTGCCAAACATGCCCCACTGCCAATTTCGCTTGGCCACCTGTACATAACCTTAGTATTCCATGTCAGTGTCGGTCCAAACTCGGAGTACAGTCAGGCAGTACTGCGCAGACATTAGTGGGGGGTCAAGGACCCGCGATGATGCGATTAGGAGACCGTTGACCCGCGAACTGTGACGATTAATTGATCGGCTGTGCAACTTTGATTTTACTGTGTCTGTTAGGTTGTACGTGAGATATGATTTGAAGGTCATCATTTTATTTTTTTATTTAGGTAATTTTTTTGGTTTTTGGTGTGACGATCTGATCCTGTTGCCGGGGCAAGCTTGACCGGCCAGAGATCGCCCTAGACAGAGAAGTTTGGAAGGACAAAGGGGAGGCCTTTGCCCAGCAGCGGGACACAGAATAGGCTAATAAAAAATAAAAAATGCTTCACGCACACCAAAGTACGGTGGCGGACTTAATGCTTTAGGCATTTTCTACCAGTCAACTTTTGTGTGATGTAGAGAAATAGTAGTAGGTGCAATAATAAATGAGAAGAGAGAAAAAGGCGAATACAAGAATAGATTTACTAATAGACCATAGAATAGATTTACTAATAGACCATAGAATAGATATACATGTTAATAAAGGATATCATACCAACTAAGTATAGCCATACCAAACATTGTCGTTCTGTGTGAAAAGTCTGAGTCGAATTTTACAATTGGGAATTCAAGGAAATCAATTATTATCTACTTTAAACGAAAGGCAATTGTATGCCAGTCTAGTGTTCTGGAAAAGTTACTTGGTTATAATAATATTAATCTGGATCGAGACCTTTCAGTATTACACAATCAACACAATTTGCTAAAGGAACGAATTTCTGCTCTATGGAACGAGCGGGACAAGTCTATTATTGATTTCCCACCACAAAAGAAAGAAACAAATATACTCGCCGAATCCATTTCAGATCTATCAAAGCGAGGAGGACCAAATTCAAGATTGACACTAGCACTCAGACGTCTACAACATTAATTTCCTGTAACATTTAAGGACCGGAAGGAACCCTTTCCGTTCCATTTCCCTCAGCTGCTCAGATTTCGAAGCCCGTCTAGACAGTGTAAGTCCTAATTGATATGAGTCACCGCATGGGCGTGCAAAGAGAGGTAACCCAGTGGTTTCAACTTGTAAGTCAGGGCTTACAAGTTGGAAATTAAGCAAAACACTTTGTGTAATTGTAACGACATCTATGACGCCACATAAGGACTACGAAGAAAATACGAAATCCTGCATCGGGCAATCAAAGTTCTCCGCGCGATTTGAATATATACGACAGCCCGACATCAACTATCGGGCAGTAGCCCACCAGACTATAACACCTGTCTGGTCGGAAGATCCTCCCTTTTCAAAGAAGGTTTGCGGGAATTTACTCTCTGTTACGCATACCCTCCAAATAATATAGTTCAAACTTTCAAATGAAGGAAATCAACATCGTGAGGAAAACGGAATATCTGCGAATGAAAAATTCAAAGACTTGTGTCATTTACCAGTTTGCAAAGCGCGAGCTCTTTGCGGATCGGTATTGGATGACAGCCCATTCAATCTCATAGACAGAAGGACTCTGTCTAGCCCATACTGGCCCACTGCTGGGCAAAGGACTCCCTCCATTCCATATAACAAGCTTTTTTTTCCAATTTCCAAGGAAGACATCCAGGTCGTCCAGCCATATTTTTCGTGGTCTGCTGCGACCCGAGTCGCTGTGTCTGGACATCAATTCTATATTTTACGGGCCACAGGCTTGGGTACATGATTTGAATATGCTGATGATGTCATGAACATGCGAAGGTTTTATATCATATCGTAAAGACACTGGAATATGATTGGTATGAGGAAGGTCAAGGAATAAGGAGACATGACCTAAAAATCAACATACAAGAAAGATTGGTAATGTTTAAAATACGAGTAAGAAAATTCCATGTTTGGTATAGGAAAATGGTAAAAGATGCATTTCAGATAATCCTTACTTCCTTACTAATATTATAAAAGAAAATGAGTTTGTTTGTTACGTCTTCACGCCTAAATGGCAAAACCGATTTTGATGAAACTTGGTACACGGATAGACCATGTCCTGGAATAGGACATAGGATACTTTTTATCCCGGAAGTATGTTCCCTTGGGATAATTTTCTGCTATTTAGCAGCTAGTTTAGAGAATAAAAGTGGGTCTACGCGGCGAACACGGGCGGAGCACGAGCTCAAATTCGTGTAGTGTGGACGGACTCAAGAAATGTTCCTGCTCTGGGAATTTTCGAAAGAGTTTAATTGAAGGAACACACGTGGATTTTAGTCAGTAAAAGATTCACACACACCCTCGCCCCACCTTGGAGTGGGAAATCATTTGATCATGTCACACCTCAAAAACAGGAGAGGAATTCCCTGGCGGAGTCATGTGCTTCTGATAACTATAACCTGCGGGTCTTCAAGAAAATAATATATCCGATTTTATTTATGTTTATGAAGCTTCTTCTTAAACATAAATAAAATCGGATATAAATAATGCTGTACCGTTACGTTAAAAAAAAACAACAATTTTAAAAACACAAACAAATGGCATCCCCCACTTATTTACATAACACGATACACATCTACATACATAGACACACAGAATATATCTACCTAGAGCAGCTGTCACTATCAAAAGCCATGACTCATAGCCTTACATAAAGCACTGTCTCCCCTCTCGGAAACCCTACGAAGGGTTCGAAGTTCACGCTTATGTGTACTGTCATAATATTAAACACTAACTTCTGCCCGTGGGTGTGTCCGCGTGAAAAGTGAACCGTTTTTCTCGAGGAACTTATGTACCTACTACTTGGATAATAACAATAAACTCGGTTTTAACCGTCATTGTCCGTCACTTCACAGGCGAAAATGATCCAATGACTTCTCTCGCCCTAGAGTAGAGTGTCAGACTTTTACTAACAAAAACCACACCATTTCCTTTGAGTTTCAGGACCAGGGCTTCCCTTTCAGAAGCGGGAATTGCAAGACATGATTCCGCCATCTTCTTTCTACCATCGGACAACCCGACGTACGTCGAGTATCCACCTTTCCGTTGTTGAAACTTCAACGGACGGACTAAGCGTTTCGCTTCGTCGTTTGTACCGCGTATATCGAAGGACTGGAACCATTTGCCTGCTGCAGTCTTCCCGTCGAACTATAATTTAGGTGTCTTATATGCTCTTAATAAACTAGTGCTCTTCACCATCAAAGATTACATTACTGCTAACCATCAGGGTGGGATCGCAGTCAAGCACTGGTTTATGTCAAACAAAAAAAAAATGCCCGTGGACGGGTAAGATGGGCAATCAATCGGGTCTCTAAACTCGACTACATGGTATAAATCGTAGAGATGCATTTAAGCCAAGCCCTAATTCCGCTCATAGCTCGTCCGTGTGCCAAGTTGCCATCGAATTCCATTCAGCGGTTTAGATGTCAAACGTAACAGACAGATACACAGACACACTTAATAATATTAGTATGGTATGAAAATAAGACGCCCTTTACAAACAATGCATAGAGTGTCAAAGTATGTTGAGTTATGTTTAGCTGAAAATGCCCTTTAGGGAGTTTTATTATCGATGATAGTTTGGCACGCCATTTTGATAATGGTTAGTAGTCAGTCTAAAAAGTCAAACGACTTGGGAAATTTAATAGTTTTTTTTTATAATTTTAGTAGAGGTACTTTATTACAAGCTTTTATTTAGTTTCACCTGTCCCGATGTTTGTCAGTAATCGAAACTTGTAAATAAAATTTGAACCACTTCCCGGTTACCGATTGAGCTGAAATTTTGCATACATGTGTAAATCAGATGACAATGCAAAATTATTATGACGTGGAGCTGATCTGATGATGGAACCGGAAAGTAGCTATAGGAACTTGTTAGTTAAACGAAACAACCCCATCGAGTTTGGGCTCGTATGATTCGTCTTGACGTGTATTAATTATATAGGTATACCGAGCTATAAAAGCTTGCTATGAAAAAAAACATTTTCATTAAAAGCTTGTTTTTACTAACATTTTTGAGGTATAATTAATGACTTCTATTGTCTAGCGTATTACTTTTATGGTAAACAAATCTGATGAAGCGAAAGATTATAATTATCAACTTTGTTCGAACTACCCAAGTCGCTTGACTTTTTAGACAGACTATAGTATTCGTATTCGGAATACTGATAGAGGTTCGATAGGAAAATGATTGATTACTATATAGGCAACATTTTTGATTTTCCAAAGTTTTAGCAGAGTGCGAGCTGTGAAGTGAACTGAAGGAATACGGGTGGGTTTTAGCCAGAAAAAGTCTAACACTTCCACTTGCTCCACCCAGAGTGGAAGAAGTTGTTTGTTGATTTGTCATCTAAAAATAACCTGATGACTTATACTATAAAACTGAAGTTTGTTTGAATGCGCATATCTCAGGAAATACTGGTCCGAAATGAAAAAATATTTTAGTGCTTGATAGCCCATTTATCGAAGAAGATTATAAGCTATATAACAGTACACTAAATCCTACGGGAGCGGAGCAGTAACCAAAGACGCGGGAGAAACCGCGTGAAACAGCTAATCTACATCTACACTAATCTCATTAAGAGATAAAGTTTTATATTTTGTTTTTATGTTTTTTATTTGATTAGAGATGAGATTACCTCCAATAATCTTGCTTTTAACACACTACTTAACAAAACATGCAGTTCAGTACGTGTGTGTGGAATTGTAGCCATGTTGTCTAGTGCACTGTAGCCTTATCTTACAAACGATTAGTAGCCCCCAAAGCCATTACTGAACTAATTGATCTGGTGACGACTTCAAATGGTGCCATTACTCGAGGTCAAGCACTGCGTATGCATCAATTGAGAGTAGAATCTTCAATTTGCTTATTTTGATGACATAGAGGACGGGGCCCCGTGCCCCGTCCTCTATGTCATGTCTACTGATTACGTTTGAAATATTTTTTATTACCTTTTCCTGATATTTTATAAGATTGCAATAAATTCTGTATTTCTCGGCTTGACGACTATTGCTCGGGGGAGGCAAGAAAGTTTTGCTGACAAGGGAGAGGTTTAAAAAAGACTAAAAATCTGCGTTGTGTAATAATTATGTAAAATATACATATATAATACGTAAAGCGTCACGGGCAACTGACCCTGGTAGATAAAGGCAACTGAAGGAACAGTCAGACTTTTACTAACTTTTTTCTCTTTTTTTTTGAGTCAGTAAAAGTCCCCCCTGGGTTCTGGTGAGTCTGACACTCCCTCTCGCTCCACCCATAGCGGGAGAAAATAAATGATGATTTTCCAAAAAAAAAATTTCATCTACGCAATCCTATTGTATTTATATCAAGGTTGACTAGTCATAAATACAGAAAGATAGTAAGAATTCAAAAAATTCCCTCAAGACAAAATAAATAAATACGATGGATTAAAGATGTCCACTGCATTTCTATAAACGCCGATAGCATATCACATCACAATCGCTTCTAGATTTGTACAAAGGATGTCACTTCGACTCAGTTTGGTTTATTGAGGATGCTCTAAGTTCCAACATTGTTAGGTATGGCAGATGTCTGACTTGACATGACTGAAATAGTTCGTAGCGAGCTTTATGGCTTCTAGGAAAACTGGTCCTTTTGTTCATATAATCTGGAAGAAAGCGGATCAAAGGACCACTTGGAAAAATTAAAGGCATTAATGATATCATTCTGAAAGTATTTTACATTAATAAATTAATCTATACTAATATTATAAAGAGGTAAAATTTGTAAGTTTGTAAGTTTGTAAGTTTGTAAGTTTGTAAGTTTGTAAGTTTGTAAGTTTGTATGTAGGGGGTAATCTCTGGAACTAATAATCCAATTCTAATTTTTTTTTTACTGGCAGAAAGCTACATTATTCCTGAGTGCTATAGGCTATAAATTGTTTCTATAGCATGTATATTAACCGAGCTATCACAACTTTTGTCTAGCAAGTCGGAAAAAAATACCTCATAAAATAGAATTATTTGCGTGCGCTGCCTAAACAGTTGCTTAAAATTAAAAACAATGTATGGCTACCTGGTTCGTCTTAATTATTTCTACAAAAAAGTCCGCGGTACCATATCTCTATCTTTTATATTTCATCTTTTATACTTCTTTTATTGCATTAAAAATTTTCTTTTTCGGCATACTTACGTTTGGTTGATTATTTGAGCAACAAAATATTAATTCTTATGACAATAAATTATTTCAGTATCACAAGAACATTATACAGATAAGATTTGCCATTTACAGCATAGCAATTGGTCATACAGTTTCGAAGATAATATAAAATTACTAAAACGCAAAATGCCCCTAGCGTAACTTTCATTGTGCAGACGTTTTACCTATTTTTTTTTTATGGTGGGCAAAAATCATCTTATGACAACCCCCGCCCTTGAGTGGAGCGAGAGATAGTGTCAGACTCTTACTGACTAAAAACCCACCCCGTTCCTTCTAGCCTTCAAACCAGGGCACGAGTTCCCTTTCGGATAACCCTGGACCCGGTAGGCTTCGACCCAGCTGGGCCTCTGCTGTTGCTGACAACTTCTTGAGGCGCGCGGGAACAGTGCGCGCCGTTGACGTCTTGGGCTCGGTCCATTACCGGACGATCGGACAGCAAGCTACCCATGGCTCGCCGTCCGCGAGCCCGCGTCTACGGACGGCGGAAATCGGGATCGGAATCCCGGCGGCGGCGGCGGGGGCGCCGTTGCCTGATGCGGTCTGCCTCCGCCTTTGCTAGCATTACTGCTTCGCAGAAGGAGGCGACCGCCTGCCATTCCTCCTCGCTAAGGACCATGGCCTCAACCAGAGCCCGCCGCGAGAGGTGTCCGCCGCCGATCGCCCCCACGATGGCACGGCGATGCTCTGCCCAGGCAGGGCACACCTCGACTGTGTGCTCCACCGTGTCCTCCGGGCGTTCCGCACAGTGGCGACACTCGGGCGTCTCTTCCGCTTTAATTCGGTGCAGGAACCTCCCGAACTTGCCATGTTTTCTGAATCGCGGTGTTAAGACTTTCTGTGGATTGATGACCCTCTCGAATTATTATGCCCACGTTGTCGTTAGTTGGAGTTCTTCTGTCAGTTGCTTATTGGTTTCGGTTGTTTCGTTCGTATGGTTGTTGTTGTTGATAGATACCTCATAATCGAAAATATCGTAATTTCGTTGTACGTTTTTGTATGTTCGTAGTTTCGTACTTCGTTCTATCGTAATAATCGATACGAGTTATTCGATATTACGATTGTTTTGTTTTGTAAAGGCGGACGGTGTTCGAGTCGCTCTCCTTTTGTTCATAATTGTTTTCAAGTCTGTGCGTAGTTTGTTGAGAGCATGTCTAAAAGGAAATCTCAACTGTCCCGGCAGACATCACAGACAAGAGCCGCTCGAGTACGCCGTACGGAAGAATCTGCCCCTGAAAATGAGCAGCGCCTCTCGAGAAATAGAGAATATATTTCGCAAGCACGCGCTAGAGAATCTAGCTCCGAGCGCTCACAGCGCCTCGCTAGGCAAAATGTGAGGACATCGCGGGCCCGTGCTCGAGGAACTAGCGCTGAACGTGCGCACCGTCTATCTGAGTTAAGGCAGCATGTCTCTGAGACAAGGGATAGGGAGACTAGCGCTAAACGCTCGCGGCGGCTTGGTAGGCAAAATGTCATAACATCGCAGGCCCGTGCTCGGGAATCTAGCGCTGAACGTGCGCAGCGTCTATCTCATTTAAGGCAGCATGTCTCTGAGACAAGGGATAGGGAGACTAGCGCTGAGCGCTCGCAGCGGCTCGCTAGGCAAAATGCCATAACATCACAGGCCCGTGCTCAGGAATCTAGCGCTGAACGTGCGCATCGTCTAATCGAGTGTAATCTTATTTTAAAACAAGAAATTTTCCGCGGACGAAGTCGCGGGCAGAAGCTAGTTGTATTATAATCTTGTAACTATCCAGATTTCATTACCACTGCTCTCAAAACGGTGAAAGAAAACACCGTGAGCATGTCGTATAACAAAAAATTCGAAGACTTGTGACATCCACAAACCCGCACTGGGCCCGCGTCGTGGTTTACGGCCCATTCCCAGAGAGGAGGCCTGAGTCCCAACAGCGGGAACATTATAAGGCCGATTATGCTACGCTATCCAGATTTGAGCATTTATGTGGATGGCTATAAGAACGATGGCTGGATTTTGTGTAAGATGATTGCTTATATGCCTAGCAATAAGGTTACTACTGAAAAAATGAGGGCTTACTATTTACGACACGGCATCGCAGGCGCAATGGTTGAGCGATTGGCTGCTGCACTGCGTATTGCAGATTTATTTCTCGTTTGGAACAAATATTTGTATCGGTAAATAGTTGTTGCGGGTCTGGGTATCTTTTGAATGTAGGTTTACAAGTTTATGAACGAAGTCCGTTGCTCTTAGTATGGAACGGTTTAAGGGCTCATATTTATTTATTTATTCAACACTTTATGCACATATACAGGGGCGGACTTAATGCCTTAGGCATTCTCTTCCAGTCAACCTTTGGGTGAAGCAGAGAAAAAGTAGTGATAGTTGTAATAAAAGAGTGAGAAAAAGGAATACAAGAGATATACTAATAGACCATAGAATACAGACGAGCCATAGGTCATACAGACGAGCGGCATTTTGTTGACGGTAGATACCACTGCCTGCCTTCGCCACCTGCCATCGACAGGTGGTGATGTTTGCAGTTGTGGCATTTCACGTAAATCTATAGCATAGTCGTGGTCAACTCCGTATATGGATTCCAATGAAGAAACACTGTTATTATTGCTTTTACTTAATTTTAATTATTTCATTACTGCAGTCTTGTAATCTAATACTATACAAGCCCTTTTTTACAAGCTTTTATTTAGTTTCACCTGTCCCGATGTTTGTCTGTCATCAAATCTTGTAAATTAAATTTGACCCACTTCCCGGTTACCGATTGAGCTGAAATTTAGCATGCATGTGTAAATCAGATGAGAATGCAAAATTATTATGACAAGAAGCTGATCTGATGGTGGAACCGGAAGGTGGCTATAGGAACTTGGTAGTTAAACGACACAACCCCATCTAGTTCGGGCTCGTGTGATTCGTCTTGACGAGTATTAATTATATAGGTATACCGAGTTATAAAACCTTGCTATGAAAAAAATGATTTTCATTTAAAGCTTGTTTCTACTATAACTCGCAATTCAACATCCATTTCGTCACTGGATCTTATTTTGTGGATGCGAGACGCTTGCGCACTATAGTCCTATTTGCAATAAAGACTAACAAAAAAATTGCCGAAGATAACCCGACAATGGCTGTAGTGATATCTGCCGTCAACAAAGTACCGCTCGTCTGAATGCACTAAGGAAAACGATTACCGAGCAAAGGTGAAATTATCAATACACGTATGCTTTCTTCAAAGTAGTAACGAAACTTTCCTATTTAATAAAATATCAATGGAAAGTCGCTTTATTCATCACTCATTTACGACGATAGTAAAAGAAAACCCTCCATTAATGAGTTGTTCATGACCCAGCGAAAGCTGTATGTATCAATTGAGGGTAATGGGTTATCGTTGCAGTCATAGACTCGCAAACTGTCAGTGTCACTTGACATGTTGACACTTGATTGCTATCAAGCGGGTCATTACTAAGCGTGCGTTTGAACGGTGTGGACGTGTCTTACTTGTTTATTTTTAAATTGAATTTTTTATTAATTTAGCTATGCTTTCATCAAAGCAGCTGTATTGTCTGTCTCGATTTTTTTTTTCAATTGTATCTAAAAATAATATTTGCCAAAAACTTGCTTTTTTATTTTTATCGTTTGTTTCTGGGGTCGGTATAGTCATTGTTGGAAGTCTTCAATAATAAATAACAAGAGTTTTTGCCAAAAGAAAGACTTCTTGACAATCAAAAGTTAAATTAGATTTTAGAAACACGATACACTAATGCTGCCGTGCTCAAGCTATAATGCCGTTATATGATAAAATCATATTTTAAGTTACGCACAAAAAGCAGCGTAGAATTATGTATAAATCAGGGGAACTTTACGACAATTTTATTATTTTAACTGAGTTACAATTAATATTCGAAAAATACTGCTTAGAGAGATCGATATAGAATTTAAAGCGTCTAAAAACGAAAGCCCGCCAAATGTCAGATAACGGCACTTTAGCTTTAGGACGGCAGAATGGAACATCTACAACATTTATGATCCAGAAAGTGCAAGTATGTATACAAATAAAAATACACACCAGTCCATTACGCAGAGTATGTATGAAGGGACTGACACCGGACGCTCATAAGTGGGCAATCATAGAAGGAGGAATAGCTGGCCTTCATGACCATTACCTCTTTATAGTAATGCTCAGTGAAACTGTTCCTACGACTTAGACGGGAATTGGGACATGGAACCATTCCGACATATTATATAAGGGTTAACGACTTTCGTAAGTCTTTAACCCTTTAACGGTTTACGACGGATTGGTCCGACGAGTGTTTTCGTGTCTTATTCGCCAGGGTCTCGTGTGCGACTGGGTACTCCATCTCGTTCAGCTCTTCAATTCTCATAGGTGACAAAAAAGCTGATGAGATGGAGTATTTGGTCGTCATCAACAATCATGGTTTTAATTGACACCAGTTCGTGTCAATTATAATCATGATTTTTAATTAAATGGACTGAATTGACAGCAGTGGCCTCGCCATCATTAAATCATTGTTATAGCCGATATCCGTGCTTATAGCTATCACCTTGATCCATCTAATTAAAAATCATGGTATAGGTACCAAATACACCAAAACATACAATAAAACCTAACAAAATAACGTTAAATTGAACTAAACAACCTTTCAAGCCACGGAACAGTTCAAGCTCACGACGCCTCACCAGCTCATTTAATGCTTGACTGCGATCCCACCTGATGGTAAGCAGTGGTGCAATCGTTGATGGTGAAGCGCACTAGTTTATTAAGAGCCTATTCACTCTAGTCTTGAAGACACCCAAATTATAATCGGACGAAAAGACCGCAGCAGGCAAATTGTTCCAGTCGCCTCGTCGTTTATACCGCGTAGATTGAAGCTACGCGGTATAAACGACGAGGCGAAACGCTTCATTCATGCAAATAATTTCCCGGGATTTCATCAAGATCTGTCACACCGCATCAAAGGTCAGGCTGCCGTAATTAACGAATGATGGTGATGTGAACGGGAGCATGGGAAATAACTGTGCACGTGGTGAATGGGCTCGCCCCCGGAAAGTTCGCACGGAACAAGGTGCTAAAACAACGGATGGCTGCTCGGTGCTAGCTTTTTGTATTAAACGGCAATTTGTTTAGTATTTTCGCAGACCTGGTATCGGGTGATTGGAACTCAATTATGGTTAATAATAGGCTGCAGAGTATGGTAATTTTCAGGCATTTTATGGATGTGAAATTTTGTATCTGAATACGGTATGTAGACTGGACTTATGTATTTGACTTGGTCATGTAGGGTTTATATAGTGGATCCTACCCTCGAAGCTCGCCTTTGTACATATATGAACTGGCAAATCACTATTGTACTTTATTTTGTTTTGTGTACAA
Source organism: Mythimna lalbum (assembly GCA_949319445.1). Lineage (NCBI taxonomy): Eukaryota > Metazoa > Arthropoda > Insecta > Lepidoptera > Noctuidae > Mythimna > Mythimna lalbum. The sequence continues at coordinate 7,347,089 of OX439371.1, read as the reverse complement.
TAAATAATGAAATATTATTATATAGAAATAATATTAGGAAACCGGTGTTTCGGATATGAAATAATTTCGAGTTAACAGTTAGTTTCGGTTATGTATTTAGAATTTAAAAAATATAAGTGTAAAATACTAATAGCAAGATTTGATGTTTTATTTCTAGTTTCAATTATTATTTGTTAGGCCGGGTAAAATAAACAAAGCCCTGTTATAGCCTGTCTTATAGACTGCTTTTATCCGTAACTTATACATCGGTTTCGATTACCGGCCGTATCGGTTACGGTCACGGAGCTCTATAACATCCCTGGTAATTTTTAAGAGAAAGATTATTTACAGTGAGACAAAAATAATAATATAGAAGCAGAAACGCTAAGTGCAGATCTAGCCACAACTAGCAATAGTCGCAATGCAATATGGATTAGTAACGTCCTACTTAAAGTAAAGGGCTTATTACACTATCCGATTTTTAGGAAGTCAATTTAGAAAACCGGAAGATGTAATCGCAGCTAGAACAGATCGGATCCGATTTATTTTAGTGGTAGTGTATGTTTTATTTTTTCTCTTCTTTTATTACTTAGTCTCTGTACAACGCATTATTTTGGTAAAGGTAACAACAAAAAGGTATATAAATAAATAAATTGTACTAGCTAACAACTTCGCTTCCTCATCATCATCATTTCAGCCGACAGACGTCCACTGTTGGACATAGGCCTCCCCCAAGTGTCGCCACAATAATCGATCCTGTGCGTCTCGCATCCATCGGATTCCCGCAACCTTCACCAGGTCATCAGTCCACCTTGTAGGAGGCCTTCCGACGCTGCGTCTTCCAGTACGAGTTCGCCACTCCAGAACCTTTCGGCCTCAATGACCTTCGCTTCCCTTCCTAACTATTCCTAAATTGGCTTCCTAAAAGTCGGATAGTTTAATAAGCCTTTTAGACTTAGATATAAAACAATTTGTACCTATTATTCTATTCAACATACAGTTTATAGATATTCAGGCTAGATCAGTCACGATTTGAGAACTGGTTTCCACACCTTACCCATAACGATATCTTGGCTATTGTCTTCCAATAAGTTCCAAAGTAATTGACAGAGAACCAATAAATCATGCATAAGCTGCTATTGTTGTAATCGTGGTTGAATTTATTAAAGCATTCAGGTTGAAGTAAGGTCAAGCAAAGCAGTGCACCCTAAAATATTCAAAACAAAGGCAAAGTTTGTAGTGGCCAGTGCCGTAAGCAGACTTCTATACGCCCGGTGCAAGCTTCTATAACTGCGCCCCTTGAAAAAAGCTTTAATCTGCTCAAACACAGCTGAGACAATAAAAATAACTAGATATAAAAAAAGAAACCGTGGGCTTTGATTATTATAAACAACTTTTACAATGAAACTAACCATGGAATTGATAAACTAATGTTGGAAACTATTTTTTTTTCCTCACCCTTGAGCGGAGCGGATGATAGTGTCAGACTCTTACTGACTAAAAAACCCACCCCGTTCCTTCTTGCATTTCGTACCGGAGCCGAGCTTCCCTTTCGGAGCTAATCCTGGTCCCAGTAGGCTTCGACTCTACTCCTGCTGACAACTCTTTGAGGCGTGCGGTGGAAACTCATGTTTGCATAAATCGTTGCCCGAACAGCGCATAATATGCTTTGCTGATGCTTTCGAGTGCCCACGTAGTTACCACTCCTGGTAGGGTGCGTCTACAGTTACACCCTTATTAGGTACATCTTACATATCATATGTATGATACTAACTTCCAAGTATACTTAATACAAAACTTGGGTTGATCATTTTTGCGCCCCTCCAGGGTTAGCCATGTGCCTGGGCACCGCTGGCACCGCCCTAGTTACGGCACTGTGTGTGGAGGCATACAGTAATGTAGATCAAAAATGCAATTAAGCCGAAAGTTACCGAAACTTTGCGAATTCATACGAAGCAATTTCGCGAATACGAAATAAACGAGTATGGAATAAATTTCGTTTGCTCACGTGCATGCATTGCGAAAAGTTTGCGTAACATTTGGCTCGTCATTGCATTGTTACGATTTTCTTTTTTTTTTATTGCTGCAATGGCTGTCGATGGGTGCAATCCTTTTTGTTTTAAACTAACACGTCAGGATGCGTGTTTAGTTGTATTTGCAACATAATGGATGTTGTTGTATTTTTTTTTTCGATTTATAGGTTTGCGGTCGACCGCGGTGAAGGTGTGACGATCTGATCATGTTTGCGGGGCAAACTTGACCAGAGATCACCCTAGACAGAGAAGAAGGAGAAAGGTCTCCCCCTTTGACTAGCAGAGGGACACACAATAAGCTAAAAAAAAATAGTTTGATAGTTCTTTGAATGAAATATTTTTGCTGTTAACCACCAATCCGCACTAAGTCCGCGTGGTGGTTTATGGCACATTTCCTCTCCTAGAAAGGAGGCCTGAGTCTCAGCAGTGGGAATATTAAGAGGCTAATTATGCTATGCTCTTATTTATCAGTTTATTAAATCGACGCGATGTCGCATTTTTTTTTAAATTATAAACTAGTGCTTGACTGCGATCAAAATTATAATCGGACGGGAAGACCGCAGCAGGCAGTGTTCCTGTCCTTCGATGTACGCGGTATAAACGACGAAGCCAAACGCTTAGTCCGGACCGTAGAGGTTTCAACGAGGTAAGAGTGGATACTCGCCGTACGTCGACCTTCCATACATCGCAGTCATTAACTATATTTCACACACTTTAGCCACCTTTACTTCCTAACTCAACAAGTCAAAATTTAGTCACATTGTTTACTTCCATAAACAATCATATTAATTGAACAAATATGCTGCAGATTTTAAATTTAGGTCATGTTGGCTTTTTATTAATAGATTGTCGTATTTACACTCATTTATAACGTCTTACGTCATATTATTGCAAATATTAAACATATTATTACTTTATAAAGATAATAACAGGAAATAAATACAATTTAACCTAAAATTTTATTATTACGGCAGTTTATTGACCACAATAAACTTAGCTAAGCTATGTATGTCTGTCTGTAGCCATATCGAAGAATTGGTCATTTCATGGAATGGCTAACCATTATGCGAAATGGCCAAATACCATTTTTTTTGTAAATGCATTTGAAAGTAGGTTATATTTCAATAAAATATAACAAAGATGAAAATCTTTAACTATTTTCTGTTTGTTTGTTCCGGGTTAAAAGGTTTATAATGCTTATTGCTCCAGCTAATCTCCGAAACCGTTGGACCAATTTTGACGGAACTCACACTGGTAGATAGTTGATGTTATTACTTCAGGGTTCCTTCCAAATAGATGGTTACCTGCAACAAAAAAAAACTTGTTAAAATTGTTATCAAATGCATAGACCTATTTTATGAGAGGACAAACTCGCGGGCTCCACCTCTGATAAAATTGCCACCGAAGGTGAGTTGGATACCTTAGGCGTCCATTACACGGTAGATTTTGCTGTCAGTTTTGCCACAGTCAATGTTTTGATTGACGAAAAACCTACCGTCTAATGCGATGATTGACGTTTTTTAGTACTGACTGACGAAAACCATCATTTATGATTGATAGAATTGATTGACGCTTGCATGACCGTGTAATAGACGCCTTAGACAGATGTCACCACTCATTATGAAAACTAATTACACTCGCTCTAAACACAACATATCAATATTGATCATGAAAGTTTAATAATGTTACGGCGTTAAATTTCAACACGTCATATCTCCGACAAAATAAAGAGTGGCAACGAATAATTAAAACGCATTGCTGTTCGAAAGCTCTAGAACCAAAGTACCTACCTAGCCTGGCAAGATCTGGAACATTCCAACATAAGTACTCGTTGTACCTACTATTTAGTAGGTATGTAATCTGTAGGTATCTGTAGGTGGATAAGGGAAATGGTACTTTCCGCCATTAACAATAGAGTCCAAATTCGCGTGAAAGTGACTCGCGAAGGACAAAGTAATAAAATTGATTTATGGCCCCGCGACGCGACTCTATAATTGTTCTGGATCTATCCTGAGACGTCAGTATCTAGAATTTTCTTTGTTCCGCGTATAAATACGAGCCCCCGAACGGAAGTGAGTCAGTTCTGATTTCGACTGCGATCAAGAGCAATCTACCTAAGTGTGCGAAGTGATTTTATCTAACGACCGAGGCGATAGTGTAACGGAACTCTAGTGCTAACTGTGATTTGGATTATTGTTGACTGGACAAATTATTTATTGTTTGTGGTGAATAAAGTTCTCTATTGGTAAATTGGCATTTAATTACCTACGTACGTAACAATAATATCATTAGCAAAGATATGAACTTGAAATTATCGAAGTGATAAGATAGGCTCGCAGTCCATTGTATTTGAAATTAATGATAGATTATAGATATAAGCAAAGGATATGACTGGCCTTGTTTAAATGAAGCTTTAAATAATTTATTAAAATATTAATTAATTTTGCCTTTACTCCTTATTTCTTATAGTATTTCTTAAGGTGGTCTGGTAGATATCGCTGTCAGCGATAAGACCGCCATTGTACCCATATATTTTAATTTCTGTAAAATTGTTATTATTTTGGTGTAAAATAACATTTATTATATTCTCTTAGTGATCAGAAAATCGCTAGAGATTTGATAAGAAGCTTAATCTGTAATGTATAGGGCATAATTATAAAAATTGTTTTAACCCAAGTTCAGATAAAAGAATAAACTGCCAGTTGCTGGCAGTAATTAATTGATTTAAGGGGAGGGTAGTCCGCAAATTTAACATTTCAAATTTTCTAAGTTTCTTGCACCGTAACCACAAAGAGAGAAAGAGAGAGAAGGTGGAGAACCACAATGAAGAAAGTTTAAATTTCGCAGGCTTGCAATTATTTGAATATATTTGAAGTTTATCGAAGATTTAGGAGTTCCTCTGTGAGGATGACCAGTTGATATCCTGTATAATTTATAACATAGGCAAAAGTGACTTGTGATTCCAAGGACCACTTTCAAGATGGTCTTTCAATGATTCACAATTACTGAATAAACTAGTGCACCTCACCATCAACGATTGCATCACTGCTTACCATCAGGTGGGATCGCATTCAAGCACTGGTTTATATATATATAAAAAAAAAAATTGAATCTGATTTTCATAGTTATTCATAACTGAAAGTAAATCTGAAAGTAATGTAATTACTTACAGGTTTTGTCTGACCTTAGTGTTAGATTTAGACTGAAGCCTGTATATGAGTTAGGTACTTTCAATTTTATTTCAATACGGCTTCTGTCCCAGACAGTGTCAGGTTTCACAACGACCGAATCACCTTTTGTTCAAAAGGAAACACTAATTGTATTAATTTAGATCTGAGCCTTTCAGACCAGAAAATAATTGTATTTATTACACTTTTATCAGTTATTTATTGAAGTAAAAAAAGTATGTTACGATACGAATATTTGTAAAACAGGTATTATTTATTGGTATTTGTTTTTATTATGCAAGCAATTTGTGCCTCTTTCCGCTCTGCAATTATTTACTTTAAAATGTTTTTTTTTTACACTTGCTGAAATTGATTAAGAAACTGGTTGAAAAACATCCCATTGACTCATTGAGTTGCAAGCACGATTTCGTTATAAAATTTTTGGATTATATGTTATTTAAAAGCATAAAAAAATACATACATAATGATATTTTCGCTTCTTTGACAAAATCTCTTCGGCAATGTCAGTTGTGTATTTATACTGGAAGATTGAATGAATGGAGAGGATGACCAAAGAAATGATATGAGGAGGGATGAAACTCTTGATAAGTACTACAAAAAGTTGACTGTTGTTGTTGATGATGACGTATACATGTGGATGGATGGAGAAGGAGGCCAAATAAAAGATGAATGAATTGTGTGAGAAGAAAAGAGACGGGTGACAGGAGAAAATAAAAGAAAAAAACGTGTTGCGTCGATCCGAAATAACACGGAACAAGGGCAGGAAGATTACGATTCTCTGGTACCATATTTTACCGAATATTTGTGTATTGTGTGTAAAATAGGTACATACATATTTGAATAATTAGGTTTCCTTTTCCATCCATCATAATTTAATTGCTTTTCAGCGATTGGCTATCAATATTTTTATCTACAAAACCTATACATTTTAATTCATTTTTTTCCTTCCAAGTTCCGTTTTAGATTACAAAATTTGAATATAAAATTAATTTGAACAATGTTATTTGTTTTGTGCCATTATGTTATTTCTATTTAATTTTAACTTAACCTCAAATGTCTTATGAAAATGCTTTTGTGGTTTAGATTTCAAATAATGTTTGATAAAATATTTGATTTGTGGTAACAGAAAAGAAAAGTAAGTACGTGAAAGTCTTATCCGTGCCATTCGAACGTCAATTGAGTCAATTTGAAGAAAATCTTTATTGTTTTATCATTTTCAATTTTTTCACAAATACTACATAATATCAAAAAAAAAAGCTCCTGCAATACCTACTTGTGCAATAAGACTACCATAAAAACATACCTACACGACGTCACGACCATAGATTTTTTTATTTCTATGTACACGACTATGGGCTTCAGATCAAGAATCTATCTTGTGCATTTAGGTACCGGGCTGCAATCCTGTATGCCTAGTAGAGGGCACACAGAATCGCGGCCCGGTAATGCAAGATAGGTAAGACATAAATACAGCAAGTCATTCTTATAGCGAGGAAGAGATTTTTAGATTGAGAAATTTCGGTCCGAAGTAGCCAGAATGATACTTGTAGAAAGGGTTACTGCGAGAACTCCTTCCATTCGAATTCGGAATATCAAATCGAACGCAGTGCGAAAACGCACTTAGGAACGACGATATCTTACACAGTTCAAGTATTCAGCATCTTTAAGATGAGAAGTTCCAAAGGATCCGCTCAGTTCTGCACTTATGTCCTAAGTCGGTTCTCAGCACGTGCCTTTAAGTGGCACCAAACGTGTTCTGTATTAATATACACTAGTAATTCCATTCATTATCGCTCATTCGTTCAATCAGCATCCGCTGTGCACCGCCTCTAAAGTTCTGGATAACATATCTGCGTATTATTGGAACCTTGAAGTGTTACTGCGTGTTATGTTGTTTTGTTTTTATAATGTTCCCACTGCTGAGACTCAAGCCCAAGAGAGAACTTTAGGACAGAGAATGGGCCGTAATCCATCACGCGGGTACAGTGCGGTTTGGTGGATATCAAACATGTCTTAAAAAATTTTGGTTCTAGGACATGCAGGTTTCTTCATGTTTTCTTTCACCGTTTTGAGAGCAGTGGTGATGAAATAAATTACCTACACAAAGTAGTATACCTGACTGAGTTTGAATTCGCGACCTACAACATTTTTGGCAGCAATAGATATTTTAGAACCCTAAAAACTACTTTCTATTTGCTGATAGATATACTTAGGGAAAAACATTAACTATTTGCATTTTCTACTATCTTGTGTTTGCTCTTACGTCTAGTTCTCTGGACTGTGTAGGTAATGTTAAAAGATGAACCAGAATAGATTACTTTTAAGTAAGCGTGGTTCCACCGTCGACCATAGCTTACCATCAGGTGATATAGTGGTAGATAGTGGAAGCGCGAGCCTATTAATAATAATTTTATAAAGCCTTAAAACTCCAGACCGCTAAAACGACGGTTAGAGAGAACAATGGACCTACACAGACTTGAAACATACTTCTGTGTCATCGTTTTCCAAAAGCTCGTTTATCTAAACCCGACCATTCACAGGATGCGAATGATAAAGGCGAAACAATACATTATCGAGCAATTACACACATACAATAACAGTTTGTAAATACATCATTGTATGTAAAACTTGATTCTAAGCGACGCGTGCTGTTATTTTCTGCGCAACGCTGGTATATGGACACAAGAGTGATTGTGAAATTAACGGTTTGGAACAGAGGCTTTTGAGGGTGTAAACAATCATAGCAGATATTATTGGCACCATGTAAGGACAGGAAAAGTCTTAAAACTTTTGAAAGCAATGACTTTTCTAATTCAAAAGTTGACTGGAAGAGAATGCATTTAAACTCGATGCTATAGCATCGAGTTTAAATAAAAAGAAGAAAAGTTAAGCGATTAAAAATGTAAAATACAAACTAAAGGACCATACTTGTACACCTAAGTTTCAGTCAGTAAAAACACTCCTCACTCCACTCATTGCGGTTCTCTTGCATTATTTGATGACTACCCTTTTTTCAAAAAAAAAAAAGGACCAGATTTGTACAATTTGGTCTAAGTAAGAATCAGTAAATAATGTTTAATTACTTGGATCCAATTCGTTGTAAAAATCTGCCTTTTGCCAATTTATATTAGAGTTGGCTTCCAATTTAAAAAAATACAGCAGTACCACAACAATAACTTCTCTTTTAAATACGGAATATTGTATATGCGTATCACATATAGGAAATCGACTGTTAATCTTGCAAGTTTTCCTATTGGCTATTATTCATAAAATTTCCGCGAATTTTACTTTTATGCAATCATTCTAATATATGAGGATAACAGAACACCATCGCTGATAAACATGATAGCCTGAACATGCCCCGACACCCTGTATCGATAAAATCTGAAATCGATTATGACCCTAATAGAGGCGGCCGACGGTAATGCGGAGATAGTTCTATAAAGATAGCGATATTTAAACCATTCATCATACTGAAATTAAAACCTTTATCAACGCCGTAAAAGAAAACGACTCTATCAATTTGTTAATGCTTTTAGGGAATCTTCGGAAAAAACTTGTTACAGTAATGGTCCTTTGAGTATTGAAGGACCAAATTTTGTATTGCCTGCCTAATTTAGAACTGCTGTGAATTCCTAAGAAGTTCAATTCAAAATTGATACTGATTTATTTAAAAAAAGGATCATCTGAATTTTGAGCCTACTTTAAATTTCTGTTGTAGTAGGTAAATGAGGTGCAACTAACTTACTAGCAAAAAAAACTGTGGGGTTTAATAACTACCCTAACAAAATATTTGTAAAACAACCACTCGAACAGACGATATATCGTAACTTTTTCCTAAGCAAAGATTTGATTTCATATCAAAGTATAGTAAATACGTAATGCAAATATTAAGAAATACTAACAACATGTAGACATTTTTCTCTTATTTAATCAAAAGATTACAAATGAGAATGACTGATAACTCCATAGTATATTTATATGTGTATTTATGAACATATTGACAATCACGACTGTGAGTCAATATCCCCATATAAGGACGAAGGGCTAGTCCATTGAAATATGACTAATATGATTTATTACAATGAATTTGCAACAATGGTAACACACATTATTATATCTAGAAATACTAAGTACTAAACATACAAACTTCTAAGTAATCAGGAAGCCACAATAACCTATTAATGATGATACAGGTCGAGTAAAGTCCCTTTTCGATCCACTACTAATGTGAAATTTATTGTTAAATGACACATTATAATGTATTAGTAATATTTACTATGTGCAGAAATAACTTTACCAAGTGGATAGCTAACAAAAGATACTGACGTTGCTGTAGTGTAATGTAATATCAAGTGACGCAAGTAGAAAAACAAGTACACTTGTAAAGTTGTAATTATCTCAAAGGCAAAAAACTTGGGAGAGGCCTGTGTGAAGTTGCAGAGACTAAAGAATCAAACAATGTTCAGAATACCACAAATGGTTAAGTAGATATAATTTAATTCGCAGCTTATGAAACCCCATTATTCGAAATCCTTCATCTCTAAACTACTCATATCTATCCCAACAAGTACACAGCTAATGAAATCGGTCGGCTATTTAATAAGCGAGGCGAGAGCGATACGGACGAACGGACAGACGGACTGAAAGTTATTTACGATATTATGTTTGATCGAGATAAGTGCATGTCTGCGAAAGACTCAAGTGAAAATGTTTTCGTTCGAGATGACTCTGATTCTGAAGAGATTCAGAACACAGTAGCAGATGAAGGCGTCGGCTAAACACAACGTGATATTCTGCTGCATGCAGTAAGACAGGAAGACGACCTCAACATGGAAAACGTCTAAGCAGATTGAATCGCAAAACACGAAAAGCTAAAGAATAGAATAGATTACAAAAAGGTGATAGAATAATTACTAAAGTATTTTTGTACATTCCACCATTTAGAAAATACAACTCGGAGTAGAAACCAAGCTATGTGTACAGAAAGTTAAAATGCCTATACATTGTTGGTTTTAGTAAAGGTTTAAACTTGAAAAAGCAATAAAGTTTATTATATTCTACAGCAGATTTGTGAGAATAAGACGACTATCAAAAACCTAAGATCGCAAATCGGATCATGGCATTGATTACTGAAAGCGTGGAATGAGATAAACCAATTCCTGATTCACACAATCCGAAAATATCTGAAGATCGACTAGATATTTTTTTAAATAAACAGTTACTGAACAACAATCAAATTGAACATACCCATTAACCGATTACCAACAATACGACTCGAATCATACACTCGCTAACGCGACGAAAACATACAAGCAAACATTAATAATGAGTCATGAACAACCTATAACTCAATTATTCAATCTCTGCCTCCAACTACACGGCATACAAACGTATGCATTGATTACAGTTATTACGGGTGCACCGTTTGATAAACAAGGCAAAGTTAATGCGTACAGCTATTTATGTTTTGGGACTTGGAGTTACAGCTATTGGAGCGATCAATATGCGATATGGGTGAATGACGGGTAATTACTGAACATATTTAAACTAAGATATCCTGCGGAAGAAAAACACGTGTTCCGGTTCAATAGCAGAGAGAAGATGGACAGTAGTAGCCCAAGCAAAAAATTGTGTTCCATTCCCCAAAGGTTCTTCAAATGCAAGAACGGCGATTTCTAATAAGAACTTGCTCCATCAGTAATTGGTCTTTTGAACAACGCATCGACAAATGACAGGCATCTCATTATCCGCCTAACTATTATGGAGGATTCCATAGAGATTACGTTTAAGCACTCCATTTTCTACCAACTTCATGACTAAATTCAACTAGCTATTTATGTTCCAAACTTAGTGAACGCATGCGCAGCACCCCATTTCCGCAGTGACGACATCGCAGGCTTAAATTCCAGGTATTACCTATAGATATCCCATGGTTTGTCAAGTTATTTTTAGGTCATTGTTTCGATGGAAAGCCTTGACGTAAAATTATGGGAGGTTCTCATTCTCAGAACTTGTTTATTTATTCATAAATATATTCTTCTTGGAAGTTTATCGGAATTCCCTCTCAGCCAATGACAAACAGAACAGACGTTACAATTGTCCATAAACAAAACAAGGCATGATTCTAAATGGTTCATGTTCACTAATCGCTAACATAACATCCACGTCATCTACAACACTGCACAATGTGATGCATCAAGGTGCTTACTGCTTATCAAGTGTACAAGTATGCGGTTTACCCAGATTTATATTCTTTTCCGCATTCACTACTATATCCGTAGCGCGTACATTCATCGAGGAACCTCTGTATAAACCAGAGGTGGTAAACATGTTGAAAGCTTGGATCGCAATAAATTAGCACGTCGTACACGCTTGTCTCAAAATAGAAGGCGTTTCTTAACTTCCTAGTAACCACACCAAAAGAGGCTCAGTGATAAGCAACAGATGTGGAGGTTTTCGTCAGAGATCTGTGATCCATCGATGATACTCTTAATCAGTACAGCCACCACGTTTATTTGGTTCAATTTCTTTCGCTTTTGCCAAGCTTATCAGTACTTTGTGAGGTCTACTATTCTTAAGATTGGGATCAGATATGCTCCTCTTCTGTTTCTAAAACTACTAGAGTATTATAACAAATCATTACTGCAATGTCTTCAAATATTTCTACTTCCTATTCAGTATTGCTTTTGGATTCCTGGACACTCTATATTTCTTTCTTCACTTGCAAAAAAAGGCTCTCAATCCCTACACACACACACCATTAACCATTCAGCCACAATGATTACGTCGTCCACTTAGCACTGGAATGCGTTAGTTTACATCAGTGTTTTTCAACATGTGGGTGACTACTCCTATGGCTGTCTCGAAGTCTTACTTGGGGGGTCGCGGTCGCAAGCAAAGTAAAAAACGAATATGACTGGCTCTAAGCTACAATATAATATAACAATTTCAGTAAAAATATTGACGAATGGACAGGCACAGAAGGCCATGAAGACTGTACCTGTTAGTTCGTCAAATAATGTGTGATTTGAAACAGATTCCGTTTAGGTGTAAAGATATAACAAACAACAAAACGCATTATTATGACCCTAGGGGTCGCTACTTTTTTTTTCAAAGAGAGTTGTGGCGTTCTTTAAAAGATTGAAAAACGCTGGTTTACATCATGCGTACTCTCATCAACTCACCTTAGGAGCGGGTGAGTCATGGAGTGTTGACCCGTACCGGCTTAGTGTGAAATATTGTAGCTTTCATTGTGTGAGTAACCACGAATTCTTTGGAAGTTAATCGCGAATACACGATGTGTTCTGATTTAGTTTGGGCTTTGTTTCGGAAGATCGTGACTATATGTAAGATACACACCTTTAAGAAATTACGCTTCAAAATCTCACAATCTATTTTTATAAAGCCATTAAGCTTAGTATGAATTACATTTCTTTGACGAGAACTGGAAGGGTCAGGCATTTGAAAATCTGGCAAGTGACAATCTGTAAGCTAAGATTAGGGTTGAGTAAAATTAATGAGAAGGGGGAGTCGAAGGTCAGACAGCTATCGTATCGAACAGAATACTGCTATCGAGTTGAATCTGGTATAGACAAGGGGCCTGACCATTTTAGGCAACCTAGCATGACTTGCGAATAAATTATCTTTGAAGCTTTTGTATATGAGACTTTATTAAGGGTCAGACGCTGAGGCGAGAGCTCAAAAGCATTTGTGTATCTTAGCATCGCTATTAACCGTTTGACCACCGCGTACGCATAATAAATTGCCACCCAGACGCCAGACAATAAATTCAAATGCAAAGACTCAAAATATTATTTGTTTGGATCCTCATACTGACATTGCTAAATGAAAATAACTGCAGATTGCATTAGGGTGATGAATATTTTCGGGAAAACCTTTGTTGAAACAAAAGCATAATAGGCATTGTCATGATAGGAATATTGATTAGATTTTGATGGATTTTACGACGTCCAATCACGCGTAGTTGGCGCCATGGCTCGCCTGCTGTTGCATATAGACACGTCAATGGCAGAAAACATTTTAAAACATAATTTAGTATTATTTTCTTTGTTCTATTCATTTCACAGAATAGATTACACGATCAATACGCTTAGGGCTCAACCCTTTGGTGCACGTGTATTCAATTTTCAACCCCTTGCAAATACACATTATGAATAGCGTTGATTAAGCACCCTTTTGGTATGAACTGGTCACCGTTCAGACGGTAGTGTATGGAGAAACTGTGACACAATGACTCATTGTTATCTATTCGGCCGATATAACGGCAAGTATTTAAACTTGTTATTTCGCAACGAAGCGAAAGGCCGGTTCTCGTTAAAGGAGATTGTGAGGAAAGTTTCGATATTATTTTAAAACATTGTTAAGGCATGAAGCATCTGTGTAAATCTTTGTGCTTGCTTATGAATTGTATTTAGTAAGACACTTGTCTTTTGTCTGTTAACATCGTTCTTATCTAGGTCGGCTGCTATAGATTTTCATACTTCAATCTCGGAAGCTTCCAATAGCATATCGTCTTTCTCTACCCCCGTCGCATGAATCTTGGAAGTTATTGGAGTAACACGTTTTATTCTTCCATTCTCAGTTGTCAATCATCGCGTTTTGAACGGAAGGACCAACCATTTATTGGTCCTTACTCCTTTGGCACCAAAATACACAAAAGTAAACGTCACAATAGAAGACCCTAACAGGTTTATGCTATAACAATGGACACCATTGCAGGTCCCCCTAAAGAATACTTCTTACCTCTATAGGTAAGAAGTATTCCCCTCCTATGAGGGTACATTAAATTTCTCATTGAAGGGGAACAAGATATACAGGTGTAATATTTTATAGTCCAATGGGCTATTAAAGACCCTGGGCATAAGTTAGTAGCTGTTATTAAGTTTAACTATAACTCTATGCGTCATAAACTCATAAATGACTAACACAGGACTAGGCTATGGTTATCTACTTAAGATTAATAATGTTTTTGAGATGAACTTGTATTTTTCTAAACCTGTTTGTTAGTGATTTATTGTGAAGACTAAAAATATGTGTCTTGTGAAATAAACAAACTATTGACCGAAGCAAAAGTAAGGCGATCGGTCAGTAGGACCAATATTTTACTGGTTTAATAAAATCATTTGACAAATTATACTTAGGTCATGTTGATTTCTGAAAGCTTTTTAGACAGGATGTTTTATATTTACTTTTATTTATCTGTGTCAAGTAATGTGTGGTAGTAAAAGTTTTATCTTCTATTTTTAGGCTCCGCACAACAAGACTGTTTTCTTCTTCTATACATTTCCATTACAGTAATCGTCATCATAGTGAGTTTTTGGTTTTATGGCCATCCATCATTTCTTTTGTCTCCCCCTATTCCATTGATGCTCAAAACTTGCCTCACATTACTTTAACCATTTTTTTTTTGGATTGAGAAGTCATCAAATATCTTTAGGTGGAGCAATAGAGAATGTCAGTGTTTTATCGACTAAAATCCTGGCGCGTTCGTTCAGTTGCCTTTTGCGTTCCAGAGCCGTAGTGACTCTTTAGAACAATGCTGGAGAGATACCTGTGACCTGATAACCGAGTTCCACACAATTTTTCAAATCACCAGTTCCCCTTCTAGACTTCCCCCCTTCCACATCAAAACTGGTATTTATGTACATTAATTATGAAAACATAACTAAATATTAACCAATTTACTATCGAAATACAAGCCAAAACATGAATGAAAATAAGCATAAAGCAAATTAGTTGCACAAAAATACCGTGTCGTCTACGTAAGATTACCACAATTTCGTAATACTATTCGTTTCAATATAAAACTGTAATTAACTTCACTGGTCACAGATACACTGCAGTAATACATTGGAAAGCAAAACGATTGCACGCATCGTGGGATTCGTTTATTACACTGGTTTTTGACTGTTTGTTTGTCTGGTCAGGTATTTGGTCAACAACCTGACCAAACCTCTTTTTCAACTCGTACGTTATGCGCTTAATGCTGGTCTCCTCCTCTGAATATATCTTCATCTGGTGTTCCTGAGCCTCCTGTATTCAACCATTGCCTGCTTCTTTGACCAGGTCGTTGGTCTATCTGGATTCCAGCAGGCCTTAATGTTCCTATCTCTCTCACAGCGGAATTATGATGATTTCAAGATGTCATGGGGTCCTCAAGAAACTTGAAGTTTTGGAAGAGATTAGAGACTTGGCCTCTTCAATAATCAAGATAGCCAAACTTTCTTATTTTATGGAACATGAAAAAGTGAGCATTTGTTTGCTTAACAAGATATTGAGCTGTATGCTTATATCTACAACGAGACGATAGGTTTGTTCTGTATGGTTGAGACAGTAGGTCTCAAACATACAGAACAGCTAATAACATCCTAAACGATGAATATTACTTTGACATATGAAGCTTCATCTAATAATAATTTGAATCAATCAATTGCCAATTGATTCATGAGTAGAGTACCATTTAGAATAAAAACCGATGTTATTGACTACTATACGCTTTTCAGTTCCTATAGGTATTATAGGCAAGGACTGGAAGGTTCTAATGCTAAACTGACGCGTCTATTGCAAATTCCATGCCGTAAAAGATATTCGAGACGGATGTCTGGGACTTTATTGAAACGCTGACGAGGCTGTCTGAGTTTCATTTTTCACTTACATGCTAAGCTCGGTGTCGTTTTATACCAAGAATAATGTTTATGAAAATAACATGATGAAAATTTTGAGAGGATGGCTATAAGAGTATCGAAGGACCAAAACGATATAGTGAGAGATGATATACCAAAAAGGGTGACTACTGAGATTATCTACACTAATATTAAAAAGAGGTACCTAGTTTGTATTTTTATTTGTAGGAGGTCATCTCTTAAAGTATTTGTCCGATTGCTAATTTTTTTTCACATATAGAAGATAGAAAGCTGTTTTATTTCTGAGTGGCATAATAGACTATACGCGGGCGAAGCTGCGGGCAAAAGCTAGTGATTAATAAAGGCTATGGTATAATACAAGTTGCACAATCCTCAAATAAATTGGTATAAGGGCCAAAGGAGGCTTGTTTATCAATAAAAGATTTACGTCAGCAATTTAAATCAGTTATGGCAATGAATCATAGAGACCACAGACCACGAATGATGATTTGCTAAGTACTGGCGCACCTTGATCAGTCAAGACTCGGTTCTACATCTGCTGACAGGTTAGTCATTCCTACACAGCATGAGTCATGCGTAGCCCCCTTACAAGACATGCCTTACGTTTATACTTGCTCATCATACAACCACCTGCACATTCCAGGACTTGAACGAGGCGAATGACTATTGTTAAGGAGGCATCATCCATCAGCATAAAGTTTTTCCAACTAGGTTGGGCCCAGAGGCCCTTCCTTCCACGAGCTCTTAATGCGATCCATTGGACGACTTAATCTGAACTGTTAGAGGGATGGAGCTATAAAGGTTGTATAGCTCCATCCTCCTTCATGTCAGCACACTTGATATTTTAAGACGTCCTTCATGGTAAGGCCCCAGCTTTCAAGCGAACCGCTTACAGTTGAATATCGGTATTTTACAATGGAGTACGACCCAATATTGGATAATAAGGTTCCTTTTGGCAAGTATACTGTCAGAATTTCTGGCTTCTGGTTTCTGGCAATCTGTAGCTACTGCCAAAGTTCTTTAAATGACAGCCAGAACCAAAAAGCTAGTGCGATGTTCAAGAAACGAAGGAGTCTCAGTCACTCAATGGATGGTCACTTGTCCACAGAATAGCATTAGCAAGTATTGCTTAAAAATTGTACACGTAAAGAAAACAAATTTATTGTGCAGCTAAGGAGTGGAATTCCCAGCAGGGGTCTGTGTTTCCGGGTAGCTGAAACGAAAGGGTCTTTAAATCAAGTGAACAGATTATTGGAGTATTTATGACAAAAACAAATTCTTCCTCGACAATATGGTATTTCTTTCTAACCAATAAATATATAATGGTCCGAGGCTCCGAGCCCCTTATCACCACTTGATTGAAATCCCTAGTATGGTTACAGTTATTGTATTCCTTTAGCCTTGTTTATGAGCACACGTCACGTATTACGTAATATTACTGAAACACGCCTTCCAGTATAGATAATAAACAGTTATTATTTAAATCCTTAAAACTATGTTTTCTTTGATGACCTATTAACTGTAACATCTAGCTTATTTGTCGGCAAGCGTGCTCCATCATCGACCACATCATCACTTACCATCAGGTGATATTGTGGTCAAACGCCAGCATATCAATAACAAACAAGTTTTCAATGAAAATATTTTTTTCATAGCAAGCTTTTATAGCGCGTCTGTACCTGTACAATTATTACTCGTCAAGACGAATCATACGAGCCCAAACTCAATAGGGTCGTGTTATTTAACTACTGATAGCTACCTTCCGGTTCCGTCATCAGATCAGCTTCTTGACATAATAATTTTGCATTGTCATCTGATTTACACATGCATGCAAAATTTCAGCTCAATCGGTAACCGGGAAGAGGGTCAAATTTAATTTACATGATTCGATGTCAGACAAACTACGGGACAGGTGCAACTAAATAAAAGCTTGTAAAAAATTTCCTATGCAGATTCTCTAACAGCATAACACAAATCGTGTCAGTGTGAGCGAGTAAAGCCGGGTTGCACTATACGATTGTTAGTGGTATAATCGAATGAATCACAGTTTTGTAACCGCAACAAACGGTTAGATGAAAGTCTGCATAGTTGCGTGGTACTGTCACTAACTCAATAATGTATTTACGAACGTTTTGTTAAAGTAGGCAATTTGCTTAATAAATCTTGGATTAGGTTTATTATTGTTTGTTCGTAAATGTTGTTTATTATGTCAGGTATTTTGCTCGATTGCTTTAGTAATCGAATTACATTCCTCGATTACTTTACTGGTTGCGTTTCGAAGGACCAGAATCTAGTCTTGGTTCCTATCTGCAATCTGATTTAGGTCCTTAACTTTTATGTCTTTTTTTTTCACTTTTTACTAAATTATAGTCAATTTAAAATAAGTCTCTGGTGAAAGCATTTAATATAAAAAGTCAATCAAATTACGTCAATGCATTATAAGATCAACAACAGACTACTTAACTAACAATATTCAGTCGTTTTGACCATTGAGACGTAGAGTGTGCGGTCAATGCCATTTAAAACTAACCCGACCACTATAACATGGTCCTTGGGAGGTCATTATAATCCTCGTCTTATCACTTTGTAGAAAAACAGCATGGAGTGGGGGAGGTCTTTCTAACTGGTGGCAAGAGGATTTCTTTGAGCGAACTTTTTGTTGACGTTTTTGTGTAGTGTGTAGGTTGTCGCATAGATTGTAAATGTTTATAGCCCTAGAGTGTCCACTCTTAATAATAATGATTATCATTAGTTTTTGAAGTAATTAGATAAGTCTATTTACCATTTGTAGAATGGACTTGGCATTTGCGATATTCAAGTACATAAGCTGTCATAGATAAAATCACAAGGCTATTCATATACTAGAAGGGACACAAACGATAGAAAAACCGAACAAAGCTGTCGCATCCAGTTCGAATACAGACTACAATGGTTCCTTAGTGTTCTTTTATTAACTTAGGACGTCGCAGAGCTAAACACCTATATACTTATATGCGCTAGAATCGTCTAGGTGGAAAAACGCACATCAAATCTTACTAGACCTTATATCTTACGTCATAGAGTTTAAAATAGCCGTACATAAGTGACCACATTCTTGGTCCAAGGTCGATGCACAACGACCTACGGTGCGCTGTTTAACTGAGCAAATAAAGTATACTAATTATCTTTGGATGCAATTAAAAATTGCTATGCAGTCATTATGAAGCAGCGTCTATTGGTCGGATGTTTATTTTTAATTATTGCGGTCGATAATGAGGAAACGTAACACGAGAATCGATAATTCCAAGAACTTGGCAGGTTATAGTGCCACATTAACCGTAGTTCGTATTGAGTATGTCAGTTATTTCATCATCATTTCAACCGAAAGACGTTCACTGTTGAACATAGGCCTTCCCAAGCGTCACCATAACGACCGGTCCTGTGCATCTCGCATCCATCGGATTCCCGCGACCCTCACCAGGTCATCAGTCTATCTCGCGGAAGGCATTCCAACGCTACGTCTTTCGGTACGTGGTACCATCCCAGAACCTTTCGTTCCTATCGATCATCTATTAAGTAAAAGTTTTTGAGCATTTGCACGATTCATGCAAAGTTACTGGATGGATTTTAATGAGGCTTTACAGCAATAATACATCAGAATAACATAGTTATAATTTATAATGGGGAAGTACTATAACCACGCAGGTGAAGCCGCTGACAAATACTTGTTACTCATAACTTGACAAAATTACCTCTGATTCTATTGAAAAGTGTATAGTGTAGTGTAGTGTAGTGTAGTGTAGTGTAGTGTGTGTAGTGTAGTGTGTGTGTGTGTGTGTGTGTAGTGTGTGTGTGTGTGTGTGTGTGTGTGTGTGTGTGTGTGTGTGTGTGTGTGTAGTGTGTGTGTAGTGTGTAGTGTGTAGTTTACAACAAGCTGCTTACAAAAAACAACGTCCTAAAAATAGATCTTGTTTACATGTCAAGACCCTCAAAAAATCGTGAAACAACGAACCATGAGTGCGATTATTTTTAAGGTCAGTTCACATCCAAACGCGACGCGACGCAATGTTGCGCAAAGAGCAACTCAAAATATATCTAGGGAATCCAATCCCGCATCAAAATCGCAATCGAAGCAACCGCGCGGATCACGCACGTTTGCGGGGTTGAATTTTTTTATTAGATTCAGGCGACGACGCACCGTTCTGACTATGTATTTATTATACCCAGGTCAGCCTTATCGCGGCATTGGATTTTCTAAGTATAACTATATTTATTTCATAAAAAGGTACACATTTCAAGTCGAGATGCGTCGCTGTGAAGCGCTACGTAGTGCAACGTATCTGAATTCTCCCACTGAAAGGTACCTGTATCTTTTCGTGTAAAAAATCAAATTATGGTATTTAGAGTCGCTCTTCGCGCAGCGTCGCGTCGCGTCGCGTTTCTGTGTGAACTGACCCGTATTTTTAAGGGTAATAGTCATACCGGAACTGTAGCCGCTTTCAAAGGTCAAAATTAACCCAAGACCATTTTCAAGTTCATAGCAATTATTTCTTAAAGTTTATATTAAGCGGTGAAATTTTTGTCACTTTTTACAACTTTTAAAGACCTTGAAGCCTGGAGGTTTATTTCTTACTTCTTTTGCTTATCGAGTTTTTTATCGAGGTGAAAGAATAATTAAGTTTACCCAAAATTTAAAACTTCAGCGATTTTTTATAAAGGGTACAATTATTTAATTTTGTTCGTCGTGTAGAACTGGTCCTTTGGGTTGCGCGAACGTTCGAAAGAGCCGTAGCCCAGGTATAAAAGGGGCGACTAAAGAAACACAGGTGGGATTTAGACTGTAGCCCGAGACTCCTCGCTCCACTCAAAGCGGGAGACGTTACTTGACGATTTCTCATCTCAAAAAAATTCATTGGTCCTTTAGTTCGCATTAGAATTTTCACATACAGATTTTTTATTAATACATAGAACTTATTTTAGTCATACTTTTTCATATTCAAAAATATCATATTCCAAAAATATAACACGCTACAAAATTGACCTACTTTTTATAATAAGTACTATCTCCCCCATGCATAGAGTTAATGTCCTAGCTAATTTCAACGTAAGTAATAAAAACAATAATTAGTAATACGGTCATTTTTCCTACAGTAAAGCTTCATAAATTACTTTGGAACAACGTCATCAATCCCGTCCCGTGGTTTTAATTTAGGTAAGTATGGGGTAAGTGGGTAGTTTCGGGCATCCAATCTTGGTTAAAACGAATCCAATAAACCTAAAATTTATGTTCTTTTTTTTCAGTAAACCAAGTATTTCTATACAAGGATTTATTTGAAACTAGCTGTTACCAGCGGCTTCGCCCGCGTGATAGCAGAAAATTATCCCAAGGGAACATACTTCAGGGACAAAAAGTATCCTGTCCTATTCCTGGACATGGTCTATCCGTGTACCAAGTTTCATCAAAATCGGTTTTGCCATTTAGGCGTGAAGACGCAACAAACAAACAAACAAACAAAATCAGTTCGCTTTTATATAATATTAGTAAGGAAGTAAGGAAGGTACCTAAACAACTAGACGGCACAGTTGACCGATTGACTGTCGCTGGTTTGATTCCCGCAAATATTTGTATGTGGCCTACAGACAATTGAAGGGGTAAGTGTACAAAGGTGTTAACTACACGATATATACGATTCTCTGGTAATAATATTTCTGCTGTTAGCACATTTGCAAATCTGAAATATATACTTGATTTACAGTTAAAACCTTTGCTAGCATCTGTAACTATGTAACGAATTAGACTTGGGGTGTCTTGCGTGATCGAATCAGAAATGAAGATATCCGCAGGAGAACCAAAGTTGCCGACATAGCACGAAGAATCGTCAAACTTAAGTGGCAATGGGCAGGGCACATTGCTCGCAGAACAGATGGCCATTGGGGCCGAAAGGTTCTGGAGTGGCGACCGCATACTGGAAGACGCAACGCCGCAAGGCCTCCTACAAGGTGGACCGATGACCTGGTGAAGGTTGCGGGAATCCGATGGATGCGAGACGCACAGGATCGATTATTGTGGCGACACTTAGGGGAGGCCTATGTCCAACAGGGGATGTCTGTCGGCTGAAATGATGATGATGAAATTCATGGATCGATTTTACCATCAGTTAAAACCTATGATAATGCAAAAAAGGGTCGGATTTTTTACTTTGTCCGCCTAACCCTTCATTTTTGTTCCGGGTCTGGGTTTCAGGAGTAATTCCTAGTATGGGGAAACATTTACAAAAGCCATGTCACTATTTTGTGATAAGTATGTACAAAGACACAATAGCAGCAGTTCATTCGTTATATTTAAACAACTGTCATCTCCTAACACTAAGGAAAAACGTCACAGGTAAACTCGGACAGGAACATGGACTCAGTAGTTCTTCCTGTTCAATCTGTTCCTTGTTGAATCATCATGCAGTGATGAAGAGTCATCAACATAAAACATAACGTAAAAGACAAATGCAGGATTGTTTAAAAGATTGCTGGAATATTCGAATGAGTTTCTGTGATCCTCGAAGAGCATCTTAAGGAACATATGCAGATTTTAGTTAAAAGTCTGACACTCTCTCGCTCCACTTAGAGCGGGAGAAATTATTTGAAAATTCTCAAAGTACCTAAGCACAAAGAAAATCTTTAAAGACCAGAAACGGAGACCACAACGTGATACAGAAGTTGTGGGAGCACTGCTCGCCGTCGACGACTCAGGCTCGCTCCAGACGGTTATCGGATGGCCAGCTACGAGTACATTGCTGCGTCGTTCGTAAGTAAGACCACGCCTATGGTGGCTGGAAATCGGGATCGGGATCCCGAATTGAGCGTGAGGAAGTCCGTCCGTTTGAAGCTAGTACGGTTAGCGTCATCAACCGGTTACCCTCTTTACTGACCTATTTTAATTAGAAGGGTAACCGATGCATGCAGCTGTCTGTTCTCGCAAAGATAATGGATTGGCCACATGGTTGCAAACTAGCGTTCCAACCACGGGTTCCAACCAAGGTGATCTTGGTTTGTGTTTCGGCTATATGGATATAATCCACGCGCCAACACGTTCGGTGGTTGGGAAAACCCACATCCCAACCAAGGGCGTTGAAGGTCATAGATTACAACTGCATGCTGTCTACACGGGTTGCAACTAGCAAGCTCATCTTGGTTAGGACGTTGGATTACAACAATGTGGTCACCCCTTAATGCACCCACCATTCACTTAGTAACTAATGTTTTTGAAGTTACTGCAGCAAGTACATCAAAGGAAGATAATATAAACACGCCTGACAATTCCATATCACTGTTGGGTATGTTTACATTAAGTTGAGCGCATTGCCTCACATCGCCTACAAAGGCACATGCTTTCAAAATATACTAAGTTGCTAGGAACGATGTTTACTAAGAATTTGTTGAAGGTACTGATAAGGGAGTTTACATTTGCTGGATAAGGTGGTACATTATCCGTTTTATTGCAAAGGTGCTTTCTTTGTCAATCTTTGGATGGGAGTCTCTCGTAGTCGAATCAAGTGGAGATAATTCAGGTGGCGTACATTGCGCGTACAGCTAAGGAGTGGAATTCCCTGCCGGAGTTTGTGTTTTCTGACAAACACAAATTCCGCCTATCCCGTTCCATCATCGGACTACCAGGCCTACGGCGATGCGCCACCGGTACATGGTGGACACCCTACCTATACGCACAAAACGTTTTGGAAACGCATTCATTGTGCGTACAGCTAAGGAGTGGAATTCCCTGCCGGAGTCAGTGTTTCCTGATGACTACTTCTAGGCAAGCGTGCTCCATTGTCGACCACATCATCACATACCAGGTGAAATAGTGGTCAAGCGCGAGTCTATCAATAATTTAAAAAAGGTGGATCAACTGGCAGTAGCTCTGTTTTAAATACATCACACCTCAAGTAGTTAAAGGAAAACTTTACAGAAGATAATAATTAATATGATAGAAGACGGAGAGAGAAATAGCAAAAGGCGATTGTGGAGAAAAATTGGATGAAAGCCACGTCAGAGATTAGAAAAGACTCGGAGAAGATCAAGTAATTTTGGCGTGATCTACAGAGAAAATTTCTGTTGTTTATTCTGTAATATTTGTTAAGTGTTTTAAATATCATCAAGTTGAAAACCCACACATTTTCAGATACCCTTCAGATTTTCGTTCGCCTCGGAGTCTCAAAAGTTTGCATGTTTCAAAAGAGGATACAACAAAAACGACGCAATTCTAAAAAGGATTTTCAAGGCTTTTGCAACCCTCGCGAATTGCTTAGAGGCAAGTTTGGTCCTAGACGGAGTTAGGCGACCTCGCCAGACATATTATGTAATGGAACTTTTAGGTTCGAAAGCAAATCTTTGACGGCAGACTTTACATATAATCAGAATATGAAAGTACGAAAATTATGGAAGAGAGATTTCTATGCAGGTATAGCCCAGATTTATTGGGAAGTGCAGATGCAAATTCATGTTTTTTTTTACCCGACTGCGAGGGTTATTTTCGCGCGTATGCGCGTACATGTATGTTTGTAATATTCTTTATAACCTCATATCTTTCAAACCGCTGAACGGATTTAAATTATTAAGATGTCGTTGGACTCGTCTGGATAACCTAAGTGCTCTTAGTTTGAGGAATAAAGGTTATTATCATTATATTAATTAAATTGGTTTCTATACTTGATTTGGAATGACTGAACATGATTTTTTTCTTTTCAGTATTTAATTAAAAGTTTTTTTTTATACATAAACCTTTTTTTAAATATATTTTCAAGTTATTGGCGGCACTTAAATACAGCACGTAGTCTTATCGATCCCAATCAGGCTCGTATACTACCAACCTACCTACCAGTACCTACATCAGTGAGTGAGGGTCAAGTAGATCACGACAACGCAGTAAAATGTCTGAAGTCTGTAGGTAGGTTACTCTGTGGTAGTCTGAGAAGGTTACGTTGTTCAGCCAACTAAAGATTATAAATTAATAATTATAAACTATCTATATAATATGTAACACTGCTTTTTTGCTCAGCTGATTTTGATGAAGCGGAAATTTTACTAGCCTCAAAGAGAAGTCAGCAAAACGGACGGGGCCTAGTAAGGCCGATATCCTGATACCTGCCAGGTCTGCAGGATTGTCCGAAAGAATTAGATGATGTGGCCGACAATGGATCACGCTTGCCTAGAAATAAACCCTAGGTTGTAGCTGCAGCAGGAAACACAGACTCCGGCAGAGAATTCTACTGATGTAATGTATTGCCAAAATACTTTGTAAGGGTGGGATGTCCACCATCTACCGGTGGTGCAGCGTCGTACTTCTAGTGGTCCGATGATGAACCGGACTTGGCGAAACTAAATGTAAACGACCGAAAATCGTCATAGCATGGTCGGCCTCCTCTCTAGGAGAGGGAATGGGCCGTAATCCACAACGCGGGCCCAGTGCGAGTGGTCATTGATTTTTTTGGTTCTAGGACATGCCAGTTTCCTCACGATGTTTTCCTTCAACGTTTTGAGAGCAGTGGTGATGAAATAAATTACACAAAGTAAAAAATTGTCAAGTTCTGACTAAATAAGCCTTTAGATCTGACCTCCAATGAAAAATGAACTACTGTTATCTACAAGCCATTACAAGCTTGTTATTGGAAGCAAAGACACTAACTGTAGTTAACTTATAAGCACTGATTGATTAATTGACCCACATCAACATCGAGTACGATGCTATGATTCACCAACTATTTGCAGAGGCCTCTAATGAGCCCTAACAAGAGCCTCTTGCATACAAAGTGCATCTAATTTTATAATTGAACACAAATAGAATTTCATTAGAGAGAGTTTGTATTCTGCTTTCGATCTTACGTGGAAAATCGTGATGTTATGTTAGATATTTTATTGACCATCAATCGAATTGCGTGACAATTTGATGATTCTTCAAAATTAGTTTAGTAGTCCTTAAGATATTTTATTTTATTTTGTTTGGGTGGCTTTACTAACTATACAAGATAAACGACAAGATGGATCACGATGAGCCATTTACAAGCCTCCACAACTCTCAACAAGATATTGTAGGAGACAGTCATACAGACAGTTAAACTCATAACCAATATTTTTACTAATTTAGAATCTAGATACTTGGAATTTTAGAATATGCGTTTTGGAATCAAAAATACATTTATTTACTTATTGAAACTGATTGAAAAAGATTGTACGAAGAAGTTAACGCAGCCATCGAAATAAAATGCACCCACTGGAGCACTGAGTTTTAGCCAGTAAAAGTCTGACATTCTCTCCTGCTCCACCCAGAGCGGGAGAAGATATTTGATGTCACAATCATCACTAATGTACAAAGAAAGATTTAATACTTTAGACATTCTCAACCAGACCAACCAAGGGCAATGGAGAAATAAAAAGACAAGGTCGTAAAAAAAATATTCATGTTAAGTTAATACTTGTTTCTAGACCATTGCCTGTGATAAACAATAGTGGAGTAAAAGCGATTTCTTCAACTAACTATATATTGCCTTTTTCGCACTCGTTTATTGCACTACCTTTCTCTGCATCGCCCAAAGGTCAACTGGAAGAAAATGCCTAAGGCATTAAGTTCGCCTTTGTACATTTGTGCATAAAGTATTAAATAAATAAATAAATAAATGCAAAAACCAGTAGCCTGACCCCTCTATAACTAGATTACCGCATAAAATACTTATGGAAATTAACCAAAGCTAAAGAATAATTAGCATATTCTATCTCTTACTCAGTTATTTAAATTGCTGTGAAAGAGACATAAAAAATGGTTGTTTACAATGTCAATAACAGAATATTTTCGCGATTAATAAAATATTGAACTAAAAATAAACATGACAGTGATAAAATTGAATAAAATATCAAGTAATTATGCATTAAATGAATGATTATTTTAAAGTGGTTTTGTCTGAATTACCTTGATACTTTATTGTTTGCGATTTTTTTTTATCTACATACACTTAAAAATAATATTACAAAGAGGTAAAGTTTGTTTTTCTTTTTGTTTGTAGGAGGCAATCTCTGAAAGTACTGGTCTGATTGCTCACCGACAGAAAGCTGCTTTATTCCTGAGTGTCATAAGCTATATTTCATGTACGCGCGCGAAGCTGCGGGCAAAAACTAGTCGATGATATTCATATGATTATTCTGTCAATTCATATTTGCAGTGATAGTACCCACCCATGTCATTAATTCTACAAGTCCTACCTTAAACGCAACATTGCTACTCTAAAACCCCTGTGTAGTGATTCAAAGACCCTACTAGGTCAAACAATCATAAATGATTCAATAGGAAATTACTAGGCTTATAACACAATTAGGGGTTTTACACATAGGAAAACCAGGGTCAAAACCTATTGAATAACAAAACAACATGTGTAAAGCAATTGGCTTAGTAAATGATAACCTATTTGGTTATTCAATATGGCAGGGGTGCCCAACCAGTCGATTGCGATCGACCTGTCGATCTTTTAGGAAAAGAACTAAGTCGCGCGATGCGACAAATATCTAGCTAGGTATTAGCTTTTGCTCGCGGCTTCGCTCGCGTTAAATTCGGGGTAACACGGTTCGAAGGGCGGGGTTAGAAAGAGACAAAAAGTAGCCTATGTCACTACCCATCTCTTCAACTGTGTCCATTTAAAAATCACGTTAATTCGTCAGTTAGATTTTGTGATTGATAGATAACGCAGAGTCTAGCCAGTAAATTGTGGGTCGAATGAAGTTGGCCAGCCCTGCTCTACAGCATGTCCACGGTATACAAAACATGTCAAGGCGAGCCTATAACGTCTTTTGAATACTAAAACATGTGTGAACAAAATTACCTGTTGGGTAACTGGTGACGCGCTGTATATGCAATGAGGTAGTCTATGTAATCACACCTAAGTATAACTAAGTTTAATGGAGTTAAACTGGTTGCTTCGAGATTACTTGGTTTGTTCATTAGTCATATCATTAACTATAGGGGTAACTAAATCTTAGTATCTCTACCTATGGCTATGTTTATAGAACATTATTTTTAGTCTAAGGGAAACCTGAACATAGTTTGTTCAGAATTAGTAACTGAATGGGTTCCAATAGTTTTTACACCATGTTATATTTTTTACTAAAATATTTAAAAAGGTTACAAGTTGGATACTACCGATACTAAGTACAACACAAGTCACGGCAGGTCATAGCGGGTATTAGGCGCCAGCAAACAGCTGTGTGCAAGTGCAAAATAACCCCTCAGTCGCCTACCTGGTCCGGTGACTATGCATTTTTCCTGACGTAACAAGTTTCAGGTTTCACTACTAAAACTAAGGTTGTATATCAGACTAACTTGTGCCAGCGGCTTCGCCCGCGTAAAATATAGGTTTCTCCATACAAACTTTGAACCTTCAATTCATACATTTTTATTTTTTGATGTGAAGCGGGACTTTTACTGAAAATATTTTGCAGCTCATTCGACGAGAATAAATTACATAATGTAGATATGTAATTAAAGAATGTGTTTCGTAAAAAAAATCCATACTAATAAAGATTATAAGCTGATAAGGTAAAACGTGCACCTGACCATTGGTGATAGATAAAATTTTATAATATTGTTAGCCTTGACTAACACTGATAATTGATAAACATAATAGGTACTCTCAAGAACTCACATCACTGTCCATGCCCTTTTTTGTTTTGGAGGGGAAATCTACAAGAAGCGCCCGGACTTATCACACGTACCAAGTAAAAGGGCGAGATAATAAAATGTTGCTCGGCCGAGACAGTGATGTTAGCGACTCGTAGAGATAAGTACTTGACCGTGCCCTCGGCGCTGTGTCTACACGTGCCGAGTACTCGGCCAAGAGCACTTTCTCACCAGTTTACTCGGTACGTGTGATCAAGGCATTAGGAGGATAAGTCCAGGGAGTGTGGGATTTTTACCTCACTATAACCAATCCAGTGATCACCATTAGCAAATAGAAGGGTTACCTCTTTAAGCTAGAAGTACATTAGACCGACGCACACGTGTAACACGTCTGATTTGTATGTAGAATGACTTCGCGTGGCGTGGACCAAGTGTAGTTCTACAAGTTTAGTTTCCATATAAAATGTATGGAAACTGACGCGCCCAGAACGGGGTGTGTCACACGAGTACGCAGTGTAGTTCTACCACCCAGGAATCTCATCTGTGCAACGTCTGTTAGGGTACAGTCCTGAGGAGACTGTACAACGATCTTCCTACTGTCCATGCCCTAGCAATTAATATTACAGCTCTTTAGGGGGTGACCAGATGGTGGTAAACCAACGTTCAAACGAAAGTGACCTTGCTAGTTTCAATCCGTGTAGACAGCAGTTGTAACCCAAGACCATCAACCCCCTTGGTTGAGAGGCGCGTTTTTCCAACCACCAAACGTGTTGGCGCGTGGTTTTACATCCATGTAGCCGCAACACAAACCAAGGACACCTTGGTTGGAACGCTAGTTTGCAACCGTTTAGTAAACCCTTTATCTTACATCATAAATTTTATAGATATAAATTGGTATTGGAAAAAAATACCAAGTCATTATTTTATTGAGTGGTAATTCCTTGAGGGAAAAACCTCTTTCATTTCTTTCCAACCGCGTTTGTCTATGAAACTATTGATTTAAGTTCTTCCTAAAAAAGTAAGCGAACAAAAAGTAATTCAAAGACGAACAGAGCTATAAGTTACGAAAAATAAATCAAAGGAATCGAAAAGTAAACTAAAAACACATGTATAAAGAAACAAACCGTGAAATCTGAGAAGCCTTTTTTTTTAGGAGGGAGATCATACAACAGACTTGCCATATTAAAACCCACTTATGTTCCTTCAGTTCTCACTCCTGTCCCTTTTTTGCCATTGTACCAGAACCCCGAGAATCTCTTTCGCATCACCCCTGGCCATATTAGGTTTCGACCCTGCTAGGCCCCTACGGTTGCTGACAATTTTTGAGCGCCTGTATAGCTCTGTCTCTTATCCACACTGGAGTAACAATAAAACAATTTTACTTTGAAGGTCATGCTAACCCAGGTGGGTTCGGTCCGGGCGGTTACCTGACGGTCGGACGGCAAGCTACCTATGTTCCTTCAATTGCCCTAAACATTCGATTATAGAAAACTATTCATTAATTCGATGGAAACCTTTTTTATGTATCTGTCCAAAAGTACTGATTCTCAGCAAAATTTGCATAAATGACTTAATTTTAAATGGATTCTATTCAATTATAGAAATTGGATTTCTATAATTGAATGAGATCCATTGAATTATTAGACAATAGGCATCCACAATGACGTTTAGGACATTCATCATGCCGTAAGAGAAAGATCTATGCAAAACATTACCACATCTTATTTTTTAAGATATCTAATGAATGATACAATCTTACCAGGTTATTGTCCACTAGTTACCTGGCCTAACCTCATGCAGGTGCAAATTATACAAAGAAACCTTCTTTGTTTGCTACAACTGCGTCAAAATCTGCAAGATGTTTTAGGAGTTAGCGGATAAGCAGACAGACGCTGAAAGAGGTATTATGCACCTATTTTTAATATTCTTTCAATAGTAAAATGCTATCTTATCATTGAATGACATTGGCTAGTATGTCAGAAGTTAGTATACCTACTATGTAGTCACCCAATATTGTTATACAGAAATTAAAGATATTAAATTGTTTTTAAAACTTGATCCTTGGAAGTGCCGATCCCATTCTGATGTGGGATGTGAGACCTTGGTTGTTGTCTTCACCAAAGTGAAATGTGTCTGTGCGCGTGATGTGTAAGATAATTCTTACACTTTCCCTGCAAGTCATAATCATAAGTCACATTTTATCTTAAAAATGCATTTTTAACCAACTTCATAAAGACGGAGGTCCTATGTTTGGCAGTTTTTTTTTTATTTTCACTGATTGCTTGGTCAATTGTAAACAAATTTTGAATTTTTTCACAATCGTAGGAATAAGCTAGCTGTCAATTCGAGGAAACTGATTGAAATATTACAAAAACTGGTTAGTGACTCATACAACATCACATTAAATATAATTATCACAAATGAACCAACGTCATTACAATTATTTAAGTACCTAATTTATTTATAAATTCTTGATTCGGTTTAATGAGTCATTTGTATGTATAAAATTTAATCGACAAAAAAATTTGATGCATGACTACATACCTAATTAATTAAAAATTTAAATGTAGAAAAGAAATGACATGCATCAATAAAGTGATGACAGTATAATCATCAAAACTTTAAAAGCATTGTAATTAAATAAAATACAATTGGATTTTTTTTTTTTTTGTTAGCCTCTTCTGTCTATTGGATTGAAAAGTAATTCATTAGATTGACTTTAAAATAAATCAATATACGTTGGGCAAGAGTCTCCACAAGGTTGGTACCTGAGAATGGACGACAGCACTGAGGTTGACCTGGGAAGAGGTGCCATAATGACCTAGAGACCTAGCGTGGCTTGAGAAAAGAATATGTTAAAGAAGTTGGGGGAGGCCTTTGCTCAGCAGCAGGAAAGTATAGGTGTAGTAATTAAAAAAAAAGATTTTTAACATTAGAGAGAAATCAACTGCAACTGGCCTGTTGGTCAAGTGGTTAGTGACCCTGACAGCTATGCCGGAGGTTGTGGGTTCGATTCCCCCCCAGGACAAATGTTTGTGTGATGAGCATAATCATTTGTTCTGTATCTGAGTGTAATTTATCTATAATATGCATGTATTTATAAATATATAAGTATTTTTATCAGTTGTCTAGTACTCAAAACACAAGCTCTGCTTAGCTTGAGACTAGACGGCGTTGTGTGAATATTATATTATATTAATCATCAATTAGCTTATCTCGCTCTGATTGAAGTTGGATGGAGTACCAGACTTTAGCTGACTAACACCCCCATGTTCTAAAAGATAAAAACAAACTTTTACTCTTTAATTCATGAATCCCCAAGCGACCACCGGTGGCCGCGCATCTATTGTCTTACTATAGTGTCTCTAATTGACGGTATCTGAAGGGTTAAAATTAAGTAACTATTACTAGCTAATAATATCTACCTATAAAAAACTTTTTCATACCCATATGGGATGCATAATACTTCAGTACAGAAGGTACACATTTGCATGAACACTTAGCATGCAACGGACCAACATTGTCTGCATAAGTAATGAGTTGTCGGCTGCATTGTAAAGTTCTTCATATTAATTGTTATATTAAAGTTCTCTCACTAATAACATGCTAATCAAGTTTTGCATGTTACGGAATGTTTGATAGTAGTTTTAATTAATTAATTTTAGTATTTTTGTGTCTTGTTACCCAGTTCTCAGGTAGTAGAAGACGCTCGTGCCCCGGTATGAAGGCTAATAGGATACAACACATTTAAGCAGTCACTACATATATATTTTTTGAATTTTTCGAATATCGTAATTAAAGACACAATAGAAAGATTACAATGTTACATAATAAACTAAATGAGAGACCAATCCACACTGGGCCCACGTGGTAGATTATTGCCTCTCCTAAAGAGGAGGCTTGAGCCTTCTCAGAGATCAGCAGTTTGCAGGAGAGCACTTGATTACTAGACATAAGTTAATATGTGTTATTTACTGTGTCTACATTTTTCATCCAATTCTTCTTTTGCAGTTCTGCTGAAAGACTTTTCTTCTATACAAGCAACACCTTTGTGCTCTTCTATTTGTATTCATTCTTTTCATTTTTAGCTTTACAATCGTGATAATTAGAGATGCAATAGAAAGACAATAGGTGCGAGAACACCGGCCGTTCGCTTGGGGTTTAATGAATTAATTCATGAATCCCCAAGCGACCACCGGTGGCCACGCATCTATTGTCTTACTATTGTGTCTCTAATTGACGGTATCTGAAGGGTTAAGGGTGTGTGTCTACATAAATAAATAAGTTAGGGTTGTCAGAGTGTGGTTGTAAAGAGTATCTTAGAATAAATTTGGGCTTAGAAAACATTTAGACGTCACCATTGTGGCCCAGTTGGACAGAGCACCGCTTTGTCCTCATGGAGGCGACATCTTACATCAGGCCCAGGCAGAGCTTGTATTTTGTCTATTTTATTAGAATTTAGAATCAAAACAACCAATAAAAAGTCATAAGGTTTATATCCCATACTGTGGTCAAGATATTTGCATGCAATTATCTACAGATAGTGCATGGTATCACTTGGCTGAACCTTGTTAAATTATCAGTGCAGTGTTAAATGCTTTCTAATAATTGAGCACATACTATCAGCTTATCATAGATAACAATTGATACTGGCCATATACACTGTAGATTTTATACTTTTTTAAAACCATAAATAAACTTATTAGGATAGCAATCTATTTTTTTTCCATTAGTTTCTATGTAGGTAGACTAAATGGTGGAATAATGTAAACTATAACAATGTTTGACTAGTATGTAACTATTCATCTCATGTTTTCCTGATTTTTGCACATAAGGAAGTTAATAATGAGCATAGTAGTAATAAACAAATGCTTTGAGGTAGGTACTACAGTTTATTTTTACACAGAGAATAATATGTATTGAGAGCAAATATCGATTTTTAAACATACTCACTCAGAGATTTTATACATTCTAAATTCAAGACTTTTTGGTTTTTTAAAAAAAGAATGTAAAACAGCGTTTAAGGGCGCATTTCACCAATAAAACTAATCGCGATTATATCAAACAAAACTCAGTTTGAGCGTCTAATCGAGATTATAGCTTCATTTTGCATTTCATCGCTATGAATCGCATCTAGTTTAGGCTAAACTCAGTTAGAATTCTAAACGCCCATGTTTTCGGCGTTTGGCTCGTATAAACGCGTTTAGCCGCTGTCATGTCACTAGTGTCACTTGTTAATGTCATAATATTTATAAACATCGTACGTTTTTTTTATTATTGTGAGTGGTCGTTATTTCATTAGAAAATAAATATGAAAAGGGCCTTAGCACTAGCTTTTGACGAAGAATGGGATGACGAGGAATTTATAGTTCGGCGTCCAAGATGGATACGCGTGAGAGAAGAACACTTCGACACTCTTGATGATAAAGATTTTATAACAAGATTTCGTCTCACGAAACCAACAGTTTTATCTGTGTTGGAGTCTATCGAAGATAAATTAGAGTTTCCTACAAATATGTAAGCATGGTTTTTCATTATAAGTAGATATTAGAAACCTATACAGTTTGACAATTTGTTGCTTATATAAATCACTTGTTTTACAAGTATTTAAAAGTTGTTACATGCCTAACTTATTTACTTCTATTTTCAGTAATAACAGTGTGTCTCCCATCAATCAGTTACTATGTGCACTGCGTTTTTATGCGACTGGGTGCTATCAAATGACTGCTGCTGATTTATGTGGATTTAGCACATCTACTGCACATAGAATTGTGCACAGAGTTAGTGCTGCGATTGCCTCACTCCGACCGCGCCACATTTACTTTCCTGAATTACCAGAAGAAATACACCAGACTCAAATTGAATTTTCTAAACGAGCTAAATTTCCATATGTTATAGGAGCTATAGATTGCACACATGTGAAATTTATTAAATCTCCAGGTGAGGAAATTTATACTAAATTCTTATATATTACATTCTATGTATTATATACATATTTAATACATAGGTACTCACAATATAGGTATACAATATTAATACTTTAATATATTTTTAGGTGGTGAAAACCCAGAGATGTTTCGTAACCGGAAAAACTATTTTTCCTTAAACGTTCAAGCCATCTGCAATGCAGAATTAGAATTTACAGATGTGGTTGCTCGTTGGCCAGGAAGTACACATGACTCATATATTTTCAACAATTGCTATCGAAGATCGTTGTTTGAACAGGGAAAATATGGAAGTGCTGTTCTTGTAGGAGATGCAGGTTATGCATGTAATAGTTACATGATGACTCCATTAGTACAATGTAATAATGGTCCTGAAGAGTTATATAATGAGTCTCATATTAGAACGAGGAATTGCATAGAACGAGTATTTGGAGTCTGGAAAAGACGTTTTCCAGTTATGGCTATTGGCTTGGGAGTTTCTTTACAGAATTCTTTCCCAATAATTATTGCCACTGCTGTATTGCATAATATTGCAAGAAGAAGTGGTGAAGCCACACCTCCTAACGATAACCAAATCGTAAATCCAGATTCTTGGGATGCTTTAATAGCTCAGGGTACTATTAGTAGTGGAAATATGGATACAGGAAGATCACACAGGACAAATCCAAATTACAAAAGGCGTAGTGAACTTGTGACAAACTACTTTGCACGGTAAGTTAATACAGTTATCTTCTCCCTCCCCTTTTCCCCAACTAGCTTGGGGTCAGCTTCTCTTCTAACTTGATGTAGCTGAATACCCATGTACCTCTAGAGCGACTGCTTATCCAACCTCTACAACCCAGTTGCTGGGGCAATACAATACTCCTTGGATAGACTGATAGTCAGACTTGGAGTCCATTTGTAACACCTATCAAAAATGTACCAACTACAACTGGAATGGCTTTACATGCTTTCTGAGTTACAGGGAGTCAGTAATATCCTAGACAAACTAAAGGAAAAGTAAATATAAATTGAAAAATTAATACTACTTCTTGCCCGGTTTCGAACCTGAAACCTCATCCATGAGAGGTGGGTGCCTTAACCACTGGGCCATCACGATCTTCCTTCACACTCACTTTATTCCACTTCTTTCCAGTTTACAAGTTGTATGTACCATATAAAACATTATCTATACTATAGGAGGTAATCTCTGGAAGTACTGGTCCGATTGCTAAAATGTTTTTCACCGATAAAAAGCAGTTTTATTTCCGAGTGAAATAGGCTATATATGTACGTGGACGAAGTTGCGGGCAAAAGCTAGTTTTTAAAATATTTGTGAAACTTGTTTATAGTTTGTTCAGAATCAGTATATACTGAATCGATTCCAATAATTTTTACACTATTATATTTTTTCCACATTTTGATGAAAAATATATTTAAAAAATAGAATTGGTTAAGATGATAGACGAAAACGTCTATCAATTTTAATAAATATAAAGTAATAATATCCTTTAATAACTTTTCAGACTATCAAGATAATTGGAAGAAACACACCATCATCGTCATCACTAATTCCTGTTTGGTACCGGCATTAATTACATTTATCTTGAATCTTGAGTTATGTAATATGTGGTACAGATAGATATTAAATCTGTGAAATAGTTTGTAAAATATCTGTACCTATTACTTAAGTGAATTTTGTTTGAAATTAAATAAACAATACAAATTAATCTTGTAATTTCTTTAATTGTAGTTTTAAAATTTCTAACTTTATTTGCTCCTGTTCACATTTAATTTCCTCTTGTTCACTTTTAGATTTTTCCTGCTTTAATATTTCTTGCTCCCTCTGCTCTTGGAGCCGCAGTATGGATATATTAAGAGCATGCTCTTCTTCGGCATTCTCTTTAGTTTTCAGGAGCATGCTGATGCGTTGCGCATTCAGGCTTTCGCTGCCTTCCCTATTGCGCCTTAAAATTGGCCTTCTGCGACTGGTAGCTGACGGTATGGCGCGTTCAGCCGATATAGCCCGTTCAGCCGGTATAGCCCTGTAACATATTAAACATGTTTTAGTATATAAAAATTACTTAGGTGAAATACATAAGAATTATTGATATAATTTAGAGGACTTGTACCTATAATAAAAACTATTTTAATAACCTTGAAAAAGTAACTATTTCGAAAAGTACTTGAGTGAAATTATGGATTCTCAACCCTCTGGCACGCTTGCATGTAAGTATGTATACCAATTTTTCTTTCGACTGGCCTGTTGGTCTAATGGTTAGTGGCTTTGACTGCTATGCCGGAGGTCGTGGGTTCGATTCCCACCCAGGACAAATATTTATTTATGTGATGAGCATGATCATTTCTTGTGTCTGAGTGTAAATTATATTAGTAATATGTATGTATTTAGAAATATAAATAAGTTTGTTTTTCAGTTGTCTAGTACTCATACTACAAGCTCAGCTTAGCTTCAGATTAGACGGCGTTGTATGATATTTGTGGAATATTATATTATGCAGGAATAATAATTGCTAATATATTGACACATGATTTTATTAGAGGTATGCACTATCTACTAGCTTATATGCAATGCAAGCTACTGTCTCGACTTTGAAAATTCTGAAGTATTAAATATTGGCTGTTCCATAACATGTATATTTTATGAATAGGCTAATACTGAATAATTTATAATATTACTAACCTAGGCGGAGTGATAGATGCTCGTTGGTGCTGTGGTGGTGGTTCAGCTCTACTTCCACTTGCCTCAGGTGACGGACTCCTTGAGGCAACAAGTACTGAAGTAACAGGTGCTCTCAGCATTGTTGGTGTGTAATGAGACCAGTCCTGCAAATAAATTAAAATTTAATTTAAAAACATACAATGATTTTTTAAGGCGGGAAATAATCCTAATGGAAGACATCCTGATCTAGGGCGGAGCGAGAGGGCCTTGAAAGACAACACCTATTGCCCTTTGCGTTCCAGGTCCACGGGTTACTCTTTCAGAAGTTGTTCCATGGCCTTAGTAGCCTTTGGCTCTGTTGGGCCTTTACGGTACTGCTGACATCTCTTTTAGGCGCGCAACGTCGACGACTGTACGGAACTCTGTCCGTCCGCCACGCCTTATACTTGAGAATAAATAACAATATGGTTTGATTTCTTGTCCAAATCAATTTCAACAATACTTACAACTGTGAATGTAGTAGCCGTCTCAGTGGCCTCAGTAGAGTCCCTATTAGTGTCTTGCACCTGCTCACTTGCTGTGGCATCTAAAACAAATCATTTTATAAATAACAAATAACGAGGCTCACAAACGGTGCCGTAGTGTTACTAGCAAAAAGAGGCAAAAAATCATGTTTGTGTTATGGGGGCCCCCCTTAAATAATTATTTTGTTCTGTTTTTTGCATTTGTTGTTAAAATGGCAACAGAAATACAGTATCGGTGATGACTGTCTTGCTTAAATATAATAAAGTCATTTAGGAGTTTGGTGACGAACATATATATTTTACAGCATAATTATATATGTACATAAAGATAACAGATAGTTCTTGACTAAAGAATCTTACCTAGAATTTGATTGCCATCAGAGTCATATGAATTGACAGATCCAGTCACCCGGGTGTGAATCAGACGTAAGACATCATCAATCACAGGATCAGAATTATTTTTTCTGGGTGGTCCTCCTCCTTAAATATGAAAAAGAAGGCGAGGTTTACTAATAGCAACTTAATAAATTTATAAGGTCTTTGAAAGTGGTGTGTTTTATTAAAGGTTACTTTGACATTATTGGTTTTCATTATTGTGTATGTGTGTGTGGGTAAAGGTTGCGGGAATCCGATGGATATGAGACGTACAGGACCGTTCATTGTGACGGCACTTGGGGGAGGCCTATGTCCAACAGTGGACGTCTTTCGAAATGATGATGATGAAAAAATTACTTTTTATTATATATCATGGGTATATACTAAGATAAGACTTACTTATTGTGAAATTAATAAATATCTAAAGCTTACCAGTTCCCAAAAAGGCTTGGTTACGCGCTGTCTGCTCACTTTTGGCCTTCTTCTTCATGTTCTCCCAGCAATTTTTTAGAACAATCCATTCCCTGGGATAGATTGGGGAAGTTGCGTTGAACTCCTCGGCAATTTTCTGCCATTCCAGATTTTTATTTTTGATTGTTATGGTGTCGGTCTTTTTATTCTCCACAATGGCAAAGTGCTTTTCCACCAAATTTAACAATGCCATTTTTTCAGTGGCGACAAATG
The DNA here is from genome assembly GCA_949319445.1 of Mythimna lalbum. Classification (NCBI taxonomy): domain Eukaryota; kingdom Metazoa; phylum Arthropoda; class Insecta; order Lepidoptera; family Noctuidae; genus Mythimna; species Mythimna lalbum. The sequence goes on along the minus strand of OX439371.1, from coordinate 7,308,404 downwards.
TTGGGTCTCGCTTCCGTTTCAGGCCGTCGGGTTTGTTGGAAGTCATGATGGTGGCAAGGCAACAAATGAGCTCGTTCAAACAAAAATCGGAAGTCCGTAAGTCCGTAGCTGTGGTCACGTAATGGCAAGAATCAAGTCCGATAAGGCAAGCAATGGTCGTCGTAGCAGCTAACACACACAATAGTCCAAAGAAAAAAGCAGGGTCACAGAAATTACAAAGAAAAAGAAAAATGGGCACTCGATAAACGCAAAGATTTACGAATAATTTGAAATTTTCAACATAACGGGGAATGTTTTAACAAAGTTGCCAACTTTGTAAAAAAAAGTCCTCAAAAATAATAATGTTTCTTAATATTTATGCATTGCAGCCGAGTTTTTTTTTTTTTAATAAACAGTGTTTATTATATTTTGAGGTAAACAGTATACTGTAATATAATTACAGTATATTGGATAATATATTTTTTTTTTTCAAATTATTTTGTTATTAAATTACCCATTTTGTAAGGGAATATTTTCAGAGCTTGCAACACTGTGAACGAATGAAAAAGCGTTTTGTTATTACTCCTAAAATATACATTTGAAAACCGCAGCAGGTCGTATAATTCGCTGATACATGGTGTGATGACAAAACGTGATTACGGCATTTTAGGTCCTCAGCCATTTTATCTTGGTTTTGGTAAACGCGATTAAAATAGTGCTGGTGAAATCAGTTTGACGTGAATCCAGATCAACACCGATCTGTAAACTAGATTACGCTGAGCTCAGTTTTGTTGAACTAAGTTTTTACAGCAACTGATGAAATTGGCCCTAAGTCAATACACGATGTTTTAATTCGATCGATCCTAAAACGCCGGTTTTAACGAGAACATCGGAGGCGATTAGCGAACAAGACGGACCACACGCGGCCTCAGAAAACAAACGTTAAAAACGAGTACGCTAGCATTCCTACGGCAAACTGTACATCGAATATTGCAAAACATTATTACGAATAAGCAATGCTCCAAATTCACACGGCGAATAAAACGCCGACAAATCAATTCCGATCTACCAATATCTGAATTAAAAGTAATAAACGTACCTGTTCAAACTGCTCCCTGATCTCAGCCCTCTCCTCGTCGGTCAATTTTGAATTATCTGTCATCGTCACACAATTAAATTCACAAAAACAAGGATCACATCGACAATGTAACGAGTGTTTGAAAAACGCTTTTTCACAGTTCACTTACTTGCTAGTATTATATGTATAAAAATAAAAATGTAATATAAAAATCACAGCACTCGACAAATAGTGTAAACTGAGGAGGCACACTTTAAAAATACCACACGGTCTCGCAACACGATAACATGAAACGAGTGCAAATCATAAATACGTCAAGTTAACCCGAAGACTGCGCAGCGAGGGTGTAGTGACGCAAGACAGGTCGATAACTTAGTTAATGACGATGTCGATGAAACGTAACTATGCTCTGTGTTGTTTCTTGTTTTGATTATACCCTCTAGGAATTCACTTAAAAGAAAATATGGTCATCAAACTACTAAGATGAAATATTATTCCTTAAAACAGTAGCTATTGTGAATATGTAATGCCTACGCAAATATTACAAGGATTTAAAATGTTTCTTGATTCTAATTACTTACTATGATTTCTATTTGTCTTTTCATGCTTGTGATTTTGAAATACCTACAATAGTAATATAAAGTACTAATAAGTCTTCCTGATGAGAAAAGTGGTTTTATCTAATTTCACGTAGAAACACTTATCAGCAAAATTAATATAAAGCTACTTGATTTAACCTTTTTTGTAAAACAGTTTTATGTTATGATTTGTAGAACATTTTAAGTTCCTAGCAGAAATGTTGTAAAAACTATTTAAACAATAAGTGCATAGAAAATAGAACGTTTTTAGCCATACTGATTATGTCAACTTCAACAAAGACACCATAATTTAACTGATAATGTCATGTAGTCAAATCATAAATATCGAATTTACTTTTATCGCTTAGTGCACATCACTATTGTTGGCGTTGCTGTTTTGTGCAAAGTTGCCAGGTACCAACTGGAATATATCGACAATTCAACGACGCCATAAAAGATTTTTAATTCTATTAATTAAAAGCTTTGTTTTTGAAACATTATTTGTTAATTTTTTGGGTACGGAATATATTTAATTCTTATAATATTTAAAAAATAAAACGTTGTGTTTCAGTTTTCTGAAAAGCCTCCTAATCTAGAAGGTAAAACATATCTATAAACGCCATCTATTGGCAAATATTTTGACAATTTTTGAGTAGAACTTCAGTCAGGGAAGTACAGCTCGTGTACGTAGTTTTACTACTCCATACTAGATGGCGCTATAGCACTTAATCTATACGATTCTGGAAAGTTCTTTATATTTACTGCTCTGTGATTGGCTACAATAAAGAGCGGGAAAAGCCTACAATGTTCGATGCAGGGATATTCAAGCAATGGGTCGCTAATAGCTTTTGGTTTTAAAAATTACAAGCAAATTATTATTGGCACAGCGTACTGTTTTATGTTAAATACACAGTCGACATTTGAGTATAATATTACTTATACTATTTTAGGTTTAGACAGTTTAGAGGTAGTGTAAGATTAACTAAGTAGTTACACTGATGTAAATACTTAGTTAATATTTAAGTTTCTTATGTACATTTTAAGATTAGGTTAGATTGTGGACGCATTTGTGTTAGGTATCTGACAGAAATAAAATCCCGACAAAACAATTTTTTTTTATCTGTGACGTGATTGTTTAATAATTTGCGAACTGATTCCCATTACCTATTGTGATGTAAAATTGATAAGTTAGAAAACTACCTTCACAAAACACACATTAGGGCATTATATATATAATTTAAAAACAGGCGCGACTTCAGTAAAATGCAGTGAGAATTTTATTGTAGTATTAGACGGACAGACAGAGAGAAATGACGTATCCTTAAGGGTTCTGTTTTTTTTTTGGCCATTTGGCTACGGAACCCTAAAAAGAATTTACAAACATTACAAACAATATTACTTCTTTGAAGTAGAAGTTTGTTAAGATTGCCAATTTTATTTCGGCATCTTTACTAAAACTACAGTTTTTTTATTCAATCTATGAAAGATTAAACCTAGGCGGAATCCTTCTCTTAATTCATTAAACCCCAAGCGAACGCCGGCGTTCACGTACCCATTGTCTTTCTATTGTGTCTCCAATTATCACGATTGAAGAGTTAATTGAAGAAAGGCAATTTCATTGTTTGCAAAACCGAAAAATTAGTACCGAAGTATCACTTTCATTTCTTATAACTTTTGGGTTTTTGAACATCTTCATTAGCTTGATTTTATGCATTAAAAATCAAATTCATAGAAGTAGAACTATCATCGTATAACATCTTATTTTAAGTTCCTAACGTATTTTTTTTTTATTTTTGGCGTAAAATAAAGAACATCTATCTATCAAACTAAAAATATAAAAATCAATTTTTACAGAACCACTATAAAACAAAATATCAAACACGCAAACGACCCGCAGGCCCCTCAGCTTGACTTCCTCTGCATTCGCGAATATTCCACAAAGTTCTCGTAGATGGCGCCACCGTTTAAAAACAGTTGCGCGCGCCGAACGAAACGTCATCCAGTTCAAATTGAACAAGCGAGTGCGAAACAAAATACTGAAAATTTTTCAGCGAGAGCTGCGTTTCTAAGTTTCTTTAAATTCTACGAAGTTTTTGAAGTTATCCAGTAAAAAACGAGTTAGAACAATGTCGTTGCTGCCATTCTTGTTAGACTACGAGGTGAACCGTCCCCGCCTCTTGGAACAGCATTTTGGCTTGGGGCTGACGCCTGAAGACATTCTCAACGTAGCAACCGGGCCTATGAACATCAGGGACTACTACAGACCCTGGCGTCATCTTGCTGCGGCTGCTCGAGACGTCGGCTCCAGCATCAAAGCGGACAAAGACAAGTTCCAAGTGAACCTAGACGTGCAGCATTTCGCGCCGGAAGAAATCTGTGTGAAGACTGCCGATGGTTATATCGTGGTTGAAGGCAAACACGAGGAGAAGAAAGATCAACATGGCTACATTTCCCGCCAATTTACTCGACGTTACGCGTTGCCTGAGGGTTGTGTTCCCGAGTCTGTGGAATCTAAGCTGTCTTCCGATGGTGTTTTGACAGTGACGGCTCCTAGGAAGGTGCCTGTAGCTGTCCAGGGCGAGCGCAACATCCCCATCACTCAAACCGGGCCAGTTCGCAAGGAGGTCAAAGATCAGGCCAATGGTGACAAGTGAAATGTGATCTCGTGTTTTAATTTTAGTTATTCCTCAAGTGTTCTCTATGTCTAAGACTGATTGTTTTAAGGTAATAAATACTCGAGTATTTTAATGTAAAATGTTTTATCTCTTTACCCTATAGCTGTCCTATAGAAAACGCACAAATCGTTTTGGGAACACATTAATTTATTGTGCGTACAGCTAAGGAGTGGAATTCCCTGCCGTAGTCTGTGTTGCTACAACACGGGAATCTAAGTCTAGATTGAATAGGTTACTTCAATTCAAGGTAAGCGTTGTCCAGCGTCGACGGCATCATCGCTTTCACGTCGTTTTCCATCAGGTGAGGTGAAGATAGCTAGCTGTCAAGCGCTAAATTGAAATGAATTTAAATGTGGATGGATGGAGAGGGAGGGCAGGCCAAGGAATAGATGGATGGATTGTGTGAAAAGTGATATACCTACCTAAGACGAAAAGGGAGTTAGTGATCGCGTGACGAGCGACAGGACAGAATGGAAGATAAAAACGTGTTGCGTCGACCCCATTGATATACAATAAACCCCAAATAAAACGGGACAAGGACAGGAAGATGATGATGACATGACATGACGCAAGGCAGCCTCAAAAAGAAGCTTGAAGCGGCTTTTTATGTGACCCGAGTGCGGGGACAGTAAGAAGTATTTTCTGCAGTAGGTACCCGGTAATTAGCAGAGACGTTACTAATAGGGCTTTATCACGCTAGCGGTTGGCGGCTGCGAGGCAGGGCAGGCGCGCAGCGAACACGCCGCGGCTGCACAGCGAAGAAATCGTTTGCGGACGCGTGACAAATTCGCAACATTTTCAATGCGTATTTGTAGCAAGTTATTGACGTAACAAAATGGATTCCGACGAGGAGACACTGCTGTTGGGTTTGTTGCTTCACAGACGCCGGAGATCCGCACTAAGCTGCTAACTTTACATACTCTTTGACCCGCATCTTTTTCTTTGAGCGAATGCGGGGTGTGTTATCACAAAATATATAGGTACAGATAGTGCCGTAAATAGGGCGGTGCCAGCGGTGCCCAGGCACAGGGCGCAGTCCCCGAAGGGGCGCAAAAATTATATACCTAGTCCTTTTTGTTTGTATTGTACTTTTTCTAGGGGTGCAGTTATTGCAGCTCGCACCGGGCGCATATAAGGCTGGTTACGGTACTGGGTACAGAAGTCAATCTATATACAAAGCGCGCACGAGTAACGCACACATAGACACCGCACACGGATACGATATCTCGGAGGACCTCGGCCCGCTCGTCGAACAGATTCGGCTCAAACGCTCGTTTGGGTACAGAAGTCAATCTACATACAAAGCGCGCACGAGTAACGTACACATAGACACCGCACACGGACACGATATCTCGGAACACCTCGTCGGCCCGCTCGTCGAACAGTTACGGCTCAAAGGCTCGTTAGTGTGCGTTCACCGAGCGTAGGTATAAAAAGTGAAGTACATATTTTTTTTTTTAAGGTGGGAAAAAATCATCCAATGACAACCCTCGCTCTAGGGCGGAGCGGGAGATAGTGTCAGACTCTTACTGACTAAAAACCCACCCCATTCCTTCTAGCCTTGAAGTACATACATGACATTGTCTTCTGTACGTACCTACCTATCTATTTCGTGATGTTATCTTTGAGGCCACTTGCAATCCGGCGCTTGAAGGTATGATAAAGCCCTTAGTTTTTGAAGTGTGCTAGTGCATTGCCCTTGGCAAAGTAGATATTTTGATAGCTGAATATCTACTTGATACAGTTGATGATACTGATGGGAATAATGCACTTATGTTGAGTGAGTAACACTAACCTTGAATGTTTCAGTCATATTTCTTAACTAGCTTTTGCCCGCAGCTTCACCCTCGTACATAAATTATATATGTCACTCAAGAATAAAGCAACTTTTTACTGATGAAAATAATTTCGCAATCGGTCCAGTACTTTCAGAGATTTCTTCCTACAAACAAAAAAACAAACTTTAGCTCTTTATCACTACATAGTATAAAACAAAGTCGCTTTTTCTGTCCCTATATCCCTATGTACGCTTATCTTTAAAACTACGCAACAGATTTTGATGCGGTTGTTTTTAATAGATAGAGTGATTCAAGAGGAAGGTTTCCATTAAATAGTAGAGAAATACTGTTACCCGTGCGAAGCCGGGGCGGGTCGCTAGTAATAGATAAATCTTAGGGTCCGCGCGTTTCGTAAGCGCGCGACAGCATCGCTACTATCGCGTGTTAGTCGCATTTGCAAGGGCTATAGGAAAAATGCTAACGCGCTACCAACGCGCTACAGCATCGCGACTGTTTCGATGCGAACTGCTAAGTGATCTCGAGAAAATTTGGTACACGGGTAAACCATGCCCTGGACTAGCTCATAAGGATACTTTTTATCCCTTGAGGTATTATTTTCTCTTGGGATAATTATCAAATATCACGCGGGCGAAGCCGCTGGTAGCAGCAAGTAAATAAATAAGCAATAAAATTCATCATTATCATCATCAGTCTTTTTAATGTTCCCAGTGCTGGGACTCAGGCCGACTCTTTAGGAGAGGGAATGGGCCGTAATCCACCACGCGGGCCCAGTGCGGGTTGATAGATGTTACAAATGTCTTCGAATTTGTGGTTTTAGGACATGCCATTTTCTTCTTCATAGAGAACGCTTTGGAACGTGCAATTTAGGTTCACTTTTCTTGGACTGACCGACATTTGACTAAGTATTCAAAAGAGCCTGCAAATGGTCTATTTGAAATAAATGCTTTGATTTTGATTTTTGCCGGTTTCCTCACGATGTTTTCCTTCACCGTTTGGAGATAATAAAATTAATACAAGGTAAAAACCCATAGTAAACACACTCAATAATAAAGGTAAGTAGGTACGTAGTTAGGGGGGTGATAATTAATCGTCATTATGTCACTTGACCTCTTGTTGATTGTAGACAATTATTGCTATCTAATAATAACAATAACTTTATATTATTATTGCCTAAGATCATGATAGATGACTATTTTAACTATCTAAATGTCACAGGGGATTGAGGATATCAGGGATTTCACGAAATCCCTAGGGATATCACGCTATCCCGGTAGATGTCGAATATTCTTGTTTATTACGTCTTTTTGCTAAAAGTATAATACTGATATGACGAAATATTAAGATAAAGTTAGAGATATGTCATTTCACTAAACTAAATGTAGTGAAATTAAGAATATTGTTGATGAATAAAGTAATAAAACAAAAAACCAAATTAACTAGTTATTTGTAAGTTGTAGTTTCATTTTTATTCCTACTTCCCTACTATCCCTACTAATATTATAAATGCGAAAGTAACTCTGTCTGTCTGTCTGTCTGTTACGCTTTCACGCAAAAACTACTGATCGGATTTAGATCAAATTTGGTAGGTAGGTAGAAGAGACACTGGAATAACACATAGGCTACCTATGATTCCACTGCTGAGCACGGGTCTCTGCCCGCGCGATATAAACTGTAGTCCACGCGGGCGAAGCTAGTTAGAAAATAAAGTTTTAATCTGTTAATCAACTCATCATCATCATTTCAGCCGAAAGACGTCCACTGTTGAACATAGGCCTCCCCAAGTGTCGCCACAATGAACGGTCCTGAGCGTCTCGCAACCGTCCGAAATGATGAATCATTTTCAGTTCTAAAAAAATTTTTGAAATTGGCACAGTAGTTTTTAAGTTTATTCATTACAAACATACACACAAAAATACAAATTTTTCCTCTTTATAATATTTATGTAGATGTAGACTGGCGCTAACATTTCGAAATTAATGTAATTTTTTCCAGTGACTGCAATATTATGTCATCAAAGTATATTTCTATGTTTGAGATGTTTTCCAATAGTGTTTCAAGGTAACTTTGAAAAATTGATGGTGCTATTGTTATATTTTAAACTAGCGACCCGCCCCGGCTTCGCTTGGGTGCAATATTATACATATTATAAACTTTCCTCTTGAATCACTCTATCTAATAAAAAAAACCGCTTAAAAATCCGTTGCGTAGTTTTAAAGATTTAAGCGTACATAGGGATATAGGGACAGAAAAAGCGACTTTGTTTTATACTATGTAGTGATATCTTTTGTGTGTCCATATTGATAAGTAGTTTTTTTTATACTGGTGCTATTTTAAATATTGCAAGTATGCGTCTTTCAAATTATTTTTTGAATATTTCTCTCCATTTGCAAGATGCTGTCTTACATTATCAAAATGTGGCATTGGATGTGTATGCGAGATAAGTACTGGATTGAGAGTTGTACGGTAATCACCACATATTCTTATTTGACCATTTGGTTTTTTATTTTTTTTATGGTGGGGAAAATCATCCAATGACAACCCCGGGTTGGCGACGGGGTGGGTTTTTAGTCAGGCTCTTACTGACTAAAAATCCACCCCGTCCCTTCTAGCCTTCATACCGGGGCTCGAGCTCCCTTTCGGATTACCCTGGCCCCATTAGGCTTCGACCCAGCTGGGCCCCTGCTGTTGCTGACAACTCCTTGAGGCGCGCGGGAAAAGTGTGCGCCGACGGACAGCAAGCTACCCATGGCTCGCCGTCTGCAAGCCCGCGTCTACGGTGGCCGGAAATTGGGATCGGAATCCTGGCGGCGGCGGCGAGAGCTCCGTTGCCTGATGCGGTCGGCCTCCTCCTTTGCTAGCATTACTGCTTCGCAGAAGGAGGCGACCGACTGACCATTTGGTTTGACAACGTTTACGGTTGGTGTGTCCATTCAACTAGTGTTACGTTAGGGTCTACTTTTTAATGATACCTGCGGTTCAGTTCTATCTCAACATTCTTCCGTATGCTGAACATGATTGGTCTTGCTGGTAAATGTTGACTTCATAGTCCTTTACTTCTCCAAGTTGATTATCGAAAAGTTTGTTGTCCTCGTCATTGATTTGTTTCAGGGATATAGTTAAGCATTGCCATACAACGTGGCAATGCCGCCAGTCTTTTGGGCACACTTCCAGTCGACAGCGATGCGGAGGAATTTTTTGACGCCATATTTTAGGTAAAAGTTATTGTGTATATATAGTTTTAATTAGTTAAGTGTTTTTATTTTTCATGTCTTTCTATACATATATTAAAGTTTGGGATATAGTTTGCGATTATATGAAGTAACCAGATCTGACTAGAGTTGTATACATGTATCTTCAATTTTGTGTTTGAGCTAACTTTGGATCGTCTATTTAAAATTGCATGTAAGCTGTTTAGAGCTTTTATACTCTTGATACGGAGGTAATCGTTGTTTTTAATCCATTGTGTCCTCCACTGAGGCACTGAGGCACACAACAACTTTATTTTTTACCTTTATTTTTTGGTTTTGGTTGTTGTATTTGTGTTTCTTTCTTTCTTTCTTTCACTGTGTGTTTAATGTGTCCTTAACGTCTAAAATGCAAAAATAAGGTTTTCACACCACCTGCTCGAAAATGTCAAATTATATGACAAGCAACCATAAACTAAAGTGAGTCATTAGTGGCCGGGGGCACAGCCGGTCAATAATGTTTTCATTATGACCCGCTGGTCAATAATGTGACTATTATTTTCTCACAGTAGGTGTAAAAAGTAGAGTATCCTCCTCTGGGCTGAAGGTGTCTTTGCCTTGGGTTAGCTTGAATCCCTCGCTGCATTCAGGATTCTTGTATAAACTCCCTCGCTTTGCTCGTGAGTTAAATCCCGAATCCTTCATTGCGCTCGAGATTCAATATGACGCCCGTGACATAAGACACAACTTTAGCCCCTTGGTGCATAATCTACTATTAAATAAAAATAATCTATTTCCTTAATAAGGTTATTAGAGAAAAATATTATTCAATGCGATTTGTTAAACATCGAGTTACTTAACCACATCAAGGTGTAGATAGAAATAACAACTATCTACAATTAACCATCTTGGCGTGTTTACAACTGTTAATCATCCATATTTACAATAATTAACTTAATCACTACTGTCACTTAATTACTAATATCTTACTAATCACTCTCTAGTCAATTCGAAATCAAATATTTTTTATTGATTGGCCTGTTAAATGGTTAGTGACCCTGGCTGCTATGCCGGAGGACGTAGGTTTGTGTGATGAGCACCCAGGACAAATGTTTGTGTGATGAGCATAATCATTTGTTCTGTGTCTGGATGTAATTTATCTATAATATGTATGTATTTAGAAATTATAAGTATGTTTATCAGTTGTCTAAAACCCATAACACAAGCACTGCTTAGCTTAGGATTAGACGGCGTTGTGTATCGCTATATGAGTAACAAAGACGGTACAACTCCATGACCAGACGTTTTTGGAATTCCGTACCTCAAAAGGAAAAAAACGGAACCCTTATAGGATCACTATGTTGTCCGTCCGAGTTCTCCTTCTAAAAATAGATATGGGTAAAGTATCAAAATATGTGCAAACGCATATTTCTATACTTTCAAGGGAATCAAAATTCAAAGGGTACTTCCCGTTGACCTAGAATCCAAGAGCAAGGTCTTATAGCACAAATATAGCAATAAATCTGAAAACAGTAAATTTGTTATATCACTAAAAAGATTCTGCAACCGTTCTCCGACAGTCGTTTCTCTGATCACCAACAGGACGTTTTGTTGTTAAGAGTTTCGTCGATAGGACGTTTCACCTTTGGATGTTTCGCCGACAGAATGGTTCGCTTTTAGTAGTTTAGTAGTTTCGACGACAGGAATTTTCAACTATAGAATATTCGCCGTCAGATCGTTTTATCTACGATTGTTTCGACATGGTTTTTTCACTATTAAACTATAAAGCCACCAAAAAGCCAAAAGCTTGCTACAAAGACATAAAGAAAGAAAATGTTTAAATGCAAGACCACTTTTACTTGTAATGAATGGTATTTATCTATTACCTATCCATATTCGTTTATTTTGTTACTAGCTGCTTCCAGCGGCTTCGCCCGCGTGATAGCAGAAAATTATCGCAAGGGAATATACTTCCGGGATAAAAAGTATCCTATGTCCTATTCCAGGACATGATCTATCCGTGTACCAAGTTTCATCAAAATCGGGTTTGCCATTTAGGCGTGAAGACGTAACAAACAAACAAACAAACAAACAAACTCACTTTCGCTTTTATTATATTGGTAAGGATTGCAAACATTGCGAAAATTATAGGGTAATAGTGATTTGACGAATCTTACTGTTCTATTTAAATTAAATAAATAAATAAATTCACTAGAAACATGCGAATATTCGCGACCCACCATTTTTTTTTTCGGTTTGGAAAATCTTCGAGACTCCATTCGGGAATTGAACTATGTATTTACATACATAGGTAACTTTGTTCAGAACCCTCAGTTTTTGACAAGTTCGATAGAAATGTACGGTAGATTTTGAACAGTTTTATTTATTAATTAAGTATTTATATATTCTTTATTCATCATCAGCCTTTTTAATGTTCCCACTGCTGGGACTCAGGCCTCCTCTCTAGGAGAGGGAATGGGCCGTAATCCACCACGCGGGCCCAGTGCGTATTGGTGGATGTCACATGTCTTCGAATTTTTGATTCTAGGACATGCCGGTTTCCTCACGTTGTTTTCCTTCACCGTTTTGAGAGCAGTGGTGATGAAATAAATTACACAAAGTAATGCCTGGCTGGGTTCGAACCTGCGACCTCGTTAACTCGTTAGTCGGGGCCATTACCACTCGGCCACCACTGCTCATTCTTTATTGCACATCAAGAATAAAAAATTACAAAACGAAACTTTACAATAGAAAACACGCAACACAGTTTTTTACAAGTTCGATAGAAATGTAGGGTAGATTTTAAACGAGTCGCGCGGAGTACCTACACGGGGTTCATTTGTATTTTTGATAACGTAAGTATATGTCATTATTTAGCCTAGTCGAAGTAATTTTTTTTTTAAGTAACAGTGTAATTGTTACACTGCTTATAAATATTTTATGTGTTGAAAAGTGTGTTTTGTGTATTATCATCACGCTGTAAGTAGATACATTACTTACTTAACATAAGTAAAAAACATTTTCATTACTCATACTCTGAAAGTAGGTCTGAAGTTGCCTTAAGTGCGGGCTGAAAAGTATCACACTTTTCATCCCTAGGGAGTTTTACTTTCAACTAACAGCTGTCAAATTATTTAAGACCTTCGCCATGGCTCGGGTCTAAATACGGCCTCAACGGTAATCACTAACATTACACACTTCATAATGTACTATAACAGTCGACAGCGATGCGGAGGAATTTTTCGACGCCTTACTTTAAATTGCCATTTTTCTTTAGTTCTTTAGGGCTTTTATTTTTACTTTTTAATTTAGTTTTAATTAACCCTTCAGATACCGTCAATTAGAGACACAATAGTAAGACAATAGATGCGCGGCCACCGGTGGTCGCTTGGGGATTCATGAAATAAGTTAAGTTACATAAATTGAAGGTTTGTTTTTGGTAAATAAATAATGAATTAAGTAAAGAACATTACGTACCTATTCTTAAATCTTCTTTAATATTAGCTTTAGGTCGCAGCTTTGCCTGCTTAAATAAAATATAGCCCTTAATTTTTTTTTCGATGGGTAAAATCATCGTATGACAAAACCCGCTCTTGGGTGGAGCGAGAGATAGTGTCAGACTCTTACTGACTAAAAACCCCAGCCTGTTCCTTCTAGCCTTCATACCGGGGCACGAGCTCCTTTTCGGACAACCCTGTCCCCAGTAGGCTTCGACCCAGCTGGGCCCCTCCTGCTGCTGACAACTCCTTGAGGCGCGCGGGAACAGTGCGCGCCGTCGACGTCTTGGACTCGGTCCATTACCGGACGAAAATATAGCCTAAATCACTCAGGAATAAAACGGTTTTAGCAATCGGACCAGTACTTTCAGACAAACTTTACTTCTTTATAATATTAGTGTAGATCTTAATGTTCCCACAGCTGGGACGCAGGCCTCCTCTATAGAAGAGGGAATGGGCCGTAATCCACTACGCGAGCCCAGTGCGGGTTGGTAGTAAAGATAGTGTATATATAAAAGCGAAATACCACTTACTGATTAATCACGAAATCTCAGAAACTATAACACCTATAAACTTAAATTTGGCAGGTAGGTTCTGGGTGTACACACATCCGCTAAGAACGGATGTTTGTGACGGCTTTGGTTTCCGAGGATAGCGGTGCCGTCATATAGCGGCCGTTTTCCGGAACAACGACTATTTTCCTCTTCTGATGATAGTTCATCCTCCAAGTAAATTACTAAAGCTAAATCAAGGTCGTCCATTTTCTATCTTGGATACTTTTCGTATGACGTTTGTGACGTTTGTTTTGAAAAAAATGACTGACGATGTGTTAAAACGACCGCTATATGACGGCACCGCTTTCCTAGGAAACCAAAGCTTTACCCCTAAGGGGGTAAAACTGGGGTTGGAAGTTTGTATGGACGAAGTCGTTGGCAGAAGCTAGTGATTTATATAGACGTCATAGACTGCAGAATACGCATTCATTAAGTTTAATGCTTTGAGAATAAGGTTTAATTGTCATTTCACACAGACAGAGTTACTTTCACATAAAATTTATTGTATTAAAAGTATGGATATGAAGGCGTTGGAAGGCCTCCTACAAGGTGGGCCGATGACCTGGTAAGGGTTGCGGGACCGTTCATTGTGGCGGCACTTGGGGGAGGCCTATGTCCAACAGTGGACGTCTTTCGGCTGAAATAATGATGATGATGATGATGATGGATATGAAACGGTCCTCAGGGATTAGTGGAAGACCGAAGATGAAGTTGTGGGAAAAAGCTAGTTTTGTACATCGATATTATGTTACTTGGTTTTTAATGTTTTATAAATGCGTCTCACAGTTTAGGTAAGTATTTGAAATTTTTAATTAGCTTTTTGTTATTGTTCACATTAATTTCAGAGTATTTTTATTCAGAAAAATACGTTTGATTGACGTCCAAGATGGAAGCGAGATTAAAATGACAGATTTATGTTTTTACTGTAAGTATTATATCATTATTTTAAGTAATAAAACATTGTAGGTACAGGTTTGTCGAGTTCCGCTATTTCGGTTCTATTTGTTAAGTATTATAAAAATTAAATGTACAATTTTAAATACGTACCTATGTAAAGTAACACTTATTTTCCGAATTCCAAATTCAAATGTTTGAATTTGGAATTCGGAATCATTTTTGAATTTTGAAACAACAAACTGTAATTAGTATGTTGTAGGTTTGTCAAAGATTTTACATATCCTGTATGATATATAAAATCTTTGAAGTAGGTAGGTACGTAACTAATATGTTGTTTTACGAGTATCTTTGTCATGTATGTACATGATAAAGATAAAATAAAGTACTTATATTACATACTCATACTTTTTTAATTGAAATGAATAATTAAAAAAAAAATCATTCAACCGAACAAAGAACCTCCTCCTTTTCGAAGTCGTTTAATAATACAAAATAGTGTGGTTTTGTAATACGTCCAACTAATTGATAATTTGATATGTTTAGTTTTATAATTCTCATGTAACTAAATTTAGTTGTAATTCTTATGGGAATAAACGATCTCAAACCTCAAAATAAAATTGAAGACCTGATTGCATCGCTACCTACCAGGTTCCATAGTATTTTTTATATACACAGAGTTACGTATATCCGAATCGGTTAAGCCGTTTAGGAGGATTTAAGTGACTAACATACGCACAGAAGAATAATATTAAGTATGTAAATATATGTATTAAGGACAGATAGTCACGGTGGCCATTACTGCCCGTATTTTCTAATCTGGGGTAAATAGCTCGAACCAACTCGTTTTCACATAGCTATTTCATTACATAGTTATTTTCCTAAAGATAACAGTTTTGGCACAAAATAGATAGGTACAGAAGACAATCTACATACAAAGCTCGCTCGAGCAACGCACACATAGACACCGCTCACGGACACGACATCTCGGGAGCGCCTCGGCCCGCTCGTCGAACAGTTCCGGCTCAAACGCTCATTAGTGTGCGTCCACCGAGCGTAGGTATAAAAAGTGAAGTACATACATGAGATTGACTTCTGTACCTATCTGTTTTGTGGTTTTGGTAAAAAACATTAACCTTAACCCTTCAGATACCGTCAATTAGAGACACAATAGTAAGACAATAGATGCGCGGCCACCGGTGGTCGCTTGGGGATTCATGAATTAATAAATAATCTACACTAATATTATAAAGAGGTAAAGTTTGTAGAAGGTAAGTACTGTCCGATTGCTAAAATTTTTTCACCGATAGAAACCTGCTGTATTCCTAAATGATATAGGCTATATTTTATGTACACGGGCGAATATACGGGAAAAAGCTAGTAGTTACAAAAATGATAAATTATTTAGTTACTTTTTTTTACACTCTTTCAAGTGCATTTAGTCAGTATCTAGTCTAGAAAGTTTTTTTTACATTCTTTAATTCTTTATAGTACGTTATAGCAATTTATAAAATAAGTAGATAACAAAGTACACTAAAAAAAAACATAGTAAAGTACATTTTTATTCGCGTAATTTTAATTTAATAGTTTTGTTTTGTTTCGTCATTTCAAATTTAGATTATTGTAATTTTTTAACTTAATTAAGATATTTATAAATATATTTTTACTGTCATAAAATTATTAAAATTATATTAACATTTATTATCCCATGTATGAGAAACTTTGATTGGATTACAAATATTTGTGTTTGTTTACCTATTTCAGCGGGTTTGCGCACGTGGTGGCTTGACCTATTCATAAATAGACAGGTCGAAGTTTTTAATGAAGATTTTTTGAAAAATGTATCCTATATTAAAAAGTGGTTTAAGTGATTCTGCTCGTTATTCTGATTAAACTAATTTCAGGTTTTGCGCATTTAATGTGTATATGCCAAACTGTCAATTGCGGAGAAATATGAAAAGGAATATTCATGTACTTAACATGTTATTGGAAGAAAAGAGGGTCAGTGTCATTTTGCTTATTGCAGTCATCTTTATTATTGTTACCCCGCGCGCATCAAAGAGTTGTCAGCAAAAGGAGGGGCCCAGCTGGGTCGAAGCCTACTGGGGCCAGGGTTATTCGAAAGGAAACTCGAGCCTCTGTATGAAGGCTAGAAAGGAACGGGTATTTTTTTTTCTCGACGAGGAAAATCATCTTTGACGAAACCCGCTCTTGGTTGGAGCGGGAGACAGTGTCAGAGTCTTACTGACTAAAAATCCCGCGCCGTTCCTTCTAGCCTTCATACCGGGGCTCTAGTTTCCTTTCGGATAACCCCGACCCCGGTAGAGAAGGAACGGGGTGGGGTTTTTAGTCAGTAAGAGTCTGACACTATCTGCCGCTCCACCCAAGAGCGGGTTTTGTCATAAGATGATTTTCCCCATCGAAAAAAAAACCACAAATTATGCTTTTATATATCTCTTAACTCTACTTTGACTGGCCTGTTGGTCTAGTGGTTAGTGACCCTGACTGCTATGCTGGAGGTCGTGGGTACGATTCCCATCCAAGACAAATGTTTATGTGATGAGTTTGAGCATTTATTCTGTGTCTGGGTGTAATTTATCTATAGTACAGTCAAACGGGGTTAATAGAAACGGAGGGGTGAATCGAGACAAAAATTTAAATGGGATTTTCGCGATAATTAACAATTTTTCCCAGCATTTAAGTATTTCGGTTCATTCTTTAATTGTAATAAAAATGGATGCTTTGATAGAAATCAATAATATACATATGTGTAAAGTGAAAAACCTAACCAAAGTTTTGTTCCAATTCACCCCAGCGTTCCTATTTACCCCGTTTGACGGTATGTATGTATCTAGAAATATATAAGTATGTTTATCAGTTGTCTAGTACCCATAACACAAGCTCTGCTTAGCTTGAGACTAGACGGCGGCTTTGTGTGATAGTTGTGGAATATTATATTATTATTACTCTAGGATTATTATTATCTTTTAAATAGGTATCTTATACAGTATTACAGTATATTTTATTAAACAACATCTTGTGATTTAATAATATTCAAAGTGTAAGCAAATATTGTAGGTATTTAATTCAATAACGGGTATAAAACCAGTTGACAAACATGTTTCTCCAAGCCTTAAATAAAATTGGTAGGTACCTGTAATTTGTTTCTGAGAACAGTTTCGAGTTGAAATGAAACGTAAATTCCCAAGGTAGGTATTGTAGTGATCTGAGGTACCTATATAATGATATGATATTAACTCGCTGTCCTACCGTCCGGTAACTGTCCGGACCGAGCCCAAGGCGTCGACGGAGCGCACTGTTCCCGCGCGCCTCAAGGAGTTGTCAGCGACAGGAGGGGCCCAGATGAGTCGGAGTCTACTGGGGCCAGGATTTTCCGAAAGGAACTCGAGCCCCGGTATGAAGGCTAGAAGGGACGAGGAGGTTTTTAGTCAGTAAGAGTCTGACACTATCTCCCACTCTACCCAAGAACAACCAATGGGCAAAAATAAATAACCCCCTGTTTGGATGATTTTTGCCCATCGAAAAAAAAAAGCCCTTGATCCGATTACCCATCGCGAGCCTTTCCAGATTTTACAAAATGCAACGTGTAGTCTTTTCAAAATGGGGGTGTATTTTAGTCCTCCTAATTAATGAATTTCCTAATTATTCTGCAAGTGTTTAATAATATGTCACTTTTGAAGGCTACAGAAAAGAGGATTGGGGATTATTATTATGATTTATTCTTATGAAATTAGGTACTGTTATTTTATTCACCAAAAATCACTGCCTTTTGACCTGACCGCCTTCCATAATCTGACAACTTTCTTTTCTTTATAAACTTGAATTGGTGTTTATTTCTTTTGAAAATTTTATTTTTTATTGGCACAAAGCAAGGTCTTATAGCACAGGTATAGAACAGTAAATTAGTTGTTACCTACGTCACAAAAAAAAAAAAATTCTGCAATTCGTAAAAATCTTCGAGAATTGTAGTTTTCACGGAACCCTCAGTGCGCGTGCTTGATTAGCACTAGCTCAGTTTTTTTTATCTGTAGAGGTAAAGTTTTTTTTTTTTTGTTTATAGGAGATATATATAATCTCTGCAAGTACTGGTCCGATTGCTAAAATGTTTTCATCGATTGAAAGCTGTTTTATTTCTGAGTGTCACAATAAACTATAATCATATACTGGCTGATGTTAAAAACTAGTTAGTAAAAAAATAAATACTTCAACTAATACTTATTACGTCAATAGGTAAGAATATTTTTGACCTTTAAAATATTCTTTATTAAACCGTTACTAATAAGAACAAATTAGTATTGTATTGGTTCTGCGAAATTTCACTCTCTTCTCTCAGTCGCCTTTCAATAACTTTCTCCCAGGCTTTCATAGTATGTGACATTAGCTTTATTCCTCTATAATTGTTGCACTCAAGCACATCACCTTTGTTTTTAAAGATGGGCACCAAGGAACTGCTGCACCAATCATCAGGTATGGCCTCTTCCTGCAACAACTTATTGAAGAACAAAGCTAACCACATCCAACCATCCACTCGCAATAACTTCCACACTTCAACTGGTATTCCATCTGGACCAATGGCTTTACCATTCTTCATTCCATTCACTGCTATTCTGACTTCATCCATACTAACCGTTCTCACTAACCCTACATTCACTGGTTTACTCTCTAAAATTCCATTCCAATTATTTTCCTCATTCATCAGTCTTTCAAAATATTCCTTCCACCTCTGTTTAATTTTTTCATCATCTGATAAGACCATTCCAGCTTCATTCCGTATACATCTTACATGACAAACATCCCTCGTCATTCTCTCTCTTGTTTTTGCAAGTCTATAGAGGTCTTTTTGGCCTGCAGGACTGTCCAGTGTGTGGTACAGTTTTTCCTGGGCTTTTGATTTAGCTAATGCCACGGCTTTCTTAGCTTTCTTCTTCAAAAGATCATACTCACTCTTCTTTTCAGCTTTCAGACTACTATTTCCCGCTTCTACACGCTGCCATTCCTTAAATTTTCTTTTCTTCTCTTTCAACACATTCTGAATTTCTATCGACCACCACCATGTATCCCTATCAATTGTGCCCTTTCCTCTCGTTTCTCCCAAAATATCTTTCGCTGCATGTCTAATACACTCTGCAATCTCATTCCAGCTTTCATTTATACTTCGATCATTCATGTCACCCATCTCTATCATTTTGTCAACCACTCGCTCTCTGAACTTCTTCGCACAATCATTCTTCTCTAACATATGCCACTTTATTTTAGGGGGGGGACGCTCTTTGCGTTTGTTGCGTTTTATTTCGACTATTGCTTCCATAACCAGGAGTCGATGCTGTGATACTAGATCTTCTCCTGGCAGCACTTTACAATCTTTGACGTGCTTTAAGTTATTGCGCCTAACTAAAAAGTAGTCGATTTGGGTCCTGTGGTGACCGCTTTTGTATGAAATAAGATGTTCCTCATTTTTTTCAAACCAAGTGTTGGCTACTGCCAAGTCAAAAGCGGTAGCGGATTGCAGCAGCGTCTCTCCCTCATTATTCAGACTTCCAAAACCCCATCCTCCATGTACTCTTTCACAAATACCTTTCATTCTTCCCACATGTCCATTAAAGTCGCCTCCAACAATCAATTCCTCATGCACAGGGATGGCCATTAGAGCTCTATCAAAATCCTCCCAAAACTTCTCTTTCACTATTTCATCGCATCCTACTTGTGGCGCATACACACTAACTACATTCAACATCACATTCTCTAACATAACTTTTACAACTATAAATCTATCATTAATCCTTTTTACTTCCATCACACTTTCTTTCAACTTACAATCTAGAACTATTCCTACGCCATTTCTTTTTCCATCACTTCCACAATAATAAAACTTGTATCCCTCACCAATTTCTCTCGCTTTTGTTCCTCTCCATTTAGTCTCCTGCAAACATGCTACATTTATCCGTCTTCTTTTTAATACATCCGCTAACTCTCGCGCCCTTCCAGTCATGGTCCCAACATTCCAACTAGCATACCTCAATCTCATTTCCTGAGCTAACTTCTTACGTTGCACCCGCCCGGGATGGTGCAACAACCCTAGTCCATTTCCCACAGGAGCCGGGTGCTGCCCCTGCGCGTCGCCTGTGGGGTACGCCCTAATCCTATCGCGCATTCTATGGTTTCCAAACATGTTACGTAAGATTTGGCAACGGTTTTATAGTCGGCCGCCAGCCTGACACCAACCCTCCTTGGGAACGCTATTGTTGGTGGTTAACGCACCACCATGCGGTGACCTCCAGTGCTTTATATTACGCATGGTCACGAAATGTCCCTTAGTCGCCTCTTACGACACCCACGGGAAGAGATGGGATGGTGATATTCTTTACGTCCGAACACCATACGGAACTATGTTCTTTATATATACTACATTATACTACTACAAATATAAAACAATTCGGTTTTATGCCGGGTCGGGGTACGACGGATGCCATTTTTGCTATACGCCAACTATGTGAGAAATACAGAAGTGCACATAAAAACTTGCACATGGTATTCATCGACCTCGAAAAGGCATACGACCGGGTACCTCGTGAGGTTCTGTGGTGGGCCCTTAAGGAGAAAGGTGTGCCTGGGAAGTATGTGCGGTTGGTCCGAGCGATGTACAGCCGATGTAATACCCGGGTCCGGTCTACAGTTGGCACCACGGACTGCTTCAATGTGGCTGTCGGCTTACATCAGGGGTCGGCTCTCAGCCCTTACCTCTTCCTGATGATAATGGACGCTCTGACGGCGGACATCCAGGAAGAGGCTCCCTGGTGTATGTTGTTTGCCGATGACATTGTTCTGGTTGCCGAGAGTGGCCTAGAGGTCCAGAACAGATTGGAGGTGTGGGGGCACAGACTGGAGAGTGTTGGCCTGAAATTGAGCAGAACCAAAACAGAGTACTTGTTCTGCGATTTCGGCGGTCTCTCCAATCCTGTGCCTTTATCTCTCGCCGGAACGCCCATACCGATCTGTTCCGACTTTAGGTACCTAGGGTCGCTCGTCCAAGGGGATGGTGAGGTAGACCGGGATGTAACACATCGGATCAACGCAGGATGGATGAAATGGCGACAGGTCACGGGAACCATTTGTGACCCACGGATGCCCCTCAAGTTAAAGGGTAAAATCTACAAGTCCGTGATAAGGCCTGTCGTACTGTATGGATCAGAATGTTGGGCTGTGAAAAAGATGGATGAAAAAAGATTACATGTAGCAGAGATGAGAATGTTAAGATGGATGTGTGGTGTGACAAGAATGGATAAAGTGAGAAATGAGTATATTAGGGGAAGTTTGAAAGTGGCGCCAGTGATTGAAAAGTTGAAAGGAAATCGTTTGTCTTGGTATGGTCATGTGAAAAGGAGGGACGAAACGCATGTTGCTAAAAAAGTTATGAGTTTACATGTGGATGGACGGCGGGGGAGAGGGAGGCCAAAGAAAAGATGGATGGATTGTGTGAGAAGTGATATGAAAGAAAAGGGAGTTAGTGATAGCGTGACGAGTGACAGAACAGAATGGAAGAAAAAAACGTGTTGCGCCGACCCCAAATAAAACGGGACAAGGGCAGGAAGATGATGATGACTAATAAGAACAAAGATGAGAATGTATATAAAAAGTAACTCATAATGTTGCCGGTAATGTTGATAAACAGACATTTAAATAATATCCCAATAAGTCCGCATAAACTAGGGCCACTCACCAGAGGCGGTGTAAAAAAAAATCGCAACAAAATCCGTCCTCTTTCGTCATCCATCAGGGGGCTTCGCAAAATATATCTTGCCCACATCAAGTTTAGGTCTAGCCCCGCCACTGCAATTCACCAATAACGATTGCATTACTGCTTACAATCAAGTGGGATTGCAGTTAAGCACTAGTTTATATTATATAAAAAAGTAGCTGTTTTTCTTTTAATAATTAATAGGTTTGCGTTTGCCCACCATCTCACCTGATGGTAATTGATGCTGTGGTCGATGGTGAAGCACACCTAGAAGTAACCTATTCTGACTTTGTGTTTAAAATCTTAACAAAAAAGTCACTTTAAAACTTCACACCTTTGAACGTTATTTGCAATTAAAGGCTTTTTTATTTACGTGCTTTGGCAAGAGCGGATCCAAGATCATTTCTGGGAGAGGGGAGGCCCAAGGGGTGGACAGACAAAATACCAACAATAACTTTAAGTACCATACTTCTAGTTTATTGCAACAATTTTTTATTCATATTTTCACAACTCTGATAATTTGGTTTTCTTCTAAATATGTAATTTGATAGAATCGGCACAGTACAAAAAATACTGTCAGGGGAGGCACGTGCCCCTGTGCTCCCCAAAATCCGCCCTTGTGGTTTGGACCCGTAAGTAATCTTATGCGCGGCGCGGGCTTTTCTCACGTGGTAGTAGAAAATTATCTCAAGGGAACATCCGGTGGATGCACCATCGGATTTTCACGACCGTCATAAAGTCCTCAGCCTACCAAGTGAAGATCTTCTAACGCGGTATCTTCTGGTACGTGGTCGCCACTCGCAGAAATTTTTGACCCCATTGACTATCAGTTGGCGAGGAATATGCCCTTAAATGCCTAATTTGCAAGTGAGCCAGTTTAAAACAGGTACTGTAAGGTGTGGTTGAGTAAGTTACCCAGTTGCTTTCACAATGTTTGAATTGAGGATAAGGACTGACCTACGCTGCGTTCCGAATCGCATCAACATCGCTGTCAGTTTGTCAAAAGTAGTTTCAAGTGGTCATAAAGGCGACTACAGTGCGTTTCACTTAAGGTGAATGCTCTAACCAGCCCGCGAAATTCAAATTTTCTTATGTTTTTCGCAATTTGCAGGCCAGTGACATGTTGTAACTTTACCAAAAATGATTCGCGGCAATAACAAGTATAATTTTAAATACAAGAATGATCAAAACATTCTCTCCATCAGCTTTCACATAGAAAAGTTGCATGTAAGTAAGATTTCGGAGATTTTAACAATTTACACCTTTTCTATGTGGAGCAAATGTTTTGATCATTTTTATATTTAAAATTATACTTGTTATTGCCGCGAATCATTTTCGCGAGCATTCACCTGAAGAAGTTCCTTTGCCGTAATGTTGGCAATACGGAAAAACAGTGTAGCAATATTTTTTGAAATTAAATTACTTAATATTAGGGAGTTTAACTGACACGTCGTCAACTGATTTTGGAATAAAGTATAGGACGCTGGGCTCCATTCCGATTGTCCTGCAATTTTTTCAAATACCAAAACCGCCACGTTACAATATCGTACCTCTCTATTAACAACTTCCTTTTAGATAGACCTGCTTTTTTTTTAAATAAAATCCCGTACCCCTCATAATTCTCTAAAAAGTAAGTTTTGTGTAGACAGACAGGGGAAATTACGCCTAAGGAACTTCTTAAGTGAAACACACTGACAGTGATTTCTGGACGTCATACATGTCGTCATTATTGATGCCAGCTTGCCATAACAGTGCTCATTTTACTGAGTGACCTGTCAACAGTGACAAATCAATTCACATATTTTTTTATTTCTTTTTTAATTATTTAACTGATTTAATTCTGCATAAATTTCATCGTCGTCTTGGAAAATTCCTCTTAATTACATAATTTTCTTATTTATTTCATTTTGTTATAGAAGAGCGGAATTTTCTAATACATGCATTGTTTCCTGAATGGCAGGCTCTCACACACTTATGGTCTTAATCTTGTTTATTTTTAATTTTAATATAAGTTGGTTTCTTTCTAGAAATGTCGAATAAAAATTACCTAAGTTTCAGTCAATGCATCGGTAAATAGTGGTTTTTAATCGGTATGCATTAATTGAACGTTTTGAGAACGGTAAAAACCGCTAATATCAATGTTGTTATGGCTCGGAACGCATTCTGAGTAAGAAACCAGTTTAAGAATATTTGTACCTCCGATATTATGTCGTGGTATATTGTCACTTAGGCGATAAATAACTCCTTAGCTTGAAAGATAAAAAAAAGCCATTAATGTGTTAATTGACTGCGTTCTTGTTACAATACACATAAGATACCTACTTAGTTTTTGTTTTCTGAAGTAAAAAAACATTTTTTCTAGCGTGTTTTATCTCACTTCCAGGTAAAGGCCGCCCGTTAACTCCTTCCAGCGTTTGTGAGACCGTACTTCCTTTTTCTGGTTCTGAAGAAATCTGTTCAGTTCGAGCTGTCATATCTTAGTGGTCTGCCGCATCTTTGTCTCCTGTCTCAGGGCCTTATCACTGTGTTAATTTTGGCCGAGAATTTGTCAGGCATTCGGTATGACATGTCTTGCCTATGTGATTAAACAAATACAATGTGTAACGTTAAATGTGCAATACCTCAGACACCCCAAATGATTTTTAATTTAATTGACCTAAACAGTGAGAAAAAATCTTTAAAAAAAAATGTGCAGTTTTAGTTTGTTTAAAATTAATAACTGCACTAAAATAAGAATTTTTATTATCCCGTGTATAAGAAAATTTGATTGGACTACAACCATTTGTATTTGTTTACCTATTTTGGCGGGTTTGCGCACGTAATAGCTTGACTTATTCATAAATAGACAGGGCGACAATTTCAAATGACTATTTTTTTCAAAAATGTAACCTATATTAAAAAGTGGTTTAATTGATTCTGCTCGTTATTCTGATCAAACTATTTCAGGTTTTGCGCATTTAACGTTACACGTTTTAGATAGTAGTTAGATTTCTGTTCAAAATATCCCTGCTTTGTCAGTTGTAAAACGTGGAGACGACAAACCATCAATAGATGAAAAGTTTATTCCTGTTGCTTTTGTCATCACTAGCAATCACATCACTGAAGCAATTATGTGACTGACTTTTGCAGCAGTGAAGTAAGAAAGTAGCAATTCATTATAAACTGATTCGGATTCTCAGAAGACTGCTTCGTCTCGGACTGTTCGTCAACAGGACGATTCATTTGATTGGCCTGTTGGTCTAGTGGTTAGTGGCCCTGACTGCTATGCCGAAGGTCGTGTGATGAGCATGATCATTTGTTCTGTGTCTGGGTGTAATTTATCTATAATATGTATGTATTTAGAAATACATAAGTATGTTTATCAGTTGTCTAGTACCCATAACACAAGTTCTACTTAGCTTGGGACTAGACGGCGTTGTGTGATAGTTGTGGAATATTATTATTATTTATTTCCGTTTCCCCAGTAGAATCTCTCAATTATGATCATTTCGCCGACAGAAACTTTCATCTTCGACACTTTCGCCGACAGGCCTTTTCAGCTACCGAATGTTTGACCGACACGACGATAAGAACTTAACTTACTCTATTAACTACAGACTTACAGACCTTTTTCATCTACGCTGCCCCCGTTAGTAAAAAAGACGCATCTAACATTTTTTCCAGAGTTGAATTATATACATTGCCGGAATCAGGACATAATGGCGCATCTGCCTGTATTTTTTATATTTTGCTAACTTTCTCCAGTGCGGTTTTAACACAAGGAAAAAAGGTCCAATTTCCCGTTTCATTCATTAAAACATTTTTTTATCCGTTTTCGTTTTTGTTAGATACGTCTTTTTAACTATCAGGGGCAGAACGGAGAATCCGCCGTCAATCTTAAGACGAACGATATTGCAAAAAATAGACATGTCTACAGATTACTAGTCTTAAAGTATAAGTAATTTTTAGGTTCAATCTTCTAACGACTTTTTTCGGGATGTGAAAACGGGGCAACCAGAATCATTTAAACTGACCTAAAATCCATTTGTGTTCCTTCGGCGGCCTTTAGTGTTACATTTTGTGTAGTGCTACGGCCCAGGACGTAATTTACACTGCATTTCTTATAAAACTCAAATTATAAGTACTTATCAGTTTCCACATATCCTAATACATGCACCGCATTATAACAACATCGTAAAAACTGCATCATTAATATACGATTAGGCAATTTTCATTTTGCCTGTTTCCACACTTTGACTGCAACATCATTACGAACTTCCATAACCGAATGGCTTTTCAAGTTAGTATTGACTTGATTATCTTACTGTGTAGTTCGTTCATGAAGTTTTCTTTTTTACTATTTTATTTCAAGAAAAATATTACATTTTTTTTAAAGTTTATTGAAGTGAAAGGTGACAGCAAAAGGATACTGGGGATTTTTGAATATTCCACTTTTTTTTTAAGAAAAAAGTAAGTCGTTTTTTTTTTGTTGACTAATAATATACAATTTGCTGTGATTTATGTCACTAAATGACTAGCAGTTTTTTTTGCTAAGATATTAAAAGTAATAAATTCAGAATAATAAATGAAGTGCTTAGGTATTTTGTTATACTTTTAACTTTTATTTTTTATTTTAAATGAATCATAAATACGTAGTGACGTTCAGTATTGCTTGACTACGTGGTAAAATATATTATGTATAGTGTGTATAGTATAATTATACATAAGACTTATGTATAATCACTACACAGTATAAAACAAAGTCGCTTTTTCTGTCCCTATATCCCTATGTGCGATTAAATCTTTAAAACTACGCAACGGATTTTAATGCGGTTTTTTTTAATAGATAGAGTGATTCAAGAGGAAGGTTTATATGTATAATAACATCCATTAAATAACGGAGAAACACCCGAGCGAAGCTGGAGCAGGTCGCTAGTGTAATTATATATTTGCTTTCGTTATGTAGGTTTATATTATGCACTGGATCCAACCCTCGATTATGTTCTCTTTCTTAAACATATTAAAGAAAATAGCATTTAACATAATCATTCTAATGATGTTCCCACTGCCAGGTCGCAGGCCTCCTCTCCAGGAGGGGGAATGGGCTGTAATCCACCGCGCGGGCCCAGTACGGGTTGGTGAATGTCACATGTCTTTAATTGTTAGGTTCTAGGACATGCCGGTTTCCTCACGATATTTTCCTCCTCATACCATACCGTTTTGAGAGCAATGGTGATTAAATAAATTACACAAAGTAATCCGCCTGGCGCCAAAGTAAAACTCGTAAGGGGGGGGGAGGCGTTACCACTCGGTTACTAAAGGATTTTTAAAGAAAAGAAAATAAATTTTAATATATAATAATATGATAAATGCGTAAATCGACTGAGAACCGGTTCAACGCTAATTATGTCGAGCTATGACGTTCACAATTGTTAACTTAGTTAAAAATATCCGATTTCATTATTTCAAATGTAGAGCTGATGACGTCTTTTAATCTTTTTAATAACGAATAAAAATAATATATTTTGATACAAATGGAGAAAGCGTCAATGCGCGTGAGGTGGCATATGCCCATATTTCCATCACGTGCGATAGCAAGGTCAAGCGCGAACCTATCAACAATAAATAAAAAAATATGCCCGAACTGCAGGCGAGGGTGTTATGGAGGCGAGTGCCGCAAAAACTTTCCACGTGTATAAAGCGAAGTTTTTCAATATACTAACGAAGAAATAAATCAACGGGGGTCGATCATCCTGATAATCATACGACAAATACAATAAATTGTGTTGGGCAAGATTGCGCACTTTTCTGCACTAGTGCGGAAAACAGTAAATTGCGTGCTTATGCAAGCGGTAGGGATAAAAGCAAGTTTTCGAATAAGTATATTGAAAAAAAAAAACTGTATTAACGTTGGTTATATTATGTCCAACAGTGGACGTATATCGGAAATGATGATGATGATGATGAACGTTTGTTGATCCGGTATTAAGCAAACGCTACGTATTTAAGTGTAATTGTACCAACCTATCTACTCAATAATGTAGACAAGTAATCTATAGGAATGTAAATTGTACATTTAGCTATACGTCACACCATTTTTTATTTTAATATGTATTGCACATTTTCTCAAAAAAATAAAAATTATAGTCTCACATTTAACATAAATTCATAGTAAAACAAGCTTTTAATGAAAATATTTTTTTCATAGCAAGCTTTTATAGCTCGGTATACCTATATAATTAATACTCGTCAAGACGAATCATACGAGCCCGAACTAGATGGGCTAGTGTCGTTTAACTACCAAGTTCCTATAGCCACGTTCCGGTTTCATCATCAGATCAACTCCATGTCATAATAATTTTGCATTGTCATCAGATTTACACATGCATGCAAAATTTCAGCTCAATCGGTAACCCGGAGGTGGGTCAAATTTTATTTACAAGATTTGATTACAGACAAACATTGGGACAGGTGAAACTAAATAAAAGCTTGTAAAAAAAATAACATACGCAGAAATAACTAAATAACTTGTTTTTGAATGAAACGAAAAACATGTTTATATAAGCATTTCTATATATATTTATTTATACAATATATTGTTATTTAAGAATTATGATAATTTATTTCCCTATTAAGCATACATTTATTAGTTTATTAATCAAATAAGAATAATTTAAAGTGGTTTCTGGTAAAAGAATAATTATAATAAGAGCAAAGATATTAAATAAATACAATAAGAGCAAACTCAAAATTTCTAGTCTACCTAATTTTATTTTGAGGTGGTATACCATCATATGACCTTTGACACTTGAGTGAAGTTGAGTTAAAAATAAAAATAGTTGTACACAATTTTGTGATTTTCTTGATACTTGGTTGCAGTAATATATTTACAAAAAAATCTCATCATCATCATCATCTTCCTGCCCTTGTTCCGTTTTATTTGGGGTCGGCGCAACACGTTTTTTTCTTTCATTCTGTCTTGTCACTCGTTACGCTATCACTAACTCCCTTTTTTTCACATCACTTCTCACACAATCCAACCATCTTTTCTTTGGCCTCCCTCTCCCCCTCTATTCATCCACAAGTCACATTTGTCATATAATGTCATATTTCACAATTAGTGAAATCTTCTTCTGTGTGTGCCAAAAATACTGGCAATTTTATTACGAAAACTTGCAAATTAACACAAGTCTACAGCTAAAATGTAACCGACTAGTTAACAGTAGTTTTTGTATAAATAACTAGCTTTTGTCCGCGGCTTCGCCCACGTACATAAAACCTAGCCTATGTCACTCGGGAATAAAGCAGCTTTCTATCGGTGAAAAAATTTTATTACCTCCTTAGATTACCTCCTACAACCAAAGAAAACAAAAACAAACTTTGTATTGTATAACATTAGTTTAGATGCATATTCTTACTAATATTTAACCCTTCAGATACCGTCAATTAGAGACACAATAGTAAGACTATAGATGCGCGGCCACCGGTGGTCGCTTGGGGATTCATGAATTAAAAGCGAAAGTGACTTTGTTTGTTTGTTACGTCTTCACGCCTAATTGGCAAAACCGATTTTGATGAAACTTAGTACACGGATAGACCATGTCCTGGAATAGGACATAGGATACTTTTTATCCCGGAAGTATTTTCCTTTGGGATAATTTTCTGCTATCGCGCGGCAAAGTCGCTGGGAGCAGCTAGTCAAATATAATTCCGTATTTAGAAAGTCCGTATGACGTACTATTTTTGAGTTAGTTTAGTTAAGACCTAAAAAAACATAAAATGCATAAATTACATTGTAATACCGTTGTTCGAAATTTATCAGTGGACTATTTTTACGTTTGTGGCTCGTATTCACCTCAATTACAAGTTAGAAAAATGCTTAAAATAAACTACTTACTTATATCTTAACTATTTATTAATGTAAAAAATATTTAAAAAACATTTAAAATAGTTACAATTACTGTTAGTACACAGTAAATTACATTACATTACATTAGCGACATCTATGACGCCACATAAGAACTACGAAGAAAACACGAATTCCTGCATCGCGCAATCAGAGTTCTCCGCGCGATTTGAACATATACGACAGCCCGACATCAACTATTGGGCAGTCGCCCACCAGACTATAACACACCTGTCTGGTCGGAGGATCCTCCCTTTTCAAAGGAGGTATGTGGGACTTTACTCTCTGTTCCGCCTACCACCAAATAATTATTTCGTGAGCTCGATATTATTGGATGTGCATTTAACACTTGTGCGACGAAACTGTACTGGGACTCACTATAGTTCGAATGCATGCTTGTACGACACATTGAAACTCGACATTACAGTAGGAGTGGCGACCGCGTACCGGTAGACGCAGCATTGGAAGGCCTCCAACAAGGCGGACTGATGACCTCGTGAAAGTTACAGAAAGCCGATGGATGCGAGACGCACAGGATCGTTCGTTATGGCGACACTTGGGGGAGGCCTATTTCCAACAGTGGACGTATATCGGCTAAAATTTAGCGTGACGTGAAAAATTAACATAAAGTAAGGGCACCCCGACACCGACACGCCCTAGAACGAAGGCAAAGAAGGAACAGAAGAACAGAGTGGGTTTTAGTCAGTAAAAGTCTGAAACGCTCCTGGAGATGTCATTAGATTTTCCACCTATAAAAAAAACCCTGACAT
Source organism: Mythimna lalbum (assembly GCA_949319445.1). Lineage (NCBI taxonomy): Eukaryota > Metazoa > Arthropoda > Insecta > Lepidoptera > Noctuidae > Mythimna > Mythimna lalbum. The sequence goes on along the minus strand of OX439371.1, from coordinate 7,277,754 downwards.
GGACATGTTCGGTTAGAAGGCTAAGGTAGGAGCGAAGCGGAGCGGGGCTCTGTCGAGCTATCTTGTCAGGTAGGCTGGAACTGTTGTAATACTGCACCACCGTACTGTGGAATTCCAGGGGCCTGCTATAAATTCGTCATTTCAACACGATCCCATTGTCATTATTCTAAAAGTTCGTAATCTGCTAATTATTATTATTATTATTATTATACAACTTTATTGCACACCTTAACTTCAATGAACTGAACTTTTAATTCATAATGATCAATCATTGATCGGTCAATGGTCTCGTAATAGAGTTGCGATAAAATGACAATATCGAGCCTACCGGGGTCGGGGTTATCCGAAAGGAAACTAGAGCCCCGGTATGAAGGCTAGAAGGAACGGCGCGGGGTTTTTAGTCAGTAAGACTCTGACACTGTCTCCCGCTCCACCCAAGAGCGGGTTTCGTCAATGATGATTTTCCCCGTCGACAGAAAAAAAAGCTTATTAAAAGAAGTGACTGCACAATCACGTTCTACTGGTAGGTCACTGATCACATGACATGTCAAAATTATTGCAGATGAGTGAGAGACGTCAGACATTTATTTGTCATTATGTATGGGATTACCATTCTATGTCATTTCTTTCAGTGGAGTGTCAGTGGTTAGCCATTAGAAAGTTATAATGACTCCATTATATTAGTAGATTAGCAAAACTTGTCAAAATCAACAATTATGAAATCAATGATTGACCATTCTGACACTATTTTAATAGCAGACTTGAGGCCCAGTAGTTCTCACACGAGAGTTGTTTGTCGCACTACCGTATTGTCGAACTACTGTCGCACAGTCTCTTGTCCCATAAGTCTTGTGCAATTTAACTTCACTCTTCTTCGACTGACCGACATTTGACTATTCAAAAAAGCCTGCATTTGGTCTATCCTTACTAATATTATAAAAGCGAAAGTGAGTTTGTTTGTTTGTTACGTCTTCACGCCTAAATGACAAAACCGATTTTGATGAAACTTGGTACGCGGGTAGACCATGTCCTGGAATAGGACATAGGATACTTTTTGTCTCGGAAGTATGTTCCCTTGGGATAATTTTCTACTATCACGCGGGCGAAGCCGCTGAGAGCAGCTAGTTTGAAATAAATGATTATGTTGTATTTGTGGTTTGTTGTAGCGTGATGTCGAGCTTCAGTGTGTCGTACAAGCGTGCATTAGAAATAAGGTTAGTCGTAGTACAGTTTTGTAGCTCCAGCGTTAATTGCACATCCATTTATCGTGCTAAATGACGAGTACATGTCCTACCACAGCTCAAATAGTCAATTATTTACCTCCAGGTGACCAATTTTACAAGCTTTTATTTAGTTTCAACTGTCCTGATGTTTGTCTGTCATCAAATCTTGTAAATTAAATTTGACCCTCTTTCCGGTTACCGATTGTGCTGAAATTTTGCATGCATGTGTAAATCAGATGACAATGCAAAATTATTATGACAAGGAGCTGATCCAAGGATAGAACCCGAAGGTGGCTATAGTAATTTGGTCTTGACGAGTATTAATTATATAGGTATACCGATTACCGAGCTATAAAAGCTTGCTATGAAACAATGATTTTCATCAAAAGCTTGTCTATTTATTTATATGCAACGTCACAGCCCGGAATTATTGGAATTTAAAGGCTTTTTTCTCAGTAACTTGATTTTTGAGTTATTTGAGAAGATTTGAGGTGCGATGTAGAGTCTCCTCTACATGTACTTGATGTTACTTTAAAAATAAACTTAAAAAAATAAGATAAACACGGTCAATTTCAATATTAATGCGTAAGGGTAAGAATATTCTGAAACAAAAACAAAAGAAAAACCAAGAAAAATAGAATATAACAAGACAAAAATAAATAAAAATAGAATATAATAGAATTTAGAGAAACTTTACTTTGATGCTACTCGAAATCTAGACATGATGCCATTTTTCTACTATTAAATTTGAACTAAATATAACGGAATACCTATTACCTATGGCCATTTCTGTTGCATCTATTTAACAAAGAAATCTAGAGTACTGTAATCCTAAGTTACTTGATTTGACCATACACAAAACTCGTGCGTTTTATTTTGTAACCTACTAAATATGTAACGGGTCGGTCTCTGTTACAAAATAATAAACTAAATTCGAAAATATCAAAGTTTGATTATAAACAAAATCTATTGGTAGATTTCGCTATAAAACAAATATTTTTAAAGATATTGAGCCCGTTTTGAATAAATACATAAAGAATGTATTAAAATACCATGTTTACCATAAACTACCATTTTTAAATAAGGAAGTTACATCGAGATTAATAATTAAATTTATGACGGTAGTTCATGTGTGCGAAAACTAAATTTTAATCTTGTTAGTTACCAGTATGTAGAGTAGGTACATTATGGCGAGTTAAATATCATAAAAAAATCGTGACCGAAACGTGAAAAATAAACATAAAACACCACAAAATTTAGTGACAGAAACGAATCTCTGCAAAACTGGCTTCACATAGTCTTGTCTGCTCCACCCCTAGAGCGTATTTCAAGTCCACGTAGGCGCGGAGGGGCAAAGCGGCCCGCGAGTTGAGGAGCGGGTGGAAGCTCGCCGCAGGTTCAGCTTGCTGGCCGACCTAGCCGGCCAGCCTCAGCCACGGCAGTGACAGAAACAATGCTTGCTGCATATTGCATGCCTGCTTCCACGCTGCATGCTTGCTTCTATGCTGCTTGCCTGCTTGCACGCTGCATGCCTGCTGTATAATGCATGCCTGCTTCCACGCTGCATGCTTGCTTCCATGCTGCTTGCACGCTGCATGCCTGCTGCATGTTGCATGCCTGGTGCATGTTGCATGCTTGCTGCATGTTGCGTGCCTGCTTCCATTCTGCATGCCTGCTTGTATACTGCGTACCTGCTTGCATGTTGCATGCTTGCTTATATAATATATGCGTTCTTGCATGCTGCATGTCTGCTTGCTTGCTGCATGCTTAAAGCAAGCATCCTTTAAAAATATGGTAATTGAAACAGTGGTACAATTAATGTTCGGAAACATTCGAACAAAATTGTTAATTTGGTTAAGTTACCTTATCCAAGCCGACAGTGTTATGTAATTAGTATTTTTGGGTTACCGTTTTGATAACACTAATTATCGGTATAAAATGTATGCCAAAAGACGATTCTGACTGAATTGTCTGCGATATCGTCGTTCTGCTTTTTAATTATTATGGATATGAAAGGAGAAGGGAATGACTCCATAGATTCCTGGGCCCAGGTGTTAACTGAATCAAATTAGCCTTATTTGTAAGAGGATATAATAACTAGGCCTCACTAAAAATTTTGTGAAATTTTGCTATCCAGGAACCAAGTTCCATGAATTATAGTAAAAGTGAGGTTATATTATAAAATTGTAGTTTTTTTAATGCTATTTACGAAATACTTAATATTGAAACAGTGTTAGCCGAGTAATAACAGCCCCGACTTACGAGTTAAAGGTCTCAGTTTCCGTGTCTGAGGAGAACCTGCGCAATGCGGAAGGTGAGGACCAGTCGCAATCGTACAATTTACACAGTGATCCATGTCATCAATATCCGATCGATAGGCGTAAACAGTTGTCCAAAATAGAGAGCCAGGTAATATAGAGTAGCAAGATCCGTCAAATAGTCCATTAAAATATGCAAAGCCGAGGTTAAACAATTAAACAAGGAAAATATCAGAAAATATGAGCGCACTCAGAACGAAAAAAACGAACGAGTGCATCTGTCAGTCAGTCATTGATAGATGTCAGACATAAGTGTTACCAGACGAAAAAAAATCACTATGTATCAATTCAATCGATTTCACGAAAGCTTGATAATATGCACTTGTCACTCGATTTTCATACATTTTTCCGATTTATTAATAATCGATTACTAGTAATTCAGGCATTATTAATCGATTATTTAGTTTCATTAACTTAATTTAAGTTTTCTCGCTTCCTGGGTAGAAACATGGTACCATATTTTGTGATTTCCATAAGAAAAATATAACGGTTTTTTTAGTATAAATTTCAACTAGTTTACTGCTGGGCCCAGAAGTCCCCTTCTCCTTTATGCCTAAAGATGATTTCAGACTCATAATTTTGAAGCTGACTACCAAAATTATGAGTTTTGAATGTATGACAAATAATGCGAAATAATTTTCTGTGAAACGAAGTTTATTTTATCCGCTGTTATGCAAAATAATAATTGTGATATAAAAAGTTCTGCGCTTAAAAGTAGACTGAAATATTCTTGTCAAAATTTTTACTTTATTATATGAAAGCAATGGTAACAGTTCCGACTTACGTTTCGAACGCGGGTTCAAACCCAGCCAGGCGCATTTCGTTGTGTAATTTATTTAATTACCAATACTCTATAACGGCGAAGGAATACATCGTGAGGGAACCGGCTTGTCTTAGAATCAAAAATTCGAAGACATGTGATATCTACCAACGCGCACTCAGGGCCCGCGTGGTGTATTACGGCCCACTCCCTCTCCTAGATAGACCTGAGTCCCAGCAGTGAGAACATTATAAAGCTGATTATGCTATGCTTATGCTAGCTTAATAATGCTTATGCTAAATGAAACCATAATTTAAAAATATGTTTTATTCCTATACAGGGCTCGATCTAGCTATTTAGCCGCACCGAGCTAGGGATATGTTGCCGTTGCCGGCAATATTACCGGGAATATTGCCCGATGTATGAATATTTGTGGTAATATTGCCAGCAATATTTCCAAATGGCCGGCAACAGCACATCTCTACTCCGGCCAAAGATAATTTTCACCGCCCTTTACATACAAAAAACCATATAAGTTAAGAGCCTTAAAATTTTCCACTATCCAACCTGAAGTAGGTTGGAAGGTAAAATTCTCAACCCGACAACTTGGGTGTGGATGGCTAATGGCTAGGTTGAAAGATAGGAATAAGTCAACTTTGCCGCCTCTAATTTTTTGCCACTCTGGGCAAATCATCATCATCATTATTTCAGCCGTCAGACGTCCACTGTTGGACATAGGCCTCTCCCGAGTGTCACCACAATGATTGATTCTGGTCGTCTCGCATCCATCGGATTCCTGCAACCTTCACCAGGTCATCGGTCCACAGCAGGAGGCTTTCCGACGCTGCGTCTTCTAGGCAAATGCCGGGGGGCATTTAGATCGGGCCCTGTTCCTTTAAAATATTGCATACTATATCTACATATCCGGACGCCTCGATGATTCGGAAGGGGTCTAGTCTCTCCCTATCCAGTTTTGCGAGGCCCTACTGTAATCTACAGCGAAGATAACGATCTTCGTCATCCTCCTCAATTGTGACCTCATTGACGTGTCTTGAGCGTCTGATATCTGAAGACCCACACCGGCAAAAAAATAAATCAATATATTTTTATTTCACATGGGCACTTATAAAACGTCAGAAGCTAGTGCACGGTTCCAAAGACAGACTTTTGAGATCCTCACCAGGTGAAAGCGTAGGCAAAAAATTTAGATTATCAGGATCGGAAAAAGAATATAAACTAAAAATATATTGGATGCTAGAGTTAAAAAAATTCTAGCATATTTTTAAACGTGTTTTGCCGGTGGTGTCGTATGCTTATTCCTAAAATAACTTTGTATATTTTATTCCAACAGGTTTTATCAATACGGTGCTGGTACGAGTGGAAACCTCGACGCAAATTGTTGTTTTACTCAAAGATGGAAGATTTCAGAATATGTTACTAAATACTGCTGATATAAGGAACAAGTCAAAATGACGAATGTTTTGCAAGCAGCGCTCAAAATCACAGGACCCATACATGTATACAGACAGGTAAATATTAAACATTTATTTATTTTCGTCATCATCATTTCAGCCGATATGCGTCCACTGTTGGACATAGGCGTCCTCCAAGCATCGCCACAACGAACGTTCCTGTGCGTCTACGTCTAGCATCCATCGGTTTCCCGCAAACTTTACCAGGTCATCAGTCCACCTTGTAGGAGGCCTTCCAAAGCTACGTCTTCTGGTACGCGGTCGCCACTCCAGAACCTTTCGGCCACAACGGCCATCTGTTCTGCGAGCAATGTGCCCTGCCCATTGCCACTTGAGGTTTGCAATTCTTCGTGCTATGTCCGCTACTTTAGTTCTCCTGCGGATGTCTTATTTTAGTTTTTTTGTTATTTTATAACTTAAAAAAGGTATATAACTATCGAACAAAGTAATGAAAAAAATAGATAAAATAGTTTATTAATATTTATGTGTGTAAAATGATAAACAATTGACGTTCGGTTCCAAATAAGAATAGGAAAGCCAATAACCTCGATCTGTCAAATGTTGAGTGATAATTACGGTTTGCAAAGAAAATTTATTTGCCGGTCAGTTACGGTTTTTTTGCTTTGTATTGATATTCCAGACTTTGGTCAGCTGAACTTTTGATCAAATGAACATCGTTATTTTAAACTCTGTTGATTTGTACGTTGTTCTTTTGAAATTTGCTCGACAAAGTTTTGATTGTCTAATATGCAACCATTACAATATTTACATCTTTACTGTTAAATATTAGAAATTAATATACAAACTTAATATACAAACTTAAAATAAATTGGGGCGTTTCTGAATACGAAACAATTTTTTGAACTTTCGTATTACATCTAATTTATGAGTTATTGTCAAAGTATTGATAATAGACATTTCGCTATTTTCGGAATTTAAGTATCTATTAATTACCTTGTTGCTAATAAATAACATCATATTTCTCAAAGTAAGTACTAACTTAAACCTACGGAAAGAAGAAATTCGTCAGGTTGATCCTGTCCTAGCAAATGACGCTGATTTTGTACCTTTTCACACGCAACACGCGGCTGGATGGCTGAGTCTTCATCGAGCGTCGCTATTCATGCCTTATTGTTCTATGAATATGACGTTTATAAAACTCCGATATAACTCCGCATAATTTTTGCGGAGGTGGATGAGGATGCGAAGATCAACTTCAGTAACGGAAGCGGGAGCGAAACTCTGTTACAATCCTAGTATAAATCAATCAATATTTCGCAAAAAAAATGGATTTAAAAGTCAGCGGGACTCTTTATGGGCGCAGCTGGCCGGATTTTGCATTTAACTCTGGGCAGATGTTTAAAAGACTTTTTAAAATTTACTGTAATTCAATTTTAAATTTTCATAGTTTTTGTTTTTAATTATTGACACCTCATGGCAAGCGATGATAAGGTCGAGGATGGAGAACGCTTACCTAGAAGTAGCCTATTCACTCCTGACTTAAAGACAACAAAGTTTTAGCTATCAGGAAACACAGACTCCGGCAGGAAAAAAAACAGTTAAGAAAAGTTGTTTATTTATTTGATAAGTAGGTATTTAGGTATCTACCTCATAAATAGGAAGATTATAATATTTATCGATAAGGTCATATTTATTATGACATCAACTCATTAAAAAATGATTAAAGATTTTCCTTCTCTTAGTAATTGACCCATTATTATATTGAAACGTCACATTAGAGCTACTGGTCGTTAAATGATGATAATTTATTATTTTATTACAACAACCGTGTTATAAGGTTTCCTTATTATTGTCCTTATTTAAAGATCTTATTACATGTTAATAATATCAACACTTGAGATATCAACATACGTCAAAATCGTGGCTTGACTCACGCAGAAATGAAAAAGGCGGTCGCCTCCTTCTGCGAAGCATTAATGCTAGCAAAGGAGGAGGCCGCCCGCCTCAGGCAACGGCGCTCTCGCCGACTCCGCTGGGATTCCGATCCCGATTTCTGGCCAGCTCGTTGTCCGACCGTCCGGTAACTATCCGGACCAAGCCCAAGTCGCCGACGGCGTACTGTACCCGCGCGCTTCAAGGAGTTGTCAGCAACAGCAGGGGCCCAGCTGGGGTCAGGGTTAGTTTCGAAAGATAGATCGAGCCCCGGTATGAAGGCTTGAAGGAACGGGGTGGATTTTTAGTCAGTAAGAGTCTGACACTATCTCCCGCTCCGCCCAAGAGCGGGGGTTGTCATTAGATGATTTTAAAACCATAAAAAAACTAAAAATTAAAAAAAAAAACATAAAATATAAAAATATTTATTTTGGAACACAAAATAGCTGACAATAATGATAAGGAAATGATGACAGATGAATGCTGCAGAAGTTATAAACTGTGACACAACGCCCATCTTCATGATAAGTTAAACAATGCTCCTGATATAGCGTAGCATAGCATTGTCGGCCTTTTAATGTTCCCACTGTTGGGACTCAGGCCTACTCTCTAGGAAAAGAAATGGGCCTTACTTAATCCATCACACGGGCACAGTGCGGGTTGCTGGATGTCACATGTCTTCGAATTTTTGGTTCTACGACATGCCGGTTTCCTCACAATATTTGCGTCTGGGTGGGTTTGAACCCGTGGCTCGTAATTCGCGGCCGATACCACTCGGCCACCACTACCTCTCGTCCCTGCCATAATCCCTATCCCTACTAATATTATAAATGCGAAAGTAACTCTGTCTGTCTGTCTGTTACGCTTTCACGCAAAAACTACTGAACGGATTTAGATCAAATTTGGTAGGTAGGTAGAAGAGACACTGGAATAACACTTAGGCTACCTATAATTCCACTGCTGAGCACGGGTCTCTGCCCGCGCGATATAAACTGTAGTCCACGCGGGCGAAGCCGCGGGCGGAAAGCTAGTACATAATAGTATGTAGAGTGAAGTGTGTGTATATGTGTTATATGTAAAGTGTTTCATTATCCCAAGGTAATGAGCCAAGAAGATCATCGGCAATAATGCACTCGACGCTTCAAAATCTTGAGCATCGACGCCGTGTTGCTAGCCTATCGGTCTCTTCAGAAAAATAATTCATGCTAAATAATAATAAAAACTGGCTAAGTGCGAGTCGGACTCGGGCACTAAGGATTCCGTGCAAACTTACTTATGTAGGTAAATAGTTTAATTTCTGAATAGTTTAGAAGATTTTTCCGATAGTTGTGCTATAAGACCTTGCTTTATGCCAAATTTCAGGATTCTGGGTCAATGGGAATTACTCTATGAAATTTGATTCCCTTTTGAATGTCGAAATATATGTTTTTATCGACATAATTTGCCGTATTTTTTGTTTTCATTAACTGAGAAGTTTGATTTTTTTACAACTCTAAGGAATCGCAGATCTGAGTATATGGTATTCAACTTGATACCTTCACGCGTTTCCGAGATACATGGTCCTGAAAGACAGACGAACAACAAAGTGATCTTATAAGGGTTCCGTGTTTTTTTTTTGAGGTACGGAACCCTGAAAATGAGCATGACAATGAAGCAAAAAACTTTTGAAGTTTACTTCGACTTTGTGTGCATAAATGATTAAATATTAACTAATAGGTATAACATCTGTTTTTGTGTTGCACTTTGTGTGTGAACTACTTGCATTGTTGTAAATATTACCAAGATACGGAAATTCCGCTCCTACCATTTTATAGGTTGTTTTTTTTCAGATTTTAATATTCAATTGTTTTTTTTTACCACTATAAAAACAAAGGCAGGTAACATTTTAATAAAATGTTGTTGCCTGTGTCGGTGATAGCGTTACGGAGGGCAGGACAGGATAAAAAAAAAAAAGAAAACGCGACACCCAAGTGTAGCGACATCTATCGCGTCACATAAGAACTATAGAAATCCTACTTCGCGCAATTTAAGTTCTCCGCACGTTTTGAACATACAACTCCCAAAATCATCCCTTTTCAACGGAGGTTTTTTCCAAAGAAGCAATATCGGGAAATGGCATGAAGAGCTCAGCTTAATCATCTAGTGGTCCTCACAGTTATTTAGTTAAATATTTGTTACGGACATTTATAACAGAAAAAAAAAGAAAAACATTGTTCCATTACGTATATCGGTTTATTGTTATTTACATTATGTTTATTCAGTAATTATAATATAGTTAGTTTAAGATATGGGTGAATATCATAATTTTTCATTTTTGTCAATTTTGGTGGTGAAACTTTTTATTCAGTTTTCGTGAAAATCAGGGACCCAGGACCCTAATTCTCGTCTTACCTCAGAATTCCTGAAAATTAGTGACTCAGGTTCCTAATTTTTACGAAAGCTGCAGTAACGGTTTCGCCACCAAAATTGAAAAAAAACAGATATTCACCCATATAATCCTTGCTGGCCGATCAGCGTCTCACCGTCGACGACGGCTGGTGTTGAAAATCAGCGCTGTGGTTCTGTCTTAAGCGCAGGCCACACCGCCAGCTAGCGGGCGGGCGGGCTAGGCGGGTGGGCGAAGCGAACGAAGGAAACTATACAAACTACGCGAAATATTGGCGAGCTAAACTATGGGGTTCACACCGAAAACTACGGACAGACGAGCGACTTTCGTCGATATATGACATACTAGCTTTCCGCCCGCGGCTTCGCCCACGTGGACTACAGTTTATATAGCGCGGGCAGAGACCCGTGCTCAGCAGTAGAATTATAGGTAGCCTATGTGTTATTCCAGTGTCTCTTCTACCTACCTACCAAATTTGATCTAAATCCGTTCAGTAGTTTTTGCGTGAAAGCGTAATAGACAGACAGACAGACAGAGTTACTTTCGCATTTATAATATTAAGTAGGGATTCATCGTTCACAAACTAAACACTACACTGCTATTCGAAAGACGAGCGTCGACTTAGTCTACTCGAAACGGGGAGGACGGGCGAACGAACCGGGCGCGCCAACGAGGTGAACGAGTAGCTTCGCTGGAATCGTCGGATATTTCGTTAGCTTAGCTCGTTAGGTTAGTCGGTAGCTCGCGGTGTGAACCAAAGTATGTAAAGAGGTGAAACGATGTTCGCCAGCCTAGCCCGCCCGCCCGCTTGCTGGCGGTGTGGCCTGCGCTTTACACGAGCCCCAGCATTATGCTGAGCGCTGACCGCCTTGCGCAGATGTGTCGCATATCCTATTTACTTGCTAGGTCTATGTCGTCAGGAGGGGCCCAGTTGGGTCAAAGCCTACCGGGATCAGGGTTATCCGAAAGGAAACTAGAGCCCCGGTATGAAGGCTAGAAGGAACGGCGCGGGGTTTTTAGTCAGTAAGAGTCTGACACTATCTCCCGCTTCACCCAATAGCGGGTTTTGTCATAAGATGATTTTCCCCGTCGACAAAAAAAAAGGTCATGTCGTCATTTGTTTTTAAGATATGCTCCATGTTTGACTCAAATAAACTCTTTTTCTTTCTTTCTTGTTATAGTTCTTATATAAGTTTAACAAGGTCTAAGCCATAAGTGTAATATTTTGGTAATCATCAAATAACCACTCTCGCTCTGTATGTAGCGAGAGAGAGTGTCAGTCTTTTATTGACCAAAAACCAAAACTGTTTTTCTTCAGCTACCCTTTGCGTTTCAGAGCCACTCTAACTCTTTCAAACAAAGCTTTCTTCACTTTTTTCAGATTCTGGCAACATTTGCGGCATCCTTGCTGTCCCTTGCTGGAGGCATCACCTTCGGTTTCACAACAGTCCTCCTGCCACAACTTCAGGTCGACTCCAGTTATCCTTATGATAAGAGCTTAGACTCATGGATTGGTAAGTTTTATAAAGAAAAATACTCCACAGTGATTTATGTAAAAAAAAATCATCAATCATCATCATCATATCAGCTAATAGACGTCCACTGTTGGACATAGGCCTCCCTCAAGTGTCGCCACAATGAAATAAAATTGCAATAGGTAAAAGCCTAATCTGGCAAAGGTACCAACTTTGTAAGGTAACACGTTGTTACATTAGCCTAATTTTAATATCCCAGTACAATTGGCGTCTATCGCTGATCTTCATGAAATCAGAGCCAGATGTAACTTATAGAATCTCAGGATCATTATTCATTAATAACATACATTTTGTTGTTACCTTGTATTATCAATTTAAATACAAAACCAAAAGTTTCTCTCATTAATTATCTTGTTCTCTGTTTCAGCTTCCATCTCCCCGCTTGCTATGATGATGGGTTCCCTCTTATCTGGCCCCATGAGCGATGGCATCGGCAGAAGACTCGGCCAGTTCGTCCTGATTGTTCCCTTCACCTTCGGCTGGATCATCATGGGACTAGCCAACAACAACACAATTATGCTCTTTGGAAGATTTGTTACCGGTATCTGCACAGGAGCTGTAAGAGCCAATAGCATGGTCTATATAGGAGAATTAACTGACCCAAAGTATAGACCTGTAGCCCTTTTTTGCCCCTCCGCTGCAATTCATATCGGAGTCATCATCAGCCATACAGTTGGAAAATACTGTCATTGGACAACTAGTTGCTACATCTTCACAGTGCCTAACATACTAGCTTTTACTATACTCTTGTTCTTGAAAGAAAGCCCACTATGGCTGCTGTCTAAAGGCAAAATCAATGAGGGTATAGAGTCTTACAGACAATTCCGTGGAAATGGAGATGAAAAAGAACTAGCAACAGTTTTAGAAAATGCTAAAGAAAGGGCAGAAGAGAATACTACATTTAAAGACATACTAAATATTATATTTAGTAAACCATTCATGAAGTCTTTGGCGACCATATTCTTATTGTTTATCGCCGTGCAATGGTGCGGTATCAATACTTTGTCTTTTTACGCTGAAGTGATATTTGAGAAGACTTTCGCTGGTGATATAGATGCATTTACGTTGGTGTTAATTACTGATTGCATAAGAATTGCAGCATCTGTGTTTATTTGTATTTTCGCTAAGGTTCTTCCACGTAAAATTACTTTCGTGGCCTGTTGTATGATAACAACCATTGTGTTGATAGGTTTAGTAATATACTTGTACATTAACCCTACTGGTTTAGTGTGGGTTGCTGTAACATGTTTGATTATTTACATAGCTATGGCAAGTGCAGTGACATCTATATCTTGGTCGTTCGTTGCAGAAATATTTCCGTCAAAAGTTCGTGGTTTTGGCTCTGGTTTAAGTTCATCAATATCCTTTATATTGTTATTTATTTCCGTTAAAGTTACCCCTGAGATAATGTATAGGTACGGAGAGCAAGTTATGTATGCTTCTTTTGCTGTTGTCACATTGATCACGGGTATATCCCTTAGTTTCATACTACCAGAGACAAACGGAAAGAGTTTGCAAGAGATAGAGGATTCTATGTATAAGAAGAAAGGTGATGTAAAAAAGGATATAGGAATGGTTACTTTGCCGAACTCACCAGCTTAGTTTTAGGTAGACAATAAACATTGTAAATAATGTAGCTTAAAATGTAAATAATAACAAAATGACGATAATTGTTTTGTGCCAATAAAATAATTGATAAGTGTGTTTTTATTTTTTAATTTTAAGAATGTTTCAGAAGGAATAAATTTTTAGGCTTGTCACGAGCAATAAGATTATATAGGGAAGGCGCAGCGGGCGCTGTGTCGTGTTTTTTCTTGTTGAACTGTGTGGACCGACGGATCGTATCTTTATGCGTGTTCGTATGTAAACGGTCGTTGTATGAAAAGCATCCAAAAACAAATCGTGCTGCAAAGTATGAATTCTATGAGTTTTTATAATAGGATACGATCGTGAGAAAAACATTATCGTATATAAAAACGCCTCAACAAACTTGTACAAAAACAAAACATTCGTACCCTGACCAGGATTCTCATGTACTGACCGATTAGGATACATCTTACGGAATTGACACCACACCAAACAAACTCTCAAAAACTGTAGACGTTCAGTGTCTAAGATGCAAGATACAATAACCCAGCTGACTACAAAATACGGTGGAAACCTCTTGCGCCGGGTCTTGGTTCAGGCCATGGTCCGGAGCGAGGAGGAGTGGCAGACGGTCAGCTCCTTCTGCGAAGCAGTAATGCTAACAAAGGAGGAGGCCGACCGTATCAGGCAACGGCGCTCTCACCACCGCCGCCGGGATTCTGATCCCGATTTCTGGCCACCGTAGACGCGGGCTTGCGGACTGCGAGCCATGGGTAGCTCGCCGTCCGGTAACTGTCCGAACGAGCCCAAGAAGTCGACGGCGCGCATTCTTCCCGCACGCCTCAAGGAGTTGTCAGCAACAGCTTGGGCCCAGCTGGGTCGAAGCCTGCTGGGGCCAGGGTACTCCGAAAGGAAGCTCGAGCCCCGGTATGAAGGCTAGAAGGAACGGGGTGGGTTTTTTGTCAGTAAGATTCTGACACTATCTCCCACTCCGCCCAAGAGCGGGGGTTGTCATTGAATGATTTTCGCCACCATAAAAAAAAGAAAAAAAAGCTGACTATTAAATTAGATAGCATGGAGAATGAGTTGGTAAACCACAGTATTAGAAAACAATGACTTTAAAAGATCAGTGAACAAGCTGACTCAAGAAACTAAGGTTTTAAAGTAGTTATGACATTCTTCTAAAAGTAAAGAAGCAACCCTGTAAGCACTGACAAAAAGAAGAATGGATGGTGTGGGGATATCGGACAGTTTCCCAGAAAGCGGCGCACCGCCATGGGATCTTGAGGCGACAGTCCTTGGATCTATGCATAATTTGCGCATGAAGATGCAACGCTTGGGCAAAATTCCGCTGCCCCGTCAAATCGCGACATGGCACACAGAGTTCCAGCGGGATCTCTCTCTCATGGTTTTTTTATGGTGGGCAAAGGAATGGTGACAGCGACTTTCGCAACCCAGTGCTGGGCACGCCATTATTATGGCGGTAAGTCTCTTTGAGTAGTGGCTGGAAAGACAACGGCGTCCTTACCTTTCGCATGACGCAGGTTTTTACATGATAAGTTCTGGAGGTTCCTGAACAGGATTCGTGAGGACAAACGTACACCCGGGCGTTTTTTCACCACCATTGTGTGGACCATCCGGAGGACACGGTGGAACATACGATGCAGGAGTGCACGCTTGGGCAGAGCTCCACCGTATCGTTGTTGGGGCGATCGGCGGCAGCGTTCTCTCACGCCGGGCCTTGGTACAGGCCATGGTCCGAAGCAATAATGGTAGAAAAGAAGGCGGCCGCAAGCGCGAGAGAACGACCCTGACGCCCCAGCGATCGGGATTCCGAGCCTGGCGATACTTGAATAAAAAAAAATCTTGATGTAAATCTTGATTTTATTGTACAAGTCATAAAGTTAGATTGTAAGGTTCCTGTTAATATTTGGTTGCAACGAGTAATTGTATTAGCACTGATTGCTAAGATAATTTTGAAAGAAAGAAAACTATTTTATTTGGCATACACACTCGTAGTAACAACATGTAGACACTAATCCCTACTTCCCTACTAATATTATAAATGCGAAAGTAACTCTGTCTGTCTGTCTGTCTGCCTGTTACGCATTTCACGCAAAAACTACTGAACGGATTTAGATCAAATTTGGTAGGTAGGTAGAAGAGACACTGGAATAACACATAGGCTACCTATAATTCCACTGCTGAGCACGGGTCTCTGCCTTCGCGATATAAACTGTAGTCCACGCGGGTGAAGCCGCGGGCGGAAAGCTAGTTATTATATAAAAGAAAGAGACAACTAACAATGTGTGCCTCACGGTGGCGCCAAACAGGTCCAGTTCAACAAAAATGTCAGAAACTACATGGTAGTGGCCTGACGCTGGTTTTCAACTGACCCTTATTTCGAGTGTACGGTTGAAAATTTTGCTAGGAACGTTAAAAAATTTACACTTATCGATGGTTATAGCTACATTGTCCAAGAAAACTGTCAGATTATATTTTTTTGGGATCCTGATAGGATTACCATAAAAATGAAAAAAAAAACAATCACGCCTGAGTAGGAATTTGAACCGAAGAAGAAGAATTCTAACATGCTCTTCCCCCACAAAAAGAAATACTTGTCATAGTTTTTTTTTTGTTTTAGAACCTAATCTTCACAATGCAATAGGTCCCCATGGCGCTTTAGTTACTGCAAATTTAGCATCCGTCCCTCCCCTACTAATAGATTGCCCACAGGCTACTGATGTAAAAAGATGCACGGATGGCTCTAAAGAGAGTAATTTTTACCTCATTGGTACATTGTGCAAACCTGCGAGCAATCAAGTTTTCCCTAACCAAGTGCCCTATGTTCACGTTCAATGTCCATATCATCTTTAGAGTCCTTGGTAATTAGATGACCTGGGGCCAAGCCTGCTATTTTTATAAATTCGTCATTCCAACACGATCCCATTGTAATTTTGATAAAAGTTCATAATCTGCTAATTGATAGTGATCGAACATTGATCGGTCAATGGTCTCACAACAGAGTTGTAATAAAATGACAATATCGAGCTTATTAAAAGCAATCACGGCACAATGATGCTCTAATGGTAGGTCAATGATCAAAGGAACTGTCAAAATTTTAGTAGATTGCCGCATACATCAGATATTAATTTGTCATTATGTACGAGATTACCATTCTACTACTCTGTCAAGAAAGTACCGGGAAAAGATCAATAATACACAAAATGTCTGTTATTCATCCAAATTTATTTTATCACCTTCAAAGTATGCTCCTTTAGAAACGATACACTTGCGCCAACGAATAATCCATTCATCAAAACATTTTTTAAACGTTGCTTCCTGAATTGAGTTCAGTTCTCGCCGCGAATTCTCCTTTATGTCTTCTATCGATTGAAAACGGGTGCCACGAAGTGGTAATTTGAGTTTAGGAAAAAGAAAAAAGTCAGCAGGAGCCATATCTGGTGAATATGGTGGTTGCTGGATGGTATTTGTTGAGTGTTTGGTCAAAAATTCGTTCACAATGATAGCCTTGTGCGATGGCACATTGTCGTGGTGCAAAATCCAAGAATTTTCTTTCCACAAATCTGGCCTTTTTCGTCGAATTTGCTCTCTTAAACGCCGCATAACGCTCAAATAATATTCTTTCTACTACTTTTCATCCGGTAAGAATTCAGAGTGCACAACACCGCGATAGTCAAAGAAAACAGTCAACATGACTTTGACTTTTGATCGACTTTGGCGTGGTTTTTTCGGTTTCGGATCAGTTGGAAAGCGCCACTCCGAAGCTTGTTGACTAGTTTGCATGTCAAACTCGTAAACCCACGTCTCGTCACCAGTAACAATGCGTTTCATGAATGTTGGGTCCGAACTGACTCGTTCTAGCATGTCCTCAGCGACCTTCATGCGATTGAGTTTTTGGAGAAAATTCAGATCTTTTGGGACTAGCCGAGCAGCAACATGTTTCATACCCAAATGATTAGTTAAAATGGTACGGATCGACTCGTGAGATACAGAAAGTTCGGCGGCTATCTCTCTCAGAGTTGAATGGGGATTTTCAGTCACTATTTCCTTCACTTTTGCGATGTTAACTTCAGTTGCAGACGTTGACGGCCTACCAGAGCGAGGCAAATCTTCCATCACCGACCGCTTTTGAACGCTTTGAACCACTCATAAGCACGAGTTTTTGATAAAGTCGATTCACCGTAAGCCTTCTGTAACATTTCCAGTGACTCCGAACACGAAATTCTATTGGCGATGCAAAATTTAAGACAAACTCTTTGTTCGATATTTTTGTCCATTATGAAATTCGCAATACACACTATATATGATATTACTAAAACCAGCACTGTATTTAATATAAATAACAGATGCAACTCAAACTCCGCGCCAAAATGAAAAACAGTTGTGCCAATCTAACAACTACAAAAAAACAAAAATTTGAATTTGGAACCATAAACAAATCATCCATTCCCGATACTTTTTTGACTGAATGTATATCATAAAAAGATTAACCAAGTCATATAACAATAACAAAATAATAATCGAAACTTGAAATTAAACTCAAAATACGATAAATTCAAAGTGAAAAATAAAAAAAAAAGCGAGAATCAATAATCTATATGTATATATAAAAGCGAAATACCACTTAATGATTAATCACGAAATCTCATAAACTATAACACCTACAAACTTAAAAGTCGGAAGATAGGGTGGATAGGGTGTAGACATCCGCTAAGAACGGATTTTACGAAACTCTACCTCTAGAATGGTAAAATGGGGGTTGCCCTATAAAAGCGAAATACCACTGACTGATTAATCACGAAATCCCAGAAACTATAACACCTTCAATATTACAATTTGACAGGTTTTTTATAGGGTGTAAACGTCCGGTGAGAACGGATTTTACAAAATTCCCCCCTTAAGGTTATGAAACGGAGCTCCAAAGTTTGAATGGAGAAACCGACTTTCACTCGGACAAACAGCACTTCAAAGCGCACGCTGGTTTTGTACGCGAAGATTTCATGCCTATGCAGGATATGAGATTAGGACTGCAATCTTAGGAAGAGAGTAATTTTGTCACACTATTAACATTATAAAAGCAAAAGAGTGTGAGTGTGTGTTTGTTACTTCTTCACACTCGAACGGCTCAACAGATTTGAATACTGGCACACTCTACTTTCACGCGGGTGAAACCGCTGGCAGCGCTTAGTTATCGATGCATCATAGAAATAATAGTAACAATAAGAATTACCTCGCTCACTATAGTCGACTTGAAATCACTGTCATCATAAGAGAATTTCTCGCACTGTACTTCAGGTAAGCTGTCATTGACTCTCACAGAACAAGCACGCAACATTGAGTCGTTGGCGTTCATCGGCGTTGGAGATACACAGGTGAAGTCTTGTCCAGGTGCGATCACAACGATTGCTAGTTGGTTCCACGCTGCAGGAAAACTCTTCAGAGATAGTGCTATAGCTATTACTAGTTGCCAGCGTCCCAGTGAACCTATCGCTTCCTGGATAGGATCTAAAAAAAGTATCTTTTGTAAGTATTGAGTGTGATTTGTTTTTCTTTTAAAACTTCAGAATAAATGGTTCTCTAATAAAATTGATTGTTTTAAGAATTTATTTTTGGAAAGTGTAAGTAAAAAAATATAAGTACAACTCTCACCACTTTGCTTCGAATGTCTCATTTTGTTAAAAAGCTTTTTGTGAAAATAAAACTCCGAATTTCGAAAAAACTACATTAAATTACGCGATTTTCTATTAGAATGCAGCTGTCGATGGTTCGTTGCTTATATTATGAGCACAAAACTGGCTCATCTAATTTTACATATGAGGAAAGCATCGGTCTTTTTTAATGGTATTAGAATTTTTATGTATTGGCATTTCGTACATAAAAGTAATTTAAAAGCCAATTAGTAATCAAACAAGCCAGTTTAGTTAGTTTTGTGATATAAGCAGCGAACAACTGATAGCATCCGTCTTCTTGAAAATCGAGGAATAATAAAATAGTCCATTGTGTCCATATACGTTGCACGTGTGCAATAGTTTATAGTTTTAATAATAATTAGTTATAGTATCTTTTTATGTATTAGTTTATTATTTTGTAAGATTATTTGTGTATTTTATCTATGGTATCTATTTTAGTTGCCTGATAATAAAGAATTATTATTATTATTAATACTCAAATACTGCTTTGCTTGCTCGTCTGCTGGCTGTCGGGGAATGGGAGTCGGGCTTATGGCTTTAGGCACTCCCGTCATCCACCATAGGCACTATGCACTTGCCTTTTTTTTACGGTGGGCAAAAATCATACTCACAACCCCCGCCCTTGGGTGGAGCGGGAGATAGTGTCAGACTCTTACTGAATAAAAACCCACCCCGTTCCTTCTGGCCTTTAAACCAAGGCACGAGCTTCCTTTCGGATAACCCTGGCCCCGGTAATGCACTTGCCTTGAAAATACCTAAATTATAATCGGACGAAAAGACCGCAGCAGGCGCATCTGCGCGGCGACATCTCCGACAGGGTTAGCGTGTTCTGCTACGCAGACTACATACTGATCATTGCGCACTCAGTCACACCAGGTAGCGTCCAAACTAGCAATACGCGGGGTTACGACAGTCGTGGAGAGAATCCGGCTGTAGGGAAACGAGGTGGCACTGCAAAAGTGTGAGGTCAATTAAAATTTATCGAAGCCATAATCGGGATCGGAGGTCCAACATCAGTCGGAAGTTCCGATCTTTCGGAATCGGAATTGAATCTTCATAACATCTCTGTTTTAAACTTACGAAACACAATGATCGATGATTATTTTTGCTAAAATCGAGTGTTTTAATTAGTTAATAAATATCTGCCCAAGTACCTATATAGTTGGACAATATTTGAGAATATTTCAAGGTGGCGGCTAAAACATATTTAAATTCAGAAAGCAGGTTGATAATGAAGCTAACGGAAAAAACAAACACCATACACATGAGTATGTGTAAAATTAGTGAAGCCAGTTTTGTGCTCATAATATAAGCAACGAACTATCAACAGCTTCATTCTAATAGAAAATCTCGTGATTTAATGTAGTTTCTTAGAAATTCGGAGTTTCATTTTCACAAAAATCTTCTTAACAAAATGAGACATTCGAAGCAAAGCGGTGAGTATATATATTATTATATTTTTTTTTTACTTACATTTTCCAAAAATAAATTCTTAAAACAAATAAATTTTATTAGAGAATCATTTATTCTGAAGTTTAAAGAAAAATAAATCATATTAAATACTTGACAAAAGATTTTTTTTTTAGATCCTATCCAGGAAGCGATAGGTTCAATGGGACGCTGGCAACTAGTAATAACTATAGCACTATCTCTGAAGAGCTTTCCTGCAGCGTGGAACCAACTATCTATCGCTGTGATCGCACCAGGACAAGACTTCACCTGTGTATCTCCAACGCCGATGAACGCCAACGACTCAATGTTGCGTGCTTGTTCTGTGAGAGTCAATGACAGCTTACCTGAAGTACAGTGCGAGAAATTCTCTTATGATGACAGTGTTTTCAAGTCGACTATAGTGAGTGAGGTAATTCTATTTTTACTATTATTTTTATGATTCGATAATAACGACAGTAATATCACATCACATTCTGAAGTATAAATTGAATTTTGCAGTGGGACTTAGTATGCCAACGCAAGTTTCTCCTGAGTTTCGTTCAACCTGCAACGCAATCCGGTTTTCTCATCGGCTTTCTGACCTTTGGCATAATGGCTGATAGGTAAAAACGATAATCACAAGGACAATATTCAGAATAAATAAACACAGAATATGCATGTTTCTAATTTTGTAATTGAATGCAGGATTGGTAGAAAAACTCCGCTGATGATAGCTGTGACAGTTCAAGCAGTTGCAGGACTCATGGCAGCATTCATGCCAACGTTTGAGTTGTTTTTACTGTTCAAAGTTATCTCTGGCATCGCTACAGGTGGAAGTTTAAACACTTGTTTAGTTATTAGTAAGTAAACTACACATTTGAAATTGATTTCATAAATTGAACATTTAATAACATCTAAATTGTATTCCAGTGATTGAAATCGTAGGCGCTGAAATCCGATCAAAAGTTGCCTTTTTGTATCACGTTCCCTTCATATTAGGGTTTTTAAGTGTACCAGCTATTTCGTATCTAACAAAGACGTGGGATGGATACTGGCTGTCGATCTCTATTCCAGCTTTTCTTCTGCTATCCTATTACTGGTAAGTTACTATTTATGATCGTTAATCATTGATAGTTTTATCAATAATCCAAGAGAATACGATACTGATGGAATAGCATTTCCTTCCTAGGCTGATACCAGAGTCTCCACGTTGGTTGTTAGCAGTCGGAAAAGTTGATCAAGCACGGCAAGTATTGCTTCAAGCAGCCAGAAGGAACAAAATGTCTGAAGAAGGAGTGGCTCTAGCAATAGAAAGCTATGAAACGAAGTTATTAACATCAGAAACCAAAAGTACTGAAGCTGATAGCAAAAAGAGAACTCACGGTGTCGTAGATTTGGTGCGTACACCAATTATGAGGTCAAGGACACTTTTGATTGCCATCAATTATTTCAGCAGTGGTATGGTATATTTTGGCGTCACACAGTATCTTAGTCACATGAGTAAAAATGTTCGAACTAATCTGGCGGTTTCAGGTATTCTATCGTTCCGATCATTGTAAACAATTACCATATCCGTATTCAAAAACCTAACGTTTAGTTTTTCTTTTTCAGCTGCTTTCCAATTGCCAGGACTGCTAATAGCATACTTCTTAATATCCCGAGTACCTCGCTTGAAAATTTTGATCAGTATGGCCTTTTTAACAGGAATATGTTTATTGCTGATTATACCATTCTACAGCTATGACACGGTCAAACTGGTATTTGCAGCAGTCGGAATAACTTGTATGATAATCAATGCCATAACATTTCATTTGTACACCGGGGAATTGTATCCCACTGTCATCAGGAATATTGGATTTGCCGTTTGCAGTGTTTTGTTTAAACTAGGCAGTGTTGTTGCACCGTTACTAATTGACTATGTAAGATTCAATTTTTTAATGAAATTTTAAAAAATCATTATAAAATCTCAACATAGAAAATTGCGCTTGCAAGAATAATGTCATTTGATAAAGTTGCGCTTGCAAGAATAATGTCGTTTGACAAATTTACGCTTGCAAGAATAATGTCGTTTGACAAAGTTGCGCTTGCAAGAATAATGTCGTTTGACAAAGTTGCTCTTGCAAGAATAATGGCGTTTGACGCATTGCTCCAATATGTGACGTCACGCAACCCTTTACCATTGTGGTGAAATGAAAAAAGAACTACCCATAAATCAACAACAGTCAGTTGTACATAAAATAACTAGGAACAGCGCAAAACTTGATTTATTCACTTCTAAGCCGCGTGTATTCAATCGAATACTTACCAAACATTGGTTCGATAACTGTTAGTTTGTCCTTCAAGACCTAATATTGTGATCGTGTCTTATTGTTAAAGTGCATACCATTATTGTAAATTAACTTATTTTTTTTTTTCTCTTTCAAGCATGCTGTTCATAGATAATTATATTGTGAAAACATGTCATTGGTTAATAGTTGCATAATTTGTTATCTTTTTAATTGTTAATACTGATTGTTTTCCGATTGTAATAAAATAAAAAAGCTCAGATGCTACTGAAAAACTCACTAATAGATTGTAATACATTTGAAATTTTGAATGATTTGTGGAACGAAAATCTCACTTTAGACCAGGGTCGATAATTTTTGAAACGAAATAAAATCATAGTAGTATGAAACACACTGGAATTGAAAGAGAATATAACAAAAATGAAAGAAAAAATAAATTACGGGCGATCTGAGGTCGGGAAAAGGATGGGTGTGCGTTTTTAAGGGTAAAAATAGTTTATCTCGATTTCCGACAAAACTACAAGTTCTATGTAAAAAAGGTTAAATTGCAAAGTTGTAGATAATAAAAAGATCTACAACTTTTGTATTTACACTTTTTTCACATAACCTCAAAATGTATGTGAAAAATTCAAATAACTAAGGTTTTGGTTTTTTATTTTTATCTTTTACAAAAATTATTCTTTTTCCACGAAATTAAACGGAAACTTACCTTTTTATGTCCCAGACACACTGTAATTTTTTTGATTTAAAATGTTGGTTTTTTGTGTGAATTTTACTAAATAACTCAAAATTGTATATAGGTAATGATTATGACAACGAATTTATGGTTTGGATATTTTTGCTTTTCTGAGAAATTTTCCTATAATAATGATACTTTTTTTTACACCATCAAAAACTAGAGATTTGAACAAACAAAAAACCTGGCAAAGGTTTTAAAAAAGGAGATATTTTGACGTAAGATTTTTCGATTAAAAATTAGGGTACTTTTTCGATATTAAGTCAAAATGAAGGTGAAAAAACCAACATTTTAAATCAAAAAAATTACAGTGTGTTTGGGACATAAAAAGGTAAGTTTCCCTTTAATTTCGTGGAAAAAGAATAATTTTTGTAAAAGATAAAAATAAAAAACCAAAACATTAGTTATTTGAATTTTTCACATACATTTTGAGGTTATGTGAAAAAAGTGTAAATACAAAAGTTGTAGATCTTTTTATTATCTACAACTTTGCAATTTAACTTTTTTACATAGAACTTGTAGTTTTGTCGCACACCCATCCTTTTCCCGACCTCAGATCGCCCGTAATTTATTTTTCCTTTCATTGTTGTTATATTCTCTTTCGATTCCAGTGAGTTTCATACTACTATGATTTTATTTCACTTTTTACCACTAACAACGGCTTCAGCACTGGTCTACTTAGGTCAAATGACGACACTCACCAATGACTGCAATCATTGTACGTAAAGATTTTCACTCAATATGACATTAACAAAATCATTGAATATTACCGTCTTATACAGTGAATAATGACATATATATACACACACATATATATGTATTTTTACTGGTTTTTTTTTTCAGGTTAATGATCTAGCCTATTGGATAGTTCCACTCGTCTTTGGCTTGGCACCAGCTTTATCAGCTGTTCTCCTCTTTTGGTTACCAGAAACAAAAGATTGCAAACTACCAGACAGTATCGAAGATGCTGAAAACTTTACGAAATAGGTAGTTATCGAAGTTTATCATTCTGTAAGTGTAATGTTTTTTTTTTATTTAAGGCTTGCACCTTACAGCCATTTTGCTTGATGCTTGATAGTAAGCGATGGACGACCATAGAGCACGCTTGCCAAAAAGTAATCTATACAGTCTAGACTTGTTTATGGTGGGATATCATCCAAAGACTCCTGGTTAAAACTACAGAATGAAATTACACTCCTTAGATAATCCGCCAAACGACTTGGGTAATCTAATGAAATAATCAAATACTTGTAATCTGATTTAGTCAACACTGGTTGAACAACAATCAAGGTTGCAAAGAGATGATCATTGTTTACTAATAGAATCTTATAATTTGTTTAAAAATTTCCAAGTCGCTTGACTCATTGACTTGCAGTCCATCAGGTGAGATAGCGGTCAAACGCAAACCTATCAACAATTAACAAAAAAAACTTTTTAGACAGACTATAGCTATAGGAATGTTTTTTGTGTGAATGTTGAGTTCAGAAAACCGTTTAATTTTAGCAAGTCGTTAAAAGAACACTTCCTTGACTGTACCCCTAGCCAAGTTGCTAATCTGCAATAGTTAACGCTTGTAGAAAGCTTCAAATGTACGGGAATGACGTCGTCTCAACGCTCAGTCACGTGGTCAGAACAAAAGAATTGGCGGCAAGGTCAATTCGAAGCGTTTGACGCAAGCGAAACGGTTGTAACTTGGCTAGGGGGGCTGTTCTGCATCATGATTTGTGAGACAATACATATGAATTTGAGACAAGTACTTTCTGAGGCCTCCAACAAGGTAGACCGATGACCTGGTCAGGGTGGCGGGAATCCGATGGATGCGTGACGCACAGGACCGGTCGTTGTGGCGACGCTCGGGGGAGGCCTACGTCTAATAGTGGACGTCTTTCGGCTGATATGATGATGCTAATGACTTTCTGAGTTAATTTTATCTGTTTTGTTTCAGACACTGAAAGAAAATTGGTATTAGCTTGTGGGAGTTAAACCAATCGAAATTGAAATTTGATAAAAAGACATTGAATATATTGAAAGGAAATGTAATTTATTATTTATTTACACTGGAATTAAATAAAATTTACATAATATGTACATAAAAAAACTTAAACTCCTTACTTACTTATACTAAAGCCTATATAAATACATAAATAAAATACAAAAACACAAAGTACACTCAAGCGTCGAAGTACTCCTCCACATCGCTGTCATCCGGGAATGTGCCCAGAAGACTGGTAGCATTACCACGTCGGATGGCAATGCTAATTCTTTGAGCGAAGAACGAGCCAGCCCTCTGGTCACGCAAGGTGTCGATCAGTCGGCGAGAAATTTCCTTAAAAAGGAGACGCGCAGTCGGACCCCATGACCCAAGCGTTTCAACCCCAAACGGCTCAAAACTGTAATTACCAATAAGCCGCCCCAAGCAGCCGCAGCGGCAGCGCCAGCACAGCCCGCCGTACATGGAATATGGGATGGCGCAAGATTGTCGACACAGGTTGCGTCCCACACCAGCGGCCTACCCACCTTCCGGTACCAACGTCATACCATCTGGTCTCTTTCAAAGCCATTTGGTTCTAATACAGCTGGTACGCCAGAAGAAGAAGACATTGTTTTTTTATAATTGACATGCTCGCGTTATTAAGCACTATCTCACCTAATGATAAGCGACGATGTAATTGCATCGTTGTAACAATTGTAAAAGAAAATGTATTTTCTCGAATGACGTGCTATTTTGTATGAGTTTACCTTTTACAAGCTTTTATTTAGTTTCACCTGTCCCGATGTTTGTCTGTAATCAAAACTTGCAAATTTAATTTGGCCCCCTTCCCGGTTACCGATGGAGCTGAAATTTTGCATGCACGTGTAAATCTGATGACAATGCAAAATTATTATGACATAAAGCTGATCCGATGATGGAACTGTTAGGTGGCTATAGAAATTTGGTAGTTAAACGACACCATCCCATCGAGTTTGCGAACCCAAACTCGATGGGATGGTAATGAAATAATATGATTCGTCTTGACGAGTATTCATTAAATAGGTTTTTTTTTAATATATATTGATAATTAAATAAAATAAAGATTGATTTTAAATAGCTTCCATTCTGGTTATGCTTGGCTATATCAGTGCTAATACGCTTATTCAAAATCTATTAAAAAAATTATCTTAAAAAATTAATAAAATATTTTTGAAATCGAATCAAAATTTCACATCCTTTTGAAGAGTTTGAATGGTGAGTAGATGTATCCAAAAAGAAACTTAAGCAAGTCTAAATGTTTTGACAAACGTTAAGGACGGTAGTATTTTTTTCGAATTTACCAAAAATCCAATTAATGCGCAATAACCAAAAAAACTCTAGTAAAAGCACTGTTCAAACATACATACGGATGTATATGTCGCAGGGAAATGACGATATCAGGGATTTCGCGAAATCCTTAGGGATATCACGAAATCCCGGTAGATGTCGAATATTCTTGTTTATTACTTCTTCTTACTAAAAGTATCTTGTGATATGTCGTTTCACTAAACTAAATCTAGTAAAATGTCAGAAAAGCGGATTTTGCCGAATAAAAATCGAGCCATGCATATCTCTCGCTCGCAGTAGTTGCTCTAGCTGGCGCGACATATCACTAGATACTTTTCGACATCTACCGCGATTTCGTGATGTCCCTAGGGATTTCGCGAAATCCCTGATATCGTCATTTCCCTGCGACATATATGTACTCAGACAAATGATACTACCATACACATACACACAGGTGGTGACATTATAAAAATACCACAAACTGGTTTTGCAAAGATAAAATATATTATATATAAGTAAATAAATGCAATTTAGCTTCAGTTTTCATGGACTCACATTTGAAAATTCAAAAGTACTGCAAATGGTCTATTTGAAATAAATGTTATTGATTTTATTTTGATTTGATTTGATAATATATATATATAACTCCGAATGAAGAGGAATTGGCTAGGATACAAAAGTTCAGGGCCTCAAGTCTGCTATTACAATAGTGTCAGAATAGTCTATCATTGATTTTATAATTGTTGATTTTAACAATTTTTGGTAATCACTGACAATCCATTGCAAGAAATGGCATTCAGTCAAAAAAGTATCGGGAATGGATGATTCTTTTATGGTTCCAAATTAAAATTTTTGTTTTTTTTGTAGTTGTTAGATTGGCACAACTGTTTTCCATTTTGGCGCGGAGTTTGAGTTGCATCTGTTATTTATATTAAATACAGTGCTGGTTTTAGTAATATCATATATAGTGTGTATTGCGAATTTCATAATGGACAAAAATATCGAACAAAGAGTTTGTCTTAAATTTTGGAATTTCGTGTTCGGAGTCACTGAAAATGTTACAGAAGGCTTACGGTGAATCGATTTTATCAAAAACTCGTGCTTATGAGTGGTTCAAAGCGTTCAAAAGCGGTCGAGATGTGATGGAAGATTTGCATTGCTAGAACGAGTCAGTTCGGACCCAACATTCATGAAACGCATTGTTACTGGGGACGAGACGTGCGTTTACGAGTTTGACATGCAAACTAGTCAACAAGCTTCGGAGTGGCGCCTTCCAACTGATCTGAAACCGAAAAAACCACGCCAAAGTCGATCAAAAGTAGACAATAGTCTTAAGGGAACATACTGCCGGGGTAAACCTTATATTACTATTATTTCTACGATTCTGATCATTGAGTGGTATTTCGATATTATAGGGCAACCCCCGTTTTACCCCCTTCCGGGCAGAGTTTCGTAAAATCTGTTATCAGCGGACGTCTACACCCCATAAGTAACCTACCTGCCAAATTTTACGTTTGTAGGTGTTATAGTTTCTGAGATTTTGTGATTAATCAGTGAGTGGTATTTCGCTTTTATATATTTAGAGTAAGTAGGTATTATTGATTCACGTATATAAATTACTACTGATTTTTTATTTTTCACTTTGAATTTATCATATTTTGAATTTAATTTGGAATTTCCATTATTATTTTGTTACTGCGTATTATGTGAATTTCTTGATCTTTTTATATATATTATTGAATTTAAATTTTCGTCACCTATTTTTTTGGGAATGCGAAAATGTATTTTACTATTTACAATATATGATTTGATTCGAAGATTTGTGACATTCAATAACCCGCACTGGCCCCGCGTGGTGGATTACGGCCCATTCCCTCTCCTAGAGAGGAGGCGTGGGTCCCAGCAGTGGGAACATTAAAAAGGCTGATCATGATGATGATTATTGTTGTAATTAAATTATATTTTGTTGTACGTTTATTTTTTTAGTATCACTTTCAATTGTTCTGTTTAATATTGAACTGTTCCATTTTATTTTATTTTTTACACGATGTTCCATTTCGTTAAGAAATAAATGACATAAGACTGCATAACTAGGGAAATAAAATGAGTCTAGACTCAAAATTACTGAGTAGATAAAAATACTGTCAGTTGGTTAGTGGTCATCGATTGTCACGTTCTATTCTTGGATACAAATATAGGCTTTGGATCGATTGAATTTACATTTAATTTCTTGAATGTCAAGGACGCCTTTCAAATGTAACAATTTTAAAACTTCAAATTAATACTGTGATTCATAATCATTTATTTGCTAATATACATAAAGTTGAATAATATATAAAAAATTAAATTCGTGCCTTATATGGAAAATTCACCATGACAAAAGATAATATCATTAGTTTAATTAAAATATAAAATAATAATAAATTATTTTTTTCAGTGGGACTTGGTATGCCAGCGCAAATTCCTCCGAAGTTTGGTTCAACCTGCAACGCAATCCAGTTTTCTCATAGGCTTTCTGATGTTTGGAATGATGGCTGACAGGTAAAAACGATAATCACAAGAACAACATTCGAAAAACACAATAAACTATACAACAAGTATTATTTATTGAATACTAGCTTTTGCCCGCGCGGCTTCGCTCCCGCTCTTCCCTACTTTACCCTACTCTACCCTGCTCTACCCTGCTCTACCCTACTCTACCCTACTCTACCCTACTCTACCCTACTCTACCCTACTCTACCCTACTCTACCCTACTCTACCCTACTCTGCCCTACTCTACCCTACTCTACCCTACTCTACCCTACTCTACCCTACTCTACCCTACTCTACCCTACTCTACCCTACTCTACCCTACCCTACCCGGTCCGTCACCTGGCTCTAAGCTACCTACCCACCTATTTTCAGCCATTTCTGTACAGCCATTCTTGAGTTATAAGTGTTGTAACAAACACGACTTTCTTATATATATATAGATATATGTATACATCTTAACTATTAAGTATTATAAATTAATAGGTATATACAAACTTAAAATAATAATATGTACAAATGTGTAAAAAAGGCAGAAAAACGGGGAAAACTCAAAGGGCATCAAAAAATTCGTCCACATCGATGTCAATGGGAAAAGTGCCCAGAACGCTGGCAGCATTGCCACGCTGGATGGCAATGCTGATTCGTTGACCAAAGAAAAGCCTCTGGTCTCGCGAAGAGTCGACCAAACGTTTGCTGATATCTTTAAAAAACTTAAATAAATCAATAAACTTGTTTCTAATTTTGTTATGGAATGCAGGATCGGCAGAAAAATTCCGTTGCTGATAGCAGTGACAGTTCAAGCAGTTGCAGGACTCATGGCAGCTTTCATGCCAACATTTGAGTTGTTTTTACTGTTCAAAGTTATCTCTGGCATCGCTACAGGTGGAAGTTTAAACACTTGTTTAGTTATTAGTAAGTAAACTACACATTTGAAATTGATTTTATAAATTGAACATTTAATAATATTGAATTTACATTCCAGTGATAGAAATTGTAGGCGCTGAAATCCGATCAAAACTGGTTTTTTACTACCACATTCCCTACATGATAGGATTTCTAAGTATACCAGCCATATCGTATCTAACAAAGACGTGGGATGGATACTGGTTGTCGATCTCTATTCCAGCTTTTATTCTGCTATCCTATTACTGGTAATTTACTATTTATGATAATTTAATCAATAATCCAAGTGAATATGATACTGAAGGAATCACATTTCCCTCCTAGGCTGATACCTGAGTCTCCACGTTGGTTGTTAGCAGTCGGGAAAGTTGAACAAGCACGGCAAGTATTGCTTCAAGCAGCCAGAAGGAACAAAATGTCTGAAGAAGCAGTGACCCTAGCAATAGAAAGCTATGAAACGAAGTTATTAGCATCAGAAACCAAAAGTATTGAAGCTGGTAGCAAAAAGAAAACTTACGGTATCATAGACTTGGTGCGTACACCAATTATGAGGTCAAGGACATTTTTGATTGCCATCAGTTATTTCAACGAGGGTATAGTAGCTTTTGGCGTTGCACAGTATACCAGCCACATGAGTAAAAATGTTCGAACTAACCTCGCCGTTTCAGGTAAGTATTCTTTATTGTTCTGAGTGTCTAGTGCGGGTTGTTTTATGTAATGCTCGACACGTTTATGACGTTCGGCCGATTGGCCCGCTCCAAGTCCTCAACCAATCGGAGAGCCGAACGCGGTAAACGTTTCGATCATCTTTCTATTAAGATAAGTGACAGGCACAATTTATAAATTAGATCAACTTCGATTCAGATTGGTTAAAGTGAATAGTTCTTTTATGTAATTAAAAAAATTAAATTTTCAAATAAAATACCACTTGATTCTCCAACTAGATGAGTTATTTAAAACATGCATTAAACGCAGGCTATGTAGTTGTAGATAAGCATATCATAAATTGGAAGAGTATATCCTTGATAAAAATGCTTAAATTAATTTCTAAAGGCCGCTCTTGTTCCACAGCTACAGTCACTTTTATCTACTGATTAATTATTTCTTTTTTTAATATATTTATAAATATTGGAAAAGATGCTAGATATTGCCCTTTTTGTATTGTTGTTTTCGACATGGGTTTTAGTTTTATATATATTTTAATGGAATTTGTCATAATGTACTTTTTGTATTTGGAAACAATAGCATTGTATAATTTTTAATTTTGTGAATACTCGTATGAACGGGCCCGTCGCGTCGGTTGTGACAGATCACCTCTCAGGTGCCAATGGAATATATAATTAAATATAATTTCAATTTATTTATTCTGTATTTACTTTTTTTCGTTATTTATCTTCATTGTGCTCACGTAATAGAAGCGACAAGAAATGTGACCGAGATTTATGTAACTCATACCTTTGAAAGAGTATCCATGGAGGTTCTTGCACGTGGTTTTCCATAGAAATCTTCGCTTTGGAACGTGCAATTTAGCTTCAGTTTTGTTGACTGATGGATATTTGGACAATTTGAAAGTGCCTGTAAATAATATATATCTCAAATAAACGTTTCTGTTTTCAACTCGCACTAAGGCCTCAGGCCATTGTATATAATTATCATCTCCTTATTTAAATATTTAATGTTCATTTTTGTTTTCAGCTGCTTTCGAAATACCAGGACTGTTAATTACATATTTCTTGATATCCCGCATATCTCGCTTGAAACTTATGATCAGTGTTAATTTACTGATGGGAACATCTCTATTACTGATCATCCCATTCTTCAGTTATGACACTGTCAAACTGGTATTGGTAGCAGTCGGAATGTCTTGTATGGTCATCAATCTTGTCACAATTCATTTGTACACCGGGGAACTGTTTCCCACTGTCATCAGGAATGTTTCGTTTGCCGTCTTCAAAGTTCTGTCTCAATTAGGTGGCGTTGTTGCGCCGTTACTAATTGACTATGTAAGATATCAATTTTTGTTTTTTTTTTAGAACTTAAGTGGTAGTAGAATATAATAGAATAGAATAAACTTCATTGTACACAAAAAATAGTAACAATTTCACACAAACTTAAATCTATGGGTACAATGGCGGTCTTATCGCTGATGGCGATATCTACCAGATAACCTTGGGATGGAATATAAGAAATTAAACTAAAAAAGTTGGTAGTCTGCGGTGCAATATTGCAATGCAAGCGATATTATCATCAGAATATAGGCAAATAAAAAAAAATAATAATATATGGGTTCATATATACATATGAAATTAGTTTGATCAGAATAACGAGCAGAATCAATTAAACTACTTTTTAATATAGGTTACATTTTTCAAAAAAATCTTTATAAAAATGTCGCCTTGTCTATTTATGAATAGGTCAAGCCATCACGTGCGCAAACCCACCGAAATAGATAAACAAACACAAATAGTTGTAATCCAATCAAATTTTCTCATACAATATACTGTACACGGGATAATAAAAGTTCTTATTTCAATGCAGATATGAATTTTAAACAAACTAAAACTGCTAATTAGTTAAATGTTTGTAAGGATGTAAATATAATTAAAACTCAAAAAAAACTCAGTTATTTATTGAAAGATATCAAAAATGTTTTTAATCATTAATTAATATTAGTGATTTTTTAATTCCATTTTGTTGAATATTGTATATATTAACTTGTATAGTTTTTTTTTAAATAATTAAGAAATGAACTTCTTTTTTCAGGTCAATGATATAGCCTACTGGATAGTTCCACTTATCTTTGGCTTAGCTCCTATATTATCAGCTATTCTCCTCCTTTGGTTACCAGAAACAAATGATTGCAAATTACCAGACAGTATCGAAGACGCTGAGAACTTTACGAAGTAATTATTGAAGTTTATTATTCTGTAAGTGAATCATGTAATATTAACATAGCGAGTACATCAGAGGCCCTACCACGAGCTCTTAACGCGGTCCATTTGACGACCTAAACTGAACTGTTACAGGGATGGAGCTGTACAGCATTATGTTTAGTATTTGCGAAACCAGAATATTATAGTTTGTTCAGAATCAGTAACTGGATTGATTCCAATATTTTTACACCATGTTAAATTTTTTCCCAAAAATATTTAATAAGGTCATAAGTTGGACACCACCGACACTAAGTACAACATAGGTCACGGCAGGTCATAGCGGGCACTTCTTGACTGTTCTGCGTCATGAGTTGTACATCGGTATGAGTTTAACGTTTGACTAATGGATGTCATCACTACAAAAACTGATTAATAGATAATTCATGACAATGTAACGATCATTTCCACCTCATACCTTGACATTGGCAAAATCATCGGACGTTCGTCGATGGAGAGTTGCAAAAATTGAATTGAATTGAGTTTAACTTTAATTCCGTTTGTTTTGTTTCAGAAACTGACAGATACAAAAGTTGCTACGATTGGACAGGTTCAATCTTTTTCTCAAAACCGCATCAAAATTGGTTAAAAAACAAAGCAGCTATTAGCATTTGAAATCTTTGTATCAGGACTAGTGGGTGCTGGTTGGGAACATCTCGCTATCTGTTTTCTATGTGTGTAAGCGAATGGGGGTGACGTCATATTATAGTTTGTGTATCCTTTCTAACCGACAAATGGAAGGAAATGTGTTCGGTTATATTTTTTTTAAATGTACGTTCACCGATTTGAAAGTCATTAAGAAAATGTGTTCATTGAAAGATTATACACTTGAATTGGTCCCATAGAAATATTGTTATGATCTGATGATGAACTTCAAAAATATGGAATGGAACTCCTTTTAGAATTATAGCAGAGTTGCCGTAACTGTTACAATTCTTATTTTTATAAGTGGACTTGAAGACTGACTGATGGAAGAGGAAATACATCGACTGATCTGATGATGAAGCCATAAACTAGATACCGGAAATCAGAAATAAATCAATATAACCTCACCATGTTTTTTAATTATTAGAATATTATGATGCGATGCATACTAGCTATAAGGTACCATCGAACTGATCTGATGATGGAGAGGAAGGTGGAAGGACGGTAAGCACGGGATCTCTATAAAAATAATGATGTATCCTAGCCGTGTTTGGGCTTATTAGAATTATCATGACTCTGACACTGTTGAACTGTGGTTACAAGGTACCATCGAGCTAATCTCATGATGGAAGGTAGGCATGGAAACTCCGTAAAAAAAATATTTTTCTGAGCCGTGGCTTGGCTTATTGGAATTGTCATGCATTATCCCCTTGTCTGTGGCACAAAGCCGCTCCGGCTCTCTATAAAAATGTCTGTCTGTAGGAGAACCGCTGCGGCTCTCATGAATCTGTGCCTCTCACTCTGAACATACACGATGATTACTAATACATTACAAGGCAAAACTATACTAATCTATACATATCTTTTTAGGTAATTTAATAACAATTCGAATGATTAACTAGTAGCAAGCTAACTAAGGTAGTTTCGAAGATATCGTCGTTTTAATTAGACGCGCCAAAATTGCGCGGAAATAATTCGTGATTGCGTAACATGTGTTGCACTGGCGCAATTACGGGCTCACTGTTAAGAGGTTAAAGGAACTCTGCCTATATCTTAGTTTTTATAGGTACTATAGAACTTGGTACCTCAACCGGAAGGTAACTGAAACCTTCAGTAGTGCTATCAGGATGGAGTTTGGTGTGGACAAATATGCGGTCATGCATGTAAAGCGAGGGGAGGTTGTAGAATCCGTGGGCACTTAACTCACGGATCCCATAAACCTGAGATCCCTTTCTCCAATCGAAACCTATAAGTATTTGGGTGTTTCGAAAGCTCTAGGGACCGATATACTGACATGAAGGAATTCTTGAAGGAGTGTTTCTTTGGACGCTTGAAGAAGGTATTTATTGTGATGTATATCCCGCGGAAGTGTGGGAGTTGAGGTTTTTTAAATGCTAAGACCCTACACAACCATAGGTATGCAGTGTCAAGGAATATTTCCTAGCTGCCGATGTGGGTCTGCATCAAGATGTAGTGGCAGTGGACAAGGGACTCACCTCGCTCTCCCTGGCTAACGAGAACTGGCGCAAACCGGTAGTACTGACACTAATGATCGCAAGGAAGTATGGCTAGCAATGAATTTCACAGATGCTTTTTCTGGCCCTTCACAGGCCTGATGTAGACAAATTGGCGTCCGTAGCCTGGCTGCGTTTCGGTGACCTCTTTGGAGAAACCGAAGGTTTTGTCGGTGCAATTAGGGACGAAGTTATCATGACGAATAACTACCGGAGGTTTATTTTGATTGACGAGACGAACATCTGTGATCTGCAACATTTGTCGGGCATGTCACCGTCCGGGAGAATCAATTCGTCGCAATATCTCTCTTCTAGCTAACGGAGAGTATCCATGAGCAACTTGCTCTGAAATACTCTATTATAGAATCGGGACTTTCTACAGGTATGAGCCCGATTCAGTTCTTGATAATGGTCGTAATACTTTGTACTAGGATCGGCTCATCATCACTGACTAGACTATTTTGGCCAATAAGCCTGATATAGTGGTGGCGGACTGAAGCAAGAGGCGTGCAATGATTGTTGATATATCCGTTTCGCATGACGAAAAACTCGTGAAAACCGAGAAAGATAAACAAATCAAGTATATTGACTTAGCTTGCGAGGTTGTCGACATGTGGGATGTGAATTCGGCGATCATTGTTCGATAGTCGTGTCAGCCAATGGCTTTATATCCAGGAGCTTCGATGATTATAATAAATAAAAGACTGAACAGTCAATGATGTTCTTCAGTGTAGGCCTAGGTATAGCGTAAGATATTTCCCATGTGCGATAAAAACCTGAGCCTAAGTAACGCCCCAAGACAGAAACGAAGGAATATCGCGCACATGTCATGTATATCAATAATAATCCTCCACTACGCAACAATTCGGCATAGTATGCAATTGTAATAATCACGAAGGTTAAAAATTGCTATAAAATATCACCAGGCGTTGTGCTTGCATTAGCGTCAATTTATCATTACCATCATTTCAGCCGATGCACGTCCACTGTTGGACATAAGTCTCCCCCTAGCGTCGCCACAACGAACGATCATGTGCGTCTCGCATCCATCAGTTTCCCGCAACCTTCCCCAGATCATCAGTCTACCTAAAGTCCAAAAAAAAAAGTGTCAGTCTTTCAGCTGCCAGTAACTTAATTCAGTTTCTATCTTTAAATATTTTCTTCATTTTTTATTTTATTATCTAAATTGTGCTCATATAATAATAGCGACAAGAAATATGTAACCAAGCATTATATGTAACACATTATATGATTTAAAAGAGTGTCCATGGAGTTTCTTGCACGTTCTTCTCCATAGAGATCTACACTTTGGAACATGCAATTTAGCTTCACTTTTCTTGGACTGACCGACATTTGACTATTCAAAAGTGCCTGCAAATGGTCTATTTGAAATAAACAAAGATTTTATATATTCTACTAGAGGAATATAAAATCTTTGGAAATAAATGATTTTGATTTGATTTGATTTCTCTAACCGGATGCAGCTGAATACCAGTATTCTAGGTAAAAACTCTTTGGTAAGTAGACACTCTATGTCTAGACTTGTGATAGATTTTCTGTATCCTGACTTCCCGTAACAACAGTAAAAAATTTGCTAAGCACATGTATATCAAAGCAACTATTTATTTTTATTTATTTTTTGTATCATAGAGTATTTTATTCAAAATCTAGATAGATATTTTTGATTTAAAGATTTTTTTAAATTAAAAATATGGCCGAAACTTTTTAAATCTTAAAATGCGCGGTATCTTCTCGTCCAACATACCAGTGTCTAAAGACAATTTATGATCAGTGCGTGTTGCCAGGGGTGACATATGGCTCCGGAACGTGGTCGATCACAAAGGTCTTCATCAGAAGGCTTAAAAAACCAAGATACAACCAGAGTTCCTATAATGTAAGACAATTCCAATAAGCCAAGCCATGGCTAAGATACATTATTTTATTATGGAGTTTCCATGCCTACCTTCCATCATCAGATAAGCTCGATGGTACCTTATAACCAGA
The DNA here is from genome assembly GCA_949319445.1 of Mythimna lalbum. Classification (NCBI taxonomy): domain Eukaryota; kingdom Metazoa; phylum Arthropoda; class Insecta; order Lepidoptera; family Noctuidae; genus Mythimna; species Mythimna lalbum. The sequence continues at coordinate 7,240,587 of OX439371.1, read as the reverse complement.
GTGTATGAGAGAGCTCATGACAATTCGTACTAAGCCCAAACATGGCTAGGATAGGATACATCATTATTTTACAGAGCTCCCGTGCTTACCTTCCTTCCACCTTCCTCTCCATCATCAGATCAGTTCGATGTGTCTCCTCTTCCGTCAATCAGTCATCGACTACTTGTATAAACAAAGGAATTTTAATAGTTAATAACGGCATTGTAATGAAGGTTATCATCAGATCATAAGAATATTTCTGTGGGACCAATTCAGGTGTCTTTCAATGAGCATTTTTTTTAAATGACTAAAATCGGTGAACCTACATTAAAAAAAATACAACCGAACATATATTTATCCTCCTATTTGAATTCGGTTAGAAAGGATACACAAACTATACGTATTCTCACACAGTAAAAACTTTTTTTTAGAATGCTGGCCAAAAAAAGTTTTTTTGAATTCGAATTTCAAAGTGTTCATGAAAATAAAAATGTGTACTTTTAGTTTTACTCATTTTTAAATATGGAGGATCGCGGTCCATTTGACGACCTACGTCAAATGGACCGCGTTAAGACTCGTGGTAAGGCCTCTGATGTACTCGCTATGTTAACATTACATGATTCACTTACAAAATGATAAACTTCGATAATTACTTCGTAAAGTTCTCAGCGTCTTCGATACTGTTTGGTAGTGTGCAGTCTTTTGTTTCTGGTAACCAAGAGAGGAAAATAGCTGATACAATTGCAGCTAAGCCAAAGATAAATGGAACTATCCAATAGGCTATATCATTGACCTGAAAAATAAAGTTAATTATTAATTATATAAGAGGGTAGATGTTTCATGATGTTGTTAATACATATTGTTATACCGTCAAACTTGAACACGATTTATCTTCACGTAACTTTTCATCCCATCTCAACGCGGAAATAACTAAATGCAAAAAAAAGTGCACCGAGGAGGTTCTGAGTCTGAGATTCTAATAAAAAAAAAAAAAAATGAAAAATTTGGTAACATGGAGGTAGAAGTAAATAAGTTTAATGATGTTTTGAATTCATAAACATAGTGCACACGATGATCTAAATTTAATTTACTTTAACTATAACTGAAGGATGGGATGATCAGCAACAGACATATTCCCATCAGTAAATTCACACCGATCATAATTTTCAAGCGAGATACACGGGATATCAAGAAATATGCAATTAGCAGTCCTGGTAATTGGAAAGCACCTGAAAAATAAAATGGTCCTTAATTATATTTTAGTTTATCAGATTTTCATACAAAAATAAAAACATTTAAATTGAACGTTCTAAATGTTGCAAAGTCTATGCTGGTGTATCAATATTCTAGTGTGATGAGTACACGAAAATGGTGCGAATGCTTGCTAGGTAGGTGTGATGACAATTTTTCGGAAGCCTGCTTACTATTATTACGAGAACAGTGCACGGGAGCCGTAAGTAGATACAGCAAAATACAGAGTTGAAATGTGTTAGATAGAACAACGAAATCTTAAAGGTTTGTTTTTGGTAATTGTGTTATGTTTTGTAAAAAGTCATCGAACAAAAGTTGTTCTTTATGATGTTCTTAACTAGCACCTAAGAGGTTGTTAGTGTTTTATAAATAATCCTGTATAATGGTCTGAGGCCTAAGTGCGAGTTGAAAACAGAAACGTTTATTTCAACTATATTATTTATAGGCACTTTCGAATTGTCAAAATGTCTAGCAGTCAAAAAAGTAAATCTAAATTGCACGTTCAAAAGTATAGATCCTTTTGATTTTTGAACGTGTAATTTAATGGAAATGAATATGCAAGAAACTCCATGTACAGTCTTTCAAACCAAAAGAAATAAAAAAATCTTGTGCTTGTCACTTATTTAAGTAGAAAGATGTTCGGGTTCCCTGATTAGTTGAGAGCTTGAAACGGACCAATCTACCGAACGTCATGAACGTGTCGAGCATTACATAAAACAACCCGCACTAGACACTCAACAATAAAGAATACTTACCTGAAACGGCGAGGTTAGTTCGAACATTTTTACTCATGTGGCTGGTATACTGTGCAACGCCAAAAGCTACTATACCCCCGTTGAAATAACTGATGGCAATCATAAATGTCCTTGACCTCATAATTGGTGTACGCACCAAGTCTATGATACCGTAAGTTCTGTTTTTGCTATCAGCTTTAGTACTTTTGGTTTCTGATGCTAATAATTTCGTTTCATAGCTTTCTATTGCTAGGGTCACTGCTTCTTCAGACATTTTGTTCCTTCTGGCTGCTTGAAGCAATACTTGCAGTGCTTGTTCAACTTTTCCGACTGCTAACAACCAACGTGGAGACTCGGGTATCAGCCTAAGAAGGAAATGCAATTCTATCAGTATCGTATTCTCTTAGAATGTTTATTAAACTTTTAATGATTAGATAATAATCATAAGTAGTAAACTACCAGTAATAGGATAGCAGAAGAAAAGCTGGAACAGAGATCGACCACCAGTATCCATCCCACGTCTTTGTTAGATACGATATGGCTGGTACACTTAAAAATCCTAATACGTAGGGAATGTGGTAGAAAAAAACAAGTTTTGATCGGATTTCTGGCCTATGATTTCTATCACTGGAATGAGATTTCAATATTATTAAATGTTTAATTTATGAAATCAATTTCAAATGTGTAGTTTACTTACTAATAACAAAACAAGTGCTTAAACCTCCACCTGTAGCGATGGCAGAGATAACCTTGAACAGTAAAAACAACTCAAACATCGGCATCAATGCTGCCACGGGTCCTGCAACTGCTTGAACTGTCACTGCTATCAGCAACGGAGTTTTTCTGCCGATCCTGTATTCAATTACAAAGTTAGAGACAAGTGTATTCTGTTTTTCGGATGTCATTCTTGTGATTATCGCTTTTACCTATCAGCCATCACTCCAAACACAAGGTAGCCGATGAGTAAACCGGTTTGCGTTGTAGGTTGAACCAAACTTCGGAGGAATTTGCGCTGGCACACCAAGTCCCACTGAAAAATTCAATTTATACTCCAGAATATATAAAATACACTTAAATAATTAAAAATAATATATACACTAAAAAATATGACGTCATAAAACTCCACCGCATCACTGTCGACTGGAAGTGTGCCCAAAAAGCTAGCGGCATTGCCACGTTGTATGGCAATGCTTAATTTCTGACCGAAATCGTAGCCAGCCCTTGGGTCACGCGAAGAGTCAACTAAGCGTTTGGATAAATCTTTAAAAAGCATATGAGCTTTGTTTTTTTATATAAAAAGATCAATAAAGTCACATAATACGCTGTAACAAAATAATAATCAAAATTCCAAATTAAATTCAAAATACGATAAATTTAATGCAAAACGTATAAAAATCAGTAAGTAGTAATTTATATACGAGAATCAATAATGTCACATACTTACAACACCTAGATCCTTGAGAAAGAACAAAAAACAAAACTGAACTTTTAAAACTTTATTTGTTATTTAACCCTTCAGATACCGTCAATTAGAGACACAATAGTAAGACAATAGATGCGCGGCCACCGGTGGTCGCTTGGGGATTCATGAATTAATTATGTAACACTTGGACTGTACGACGAAGACTTGCAGAAAGGGGATTACATCTGCACACGCCTGCCAATGGTCAAAGATTAAATCCTGCTCATCGCTAAGCGCAGCTTGAATTTGCTCGTGCTAACGTCGACTGGTTGCTCAAAAAAACTTTTTATAAAAAAAAAAATAACCGACTTCACTAAAAAATTTAACTGAATTTGAGGAGTTCTCTCGATTTCGTCAATATTCCATCATCAAATCCCAACTTGGTGTCTATGGGACCATTTGGAAAGTATACCCTTTCCAATAAAAAAATAAGTTTTCAAATCGGTTGGCAAGCAACGAAGTTATGCGCGAACAAACATTAAAAAAAAATACATACATCCGAATTGAGAACCTCCTCCGTTTTTAGAACTCGGTTAAAAAATGGAAAGTTGTACTGTTCTCAGATGAGTGTAAAATTAAACTTAATGAAAAAAAAGGTGTACAGAAGGGATGGAGAACGATTTGCACACGCAGGCCTGTAGATAAACGAAATCATTTGAAGAAGATGCTTGCACTGTTTGGGAGACATTTCTTTAAAAGGAAAAACAGATCTTGAGTTCGTATTCGGGCCTCATTTAGGCATTTTGACTGCAAAACTACACATCCAGGAGGTACTGAAACAGCATGTTAAACTATACGCTGGTTTTGTGAGCGAAGATTTTATGCTTATGCAGGATAATGCACGGCCATATTAGAATTAAAAAATGAAGATGATGATTGATGAGATTAGGACGGCAATTTTAGGAAGATAGTAATTTTATTACATTAATATTATAAAGGCAGAAGAGTCCTGGAATATCACTTATTTATAACTTATCCTATGTGATATTCCATGTCCTGGGGCATGAATCTGCTATTTTTATAAATTCGTCTTTCCAACACGATCCCATTGTCATTTGCTAAAAGTTCGTAATCTGCTAAATCATAATGATCGATCATTGATCGGTCAATGGTCTCGTAATAGAGTGGTGGTAGAATGACAATATCGAGGTTATTAAAACCAATACCTGCACAATAACGTTGTAATGGTAGGTCACTGATCAAAACAACTGTCAAAAGTTTTGTAAATTACCGCATACGTCAGATATTCATTTGTCATTATGTACGAGATTACCATTTTAAGCCACTTCTTTAAATGAAGTGTCAGTGGTTGACCATTGGAAAGTCATTATGACGCCATTATATTAGTAGATTACCAAAACATGTCAAAATCAACAATTATGAAGTCAATGATAGACCATTCTGACACTATTGTAATAGCAGACTTCAGGCCCTATGGTGCGGGGTTACCGCACGATCTCCCGCGAAGCGGCGAGCCTTCTGGCTGGCCTACCACCGTGGGATCTGGAGGCAACAGTCCTTGCACACATGCACGATAAGCGCGTGGAGATGCAACGCCGGGGTGAAAGTCCACTACCGCGACAGGTCGAGGTATGGCGGACAGAGCTCCGGCGGGATCTCACGGTGAAATGGCGTCAGCGACTATCGCAACCCAGTGCTGGGCACGCCACAATTATGGCGGTAAGTCCCCTCTTTGAGGCGTGGCTGGAAAGACCTCACGGCGTCCTTACCTTCCGCATGACGCAGGTCCTCACCGGACATGGCAAGTTCGGGAGGTTCCTGCATCGGATTCGAGCGGAAGAGACGCCCGGGTGCCGCCACTGTGCGGAACGCCCGGAGGACACGGTGGAGCACACAGTTTAGGTGTGCCCTGCTTGGGCGGAGCAACGCCGTGTCCTCGTGGGGGCGATCGGCGGCGGAGACCTCTCGCGCCGGGCCTTGGTTCAGGCCATGGTCCGGAGCGAGGAGGAGTGGCAGGCGGTCGCCTCCTTCTGCGAAGCAGTAATGCTAGCAAAGGAGGAGGCAGACCGCATCAGGCAACGGCGCCCCCGCCGCCGCCGTCGGGATTCCGATCCCGATTTCCGGCCACCGTAGACGTGGGCTCGCGGACGGCGAGCCATGGGTAGCTCGCTGTCCGATCGTCCGGTAACTGTCCGGACCGAGCCAAGGCGTCGACGGCGCGCACTGTTCCCGCGCGCCTCAAGGAGTTGTCAGCAACAGGAGGGGCCCATCTGGGTCGAAGCCTACCGGGGTCGGAGTTATCCGAAAGGAAACTAGAGCCCCGGTATGAAGGCTAGAAGGAACGGCGCGGGGTTTTTAGTCAGTAAGACTCTGACACTGTCTCCCGCTCCACCCAAGAGCGGATTTCGTCAATGATGATTTTCCCCGTCGACAAAAAAAAAAAAAAAAGGCCCTGGATAATACATACTTACATAGGGTAAGTTTTATACACAACAATACAAAACAAGACAATAGTCTACTTTTACGCGGGCGAAGCCGCAGGGGATAGTTATTGATAAATGATATAAATAATAGTAACAATAAGAATTACCTCGCTCACTATAGTCGACTTGAAAACACTGTCATCGTAAGAGAATTTCTCGCACTGTACTTCAGGTAAGCTGTCATTGACTCTCACAGAACAAGCACGCAACATTGAGTCGTTGGCGTTCATCGGCGTTGGAGATACACAGGTGAAGTCTTGTCCAGGTGCGATCACAGCGATAGATAGTTGGTTCCATGCTGCTGGAAAGCTCTTCAGAGATAGTGCTATAGTTATTACTAGTTGCCAGCGTCCCAGTGAACCTATCGCTTCCTGGATAGGATCTAAAAAAAATATCTTTTGTCAAGTATTGAGTATGATTTATTTATATTTTAAGTTCAGAATAATTATTATTGTCTAATAAAATTTGCTCGCTTTATGGCAACGCAAAAAAAGAGAGATAACGCCTGAAAACTCTGCTAGTACCTATGCCGTAATTCCATAATTTACTCGAATATTTTACAAAACTTGTTCCAGGAAATAGTTGTTTTTTATAAACCCTTAAAAGTTTTTGCAAAAAATTGTAGTTATTTAGAATCTTAATAAAATTTGCAAGGCTGCTTAGTTTTATTTTTTGGACTTTTTAAATTATTGAGTGTCAAAATTAATGCAAAATTGCTGATTTTCAGAGGTTTTTACTGGATTAGTGTTACACAAATTTAGAAGTTGACTTCAATAGGAGCCTAGATAGTATATCCACAAGCTACTATCTTTCTAAAATATCTAATGAAAAATGCTTATCATAATCGAGTAAGAGCGGTTGTATGAAAAACAGTGAAAATGTGTGTCGAGTTGCATCCCCTTAACCCTTCAGATACCGTCAATTAGAGACACAATAGAGACAATAGATGCGCGACCACCGGTGGTCGCTTGGGGATTCATGAATTAAAGGTAGTCATACACGTTAGGGTTTACCTAACAGGTTTGCCTGCACACTTTCACCTGTCAGGTAAGCTTGAGCTGAAATTGCAAAAAATTTCAAAGCGCAAAAAAACGCGTTTCGCGTGCGTATTCCACGCATTCACAATAAACATAAGACTTGTATAAGAAGGTCATTTGCGGGGGTAACCCCCGCATGTGGAGCAAATCCGCATGCGTGTTGAAATCCGCACGATATTATAATAATATTAATTTATAATAATATTCCGCAACTACCACACAACGCCATCTAGTCCCAAGCTAAGCAGAGCTTGTGTTATGTTATTATCATGAATTAATACTTTATAATTATGGAAGAGAAAACCTACTAGTACTGCAAAAACGCTCACTGTCGCTTACGATGTTCTTCCTAAAAAGGCTCGATATTTAGTTTGTTTTGCAACAATTTTGTTGGGTTGGGTTTTGGTTGGTGGTGGTTGGTTGGTATTAATGTAAATTAAAAATAAAAAACCGGCCAAGAGCGTGTCAGACCACGTTCAGTGTAGGGTTCCGTAGTTTTCCGTCCGTCACAATGAGTGGAGTTAAAATTACCAGCGCCATCTCTCGGGAAATTGGGTTACTAATTTATACAAACTAGATGGATTATGTATGTTGGGTTTTCAGAGATAATTTTGTATTGCGTGGACCAATTTTAATAATTAATAATAATATTCCACAACTATCACACAACGCTGTCTAGTCCCAAGCTAAGCAGAGCTTGTGTTGGGGTAATTCTTTTTTATTTTAAAGAAGATATGTTCAGAATAATAAAATATGTAGGTACTTAAACTTAGTAAAAAAATGCTTGCATATACGGTTAGATTTCAAACAATTTGTACAAATCATTTCTGAAATAAAGAAATTATTTATACAAATTTTCAAAAACCGTCAAGTTGAAAATGATTTTCCTAAAAAGTGTTTATAAAGTTCTACTTTTGAGATTTTTTTCATATTTTCTAAACTTATGGTTCAAAATTTAGAGGGACATATTTTATTTTTATTTTCGGAGGGATTAAAGATAAGTTGTTGTTTATGATGTGAGTAACATAGGCATCAGAGGTTGCTAGTGTTTTATAAATAACCCTGTATGTGAAATGTGTGAATATTTGTGTAGGTACTGGAGTTCAAAATAGTCAGGATTATAATAGTAAAAGTGAAAATAAAACAAAAACCCAATTTTAAATTTAAACTTACATTTATTTACACCTTAAAAATAAAAAGTTATACATAAATCAGTCTGGCACCTGGCCTTGATTATGGGGCATAGGTAATTGAACACTTCAACAAACCAACTTAAAAATAATCAGTTAAGAGGTAGACAAAACACGTCTCACTTTTCCTTTTTCTCCTCAGTGCCATTGCTTTGATCCTTGATTTCTTTACGGACCGGTCCAGTTTGAGCGATGGGCACCTTCCTCTCTCCCTTGATGGCGTCAGGAACCTTCCGAGGGGCCGTGATCGTGAGCACACCATCAGACGAGAGGCGCGACTCCACGGTCTCAGGAGATGCACCCTCCGGCAACGCGTACCGTCGCACGAACTGCCGACTGATGTAACCATGGCTGTCCTTCTTCTCTTCGTGTTTACCTTCCACTATGATAAACCCATCAGCAGTCTTCACCGCGATTTCTTCCGGCGCGAAGTGCTGGACATCCAAATTGATTTGGAACTTGTCTCCGTCAGCCTTGATGCTGGAGCCGAGGTCTTTAGCAGCGGCTGCGAGGTGTCTCCAAGGTCTGTAGTACTCTCTCGTCAGCAAAGGTCCAGCGGCGATGGAAAGTACGTCATCAGGTGTTAGGGCTAGCCCGAAGTGTTGGTCTAGCAGGCGACGAGGACGTTGGTAGCCGAAGTCGTCGAAAAAGTATGGTAACAGAGACATCTTTGATTGTAAATGTAAACTGTTTCCTTCAAAAAGCTACGTAGAATTCACTCGAGTCGCTTGAGAGCGCTTGAAGTTCACTAGTCGCTTGATCGCTTGATTTTCAACTGAATGCCGCTGCAGCGTTTCGCCGAGTTTATATATTGGTTACAGCGCCATCTCGTATCAAGTAGAAAATTCTCGAAACATAACATCACGGAATAAACATTATTCAGCTGTTGAGTACAAAGTGCAGGGATGCTTAACGCTGTGGGCCGCAAGATTGAATCTTAACTTAGGGCAGGGTAAACATTCAATATTCCTAACAACGATTTAAAATAAATGCGAAAGTCTCTTTAATTATTATCTTTTCTAAGTAATAAAATAATTTAAAATAAAGATTTTTTTATTTAAAATTAATTTAGGTTAAGATTTTTAAATAAATCTAATCTAATTTCTAATTTATATTAATTTTTATATTCTGTTATTATTCCGTATATAGCCTAGAATACCTACGTGAAAAACTTACAAATAGAAGTTTTTAAGTTTTTTATGTTGTTCTAAAATTTATTACTTTTTATTTTAAAAATTTTTTAGTACTACACATAACGAAGCATACAATAATGATATTTTTTCTCGTTTATGTAAAATACCGGCCAAGTGCGAGTCAGACTCGCGCACGAAAGGTTCCCTAGAGTTATTAGGGTTCCGAGATTCTATGAATATTACAGGTGTCTACTTGTTGGCCTTATTAATCAAGTTTGTTGTATCTACTTAAATATTTATTTTATTCTGATTTTAGTATTTGTTGTTATTGCGGTAACAAAAATACATTGGTGAAAATTTCAACTAGATAGCTATCACGGTTTGTGAGATAGACTCTTGTGACAGACATTCGGACAGTGGAGTACTAATAATGAGGTCCCATTTTTAACCTATGGGTATGGAACTCTAAACAGGAGACAATGCAATCCAATGTGCCCAACTCTGAAATCACGAAAAGAAATAAGCTGTCTCTTTCGCTTTTACAAATTATGCAAACATAAATGAATACATTATGCAGCAAATTTTTTTTTTCTTATATAAAAACATAAAAACTAAAAATTTTGTTTGTGAAAACCATTTATCAAACAAACTATAAATAAAAGACCCGCGTATTGGGCAGCCCTGCTCGTCCTTATCGGGGCATTGACCGATGCGCGACGAGAACCATCGAGAATATCGGGGGGCTCGCTCCTCCGTCGCCAAACATTCGCTATTGTTCCAGAATATTCCATACTCTATTGAATACGAGTTGGGTAGGTCATGTACAAGGACGAAACATCACGTACACAGCTGTTAACGGAAAAAGTCTACCTTCTCTTTGATTATTTGTGATTAACCCTTCAGATACCGTCAATTAGAGACACAATAGTAAGACAATAGATGCGCGGCCACCGGTGGTCGCTTGGGGATTCATGAATTAATAACAGCAGCTGTTTGAATTTGGAATGTGATCGAGTTTATTTTTTTCTAGAAATGTTCCATTTCTTTCAATGAGCGACCATGATAATGATATTTAATTTTATTTCTGAATTCGTTTTTGTTTACCTTTGTATACGAGTTTATGGTTTAAAGATATCAAAAACTAATTTGTTTATAGTCGATATATTAGGCAAGAAGTTTTTGTTTTAGAAAATGATTGGTTCTTGGGTACCTATACTTAGATACTTTTCTATGATTATTTTTGTTTCATAGATTTAATCCCTAATTAGGCAGACAGACATACTGAAAAGTACGAAGACAGTTTAAAATGGTTAATGGAAATGAAAAACAGGTAGATGGGTACTGTTTAGTATTGACATTTAAAATAATTCTCATCTATATAACAATAAAATAATGCGACAGATCACGTAGGCCTACTTATTTTATTGATTTTCTACCTCGCTTACCTGCTTCATCCTTTCATAAACAACATTGATAACGACAAGTAATTGCCATTAATATTTAAAATATTATTATTTTCTATTAAGTTACCGTACATAGCTTTGTGATATTATTTTGGGTAAAATTATATAGCTTTGGATAAATTATTTTGGTGTTTTCGATAATCATAACTTTGTATTTAAGTATAGGGATTATAAATTAGTATTATTTCATATAAATTTAATCAATAAATGATTAAATTTATATGAAATGAGACACAGGACAGAATGAGAAACACCACGCTACGTCAAAAGACAGGAATTATAGACGTAGGAAAAAAGGCTGCCAAGCTAAAATGGGATTGGGCGGGTCACGTCAGTCGCATGCACTCTGACCGTTGGGCAAGAGTTTCCACAAAGTACACCCGAAGATGGACGACGCCGCCGAGGTCGACCAAGGAAGAGGTGGCGAGACGACCTGGATTCCTACCGTGGGGACTGGTTCGAGGTGACTCGGGAAAAGAATGCCTGGAAGAAGTTGGGGGAGGCCTGTGCCCAGCAGTGGGACAGCACAGGCTAATATAAAAAAAAAAATTGGACTGCAAAATTTTGTTCAAGCAAACACAAACAACACAAAAACAAAGACATATTAGATTATAAAAATAGTATGTTAGTAGCATTTGTAAGGAATTCTGGTACCCAAGGAAAGATTTAATTTGTTATATAGGTACCAGGATTCGCACACTAGCTTAGATCATTTTTACATCAGAAGGTAACTAAGTAATATCGCTCAAAAGTTAAAGAGTTACAAAAGCCCTAGCATGTGTGTGAGTGCTGGGTATGTGAGTTGTGTCTTATGGAGTGTATAATTTTGTGCATTGAGAAAAAATTGGGAATTTACACCTTCAAGAGGTTTTCTGTTTCGTCATAGCTCTGTATCTGTAACTCGTTATATAACCCCGCTTTGTGTGTAATGTGTGTGTCAGTGGACCAAATTTCGTGTATACTTAGAAAGATAAATAAATTATAACTCTGAGCAGGATACAGGATAAAAACTCCTGTGTCTTTGTACGAATACGTTTCCTTGGGATAAATTCTTACCATTGATGTTTTACGTGAGCGTGGTCACTGGCTGATTCTAGTAATACATTAAATAAATTACTCGAGTATATTCCAAGCAGCATTGTGAACAACACTCAAAGATTACAAGACAAATAAATAAGATAGTTAACTATATAGAAATGATCTAGAATAGTATACTGTGAGTACAGTAGGTAGATAATAATCTTATTATAATAATTGGTTATTTTCTACTATTTCCAATAATGTTTTTTTCACAGGTAGTAATTTTTTTCTCTGCGGTTTCTAGAACGAGAGTTCTCGATTGAGTAACCTCACTCATGTTTTTGTTAGTTTTTTGTTTTCGCACACGTGGGCTTATCTGAGCCCTAAGTCGGACTACAATTCTGGTTTAATTTAAAAAAATATTGCCCGTGTGCCATTACACTAGACTACAACCAAAATGTAACAGAGTTGGTTTTAATGGACATCTCGCCCGCACAAAAACTGGCCTGTGGGCCAGATGTCAACTGTTTAAAATGTGCACGGGTAGATTCGCCTGAACTAGTTTAGTAAAACGGGCCAGATGTCTCCTGTTAAAAGTTGAAGGGATATTCGTGCGCATCGCACTAGCCCCTATTCACTCTAGCCTTGAAGGCCCCTAAATTATAACCGGACGAGAAGACCGTAGAAGCAGGCTAATTGTTCCAAATGTACGCGGTTTATATGATAAGGCAAAACGATTAGTCCATATTTATTAATACTATACCAAATAGTATTCTGTATTTAAGTAGTCCGTATTCCGCAACACGTAGAACTAGTTTTTTGACAGTAAAAAACATAAAACGCATAAATTAGATAGGTACTTACACACTTACAACGTTGTTATATTACTTAAGTGTACTTTATTTCTACGTTTTGGTTCGTATTCACCTCGAATACATGGTAAAAAATTACCTAAAATACCAAAACTAAATTAGTGTAAGTACTTATCTTAATTATGTCATAATGATTATTTTAATAATTTCAACTATTCTAAACAAGGAGTCGCAGTATAGAGACATCGTCGAAATGTTTTTGAAGAAACAAAATTCGATGATAGCTACGGCTTTTGCACTCAAGTAGGTACCTATTCAGAGTGAAACAATATCTATATTACCTATATCTATATATTTTATGTATAAGCTGTGTTACTTTTGGGTGTACAATAAAGTTTATTCTATTCTATTCGAAGTTTGTGTTCGTTTAAAAAAAACTACAATACAGTTAAAATAATTACATTTACAGACCATTTGAAAATAATCAATAAAAGATTAGATTAACACGCTCAATTTGAAATTTTAATACATATATGTATTAATTCATGAATCCCCAAGCGACCACCGGTGGCCGCGCATCTATTGTCTTACTATTGTGTCTCTAATTGACGGTATCTGAAGGGTTAAATAGCTGTGCTACGTAAAAGTTTTTCTAACTATTAGTGAAAAATATTTACAGAATAATCTCACTCTCTATAGATGACTTTTTTTATGTGGGCCAGTGACATCTCCCGCTCTTGGGCGGAGCGGGAGGGTGTGACAAACTATTACTGAATAAAAACCCACTCCTGTTCCTTCGTTGCCTTTCATACCGAGGCCGAGTTTTTCTTTCAGAAGCAAACTTAAGGAAATTATTGCCTATGGTTTAAAAATAAGCTGTTGCGTTTTAAAAATAAAAAAAATTGTAGACTAGTGTTTGAATTAAAATATTACGAAGTCAGATTTATTTTGTTATTTTTTCTCAGTTCCATCCTATTTTACAAAAGATATTTAAAGAATAAATACTTTCAAAAGTTAATCGTTATTTATTGTTTTTTATATTGGATCATTCTAAAATCAAGCTTAACCAATAGGACCTATTACCTACATCCACTACCCCTCTACCTTAGCAAAATCTTTAATTGAACCCTGAACCTAACTAAACTATTTATAAACCTAACTACCAAACACTAGAACATGACCTGGGATAGCAAAGATAAGAATACTACGACGTAAGTAATGCATGTTCATCATCATTAGCAGACCTGCACACCTACCTACTTTTAATAAAAATAACAAGGTAGATGCTACCGAAATATCTACCTACATCCATCGCGTAAAAGTAATAAAGAGATACTTATAGGTAACACAAATATCGACCGCATCGTCGCTTTCCATCAGGTAAGATAACGGTCAAGCACCAACCTGTCCACAATAAAAAAAAACCGTCTCATTATGTATGTAAACAGACTATTGTTGTTGTGACTAACAATAAAATTATTACGTCGATACCATCGAACTTCACGAAAATTCGAGAAATCTGTTACTTAGCAACCATCTTATACATGCACATAAATTTATCCATGTGTGCGTCAAACTTGTGTATGTGTTGCTGTTCGTATTGACCGATAACCGCGCCGTACGACTATTCTCGAACGCGCTACTCGCCGCTAGATGGCGCTGTCCTCAATTAACATCAATGTGTGGGTAACAAATTGTGTATGTGTGCTTTATCGAGCGCCGTACTTACGAGCACGTTCGAGAAATTTCTGGTAATTCTACTCGTCACTAGGTGGCGCTTTGTCACGAGTATAAATACGACGCGCGCTTACCGGCTGGCACGATATTCATTCTCAAGCGATCGAAGCATCAACAAGCTCTCGAGCGAGTACTCAGTTCTATACTTCAACCGTCGAAAAATACTCTGAAAAATGTCTCTGCTGCCATTTGTGCTCGGCTACGAACGTCCTTCTCGCCACATGCACCGTCACAGCCCCACTTGGCCAAGCCGGCTCTATGATCAAGACTTCGGGCTGGCCCTAACACCGGACGATCTTCTAACGGCTGTGGCTGCACCTCTACTCTCCGAAGACTACTACAGACCCTGGCGACAACTCGCTGCACTGAACCGTGACATGGGATCCAGCATCAAAAGCGACAAGGACAAGTTTCAAGTGAACCTAGACGTCCAGCACTTCGCCCCTGAAGAGATCTCGGTGAAGACGGCCGACGGCTTTATTGTGGTGGAAGGTAAACACGAGGAGAAGAAGGACGACCATGGCTACATCAGCCGGCAGTTCGTGCGGCGGTACGCGTTGCCGGAGGGCGCACTTCCCGAGACCGTGGAGTCGCGCCTGTCGTCCGACGGCGTGCTGACCATCACAGCACCCAGGAAAGTGCCCGAAGCTATCAAGGGAGAGAGGAAGGTACCCATCTCGCAAACCGGGCCCGTCCGTAAAGAAATCAAGGATCAGAGCAACGGTACTGAAGACAAGTGAAGTGTGTAGTGATCTCTTAGTCTTTTAGGCTTCTTAAACTTATCTCATATTACAATTCCAAAGTATATTGTTTGAGACTGATTTGTTTTGTATTTAGTTTAAGTTCTAAATAAATAATTCGTTTTATTTATTTGTAATGTCGTAGTTTTATTTTATATTCATCTTCACACCAATCTAAGTGGTTAAACTCGAGATGAGTTTTGTAGGTACCCAATAATTTTACACACTGCACACAAATCTCACAAGAATTCAATTAGGTGATTACTAATTATGACTTAAAACTATCGGCTAAAATATATTTAGCTGATTTATATTAAACAGGAACATTTTTACTTCTAGAAAAAACCTTAATTGATGCCCAAATAAGTTTTCTTTGCAAACTGTAATACATAGCGCGCGTCACGGTGACAATAATTTTTCTACACATTTTTACAAGCTTTTAAGTATTTAGTTTCACCTGTCCCGATGTTTGTCTGTCATCAAATCTTGCAAATCGATCCACTTCATGGTTACCGATTGAGCTGGTATTTTGCTTACATGTGTAAATCAGATGACAATGCAATATTATTATGATTTGGAGCTGATCTGATGATGGAATCGGAAGGTGACTATAGGAACTTGGTAGTTAAACGATACAACCCCATCGAGTTTGATTCGCCTTGACAAGTATTAATTATATAGGTAAGTATATCGAGCTATAAAAGCTTGCTATGAAAAAAATATTTTCATTAAAAGCTTGTTTTTCTAAAATTTTTGTTAACTGTCACGTCTTCAAGTGCGCGCACTACATGTTGGGTTCATAGTCAGGGTGACTTTTTTATGAAAAGTCACTAGTGCGCGCTATGGCTTAGACATTTTGTGCTTAATAATAATTAGGTACCTACCTACATTGAGTAGGGTAAATACGCCAAATGTCGGCCCCCCTTAGCGATTTTCTGACTGCCGATTGCTCTAGCACCTTCAGTTTTCAACGAAAGATAGCTTCTGAAGCGGTTTTGGATAGTTTAACTAGTCTATTTTATGTTTATAGGCATAAGATCGACTTTTCTACTAAAAGAAAAAAGTAATAAGGTTTAGATGCGTCGAGAACAGAAAAACCCTAAAGTCGGCCATTCACGGCCCATGGTCGGTCGCGTTTTTCCCAAATGTCGGCCGGGTATAGGGTGTTTCAATTTAAGACAGTGACCAATATTATTATGTGATTTATTTTGGCAGGATTCTAATATAACACTAAGTACCTATGTTTTGTATTTGTTTAATAGTTAAATATATTTTTATTTCCCCTCATCAATATTAGATAAGTACTAAAATTATAACAAATTAAAACATCAAAATGAAATAAAACAAGAATTAATAACTTTAATATGTGATAAAAATCAGTATTTAAACCAAAAATAGAAAAGAATTTAAATAAGTAAAAAAAAAACTTCAAAAGTAATTGTTTGATAAACTTTTAACGTCTTCGGAATAATATTTATTTATTATTTTTATTTTTCAAACAAGTCGGTAAACATTTAAAAAATTCGTAACCGCATAATTTTCTTTGATTCCGTGAAGGCTTTAGATCTCCCTGTTTTGTCATTGTAATTCCTACCTTAAATTAAAAGTACTAAGTGAAAACAAACTTAGTATTTATCTAAGGGCCGCTTTTTGGTACAACAAAGATTCTCGACCAACCATTTATATGTTTTAAGCTAATAAGAAGTGTTTAATAGATAGCAAGTTCCATAGAGAAATTCATATTATTTATATCTTAAATTCCAAAACCATAAAGCTACCATAAAATAATATGTCTTCAATGCTGTCAACTCCTACATTTATTCTTAACTTCTTTAAATAAGTTTGATAAACAAATAAAAAATCACTACCCAATCGATGCAACAACCTGTATAGTGGCGCTCGAATTCGAGGCTGGTCGACATTACGATCTTTAATGTTTCTAATGTCGGCCCCTATTCCTTGTACCTGATTTTTCGAGATTCGATTAATATCACCCCGGCCGTTATTTGGCGATTAAACGTAAAATAGATTTATTTATCTAGAAGCTTTGCAAATTCTCTTATTTAGCCAATGGAATAGGTACAATTGGAATTCATAAAACAGACTGCATTTACTTTAAGTCGGCCACGGCCGAGAATCCGGTTTTAAGTCAAAACTGTGATCCTAATGGCGGCCTCCTATTTTGCCCTGAAAAATATACGCAAAACGCTGAAAAAACTATCTCAAAATATAGTAAAAATAACCCTTTAGTGATAATAAAGCTTAAAACAAAAATAAAGAAATGTCTTATCGTTGTAATATCAGTCCCCGAAGTGTTAGTATTCACATCAAGTAAGCTACTTTTAATGCAAACTTGACGCTTCATCGACACAATCCCTGCTGATGCTCAGTGTGCGAAAAGTAAGTGACTTAATCGGATAATAACGGTTTGTACATATAGAGTATGAACTAAAGTTGCAATTCGAGAGGTAAAATTATCACTTAATTACCTTTTGAATGAATGCAAGCTAAAAACGTGCAGACGGCCGACGATTGGGGGGAGGCCGACATTTGGCGTATTTACCCTACCTTTACGTCAGGCATAACAAATGGTTGGTTGTAGGTAGGTCTAGGTACATAGTTGTCTTTTCTAATCTTGCATTAATATTGTTTTACACTGCTGAAGTGCTGATATCGCGGCTGAGTGAAAAGGCACATAGATAGACCATGGCCGCCTAGAATCTAGATTATTATTACTCTTGAGTTGTTAGTTATCATGTAGGTGTTTAAACCTTTTATTAACCCTTCAGATACCGTCAATTAGAGACACAATAGTAAGACAATAGATGCGCGGCCACCGGTGGTCGCTTGGGCATCGCATATTATAAAACTAGCTTCTGCCCGCGACTTCGTCCGCGGAAAATTTCTTGTTTTAAAATAAGATTACACTCGATTAGACGATGCTCACGTTCAGCGCTAGATTCCTGAGCACGGGCCTGTGATGTTATGGCATTTTGCCTAGCGAGCCGCTGCGAGCGCTCAGCGCTAGTCTCCCTATCCCTTGTCTCAGAGACATGCTGCCTTAAATGAGATAGACGCTGCGCACGTTCAGCGCTAGATTCCCGAGCACGGGCCTGCGATGTTATGACATTTTGCCTACCAAGCCGCCGCGAGCGTTTAGCGCTAGTCTCCCTATCCCTTGTCTCAGAGACATGCTGCCTTAACTCAGATAGACGGTGCGCACGTTCAGCGCTAGTTCCTCGAGCACGGGCCCGCGATGTCCTCACATTTTGGCTAGCGAGGCGCTGTGAGCGCTCGGAGCTAGATTCTCTAGCGCGTGCTTGCGAAATATATTCTCTATTTCTCGAGAGGCGCTGCTCATTTTCAGGGGCAGATTCTTCCGTACGGCGTACTCGAGCGGCTCTTGTCTGTGATGTCTGCCGGGACAGTTGAGATTTCCTTTTAGACATGCTCTCAACAAACTACGCACAGACTTGAAAACAATTATGAACAAAAGGAGCGAACTCGAACACCGTCCGCCTTAACAAAACAAAACAATCGTAATATCGAATAACTCGTATCGATTATTACGATAGAACGAAGTACGAAACTACGAACATACAAAAACGTACAACGAAATTACGATATTTTCGATTATGAGGTATCTATCAACAACAACAACCATACGAACGAAACAACCGAAACCAATAAGCAACTGACAGAAGAACTCCAACTAACGACAACGTGGGCATAATAATTCGAGAGGGTCATCAATCCACAGAAAGTCTTAACACCGCGATTCAGAAAACATGGCAAGTTCGGGAGGTTCCTGCACCGAATTAAAGCGGAAGAGACGCCCGAGTGTCGCCACTGTGCGGAACGCCCGGAGGACACTGTGGAGCACACAGTCGAGGTGTGCCCTGCCTGGGCAGAGCATCGCCGTGCCCTCGTGGGGGCGATCGGCGGCGGACACCTCTCGCGGCGGGCTCTGGTTGAGGCCATGGTCCTTAGCGAGGAGGAATGGCAGGCGGTCGCCTCCTTCTGCGAAGCAGTAATGCTAGCAAAGGCGGAGGCAGACCGCATCAGGCAACGGCGCCCCCGCCGCCGCCGCCGGGATTCCGATCCCGATTTCCGGCCACCGTAGACGCGGGCTCGCGGACGGCGAGCCATGGGTAGCTTGCTGTCCGATCGTCCGGTAATGGACCGAGCCCAAGACGTCAACGGCGCGCACTGTTCCCGCGCGCCTCAAGAAGTTGTCAGCAACAGCAGAAGCCCAGCTGGGTCGAAGCCTACCGGGTCCAGGGTTATCCGAAAGGGAACTCGTGCCCTGGTTTGAAGGCTAGAAGGAACGGGGTGGGTTTTTAGTCAGTAAGAGTCTGACACTATCTCTCGCTCCACCCAAGGGCGGGGGTTGTCATAAGATGATTTTTGCCCACCATAAAAAAAAAATAGGTAAAACGTCTGCACAATGAAAGTTACGCTAGGGGCATTTTGCGTTTTAGTAATTTTATATTATCTTCGAAACTGTATGACCAATTGCTATGCTGTAAATGGCAAATCTTATCTGTATAATGTTCTTGTGATACTGAAATAATTTATTGTCATAAGAATTAATATTTTGTTGCTCAAATAATCAACCAAACGTAAGTATGCCGAAAAAAAATATTTTTAATGCAATAAAAGAAGTATAAAAGATGAAATATAAAAGATAGAGATATGGTACCGCGGACTTTTTTGTAGAAATAATTAAGACGAACCAGGTAGCCATACATTGTTTTTAATTTTAAGCAACTGTTTAGGCAGCGCACGCAAATAATTCTATTTTATGAGGTATTTTTTTCCGACTTGCTAGACAAAAGTTGTGATAGCTCGGTTAATATACATGCTATAGAAACAATTTATAGCCTATAGCACTCAGGTATAATGTAGCTTTCTGCCAGTAAAAAAATTTTTAGAATTGGATTATTAGTTCCAGAGATTACCCCCTACATACAAACATACAAACTTACAAACTTACAAATTTACAAATTTTACCTCTTTATAATATTAGTATAGATAAACTTTTAATGTCTTTAACTAATAAATGAATAAAATTTGATGATTTTCCAAAGGCGGATCACAGACCACCTAAAAAAAAGTCGAATGAAAAAGTTGAATGAGTAGTTGTTGTTGTTGGTACCTACTTAGGTACATTAAATAAAAGAAAATGCAACTTTTAAATTAAAAAAATAATTTTAAACAAAAAGTAAAAACGGCTCGATAGATATGGCTGATTTTTGTTGTGTCCGTAATTTATTTGGATTTTTTTTTAATTCATGAATCCCCAAGCGACCACCGGTGGCCGCGCATCTATTGTCTTACTATTGTGTCTCTAATTGACGGTATCTGAAGGGTTAATTTACCAGGAAGTTAGGAAATTCTATCTATGCGAACCCGGACTAGATAGCTAGCAACAAATGTAATAAAACAATTCGGGAATCATAAACCAATGCTACGTCAGTATTTAGATTGTCGCCATTTTATTTGCGATCTACCCGCGATTTTTGATAAGATCTAGAATTAAAAAAACATGAAAAATTTATCCCAATCTACCCGCGAAGTTGATTTCCTCGAAAACTGCTAACGTAATTTTTTTCGAATATTTATTTATTATTGATCAAATATGGACGCGATTGGCTTTAGTCATAGCCTTGTAGTTTTATAAGAAGACTAGCTGTTACCCGCGGCTTCGCTTGCGTTTATTAATATACTTTACTCTTTCTCACCCTTTTCTTTAAAAAAAAAAAAATAGCCTATGTCCGTCTCCAGGGTCCCAACTATCTCTGTACCAAAATTCATCAAAATCGTAGAAGTGAAGACGTAACAAACAAATAAACAAACAAACTCACTTTCGCTTTTATAATATTAGTAAGGATTAAGCTTCCCATTTCCATGTTAGATCTTTTCGTAAGCCTCCGCGTTTCCGATCAAATAATAATTAATCAAATTGACAACTTGTCACTCAAAATTCAACAGCCTCTAAGAAATCAAATCGAAAATCGACAGCAATGAAATAAATCCACACAAATACAAAACAATGTTTCGAAGGTATCTTAAATTCACAAGATAATGTTCTTACGGCCCGCGATACGCGCCTGCTTGCAGCCAAAACTTTACTCCTCCATAAAGAACACAAGAAGTTTGCGACCCAGCATCAAAATCGGCAAAGAAAAATTTCAGCTATCAGTAGACGTGCACCATTACAATAAAGACGAAATTCGTGTGAAAGCACATCCAGAATACGTGATCATTGAAGGGAAACAAGAGAAAGACACACAACAGGGATATGTTTTGAGACAATTTATCAGGAAATTCAAATTGCCTGAAGGCTGTGTTCCTTCCACGATAAAATGTACCATTGACCCGAATGGGATGTTAACTGTAGAAGCTCAAAGATCTTTCAAAGATGCGGCTACTCCTGCTCAAGTAGTGATGGTACCTATTTCTTATGGACCGGGTGTTATTGAAAAAAAGAAGGAAGTGATGATAGGACCTCCACCTGAGGAAACGCAAGTATTTGTCAATCCG
This sequence comes from Mythimna lalbum, assembly GCA_949319445.1. Taxonomy (NCBI): domain Eukaryota; kingdom Metazoa; phylum Arthropoda; class Insecta; order Lepidoptera; family Noctuidae; genus Mythimna; species Mythimna lalbum. The sequence continues at coordinate 7,219,039 of OX439371.1, read as the reverse complement.
TGTGCTAACTATCCGAAAGTTAAACCCAAGGAGGATGCACCACCAAAGAAGTAACACCAACTCCAATTTTATAACCGTTGCAGTAGTTTAAGTCAGGTATAGGTCTTAATTGTTATCATTGTCAGCAAATGAAGAACAGAATAAAAGTATAAAATTAATTTATTTGGCTCTGAATTCAATCACATTTATTATGAACTAGCTTTTGCCCGCGGCTTCGCCCGCATATATAAAATATACCCTATGTCAATTAGAAATAAAGCAGCTTTCTGTACGTGAAAAAATTTTTGCAATCGGACCAGTACTTTCAGAGGTACCTCCTACAAACAAAAAAAACAAACTTTACCTCTTTATTATATTAGTGTAGATTTATAATGAAGTGGAACTTCTTTGAGGATTTTTAAATAGGTATTAAATACAATTCTATCAAAAAATATTAGCTAAAACCAAAAATTCGGTGATATGTGAAATCCACTTGGGCCTGCGTCGTAGGCAGTGTAGGTAGGGTTAGAGGCAAAATTACATTGTAATATTTCGACTCAGTTGTTATTCTCACATGAGTTCCTTCAGTTACCCTTTAGGTTCCAAGACCACGGTAAGTCTTTTGACCAATCCCGAAACCCAGACAAGAGTCCATTCTGATACGTGAAGACTTGCAGAGACATCTATCGGTCACACCGCAAACTACAAAAATCTAAATATATCATAGTGAAACGACTCCGAGAATATTTCAACCGTTGTTTTTCGTAGGCGTTGATCAAATATAAATAGATCGGCACTCATTACAGTAAACACAAAACGTAACAAGCATATTTACAAATCAAAATAATGACGTCAAGGATATGAATGGACAATCTTCTCTAGCATTTTCTGGCAACATTGTGGAACCCACATAATATGACACACCTCAGATTAAACGGGGACATATTTATTTACTGCGGTTCTCTCGTCCCACTATAATTTAGGTGTCATTTGCTCGTAAAACCGAAATGCCGGAATGCCGATTGGCCGAAAGGTTCTAGAGTCAGAGGAAAGCACAGCGTTGGAGGGCCTTCCACAAGGTGGACCGATGACCTGGTAAGGGTCACGGGAATGCGGTGGATGCGAGACGAACTGGATGGGTCGTTGTGGCGACGCTTGGGGGACGTTTATGTCCAACAGTGGACGTTTTTCGGCTAAAATAAATTATACATAATACAAGTAAAAAATATTATGGCTATATTACATGATGTAATTTGTTTACAAGTACTAAGGTCCTATTTCTGTCTACGGGGTTTAAAGTAAGGCTTTTTATTACCGGGGTTGTTATTCTAACCTAAAACATATAAATTAAAAAAAAAACATGAGGCTTTAATTCATCGCAATCGGCTGACTATATCGAAAGATCTACTATTCATTCAATATTAGGTGGTAAGAAGTTCGCTGGATCGTCTGGTTTTATTATCATATACACCACCATAAAGTTGACTGGCAGAAACAGCCTAATGCATTAATTCATGAATCCCCAAGCGACCACCGGTGGCCGCGCATCTATTGTCTTACTATTGTGTCTCTAATTGACGGTATCTGAAGGGTTAAGTCATCAGTACAGTGTTTCTTACCAAAACATAAACAAACTAGATTTTTATGAAATTCTCTGAAAAGGAAGTTATCATAGCATAGTCGGCCATATATTGTTCTTACTGCTGCCTAAGCGAGGGAATGGGTCGTAAATAATCCACCACGCGGGCCCAGTGCGGGTTGCTATCACATGTCTCCGAGTTTTTGGTTCTAGGACATGCCGGTTTCCTCACGATGTTTTCCTTTTTTGAGAGCAGAGGTGATGAAATAAATTGCACAAAGTAATGCGCCTGGGTTTGAACCCACGACCTACAACTCATAAGTCGGTGACGTTACCACTCGGCCACAAAAAAAGGCAAAAGGAACTAATTTAAAAAGTGATAAAACTAAGAGTCGATATAAGTAGATTCCTGTACCTCCACCAACCGAGATAGGCATGTATCTACATATTATCTACGTCACTGATCGGGAATATTCTCGTTCTAAATACTCTCGAGACTGATGCCAGCTCTATGAATCAGCGCACGCGCATATATAAACGCGTCCCGCACGAATTCCCGTAGATCAAAAGGAAACGCGCTAAAGATAACACACAAAATGTCTCTTCGACCTTACTTCTTCGATTACGACCTTCCAAGATGGCCAAGACGTCTCCTCGACCAGAATTTCGGGTTGACAGTGACACCTGATGACCTGATGACGGCTTCAGTCAACCCTATCAGCCCAATCATCGCTGGAGTTCAACCCTGGTGGCCGAAAGGCTCTGGATCATCAATCAAGGTTGATAAAGACAAATGGCAGATCAACGTTGATGTACAGCATTTTTCTCCAGATGAAATTACTGTTAAAATCAGTAACGGTTTCATCATAGTTGAAGGTCAGCATGAAGAGAAGCAAGATGAGCATGGTTTTGTCTCCAGAAAGTTTGTTAGAAGATTCAAATTGCCGGAAGAAAGTAACCCTGATACTGTGGAGTCCAGACTCTCGTCAGATGGGATCTTGACTGTTGTAGCTCCTAAGGTTGAAGTAGCTAAAGGTGAAAGAGCAGTTCCTATAACCCATACTGGGCCTGTAAGGAAGGATGTTGTGGATGAACCTAAGAAGTAATAAGAAGATCTTTAGGTACAGACTGCTTAATCTAAGAGACTGCTTATAATTGTATTTAATTTCTAATGTAATGTATTAAAAATATACGCTTTTTTATTATTCTTGTTTTTACTCTGAAAATCACCTTCAACTAGCTATTATGATCATACATCTGATATTTTTAGACGTTTGCGCTAGTATTGACGCATTCAGTTTCGTTTTGTTTCTAAAACTATTGCATTGCTCACGTAGGTATGTCTCAACAGTTTTACCTTTCATTTCTGTGCATTATGAATAGGTACCCCAGAATAGATAATTCCAGCAAGACATAATGGTCCTGATCAATAGCTGCAATTGCTCATATAATTTCTATCTTTAGTCAAAACGAAGTACTTACCTGCCGACGTAGGATCAAACATGGATCAAACTTAGTGAAAAGCGATACTTTATATTATGTATGTTTATTTTTTCTAGTGAAATTTGGCATACCCATGGTATGTAATGTACTCGTATTTTTTTATCAGATTTTTTTAATTTGGGTGTTTTTTTTTTCTTGCTCTATCTAGACCATTATCTCATCTGATGGTATGCGATAGTGTGGTCGATTGTGGAGTCCGCTTACTTTTAATTTAAATATTCTAAAGTTGTAGCATGATAGCAGTCAGTGTTACCTGATGGTAACACTGACAATTCTGGCTAATGACTGGGAATTCCTCTCCTCAGCCGTACGCACGCACGATGAATGCGTTTCCTAAACGTTTCATATTAATCCTTCGAAAATTGGAAATGTCCATCTTATTATATTGAGCGTATCTTTCTCAGAAGTTTAATTTTTACACAGTTACAAGGGATTGCAGATCTGAGTTTATGGTTTTAATTTCAAATTGATACCTCAACGCGTTCTTGACATAAAGGATTTTGACAAACAAACAGACGGACAACAAAGTGATCATTTTTGAGTATGGAACATTAAAAACAAATAGTTAGGTAGCACAAAGGAAGAAGAAGAAGAAAGAAAACACGACCCTTGTATGAATCCTTTTTATTTAGCTACAACAAAATGACATAAGAGTCACAACGCCTGCAGGCGACGCCCGCGACGAAACAATACAATTATATTACGACCATATAATGTTTTAGTGTATAAAACAATTGTTTTTAATCTTTTAGAAGCTCAGTTACGCATATCACTACAGTGCTGTGTATTCACATTTTTTTTTTATTTAACTTTTTTTTCAATATCGGTTTGGAAAAGATTCTTTATAATTATTTTCCTTTTCAAAATGAATCTTGGAAAATATGTGGATTGATGACCGTCTATAATTGATGTGAAAAAGAAACTTTTTTTTTGTTTAACAGCATATTTTAGCATCATCTTTTAAAAATATATTAGGTAAGTAAGTACATATAATTGTTTTTAATGATATTATTAAAAGATGATGATGATGATGTCAAATTGTAAGTATTTAAAAACATTATTTATGTTTTACAAGTAGATAGTTAAGAAAAATATATTTTGAGAGATGGTAGTTTTCTATGAACAAGTGCAGACATTGAAATTGCATTTAAGTTTTATCTAGAAAATGTTTTAGAAAGACAACTCGTAAAAACAGATTCTACCCTAAAAGTTAGGACGGAAATATATTTTCTTAAAAATTTTGTTCATTTATAATTTTATTTTTATATTGCAGATCCTGTAAAAAGAGATAAAACACCTTTTTCTTTAGGTTTTCGATTCCCAAACCGATATTAAATATATCTACGATCAATAATATTGCTATACATCGAGACTACAAGATTATAGTCACTGACATCGTAAGTTATCTAACACACATCAAAGCGACGATTAAAAAAAACTTAACATCAACCGTTTAATAAACAAGAATATTATTAATTATTTATAACAACCAATATACAAATTAATCGCACATTTATCAATAATTTAAACAACTAATCGATTATATTAAATTTATAATAATTATAATAATTTTCGTTTCCATTAAATAGTGAAAAAAAGACAACATTTTTGTATTTTTAGTTTTTTTTTGTGAAGATACTTTTGTAGATAAAATTATCAACTTTATCAGTATGGGTGCAGATAGTAAACAATTATTCTTTTAAAAATTATATACTTTCCAGTGTAATATTACTATGTATTTTCTATATATTCTTATTTACATGGAAGGCATGAGGCATGTGCACTAACAATATTTATTACAATGTCCGGAATAAAGGACGTATCGATAAAAACATTCAGATTCTATTCTAACCAATCGTTAACAGTGTCAAAATTTACAATAAAAAGAAAGTTTTAGAAAAAACAAACATTTTTTTTATAATACGACATCTTCATGATACTACAACAGAATTCAACATTTAATTTTAAGAAATATTTTCTCTAATTCCTCTTGTAAATTTATTTTATAATATAACTACATTTTCTTCTAAAGTCTAAGCTACATAAAGATGTACGCCATTTTGCTTTGCAACATCTAATGCTAAAAATACAATAGGTATAAAATTGAGCTTTGTTGATATGTATCGTTACATTTAATTTCACAAAGTTTTCATTTTGATATGTATCTGTTTTTTGGATCACAATTTTAATTTAAACAATTTTAAAAGATTTTAAATTTAAATACATAAAATAAAAACGTTTAAAAAAATGGTTACATTAACATTTACGTGATCCAGTAAAATTTATTTATAACCTCACTTATAATATTGAAATAATCAGAAATAATTTTAAAATTTCCGTTTTTCTTTTTACTTATGAGAAAAACAGTATCCTTTTCCACAAATGAATATTTTTATTAAAAGCGTGTTCGTGCGATATTTCTTAAGCAATCGGACCATTTGATATAATTATATAAACTTAAAGAAAAGCCCTGGACCGATATGATAATGCTTATTTTCGTGAAATAAGGCTATTATGGAAGGATTTACACAATTTTATTTGTGTTTTAAATGCATTATTATAATTGTGATAATCAACCGTTTTATACAACTTTGTGAGATTGTAAATAGATTGTGTAAATTATTTTTATTTTTCAACATTATATGAGTTGATTTTATTTGGAACTTAAGATTTTAAAAGAATAGTAAATTAGAGATTACTTGACAAGTTCGAAATATTTAAATTTAAACTTTCGTTTCTCGATTAATATATCTCAAAGAAAACATTTATGGCATTATATTTTCCTTCACGTTTTTTCAACCAATTACAGTTACTGTCGGTGGAGTTTAATCCAAAGCTTGGTTTACTGACCATAGAATAAATATTCAGAAATTAAGAGAAAACAATTAAAACTTTTTCAACGCCAAGACACAGAATATCTATCTTTAAATTATTCTTTTATTTTTTATTTTATGTGATAACTACTAGGTAACACATTTTATTGAATTTTAATCATTTTTATATAGAGAGATCTCTAATGTCTTGGCGTCAAAATGAGCTTTAACGATAAACCTAAAACTAGGCAGGTTCCTATTGAAAATATTGACGTTAGGAAAATCCGTACACCACGTACCTAAACAAGGGTGTTGCCAGTTCCTCAAAAATATAAAAAGGACAATAAAAATTATATACATATGATAATACACTAAACTTCATACCCCTGAAGGTGAATTTATAATTAAAAAGAAAAATCTAAAACTAAAAAAAATATGAGTTAACTACAATAATCATTTTAATCCACAATATTAACCCTTCAGATACCGTCAATTAGAGACACAATAGTAAGACAATAGATGCGCGGCCACCGGTGGTCGCTTGGGGATTCATGAATTAACAAAATAAAACAACAACAGAATGCAAAGCTATTCGAGGAAACTACTAATTTAGTAAATCTCAAATATTTAAGGGTCTGGCAACACCGTTAAACAGTCAAACAGCATGAATAGATATCTAAACACTCGACTATTCATTAAGATTCTTTTAGAACACAAGAGATCTATGTCTACTTCAAATTAAAGCTTTATTTTTTACCATTTTACATTACATTCTAAGTCGTGTAATGTACCGGGATTACATTTATCTAAGTGATTCCTAATTACATAGATTCGATTTTGAACAAAACTATGCAAGTTGGTTTATGTGTGTTACTCTTTTGGGAGTAGAAACATGTCCTAAGAAAACATACTCTCAGGATAAAAGTATCCTACGTGACATTCCAGGACATGGTCTACCTATGTGCCAAATTTCATCAAAGTCCCTTCAGCCTTTCGAGTACGAAAGAGCCACAAACATACACACAACATACAAGCTTTCGCCTTTATATTTTTTTTTGTCATTACTGATAGGCTCGCGCTTGACTATAACCTCACGTGATAGCGATTGTATATTTTATGTAGTTTTTGTGTATAGGCATATTATTCTAAGGTGAGATATATTGTATCTCACCTTAGAATCTTTGAAAATCTTTCGTAGGTGGGGGGGGGGGGACACTTACGAATATTTACAAATTATACAACTCTTACATATTATAAAATGTTTTGTTTGTATAATATATTATGATAATTATGTACTGACTCACTGTTTTTTTTTCATATTTCCAGTTGATTCTAGAGCGAAATTTATGGACATGAGTATTTCTCTTAAAATGTCTCCAATAAACTATAGATAGATCTATATCTCTCGTTTAAGTTGTTGTAATGATGTTTGAGTTAAAAGCATGACTAAAAAAAACTGTTTTCGATAGTCTCCATTGCAGCATCAAAATGATTTACTTTGTCCTACATATTTTTAATGTATAATGTAAAATTTAGAGTAAAGAGTATAAATATTGATATAAAATGTGATAGCATAGATATTTTCCAAAAGGTAATATTAGAAAAGTTATATTTAAAGCAAACTGTGCTGTGAATACAAAAAATATTGTTGTAAAGAGTAGATATACTTGTAGATATAAATATGAAATTGGTGCATTTTTTACAATAGATATTATAAAGTTACATAAATATTTTATAACAATAAACGGTTTGTATGTATGTAAATCAAGTGATTAAAAAGAACATGGCACAGTACAGAAAACAGATTTCTTTAAAAAGTCTAAACGGAATAACCCAGCATATGCTAAGTTTTGTTCAAAACTCGTGTTCTCTAATCGTGCATTCACATTGATGGATATAATATCTAAGTACAGTCATCTAACAGAAAGGCGACATACAACTACATCAGACACTAGCCTAGGTTAGGGAAACCAAGAAGATACTGGTTTCAATGCTGCAGACAATTTATTAGAAGATTATGAAGTTACAGTACAAAAAAACGAAGACGATAATGAAAGAGCAAAAGGTGCTACTGACTTAGAAAATAAGATAGGGAATTAAGTGATGGTTGAAGGAAATAATTTTTGTACAACAGTCCCAGTAAAATTCAACGCCTCTAAAGAAAATAGTTTGAAGTTTTTAAGAATAAGGTAAATCAGAAACATAGATAACAATTTCAAAGTCTGCAGCATGAAACAATCTACGCTACCGGAGATACCAACCAAAACTCTAACAGTGTAAAAGGCGTAATACACTTATTTACAAAACCCAGCCTTTAAGATCGACCTACAAGCACCAGTTCTAAGTCGAAAATAAAACGAAATACAACTATGATATGTTTAGTTTATCATGTCAGTCTTTATACTACTACTAGAGTCAGTCCTAAGCTAATGGATTTTACAATCCCATAAGAAAAGGACGCGATATTTCCAAAAATGAAATCATCAAAAAGCTTCATCGAATCATAATAAGTACATCCAATTTCGTAATACACATCTCTAGAAAAATATTTAAGTATAATTGCATCAGCAACAAGTTCATTTAAATTATTAAATATTGTAATACTCACAGCTTTTATGATATGTATCATTTTCTTATAATTATTTACAGCTATATTACTTACGTCTATGTCATCGGTGATATGTTTCATTTGTGCTTTACCTAAAGCGAGTGCAATGTGCCGATTTTCAATGTAATTTACAACATCTACAATACTATTATCAATAAATTCATCGTAACATTTGAAAATAGATATAAAATTGATATTTTCTTTTACAAAATATCTCTCGAAAGGAACGATGTCTAACATTGGGTTGGATAACCCGATACTTAGCTTACTAGTCAATAAATTCGACAAACAATTGACGAAACTCTTGAAGATCAGGACAGTGCTGATGAGGGAGACAGTTGCTCGGAGGTGATAGAGGATAGTGAAGATAAGAATGGCTACATAAAATAGTTTGACAGGCCTGTGAGAGGTGATGGCCGAGCTGGGAGGAGTGGGATACACCACGTCAACTTCAGCTATCTTGAAGATGGAGAGCAGGAGGTGCGAGGAAATATCCTCATGTTGCGAGTTGATGCGAGACTTGACGATCTTGAGAACGTCGATGCATTCCTCCTGTAATGTGAAATGGTAAAATTATAATCACTATTTCAACCGGTCCAAAGCTGGGCACCATCGCTGCAACTAATGGTAAAAATTGTAGTGTTAACTGGTTGTCAATTATTTTCAAACTACTTTGCTATCCGGCAGCTGCAAGCAGCAGTTGAATTTGTTTTGTGATATATTTTTAACATAAGAGCCTATCCGCACAGCGATATTTTACCACGAAGTTTTTTTACGTTATTCTGAATCTTAGGGAAGTATCCGCAAAGGCGATAAAAAATCACGCGTAAAAATATCTATGATTTCATGCAGATTTGACGTGATGCGGTGTGGAAATAAATTAGCGCGAATGTTTTGTGTACTATAGAGTAGTTATGGCCATGCCGCACTGCGAAATAAAATTCGCGCGTTTTGCTCAGTCTTGCAACGGCGGCGTTATCTCAAATTTTTGTTTGATTGTACATTCTAGACGTGCGTCTCAGCCGGGAACAGAATGGAACTCTCTAGGAGAGGGAATGGGCCATAATCCAACACGCGGGCCCAGTGCGTTTTGATGTATGTCACATGCCTTCGAATTTTTGGTCCTAGGACATACCAGTTTCCTCACGATGTTTTACTTCACCGTTTTGAGAGTAGTTGGTGATGAAATAAATTACACAAAATAATCCGCCTGGTTGGGTTTGAACCCGCGACCCACGATTCGTAAGTCGGGACCGTTACCATATTCATCGTCTAGCTTAATTCTGCATTATTTTAGCATAGATATCGTCAAGACCAGTTCATGTGTTACCTTTTCTCTATCCAGCAGCGCATCCCCAGCTTCTCGCAGCGCCTCCTGCTCTCGAGGTGGCACGCTCGCCGAGATTATCACGTTCTCATTACTGATGTTGAACAAAGTCAGGGTGCAGTTCGTCTGGAAAGTTATGATACGTTGTTATTGCATCGAATCTTTGTTTTGTTTTTGTGGAATTTTTAAGAATATTCAAGCACTTTAGAAAATTTGATATGTCAGATTTTATGCATATCGTGGAATATAGTGGTTAAAATCAAGGTAAGCGCAATCAGCAATGACCAAGCTATGAAACGAGATCAAGTCCGTTTTGTGAGTCCGAGTCCGACCTATTATTGGATTTCTTGCTGGGTTTTCATCATCTGTTATGAGGAAGCTAGCTGTCGTTGCTTAATCAGATTCTGTATTCGGTTCTTTCAGTAACCTGTGTTACTGAAAGAATCACCTTTGGAGATTCAGAAACCGGAGAATAAGATATCAGCCGTAATTTAAAGTTGTTTTCTCATATACAAAAACTACTAAAGCTTTATAGCCGTATTCTATGATAGAATTCTAATGTTCATGCATTGAACTGTAACTCCATTATCCTAAGCATTTTCCTTTAGCTCTACGTAATGAAATTTATAGTAAACCAGCTTTTACCCGCGGCCTCGCCCAAGTTTATTATATATATTTTTTCCTTTTCTTTCCTCTTTCTCCCCCTTTTCTCACTTAAAAAAAAATTAGCCTTTGTACGTCTCCAGGGTCCCAATTATCTCTGTACTAATATTCATCAAAATCGGTTCTGCCATTTAAGCGTAAAGACGTAACAAACAAACAAACTCACTTTCGCTTTTATAATATAAGTAAGGATAGCTTGTTCTTTATTGAGATCAATCAAGGATTCTTTTCCACCGTCATGGCAACTGAGTCGATTGCAGTGGAGTTAATGTCCTTCAAAAAAATATAGGTCTATCTTCAGCTAGATCATGACAACTAGAATTATCCAAAGTAATTCTTACCCCTTCACTATGCACGGTGTACAGATACTGCTGCAGTAGACGCACAGCGTCCTCAGCTCCCAGGCCGGTGTGTGGACGCAGCAGAGCTTCATCGACCGCGCTGAAGCCAAGGAGCAGGTATACTCCTTCTGGCAGCTTGTATTCACCTGGAAAATTTTAGTGCCGATTAAAAATGTGATTTAGGCTATTTGCACTCAATGGGCTTATAGCAACATTTATAATGCCACATAGGAACTTAAATTGAAAATCCTTCATTGCAGTATTAGAATTCTCCTTGCGATTAGAAGTCTTATAATAGCCTGAAACTAATCATCGGGCAGTTGTCCGGACCAGATACAACCTTTGTCTGGTTGGAGGCTCCTTCCTTTTCATGAAGGTTTGCGAGACTTTTCACTCAGCTAGAGCTGAAGGAAAAATTAGATTTACCATTGATTAAGGATATGTCTGCTACTATTTCTTTTTCTCATCTTGAATATGCTAATTTATTTACAAAAACTTGTAAAATTTGGAGACCTATTAAGAAAAATTCGGAAAACGCAAGCCAAAGTTTACCCAAGGATAAAAGTGCCGTGCAATAGAATACCTAACACTCAATAATGTGTGGTTACAAGGATGGGGTGTACAAGATGGAGAAGGAATCTATTACGGGTGCAAAATATTATAATTCTCAATAATGTGGAGTATAATTTTCAAACTAAAGACCATCGTTTATTGCGATTCTTTTACAGATTTAACAGTGCGATCAATTGTGCAACTAAGGCCTTCTATCAGCGTCCTGCCGTCGTGTGAGCTACAACATGACGGCACGCGAAGCTTCACGCTAAGTGAAAGTTTATAATACAATAGTAGATTATGTGACTAGGGGATAAAGCAGTGTCTTTAGGTCGCGGGCGGCATGTTGAATTCCGAACGAAACGAAGGTTGCTAATTTTATTCCCGAACGTCAGTGAGGGATTTCTATAATTAAGTCCCAAGCATCGCGAGGGAGTTAATAAAGAAACCTGAGTGAAGTGAGGAATTCAAGCCGCCCAAGACAAAGACAGCTTTATCCCCGGGTTGCATACTCTACTTTTTACACCATCTGTGAGATAATTAAAAGACAATTTGGTCGATCAAATCATATATTAAAGAAATATAAGTATTAAATTTCATAAGTTCATCAAACAAACAAAATTCACTACTCAAAGATTCTATAGTTTCACTTTTCTATAACGCTCCCGTCAATAAGCAATTTTTATTCTATTTCTTTTTTTTGTTAGTGGCCAGTCTGAATTACAAGTCAACTTGTTCGATGCACTTACATAGGTACATTGTAATTCACAATGTTGACGATTTTTGATGTTCCAAATTCTACTGTTATGTTACAAATATCATTATTCTCTGGGGATCGGCCATACTGCATTATCTCCCTAGGGATATAATGACTTGCTTTAAGTGAGATTTGTATGACGTATAAAACGACATTATCGAGCAGGTGGTGTAAAAAATTATAAAACTGTGTCGGAGAAGCTGAAAAGTCGTGCCGTTGTATCGTTGCAGCTTACGAAGCTGCATATAGCTTTACACTGCTGTACTGCCAAGAGTATAATGATGAACAGCTGCTTTAATGCCAAGCATATTATAAAGCACCGTTGTCCATAGACAGTACGCCTAAAATGTGCCATTTGTGCCCAAAAGATCCTTTTCTACTTCAACAAATTAATATCCAAATCATTATTACCTTTAGTCTTACCTGGATTAGGCCTCATGCAGATGAAGGACCCGGAGTAGCAGTAGCATCGTCCCCTATACGCCTGGTACGCTGGTGCAGCATGGGAGTAATGAGCCAGGCGGGAGGAGCAGGGAGCCCTGGGCACGCAGGCCACCTTGCAGGACACCTGGAGAGTGGCCTCGCAGATGCATAGGTCCGTGCATTCTGCTAGCTCTGCTGAGCGGTACAGCTGGAAAATTGAAAGGAGCCTCTCTGGTGATAACGCTGTATGATAGAAATGTGATGAGGTTGAGGCGTTAAGAGGGTCCTTTTCCACCCACCTATCGTAAACATCGAAAATGGTTTAAAAGCTTTTTACTTCATTTAATGCAATCCAACGCGATGTTTGACGAAAAGGCAACGCAAAAAAAGAGAGATAACGCCTGAAAATTCTGTTAGTATTCGATAATTCCGAGATTTACTCGAATATTTCACAAACCTTGCTCCAGGAAATAGCTGTTTTTTTTAAACCCTTAAAAGTTTTTGAAAAAATTTGTCGTCATTTAGAATCTTAATAAAATTTGCAAGGTTTCTATAATTTTACATTTTTGACTTTTTTAATTTTTAGGCAAATTATGAAGTGTCAAAGTTCATACAAAATAGGAGATTTTAAACCTAGACAAGGGACTGTGTTTCCAAAATATCTAATGACAAATGTGTAATAACATCATAATCAGCTAAGAGCGGTTGTATGAAAAACGGTAAAAATGTGATCATGATGCACCACCTTAAGAAAGATCTTCTCAATTCGTCAGTCGTCAACATGAGCATGGTTTGAAAGCTTGTTGATTCATCAAACGCAATGTTTGATAAAGAGGCAACGTGAAAAAAGAAAGATAAGACCTGCCCCCCTGATGATGAAGATGATGATGGCATCTAGCCGATTTCGGCCACAGCAAACGCATCCTTTGGCCTCTCATAGTGGAACCTGCCCCCCTAGCCAAGTTACAACCATTTCGCTTGCGTCGAACGCTTCGACGCAAACTTTCGTCGAATTCTTTTGTTCTAATCACGAGACTGAGCGTTGTGATGACGTTTCCCGTACATTTGAAGCTTTCTACTAGCAGACTGGCAACTTTCTAACTATTGCAGATTGGCAACTTGGCTAGGGGGGGGGGGGGGGTACTGAACGCTCAGTTGGCGTTCGATAATTACGTTACTCACTCGAATATTTCACAAAACTTGTTCCAGGATATACGTGTTTTTATTAAAAACTCGATAAAATGTGCTAGGTTGCTATAAAATATCATCATCATCATTTCAGACTGAAAGACGTCCATTGTTGGACATAGGCCTCCCCCAAGTGCAGCCACAATGAACGGTCCTGTGCGTTTCGCATCCATCGGATTCCCGCAACCCTTACCAGGTCATCGGCCCACCTGGTAGGAGGCCTTCCTACGGTACGTCTTCCGGTATAAAATATATTTTCTATTATTAGGTACTATTCAAAATATTTGTATGGCCTGTAGGCTATACAAATGTTTGTCTCGTGCGGGAATCGAACCTACAACATGCAGCACAGCAGCAAATCGTCAGCTACTGCGCCAACTGTGCTGTGTCATATTCTATGAAACAGAAATGGATACTCACTCGTCGAGTCTCCCCCATCTTAATGTACTGCGCCTGATCATCACTCTCCGGTTTCTTCACAATGCAGTACTTCGTCGGTTCCAGGGTCGTGGTCGGTTTCGGCGTGGTCGTAGTGGTCGTAGTCGTGGTCGTAGTTGTAGTAGTCGTTGTCGTAGTGGTCGTAGGGACCGTTGTCGTCTCAGTGGTAGTTTCTATGACGGGCTCGGAGATCTGGGCTACTTCGTTCGGGCCTACTGTCTGTTCTGACATCGTTGTTATTGGGCTTAGTTCTTCGCGGTTTTCCTGAAGAAGGGAGGATTAATGTCAGTTAGATAAGTATTGGTTGTAGCGACATCTATATCGCCTTATAGGAACTATCCTGCATAGTAGACACCCTACATGCAGTTCTTCGTACAATTAGAACATTATAATAGAATAGAATAAACTTTATTGTGCACGAAGTTAGTAACAATTTTACAGAAACTTTCTCTTTTCCTTTTTTTCACTCGTTCTTACTCCCTTTTTATTTTCTTTTTGTCATAATATAAAACACCTATTGGGCAGTTGCTTGGACCAGGCCGAACACCCATCTGGTTGTAGGATCCTTCTTTTTCAACGCAGGTTTGTTAGACTTTGCACCCTATTCTGCATACCTCTAAACCGATTCCAACGTGATCCAGTTTAGAGGTATGCGGAACATACATGTCTCTCTCACGGAGTAAATATAGAAGGTCTCTCTAATATAATAAGCCATCTGTTGGGCAAAGGCCTCTTTTTGCTTTTTCTACCTGTCAAGCGGCCACCAACACCATACTTGAACATTTGGTTTGTTCGGACGGCATTTTCGAACACGAACGCGAACATATTTTGAATCTAGTTATCGATTGTGAAGTAGTGAACAGTTTTTTGATGTTCGCATTGATTCATGAAGAACACCGTCTTTACAGAACATACTAATAGAATCGCCGCAAAAATGTTTGACGAACAGAGTGTTCGATGTTCGTTAGTGGTACACACGTGCGAACCAGGTTTGCGTATCATGCAACACAAATTTTTTCGTACGTGCTTACCAGAACAAATGATCACACTCATCACAAAAACATTTGTCTAAGGTAGGAATCGAACCTATAACTTCTAGCATATCATTCAGGGCCACTAACCGCTAGATTAACAGGTCAGTCAGTAGTTTTATTTTTTAAATCAGCTTATGAACAAACACAACTAAGCAAACTACAGCTTACCGGAGCAGTTTCAATCTGCGAGTTTCCAAGCTGCGTGGTATGCCGATGATGGTGAGTGGTGGTCTTGTGGTAGATTGGAGACTCTGGAGCGACCGTGATGTACCGGATGCCGTTGTCGAACGGGGTGGTCGTCAGCAGTGGGCCGTAGGTCTTCATGTGGTAGTCGCTTTGAGATTCCACTGGAATTTTAAAGTTGTAGTTTAGTATCTTGAGCTGTTGCTGCGAGACTGAAGATGGTAACAGTTGCGGTCTCGTATATAGAAACGGTGTGAAGAATACGCTGCGATGGTCTAGCTAGGGTTACCTACCAACTGATTTTCTTTAACCTATCAGGCTCTGTACGAGGAGTACCGTTTTCTGAAGCCTGAGGCTTGCAAGGTTGAAAAGATTTTTTATTAACCTATTTCGTGCCCTACGGCGGGGTAAAGGCCTTTCCTTTCTTTTTCCAAACCTCTCAGTCTTGGGCCATCTTTGGCGAAGTTTGCCCCGCGATTTTAAGATTTGTCATCGGACAATAAAGCGCAGCTTAATAGATGTTAAGCCAACAGATGACGTTTGAAACACCGCAAGGAATTCTTTAAGTGGCACATTGTACGCAGAACAGATGGTCGATGGGGACGAAAGGTTCTGGAGTGGCGACCACGTACCGGAAGACGCAGCGTTGGAAGGCCTTCAACAAGGTGGACCGATGATCGGTGGGTCACGGGAATCCGATGGATGTGTGACGCACAGGGCCGGTCGTTGTGGCGATGCTTGGAGAAGGCCTATATCCAAGGAATTCCTTAACCCCTTAGCCGATTACGTCGAGCTGGGCCGATGAGTGTTTCTGTGACCTATTCGCCTGGTTCATGTGTTAGCGACTCCATCTCGTTTTGCTCAATCCCCATAGGTGACAAAAGAGCTGACGAAATGGAGTATTTGGTCGTAGATGTGCGACCCTGGCTAAATAAACGCGAGAATGTTGGTCTGATATATCCGACGGACGTGGTTTAAAGGTCAAAGGAAAATCATCTACGACGAAAATCAGGAAACTACATGGCATTAGCTTTACTAGTAGAAAGGTTATTTCAGCTCACCAACGCAAGGATTAAGCCACAACAGTCTCTGCCATCCAAGGCAGTCATACAGCTGCGCGAAGTCGGTGCCCCGACAGGCACAGGCTGCCCGTAGCTGGGTTCCCAGCACTGCTACCACTGCAGCTCGGCAGGCGGCTGGAGAGCCTGCACAGCCCTGGGTGACGGCATCCACGGCGCACCATTGCTCGTAGTTCTCGAGGCGAATTCTGGGGAGAATGGTTTATGGTTGTAAGTTGGTTTATAGTGGAGTTGGTACAGAACTTTTGACCTGGGTCTATTTTGTCGTTAGTAGGAATCAAAACTCCAAAATAACTTAGACATTGATAAATTTTAGACACTTTCGCTTTGGTAGAGTGTAACTGCACTTCTGACTTCCGACTGTACATAATTACATTGATAGTTTCTTTCTTAAAACAAAATAAAACTTTATTATTAATAATATACATTAATTCATGAATCCCCAAGCGACCACAGGTGGCCGCGCATCTATTGTCTTACTATTGTGTTTCTAATTGACGGTATCTGAAGGGTTAAAGCATATTTCATTATTCCAGAAAAAAAAATACTGTGGCTATAGACAGTATGAGAAGTGTAAGACTTTATCTGCATAGTCGGCCTTATAATGTTCCCACTGCTGGGACTCAGGACTCCTCTTCAGGAGAGAGAATGGGCCGTAATCCATCACGCGGGCCCAGAGCGGGTTGGTGGATGTCACATGTCTTCGAATTTTTGTTTCTAGGACATGCCAGTTTCCTGACGATGTTTTCCTTCACCGTTTTGAGAGCAGTAGTGATGAAATAAATTACACAAAGTAATGCGCCTGGCTGGGTTTGAACTTAAACCCGCGACCTACAACTCGTAAATCGGGACCGTTACCACTCGGCCACCACTGCTCTTAAAACTTTATCTGAAGAACATACAATTCGCGACAGAAAAAAAATCTTTACAAAAAGTTAGTTTTAACACTTTAAAAAAAGCGCTATATTTGTTGTCTAACTTCGTCTAGTGGCCAGTGGAACTGACTGCTCTGCTGAGGCCGTGGGTTCGATTCCCAATCAATACAAATGTTTGTGTGATAAGCATGATCATTTATTTTGTATCTGGGTATAAGTAACGTGTATGTATTTTTTATTTTCACAACTATCACACAGCCGTCTAGTCCCAAGCTAAGCAGAGCTTGTGTTATGAGTACTAGACAACTAAAAAAAAACTTATGCCTATATTTCTAAATACATACATGTTATAGATAAATTACACCTAGACACAGAACTAACCTTTATGCTCATTACACAAACATGATGATGATGATGATGATGATATACCACAAGCCCAGCTTTATTTGACACCAGACGACGTTGTGTGAAAGTAATGAAAAAAAAGTTCTTTCATATATAATTCTCCATGTGAAATATTATTCCCAAAATCCATGTTCAAACGGACTGCACGACCCGTTTTTTTGCGTGGTACCAGGAAATATCTAGCACACACAATACCTACATAGATTGGAATATTGTGATATCGATATGCCTGAAATGCATACAAACCATATAGTACAGAGGTTCGTGGTTTTTTGATTTCGTTTTTGAGCCCAATATAGTTTATGGTTTATATATAAAAATTATTCACGTGGCCAACGTGAATAATTTTTATTTTAGGTGAGAAATCATCCAATAACTTTACCCGCCCTTTCGTGTTAGACTTTTACTCACTAAAATCTATTCCTAATTCCTACGGTGCCTTTCATACCAGTACCCCTAGCCAAGTTGCTAATCTGCAATAGTTAACGCTAGTAGAAAGCGTCAAATGTACGGTAATGGAATGACGCGCTCTCACCTCTCAGTCACGTGGTCAGAGCAAAAGAATTGGCGAAAAAATCAACTTGTAGCGTTCGATGCAAGCGAAATGGTTACTTGCTAGGGGTTGGGTCGGGTTTCCGTTTCAGAAGCGAACCAATGGCTCCTATAGGCTTCGACCCTGCTGGGCCTCTTCAGTTTGCTGACATCTCCTTGAGGCGTGAGTGGAACAATACACGCTGCGGGCTTGGGCTCGGTCCGCACGGTTACAGGACAGTCGGTCGGCGAGCTACCCGTTGCTCACCATCCGCGAGCCTGCGCCTACGGTGGCCGGAAATCGTGATCGGGATGCCGGCGTGTGCGCTTCCGGCTGCTTCCTTTGCTAGCATTACTGCTTCACCGAAGGATTCGACCGCCTGCCACTCCTCCTTGCTTTGGACCATGGCCTGTACCAATTCGGACTTGAATAGTAAGTTAAAAATGGCAGCAGCCACGAGGGAATGAACATTCTCACGCCTCAGCAGCCGCGACTGGAGACACCCCGGGCGTTGGGAGTCGCAGAGCGATTCCTTCCAACTTGAAGCTAACAGGAAACACAGACTCTGGCAGGGAATTGCACTCCTTAGCTGTACGTACAATGAATGTGTTCTCAAATAGATTAGTACGTATGGATGGAATTAATGTTCTCCACTAGTGATGTTCGAATCCGCTATAAACTATAGACGCGCTATAGACTATTGAATATATTTTTATAGCGCGCTATTTTATACGCTATAATTATAACACGTTATAACAAAACTCGACAGTAGTCTGAACGCGGAGACGTTATCATTTTATTCGGTAACGTGCTAAACGGGCGCAACAATCACCCACGACGCGAGCCGACTGCAGTCCGAGTTCACCCGAAGCTATGCTATGTTGCTATGCCAAAGCCGTTTTGGCCCCGCGGTTGGCGTTTTGTTGAACAAGACGTTATATTAAAGCGCGAAGGCAGATATGATTTAGCAAACGCTATGCGCTATGAACAAATAGCGTGCTATATTTTGACGCCATACGTTATATTAACCACCACTATTCACCACGTACTGGTGGCATATCGCCCGAAGTCTGCTGGTCCGATGATGGAACAAGTTTGACAGAATAAAGCACTTACCAAAACAAAAATCATGGTTTCATTTCAAAACTCGGCCATCTCGTTGCCTGAGTAACAAATCAAAACAATGTTCCCGAACTTTTCCACTTTATACGAGTGGTACTTACAAAAACAAAATTTGTAAGGAGTGTTAATTACTATTTACCACCACTTTTAAAAGGATAGCAATCGATAGCCTTATTGTTGACAGACGCCCAAGTCCTGTCAAAGTTGAGTGGTTTAGCCGTGAGGAAAGAAAAAAATTGAGGATAGATTTTGTGAAAGTTAATTCACCGTGTACCCTCATTGTTTACTTTATTTTGATGGTTTATTTTTAGAAGTAACCTATGTTATGCGGTTTATATTTTCGGTGTTCTGTTCTACCCCCGTTAGTAAAAAAGACGCATCTAAATTTTTTTCCAGATTGAGTTATTATACATTGCCGGAATCAGGAAAAACAGGCGTATCTGCCAGCATTTTTAGAATTTTGCTAACTTTCTCCACTGTGGTTTTAGCACAAGGAAAAAAAAAGCCCGATTTCCCATTTTATTTGTAGCGACATCTATGACGCCACATAAGAACTACGAAGAAAACACGAAATCCTGCATCGCGCAATCAGAGTTCTCCGCGCGATTTGAACATATACGACAGCCCGACATCAACTATCGGGCAGTCGCCCACCAGACCATAACACCCGGTCTGGCCGGAGGATCCTCCCTTTTCAACGGAGGTATGTGGGACTTTACACTCTGTCCCACTTACTTCTAAACTGGTGACCCTCGACAAAGAACGTCAGCGCAGCCTTCGTGCAGCTACTACTTCGTGACGTCATCATCACTTCCTCAAGCTTTCGAGCAACGAGCCATACAGCCAGCACCCACGGCTAAGGGTATCCTGACCACTAGTATGCCTACCCGGTCATACCTGGTCACCACCTCAGCCGCATCAGCGACCTTGGCACACCGCACCTTCGGCCAGTCATATGAAGAGCCATGAAGAACCTCTCCTGGTCGACGCCAGCAGTCAAGCCCTACGTCGCACAAGCACCGCTCCGACTCACTGGAGCCAGCAGCACTACTCCGACTCACTGGAGCCTGCAGCATCGTCCCGACTCACTGGGACAGCACCACCCCGACTCACTGGGGCATCATCCCGACTCACTGGGGCATCATCCCGACTCACTGGGACATCATCACCCCGACTCACTGGGGCATTATCCCGACTCACTGGGATAGCAACACCCTGACTCACTGGGGCATCACCGCAGACAGTTCCGACTCACCGAGAACTATGCGGCATCGGTTCCGACTCACTGGAACCAACCTACCGCTGGCCTGGCACACATCAAGAAGTATCAAGAACCATCGATCTCCGATCTCCGGAGGGGAGTGATGTAGCGACATCTATGACGCCACATAAGAACTACGAAGAAAACACGAAATCCTGCATCGCGCAATCAGAGTTCTCCACGCGATTTGAACATATACGACAGCCCGACATCAACTATCGGGCAGTCGCCCACCAGACCATAACACCCGGTCTGGCCGGAGGATCCTCCCTTTTCAACGGAGGTATGTGGGACTTTACACTCTGTCCCACTTACCTCTAATATATAAATAATATTCATTAAAATATTTTTTGATCAGTTTTAGTTTTTGTTAGATACGTCTTTTTAACTATCAAGGGCAGTGTTGTTTTTTTCTTACAATAACTAATTGACTATGTAAACTAACTAGCTGCTGCCTGTGGCTTCACTCACGTGATATTAGAAAATTGGAAAAAAGGAACCTAGCCCAGGATGAAAAGTATTCTATGTACTATTCTAGGACATGGTCTAACTGTATGCCAAGTTTCAACGAAATTCGTTCAGCAGTATTTGCGTGAAAGAGTGACAAACATCCATACATAATACAAACTTTTGCTGTATATATAATATTACTGCGATATTATAAATAGGTTATCGCTGAAGGTACAGAGTATTTGCCATCATCATCTTTCTGCGTTTGTCATGTCACTTTGGGTGTTTTTAATATCGTGCGGATTTCATCACGCACGTACCGAAAAAATGCGACCCGCGTATGTATTCTTCGCAATATAATAAATATTTTTATGAAATGGACAATTGCGGGGATTGAGCATGCGGAGCAATCCCGCATGCGTGATCAAAACCGCACGATATTAAAAATACCTTTGGGTCGGCACTATATGTCTTTTTCTTCCGTTCTGTCCAGTCAACCATCAAGCGTCACGCTATTAATAACTCCTTTTTCTTTCATTCACTCCTCATCCTCACACAACCAATCCATCTTTTTTTAGGTAGGTACAGGATACCTACCAAGACGTCGTTAAATCATTTTAAATCTGGTATGAGAATTTTTCCTGACAATATTAATTGCAATAAATCATTGAAATAAATCAGTAACATCGTTTATTTCAAGCATCCTAACAGGTATTTACTGTATTCATTTTATTGATTGAATCAATAAAACAATCACAAATACACAATACACAGTTCATACTGCCCATACTCCACAATTCCAGCACCACACTAGCAACACGATAACATCCGACCATCTTCCTCTATCAATCGCCTCATCAATCACAGTCATTACACCTATAGGCGTATAGTCTGATGTCGCAATCAGGCTGGCACCGCAAATGGAATGAGTACGAGCGGGCTAATTCGGAGAACCTCTGTTACAACGGCTTTGTCTCCAGCGTGTGTGAGTAGGAAATCTGTTTTAGGCAAAAAGGTTAAATAGATACAATAGAGCAGCCATCAGAAGAAATGTCTTAGAAAAACTGTCATTCTATGCTTCAGTGAAGACGAAAAATATTTACGAAAATAAACTGGAGTTAGGTCCAGTCGTTTTGCCATAATACGATTTATAATGGTGCAATGAGCAACTCGGCATATTTCTCCAAAAAATATTTTCTTTTGGTGCGTATAGCGGACACAAACGCGACTTGACAGTCAGGTGACAGCGACTTGTTACTACTTTAGTAACAAGGATTTCAATTTTGTTCGCTATGTCCAGTCTATTGGTAGTATATGTTTAATGTCTTTGGTTTTAGGCTTTGTATCTTTATTCCACGACATTTAATTCATGAATCCCCAAGCGACCACCGGTGGCCGCGCATCTATTGTCTTACTATTGTGTCTCTAATTGACGGTATCTGAAGGGTTAATATAATGACATTTTCATCTTTATTCTATTACATTTAATTTAGTGACATTTTATTATTATTATATGATATTTTTATTTGTGGTTTCCATGCTGTTAAATAATTTTTTTTGACATTTTTAAGTCGTAATCAATGATATTTTATTTATTTGACATTTTTAATTGTTATTATATAGCTTTTGATTTAATGACAATTGGTGTGGATTTTAAGAATTATGTTATTTTATGGAAATAATGCAAAAACAGTGTATTATTATTGTGCGGCTGAATTAAAATAATAATAAGGGATACTAACATATAATGTGGACCAAAAGTTGCCTTTAAATAAATAAATTATTATTTGTGGGATAGACATTACTGTAAGTTTTATGATGAAAACTTTACTTTCGTTAATTTGAAATGTGTATAAAGACAGAAATATGGAACGTCATTATTTTTAATGTTTCTGTCATACGTGTGATATTTCGACCGTGATTTTTGCATTCAACGGCCATCTTTGAAACTGAAAGGCTTGAACAACTTTGATTTACTCAATGTTAAAGAACGTTTGTGACTCTTTTCGTATTTTATAGGGTTCAGTACTTCGAAAGAAAAAAACGAAACCCTTATAAGGGTGTCAACACACCAATCGATCGATCGTCGATTTACACCATCGATCGACATCAATCGACGTTGATCGATTGGTGTGGTAGCTTTAATTGATCGACGGATACCGGTCGACAAACCAATCGATCGATTGGCGGTTGATGGCATCGGTCGACGTTGATCGATTAACCCCGGCTATATTTCAACAGTTTCTTTCGAAATGTATTCACAAGAGGACGCATTCTACTATCGAGTGACAATCGATCGACTGGTTTGGTAGAAACTGTCAATCGACGTCGACTAATCCATTCTACAATCGATCGATGGCATCGATCGACGATGGATCGACTGGTGTGGCAACACCCTAAGATCACTTTGTTGTCCGCCTATTTGTCTGTCTGTCCGTCTGTCTGTCGAGAACCTTCATCTCGGGAACGTGTTGAAGTAACTAGTTGAAATTAAAACCATATACTCAAGTTAGTGCTAAGATTTTCTTTACTTCATTAACCCTTCAGATACCGTCAATTAGAGACACAATAGTAAGACAATAGATGCGCGGCCACCGGGTGTCGCTTGGGGATTCATGAATTAATATTACGTTTACATTGTTATTTAGTGTGTCTAAAAAGTCAAATGACTTGGAAACTTAATCATTTAAAAAATACTTATATACGATACTTTATAATAAGGTTCTTCTATTAGTAAACAATGATCAAGATCTCCGAATCAACATTGATTATTGAACTAGTGTTGATTACATCAGATTTCATTTTACTCTATTTATTAGCGACGTCGTTTGACTTTAAAAAAAAAACCCTCATCATCATATCAGCCGAAAGAAAAGCCGAAAGCCGTCCATTGCTGGACATAGGCTCCCCCCAAACGTCGCCAAACAGACTATATGCAAAATTTATACCTACCAGAATAAACGGTTACCAGAATAAGTTTTAGGGCGTTTTTAATATCTTGCGGTTTTGATCACGCATGCGGGATTGCTCCGCACGCGTAACCTCTGCAAATGTCCATTTCATACAAGTATTTATTGTGATGCGTGACATACGCACGCGGGATTGCTTTTTCTTGCTATTTGAACTTTTTTATGTTTTTATTACGCGATGAAATCTGCACGATGTTAAAAAACACTCTTAATTCATGAATCCCCAAGCGACCACCGGTGGCCGCGCATCTATTGTCTTACTATTGTGTCTCTAATCGACGGTATCTGAAGGGTTAATTCATGAATCCCCAAGCGACCACCGGTGGCCGCGCATCTATTGTCTTACTATTGTGTCTCTAATTGACGGTATCTGAAGGGTTAAAATGCAACTAATTATAAACGTACAGTTACAAAAATGCACGAAATATAAAAAAATTGTGCTAGCGTCGTGACGTTTAATACCGGAAAACAGATCAACATTCTCTTTCCCTTATTCTATTATATGGAGTCGACGCAACAGTTCTTTTCCTTCATATCTCCCTTAAATTTGTCATTTCAGTAGTCACCCTCTTTCAAGACGTATCATCTTTCATATAGTCCATCCATCGTTTGCTTGGTCTAACCCTCCTCTAATAGCCTCATTTATCTAATTCATGACATTTCCTTCTTTTTTTTTTTACTAACTTTGCACAACTTTGAGAATAAAGGTGGTTTTCATCTACGCTTTGCTTCGATTTCCACCTGTCGTTGGGAATTGAGATTGGTATTCCAGTCACTTAAAACGTTACACGACTTATTTGCATACTGCATAAGGCATTAAGTCCACCTTTGTGTTGCATAAAGTTGAAATAAACAAATTAATAAAAAATTCTATCTACGCCATACTCAATCGTAGAAAAGTAGAGCAGTGGTGGATAAGTGGCAACAGCCCCGAAGAGTTGTAGGTCGCGGGTTAAAACCCAGTCAGACGCATTACTTTGTGTAATTTATTTTATTACCACTGGTCTCAAAATAGTGAAAGAAAACATCGTGAAGAAACCGGCATGTCCAAGAACCAAAAATTCAAAGACATGTGACCTCCACCAAGTCGTACTGGGCCCGCGTGGTGGATTATGACCCTTTTCTCTCACTTAGAGAGGAGACCTGAGACTCAACAGTGCAACCAATTGATTATGCTTTATAGCGTACTCATACATATCTCAAGTCTCATGCAAGGATATGCGAAGCGAGCATGAAATATTTATTAGTACAATACTAAACTAAGAATAGATACTCTATTCTTGTTTACTTTGTAAAACAGATATGGCCAGCGCGAGATAGCGCTGTCTATCGCGAGACTGCGCGGTATAGCGATGGACATCTTCCCATCTACGGCTCGCCTTGTCGATGAAAAATGGAAATACAATGGATATAGCCGGCGCGAGCGATAGCTATCGCAAGACTGTGCGGTATAGTGATGGATATCTTCCCATTTACGCTTTGTCTTGCGGATGTAAAACGGAAATGTAAAGGAGGATATGGCCGGCGCAAGTCAGCGACAACTATCGCAAGACTGCGCGGTATAGTGACGGACATCTTCCCATTTACGCCTCACGTTGCCGATGTAAAATGGAAATACAAAGGATATGGCCGACCCGAGCGATAGCTATCGCAAGACTTCGCGGAACAGCGATGGACATCTTTCCATTTACGCCTCACCTTGCCGGTGTAAAACTACTTTAGCTCCTGTATCATGGGTGCCTTCATAAGCCTTTTCCTAAACTCTCATACATACTTATTACCTACCAACTACAAGTAAGTCAGGGTTCTGTGATCTTAAACTGATTATTTATGAATTTAAAAATTGTTTTACAAATTTATAACGTTAGCAATATTACAAAAACGATAAGGCCACCATCATACTTATTGATTTAAACTTTGGAATACCGTAATAAAAGACACAATAAAAAGACAATGGGAAAGCGAACGCCGTTCGCTTGGGGTTTAATGATTTTTATTTTTTTAAAAATAAAAATACCGCCCATACCGATCTGTTCCGACTTTCGGTACCTCGGGTCGCTTGTCCAAGGGGATGGTGAGGTAGACCGGGACGTAACACATCGGATCAACGCAGGATGGATGAAATGGCGACAGCTCACAGGAACAACTTGTTACCCACGGATGCCCCTCAAGTTGAAGGGTAAAATCTACAAGTCAGTGATAAGGCCTGTTGTACTGTATGGATCAGAATGTTGGGCAGTGAAAAAGACGGATGAAAAAAGATTGCATGTAGCGGAGATGAGAATGTTAAGATGGATGTGTGGTGTGACAAGAATGGATAAAGTGAAAAATGAGTATATTAGGGGAAGTTTGAAAGTGGCGCCGGTAACTGAAAAGTTGAAAGGGAATCGTTTGTCTTGGTATGGTCATGTAAAAAGGAGAGATGAAACGCATGTTGCTAAAAGAGTTATGAATTTACATGTGGATGGATGGAGAGGGAGAGGGAGGCCAAAGAAAAGATGGATGGATTGTGTGAAAAGTGATATGAATGAAAAGGGAGTTAGTGATAGCGTGACGAGCGACAGGACAGAGTGGAAGAAAAAAACGTGTTGCGCCGACCCCAAATAAAACGGGATAAGGGCAGGAAGATGATGATGGTAGGTCACTCATCAAAACAACTGTCAAAAGTTTTGCAAATTACCGCATACGTCAGATATTCACATTCGTCATTATGTACGAGATTACCATTTTAAGCCACTTCTTTCAATGAAGTGTCAGTGGTTGACCATTGGAAAGTCATTATGATGCCATTATATTAGTAGATTACCAAAACTTGTCAAAATCAACAATTATGAAGTCAATGATAGACCATTCTGAGACTATTGTAGGTAATAGCAGACTTGAGGCCCTGATGGTAAGCGATGATGTGGTCGACGATGGAGCACGCTTGCCTAGAATTAACCTATTCACTCTTGACTTAAAGACCCCCAAGTTGTAGCTATCAGGAAACACAGACTCCAAATTAAGTTTATTTATAAGTTGTGAATATCTTTTGGTATACGATAAACTTTTATTTTATTATAAAACAGCTTTCTTGTAAAAATGCCCCTTTTGCGTTACGACCTTATGAGTAGGAGATGATTTATTTTTAAATAACTTAACCCCACACTAAGAAATACTTCTGTAGCGTGAATGCATTCCCAAACATGTAAACTCTCATACACAAGACACCCAGACTTGGAATCTGCTATCTGTAAGCCATACAAATTTATTACTAGCTTTTGCCCGCAAAAAATTTTAGCAATCGGACCAGTACTTCCAGAGATTACCTCCTGCAAACAATATAACAAACTTCACCTCTTTTTTTATCAGTGTAGATTTATTAATTCTACCATCGGACAACCCGACGTACGGCGAGTATCCACCCATACGTTGTTGAAACCTCTACGGTCCGGACTAAGCGTTTCGCCTCGTCGTTTATACCGCGTACGTCGAAGGAATGGAACAATCTGCCTGCTGTGGTCTTCCCGTCCGATTATAATTTGGGTATCTTCAAGGCTAGAGTGAATAGGCTTTTAATAAACTAGTGCGCCTCACCATCAGAGATTACATCACTGCTTACCATCAAAAAAAAATCTGCTTTGTCCTATCCATATTCACATTGTAATATTTTGGGTCATCATCACTCTAGAACCTTTCGGGCCCAAACGGCCATCTGTTCTGCGAGCAATGTGCCCTGCCCACTGCCACTTAAGTTTGGCAATTCTTCGTGCTATGTCGGCAACTTTAGTTCTCCTGCGGATATCTTCATTTTTTTATTCAATCTCGCAAGCCCTTTGGGTGACTTTAAGCCTTCTAATGAGGCCCATTGTGAGCGACTACGTTTCGGAGCCATATGTCATCACTGGCAACACGCACTTGTCATAGACTTTCGTCTTGAGACAATGGTATGTTGGACGAGAAGATACCGCGTAGCTTCCCGAACGCTGTTCAGCCGAGTTGGATTCGACTGTTGACCTTTTTCTCAAAGTTCGACCTACCCAACTGGACTGTCTGTCCAATATTTTGGGTTCATTTATTAAAATAGATAGGTAGATCATGATTATTATAATCGAGTGCATACAGTAATTAAATAGCTTAATGATGGTCGCATTACACCACTAATTGTTGTCTATTATAGTTATTTCATGAATCATTACTAGTTATTACCATAGGCACGTAGTAATTATTTTAATTGGATATTTTATATCGACTCATTAGGCTTTGCGGGGTTGTTCATAATCACTACATAGTATAAAACAAAGTCGCTTTTTCTTTCCCTATATTCCTATGTACGCTTAAATCTTTAAAACTACGCAACGGATTTTGATGCGGTTTTTAATAGACAGAGTGATTCAAGAGGAAGGTTTATATGTATAATAACATCCATTAAATAGTGGAAAAACATCCGAGCGAAACCGGGGCGGGTCGCTAGTAGTTAATAATAATAGTAATATTCCACAACTATCACACATTGCCGTCTAGTCCCAAACTAAGCAGAGCTTGTGTTATGAGAACTAGACAACTGATGAACATATACAGGGTTATTTGTAAAACACAGGCAACCTCTCATGGTTCTAACATCATAAGCAACAACTTTTGTTCTATGACTTACAAAAAAAATCATATTTTAGTTCATCATTTCATACAAAAATTAAATTATTTAAAAACGTTCAATTTAATTCATGAATTCCCAAGCGACCACCGGTGGCCGCGCATCTATTGTCTTACTATTGTGTCTCTAATTGACGGTATCTGAAGGGTTAAATGGTGAGAAGTCTATGCTGGCGTATCAATTTTCTAGTGTGATAAGTACACGAAAATGGTGCGAATGCTTGCTAGGTAGGTGTGATGACAATTTTTCGGAAGCCTGCTTACTATTATTACGAGAACAGTGCACGGGAGCCGTAAGTAGATACAGCAAAATACAGAGTTGAAATGTGTTACATAGAACAACGAAATCTTGAAGGTTTGTTTTTGGTAATTGTTTTATGTTTTGTAAAAAGTCATAACAGATGGCCGTTGGGGACGAAATTTTCTGGAGTGGCGACCGCGTACTGGAAGACGCGGCGAAGGCCTCCTACAAGGTGGACCGATGACCTGGTGAAGGTTGCGGGAATCCGATGGATGCAGGACGCGCAGGATCGATCGTTGTGGTGACACTTGGGAGGCCTATGTCCAGCAGTGGACGTCTGTCGGCTGAAATGATGGTGATGATGAAAAAGTCATATAACAAAAGTTGTTGTTTATGACGTTCTTAACTAGCACCTAAGAGGTTGCTAGTGTTTTGCAAATAACCCTGTATATTTCTAAACATACACACCAGTTCTGTTCAGTTCCGTTCTGCCCAGTTTTGGTTGGTCATATCATGAAGTCATCAATTCTAATATCTGGCCACGACATAATACATAGTTATATAAAACTAGCTGCTCTCAGCGGCTTCGCCCGCGTGATAGCAGAAAATTATCCTAAGGGAACATACTTCCGGGATAAAAACTATCCTATGTCCTATTCCAGGACATGGTCTATCCGTGTACCAAGTTTCATCAAAATCGGTTTTGCCATTTAGGCGTGAAGACGTAACAAACAAACAAACAAACTCACCTTCGCTTTTATAATATTAGTAAGGATAAACAACTTACATATCAACGCACAACCAAAACTTCTGGGATTAGCATTGTAAAATTTTTCAAAAGGCTTCTTTTTATGGCGTAGGTGAGCACTAATAGAGGATTTTTCAAAATTCAGTCCCTTAGATGTTGAAACAGTTTTATTACATTCCTGCTTCACCCCAGAGCGGGAGACATCATCAGACGACTTCCTACGTCAAAATAAAAATCATTAACCCTTCAGATACCGTCAATTAGAGACACAATAGTAAGACAATAGATGCGCGGCCACCGGTGGTCGCTTGGGGATTCATGAATTAAAAGTTTGACACTCCCTCTCGCCCCACCCAAAACAGTATTATTTAAGGTAAAGTAAGTATCGTAGTAAGTAGTATCAGTAGTTAGTTATTTGCAGGTAAAATTTCTATTGGCTATTTTCAACGAATATAAAGCTATATTCGTTGAAAATAGCTGCGCGCATAAGCTTACAGTCGAAAAAAGAGATTGGTTAACAGGCAGCTAACTTGAATCTACTTTTCAAGAGTAAGGGAATACCTTTACTTTCAGACTACTCAAACAAAAAAAACTCAACACTCAACAAAGTATTTAAGTCTTTTACTTTTTATTAAATCGTTATTGGTAATTGATCATTTTCTTTTTTTCCAGGGTAACTCTAAATTCTTAGATTCGATTATAATTCAAGTTTTCATATCACATAAGAAAATTCTAACCATTCAGGGGAATAAGCAACTTTATCCATGAGATTAATAAAACTCTGATATCAGGATGAAAACCATCTACATTTTGTTGAGATAATAAATGTACTGGAAAGCTGTTTTACTGCTAAAGAGTAAAAGTTGTTTATTTAATAATGAACACATAGGTACTTTTATCCTCTGAAAAATTACCAAGCCAATAAAGTCGCATACCAAGTTCTTTGTTCGATTGTACTCAACACTTCAACAGGATCCGAGGCAGATTCAATTATATCTCAGCCTCTCCATTTTGCAGCCTCTCTATTTCTGTTCGAAGCTAATGCACTTTTGACGGGTCCAGAAATATAATATGTAGCTATACTTGACGTTTTAGATTTATAATAGCATTTGTAGTAGAATATGTTATTGATTTATTTATAGGTTACGTTATATTGATTTATTTAGAATTTTGTTAATGGTTAGGGTGCGTTTTCGCTGGTTTTTTTTAGGTAGGAAATTATCGAATGACTTCTGCCACTCTAGGGCGCAGCAGGAGGGCGTGTAAGACTTTTCCTGACTAAAACACACTCCTTCTTTGCCTTGCGTTCAAGGAGCCAGGGTTTTACTTTTAGAAGCGAACCCATGGGTCCAGTAGGCTTCAATCATGCTGGGCCCTACGGTTTTGCCAACGTCTCCTTGAGGCTCGCGTGGGACTTCACACGTCGACTAGTTGCCTCATCTTCGACTGTGTTCACAAAAACCGACATTCACACAGACAAAGCTTGATAATTATGTTATGAGGGTGGCATTCAAAAAGTCTTGGTAGGACCTCAAAATGTCGGAGAAACGTACTGATAACTTAAACTTTCTCACGTATAACATTGTGATGCTTTGTAAGGAATCAATTTGCTTTTCCTAAGTTCCTAAGGTAGACAAGATTTAAACCTCTAAAATCTTTTGCCGTTGCAGCACATAAATATACCAGCCCCCTGGTCAAGTTACAACCGTTTCACTTGCGTCGAACGTTTCGATTTGGCCACGCTCTCAATTTTTTTTCTGACCACGCGACTGAGCGTTGAGATGACGTCATTCCTGTACATTTGAAGCTTTTTACTAGCGATAGCGTTAACAATTTATTGCAGATTTGCAACTTATAGGATAGGGATATATTGACGATAAAACGTTCGACGAATTAAAATTGCTTTTTGCAAAGTAATGCCTGATTACGTAACTTTTTCTACAATGTTTTTAGGCGTGTAATATATGCCTCGTCGTATAACTCTTTTACAGTAAAAAGTTGTGATATCCTTGTAATACAAAGTCGATTAATTTATTTAGTCTCTACTTGAGGGAACTTTGCAACATCTTTTATTGGCCATATCAATATTACAAATCTTTTGTGTTTTTAATAATATTGACTTGGAAATCAGAATAAACAATCTAATACAATACGATTGCCAAGTCAATATATATGCCTCCTAATTTACTGACCTGCACTCCGGTTCCTCCCTGCAGGCATGCGCTAAAGTATGGCAGGCAGGTAGAGGAGAGCCAACCGCTGGACGCTGCGCACACGACGGGTGGAGACGCTCCTGAGCATTCATGCATGAGTCCTCACGGTTGTCGGTTTTCCTGGAGAGGGAAGACAGATTAGTAAAGATAATGGTAACATGATAGAAGATAGAAATGAGGAGAGTGAAAAGGATGATGATGATGAAATTGAGAATGAACATATTGTAAGTATCGTTATTATAGAGAAGATAAAATGACTAGGAGAAATCTGAAATAAAAATAATTCACAACATAGAGTTAGGGCAACAGATAAGGAATCACAAGTAACTGACGAGAATGCAGATAAAGAAAAATTTGAAGTAAACTGACTTAAAAGAAAATATGGGAAAAGAGATGGTAGAATAATATGAAGAATGTACATACACAATATATTTCAACCAATTGAACACTTGTAAGCGTGATAACTTAGAACTACAGTTATTAAAATATAAAATCTAAATGCAACTCACTTGCACAGACAAAAAGCGATCTCCGTATTCCAGTGAACTCCCGACTTCCTATAGAATCCCCTCAGCGCCGCCATGCATCCCTCCCGGTCACAGTCAGTGGTATCGCACTTCTGCAGCACCGGTGTCAGTGACGTCACGCATTCGCTGTCCTTGATGCAGGCGTCCAGAGCTACGTGGCAAGTCGACTGCAGGGCCACCTTCTCATCACCTGATTTACCGTTCTCTTTGCCAATCCTCTCTGTTGGTTGTTGTGATGTGTTAGTTGATGTGGTGTCGGAAATGTTGGTCAATGTCGTTGGTGTGGAGAATGATGATTTGAGGTTAGAAGGTACAATCTCGGTTGGTTGTTAAAGATCTATTATATGCCGTAGATAAGGAAGATTTGAATTCTGAAATGATTATAAAGTTAGATCGAACAGTAAAGACATTTCTTAAACTAGGCCATCGATTTTCGTTCACGTAAAATGTGCCAATCATTCCTGAAACCTG
This sequence comes from Mythimna lalbum, assembly GCA_949319445.1. Taxonomy (NCBI): domain Eukaryota; kingdom Metazoa; phylum Arthropoda; class Insecta; order Lepidoptera; family Noctuidae; genus Mythimna; species Mythimna lalbum. The sequence continues at coordinate 7,186,126 of OX439371.1, read as the reverse complement.
AGTAATTACTTTGTGAATCAACTTTTGCTTCCAAAGAGACTGGAAACAAAATTGTTTAGGGTTTTTGGAACTATATTCAAATAGGATTTCGGGTTAATTTGGAAAGTTTATGCTTTTTGATGAACGTTAACGTTTTGTGGAAAGTGCCAATCAATTTTAGAAACATATCGTTCATTACCATCGTTATTAGTTCGCGTTTTAAGCCGGATTAGGTTACACTCATAATTATATTATAGTTTGTATACTAATTACGTTATTAATATATCAGATTATTTAACTTAAATAGGATTAGTTGAATTTAGTTTTAGTTTAACTAAAACCACGTAATTAACTATTTCAGAAATTGCTATTCCTAAACACCTATGTATAATATGAAACGTTTAAAACAAATAGTGCTTCATTTACGCAGCTCAATAAAACGAAATATCCAGTGTTAAATAAATAAATAGATATTAAAAAATAAACAAATGAATAAATTATTAATATAACTGAAAATAACAAAATCTTCATATTGGAGTGTGAATAATATGCTCATGCTTATATAAATATAATTTACACGTTGTGGATAAAAATTGATAGTAATAATAATATGGAATATATGTGTGAGAGATCGATAAAAAAATTACGTGTCGTGAATATAACACGATGAGTTGCCAATGAAATCAATAATCTGTATGAAAATCGTACGTTAAATACAAGCGGTAATCTCAATAAATCGGACATGCTTTCAAATTACGGAACTCGTTGTGAGGCAAAAACTCCATGAGATATTTGTGCCGGTTCAAAGTTAAATATGAATAGAATATTTAATGGATACATGCATAGTGGATCACCGTGAACGACTATAAATAACGATCAGTAAAGTTATTTCCGAATATATCCGTGCTACACCCGATAGATGGGAACAAGGTAATGTCCGTGGTAGATGAATCTTGAGCGCAATTTGCAAAGCTTCGCGGAGATTTTCGTATCTAAGCGTCTTCGCTAAATCGCTCCTTTACAAACTAAATTCTCTACAATTTTCGGATCAGGATAGGAAGCACACGAGGTCTCTAAAGCTCTATTTCCCTTCTAGTCATTATCTCTACGCAAAGCTTTACTTCGTGTCTGGTTAGATAACTATCGTTTACTATAAAATTGGTGGAGGATCTAAACTAAAGTGCTCGGATTACGGGGGACGAAATAATAAAGGGTTGAAGAGCACTCAGATAGGAACATGTAGGTAGGTGATAAAGAAATGCATCAGATCATCCATGTCTCGATGGTTTCCTAAAACCGTCTAGTTTTGTACAGTTTTGAAGCTCGAAGTGATGTGACTTACGATATCTATGGTTAGTTGTACTGTCTGTTATAAATATGTGTTTCTTTTTTTTTATTTGTACCACCTATAGTTTTGGTTGCGTCGACTAATCTTTTTGTACTTTTTATACCAACTTTTACTGTTTCTATAATAGTTCAAATATCAAGTGAATGTAGTCAGTTACTGTAATCAAGAAAAAGTTTAGTCAACGCACTGAAAATACCAACGCCATACGTACGGTTTTCATCAATGTATCCTGGCCCGTAGACAGTCTTGGTCGCGTACAGTGGATCCTCGCTTCCTCCAGGCTCATGGTTCCAGCGATGGTAATGATGCCCGTGTGGGTTGTAGTGCGGGCTCGCATAACGGTGGATGTGCGTCATAATTTTGTCCGGAGCAATCAGGTTCCCATCATGTGTTATTGACATACCGCCGATCCACGACGTCACACCGGTCCCGTTTCGATTCGCGATCCTTCCGTCCGACATCAGCTTTACTGGAATGTCATCCATCGAATCGCTTAGCTGTGGCAAGCTCGACGATCGAGCCATAGCGCGACGGGACTCCGAAATCAGAGAACATCAGAGGCGATCGCGCCGGTCGATCGACGGACATCGATATTAAAAAAACTGACCCTACTGACGGTAAATATAAAAATGACAATCCAATACAATAAACAACGATATTCGCATACGTTACGACATGAAAACGGGCAAAAATTAAAATTTGAACGATTTAGAAAATGTCCCGGTAAAGAATGAGATTAGCAAAGCCTCCCCGGTTGGCAGTCCCGCTCGAACTATTTATCAAAGCCAGTCTATGCCGCGCAGTAACCATAGAGATCGTAGAAAATAGGAGATGCAGAAAGAAAACATGCAGACATGCTCATTTCAAGAGATACCAAAATAGACTTTCACATCGTCCTAAATAATCTTAGGAATGAAAGTCTACAATGGCGATAAAAGGAAAAGGAGAGCAACAATCTATAAAGCATGCAGGCATAAAGTAGGAGCGGATGTTCATTAAATATTTATTGAAATCATTAAGGAGACGTAAGCTAACTCCACAGTCACTATGTAGCTAATTGAAATTCTATTCAAAACCTTATTATTAAAATTGGGTCAGCCTTCACTAAGTTTAAATTTTCAGGAAAATTCTAGTTTCAAATTGTTAAGCCGTGTCTTTTTATAAAGAAAGCTGAGATGTTCATTTGATACTTTTTTAAATGTGAGGTTCCGTGTAAAATTTTATAAAACCGCTAGAAAAATTGTTTAAAAGAGTTAAAATTTTTTGCTATAGTGTATTGGCAGCAATTTTTAGGTAGATGTTAAGGTTGGCACGTATAGCCACGCTCCTACCTTACGAAGCGTAGTGCGAAGCGTGCAGTGCGAGAGGCGACGGAATCCGACAGACACATAGAAAGAGAGAAGATGAAGAGAGGGTGCGGCGGCGGCTCACCGTGGCGGGGCCGGGGGGGGCGCGGGGAGAGGAGGGCGGCGCGCAGGAGGCTGGCGGCGGCCGCACGGGTCATCAGCCGCGTGCCGTTCTCGGTGAGCAGCAGGATGGTACCGTCGGGAGCAGCGTAGCGCGTGAGCGCCGGTGCACGCGCAGCCGGCCGGCGGGGCGCTTCAAACAGCGCGCGAACCGCCGGCGGGCAATCGCCCCACGCCGCCGCTGCCCCACAACCACGTTACCAACAAACACTACCACCCACCACCTCTGCTCGCTCACCCACCGCACTACGAACACCCTCAAGGGAGTTCCCTCCCTTGAGAGTACTCAAGAAACCAGGTAGACGTGACTAGGGTTGTGTGTGCCGCCCCGAAAGACGATACTGTCTAAAGACCGATCACCGAAGGCTGAAGGTGTTGGAAGCCAAGAGTTGAGGTAACTGCGGGCATTTGTACGGTGTGTGGTCAGGAGTACACTAAAAAGAAGCTAGTGTCCAGTGAAACATAAAGTTGAAACAGCCTTGTGTGGTAAAGTAGTGATCTAAATCAATCCTAAGGCCTATGCATCTAAGTTGTGTTGAAATAAAATAGGCACGTTAAACAAATTAATGGAAAACGAAATCAAATACGTAAAACAACTAAGTTAACACGTTGACGGCTATTTGAAAGTGAGTCTAGTACTCCTTCAGAAGCATTTTATAGTGTAGTGTTATTGTTTTGTTGTTATTTATGTATTGTTTTATGCTGTACGCTTTGTAAACCCGTGTCGTATGGTTAGAAACATTATTCTCTTTAGTATAACAGCTTAAATTAATATAATATCTATAGAACACATAATGATGTTGATGGTGTCCCGCAAGGTTGGAACTTAGGGCCAGTGTTTATTATACATACATACATCAAGACAGATTTTGATAAGTGTCACTTATATTACGCGTGTACCTATGCGATGCCATATTACACACTTAAAGCTATTGCTAATTAATTTCATATTAGTAAGTTCGCGAGTTCTGAGTGAAAAATATAACGTGAATTTTAAATTTACAACTTAAAAATTTTGTTAAAATTAAACATGCTTATATAGAAACGCAAAACATTTAGGAAGGATGTTTTGTAGTAAAACATACATCTAGTTATATAAAGTATCCATATGAACAGAACATAACTAATCATTATATGTACAAACCACAAGAAACAACAATAGTAATTGTAACAATAGTATTTAGAGAAGTACCTCTAAACACAATACAAACTACCCATTTTTATATTAACTAGAGTCTCAACAAAATGGCGGAACAAGAACGCTTACTGGCGTGTCATTTTCAGATTACCTCGCACATAACAATACAGTTTGAAAGGTATTTTTCACCGAACGCCCCGACCCGGATATTTTTCCCAAGCTTGGTAGCCGGAGTAATTTGAACAGTTGTATGTTCCCACGTACTGAAAGGTCTCCATATTAAATTTTAAACTTCGGACAAACAGACCCTTGCGAGTCTTTTCATTTCGAAAACCAGCCGGCCATTCATTTAAACTCCAATGTTTTTCCAATGCTAATTTGTAGAGATGATGAAAGTTGTTTTCCTTTTAATTTGACTTAGAAAATGTAATTGTCATTCGAATTGATTAACGGGAAAAGAAAAGTTTTTCAAGTTGAACAGGAGATGAAAAAGAAAGTATGAAAAGTTTTTAAATTTAAATCAAGGAAGTCTGTCAGATATGCAAATGATTTGGTGAAAATTAAAAGTAACAATACTGAGAAATGTTATTATGAGCCAATTCATCTTTTTCTTACAAATAATTATTTTTGGAACCTTTTTTATGTTAATGAAGCAGGTTAATTTAGAGTTTATAAATACAACGTAAGGAAACTAAGCAGAAAACACTGACAATTAAGGATTAAGGCTCTTTTTCCGATTGCTTGTCGTTACGAGTATGTTTTCCGCAAGAAGCAGCACCCCATTTACATTATTCGCCGGATATAGCCCGACAAACGACCACTACATGGACACACCAAGTTGTGGACGTTGAGCTGGCAGAAAGGAAAATAATTTTGACTATGAAGTATGTAGTTTTTTTTGTTTTCCTTGATTGACTTAGTAAAAGTTTGAAATAAGTGTAACTAGTTAAATGCTAAATTATAGTGTAATTTAGAATTTAATTTGTTACACTTATTTCTATAAATGTTTTGTTGTATTTAAAAGCCCCTTAGTTCAAATTTGATAATAGAAAATTAGTAAAAAAACTATGCATTTAATACATTTTTATAGTTTTTGAGGTCGAAAATCCCAAAACTACGGAATTTGTAAATACAGATTCATATTTGGTACGCATTAATTATAATAAAAGTACAATTTGCCACTCAGTTAATTTTTGGTTGTAGACTAGAGTTATGATGTCCAATTTGAAATACAAATTACAAAGGAGAACGTGTAATATAAACACCTTATGTCTCTTTAAGTCACAACTAAGTGCTATATATAGAGGACACTTCCCATCCATTTGATACGACAGACGACAGAGGTGGCAAGTCCATTATCATTGCAATTAAACGACTGTCACGTACGTGTTACTTGTCAACGTGTGAAACAGCGTTACACTAAGGCTAGCTAGAATTCTGACAAGCTTCCCTTGATGATATATTCAGATTTGAAATGGGTGTTACGTTTTTGAAGAATACTGCTGAATACAGAAAAATAGACAGTATTCATTGTATAAAGACCTAAAGGCCAATTGTCGAAGTAAGTAAATGTTTACATTCAAGTGCCAATGTCGTCTCGGCGACAATTAATAACAAAAACTACGAAAATGTAGCGAAATCGGAGATGTTTTTGGTAACTTGCGCGAATACAAACCCTCCTTAAATATATTTATTTATTTAATCTTCATGCAACAAAAAAGTACACAGGCGGACTTAATGCCATAGGCATTCTCTACCAGTCAACCCGCCTGCTGAGGCTCAGGTCATAGATTAATGTATAAGGTGTATAAACATTCATTGAAGGTGACTTAACAAGAGTAATCGATAAACCTATCCATCAACCATAATTCAGAAAATTGTAGTGTCAACTATGGACGGACAAGCATTAATATGTAAAATAAACTAAAGACTGTTAGTTTCATTCATTTTCAAAAGACAAAATTCAGTAGATTGTGATTATTTAGCGTCAAATATCTTAGTTTTGCAGGGCACCATTCTCGGGCCACAGCTGTTCCAAACTTTCTACAAACTGTTTGCTTTTCGTACCAACAAAATGATGTGTGTTTTTGTTCTGCACCAGTTTTACTGTTTTATATTTTATAGTTTATTTACTTTGGTCCTACAGAATTTGTTTTATTATTTGGGTCACCTCGGATCGAATTTCAATATTGGGCGTAGTGGATAATTGAGTTCGTAGATTGATTACTTTTCATCAATTTGTTTCCGTGCTCGTATAAGTTTATGTGAACTTGAGTTTTTGATTCAAGATCGTTTTTATAAGGTTTGTGACAAAATTATTAGATTTTTAGACTTTTTAAACATATTTGTAATATGTTAGTGAAAATTTGGACAAAATACTTAATAATATTTTATGTCCTTATGTTTTCGGAGTTATTAGTCTAGAGTAGTGATGTGCCTGGTGGCAATATTGCCACTACCGGCAATATTCCCAATGTTGCCACTGTCGGTAAAATACTTAATAACATTTTATGTACTTATGTTTTCGGGGTTATTACCCTAGAGCGTTAAAGCTAATGATATTTTGATGTTCTATCTAAACTAAAGTATTAATAGCGATAATATCCAGCACTTAAAAATCGTTAACCTAGAAAACTGTCAGGTTACTGTCAGGTTATATCCTACTAGACATTATCAGGTGCTATTAGAGTAATATGAGCGACAACTTGTACTAAATTATTCCACTTCCAAATATTATTTGTACCTGATTTAGGTATGACAGGGACACATAATGTACTTATGGTTTATTTACCTTCGTAATTGGAGTGTCGGTTGAGGGTTACTATAAGTGAAGGGTCGGCATTTTGTTGATAATTTTGTTTGGTAAGTTATATTTTAGTGTGTTTGGTTTTGGATTTTACTTCCTTCTTCTTTTTAGCGTTTTAAGCTATATTTTTTAGAAATTCTGACTCGTAAACACCATTGGATGATCGAGTCTGTCTATATAGTCAAACGACTTGGGTAATTATTAGGATAAAATTAAGTCTGATGTAGTCAACGCTGGTTCAATAATCAAGTTTGATTAAGAGATCTTGATCATTGTTTATTAATAGAAGAACATTATAAAAAGTATCGAATGTATGTATTTTTAAATGATTAATTAATATTAAAATTTCTAAGTCGTTTGACTTTTTAGACAGACTATACAGTCTAAATTCTAATCGATAAATACATAAGTACCTCGGCAATAAAGCATATGTTAGACTGACTTTTTCCAGCGAATTCACCCGTGTGAAATTAGGTTTTTCCATATAAACTTTAGAATTCTGTTTCATCCCTTTACAGTCTGAATTTTGAAAAATCCTTTTTTAGTTTTCGCTTACGCTATAAAAGCAAGCTTTTGCATTTGACATTGATAGTCTCAGTAGTATCGGCTATGTGTTGATATGTCAGTCAGTCAGTTTTTTCTTTTATAATTATAAATTCTTTTTGACGACACATATACACAGTATTAATGTGGTTACTTTAAAATAGAAGTTACAATTCGAAACATCTCTAACTGTCGCCGTACACGGGCCTCAAAAAAACGCTGCCACAAAAAAACGCTCGAAGCGGCTACAAAAAACAGCTGAAGCGCGTGATCGCTTGTGGCCGGAGAAGCTTGAAGCGGCTTCAAGGGTTTTTGTTTTATACTATGTAGTGAAGATGGATTACTAACACGCATTTTAAAAATAACTAATCTAAAATATAGAACGTCGGAGCTACTTTACTTGTATGAAAACCACATACGTAAACAACTAGCTAAACTAAAACAGTAACCCAGAATCACTACTAAAGTAAAATGAGGGAAACTCCTTGTCAAAGGGAAAAGAAATCTTCAAAAAGGTTTACTTTAGGGTGAGACCTCAAAGTGGTTGGGACAAAGGCCGATGAATGGGCTCTTTGTTTCCATATTGTGTGGGCCCTTGACTTCTCCCAAAATTAATATTCGATTGAAGTTATTGGTACTTCACGCCACATTCACGGTACGCGGCGTGAAAGTTGGGGTCGCAGCGTGAACGTTGGGGTCGCAGCGTGAACGTTTGGGTCGCAGCGTGAACGTTGGGGTTGTGGTAGGCATGAACGCTGGTGTTGTTGCGAGAAAGTTGCCATAATGTCTCACATCGTTTTTTTTTCGGCTTGTCTCAACACAAAATAATAATAATAATTGATAACTCTTTGAAGCGCTCGTTTAACCGCGGGCTCAGTCCGGTCAGTTATCGGACGGCAGTTAAAAAGAAACCTATGTGCTATTACAAGACATGGTCTACCCGTGTACTAAGTTTCATCGAAATCCATTCAGCCGTTCGAGCATACAGAAGTAACAAACATACACTCACAAGCTTTCCCCTTTATAATATTTGTGTAATTAACAAATTTTCTCACTAATAAGAAAGGCAAATCTCCAACAAAATACCTGTTAGTAACAGAAATCGCTTCTTACCCCAAACGTGGTTAAATTTACCGCTAGCTCCCGGACTATGTTGGCATTAGACAAAGGGAAATGATTTCCCTGTAACTGAAATTTGTTGGGTGGGAATGTTGTTGAAGTGAATTGCTAACTGAGTGGGAACAAACAGGCATTTATCCGACCGTTTCATTTCTGTTGAATATGGGAAATAAGGCTTAGTACGTCAATTTATATAGTTATTTATCTCAGGACCCTTTTTTTTGACGATGGGGAAAACCATCTTATGACAAAACCCGCTCTTGGGTGGAGCGGGAGATAGTGTCAGACTCTTACTGACTAAAAACCCCGCGCCGTTCCTTCTAGCCTTCATACCGGGGCACGAGCTCCCTTTCGGATAACCCTGGCCCCAATAGGCTTCGACCCAGCTGGGCCCCTCCTGCTGCTGACAACTCCCTGAGGCACGCAAGAACAGTGCGCGCCGTCGACGTCTTGGGCTCGGTCCATTATCGGACAATCGGACAGCGAGCTACCCATGGCTCGCCGTCCGCGAGCCCGCGTCTGCGGTGGCCGGAAATCGGGATCGAAATCCGGGCGGCCGGCCTCCTCCTTTACTAGCATTACTGCTTCGCAGAAGGAGGTGACCGCCTGCCACTCCTCCTCGCTCCGGACCATGGCCACGACCAGGGCCCGGATCTCAGGACCCTGAGGTCCTGGACCTTTGGAAGGCGTACGAGAAGCTGAAACCAACTCGCAGACGCTCTTCTAGACGCTTTTAATGGAACTTGGTACCAACCGGCAATTATCCCTGTATGTGCTATGCTAGTGCATCCAAGGACAACCCCCGGTTGAAGGGAAACATGTAGAAAACTAATATAAGCTATGGTTTTTGGGGTCTTAAGTGGACTGGTTACCAGGAACTACAACATTATTTTACTATTACAAGCTTTTATTTAGTTTCACCTGTCCCGATGTTTGTCTGTCATCAAATCTTGCAAATTAAATTTGATCCACTTCCCGGTTACCGATCGAGCTGAAATTTTGACATGGAGCTGATCTGATGATGGAACCGGAAGGTGGCTATAGGAACTTGGTAGTTAAACGACACAACCCTATCGAGTTTGGGCTCGTATGATTTCGTCTTGATGAGAATTAATTATATAAAACCACCTATAAAAGCTTGCCATGAAAATTTTTTTTTCATTTAAAGCATGTTTAAATGTTTAGTATTGGATTGGATTCATTTAGTGATGTCGGAGGGACATCAAAGCATCGTCTGATTATGATCTTTAAGAAGTTGCATTACCGGAGTCTCCACACCCAGTCCCAGCGTTAGCTGGTTAGTTCACCTTTTAAACGTTTCGCGTACAAAAAAAAAGATTCGCAAAAATATACGGATGCGTGACGCACAGGATCGGTTGTTGTGGCGACGCTTGGGGGAGGCCTATGTCCAACAGTGAACTTTCGGCTGATAAGATGAAAAAATATATAAATTAAGGTTTAGCATTTTTTGGAGTAAGTCTTCATCAGAGAGACTATTTAATATTACCTGCTGCCAGTGGGTTTGTCCGTGTGATTGTAGATTTATTCTCAAAATATTCCAACATACACCCGGATAGAAAAAATAAATCCTATGTGCTATTCTAGGATGTCTACACGTGTAGCAGGTTTCATCGAAATCTGCTCAGCCCTTCGTGTGTAAAGAAGTAAAAAACATACACACTCATACTCAGCATCTTTTTCCTTTATTAGTGTGATATATTCCTTTAAACTGATAATAATAGCCTACGATAAAGACCTTGAAAATAAAAATTCGAAAGAATTTTATTAAAAAAAAAAATTCGTGAAGCTCAAGGACTAAAATTTAAACCAAAAACTAAGAAAACAAAATCCATTTTTTTTTTTTGTCAGAAACACTAATAAATTATATTTAAGACTAATACATAAATGTATGTACAAAAATAACAATAACATACTTTCGGGATGTTTGACTTTGTTGAATATATTATTAACATAAATATTTTCTCAGCAGACGTATTGCTCTAAAGAAATGGAAGAACTGTGATCAAACAGACCAAAAACGCGTAGGCGGTGGATTAGGAATTGAAAATACTCTGTATTTCTAAGGAATACGTCGATACGAAATATACGAAAGTGGGTCAAATAAGGTTTCACATGCTTTGTTATTTATCACAGAAATATTTCACTTATTCTCAAAATTACTTTGACACCATGTATTTTTAGAATGTATAGCTATATATCCTACTAATATTATAAATGCGAAAGTTTGTATGTATGGATGGATGTATGGATGTTTGTTACTCTTTCACGCAAAAACTACTGAACGGATCTCGATGAAACTTGGTACACGAGTACACCATATCCCAGAATAGCACATAGGATACTTTTTATCCTGGGATTATATACGCGGGTGAAGCCGCGGGCAAAAGCTAGTATATATATAGCTACAACTTAGGGGTCTTTAAGTTAAGAGTGAATAGGTTACTTCTAGGCAAACGTGTCCCATCGTCGACCACATGACCACAACGCGAGCCTATCAATAATAATAATAATAAAAAAATATTTATCTTCACACACTTCTACAACATTAGAGATTATATCTAAGAAGTTGTACAAAAGAAACTAAGTAATAAAAGAAAATAATATTCATTACCCCTTTTTTATGTTTGGGAAAATCATCCAATGACAACCCCTGTTCTTGGGCGGAGCGGAGATAGTGTCAGACTCTTACTGACTAAAAACCCACTTCGTTCCTTCTAGCCTTCATACCGGGGCTCGAGCTCCCTTTCGGATAACTCTGGCCCCAGCAGGCTTCGACCCAGCTGGGCCCCTGCTGTTGCTGACAAGTCCTTGAGGCGTACGGAAACTGTGCGCACCGTTGACGTCTTGGGCTCGGTCCGGACAGTTACCGGACGGTCGGACAGTGAGCTACCCATGACTCGCCGCCCGCAAGCCCGCATATACATTAACTACTAAAGTAAAATATCCCACAAAACAAATTAATTCATGAATCCCCAAGCGACCACCGGTGGCCGCGCATCTATTGTCTTACTATTGTGTCTCTAATTGACGGTATCTGAAGGGTTAAATAAGGTTTACTTATTTTTCATCCATCCTCTCAGAAAACCTTATGTATATATAAGTATAATGTTATTTTTAAACTAATAATAATTAAGTTGGAATTAAAAATCGCATTTTGTTTTGATTTTTATCTTAAATGATTTGTTTTTTTTTTTCATAAAGGTGTAATCCAATCCTTACTAATAATATAAAAGCGAAAGTGAGTTTGTTTGTTACGTCTTCATGCCTAAATGGCAAAACCGATTTTTATGAAACTTGGTACACGGATAGACCATGTCCTGGAATAGGACATAGGATACTTTTTATCCCGGAAGTATGTTCCCTTGGGATAATTATCTGCTATTACGCAGGCGAAGCCGCTAGGAGCAGCTAGTTACCTATATACTTTCGCTGATGGATGGCTTAGCTACATTATCATTGAGAGTTTATATTATATATATTTTTATAATTTTACGTATGCTTAACTTAACCTAGGTAATTAAAACTAACTTACAAAAAAATTCCTCTGAATCGTTGTCGACTGGTAATGTACCCAAAAGACTGGCGACTTTATGAATGTTTTAACGCCGTACTTTAGATTGACTTTATTAGTTCTTTAGGGCTTTTATTTTTATTTTGTAAGTTAGTTTTAATTAGGTTAAGTTGAGTTTATAGTTATTTTTGACCTGAACTGAAAATGCTCTAAAATAGACTAAGAGAGTGAGCGACTAGTTGGTTGTAACGTTAATTCAAGGCAAACTTAATTTTTTTTCTACCATTATCGCCAGTGCTTTTGCTGATCAAGGAGTGTGGGGTTTTTAGCAATTTAATCCATTTTGGTGATCATAATCAGCGCACAAAAAGGGGAAAAGGGAAAGGGGAAAGGGGTCCTGTGACTTCTGGGCTTATTATGGCGTCTTCCGTGAACTCTGCTGTGCCATTGTCTTTCATGGAGAGTGACTCCATGAAAGACAATGGCACAGCAGGGGTGGGCGTTCAGAGTAAATTAAAGACAATTAAATCTGATAAGAATTTTACAAAAAAAAAAAGGTCAAGTGCTAGTCGGACTTGCGCACTAGGGGCTCCGTCCAAACTTACCTATTAAAACAGTTTAGTTCCTGAATTGAATTACGAAGGTTTTTTTTTGTTACTACTACAGTTTTCAGATTTTTTCCTATACCTACTTGTGTTACAAGACCTTGCTTCATGCCAAATTTTAGGAGTCTAGGCCAACGGAAAGTACCATATGAATTTTGATTCTCGATAGTGTTGTAGCGACATCTATGACGCTATGACGAATTATAAGTTTTTAGCGATATAAATGGCCGTATCTTTTTTTTACCTCTTATAAAATAGTGCTTGACTGCCACCTGATGGTAAGCAGTGATGCAATCGTTGATGGTGGTTATTCAGAGCCTATTCACTCTAGCTTTGAAGACACCCAAATTATAATCGGACGGGAAGACCGCAGCAGGCAAATTGTTCCAGTCTTTCGATGTACGCGGTAAAAATGACGAGGCATCTTTTTGTTTTGTTAATTTAGAAGTTTGATTTTTTCACAGCTTTAAGGGTCCGCAGACTTGAGTGTATGGTTTAATTTCAACTCGATACCACCACGCGTTCCCGAAATAAAGGGTCTTGACAAACAGACACAAACAGACGTACAACAAAGTGATCAGATAAGGGTTCCGTTTTTTCCTTTTGAGGATACGGAACCCTGAAAACAGATATTGCGTGACCCAAAACAGCTATACTTACCTATAGTAAAGTGGAAACGTTCAAATAAAATCAGAAAAGTAACTTCCATCGTCGACCGTTTAATTTTTGAAATGTCAACGATAAATCAACAAGAACTTTTTATTAGCGCTCACAATGCGGACCAATTGTTTGCTTAACGGGCAGTTTGCTTAACGGCCAGTTAGCTGGGGGACGGTGTCATCGGCCTTTAGTGTCCTAATTGTCTTGAGAGCTACTACCAACCAACTATTTAAACTAAGATTATGGTGTATATCTAGGTTTCTACGGAGAGTAGGAGAGCAGTGGTGATTCAATGGTATCGGTTCCGACTTACGAGTTGTAGCTTGTGGGTTCAAATTCAAACCTAGCTAGGCGCATTACTTTGTATAATATATTTCATCACCACTGCTCTCAAAACGGCGAAGGAAATGGTTGCCTAAATTCTTTAAAGTTTATAAATTATCAAAGAAATCCTACATCAATGATATGGCCAAACGAGGATTTTTTCATGATTTCATGAAGTGATATATATATGTCGCAGTAAGATAGATAAAACCGTAATATAGTTATATCCCTAGGGATATAATTATATACCGTAACATAGTAATACGAAAGCGATTCTTTACTATCTCACTAGGAATATATAGTTATAAAACGGTCCAAGTTTAGTGATATACTTATATTACTTATACAGGGTGTAAAAAGACCGATCACATACCCGTTAACTACACATTCTGTACATATAACTAAGTCATTTTGGCCAAAAAATATTGCTGGGAAACAAACTTTTTTTTCAAAATTTAAAAAAATGACGCTTTTCCTAGCGCGCAATGTAAAGCGTCCAACTGATTGTGCCGGTGTGTGTGTAGTACGTATACGACAGGCGAGGCGCGGCGCCCGGGCGTCGCGCGCGCTTTGAATGGTGTAGGTATTACGTTAAAGGTTTTCTACACGGTTGCAAACTAGCGTTCCAACTTGGTTCTAACCAAGGTGGCCTTGGTTCATGCTGCGGCTGCATGGATGTAAACCACACGCCAACAGGTTCGGTGGTTGGAAAAACGCGCCAAGGATTGCAACTAGCAAGGTCACCTTGGTAGTGACATGGCATTTGGCATTACAACCATGGAGCCCTTTAGTAGGCTCATGGTAATTAAAAATTTCTGTGTTGTGTTCAATTACTTACGTTTACACGAAATAAGTAGGTACAGTTTTTAAATAGCTTGAGTACTAACCTACACTGTCCGTCGCTTCAGCTGTCATCCAACACAGGTGGCCTCTCGACACTGACGAGCTCCGGTTCGAACTGCCGACCTCCCACGCGGAGACAGATGCGCGCCCAAGCCCGCGTGTTTTCATGAACCCGTTCTAGGATTCCTTCTTGAGCTGACCGCTGCTTAAGTTCTTCAAACACATCAATAATTTTCTGTCGCATTTCAGCAGCGGTCTCGCATGGGCGGTCAAACACCCTATTTTTGACGTAACCTCACAAAAAGAAATCCAGAGAGGTTAAATCAGGCGAGCGAGCTGGTCATGAGTGAGGCCCAAATCGTCCGATCCAGTTGTCTCCGAACAGCATAGTTAGTTGCTCACGAACTTGTCTCACGACATGAGGCGGCGCACCGTCGTGCTGGTACCACAACCCAAGCCTCTGAGCTAGTCGCATCTCTTTTAAAGTGTCGGTTAGGTACCCAGTAATAAAATGGAGGTAGGCAGGCCCGTCCATTCTCGGTGGCAAGAAAACTTGGCCTAGGATCTGGTTTCCCACAATAGCCGCCGTAGACACATTGTTTCCACCGTGTCTGGAAGCCTGTTTCCATAGTTTGATTGGGATTGACGAAGCACCAATAATGGGTATTTCGGCGGTTCCACATTCCATTATTTGTGAAAGTACTCTCGTCGGTAAAAATAATTTTATGGTCAAAGTTTCGGTCCTGGCTCAACAGCCACCTGCAGTAATCCATGCGACGCATCGCGTCGCCTGGCACGAGCGCTTGCACACGATGGATTTTGTAATGCCGTTGCCTATCCCTCCTCAACACTTTATGCACAGTTGAATGGGAAACCGTGTGCCGAGCGTGATGACCATGTCGCCTCCGCAATATTTTGGCCCAACCGTGGGTTTTCCCGCATCACAACGAGAATGGCCTCTTCTGCTGCCGGTCGTACTTGTCGGCCGCCTCCCAAAGAAATTGGTACAATCGATTGATTGTCCAGCAATCGTTGAAGTGAAGAACCGTGAATCCGTGGGCTGACACGCCCACGAATCCCATCAATCCCGTACACTCGCAGGGCTGCAGTAGCGTTTCCATGAGCCATGCCGTAACAGTAAACCATATTCACGTAAGTGGTACTCGCGCGCCGAATAAACATGAAAGGCATCTTAACTCGCGAAAGGTGCCTACTACCTACTAAAATAATCCTAAAAAGACACTTCACACACAACACACTCTCAATATCGAAACTAAGCCTATCACTCTAACACTTTCACTAATATCAGTCAGACTATCACACAAAACAACACAAACCTAATAACAGTAATTCGCAACAAAAAAAACCACGAGTGCATTCGATGACGCAAGAAATTGAACTAATTCGCAATAAATAAAAATAAAATTCCTATAAATTGTTTGCGGGATAGGGAGGAGGTCGGACCGCGGGCGGCTCTTTTGATATCACAGGTGCGCACCGCCACGGTGGGCGGTAACTTTCTTTGAGCACAAGCCGCTCGCATGCTACTGGCTGCTGGCGCCAGCGCCAGCATGGTGTAATAACAAAATATCGCTCTAGTTATAAATAATTACCTAAATTGGGTTTGCGTAAATCAGTTTACGTAAATTACTATTTAAAAAAAATGTTATCAATGAACACAGAAAAATGAAATTCTGACTAAATTCTGATTAGTATTTGTAAAATACGTAGCTAGTAGGTAGTTGTAAAGGCCGCAGTCGGTAAGTATCTTAGTTCAGACTGCTGCAATTGTGCAGCTTCGATTTATTTTGATGTTCGGAAACCATTAAAATTATCTCGCACTCTGATGGGGCGAGAGGGAATTTTAGACTTTTATTGACTGAAACCCAATGTTGTTCCTTCAGTTGCCTTTGCGTTTCAAGGTCGCGATAACTATTTCGAACGTTCTCGCGACCCTTTCAGGCATCGTTTCTTTCGGGACCCATCAGTTTTGCTGACAGCTTCCACATCGCGCCGTCCACCAGGGTTTGGTAGTTATTGAACGGAGAGCTACCCATTGCTCTCCGTCTGCAAGCCTGCGTCTAAGGTGGCTGGTTTCACTTTGTGACTCCCGATCGACAAACAAAGGAATTTACGCAGATAAAACGCGCCGCGTGCTCGTTCCATATTTTGAAATGTAATTTAGTCGGTACCTACCTACTAAACATTTTTATAAAGTGAGGTAGGTAGGTACTTACGAGATTTATTTACAATCATACTTAACAGGACGGCTTTTTATTGCTTAGGCGTTACAGCCTTATGCATTAGAAACCATCCTTACTAGAAATCATCCTCAAAAATGCCTACAATGTTCGTTAAAACGACACAAGTACCTAGTGAGGTTTATTACGTTGTTATTTTAAATGTAGGTAGGGCTTGAACCTAGGTAGAAGTTTAAACCTAGGATTTCAAGTTTAGTTTTTAGATAAGTGAACCCTCGCGCTCTGTGTGAAATGAAAGGGAGTGTCAGACTTTTACCGATCTTTAGTCAGTAAAAGTCTGAAGCTCCCTCTCTCTCTCTCCGATCGTTGTTCCTTCAGTTGCCGTTTGACGCGGCCATGGTATACCATCATCATAGCAGCGGAGTTTCCCCTCGGTGGCGTTGCACCTTCACATGTGAGGACTGTCGCCTCCAAAATCCTACGATGACAGGCCGCATTTGGCTCGCCTCGCAGGATGCCGTGCAGTATCCCTGTATTATGAGGAATTGAGGATGGCTATAACCCTTTGAGTCATCTTCAGTCCGTGCGACCGAGTCTACACCGGGGCTCCGTTAACGTACAGGGACTGCACAAACCCCGCGTAGAGCCTCCGGAAGGAGACGTCTGGACCTGCCAGATTGGGGAAGATCTGCTTCAGCGCAGTCGCGTTTAGGTAGTAGGTACCTACCTATCCAAATTCAAAATTAAAACAATTTCAAAATTCAATAATCAAAGTTTTTTGTTGAAAACGTAAAATCGCGCGCGTCGATCAGCTGAGTCCGTATTGCATTGGTCGTTGAACTCGGAACCTCGCGCGGTAGTGTGCGTGCGTAGTATTTTGTGTTCATTGCATTTTTGTAACTTCAAATGATTAATTTGTTATGAAAAATTAATAATTTTGATAATGTTTGTTCAGAAGAAAGTTTTATAATGATGTTTAGAATACGATTTTGAAAAAAAATTGGTTTTTTTATTTCAAGTTTGACCTTGAATATCTCCGAAACTATTGAATTCCCAGGAAAGTTGTAGAAGAAAAAACTGTCCCAGTGATGGGTAGAATACGTAGTTTTCGTTTACGTTAAGGGTCTTTTTACACCCGATATATCAGTGAGAGTAGTGGTGGCCGAATGGTAACAGTAAATGGTAATTTGTCTTATAACTCGCTCAAATCGAAATTTCTTGAGGTGCTTCTTGAACTAAACATTAATCTTTTCGCGGGCTCGCGGACGGCGAGCCATGGGTAGCTCGCTGCCCGATCGTCCGGTAACTGTCCGGACCGAGCCAAGGCGTCGACGGCGCGCACTGTTCCCGCGCGTCTCAAGGAGTTGTCAGCAACAGGAGGGGCCCATCTGGGTCGAAGCCTACCGGGGTCGGGGTTATCCGAAAGGAAACTAGAGCCCCGGTATGAAGGCTAGAAGGAACGGCGCGGGGTCTTTAGTCAGTAAGACTCTGACACTGTCTCCCGCTCCACCCAAGAGCGGTTTTCGTCAATGATGATTTTCCCCGTCGACAAAAAAAAAAATGGTAACAGCCCCGACTTACGAGTTTTAGGCCACGCGTTTAAACTTAGCCAGGCGCATTACTTTGTGTAATTTATTTCATCACCACTGCTCTCAAAAATGTGAAGGAAAACATCGTGAGGAAATCGGCATGTCCTAGAACCAAAAATTCGAAGATATGTGTCATCCCTCATTGGGGCCGCGTGGTGGATTCGGCCCATCCCCTCACTCGAGAGGAGGCCTGAGTCCCAAAAGTAGGAACAATATAAAGCCGACTATACTCTGCTATACCATTATGAAGTGATAAATTCTGAGATCCGTCCACGACATTTATAGATAATTTCTAATTCCGTTCTGGAAATCCAAATGGACTTTTGATTGTTGCCTCACTGAAATATTCTCAATTTTCTTGATTAGTTCTATAAACAGAGTTTCGTAATTATTGTTACACTATTTTAGTTCATGGCTACGGAATTAATTGACATTTAAAAGTCGATACCTTATGTACCTTGAGTTGTTATAATAGTAAATATCATCGATAGTTTTTAATTTATTTTTGTTGAGTAACCTTTAGTAAAGTTTAGCCTTTTAAGCCGCCTACATCTGATATATCTGATAATCATTTCGCGTTAATAGCGAATGATAATTATTTCCTAGCAGATAAGGTCGCACTTCAGAATTCAAAAATCAGAAACGTCCGTTTCAAATAGACCAATTACAGGCACTTTTGAATTATCAAAATTTCGGTCAGTCAAACAAACAGCAGATTTCTATGGAGAAGAACGTGCAAGAAACTCAATGGAAAAAAAAACTGTTTTGTGCATCAGATGACAAAGTTTTGTTTGATAAATATTAATTTATACTACCTAATCTTAGTGTAAATTAATATTTATCAAACAAAACCTTTTCATCTGACTGTACAAAACAGACTTTTTTTATCGGTGTCCGAATCGTCACCAAAAAAATATTAAAATTAAAAAGTGTCAATTGGGACACTGTGTCCAAACATGACGTGTCCCATACGACAGTAAGCCGTGTCGGCAGACTAACTAATAATCATGAAATCTAATTGAAATCTTCTGTTAATAAATTCACATTTTTCTACAAAGTCTCAAGAGCTTACGCCTCTGAATCTGAGGCCAAAGTGTAAGGCTTGAATTACGTCGTCTATTTTATGTTTGTTTGTTAAATCTTACTAATCCTTAATCCGTCGCTTCGTGTTACAATCCGAACTCCTTGAGGGGATGGTCTAAGTTAGAAACCGAGCGCGGGGTTTGGTATAAGAACCATATGCTTATGATAATTTCCGAAAGGTTTGAATTGTTTACTTACAATCAAGAGTTTTGGCAGAATGTTGTGTTGTGAGAACGTTTGAATGAGTTACCATGGCCCTAGAATGCAAAGGGCTCTGAAGAAACACAGGTCGTAGTCAGTAAAAGTTTCGCACGCCCTCTCACTCCATCTAGAGCGGGAGAAGGCTCTTCATGATCTTCCACTTAAAAAGTATGTGAAATGTATTTTTGAAAAGCACAAGGGTTTAGTGACGACATTTCAACGTCCGTTTGACACACCCGAGCTTATTATGTTACGCCGTTTTTTATTTTCAATAGTATTTTATGAGATGTGATCACGTGCTGCCGTGCACAACGAGGCTCAGCGCCTTTAAGGCAAATCCCTAAGGAGCCTTTGCTCCTCAGGGATGTGCTTCAAAGGCGTCGTATAGGGAGGATTCTGGGGTAGTCTTTTAAGAGGCCACAGGGCGCTCTTTCATGAGCTTATTGTGATCACCGGGTTGGTTTTAGTTAGGTAAGAATCCCGCACTCTCTGGTTTCTCCCCCAAAAGTCCAGGCGCCTTTTGAAGGTTCAGAAAGCGCCTGGATTTTTACATCGAAGTACCTATCTCATACCATCAAAGACACTTCCGCGTCACAACCGCTAAGTTCATTTTTGCTTGTACTCGAAACGAAAACTTCAAAGCATTTGGTTTGGCGCCGAGACGCAGGACTCAAGTGATTTTTTTTTTTAAGAGATCAGGCAGAAATGACCGCGATGGTACCACTGACCCGCTATCGCTTATATCTTGCCCCACACTTAACGAGGCCGAGTGAAATTCAAACATTAAGAGTTTTTCTGTGAAATCAGAGTCCGCTCAGGTTTTCATCTCAAATGGGATTACATTTTGTACTTATTCGTTTGGATGCTGTAGTGGAGCCATTAACGTTATCACCTGATAATAATTCCCTGTTGGAACATCTAATTTATGGTTTTAAATATTCATTTAGTATTTTAAGTAATAATAAGATCTTAATGGATTTCTGTATACAGATGGGGGTAAATAGTAGTATAGTAGAATTGATTCGGGTCTCTGATGATTTTACAAACTTCTTGCGAATATGCTCACGTGCCATCTAACACAAAATATATAGGTACAGAAGTCATCTACATACAAAGCGCGCTCGAGCAACGGACACATAGACACCGCTCACCGAAACGATATCTCGGTAGCGTCTCGGCCCACTCGTCGAACAGTTCCGGCTCAAATGCTCATTAGTGTGCGAGCTGAGCGTAGGTATAAAAAGCGAAGTACATACATGAGATTGTCATCTGTACCTATCTATTTTGTGCATCTATTCAATAAGTCCTTTCAATAAGACATTATTTAAATATTAATAAAATTGACGGTTTATAGTTTATTATAAGAAATAAATAGATCAAAGCAAGGCAAACGAAATTTCCTGCGATTAATGTTTAATTTACTATTCATTAGAATTTAAATTTTCTTCTTAATGATTTGGTATCTTTTCTCTTTGCAAATAAGATAAACTTCCAATCTACCATTTGAATTTGAATAGGAGATCAAATGAGGTCGTGTTTTTGTGTTTTAATTGGTATTCTACTGACTGGGATACTCCGAAATAGCATTTTGATTAAATTAATTGGTTACTTACTTACTTATAAATTGCGTTAACTTGGTGAAGCTTGTTGTAAGTACTTACTTAATTTGAAGAAAAAAAAAATACACCTCGATGAAAAAATAAACAAACAAAAAAATTGGAAGCATGTTGAAAATTGTTTTGAGTGAGTGAGGTAGGATCTGGTGAAAGTTGCAGGAAACTGATGGATGCGAACAGGAACGTTCGTTGTGGCGACGCTTAGGGGAGGCCTATGCCCAACAGCGGACGTATATTGGCTGAAATAATGATGATGGTGATGATGAATAGGTATCTACCTAACCAATTCGCTCTAGACTTAAAGATCCCTGGGCTGTAGCTATCAGGAAAAACAGATTCCGTCAGTGAATTCCACTCCTTAGCAGTACGCACAATGAATGTGTTTCCAAAACGTTTTGTGTGCATGGGTGGGATGATGGTAAAGGTAGAACTACACTACACACGTGTACGACACACGCCAATCTAATCGCCTCGGTCTCCATACATTTCACAAGGAAACTAGACTTGTAGAGCTACACTAGATCCACGCGACGATATGTGACGACACGCGACGACAGGCGACGACATGCGACGACACGCGACGCCACGCGACGCCACGCGACGCCACGCGACGCCACGCGACGCCACGCGACGCCACGCGACGCCACGCGACGCCACGCGACGCCACGCGACGCCACGCGACGCCACGCGACGCCACGCGACGCCACGCGACGCCACGCGACGCCACGCGACGACATGCGACGTCGTTCTATGTCCAAATCAAGCGTGTTACACGTGTGCGTCAGTCTAGAGTAGTTTTAGTTTCAATCTTTGGAACAATACCATAACCAAGACCTCATAAATCGCGTTGACCTCTTACCTATTAAAGTCCTATGAACCTACACACACACTTTTAAAAATAAATCTTTTACCGGACCGCTAATATTAATTCCTTGGTCGTTGTAAAGTAAAAAAATCAGTATTGATTGTTCTATTTTCATATACACGTGGCCAAATGACGTCAAGCCATTACAATGACCAGCTTATTATGGGCTTCGTGACATTAACCCATAAAGTGGAAACTCTTGGGCTTTTGGATTTTTTTTTTTATTGTGAGTAATTTTTATTTGACAAATTATGAAAATGTCGACATGGTTGGCGGAGGAATTATGAAGTGTTTTTAAGTTAAGAAATGCGGATACTTAATATTGTTTTGAAAAAGCGCTTTGAGGTTGGAAATCTGGCTTAACAATAGGAGCTTGTGAAGGACAGGGATTCTGGCTGAGGGATGATTCTGAAGAGTTACCGTAGCGCTGGTACGCAAAGGAACACTGGTGGGTTTTAATAAGTAAAAATCTGGAGACTACCCAGGTCTGGATGGAGCCTTCTTGCTCCATCCAGAGCTGAATAAAGCCCATTTAACCATATAAGGGAATAAACAAATACAATAATACGAAGTAGCCTAACCCGCTAAAAATTCTGTAAAAGTCTGACTGAAATATCTAACCTTCTCCCGCATTCGCTGAGCGATCGCTATCATCCCACCTAGAGTGGGAGAAGTTACATGACAGAATACCAAGGCAAGACTGAGGTCAGATATCCTGAATATTGAGTATCCGTATCGAAAAGATCTACGATAGACCAACGGCTTAACATGGGTACTAAAATTTGAATCTGTGCTTAGGTACTACAATATAACAACACATCATTATCATCATAATTTTAGCCGAAAGACGTCCTCTCATGGTCATAGATCTTCCTAGGCGTTGCCACAACGACCGGTCCTGCTGGCCTAGCGAAGTTACGACCATTTGGTTTCGATTTTTTATTGTCGAACGCCTTGAGTTGTCCACGCCTCCAATTCTTACTAAACGTAACTTAGTCACGTGGTTAGAACAAAGGAATCGGAGGCGCGACCAACTCGAGGCGTTCGACGCAAGAGAATCGAACCAAAACGGTTGTAACTTGGCTAGGGGGGGGGGCTGAGGGTCTTGCATCGAACATTTCCCCACTATTCTCACTAGGTCATCGGTCCTCCTTGTGAAATACCTTTCTACACTGCAGTACAAACCAACAAAGTCTATTACTAAAATCCGAAACGAAGGATTACTCCCGACTCAGTTCAATATCCCTCATACCTGAGGAACAAAAGTTCTTAACAGATAATAATGAAACTTTTGGAAAAAGTCAAGATCAATTTATGATATTAAAGGGATCCAAAGAGCTTGGAAGTTGACGGGGCCGGTGGACGGATGAGTGCGGGATTACCGCGGGATTAGGGCCTCGTGCCGCGAGATCCCCGCCCTAGCAATCCACTAAGATTATAAGAAATGAATCAAACGTTCCCGGGATATTGAACCCAAAGATTAAGCGGTGACGTAGATGTGCTAAATAAAAACCTATTGTATCGACTGACCTATTTTTTATTGATGAGTACTTAAGGGGTCTGTTATTGCTTTTCAAATTGACCAACAGAAGTGGAAATGGACTGAGCACATGATCCGAAATGTACAGGAGAAATGGATAAATGATTTTAATTTTGCAAAAAGGTTTAAAAAAAAACTAAAAGTTTTAACCCTTCAGATACCGTCAATTAGAGACACAATAGTAAGACAATAGATGCGCGGCCACCGGTGGTCGCTTGGGGATTCATGAATTAAAGAAGAAAATGCAAGTGAGATTTTCTTACGCCGCGCCCATCGACCAATGTCTATGGGACTGAAAGACGCGACGTAGGAAGGCACACAAGGTGGACGGATGACCTGAGATCGATGCAAGGGTTTGAAGGAATTGTCAAATTCAAGTGACAGTTGTCAGGGCACACTCCTCGCAGAACAGATAATCGATGGGACCGAAAGGCTTGGAAGCGTCGATTGCGTACTGGAAGGTTATTGCGTACAAGGTGGACAAATGACCAGACGGCGGCTTAAGGGTTGCGAAAAACCGATGGATACGAGACGCATAGGACCAGTCGTTGTGGCGATACTTGGGATAAACCTAAGTCCAATGGTAGATGTCTTTTGGCTGAAATGATGATGAAACATTTGAATCTAAATTTTCACTGATAACCTAAACTATCTAGCCTTCGGAAGCCCTTCTGAGCCAGTCTAATCTATGTCCCTGAGATGTACTCACTGGTCAATGGTTAGTTAGAGCCTTTATATTAGCTGACCGGGCGAGTGGTTATTGAATGAGTCCCGGATAACGTCGGTATTGATCCCTCCTCACTAATGGAAATAGTTTTGGGTTTCCAGAGGGCTTCTAGCAGACGGGTTGAATGCGGTTTTAAGGAATGGATAAAGATATATTGTGTACGGTTGTTTTTGTTGAAGTGTTAATCTTCTTTTGGTACCAAGGCTGTGATTAGTTGCCAGTCTAGGCATACAGAAACAAGTTTACAGTATTCAGATTTATTCTTATACCTGTACTGTAACACCTTGCTTCATGCCAAATTCTAGGTCAACGGGAAGAGTACCCTATAAATTTTGATTAATAATAATAAATAATAATATTGGATAATTTCCCATGTGCCAAGTAAGGCCTTGTGAACACTAGACCATCAAAAAAAAAGAAGTTAGGTCATTATTTTAAATAATGCCTCTTTTTTACACCAAATGATAGCTTAGAACAGTTACTATATCACACAATTTCAGTAGAAAAACAGTCGTTTTCAGTTGATTTATAGTTTTAATATTATCATGTTTTGGACAGACCTTGGTTTGGTAATTTTAATTATTTATGGACTGTATGATTGATGTAGTTAATAATTTTAAAGCCTCCGGTCGTAGTCACAAAATATATAGGTTCAGAAGTCAATCTATATACAAAGCGCGCTTGAGCAACGCACGCATAGACACCGCTTACAGACACGATATCTCGGTAGCGTTTCGGCCCACTCGTCGAACAATTCCGGCTCAAACGCTCATTAGTGTGCGTTAAAGACATTAAACATATACTACCAATAGACAGGACATAGCGAACAAAATTCTAATCCCAGACTTGTTACTAAATTAGTAACAAGTCGCTGTCACCTGTACCTGTCAAGTCGCGTTTTTGTCCGCTATACGCACCAAAAGAAAATATTTTTTGGAGAAATATGTCGAGTTGCTCATTGCACCCATTGTAAATCGTATTATGGCAAAACGACTGGACCTAACTCCAGTTTATTTTCGTAAATATTTTTCGTCTTCACTGAAGCATAGGATGACAGTTTTTCTAAGACATTTCTTCTGATGGCCGCTCTATTGTATCTATTTAATCTCATTAGTATGCGTCCACTGAGCGTAGGTATAAAAATTGAAGTACATACATGAGATTGTCTTCTGTACCTATTTTGTGTCGTAGTTCGGAATGATAAATAATTGAAAAGTCGTTCTTTGTAATTCTGGAATTGAAAATAGACTAAGGTTTTTATGGTTTTCTGTAGTATGTAAAATAGGTAAGGTAGACTGATTAATTAATGATGGGAAATGGCTGTTGAAAGCTATTATCTGGTCTTATGTTAATTACCATTGAGAATATTTCAAAAAGATATTGTGATATCGAGTAAGAGAACTCGCCGTTTTTTTTGAGGTGGGAATAGAGATGTGCCGTTGCCGGCAATATTGCCGAGAAGTGAGAAATTTGGTGGCCATATTGCCCGAAGTATGAAAATTGGTGGCAATATTACCAGTAGTAGTAAATTCCCACTTCGGGCAATATTGCCGGCAACGGTACATCTCCAGGTGGGAAGTCAACAAACGATTTTTACTGCTCTAGGTGGAGTGAAACGGCATGACAGACTTACTGACTAAAACCAAACTTATGTAATTTTCGATCCTTCAGTAGGACTTTGCGTTTCAAGGCCTTAATATTTCTTCTTGCAGCCCATGAGAAAGCATCCGTACGGCTGATTAGACAAATGTAGATACTCTTAGTGTCCCCGCACATGGGCCACAAAAAAAGCTGCTGTAAGCTTCTTTTTGAGGCGGCCGCTGAAAAGCTGGAAGCTGCTTATAGTTTTCTTTTTGTGGCGGCCAAAAAGCCATGCAGAGTTAAATATGATACTGCACGCATGGCCACGAGCTGTCGCGCGCTTCAGCTTTTTTTTGTGGCCGCTTCTAGCTTTTTTTCTGGCGGCTTTTTTGTGGCTAGTGTGGCACAAAAACGGACACTTAAGGGGTTCTGAAAATTTCGAATAAGATTTGAATTAGATAAGAGAGGAAGTTGGAAATCAGAAACGTTTATTTCAAATTAAACATTCAGGCACTTTAGAATTGTCATACTTTCGGTCAGTCAAAAAAGTGAAGCTAAATTGCACGTTCCAAAGCGTAGATGTCTATCGAGAAAAACGAGCAAGAAACGCCATGGTTCCATGGCGTTTCTTGCTCGTTTTTGAAAGAATTGGATTGTGTTCTAAGTTAGCTTTGTATAGATAATGTAACAAAAGTTTTGTGTGATATAAAATATTGAAGTATTGTGCCCTATCTTCATCAGCACCACCTCCCAGGAACTTATGCTCTAAGACTCATCAAGGTCGTTTGACTATATACAGATGACAGTGGAAATAAATCAAGTTTCTTATTACGTGAAAACTATTGTCCCGAGTGTGGCCAAGTTTTCGCTAGATGACGCTGAGTACATAGACGATCTTTTTAGCGCTATATTAACGCACTATTGTTATAAATATGAATAGTCAAAATTAGGTTCACTTTAAGGCACCGTTTCTAGTATATACCATTTTCAATACTTTTACACGAAAATCGCTATTATCCCAACCACATGACCGGAAAACCGGTTTTGCGCACTAGAACGGAAAAGTACGTGAGTTCACCTCATAATTGATTGTATTTATCATATCAGGTTGGGCGCTAAGCGACCTCACGAATCACACGTCTACCCCCGTTTATTTATGTCTTCGTGAGTTTACTTATTGAAAAACGTCGTTTGATACACGTGTATTACAATTTTGTCACTGCATCAATCGGATCCAGAACACCCTCGCCGGCGGCTCGGGCGAATTCCACTTCGGTCACAGGGATAAACTTTCTCCAATTGTAGCACAATCTTTGGCTGAATAATGCTCTCATACTCAAAACAAAATAAACTAAAAAAATTGAATTCCACGCCATCTAGCGGAGTTCATGGCCGCGCGAGCCCATAGCTTTCACTATAAGACCGTTTATGCCAGAAGATGACGAGGTTTTCAATGTTCTGTTCATATAGTAGAAATACGAAATACTAATACATATTTCTTAATATTTTGACAGATCGCTCCTGGAGCGGTGTCAACTGTTAAACGAAAAAAAAAACTTAAAGTCCTTTTTACATTTCACTCAGAACCCGCGAAAACACATCAGCGTGAGCAAATAAAGGTGCTGACTCACCGACACACGGGTTGTGGTTTACCACAGCGAAGATGCGGTCGCATCGCTTCTTCATGTGCGTGTTGGGGCAGATGCAGCCGAAGAGTGGGGAGAGGCGGAGACCGGCCCAGGCTTCGCGACAGGCTTCCCTGGTGGTGAAATGGTGGGTTAGTAAAATGGCGACAAGGATTGGTAGTCAAATCAAGTCAAATTTATTTGAAATCAATCATTTACAGGCACTTTTGGATTGTTAAGAAGTCAGTTTAAAAATATTGTCTCTATGGCGAAGAAATAAAAATTAAAAATGTCCACGAAACTCCATAAATACTCTCTGAAAATCCGTTTAGTAGTTTTTGAGTTTATCTCGTTCATACAGATAGACGTCTCTTCGCAGACCATGTCCCACCTTGCATCCTGTATGACGTGCCCTGTTACCTGTTCACGTAGGGATCTAATGACAGCATCAGTGGACGGCATTGCCGTGGCGGATTACTGGGCCAGGCAAGGAATTTAATTAGATTTACAATCGACACGCTAAGAAGAATATACAGATAGACTCGGTGGGGGATTTTGTTTTATTATATGTAAGAGTTTATTTAATAATAATAATATTCCACAACTATCACACAACGCCGTCAGGTCCCAAGCTAAGCAGAGCTTGTGTTATGGGCACTAGACAACTGATAAACATACTTATATATTTCTAAATACATACATATTACAGATAAATTACACCCAGACACAGAACAAATGATAATGCTCATCACAAAAACATTTGCCCTGGGTGGGAATCGAACCCACGACCACCGGCATAGCAGCCAGGGTCACTAACTACTAGACCAACAGGCCAGTCAACACACATTATATTGTAGGTACTAGCGACCCGCCCCGGCTTCACTCGGGTAACAGTATTGCTCCACTATTTAATGGATGTTATTATACATATAAACCTTCCTCTTGAATCACTCTATCAATTAAAAATACCGCATCAAAATCCGTTGCGTAGTTTTAAAGATTTAAGCGTACATAGGGATATATGGACAGAAAAAGCGACTTTGTTTTATACTATGTAGTGATTTACCGGTATAAACCTAACTTCAGCGATTTAAATTCGTGTAACACTCAATATTTAGCTTCAAATATAAAACTCTCACTAAACATTAACACGGATACACTTTCGTAGTCCAATATATATTAACTACACAGTTTATATTTGGTCTAGACTATTTATAAATGGCGGCCATTATGAATTCACGGCACTGCTGCTCTTAAATAGAGTATTACGTACGTATCGATCTAGCAGCAGCCTGTTTATTTCAGGCTTGGAGCTGGAACGCTGGCGTTTTTCTTTTTGGCTATAAATATAGCGGGAAATTGTGAGATTGGAGGTTTTTATTGGAGGTCTGAGTAATTTTTTCAGTAAAAAAAAATAGTACATATTGATATAAGTGTTGTTGCAACCGCAATAATTTAACTAAGTTCAATCAACTGGAATGTATAATTTTAGCTAATACCGCTTTTAAGCTTTTTTAATTTACTGTTTTTGTAAGGTTAATTGTATATGGTTCAGCGCTAAGTGACATCCCACAAGTCGCGCGTCAAACCCCGTTAATTTGTTTCTTCGTAAATGTATTGAAAAACATCGTTTGATATACGTGGAAATTCGTCACTGCAGCAATTAGCTCCATAACACTTCGAATTCCACCTCGGTTGCAATGAAAAGCTTCTCCACTTGTGTCAAAATGTACCATTTCTAATTTGTGTGCATTATTCCACTTACATGTACCTATATATCAGAATGTTTACCTGTCTTCCATACGACATTCTCCATCACGGGCCTTGCAAGCGTTCTTGAATCGGTCGAAGAGTACAGAGCAGGCTTTCTCGTTGTGACAGACGCTCAGAGCATAGGTGCAGGTCGGCAGGGTCTCCACTGGGTACGGGTCTTTTTCTGAAAAAGACCAGAATTAAGTTGTCATGGAGATAGTATCTTATTGAACATAACCAGTCTATATCGTTCTCACGGCTAGGATACAGGTTTCATGACCCCATAGTCACGTGAGAGCTAAATTAATCAGAAAAAAAGTATTAACCGAGGTAACCACTAGAAAACTCGGCATTCTTGCAAAGGTCCTATGTTCCACTGGGACAGCTTCTAATGTTATACAAAGCACAGGTCCGATCGTGTATGGAGTACTGTAGCCACATTTCGGCTGGTGCTACAAAATGCCATCTGATAGCTTGGGACTCAGTGGAAAGACGTGTGAAGAGGCTAATTGGTGATCAGGATTTGGTTAACATCAATCTACAAAGCCAGGAGCACGGGAGTAGCATGATGCATTTTGGAGAGTGTGCACAGGAATTACATACATGACTTGATTCCGCTATCATCTTTCTATTATCAGACAACCCGACGTACGGCGAGCTAAGAGTTTCGCCTCATCGTTTAAACCAAAGGAAGGAAGGAAACACATCCATCCAAGGATTCCATCCTCCAATCCAACCATCTATCCAACCGTCCATCGAAGAAGCCTGCTGCGGTCTCCAACCATCCATCGAAGTATGGGAATAATTTGCCTGCTGCGGTTCTCCAACCTTACGTCGAAGGATTGGAATAATTTGCCTGCTGCGGTCTTCCTGTCCCACTATAATTTAAGTGTCTTCAAGGCTAGAGTTGATAGACTCTTAATAAACTAGTGCGCTTCACCATCAACGATTGCATCACTGCTTACCATCAGGTGGGATCGCAGTCAAGCACTGGTTTGTAAATATTACTACTAAATCTAAAGTTTTCAAACTTCCGATCTACCAACTGAAATGCATTTATAAACCTAAAAACTGTTTTTATCAAACATCTCACTCACTTTGTCGTATATTGAGCCATCGTGTACATTGTCATGTTATATAGAAGCTGCTACAAAAACTTTGACACGCAATAAAACCCAGTGTTTTTATAACGCAAAATATTTTTATAGTCCAGCGAGTTGTTGGAACAAACCGCAAATAAATACATGAAACAAAGTATCGAAATGGTTCTGGTGTGATGTAGATAGATATAGAAACATCACGGCTTTTTCCTGAGGGATTAAGCAGATGACGGGTGGAAAGTTGGTCTGCGGGTGGACATCCCACCTATACGTACAAAGCGTTTTGGGAACACCTTCATTATGCCTACAGCTAAGGAGTGGAATTCCCTGAGCTGAAATCTGTGTATCCTGATACCTATAACCTAGGGCTCTTTAAGTCAAGTGAAGAGGTTGCTTCTATTCAAGCATGTTACATCGTAGACCACATCATCGCTTACCATCAGGTGAGATAGTAATCAAACGCAAGCCATAATAAAAAAAATGTCGTCGCCTAAAAGACCTGAATTTTCTCCAACAACTCAACCAGTTTTGAAACTGCAACTTGGTACATAAGAGACGGATGCTTTCACCACAGCTGGCCATCACGATACACAGATATTTTAAGACCAATAAATTCCGACCGTCCGGTAACTGTCCGGACCGAGCCCAAGACGTCGACAGCGCGCACTGTTCCCGCGCGCCTCAAGGAGTTGTCAGCAACAGGAGGGGCCCAGCTGAGTCGAATGTATGTCGTATGCAGAGGCTAAAAGGAACGGGGTGGGTTTTTAGTCAGTAAGAGTCTGACACTATCTCCCGCTCCACCCAAGAGCGGGGGTTGTCATAAGATGTTTTTTGTCCACCGTAAAAAAAAGGTAACTAGAAACAAAATTTATGGCGAAAAATGCTATCTATGAGACCAAGACTATACACAATGTTTACTATTAAAAAAGTTTTCGTTGAAACGTGCTGTCTAGGAATAGAGATTTCTATGAGCGTTGCTTTCTGTAGGTAGTCGTGTTTCTATCTTAGGTCCCAGACTCATTTCGAAAAACTAACCTCGTCCATGAAAGGCAGAGGCCTTAGCCACTGGGCCATCGCGATACACAGATAATTTAAGACCAATAAATTCATATTGTCATCACGACACATTTCCCATTAAAAGACGATCAACCTTTTAAGATTAAGCAATGGTCGGTAGGCATTTCGATCAAAAAACATGAGTTGTCTCCAAGAAAATTAACTTGGTACGCGTATAGAATAATCGGACCAAAATCGGAGGGAGGGAAGTATTTTTTTGTCCAGAGCCGACGAATGGGACCAGTCCATTTTATTTAGACTAATTTTGTAGCTAATGGAGGATTTGTGTTTTGTTTAAATAAGATTTTAGTACTTAAACTAAAATCTTAAGAGTAAATTGTTCTTTAGCGTGAAATTCAGATCTCTTAAAGTTCTTTCAACTTTAGTTTGGATTTGTCATGATTCGTGTAAAATTCTGGCCAAATCTTCGATAAAATTATTGTATATTGAGATATCTTAATTTGATATTTATTAGTTTACTAGCGTCTCCCAACGTTCATCGTCATCGTCATATCAGCCGAAAGACATCCACTGTTGAACATAGGCCTCTCCCAAGCATCGCCACAATGACCGGTCTTGTGCGTCACGCATCTATTGGATTCCTTCGACCCTGACCAGACATGGTTACACCTTGTCGGAGGCCTTCTGCCTTGAATGCTACCGGAGTCAAGGGTAGACGCGCTACCAGGCACTAGGGGCCATCTTTTTGTTGTATTGTTCATAGGGGGAGTTTGCCATAATCGCCACGTTTGGCAGGCTGGTTGGCGGAGTCAGTGTGGTTGTTAAAATCCACAGAGATTGCTGCTGCCCATTCTCTGGTATGTCCCTTAGTCGCCTCTTACGACACCTACGGGAAGAGATGGATGGTGCAATTCTTTGTAACGTCCGTACACCATTCGGAACACTGCCAGCGTTGCTGCCTAGATTTCTCTATACTAACTTCGTTCCTCTGTATTATTCTCTTAGGGGGTTAATTTTGAAAAATATTTTCTTTTTCTTTATTATATATAGGTATTTTTTATCGTAAATGAAAGCTCGCAAGCCGCCAAACACAGAGCTGCATGGCGTCGTGTCGCGAGAGAGGCGGTGGTGCGGGACTCGACCGAGACATGACCACGACCATTCTGTCAAGAGTGTACGACTGAGAAGAAGATTTTTTATTATATTATTCTTTATTATACATCATAAACACCATCTCTGTGTAAATTTCAGCGTTCTATGTGTTTTTTTAAGGTGGGAAATCATCCAATGACTTTTCCCGCTCTTGGGTGGAGTGGGATATGAGACTAAAACCCACTCGTTTGTTCCTTCATTGCCTTACGTTCCAGGGCCCCGGGGGTTCATGATCCCTGTAGGTAATATGTATGATAGTATAGGTAGATAACTTTAAAACCCTTCTATCTTATTACACCAGTTTAAGTTTCTTTACAAGACTTGAACGCACATAATGCAGAGCAAGTTCCTGCGAGCGTATCGTAAGTATTCATAACTTGGTAATACCTACCGTCTTTGTTTCTTTTACTTGCATGGCTTGAATTTTCTACTGATCTTCATGAAATTACCATGCTCTATATATTTAAACTTAGTATCAGAAATGAAGATATCCGCAGGAGAACCAAGGTTACCGAAATAGCTCGAAGAATCGCCAAACTTAAGTGGCAATGGGCATTGCAAGCAGAACAGATGGCCGATGGGGACGAAAGGTTCTGGAGTGGCGACCACGTACCGGAAGACGCAGCGTTGGAAGGCCTCCAACAAGGTGGACTGATGACCTGGTCAGGGTCGCGGGAATCCGATGGATGAGTGACGCACAGGACCTGTCCTTGTGGCGACGCTTGGGGGAGGCCTATGTCCAACAGTGGACGTCTTTCGGCTGATATGATGATGATGATAATGATTATATATTTAAACTTAGTGGATTTGGTTTCTCTAATGCACCCTTGTTTTCTCTATTATTATTATTATTTTGAAGATAAGGGGCTATGCATCTCCCATATTGTAGGAGATGTAGTCACTGCGACCTAAAAGATCTATTGTGACTCGCCACCTTGTTAGAGTAACTCTTTTAGCCGGGAGGCTTCCAGGAAGTCTAGAATACTCCTAGCTTTAAGAGTTTTAATCTCCTCCGGGCGAATAATGTGTCGGTTTCTCTAAGCTAGAGCTTTTCTTTTCACAGTTCACACATTCGCCTATTACCCTATTACTACAACAATTATGTTGTTTTTAATAATAGTTACGGAACCCTTTGTGCGCGAGGTTCACACGCCGTCTTATTTTATTTATGTAAAAAGCGTCCATACCCTTCTTCATGACAAACACGCAGGGATGGTCGAACAGGAAGTCTCGGAACGAGTTACACTCAGGGTCCACGTTCGGTTCCCTACAGAGGCAGGTTGGCTTGAAGAACGGGAAAGCCTGCAGGGTCCTCAGAGCAGCCTGGCACTTCGTCACCGTCACCGTCGAGCAAGCCACTAGAACAAAAAAGAATTAGGTTAATACGAATATTGATTGGTATTTATGATTTAATCTTGATGCAACACAAAAATACAAAAGGTGGACCTGAGGCTAACGCGCGTTCAGCCGTCGCGTGGCGTCGCGTGTGTATAGTATGCGGTGCTCTCCTTTGTGGCAAACCTGCGCAGTGTCGCTAGTTTAACTTTAACGGTATGCATGTAGTCGTGACGATGAACTTTAATGTGTCACTACGGAGCAAAACGAGCGCGGAACGGAGAACTTTTGTTTTTTTGGTATTGATTATATTTGTTCGTAAGTGATAAAGAATTGATGATATACGCGTAGTAATCTCCACGTCCCTATCATCGCAAGGACTACCAGCACTGCAGCAGCAGGCTTGCAGTAAGGAAGAGTAATGAAGATGAGGCCCGGGTCAACGGCGCGTTATGTGCTGTCAGCACAAAAGAAAACAAAAATATAGCTCTATGGTTTTAAAAGCTTTAAGTGGACTGGTTACCTAAGAACTAGGTTAAAGATTGGTTGGTTATGAGTACAAAGGCAGAATCAAGAGTTCCTATAAGTTCTTGGCTAAAAATAAACATTTAACCACGTCAGCTAAATAATAAGATATTGTTACGCCGATAAAATTTCAACACGTCATATCTCCGACAAATTAAAGAGTAGCAACGAATAATTAAAACGCATTACTGTTCGAAAGCTCTAGAACCAAAGTACCTACCTAGCCTGGCAAGATCTGGAACAT
The DNA here is from genome assembly GCA_949319445.1 of Mythimna lalbum. Taxonomy (NCBI): domain Eukaryota; kingdom Metazoa; phylum Arthropoda; class Insecta; order Lepidoptera; family Noctuidae; genus Mythimna; species Mythimna lalbum. The sequence continues at coordinate 7,151,610 of OX439371.1, read as the reverse complement.
TCCGTCATAAGTACTTGATGTACTAACTATTTAGTAGGTACGTAATCTGTAGGTATCTGTAGGTGGATAAGGGAAATGGTACTTTCCGACATTCACAATAGAGTCGAAATTCGCGTGAGTGACTCGCGAAGGACAAAGCAATAAAATTGATTTATGGCCCCGCGACGCGACTCTATTGTTCTGGAACTATCCTGAGACGTCAGTATCTAGAATTTTCTTTGCTCCGCGTATAAATACGAACCCCCGAACGGAAGTGAGTCAGTTCTGATTTCGACTGCGATCAAGAGCGATCTACCTAAGTGTGCGAAGTGATTTTATCTAACGACCGAGGCGATTGTATAACGGAACTCTAGTGCTAACTGTGATTTGGATTATAGTTGACTGGACTAATTATTTATTGTTTGTGGTAAATAAAGTTCTTTATTGGTAAATCGGCATTTAATTACCTACGTACGTAACAACTGGTGTCAGAAGTGGAATGCCGTTACCACAGAAGGACGACGAACAGCGACCACGAACAAGGAGGCAAGCAGAGATGGATGCTGCGCGTCATCGTATGGAGGAGGAAGATCAGGCTGGTATGGGAGCAACGGCAGCTGTTGAGGTGCCAACAGGACCATCCTCGGAATTGAACCTCGCTGCGGTGTTGGCCGCCATGCAAGCTAGTATGGAGGCCAACCAGCGCAAGCTTCAGGACCTAATCGCGGCTAACCAAGAAGCCGCTCGCCGCGATCAAGAGGCCAAGCAGAACCTGATTCTCGACAAAATCGATCAAGGCCTCGTCACGTTGGGCGAGAAGGTAAAGAATCTCACCTTAGAGGTCAAGGAGGTTTCCGCCCGAGCTGATAGCCTCGAAACAAGAATTGATGGCCATGAAGATCGACTGCTGGACATCAATAAAAAAATTGTCAAGCTCGAAGCACGCGAACCCGTTGCTGTTGGCTCACCATCGCACATCCCCTGTGCATCGGCCGCAAAATTTGATGTGCCGCGTTTTGATGGCACGTCTTCCTGGACGGCATTTAAGTACCAATTTGAGACATTGGTTGAAACAAACCGCTGGGATGATAAGCAGTCTTTTGCGGCTTTAACTTTGGCTCTACGAGGGGACGCTCTGCTGGTCCTAGAGAACCTCCCTCCGGACGGCAGGACACTGGAGCGTCTCATGGAGGGACTGGACACTCGCTATGGTGACAAGCACCTTGAGCATGTTTTCCGCGCACAGCTTCGCGAGAGAATGCAGAGGTCGAACGAGAGCCTCCAGCAATGGGGAGTCGAGGTCGAACGACTGGTCCGGCGTGCATACATGTCGATGACACCAGAGATGGTGGAAGTAAATCTGGTGCAAGCATTCATCGACGGTCTACGGGATCCTGAAGTCAGGGCTACGGTGCGACTCGGACACCACCAGACTTTTAAGAGTGCGATGGCACACGCTTTGGAAGTGGAAGCCGTACGACAAGATTCTCGTACGCACAGAGTTCGGGAAGTGGTGGTCTCGCCTACAACGCAGCCACGTCACCGAGAAGTGGTGGCTTCTGCTTCGACAAAGTCCCGCTATATTCCGACGTGCTACGGATGTGGGGAAAAAGGGCACATTCGTACCGATTGCCCCAAGAGGAAGAGGGGAAGTGTGGACTCCGGAACTCAAGTTAACGAGGAGTCGTTAAACTAAAAGTCGCCAGGGCCGCGGGGCGGGTTCTGGCTGGTCAACTGAAGGCCCCAACCATCACCATCAATCAAGTTCACGACGGAAACAGTTTGATAGTCGAAGGGACGCTGAATCATAGTGCTTGCAATTTTACCGTTGACACCGGGGCGTCGCGAACTATTGTGAGACCTGAGTTGCTGAAACGAACCATTTCGTGGCAAAGAAAGTCTCCATCCTGCCAACTTCAGACAGCAACCGGCCAGCCAGTCTCCGTCCTCGGTGATACAGAAATCGAGTTAAAAATTGGTGATCAAGTGTATACCCACCCTGTTTTAATTGCGAATATTACGGACGATTGCATACTGGGTCTCGACTTCCTGCGGAATAACCGATGTATTTTAGATATCGATAAGGGAGTATTGAAGTTCCCAGATCAAGAAGTCTTCCTGCGAGGAAATAACTCATGCAACCTGTATTGTTTAAAGAATGTTACACTGGCTCCAAGAACAGAAACCTTAGTCGAAGTAAAATTTCCTAAGAAAATCAGGCAAACAAGATGTGTTTTGGTTGAAGATACTGGCCGGTACCCGGAGCTCATCACCGCGAGAACATTAGTAATGACGAAAGGGAGATCCAAGGTAAGGATTGTGAACCTTGGAAAGGAAGAGGTTCAACTGAAGAAAAACAGTGTTATTGGGAGATGTGAAGGAGTGAATTATCTCCGGCAAATCAATACATCTTCAGTGAAACAAGACGCAATAAAAGGTGAACCGGATCACATCCAGCAACTTCTGGAAAATTCTAAGAGCAATTTATCGGCTTCGGAACTACAGCAAGCCAGGGAATTTCTGCTACGGTTTCGAGATATTTTTGCAACGGGAAAAGACTGCGGAAGAACAGGTCTCGTCAAGCATGAGATAGATACAGGTGATGCTAGACCAATTAAACAGAGACCGCGCCGCATACCCTGGGCTAAGGAAACTGAGGTAGCAGAAATGGTAAAGGACATGGCTGATAGCAGAATAATTGAGCCTTCTACGAGCCCATGGTCTTCTCCAGTCGTTCTGGTGAAGAAGAAGGACGGCAGTACAAGATTCTGTGTGGACTATAGAATGCTGAATAATGTAACAAAGAAGGACAGTTATCCCTTGCCGAGGATAGACGATACGCTGGATATGCTCAGTGGTATGAAGTGGTTTTCAACCATTGATTTGAAAAGTGGCTATTGGCAAGTGGAAATCAGCGAGAAAGATAAAGAAAAGACAGCGTTCAGTACGGGTATTGGCAACGGCCTGTGGCAATTTAACGTCATGCCTTTTGGGTTGTGCAATGCTCCAGCGACATTTGAACGCCTCATGGAGAGAGTCATGGTTGGCCTTCTTGGTGACGTCTGTCTGGTATATTTGGATGACGTCATTATAATGGGCCGCACTTTCAAGGAAAACCTAAGGAACATGGAGAAAGTGTTCACAAGGATTCGAGGGGCTAATCTAAAACTAAGCCCAAAGAAGTGTGCCCTGTTCAAGAAAGAGGTCAGCTACCTGGGACATGTAATTTCCGCCGATGGAGTGAGAACCGACCCTGAGAAGATAAAAGCAGTCCAACAGTGGCCGGTTCCTAAGAACAAAACGGAAGTACGTGCATTTCTAGGGTTGTGCACATACTACAGACGGTTTGTTATGAGTTTTTCGGACATTGCAAAACCGTTACATCAGCTGACTGAGGATAAACGAGATTTTATCTGGGACAAGAACTGTGAGTCAGCATTCAACGAGCTAAAGCAACGGCTATGTGAAGCGCCTATACTGGGGTATCCGAGCAGAGACGGAAGATTTGTCGTTGATACCGATGCCAGCAACACGGGAATTGGAGGAGTGTTGTCACAAGTGCAAGGTGACAGACAGGTCGTGATTGCTTACTTCAGTAAGGCACTTTCAAAGCCAGAAAGGAACTACTGCGTGACTCGACGAGAACTGCTGGCTGTGGTAAAGACCTTGCAGCATTTCCACAAGTACCTCATAGGAAGGCAGTTTACGTTAAGGACGGATCACGCTGCATTGAAATGGCTTCTACAATTTAAAAACCCTGAAGGCCAAGTCGCAAGATGGCTCGAGCAGCTGCAGGAGTTCAACTTTGTGACGGAACATCGCAGTGGAAAAGGGCATAATAATGCTGACGCCTTGTCGCGACGTCCGTGCAATGAGGACTGTAGACACTGCCAACAGAATGAAGCCCGAGAACACGTGAATTTAATTAGGACTGAAGGCAACTTCAAGAAGTCCCAGGAAGAAGATGACGATATCCGACCTATACTGGACTGGAAGCGTAACGGAACTAGGCCTCAGTGGAGTGAAGTATCGTCACATAGTCCCGTCACAAAGAGCTACTGGGCACAGTGGGACAGTTTAGTCCTAGAAAATGATGTGCTTTGTAGGAAATGGGAATCGAACGATGGCAAGGAGGTGACCACACAAGTGATAGTACCACGATGTGAAGTGGTCCCCCTGCTACAAGAAATACACGATGGTGCTTCTGGAGGACACCTGGGAATTAAGAAGACTCTACTGAAAGTGAGACAGCGGTATTACTGGCTCAATTGTAGAGATGACATAGAGCAATGGTGTCGGAAATGTACAGCGTGCGCATCTGTGAAAGGACCACAGACTAGGAGCAGGGGCAGGCTTCAGCTGTACAATGTGGGAGCCCCCTGGGAACGCATTGCCATCGACGTCGCTGGACCTTTCCCAGTTACGGATGACGGAAACAAGTACATAGTGGTGATCCAGGACTACTTCACAAAGTGGCCCGAAGTCTTCGCCATACCCAATCAGGAAGCAACGACAGTGGCGAAGAAGGTGGTCGAGGAAGTAGTATGTCGGTATGGCGCACCTTTGGAAATCCATTCCGATCAAGGCCGTAACTTCGAATCTGCGCTGTTCCAGGAAATGTGTACTCTTCTGGGAATTTATAAGACACGCACAACACCGGCGCATCCTCAGTCGGACGGAATGGTGGAAAGGTTTAACCAAACCCTGGAGAATCATCTGGCTAAGGTTGTCGATGACCATCAGAAAGACTGGGACCGGTATATTCCACTATTTCTGATGTCGTACCGATCGGCAGTGCATGATAGCACGGGACATACCCCAGCAAGAGTGAATTTCGGCAGGGAAATGAGACTTCCAGTCGATGCCATAACTGGCGTGCCACCTGACAAGACTAAGCCAGTTACGGACTACGTAAGTGACCTTCAAGATCAATTGGACGAAGTGCATAAACGAGTACGTGAGAATAGCATGAACACCAGTGTTAAAATGAAAACGAGATACGACCGTAATGCCAACGCCCAGGGATTTGAGGAAGGTGCACTGGTTTGGCTCCACAACCCGCTTCGACGAAAAGGGAAGTCGCCGAAACTTCAAGCTCGATGGGAGGGACCTTACACCGTACTAAAAAGGATCAACGATGTAACCTACCGCATCAAGAAAGGGTTAAGAGGGAAGCCTAAGGTTGTCCATGTGGACAGATTGGCGCCGTATCACGGATCTAATAATGCTCGGGACGAGCATGACTAAGAGGGGGGCACTGTTACGCCGATAAAATTTCAACACGTCATATCTCCGACAAATTAAAGAGTAGCAACGAATAATTAAAACGCATTACTGTTCGAAAGCTCTAGAACCAAAGTACCTACCTAGCCTGGCAAGATCTGGAACATTCCGTCATAAGTACTTGATGTACTAACTATTTAGTAGGTACGTAATCTGTAGGTATCTGTAGGTGGATAAGGGAAATGGTACTTTCCGACATTCACAATAGAGTCGAAATTCGCGTGAGTGACTCGCGAAGGACAAAGCAATAAAATTGATTTATGGCCCCGCGACGCGACTCTATTGTTCTGGAACTATCCTGAGACGTCAGTATCTAGAATTTTCTTTGCTCCGCGTATAAATACGAACCCCCGAACGGAAGTGAGTCAGTTCTGATTTCGACTGCGATCAAGAGCGATCTACCTAAGTGTGCGAAGTGATTTTATCTAACGACCGAGGCGATTGTATAACGGAACTCTAGTGCTAACTGTGATTTGGATTATAGTTGACTGGACTAATTATTTATTGTTTGTGGTAAATAAAGTTCTTTATTGGTAAATCGGCATTTAATTACCTACGTACGTAACAATATATAACTTGTAGGCGTTCAAATTACTTCATATTGATGCGTCTATAAATAGGTATATTAGATCTAATGCCAAAACGATAACTTCAGAAATAAATCGAATAAGATACCTACTCAATCTAATTTCGACGTGTCAGAAATATTTTGGGTTTGATTCCCACCCAGGACAAATGTTGTGTGATGAGCATAATCATTTGTTCTGTGTGTGGGTGTTTATCTATAATACGTATGTATTTAGAAATATATAAGTGTGTCTATCAGTTGTCTAGTACTCTTAACACAAGTTCTGCTTAGCTTGGGACTAGACGGCGTTGTGTGATAGTTGTGGAATATTATTATTATTATTATTTGTATTCATTTATTTATCTCAGGACCCTGAGGTCCTGGACCTTTGGTATTATTATTATAATTTTTTTTTAGGTGGGAAAATCATCGAATGACATCCCCCGCTCTTGGGCGGAGCGGGAAATAATGTCAGACTTTTAATGACTGAAAACCCACTCCTGTTCCTTTTTTGCCATTGCTCCAAGACCCCGGGCCAGTAGGCTACGACCCTGCTGTAGAAATAGAAAGTTATCGCAGGGGAATATAATCCCCGAAATAAATAAGTATCTTATGTTCTAATTCCTGGATGGCTTCCTTAAGAATTGGGATGAGAAAGCGAGGAACCGTGATCGTTGGAAGGAGTGGGGGGAGGCCTTTGCCCAGCAGTGGGACAATATGGGCTAATAATAATGTGTTAATTCAGGACATTTTTTTTTTTCGATGGGGAAAATCATCTTATGACAAAATCCGCTCTTGGGTGGAGCGGGAGATAGTGTCAGACTCTTACTGACTAAAAACCCCACCCCGTTCCTTCTAGCCTTCATAACGGGGCTCGAGTTACTTCAGGACATGGTCTACCCGTGTGTAAAATTTCATCCAATTCTGTTGAAGAAGTCACAAACATACAAAATTTTGTCTTTATAATATTAGTTCCGATTAGTATTACTTGGATATTCAATTCAACTCACACCCAACAGATTTATGACTAGCCCCAAGAAAACGACCCCTAATTCTAAGGTTAAAGGGGCCAACGAAGGGTGTGCCCCGCCCTAACAAGCTACGGAACCCAGGCAAAAACCACACCGACCATTATCTGTGGAATTAGAAGTTTTTGCGAGATCTGCTCCATTAGGGAGTGGTTAACTTTATTAGATTTTTTTTTTATTTCCCTCCTTTATTGAAACCGTCAAGTGAATCTTAGATTCTTGGACAGATATCTGGAGTTAGGTTCTGCGGGATTTTTGTATTATAGAATAGAATAGAATAAGCTTTATTGTACACCAAATTAGTTCTACCTTTTAATTATTCAGTTTCTATCTTTTAATTTATTTTTTATTTTTATTTTATATCTACATTGTGCTCACATAATACAAGCAACAAGAAATATGTAACCAAACATTATATGTAACACATAATATGATTTAAAAGAGTATCCATGGAGTTTCTTGCACGTTCTTCTCCATAGAGATCTACGCTTTGGAACGTGCAATTTAGCTTCACTTTTCCTGGACTGACCGACATTTGACTATTCAAATGTGCCTGCAAATGGTTTATTTGAAATAAATGCTTTATTTTTAGAGTAAAAATAAATGCTTGATTTTTAGAGTAAAAATGTCACAGAAACTTAAATCTATGGGTACTATAGCGGTCTTATCGCTGACAGCGATATCTTTCAGACAACCTTGGGATAGAATATAAGAACTTAAACTAAAAAAGGGGGTAGTCTGCGGTGTAGTGCAAGCAATATTAATCAATAAAATTATAAAATAATATTATATTATTATGTTCGTACTAGTTTTTGCCAGCGGCTTTGCCCGCCTGAACGTAGACAGTTATACCAAAAAGAAAACAGAAAATTACTCTGTATACCTGCCTATGGGAGTATTCACGGTAAGTGAAAACATACATCCATCATTCATCCAACTGCATCAACATAGCCACAGAATCAACCAATCAATCTCCCATCCATTACGTTGGTGTAGCTTTTAAAATGCGTGTCGAGCACAAAATGTGTTTTGGATACCATAACAACTGATTGGATAGATGGAGTGCATTGTACCGTCGACGAAACAGATTGGTATTCGGTCTAGACTCTTCTTGACTATATTAGAATCCAGTCTAATTGGATGCTTGAGTACCAGCGCTTTACACGGAGCGATTGCCTATTTCACCTCCACAATCTAGTAACTGGTTATCGCGATATCTTTTGACTCGTCTCAGAATTCTCAGTTTCTGACTACATAACAATTTTCAAAGATCTACAAATGACAGTACCAACGATTTGGCGTGTTTTCCAAGGTATTGAGTCTTGTTATAAAATGGATTGTCACCCATTCGCTGACCGACCTCAATTAGCTTTGCTTAACCTCGATGATCCAACTGAATGGCTGTAATTATTTAGCTACAAGCTTCAAACAGATTGGTATGCAAATAATATTAACAATGTCATAGGACTATGTAGGTATTTTTGTCTTGAAATCGCGGTTCACAAAAGTGAAGCCATAAAAGATTTCCAAACACACTTATTCAAACCTAAACAAACACACACAACAGAGCTAGCAATGTAAGCATCTGTGTAGATTTTTCTAAAATTTGATTTGCAAACATTTTTATTTACGGCATACGAGTATCTATGAAGATCGCTGTTTACCGTTTTTTAGGTGTCTGTGTAACGGGTGATAAGTTCTTTTGAAAAAATATACTATTCTTTTCTAATATATAATATAATTTTATAGGCATTATTTTGTCTTCAATCGATTATCATTATTTTAGCTGAAAGACGTCCACTGTTGGACGTAGGCGTCTCCAATTGTCGCCATAACGACCGGTACTATACTTTTTACATCCGTCGGATTCTCGATTTCTCCCCAGTACCCTTACCATGAGTTACTATCGAAAAACCGCACCGTCTTACCGCAGTCGATATCGAATAAACGTGCATCGAGTAGTTTACTATTAAACTTGCAGGTCATCGTTTCACCTTGTGGGAGGCCTTATATTTCGTTCTAGAAGCTGAAATATAACCACGACTACTCATTTACTTGTAAGGCATGTAAATACTAATTCATTGTATTAGGAAAAGAAAATCAATAGAGGCCATTATTTTTTAAATTTCACTTACAGTCACTACATGTGCATCGATGACAAACTACCTACCGACATGTGTACACCAACTTCTTTGATTGACTGTACTAGTTTGATTGATTGGATATCTATTCTCGTGGTTTTGTTGCTACCTTTAATATTTGACTTTTAAGGTAAATTCTAGTTTTCAATATTATCAAAATGTTTATTTCGTGCGAACTGATACAGGTGTTTCAGATTTAATTGTTTCAGCTGCTATTAGTCAAATGTGTTTGGATGTATTATTTAAATAGCTTTACGAATTTTGCTAGTATATTAAACAATTGGTTTATTAATTTCATGTTAATATAATGATAAAGCTGCAAATATACAATGAGTTGTTTTTGATATCCCATAATTCAAGGTTTATATTTTATAAGAATAAATACTTTAAAGTTCTAGAATATGTGGTCCAAAAATGCATGGTTTCGAAGATTTTAGAGAATTTGTTTCAAAAACCGACGAGATAAAACCAGAAACACATTCCGAATAAAAGATGCATTTATTAGTTGGTTTTTGAAGTCAGTTGTATTTTTTTAAACTAGTTTTTTCATTTACAGGCCTCGACAAATAACTGTATAAATGCAAAAAAGAAACAGCCTGGCCAAATACAAATAGATACGAAAAAGTGACTTTATTGCATAGTTGAATAATATTGTGTCAATCAACGAAATGGTTATTTCCAAACAGATTACAATATTCAATAAAAAAAAAGTTGAAATCATCTCTACTATAGGTACGCAATCGAAATTCAAAAAAAGAACAACACGAAATTCGAAATCGGAAAACTGCCAGCAACATCAAATAAAAAAAAAACATTCACTTCAATGAACACACAGTGTCATATCACATAAAGTAAGGCTGTGTCTACATCGGTGTCATTACCGATGACAAGGGTAGACAGCTCTCAAGGCTTTATCGACGCAAATGCTTAAAAATTTCCCCTGGAACGTTACGTACCTAATTTGCCACTTGCTCTTTTCAAGCTAGTGAGTTATGGCCAGTAATTTTTCATTCTCGCTTCTCGTTTTTCGTCGTTTTAACTTCGTTTGCATCGGTGTAGATACTGCTTTAGTGTAAATTTAGGAGACACTTTTAGGAGTTGGAGAGGGGGGATAGATTTTTACGTGATTTGGTTTTGTCAGAATGGGAGTTTGTACCTATCAGCTTTTTAGGGGTAAAACAGTACCTTATTACTAAGACTTCGCGTTCCGTCCGTCTGTCTGTCTTTCCGTCTGTCACCAGACTGTATCTCATGGTAGCTCAGCCTCAGGTGGGTTTTTAGTCTGTAAGAGTCTGACACTCTCTCCCGCTCCGGCCAAGAGCGGGGGTTGTCATTAAATGATTTTCCCACCTTAAAAAAAGACTGTACCTCATGATCAAACAACAAGAAACTTAGCTACAACTTAGGGGTCTTTAAGTCAAGAGTGAATAGGTTACTTCTAGGCAAGCGTGTTCCATCGTCGACCAAATCGTCGCTTACCATCAGGTGAGATGGTGGTCAAACGCAAGCCTATCAGTAATAAAAAATAAAAAAACCGTAATAATTAGACAGTTGATCAGAGATGATATATTTCTGTTGCCGCTATAAAAACAACAACAATCGTGATTTTTTGCCGTTTTTTTGCTACGAACGGTTCGGAACCTTTCATGTATAACTCCGGCTCGCACTTGGCCGATTTTTTTAGTGTTACCAGTTAAATAAGAGAAAATAACAATACATAGGTACATAGACAAAGTTTATTTCATAACTTTTTTTTAAATAAGCTTATTGTTGAAAGGATCTGGTTTCGTTTTCCGGGTTGGGAAAAATATAAATGGATTTTTGTTGGAAACTTGTTCTTCGAAGTTTGAAAATGTAACGGAACAATGGTTTGCTACTTCATAGGGCTAAATTAAATGGAACAGAATACAAACGTGGGCCGTTTTGACTTTTTCTATCGACATTTGATCAGTACAAATAAGTGTAACCATCCCCACTCTCTTCTTTTATTGGGTGGGATATCATCAAATGACTTCTCCTACTCTTGGATGGGGCGAAAGGGCGTGTCAGATTTTTACTGACCTGTCTAGGTCCTTCAATTGTCCTTTGCGTGCAAGGGCTACTGTCACTTTTTCAAACGGTTCCGCAGCCCTAGGAGAGGTATCGGCCCTACTACCCTCGGTTTCTATTACATACATACAAACATACCCGGCCTTATAATGTTCCCACTACTGGGACTCAGGCTTCCTCTCCAGGAGAGGCAATAGGCCGTAATCCACCACGCGGGCCCAGTGTGGTGTTGGTGGATGTCACATGTCTTCGAATTTTTGGTTCTAGGACATGCCCGTTTCCTCACCGTTTTGAGAACAGTGGCGATGAAATAAATTACACAAAGTAATGCTCCTGGCTGGTTTTGAACCCGCGACCTACAACTAGTAAGTCGGGGCCGTTACCATTCGGTCACCACTGCTCTTTTCTATGACCTCTACTTAAACACACAAATAAAAAAAAAAACTGAGAAATGTAAAAATTTTAGGCGATATACGATGTTTAGCGTCAATACGATATTTACATTATTTTTCGAGGGCGTAGGTATATTGATACCTATGCGATTGTTGACAGAAAAAAAACTCCCCACTACCTACATGCATAGGAGTGAATGAATGTACAGACAAGGTTTTTATGGAACTAATAAGGGTAATAAGTGATTAAGTAAATTCTACTAGTAAAAGAATTTCTGTAATCAGTCCAGTAGCTTTTGAGTTTATTCAGGATACCGTCAATTAGAAACACAATAGTAAGACAATAGATGCGCGGCCACCGGTGGTCGCTTGAGGATTCATGAATTAACATTCAAATTCATGCAAAAATTCAATTGCTGAGTTAGTGACCCTTTCGGTTCAGGCACATTCAATGCAACTATTGTATTTTTGTACTCTTTATTTTGTTTTTATTATTATTTTATGTTGTGGTATATTGTGTTGCTTGGTATAGTGCTATTCTATTCTATATTAATTAAATTATAAGCAAAAATACTTTATTATTCTTCTTCTTTTCAATACTCCTACTCAATTATTCTAATTATCTACTAGAGTTAAAAACCTTTACTTAAACCAATCCTGTTAATCTTACCAATATTCACCTGGTTATTATCAAACAGTTAAAACAATTGGTAAGCGGTAATTGGTCCGTTCAGATATTCCCCTGGCACGGAGTTTAAACAAGGATCGCATTCAATTGCCGATCCCCTGTAGGTACCTTACCACTGCCAATAGTCTAGATTCAATTACTGTGCCACATGAAATCATAAAATTATAGTATTTAATCCATTGTGTTAGGAGTAATTAAAGCTTAAATTAATAAGGTTTGTATCTTTTTACTTTTTGGGATTCAAAATTATTTTATTTCACATAGGCCTACATGAGCACTTATCAAACGTCAGGAGCAAGTGCCTGGTTCCAAATGCTCGTTTGCTATGGAGAAGGACCAGCAGGAAACTCCATGGTTACTTTTTAATAATAATAAAAAAAAACAAATTACAATACTAATAGATATGAGAAGACGGTGTAGATCTTTGTGCCCAAAAGCACAATTAAAATAATAGTCTATGAATCCGCGGAACGTATCCGGTGCTCTCGCATTCACATTATAAAAAGAGGCAGGTGGCCTTTTTTTGTGTGCGGCGGTGCGCCACAAAAAAAACGCTCGAAACGGCTTCAAGCTTCTCCGGACACAAGCTGTCGTGCGCTTCAAATGTTTTTTGCGGCCACTTCTAGCTTCTTTTTGTGGCGACGTTTTTTGAGGCCTGTGTGCGGGGACGCTAAATGATATAAAAATATTACTGAAATGATGTTATCACGTGAAAAAATACATAAATAATGAAACTAAAATAATTTTACACAATACAAGTTAATGAGCCAGCAGGGTATCCACATGTACAGAAGGAATCATTGCAAAACAAGCGTGTCTTCAACGTAGTCATTGTAATACACTAGTTTAGCAAGGCGACGCTTAATGTGGGTTTGAACTTTCCCTCGCTAAGTTCTGTAACCAATTTTAGCAACTTGTTATAAAAGCGTATGCTGTCTTGCTTCTCAAAAAAAACTTCCCACTAATGAGTGAGATAATCTCTATTCCCCAGCCAGGTGGACCAGAGGGAGTTTCAGACCGCGTGAAAGAGCAAAAGAAGGAACAGGTGGGTTTTAGGCCGTAAACGTCTCGCTCTAGGGTAGAGCATATCTACCCTAGAGCGAGAGGTTTCATTTGATGATGCCGTACAAAAAAAAATAAACAATATTGCAGGGTACACATCAAATGACTTAAGAAGAACAATATAATGTTAGTTCGTCCGTCATTCAATCACATTTCATGTTGAAATCAAATAAGGTACAGGGAAAATGTCCGGGTCTAGTTTTTATGCCATTTTGATAGTTTCCCTGTTGGGTGGAGTGATGTAACATTTCTTTTGTACGTTACGTTGATCAAAGGTTCCTTCCAAACCGAATGTTTGAAGAAAACCACTTACTTAAGTTTAAGGATTTTGTTGCTTGTAGTCAGCTAGGAAACACCGGCTTTATCTAGTTTAAGCTGCCAAAAATGACGTGTAGCGCCGCCACAGAAAACGCTAGAAGCGGCCACAAAAGAAAGCTTGAAGCCGCTGTAAAAAACAGCTGAATCCTGCGTCACCTCTTGTGCCCAGTGAAGCTTGAAGCCGCTTCAAGCGTTTTTTTTTTGTGGCGACACCGCTGCATCGAGCCACAGAAAAGGCCGCCTCAAAATGAAGCTTGAAGCGGGGTTTTTTTAAGCGGGGACAGTGAAGGTTTTTTTGTTGAGGCCATGGTCTGGAGCGAGGAGGAGTGGCAGGCGGTCGCCTCCGAAGCCTGCGAAGCAGTGATACTAGCAAAGGAGGAGGCCGACCGTATCAGGCAACGGCGCCTTCGCCGTCGCCGCCGGGATTCCGGTCCCGATTTCCGGCCACCGTAGACGCGGGCTCGCGGACGGCGAGCCATGGGTAGCTCGCTGTCCGACCGTCCGGTAACTGTCCGTACCGAGCCCAAGACGTCGACGGCGCGTACTGTTCCCGCGCGCCTCAAGGAGTTGTCAGCAACAGGAGGGTGGGTCGAAGCATACTGGGGCCAGGATTATCCGAAAGGAAGCTTGCGCCCCGGTATGAAGAGGCTAGAAGGAACGGGGTGGGTTTTTAGTCAGTAAGAGTCTGACACTATCTTCCGCTCCACCCAAGAGCGGGGGTTGTCATTAGATGATTTTTGCCCACAGTAAAAAAAAAACCCCAAAATTGAACCTGTGTTCACAATCCACGCTTACTACAGTTATAGTCAACGAGTCAGCGCACCCTATCAAGGCTTCAATACCCTAAATTATTCGTAAAGCTGGCAAATACCGTATAAAATGGAAATCCCTCTATAATATCAGAAAATAGAAAGGTAAACTATTCCATTTCTCAGATTTACTTTGTCTAGTTTGACTAAACTTGGTCAGGGTACTAACGGTCACTGAACTTGTGTTGTCTTTGAATTTCCTTTCCCCTAAACCCGTAACGCAAACTTTGTCAGTTTACGTTACGGGTTTTGTAAGATGTAGTTCAGTCTTGTATTTACTGTTTTTAGTCTTGTGTTTATTGTTGACTACATTTATTCAATGTCGATTTCTTGGGTTAAAAAATATATTAATAACTAGCTTTTGCCAGCGGCTATGCCCGCGTGAAAGTCGGTTTATTACGGGGCGAATTTCGAAAAATCTGTTCTTAGCGGATGTCTACACCCTATAAAAAACCTATCTTTTTATATCGTTGATAGGCTCACCTCCCCCATGTGTCGCCACAACTACTGGCTACACTGTATGATAAAAGCAATTTTTTTTTGGGAATATGTGTACGTTTGTTACTCCTCCACTCTGAAACGGCTGAACGGCTTTCGACAAAATGTTTTTTGACTCACACATGAAAATAAAAGAAAAGAAGAAGCAAACAGAAAAATAGAACAAAGATGACGCTTATTTCTAATGAAATCTCTCACACATAGAGACCTTAAATCTTGGACAAAACTTACCTAGTATAATTTTCATATGGGCAAAGTCGCGTAAAGAAACAAGTATGTAACACAACTCTGTAGTTGCTTCGTCTACCGAGCTGGATATGCACTGTTCTATTCACAGACGATGTTAATTCTGGAATAGTCATGTCATGTACTGCTCTAACAGCATGTCTATTACGAACAGATGCTGAGCACTGATTCAGTATATTGCAGTATACAAATAGTATGTTTGGTATGTAGACGGTAATATTGAGGTATTTTGCTAAACCTACAATCCTTCCTTCCTCTTTTCTTCCTTCTTCCTTCTTCCAATGAAAAGAAAAAGTAAGCGTTGATTGGCTACTTATCTTATCTTATTGAGGGGCCGAGAAAAAACTCGGACACTTCGACCCATAAGGATCTTTTGTGGTCCCCAATATAGATTACTCCTCCCCAAACTCGTTGATAATCTCCTTCATAAGCTTCACAACGAGATGCGGGGATAAGAGTCTGTAATCCTCTGGTCTTGGATATCCTACCCCTGGAAGACTCATTCACTTATTAGCCAAAGCATCGCATGTGCACAGCAGGTGCTCCATGCGTTCTGTATGTTCCTCACACAACCTGCACATGGGAGTCGCGGCTAGACCCATCTCCATGATTGGCTACGTACTAAAAGGTTAAATAATAATATCTGGAGCCCTAACCACCGGTAGCGTGGACCCTGCTCCCGACACCGGCTATGGTTTTACTTTTTTTTTTTAATCATAATTGTAAAAAAAATGTCAGGGAATAATAATATTCCACAACTATCACACAATGCCGTCTAGTCCCAAGCTAAGCAGAGCTTGTATTATGAGTACTAGACTGTTATATATGCACTAGCTTTTCACGTTTTATGATTGGCCATGTGAAAAAAAAAATCAAAAAAAAAAAAAAAATTTGAAAAAAAAAAAAAACTGTATGCAGAGTCAGTAGGGTAGAGTAGGGTAGAGTAGGGTAGAGTAGGGTAGAGTAGGGTAGAGTAGGGTAGAGTAGGGTAGAGTAGGGTAGAGTAGGGTAGAGTAGGGTAGAGTAGGGTAGAGTAGGGTAGAGTAGGGTAGAGTAGGGTAGAGTAGGGTAGAGTAAGGTAGAGTAGGGAAGAGTAGGGTAGAGTAGGGTAGAGTAAGGTAGAGTAGGGAAGAGTAGGGTAGAGTAGGGTAGAGTAGGGTAGAGTAGGGTAGAGTAGGGTAAAGTAGGGTAGAGTAAGGTAGAGTAGGGAAGAGCGGGAGCGAAGCCGTGCGGGCAAAAACTAGTAAATAAATAAATATCACTTCTCACACAATCCATACATCTTTTCTTTGGCCTCCCTCTCTCTCTCCATGTAACATGTAAATTCATGACTCTTTTAGCAACATGCGTTTCATCTCTCCTCTTTACATGACCATACCAAGACAAACGATTTCTTTCAACTTTTCAGCGACTTTTAACACTTTTAACACTCCCAGAAACGTAAATGATAGAAAACCGACAGGCCAGCAACTCGGTATCGATGCTTTAGAGTTTTGACTCGACGAGTGCATCATTACCAATGATCTTTTTGGCTCGTTTCTCATTCTTCAGAACGAACTCCATGAAGTTACAAAGCTGATCTCATTAATCTTTGCTAATTGTTCATCAGAGCTTGGAAAATGGCGGCTTTTGTGGCACCATGACGGTTGAATACATTGTTCTTGAGCTTTAGAAATGGTGGCAAACGATGTGAACGGGAATTAATGAAATTGAAGATGGTGGAATGGTCACTGATAAAATTGGACCCATTGGGCTCATGCGTTTGATTAAATGGAAACATAGATTGGAATAGTATTGTTAGGTAATGCTTTACCCAATTTAAAAAAGAGAATGTTTACAAATCGTAAAAAAACTTTTAAGTAACAAAAAAAAAAAAAATATAACCGATTTCATTGTGTTAACGGAAAAAAAGGAACACAGACTTCAGAAATTGAAGATTGTTATTTTTATTTCATACAAATAAATAAATAAAAAATGAGTTAGCCAATCCTTACGTTTGCTCGCGTGACTGTATTTGCTAAAGACGCAGAAACTAATTAAAATTGTATTTTTTTTTAATATTTTAATACTTTTACTGGCACCGTAGTTATCTCCGAAGAAATTATTGGTAAACAACAAACAATAAGATATATAAAAGAAGAAATCTCTCACTGTCCCAAACTAATCTCTAGCATTAAAATACAAATTATTCTTTGCCTTTCTAGCAATAAATATTTCTAATTGCGAAATCGCTCATCGAATGGGGGTAGATTCTAGTAACTTAAGCAGATTTATTATAGAAGGGTTTCAAGTGGTTTTTACAAGCATTAGTAACAGTTTTAAGCTAGAACTACATTAGACCGGCGCACACGTGTAACACGCCTGATTTGGACGTAGAACGACGTCGCGTGGCATGGATCTAGTGTAGCTCTACAAGTCTAGTTTCCATATAAAATGTATGGAGACCGATGCGCACAGATCGGCGTGTGTGGCACATATGTGCGCAGTGTAGTTCTAGCTTTAGTGTAGTTGGTGCGTTTTGGCAGGTTAAGAGTATTGTCCTATGCCTAAAGTGGCGTCCTAAGCACGCGAAGTTGCCGCTTCAACTACCATTTATATAAAATAAGTCATCACACCGTAAGAGATCGCGCGAAATATCAAGCTAAGTAATCGCGTCCGCTTCGCTTTGCTCGTCGTCGCACCGCGCCCACGTGCGCTTGGGCACGCCATAATCACGGCGGTAAGTCCCCTCTTTGAGCCTTCCGCATGACGCAGGTCCTCACGAACAAGACAAGTTCGGGAGATTCCTGCATCGCATTTAGGTGGAATGAACACAATGATGACACTCGGCTGTAGAAAATGGAAGAAAAAACGTGTTGCGCCGACCTTAAATAAAACGGGACAAGGGCAGGAAGATGATGATACTTTAATGGTTATAATTACATTGGACACATTTCAAATTTGTGCTAGGTTGAAAATGGCTCGGTCATCAACTCTGCCGAAGGCTACTTTGCTATAAAATATTAAATTAATCGCAAAATCCACGGAGATTTTGCTGGAACATTTTCTTAATTTACGATACGTCTCTTTAAATATGAATACCACGTGAAAATATGAAATTCAGTTTTAAAATCGAAGTTATATACCGACAATTTTAATATTTTGTTTCATAATATTCGGTCGAGGTTGTTTGTTAAGTATGGCTTATTATTTTTACAGGTCGATTCGAAGCGATATTATGTTGATAAATATAAACCCAGTAGAAGCTTTTGTGATCAAAGTTGTTTTTGATATTGTGCGTTTTTAACGTAAGTTAATATTTTTGGAAAAGTGCTTAAAAGCTTTAATCATGCTTTTGCGCTGGTTGTTTTATTTTACAAGCTTTTATTTAGTTTCACCTGTCCCGATGTTTGTCTGTCATCAAATCTTGTAAACTAAATTTGACCCACTTCCCGGTTACCAATTGAGCTGAAATTTTGCTTGCATGTGTAAATCAGATGACAATGCAAAATTATTATGACATGGAGCGGATCTGATGATGGAGCTGGAAGGTGGCCGTAGGAACTCGGTAGTTAAACGACACAACCCCGTCGAGTGTGGGCTCGTATGATTCGTCTTGACGAGTATTAATTATATACATAGCTATACCGAGCTATAAAAGCTTGCTATGAAAAAATGATTTTCATTAATTAATTAATTTATTTATTTTACTTTAACATAACACATTAAAAACTTGTTTAATGAATCACTTTATTTATTTATTTAACAATTAATGTACACACATGAATATCTTCATAACTCTTATAGTAACATGCGTTTCACCCCACCTCTTCACATGACTATACCAAGACAAATTATTCCCTTTCAACCATTCAGTCACTGGCGCTGCTATCAAACTTCCCCTAATATACTGGTATTTTCACTTTATCCATTCTCGTCACACAACACATCTATCTCAGCATTCTCATCTTCGCTACGTTCACATGACCACACTAAGACAAACGATCCCTTTTCAACCTTTAAGTCACTGGCGCTGCTATCAAACTTCCTCTAAAGTACTGGGTTAGTACTTCATCCATTCTCGTCACACCACACATCCATCTCAACATTCTCATCTGCGCTCGTTCTCTGCGCTTGCTGCATGTATCTAACAATGACGACGATTGGCTCGCCAATGTATTGAATGCGCAAAGCGATCCCTATTCTGATACCAAGCACTCAAGATCCATACCGATACCTGTACTACTCTTTTAATAGTTTCTCATTTAATCCATTCTTGTCACACCACAAATCAAGCCTTCTAAAATCCTTCACTTCCCATAGGTACCCAAAAAACTAGTCGGCCAGCTTATATTAGTGTTTAAATAAATTACTTTAATAACTCATTTATGTATGATTTGAACTGTAGAGGACACTGGAGGACCCTCTAGTGTATACCCATTAATTTGGACATAAAATTAATTATGTTATGTCCAAACATAATGATATGTGAGTTATCAACCTAAATATCGTAACAACTATTGCGTTTAGTGCGAGTTGTTTTTACGTTAACGTTACTGACTAAAGTTAACTCCTGTTACTTCTTTGCCATAATTTCGGGGCCCCGGGGTTCACTTTCGTACAACCCATGGCCCTTGTAGGCTTCGACCCAGCCCCCCTAGCCAAGTTACAACCGTTTCGCTTGCGTCGAACGCTTCGAGTTGACCTTGCCGCCAATTCTTTTGTTCTGACCACGTGACTGAGCGTTGAAATGACGTCATTTCCGTACATTTGAAGCTTTCTACTAGCTTTAACTATTGCAGATTAGCAACTTGGCTAGGGGTACAGGTTTGCTGACATCTCCTTGAGGCGCGCGTGGGACACTCCGCCCCAACGGTCCTACCCAAGTTACAACCGTTTCGCTTGCGTAGAACGCCTCGAGTTGGCTGCGCCCCCGATTTTTTGTTCTGACCACGTGACTAAGCGTTGAGATGATGTCATTATCGTACATTTTACATTTTCTACTAGCATCGATTGCAGATTATCAACTTGGCTAGGCTTTTGAATAGTCAAATTTCAGTCAGTCGAAGAAAAATGAAGCTAAATTGCACGTTTCAAAAGCGTAGAACTCTATGGAGAAGAACGTGCAAGAAACTCCATGGACACACTTGTGCGTCTACTTTAGTTCTAGCATTACCATCCAATTCCTCAAAGCAACGCATTCAGTTGTTACTAACCTCGACAATAGTTTAACTGTATGGTTTAGATCCCCGTAATCCTAATCATTAAACAATCAGTCAGTTGGAACATATCCTCGGCTTCGGCTTGCAAGTGGCAGTGTAACCTAATTCAGTTTAAATTGGTTATCCTGGCATTGGGTAACAGATGTGTACTCTAGTCTTAATCTGCCAAATATTGTTAATGTACAGAGAAAAAAATTAAAAACGCTCAACTAGTTAAAACTCACACAATAATTCCTACCTTAAATATGGCGTTAAAAAATTCCGCTGCATCGCTGTCGACTGGAAGTGTGCCCAAAAGACTGACGGCATTGCCACGTTGTATGTTCATAAAGGACGATACCTTCAGAAACTTTTATTACACTAACTAACTTTTATCAAGTGACAAAATGTCGACCAAGCTCAAGTCGTCGACGGCGCGCACTGTTCCCGCGCTCCTCAAGGAATTGTCAGCAACAGCAGGGGCCTACTAGGGCCAGGGTTAACTTCGAGAGAAAGCTCAGCCCCAGTATGAAGGCACGAAGGAACGGGGTGAGTTTTTGGTCTGTAAAAGTCAGACACTATCTCCCGCTCCGCCCAAGAGCGGGGGTTGTCATTGGATGATTTTCCCCACCAAAGTTTCAAAATGGCGGTCGGCCAATGAAAGTAGTAAAATTCGTCAAAACATCTCCGTACCTCTCAGGCCAAGTTCCCGCCATTTGTCATGACGCCACATAATCGTGTAGTTTTAAGTGGCGTGATATTTAAATGGAGGTAAAAGTGAGTGGTATTTCGCTTTTTCAAAGATTTCCCGTGCAAAGCCGGAACTGGACGCTTGCATAGCATTAAGCATAGCATAGTCGGAATTATAATTTTCCTACTGTTGGGACTCAGGCCTCCTCTCCTCCTCTCTCTGGATGTCACATGTCTTCAAATTTTTTGGTTCTGGATAGAACATGCCGGTTTCCTCACGATGTTTTCCTTCACCGTTTTGAGTGTAGTGGTGATGAAATAAATTACACAAAGTAATGCGCTTGGTGGGTTTGAACCCGCGACCTAGAACTCGTATGTAACTGCTCCTGGGCGCTACTCAACCAATAAATACGAATCAATTATTGTGACTTAAGTACTTTATCGACCATTTTATTTTACGTTCGATTAACTTAGACACGCTGTTAACTGAAAGGTCAAGATACAATGGCTAAGGTCAGCCTGCAGATGTCTGTATCTTAATTCTCCAGAGAACAAGTTCGGTCTTAGATAAAATTGTAATATAAATATCTATAACATTAGTTACGAGAGAGAGACGGGAGGCCGAAAATATGTCAGTCAGTCCAGGCGATATCCTTATCAGTTTTCCCTAGGGATGTAGAAGGCATAAATGAACAGTTGAATAGCCCAGAAAACGCCAGCAATCTTGCTATTATTATAAACTTTAGTAGGCGGTAGATACATTTGGAATAAAGTACATTTAACTTTTCTTCCTCCATCAGTCCTTTAAAAACTACTTACTTATAATTCTTTTCAACTCAACCCTATTTCATAACACTGCTCTGTTAGAATTTCAAAACAAGCTTTTAATGAAAATATTTTTTTCATAGCAAGCTTTTATAGCTCGGTATACTTGTCAAGACGAATTATACGAGCCCAAACTCGAACGGGTTGTGTCGGTTAACTACCAAGTTCGTATAGCCACCTTCCGGTTCCATCATCAGATCAGCTACATGTCATAATAATTTTCCGTTGTCATCTGATTTACACATGCATGCAAAATTTCAGCTCAATCGATAACCGGGAAGTGGGTCAATTTTAATTTACAAGATTTGATTACAAACAAACATTGGGACAGGTGAAACTAAATAAAAGCTTGTAAAAAGATAGCTTCCCAGAAAAATCTACCAACTTATAATTCTTTTCAACTCAGCCCTATAACAAAACGCTTCCATGTTCGAATTTCAAACCAAAAAAAAAGATGGCCGCCCAGAAAAATAATTCGCGTAATTCACACGAGTATAAAGCTATGTGTTCACGGTTGGATCTGCGTCACAAGGGCGCACAATAAACCCGCCGCCGGTGATGAGGGACGACCTTTGACATGGAGTCGTTTTGTCAGTTTAATGCGTTCAAAATTCACGCCGTACTTTTATCCGATAAAAGTGTCCGAAAGTCCGAAACAATACGGTGTGTCGTCAGCTTTAAGAATTCATCTTAATTATTTAGGCCAACTTATCACTGTCAAGACGAAATTGGAGAGCCGATATTTTGGGATTTGTTTCGAAATAGATAAATTACTCGATTTCAGTAGATTGTTTTCGTTTTAATGGATGTTTTATTTTGTTGGTAGTGATTTACGTAAGTAGTTTTCTTTTTAAATGTCTTTCACAAACAGAGTATTTTTTTAGGTGGAAAATTCATCCAGTAAAATTTCCCGTTCTTTGGCGGAGCGGGAGGGTGTGACAGACTTTTACTAACTAAAAACCCATTCCTGTTCCTTTTTTTGCCTTCATTCCAGGGCTTCTGGTTTTACTTTCACACTACATGTGGCCCCAAAAGGCTTCGATCCTGCTGGGCTCCTACAATTTTCACAAACAGAGTCACTCCTGTATCGTGGGTGCGGTTATCCTTACTAATATTATGAAAATGAAAGTAAGTTTGTTTGTTTGTTACGTCTTCACGCCTAAATGGCAAAACCGATTTTGATGAATTTTGGGACAGATATTGTTGGGACCCTGCAGACGGACATAGGCTATTTTTTTTAAAGTGAGAAAAGGGGGAGAAAGAGGGAAGAAAAGTGGAGAGGAATTAAAGTATATTAATAAGCCGCGAGTAAAAGGTAGTAAACATATAAACTGACAGCTCCAATTAGGCTTAAGAGTTGGAAGAGCTTTTTTCGTAGTATATTATACAGGGCATCCATGACTCACATAAAAAAAGAATAGAGCTTTGGGAAGATTATCACCTACACCCCCATCCGACTTCTTAAAACCCCAAGAACATCTCATTGGTTGCACACCTAGGGAGGCCGCTGCAAACACAACTTAGCGACAAAAATAATAGAATAAAAAACCACCAAGTTCCGTCGTGCCTTCATACCGGAGCTTGAGCTCCCTTTCGGACTAACCCTGGCCCAGTAGGCTTCGACCTCACTGAGCCCCTGCTGTTGCTGACAACTTTTTGAGGCGATAGTTTATTTGTATACTAGGCATGCTTTTTAAGTTCTGTCGTTTAAATATTTCCCGCTAATTTGGAATTTAGAATTGCTCAATTTTCAAATTTGTTTGAATTTAGAATGGCAAAACAATTGAAATAATTAGAATTGATGCAACTATTTAGTCACAGCGTTGTTTTGAATCTATCAAGTCGCGCATAAAAATGAATCTCTCTAAGGAAAACGTTCGTGCGATAATTTTTTACAACTTTTGGAGAAGCCTTACTCGGATTCAATGTTTTGAGGAGTTAAGTTCTGTATTGTATGATGAAGTTCCTTGTCTACGGACTGTCGAACGCTGGTATTTAGAATTCCAGCGTGGAAATACTAGTCTTAGTGACAAATCTCGTGAAGGACGTCCAAAATCCGCCTTTACTGAAGAAAACATCGTTGCTGTGAGACAACTGATACTCGAAGATCGGCATGTAACATATCGGGAGATAGAGGCGTTAATAGGCATTTCAGGGACAACTATTCAAAAGATCTTGCATGAAGAGCTTGGTGTGAGAAAGCTAGTTTGCCGATGGATTCCGCATTTGGTTTCCGATGATTATAAGGCGACCCGCGTCAGATGGTGTAAGAAATCTTTCCAAAGGTTCAAGCGAGGAGAGTCAAATCACGTCTACG
Organism: Mythimna lalbum; assembly: GCA_949319445.1. NCBI lineage: Eukaryota > Metazoa > Arthropoda > Insecta > Lepidoptera > Noctuidae > Mythimna > Mythimna lalbum. The sequence goes on along the minus strand of OX439371.1, from coordinate 7,127,537 downwards.
ACATTATCAGTGATGACGAATCTTAGATTTATGCCTACGACCCTGATTCCAAAGAGCAATCCACAACCAGGGTCTTCCGAGATGAGCAAAAGCCGACTAAAGTTTTTCACTCTCGAAGCACTTCGAAGAAGATGTTGTCTACGTACGTGGCGAAAACGGGTCACGTTGCAAAAATTGCGCTTGAAGATCGTAGAACGGTTAATGCAGATTGGTATACTACGGTTAGTTTACCACAAGTCATCGCTGAAGTCCGAAAATCTAACCCAAAGCGACGCATCATCCTACACCATGACAACGCAAGCTCACATACCGCTGGTAAAACAATTGATTATTTGAAGCAGGAAAACGTAGCAATTCTTGGCTATCCTCCATGCAGTCTTGACCTAAGCCCTAACAATTTCTTTACATTTCCTAAAATTAAGAAAACTCTTCGTGGGTAAAGATTCCAGTCCAGTGAAGAAGCAGTTAACGCTTTCAAGTCGGCCATTTTGGACATACCGACTTTGGAGTAGAATAAGTGTTTTAATAACTGGTTCGATCGAATGGAAAAATGTATTAAACTTCGAGATGAATACTTTGAAAAACAATAAATAATAATTTAAGGTTCTAGTTATGTTTTTTTCTTCAAACGACAAAACTTGAAAGGCATCCCTCGTATAACATATTTTTGAAGTATTTTGCGATTCTACGCAAAATAAAACAGGAAGAACATAGGAATGGGTTTATTTTGGACGCCCGCGCTTCTAGTGTTAACGAGTATACCATCGATTCGAGAAGACAAAGAAGAAGAGAGGAATTCAGCTGTACTTTACTTTACTAATTGTAACTTTCCTAAGAGAAACATCCATTCAATACGTACCTACTCGACGATTAAGTATCTTTCCGACTGTATCACATTTGTTCAGGTAACTTAGCTACATTGCGGCGGTATGGACTTAGAAAAAGTAAACAAAGCTCTATAAAGTGTGAATACTCTAGTCCAAAGAATAGAGGAAGCCAGTTTTTGTAAGCGGTTTCAGTGGCTACGCTAGGATTCTCCAGGACATTAAATATACATGTACCTTTAGCACCAATTTATCCACGCTTCGAGGCGTGAATAGAAAGAAATTGGAATACAAATAATGCATTTCATTTATGATATTGTTAAGTTCAAAACTGAAATGGTTGAGTTATCTACACTATCTACACTAAATAATAAAGAGATAAAGTTTTTTTTATGTTTGTAGGGGGTAATCTCTGAAAGTACTTGTCCGATTGCTGAAATTATTTCACCGATAGGAAGCTGCTTTATTCCTGGGTGACAAATAGGCTATATTTTATGTACGCTGATCATACCGCGGGCAAAAGCTAGTGATGTATAAATAACTGCTGTTTAATGCTGTAGTACTTGAGTTTTGCAGCTTTAAAAACGGTGTTAACCAGTCTCTCGAAAGCGGAGAGTAAAATCTAGCGAGGGTTATGCCAACCCCCTAAGTGGCATAGCGTGAAGGTAGCCTGTTCATCGCACGCGCGTCACTCTTTTGTTAGAAGACCCATTGTGTCCCTAACATTGGAATCAAGGTTACTTCCGGGATATTGTTGGGCTTCCTACAATTAAAATGAGCTTTCAAGGAGTGAAATATTAAATTAACATTAATTTTTCCAGGAAAAATAAGAGGTAATCTGCATGAAAAATACGATTTTATTTTTAATTATAATTTTTGTATTTTAATTTTGGTTTAAATTTTTGATATTGATACCTATTAATTTAATTTTTTAGTATTTGTTTTTTATTTCAATTTTATTATTTTAAGTTGAAGGGTAAAATTTACGAGTCCGTCATAAGAACTGTCATACTGTATGGATCAGAATGTTGGGCTGTGAAAAAGAAGATTGAAAAAAGATTGTATGTAGCGGAGATGAGAATATTGAGATGGATGTGTGGTGTGACGAGAATGGATAAAATGAGAAATGAGTACCTATATTAGAGGAAGTTTGAAAGTGGCGCCAGTGACTGAAAAGTTGAAACTTGGTATGGTCATGTGAAGAGGAAACAAGAAGCGCATATTACTAAAAGAGTTCTGAGTATACATGTAGATGGATGGAGAAGGAGAGGAAGGCCGAAGAAAAGATGGATGGATTGTGTGAGGAGTGATATGAAAGAAAAGGGAGTTAGTGATAGTTTGACGAGTGACAGGACAAAATGGAAGAAAAAACGTGTTGCGCCGACCCCAAGTAATATGGGATAAGGGTCGGAAAAAGAAGAAGAAGATTTTAATTTTATTGTTTCCATATCTTTAATTCGTTTTGCATTCTTTATGTGCCATAAATAATAATTTAGTAATAAGGGGAAGACCGTAGAACGTTACTGTAATACAGTGTATACACTAGCGCAAGAGCTAGGGAATTCATAAAAATGCTAGTAAAATGTCAATAAAGATTATTAATTTATATTATTTATATTAATAAACACCGAGCGAACGCCAGCGTTCGCACACCCCTAATTATCACGATTGAAATGTTAATATTAAAGAATATAAGATACGTGAATTAAAACTTGCTTGCTGTTTTAGAGAGTATTAGAGTTATAAGGACAAATAATATCTACTGAAAGTCCTATTGTCAAAATAATTATTATATCACATTGAACAATACCTCTTTCCCTCTCATAGTCAGCGAAACTACAAACACGACAATCCATACGCAAGAGGGAGTAGAATTTAAATACGTATTGTTGTAACCACCCCCCCTTTCCTCCCCCTTTCGGGATAGTAAAACTAACGCAACTACCCGTGACCACAGAACAGGCTTGCTACAGAAGATCATCTCCGTACAAAAAGCGAAGATGCTTGCATATATCGCACTCTTAAAATGAATGTGACACCAACTCAAAAATTGCAATCTGTGTGAAATGAGTCTTCAAAATTTGTACTATGTTGCTAGCATTACTGCTTCGCAGAAGGAGGCGACCGCCGGCTATTCTTCCTCGCTTCGGACCATGGCCTCAACCAAAGCCCGGCGCGAGAGGTCTCCGCCGCCGTTCGCCCCCATGAGGGCACGGCGATGCTCCGCCCAGGCAGGGCACACCTCGACTATGTGCTCCACCGTATCCTCCGGGCGTTCCACACAGTAGCGACACCCGGGCGTCTCTTCCGCTTTAATTCGGTGCAGGAACCTCCCGAATTGCAAGCTTGGGTCACAGTCACTTTTTGTGGTGGTCTCATGGTACTTCTGCGAGTTCTACTCTGTAGCATGACTCTATTCTCTGTAGTATGTTTAATTAACATGTTCCGCTGGCTTATTTAAGTTTCAAATTAATTCTAGGTTTTGCCTTTTTGGCGCGAGTGATTTTGCTATTGTACTTGTATTGTTCGCGTTGTTTATGAGGACTGGTGTAAGTGTAGATAAGGGTAGACAAGAAATGGGGTTTTGGGTGTTATATGTTATATTTTTTGTTCAGGTCTTTTTTTAATGTTCCGTACCTCAAAAGGGAATAAAAAAACGGAACCCTTATGGCATTATTTTGTTTTCCGTCCGTCTTTCTGTCTGTCTATCAGTCAAGACTCTTTATCTCGAGAACGCGTGGAGGTATCGATTTGAAATTAAAATTGAATGACTCACCCATACAAAACTTGTTCACTACAATATCTTATCAAGTCAATCATTTTTAGGGTTCCGTACCTCAACAGTAAAAAACGGAACCCTTATGGGTTCACTTTGTTGTCCGTCCATCTGTCTGTCTGTCAAGGCGCTTTATCTCGAGAACGCATAAAGGTATCGAGTTGAAATTAAAACCATATAAGGTCTACGGTCCCTTCAAGTTGAGAAAAAAATCAAACTTCTAAATTAACGAATAAAAAAGATATTGTCGTTTATGATACAAAATATACCGGCTTCATCTCGTTAAAACTGACTTAAAACAAAATTGACGTGTAACAGTGTTTTTTGACAACCTATTTACAAAATAAAGACCATTTATCATACGTTTTGTATGGAGAAACCACATTTCACGCAGGTGATGCCACTGTCAGAAGTTAGTCAATCTATAAAATCAATAGCTACCTCCCACGCTAAACACAGGAAGCACTTTGATCCTCAAACATGACAATCAGCACAAACTCATCGGATCCTCGAAATCCATGGATAAATCTGAATGGAGCACCCTCGAACCATAGAGCCCTCTTCAGCTTCTAGAGAACTCCTCATGTTATTTAAGTACAAGATTTTAGCCAGATTCGATGTGCGGATATGACGTGGTTCTTGGGTTCCGTAGTGGAGTGTCGAAAACGGAAACATGAAAATAATAATACGGATTACTGAGATAATTCTGACTCACTTTTGACTGGCCTGTTGGTCTAGTGGTTAGTGGCCCTGACTGCTATGCCGGAGGTTGTGGGTTCGATTTCCACCCAGGACAAATGTTTGTGTGATAACATGATCATTTGTTCTGTGTCTGGGTGTAATTTATCTATAATATGTATGTATTTAGAAATATATAAGTAAGTATGTTTATCAGTTGTCTAGTACCCATAACACAAGCTCTGCTTAGCTTGGGACTGGACGGCGTTGTGTGATAGTTGTGGATTATTATTATTAATTTAACATTCGTTTTAGTATATGCGAAATGCGAAACACTTTTTTTAAATTGTTATTACTTATATTTATATTTTCATGTAAAATTTTGTAAAGTAAAATATAAAAAATGTTTTATGTTAGTCTTAAGTTTGCACCTTTTTCGGGCAAATCAAAAGATTTGCTTTCTTTCTTCTCTTTCTTTCTAGTATTTACACAAAAGTGTAAAGAATCTATGTGCAAAACATAACTGTATCATGAAAAATCATGTTATAAGATTGTTATGTTACCTGGTGGTCCGCACATATTCTGAATATACATGGTCTCCGGGTTATACTGGGGGCTTTTTTCCGAAAGGGAGGCTCGGCCTCGGCAATAAAGGCAACGAAGGAACGGGGTGGGTTTTTTAGTCCGTAAGAGTCTGACACTATCTCACGCTCCACCCAAGGGCTTTTTTTTGTAATTCCAATGTCCTTCCTAAAGGGTCGATAAATGTATGTGTTTGTGTTTGTTAAATTGTCCTTTTGACCAATCGCAAGATACGAGTAAAAAACAAGAAACAAATTAATTTGCCAGCATAAAAAGCCTTGGTTAACAGGGTTTTGAAGTCCAACGTCACGTCAAACACATTACGGAACCCGAATCGAACAAGTCTTAGTCCAGATTTTTTGTTTGGCACTTTTCAACTAATTGAAATTGTAACGCAATTTGTTTTGTGAAAGCATTTTTCAGTAAGTTGTGTCTAATGGCTACTTATCTCGTTCAAGTGTTTTCTTTGTTATACTGTAATACTATTACCTACTTTTTTCATTTTTTTTTTATGATGAGGAAAATTATCCAATGCTAACCCCCGCTATTGGGTGGGGCGGGAGATAGTGTCAGACTCTTACTAACTAAAAACCCACCCCGTTCCTTCTAGCCTTCATACCGGGGCTCGAACCCCTTTCATATTACCCTGGCCCAAGTAGGCTTCGACCCGGCTGGGCCCCTGCTGTTGCTGACAACTCCTTGAGGCGCGCGGAAACAGTGCGCGTCGTTGACTTGGGGTCGGTCCGGACAGTTACCGGACTGTCGGACAGCGAGCTACCCATGGCTCGCCGTTCGCAAGCCTGCGTCTACGTGGGCATACTTCTTTTGTGATATTTCTCAGTCACGTGCGTGCCTCTTCCAGAGCCCGACTTTGATAATATCGTCAACACGTCGTCATTTTGGACGGTCTTAGTTTTCTTTGTATCAACCGAAGCCCATTGTACTAAAACTGTTTTAAGGCCATAGCTTATTAGAGCCACCCGACACCCAACCAGCACCATTTTGCCTCAAGCATTTAGTATCCTTGTATACTACAGATAGATTCTTGGCTGTACGCACAGTAAAAGTGTTCTTAAAACGCTTTGTGCGTTTGCCAAGTCCGTTCCATCATCGGACCACAAGACTGTGGTCAGATGATGGATTTCATCATCAACAACATATCAGCCAAAAGACGTCCACTGTTGGACATAGGCCTCCCCCAAACGTCGCCACAACGACCGGTCCTGTGCGTCACGCATCCATCGGATTCCCGCGAGCCTGACCAGGTGACATCAGGGGACCATGATGGATTTAACTTGGCGGAAATATTAACTCCGATAAGTTCTAGTGAACAGGTTACTTCTAGGCAAGCGTGCTCCATCGTTAACCACATCATCGCTTACCATCGGGTGAGATGGTGGTCAAACGCGAGCCTGTCTTTCTATACTTATAATAAATTTATAGAAGTGAAAATTCTGTTCATTAAAAATATTTAATATTAAATATTATTACTAGACCGACACCGAACCCAAAAATGTGATTAAAAAATTTTTGTCTGTCTGTCTCTCTGTCTGTTTGTTTAGGCATCACGCAAAAACTACCGGTCCGATTACGATGAATCTTTTAATATCCCGGGCACACTGGGTACTTTTTATCCCGGAAAGTATATACAAAAAAAAAAACTTAATTTTGCGGTTCGATCTCTAGATCCGATTATTGTACCAACCGTAAACAATAAGTTTGTCGTAGGTTACCGCACCCGCAGTGGAGTTCACCAAGGGGTGCTGCAAACGGCTAAGACACTATAATATTTGGGTAAATAGTATGTATGTATCGCGTACGAAGTCGCGGGCAAAAGCTAGTCAATAATAAAAAAAAACTTCTAAAAAAATTTTCCTAGAATATTTCCAATAGATACAGTATTCAATTTACCACCAAGTTTAATTATGTAGAAGTTAAGCAGGGAATCGATAGACGAGTGAAGGAAGGTGAGTGAAGTGCTTACCGCGCCAGTGACCTCCTTCCATTGTCTGGCGGCCGATCACACCCCCCATACGTATTGTGTGTACAGATATGTACTAGGTTAACCATGATTCTATGGGGTAGTAGGAATACAGTTTTTTATGTGAAGAAAAAAGAAAAGTATTTTATTTGGCACACAGAGTAGACCCAATAATGTAGAAACTTAAAAAAAAAACCTAATATTGTGTATATCACAGTTGTGCCAAATAGGTCCAGTTCGTCGAATGGTTTTCCCGCTCTAGGTCGTATCTGGTATCGTCAGACTTTTACTGACTAAAATCCACTCCTTTGTTTTTGGCTTACGTCTCAGGACCCTGGGTTTCCCATTTGGAAGCGAACCCATGGCCACAGCTGGTTTCGGCTCTGTTTGGCTCCATTATGGTTTTAATGACATCTTTTTGAGGTACGTGCGGAACGCTACGTACCTTCGACGACTAGGGCTCGATCTGGTCGGTTACCGGACGGCCAGAAGATGAGCAACCTATTGCTCGTCGCCCGTAAGTCCACGCCTAATGCGGTTGTTAGTTGGAATCAAGGGCGCGCTGGGCCGTGAGCAGAAAGTAACCTACACAGTGCAGTAGTAGCAGTGTAGTAGTATTGCAGTGTGTAGGTTTTTTTTCATACAATATTCATACAAACTTAGGCTTTTATAATATTACTGTGATCAATTTGCCTGCTGCGGTCTTCTCTTCCGATTATAATTTAGGTGTCTTCAAGGCAAGAGTGAATAAGCTCTTAATAAACTAGTGCACCTCACCTTAAACGATGGCATCACTGCTTACCATCAGGTGGGATCACAGTCGAGCACTAGTTTAGATAAATTTAAAAAAAAGTCTAAGCCAAAAGGTGTCCAACCTACCACAGAGCTGTGGTCGCCCTACGTACCCTCAATATCGGCCACCTATTGTACCTCCACCTTTGTTGCCAAGTGGTAGGTTATTAATATATTTTTTGACGTATTGTCCCTGGGCAAACTCAGCTGAGTATTTTGGGTTGAGCATAAATCATTGTTATGATTCCAGAGGCCGATATTAAGGGTTAGCTGGAAATGGGATTATCCGTGAATTATGATTGTTGTTATTAATATTTGCTTTTTGCTCAGGTGGGCTAAGATTGTTTTCTTTGATTGATTGAGTTGAAATGTTAATGTTTCAGCTAGGTTGAAGAAAATACTTTTTTTTTTAGTTCTATACCTTTAGAGAAAAAAAACGGAGCCCTTATATATGGTGAATTGGCTGGGAGGGTTTTTTGATCTGATTTTTTTTTGATTCTGATTGTGATACCACCTTTTTTTTACGGTGGGCAAAAATCATCTTATGACAACCCCCGCTCTTGGGTGAGCGGCAGATAGTGTCAGACTCTTACTGACTAAAAGCCCACCCCGTTCCTTCTAGCCTCTTCATACTGGGACTGGAGTTTCCTTTCGGATAACCCTGGCCCCAGTAGGCTTCGACCCAGCTGGGCCCTCCTGATTGTGATCCCACCTGATGACAACCGCTGAGGTGTGAGAGGCCGCGTTGTATTGGTGAAAAAGGATTTTTGTTTTCTGCATCTCACATTGACTCACTGAGATGACTGTCAAATAACAACTGCTTGTCCAAAATGGCTGAAACTTTGGCGAGTTAGAGCTATATTTCACGGGGACACCATGTCTACCACGTCAGTGCAATCGTTTTTTTTTCTGTTTTTCACACACGTGTGAGTGTGTGTGAAACGACGCCTAACGAAAACTGACGATACCATCACACTATCAATCAAAACCTTCCTTTCAGATATGGTACATATACATATCGCATTAGCACTTGTAGTCACATACCGATCCTAAATAGAATCCTAGATCCTTTCCACATCGACGGCGGGATTGTGGTCAAGGGAGGGCTATATTTTACCATGGTGGCGCGACCAGTGGCGCCGCCATTGTGTCCCGGTGAAAGCTACCAAATTAGACACCATACAGACACCAGAGTCGCCACGCGAAATGGGTTGCGCAACCAAACGGACACCAGGTGAGTTTTGTTGGTACCATTTTGTTGGTAGCGGTTCATGGTCGCGCCGCCATGGTATCTCGATGAAATATAGTCTTACCTAACAGTCAAAAGATTTACAACTACATTAATTAATTTTATTGACGAGAGCTGCTGATTTCACATTGAGGTCGGAAACTTTTCAGACCACACACGTATAAAATAGAAATATATTTTTCATACTTCATTAAAACAAAATCATTGATTTTGAAGGTTACAGGCAAACGCTACAACTTACGTTTTTTTTTACTGTAAACGTTTGAAAATATTACCATTGTGATGTTTAAATATTCAGTTCTGATTTGTGATGTCTTAAGTACAGGTCACCTCAACCTTCGGAGACTATATAGAACCTTTTTATTTAAATAATTTATTACCATAGACTCGAAACGTAAGTTACATTACGTAAAAAGTTTAATAGGATTGTTGGAGGTGAGGTTTCAGTGCGAACTAAGCTAGGTAATTTCTCGCTTAGCTCCAGAGTTTCGACAAGTTTGGTTTATAAGTTATTTCCCATTTTCATCTAATAATTACCTCGTATAAAGCGCTATTTTAAGGCGCCGTTTTACTGTGGGTCGTAAGTGTGCTCCATCGACGATCATATCAACACTTGAGATGGTGGTCAAACGCAAGCATTAAACTAATAAAAATTATAATAAACTAGCTGCTGCTATCAGCTTCACCCACGTAAGGGTACAATATCCCAAGAGAATATACACTCAAAATAAAATTCTGTGTGCTATTCCAGGACATAGTTTATCTGTGACTGGACAGAAGAGACAAACACACACCCACAATCTTTTGCCTTTATAGTAATTATACGAAAAGACGCACGGGTAGAAATAGGCGAAACTCGTACATGGTGCGAGCGAGTAAGGACTTTAATGTTCTTTGTAAGGAGTTCTCTTTTGATCCGTTTAATACAAAATCTATTCTGCACGCACTCAGCTGAATGCCAAATTTTTCAAAAGTGCGTAGTGATGATTATACTTTAGGGGATGTTTAATTATATTTAACTAGGTTCTTTTTTATGTGCTTTACTGATCGTAAGCTTTCTATTATTTTAACTATTTCTACCCGTGAGAACACGTAATTGGCTGTATGTTTATTATACTATTGTTATACTTTTGTTGTAGCTGTTGGTTTTCCTAATAAATAAATAAATAATATATCGCTCATTCAGTGCAACAACGGCGTAATTACACTTTTTTCAAAACAAGTTTTATAATGTTATAATGTGCGGAAAGACTATTTTCATCGGGCAAAACATCATTTACGTTGATTTTATTTATAGGACGACCCACTGACCAACAATTAGAATTGTAATAAGTTTCGCTAAAATGCCATAACCATTATTATTAATCTTTGACTGCATCTCCTGTAAAATTTCTAAAAATGTAATTACGTCATTGTTGCACCAAATGAGCGATATGTGTGATTATACGTTAAGTTACTTAAATCAGTACGTTATCAATGGCTTTGTTACAAAGTACTATCACTGAATACTGGCTGGTAATAAGACAGTTTCATTTCAGCCTCCTCTTGGAACCATTAATGGGTCATTCCTCGTTCATCTCGCTTTATAGTATCATCTTTAGGGTCGTCAAAGTCAAAGCTATAAAAGGAACATATCAAAACTGTGGTAGAAGCTTCTAAATTGTAATCGTATGTAGTTTGGAAGTTCGTAGATTACTCCTAAGTAAAGAAAAAACTTGGAGTGTTTACTTTGACAAGATAAAAGGAATTGTAATGTTTGTATGGATGAGAGGTTTTTTTTTGTACGAATTTTCAGTCATTTTTTTTTACCTGGAAAATAATTAAGTACCTAACTTTCCCGTTCTGTGTGGGGAAAGAGGGCGTGTCAGACTTTTACCATAGCATAGCATATTCAGCCTTTTATTGTTCCCACTGCTAGGACTTGGGCCTCTTCTCTAGGAGAGGGAATGGGCTGCAAATCCACCACAGGGACCCAGTGCGGGTTGATGAATTTCACATATCTCCTAATATTTAGTTCTAGAACATGACGGTTTCCTCACGATGTTTTACTGCACCGTCTTGAGAGCAGTGGTGATGAAATATATTACAGAGAAATGTGCCTGGCTGGGTTTGAAGGTTGAACCCACGACCAACAACTCGTAAGTCGGGGCAAATACCACTGGTCCATGTCTGCTCAGACTTGTACCAACGACTACTCATTAGTGTTCCTTCATTTGCTTTTTGCGTTCCAGAATACCTGTGACTTTTTTTAACAATCCCACAGCTTTAGCAGCAATCTATAATTCTACCGAGCTCGTATTTTTTCTGTGGGAAAATCATCTAATGACATTCTCCGCTCTTGGGCAAAGCAGTAATGCTAGCAAAGGAGGAAGCCGACCGCATCAGGCAACGGCACTCTCACCGCCACCGCTGGGATATCGATCCCGATTTCCGGCCAACGTAGACGCGGGCTTGCGGACGACGAGCCATGGGTAGCTCGCTGTCGAACGTCAAAGACGTCGACGGCGCGCACTTTTACCGCGCGCCTCATGGAGTTGTCAGCAACAGCAGGGGCCCAGCTGGGTCGAAGCCTACTGGGGCCAAGGTTAACCGAAAGGGAGCTCGAGCCCCGGTATGAAGGCTACAAGGAACAGGGTGGGTTTTTAGTCCGACATTTGATAATTCAAAAGTGCCTACACTGCCTACATTTGGTCTATTTGAAATAAATGATTTTGAATAATTGTAAGAGTATGACACTATGTCCATTTCCACCCAAGAGCGGGGGTCGTCATTGGATGATTTTCCCCACCATAAAAAAATCTGTTGCCTCTTAACTTCTAAACTACTTATCATAATTTAACAAATAAGTTTTATGCGTTAGAAGTATCTCGATCGTCCGCTAGATAAAACTTACATGACGTTGCATAAAATTCAATATGGCGCCCTCAAGAGGATATAAAGTGACGAATAAAAAAAACTGACAAGTTTCCGTGTTGGGTATCAAATGAAAGTGCTTAGTAAGCATATTTCATAAACAAAATCACCATAGTGAAAATGCGCTTTGAATAATGTGAAACTCACCTACAGAGATTGCATCACTGCTTACCATGAGGTATGATCGCAGTCAAGCCCAAGCGTCACCACAACGAACGTTCCTTTGCGTCTCGCATCCATCGGTTTCCCGCAACCTTCACCAGGTCATCAGTCCACCTTGTTGGAGGCCTTCCAACGCTGCGTCTTCCGGCACGAAGTCGCCACTGCAGAACCTTTCGGCCCCAACGGCCATCTGTTCTGCGAGCAATGTGCCCTGTCCATTGTCACTTAAGTTTGGCAATTCTTTGTGCTATGTCGGCAACTTTAGTTCTCCTGCGGATATCTTCATTTTTGATTCGATCACGCAAGGAAACCCCGAGCATAGCCTTTTCCATCGCCCTTTGGGTGACTTTAAGCCTTCTGATGAGGCCCATTGTGAACACTAGTTTATATCAATAAAAAAAAAACTGAAAATAGTTTTGAGATATAGTGATGTTTAGAGAAGATACCGTGGCTGTATACCACTTGCGGGTTAATGAAACTACAAACGTGTAATTATAAAAATATAGAAAGCGATCACGCACCAGGAGACGCAGCGTTGTAAGGCCTCTTTTTGTTCCCAAAATCCACGAGTCCATTGTTCCCGAAAAATGAAAGTTCAAACATAAGTTTCCAATGAGTCTACTTTATTTTGAAATATTAAATGTTTTCTTTCTCTACGAGTCTATAAGAATATTTGGTACAGTCAGCAGGAAAAGCTTTGATAAGGGATAAATGTTTATTATTTCTATTTCTATAAAACAAAAGACAATAAATATTTAATAAACACAGTATTATGAAACGGTAAATATTCATGTCTCCAAAGAGGTGAATGGTCATAATCATGAAAAAAGTTTATAATTTTAATCTTACACTAAATTAGACTTTGCATTAAAAATAACAGTTTCTTTTTTAATTCATATAAACTAGTGCTTGACTGCGATCCCACCTGATGGTAAGCAGTGATGCAATCTCTGATGGTGAGGCGAACTAGTTTAATAAAAGCCTATTCACTCTAGCCTTGAAGACACCCAAATTATAATCGGACGGGAAGACCACAGCAGGCAAATTGTTCCATTCTTTCGACATACGTGGTATAAACGACGAGGCGAAACGCTTAGTCCGGACCGTAGAGATTTCAACAACGTATGGGTGGACTCATCGTACGTCAGGTTTTCCGATGGTAGAATTGAGATGGGAAGAATTATGACATTAAATCAAAATATAGTTACTAAGTAACTATTTCTTTTTTCCAAGGCTAACAAACTGATTAAGACAGACAAGAAATGGTTTTTACTGACTGTACTTTGGACAAATCTTTTGGACCCATTGGGAATTGATGTAGAAACATTTAAAACAAGTCTTTTTTTCATAAACTCAGTGGGAAGTGAAGAACAATAGAATCATTGACCTCTGGGAACAACCCCTCCCAAAAGGTTGACCAATGACTTGGTGAGTGTCGCGGGAATGTGATGTATGCGAGACGCACAGGACCGTTCGTTGTGGTGACACTTGGGGGAGGCCTGTGCTCTGGGTGTAGCGTGAGGCAGTGTCAGACTGAGTGAATCCAACAGTGTTTTCGCACAATTCGCCGTCGATCCGGACTTACTTCTTACCGGATGACGGCCTGACGGCGAGCTACCCATTGCTCGTTGTCCGCAATTCTGCGCCTACGGTGGCCGGTAATGCGCTAGTGTACCCAAGGACAACCCCTGGTTAGCAGTAGATAGTGTCTGATTTTTACTCACTACAAATCCAATTCTGTTCCTTCTTTGCCATTGTTTCAGGGCCCCGGGGATCTCTTTCGCATCACCCTTGGTCCTAGTAGGCTACGACCCTGCTGGGCCCCCCACGGTTACTGATAACTCCAAGGCTCGGTCCGGACGATTATCGGACGGTTGGACGGCGGGCTACCCATTGCTCGCCATCCGCAAGCCCTCGCCTACGGTGGCCGGAAATCAGGATCGGAATCGGCTGGGGCGCAAAGGCTATTGCCTCGCGTGTGCAGCCGCCTCCTTTGCTAGCATTACTGCTTTGCAGAAAGAGGCGACTGCCTGCCACTCCTCCTCGTTCCGGACCATGACCTATACCAAGTCCCAGCGCGAGAGATCAAAGCCGCCGAGCGCCCCCACGACTATTGCGACATATAATATAATATATGCCACAACTATCACACAACGCCGTCTAATCCCAAGCTAAGCAGAGCTTGTGTTATAGGTACTAGACAACTGATAAACATACTTATATATTTCTAAATACTTACAAATTATAGATAAATTACACCCAGACACAGAACAAATGATTATGCTCATCACACAAACATTTGTCCTGGGTGGGAAACGAACCCACGACCTCCAGCGTAGCAGTCAGGGTCACTAACCATTAAACCAACAGGCCAGTCAAAGTGAAACATATGGATAACAAAAGACTATAAGTTTTAGGAAGCTTAAGTGGACCAGGAATTATGTCAAGACTGTGCCCTCTTTAAACAACGTTATTAATATCCATCGATATTTATTATGCTTTTGTAAATCAAATGTTTATTTAGAAAACCTATTTGGTCAAACATTTTTTATCCTATTAACTAGAATTCTTGTTTGTTACAAGCGAAGGACAAATTCCTATACCTAAAAGTTCGATCAATTGCTATATATTATTGATAGGAGAAATTACTTAGTTCTCATTGTTGACTTATACTAAACGAAAATATTACTAGACTTCTACAAATATATCAAGGATAGATAATGTGTATGCTATGCTAGGCTATGAATAAATAATAAGTACCTAAGGAAAAATAATTTCGTCGACGTATTTCTGTTTCTGATTTAGGTTTGTTAAGTACTATTTTTTATTTTAGGTATATATCCAGGTGTTAGGTTAGGCCGTAGTAACCACGGTCATTTTATTGATGGGTGATTTTTATTACCCATCGAGTAATAGTAGTCGTCAAGTATCCTATGGCCTATTCCAGAACATGGTCTATCCGTGTACCAAGTTTCATCAAAATCGTTCGTCGTAGTTTTACCATTTAGGCGTGAAGACGTTACAAACATACAAACCCACTTTCGCTTTTATAATATTATAGTAAGGATTAAGTAACCACATTATGTGGGAGAATCAGGGAGAATATATCGATGAAAATACATGGTCTTTTTTTATTGATCTAAACTAGTGCTTGACTGCGATATACATCTGTTTATAAATTCCGTTTCCCTGACTCTTAAACCTGTATCTTAAGAGACAGAGAACGGCCGTAGAGTTAAGCTTTAATATTACCAAATTATTAAGTGAGGACCACTAAGCTAGAGTCTGAATTTAGACGTAAAAATGAAGCAAATTAACATGTATAATTCTCTAACATTACACAAATATGTTGAGTAAGGTCTGCGAGCCCATCCATTTGTCAGGCCGCTGATTATTTGATGACGCATCACTTACCAACCTCCTCTCTGATGTTTTATTCTCTCCTCCCAAGAGTGACTGTGGTGAAAGGTCAGAGTATACGGCAGGGTGTTACACCGACGCGTGCATGAATCTACACTAAAATTATTATTAAGAGGAAAAAATTGTTTTTTTTTTGTAGGAGGTCAAATTCAAAATTCAAATTCAAAATCATTTATTTCAAATAGACCAAATGTAGGCACTTTTGAATAGTCAAATGTCGGTCAGTCCAAGAAAAGTGAAGCTAAATTGCACGTTCCAAAGCGTAGATCTCTATGGAGAAGAACGTGCAAGAAACTCCATGGACACTCTTTTAAATCATATTATGTGTTACATATATGTTCAGGTAGTTCTGAAAGTACTGGTCCGATTGCTAAAATGTTTTTATCAATAGAAAGTTGCTTTATTCTTGAGTGACATAGGCTATGTTTTATGTATGCGGGCGAAGCTGCGGGAAAAAGCTAGTATACTACAAGAAAAAGAAAAAAAAAAAAACAATTCTGTGGCTCACACAAATCATTATCACCTTTTAGTCTTTGTCCCGTGGTCGAAGCTTACTGGGACCAGGGTTATCCGAAAGTAAACTCGAGCCCCGGTATGAAGAGGCTAGAAGGAACGGGGTGGGTTTTTAGTCAGTAAGAGTCTGACACTACCTCCTGCTCCACCCAAGAGCGGGAGTTGTCATTGAATGATTTTTGCCCACCGTAAAAAAAGCCTTTGTCCTGTTCTAGTTAGGGTCGGCGTAACATGTTTTTGTTTAACATTCCAGCCTGTCCCGTCATGCCATAACTAACTCTCATTTCTTTCATATCACTCCTGGTTCCTAGATAACGGTTACTTTTGCAAACAGTCTAACAGCTCTGGCAGGTATCGGCCCTAGATGCAAACTAGAATTTTGTTGCATCTAGTTCATTATTATCATAATTTCAGCCGAAAGACGTCCACTGTTGGACATAGGCTTCCCCAAGTGTTACTACAAAGATCGGTTCTTTACGTCTTGCATCCATGTGATACCCACGACCCTCACCAGGTTATCGGTTCTCCGTGTGAAAGGCCCACCAACACTGCGTCTTACAGAAAGCGGTACATACAGTTATCTACACTCTGATCTAATATAAAAAAAAGAAAAAGAAAGAAAAAAAAAGAAAAGAAAGAAAGAGGTAAAGTTTGTTTTTTATTTTTTTGTTTGTAAGGGAAGGTAGGTAATCTCTGGAAATACTGGTCTGATTGCTAAAAGTTTTTCACCGATAGCAAGCTGCTTTATTCCTGAGTGACATAGGCTATAATTTTATGTACGTGGGCGAAGCTGGGGGTAAAAGCTAGTACTCCTTTACTAATTCCCTGCCTAATAACTACTAGGCGTACGTAGAGAGAGATAATTACCTCTGTTTAAAATAATCTAAAGTAAATGACTATCAGAAGAAAAGGCACGCTTCGGTGTGACAGACATCCCTTCATCTGTTGAAAGGATGCTACGGCCGGGGGCTTGTGTGTTCTTATACATAATGGCATCGTTTTTAACAAAAGTTATGCCAAGATCTTCTTTCCAACAAGTCTGAGAAAAGTTTGTGTTTTGTTAGGACGGCCGTAAATATTTATTTTTTTGTTTTGTATTGTGAGATGTGGGTGGTTTAGTGTCTTTACTGGTTGACCTCGTTTGTGATTCTGATTATGGAAGTATGTATTTAAATATGGAATTTTACTAAATGAGGCCATAGCTATAGGTATATGACTTTTGTTTTTGTGGTCGGAACAAAGATTTTATATATACTACTGGTCGGAAATCATCAAATATGAAGGTTTGTTGCTGTCTTCACTTATATGAAAGTAATAAATTGTCCTAAGAGGACAAAAAGTATCTATGAAGGGTTATTTGTAAAACACTGGCAACCTCTCAGGACTATGTTACTAAGTTAACATCATAAACAGCAACTTTTTTTCTATGACTTTTAAAAATTAATCATATTTTAGTTCATCAGATTTTCATACAAAAATAAAAATATTTAAATTTGGTGTTCTAAATATTATGAAGTCTGCGAAGCAAGCGATAGTACAATAGCGGAGTGGAGTGGAGATTGGGTGGCGGGGTGCTTGATGCGTTTGCGTCACGTTATAGAGACGTAGGTAGGTATAGCAAAATACAAAGTTGAAATGTGTTAGATAGAACAACGAAATCTTGAAGGTTTTTTTTTGTTGTTGTTTATGATGTTAGTAATACAAGGTTGTTAGTGTTTTACAAATAACCCTGTGTACAGATAACCTTTATGCTATTCAAGGTCTACCCATATGCAAAATTTCCCTTCCTCAATTTTACTTCGGATATATCCGGCAAATAGGTACTTTCGTTTATTCCACCAGGGCGTACATCAACGACTAAATACTCCTTCTCGTCAGCGCTTCTGTTACCTATGGGATTGTAGAGCTAAACGAAACGGATTATCCATTTGAAAACACATGACTCTTGGCGAATAAGCGAGAAATATTTTCTGAAAGTTCTCCTGTTATAGCATTTGCATAGGCACGCTGTATGGCAATGCCGCCAGTGTTTTGGGCACGTTATCCGTCGACAGTGATGTGGAAGAGTTTTTTGACGCCATATTTTAGTTAGTTGTAGCGTAGGGTTTGTTTATCTCAGGACCCTGAGGTCCTGGGCCTTTGAGAGGCGTACAAGGGGCCGAAGCCAACTCGCAGAAGCCCTTTAGGTTATTATAATGGAATGTGATACCAACCGATTATTATCCCTGTACGCGCTATACTAGTGCACCCAAGGACAACCCCCGGTTTGGAAAACTATTGCGACATAATATGAAAAACAAAATAATAGGGCTATGGTTTTTGGAGTCTTTAAGTGGAGTTATTTTTTTTTTTTTATTTTACTGTAATAGGCTAGTTACCGTAAAAAAATTAATTAATCCGTCTTTTAGATTATTCAAAAGTAAGGGACACATACTTTTCATTTGTAAATTAAACTAAACATGAAAAATATAGCCCATTAAAGTTACGTGTGTTGCATTTTTTCGCACGGGGTAACGTCACACGTAACTTTAATGGGCTATATCTTTGTTGTTTTTTGTTTAATCGAAACATGAAAAAATACGTATCCAATATTTTTCTATAATCTAAAATACGGACTTAATAAAATTTAGTTATTTTGACCCTAGAAACTACCCTATTATAGTTGTTTATAAATACCTTAGTAGTAATTTTACTTAATAATATTGTATATTCTAAGTACTTACCAAGTTCAGAGCCACAGACGCGGGGGATGATCTCCAGGATAGCAGAGCAAGAGGCGTCTTCGAAGCACAGCTGCCTCGCGAGGAGACAGTTCAGGATCGCCATCGTCCCCTTTAGACCGGGCCCTGTGGAAGATAATGTATTGTTAAGACAGTGTTTTTTAGGCAAGACTGTTGAGGCTGTTGCAAACACTATAAGGCAAAGTAGGGGATTATGAACCCCTCCGACACATGTGGGCCATGTATAAAACGATGTTTTTCAACAGAAAATAATAAGTAAAGCTGCATAAATATTTCGTAATCAAATGTTGTGAGAAATCGCTTGAAGGTTTTTTTTCAATGACTAATTAGCAGGGCCGTGGCCGGTGACCAGTCTGGTCCTCCAATCTACAGAATTTTAACAAGTTGTATTGGACCTTACCGCTATTCTTTTTCACACTAGTGCGAAATAATGCATTTTTACAAGTCGCTAGTAATGTTCTGTTTGGGGAAACGTAAGCATGCCAGTATTGTACCGAATTCTGAATAAATAACTAAAGTCTCACTGATATTTCGTAAACGAACTAAACACAACGTAACTACTATTACAACCAAAATAATTTTCCAATTGAAAATAGAAACTACACTCGATTGTCAAAAAGACTATAATTTAAAATCCAAAACTAGTAGAAAACATAGTAATTGGAGAAATCGGGACAAGTTGGAAATAGATACGGGCCGCGTATTTAGAAATGCTGGTTCAACGTTTCATAAGGACGACGTTACGACGACGACGGTGAGACATGGTATAATTTATTTTACTCTCTCATATTATGGCAAATTTTACTATTTGTTATTACAAGCTTTTATTTAGTTTCACCTGTCCCGATGTTTGTCTATCATCAAATCTTGTAAATTAAATTTGACCCACTTCCCGGTTACCGATTGAGCTGTAATTTTGTATACATGTGTAAACCAGATGACAATGCAAAATCATTATGACAAGGAGCTGATCTGATGATGGAATTGGAAGGTAGCTATAGGAACTTCGTAGTTAAAAGACACAATCCCATTGAGTTTGGACTCGTATGGTTCGTCTTGATGAGTATTCAGTAATCATATAGGTATGCCGAACTATAAAAGCTTGCTATTAAAAAAAGTTTTTCATTAAAAGCTTGTTAATAATGGCTATTACAACTAAATAAAAACAACAAAAATAACTAAAAACTAATGAAACGAGTACAAAATTGCAAACTCTAATACACTACATCTCAGTTCAAGCCACGCCTCCGGCCTTACCGAAGCATTGTTTCTATTTACGCAACCGGAATACCGAAATAGCTGGCGGCAGAGATTCGCAACGGATAGTGGAATGGATGCAGTTTTAAAGCTTTCTGACGGGTTAAAATGCTTCGGGAATACTAGGATAGCTACTCCCATTTCATAGTTCTTTTTCCTATGTCGTAGGAATATTTATTGGTTCTCTGTATGCTCGAGTTCTTTTATTCGATTGACATTGAGTTCATTCTTAATCAACATCATCATCATCATTTCAGCCGAAAGACGTCCACTGTTGGTCATAGGCCTCCCCCAGTGGTCCTGTGCGTCTCGCATCCATCAGATTTCCGCAACCCTTACCCGGTCATCGGCCACGCTTAATGGGAGTAGCAAGATAGTCTTTTGGATAGGGGCCTTACCATGAGGTGATAAAAAGGCTAGAATGCGAGGGAGACAGAGAGATGGAGCTATACACCCTAAATACTCAAACGGAAAGCATTAAAAGCTTTTTTTTTAAACAAACATCATCTGGTGGGCAAACATCATCTTATGACAACCCCCGCTCTTGGGTGGAGCGGGAGATAGTATCAGACTCTTACTGACTAAAAACCCCTCCGTTCCTTCTAGCCTCTACATACCGGGGCTCGAGTTTCCTTTCGGATAACCTTGGCACCAGTAGGCTTCGACCCAGCTGGGCCCTTCCTGTTGCTGACAACTCCTTGAGGTGCGCGAGCCCGCGTCTACGGTGGCCGGAAATCGGGATCAGAATCCGGGCGTTCCGCACAGTGGCGACACCCGGGACACGTTAACAGCTCATGGCTTACTATGAGATCTTAGCCTAGCACATGGGCCTCAAAAAAAACACCGCTTTCCGCTTCTTTTTGAGTCTGCCCTTTTTTGTGGCTCGTGTGCGGTAGTGCCGCCACAAAAAAACGCTTGAAGCTGCTTCTAGCTTCTCCGGCCACAAGCTGTCGTGCGCTTCTAGCTTTTTTTTGGCGATGTTTTTTGAGGCCCGTTTGCGAAGAGAGTTAATGCGTTCCATATGAATGCCCTAGCGTCTAAAAGCTTAGCAAAGTTGATAACCTACAATCGTTAAAGTTAGTAGAAATCTTCAAATGTATGGGATTGAGTGACATCATCTCAACGTTAAGTCACGTGGTCAGAACAAAGGAATCGGTGGCGATATCGACTCTAGAAATAATTCGAAACGACACCTTTAGTTAGGCCTGCTGAGTTGCGGGATTGTACGAAAAAGTTACCGTGACCTCAGAATACAAAAGGCAACTGAAGGAACACAGGTTTGGTCAATTAATTGATCACAAACAGAAAAGATAAAGACTTTATTATAATTTGGTGGCCAGGTCACAAACATGGGTACAAAGGTATTGAATAAGTTGCTTCTAGACAAGCGTACTTCATTGTCGACCACATTGACACTTATCATCAGTACCCCTAGCCAAGTTGCTAATCTGCAATAGTTAACGCTTGTAGAAAGCTTCAAATGTACGGGAACGATGTCGTCTCAACGCTCAGTCACGTGGTCAAAACAAAAGAATTGGCGGCTCGAAGCGTTTGACGCAAGCGAAACGGTTATATCTTGGCTAGGAAGGCAGGTGAGATAGTGGATAAATGCCAACCAATAAATAAAAAACTACGACGTCACATAAGAACTAATCCTGCATAACGCAATTGAAGTTCTCCGCGCGATTAGAACTATAGAACAGCCTGAAATCATCTATTGGGCAGTTGCCCACCAGACATAACATCTGTCTGGTCGGAGGATCCTGTCTTTTCAACGGAGGTGTGCGGGACTTTACGTTCTGTTCAGCTTACTTCAAAACTAGACAGACTGACTCGCAATATTCGACAGACAGCATACTCTTATCATATTCAAAAGTTTAAACCAAAATAAATACAAAACTTTAAACTTCATTCTTTTCCAAGCACACACGTACAGAGTAATGTAGATTCAGAGACAACCGCGCCATTGCAAATATTTGCATAGTAAAAATAAACATACTGCTGGCCATATTAATGTTTTAATATTCTGTCTCGCTGCGGCATCTGCGGCCGCTGCAGGGGACATCTATCGTCGGTTGCTGTAACTAAAATATAAGTGCATTCGATATTGTATCTGACATGTGTTTTTGGGCGTTTTGAAATGGTTTTTTGGAAGTACATCAAAAAAGCCGTGTAAAGGCCTTTTTTTGATAGGTAAAAATAATCTCAATAACATCCCCCGCCTTGGGCGGAGTGGGAGATAGCGGGCTTCAACCTAGCTGGGTGCTGTTGCTGACAGGTCCTTGAGGCGCGCGGGAACAGTGCGCGCTATCGACGACTTGAGCTCGGTCCGGACAGTTACCGGACGGTCGGACAGCGAGCTACCCATTGCTTGCCGTCCGCAAACCCGCGCCTACGGTGGCTGGAAATCGAGATCGGAAGCCCGGTGGCGGCTTGGACGTGAGCACCGTTGCCTGATGCGGTCGGCTTCCTCCTTTGCTAGCATTATTGCTTCGCAGAAGGAGGCGACCGCCTGCCACTCCTCCCTAAACTCCGAGCATACCCTTTTCCATTGCCCTTTGGGTGACTGTAAGCCTTCTGATGAGGTCTATTGTAAGCGACCACGTTTCGGTGCCATATGTCATCACTGGCAACACGCACCGATCATAGACTTTCGTTTTGAGACACTGTGGTATGTTGGAAGAGAAGATACCGCGTAGCTTCCCGAACGCTGCCCAGCCGAGTTGGATTCGACGGTTGACCTCTTTCTCGAAATTAGACCTACCTAAACTGGACTGTCTGTCCGAGGTAGATGAAATCGTCGTATCATTAATATCAATTAAATAAAACAGTGATGAATACAAAAGCCAATAAGTAAAATATTGATGTCAAACTAAAACAAAACTCTGAAACATGAGAGTAAATAAACTCTGTTAAGAAGCCCCAAGAGCTTAACTGTCAAACATGTAAAAACTTTACGATATAAATACATAAATAAATCTGTACAAGTCTTATTTTATTTGAAGGTGAGTCTATCGACTTACGAAGATTACAAAATATTTATTTTTCATCTAAAACATTGTAAGCATAAATAAATTGAGGCAGCCCCAGTAAGTTACAGTAGCTGTGTATCGGCTGTCGCGCACTTCCCTTATCAGCTAGCTGAACATGTTCTTGTCACAAATGAGCGTACGTATAGAAAAAAAAGAGAGAAAATAAAAATAAAAATAAAATAATATAATACAACTATATACTTAAGGTGAATGCTCCAACCAGCCCGCGAAATTCAAATTTTCTTACGTTTTTTGCAGACCAGTGACATGTTGTAACTTTACCAAAAATGATTCGCGGCAATAACAAGTATAATTTTAAATACAAGAATGATCAAAACATGATGGTAAGCAGTGATACAATCGTTGATGGTAAGGCAAAATAGTTTATTAAGAGCCTATTCACTCTAGCTTTGAAGACATCTAAATTATAAACAGACGGGAAGACCATTAGACATCTAGATTGTTATCACCAACAAAATATTACCACACACTATATGAAACCTACTCGTAGCATTCGAGCTGATTCAGTGGCTCTCAAAATAAACTGCTCTATTTCTGGTATAACATGTGAACTACCAATGAATTATTTAGTGCAACTATTTGAGAATAGTCTGCGCGTACTTTGTATCCATATGGAAAGACAGTGACTTTGATCTTAGGTCGAAAACCTTACCCACACGAAGTTACCTGGTGTCCGTTTGGTTGCGCAACTAATTTAGTGGCGCGACCAGCCCGGACGTTTGCGACTCTGGTGGCGTCTGTATGGTGTCTAGTTTGGTAGCTTGGGACTATATTTGGGACACCATGGCGGCGCAACTGGTCGTGCCACCATTGTGGCCCGGTGAAATATATATAGCCCTCGCTTAACCACAAAAGCTTGCCGATGAGATGGAAAGGATCTAAATACTAGGATCGGTATGTGACTGCAAGTGCTAATGCGATTTAATTGTTAACCCTGCAGTGATATATCACCGTCTACTATGCCAGTAATAGGTTTTGATTGATAGACTGATGGTATCGTCAATTTTCTTGTGATGGTGTGTGAGTATGTGTGTTTGAAAGGCCGAAAAAAACGATAGGGCTGTCATACTAATATGTATTCTTGAAATAGAACGATCACATACAAAATATAAAATATAATGCAATTCTTAACAAAAACGCAATATATCTAGTCTCCTTCGTCACCACCCTCCTCTTCTTCATCGAATTCACCTTCTTCCTCAGCCGTGGCATCCTGGTACTGCTGGTATTCTGACACCAGGTCGTTCATGTTGCTCTCCGCTTCTGTAAACTCCATCTCATCCATTCCCTCGCCGGTGTACCAATGCAAGAACGCCTTACGTCTGAACATGGCAGTGAACTGCTCAGAGATGCGCTTGAACAACTCTTGAATAGCTGTCGAGTTGCCAATGAATGTCGCAGACATCTTCAAGCCTCGTGGTGGAATATCGCAAACGGCAGTCTTCACATTATTCGGGATCCACTCCACAAAGTACGAGGAATTCTTGTTCTGAATATTCATCATCTGTTCATCGACCTCTTTCATTGACATTCGGCCTCTGAAGACAGCAGCCACAGTCAAATATCTTCCGTGGCGAGGGTCACAGGCAGCCATCATATTCTTGGCGTCAAACATCTGTTGCGTCAGCTCTGGCACAGTCAGAGCTCGGTACTGCTGGCTTCCCCTAGACGTGAGTGGGGCAAATCCTGGGATGAAAAAGTGCAAACGAGGGAATGGTACCATATTCACAGCCAGTTTCCTCAGGTCGGCATTCAATTGACCAGGGAATCGGAGACAAGTGGTGACGCCGGACATAGTTGCAGATACTAGATGGTTCAAATCGCCGTAGGTCGGTGTGGTCAACTTCAGGGTACGGAAACATATGTCGTAAAGAGCCTCGTTGTCGATACAGTAAGATTCATCAGTGTTTTCTACCAGCTGGTGCACGGACAAGGTAGCATTGTATGGTTCTACCACAGTATCTGACACTTTAGGCGATGGTACTACACTAAACGTATTCATGATACGATCTGGGTACTCCTCTCGGATCTTTGAGATGAGGAGGGTTCCCAAGCCGGCACCTGTGCCTCCTCCAAGGGAATGTGTAAGCTGGAAGCCTTGAAGACAGTCGCATCCTTCCGCCTCTTTTCTGACAACGTCTAGGACGGAGTCTACTAATTCGGCTCCTTCCGTGTAATGTCCTTTGGCCCAGTTGTTTCCTGCGCCCGACTGACCAAAGACGAAGTTGTCGGGTCGGAAGATCTGTCCGAAGGGACCCGAGCGCACGGAGTCCATGGTTCCTGGCTCCAGGTCCACGAGGATGGCTCGAGGCACGTACTTGCCGCCCGTTGCCTCATTGTAGTACACGTTGATGCGCTCCAGCTGGAGATCAGAGTCTCCGTGGTAGGTTCCGGTGGGGTCAATACCATGTTCATCGGAGATCACCTCCCAGAACTGAAATTAGATGACAGATGTCAGATTCAGGTGTAATCATTAGTTGTATACGCAGAGTTTTGGAGGTCGATATTTCGGTGACAAAAAGATGATAATTTTGATGGCATTAAATTTTATATCAAAGATTTTGGACTGGTCTAGTTTTCGAGAAAACCGCAAGTTGATTAAAAGGTACAAACGTGAGCTACACTCAGTAAAATTACGTCAATTTTCGAACCCAACAAGAACAGAATATTTCCAATTTCCTACGTGAAAGAGCATGAAAGTTACAAAATAAAATTCTTACCTTAGCACCGATTTGGTTGCCGCATTGGCCAGCTTGTATATGAACTATTTCCCTCATTATTAGTATTAAAACTTAGAACAAAGAGCTTTCAATGCACACCGACCGTTTTTTTATGAGCTATGTGTGACCTACTAGAGCGATCGACTTAAAACAAATGCGCTGTTCCAAACTGTAGCCGTCAGATTTCAAATAATATTTTATTTAAATGCAAGTTTATTTTTTATTTTGCTATGAAGACTTTTTTGTTTGACATGAATATTTTTGCAAAAAGTTTTGCTGTTTTAAAAACTTTTTTACTATCTGGTTAAACACTTCTGAATTAACGTACCTTGTTCATTCATCTACTATCTATCTATAAGGATATCTTTACAAATTAATAGAACATAATGCTCCACCACGTGTCTGTTTTTATGAACGCGATAGGTAAACTTAAAAAGTACTGAACGAATTTTCATCTAGTTTTTTCCTGTAGCCAAAGTGATTCATGATGAAGAATACATGCATATTATAGCAGAGAAAATCCTTGAGAAAATTTTCATGCTAAATCTATCGACCCCGATCCCGACTTCCAGCTACCCTAGATGCGGCCTTGCGGACAACAAGCTTTGATTAGCTCGCCGTCAGACTCGCCGGGCCGAGCTCGAGTCGTCGACGCGCACCTCAAGGAGATGCCAGCAAAACCATAATGGCCTCGCAGGCCCGAAGCATACTGGGGACTTGGATTGACTTCCGAAAGAGAAACCCGTGACTCTGGAACGCATAGGACAAAGAAAGAACATCGGTGTGGTTTTAGCCAGTATAAGTCTGACATCTCATTCCACCCTAGAGCGGGAGAGTTAATTAGATGATTTTCCCACCTTAGTTAATTAAACCCCAAGTGAACACGGACGTTCGCGCTGTCATTGTCTTTCTATTGTGACTCTAATTGACGTTATCTGAAGAGTTAAAAAGGCTAAACCAATCAATATCAAATTCGATATGTCTAAGAAGCTACAAGATTTGATGCATGCATTCAAAATTACTAATGTAAATAACCCAGCTTGCATAAGAGATATTGCTGTGTAAAATCTGGGCCAGGGACACGATTTGGTATGCAGTCAAGACTCCTGAATTACTTGAGTCTATGCTACATAAGTCAGTGTTTCATCCCAATTTTGTTCCTTATTTATATCTTCTTCTGTGAAACGTTCTATTTGACTTTATATTGTTTATTGTAGAGAGTAAAGCTAGAACTATGGAGCGGACTTGGGCGGAGCGGGATATAGTGTCAAATTTTTACTGACTAAAAACCCACCCCGCTCCTTCTAGCTTTAATACCGGGGCGCGAGCTCCATTTTGGATAACCCAACCAAAGAAGGCTTGGGCAACAGTGGGGAACAGTGCGCGCCGTCGACTAAAAAAATACCTATGCTGTTGAAAAACTCCTCCGCTATCGCTTTCGACAAGAAATGTAACCCAAAAGACTCTGTCCAAGATAAACTGTGTTCTTTCTTATCACTTATCACCTGTCTGGCCTTAGGTCAGTAGGTTTTTATACAATTTGTGAGCACATAGACCCCAAATAACTCAAAAATATTGGTTAGTTACTTACACGTAAACACGTGAGACCTTTCTAGCTTCGTTTGGAGTTGTCAATGGTCCCGTCCTCCAAAAATAGGGGTAAATTTTATACCCGATGAAAAGTCTATATTATTATCTCAAAAACCGCAGCATAAATCCAATTCATCACGAAAACGCTTCACACGGTTAAAACCCGATCATTGTAGGAACATTATATTATATTTTGCTCTAACCTCACTCAAATAACGGATGCACAGGGACAGGAATTTGTGGAATATACCGAATAAACGAGACACGCTCAACCTTGCAACGCATATATGCCTCATTTCACCTTCGTTTTAACAAATTTGAGTCAGTATTTAATATGAGCTATTTCGGCTCATATTTGAGATAAAAGCTTTAGTTGTTTATGCATTGAAATGTAGTGTTGTTTTTCCTGTACGTACAGCAAATTAATCTGGGTCAAACAATCGGTTTTGCATATCCAACTTCACTGGAGTCAAGTTCCAGTGTCGGCTTTTATATGTAGTTGAATACTACATGAATGCTAAAAGCGAGTAAAACCGCTGGCTGTAGTTAGTTCAGAAATAAAGACAAAAAATACTGTCAACTATTGCCATTGCATAGCATAAAGCATAATCAGCCTTTTAAACGTCCCAGGGCTGGGAATCAGGGCTTGCGGACGGCGGGCCATAGGTAGCTCGCTGTCCGACGGTCCGGTAACTGTCCGGACCAAGCCCAAGACGTCGAAGGCGCGCACTGTTTCGGCGCGCCTCAAGGAATTGTCAGCAACAACAGCAGGGGCCCAGCTGGGTCGAAGCCTACTGGAGCCAGGGTTATCTGAAAAGAAGCTCGAGCCCCGGCATGAAGAAGCTAGAAGGAACGGGGTGGGTTTTTAGTCAGTAAGAGTCTGGCACTATATCCCGCTCCTCCGCGGGTTGTCATTGGATTATTTTTGCCCACCAAAAAAAAAGGCTGGGAATTAGGCCTCCTCCTCCAGGAGAGAGAATGTGCCGTAATCCACTACACGGGTCCAGTGTTGGTTGAATAATGTCATGTCTTCGATTTTTGGGTTCTAGATCATGTCGGTTTCCTCACGATGTTTTCCTTCAACCATTTAAGAGGAGTGGTGAAGAAATAAATTACACAAAGTAATGCGTCTGGTTGGACCAGGCTTCTGATGAGGCCTATTGACAGGCAACATACACAGGTCATATTAGACTTTCGTCCTGAAACAGTGTGGTATGCTGGACGAGAAGATACTGTACGCCTGACTGATCATGGAGAGCCTGAACATAGGCTCTGCGTATCTTTCTCTCTCTCTTAAGTCGTTCGTGGTTCGTCGTTCTTAAAAAAAAATATTAATTTTTTTTTTCTAAAAGATTTTTCATCTCAACCAAGGAACTCTAATACTTTGACCTGCATTACCTCACAAGTAGCAGCCGTTTGCATAAGGGCGTCATCGTGACCCACTAGCCCCATTTGCCTTTTAGAAGAACGCGAAAAGATACGGAATTCATATACGTGACGTCACGTAGTCGTCACGTAGTCTTTACGTAGACGTCAGGGGTCCCTAAAGGGTTGGACAGGTTAACTTACTGATATACGGGTGGAGAGTTTTAAGTTACATGATAAAGCTGTATTTTGTAGAAAACTAGCTTCTGCTAGAGGCTCTGCTTGTTTAGGAAAATTGTCCCAAGGGATCATACTACCTCAATAAAAAGTATTTTATATGTGAGTAAGAAAGTAGTGTTGGCCGAGTGATAACGGCCCCGACTGACGAGTTGGAGGTCGTGGGTTCAAATCCGACCTACGGCGAGCATGTGGATACTCGCCGTACGTCGGGTTTGAACCCAAGAAGGTAACGTAAAGGTGGCCTTACGTTGTTGAAATCTCTGCCGTCCGGACTAAGTGTTTCACCTCATCGTTTATACCACGTACATCGAGGGACTGGAATAATTTGCCTGCTGCAGTCTTCCTATCCAATTATAATTTAAGTGTCTTCAAGGCTGGAGTGAATTTTCTTTCTTATTGGTATCATTCTTGACAGACTGGTCGTGGTCATCACTTGAGGTGTTGGTGGCAAGCTTCACAACACGCTGCCACTCCTCTCTGATGGCCGCCTTCCTCGTGCATTCGTGCAGTGATGATGAGTCATTTACTGCCACCTTTATATGGTCAGTCCACCTCATAGGCGATCTTCCTCGTGGCCTGGCCTTCAACCTTTCCTTGGATCACAAGTCGCTTAATATAGAGTGAATAGGCCCTTAATAAACTAGTGCGCCTTACCATCAACTCCTAAATTATAATAGGACGGGACGACCGCAGCAGGCAAATTGTTCCAGTCCCTCGATGTACGCGGTATAAACGACGAGGCAAAACGCTTGGTCCAGACTGTAGAGGCACAAAATAAATATGTACAGAAGACAATCTCGTGTATGTACTTCACTTTTTATACCTACGCTTGGTGGACGCACACTAATGAGCGTTCGAGCCGGAACTGTTCGACTAGTTCGATGACAAGTTAGCCTTCGTCCTCTCTCCTAGCTTTGCTGAGCCCGACAGGGTCCATATTGATTCTTTTTTTATATATACCATCATATACACATATGAAATGCAATAAAGTATTGAGTATTGAGTGGGCCAAGACGCTCCGAGATATAGTGTCCGTGAGCGGTGTCTATGTGTGCGTTGCTAGAGCGCGCTTTGTATGTAGATTGACTTTTGTACCTATATATTTTGTGGTAGAGGTATCAACAACATAAGGGTTCACTCCTCGTTCGTCGGGTTGTTGTATATGTATGTATAGTGTCATAACTCAGTTATGATGTCACAAGTTACCTTTTTTTAGCAAAAGCCGTGTAAATTTTTCAGCGAATTAGTTGCAGTAGGCGCGTTGTATCTGAATAGTGTATGACTGTCCGGACCGAGGCCGTCCTTTCGAGGCGGTCGGTCTTGAGGCACTTCACAGAGCGGTTAGTAAGAGACGAATTGTTATGTACCCATTTCATTTTCACACGTGTCCTAAGTATATTTTGAAAGAAGGCTAAGGACAAGCGTATGGGTTTATCTTTTACACGATGGACGCATTGTCGGACAATGGTGACACTTTATGATATAAACTAGTGCTTGATGGCGAGCACTGCATCACTATTTACCATCAGGTAAGTCGGGGAGGAGTGGCAGGCGGTCGCCTCCTTCTGCGAAGCATTAATATAGCAAAGGAGGAGGCCGGCCGCATCAGGCAACGGCGCTCTTGCCGCCGCCGGGATTCCAATCCCGATTTCCGGCCACCGTAGGCGCGGGCTTGCGGACGGCGAGCACTGGGTAGCTGGCTGTCCGATCGTCCGGTAACTGTCCGGACTGAGCCCAAGTCGTCGACGGTGCGCACTGTTCCCGCGCGCCTCGAGGAGCTATCAGCAACTGCAGGGGCCCAGCTGGGCCAAAGCCTAATGGGGCCAGGTTAGGTTAGCTTACAGGCTTACAGGGGTTAGCTTCGAAAGAAAACTAAGCCCCGGTATGACGGCACGAAGAAACGGGGTGGGTTTTTAGTCAGTAAAAGTCTGACACTATCTCCCGCTCCGCCCAAGAGCGGGGGTTGTCATTGGTTGAGTTTTCCACCATAAAAAAAAAACATCAGGTAAGTAATGACGCAGTCGTTGGTGAAATGCACTAGTTTATTAAGAGCCTGTTCACTTAGCCTTGAAGATACCTAAATTATAATCGGAAGGGTAGACAGCAGCTGGCAAATCGTTCCAATCCTTCAATGTAGGTGGTTTAATAATATACAACATTTTTAGTTTCTGCGAAACCAAATTAAGTTTTTTCAGAATCAGTAACTGAATGGATTCCAAATTTCCAATGGTTTTTACACCATGTTACATTTTTTCCCATAAATATTTAAAAAGGTCACAAGTTGGACATCATCGACACTAAGTACAACAGTTCACGGCAGGTCAAAGGGCGTATTAGTCGCTGCAAGTACAAAACAACCCCTCAGTCGCCTAGATGATCCGATGACTATGTATTTTTGCTAACATAACAAGCTTTGTAATTTTTCATGATACAGTTATGAAATTTTACACAGATTCTTTTCGCTCATTTGGTGCAACAACGGCGTAATTAAAATTTTTTCAAAACAAGTTTTATAATGTTAAAATGTGCGGAAAGACTATTTACATCGGGAGAAACATCATTTACGTTGATTATATTCAATAAGACGACCCACTGACCAACGATTAGAATCGTAATAAGTTTCGCTAAAATGTCATAACCAATAATATTAATCTTTGACTGCATCTCCTGTAAAATTTCTAAAAGAGTAATTACGCCATTGTTTCACCAAATGAGCATTATATAAAAATACTAGACACGTGTTTCGGGTTAGCAT
This sequence comes from Mythimna lalbum, assembly GCA_949319445.1. NCBI lineage: Eukaryota > Metazoa > Arthropoda > Insecta > Lepidoptera > Noctuidae > Mythimna > Mythimna lalbum. The sequence goes on along the minus strand of OX439371.1, from coordinate 7,095,926 downwards.
ATGCTAAAACTGTGGTATAAGTAGGTAGCAGATAGACTGTCGGTGATGAATGACATAGTTACAGCATTTCTATGACGCTCAAGACTGGAGGTTATTAAGTACTGCCAAACCGCAAGGCGCTATTAGTTGTTATTTACTGTAACTTGGACTAACGAGCAAACTTTGTATTTGTAGGACTTTGAGGATAGCCTTCAAAGTACTGGAAGTCTCGCTGTTATATAATCTAATAAAGTTTAACCCAGATTATTAGAGCAATATTTTATCCGCATAAAACTTCTGTATTATTGCTGAGATAACAAACTCTAAAATCTGCCAAATAAGCCGTCCGGTGCAAATATGTTGATCCGTAGATTTGCTTGGTGTACCGACCAAGTTAAAATCAATCTTTTAATAGCCTACTGCCAGAATCTGTACATGGGTAATCTATGGGTCAATTACCCCAAAAGATTGCTAGATGTTCGGCGCGTCCAATGTAATAATGCCTTCAGGATGTTGTTGGGACTGCCTCGTTACTGTAGTGCATCGGAGATCTTTGCTCAGGCTTATACCGACGGGTTCCACGCGATTGTTCGCAAGAAAAGCGCTTTGTTACTCAGCCCCCCTAGCCAAGTTACAAGTTTACAACCGTTTCTCTTGCATCGAACGCCTCGAGTTGGCCATGCCCCCGATTCTTTTGTTCTGACTACGTGACTGACCGTTGAGATGACGTCATTGCCGTACATTTGAAGTTTTCGTCTTTGAAACCCCAGGTAGCCAAAAGATCCAAGTAATCTGAAATCAACTATCGGACCATTGCCCAGACTAGTCCCAAGACAGATATGGTGGTTGGTGGTGGTAATCCAGCTATATCGTTGCTTTACCTTAAATATCGACCTGTGCGGTTTTAAATAATTAGACACAAGCTCATACAAAAAAATCGAAAAGTTAAAGAGTGTGGTTTAAAAAAAACAGATTAAAGCAATTAACACCTCCGTGAATATTCTTAATTACTCGAGTGGGCAATTTGAGGAAGCTGAAAGTCAGCGGGCTTCGAGCTAAAGCCAGTCATCTGATGTGTAAATGATGTGCCTACCTAACCCTATCTCCCTCAATCATACACTATCTCAGGTATCACCATCCCTTTCTCACACTCTCCACGACCTTTAGGATATGTTATAATGAATTATACAGGGTGAAACAGGGAATTCTGAGTTTTAATGACCCAACAAGGAATTTGATATTATCAAAGTCGTAGTAATTCGTTCTGGTCATGATTACGCGTTCCTAAAACTATACCAATTATTTCAGCGTTTGATTTTGTCTGGGATAAAGTTTGAGAAGTGGTATTACGGTTTAACCTCGCCATTTTAGATGTAACTTTTATTAACAGGTATCTCAAGTTTATGAGTTCGTTAATTTGTGGGATGAGAACTATATTGCGTAGTAATTCGTCTGTTAAACTGCGTACGTGAAATTTTTACGGTGTTTTGGTGTTTTGCACGTAATAATAAAGACGTTGCTACGTCACTTTGTGCTAGCAACTGTTTTTGGGAGCCCATTTTTACAAGCTTTTATTTTTCACCTGTCCCGATGTTTGTCTGTCATCAAATCTTGTAAATTAAATTTGACCCACTTCCTGCTTACCGATTAAGCTATATTTTATGAACGCAGGCGAAGCCGCAGGCGATAACGTACCGGAGGACGCAGCGCTGGAAGGCCTCCAACAAGGTGGACCGATGACCTGGTAAGGGTCGCGGGAATTAGATGGATGCGTGACGCACAGGACCGGTCGTTGTGGCGACGCTTGTGGGAGGCATATGTCCAACAGTATAATATATATTATTTTGCAAAATACGACGATGTATTAGCACTTCTTCTTCTTAGGGTATCGATGACAAAATCAGTCAAATTCCTTGCCCAGCCCAGCACTCGGCCACGGCAATGCCGTCCGCTGATGCTGTCATTAAGTCCTTACGTAAGCAGGTAACCGGGCACGTGGTGCAGGACGGAAGGTGAGAAATCGTCTCCGGAGTGAAGAGAAGAAGCAAGAAGTGAGTGAAGCACTTCTAACGTTGATTCCTGCTAATTTGATTCTCCTAACCTTTAGAGCCTCAAATACCTACAGCAGAATTAGGTATACCTACAAAATTTTATCTCTTCCGACTTTAAGGGGATTACACCATGTCAGGTAGGATTAAATTTATGACTGGCTAAAAGTGGTGAGGAAAATGTAGAGTGCACAGGCACGTTAATATTAAATTCTAAGCATGCGCTCACTTAATATAGGTAGGTGTAGGATGTAGGATAGCTATGAAGTGCATTGTGTGGAAATTAGAGTTAAAATGTTAGCTTTAGAAGCAAATCTGTGGTGAAAGTTGTAATCCGATTATTGTAATAGTTGAATGTTGTTTTGAGCAGTGCATTTTTTTTTTGGTGGGAAAATAATCCAATAACATCCCCTACTAGTGGGCGGAGCGGGAGATAGTTTCAGAATTCTTCTGACTAAATCACACATGTTTTTTTTTCGGTGGGAAAATCATCTAATGACATCCCCCGCTTTTAGGCGGAGCAGGAGAAAGTATCAGACTTTTACTGACTAAAAACCCACTCCAGTTCCTTCGTTGCCTTTCGTACCGGGGGCTGAGCTACCTTACGGAGTTAACCCTGGCCCCAATAGGCTTTGACCTAGCTGGGCCCCTGCCGTTGTTGACAACTCCTTGAGGCGCGCGGGAACTGTGCGCGCCGGCCAAGGACTTGGGCTCGTTCCGGACAGTTACCGTACGATCGGATAATGAGCTATCCATTGCTCGCCGTTCGCAAGCCCGCGCCTACGGTGCGGTGGCCGGGATCGGAATCACGGTGGCGCGGGTGGGGTGCTGTGAGCGCCGCTGCCTCATACAATCGGCCTCCTCCATAGCTAGCATTTTCTATATATTTTATGCCAGTGGTTAGCGGCCTTGACTGCTTTGACAAAAAGAAAAAAGAAATGTTCCTTTTTCAAACAAATTCGAGAAAGATAAACATCATTGAAAGGCACAACCAAAATTACAGCCCTCACTCCATAGCCAGGTCTCTTTCACACAGCGTACAAAACGCATTAGCAGGATTGATCAGATAACTCTTGTCACAATCGCCTCCCCCCTTTCCACCTACCCTCATAGACCTTAATTTGAGTGCACTCATTTTGAATCCATGTGTATGGAGGTTGGTAGAGGCTGTTAAACCTTTGTGTGGTTATTTGGTTTAGGTGTTATGGCGATTTAAAAAATTGAATACTAATACAAAGTGTCTAAAAGATCTTTTTTTTTTTGTAGTTGAGAAAATCATCTAATGACATCTCCGCGTCATTGGTCGGAGCGGGAAATAGTGTCAGACTTTAACTGACTAAAAACCCAGTCCCGTTCCTTTGTCGCCTTTCGTACCAGGGTCGAATGTTCCTTTCAGAAACAGACCATAGGCCCAGTAGGCTTTGACCCTGTTGGGCCCCTACAGGTCTGGTCTAAGTATCTCTGCGAGTTGCTTTCGGCACCTCGAACGCCGTCATAGGTTTTTGAGATATATAAAGAAATCAAGTCCTAAACTAAGCTGAGCTTGTGCTACGAGTACTAGACACTAAATGATCGTGCTCGTCACACTAACATTTTTGTCCTCGCTGCGAATCACGGAATAAAGAAAAATAGAGCAAGTGCCTCTTAGATATCGCGCGTTTGTCAACAGCAGGCGAAATTCGCCTATTACATATTATATACTAGTGCAGGTGAATATGGCATCTATTTCAAAGGCACTAGCGTTCTGAATAGAATAAATTGGTTACAGCGCCATCTAGCGTTGAGTAGCCGAACTCGTTGTAAATTGGTTAAAACTTCTTTATTGTTTGTGTCATGTCAAATAACAATTTTCTTACGTTGTAATAAGACCTAATTTATGAAAGCAATAAGAATATGATTTGTAAAAGTTAGGTTTGTAATTCGTAGCTTCGTAGCCAATCATATTACTGTTTTTTATGTGTGTAATGTACAATTTGATACGCAAATGTGTGAGTTTGGCGACACTGGTTCCCGTGCTTAGCCACGTTAGGGGCACTTCTACCTATATATTCTGTTCTGTGGTGCGAATCGAGCCCACGTTCTCCGGATGCACTTAGCAGTCAGGGCCTCTAACCACTAGACCAACAAGTCAGTCAAGCCTCTCACTCGGAGATAAAGTAGCGACATTATCATGTCATCATCTTCCTGCTCTAGCCCATTTTACTTGGGCTCGGTAGAACACGTTTTTTTTTTGCCATTCTTCCTTTTACCATCCTTCCGTCTCGCTATCTAAAAGTATAACTTCTACGATCTCTATAATATATACGTCGTGTGGCAAACGACCAAGAGGCCGCAGCCCAATAAGATGGCCAGATCAGGTCCGTTCCACACTGGACACCCAATAGCACGTTGCATTGCATGACTCTAAGAACCGTCACAGATGGCGAGATACATGCGAGATACCATCAATAAGAAGCTAATCAAGCGGGAACTTCCCGACCCTCAGTAATGAGGAATACGACTCGAGGAGGAGGAGGATAATATTTTTATATTTGTATTTAGAAATATATAAGTGCGTTTATCATTTGTCTAATACTCATAGCATAATGTAAGATGGTGTTATGTAATAATAAAATATACTAACTGCTCCCAGCGGCTTCGCCCTCCTGATAGCAGAAAATTATCCTAAGGGAGCATACTTCTGGGATAAAAAGTATCCTATGCTCTATTCCAGGACATGATCTATCCGTGTGCCAACTTTCATCAAAATCGGTTTAAGCATTTAGGCGTGAAGACGTAACAAACAAACAAACTCACTTTCGCTTTTATGATATTAGTAAGGATTTTTAATTTTACTACAAGCTTATAGCGTTGTATATATTGAGTACATGTACTGTACAATACAAAAAAAAGTCGGAAACGTTTACCCTCAAATGCTTAGGCCTATAAAAGCAGTAGGCGTCAGAATACATAATCCAGGACACGCCATAGTGACATTAGGGTTATCAGGCCCCATCGGATCAAGCAAACAATAATTACGATTATCAATCAAATCGTATTTGTTAGTGTAATATTTTGATTTATTATCATAAGGCATGTATTTGTTTGTTTAACAATTAGAAAAGTATTTTTTTGAGTGTATAGCTTTTACTCCTAATAATGCTTACATTATGGGACCCATGTATTTAAAGTTGACTTGTAGAAAATGCCTGTGGCATTTTTTTTAACATAAGAAATCATCCAATGACTTCTTCCGCTCTGGGTGGAGCAGGAGGCTTAGCTTTTACTGACTAAAACGACACTTGTGACCTTCAGTTGTCTTTTGCGCTACAAGACCACGGGTTTCATTTACCAGAAAATGCCGCGGCCATATCGGAAATCGGCTCTGCTGAGGCCCAACGATTTGCTGAATCGCATCTCTTTGAGGAATGCGTGGAGCACTTCACGTGTCGACGATTTGGGTTCAGTCAAGAGTAAGGCGATCGCCACGCCAGAATCTTTGGGCTCCATCGACCTTCTGTTCTGCGAGTAATGAAACCTGCTCAATTTTACTTGACTTTGGCGGTTCTTTGGCCTATGTTCGTGACCTTTATTCTTCTGCGGTTAACTGCATTACTGATTCGATCACATAAGAAGCCCTTCGTGCCCCACTGCAGGGCAAAGGCCTCCCTTCCGTTATTCCACTCTTTTCTGTCCTTAGCCACTTCTGACCAATCTAAGAAGTTAAGGTAGGAGTCCAAATCGTCACGCAATCTCCTTCTTGGCCTACTACCTAGAAATATTCATCATCATTATCATCATCAGCCTTTTTAATGTTCCTACTGCTGGGACTCAGGCCTCCTCTCTAGATGAGAGAATGGGCCGTAATCCACCACGCGGGCCCAGTGCGGGTTGGTGAAATACTAAATAACCCATGTTGTTTTTAACGTTGCCACATATTAATAATTCCTCCTGTATCGTAGATGCGATAAAAATATTTAAACTTGTACACAAAGACACAGGACACGCAGACGCGAGAAACTATCTATAATCTACTGTAACCAATCGCTCACCCACTGCACCAACCGTGTCATCGAATCGATAGATATTATAGCAGAGTTTAACTTTATAACCACTAAACCCAGCCAAAAGTAAACGGATCCAATTCACCCACAATCTCCACCCATAAAACCACTAAGAAATATAAAAGCAATAATACCCAGATATTGGTTAAGGCACTGTTCCACTGCGAACGATTAGCTATAAGCGAAGCGATGAGAACTGTCACCAGTATCCCTAGCCAAGTTGCTAATCTGCAATAGTTAACGCTAGTAGAAAGCTTCAAATGTTCGGGAATGACGTCACCTCGACGCTCAGTCACGTGGTCAGAACCAAGGTCAACTCGAAGCGTTGCGCAAGCGAAATGTTTGTAACTTGGCTAGGGGGGCAAGAACGGAGTTAGCGAGTAATGAGCGAGTATGTAGTTATTGTATTGTATTGGCTGTGTTGGATCATCCGGTCAAAAAACCCTAAGTATCCCCAACCGACCACGAGGAAGAGGACGACCACCTGGTGGTAAAATGTGCAAAAAGAAATCCAGCAAGCGAGTCTGAGTTCACAGACGAGCCAAAACATAGCTCTCTGGCGCAAACGTACAAGGAGACCCAGCTATCAAGAAGAGAGTTGGACAAAGATGAAGAAGATTGGCTGTGTTGGATGTCTCAAGCGCGAGTGAGATGATGTATTTGACACCTGTCAGTCACCATCCGGAGCAGTTGTGTGCTGTGAATATACACGCATGTATCTTAGAACAGACATGAAGAAAATCCGTAGCCAAACGTTATTAAAGTGTTTCGGTTGGTACCTATGACGTGTTTCGGCTTTTCTTTATGATCTGTTCTTGTTTTTCCAGTTACCTTGTTTATTTCAGCATCCTGAAAAACTTGTTCCAAATTTAGCTTCGTTATTTTTTGTCGTAGTGGGGTTTTAAATTTTTACTTTTTTTTAATAATTCTTGTTCAATAAAGAATATATAATAATTCTGTACATCATGCGAGATCGTTTTGTTTTTCTTTAGGAACTGTTGGCCGAGTATCGACTACAGTGCGTTTCATCTAAGAAGTTCTTCTGCCGTAATGTTGGCAATACGGAAAAACAGTGTTACAATATTTTTAGCAATTAAATTACTTAATATTAGGGAGATTAACTGATACTTCGTTACTTTTAACAATTGCCTTTTTTGTTTTTTAATATTTTTGAATAAAGTATAGGACGCTGGGATCCATTCCGACTGTCCTGCAATTCTTTCAAATACCGAAAACGCCAAGCTACAATATCGTACCTCTTTATTAACAACTTCCTTTAAGACCTGGTTTTTTTAAGATAAAATCCCACATCCCTCTACCGTTAAAATCGATTTCGTTTTGCATTTCGGGGAATAATTTTGGTAGAGTAGGCGACTCTTTCCTTTTTTCCTTTCTTTTTTGTGTAGACAGACAGGGGAGCCAACATTACTCCGAAGGAACTTCTTAAGTGAAACGCACTGTACGTTAAAATGCCAAAATGAATGGGATAAAGGACTGATCACGTGATAATTCATATATTTTGTCCTTTTAACAGTCTAGAGGTTCTTGTACGGTACCTATATCTATAGCTACGTTCATAGGCTAGAAAATAGTCGATAGCTTATCGCTTGCACTGGGACAGGTGCCTTAGTCGAACGTTTTACTGCAATGAAATTACTTACAGAAACTTTATTCGAGAGAGTACAATGCGGTTTGCGATACGATGGAACGAATGTATGTGAGTGAACAAACGAGTGAATGAACGATACTGAATGCTTTATTTGCTATCTGATTGTTTTAATTATGATTTAATTATTGTATATATGAATTATGTAGTTTATGTACAGTCAGGTCAAAAGTGCAGTTACACTCTACCAATTACTACTAAACTGTTTCTCAGAACGTCTTTGTAGAAGGGGGTCGATCCCCACCGAGGGTGTCCCCACGTTGTCGTCGTGGTGGGGCTTGCGTGTCTCAATGATCTTGGGGGCTTTGCCGGTAGAGACACTCATGCCGGAAGGTCCCAAGTGAGAGACCAGACTAAGAGGGACACTGGGCAGAGTCCATTACATCGGACTCCGTGATAGGCGCACCGTCTGGACTTAAACGTGCGCAATTCACTTTGAAAGCTTTGAGTGAATAAGAGGGCTTTTGGTGTGCAACGTATGAGTATGAGTGTTTGAGATATGCTCCTCAAAGTCTTTGGGGCACTTTCAAACCTTTTATTCTGTACTATGCGTACATGTCGAGATGGCAGTGAGTTTGCCTGCTAGGCATTCTTTGTATACTGAGGAGAGGAGTGGGAAGACAACCCCTCTTTAAAAAAAAAAAAAAAAAAAAAAAAAAACAACTTTCTGGGGACCCCACCCCACAAAAAAAAAAGGCAAAGCTGTGTCCAGCAACAACAATGGAAGCGCATCATAAAGATAAACTACCCCAGGAGGGTACCTGCTGCTCTGCAGTAGGAGAATCCCTCACCGAGCAGCGCTCGGTCAGTCCCACGTATTCTGGGGGGGACAATGATCGCTTTGAATCCCAAACGGATTTTTTCCCGTCTGTCACAGGCGCATTGAGCCAGGGTGGCTCACGTACCGGTGGCCAGGAGTCGCTGGGATTAATTTCCAGCACGTCCACAGCACCGTATCTTAAGGAGCAAGCTACTGCTAACATACTCTCTGACAACAGTAGAGAGATTGATTTGCAAGATGTTACCAATGCGGCGGTACTGTTGAATTCACCTTCTACGAAGGCACACAAAGTGGCAAAGAGAGCGACAACTCGGACACAATTTGTGCGACCGCCTGCCCCCGTTGCCGATGAGATGGCTAGTGATACTGGCGAGTCGTCCTGCTCGCAAATGTCATACGCATCTGAGACGTCGACGAGATCGACTCGAGCCCGCACGCGCAAGCGCGCGCAGACAAACGAAAGCAAAGAGTCGATCACAAACAAGAAGAAGTCTATTAAGCCGCTAAATCTTAATAGGCCCCTCACTAACGATGGGCAGCAGGATGGAGACTCAGAAGCAGCAAGTCCACCAGCAAAGCAGGCAAAGACCCGGGCAACGGCAAGGCAAGACCTACCGAACTCGGATATTCTGGCCAAGACGATGCAGGCACAACCAACAGCAGAACTTAACACCTGCATTAAGGATAGTCTTAAGACTATAGAGGAGGTAGCAAATGAATCGCGCAACCTTAAAGGGAGCTACGTTTACAGCCTGAAACTGGCGGCAGTCACAGTACAAGCTGCAGTAGCTGAGTTGACCTCGCGATCAGCAGTTGAGGTAAATGTTGAGAGATTGGAGGCTGAAAACACAGAATTAAAGGCTCGGCTTACCAGTCTATCAGCACAGGTTGAGAAGTTGACGGCGCAGGTCAGCCTCTTAAGTCGTCAGGGTATGTCAACAGAGAGCCCTATTGTGGCAGCACCATTGGTAGGACCAAGTCAGGCCGCTCCAGTGGCTAGGCACTGCCGATCTGACGAAGTAGAGGCCCAACTTCGGCGATCTATAGCCCTAGAAATCGGGTTTATGGTGGACGCTAAATTAGCTGCTATAGAGAAGAGGTTGCCTCCTGAAAAGCCGTTGCGGCCGCCACTCGCCGCAGATGCAAGAAGGGCATCTTCATCAGCTCCGAAGGAACAGCCAATATCCGATCCGATTCTGATCTCAGATACTGCTCGGAAAAAGAGGAAAGGAAAGGGACAAGGCAAAAACAAAGTTGTAGTTCCAGCAGTGGAACCACCTATAGAGTCTGCGGCAACTACACAAGCCTCCCAGGCTTTGCGGGATGCGGCAATGGCTAGAACAGAGGCCTGGTCTACTGTGGTAGGGAGGAAAGCGAAGAGGGATAAGACTCCCCAATCCATCCCCAAATCCATCACTGCGAAGGGGAAAAAGCAGCAAGTGAGACTGCCTAGGGTTCCTGCCACGGCAGCTATAACTGTATCGGTGAGGGAGGGATCTTCCGCTAAACTCGGTGAGGTTATGTCTGTGATGAGGCAGCGAATCCGTTTAGTTGATGTTGGCATTGACACTGTCGGCCAAAGGAGGGCTGCTGATGGCGGGATGGTGCTTACCATTTCAGGCACCGATTCTTCTACCAAAGCAGACAATCTCGCTAGCCGCATGCGAGAGGTCCTTGCCGAGTTTGATGTCAAAATTTCACGTCCAACCAAGAGAGCTGAGGCAAGGATCTTAGATCTTGATGATGCCGTCACGCCTGAGGATGTGGCAGCTGCTATCGCCGAGGTAGGAGGATGTTCACTCGAAGACGTTAAAGTTGGCGAAATTCGACGTTCACGTGCTTCTCTGGGGCACGTCTGGGTTCGTGGCCCACTGGCGGCAATTAAGAAGCTGGCATCCGATAAACATATGCGCTTAGGCTGGACGTTAGTGAGGGTTCAAGTTTTGGGGGCGCGTCGTATGATGTGCTTTCGTTGTCTTGAACCCGGTCATGTTCGGTGCCAGTGCACTAGTGCAGTTGATCGGAGTACTCAGTGCTATGCCTGCGGTGGAGCCCACAAAGCGAGAGAGTGCACTTCACCGACAATGCGGTGTCCATTGTGTGCGGATCAGGGTCTTCCAGCGGATCACCGGCTAGGTGGTAAAAAATGTACTCCGCGCAAGTCGCGTGGCTCACTTGCTACTGTCGCAGCTCAAGGATCGATGCCAACACCACTGGGTGCAGGCCCCTCGGAGGAAATGGACACTTCGCCTTCCCAGCCTTAAAAGTTCTCCAATGTAACCTGAACCACTGCCGCAATGCACAGAACCTTTTTCTGCAGACTGTCGCGGAGTGGTCGGTTGCCTTAGCCGTAGTAGCGGAGCCATACGGTCTTAGGGATCATCCTCGCTGGTTCCGGGACACTGTAGACTCCGTTGCCGTTTATTGGGCTGGTGGAAGTGGAGACCCTCACTGCTCCCTACTTGATAGGGGGGATGGATTTGTTGCAGTGGAGTGGGGTCCTCTGGCTGTAGTAGGCTGCTACGTGTCTCCTAACATTCCCCTTACCGAATTTGGGGAATATCTGGACGGGGTTGCAAACTGCATTCAGCATAACTGTTTGCCCCGACCCGTGCTCGTCTTGGGTGATTTTAATGCCCATTCTAGAGCGTGGGGAAACACTCGGGACACGTCGAGAGGACACGCGGTACAAGACTGGGCGGCGTTGCTTGACCTCAGACTTTTAAATCGGGGATCCGTGTCCACATGCGTTCGGTGGCAGGGGGAGTCAATTGTGGATCTCTCCTGGGCAACTCCTTCTGTTGCTCGCATGGTGTCGGATTGGAGGGTAGCAGAGGAGATTGTCACACTTTCCGACCATCGCCACATTGTATTTGATGTGACACTGCGCCCCCCAAGTAATCCTAGAAGTCCAGTGCAATCCGGTCCACCGGCGCGACGTTGGGCCCTTAAACGTCTCAATCGAGATATGCTTATTGCAGCTGCCAACGTTGCGGCGTGGCCAGAGGATGATTGCTCACAGGGGATCTTGCCTGATCCAGAAGAAGAGGTAGCTTGGTTCCGGGACAAGATGACGTCAATTTGTGACGCATCCATGCCCCGGGTTAGGTGTTCTCAACGTCCTGGTGCGGTTTACTGGTGGTCGGAAGATATTGCGCGATTACGAGTCTTCTGCCTCAGGTCCCGACGCCAGTATCAACGCACTCGACGCAGGCGGGAGCCAAGAGCTACAGATGAGGAGATAGCCAGGACCTATAAAGCGTACCGGGAAGCTACTATGAACCTTCAGCACGCCATCGCGGATGCCAGGTCAAAGTCTTGGAGAGAACTTCTCGCGGGGCTGGACAGGAATCCATGGGGAAAACCTTATAAATTGGTTATGGAGAAACTGCGTCCTTGGGTTCCCCCCATTACGGAAACTATGAACCCGGCTCTACTGGAAAGAGTTGTGAGCACGCTCTTTCCAGCAACTAGGGACAGCCCTTCGTCAGTTTGGACACCTTCGGACTGGTCTAATGAGATGGAGGTGACTGAAGGCGAGCTTGAAAGGGCCATAAGACGAATGGGAGCTCATAATACAGCGCCAGGTCCAGACGGTATCCCCGGCCGTGCGTGGGTTCTGGCTCTGGCTTCTCTGGGAGATCGCTTAAGGCGGCTGTTCAACAGTTGTTTCCGTGCGGGCGTGTTCCCTTCTGACTGGAAGGAGGCTGGACTAGTTTTATTGAAGAAAGCAGGCAGAGACCCAGAGTCTCCCTCTGCATACCGTCCCATCTGCCTGCTCAACGAGGTTTCTAAGCTATTCGAAAGAATAATTGCCGAAAGACTCGTTGGGCACCTGTCGCGGGTTGGTCCCGACCTTGCCGATTGCCAGTATGGTTTCCGGCACCAGCGTTCTACAGTGGATGCGATCCTTCGCGTCCGCTTGTTGTCGGAGCAGGCAGTATCCCAGGGTGGAGTAACATTGGCTGTGAGTTTGGATATTGTAAATGCTTTCAACTCGCTGCCCTGGGATGCAATAAGGGTGGCACTAGAATATCATAGAGTGCCCCCTTACCTGCAGTGCATTATCGGGGATTACCTACGCGACAGGCACATTCGCTATGTGGGCCGAGATGGTTGCGTTCATAGGAGAGAGATAACGTGTGGGGTTCCGCAGGGGTCGGTTTTGGGTCCCCCCTTGTGGAATCTTGCATACGACGTGGTCCTACGCGTTGAACTCCCCGCTGGGGTTAATATTGTCTGTTATGCAGACGATACTCTGGTGATGGCCAGCGGGGCCACCTTTGATGAGACTATCAGGCTTTGCGAACTCGGGGTGGCAAGAGTCGTGGCTTCAATTCGTGAGCTGGGTCTAGAAATAGCACCTCATAAAACTGAGGCGCTATGGTTTCATAAATTACCGAGGAGTAGAGAACCACCCAGCTCATCAGTAACCGTAGGAGATGCGCAAGTCCAGGTGAGTCAGTACATTAAGTACCTTGGCCTAACTTTGGATAGCCGGTGGGGCTTCGAAGAGCATTTTGAACGTCTGGTCCCTCGCGTTGGAAGGGCAGTGGGTGCTCTGCACGGATTGCTGCCCAATCTAGGAGGACCCCGGGAAGAAGTTCGTCGCCTCTACGCGGGTGTCGTGCGGTCGATGGTCCTTTATGGGGCACCTGTGTGGTCAAATAGACTATCAGGTGTCCGTCGCTGCAGGGCTAAAATCAATAGTCTGCAGCGGAGAATGGCCATTCGCATAGCACGCGGATACCGAACGGTATCGTTCGAGGCGGCAACTCTCTTGGCACGCTTTCCACCATTAGACATCCTGGCAGATATGGACGCGAGGGTCTATAACCGGATTCGCGACATACGCCAAAATGGTGGTAGCGTGCCAGGAGTTGTACTAGTAAGGTTGAGGCGGCAAGAACGGCGACACGCGCTCGAGAAGTGGCGCGAGCGGCTACAGCAGCCGCAATTCTCGCGTAAGCGCGTTGTCGAAGCCGTTCTGCCGCACTTCGAAGCTTGGCTAAAAAGAGGAGAGCGCATCTCCTATAGGCTAACTCAGGTACTGACCGGGCATGGTTGCTTCGGTGAGTACCTGAATAGAATTGGGCGAGAGGCCACAGCAAATTGCTACCATTGCGAAAGTGACCTAGATTCAGCTCAGCACACGCTTGAAGAATGCCCCGCGTGGGCCTCTGAGCGACAGGTCTTAGTGGCTAAGATCGGACGGGATCTGTCTCTGCCAGCAGTAGTGAGGGCTATGCTGAAGGAGACAGAAAATTGGAGAGAAATGGCGTCTTTCTGTGAGACTGTGATGGTCCAGAAGGAGGCTGCTGAGCGGGATCGTGAGAGGGCCGATCCCACTCGTAGAAGGAGGCGTCAGAGGGGCAACCGCCGTGACGCCTAAAACGCTGAAACCCCGCTTACAACATTTCAGGTAGGCGGGACTCCGAGGTCACGGGCTTTCAGAGTGGGGACTCTGTCCGCCCACCAAGTGACTTCAGGAAAGACGGTGGCACAGTGATCACGTGCTGCCGTGCACAACGAGGCTCAGAGGAGACTCCTCGCAGACTCCACAGGGATGTGCCCTAACAGGCGTTGTACAGAGAGGGTTCCGGGGTGGTCTTTTAAGAGGTCACGGAGCTCTCTTCCATGTACTGATGGTGATCACCGGGGTGGTTTTAGTGAGGTAAGAATCCCACACACCCTGGTCTTTTCCCCCAAAAGACCAGAAGCTTTTTGAAGGTTTCCCCCCGAAAACAAAAAAAAAAAAAAAAAAGAAGGGGGTCGATGGTTCAAAACTGATATAATTCGTAGCATAGAATCTAAGTATTGAATAAACTAGTTGTAGACCATTGAACTTCTACTATCTACAAATACATTTGAGACATTTTAGCATTGGTATTTATTCATTACTTATTTAATTGTTTATCTTCACATAAAAACGCCTTGCAGCAATTACGTCAATGGAGCACAATCGGTTCAGAATCTGCTCCTTTCTAACATCATGTGCCCAGTAAAGTGGAAGTCATCAAAGGAGCGGTGTGGCGGTGGGTCACGTACGCTCGCCTACGCAGCATCAGGCCAGCGCTTCATTCGATATAGTGCAACTGCACTTTTGACCCCTCACTGCACCTACCTTTATCTACTTCAATAATGTGTAATAAGAGGAGTTCGTGGCTAAAAGAAATAAACGTCGTGGTTATAATGAAAAGTAATGCTTGCTGAGGTCACTGACTGGAGTCAGTTAGACCTCGGCAAGCATTACTTTCAAAAAACCATTCATGATTTTTTTTTGATGGGCAAAAATCACCCAATGACAACCCCCGCTCTTGGGCGGAACGGAAGATAGTGTCAGACTCTTACTGACTAAAAACCCACCCTGTTCCTTCCAGCCTTCATACCGGTGCTCGAGCTCCCTTTCGGATAACCCTGGCCCCAGTATGCTTCGACCCAGACAAATGTTTATGTGATGAACATGATAATTTGTTCTGTGTCTGGGTGTAATTTATCTATAATATTTATGTATTTAGAAATATATAAGTATGTTTATCAGTTGTCTAGTACTCATAACACAAGCTCTATTTAGCTTGGGACTAGATGGCGTTGTGTGATAGTTGTGGAATATTATTATTATTTGATCAGTTACTCTTTACATTCCAGAACCACGGTATCTCTTACAAAAATCCCCGTGGCTCTAGCGAGTATCAGCTGAACTGGGCCCATGGTTTTGCATTCCTTCTCACTCCAGATTATGGCCTGAACACCCATAGTCCTGAATAGCCTATTTTGCACGTAAATATTACACAAAATCATAACTAAACTCAGGTCCCGGACAGGATAGATAAATTTAGGTGCATTTTATAGTTTGCGGAATCTAGCCTAGAATAGAATTTCAACTGTGAGTTAGTTTGTGGTCTAAGTTATGAGAAATCTGAGGATTAAGATTGATGATGCTTCTCAAGGCATTTCAAGTAATGAAAAAAAAAAGTGAAAGTGAAAGTGTCTTATCTGCTTTGGATATATCCTTGGATATATCCTTGGATATTATAAGTATTAGCACTTGTAGGTACGTAATGATAAAAGTTTACTTACTGACTGTAACTGCTGCAACTACTTGGTGAGAGAGAGAGAGAGAGTTAGGGGGAGACCAAACTACAAAGCACTGGCGTAGAGTACCCAGCGTTTTCGGTATAATATAGGATGCATTTTGGAGAATGTGCACGAAAATTACATGTACTAGAGTTGACTTGTTCGTCAACTCGCTTACACAAAACCCGCATGTCCGTGTAGGTTGGCACCTTCCGACTTCACCTACTTTTTCTGTCGTCAACTCGCTCAAATTTGATTCTCTGTTCAAAGTTGAGGACTGGAATTCTCTGCCGGATTCTGTGTCTCCTGTTAGCTACGATCTTTAAGTCAAGAGTGAAAAGATTACTTCTAGGCAAGCGTGTTCCATCGTCGGACACAATATCGCTTACCATCAGGTGATATATAGTGGCCTGTTGGTCTTTGACTGGCCTGTTGCTCTAGCGGTTAGTGGCCCTGACTGCTATGCCGGAGGTCGTGGGTTCGGTTCTCACACAGAACAAATGTTTGTGAGATGAGCATGATCATTTCATAGACGGCTTTGTGTGATAGTTGTGGAATATTATTATTATAGTGGTCAAATGCGAGCCTATCAATTATAAAAAAAGTAAGTCAAATTTTTCCACAATTTTTCATAGCTTGGCCCACACCAACTGCGGTCCAGCTTACAGCTCGGAGGTTTCAAGCCAAATTGCAGCGTCTATACACTTAGGCACCGAACTGCGCGACCTAGTTGCAGATATTTTAGGTATCCTAGTGCAACTGAGTGTTACGTCAGAAGCCAGGCAAGGGCTACCCATCTTGCTCTTAAGTAGTTGCCGAACTATCTACTTAGTAGGTGGCTAGTTGTACTTTATGCTGGTTTGGAAGTTTTTTGAGATGAGAAAATATGTTTGGTTTTAGTGGATTTATGTGTGTAATATAATTTAGCTTCTGCTAGCAGCTTTGCCTGCGTGAAAAAGATAATCATTAGCGTAAGCATAGCATAATCAGCCTTTCAATGTTCCCACAGCTGGTATTCAAGTCTAAACCCTAGGAGAAGGCCGTAATCCGCCATGCGAGCGCAATACATGCTCGCAAATGTCACATGTTTTCGAATTTTTGGTTCTAGGACATGTTTCCTCAAAATGTTTTCCTTCACCGTATTTAGAGCAGTGGTGATGAAATAAATTACACAAAGTAATGAGCTTTGCTGGGTTTGAGAACCCACGATCTACAACTCGTAGGTCGGTACCGTTAGGTACCACTAGGCCACCACTGCTCAGAAAAATTATTATCCGTTGCCAATTGTAGTTGCTCATGTATCGAAAGACGCATTGGAAGGCCTCCCATAAGGTGGACTGATGACCTGGGGAGAGTCACGAGAATTCAATGGGTGTGAGATTCGTCGAAATCGATTGGGTGCGATACTCGGTATACCTATTTAATTAATACTCGTCAAGACGAATCATACGAGCCCAAACTCGATGAGGTTGTGTTGTTTAACTTCTAAGCTCCTATGGCCACCCTCTGGTTCCATCATCAGATCAGCTCCATGTCATAATAATTTTGCATTGCCATCTGATTTACACATGCATGCAAAATTTCAGCTCAATCGGTAACCGGGAAGTGGGTCAAATTTAATTTACAAGATTGATGACAGACAAACATCGGGACAGGTGAAACTAAATAAAAGCTTGTAAAAGTAATGTTGTTAATTTTGATATAAGTTAATTCATGAATCCCCAAGCGACCACCGGTGGCCGCGCATCTATTGTCTTACAATTGTGTCTCTAATTGACGGTATCTGAAGGGTTAAGGACTATAACTTATATCAAAATTAATAACTAGAATTATTTAATCACCCACTAGGTAACTCTATGCCCAACCTGTTTGTACAACTTATGTATAGCCACTAATTATAGCTTACTCTGATTAGGTCATTCATTAGGGATTATATCCCGTTCGGTTTACACATGAAATCCATAGCATAGTCTAATTGATTATGGTAATTGATTTACATAATTATTTGATGGTTTAATTAGTTTAAATGTTAAAAGAATGGTATTTTACATGGTTTTGCGTGAGTAAAAAATATGAGTCCACTCTATGTCCCATTCCACTATTAAAAGGTTGGGTGTTGGTACTATTTATTCGTGCTACAATCATATGGTACCTACATTGTGTAAATTACAAAATATTGATTCACTATGCTGCCTTGCTGGGTAAAAAAGATTGCTTACCAAATGATTTTAGACTGTATTGGTAGAGATATTTTTTACTTACTAATTGAATCTTTAATTATAAAATATGATACATCGCAGAATAACAATCCTTAGATACTTAAATAGGCTACTAAATAAATGGGAATTGCAATAAATCTTTAAGTAATAAGTGTAGTTATAATAAGAGAGTGAAAACCTTCTGTATGAAGGATTCGGATAAAAACGAATAACATAATATTTTTTATGCAAGCAATCACTAGTTTACCAACATAAATTGTGTTTACTGCCATCTATTATCTATGCCGCGCAACTTATTTACCAACCTCATTACCAGATGTCGCTATGCTCACGGTGAAACAAACACATTTCAAATTCGTTACAATACGAAGGTAGGTTCACTTCAAATATTTACCGAGAATAGCAGGATTTACATCGAGAGGGGAAGGAGGAGGGCCAGGTGATTGTGGACTGTTTGCTTATCGTTCAGGGTTCACTGCCTTTTGTCTGATTTGGACCAAGAATGAGGAGGTCGGGGGAGGGAAAAATCGAGTTTCTAATGTACGGAGGTTCGGAAATCGTAAGATATTCGTAATTCCGGGGTATAATTTTGGACCGATTTGGGGGTTTGTTTTTGCTGCTTCGTCGAACTCTTGAGTGGATTATTTATGAATGTTTTATTGGATATTGGAAATATCTAGTTCATTTGGATTCAATAGATATAGGATTATTGCGATGTAGCTTGACATTAAAATGTTAGGTGTTATCGGACTAAAGATGACTGAGATTTTATCCACCGAATAAAATAAATATCTATACTTACGACACATAGTATTCTATCCAAGTAGGTAACTTGTAATTAAATTCGTTGTGGCCGCAAACAACATAATACTTTTCGCGTTGGATGTTACGTAACGTTACGATTACGTTACGATTACGTTACGTTGGGTTATTATTTTGGAGGGTTGAATTTAGATTAACATGGAGAGTGTTGTAGATATCTTTGAAACGAAAGCGTTTTCAAGGAATTCATCATCAGCCTTTTTAATGTTCCCACTGTTGGAACACAGGCCCCCTCTCTGGGAGAGGGAATGGGCCGTAATCCACAACATGGGCCCATTGCGGGTTGATGAATGTCACATGTCTTCGAATTTTTGATTCTAGGATATGCTGTGTTTCCTCACGATGTTTTCCTTCACCATTTTGAGAGCAGTGGTGATGAAATACACAATAATGCGCCTGACAGGGTTTCAAACTGTGACCTACAAATTGTAAGTCGGGGCTGCTACCACTAGGCCACCACTGTTCAGAAAATTATTATCCGTTGCCAATTGTAGTTGCTCATGTACTGAAAGACGCATTGGAAGGCCTCCCACAAGGTGGACTGATGACCTGGTGAAAGTCACGAGAATTCAATGGATGTGAGATTCGTCGAAATCGATTGGGTGCGATACTCGGTATCCGCCACCACTGCTCTCCGTTAAGGAATTAACCCTTCAGATACCGTCAATTAGAGACACAATAGTAAGACAATAGATGCGCGGCCACCGGTGGTCGCTTGGGAATTCATGAATTAATAAATAAAAAATGACAGTGTCTACCCATACCTACACACATACACACTCAAAAGTAACAAACTTCCAGCTTTATAAAATCAGTGCTACGTGATTTGACGTTAAGGCCAGGTTCAACTCATTTTGAACTTTTTTAAATTTTAGTCAATCCACAAATATAAAAGAGCAAACCATGAAAAAATATTTTATTAAAATTGATTATATGGCAAAAATCAAAACATAAAATAAATTACTTGGCTCAATAAAAAAAAAATCATGAATCTGACCCTAAGTTACGATTCCAAACGTAACATGTCTACGAAATTACACCACGGAAATATTTGAAAGTTACAAAAAAATAATAAAGCTAGTTTTTAAAAGGGCCTCACAAAAATCAAATTCTTGAATAGTATTTTTTTTTATTTATAACAATAAAACCGATGTTGCTGGGCCGCGAAAACGACATAGACTCAGGTGGAGTTCATACAAAATACTCAGTGACTACAACCGGCTCTTAAGATCGATCTGTGTTTGTCAATCAATCAAGCGTCAACGGCTGAACAGATTTATCTAAATGAAACTTGACACGGTTGTGAATGACCCAGATTAAGATAAAAGATACTTTTAGTTTCCCGAGGGACACGTTCCAACCTCGCGAACCAAAACGGTCGCATAAGCTATTTAATAATTAATATTTATTATTTCAGGTCCGGTCGTTATGGAGGCTTATGTTCAACAGTGGACGTCTTTCGGCTGAAATGATGACGACGATTGCCTTTTGAGTCACAATTGTTTAAACCAATTTAAAAAAAAAAAAGTTTCTC
Source organism: Mythimna lalbum (assembly GCA_949319445.1). NCBI lineage: Eukaryota > Metazoa > Arthropoda > Insecta > Lepidoptera > Noctuidae > Mythimna > Mythimna lalbum. Next base: position 7,075,757 of record OX439371.1, on the reverse strand, counting down.
CACTCACTACAAACAAAATATACAACCAAGCTCAAACAACACCAATACTCCTTGTTTTCTTACTTTATAATCACAGTCATCAGAACATCGGCGAATAACTAGTTACTACAACAGTTATATAACTAGTTCTATAACAGTTATAGCTGCTACATCTATAGCTACACTTCGAACATTGGACTATGCAAATGCAGTGTCCGCCCCGACTACTAATGATCTGCTATATAACTATAACTAAGTACTAGTGATATTGAATGCTGAAGTCCGAAGTTATAATTGGCTAAATCGAGAGGATTTTTACAGCGAAGGTAAAAAAGGAAACGGGATAATCTTCACACATTGTATTGCTTTTGTTAAGTTTTGAGCTGAATAAGGCACTTCCATTTTTAGCGCTATATTACGTGCGTGATTAGGACCAAACTAGCTTCCATGTGTTTCATACGCTGAAACTCCTAAACCTCTTTTACTGACCAAAACCCTGTGTGCCTTTAGTTGTTTTTTGCGTGCAAGGGTCGTGGTAAATCTTTCGAAGAATCGGCAAAAATCTCCATGAAACCTAACCCTAGCTGAGTTGCTGCCTGCTCCAAAGTAAGTGCCTCATTGATTCTAGATCTAAGCTTCCGAACAGTATCATTAAAATGATGGATGCCTTTGATAAACAAAATATACTTCAACACAACAATCTGGGCTTCCAAGGATTTGGGTTTTTTCAATTCGTCTTCCATCCGTAGTCGAAGAAATCCACAAAGTCACCGACATTACCCGAAGAATGTTTAAAATTAAGTGGAAGTGGGTATATTGCTCGCAGAACCGATGGTCGATGGAGCCGAAAGATTCTGGAGTAACGACCGCGTACCAGAATACGCAATGTTTGAAGGCCTTCCACACAGTAGACCAATGACCAGATGGGGGTCGCTGGAAATCAATGAATGTAAGATGCACAGAACCGTTAGTTGTGGCTAAATTCAATAGTGAACTTCTTTCAGCAGAAATGATAATGATGAGTCTTCCATTCGTAGGTTACCAATCCGCACAGTGCCCGCGTGGTGACAACCGATTCTCTCACCTAGAGAGACCTGAGACTCCCAGCGGTGAGAACACTATAAGGCTGATAATATGATAATATGCTTCTGTTCATGCTTGAACCTGAACGTTAGTTAAAAAATTTCAATAGGTCACACATCCACATACAGGCTTTGATGAATACACCATTCAGCCACTGTAGATACACCTCTGCCCTGAATTCAGGTGTTATACATACGTTTACTTCTATTAAACTAAAGCAAAACCTGACTAGGTCTATAATCGCCTAACCCTAAATCAATGTTCAACAATCTCTAACATTAGGTAATTGAGGACCGCAGGGTAATTACGTAAAAATAGTGATCTAAATTGCGCAACTGTGGCACAGTCGTCGCACAAATTAATGGATTAAAATTATGAACATAATTATCACTATCACACTAATATTATGAAGGCGTTTATTTGTGAATATGTTTTATTTATTATGTATAAATAGTTATTGTTTTTTTTTTATATAAAAACTAGCTTTTGCCCGCACGGCTTCGCTCCCGCTCTTACCTACTCTACCCTACTCTACCCTACCAAACTTCACATAAACCATCTACTAAATAGTCCGAACAAAGCCTAAAAATTTGGTTTGGATAGATGAGCCCGTTCTTGAGTTATAAAATAACAACGAAAAGTGGCATTGATTTTTATATTTAAAGATAAAACCACTGCTACGTGGGCTCGAAATTGACATAGACCCTGAGTTTTTACAAAATACTCAGTGGATCTTAAGATTGTCACCAAAATTTTATAGAGGCAGCATTATCGACAATTGCCTCAGCTATCGATGCATAATACGGATGTGCGATTGAAGAGCGATTGTTGCGCATAAGTTATTTCACAAGATACGTAATAAGGAGCTCGGTTAGCGTCTGTAATGTCCTCGCTCCTCCCCGGGGCCTGGGATTCAGGGGTACATGTACCGGCCGGGTACGACAACGCGTAATCGAGGGTCGAACTTATGTTAGGTGGTTGATCTCGAAGGGATTAAAACTCTATTATCTTAAGACTCTTGGTTTTCGAAGATGAAGATGACTTGAACGATTTTTTTGAGGTAAAGAAGAAAGAAAGAAAATATGTTTATTCCGCCTAGATAGACGCACCATCATCATAATCATCAGCCTTTCTTTTAATGTTCCCACTGCTGGGACTCAGGCCTCCTCTCTAGGATAGGGAATGGGCCATAATTCACCACGCGGGCCCAGTGCGTGTTGGTGGATGTCACATGTCTTCGAATTTTTGTTCTAGGACATGCCGGTTTCCTCACGATGTTTTCCTTCACCGTTTTGAGAGCAGTGGTGATGAAATAAATACACAAAGTAATGCGCTTGTAAATGCGGTTCAAACCTGCGACCTAGAAGTCGTAACTCTCCATGTAATAAGTTTGCTTTCATGATGAAGAAAACGAATTCGCCCAACTGTGTACAGTGTGGAGTTGTTGAAGACCTGCACCACTTATTGATGGAATGTGTTCGATATGAGCCTGAGAGAAATGACCTGTTAAGGGTCTTGAAGTTGAACAGACTTGAAGTAGGAACATTTCACAACATTTTATCTAGACCGAATAGCGATGATGCGAAGAGTCTGTTTAGGTTCATGGCCCTGATATGAGTAGAATGTATATATTTAGGATACGATGGGATTGACATACGCATAGCGATTATAAATGTCCCTAAATAAATAAAGAATAAAAAAAAAAAAAGTCGTAACTCGGGGCCATTATCACTCGGCCACCACTGCTCCGTAAGACGACGCACAAATCATCACAATTATACAAAAACCAGTTTCCCTGTCATGTCATGTGTAAATCGGGCATAACTGTATTGCACCTTGTAACTATAGACAACGGAGTTGTCTAGGTTATCAATTAATAACGTTTTATTTGGTTTGGTTAGCATTTTGACACCGGACTCAATAGAGACAAACATAGGTAGTAAATCCTCCATTGACTTTTTTTTTTATTATTATTGATAGGTTTGCGCTTGACCGCTATCTCACCTGATGGAAAGCGACGATGCGGTCGACGATGGAACGCGCTTACCTAGAAGAAACCTATTCACTCTCGATTTAAAGATTCCAAGGTTGTAGTTATCAGGAAACACAGAGTAGTTAGAGTAGTAGCTGCACGCACAATGAATGTGTTTCCAAAACGTTTTGTGACTTCTACCGCTCTGGGTGTAACGAAAATACGTATTAGACTTTTACTGAGTAAACCACACGTGTGTCCTTCAGTTGACCTTGGCGTTCCCGGAACGTGGTAACTCTTTCAAACAATCCCGCATCAAGAACCCATGAACCAAACTCCCCTTAAACGCACCCAAAACACCAAACATTTAATGCCAGCAAAAAAGAAGATTAATTCATATATCATCGCATTTAAATGGAAAATCATTCAGCCAGACAGACACACAATAAGTACGTATAAGTAAGCAACTCGATTGGTTTCCAATTCCGACGCCATGCATATGTAAATAGACGAGTTAAGGGGAGGAGATGACTTGCTGTATTTGTTTTAGGTATTTTTTATGTGAGAGATTCTAAGGTGAAAACTACGTGGTCATATTATCGCTAGATGGCGCTAAACTAAAACCATGAAAAATCAGAATTTGAGGCAATAACTTACTTCCTAAATCAATAAAGTGGAACGTCTACAGGAACGTCCAATTTCAATGGATTCAATTTTCTAAATTTTTTGTTAATTTGTCTTAATGATGGTCTTCCAGACGAAAACAAGAAGAAATTAATTCAGCGCCATCTATTGGGAAAATGGCTACGCTTGTATGTTAAAAGGAAAGAAAAACGATTATTTGGGTCTCAAATAACTGTTTGTCTTTCTCCATTTTTCTTATTTTACACCTCAACTACGACGTTGCAAATATGCGCAAGATATTTTTAAAATTGCCTTTCCTAATAACTTTATTTTGTATCATCATCATCAGCCTTTTTTATGTCCACAGCTGGGACTCCCCTCCAGGAGAGGAAATGAGCCGTAATCCACCACGCGGGCCCGGTGCGGGTTGGTGAATGTCACAGTTCTTCAAATTTTTGGTTCGAGGACATGCCGGTTTCCTCACGATGTTTTCCTCCACCGTTTTGAGAGCAGTGGTGTTGTTTTGTATGGTTTTAGCGATTCTAACGCCAAAAATGGGTTCCAACCCATCGATTACTACAAGCCACATCAAGATCCCAATACTCATAAACTTCTCCAAGTAAACTACTCTTTAGGATATCCCGTTTTAACATAGGAAGGGTCTCCCCTTAACTAGGGCAAATCGAGTGAGGTGAAAAGGGAAACGAGTACGCAACGACTACTTATAGCAAATTAATAGTTTTTACTGACATTTTTGTGGATATCTATGGATATTGGATGATGTTTTTAGCTTCAAGAATAAAGTTTTTTTAAGAAAAGTTACAGCTTCTGTAGTAAAGAAGTCACTGATGCGAGGACTTGTATTCACGGCCACCGTAGTCGTGGGCTTGCGGACGGCGAGTCATGGGTAGCTCGCTGTCCGACCTTCCGGTAACTGTCCGGACCGAGCCCAAGGCGTTGACGGCGCGAACTGTTCCCGCGCGCCTCAAGGAGTTATCAACAACAGCAGTGGCCCAGCCGGGTCGAAGCCTACTGGGGCCAGGGTAATCCGAAAGGGGGCTCGAGTCTGACAGTATCTCCCGCTCCGCCCAAGAGCGGGGGTTAAAAAAGCTATCAGGAAACAAAGACAAGTTTATTATTTATTGTCAGACCTATTATTTGACTCCTTTTAGCGAACAAAACAAACAATACAGCATCACAATATTACGTATTCTCACAAAATGCGTATCAAACATTTTTGGGTAGTAGGTACGTACCTCTAAAAACAAACCTGATATTCAATTAAAATAGGATTCCGTTAACCCTGAAAGGAGGGGGAGGAATTAATTAAATTACTGGTACCCAAACAGATGGTTAATAAAATTGATTCTGGGTACTTTGATGTGTATAAGACTGGATAAGGTAGAATGATTTCCGTATTTTCATTCTGCGTACTAAAACAAACACATTGTGGGTTTGTTATTGCTGAAAGAATTCGGTTGAAGTTTGACACATAGGTAGACAATGTCTTGGAATTCTTTGATGATATCCCAGGTCAAAAACAATCCGGGATCCCGATCTGAATTTCCGGCCACCGTAGGCGTGTACTTGCGAATGGCCCTAAGTTGTCGACGGCGCGTACTGTTCCACGCATGCCTCAAAGAGATGTCAGCAACCGTAGGAGCTCAGCAGGGTCGAAGCCTACTTAGCTCGCTGTCCGATCGGCCGGTAATGGACCGAGTCCAAGACGTCGACGGCTCGCACTGTTCCCGCGCGCCTCAAGAAGTTGTCAGCAGCAGGAGGGGCCCAGCTGGGTTGAAGCCTACTGGGGACAGGGTTGTCCGAAAGGGAGCTCGTGGCCCGGTATGAGTAAGAGTCTGACACTATCTCCCGCTCCACCCAAGAGCGGGTTTTGTCATAAGATGATTCCTACTAGCTACTACGAGCCTACTGGGGCCATGGGTGATGCGAAAGAGATCCCCGGGGCTCTGGAACGATAGCAAGGAAGTAACAGAATATGGGTTTATAGTCAGTAGTAAAAATCATGTGACATTTGAGATAGCTTTGGATTTTCTAACATATTTGCGACATAATCAGCCTTATAACGTTATAGCTGGGATTCAGGTCTCTATAGAAGGAAATAGGCAGTAATTTACTAGCTTTTGCCCGCAGCTTCGCCTGCATAAAATTATAGCCAAATGCCACTCAGTAATAAAGCAGCTTTTGATCGGTGAAAAAATTGTAGTAATCGGACGAGTACTTCTAGAGATTACCTCCTTACCTTATTTACAAACAAAAACAAACTTTACCTCTTCATTATATTAGTGTACATGTCTTGTGGTATTAATTCATGAATCCCCAAGCGACCACCGGTGGCCGCGCATCTATTGTCTTACTATTGTGTCTCTAATTGACGGTACCTGAAGGGTTAAATTATATGTAAAATGTGTGAAACTTCTATGGGCCTATACTCTGTTCAAAATAACATAAGACATTAATGAATTTTTTTTATTACTGTCCGTTCAACCGATTTTGACTTTTATTACGTTTTTTTTTTATATATTATGGCACTCCAACGAATAGTTCGCAGAAACATTTACATAAAAATAATAATTATTTATTATAATCTTTATTGTACACCACATAAACAAATATATAGGACAAACATTTAAAGAAAAAAGTGTACAATGGGCGGTCTTATCGCACATGGCGATCTCTTACAGACAACCTTATAATAATCTTATTAATAAACCAATATCACAACGAATTCTTCACTTAAAAGTGTGCACAACACTTACAGAATTTAACTAACTAGTATTAATTATATTTTGAAATATGAACAATTAACTATTATCCATACATAAAGAAATAGTAGTATATATAGTATGTGTGTATTTATGTATGTATAGTATTTCTAATTTTCAAATTGTGCACTGGACCCCACCCTCTATCATCTCTCTCTATCGCTCAAAGGTTTGCTGGAAGAAAACTCATCCTTGAGTTAAGCTCGCCTATGTACATGAATTTTGTTATCCACCTATTTAATAAGTTTTTATAGTGTACAATAAAGAATTAAAGAATTAAAGAAATACAAAACAAAAACAATGAGAAAAAAATTCAATAAAATACAGAATAAGCAATTACTAATTGGATTGGATACAAAACAAAATAATAAAAAAAAAAAACAAATAATTAGTAACGTGAATAGAGTATAGTTACCTGAAATAAATGAATTGAATTGAATTAATGCGCTCGCGATTCACAACAGCTTTCGCTTAGCACATCTAGTATTTTATGAAGCTCTATATCTTCGATGAAGCTGATAACATTGAGCAGGCCTGGGTCAATAATTTGTTGGGGTCCTAGATAACGGCCATGAGGATTTTTATAGCCAATTTCACAGTTTGAAGACCTTTGTTTGAGGTGATAACGGACATTTTCTAATTAATTTTTAATCTCGTTTCTTTTATGGTACAATCGGTAACGGAAGTGAATTCGTTTTTGTTTTTTAGGTAAAGCTGTCACTATTACAATATTATATACAACCGGTTGTGGCGACGCTTGAGGGAGGTCTATGTCCAACAGTGGACGTCATTCGGCTTTATTTTTATCGGTTAAAAATCATCCAAATGACATCCCCCGCCCTTGGGCGGAGTGGGAGATAGTGTCAGACTCTTACTGACTAAAAACCCACCCCGTTCCTTCTTGCCTTTCATACCGAGGCTGACCTACTTTTCGGAGCTAACCCTGGTCCCAGTAGGCTTCGACTCAGCTGGGCCCCTGCTGTTGCTGACTCCTTGAGGCGCGCGGGAATAGTGCGCGCCGTCGACTTCTTGGGCTCGGTCCGGACAGTTACCGGACGGTCGGACGGCGAGCTACCCATTGCTCGCCGTCGCCGTGGAACGGAATGCAATGGGCAACTGAAGCTACTGAAGGATCACGCAATTGAAGGACACAGGTTTGGTTTTAGTCAGAAAAGTCTGAGACATCCTCTCGCTCCCACCCAGATCAGAGGGTCTCGGTATAATTTAGCTATGAACTCCAGTTCTCCATAAACAAAATTAATACCATCTTTATATTCCAACTTTTATTTCAGGCAACATTACACTTCCGACCAAAATTAATTGGTCACTAGTTAAAAATGCATAGAAACACAAATCGTTCGTGATTCACTGTGGAATCGTTAAAAGTTTCGCCAACAGGAATTTTGATGGTCGATTTCATATTCAGATTTCAGACACGGAAATCGTTTAGTAGTAATTATTGCGAAGTTTTTAAAACCCCCGCTTTTGATTGAATACCTTTTGTTTGAGTAAAAACCTAGCTAGGTGAGAGCAGTGGTGGCCGAGTGGTAATGGCTCCGACTTACGAGTTGTAGATCGCTGGTTCAAACCCTGACAAGCGCATTACTTTGTGTAATTTATTTCATTACCTTTGCTCTCAAAACGGTGAAGGAAAACATCGTGAGGAAACCGGCATGTCCTACTACCACAAATTCGAAGACATGTGACATTCACCAACCCGCACTGGGACCACGTGGTGGATTACCGCCTATTTCTTCTCCTAGAGAGGAGCCCTGAGTCCCAGCAGTGGGAACATTAAAAAGGCTAATGATGAGTAATTACCTAGCCTGTTATAAAATTAAGATTTTTTTGAGGTATGTTGGAACAGCGGGTAGACCTACCGCAAAGACTGGTTCTTTTCTTCAAGAAAAGAATACCAGGAAGAAGTTGGGGAGGCCTTTACCCAGCAGTGGGACAGTATAAGTAAATAAAAAAAATGTCGAACAGAGTATCCCACATCATCGTCATCTTCCTGCCCTTGTCCCGTTTTATTGGGGTCGGCGCATCAGTATCCCACATACCTCCGTCAAAAAGAGAGGATACTTAAACCATATCTGATGTTTTGTCTGATCAGGGCAACTGCCTGATACTTGATTTCGGGCTGTTGAATAAGTTCTAATTGGCTAAGGGTCTTACTGGTTATGGGTTGGACCCGGGGTCCTAGAAGGCCAGGCAAAGAAGAAAAATAGGGTGTGTTTATAGTCAGTTAAAGTCTGACACATCTTAGCACTCTTCCCTAGAGACGCCCCCTTAAAAAAACAACACAGTTGAGGCTAAATGATACAAATGAAAATTCCGAGAAATAAATAATGCAGCCTCTCTAGCTGTTTAGTATGCAGAGAGGACACATACAGAAACCTTTTTCTGTCATTTTCAGAAATACTCGCCATGACATACGTCTGGTATGTGATATCTTTTTTTTGTTGTATTTCCTGGTTTATTAAATTTTTAGGCTTCTCAACCGTCTATGGTAAGATCTTATTTCGTACTCGTTTTCTTAAAATAAGAACTTTTATTACCCCGTGTATGAGAAAATTTGATTGGATTACAACTATTTGTGTTTGTTTACCTATTTCAGTGGGTTTGCACACATGATGGCTTGATCTATTCATGAATAGACAGGTCGAAGTTTTCAATGAAGTTTTTTTTGAAAAATGTAACATTAAAAAGTGGTTCAATTGATTCTGCTCGTTATTTTGATCAAACTACTTTCAGGTTTTCCGCATTTAACGTTACTCGTTGCATAGACTAACATACATTAAATTATTTAAATTATTTTATTATTACTATTTTTTTTTTTTTTATTATTTAGTGTTTTTTTTTTTGTAGTAATTATGATTTAAAACTTATAATAACACTTCACTCTATATCGTCTTGGTGCTGTCCTGTGGTAGATATTGTCCGCGGAAGCGACGGAACACCACGCTCTGTGGCCAGCCCCCTAGCCAAGTTACAATCGTTTCGCTTACGTCAAACGCTTCGACTTGACCTTGCCGCCAATTCTTTTGTTCCGACCACGTGACTGAGCATTGAGGCGACATTATTCCCTTACATTTGAAGCTTTCTACTAGCATCAACAATTACAGATTAGCAACTTGGCTAGGGTACTGTAGTCTTCTTTCATAACTAGGTACAGAAAACGCGTTCTCGCACCACAAACGCCTTAAAATTGACATTCGGGTCACTTTCTCAAAGAGTAAAAATACCCGCAAATCCAAAACTATAGAGACTAGGAACATGAAATTTTGCACAAGACTTCTTCAAAATCAAAAGCAAAGCATTTAATTTAAATAGTCAAATGTCGGTCAGTCCAAGAAAAGTCAAGCTAATTTGTACGTTCCAAAGCGTATATCTCTATGGAGAAGAACGTGCAAGAAACTCCATGGACACTCTTTTAAATCATATTATGTGTTACATATAATGTTTGGTTCCATATTTCTTGATGCTTCTATTATGTGAGCACAATGTAGATATTAAATAAAAATTAAAAATCATAATTAAAAGATAGAAACTGAATTAAGCCACTGGCAGCTAAGAGATCCAGTCTCATCTGACGGCACCCGTTCACGAGCATGACGCGTGCATCAGCCCCGCTCACTTTTTATAACTTAGAGAGGATTTTTAGAAATTTACCCCCTGAATGGATGAAACGGGGTCCAAAGTTTGAATAGAGAAATCTACTTTTATACGAGCGAAGCCGTTGGTAGAAGCTAATGTTCTAAATATAGGTTTCAGTACAATTTCGCGGTCATGACCCCTTCTTTTATTGACATTCCTAATTTCAATAACGAAAACATTTCCGTTGTTTGTCTATAAAGACAAAGCTGTCTCGAATCGACATCTATCGTGATTCTTTACATTTTCTAGTAATGAAAAACAGTTCATTGTTTATTTTTCGGGTACCTATGAAAAGATAGTAGGAAAAGGTCAATGTACTTTAATCGTCGGTAGCTCGACTTTGGTAAAAATCCATTGTGCTGATTATTAAGTACTTAGTTACTTTAAACTTAGGTTGCGTTATGATGGTAAAGACATACTTTATGACATAAAAGTCCCTTCTTCTTTTCGATTTGATGTTAAGCTCGTTAAACTGTTTGGGCTCAATACCTAACTAACCTGGACTAGCCTAGTCTGGCCTGGCTGTTTGGGTTTTTTATAGGTAGTAACAGTTACGGTGGCACTCGTCAAATTCTCCAAAGTGCAGGAGTATGGGCACTTCATCATCATCATCATCATTTTAGCCGAAAGACGGCCACTGTTGGACATAGGCCTCCCCCAAGTGCCGCCACAATGAACGGTCCTGTGCGTCTCGCATCCATCGGATTCCCGCTACCCTTACCAGGTCACCGGCCCACCTTGTAGGAGGCCTTCCAATGCTACGTCTTTCGGCGCTAACGGCCATCCGGCACGTGGGGCATTCTAATGCATTAAATCGGTTGCGCACCTAGGTAGGCCGCTGCAACACACAACTTGGCGAAATTGGCTTTTATAGACCCGACAGATACTCAACTAACGATAACTCTTGCTAAGCATATGAAACACACATTATTATTTTTTTATTTACTTGGGAAAATCATCTAATGACACCCTCGCTCTTAGGCGGAGCGGGAGATAGTGTCAGACTTTTACTGACTAAAAACCCACTCTCTTTGCCATTATTCCAGGGCCCCAAGGATCTCTTTTGCATCACCCCAGTTAGCTTCGACCTTGCTGGGCAAAGTTCCTAAAAAATAAAGCAAAAAATATTTTTTATTCCAAAATCTGACGCCCAGTTAGCTTCGACCTTGCTGGGCAAAGTTCCTAAAAAATAAAGCAAAAAGTATTTTTTATTCCAAAATCTGACGCCCAGTTAGCTTCGACCTTGCTGGGCAAAGTTCCTAAAAAATAAAGCAAAAAATATTTTTTGTTCCAAAATCTGACGCCTATAAACAAAATTAGTCAATCAATTAGTAAAGGAGAATATTTATTACAAACTAGCTGCTCCCAGCGGCTTCGCCTGCGTGATAGCAGAAAATTATCCCAAGGGAACATACTTCCGGGATAAAAAGTATCCTATGTCCTATTCCAGAACATGGTCTATCCGTGTACCAAATTTCATCAAAAAACGGTTTTGCCATTTAGGGGTGAAGACGTAACAAACAAACAATAGTACATTGTTACACTAGGGGTGAAAGTTACTTATTTCGTCCCGAGAAGGAGTTGGCGGCCGAGCGTAGCGAGGTCACTAATTCGAGGGACTAAATAAGTAACTTTAACCCCGAGGTAAGCACTGTGCTTTTCATTACGAATACAAGAATATAGTCGTAGTTTTTTTTTTAATAAGTTGACAGCTGTTAGTTGAGAGTAAAACTCCCTAGGGATGAAAAGTGTGATACTTTTCAGCCCGCTCCTCCGGTAACTTCAAACCTACTTTCAGAGTATGAGTAATGAATACTCACTTTCGCTTTTATAATATTAGTAACGCTAAATCACAACTTTCTTTACTACAATATCAAAATACTTGGTCTCAAACTCACGTTAACACAGTCAAAATAACATGCAGTACTAAACCAAGATAGCACATAAATCGAGATCCCGTCTGTTTGATCACTGACTTAGTTTGGGGTTGCCAGCTCACTTACAGTTAGGAGCTACCAGTTTACATGTAAAATAGTAGGTTTGTTTGTCTATCACGCTGAGCGTGAAGTATCAAATATGGTTGCTGGTATAATATTAATAGTGGTGGTTTGGTTTTGTTGTCAAAGTCAAAAACGTTTATTTAAAATAGACCAATTACAGGCACTTTTGAATTGTCAAAATGTCAGTCAGTCAAACAAACAAGTGAAGCTAAATTGCACGTTCCAAAGAGTAGATCTCTATGGAGAAGAACGTGCAAGAAACTCCATGGACATGCTTTTAAAACATATGTGTAACATGTAGTGTTTGGTTACATATTTCTTGTTGCTTCTATTATATGAGCACAATGTAGATAATAATAAAATATATATATATATATATGGTTGTTTTAAAGGTGTATCCAGATCTGACGAATGTCCCGCTCGCGACCCGTTCGCGAGCCGCTTGCGTACTGCGCGCGTGCATTTCATGTTCATAGGAAACGCGTGCGATGCAGGGGATTCGCACGAACTCGCGAGCAGTGCATTCGCCAGATCTGGACACACCATATATCATGCAAGTATTTAAAAGAAAGAAAACATAATTATTCTGCCTGTATATACGCATAATTCGTTACAAAAACCAGTCCCTTTCGCCAAGTTACAACCGTTTCGATTGCGCCAAACGCTTCGAGTTGACCTTCCCGCCAATTCTTTTGTTCTGACCACGTGACCGAGCGTTGATAGGACGTCATTTCCGTACATTTGAAGCTTTCTACTAACGTTAACTATGGCAGATTAGCAACTTGGCTAGGGGTACAGTTTCTCTGCCAGGCGATATGTGTATCGGGCATAACTGTATTGCATCACATGACCATAGACAACACAGTTGTTTAGGTTATCTGTTGCATTACGGTATTTCTGGTACGTTTTATAGGATCATTTGTAAAAAAATCTCGTTAAAAATAAGTTGGCTTGATCATCACACCATTTATTGGTTAGACTCATTAAAAAGAGAAACTCAGACTTTTACTGACTAAAATTCACCGGTGCTCCTTTTCCTATAACCCTTTGCGTTCTAGGACCACGTAACTACTTTTTCAAAAAAATTCTGCAGCTTTAGCTTGGCTCCTTCAGGATTCCGCAGCCTTGGCCAATATAAATTATTTAAACCTTCAAACAGTGGACGTCTTTCGGTTGATATGATGATGATGAAACCTTAAAAAGAATTTTAAAATTTTGTTTTTATTTGTTTTTTTTTGTATCAATTTTAGTATTCATACCTATATCATTTTTGCTTTTTTATATTTGCACCAAAAGTAACACCATTTTGTGTCCAGGCGATCTCTATCCATGCCATGTTGCTTGGAAGAAATCGCCGAGTGCGATAAGGCCGCCAATTCTGTTTTTCTTTATTATAAGTTTTCCTTTTAAAAATATTGTGATATTAGTGTACAATAAAGTGTAAGTATATAAATATAATTTTTTTATTAATTATGATACCGGTATAAATTTCAAACGGTATGCAAATCCATTCAGCGAAACACTTAACTCATTCCTTAATACACTAAAAACCAGCAATCGTGCAGTAAACAAATTCAGGAACAGCACAATAAATTAATAAATGCATAATTACCATACGAATGGCCACGAGTGTACTAGTTTTCTCCTTTTTTACGTATAAGCTTGCTCATTAAAGTTTCTATCATACCTACCTCCTAATCGGACTGCAATGCGGTTATATAGAAGATTGAACAATAACCATTCTTATACTCGACTCGATAAAGTCGTGGCGAATAGTAAAATGGATCATTACACTATAAGTTCCCAAAAAAAAAAACAAACGCGCACTGTGGGTTCTGTACAAACTTACCTGTGTAAAGAGTTCAATTTCTGGTCGGAGTCTCAAAAGCTTTTCTAAATCTTTTTTTTTAATTTTCTATTTTCAGATTTTTTCCTATATTTGCGCTACAAGGACTTGCTTTATGCCAAATTTCAGGTTTTAGGTTAACGGGAAGTAATCTAGAATTTTGATTCCTTTGAATGTTGAAATATATACGTTTTGTTGTGACGTATAAACGGCCGTATTGTTTTTATATTCGTTAACTTAGAAGTTTGATTTTTTTCTTTTATTATTGATAGGCTCATATTTGACCACCATCTCCTAACTTCAAGGGATAGGGACCATAGACGTGAGTATAAGGTTTTAATTTCAACTCGATACCTCCACACGTTCCCGAGATAAAGGGTTTTGACAGACAGACGGACGGTTGGAGAACAAAGTGTTCCGTTTTTCTTTTTGAAGTACGGAACCCTAAAAACATAAAAAGGTCGGGTCACGCACGTTTCCGTGACGCTTTCGAGGACTCGATGCTAGGGTTGTCGGCTTCTGAATTTATGTTGCATGTTTTTTAAGGAGTGGCCCGCGATAACCTTCAAACCTTTATTGTATCAAGTTGAGGAAGTTTTCGAAATTCCTTGCACAGTAAGGTTACTGTGTAAGGAATTTTATCATAGATAGATAGGTACACTTTTTACTGTACACCATAAATTGCACATCGCACTTCATAGCGCTAACCGTCACAGAACTAGAAGTATCACATTAACGTGGAGTTCACTGAGGTTGAGACCTATTTTTTTTCATGACGCTAAAACCGTCACAGATGGCGAGATACCATCAATAAGAAGCTAATCCAGGGGGAACTTCACGACCTTCAGTAATGACAAACACGACTCGAAGAGGAGGAGGTACACCATAAATAAAATTAGACACATACGCACACTCAGCTATCAGCTGATGAATCAGCTAGCTACCAGTTTCATTACACTCAGCTTTATATAGTATACACAGTAGGAGCCATCCTCTACTAAGTGGTGGTAATGGTAATAAACTAGTGCGCCTAACCATCAGAGATTGCATCACTGCTTACCATCAGGTGGGATCGCAATCAAGCACTAGTTTATTATATCAATTAAAAAAACATTAGCCCAGTGCGAGTTGATAGACCTCACATTATGTCTTCGGATCTTTAGTTGCTCTATGACAGTTTTGCTGTTACGACGTTTGTTTCAATTCTGTTTTTTTTTACGACCGAAACTGGAACATTTGGTTACGGTTGCGGTTTTAGCCAAAAATCGTCGATCGGATACTAATATTAACTACAGAGTCCATTACCTAATTGGTAGTTCCTTTTTATCACTACTCTGTGTCTTTTTTATAGCAAAGTAAGATTATAATATTATTATTCTATCAAAATTCTGCCAGCGGCTACGCCCGTGTGAAAGGAGGTTTCTCCATACAAACTTTGGAACCCTGTTTCATCCCTTTAGGGGGTGAATTATGAAAAATTCTCTCTTAGTGCTCGCCTACAGCATAAAGGGAAGCCTTGTGATTCACGGTCCCAGACATGGTTTCAGCTGTGCGTTGAAAAGTCAGGCAGTCAGATCTCCTTATAAGATGACTTTATTCAAAGGTCCTTTCTTCCTTGCGTCGTATTCCTCAGTGCTGAGGTTCGTGACCTTCCTCTTCATCACTTTCACTCGTATGATATTCCTTCATCTGTTTCTGTTTCTGGTGGTGTGACCGTAGAATCAGAAGCGATGCGTATCTGGTCGCGCATGACCCCATTTTCCATTTACCTTACCAGTTACGATGCGCCTTTCGAGGTTGCTGTACAAAACTGATCAGTAGTTTTTGATGTTAACGCGAACAAACAGGCAGATGCTATGAGGGACTTGGGTGGTGGATGTGTAATAGGAAATGTACGGTTTCTGGCAAAAAGATAATGAGACTGTTCATCATCATCGTCACCGAAAGATGTCAACTATTGGTCATAGGCCTCCCCAAATGTCGCCGTAACGACCGGTCCTGTGCGTTTCGCATCCATCGGATTCCACGATCCTCACCAGGTCATCGGTCCACCATGTGGGAGGCCTTCTAACGCCACGTTTTTCGGTACCTGATATCTATCTACACCAGAACCGTCGTCATTGACCATTTGTTTTGCGAGTGGACCGATGAAATTATTTTAATAATTGTAATTAGTAAGTCATATTTTTTATGAACGATCTAACCTCAATCTAGCGATACAACCGTAACAACAGCGATAAACTAACCAATTTCTTATAATAAACCAGAATTACCAATCCAACTTTTGTATTGCTGCAATTTTTTTTTTTATCGTGGCAACAATCTTTGATGAGTGGCAACCCTGACGTTGGTGACATGTTGAGTCACGATAGATCAAAGAAATACAGATACGATTTAATCTAACCCGTATTTACATTAGTTAGATCCTTGATAAAATCATAAAGGTTTTTCAAAAGCACTTTTTAGGATTTTTTTTATCCGATATAAACTAGTGCTTGACTGCGATCCCACCTGATGGTAAGCAGTGATGCAATTGTTGATGGTGAGGCGCACTAGTTTATTAAGGGCCTATTGACTCTAGTCTTGAAGACACCAAAATTAAAATCGGACGAGAAGACTGCAGCAGGCAAATTGTTCCAGTCCTTCGATGTACGCGGTTTAAAGTTTAAGCTAAGACAGGACAAATTCTGCTGGGTCAGTTAGTCTAAAATAATTAACAATCCAATCAACAGTTTGTAGTTAGTACCACAGCTCAGTTTGTCATGTACAGTGAACTACCTACAGACGATGGTTAGTTAAGAACTCTGCACAACTTTATACAATTAATACGAGTTTTGCGCAGTTACAAAATCACAACTAAGTTAATGAAAACCGTTCTGTAACGCAGCTAAAGAAATTAGGACGGGGGTTTTTTTAACCGATTTCTAAAAAAGGAGGAGGTTTTCAATTCGGATGTTTGTATTTTTTTTTTTAATGTTTGTTCGCGCATAAATTCGTCACTTGCCAACCGATTTGTTGTAAAGGGTATACTTTCCAAATGATTCCATAGTCACCAAGTTGGGATCTGATGATAGAATTTTGGCAAAATCGAGGGAACTCCTCAAATTCAATTAAATTTTTAGTGAAGTCGATTTTTTTTTTTATAAAAAGATTTTTTCACTGTAATTAACTATAAAAGTAGGCAAATGCGAGTCGGATTCGCGAACTAGGTATCCGTACAGACTTACCTATGTAAACAATTTGCCTGCTGCGGTCTTCCCGACCTTTTATAAAGAGTCTTCAAGGCTAGAAGTAAATAGGCTCTTAACAAACTAGTGCGCTTCATCATCAACGATTGCATCACTGCTTACCATCAGGTAGGATCGCAGTCAAGCAATAGTTTTTATAGTTTCAAACCTTACCTTACATTCTTCACCTTATTATAACAAATTTTATCAAAATAAATATTCCACCGTTTGAGCGTAAAGGAAGTAACAAACCTACGCACATACATTCAAATATTCACCTATATAATTTAAAAATCTATTTCTATACATATAATAAATCTGCAGAAGTTTTTAGTTGTCCGCGCATCACGTAAAACATACAAAATCGTCGGATGATTATTTCGAAATATATGCTATATTCTTTAACTGTTAAGCGGTACGAAGTTCGTCGGGTCAGCTAGTAATATAATAATAATATTTCACAACTATCACATACTAGTACTAGACAACCGATAAACATACTTATACAATTCTAAATACATACATTTGCTAGATAAATTACACTCAGACACAGAACAAATAATCGTGCACATCGTGATGTGCATGTGGCATAGAAGTCAGGAACACCAACCATTAGACTGTCAGGGCAGTCAAAATACTAGTGTAATTTATAAAATAATATTAGTGTAATTGCTTATTTACGCCTTAATCTCATCAACTGTCTTAATAAAGTAACGTTTACCCTTCCTTCAGCTGCAATAAAGCATCAGCGATGGAAGGCAAGCACGTAGGGCGGCTAATGTGCCAATTCAAGCAGCTTGGGAGGCTTCTGGAGCTTACAGAGCCGTGTGAAGGGCCGCTCCAGCTTTTAGAGCTTATTGTGATGCTCACGACGTGGCTGTGTTTTGTTTATGTGTAGAGGATAATGTACAGCATAAACACGTATCCTGAAAGTTGTAGTATGTTCAGAATTGGCTACAGAAACGTTTTGTTTTTCATTGATATAAACTAGTGCTGACTGCATGTGATCTGATGGTAAGTAGTGATGCAATTGTTCAAGGAGAGGGGTCTCTAGCCTTAGAGACATCTAAATTATAATCGGACGGGAAAACAAAAAAAAAAAACAATTTGAGTGATGCATCAAATTGTTTCAGTCGCTTGATGTAGACGTTATAAACAACACGACGAGGCGAAACGCTCGGTCCGGACTGTAGAGGTTTCAACAACGGAAAGGTGGACTGCACGTGGTACTGGTCGAACGTCGGGTTGTCCGATGGTAGAAATGAGATGGCGGAATCAATATCAAGTCATGCGATTCCCAGGCACACTCTGCAAAATGCATGCTGTAAAACACCGAAAAGCTTTTTTTTAATCCAAAATGATTTAGGAATGTAGGATAAAAAAAAAAATCTTGATTAATCGTTTTTCTTTAAGGACTTGGAGTAGAGTTGCTAGATACCTCTACCCATTCCTATGAAGAAGAGTCTTAACAGACAAACAGTTTAACTTAGTGAACCTATAAGGGTTCCATTAACCCACAGAGTTACAAAACCCTAAGAACACCATTTACATTTTCAAAGTTCCGAACTCAATAATAGCTTTCCTCTGATAGTAATCTGTGGCCTAACCACAGAACATAGAAGTAGAAAGTAACTAGTTACTTCAAGTATAACCACACATTCAAAGAAGCCTAGTTACAAACAAACCCGTTTTATTCCTGACAATCAAAGTTGCAAACTTGCGGAATGAGCGAATCCCGCACATGAAGGCAAGTTGAACTTACATCAAAGGTATGTGTTCCCTGCAAGTGACTTGTGCAAGCGTGCCACAGACATTTCACTCGGTGTTTCTGGGAATTGAAGATGCCTTGTGTTATTTTGTAACATAACATCGTGTCTGTTTCCATGAAAGGGGTACGCTTTTTGTTCCAATTTTGCTACAAACGGTTCAAATTCTATGAAATAGATACTTCTACCAATTATTGGAGTTCCATGGAATAAGAGCTGACCTTTTGCTTACCAGCGCAAAGCATTAAGAAGGTCCTACTGTTGCAGTTTATTTATTTACTCGCAGCTCCCAGAAGCTTCGCCCGCGTGGTAGCAGAAAATTATCCCAAGGGAACATACTTCCGGGATAAAAAGTATCCTATGTCCTATTCAAGGACATGTTCTATCCGTGTACCAAGTTTCATCAAAATCGGTTTTGCCATTTAGGCGTGAAGACGTAACAAACAAACAAACAAGCTCACTTTCGCTTTTATAGTATTAGTAAGGATTTTAAGTTTCTTCTGTAATTTTTTATTTTTGGTGTACAATAAAGAATTTATCTATCTATCTATCAATTTCATGTACATTAGTCGTCGGTATTTTACAAGGAACGACTGCCTGTCAGAACTCCACAACCACAGATATAGATAGACTTAAATAACGCAAGAGTAACTATTTCGCGTGCCTAAATTCGTGCCTAGCTTACGTACAAAAATCGTAAGTGGCCACTTTCGCGCTCAGTCTACATCGGTGTATAGCGCTAGTCAGACGTCAGTTATAAGCGTAATTAATATGTGCTTTCCAAGGCACGGGGTGCCAGTAATTATTCATAAACTTAGAAAACTACATAATGAATTGGGACATTCACATTCACAAGGATTCCTGTGTTCTGTGTTCTGTGTTCACTAATAATATCGTAATATCAATTATTAGCTCAGTGTTGCCAGCCCAGCCCGGTTAAAATTGTTATGTTACCTGGCTATCCACACAAATACATATTCATCGAGCTATCCAGATGACTGAGGAGTTGTTTTACTCCCACACCCAGCTGTGCGCTGGCTCCTAATGCCTGCTATTACTTGCCGTGACTTGTGTTGTACGGTGGTGTCCAACTTGTGACCTCAACTTGTTGACCTTTGTAAAATATTTTTGGGAAAAAATATAATATGTAAAAATTATTGCAATCGATTCAGTTACTGATTATGAAGAAATTATATATTCAGGTTTCGCATGACCACGACCACTCTGTCAAGAGTTTACGACTGAGAAGAAGAAGAAGATATAAGTACTAAAAATAATGTTGCACAAGTCAGCATTTACGCCAGTCGTAAGAATCATCATCATCATCTTCCTGCCCTTGTCCCATTTTTATTTGAGGTCGGCGCAACACGTTTTTCTCTTCTATTCTGTCCTGTCACTCGTCACGCTATCACTAACTCCCTTTTCTTTCATATCACTTCTCACACAATCCATCCATCCTTTCTTCGGCCTTCCTCTCGCTCTACATCCATTCACATGTAAACTCATACTTTTTTAGCCACATGCGTTTCATCCCTCTTCTTTAGCAAGACAAACGAATAAACGAGATAACCCATTCTTTACAAATGTACAAAGATCATACACCGCACTAGCTACAAATTCTACAAAAGCCTCGGATGTACAGTTTATTTCCATTTACGACCATAAATAGCCTGCACGAAGCTCCACCATACATTACAGCATGGAATCCATTTTGGAGTCGTTCTTTTTTAATTGGCCAGCACAGATCACGATTGGCAAGGTTCCCGATGACGTTAGCGGGGTCAGGGGGTCACAGACCAGGTTATATGGAGCAGTCCGGTCATTCCGTTTTGGATTTATTCCAAGCATTGGATATGCAATCTCTTTGATAGTGCTGGCTAGTCTTTGAATGGGTGGAAATGATGGTTGTCATTGCATAAGGGTTCTGGGTGGTCTAGTGAAGGATTTTTTTTTCATCATCATCATATCAGCCGAAAGACGTCCACTGCTGGACATAGGCCTCCCCCAAGCGTCGCCACAACGACCGGTCCTGTGCGTCGCGCATCCATCGGATTCCCGCGACCCTGACCAGGTCGTCGGTCTAGCTTGTTGGAGGCCTTTCAACGCTGCGTCTTACGGCACGTGGTCGCCACTCCAGAACCTTTCGTCCCATATTTTTTTTTTAATTGTTGATAATTTGGCGCTTGACCGCTATCTCACCTCATGGAAAGCGACGATGTTGTCGATGATGGAGCGCACTTTTCCAGAAGTAATCTGTTCACTCTTGACTTAAAGATTCTCGGGTTGTAGCCATTAGAAAAACAGATTAAAAAAAAATATCACCTTTTTCTAGCATTTTGTTGTGTTTTCAAGGGAAAACCTTCAAAAGGCGCCCAGACTCCTCAGGATAAGTCCAAGAAGTAAGCAGTTTTCATCTCACTAAAACCACCCCGGTGATCATCATCAGCTCATAGAAGGGGTGCCGTCACCTCTTAAGGTGGTGCATCATGACTCACATTTTCACTGTTTTTCATACAACCGCTCATAACTGATTATGACGTTATTACACATTTTTCATTAGATATTTTGGAAACACAGTATCTTGTGGATATTATCTAGGTTTCTAAAGAAACCAATTTCTAAATTTGTGTAAAACTAATCCAGTAAAAACCTCTGAAAATGTCCTATTTTGTATGAACTTTGACACTTCATAATTTGTCTAAAAATTAAAAAAGTCAAAAAGTAAAACTATAGAAGCCTTGCAAATTTAATTAAGATTCTAAATGACGACCACTTTTTTCAAAACCTTTTAAGAGTTTAAAAAAAACAGCTATTTCCTGGAGCAAGTTTTGTGAAATTTTCGAGTAAATCTCGGAATTACCGAATACAAACAGAGCTTTCTCTCTTTTTTTGCGTTGCCTTTTCGTCAAACATCGCGTTGGATTGCATTAAATGAAGTAACAAGCTTTTAAACCATTTTCGATGTTTACGATAGGCGAGTGGAATAGGACCCTCTTAAAAGACTACTCTGGAACCCCTTCTGTGTAACGCCTGTCAGGGCACATCTTGAGGAGACTGTCCAATAGTCTTATATTGCACCTACCACTATTTTTCTCTGCATCATCCAAATCTTAACTGGTAGAATATGTCTAAGGCATTAAGTCCACCTCTGTATATTAAGGGGCTCCTATTAGCCGATGACTTTTTGACTGAGTCCAAGAATACGCTACAGTATAAAGTACAAAAAAAAATCATGGTCATCGGCTAATAGGAACCCCTTAAGAGCATCCTTTTTGAGGAGGTACATTTCATACAACCCCTCTTACGTGATTATGATATTGTTAATAAAAAAATCTCTAGATATTTTGGATACACAGCTATCTTGTGGATATTACCTAAGCTTCTATGGAAATTAAAATATAAATTTGTGTGAAAATATCTAGTAAAGACCTCTGAAAATCTGCTATTTTACGTAAACTTTTTAACCCTTCAGATACCGTCAATTAGAGACACAATAGTAAGATAATAGATGCGCGGCCACCGGTGGTCGCTTGGGGATTCATGAATTAAGAAAAAGATGTGTAATAGGACTTGGACATTGGACTAGCCTGTTGGTCTAGTGGTTAGTGGCTGTGACTGCTATGCCGCAGGTCGTGGGTTCGATTCCCACCCAGGATAAATGTTAATATGATGCGCATGATCAATTGTTCTGTGTCTGAGTGTAATTTATCTATAATATGCATGTATTTAATAATATATAAGTATGTTTATCAGTTGTCTAGTACTCATAACACAACTCATGACGTTGTGTCATAGTTGTGGGATATTATTATTAATAACATCATAATTTACGTGATTGTATGATAACGGTTACCTCGAAACGCACGCTTTTAAAGAAAGAAATAAATAAAATCAAATATATGCTCATCGAGATTTTTAACGACTTCAAAACCGAATTAAAAACCTACATGTATTCTCTGATGTATGTTTGCTATCTTCTTTCAGCGACCCACGAACCTAAATCGAAAATCGTCCCAAGGGAACATACAACGGAGATAAAAAGCTTCCTATGTCCCAATCCAGGATATTGTCAATTGTCAGTTGTTGAAACGTGAAAGTTAACAAACAAGGTTAAGTTTTCGTTATAAATAGGGTTAGATAAAATAACCCACTAAACGAGTGCACCCGGAAAACTCCTCGTCATCATTTCTGCCAAAAGACGTCCACTGTTGGACATAAGAACAATACGACCGATCCTGTGCGTCTCGCATCCACCGCATTCCCAAGACTCTCACCAGGTCGTCGGTCCACCTTATGGCAGTATTTCCATCACTGTGTTTTCCAGGGCGCGTTTGCCACTCTAAATGGTTAATCAAAGGTTCTACCTTTCAGCTCCATCGACCATGCGTTCTACGAGCAATGTGCACTGCCCACTGCCACTTAAGTTTGGCGATTCTTCGGGCTATGTCAGTGACCTTGGTTCTCCTGCGGATATCTTCATTTCTGATGCGATCACGCAAGGAAACTCCGAGAAAAGTGAAAGGAAGTCGTGCGGCGTATCCTGACAGCTTCCCGAGAGCTAACTTCGTGACAGCCACGACCAGTCTGGCAAGAGTGAAACGACTAAGAAGAAGATAGATAAATATACACCATGAAGGATCGACTCTCTCACGTCCCAACAGTCGCTACAGAAGACCATTGTAAGCGAAGACTTGCGGATGATGAACAATGAGTAGCTTGTCGTTTGGCAAAGACCGAGCCCGGGGACGCGAAGGTTCGTAGTGTCCCATGCGCGCCTAAAAGAGATTTGAGCAAAACCATAGAGGCTCATTAAGGCTGATGCGCGCTACAGCTGCGGGAATTTTAGAAAAAAATATCGTGACCCAGTTAGCAGTGGTGGCCGAATGGTAACGGTCTTGACTCACAGGTTCAAACCCAGCCGAGGCATTACTTTGCATAATTTATTTCATCACCATTGCTCTCAAAACGGTGAAGGAAAACATCGTGAGGAAACCGGCATGTCCTGGAATCGAATATTCGAAGACATGTGACATTTACTAACCCGCACTGGGCCCGCGTGGTGGATTACGTCCCATTCCCTCTCCCAGAGAGGAGGCCTGAGTCCTAGCAGTGGGAACACTTAAATGGCTGATTATGTTACCGTGACCCTGGAACGCACAGGTCAGTTTTAGACAGTAAAAGTCTGACACAATCTCTCACTCCACCCTAGACCGGGAGCAGTAATTTTACGATAATCCTTAACAATGTTGGCTTAAACATAATACAATGACGAAATGAGAAAACAATCAACATTGAATAACTGAGAAACAAACACACACACAGTTCAACAACTAAAATAAACCATTTCTGTTAACTAAGCATGTTAAATGAAGTCTAGTTAAGGTCCTTACTCCCTTTCAGTGCAACAAAACATTGCCTTTCTGAAGCCTACTCCTCGGTAACGGCTAGGTTAATAGGTTTGAAAAAAAAAAATGTTTACTTGCTTTTGCTTGCAGCTTCGCCCGCGTACATAAAATATAGCCTAAATAGAAAAAAAAATATTTATTTATTTATTTATTTACAAAATGATATTATAACATCTTCACAGACGCGTCCAAGGCGATGTTATAACAAACACAGTAGGTACATGGTAATAAAATATTATTAAATTAATTATGAATGTAAATCATTAGTCCAGACCTTTCTCAATAAGTAACAATACAACCAGTACATCCAGAGATTACCGCCTACAAACAAAAAAACAAACTTTACCTCTTTATTATATTCGTGTAGAGTATAGATTTATGTACCTACAACATTATCGACATATGATTTTTTCGTATGACCAATACTTTTGTTAAAAAAATAAAAACATCATGATGTTTTTTTACTTGTTTTCCCTACTCCTTTCAAACGGTTTTGATCTTTAGAAATATGTATACACAAAAAAAAAATTGCTGGTGAGCTGTTCTTCGGAATGTATGGTAGCATTATGTAAATCAATCAACATTTCGCAAAGAAAATGGTTTTAAAGGTCAACGGAGCTACATGCGAGCGCATTCCGCAGTGGGAACACGCTAGAAAACACCGGCCTCATCTAGTAATAGACGAAAAAATTTACGTAAAAAGTTTTTAAAAAACTTATTTGCAAAAGAAATATGACTTATCATTTTATCATTTGCTCTCTCTGACTGAGAGCAGTGGTGGCCGAGTGGTAATTGCTCTGACTTACGAGTTGTAGGTCGCGGGTTTAAACCCTGCAAAGCGCATTGCTTTGTGTAATTTATTTCATTACCACTGCTCTCAAAACGGTGAAGGATAACATCGTTAGGAAACCGGCATGTCCTAGAACCAAAAATTCGCAGACATGTGACATCCATCAATCCGCACTGGGCCCGCGTGGTGGATTACGGCCCATTCCCTCTCCTAGAGAGGAGGCCTGAGTCCCAACAGTGGGAACGGCCGACTATCATTTACGATTTATCATCAATCATCGATCTTTTTTTTTCATTTACGAGAATGTTTACATTTAACTCCGACTTCAAGGGACTATGGGCCTTAAATGAAGACTAGTTAACACAAATGAACAGAACCACAACTAGTTGACTAGTTGTACTAGTACTTAGTTTTCTTAATTGCTTCCAAGAATTAACTCACACATGTATAAGACAGGCGATAGTGATTCGAACTTGTTGAACTTGCAAGGACTCGTGAGGACTTGTAAGGACTTTCAGAGACTTGCAGCAAGTTTTAAGGATGTAAGCTGAAGTGGTGTGTCAGTTTGGTGATATTGTTCGCTTTATTGTGTAGGGATGTTGAAAAATTGTGCAATTATTTTAGATAAGTATATGCCATCGGTTCGTTTCCCCTGTTGGGTGTATTAATATCCAAAAGGTATTATTATTTAACTTTACCATCGTCTTTAAAAAGGGCACAAACTTTCTACAAAATTGAGTTAAATACATATTCAGAACCAGAAAAAAAATCTGTGGCTGAATATGTCCAAAGCAAAACTCTTCGTTCTTTTAAAATTGGTTTAAAGAGTCCGAATATGTATTCAATATGGCGACACTTGGGGGAGGCCTATTCCAACAGTGGACGTATATCGGCGGAAATGATGATGATGATGATGATTTGTATTCAATTCAATTTAAAATAAAACTTTAGCTGTGCCTTCAGTATTTCAGACGTGATAGTTACAAAAGTCTAGATAGACTAGGTCAGATTAAATCAATCATTTACTTAGTCTTTTTGCATCCAGCATAATTGGAAAAAAAGTTAGGCGGGTTGACTTTTGAAATCTGATATCATCATAAAATGGAGGCGACCGTTGAGATAACGGTAGATGGAGAGACGTATGGAAAACATGTTGCTGGCCTGAAATAATTTGGAATGCAGTTGCCACTCCAGAACCTTTCGGCCCTAACGGCCATCTGTTCTGTGAGCCAACGATATCAAAAATAAACAATCCCTAATGTGGATTTTTAAAGTAAAATCCAATGTCAAAAATAACCCTAAACATGTAACTTCTATCTAAGCACACTACCATATTCATGAACACAAAATCAAGTCTAGCAGCGACAACGTAAGCACGATGTACCTAAAATATCCCTAGAATATCTCATTCATCTTGACTCACCTTACTGGTATAAGTGGATAAATTTGTTACCCTCAGAATAACATATTTAGACGCTTTGCTTCTCACTACACTGAAGCGGGGAATACTTGAGGGTACGTTAAATAAGGGGTTTAGTGTGATCTGTGATGTGTCTTTATCTGTTTTTAGACGGGTTTTGGCTTTAGTTGTTTTTAGGGTTCCGTAATCAACTAGGAATCTTTATATTTTCGCCATGTCTGTCTGTCTGACCGTTAGACCTAGAAAGCTGAAATTTGGTACTAATATGAATATCAATTATGCCAACAAAGTGGGATGTTTTATTAGGGCACACCCCCTACACTTAAAGTGGGGAGTGCTTTTTTTTCATTTCAGCCCTAACGTGGCGTGTAATATATTGTTACACTAGCTTTCCGCCCGCGGCTTCGCCCGCGTGGACTACAGTTTATATCGCGCGGGCAGAGACCCGTGCTCAGCAGTGGAATTATAGGTAGCCTATGTGTTATTCCATTGTCTCTTCTACCTACCTACCAAATTTGATCTAAATCCGTTCAGTAGTTTTTGCGTGAAAGCGTAATAGACAGACAGACAGACAGACAGAGTTACTTTCGCATTTATAATATTAGTAGGGATATATCACACGTCAGGGGATAGATATTTATTTAGATAGGTATTTAAAAATGAATAGGGGTTTACTAAAAACATTTTTTGATAATGTTAATATTTTCGGAAATAATCGCTCCGAAAGTAAAAAAAAAATGTGATGGATGGGAAACTACGAAACCTTACACTGAGCGTGGCCCGACACGCTCTTGGCCGTTTTTTATTTTATATCTGTGTGATTCTGAAGTGGGAATTTGGAGTAATCATTCTTTTTTCGATTCCGAAAAATCGCCAAACTTAAGTGACTGTGGGCAGGATACATTGCTCGCAGAACAGGTGGTCAATGGTGGTCATCCTATAGGGTGAACCGATGGTTGGGTGAGGGTCGCAGGAATTCAATGGGTCCACTGAAGCTGGGAATATTTGAGGTTGGGTACGTTAAATAAGGGGTTTAGTATGATCTGTGATGTGTCTTTATCTGTTTTTAGACGGGTATTTTGGCTTTAGTTATTTTTATTACAAGCTTTTATTTAGTTTCACCTGTCCCGATGTTTTTCTGTCATCAAACCTTGTATATTAAATTTAACCCACTTCCCGGTTGCCGATTGAGCTGAAATTTTGCATGCATGTGTAAATCATGTGACAATGCAAAATTATTATGACATAGAGCTGATCTGATGATGGGACCGGAAGGTGTCTATAGGAACTTGGTGGTTAAACGATACAACCCTGTCGAGTTTGGGCTCGTATGATTTGTCTTGACGAGTATTAATTATATGTACCTATAGGTATACCGAACTATAAAAGCTTGCGATGAAAAAATGATTTTCATTAAAAGCAAACAAGCTTGTAATGAAAATCATTTTATATCTGTGTGATTGTGAAGTAAGACTTTTGAGTTAAGGATGGTCATTCATCATTTTTATAGTCCGAAAAATCGCCAAACTTAAGTGACTGGGTACATTGGGTACATTGTAGGGTACATTGCTCGCAGAACAGATGGCCGAATACAAGACGCAGCACTGGAAGGCATCCTACAGGGTGAACCGATGATTTGGTGAGAGTCGCAGGAATTCAATGGATGCATTGAAGTGGAGATTACTTGAGGTTGGGTACGTTAAATAAGGGGTTTAGTGTGATCTGTGATGTGTCTTTATCTGTTTTTAGACGAGTGTTTTGCTTTAGTTGTCTTCTATTTTAAATCTGTGTGAATGTAAAGTGAGGCTATTGAGTATTTTTTTATTGTTATAGGTTTGCGCTATACCGTTATCTCACCTGATGGAATCATGAATTAAGATTGGTCATTATTCATAGCCCGAAAAATCGCCAAACTTAAGTGACTATGGGCTGGGTACATTGCTCGCAGAACAGATGATGAATGGGGCGAATGGAAGACACAGCATTGGAAGGCATCCTACAGGGTGAACCAATGGTTTGGTGAAGGTCGCAGGAATTCGATAGATGCGAGACGCACAGGGAGGTTTATGTCTAACAAACAGTCTTTCGGCTGAAACGATGATGGTGATTCTTCTTAACAAACTTAGTGGTATCAATTACTCCACATTCTTACTATAACGTCAGAAAATGAAGTAATTGCGATTGAAAGGAAAAACATATAAACTTAGACTTTTTTCATCATCATCATCATCAGCCTTTTTAATGTCCCCACTGCTGGGACTCAGACCTCTAGTAGAGGCCGTATTCCATCACGCGAGCCCAGTGCGGGTTGGTGAATTTCACATGTCTTCGAATTTTTGGTTTTAGAACATTTTCCTCACGATGTTTTTCTTTACCGTATTCAAAGCAGTGGTGATGAAATAAATTATACAAACTAATGAGCTTGGCTGGACTTTTTCCAAAAAATTGAATAGGTACAGGGATAAAATTTTCCAACTTTATTTTCAAGATCTGCATTTTTTACTCCTTATTTTTACCTATCTACAAATAAACTGTCAAGTACCTACGTAACGCCACCAAAACCAGAATATTAAACTCGCAGATAAATATCAAACATGCACGTCAAACTCTTCGCAAAAAGCGAATAAAAAATGAATGGAAATTTTATTCTAGGTTGATTGTGCTCCGGTAGGTGACCTAGCAGATACGCTATGACGTCAGAGCGCAGCTATTGTGCAATGAAACTCAGAGGAGAACTAGAATGGTTTGGATATTTCAAAAGTAAAATATTAGTAATCGGTATGGTGAAATGTCTGTTTTTCATATGAGATTTAAATCAGGTGGAATGGCAGTCAAGCACTAGACTATCATCATCATCATATCAGCCGAAAGACGTCCACTGTTGGACATAGGCCACAACGACTGTTCCTGTGCATCATGCATCCATCAGATTCCGACTACACACACACACACTAGACTATCAACAAAAAAAAATATATTCCTATAAGTAAAAACATACATAAATAAAATATACATACAGCCGAACATATAGCCTCCTCCTTTTTAAGTCGGTAAAAAAATATAATTCCCTCGTTCTGATGTAGTCGGGTAAAATAGGCATTGCAATTTGTAGTTATTTAGATTAAATGATAACACAGCCTCTAGCGTAAAAAAGTGGATTAGCGTAAAAAAGTGGATACGTGTAAAAACATGCCCCACTTTTTAAATGAAACAAACAGTTTTAATTCACCTATTTTTGTTATCCTAGTTTGTGTATCTGCGGTGCAGCACATCCAATTTTATTATCAGCGTGTGGCTTCAATCAATCAGAAACAAAACATTTGATAGCCAATATGGTGGAACCGCAGATATGTCGATGCGGTATTGTTAGTTTATTCATTTTGTTATATTGGACATAGAAATTCATTGCATGTACAATGGAAAAATTCGCGAAATGGATTGGAGCGTTATGCGATTTATTTTTTCATTTTGATTGAAGTTCCTTGTAATCCTCTTGTATGATAAATTTTTTAATAATGAAGATAGAGCGAGAGAAGTTTTCTGGCATAAAAAATCCAAAAATCATAATCCTTGTTTGCAAATTAGATAGAGCGAGAGAAAAATTCTGTCATAAAAAAGCCCAAAAATCATAATTCTTGTTTGCAAATTCACTATCACTTTCTTGATTTCATTCATGCTCGTTCTCTTCCTCTCCAGCGATCAATCTAGATAATTGCGTCATCAGTTAGTGTTCTCCGGCTCCTCATGATGAAGCCGAAAAGATTTCATGCTAAAATAGAGAAATAAACAGTTGTTTTTATGTAGGTATAAACAAATCCTTACTTTCATTAAATGGCACACAAAAGATAACCATGCGCCTTTGGTTGCGCCCCACTTAGTCGTAACTGCAAGACTTAGAAGGACAGGTAGATACGCGCGCTCATTAGAAAGAGAAAGCGATGTCAAACACACGCGAGCGTCTCTGAGGTGTAGGTTATCTTTCTAGGGTTAAAGAGACTGAAATAGGTATATTCTAAACGAAAATTTTGTGAATTTTTTATTGTTTTAAGTCGCCTAATAATATTAAATCATTTAAAAACCAGCTATATTCGATACTTTTTGTAAGGTACATCGAGGGACTGGAACAATATTTGCCAACTGCGGTCTTCCCGTCCGATTACAATTTAAGCGTCTTCAAGGCTAGAGTAAATAGGCTCTTAATAAACTAGTGTGCCTCACCATCAACGATTGCATCACCGCTTACCATCAGGTGGTATCGCAGTCAAGTACTAGTTTATATCAGATATAAAAAAAAATAGGTTCTTTTATTAGTCAACAATGATCAAGATCTCTTAGTCAACCTAGAATATTGAACCAGTAGTTGAATACATCTGATTTAATTTTACCCTAATAATTACCCAAGTCGTTTGAATTATTAGACAGACTATAGTTTTTAACACAATGAGAATACAACAGACAATAAACGCCGAGTTAACCCTGAAAACGGTCATAAATGTAATCCTATACAAAATTTAAATCCCCTCAAATCCGACTTGACTAGTTGAAGTCAGCTATTCAGAGTAACTATTCACATTAGCTACAACTCTTCATCCTTGCTCGAGGACAAATCGGGGAAGTTCGCAGTCCTCCACATAGGGTCACCATATCTCTATCCATATCTTGAGTCTACAGGATTTTTGGAGTCTTTTCAGGGTTGCAGCTGGATTTACAAATCTGATGAAATCTCAGCATCATTTTAATAAAAAGTTAAATAAACTAAAAATATGAGATGAGAGATGTTGGTAGAATCATCATCATTTGTTTTTTTTTTCACTACAGCTTTGTTTATTTATATGTATGTATCTAAGTATGTATTTACTATTGTATTTGTTTCTCATTTTATTAAGTTGCACCTGCCATGTTATGTTTCTGCACCACCCTAAGGTCGACTGGCAGAAAATGCCTAAGGCATTCAGTCCGCCTTTGTACATTTTTTGTGCATAAAGCTTTAAATAAATAAATATAGATTTTCGCCCGCATACGTAAAACCCTATGTCACTCAAGAATAAAGCAGTTTTCTAACGGTGAAAAAATGATCGCGATCGGACCAGTACTTCCATAGATTATAGGTAATAAATAAGTCAATTCGGAAGGGGGGGGGGGGTTAGGTTGATTGTAGGTAAGTTTGTTTTTCCTCTATATATGGGGAAGGGGGGGTGCCATTACCGGCCTTTCGCCATTCCCCCCCCCCCCGCTTTGAGTGATATGTGCAACACGTCAGTGAGACCCACAGTGTATAAAAACGATAATATTACGATTTTTTTAATCGTTATGTACGTTTTAGAGAACATTCTTAAAAATATCTATATTCTTAAATGGACATCAAGTCTTTCCGGACTTTTAATTTTTCTATCTGGTAACCCTACCATCACATGCCTCGGATGAGGACAGAGCTATACTCCGCATAATTTGTAGATTCTCTACAAAGCTGGAGTAAGGCTGGTCACGTAGCTTAGATTAGAGGGGGAGGAAAGAAGCGTAGTTTAACATGTGGAGGGAAAAATGGGGGTGGTTCTGGTTAGTGGTAGGTGGTGGTGGTGGGGTACATTTTAATTATTTATGATACTATGTAGTAATAATATAAATAAACTAGGTTTTGCCCGTGACTTCTCCCGCGTACATAAAACATATCTAGCTTAGGCCGCTCAGGAATAAAGAGGGTATCTATCGGTGAAAATTTTTAACAATCGGACCAGTACTTCCAGAGATTATCTCATACAAACAAAAAAATAAACTTTACCTTTTTATTATATATTCGTGTAGATAATATGGGAGTTGTATTATACATATATACCATAGCGCGTACAGGGTTCTATTTTGTCGACTGAGAAAATCATCTTTGACGAAACCCGCTCTTGGGTGGAGCGGGAGACAGTGTCAGGCTCTTACTGACTAAAAACCCCGCGCCGTTCCTTCTAGCCTTCATACCGGGGCACGAGCTCCCTTTCGGACAACCCTGTCCCCAGTAGGCTTCGACCCAGCTGGGCCCCTCCTGCTGCTGACAACTCCTTGAGGCGCGCGGGAACAATGCGCGCCGTCGACGTCTTAGACTCGGTCCATTACCGGACGATCGGACAGCGAGCTACCCATAGCTCGCCGTCCGCGAGCCTGCGTCTACGGTGGCCGGAAATCGGGATTGGAATCCCGGCGACGGCGGCGAGGGCGCCTTTGCCTGATGCGGTCGGCCTCCTCCTTTGCAAGCATTACTGCTTCGCAGAAGGAGGCGACCGCCTGCCATTCCTCCTCGCTCCGGACCATGGCCTCGACCAGGGCCCGGCTCGAGAGGTCTCCGCCGCCGATCGCCCCCACGAGGGCACGGCGATGCTCCGCCCAGGCAGGGCACACCTCGACGGTGTGCTCCACCGTGTTCTCCGGGCGTTGCGCACAGTGGCGACACCCGGGCGTCTCTTCCGGCGTACAGGGATAATCGTCGGTTGGTATCACATTCCATAAAAAGCGACTAAAGTGCCTCTACGTACGCCTTCCAAAGGTCTGGGACCTCAGAGTTCCGAGATATACTGATAAATAAATAAGGCATGATAATAAATCTAAATCTAATTTTAAAGTTTTTTATTTGATGTTATAAATAGTTTTATTTTCGACTAGCCTGTTGGTCTAGTAGTTAGTCACCCAGGACAAATGTTTGTGTGATGAGCACGATCATTTGTTCTGTGTTTGCGTGTAATTTATCTATAATATCATGTATATATTTAAAAATATACAAGTATGTTTATCAGTTGTGTAGTACTCACAACACAAGCTCTGTAAGCAGAGCTAAGGCTAAGCTAAGGCTTGGGACTAGACGGCGTTGTGTGATACTTCTGTGAATTATTACAAAACTGAAGAGTTTGATTGAATGCGTTATTTGTTATATATTTTTTATTTTACTGTTGCCAGAATACAGGTTCCTCCTAGTTCGGCGTCAGCTGCTATAATTTTTGTGTACATGTATTTTACTTTTTGAAGCGTTTGTCAAATTACATTATGTACTTTTTTGTGAAACAAATAAATAAATATTATTTCTATATTTTTATTATTGAATTACAGTGAAATTATTATTTTTAACTTGATTCTTTGTTCAGAAAAACACATCGAAAAAACACTATAAATTAATTTATTATAGACTGTATAAAAATGCTCTATCATCGAAAATATTTTCCCGATTCTGGGCCCTTTTACAAAGCATGTTATGTTCCGTTTTCACTTAGTAAGAAGTACCTACCTACCCTAAAAAGAAAGAAAGAAAAAGGGAAGCTACTGACCTGTAAATTGTTTATATTGAATGAAGGGAGTTATTCATAGCCACGAGGTATCGAGCCTCTTTCTAGGACCAAGTTTGCCACCTCTCTTTTCCAATCTTCTTGTCCCATATAGACTGTCCTGTTGTTGTAGTGGTTAGTGACCCAGACTGCTATGCCAGAGGTCGTGGGTTCGATTCCCACCCAGAACAAATGTTTGTGTGATGAGCATGATCATTTGATTTATGTCTGGGTGTAATCTATATATATGAATGTATTTATAAATATATAGGTATGTTTATCAGTTTTCTAGTAGGTACTCATAATACAAGCTCTGCTTAGCATGGGACTAGACGGCGTTGTGAATATTATATTATTATATTTTTTAACGGCGAAACACGTTTTTTTCTTTCAATCTGTCCTGTCACCCGTTACACTATCACTGACACCCTTTTCTTTCATATCACTTCTAACATAATCTATCTATATTTTCCTCGGCCTTCATCTCCCTCTCCATCTGTCTACATGTGTTCTCATAACTCTTTTAGTAACATGCATTTCATCCCCCCTATTCAAATAACGCGCCACAAGATCGCTAGACGATTGAGATTACGAGATTGCGGGAGATAGTGTCAGACTTTAACTGACTAAGAAACCCACTCCTATACCTTCTTACCTTTCGTACCGGGACCGAGCTTCCCTTTCAGATAACCCTGGCCCCAGCAGGCTTCAACCCGGCTGGGTCCCTGCTGCTGCTGACTGCTCCTTGAGGCGCGCGGGAACAGTGCGCGCCGTCGACGACTTGGGCTCGGACCGGACAGTTACCGGACGGTTGGACAGCGAGCTACCCATTGCTCGCCGTCCGTAAGCCCGCTCCTACGGTGGCCGGAAATCGGGATCGGAATCCCGGCGGCTGGGGCGATGTGAGCGCCGCCGTTGCCTGATACGGTCGGCCTCCTTTTTCGCTAGCATTACTGCTTCGCAGAAGGAGGCAACCGCTTGCAACTTATCCTTGCTCCGGACCGTGGCCTGTACGAAGGCCCAGCGCGATAGATCGCCGCCGCCGATCGCCTTCACGGGGGCACGGCGATGCTCTGCCCAAGCAGGGCACACCTCTACTGTGTGCTCCACCATGTCAATAGCTAGTATCAAATAAAACATCATGAACCAAAGACTTCCTACCTATATACGGAACAATTTCAACCGTATTTCTCGAAAAACGAGAGGTTCGTTTAAAAATAAAGTACCTACCTCGTAGTTGGCAACTTGTTCAGGAAGCCGTTTCTAAGGCGTCTCATGAAACAAGTTAGAAATTTACGAGTATCTCGCTGTTCGTGAGGTAGCAACATCGAATGATACTCGTACCTATCCCGTTTAGATAAGGCGAGGGCACATTACGGCGTTTTCTTGTAGTGTAATAGTGTCGATTAAAGTTTTATATTTTATTTTATGTGAAAAATCATGTAATATTTATATAATCCGTTATATTGTTTGACTGGCCTGTTGGTCTAGCAGTTAGTGGCCCTGACTGCTATGCTGGAGGTCGTGGGTTGGGTTCCCACCCAGGACAAATCGTTGTGTGATGAGCACGATCATTCGTTTTGCCCCCCATCGTCCAATCCCCGCTCCCCTCCGCTATTGTACTTGCTTCGCATAGACTATTAAATATTTTCGTATGACTATCTGATGAACTAAAATATGATATATTTTTAAAAGTCTTAGACGAATTTGTTTATGATCTTAGTAACATAGTCCTAAGAGGTTGCCAGTGTTTTACAAATAATCTTGTATAATTCTATAGTGATTCCATTACTGGAAGAAAATAGGTAGGTTTTAGTTCGTAAAAGTCTGATACTCCCTCTCAATCTCTCACACCCAAAGCAGGAGGAGTTATTTGATGATTATCTTAAAACTCACTCCTGTTTCATCTTTGCCCCAGGATCGTGGGACACAAGGTAAATAAGAGTCGGTGTAAGTCTGTAAAAGTCTGACACGTACTCCCTCTTTGCTCTAGAGTGGGAGAAGTAATTGGATTGTATCCCACCTAAAAAAAGCTTAAAAACAATACCTTTTAACAGGATTGTTTTTATGTGAACTCACCTTTATAAGAGAAACATTATTTGTCTTTGAAAACGTAATTTCTCTTCGTTTTCAACCGTGAGTAGGAATTAGGAAATTTTCCTATTTAATTTTAACTAACAAGTTTATTTGCTAAGAAAGTCTTGTGAACAATATAAAATGGTTTTTATTTCGTTTTTTTCTTTGTTTTGTAATACAAATTATGTGATCCTTGGGGGTATGATTCTGTTGAAGTGATTAAGGATTTTCTGGATAGTAAGGGAATGAATTAAACATGCTTTTAATGAAAATCTACTTTTCATAGCAAGCTTTTATAGCTTGGTATACCTATGTAATGAATACACGTCAAGACGAATCATACGAGCCCAAACTCGATAGGGTTGTGTCGTTTGACTACCAAGTTTCTATGGCTACCTTCCAGTTCGGTCATCAGATAAGCTCCTTGTCATAATAATTTTGCATTATCATCTGATTTACACATGTATGCAAAATTTCAGTCGGTAACCGGAAAGTGGGTCAAATTTAATTTACAAGATTTGATGACAGACAAACATCGGGACAGGTGAAACTAAATAAAAGCTAGTAATTAGTAAAACTTTGAGCTCTTCAACTTGTCATCATCATCATGATTATATCAGCTGAAAGACGTCCACTGCTGGACATAGGCCTCCCCCAAGCGTCGCTACAACGACCGATCCTGTGCGCCACGCATCCATCAGATTCCCGCGACCCTGACCAGGTCATTGGTCCACCTTGTTGGAGGCCTTCCATCGCTGCATCTTCCGGCACGTGGTTGCCACTCCAGAATCTTGCGCCCCATCGACCATCTGTTCTGCGTGCAATGTGCTCTACCCATTGCCACTTAAGTTTGGCGATTCTTCGAGCTATGTCGGGGAACGTTGTTTCTCTTACGGATATTTTCATTTCTGATGTGATCACGCAAGGAACTTCATCTTGTAAAGTTTAATCACACACGCGTTCGACTGGTTCGTTTGCATTATTACTTTGCAGAAGGAGACGACCGCTGCCCAATCCCCGTCGCTCTAGACCATGGCCTGATTCAAAGCCCGGCGCGAGAAAGGACATGGTCTTATGTTCCGTCATTGGCCCTTTGCATTTTAAAACTACGGTAACTCTTTGAAACGTTCTAACATAACCGGGTTATTCCTACCGTAGGGACCCAGCAGGGTCGAAGCCTACTGGGGCCACGGGTAGTGTGAAATTGAAACCCGGGCCCTCAGACGAAGGCAAAGAAGATATAGGAGTTCGTTTTTAGTTTGTAAAAATCAGACACATCCTCTCGCTCCGTCCAAGAGCAGGAGATGTCATTGGATGATTTTCCCACCTAAATGGGCTATTACTAGCTTTCATTTTTACAAATTCACTTTCACATGTTCATTTCAGTGTTACAGTTTTTCTCTCTCAATAAATACCAGCGTAACATAAAAACCTCGACTGCCGAAACTAGGTCCTGTTTGTGAACCAGCCTAGCGTCAATGTTGACACTAAAGTGAGAGCCACTACACACGAGAGGGCTCTGCTCGCACTCAAAATGAATCATTATATTTTGCTTGTAACATACGTTTAAAAGGTGCGAGGCGAAGGAATTTGGAAGATGTTTAACATGTGATAATATATGTCTGAGAGCAGTGGTGGCCGAGTGGTAATGACCCTGACTTATGAGTTGTAGGTCGTGGGTTAGAACCCAACCAGGCGCATTACTTTGTGTAATTAATTTCATCACCACTCCTCTCAAAACGGTGAAGGAAAACATCGTGAGGAAACCGGCATGTCCTAGATCCAAAAATTCGAAGACATGTGACATTCACCAACCCGCACTGGGACCGCGTGGTGGATTGCGGCCCATTCCCTCTCCTAGAGAGGAGTCCTGAGTCCCAACAGTAGGAACATTAAAAAGGCTGATGATTATATGCCTGTCCTATTCCTTTTCCTATACTCTTCGTAAGTTTGAAAAGGAAAGATATAGACAGAGAAAATACGCATTAAATCCGACCTAACTCGCGTCGAACACTCAATGAGTTCGCGTTACAACTGGGGGAATAAATGGTAGTGTGTAAAGTATTATTTAGTTTACTGTCCGCATTAAGAGCCAGGTACCTGGATTCGAGCGGAAGAGACGCCCGGGTGCCGCCACTGTGCGGAACGCCCGGAGGGCACGGTGGAGCACACAGTTGAGGTGTGCCCTGCTTGGGCGGAGCAACGCCGTGCCCTCGTGGGGGCGATCGGCGGCGGAGACCTCTCGCGCTGGGCCTTGGTTCAGGCCATGGTCCGGAGCGAGGAGGAGTGGCAGGCGGTCGCCTCCTTCTGCGAAGCAGTAATGCTAGCAAAGGAGGAGTCCGCCGCCGGGATTCCGATCCCGATTTCCGGCCACCGTAGACGCGGGCTCGCGGACGGCGAGCCATGGGTAGCTCGCTGTCCGATCGTCCGGTAACTGTCCGGACCGAGCCAAGGCGTCGACGGCGCGCACTGTTCCCGCGCGCCTCAAGGAGTTGTCAGCAACAGGAGGGGCCCAGCTGGGTCGAAGCCTACCGGGGTCGGGGTTATCCGAAAGGAAACTAGAGCCCCGGTATGAAGGCTAGAAGGAACGGCGCGGGGTTTTTAGTCAGTAAGACTCTGACACTGTCTCCCGCTCCACCCAAGAGCGGGTTTCGTCAATGATGATTTTCCCCGTCGACAGAAAAAAAAGCCAGGTACCTGGATTTGTGGACTCGACATACAAACAGACTTTGTTTTTGAACCAGCGTAGCTTCAATGTTGACACTAAAATGAGAGCCACTATATTTTAGAGGTCGCGCCGGGCACCAAAATTTTTCTACTTCCCCTGGAGCGCCAATTGTACTGTATACGTCTGTAGAACTTGAATGACCTTGAAAAACGCTTAATTTTCGTTTTGTACACACGTTTGTACGACATTTTTGGCCGACAATGTTGGTTTCTATATCTTTGTTTTCCTAGTAAAATACCGAAAAAGTTTTTTTTTGGTGATTAACGTAAAAACGGGCAATTACGTAATAATAATACCCCCCGTAGCGCGAGGGGTTAAATTATGGCTATCATAAGTTGTCTATACGAAACTAATATTTATTACTAGCGAAAGAAATCCTGGCTTTGCACAGGTGCTAATTATACACAAAAAAACTTTTTTTTAAGTGGATAGGCTCACGTTTGTCCACTATCCCACCTTGTAAGCGATAATGATTTGTTTCCTGATAGCTACAACCTCTGGGTTTTTAAGTCAAGAATGAATAGGCTACTTCAAGGCAAGCGTGCTCCATCGCCGATCACATTGTCAATTTCCGTCATGTGAGATGGTGGTCAAACTCAAGCCTATTAATAATAAAAAAACCTGTTATTTGTACTGACACAAAACCACTCTCTTGAAATGTTTTCTGTCACAAAAAAAAAACGCAAACGAAAAACGCAGACTGCAAGACGGTAAAATGAGAGGACATCTCAAATTACCCGGGTTATATCATCCAAATAGAGCGCTATACGAACTTACGAAGCGGAAACATTACCCGACTGAATAAAAACGCAGTTTAAAGGGATGAATGTTTTATTAAAAGAGAATTATCTTTGCCAAGATCTTGCAACGGATCTGGCAAAAGAAAGAAAATGAGATAAAAAGATAAGGCTGCTCTGAGAGTTTTGATTTTCAAAAGTTAAGTAATAAAAACAGTTTTCAGCTGGATCTGAAGTAGGAATGTTCTTTTGAGTCCGTTTGATTTATTTGTTTTTGTTTATTTTGAAGAACTAGATACTCCTTTTTACGGACTGTTATAGTAGTGAGAGAATTTTTGATTCAACTTCGTGTTTTCTTTTCGTAAAACTTGATTTTAACATTTGAATTTGCGAAAATAAAAATCGATATTTATTTTCGAATTGTACGTAAAATAAATATTTGTTGTTTTTATCAAGAAATCAATTCCTCGAAAAACTAACTATCGAAATAGATTTTTAAAAAATTCGTCTTGAAATATTCGAGGAAATGTTTTTCATAAATTTATTCTAACTGGGTTTCTATGAATTTGAAAGAAGTAAATGTCTACATTTAAACAATAGCTTTTCATGAAAAAAATTAACTTTTTGGCTATATTTCCGCTTTCGTACAACTGTGAATATTTTATATTTTCATTTTTATCATTATAAAGCGACCAAATTACATCATACATCACACCTCCCCTTTAACAAGAACAAAAAGGACATCGTTCCCCAAAAAAATACCAAGTCTAGACAGGAAAATATAAAGAGTACAACACTACGAATAGCGTTGAGCAAGTGACAAAAGCAGACAAAGCCGCAGGGATTGACGATGGAGCCAGGAGGGCAGCAAAAAACAAATTATAATCTGTTTAATACAAGGCAGAATGCATTAAAATCCGCAAGATTGTTAAGCTCTCTCGTCTGGATGTAAGCAGGGAGGTTATATAAGGAATAAGGATACCGTAGTGCACTTATTACTCTTTTTATGTACTACCATAATCCAGCTGTTTTACAAAATAAATGATTGATTGATGATTGATTGAAGCAGCGTTGGAAGGCCTCCAACAAGGTGGACCGATGAAATGGTCTGGGTCGCGGGAATCCGATGGATGCGTGACGCACAGGACCGGTCGTTGTGACGACGCTTGGGGGAGGCCTATGTCGAACAGTGGACGTCTTTCGGCTGAAAAGATTACGATGATGATTTATAGATTGAATAGTGAGGGGAAATAGCGAGAAACGGAAGAATGACAGCTATAAAGTTCGACTTTTCGATACCAGAAGTATGAATTAACCTAAGGAATATATTTACGTTTTGCGTAAAATACTCTTACATCAATCGTTGTAAGGTAAAGTACATTTTTACATTTTAGGTAAATGTCCGTTATTTCATATTTCCAGTATTTTCTTCTAAAAAAATGTTTAATATCAAAATATATAAATATTTTTTTAAGGTGAGAAGTAGTAATATCACGCAGGCAGCCCGCAAAAATATATTATCTTTGAAATATTTTAAAACTAGTTAAATCTAGATAATGTAACTGAAAACTAAAATAAATGCCATCGTTACCCTTTGTATTTCTATAACGACATATTCAATTTAAAAATATCATCACA
Source organism: Mythimna lalbum (assembly GCA_949319445.1). Taxonomy (NCBI): domain Eukaryota; kingdom Metazoa; phylum Arthropoda; class Insecta; order Lepidoptera; family Noctuidae; genus Mythimna; species Mythimna lalbum. Next base: position 7,034,728 of record OX439371.1, on the reverse strand, counting down.
GTCGGTATTTAATGATATTTTGCATGAATGGGGTTATTTTAGCGATTACTGTAAATTGCTCAAATGTTCTTCAAAGTTCTAAAATATTAAAACTCAGGTATTTGTAAAATGGCCCTAGACAAAGTACCACATTAAAATCTACATAGTTCATTTAGTAAAGAATGATCTTGAAACATAATATACCAATAAATTTATTAGATGTAGGTACCTACATTTCAAGACGATTTTAAACCAAAAACTGGCCAAGTGCGAGTCGAACTCGCGCACCGAGGGTTCCGAACAAACTTAACTGTGTAAATAGTTCGATTCCCAAATAGAGTCTCAAAAATTTTTCCGAATCGCAAAAAAAAAAATTGTGACTTACCAACAAAACTGCTTTCAGATTTATTCCAATACCTGTCCTATAAGACCTTGTTATTTGCCAAATTTCAGGATTCTAGATCAACGGAAAGTTTCCTATGAATTTTACCACTTGAGAGTGTCGAAATAAACGTTTTTTTGCGACATAAACGACCGCATATTTTTTTTCTTTAACTCAGAACTCACACTCTTTTATTGCACCTTTCTCTCCATCACCAAAAGGTCGACTGGAAGAAAATGCCTAACGCATTAAGTTCGCCTTTGTACATTTGTGCATAAAGTATTGAATAAAAACAATAAATAACTTTTTTTTCACAGCTTCAAGGGACTACAGACTCAGTATATGGTTTTAATTTAACCCGATAACTCTACGTGATCCCGAGATAAATAGTCTTGGCAGACTAACACAGACAGACCGACGGACAACAAAATGATCCTATAAGGGTTCCATTTTTTCTTGAGAGGTACAGAACCCTAAAAAACGGATGCTAAAAGCTCATTTTACACAAACCGAAAAAGCACAAGATACAATTGGCCAGAACTAGCAAATACTTAACTCCAGAATCTTACGAAATAATTCAAAAAGCGAGTTTCATAGCTCGTCGCAGTTTCATGCACGACGACAAATTCAAACTCATGTTTGAATGTAAACCCAACGTACAGTCGGACACAATAGTGCTTTCACGGTAATGATGTACCGACGACGGAAGACGCGTATGTACTTGTTCGCCAAACCGTTTTCTACTTACATGTACTGAGTTGTATACTAATAGGCAAGTTGCTAGTCTTTTAGATTATTCAAAAATAAGGGACACGTTTTTTTTAATTTGTAAATTAAACCAAAAATGACAAAGATATAGCCACGGTAATAGTATCATACAGTATTGTAACTCGGCCGTCTTTTTGAAATAAATGCCTACAGCCGCGCGGTACGTAAACATGCGATAGGGCTGCCCGCCTCCAGCATTCTAATTACGTTTGTCTAGTTTGTTTCCATTTTTTTTGTGATTGTAAATATACTTACTTTTATATGTTAACAAAATACTTTGTGGATTAAATAGGAAGTGTTCAATAAAAATGCGTGTTGTTTTTTGATTGGTAGATTTAAATAAATGCTTTTTTTAGTATTATTCATACACATAGTACAATAAACCACTATTATTAATAATAAAATACGACGTCTTTACTTTTAATTATACAAACTAACAATAATCGCGCGATAATTGTAAAAAAAAACCGCCGTGTCCGTTCGTCACTGCGGCACAGTTGCGACGGTCGCGACTGTCTACATGCCGAGACCATGCTACAACCGAGGCGCGTAGGTATAGCTCGCGTTTCATCCGTTTGTATGAAGTTGGAATACTGTATGATATAATTACCGTGATATAGCCCATTATAGTTACGTGTAACGTCACGCCGTGCTACATTTATTTCAGGATAAGTTATTAAATAAGCACATATGAAATAAAAAATTTACCGCCATAAAAGTTTACTAGTTTTACAGTTATTTTCTTCACAAGTGTATTGAAAAACGTCGTATGATACACGTGAGTAATCTTAAGACCCTCGCCATGGCTCGGGTTTAAATACTGCCTCGACAGTAATCACTAACATTACACACTTGTATCATAATGTACTATTATTGTTTACAGGCGAACTATTAACAATTTATGATTATAATTTAATGTGAAGTTTGTAACATATAATTATACAAGTAAAAGCAAGTTGACATTACTCTAAACGAGACGTAATGAATAATATCGCGCAGCTTGAAATAACCCCGCTCAACAAACTATATCCGTTGCCTGGAACCGCTTCACCTGTCGTTCGTGGGAATACCTATCGTATGTGGACTTGGAAAACAATATCAAGAATTCGATTCCCGACATCTCTACTACCCTACTATATATATATATATATATATTATATATTATATTATAAATGCGAAAGTAACTCTGTCTGTTACGCTTTCACGCAAAAACTACTGAACGGATTTAGATCAAATTTGGTAGGTAGGTAGAAGAGACACTGGAATAACAGGCTACCTATAATTCCACTGCTGAGCACGGGTCTCTGCCCGCGCGATATAAACTGTAGTCCACGCGGGCGAAGCCGCGGGCGGCAAGCTAGTTCCATTTATAAAAATACATCAGCTCCGCGTTGACTTAAAATTCGGAAGTGCTTTTTCTACTGCATAAAGGTCATTTAGGACTACGTTGAGATTTAAGTGGTGGGAGGAACACCAATCACCATCGTCTGACTTTCATGGAGTTTCTTGCCGGTGATTCTCCATAGGAAACGACCAATTAGGAACAGTGGACTAGCTTCTGACATTTTATATGTGCCCATGTAGGCTAATGTGAAAAATAATATTTTGAATTGAGATTTTTTTGAAGTTGTTTTTTTTTTCGTTGAACCCCAAGAGCATCTACTACCCGGACGCGATCTGTAGTGGCCTGTATGGACAGAAATCAATAGACTTCGCACCCAAGTAGGCCGTTGCAAACATAACCTGGTAAAATGGGGGATTATAGACCCCTTCGACCCCCAGTGCGAGTGCGGTACTCCTGACCATCTGATGGCCCACTTATTAGAGTGCCCAAAGTATCCCAACATCTACATTTTGGAGAACATAAAAAGTGCCACTGACACCGCTACAAACGTGCTCATAACATATAGCGTCTACAAACTTTGAAGGAAGAGAAAACCATCGATTCGAGAGGTACTTACAGTGGTCAGCCAAAAAAAAAAAACGTATAAACAAAAAACGATGCAGTTTTTAACTTATTGCGAAAAAACATCAAACCACATTAATTAAAAGCACATTTTACTCTTATATGTGGAATTGTTGAGACGAATTGCAAATTTAAAAGTGTACGTAGTCCCAACTAGAGATGTTATTTGTCGTGAATTGGGAATATTGCCCGATGTATGAATAATGGTGGCAATATTGCCAGCAAAGTTCCCATATTGCCGGCAACGGCACATCTCTAGTCTCAACTAGTAGCAGTTGGGATTTCAACCAAATGCGGATGGTATTGAACCACTGAAGCACGGTTATGAATTATATATTGACCTTTATAGCAAGGTTAGGTTAGTTCTGATCGATAAAACTCCCTCTTTCAATTACAAAAGCCATAGCTACAAAGCAAAATACTTATGTTTTCTCATCACAAAACACCTCTCCCGACCGATAAGGTACAACTCGTGTTTATTGGCACAGTAAAGTGGCACATCATAAATCACTGGCAATAGCAATGCCACCGTCCAACTTGTTCGCTGCCACCCTGCCGCGTGCCACCACGAAGCAGATAGGAACACAGTAGTGCCATACTGCAAAAATCACACCAAATAAATTGACGAGCAGTAAAATTATAGAGCACAGAGCGCCTAGTGAAATGATAAGATGGATGTGTGGAGTGACGAGAATGGATAAAGTGAGAAATGAGTATATTAGAAGAAGTTTGAAAGTGGACTGGTGCCACTTTGACTGAAAAGTTGAAAGAAAATAGTTTGTCTTGGTATGCTCATGTAAAGAGGAGCGATAAAACGCATGTTGCTAAAAGAGTTATGAATTTACATGGATGGAGAGGGAGAGAGAGGCCAAAGAAAAAATGGATGTGTGAGAAGTGATATGAATGAAAAGGGAGTTAGTGATAGCGTGACGAGTGACAGGACAGAATGGAAGAAAAAAAAACGTGTTGCGCCGACCCCAAATAAAACGGGATAAGGGCAGGAAGATGATGATGATGATAGCGCCTAGTGAGAGTTTTTTTTACGTACTCGATAGCGGTAACATCGATATATTATCATCGGTGGCGATCTCAACTTGCTTTGCATGTACTGATCGGTACCACACTAGGTTCGAGAATATTTGATAGCAGAGAGGCATAAAAATATTAGTGTCACTTTCTCCAATAAATAAAGGTACACCTTCTCTGCACTAGATTGTCTTGCCCGTGATTATGCCTTATATGTCGAACATAGCTAAAATAGTCCCAAGCCTGTTTTGCGTATGTATATCAATGTCGCAGTTAGATAGACGTGGTTTGCAAAGCATACCTATCAGTCTTGTGAACATCGATCCTTCTAGAACGAGCAAATGGCGAGCTAAGCAATCCTTGTCGTCTGCAAGCCCACGTTCATGGTGGCCGGAGATAGCTCTGCGATTTCCGACGCGTCAACTGTCGCAGCGGCTGGGGCATGAAGTGTTCACTCTTTTTGACTGGCCTGTTGGTCTAGTAGTTAGTGGCCCTGACTGCTATACCGGAGGTCGTGGGTTCGATTCCCACCCAGGACAAATGTTTGTGTGATGAGCATAATCATTTGTTCTCTGTCTGGGTGTAATTTATCAATAATAATATGTATGTATTTAGAAATATATAAGTATGTTTATCAGTTGTCTAGTACCCATAACACAAGCTCTGCTTAGCTTGGGCCTAGACGGTGTTGTATGATAGTTGTGGAATATTATATATTATATTGTGGAATATTATACTCTTAGTGTGGAGCAAACCTTCTGCATGTATCTATTTTGTGTTGCGAGTAGATATGGATTTTATCTTCGACTGCTAATGTTCGCCGGTTCGAGTTATGTATTGGTTGAAACTTTTCTCAGGTACGATTGGAAGATTATTTTTCTTGTTTTCTATCTTGTGTAGAATCGAATAGCTATTGAGGATGCTTTATATAATTGTTGCTGAATGTCCGTACTGCTCAAAGAATGGTCTATGGTGATTTTTCTATTTTCACAGCAGTTTTTTTTTGGATTGGCTCGCGTTTGACCGCTATCTCGCCTGATGGTAAGCGACGATGTCAATGATGGAGCACGCTTACCTAAAAGTAACTTATTCATTCTTGGCTTAAAGATCCCTAGGTTTTATTAACTTCTCAAAGCAGTTTTTTTTCTTTTGGATTGGCTTGCGTTTAACCGCTATCTCACCTGATGGTTAGCGACGATGTGGTCAACGATGGATCAAGCTTGCCTATAAGTAAGCTACTCAGTAGGATATAGTTACTCCCGATCAATCAAAATAGTTATTTTAGTTAGTTTTCTATCAAGAAAGAAAGAAAAAGAATTTATTTGGTACAGCACAAGAAGCAAACAATATCTAGGAGGACCTCGGTGCCTGACGCTGGTTTTAACCTGAAGCAAAAGAACGCAACATTCTAACCCTCCAGCATTCGACCGCATGAGGCAACGGCGCTCACGTCCCAACCGCCGCTTGGATTCCGATCCCGATTAGCAGCCACCGTAGGCGCGGGCTTGCGGACGGCGAGCAATGAGTAGCTCGCTGTCCGACCGTCCGGACCGAGCCCAAGACTTTGACGGCGCGCACTGTTCTCACGCGCCTCGAGGAGTTGTCAGCAACCGTAAAGGCCCAGCTGGGTCGAAGCCTACAACGAAGGAATAGGAGTGGGTTTTTAGTCAGTAAAAGTCTGACACTATATCCCGCTCCGCCCAAGGATGCGGAGGTGTCACTGGATAATTTTCCCATCTACAAAAAAGAAAAATCCTCCAGCATTAAAAAACAATTTACACCAACTACATAAGTAATAGCACTTAAAACCTATTTAAATCAGTCAACTGCAAACAGTAGCCCCTCAAGGAAACATAAACAAACAAACAATAAAGAAAAGGAAAGAAAGAAAGAAAAGTACAAGCCGACTCTGCTTTGTATTCATGAGTCTCAATAAATAACGGTTCTAAGGCGTGAGAGGCGAACGCTCTTACTATTGGTAAGAGTTTATTCACACAAGAAATTCTGGATTGACAGGACAATTGGGGCCTTTTATTAATACATATATTTTATCTAGCTTCAACTAGCGGCTTCGTCTGAGTGAAAGTAGAATAGGCAATAGGCAACAGATTACTTCTAGGCAAGCGAGCTCCATCGTCGACCAGATCATCGCTTACCGTCAGATGAGATGGTGGTTAAACGCAAGCCTATCAATAATAAAAAAGACCATTGGCAGGTACTTTTGAACAGTCAAATGTCGGTCAGTCCAAAAAAAGTGAAGCTAAATTTCACGTTCCAAAGCGTAGATTTCTACGGAGAAGAACGTGCAAGAAAGTCCATGGACACTCTTTTAAATCATATTATGTGTTACATATAATCCTTGGTTACATATTTCTTGTTGAACATGATCTTTGAATATAAAGTAATATTTTATGTTAGAAAATAACTGTCATAGATTACAGGATATGTTGGCAATGTGATTTGGATAAACAAGGAACAGGAGTTTCTAAGATTTGTGCGTTCAACCGACGCACAAATCTTAGAAACTGGGAGCTGGGTCAAAGCCTACTGGGGCCAGGGTTATCCGAAAGTAAGCTCGTGCCCCAGTATGAAGGCTAGAAGGAACGGGGTGGGTTTTTAGTCAGTAAGAGTCTGACACTATCTTTCGCTCCACCCAAGAGCTGGGGTTGTCAAAAGATGATTTTTGCCCACTGAAAAAAAAAACTGGAAAAAAGTGGTTTTAGGAATTCTCGATTTTTCTCTACCAATACTTACTTGTATTAATTATATATGTATAAGTATCACTGCTTACTATCAGGTAGGCTCGAAGGCAAGCACTGCTTTATATCAATTAAAAAAAACGTTCCAACGACTGGAACTTTCTCTCAGATATTTAAATAAAAAATGAAATATACAATAATATTTAAAAAAAAAAACGTAAATACAGTGAGTTTCAGTATTAGAGGCCACATAGAAGCCAGGTACAAAATTTATTTGAGGTTTCGTCTCGATTTCGATTGCGTATATCTTAAAGTATCGCATTACTTAGTTTTAATTATTCCTACGTTGAGTAAACGAAAAAATGGAAATGAAAACCCAAAAATATATTTTTTTTTATTTGTTATGAAGGTGGGTAGGCTTTTATTTTGTATGTTCTAAGTATTCTTCCTCGAAGACCTCTAGCGAAGAGGACTAATGACCTGGCGAGAGTCGTGAGAATCTAATGGATGCGAGACGCACAGGAGTAGTTGCTATGGCGACAGTTGAGGGAGGCCTATGTTCAACAGTAGGCGTCTTTCAGTTGAAAAGATGATGATGATGATACATTCTTCTAGAAAATGGTCGCAATAAAGTACTACTGTTCCTGTTTTTCGTGTTTTTAGCCTTTCTCGATAAATGGGCAATCAATTAAATTATCAATGTTTTTGGTTGCTTTTTAACATTGATAATCCAAATAAACATTGATATTTAATGATAAATACATTTAAAAAAAATGCTATCTATATGGTATTTGTATACAGTGAATCTTGGAGCTATCAGGAAACATAGACTCCGATAGGGAATTTAACTCTTTAGCTGTACAAACTCGACCAAGGAATTGTACCGCCCACTCTCTTGATAAGCCATTTTAATAATTATCTTGTTGTGATTAAAAAGATGAAAACCAATATTCTGGCTAAACCTTTTATTATGACCCATCTGGCACTAGAACCTAATCAACTAAAACAATTTTATACGAACCCATTCTGTATCACTAAAATAAAAACAAATAGTCGGGACTCGCCATATTGGTTCCTCTAACAAATCGCCTACATTACCAGCTAAATAGTAAGAAGGTAGTACACTGGGTGTAGCATCGCCGTGTCCTCGTGGGGGCGATCGGTGGCGGAGACCTCTCACGCCGAGCCTTGGTTGAGGCCATGGTCCGGAGCGAGGAGGAGTGGCAGGCGGTCGCCTCATTCTGCGAAGCAGTAATACTAACAAAGGAGGAAGCCGACCGCATCAGGCAACGGCGCCCTCGCCGCTGCCGCCTTTCCGGCCACCGTAGGAGTGGGCTCGCGGACGGCGAGCCATGGGTAGCTCGCTGTCCGACCGTCCGGTATGAAGAGGCTAGAGGGAACGGGGTGGGTTTTTAATCAGTAAGACAGTGACACTATCTCCCACTCAACCCAAAAGCGGGGGTTGTTATTGGATGATTTTATGCCCACCGTAAAAAAAAAGGTAGTACACTTAATCGGTCCTAATACTTCATAGATCCAATACTATACATTTTTTCGCTATTAAAGCTGGTACAAAAAGGAGCTAATCGGTGCTATAAATCAGGATCGGGCAAAATATCGACTCGCTGTCGGCTGCCTACGTGGTTCGGTGGTAATACGGTGAGCATTCTAATGAGGCTGTTTAGGCTGCCTGCACACTAGCGATTTTTCTTTGCGCTTTATGAGATTATTGAGAAACTTGACGTTATCCTACTAATGTTGCAAATTTCAAAGACTATAATTTTTAGGGATCCGTACTTCGTAAGTGAAATAAAATAAAAAATAATGCTTTAAAATGTAAATACTCGTACTATGTCAAAGTTCATTTATTATAATAAATGTAACTTTACACGCGAGGTAATAAAAAATAGCCTAAAGGAAACCTTGTTTTTTTTTTAATGTTCTATTTTTGTGTAGGTTTTTTAGGACAATTATCCTTGGTAAATACATACACTACTACTACTGTAAATATATATATATATATATTTACCTTGCTATATGTTACTAAACTGCAAATTGTAAAAGACAGGTGCAAAGTAAAAAAAGTTATCTGCAACTTTGCGATTTTCTGATAGTTGCAGTAACTTAACAAATATTTAATATTCTAAGATATGAGAAACCTTTCAAGTGTCAAAAACGAAAAAATCATAGTTTTCTTTTTAATTATGTTTTTGAAAAAAAAATTCCTAATAAATAAGTGCTTATTGTTACTAATTCAATAAAGATGATTAGAAAATCACAAAATTGCAGATAACTTTTTTTACTTTGCACCCGTCGAAAAATGTCTTAGTTTGTCTTTAAGTCAAGAATAGGCTACCTCTAGGCAAGCCTGTCCATCGTCGGCCACATCATCGCTTACCATGAGATGAGATAGTGGTCAAACGCGAGCCTATTCCTAATAAAAAATAAATCACAGTAATTTCATCCTAAATCGTAATTAAATAGAAATAATTTCTCAAGTTCGATAATAAAAAACAAAATACGACACTTGGATTTTCGTGGGTTGCCTTTGAATTTTTTTCATTTTAATTCTAGGATCACATAATAGAAGTCATGTCTAAGTAAGTGAAAAATATCTGAAAATCTAAGTTTTGATATAAATAAACCTTGTACCAAAGCCAATACGCATTGTTTCACAATTTTTGAAAAGTTAAAGTTTTGCATAATCCATATTAATATGTAGGAAAGTAACTCTGTCTGTCTATTACGCCACAAAATATACAGGTACAGAAGTCAATCTACATATAAAGCGCGCTCGAGCAACGTACACATAAACACCGCTCATGGACACGATATCTCGGTAGCGCCTCCTCAGTCCACTCGTCGAACAATTCCGGCTCAAACCCTCATTAGTGTGCGTCCACCGAGCGTAGGAATAAAAAGTGAAGTACATACATGTGATTGTCTTCTGTACCTATCTATTTCGTGGTTACCTTACGCTTTCACGGTCAAACTATAAAAATGATTTTAATAAAATTGGGCATAGAGTAAACTTGATCCCGGAGGAAGGACAAAGGCTACTTTTTACCAGACTTAGACGTCATCTTTGCGTCTAGTATAACAGATATTCACGCGGATGAGTACGTGGGAAAAACTAGTCAATAAAAGAGGAAAATATTTGTATTTTTGTTTAAAAAGAAAATTCTCTAAATCCACTGGACCGATTTTAAAATTCTTACACCAGTAGAATGTTACGGTATTAGTGACAAAGACATATTTTCTGCTTTCACGCAAGTGAGGCCGCTGGCAGAAGCTAGTAATAGCTACATACAAGAATTTAAATATCTACAATGAGATTAAAGGATTTTTAGACAACCAAAGTCAAATTTTAAATTCATAAGGCATCGCTAAACCGAAAAAGTTTTAATCTGAGTGTAAAATTGAATTATTCCAATAAATTATTTAAAATTTAATTCATGAATCCCAAGCGACCACCGGTGGCCGCGCATCTATTGTCTTACTATTGTGTTTCTAATTGACGGTATCTGAAGGGTTAAAAGCTTTATTGAACACTAGTTTTTGCTTACGGCTTCACCCATCTGAAAATTGAAAGTAATTCTCAGAATTAAAGCAGTCCGAAGCAAGAGGGCGTGGGAGGAATGAGGGAGATGCAATCCTCATACCCCAGTCGCTGCTGGGCATGCCGTGGGCATCGGGGGTTTTAAGGCAATTTACAGCCATCACAGGCGCGAACTTGTGGACGACAGCTCACCATTCGGTAAGGACTAGGTCTAGATCGACTGGTCTTTGTAACTGACGTGCCTCAAAGAGACGATAGTGTAATTAATATGGCTTGCAAGAGCCAATGCTTGTAACCACTGCGGAATTGATTCCGTTGAACAGTTTGAAACAGTTCTGCGGCCATGGGACACAAAAAGCAATTGAAGGAACACAGGTTGATTTTTTTTTGCTTGGGGGAGGCCTATGTCCAACATTGGACGTGTGTCGGCTGAAATGACGAGGTTGATTTTCAGTAAGAGTGTGACACTGCCTCTCACTTTAATGATCGGGAGAAGTTTTTAATTATTTCCCGCTTAGAAAAAACGCACGTGCAAAGTTTCATACAAATCTGGTTAGCCGTTGATTCGTGGGTTATTAAAAAACATCGCAACATACAGATGTCTACTTCGTTCGGCATAATGATGGCTAGTCTTGAAGTGCTGTCAAAAACAAATCGGTAATTAAACCTAAAGATAAAATAAAAGTTAGTGCTCCTAACTTAGCTCATTGCAACCTGAAATTCGTACATTAAGTATAGATACCGGCACGGATCTTGAGCGCTGGCTTCAAGTTGCGCAGAAGTCAAATATTCGGTCTCTTTAGTGGTACGAAGTGAGACGCGGGGGCGGGGAGCGTCAGTGATTGGCTCGCCGCGTCATCGCGTCATAGACGTCACTCGGGCGGAAATCGTTCCTGCGCTTGCTGCATGTATCTAACAACGACGACGATTGGCTCGCCAATGTATGGAATGCGCAAAGCGATCCCCACTCTGATCCGTGCCGATATCTATAATTCGAAAGAGTTACAGCGCTTTTGGATCGTAAGTTGCAACTGAAGACACGAGTCTCACCCCATCCAGAGCGGGAGTAGTATATAGGAATAAAACAAGGGAAGAAAGTTGGTCATTACGAACGAGGTGAAACTCGAAGTTTACACGCGACTTGAGATCGTTTAGCGCCCACCCTGCTACGATAAATATGTAGCGACATCTATGACGCCACATAAGAACTACGAAGAAAACACGAAATCCTGCATCGCGCAATCAGAGTTCTCCGCGCGATTTGAACATATACGACAGCCCGACATCAACTATTGGGCAGTCGCCCACCAGACTATAACATCCTGTCTGGTCGGAGGACCCTCCCTTTTCAAAGGAGGTTTGTGGGACTAACCAAAACCAATCACAATCACAATCAATTGTGGCGGGGGCGAACTCGCACACTTTTCCGCACTAGTGCGGGAAACAATAAATTGCGTACCTAAAAACGGTAATAATAAGAGCGGGTTTTTGAGTAATGATTATGGCATCATCATCAATTTTTGTTCCCACTGCTGGGACTTAGGCCTCCTTTCAAGAAGAGGGAAAGGGCCGTAATCCACCACGTGGGCCCAGTACGGGTTGGTGAATGATTATGGCATAGCTAGCTTAAAATATTCCGATTGTTAAGCCCGTTAGAAACTACTTAATTTATTTGCTTATCAAAAACAAAGTCTTCAATCTTCCTCCTGCAATCAGCCTAATTCCAAAGCATATCGATCACGTCTCCATCGGCAGGTAATAAATCGTCTTGCAAGAGAAATCGCTTTAAAAACTTCTTAGTCCATTATCCATTGAAAGAAGGCAAATGAAAGAGTACCTGCAATGTTTGTTATCGAGAGCTTTTTATCGGATTTAGGGTTCTTGGGGAATAGATTTGCTTCCTTTGAAAACACTATGTTTTTCTTTGTTACTAGTATAAAAACTTAAATATTAACTAAACTATTTATACTAAAACCTGTACAAAAATATAATACAAAATGACAAAGTACACTCAGGTGTCTTCACATTGCTGTCATCCGGAAATGTGCCCAGAAGACTGGCAGCATTGCCACGTTGAATGGCAATGCTAAAGCTGCTTTCAGACTATGCTATAATAAAGTAGGTACGTTGGGGTAATCGGCATAGGGGTAAGAATGTATAAATATAAATTATACCACTTATTTAGTTTTATTTTTAGTGTTAGTCATATTGCGTGCCGCGTCATTATGTCAATCTTGCCCAGCAAAGTGGCTGGCATTTTATTTCATCACCACTGCTCTCAAAGCGTTGAGGAAACCGGCACTTTCTAGAACCAAAAATTCGAAGACATGTGACATTCACCTACCCGCACTGGGCCCGCGTGGTGGATTACGGCCCATTCCCTCTCCTAGAGAGGAGGTCTGAGTCCTAGCAGTGGGAACATTATAAGGCCGACTATGCTATGTGCGATAGTAGTACATACGCTATAATTATATCTAACGTTAAAAAAAAAACTTAGTATAGATTTTATCCAACAACCAAAACCAACTAGCACACATTTCAGGGTCTCTTCACTTTCTCAGTAAAACAAATATGGCATTAACGAACAACGATTTTACAATCACTAGTTTTACCCAGAATACCTAATGCAGCTACTAATGCATTTTCTAAAGGTCACATGAGGTTTCGCAGAAGCAATCACTTTCCTCTATCGTAACCATTCATTACAGTTGCCTTCCACTCTTTGACACGACAAATACACATTGTCTGATGCTATCTCCGTGATAATTACCTGTCTGGGCAATTGGTCAAGGTTTCTGTGGAATTATTGAGTCGGTAGAAACACAGGCACACATAAACAGGGGGAAATTAAGTGGGGGTCATTTTTCTTGCAATTGAGTAACCACTTAATTGCAAGAAAACTGACCAAGAAAGGCGTATCTTTTTTTAATCTGCACTTATAATATTAAGAGGTTTTTGTAATTTTATTTGTAGGATCTCTGAAAGTACTGGGTCAGATTGCTAAAATTTTATATGAAATTTTCTAAGTTTATCTAAGACATTACCGATACTCTATGGCTTGGCTACTCACAAAACGAACTGCCGAGCTTCTTGAGTTTAGCAGGACAAACATCTGTGCGATAGCCCGCGCCTTAACCGGCCACGGCAAATTAAACAGGCACCAATTTCATATGAAACTGAGTGACACTGATGTTTGCCGATACTGTGTGTGACGCCTAAGCACCTATTGTGTGAATGCGGGCTCCTTATCCACAAACGGAGTATCCATCTGGGCCGACACATTATTCGCCCGGAGGAGATTAAAACTCTTAAAACTAGGAGTATTCTAGACTTCCTGGAGGCTAAAAGAGTTACTCTAACAAGGTGGCGAGTCACAATAGATCTTTTAGGTCGCAGTGACTACATCTCCTATACTACGGGAGATGCATAGCCCCTTATCTTCAAAATAATAATAATAATACTCGTACTCCGTGGCTCGGAAAGCATGTAAAACTGTTGGTACCGCTTGTCATTCGTAAATCTTTCGTAGGCACACATACAGATAGTCAGACGTCAGAAAGTCTGATCATCAGTGTATCTAAAGAGTATCGTGTGGTCCGATAACTGGGTTGTGGAGGTCTGATAGGCAGTTGGGAAAAGGCGCGTGGGAACAGTGCGCGCCGTCGACGTCTTGGCTCGGTCCGGACAGTTACCGGACGATCGGACAGCGAGCTACCCATGGCTCGCTGTCCACGAGCCTGTGTCTACGGTGGCTGGAAATCGCGATTGGAATCCTGGCGGCGGCGGCGAGGGCGCCGTTGCCTGAAGCGGTCGGCCTCTTCCTTTGCTAGCGTTACTGCTTCGCAGAAGGAGGCGACCGCCTGCCACTCCTCCTCGCTCCGGACCATGGCCTGAACCAAATTAAATCAAAGGCTGGCTTTTACTTCGGTCAAAGGATAAGCATTGCTATTCAGCGTGGCAATGCCGCCAGTCTTTTGGGTACAATACCAGTCGACAGCGATGCGGAGGAGAGGAATTTTTCGACGCCTTACTTTAAATTGCCATTCTATTTTTTTTAGTTCTTTAGGGTGTTATATTTATTTTTTAAGTTGGTTTTAATTAAGTTAAGTTAAATTAAATTTATTTGTTACTAAAAAATACATGTAATATTATTCATCATGCAAGTCCTTGTATTAATTCGAAATATTATATTAAGTGAAAAATAATAAAATAATTGTAATGTCGTCTATAAAATGCATTACTTTACAGGAGTGAATTATTGTTGTTTACATTTTTATTTTGACATGCTTTAATGAATGTTATTTATAGACATGCAAGGAACTCATTACGCAAATCTTTATTAAGTGTTTTATTACCTACGTTTGCATTTTTATTTGTGCGTTCAATCTGTGAACCAAAAGAAATTATTTTTTTATGTTTTTAAGAAAAAAAATTTCGGCCGTTCGGCAGAAATTGTGACCAAATAGCATGAAATCACGAGCACCAGCAAGTCTATCCTAATAATAAAGAGAAAAGATTTGTATTTTTGTTTGTAACGAATAAGATAAAAACTACTAGACTGATTTTAAAAATTGATTCACCAGTAGAATGCTAGATACTTTTTATACTCATTAGGCGAAGGTGCACTATCACTATTGTAGGTAAAGTATATGAGACAAGGGCGTAAGGGCGACTTGGCTAACAGCTGAGAGGTAGCTAGCGCGCGCGCGAATTCGCGCGAACAGCTGTTTTGTTATTGTGATATAACTAATCATTAAAAAAAAGTTTCTTTGGGAAAATTGTTTGTAATCATGAGTATAATATCGTGTATAAGTATCGGTCACAAATTACCAGTCACCATATATATAGGAATGAAGCGCACATTACTAAAAGATTTCTGAGTATACATTTAGATGGATGGAGAGGGAGAGGAAGGCCGTAGAAAAGATGGATGGATTGTGTGAGGAATGATATGAAAGATAAGAGAGTTAGTGATAGCTTGTCGGTTGACAGGACGGAGTGGAAAAAAAAAGTTAGTATTATGATGACCCCAAGTAATATGGGATAGGATAAGAGCAAGAAGAGGAAGTTACAGGCTATAAGTATATGTAAATTTTCTACATTTACACGGGAAAAACCACTGGCAGATGCTTGTACCAAATAACTTTAAAACATAAAAAAAGAACTCCCAAAGCACTTTATATCTTCACATTAAACAACAACAAAAAGCGCAAACATACTCATATAAAATGCTTTTCACGATATTTATTTAAATCGTTTATCAGTTCTGCTTGGAGTGCGCACAATATTTCACGATGATTAATTGATGAATGCCGATGAGTGTGTGTACGGGGCTTTTTATATCTCAATGCATATTGGCATAGTTTTGTTCGATTGTTTTTTACCAGTTTTCATCGAAGCGGATTTCGATTTAAACCTCAAATTTACTGGGGGACAAAATGTCCCTCAACTAGACACGCAACGCTGTGAAATCTTCCGTGTCTTCTATTCTTTTTAAAAATTGTTGAATAAATAAATAAATATGTCCCCCGTCACTGAATGCATTGTAAAATGTTAAGGGGCATGTTGCGGGACACTGGACAACGTTGCAGCGTCACGTAGATTGAGCGTTGCGAGTCATGTTGGGGGACATTCTGTCCCCTTATTATTTTGCATTTCAGTATATCTGAGGTTTTATTAATGCGTTTTTTTTACTCACTAGCTTTGAGCTAAAAATGTCTTCTTTCAAAACGTTTTGGGAACACATTTATTGTACTTACAGCTAAGGAGTATAATTTCCTACTAAGAAATTAAATAGGTTACTTCTAGACAAGCGTGATCCACCGTCTACCAATTCATCACTTACCTGCAGATGAGAAAGAAAAGCGCAAATCTTTCTTTATTAAAAAAAAAAAAAACTTACAAGTTGTACATCCTGGGATTAAACCTATTTCAAGATATGTATCATGCACCAACCCGCATTGGACCTTCGTAGTGGATTATGGCCCATTTCCTCTCATAGAGGGATATGGGGCTTGAGTTCCAGCAGTGGAAGCGGCGACGAGAGGTGAAAGGTTACGGTCACCGATCGCCTCCACAAGAACACGGTGGTGCTCCGTCTAAACGAGGCAGACTTCCACTGTATCCTCCGAGGTCACAGTGAAAGTCCCGGGTGTCACTACAGCCGGGCGTTTCTTCCTGCTGAATCTAGAATAGATACCTCCCGAACCGTCCATATCCGATGAGGACCTGAATCAGGGTTCACATAGTCTCCACATACACTGTACATTATATGAGAACCACATGACTTATGTAATGTAAGGGTTAAAGGATTATATGGGTTAAACGACGACGCTTGGGGAAGGCCCATGTCCAACAGTGGACCCATATCGGCTGGAATGATGATGATGATGATGATGATGAAAGGGTAAAGTGATACTTACCATTTAACCTTTCAAATATCGTAATTAGAGATACAATTAGAGAGTGAACGTCGGCGTTCACTTGGGTTTTTTTTTTTCGGTGGTCAAAGATCATCTTACGACAACCCCCGCTCTTGGGTGGAGCGAAAGATAGTGTCAGACTCTTACTGACTAAAAACCTCACCCCGTTCCTTCTAGCCTTCATACCGGGGCTCGAGTTCCTTTCGGATAACCCTGGCCCCAGTAGTTTTCACTTGGGGTTTGATGAATAATAAAAACAGTTTTACTTTCCCTTATATTCAAGCTTTCTTCAAAGATATAAAGAATACTAACTGACGATCAAGTCTTTGCAAATATTACAAGATTTTCCTTACACGTGGAAGTCTATGTGAAGGCCGTCTCACACGGAAGTTTTACATATTGCTAGCTATACAACTTCCAGAATGTACAAAATTTACGTAAGCTAGCAAATTAGCCGTTAATTTTATGAATTCAGCTTAGTTAAGTGTCACTTGGTTAAGACCGAAGATACATTTAACTGTCGGGCTCCAAAAAACGCCTCTTCAAGCTTCATTATCAGACGGTCTTTTTCGTGGCTTGTGTGCGGCAGTGCCGCCACAAAATAACTCTTGAAGCGGCTTCAAGCTTCTCCGTCCACAATCTGTCGCGTGCTTCAGCTGTTTTTGTCGGTGGCTTCTAGCGTTTTTTTGTGGTGGCGTTTTTTTGAGGCCTGTGTGCGGTGCACATAATACTTCTTTTCTTCTTACGTAATAACGACATAATCAATGTCGTTAATTCACATTTTTCCTCTAGATATTTTGGAAACACATATTGTGGATATTATTTAGGTTTCTATTGAAAACATTACATAAAGGATAAGACTATTCTAGTAAAGACCTCTGAATGTCTATGGTTCTTCGTAGACGCTCTTCGCCCTTCATTATGTACTCATAAAATATTATTTATTAGCAAAGAAAGAATGTAAGAGTAGAAAGTATACTAGTAAGATTGTACACATTTTTATATAACACATCTGTCTTGTGAGACAGCCTTAAAAGGAAAAACAGTAAGATAAATATTTTTCATTATCAGCAATGTAGGATGAGGACGACATTGTTATGTCGGATTGTCGGATAGAAACAAAATATATAAGCTTACCAAAATCCGTCATGGAGGCGTTACTTACCTGTAAAAAAGAAAAAACAATTTTATTTAATATGTTTTGATTGATGCTAATGTAATATTGTCGTCTGATATGGCTAGACAGATGTAGGATTGTTCGTAAAAGTAACCGTGGTGTAAGAAAGCTAGATAATAGGCTAGTTACCGTTAAAAAATTAATTAGTCCATCTTTTAGATTATTAAAAAATAAGGGACAGGTATTTTTTATTAGTAAATTAAATCTAAAATGACAAACATATAGGCAAAGGAAGTCCTCTGTTGGACATAGGCATCCCCAAGTGCCGTCACAACGAAAGTTCCTGTGCGTCACGCATTCCCGCGACTCTCAATAGGTCATCGATTCACCTTGTGTGTTTTATGACACCACTCTAGAACCTTTCGGCTCCAAGGACCATCCGTTCTACGAAGAATTTACCCTGCACACTGCCACTTAAGTTTGTCGATTCTTCAGGCTATGTCAGAAACCTACCACTCCAGCAGATATCTTCCTTCCTGAAGCAATCACGCAAGGAAACTCCGACAGTGGAAATAGCTATTTTTCCATTGTCCTTTGGGTGACTTTAAGTCTTGTGTTGAGACCCATTTGAAGAGGCCACGTTTCAGTATGTCATCACTGGCAACGCGCACTGACCTTAGACTTTCGTCTTGAGATGCTGTGGTATAATGGACAAGAAGATACCGCCAGTAATGTAATCTAAGTAATGGAACATATAACATTTAACTTTAATTCAAAAACATAAAATACTTATAAATAATGTTCCCAGAAACCACGAATTATTTGGAATTACAGTGTAAACAAAATAACGTATAAGTATGTTCCAAGTCGAGAGCTTGTCGAAAGTTTGGAGTTCCTTTCGCACTTAAGTACGCGGGATCGAGTGCCGACCTTCCTCAACTTGAGGGAATATTCATTACTTTTTTAGTAATGTGGATTGGAATATATTGGGACACAATAAGATAGGATTACTGGGTAAACTGGAAAGATATGGTGCCTACTTTAAGCTGTAGAAAAAACAGGGTGACCGTTCTTTCATCACTCGTTTTAACTAGAAATAAAGAAGCGCATAAAACGTTTTGGGAAAACTTTCATTGTGCATACAGCTAAGGAATGGAATTCCTTGCCGGAGTCTGTGTTTCTTGATGGCTCAACGTGGGAATCTTTAAGTCAAGAGTGAATTTCTTTTAGGTAAGCGCATTCCATCGTCGACCGCATCGTCGATTTCCATCAGGTGAGATAGTGGTCAAGCGCGAACCTATCAACAATAAAAAAATATATTAAAAAATTGGGCTAGTGTGTGTCAGATTTGCACACGGGTTCTGTATCGTGCATAGCAAAAATCGGGAAATATATAACGTTCCTTGTATGGGAGCCCCCTTAAATATTTATTTCATTTTGTTTTCTAGTATTTGATAATATAGTGGGTAATGAAAATCATTTTCATTAGCCACGTATGATACTGAAACGTGGTCGCTCACAGTGGGCCTCATCAGTCACCCAAAGGACAATGGAAAGATAGCTATTTCCTTGCGTGATAGCTTCAGGAATGAAGATATCTCCAGGAGAACCAAGGTTGCCGGCATAGCCTGAAGAGTCGCCAAACTTAAATGGCAGTGTTCAGGGCAAATTGCTTGCAGAACGGACGGTCCGTGGAGTTGAATGGTTCTAGAGTGGCGACATATGATGAACAAGGTGGACCGATGACCTATTGAGAGTCGCGGGAATGCGTGACGCACAGTTCGTTATGACGACACTTGGGGAAACCTACGTCCAACAAAGGACGTCTTTCGGCTGAAATTATGATGATTCTAACTTGGTTTATAGTTCATGATAAAATTTTCTTACTGAAGTAACGGGGTAACTGTTAACCACAACAGCTTGCAAAGGTCTGCCTTGGTTGCATAATATCTGTTTACACAATATTATTTACCGTTTACGAACGTCGAATCGTAATTGTGAATCATTTCATTCACATAACGCTTTGGACTGTGTTAGCTTTAAATTTCTTATTAAACGACTAATTGACAATTTAAAAGTTTCTGTAAATGGTTTATTATTACAAGCTTTTATTTAGTTTCACCTGTCCCGATGTTTGTCTGTCATCAAATCTTGCAAATTAAATTTGATCCATTTCCTGGTTACCGAATGAGCTGAAATTTGGCACACATGTGTAAATCAGATGACAATGCAATATTATTATGATTTGGAGCAGATCTGATGATGGAATCGGGAGATTGTTATAGGAATTTCCTAGTTAAACGACACTACTCCATCGAGTTTGGGCTTGCATGATTCGTCTTGATGAGTATTAGTTATATATAATAATATAGGTAATAATAATAATTTATTTTGTGAACAGACAACAGATCAAGGTCAGGTTAGAAACAAATATTCCTATCCTATGTTAGTACTTTATTATAAAACTAGCTTCTGCCAGCGACTTCGTACGCGGATCCTGTTGCTTATGCCAGCGACATTCAGTGTTATAAACGTAAGAGTAGACAAAAATAAACAGAAAGCTCAGAACTGCTAAGCTATCGGGAGTTACACGTGTTATTGTGAGTTAACCATAAAAGATAGACGTATGCTGTCGTGGGACATTTTTTATATAATTTTGAGGAGAACATTTCCGTTTTAAATGTTTTCTGTGTAGCTTTAACCATTAAGGCTGCAAACGCGACGGAAGCTTAAAAAATGGAGTAATTTCTCCCGTTTCCCCAACATTTCCCTTCACTGCTCTGCTCCTATTGATCGTAGCGTGATGAAAAGTATACTATAACCTGCACAGGAGTATGAAGAATGATTGTACCAAGTTTAGTTGAAATCCATCGCGTAGTTTTTGTTTCTATAAAGAACATACAGACAGACAGACAGACAAAAATTTTACTGTTTGCATTTTTAGCATCAGTATCGATCACTAATCACCCCCTGATAGTTATTTTGGAAATATATTTCATGTACAGAATTGACCTCTCTACAGATTTATTATAAGTATAGATAAAACGCGACAATGTACGGTCTACCAACGCCCTCACAAGGGGGCTTTCTTTATATATATTATATATGTATACCGAGCTATAAAAGCTTTATATGAAAAAATAATTTTCATTAAAAGCTTATTTGAAATAAATACTTCAAGTTTGAGTTTGCCAACATCACAACACAAATCTATCCATAACATTTCAACCAAATACATCAAACTGCCTATAACTTTCAGAAACGAATTTCAAGCTCACTTGAAGGTTTACAGCCGACCTTACAGCTGAAGCCATAAACATTGCTGTATCAAGCCAAGATCGTTGGCACGCAATCAAACAGGCCCTCTACCTATACTTCTGTCCGTCTCCTAGATTTGATAGCGCGATAGATGACCGATCCCTGGAAAGGTCGGGCCTATGGGTCATAAAACAAAAACTTATACAGTGTGGGAGAGAAGGGTTCCGTATGTTTTGTATTTAAGTTTATCTTGGATGTAGTGGATGGTGTGTCCGAGATGAGTTGTGAAATGTTTCGTTTTTCCTCGAGTTGATGTGACGGATGATTTGTTTTTGTTTTTTTTTGTTGCTATTGAATTTTTTATGGGTTTTTCTGTCTTTGGTACTATTATGGGTTACGTTATGTTGGATGCAATATTAACTTTTTAAATCCTGGTACACAGATATACATTTGAAACTGTTTAAAGTTTTGGGATCACTATTTTTCTGAAACTTATAAAATCTATTATAAACTAGCTAGTATCTGCATCCATATCTACCAGAAATTTCATCATCATCATCAGTTCTACCGATAGATGGCCGCTATTGGAGATAGGCATCCCCAAGTGTCGCCATTGCGACCTGTCTTATGCTTCTCGCCTCCATCGGATTCCCACAAATCTCACCAGGTCATTATTTTTACCTGTCCACTATTCAAGATTATTTATTTTGCTACTACTATGTAGGAGGTCTTCCAACGCTGCGTCTTCTGATACGTGATCGCCACTCCAGAACCTTTCAGTCCCATTGACCGTCTACCAGCGACGTGTGAATATAGAAAATTATCCAAATCAAACATATTTTAGGGATAAAAAGTTTGGTTACCTACTCGTTTTTAGGACATATTCGAACTCGTATATCGAATTCGATTCAAATTCGTTCCGTCATTTGTATGTGAAGGAGTAACAAACATATACACACACACACTTTCGCCTTTACCTATTTATTGGTCGACTAACTTTTGTCCGCGACTTCGCTCGCGTACTTAAAATATAGCCTATGTCATTCAGGAATAAAGCAGCTTTCTATCGGTAAAAAAAAAAATTTGCAATCGGACCAGTACTTCCAGAGATTACCCCCTACATACAAACTTACAAATTTTACCTCTTTATAATATTAGTATAGATAAAAATATAGTAAAAGTACTTGTCACAAATCCATTTCTAACTATTCGGACCCAATTGAAGTACTGAATATAAACTTGAAGATAACTTCTGACCATTTCACTCATCACACTGACACGAAAAGAAACCGCACTGTGAAATAAAATGTTCCAAATATATTTATCAACATCAAAACACTATACCTCAAAAAGGTAACTTAACTTCACTCCAAAAACGATCTGGCTACTATTTAGTCTCAATTCCTAGGCATAGACTTCTATAACGTGCAAAAAAAGGTCTCAATCCAGGCCTGTAATACGCAAGTCCTCGCTACGATTCAGGTAATCATAGCAACGTTTGGACTGCCTAGATTTTGGGTCTGAAGTGAACACAATACAAAAAGTCTTTTGTACTAGAATGTGTACCGACATAGTTCGAAAAATCGCCAAACTTAAGTGGCAATGGGCAGGGCACATTGAACGCAGAACAGATGGTTGATGAGGACGAAAGGTTCTGGAGTGGCGATCGCGTACCGGAAGACGCAGCGTTGGAAGGTTGATGACCTGGTCAGGGTCGCGGGAATCCGATGGACGCGTGACGCACAGGACCGATCGTTGTGGTGACTCTTGGGGAGGCCTATGTCCAATAGTGGTCGTCTTTCGGCTGATATGATAATGATGATGATGATGTGTACTTTTGTTGCGTCATATTACATGTCTAACTAGTCTAAGAAGATATTTTGCGGGAAAATTAGGAATTTTATAAACTGGTATCAGGTACAAACAAATTAGTTAGGTACTTTGTCATGCCTGACTTAGTAACAACTGAGAATTTATTAGTGCTTTTATAATTAAAAAGAAAGAACAAAAATACATTTAGTTGGCACTAACACAAAGGTAAATAACAACAAGTTTGAATATTGTTACGTGTTTGTTGTGCGCTTATACAATGTGTAACGTTAAATGCGCAAAACCTCAGATACCCAGTCGACCTTAGGGCACTGCAGAAATATAACATGGCAGGTGCAACTTAATAAATAGCCAAACAGAAGAGAAACAAATACCATAGTAAATACAACATACTTAGATATATATTATACAACGTGTAACGTTAAATGCGCAAAACCTCAGACACCCCAAATGATAATTTAATTTATTATGTGAGAAAATAAAACATAAAAAAATAATTAAAGGTTTTATGTGCAAGTTTAAATACACACATATGGTCGTCGACCTGTCTATTTATGAATAGGTCAAACTCACCCAAATAGATAAACAAACACAAATAGTTGTAGTCCAATCAAATTTTCTCTTACACGGGATAATAAAAGTTCTTATTTCAATGCAGATATGAATTTTAAACAAACTAAAACTGCACATAAAATATTTAATTATTTTGTTATGTTTTTTTCTCACATAATTTGGTAAATTAAAAATCATTTGGGGTGTCTGAGGTTTTGCGCATTTAACGTTACACGTTGTATAATATATTTGGTTGTATAGGTATTTGTTTCTCTTCTGTTTGTCAATTTATTAAGTTGCACCTGTCATGTTATATTTCTGCAGTAGCCTAAGGTCGACTGGCAGATAATGTCCGCCGTAAACGTGTTTGCAGAGTGTTTTGTGCATAAAGCTTGAAATAAATAAATAAAAACTTAATTTTTGGGCCGTTATTGAGTCGCGTTTGCATTGCGCCAGAAACGCGACAGTATTCAGTTTGTATCGCGACTATGTCGTGGTGTGTGCGAGGCCAAACAGAGAGCGACCGCATCGCTTCTGAATCGCTACAAAAGTCGCTGTGGGCGATTGGCCTTAGGGTGAGATGTGTTGATAAAATAATTGAGTAATTTACGTCCAAAACATTATCTCTATAAAAGTAAAATAAATTTTATTTTTCTCAGGTCCTCATTTTCTCTCTTAGATGTCAGATAATATCGTCTCTGTCAAGAGCAAATGAAGAGTTAAAAAGAAAATTGCGAACATTAAGTTGAACGTGAGGATTTTTCAAATATACTGAAATTGGAAGATTTTTACGTAATATTTTAAAGCACAGTGCTTGAAAAATCTGGTAATGACTTATTCAGTAGCTGAAACTTTCATTCGAACCTATAAGTTGTTAAAGATCTTTTTGACACTTGTTTTATTTATTTTATGTGAATGACCCTTAACTATTAAAAAAGTTAAATAAAAACAATACAAAAAAAGGCTTCGAAGAACTCCTCAGCATTGCTGCCATGCTCTAAAGACTGACGGCATTGCCACGCTGCTTGGCAATGCTTATCTTCCATCCAAGGTAAAATCAGCCCTTGGCTAAATCAGCCTTTGCTAGGACTGTGGGTTGTTCGAAAGAGTTACCTGACCCACGCAAAGGGCAACTAAAGGAACTTTTTGCATTTTATTCGGTAAAAGTCTGAGACACCCTCACCACCCGTTCACGACCTTGCCTCTGTGAGCAGGAGCTAAGTGTGAGGCGGCGAGCGGTAAGATCAAAAGGTTGAAAATGTTTGAAGCTCGCCACGAGACGCCGCTCATATGGCCCCCGCGCCCGGACCAAGCCCAAGACGTCGACGGCGCGCACTGTTCCCGCGCTCCTCAAGGAGTTGTCAGCAACAGGAGGGGCCCAGCTGGGTCAAAGCCTACTGAGGCCAGGGTTATCTGAAAGGAAACTCGAGCCCCGGTACGAAGACGCTAGAAGGAACGGGGTGGGTTTTTAGTCGGTAAGAGTCTGACACTATCTCCCGCTCCACCCAAGAGCGGGGGTTGCCATAAGATGATTTTTGCCCACCGTAAAAAAAGGGCCCCGCGTCCGCTTATTGATGCCTCCCCGCTCCCCGCGCCGCTCGCCACTTGGACAGAAGTTGTGACCAGACCGTTACTCAAGTGATGATGATTTCTCAAATAAAAAAAAGCCTTAGGTCTTGCGATCACATCATCGCTTACCATCAGGTGGGATCGCATTCAAGCACTAGTTTATATTATTAAAAAAAATCCTAATGTCATAAGGTCAATTCTATTTTCACATTTCAGTAAATCGAATGTCAATTTGTCTAGCTAGAGCCTCGGTATGACTTATTTATTAGGCTTTTCTTTTTTTGTTTCAGCATTTATTGAAGTTGAACTAAATACGTCGAACCCTATGTAGAGCATAAGTCGATATGCTCTACATAGGTATATACCTAATATACGATATAATATATCGATGGTTTAACATCATGTGTTCATCAAATGTTATTCTATTCTATTCTATTCATGTATAATATGTTGGGCTGTGAAAAAGTTGTAAGAAAAAAAGATTGCATGTAGCGGAGAATGGTGTGTCGAGAAAGGATAAAATGAGAAATGAGTATATTAGAGGAAGTTTAAAAGTGGCGCCAGTGACTTAAATTCGAATGTCTGCGTATCATCACTGTCTAGTACTCATAACACAAGCTCCGCTTAGCTAGTAGTGGAATATTATTATTATTCCCTTTATTAATTTTTCACACATATTATATAACATTTTTTTTTTAACAAAATTCTAAAAAAAAACATTTAAAACTATGAAAAATATAAAAGCTAGTAATACCACGAAAAGTGTTTTCTGACAGAGTAGTCAATTCACAAATTAGTTTTCCAAAAATGATAAAATTAATGAAATTGGGTTCTATGTTACGTGAGCTCTCCTATTTGTCATCATCATGATCATCTTTTCAGCCGATATACGTCCACGGTTGGACATAGGCCTCCCCCAAGTGTCGCCACAACGAACGATCCTGTGCGTCTCGCATCCATCGGATTCCCGCAACTTTCACCGGGTCATCAGTCCACCTTGTTGAAGGTTTTCCAACGCTGCGTCTTCCGTTACGCAGTCGCCACTCCAGAAACTTTCGGCCCCAACGGCCTTCTGTTCTGCGGGCAATGTGCCCTGCCCATTGCCACTTAAGTTCAATGCCAATAAAGTTTATTCTATTCTATTAGGTTTTATATACAATAAAGAACAATGTTGAAATCATAAACAGGCACTAGTAGGAAACAAATAAAATACCCATAATGTGCAGCATAGTTACTTTATCTTGAAATGATACGAAACATCTTATCTACCTCCCGACTCTACATCAATTCGACGTCAACAAAG
The DNA here is from genome assembly GCA_949319445.1 of Mythimna lalbum. Taxonomy (NCBI): domain Eukaryota; kingdom Metazoa; phylum Arthropoda; class Insecta; order Lepidoptera; family Noctuidae; genus Mythimna; species Mythimna lalbum. The sequence goes on along the minus strand of OX439371.1, from coordinate 7,008,298 downwards.
TACTCTACAGCCCTCGAAAGTTAACGGTCCAACTTCTGTTTTATTTGTAGACTCTATCAACATAATATATCGAGACATAGGACAGGTAGAGTAACCCTGTTACAGTCAATACGGAGTTTCGAATGCCCCTTTACTGTCCGATATAAAATGACCTTCAAGCCTTCAATTTTTTTGTACAATAAAAGGTCATGTTATACTGGTTTTGTAGGTAGAGAGTATATTGTTGTGCGTACGATATTGTCGTGCTACTAACTCTAGGTAGAGATGTAGAGTATTTTATTTGTGCTGTGTTTTCTTGTAATGTTGTTTCTGTTTTGTTGTAAAATGGATATTTGTTAGTAGATGCAGTGTTCTCGTTGAATTTTTTATGGGTTCTATTTGTGTACGAAGTACTTGGTTCTTGTAGTTTCTTGCTTTGACTTTGTATCAGACATTTCTGAAGATCTTCATAATTAAGACCTAATTTACTTGTGAATTCGTCTTGGTATTGTCCTTTTAAGGGCATACTGCGTGCGTGCGTAACGCACAGGACCAGTCGTTGAGGCGACGCTTGGGGGAGGACTATGTCCAACAGTGGACGTCTTTCGGTTGACATGATGATGATGATATTTATTCATTTGTTTAATTTTAAGGTGTATCTGTTTTTGTAATGTTAATAAACGCAATTTTCTTTCTGGGCCGGGCCGGGCCCTGGTCGTGGCCAAGGTCCGGAGCGAGGAGGAGTGGCAGGCGGTCGCCTTCTTCTGCGAAGCAGTAATGCTAGCAACGGAAGAGGCCGACTGCATCAGGCAATGGCGCTCTCGCCACTGCCGCCGGGATTCTGATCTCGAGTTCCGGCCACGAGCCGTGGGTAGCTCGCTGTCCGACCGTCCGGTAACTGTCCGGACCGAGCCCAAGACGTCGACGGCTCGCACTGTTCCCGCACGCCTCAAGGGGTTGTCAGCAACAGCGACCCAGCTGGGTCGAAGCCTACTGGGGCCAGGGCTATTTGAAAGAGAGCTAGAGCCCTGGTATGAAGGCTAGAAGGAACGGAGTGGGTTTTTAGTCAGTAAGAGTCTGACACTATCTGGGCCCCGCTCATGAGCGGGGGTTGTCATTGGATGATTTTCCCCACCATAAAAAAAAGGTTTTTAAGTAAATAGCTATACTTGCTCCATGGTAAATAGTATTGAAAAACTTATTTGTCTAAGCCGGCTGGTTGCAATTTCGTACTTTTTGGTATCTTTCAATCAGAAACCTCTCAATAACAACTTGTCTAGATTCGTGGCCAGGTAATCCCAACAAGCTTCCATAACTGGCGAAATTAATTACCAACATGCCTACATATTCCCGAGAAATTGAAGGTAATCCGATTTGATCGGTGCTCGTAATTACTTAACACGATAGATCCGATAACTAGTTGGTGTTAATAAACATAGTATTGTAGCATAGAACATAGAAGAACCTCTCCTGGTCGACGCCAGCAATCAAGCCCTACGTCGCACAAGCACCGCTCCGACTCACTGGAGCCAGCAGCATCGTCCCGACTCACTGGGACAGCACCACCCCGACTCACTGGGGCATCATCCCGACTCACTGGGACAGCACCACCCCAGTCACTGGGGCATCATCCCGACTCACTGGGACATCATCACCCCGACTCACTGGGGCATTATCCCGACTCACTGGGATAGCAACACCCCGACTCACTGGGGCATCACCGCAGACAGTTCCGACTCACCGAGAACTATGCGGCATCGGTTCCGACTCACTGGAACCAACCTACCGCTGGCCTGGCACACATCAAGAAGCATCAAGAACCATCGATCTCCGATCTCCGGAGGGGAGTGATGTAGCGACATCTATGACGCCACATAAGAACTACGAAGAAAACACGAAATCCTGCATCGCGCAATCAGAGTTCTCCGCGCGATTTGAACATATACGACAGCCCGACATCAACTATCGGGCAGTCGCCCACCAGACCATAACATCCTGTCTGGTCGGAGGATCCTCCCTTTTCAACGGAGGTTTGTGGGACTTTACTCTCTGTTCCGCCTACCTCCAAAGTATGGTGTATATTTGGCTCAGAAGTGATGGAGATGTTATCGGTAGGGATGAAACAATACCACTGAGATATCGATACTTTTATTTTCATAAAGTGACTCTTATTGCACTACACTTGCCTTGCCTTACCTTGTTACCAAACTGTGACATTTATTACGCACTAGTGCTATAATGTAGTTAAAACCTTTTTGTTCAACCTCTCCGTCTTAATTTTATTACATTTATCGTATCAGGCGCGCCCATCGTCACACGAAGAAAAGAAAAAAAAAGTTTACTAGTCTTACAGTTATTTTCTTCACAAGTGTGTTGAAAAACGTGAGTAATTAATGATTACCGTTCTCGGCTCAGGACCCTCGCCATGGCATGAGTCTGAATACCGCCTCGACGGTAATCACTAACATTACACACTCATATCATAAGTCAAGAGTGAATAGGTTACTTCTAGGCAAGCGTACTCCATCGTCGGCCATATCATCGCTTACTATCAGGTGAGATAGTGGTCAAACGCGAGCCTATCAATAATAATGAAATAATATTAGAAAATTAAAAAAATTAATACACCTTAGACGCATAAAATTTATAAAAAGTAAAAGAACTGGTTCAGACGAGTCTAATGAGCCCAAACTCGACGGGTTTACTAGTAGGCATTCCAAGGTTCCATCAGCTACTTCCCATTTCTAACATCAGGTCTTTGACATCAAGTTCTCGTCGTCATGAGAAACCCACTGTTTTCAAGATAAATATAAATAAGCCGAAACTGGATGAGTTTATTGATAGGCAATCAAAGGTTACGTCTCTTACCGTTGACGTCTATCATCAAACCAGCTTGATAGCACCGGCATGTGACATAATGTTTGAAATACCCATGTGCCTAATGAGTATTTCAAACATTAGGTCACATATATGTGTTTATAAGTAAAGTCTATATCCATTATGTGTTTAAGATCCCTGCCATAGCCAACAAAAGAGCTGATGCCCTTGAACACCTGAACAGATCTTCATAAATTGTATCTAAGAACCATCTCGATAACGTCAGCTTTCAACGTAAATCGCCACAGTTATGGTGATAAGTGCCCTCTTTGAGGAATGGCTGGGAAGACAACACGGCGTCCATACCCTTCGCATGACGGACATGTTTCGGGAGGTTTCTGTACCGGATTCGTGTGGAAGAAATGCCCTGGTGGTAACTATTGTGACAACCAACACCAACAATGGTGACAAACATTGTGTAGACCGCCCGGAGGACACAGTGGAGCACACAATAGATTATATAGAGGCCCAGCAGGGTAGAAGTCTACTGGAGCCATGGGTTGTGCGAAAGGGAACCTCAGACCCTGGAACGAAGGCAAAGAAGGAACAGAAGTGGGTTTTAGCCAGTAAAAGTTTGACACGCCTTCCCGCTCCACCCAAGAGCTAAGAAAATAATTAGATGAATTTCTAAACGGTTCCAATTGGTCGTTTTTTATAGAGAAATCGTAAAGTAGGGTAGAGTAGTGGATTACACAAGTATGGATTTTCTTTTTCGATAATTACTACCGGTAATTTAAGTAAGAAACGCCTTAGCAACTAACCTAACAGTTCAGGACACTACATTTACTAAATAAATATTTTACTAGGTTTGAACGTAAAACGTTCCTTGAATGAGCCTGTTTATGTTAGAGGGAAATATTTAAATGTTCTCCTAAATTGTTTTAGCTTAAAATAGGCTTTTATTTATGACTGGTTAATGGGTTTTACTGAGACACGTGTAAATAGTTTAACCCTTCAGATACCGTCAATTAGAGACACAATAGTAAGACAATAGATGCGCGGCCACCGGTGGTCGCTTGGGGATTCATGAATTAAGCTTAAAATAGGCTTTTATTTTTGACTGATTACTGAGACACGTGTATTTCCAAACCTTAGTCACAAAATAGCATTAGTACAGAGAAAATTAAATATACTTAAACCTGGACTAGCCTGTTGGTCTAATTGTTACTGGCCCTGACTACTATGGCGGTCGTGGGTTTGATCCCCACCCAGGACAAATGTTTGGGTGTAATTATCTATAATATAATATAATATTTATGTATTTAGAAATATATTTAAAATATGTTTATCAGTTGTCTAGTACTCATAACACAACCTCTACTTAGCTTGGGACTAGACGGTGTTGTGTGTTCCCTTTATTCATTATTATTGTGTGATTTGACAAAGTCCGCTAAGCCTGATGTCTGTCAGAGCTTTTAGAACACCCGGGCGTCTCTTCCGTTTGAATCCGGTGCAGGAACCCCCCGAACGTGCCATGTCAGGTGAGGACCTGCGTCATGCGGAAGATAAGGACGCCGTGAGGTCTTTCCAGCCACGCCTCAAAGAGGGGACTTACCGCCATGATTGTGGCGTGCCCAGCACTGGGTTGCGATAGTCGCTGATGCCATTTCACCATGAGATCTCGCTGGAGCTCTGACCGCTATGCCGTGACCTGTCGCGGCAGTGGACTTTCACCTCGGCGTTGCATCTCCACGTGCATATCGTGCATGTGTGCAAGGACTGTTGCTAATTATATTTCATGCCGATATGCGTCGGCTGAAATGATGATGATGAGGCGTTCGCCCCGCTGACACTCCACCAGAATATGTTGTACGTCCTCGATTATTCCGCATTTTACACAATTAGGTGAAGCTGTGATACCCATGAGAAACGTAAACTTCCTCGATGGAATGTGACCAGACCGAAGCATTCACAAATTATTTGGTTTACCAAAAATGGTTTTACGATCTAAAATTAAAATGAATGAAATTAGGTTCTATATTACGTGAGCTCTCCTATTTGTTATTGTGATTGTTATAATGGTTATTATCCCTTTATAAAACAAGAATGTATTAATTAGTCGATTTAATTCCAGCTCTAATTAAATAAAATGATGAAGCGGAAACGTTCTGAATTTATCTCTGAGCTCAGTCCGTGGCATTTAATATTTGATTATGTGCGGTTATATATTCAATGGCGTTAAATATTTATAAAGATTTATTGGGTCAACGATTTTCTGGTATTATGAGTACCTACTGTCTGGTATGACGAGGTCGAGTGCGTAATCACATCATGGTGGCCACATCGTCGCTTACCATCAGGTGAGATAGTGGTCAAACGTGAGCCTATACATTATATTAAAAAAAAGTAATTTATAACCTAATCTAATGACTGTGATCACACCTGATGGTAAGCTGTGATGCAATCATTGATGGTAAAGCGCACCACGTCTAGTTTATTAAGAATAATTTGTCCACGCGTTATGACTCGGCCATAACTTTCTAAATCACAAAATACGGAAGGAACCTAACCGATGGAAAATAGCATAGTATGAAGTTGTGGCGTTAGTGTTTTTTGGATTGGTTTCTACGCGCGTATGAAATGAATCATGAAATGGCGTTGGAAGTTTGGCAAACTAATGTGGCAATGGGCTGGAAACATTGCTTGCAGAACAGATGGCCGTTGGGGCCGGAAGGTTCTGGCGACCGCGTACCGAAAGACACGGCGTTAGAAGGCTTCCTACAAGATGGACCGATGCCCTGGTAAAGGTTGCGGGAATCCGATGGATGCGAGACGTATAAGGTCGTTCGTTGTGGCGACCCTTGGGGGAGGTCTATGTTCAACAGGACTATGGACGTCTTTCGACTGAAATGATGATGATGAATGGCGTTGATCCCGGTTGTCATTCGTAGATCTTTGACAATCACAGGTAATCTGACGCCAAAAAGTCTGATCAACAGTCTATCCAAGGATTCAAGGAGTATCGACACAAAATAGGTAGGTACAAAAGACAATCTCATGTATGTACTTCACTTTTTATACCTACGCTCTGTGGACGCACACTAATGAGCATTTGAGCCGGAACTATTCGACGAGCGGGCCGAGATGCTCCGAGATATCGTGTCCGTGAACGGTGTCTATGTGTGCGTTGCTCGAGCGCGCTTTGTATGTAGATTGACTTCTGTAGCTATATATTTTGTGGTATCGTGTTGCACAGTAATCGAGTTGGGAAGGTCTAATAGACAGTCACTCCACGTAACAGACGGGTATTAAATACCCGTGTTTGAACAGAATGCGTTCTGTTAGACTGAAATCTGATCCCAAGCTAATTGGTAAAACGCTAGGGAGATGATGATGAATGGTGGTTCAAATAACATACCTACTGGAAAATATACAAGTCTATACAGAATCAACAAGTTTGACTGGCCTGTCGGCCTAGTGGTTAGTAGACCTGACTGCTATGCCGGAAGCCGTGCGTTCGATTCCCTCCCAGGACAAATGTTTGTGGTGAGCATGATCATTTGTACTGGGACTGGGTGTAATTTATCTACTATGTATTTTGAAATATATCAGTGTGTTTATCAGTTATCTAGTACTCATAACAAAAGGTCTGCTTAACTTGGGACTTAATGGCGTCGTATATATCGTATCGTGATAGTTGTGGAATATTATTATTAATAATAAAAGTTTTCTTAAATTCTTAAATAGCCTTAAAGTTTTAAACAAATACAGACTGATTCCCCCTAGAAAGTACTTTAAAACAATCAAATCCTTTAACTTATCGGAAGTTTGTCAACTTTACAATTAGAATTAAATATTAACACAGCTTTCAAACCAGGTCTTCTTATTAATAGATTGGCCGATTAATGAAAAAACCTTAATTTATTAGTATTTGGATCACCAACAAAAAGTGCTGTAGTGAATGTTTTTTTTTTTTATTATTGATAGGTTTGCGGTTTATTGTTAAAAGGCTCGCGCTTGACCATTATCTCAATTGATGGAAAGCGACTATGTGGTCGACGATAGAGATTGGTTGCCTAAAAATACTAAGCATATTTTGGGCAAGCATGCTCCATTATGCTATGCATATGCAAGACTGATATAATTATGCTGTGTGCTTGTTATTGCTACTACTGTGTGATTCCTATGTTCTGTGGTTATTGCATAACATAATGAAATGATGATGTTGATAGCATAATCAGCGTTATAATGGCTTTCTCTCTAGGACAGGGAACAAGCCATAATCGGATTGGTGGATGTGCACGTCTTCGAATTTTTTGTTCTAGTGCATGCCAGTTTTCTAACGATGTTATAACTACCAACAATATAATAGGTCTTTTTTTTTGTTTTTTATTTTAGATAGATTCGCGCGTGACCGCTATCTCACCTGATAGAAAGCGACGATGCGGTCGATGATGGAACGCGCTTACCTAAAAGAAACCTATTCACTCTCGACTTAAAGATTCCAGGGTTGTAGCTATCAGGAAACACATCTTTACCTATGACATTGCCGTTTTTTAAACGGTTTGCTTTGAAGTGCAGCTTTAGCGCGCTTTTACTGAATAAAACCCCTTTTCTATGTTCTTTCTTTGTCTTAAGATCCAGAACCTCAGAACTCCTTTTTCGGACCACTCATAGGCTTTCAGAAAAGGCATGGAGACTTTTGCGAACAATCTATCGCCCTCTATCTTCATTTAAACAACTGAAACAAATGTCTGAAGGTCACACAAACATTAATCCTATCTTATATTTCCCGAAACCTTCCAGGAACATGTAACATAACCCGTTAATTCTCTGAACCGCGGCTCGGCAACAGGAGGATAACTCCAGCGTATGAAGGGTTCACCATCAAATATTCAGCGGCCGGCCGTACGGTGGATGGTCACTTTTCATCCGGCATCGTTACTCCATAACCGTACCGTTATTGGCTGAGAATTTTATTTAGTTATTTATTCAATTTAGCAACGAGTGTTACAGAATGAAAACTTAGAAATAAAAATTGGTACACGTAACCTAGTACTATAATGCACACTCAATTATAGGCAACTGCAGCTCTATAACAATTATATAATTAATAATTTAGATGTCTGGGTGTTTTACTATTACTTTTGATGTCTTCAAGGCTAGAGAGGCTTTTAATAAACTAGTGTGCCTAACCATCAAAGATTGCATCACTGCTTACCATCAATCACACCTGATGGTAAGCAATCACACGAGCATATATCTTCTTGCTTACAAAGTGACCTCCAAAACTTGTTTCTAAATGTAATATTTAATTGAAAAAAAGATTTCTTTTTTATTGCTAGGATTGGCCCATGGATGGAAGTAATATCAATCAATCAATCAATCAATCAATCATTTTATTTGCATAATATGGGTTTACAAAGATGTTAGCACAGGTACAGTTTCACCATATTCAGCTTGTTTTTGCATGCAAATGTATAATATAAATGTCAATTATGGTATTATGTTCATGTCATTAAGATAATAATAATACATTCATAAAAGTCAATCAAAATAGAGAATAAAAATTGATTATAACAAATTAAAAGTCAGACTGTATAAATTCCAAATTAAATACATCATAATATATATATGCACATGTTTGAGTTATTATTATTTAATTAATTATTTTAATTGCATTACATTTTGCCATTGAAATACTCCTTAACCGAATAATAAGCCTTATCTACAAGAAAAGTCCGAAGTTTATTTTTAAATTGGTTGATATTATTTGAACTGCGTATGATTGAGGGTAGTTTATTGTATATATTTGGGCCCATGCAAACAAAGCTTTTAGTAAGGAGCGCGGTTTTATAATACTTACTGTATACCGAGTTTCTTCCATTTCAGAAAGCACCATACATTATTTAATATATTTTTAGTATACACCGCATAAACAAAAAAACATATGACAAACATTTATAAAAAACAGTGTACAATAAGCGGTCTTATAGCACCGGGCCATTTCTTACCGAAGACAACTTTTAGATGGACTGAAAGAAAAGGAGACAGATTTAGGGCTGTCAGTGTACAAACAGCAGGACATAACAACACATACATACAATACCAAATATACTAATAGGTAAAATCGAATACGAAGCGTTGGAACGCCTCCTACAAGGTGGACCGATGACCTGGTAAAGGTTGCAGGAATCCGATGGATACGAGAAAGAAAGAAAAGAAAGAAAGAAAAGTATTTATTTTGGCGCACAAAACATGTAGACAACTAAAAACTTAAGACAAACACAAAACAAACAAAAAAAAAGTAACATTGTATGTCGAGACGCACAAGATAGTTCTTTGTGGCGACACTTGAGGGAGGCCTATCTCCTACAGTGGACTTGTTTCAGCTGAAAGAATGGTGATGATGGAATATCGAATATGTAACTGGTTTTTTTTTTAATGATATAAACTAGTGCAGTCAAGCACTCACATATATATCCCACCTGATGGTAAGCAGTGATGCAATCGTTGATGGTGAGGCGCACTAGTTTATTAAGAGCCTATGCACTTTAGCTTTGAAGACACCCAAATTATAATCGGACGGGAAGACCGTAGCAGGCAAATTGTTTCAGTCCTTCGTAGTTTATACCATGTACATTTGACTGGCCTCTTGGTCTAGCGGTGAGTGGCCCTGACTGCTATGCCAGAGGTCGTGGGTTCGATTCCCACCCAGGACAAATGTTTATGTGATGAGCATGATCATTTTTGTTCTGTGTCTGGGTGTAATTTATGTATCTTTAATATGTATGTATTTAGAAATACCTTTATATAAGTATGTAAGTATGATTATCAGTTGTCTAGTACCCATAACACAAGCTCTGCTTAGCTTGGGACTAGACGGCGTTGTGAGATAGTAGTGGAATAAAAAAAAAAAATTAAGGGACTGGAACAATTTGCCAGCTGCGGTCTTCCCGTCCGATTATAACTGAGATGTCTTCAAGGCTAGAAAACATGTTTTTTTTTTATAATCAGTGGCCTTATATAACATTGGCATGAAGATTTTACGAAACAAAATCACCAACTACCCTCATTTAAAAAAAACTAGCCACATCATAATCTTCCTTCTATCTTTCCATTTCCTTTTAGAAGATTACGAAAGTTACTTATTTCGTCCTCGAGGTAAGCACTGTGCTTTTCATTACGAATACAAGAAGATAGACCTAGTTTTTTTTTTAAAATAATTTGACAGCTGTTAGTTGAAAGTAAAACTCCCTAGGGATGAAAGGTGTGATACTTTTCAGCCCGCTCCTCAGGCAACTTCAGAGCTACTTTCAGAGTATGAGTAATGAAATAATATATTATGTGTCATTAAATAAGAAAAGACTCGACTAACATACTGACGTCATATAAGTAGTAAATATTTAATGTTACTTGATTGATCAGTACTTCTGTGGTAGTTTATTCTGAAGTTGAAGGCTTCTTTATTTATGGAAAGGAAATAAATGATGAACTTAACTTATATGTGACTTTGACTGGCCTGTTGGTCTAGTGGTTAGTGGCCCAGACTGCTATGCCGGAGGTCGTGGGTTCGATTCCCACCCAGGACAAATGTTTATGTGATGAGCATGATCATTTGTTCTGTGTCTGGGTGTAATTTATCTATAATATGTATGTATTTAGAAATATATAAGTATGTTTATCAGTTGTCTAGTACCCATAACACAAGCTCTGCTTAGCTTGGGACTAGACGGCGTTGTGTGATAGTTGTGGAATATTATTTACATGTACATATACTAGCCTCCTACCCGCGGCTTCCACTGGGTTTTTTTATGGTGGGGAAAGTCATCCAATGACAATCTCTCTTGGGCGGAGCGGGAGATATACTCTTACTCACTAAAACCCACCCCATTCCTTCTAGCCTTCATACCTTTCGGATAGCTTTCGGGTAACCCAGGCCTGTGAATGTTGGTTATAGCAGAGGTGACTTCGAAGTCGAAGTCAGATAGTAAGTACTCTATGTCCTTCCTAGAGGTTCAAGCTTACTCGGTACCAAATTTCATCAAAAGCAGTTCAGCAGTGAAAGTGTAGACATACAGACCGAGTTACTTTCACATCTACACTAATATTATAAAGAATAAAGTTTTTTTATTTTATTTTGTAGGAGGTAATCTCTGAAAGTACTGGTCCAATTACTAAAAATTTTCACCGATAGAAAGCTGCTTTATTCCTGAGTGACGTAGACTATATTTTATGGACGCGGGTAAGTTATTCATATATTAATTTTCCCGTTATTTGCTCGTCCAAAATAAAAAAAAATTTTTTTCTATACAAAGTGTAAGGGACTGCCCTTCGCAAAATTTTAAGGGCTTGCTCAGTAGACGAAACTGAACAAACTGCCACAATTATTTTTTTCAGGAAACGAAAAAAAATCGGCCTTTCCATGCAAACTGTCCAACCAAGTTTTCAAATTTGGATGGTGAGACTGATTATTTTTTGTTTCCTGAAAAAAAAATCTTGTCGAAGGTTGTTCAGTTTTGTCTACTGAGCAAGCCCTTAAAGTTTGCGGAGGGCTGTCTCTTACACCTTGTATACTGTATGACATAATACCGTATCCTAAGACGGGTTCAAAAACTATAAATATTGATGCAAAAAGGATATTTTATGGTTATCTTTTTTAACACAAGTTTCATATTTTTACGAGGACATCGTTACTAAGGAAGTTATTCCCAGAGGTGTTAATATGACCATCTTTAAGATGAAAAGGGTTGGTCCAAAGATGGAAGCTGTAATGTATTTATTATGAGCATAGCTCCTTACTGTGTCAAAGACACAAAAAAAATCATCGAATTTTCTCAAAAAAAAAAAAAATACACAAGAAAAATTTATTTTTTTTAAATAAAAATTATTTATTTATTATAAGCATTATTTTACTGACTCCAAAAGACAGAAAAAATCATCGATGTTTCTAAAAAAAAAAAAAAACACGTAATTTATTTCTAATGATCTAAACTAGTTTTTGACTGAGATCCCACCTGATGAGAAGCAGTGATGCAATCGTTGAGGTGAGGCGGTCTAGTTTATTAAGAGCCTATTCACTCTTGCCTCAAAGACACCTAAACTATTGGGATGAGAAGACCGCAGCAGGCAAATTGTTCCAGTCCTTCGATGTACGTTGTATAAACAACGAGGCGAAACGCTTAGTCCGGACCGTAGATTAACAACGTAAAAGTACTTATCCGATGGTGGTGAGATGAACAGGGTGTGAGAAAATGGTGGTGTTTGTTCGTGGTCTGAATCTTTACAAAATATTCAGATTTTAAGGCATATTAATTCCAAAAAGCCTTTATGCAATTATAAATAATAAATTGATGAAATTAAATAGTTTCAATACTACTAGATTTTCTGAGCCGAGTCAAAATACTAATTAAAACCTTTAGACCTTAGCAATTAATTCTTGCAGACATTCAATGTTATTCTAAAGACCCTTCTATAAATTTTAAGCGTAAATATAACCTTTAAGGGCGTAGACTCGTTATTGAGAAGAAATACAAGGAGATTCTTTTGCGCATGCGCGGAATGCTACGACGTAGCACGTAGCGTCTCGTAGCGCTACGATTTTACTACGCAGCGTAGCCTCGTAGTAACCTACAATAGTGTTATTCAAATAAATACTTTATTATTTTAACATTGATGTTGGAAATTACATGTAGGATATTTACCTTGTTCAAAACAAGTGTGGTAAAAAAAAAGTTTTAATTGAATTTGGACTTTATTTTCTTGGCGTAAGGTTTGAAATTGAATGTTGTCATTTTATCTTTCCTAAGTAGGTAGTTGGTAGAAGTAAGGTAATCATAAATTATTCTAGTAGAAGTTCTTGGATGGTTTCAGTTAGCATTGGTCAATATAGAAATGATAAGTATTATCTTTCTTGTTTTGTTAATATTATTCTAGGTTATTGAGGCAGACGAACTAGATTTGTTCTGGGAAATCAATGAAGGTACCTTTTTTTTACGGTGGGCAAAAATCATCTTATGACAACCTCCGCTCTCTCTCCTCTTCTCTTAGCTCAGCGGTACGAAAGGCAACGAAAGAACAGGGGTGGGTTTTTAGTCAGAAAAAGTCTGACACTATCTCCCGCTCCTCCCAAGTGCGGGTGATGTCATTAGATGATGTTCCAATCGAAAAAAAACCTTTGACCCGTATTTTTTTTTCGATATCATCCGATCCACCTCAGCTGCTCAAGGAAGGCCAGCAGCGCCTTGGTTTTACTGACCATTTCGCGGATGTTACACGGGTTTCCGAAGTATTTTGCCCGTATACTGTATTCAGCGACAACCAGGCGGTCGCAACTGTACTTTGGGAGCCACTGTTCTAGAAAAGCCTTAACACGTGATCGCCAGAATTCGCACGGTTTCGCACGTTATCACACGGATACACACATAATCGTACATATTCGCACGGCAGCAGGATGCCACTCATCGTTACCCCGTAATATGAAACATCATAAAAATGTTTATGTCATGAGGATAAGGGTCAAATCCTTTAGTTATGTATAGAATTATTAGGTTTTTCGCTCCATGAGGTCTTGGCGAAATGTAAATAAAAATACGCTTAGCTGCAAGGATTGCATCTTATATTTTTAGTCAGTTTTTTTTTTTTTGATAATGAGACTTTTCTGTGCATAATTTTATGTAAACCTTGATTCCTAATAAATCAATCAATTCCCTGGTTTATTATCTATTTGGGGTCAGCCTTCTGATACTTGTACTCTATTCTAGGAAATTTTACGTCATTTCAGTTAGACCCATTGTCAATTGGTCATTTGTATACAATGAGGTACAAAATATTTACAAAGACCACTACTTACAGAAGAAGTAACAAATTCGAAAAAAAAAATATTGAAAGACTCAAAAACCATACAAAAAATCTAGTAAAGATCTGCTGAAAAGTGATGGTGATTACGCAAGGGTTGAAAAGATTGAAAAAAGTTCAAATTATATCAAAAAGGATAGAATTTACTCTACGGAAGAAGGAGTGATCAATGGTACGTATAAAATACCAAAGGTACCAAAAGGCAAAGGTAAGTGGAGTGGAGTGGGTGGTGGAGTGGTGGTGGTGGTGGTGGGTAAGGTAGGTAAGTGGTACCCAAAGGTTGACTGGTAGAGAATGCCTTGTTGCATTATGTCCGCCTATGTACCACTACTGTACATGAAGTATAAATAAATAAAGAAATAAAATTGGTTAACCCAAACATACAATCTGATTATCAAATTGGCTAGGTCTACATAACTTCATGCACCGGACCAATGACAGATTACCGTCATCTATGCAAATACAAACCCTCAAGTTCTTCGGGCATATCACCCGTAACGATAACCCAAGAGAACCCCATTGGTGGGGCAAGGGAAACTCAAGGGCAAAAGATCATGTAGGCGCTTTGCAACACGGTGGAAGGACGTCATCAAATCTGTGACATACTCCAGCATCTATGAGAACTATAGAGTCACCAAACTGTGTACGTGTGTGTCATTATGTTTCCTGATAGCTGCAAACCTAAGGACCTTTAAGTCAAGATTGCATAGTATACTTCTAGGCAAGCGTGTTCATATAAATAGTGCATGGTAGACCACATAATCACTAATCATTAAGTGAGATAGTGATCAAACGCGAGCCTAACCATAATAAAAAGAAAAACACAGAGCTCTATGGAGTAACATAGCTGGACTGGCCTGTTGGTCTAGTGGTTAGTGACTCTAACTGCTGTGCTGGAGGTCGTGGGTTCGATTCCCACCCAGGACAAATGTTTGTGTGATGAGCATAATCATTTGTTCTGTATCTGGGTGCAATTTATCTAAAATATGTATATATAAGCAATATATAAGTATGTCTATATGTCAGTTATCTAGTACCCAAAACACAAGCTCTGCTTAGCTTGGGACTAGACGGCGTTGTGTAATAATTGTGGTATATTATTATTATATTACATTACCACAGATGCGTGAAAGACATCGAGTATTTCATGCATCAGTGAACAAAGACATGACCACGACCATTCTGTCAACTGTGCATAACTAAGAAGACACAACTTCGAAAAAAGTCTGCCTTTGAATCCAACTCAGCTGCGCAACATTCTCAGAAGCTGTGCGGTATCTTTGGTCTCACATCTGCCTGTCTCACTGTCTCATCCGAAAGTCTATAAACAGTGCGCATTCCCAGCTTACAATGCACCTCATTAAAAGTTTGTGAGTCATCAAAGGGCAATGGAGAGGGTTATACTAGGCATTTTTACGCGTCATCGAATAAAAAATGAAGATCTTCATTTTTTTTTTTCTGAAATAGCTCGAAGAATCACCAAAGTAGTAGTGGGATGAGGATAGAGGAGGATAGAGGTTTTGGGGTATGATCAAGTATTGGAAGGCTTTGCACAAGGTAGACCGGTAACCTGGTGAAGATCATGGGAGTCTGCTGGATGTTAGACGCACAGGACCGGTCAATGTGGCGTCACTTAGGGGACGCTTAAGCTGTGGGCGCCTTTTGGTTGTAATGGATAGAGTAGCCATTATCGTCACATTACACCAAGCGTATAATGACGAACACGTGTCTATGAAGCTACAGATCTGTGGTCTAAATTTTCTTACCTAATTTACCCACTAAAACACACCGGTGTAATTTTTAAGTTATATATAATATACCTACAAAACTTGTACATATACCTGGCCATAAAAATTCACCTCAAAATATCGCAAATTCTAACCCAGTTCTTTAATGTTTTTCTCCGAAGGAAGTACACAATTTATCACTACGACCAAATGGATAAAAGGAAAAACGTCGCGAGAAAACCCGGAAAATAAAATCTAATGTAATCTCACTGATAAGGGTGCCTATAGGTACTTTTTTGTTTTGGAAAAGGGTGTGTACATAGCAACAAAGTATACGAAAGTATAATTGTAACTATGTATACACCCTTGAGTGTCGGAAAAACTCGTGAAAAGGCAAGATACATAGAACTTATGGCGCTATTGGTGCAGGGATTGGAGATTGTTTACAAATATTTGTAACAAATGTTTGACTTACAGTTGTTGGTCTTTTTTTTTGTCGACGGGGAAAATCATCTTTGACGAAATCCGCTCTTGGGTGGAGCGGGAGACAGTGTCAGACTCTTACTGACTAAAAACCCCGCGCCGTTCCTTCTAGCCTTCATACCGGGGCACGAGCTCCCTTTCGGACAACCCTGTCCCCAATAGGCTTCGACCCAGCTGGGCCCCTCCTGCTGCTGACAACTCCTTGAGGCGCGCGGGAACAGTGCGCGCCGTCGACGTCTTGGACTCGGTCCGGATAGTTACCGGACGATCAGACAGCGAGCTACCCATGGCTCGCCGTCCGCGAGCCCGCGTCTACGGTGGCCAGAAATCGGGATCGGAATCCCATCGACGGCGGTGATGGCGCCGTTGCCTGATGCGGTCGGCCTCCTCCTTTGCAAGCATTACTGCTTCGCAGAAGTAGGCGACTGCCTGCCATTCCTCCTCGTTCCGGACCATGGCCTCGACCAGGGCCTGGCGCGAGAGGTCTCCGCCGCCGATCGCCCCCACGAGGGCACGGCGATGCTCCGCCCAGGCAGGGCACACCTCGACGGTGTGCTCCACCGTGTTGCGCACAGTGGCGACACCCGGGCGTCTCTTCCGCTTGAATCCGATGCAGGAACCTCCCGAACTTGCCATTTCCGGTGAGGACCTGCGTCATGCGGAAGGTAAGGACGCTGTGAGATCTTTCCAGCCACGCCTCAAAGAGGGGACTTACCGCCAGAATCGTGGCGTGCCCAGCACTGGGTTGCGATAGCCGTTGACGCCATTTCACCATGAGATCCCGCCGGAGCTCTGTCCGCCATGCGCAGTTGTTGGTCTGTGTTTCTTGTGTCTTGTGTCACTATACAGAAATAACCTTGTAGAGTCTGTTTAAAAAGTCAAATAACTTGAGTAATCCAATCAAATAATTGAATTCTAGAAATCGGATGTAATCAACACTGGTTGAACAATCAAAGTTGCAAAGAGATGATCATTGTTTACTAATGCCTGACGAATGTAATAAACAGGGTTATTTGTAAAACACTAGCAACCTCTCAGGACTATGTTACTAACATCATAGACAACAATTTTAGTTCTTTGATTTTAAAAAAAATATCATATTTTAGTGCATCAGATTTACATACAAAAATAAAACTAATTTAACCCTTCAGATACCGTCAATTAGAGACACAATAGTAAGACAATAGATGCGCGGCCACCGGTGGTCGCTTGGGGATTCATGAATTAATTAATGTTATAAATATTACAAAATCTATGCGAAGCAAGTGATAGTACAATAGCGGAGGGGAGGGGGGTTGGTCGGCGGGCTGCTTGATACGGTACCGTCGCCGCGTCAAGCAACCCCGCCGAATAGAACAAGGAAATATGGAAGTTGTTGATTATGATGTTAGTAATATAGTCTTGCAAGGTTGTTAGTGTTTTACAAATAACCCTGTATATTACAGCAGATTTTTTAATTCGTTTGAAAACATTTCAAGTCGTTTGACTTTTTAGACAGACTATAGCACCACCTGAGAGGTACGATACTGGATAACTATAGTGTTTTTGTTGTTCAAACTTTACACTTTTTCTTATGTCATAAAAATCTGGACTTGAATACAACTTCAACAAAAACGTTAATTGGTTTTTTCCTTCAAAATATGTATTATAATTATCTACGATCATTCCTATTATCTGTGGCAACCACAACCTCCTCACTCTAGGAAAGTGTAAGGCAACGTTTAATTAATTAAAATAAAGAAAATAAAAATTATGTAGCTTGCCTTTGCACGAGATTGTCAGTGCAAAATATGCAATTTTCAGCGTTAATATGTTATCCGTGGGTAATTAAAGAGGACACCAGAACTTAAAGCGCGGTCACTTTCAGACTGCATAGGTACAAAAAAAGAGGCGCACAAAGGCAAAGTGCTTGCAAAATATAAGCATTAACAAATCAACATATCGTACCCGTATTGCAAAAACCAACTATCTGAATTTTTACCCAAATTAAGTTAAAAGGCTAGTAGGCGTAAAAAAAAAATTAGTCCGTCTTTTAGATTATTCAAAAATAAGGGACACATATTTTTTATTTGTTAATTAAACAAAAAATAACAAAGATATACCTAGCTCATTAAAGTTACGTGTCATGCCGTGCTGCATTTTTTCGCAAGGGGTGACGTCACACGTAACTTTAACCCTTCAGATACCGTCAATTAGAGACACAATAGTAAGACAATAGATGCGCGGCCACCGGTGGTCGCTTGGGGATTCATGAATTAATGGGCTATATCTTTGTTATTTTTTGTTTAATCGAAAAAAGAAAAAATACGTGTCCAATTTTTTTTATAATCTAAAATACGAACTAAATAAAATGTAGTTTTTTTGACCCTGGAAACTACTCTATTATATCTATCGATTCGTCTCATGAACACGAACCTGCAAATAAAACTGGTTATTAGATATGCCACTTATTTGTGGAATATATATATATATATATACACACTACTCATTTTTACAAAGGTAAATAATCTAAAGATTTGATCGAATATAATAATATAACTTAATAATACTAAAATGAAGATAATTAGTTTTTGCAATAAAGGGTAACACTTTATTGGGAATAGTTACTTGTAGAAATAATCTGACAATGTGGCTATGCTTTGGGAATCCTACATGCTGTGGATGAAGACTCTTAGGATAGTTTTAAGACAAAGATTACCATCATCAGTCTTATTAAACCATGACAAATAGCGATGTTTTTTTACCTACTATATGATAGAAAACCAATTGCCTCCAAATTACATATTAACCCTTCAGATACCGTCAATTAGAGACACAATAGTAAGACAATAGATGCGCGGCCACCGGTGGTCGCTTGGGGATTCATGAATTAAATAAATAGGATTCGTTAGCTACATGAACGTTATCATTATGGTTTCCTCTTGTAAGTACTTACATAGTATTGGACTATATTTTAGACAATTGTGCTTTATAATATAAATAAACAATGTAGTATGCAAAATAATATGTTTTTATCTGTAACTTTGAGGAATATTTGCTAGAATGTATTTTAATTCATGAATCCCCAAGCGACACCCGGTGGCCGCGCATCTATTGTCTTACTATTGTGTCTCTAATTGACGGTATCTGAAGGGTTAATTACAAGCCTTATAACCGCAGGCGTTGACCACCATTGGTTAATTTTCAAAACTTAAATAAAATAAAATAATTTTTAACTAGCAATCATTTTTGAAAAAATACTATATTTTTCTTAAAAACAAAGGTGGCATGATTTTCAGTCTCCATATTGTTACACTCCCTCCATTATACGTCACGTCTTCCTGTTTCACCTCCGGAAAACCATGTATTAATCCAGCCAAGTAGGTAATAATTAGGTACCTATCTAAAATAATGATCTAACGACCATAAACAACATTTGATATCAATCATACTTTAGGCAGAAGTAATTGAGGCAGAAAAAAAAAAACATAAGAACTCTGACGCTACTGCCTAGCCGCAAGTAATACATCGGCTTGAAGTTTGCAGGTATAACCAGTATCTAGCAAACTTTGCAACCTCGTGTCTTGGAACGTTATGGCCAAGCCGAATGTCGTAAGCTCCCCCGCCCGATACTGCAGTTCAAACCACAGTACAGATACATACAGAAGGTCTACTGCGTGATAAATTCATTTATTTTTTCAGGGACCTACATGGATACTTATAAAATATCAGAAGCGTGGTATTGGAAATTCAGATAATTTATGTAAATAAAAAAAAAATAGGTATTAAAAAAAAAAACTTCAAAATCAATTCAAATAGACCAAATGTAGGCACTTTTGAATAGTCAAATGTCGGCCAGTCCAAGAAAAGTACGTCCTATTGTGACACATCAGTGAAGATTTCATTTTGCCATTCCAGATTTAGAAAAAAAAAATAGTTGACAGTGAATTAGCAAAAGCTATTGAGAAGAAAGTTTCAATAATATTAAAAATAAAAAACACTAATAACAATAATAAAGACAAAACTTTGTATGTATAAGTGTGTGTACGTTTCTTACTCCTTCTCGTTTAAACGTCAAAACGGATTTGGGTGGAATTTGGCACTAAGGTAGACGCGAGAATAGAACATGTAATACTTTTATCCTGGAAGTATTACTTTTCCCATTTGAAAAATTTCCTTTTTTATCATGTTCGAAACTGGTAGCTATGCGTAAAATATAATTATATGACTACCTAAATGTTGATCTTCTGGTCTCACTTACACTGTGGCGGCACAAACCTACAGCACATTGTATCAAGAATTCATTCGTAACAAATGTCAATGTCAATGTATCCCCCCTCCTTCAACCGCAGACTGAGTTCATTAGCATAAATATCGTACGACTACCATCTTTTAATGGATTACTTATGCCTTTGATTGACTTGCATACTAATAGACGCTCAAACAGTCCAACGTGGTCAGAACCGCATTAAATATTCAAAATCTGCAATGCCAGTGAACTAGAAGGAAGGCTTGCTTTCATACCGACCCCATTTTCTTCGTTGCTCCCATAATAAAGTTATTAATGTGCCAAAGTTTGCTCAACAAAGATAACATTCGCCTGACAAAAGCAATTTAAGACTAAAAACAATAATAAATACCGCAACCCAACCATACTGAAACATCCACACACGCAAACATTCATTTAGGCTCGGAAACGCGCAAAGATATATCACCATACCTAATGACAGCTAACACGAATTACACACAATACTCAACCTTATTACTTCAAAGATAAAGCTCAAACGATTAAAAGAAACGGTAAACAGCTGCTGATAAAACTTCGTCCTAATGCGGCAGTTTTAAAGTTCAGTTTGGTGTGTGCCGCGAAATCCGCAGAGGTGCGCATCTAGGGAATGCAAGCAATTAGGTACTTTTAACATTGCAGATGTTCGTAATTTAAAAAATTCAAACTCACCGTCCGTCGTAGACGTTATATTCATCTTGAGTCAGAAAAGAAGACTTGGCTTTTAAACTGGGCGAGCACTAACTTGAAATGTTTTTGAAATTAAAAGTTCAAAGTTTACAGTTCGAGGATGCACGGAACTCGGAAGTACGTTGGGTTCTGCGGCTGTCGTATTGCGGATGTCACAGGTGCGACTGTTATCCCGTCAAGAACCACAAATCACCGGTAAAGAGCACTCACGAAACGTCAAGTTATTCAAATTCCGAACGAGCGGCCGCACGCGGCCAAACGTCAACTATTGGCGCGAACTCTTGACAGATGGCTGATTGATTCCGCGCGTTCGGATACTCGCACACACTTGCACACAACACCACGGGCTGCCTGACAGCTAAAGAAGGTTCGGATATCACCCAATTAGCGAGGAAGATGCTACTATGCGAGCAATCCGAAGCTTTTTGATAGTGTAACGACAAAACAAATAGTCCGGAATGAGTGAGGCCCAGACATGCGCAGTAGGCATTGCCGTATGCGTACTTTGTTAAGCCGTGGTTACCGAAGTAGGCTCAGTCAGATAAATTTTTATTTACTTAATAAAACTGACATAAAATTCAATGAGTTCTTGCTATTCTTTTTTAGTGCTACGCTTTGTTCTATTACTTGAAATAAGCAGTTGTCATAAAAATAGTCTTGTATTTTTATTTTATTTAGACTTGTTCGTAAAAGTTGATGATATTTTTAGAGAGATGTAAATAAACTACAAGTGTATTTTGGATGTTTATTGTACTGAATTTCTAATTCGCCGGTGTTTCTTTAATTTTTCCGTACTATTCAAGTAAAACTCTATTTTGTATCTGTTTTAATTCAAGTCTTATTATCTGTTACCACAAACAATTTATTTTATCTATAAAAATATATATTTTTGAATTCTCTCAAATTAATTGTACAAAAAAAACAAAACAAATTTCAAAAAAAGAACACTTGCTTCCCGCCAAAACTAATCAACCAAAAATTCTTTCCAGCCATCGTCAACATTTAAAAATCGAAGATGATGTCTATTAATGTGACATTTAACCGAATTTGGTGTCTATATGAACGACGCCCTACTGCAGCGGGCTAGGTTGGCACGTTTCGCGCAGGGTTCCCACTCTTGAGATATTTATCCAACGGTGACGGATACCTGACGCACACAATCGCACTTTACATACACATAGGTGACAAGTGCGTGGACTTTTTTCACGCAAGTTTTTTTTTCTGAAATATTTTATGTTCTGCGGTCGGTGTTCGTGGGTTGGGTTTAAAATAATAAACTCCTAGATAAATAATAAACGCCGAAAACGTATTTATTGCATTTTTTTTATTTGAATACTAAAAGAAATAAAAATACAGCGGTGCTTATAGATTTACTAGTGTTTAAGAAAAAGCATTATTTAAATTTTTATCAGCTTTTAAAAAATGAGGTAAATTTCCAATTAATATAAATATCTAAAAACCAAAGTAAATTAATACTTTATTTTCTAATTATAATATAGCCATTAGCCAAATAATCAACAGGGCCTAATATTTTTTAATAATGTTTTTTTCCCAGTCTCTCTCAGTGAAAAGATTTTTATGCTGCGTCTCTTTCTAAAAGTATGCTCCATCTTCTTTTAACCCTCAACCACCTTCCAGGTCAGGTCATTGATCATCAGGTCATTGACATTGACGAGTAACCCAATTACAGGGTAAGAAAGTTCCTAATGACACTCTTTAATTTGACGGAAATAAGTTAACTTTAGTAACAATTATTGAAAGTGGACGTTTTGTAGCTTAGGGTAGTGATTTATTCAAATCAATAACATTCGTTTATTTAATATTCCTTATATTAAATAATGAAATGTTAATAAAAAAAATCTTTTAAATTTTTTGTTTTTTACTTTTTATTAATTTTAATTTATGATTTTTTATTGTTTAATATTAATACCATCATTGACTCTCTGCATGTATTAATTAAAATTATTAATGCTTTAAAATTAAAATTATAAACTGAATTAAAAATAACAAGACCAATATTTTTTTTTTAACTTAATAATACTATATACCAATTTTTCTGTTTCTGTCTTGTTTTCCTTTATATGTTCAGTGTGTACATGAATTGTTAAATAAATAAAAAATAAAATAAACAAATTGTTTAGAAATGAAATAAAAACATTACAAACACAACTTTTAAACTTTTTTTTACAATATTTAATATTAGGAAAATTACAATCACCAAAAGACGCCCACTGTTAGACATAGACTTCCCTAAGAGTGACGCTATGATGACAGGTTCTGCTGGTGCGTTTCTCATCCATCGGATGACGATTAGTTATGATAGTTTATTTATAACTGAAAACCCTATCTATCCCTGACCATTTTCTATTAATCCCAAGAGCCCGATTTGTACCACTAATTTAAATATCAAATTAAACAACCAGTTTTCAAAGAGTCAACGACTCCACCAAAGCTAATAAAGAAAAACCTCATATATGCAAATGAAAAACATACAGGGAGCAAAGTTTCAAAAACTTCTCCAGTTTATCGATAAAACTTTGAACGTAACAACACTAGGAGCAAATAAAACTTATGTATAAGTTGGGTGTATTTTAAAAATGTCGATAACTTTCACAACACTATGGTAAGTTTAAAATTCAAATATTTTTCAGAGGGTAGATAAAGTTTCCTGAAGGATTTAAGTAGTATGTGGGTATATATATTGATCCACAAAGTTTGTATACTCATCTGTATCGCTTCCCAGATTCACCTGTTATCTGTTTAGTTTAACTTTGCTTCAGAATACTCGTAAAAACATTTTCAACAGTGGAGCTAGACAGTATAGGTAGTAGTTGGTAGTAGTGGCAGTAGGTTGTAGTAGGTTTTAGTGGCAGTAGGTAGTAGTGGCAATAGGCAGTAGAAGGAAGTAGTGGCAATAGGTAGTAGTAGGTAGTACTGGCAGTTGATAGTAGTAGTGGGGGTAGTACTAGCTAGTAGTGGTAGATAGTAGTACATTTATTTAGATATTAAGGAGGCCCTTCCCCAATCGTCTATCTGCAACATGAACAAGATTATTGCTTCGTCTAACGCAATGTTTGATTAAAACAACGCAAAATAAGAGAAATAACGCCTAAAAATTCTGTAAGCATTCGGTAAGTCCATCTTTTACTCAAATATTTTCCAGATAATACATGTGTATTTTTTTTAATTAAAAAATAAATGTTAGATATATTCTTCATTCGAAATTCAATTGACGATGACGATTAACTAGTACGGATCTCGTACTCGCTTTAACTACAATCTTAGCGATAACTTGCTTCGGAAATTAAAAATAAGATAAAAGAAAGAGGTTTTGGCTGGATTTTTTCATGTCAAGTTCAGTGGGTGATTAATTTTGGAAATTGATTCCTAAAATTGTGATGTAAAATTTGTTGTAGCTTTATATCTCAAGTGTCTACACAACTGGACAAAATGAGGAATCATTACAACAATATTACTGTTATAATATTAACTTCAGCGAAGATTGCCGAGAAGACTTTTTTGAATGATAGCCATTGGTGGAGATGATCTTTTGACGAAATAACCACGCAGATTTGAATGGATGTGCAGTGTGTTACTTCAAAGGGTAATCAGCTAGGAAACACCAGCCTTAACCTGTTTAGTTTAACCAAAACATTTGACGAATAAAAGTGTTAGTTGTAATCTATTTGCAAAATAAACATAATTTATGATTAACATAAAAAAATAACAAAATTTTCAACACCGTTGTCATTCTCACCACTCACCGCTGTCAAAATCACTGCTCGCTTAACTACGGTTAAAACGCCGCCATTAGTTGTGGGGAATATTGTAATCGGTAATATTGTTACGAGGAAATATTATAAAACTCTGTCATTTTTTTAAAAAAAAGAGTGCAATTAGCAAGAAAAGAAAGAAAAAATGTTTATTCTGTCCGTATAGACACAAATAATTTACAAAAAATAATAATAATCATGTGTGAACCGGGCATAGCTTACTTTAACTATAGACAAATCTGTCTAGGCTGTCTATTAAAACAATAATTTATTATAATCTATGCGACACCGGCCGACACGAGATCAACAGAGACAAACACCATAATAATAAAGAAAAATAAAACAGATACAATATAAGGCTTTCGGTTCTTCTTCATAGGAGGTAACCAATTGTAACCGTGAACTTCGGATGTTTTATAGGGTTTAAAACGCTCAAACTTTGAAATTAAATGAAACAACCTGTATCTAATATCACTTAGATATTAGCTATCGTATCTATAAGGCTACTCGCTCACGTCTGATAATCGGTGGTCGATTTTTTGTAGAAGAAAAATAGAACACACTGATAGCAATAGTGCAACGCGCACGTCCTACAAAAAGTTGGTCAGAAATACAAAACAATGTTACAAATATACAAAATTGGCAATCAAATTTTAGCAATAAAATTACTTAATATTAGGGAGATTAAATGATATTTCGGTACTTTTAAGAATTGCCTTATTAATTTGTTTTATTTTTTTGGAAACTAAAAACTATTTTTGATTAAAGTATAACGGGGCCCACCCGTTCCGATTGTCCTGCAACTCTTTGAAATACCGAAAACGCTACGCCACAATATTGTATATCTCCATTAACAACTTCCTATTAGACCTGCTCTATTTTTATTATAATCCCATGCCCTGCATAATTCTCCAAAAAGTGTTGAACTACCGTTAACCCTTCAGATACCGTCAATTAGAGACACAATAGTAAGACAATAGATGCGCGGCCACCGGTGGTCGCTTGGGGATTCATGAATTAAAATTGATTTCGCTTCGCCTTTCGGGCAACAATTTGGTAGAGTAGGCAACTCTTTTCTTTTTTCCCTTCTTTTTCTGTAGACAGGCAGAGCCAACATTACGGCAAAGAAACTTCTTGAGGTGGTGCATCACGACTCACATTTTCACTGTTTTTTGTTTTCATTATGACGTTATTACACACTTTTCATTAGATATTTTGGAAACACAGTATCTTGTGGTTATTATCTAGGTTTCTAAAGAAACCAATTTCTAAATTTGTGTAAAATTAATCCAGTTAAAACCTCTGAAAATGTCAATTTTGTATGAACTTTGACACTTCATAATTTGCCTAAAAATTAAAAAAGTCAAAAAAGTAATCCTCTAGAGACCTTGCAAATTTTATTAAGATTCTAAATGATGACAACTTTTACCAAAAACTTTTAAGGGTATAAAAAAAACAGCTATTTCCTGGAGCGAGTTTCGTGAAATTTTCGAGTAAATCTCGGAATTACCGAATACTAACAGAATTTCCAGGCATTATCTCTCTTTTTTCACGTTGCCTTTTCGTCAAACATCGCGTTGGATTGCATTAAATGAAGTAACAAGCTTTTAAACCATTTTCTATGTTTACGATAAGCGAGTGGAGAAGGACCCTCTTAAGTGAAACGCACTGTAAACATGGTCCTAGTCTCGCTTAACATCCTTCGAAAATAAAAACATCATCTTCACAATTAAATTCTTAATTTAAAACTCCAACATAAACCGCGCTGTCATTCTCACCGCAGCCGTCAAAGTCACTGCCAAGCTAACTACAGTAATACGTTTAGCCTTTGGCTTTTGTTTAATCTCAAAGTTAACCGATACGTCTTGTTAGTGACGTTATTAATGAAGCCTTCGCCGGACGCTGGGTTAACTCGGATACAGTTACTGTGTATAGAGTGGTTTGAGATATCTTTGGGTATGGTATCCTATTTGTTAGTAGCTTCATGATTTGTTTACTGATTTTAGAGATATTTCTATCAATATTTATTGAGTAGTTACAGCCTTGTTAAGAGTGAATAGGTTTTTGCTAGGCAAGCGTACTCCATCGCCAGCCACATCATCACTTACCATCAGGTGAGATAGAGGTCAAACGCGGTCCATAATAAAAAAAATAAAATAAACTTAATCCAAAATCAATTAAGTAGAAATAGTTTTTCAAATCCGTTCAAAATGAAGTAATTTAGAAACCTTTCAAATCTGAAGGTTTTTTTTTATGGTGGGCAAAAATCATCCAATGACAACCCCCGCTCTTGGGTGGAGCGGGAGATAGTGTCAGACTCTTACTGACTAAAAATCCACCCCGTTCCTTTTAGCCTTCATACAGGGGCTCGAGCTCCCTTTCGGATAGCCCTGGCCCCAGTAGGCTTCAAACCAGCTGGGCCCCTGAAATCTGAAGGGCAGAAGGCTAAAGTAACAGAAACGTCACCATTAGGTTACACACGAGCAATAGAGATAGCGAAATGTTCCCGCTACGTCTCCACTATTCCTCATGTCTTCAAAATCATGTAAAATCCTAATTGACATTAAATAAACTTGTTTTCATCCCAAAATTAAATCATGATGGTCATCACCTCACTAAATATTCGAAAAAATGCTCCACATGCTTTGAAAAATTTAGCAGTGCATAAGAATAATAAAAAACTGTTTAAACTTTTTTTTAATTTCTAATTTAAACTACGTAACTAGCTTCTAGTCGACATATTCATTAAATAAATAAATAGAACGTAGAAAAAGAAAGAAATATCTTCTAACATTTTCAGTTGAAAGGAAGATATTATGGCTTAACATAACTTATTGACATTGAATGGAAAGTAACTATAAAAGAAAACTGATAATTTGTTAACTAGTCTAAAGTAGTATGTTCAGAATAAGCTACTGAATCGATTTTAGCTGTTCTTAAAATAAGTAATTTTTATCGTAAATTAATCAAGAATCCGACGCACAGGATCGATCATTGCGGCGACACTTGGGGGAGGCCTATGTCCAACAGTGGACGTCTGTCGGCTGAAATGATGATGATGATGATGAACCAAGAAATATTTTAGGATCAGTAACGCTTTAGTGTGTGCGTGTCAATGGTTTAATTATCTTTGGTGCGTGCTGTATGATACCAACACCGATGCGCTACCAATATGATACTATTAGTAGACCACATTGGAACTAATTTCTTAAAAAACACTATCAAAGTTCATTTAACTATTTCAGTGTTTGAAAATGATTGTAACTTAATTTTATATATAGGATATATAAAGATGTCTATTATTTTAGTTAGATACATGTTGTACATACAAATAGATATTATAATAATAAAATTGTTCCATTCAAAGCCAATGTTTTGTCATATTTTTACCCCCAAAAGCCTATGGTTGAAGTTTCCTAAAACAACCTGTAGATGGTATAGTTTCTATGTAAAACAACGTTTGACACCCCAGCAATTTGCCTAACCAGTGAGTTCAGGGTAACGCTGCCAGATGGCGTTACTTGTTTGGAGTTAGATTGAAATATAACTTGGATATTCAGAACTTTTACTGAAAGTTGGTTAAGTGTGTGCTGGATATGTAAAAACATTTATTACTAATAATTAAGTACATTGTGTTTCTTTGTTACTGCTATACTTTTTATTGTTATTACACACAAGCCTTCATGGGCACTTATAAAACGTCAAAAGTTAGTGCACGGTTCCAATTGGTCGTTTCCTATGAAAAGAAACTCCATAGTAACTCTTTTTTACAATGCTATATATCACAATACTAGCTTTTGCCCGCAGCTTGGCGCGGGAGAAACTGCTAGATAAAATCACTACATAGTATAAAACAAAGTCGCTTTTTCTGTCCCTGTATCCCTATGTGCGCTTAAATCTTTAAAACTACGTAACGGATTTTGATGCGGTTTTTTTAATAGATAGAGTGATTCAAGAGGAAGGTTTATATGTATAATATTGTACCCGAGCGAAGCCGGGGCGGGTCACTAGTATAGCATAATATGCTATGCGAGTGACATATAATGTCACTCAAGAATAAAACCGCTTTCTATCGGTAAAAACATTTTAGCGATCGGACCAATACTTCCAGAGATATTACCTCCTACAAACAAAAAAATAAAAAAACGAATTTTACCGCTTAATTATATTAGTGTATATATATAAATATATAGTGTAGAAGTTTAAATTAACAGGAGCCACTGCGTCACCTGATATGCCGCCCATCCAGCTTAAGCACTCGCGGATGGCGAGCCATGGGTAGCTCGCTGTCCGACCGTCTGGTAAGTGTCCGGACCGAGTCCAAGACGTCGACGGCGCGCACTGTTCCCGCGCGCCTCAAGGAGTTGTCAGCAACAGGAGGGGCCCAGCTGGGTCGAAGCCTACTGGGGCCAGGTTTATCCGAAAGGAAACTCGAGCCCGTATGAAGAGGTTAAAAGGAACAGGGTGGGTTTTTAGTCAATAAGAGTCGACACTATCTCCCGCTCCACTCAAGAGCGGGGGTTGTCATTAGATGATTTTTGCCCACCGTAAAAAAAAGCTTAAGCATTTGCATAACTTAGCTGCACACGTACAGGTTGCCAAATACTGATCAGAAAAAAAATATAATTTGATTCCATTGACATGAAAAGAAGAAGAACACACCAACAAACCGGTCCGTTGTGTAAATCGGTCAATATTGTACCCAAAGTACAATAAAAGTAATAATCTATCAATTCGCGGAGTCTACATTGTTCTCACGTTCACATTATAACAAAGATACTATACAAAAATAAAACTAGTATGTATAAATAAAAGGTTTCATCATCAACAGCTTATTAATGATCCCACTGCTGGGACTCAAGCCTCCTCTCTAGGAGAGGGAATGGGCTGTAATCCACCACGCAGGCCCAGTGCGGATTGGTGGATGTCACATGTCTTCGAATTTTTTGTTCTAGCACATGCCGGTTTCCTCACGATGTTTTCCTTCACCGTTTTGAGAACAGTGGTGATGAAATAAATTACACAAAGTAATGCGCCTGGCTGGGTTTGAACTTGCGACCTACAACTCGTAAGTCGGGGCCATTACCACTCGGCCACCACTGCTCTCGAAAAAAAAAATGAAAATGAAATGAGAGGTTTTTGTATTTACTTGTTTACATTAGGATAAGCTCTTTCATAAAGGTAAATATAGTTCTATAAAGAAGCTTATAGGATTAGAATTTTGTTAAATATGCAGAAGTCTAGAGATCATTGTGTAAAAAATTTACTAAATAAGTACTAGGATTTTTAATTACTAAAAATAAATATAGTTTAGGTAGAAAACCAACAAATCTTTACGTACAAAACCCAGAATTCTATTTAAAAAAAGTGCAATAAGTATAATTAATTAAAACCGGCTACGTCATAGATACGTAAAAAGTGTCTAAAAAGAATATATTATAGATCTCATTCCGCAGATTCCAAATATGTACTTAACTCAATTTGGGGCAAAACTTAAGTTATTGCACTTTTCGTTAAGACGACAGAATACTAAAAGTAATTTAACAAAAAAACTCAGATACAGTCTTAGTCATACATTTTTACAAAACATTTACCAACTCTAAAATCTAGACTATTCCAGCTCATATCCCAACAAATATACTATCACTTTTTAGACCAGCAACAGTACCACAAAAATGTAATTAACTGAACCACACAATAGCCCAATGCGCTTCTTAATAATAGCTTGTACAATATATAGCCCCCGCGCGAAATATGGCCCCCAACAAAAGAGTTCAATTTACCCGAAACTAAACCAAGAAACGCGACGTGGCTAGTAGCTCGTGGCTATTGGCTCGTGGCTACTAGCCGGTGGCTACACACGTTAATCCGATAAAGAAATCTTTATAGCAGCACGCGACGAAAATTAAGGGATCTTACTAAGTCATTTTTAACCTAAATGTGTCAGAATTATGGGTTTTTCATGTGACTTAAATGGACGTGATTCGGTTGTTTTTTCGTTAATAATGCTTTTTTGTGTGTAACTTGGTTTTGGGTTGGTTTTTACAAATCTATATTATTTCATAGTATATAACAAACCACACAATACTGTATATTCTCTGTGCACTGCAATTACCCTTTTTTATGGTGGGGAATATCATCCAAAGACAATATCCGCTCTTGGGCGGAGCGGGAGATAGTGTCAGACCCTTACTGACTAAAAAGCCCACCCCGTTCCTTCTAGCCTTCAGACCGGGGCTCGAGCCCGCTTTTTATGATTACCCTGGCCCCAGTAGGTTTCGATCCGGCTGGGCCCCTGCTGTTGCTGATAACTCCTTGAATCGCAATGACCTTGCGATTCAAAAGCGTGGCGATTATGGCAAAATTGAAAAGCTAAACTAAAATATGACCCCTAGTGCCTGGCAGCCCATTTTAACCTAAACTATGGTTTGGTGAATGTCGCGGGAATCCAATGAATGAAAGACTCACAGGCTCGGTTAGGCGACACATGGGGGGGAGTGTATGTCCAATAGTGGACGTGTTTCGGCTGAAATGATGATAATGATGATGACATAACAAAGTCATATCCCGCGTTTGTATATCAATAAACAGCCGTTTAATGATTTACAATAATTTATATATGTGTTCTATAATTTATGTATGTAATAGCGTTCTACAAAATAAGGATAAAAATACCTACTCATATTTTCATAGAATCATTAGGTACGTATGGTACCAATGTTTCTAAGAAAATTGTGTTTTACGCAGTGTAAAACATTTTGCTTGATTTTGCTCAATTATTGCAATCGCAATAGCAACACGATTCTTCAGAACTCTTTGAACAACAGAAATTCTGTTAACAAGAATTTCATTTAAAATGTAACTCTACAAAACGGGAACTTTCCGAATCCACGTAGTAATAAAAAAAAAACTATGGCGAAGTAATTATTGTGAGGAATGAAAATAATTTTCTGAGTACTATGTTGAAATATTATGTGGTTGAAACTCAAACTACTCGTATGAAATATAATTTTGATTTACCCCTAACTGGCCTAAGAACTAATTATAGGTACTAATTTTTTTTTGCTATAGGTAATCATCAACTAACCACGTCCTCTCTACAGGTTTTGAAAGTTCAGACTTTTATTGACTCCTGTAAAAAAATACAACCAAATATGAAAATTATAAATAAGCCACTCGCAGAGATAACAATCTGACTGGGCCAGTTCATGAATCATCAAAATCATCATTTTAGCCGATAGATGTCCACTGTTTATTCATTTATTTCACTCAAAAGTACTGAGGTGAACTTAATGCCTTAGGCATTTTCTACCAGTTAACCTTTGGGGGATACAAGAAAAATAGCGGAAAGTGCAAATGAAATAGAAAAAGACGAATACAACAATAATTCTTAGATAAAATACAAATTTATACAATACTAGTTTTTGCCTGCAGCTTCGCCCGCGTACATAAAAATCCTGTCACCAATCAAGTAGTTTTCTATAGGTGAAAAAACGTTAGCAATCGAACCATACTTTCAGAGAATACTTTCTACAATCAAAAAACACAAACTTTACTTCTTTAAAATATTAGTGTTACTCAAAATAATAACCTACATACCTACAATAATATAATCAAACAATTGGTCTAAATCGATAATTAATTCAATCAATCAATCAATTCAATTCATATCATCCATCAGTTTCCATGAAAACTTCAACTATATCTAACGACCCTGGTTACTGATCTTTTGTGTTGACTGTACATTTATTTATTCTTACAAAATTAAATGTTATTAATCAACAAAAAATATACAATAGACAGAAAACAATACTGATTGTAAATAAAGTTTACTGTTATGCAAACGACAACCATTCTAATAGGACAAAAGAACTTGAAAATGAACCTAGGACACGCCGCCCGCTGTGTTGGTGACCTAGGCTAATTTCAACTCAGCCGGCCTTTGATCAATTCGATTTATTTAAGCAGAAAACTAGACCAAACTTGGAATGACTTTCTAAAAAAACCGGCCAAGTGCGAGTGGAACTCGCGTACGAAGGGTTCCGTAGCAAAAAACGAGCAAGAATGCACGTTTGTTGTATAGGACCCCCTTTAAATAGTCATTTTGTTCTGTTTTTTTTTTTTAGCATTTGTAGTTATAATGGCAACAGAAATACATCAGTTCTATTATACAATAATAATATTCCTCAATAATAATATTAATAAATGCAATACCTTTGATATAGTCAATAATGTTGAACAAGTATATTGTAAATAAATAAATCATCTGTCAAATGGACATTGCCAATCTGTGTATGGAAGTTGTACCAAGTGCTGCCTAAACTGTACACATAGTGCATTTTGTTTCTCAGACCGATACTAATGATTAAAAAAAAAGTGAAAATTTGAACTGTCAAATTATCATGGTTTATGAGATACAGCCTGGTGACAGACGGACTCCTTTCCTAGAGAGGAAGCCTGAGTCCCAGCAGTGGGCACATTAAAAAGGTTGATGATGATGATGATTACAGACGGACAGCCAGACGGACGGACGGACAATAGAGTTTTAGTAATAGTATTTTTTTTTTTATTATTAATAGTAATAGAGTCAAGTTTTACCCTTCGGGCACGGAACCCTAAAAATCATAGCAAGCATTGTGTTTAATTTCTTTTCTTTTTACAAAACTCGGGTGTAATTAACTCTGAAATCGTGAGTGGTTTGCGTGTTTTCGTCGATTTATTTAAGTGCCAAACGATTATTAAGTTCAAGTAGAACGTCAAAATCGTGCCAGTTAATTATTTATTATTTTGATAGCTTGTGGTATATATCGATAGTAAATACAATAAGGGCAGACGGTGACTTCTTTCTTGATAGGCTTAAAACCTTTTTAGAGGAGGGTTGAATGAACGAGGTGACTTCTTTTTGTTTTTTTTTTTTTATAAATTACCCAGTGATTTCAGTCACTCTAAGGCGGAGTGAGAGGGTGGGTCAGACTTTTACTGACTAAAACCACAACTATTTATTTATTAGAACTTCATGCAATACAAATGTACAAAGGCGGTCTAAATGACTGGCCTGTTGGTCTAGTGGTTAGTGGCCCTGACTGCTAAGCCGGAGGTCGTGGGTTCTAGGAATCGAACCAAAGACAAATATTTGTATGTCATCACACAACTGACTTCACTTGCACGATCATTTATTCTGAGTCTAGATGCTATAATATGTATGTATTTAGAAATATATGTAAGTTTATTAGTTGTCTAGTACTAATACTACAAACTCTGTTTAGTTTGAGACTAGATGGCGTTGTATGAAAGTTGTGGATTTTATACTAGTCACTGAATCCAGTTACAATTAAACCTATACAATACTAGCTTTTGCCCGCACGGCTTCGCTCCCGCTCTCCCTACTCTACCCTACTATACCCTACTCTACACTACCCTGCCCTACTCTTCCCTACTCTACCCTACTCTACCCTTCTATACCCTACTCTACACTACTCTACCCTACCCTACCCTACTCTACCCTACTCTACCCTATTCTACCCTACTCTACCCTATTCTACCCTACTCTACCCTACCAAACTTCACATAAACCATCTACTAAATAGTCCGACCAAAGCCTAAAAATTTGGTTTGGATAGGTGAGCCCGTTCTTGAATTATAAAATAACAACGAAAAGTGGCATTGATTTTTATATATATAGATTAGTTTTAGTATATGCAAAACCCAAAACTACACCACTCCTCTACTACTCTGTATCATGAAAAATCACAAAGTTTTAAACTTGTTAAACCTGTTTGTCCACACAAAGACATGGTCACCGGGCCATCCGGGCAACTAAGGCGTTGTTTTACTCCCGCTATGACCTGCCGTGACCTGCGTTGTACTTAGTATCGGTGGTGTCCAACTTTTGACGGTTTTTAAATATTTTTGGAAAAAAATATAACACGGTGTAAAAATTATTGGAATCGATTCTACTACTAATTCTGAACAAACTATATTCAGGTTTCGCATTTATCCGGAGCGAGGAGAATTGGCAGGCGGTCGCCTCCTTCTGCGCAGCAGTAATGCTAGTAAAGGAGGAGGCTGACCGTATCAGGCTACGGCGCCCTCACCGCCGGGATTCCGATCCCGATTTCTGGCCACCGTAGACGCGGGCTCGCGGACGGCGAGCCATGGGTAGCTCGCTGTCCAATTGTCGGGTAAACGGACCGAGCCCAAGACGTCGACGGCGCGCACTGTTCCCGCGCGCCACTTACTGGGGCCAGGGTTATCCGAAAGGGAGCTCGTGCCTTGGTATGAAGGCTAGAAGGAACGGGATGGGGTTTTTAGTCAGTAAGAGTCTGACACTATCTCCTGCTTCACCCAAGAGCGGGTTTTGTCATAAGATGATTTCCCCATCGAAAAAAAAGGGTCCGCATATACTAAAAATAAATGTTGTAGATATCAAAAAAAAAGGAGAATGTATTTTATGTGTATGGTTAAACCTATATCTATAGATATAAAGTTAGGTTTATGATTAGTTGCGTGACGAACCAACAGTCCGTGTCCAAGGACGTTATGACGATGTCCATCAGCGTCTTTTGTTGACCACAACAATTTGTGTAGGAAGATAGAGTACTACAATATTACTGCAATTAATTTTATGAGAAACATCTGAGTATTTGTTAACATAATACTCGTAGGACGAGATAAGTGCGTTTATCTCATTTTTGCGGTAAGTAAATCAAAGAGAAAAAAAATCCTAATCTAAATTAATCCATAAAATTTACATATTATAAGCACTGTCCAACGAGCTGCGGGCGCGTAAAACGCAGGATTGGTGCTTGGACACAGCAACGCAGGGCCGAGGCAGACCACGAAGGAGATGGCGGGACGACCTGGATGGCTTCCTTAAGAATTGAAATGAGAAAGCGAGGAACCGTGATCGTTGGAAGGAGTGGAGGGAGGCCTTTGCCCAGCAGTGGGACAATATGGGCTAATTATAATATAATAAGTATAAAAACGGCTACTAAATCGATTTCAGCTATTTTTAAAACAGGTCGTTTTTATTTTTACGATTAACAAATATTACTTTTTTTTATTATTCTTCTGTTATTGAAATATTTATTGATATATTTATGTGTATTATACGATTTTAATTTTAATCCAATTTAGCTTTTATGAATTATTTATACATTTCACATCCAACTCTCCTGTCACAGGTCTACTGGAACAAATTTGGTTGAAATCAGTAGCACCTTTGTACTCATCTATCTATTTTTTTTTCCTTTCAAGTAAATACTTATGTTTCCTATTCTTGATAAATCTTGATTGTGTCACTAAAGTGTATGTGTGTGTGTAGATACCAATACCAATGTGTTCCCAATGTAGTGCGTCGATGCCGCTATTTGTCTACAATTAGGCTGGAACTACATTAGACCGACGCACACGTGTAACACGCCTGATTTGTACGTAGAACGATGTAACGTGGATCAAGTGTAGGTCTACAAGTCAAGTGTCCATATAAAATGTATGGAGATCGTGCGCAGTGTATTTCTAACTTTAGGTTAACTAATTACTAAAAAATCAGTCATCTTCCTGCCCTTGTCACATGTTATTTGGGGTCGGCACAACACGTTTTTATCTTCCATTCTATCTTAATAGATACTTAATTTCTAATTCCAAAATTCATTAGTATTTAAATTATTATTATAACTTAATTTTTAATTGGGAAGGGGTATTGGTGATGGTAAAACATCAAATAACTCCTCCCGTTTTGAGTGTCCGTGAAAGGAAGCGTCTGATTTAAAAAAAATAAAGAATAAAAAATAAGGTTTGTTTTTTTTTGTTTGTAGGCATTCTCTGAAAGTACTGGTCCGATTGCTAAAATTTTTTCAACGGTAGAAAGCTGCTTTATTCCTGGGTGACATAGGATAAGCAGGGACCCAGCAGGGTCGAAGCCTACTGGGGCCAAGGGTCTGCTTCTGAAAGGGAGGCTCGGCCCCGGCATGAAAGGCAACGAAGGAACGGGGAGGGTTTTTAGTCAGTAAAAGTCTGACAGTATCTCCCGCTCCGCCCAAGGGCGGGGGATGTCATCTGGATGATTTTTACCCACTGAAAAACAAAACATAGATTTGAGTAACATTTCCTTTATGAAAATTACAGATCCTATGAAATTAGCTGGTTTTGATATTTGCCTAAGTCAAACAACATAGTTATGAGCTTGCAATTTACCTACACGTCTTCCCTTCGACGTTTCTACTTATATCTTAGTATCAGGGGTGTCAAATAAATTATGTATGTGTGGCAAGTCCCCGCTAAACACAAGACAATCAAACCGAGGTCTGTTGACTAGCTGATCATTAGGACGAGTCGTCACCGACGCGCCCCCGTGTTTACTAATCAGGAAAGTAGTTGTGCAAACACAACAGAAGTTCTACTTTGGGTGTTGGTGGCATTCTGCTAAGTTTTAGCTGGTTGTGGCTGGAGTAGGGGTTTCTAAGAATGACAGTAAATGTAGGGTAAGGAGAGAAATATTGGTAATAAAAATTAATTGGCGTTTTTGTTTTTTTTTTTTAACAGACCACAAAGTTCCAACCAAGAATATACAGGAGACTGATAGCGAGTTGTTACGAGCAGGATAAATATCCTCGTCCTTATACTAGTCATACATCATGCGTAGGGAACCATATGGTACATTGGAAAAGTATAACCAAATTACTTATTTCACCAATATACAAGGTGTAACGTTAAATGCGCAAAACCGGAAATTAGTTTGATCAGAATAACGAGCAGAATCAATTATACCACTTTTTAATACCTACAGGTTACATTTTTCAAAAAAAGACCTGTCTATTTATGAATAGGTCAAGCCATCACGTGCGCAAACCCGCTGAAATAGATAAATAAACAAAAATATTTGTAATCCAATGAAATTTTCTCATACACGGGATAATAAAAGTTCTTATTTCAATGCAGATAGCATTGAAATAAGAATTTTAAACAAACTAAAACTGCTCATAAAACCTTGAATCTTTTTTAAATGTTTTTTTTTTCTCACATAATTAGATCAATCGAATTAAAAATCATTTGGGGTGTCTGAGATTTTGCGCATTTAACTTTGCACGTTATAAACCCTTTACTACGAGTATTATATAACCTTATTTTTGGTTAGAGACAGAAACAGATGGAAGAATATCATAAGAGTGAAAATGATCTCCCGATCACGACCCTCAGCATGTCAGCATTGAGGAATATGATGCAAATATGAAGAGATTTTTTTTTCATCAAGGAAAAGCCTTCAAACTGGGCCTTTGGGGAAACGATCAGCTAGCGTCTTTGGAGACTACTCCGAATCAGCGATGTTATAGCCCTACCATTCATCATGAAATTGGACCTATGGCCAAAAAAATTTTTTCAACCCAACTATTGAGTCTAGACATGTGGTGTTGAAACAAATATTTTTTTCGTTTTAATATATCTATAAATTATTATTTTAAGCCAAAGATAACATATAATATTTTAGCATATTTACAATAAAGTATCTCAAATATTAGAAATGACACAGCACACACGTTAGGCAGTAATTACAATTGATTTTATTTTATAAATTATTCGCGTTTATAATATGTATTAAAAACTTAAACTTAATAAGACAAGGAACGTGATAGGAATAAGAAATGCGATTGTAAAAAAATTACGAATTAGGACCATTTTGGTACATATAAAAAAAACTATATAAAAAACTGTACTGCATTCTGCAGTATTTTATTAGGATTACTTAAGGAAAAACAGAAGATCACTTGTTACATCAATCTTTGAATTAATTCCAAGTGCATTATGAAAAACTAGCGAACAGTCATATTAAAGGATATGCATAACAAACAACCTCAAGCTTAAGTGGATCCAAGATAGCTTCGTTGATGAATTCACGTTAAAGTACATTATTTTCTAGTTGTCTAAAACCGAGGAAATTATGAAAAGATTACCCGTGGTCCGAGAACGCAAGAGGCAACTAAATGAACATAGGTGTGTCTTTGTAATTTATTTCATGTAATTTTAGCGCTCCGCCCTAGAGCTAAAGAAGTCTAAGTGTTCTGTGGGAGAAGTTATTTAATGATTAGCTACTTATCTATTGTATATAATATTAAGTCTTCGGACGCGAGGTTCATTTTTCAGGTCGAAATTTCCAGAACGGAAGCGAGAAAACCAATAACAGTTGGTGCGTTGGTTTGTAGTGTTAGCTCCGTAAACGTCTTTGATGTTGCGTGCCGCTTGTGCCGCGTTGCTGCCACGACGGTACTCATATTCCATAATTACTCGAATTTTTAACGTATCCATGATGTCGAAAAAGATTGAAATGCGATGAAAATGTAACACTCATCAATAAACAAATGACTACTTTTGGAAAAAAAAATCCATGTTTTAAAATAAAATTAATTTGCAATTAGAATTCTTAGCCAAACAAAAATTATTTTGATTTGAAATGGCCAATACTGCA
Organism: Mythimna lalbum; assembly: GCA_949319445.1. Classification (NCBI taxonomy): domain Eukaryota; kingdom Metazoa; phylum Arthropoda; class Insecta; order Lepidoptera; family Noctuidae; genus Mythimna; species Mythimna lalbum. Next base: position 6,969,247 of record OX439371.1, on the reverse strand, counting down.
GAACGGCAATTTCATAGGTAAAGACCTATTATAAAAATCATCAATCACTTTTCGTTGTTATTTTATAACTCAAGAACGGGCTTACCTATCCAAGCCAAATTTTTAGGCTTGGTTCGGACTATTTAGTAGATGGTTTATGTGAAGTTTGGTAGGGTAGACTAGGGTATAGTAGGATAGAGTAGGGTAGAGTAGGGTAGAGTAGGGTAGAGTAGGGTAGAGTAGGGTAGAGTAGGGTAGAGTAGGGTAGAGTAGGGTAGAGTAGGGTAGAGTAGGGTAGAGTAGGATAGAGTAGGGTAGAGTAAGCTATAGTAGGGTAGAGTAGGGAAGAGTAGGGAAGAGCGGGAGCGAAGCCGTGCGGGCAAAAGCTAGTACCAAATAAAAACTGGGTGACTACTCTAGACTACCTTCAATTTATCTTTTAATATTTCCCGCCGTTGATGCTTATAGATAGGTACATAAGACTAGAAGCTTGTGGAACAGAGCAAAAGAAATCTCAAGTATACGCAATCCTCTACGATCCGGACTAAGCGTTTATTTATTTATTTGATACTTTGTGCACAAATGTACAAAGGCGAACTTAAAAAACTGCCTGCTGCGGTCTTCTCATCCGATTATAATTAAAATGTCTTCAAGGCTCATAAACTAGTGCGCCGCACCATCAAAGATTGCATCACTGCATACCATCAGGTAGGATCGCAGCCAAGCACTAGTTTATATCAATAAAAAAATACCTTTGTAATCTTTTATTCAATTATCATTTATTTGCTTTTCATGAAGTTACAAAGAGAAACTCCCAATTGGATCAGTTTTCACCTAATTCAATACAAATGTACTGATTCTACCGATATTTAACTTTACCCTAGTATTGTTCTACGAAAGTTATCTTAGACAGTACCATCTCATCGGCGTTCAAGGAAACCTAGACCTTCGCTCCCAAAGATAGGGTAGATAATCAATCGTACCTTGTTGTCGAAGATTTTGTTAGCCGGTTCGTCAAATGCAATCAAACGTAGGAGGCCACAGATTATACAAAAGGGAGCCATTTTGTTTTTCATGCGTACGCTAGGTTGGATAAGTGTGAGGTTAGGTAATCCATAGTAATTGTTTCGTTAGGGAAGCAATGGGGATGGATTCAGTGCTGCTCAGCATTCGAGGTGTCATTTCAGAGTCTTATTCTTGAAATAGTTTGAGTTATTTTGCTGTTTATGTAAATCTAAGTGTTACTGTTCTGGTTTACTAAATAACGATGTCGAGTTTAGTGGTACCTGCTGAATATTGGCAGTATTTTCTGTTAAATCCACGGATCTTTGCGCTTTTAAATGCCCTGCAATAATTTAAAAGAACTTTGTTTACAATCGCCACTAATAGCAGGTACTGTCCCACTGATATGTAAATGTCTCTCTCCATTCTTTCCAGCTCTAGGACACTTCTCGCCAATTTCTCAGGAAAATATCTTACTATCCCCGCACACGAGCCTCAAAAAAACGCTTGAAGTGGGCACAAAAAAAGGTAGAAGCGGCTGCAAAAAACAGCTCAGTGTCCGGTGAAGCTTGAAGCCGCTTCAAGCGTTTTTGTGTGGCGGCGTTGCCGCACACAAGCCACAAAAAAAGCCACCTCAAAATGAAGCTTGAAGCGGCGTTTTTTTTAAGGCCGTGTGCGGGGACAGTTGGTTGTCCCGTCATCTCCTTCGTGGTCTGCACTGACTCCATTTTGCAATTTCAGGGCACTTATTTTAGCCTTTACTACCAAGAATTAGTCCTGTATCGTGAGTTTGTTTAGAAATATTTAAACTTACATGTATAGATGTCATGCGGATTAACGAACCCACGAATTCCTACGCAGCAACCGATCGCTCAGCCACTGCTCCAAACATGCCGTCAATTTAACTGCTGTGAGACACACAATGTTGTTGTTTTTTTATGTTTCTATTTACCAACATATTTCTTCATTATGGGTATCTATGCTCTAAATAAACATGTTTTCTTTTCTTTCTTTCTTTCGTTCCATCTTTCCTTTTTTCTTTCTTTTTTTCTAGCTTTCTTTCTTTCTTTCGTTCCATCTTTTCTTTTTTCTTTCTTTTTTTTCAAGCTATCTTTCTTTCTGGCTTACTTTCTTTTCATTTTTTCTTTTTTTTTAACCCTTTCAAAAGTTGACCCATAGGCCTATTGTGGACTCATTAGTCTTCGGTCCTACTGGGCCGCTACAGTTTTGCTGACGGGTCTTTGATTCGCGAGTGTAACACTGTAAAGAAGAGAAAACACGTTTATTTGGCACTCATGCCAAATGTTATCTTTCTTTCTTTCTTTCAATGACGGCACTGTTGAATGAATGGTTGCTGTGCTTTTTTTCCAGGTAGGAAATCATCCAATGACTTCCCTCGCTCTAGGATGGAGCGGGATGTCAGACTTTAACTGACTAAAACTAACTCCTATGTTTCTGTTTCTTTTTTGATTTGCGATCCAGGACTACGAGTAACCCTTTCAGAAGTCGATCCATGGGCCTATTAGGCTTCGGTCCTGCTGGGGTGGTCCCCTACGGTTTTGCTTACAGGTATTGGATTCGCGAGTGTAACACTATGCGCCGTCGACGACTCAGACAATGAGCTACCCATCGCTTGTCGTCCGCAAACCCACGCTTAGGGTGGCTGGAAGTCAAGATCGGGGTCTCGGCGGCTTGGGCATCAGGATGTCTGTTCCCTGAATCTCCTAAAGAATTATGCTTATAAGTCTAGTAACTATAATGCTTATACAGGGTTATTTGTAAAACACTGGCTATCTCCCAGGACTACTCGTATGTTACTAACATTGTAACAACCACTTTTGTTCTATAACTTTTAAAAATTGATCAAATTTTAGTTCATTAGATTTTCATACAAAAATAAAAATAATTTGAATTGAACGTTCTAAATATTACGAAGTCTACGCGAAGCAAGCAATAGTGCAATAGCTTTGATGTATATGACGTTAGCAATAACCCTGTATAATGATAGCTATTAAATTAGTGACTACCTCGTTAGATAACGGTACTTACTGATATTAACCTTTGGGCCATCAAGCCTACAAACTTTTCAGGAAGTTAACCACAAAAAGTAACTTATACATGAGTTGTCTGAAAACATATGTAATTTTGTAGTTACCTTAATACATAATCGCTTACAATCATAACTCTAATAAGCAAACATTAAACCATATATGACCCTATAAACGTTCTGAGAGTAGACAGAGAAGCCCTATCAAACAACAAAGCTCTCTAACTCCACGCAATAAGGTTTAAAGTAGCCAAGTATAACCATTACAATGAAATGTTTATTTCTTTCTAATAAGCATCATGAATCATCATGCCAGAAAACTTCGGAACTATTCGTGTTATCCGAAAATAGCCGATGCTTTGACTTTGTGACTAATAGCTAATAGCATGTACAGCCGACAAAAGAAGGAGGACTACACTGCGCAAATAAAAATACGAATATTAAAGCCCGTCAAATTTAAGAAGTACCGTTTGACAGTTAAAGAAAGAAAAAATAATTTATTTGGTACGCACAAGGCCCAAACACAAATACAAAAACTAAAAAAAAAGATAAAAAATAAAGTTGTTGTGTGCCTCATGGCTGCACCAAAATAGTTCTACACGTAGTAGATTTTCATTTTGATTCGCTGATCAAAAATTCTATATGTTGTGATAAAATAAAAATAGCTTCATAATTCAATGGTTTTACGGAAAACTTAATGGAAATAATCTGAGTTACGCCTATACAAAGCTATTTTTAAAGAAAAATGTGAAACGTCAAACGGTATTTCTTACATTTGTTGTGATATAGTAATCTATACAAAAATAAATGTTTTTTCAAATATTAGGTAAATATTATTGTGTGTGAACAAGACAGAAACAGACGTTAAAAATTCAAATCCAGGCAAGTATCAACATGGGCACGCCACGATTATGGCGGTAAGTCCCCTCTTTGAGGCGTGGCTGGAAAGACCTCACGGCGTCCTTACCTTCCGCATGACGCGGGTCCTCACCGGACATGGCAAGTTCGGGAGGTTCCTGCATCGGATTCAAGCGGAAGAGACGCCCGGGTGTCGCCACTGTGCGCAACGCCCGGAGGACACGGTGGAGCACACCGTCGAGGTGTGCCCTGCCTGGGCGGAACATCGCCGTGCCCTCGTGGGGGCGATCGGCGGCGGAGACCTCTCGCGCCGGGCCCTGGTCGAGGCCATGGTCCGGAGCGAGGAGGAATGGCAGGCGGTCGCCTCCTTCTGCGAAGCAGTAATGCTTGCAAAGGAGGAGGCCGACCGCATCAGGCAACGGCGCCCTCGCCGCCGTCGCCGGGATTCCGATCCCGATTTCCGGCCACCGTAGACGCGGGCTCGCGGACGGCGAGCCATGGGTAGCTCGCTGTCCGATCGTCCGGTAATGGACCGAGTCCAAGACGTCGACGGCGCGCACTGTTCCCGCGCGCCTCAAGGAGTTGTCAGCAGCAGGAGGGGCCCAGCTGGGTCGAAGCCTACTGGGGACAGGGTTGTCCGAAAGGGAGCTCGTGCCCCGGTATGAAGGCTAGAAGGAACGGCGCGGGGTTTTTAGTCAGTAAGAGTCTGACACTATCTCCCGCTCCACCCAATAGCGGGTCTTGTCATAAGATGATTTTCCCCGTCGAAAAAAAAAAAAAAAAAAAAAAAAAAAAAGGCAAGTATCAACATTTTTTATTGAATTGATAATGCACTTTGCTAAAAAAAACGTTAGTAAAATCGGTGAAGAGGAAAAAACCGTACGGAAACCTGGTCTTATAAATTGATTGATGTCAAGAAACGCTAACCCCCTTTGAGCCAGGGGGGTGGTTTCAAGTCGTGCCTTCTCTATGTGAAAAGTAATAAAATGTAAGGCTGATATACTCAAAAGAAGATTTATATAAGTATTTTTTTAAGTAGTGATATCATCCAATGACTTTGTTTGACTCAAGGGCAGAGCGAGAGGGTGTGTCAGACTTTTACTGACAAATACCACAATTAAGTTCCTTCTCCAACGCAAGGCAAGCGTTTGAGAACATTGGATTTTCCTTTTGAAAGCCAACCCATGGTCCCATCCCAGTAGGTCTCGGCCCTGTTGAGCCTCTACGGTAATAAAAGAGGTCTGAAGCAGTTATAGTCGATAGGGACGAAAGGTTTTGGAGTGGCGATCACGTACCGGAAGACGCAGCGTTGGAAAGCCTCCAACAAGGTGGACCGACGACCTGGTCAGGGTCGCGGGAATCCGATGGATGCGTGACGCACAGGACCGGCCGTTGTGGCGACGCTTGGGGGAGGCCTATGTCCAGCAGTGGACGTCTTTCTGCTGATATAATGATGATGATAATGAAGCAGTTATGTGCTACGCCGTAGACTCCTCTACGGTGTAGCGAATGCTTCGCCAAAACTAGCTGGTAGCTACTTATCTCTTTCACCGACTGTACCCCACTGGTTTCATTTCAGTAGTTCACGTCTATAATTTGTCAAAGTCACAACTCCTTTTGTTGTTATGAAACACAAAAAAAAATGAGTTCACTGTACTATAGTCGTGGGTACGATTTATAAAATACGTAGTTAAGTAAAGGGGTCAGGTCATGTAATGACCTCTTTATGAGTATTACAAATTGTACTGTATCGATTGACCGGTCTACAAGGCTTTTGGTTTAAGCATTGTGGTTTTAACAAGCAACGTATGAAGTAGTAATTTTAAGTAGAATATTTTTTTAGTTTTTTTTTTGGTTACGTATTATGGAGCTTTAAAAGCTGGTTTATGTTGTATTGTAAAAGTAGTAATTTCGTTTCGTTCTGAACAATTTATTTATTTATAAAATATATTATGCGCACAAAAGTAAGTATCGGGCAACCTTTGGGTGATAAAAAAAATTGTGGTAGACACAATAAAAGAGAAATAAGGGAACAGTGGGTACCCCAACATAGACTGGTCAGTTTAAAAAAAGATGATGGTGTCTAGAGTGAGCGAACAAAGCGAGCGAATAAAACCCCTGCCATCTCAGTTAGGTTCCTTTAAACCCTCTTAGAATACTAAGCTTTTCAAAAAAATACCAGATTTTACAGATTGCCGGTACCATACATAATAAGCATTTAAGAAATAAAAAAATACAACTTTTTCAAACACATAAGTTTACATCCCGTTACAAAATATCACAGCAAGTATCTACCATCTAAAATACTTGTGATTAAATGATGGACTTACTTAGATCAGATTTCCTTTCCGATATCTTTACAAAGGTTCGGTTATTGTATCAAAAAACATGTAAATAAACAAACATTAAAATCAAAACCCATATAATCCATTTACCCAACAACAGATCGGTACAGTTGACCGATTTTATTATAGGATCAGAGCTCCTAATCCCGCCTGAGGGAATTTGTCGTGAGGACAACATAACCACAATGTAGGTAGAGAATTACAGAAGGTTGACTTCATACAGAAGTACTGTTTACGCATCAAACGCGTGACTATATTGAATGACGTCACCGCACCACACGTGGCAGTCCCACACGGCAAGCAATTTAACGGTAACTTTTATTATAGCAGTATTTTGTTCTAAGACCATAGAAAAGCAAAAATACGCAAAACCAAATAATAATATTTTTAGAACCCATAATAGTAAGTGATGGCATGGACTGAAAATTTTGTACATTAGTTTTTTTGTGTGTTTCTAAATAAGCTTTTCACAACTCAACGCAACATAAATAGCCCATTTTTCTCATATCGAACAAATCGACAGTCAAATCTCACTCAAAATTGACGTGTAAAAGTGTTTTTTGAAAACCTATTTACAAAATAAAGATCATTTATCATTTATCATTTATCTTTTATCATTTATCATTTATCATTTATCATTTATCATTTATCATTTATCATTTATCATTTATCATTTATCATTTATCATTTATCATTTATCATTTATCATTTATCATTTATCATTTATCATTTATCATTTATCATTTATCATTTATCATTTATCATTTATCATTTATCATTTATCATTTATCATTTATCATTTATCATTTATCATTTATCATTCATCATTTATCATTTATCATTTATCATTTATCATTCATCATTCATCATTTATCATTTATCATTCATCATTCATCATTTATCATTTATCATTTATCATTTATCATTTATCATTTATCATTTATCATTTATCATTTATCATTTATCATTTATCATTTATCATTTATCATTTATCATTTATCATTTATCATTTATCATTTATCATTTATCATTTATCATTTATCATTTATCATTTATCATTTATCATTTATCATTTATCATTTATCATTTATCATTTATCATTTATCATATATCATTTATCATTTATCATTTATCATTTATCATTTATCATTTATCATTTATCATTTATCATATATCATTTATCATTTATCACTATGAATTAACTTTTGACCCAACTTGTAACTAACTAACTGAGCTGGCCTTCCGAAAACTATCTCTATTGTGGCAAAACCGTTGCTCGCGACAAAACTTGCAAGATTTGTTCTTGTTTGGCGACAAAAGTTTGTTGTTTGTTGTTGACCACTGACAATAAGAATTAGGTAATCAATGGCAAACTTATAAGAAGTTTGGGAATAAGTATGTAATGTGTGTATTGTATTTTGTCTTAGCGGGATTGTGATGATTTGAGTGGTGTATTGTTCTGAATAACGTTGAATAGGACCCTCTTGTTGCTGTAGGAAGTTTCGTTATATTGTAGGTACAAAAGTCAATCTACATACAAAGCGCGCTCGAGCAACGCACACGTAGACACCGCTCACGGACACGATATCTCCGAGCGTCTCGGCTCGCTCGTCGAACAGTTCCGGCTCCAACGCTCATTAGTGTACGTCCACCGAGCGTAGATATAAAAATACATAAGTACATGAGATTGTCTTCTGTACCTGTCTATTTTGTGTAATAATGTAGTGGTATAATTTTTCACCGGCGCTTTTCTAATTAAAAAACTGGGCAAGTTCGAGTTGGACTCGTGCACTGAGGGTTCTGTACAAACTTACCTATCGTCACTTGAAAAGCAAAAACACTCTAAGCTATATTGACTAACTTTACAGGAGACTGATTCAAAGTTAAAATTTTTAAATTTTAATTAAATTGAACGTTCTAAATACGAATATTACGAAGTCTACGCGAAACAAGTGATTGCACAATAGCGGAGGGAAGCGGATATCAAGCGGCAGGGATGCTTGATGCGCTTGCGTCGCGTCATACAGACATAGGTACCTGCCTGTGATGTAGAGTTGAAATGTCTTAGATAGAATAACGAAATCTTGAAGGTTTGTTTTTGGTAAATAAATTATATTTTGTAAAAAGTCATAGAACAAACGTTGTTGTTTATCATGTCGGTAATACCTGTCCTGTCCTGCAAGGTTGTTAGTGTTTTACAAATAAGCCTATATAGTGGATATAGCTCCATCCTTCTTTCTCTTTTTTGTCCATCCTTTTAACAGTTCAGTTTAGGTCGTCAAAAGCATCGGCTTAAGAACTCGTGGTAAGGTCTCAGTTATTACATTCATAAACCTCACACCCCACTTTTCACCCTAAAGCTTACTTCCCCATGTCCCACTTCCTTGAAATAGCAATCATATAACAATATTCTAACGCTATTAAATAGTACTGATTAGATCTCGATTACTGGTCATACGCTATATACCTCAACCCGGTTTTGTTTATCTGATTCAAACAGCGCTGCTACGATTATACTCGAAAGGCTGCGTTTATAATTGCGATTGGAATGGCGTATAATGATTGCTCAATTTGGTTATTGCATTAATTTTTATTTTTTTACGGTGGGCAAAAATCATCAAATGTTAACCCCCGCTAGATAGTGTCAGACTCTTACTGAATAAAAAAAAAACCCACCCCGTTCCTTCTAGCCTCTTCATACCAGGGCTCGAGTTTCTTTTCGGATAACCTTGGCCCCAGTAGGTTTCGACCCAGCTGGGCCCCTCTTTCTGCTGACAACTTGAGGCGCGCGGGAACAGTGCGCGCCGTCGACGTCTTGGGCTCGGTCCGGACAGTTACCGGACGGTCGGACAGCGAGCTACCCATGGCTCGCCGTCCAGTTTATTGCATTTCATTGTGTACAAAAATTACATAGCTTTTGCTCGATTTAGATTTCGTACTTATATTTAATTCTGTATGTAATTCTGTTGGTGTGCCAATAAATAAATAAACATACTAAGTTACACTTAAATGTGATTGTGTTTTTTTCTCGTTTAGTATTTTTGGTTCAAGTTTTAAATTGGCCTCATGGCCTTCAGATAAGAAAATTCGCACTCCATCTCAGGAATATAGGTCGTCTCACTTTATGCCCCTTTAGTGGGTAGAAACTTGTAAACTGATGAAATGACAATGTCCTTGTTGGAGTTGACAGCTAAAGGTTCGTGCACACTCGTGGATTTTGAGATAAACACTATTTTGGAACAAATACATTTTGGAAATTTTGATTTTAAGAATTATTTCTCTGTAAGGTATAGGTCCCTCAAATTAACACAGGACACTTTATAAAAATAAGCGTACCGTAGGTACTCTTATCACACAGAGCAAGCTCTTACAGAACCTTACCTTATGAGCCTTTTTTACCACCTCAGATAAAGACATAGAAATTCTGTTCCATTTTTGAATTTATTCGAGAAAAAGTGGCTATTTGAACATTGTGAAATTAGGCCTTAAGAATTAAGTCCGCCGCTGTACTTTTATGTGCATAAATAAATACACATTTGGATGAATTATCTATTTATTTTTGTTTTTGATATTTAAGTGAAAAAAACTAGTCTAGTCCGTAAAGTTATCTTTTTGTGTCTGTAAAGCTGAACATTTATGACGATTCCATCACTATTTCAATATACCCAGTCGCCAGTGTGCTCCCAACCTTATCAGATATGGTTTCACCAGCATGTTAACTCAGAAACTTATTACTCACTGCCTAACGAGTTTGCAGCAAGTTACGGATAAGTTTGGGCGCACACTATCGACTGACTTGGTTGGTCAGTGTGTGTTACATTAGGTTATATTGAGTATACTGGTTTGTTAAATGCTATTGTGTGAGGATCCTAGTTTTGAAGAACTCACTGGGTGGCAATCAATTTGTCCACATTGATCACTAATCTCATCATTATCTCCCTCACAGATATAGATAGACATAGATAACGCAAGTATCACGATCTGTATGAAATCTAAGCGCGCGTTTTTTTACTACCTATTTTCTGCAATACAAATATTTTGTTTTTCTTGGTAATAGATATATATATTTTTTTTTATTAATTACGCATATAACTGACGTCTGACTAGCGCTATACATGATGAAGACTGAGTGCAAAAGTGGCTACCTACGATTTTTGAACGTAAGCTACATGGACACGTATTTAGTCACGGGAAGTAGTAGCTCTTGCGTTATCTATGTCTATGTATATCTGTGATCTCCCTAGCCTTTTCCCAAATAGCTTGAGGTCGGCTTCCAGAGCCAGCCTTGATAAAAGTCTGACACTATCCGCTCCAGCCAAAAACGTGGGATATTATTAGATGATTTTCCCACCCAAAAAAAGTGCCTTGGGGTCTGTCTGCTCATCGAGTTGTTCGAGCCATCAGCAAACAGTTGGTGGACTCTTCACGTGACCAGAGGGTTTGAAATTTTTTGGCCAACGAATCAGTATTGCCGTTAAATGGCAATGCTGCCAGCGTTCTTGGCAGTGTTCCTATTGACATAGATGTGGGTGAATTTTTAATGCCCAGTAAATCCTTTTTTATATTATACACGTTTGTACATACTTTTATCTTTAGTTTGTATACATACATACAGTAGGTGGCCATATTATTAGGGACAGTACCAAAATTATTATATTATCTACTTTAACTGAATATTGCAGGCAAATGGTTGGTTGTAGGTCCGGCTGATATTTTTTATTTATAGACTTTATCAATTGAGATAATAAAAACAACAAAATTAAAAGCAAAATCATTTATATATTTTTGAAAAAAAAAGATACATAATAGTTGGACGAATATTACCAGAATTTTGTGATAGTTTCCATTCATCGTGATATTGCTCTCTATGCAAATTCTGGCATTCTGTTGCAAGTTTGTGTTATTATATCACTTTTTAATAAGAGTTGCAATCAGCTAGTGCTTATATAAGAATAATAATAAATCATTTATTAGCTTGGTGGTGATCACTTGCTAAGCGAGCTACTGCTTGGTGAACTCCCACATGTTTTCAATAGTTTTCATGTCTGGCGAATTACTTGGCTAGGGTAAAACATTAATGTTTTTAGCCTGGTGTACAGTAACACCCCTTGTTTTGTAGTACTATGCAGATTCGTGCATAAAAATGGTCTCTTTGTCAGTAGGTAATTTTTAGAGCTGCGGCAGCAGTTCAGTTTTTAGTTCACGCTTGTACTAGTCTTGCCCCACGATCACTACCACGTTATACAGGCGCCCCATATCCTAGGCTGAGATTAAAGACCACACCATAGTACTAATTGGGTGTTTAGCTCTCTCTAAACTGCTGTTTGCATGGAACTATTCTCCAGGGAGTCGTCGAAAAGGAGCATTTTGTGAAGGAGCAAAGGAGTTTTTGTCAAACAAAATCCGAAACGTCGATTCATCGGAGAAGCATGTCTGAAAAATTATATTACTTCATCACATTATGACAACACTTTACTGACAATGTACTGTATTATTTAAAGTTTTATTTTTAGCCGACTTCAGTCTGCAACAGTCATATTTTGGTTTGGTTTGACCCTGTGCAATAATCTCTTCTTCATGACCTCTGTGAGGCGCAGTTTTTTGGTAGACCGATGACCTATCCACTCCTCTTTTGCCTTCCCTCGATGAATTTTCCTATCAAAAACTTCTAGGCTTTCGTTGTTTGTAATCATAGTAAGGTGGGCAACAGTCTTTTGACGACATATACCTGATTTTAAGATTTTTAGGAAGAGTGGTGATCCTGTTCCTGCCACATCTTTTAAAACGGTGTGATTTCAAAAGTTTGTTTTGATTAGTTTTTCTTTTAATTCTGTAAACTACAGACTTTGAAACACTTTTAATAGCTGCTATATCTCTCTGGAAATGTTTGGAGTGCAAAAACAATGTTTTAATTTGTGTTCGTCTTCTTGGAGACGTATCTGAAGCCTTGCTCATACTAAAAAGTAGCAATTTTAAAAATATCACCATTTATCGTTGCCACAATTAAAAAATAACGTATTAAACTTTAAAAAAATAATGCAATAAGAAACATTACTTACGTATTGACTAATTTGTATAGGAAAAACTAGAAAAATCAAACTAAAAATATATTTTTTTCACCAACAAAAAAGAACCCGATTTTCAACAAACATTGAAAAAAATCAACAGAGTTTAGAGAAGTAATGACAATTTAAAAAAAATGCGCTATCCCACAGTGTTATCACATATCAAATATAATAACAATGACACCAGTAGCAATACCAAATAAAAAAATCTTAAATATATATATTGGTTTGCTTAAAAAATGGGTTTCAATCAGAAATTACATATCTATGAGTACTGTCCCTAATAATTTGACCACCTATAGTATATCTGTATTAAGTTGTTTGTGTATATTAGGTGACTAGCTTTTGACCGCAGCTTCGCCCACGTACATAAAATATAGCCTATATCACTCAGAAATAAAGCAGCTTTCTAATAGTGAAAAAATTTTCGCAATCGACCCAATACTTTCAGAGATTACCGCCTACAAATCACCCTCTTTATAATATTACTGAAGATGTAGATTAGTTAAAAAGTGTATTAAAAAACGTCGTTTGATACACGTGGAGATTTATCATTGCAGCACTCGATTCTATAACACAAATTTTGCTTCAGTAGCAATGACAAAACTACTTGTACGAAAATGTACTTTTTAACGTCCATGAGGTAACCCTCTAAGAACCAACAGGATCGAACCCCAGCTAGATCGAAGCCTACTGGGGCCAGGGTTATCCAAAAGGAAACTCGAGCCCCGGTACGAAGAGGCTAGAAGGAACGAGGTGGGTTTTTAGTCAGTAAGAGTCTGACACTATCTCCCCGCTCCACCCAAGAGCAGGGATTATCGTAAGATGATTTTACCCACTGTAAAAAAACCCTCTACAAACCCATATAACTTCTTAAATAACAATTTTCCGTATAAAAAGGAAAGGGAACACAATACGTCGAGTGCAATAAGAGAGTCGGACACGATTGGCATGAGAACGGCTACCTCGAGGGACCTGGAGCCTTTATACAGACGTACAGTTATGGATGTGGCATGTGAGGACCAGGGTTGTGTAGCTGATTATTTTGTTGTGTATTTTATCAGTGAATGCTGCTGCTGAAGACTTGTTTATTAAAACCTTTTTTTTTTTTAAATAACTTATTACACCAGAAAAACACATGTTAACACAGTTTTTCTTTCTTGTCCCAAACAAAATTTTGCTGGCATATTTTTTTAGTGTATAGTAATGAAAAATATACAAAAAGTTTCCAAACAATTTTGTCTTATATATTACTTTTAATTCATTCCAGTTTACAGTTTATGAAATTACGTATATTATGTCAATAATACCTATGGATTTTAAAATCAATAAACGCATTTTTTTACAAACGACAAGATGGCATGTTACAATGGCGTATTTTTTTTATGAGTCATTACGTTGAAATGTGTTAATGCCATGGTTTTTTTTTTCTGGCTCTATTACTATACCCGAAATGCACTACGTTGTTATAATGTGTTATAATAATCACTATATTCTATACACAACGACTTTATTTTTATTTTTATGTTTTATATGAAATACATTTCCGTAATAAGGAAATGATTTTCTAAGTATATAAATACATAAAGCGAAGCAAATTATGTTACTTGACCGTGATTTATATTAGTGACAACATTAAAAGTTCAAATCAGCCAACTATGAAGTGAAGCCAGCAAAAACAGAACTAAGCCATGATTACTTACTATCGTTAAAATCTAGCCATTTCTCTTCCAAATTATGACGACTTATACACGAAACTTAGTCTGGCCATTAGCTTGATTTGATAAAACTTAGTAAATTATTTCAGCAGTATATAATGATACTAGCTTTTGCCAGCGGCTTCGCCCGCATACATAAAATAGAGTGACATAGCATATGTCACTCAGAAATAAAGCAGCTTTCTATCGATGAAAAAATTTTAGCAATCGGACCAGTACTTCCAGAGATTACCCACTACATACAAACTTACAAACTTACAAATTTTATCTCTTTATAATATTAGTATAGAAAATATAAATTATTATGTCTCCTCATAGTGACATAATAATTTCATCAACAATTTCCTTGCCTTTGTTCTTCGATTCAGGTAGAACATGTTCTGAAATATTACATAGAATAATACTATCACCGCAGTACCTATGTTGGGATAATTTTCCTCTTTTACGCAAGCAAAACCAGACAGAAGTCAGTACTTAATAATGAAGATACTTGTTTAACTACAGATAAATACGAGCGGAGAAACATGCTATTAATATAATTTAATAAACCTGGCCCCCCTTGTATCATAAACGATATCCTTAGCAGAATATTTTTTGCATGTTTCCTATCAAATTACGGGGTTGAAAATTGTGGGCTGCGGGAAAGTTTGAAAGAGTGACCGTGGCCCTATAACGCAAAGGGAAGAACACAAGTTAATCAGTAAAACTCTAACACCCTTCTGCTTCACCCTAGTTTTTTTTTAGGTGGAAAATCATCTACTGACATCCCCCACGCTTGGGTGGAGCGGTAGATAGTGTCAGACTTTTACTGAATAAAAACCCACTCCTGTTCCTTCTTTGCCATTGTTCTAGGGCCCCGGGGATGTCTTTCGCATCACCCATGGCCCCAGTAGGCAAGACTAGGCCTCTACGGTTGCTGACAACTCCTTGAGGCGGGAATGGTGCTCTACCCTAGTGCGAAATAAATCATTCCATGATTTCCTACCTCAAACTTAAAAGAGTACATGAAACGAATTTTATTACAGCTCTATTCCAAAAACATACAAAAACCCAAACACACTACTTTTCTTACAGAAAACCTAATAATAATATTCGAACCCATAATGATAAGTGGTTCACAAAAATAATACCAATCCAATCGTACCCGCAATTACAGTAAATCAAAACCGTATACCCAAAATCGACAATCGCTTCTGTCCCGATAAGGTCCACCTCTATCCTATCCTGATTATTGTCTTATCCTATTACTGGGCATTCCTGTTAACTGTGTTCCTGATAGGACGGACGTGTAATAGCCTTCTTGAAATTAGCTAACCTCCTTGCTGTTTTTATGAAGGGTCACCTGACTTTCCTCATGGTTCATTCGTTACCGCAATAATTCAAGCTGCTCGTTTGTGGAATGGATTGCCTATAGAAGTGTGGCGTGCTCAAAGGCAGCCTTTAAAAAATGGTGAAGAATTTCTCTCAATTACATATTTTATATTTTTAATGTAGGTATTATTATTTCTGTGGGTTGGTGAATGTCACATGTCTTCGAATTTTTAATTCTATGATCTGCCGGATTCTTCACGATATTTTCCTTCACCGTCTTGAGAGCAAGCGCGTGGTGGATCACAACCCTTTCCCTCTCCTGGAGAGGAGGTCCGAGTTTTTTTTTATTATTGATAGGCTCACGTTTGACCACCATCTCACCTGATGGTAAGCGATGATGTGGTCGACGATGGAGCACGCTTGCCTAGAAGTAACCTATTCACTCTTGACTTAAAGACCCCCAAGTTGTAGCCATCAGGAAACACAGACTCCGGCAGGGAATTCCACTCCTTGGCTGTACGCACAATAAATGTGTTCCGAGTCCCAGCAGTGGGAAGATTAAAAGGCTGATTATGCTTATGTTTATTATTATTTCTGATGTTTGTACATTGACAACCCTAAATCTTTATATCTCCTTTCATTCAATCCATAAGGTTGTCTGTATAAGATTGCCTTGTGTGATAAAACCGCCCATTGTGCACTATTTTTTTATTTTAAACGTTAGTTCTGTGTTTTTTTATAAGGTGTGCAAAAATAATTAATCTACAAATATTATAAAAAAATGAAATTGTTTTTTTTTTTTTGTTTTGAAGTTTTTTATTTGTTTTCAACGGTAGAAAGCTGTTTTATTCCTGAGTGACACAGGCTACATTTTATTTACTCGGGTGAAGCCGCGAGGAAAAAATCGTAAATAACAATCGTTATCAAAGAAACGTAACCATCAAAACATTCTCAAAAAGCAACTGTCATCGACCACATTGTCGCTTACCATCAGGTGAGAAAGTCGTCACCCATCATCGTTTGCCAGATAAAAAAATGGTCAATCCCTATAAATAATCAAAATAAAAAAAAAGTACACACGTATCCATTTTCACCCCAAAAAAGTTCCATATTAAAACCGATCGCCCCCATTTAATTCCATCGATATATAAAATATAAATGGTAATGACATCCCGTTCCATAATCCTACATCCGACTCAATGTCGATATGAACCGCACCATTCTTTTAATTCATGACACGTCCACACAGGCATAAGACGTCGATTTTACTAGGGATTTGGAGTCTTCGAGATTATTTCACCCCCTCTCTAGGGGGGATCTAAATCGAATTGGTTGCGTCACAGCTACATTAAAGTAGGGGCCTTAAATACAACGGGGTACGCAATGAGAATAATTCTTGTATGTTAGCGTTTGTGGGGTTTTTCCAAGTGGCTGGAGATAACTGAGCTTTTGAAGCGTGGAGGATGCTATTCGTTCGTTCGTTTTGTTCGTTCTGTTTATGAGTATGTAGTAATATAATCTTTTTTTCAGTAATGATGTGGTCTGATTCGGTTGATGGTTTATTATTTTTTAATACACATGCCATTTTTTTAAATATTTTGTTGGATATTAATTCATAAACAAACTGATGTAAATTGAAGCTGTTTGAGTTTAGGATATTTAATTTTCTTTCAAAATATTATATGTGATCAAACAGCTCCTCCGCGCGCCGTAGTCAACTAGTAATGTGCCCGAAAACTGACTATTTTTAATCCTTTTTAATAATACCAACCTAATAATCTAAGTAACTATAAGTAACTGTAAGTAGTTAGTTTATGTACAACATTCCGTGAGTGTGTCCGTGGCATCACATGAATTTACTGTTTTAAAATATCTTAGCACATGCTGAGAATTTTTGCCCTCACGCATATGAATATTATAAATATTTTTTTATTTTGCATATGAATTGTACATTTTATCTTTCTTTTTTTAATTATTTAAGTTGTATATTATAAGTTCTACACATAATAGTACTTATAAGTATTTACGTTGTTAGATTTTGTGTTGTAACAAGAGCATTGTATAAAATGGAATACATTTTTGATGTTCAAGCTAATTTTGTAGCTTATTAAAATTAATTATTATTGCTTATTTTTCTACAACCGTCCCGCTCCTGCTTTATTCAGGTGCAAATTTAATTGGTCGAATTTTTCAACTTAAAGTTAGGGTCTTTAATATTGATTTAATTGTGTATAGATACAAATAGATAGATAGAATATAGAAGTTAAGAACATACGTACAAGACTACATTAAAATAAATAAAAGTTGCAAGGTCCCAATTGTAATTATTTACGATTCTTTTTTATTCTAATTAATTCAAAGTTTGGAGGTAGGCGGAACAGAGAGTAAAGTCCCGCAAACCTCCGTTGAAAAGGGAGGATCCTCCGACCAGACCGGGTGTTGTGGTCTGGTGGGCGACTGCCCAATAGTTGATGTCGGGCTGTCGTATATGTTCAAATCGCGCGGAGAACTCTGATTGCGCGATGCAGGATTTCGTGTTTTCTTCGTAGTTCTTATGTGGCGTCATAGATGTCGCTACAAAAGTATAAAAAATTCTAAGTAAATCAGTTCAAACAGTCCTGTTTACGAGTATAAATAACGAATTCCTAACTCAGATTTATCACGTGTTAGGAAAATTAACCAACGCTATAGTTGATATCTTTTTGAATAGACTTTCGTCGATTGTGCAGTTGCGAATACTGAAGTTCTTTGGGCACATCTCCAGAAACGAGGATTCGATGGAGAGACTTGTGGTCCACAGTCGCGTTGAAGGCAAGAGAGCCCGCAGTCGACAGCAGTACAGTGTGCGCGTAATGCCAACAACCGCCAGAAATGGAGAGACATCGCTCGACATGCCGCGGCCTTGGAGGCAAACGACGGCGGCACGCCGCAGGCCTGTTCATCAACAGCCACGACCACTCTGACAAGAGTGCCCGACTAAGAAGAAGAAGAAGAAGATCTTTTTGAATGAATGTAATCAGTACATGGTGGACATCACACACATTAGTACAAAGCGTTTTGGGAACACACTCATTACGCGAACAGCTAAGGAGTGGAATTCCCTGCCGGAGTCTGTGTTTCCCGATAGCTACAATCTAGGGGCCTTAAAGTCAAGAGTGAATAGTTTACTTCTAGGCAAGCGTGCTCCATCGTCGACCACATCATCGCTTACCATCAGGTGAGATAGCGGTCAAACTTAAAACTATCAATAATAAAAAAAAACCAGTCAAGTGCGAGTTGGATTCGCGCGCTGAGAGTTCCGTACAAACTTACCTATAAAAACAGTTCAATTTCCGAAAATCGAGTCTCAAAGATTTTTACGAATAGCAAAAAGTTTTTTTATGACGTAACTACAAATTTACAGTTTTCAGATTTTTTCTTATACTTATGTTAAATGACCTTGCTTTATGACAAAAATTTAGGATTCTAGGATAACGGGAAGTACCCTATGAATTTTGATTCCCTTGATAGTCGAAATAGACTTTTGTTAATTTGACCTTATCTTTTTTTCGTTAAATTACAAGTTTCATTTTTTCACAGCTTCAAGCGACCGTAGACCTGAGTTAAGGTTTTAATTTCAACTCGATACCTCTACGCGTTCTCGAGATAAAGGATCTTGTCAGACAGACAGAAAACAAAGTAATCTTATAAGGGCTCCATTATTTGCTTTTAAGATACGAAGTCCTAAAAATAAAATAAATCTGTAGACCACATATTTGTTTTTACGAGTACCTACGTGTAGAAATTGAACACGCCACACTCAGCGCAGCAGCCTATCTCTCATCCACTGTGTCAACTATGCCACTAACTTTCACGATGATGAGTAAGGCAATAGTTAAAGTCGCTAAATCAATAGTTACCCATCCGCTGCCTTCGCGGCTCGTCCCAGGGGTGAGACACCGACTCCGGGGTTTTCTTAATTAAGACGAGGAACTGAAATTACTATGTTATTTGCAATGTGCGTCTGATAACCCTTCACTTACATTTATCTTGTCTATCGTTATCACTGGCTTTGTTAGGAAGTGTGGAGATGTGGATTATGTTAGATATCTGATTATTATAAAGAGGTAATAGTAAATTATGATATAAGTGTGTAATGTTAGTGATTACCGTCGAGGCGGTATTTAGACCCGAGCCATGGCGAGGGTCTTAAGAGAGCCGAGAACGGCAATCACTAATTGCTCACGTGTATCATACGACGTTTTTCAATACACTTGTAAATAAAATAACTGTAAAACTAGAAAATATTTGTGGCGGTAAAAATCTGTTTTCATATGCGCGGCCATTTTTTTTTCTCGTGGGGGACGAGCTGCGCCCATCCTGACCCGATAAATGTAATAAAATTATGTCGGTGGAGAGGTTGAACAATAAGGTTTTAATCACATTATAGCACTAGTGCGTAATGGTAATCAAAATGTCACAGTTTGGTAACAAGTGCCATTATATACCTAAGTACAGTGCAATAAGAGTCTCTTTATGAGCAAGTATATTGAAAAGTTTGTTTTTATGTTTTTTTTTTTGTTTAGAGGTAATCTCTGAGTACTGTACCCCTAGCCAAGTTGCTAATCTGTAATAGTTAACGCTAGTAGAAAGCTTCAAATGTACGGGAACGACGTTGCCTCAACACTCAGTCACGTGTTTTTTTTTGCGGTGGGCAAAAATCATCTTATGACACCTTGGGTGGAGCGGGAGATAGTGTCAGACTCTTATTGACTAAAAACCCACCCCGTTCCTTCTAGCCTTCAAACCAAGGCTCGAGCTTCCTTTCGGATAACCCTGACCCCAGTATGCTTCGACCCAGCTGGGCCTCTGCTGTTGCTAACAACTCCTTGAAGAGCGTAGGAACAGCGCCGTCGACGTCTTGGGCTCGGTCCGGACAGTTACCGGACGGACGGACAGCGAGCACGAGCTGAGTCACGTGGTCAGAACAAAAGAATTGGCGGCAAGGTCAACTCGAAGCGTTTGACAGCGAAGCGGTTGTAACTTGGCTAGGGGGGCTGGTCCGATTGCTAAAATGTTTCCAACTATAGAATGCTGTTTTTTTCCTGAGTGAGACTATAATTTTTGTACGCGGGCGAAGCTGCGGGCATCAGCTAGTCTACGCTAATGTAATAAAGAGGTATAGTTGT
Organism: Mythimna lalbum; assembly: GCA_949319445.1. NCBI lineage: Eukaryota > Metazoa > Arthropoda > Insecta > Lepidoptera > Noctuidae > Mythimna > Mythimna lalbum. The sequence goes on along the minus strand of OX439371.1, from coordinate 6,948,754 downwards.
TTTTTTTTTGTTCTTAGGAGGTAATCTCTGAAAGTACTAGTCCGATTGCAAAAATGTTTTCACCGATAGAAAGCTGCTTTATTCTTAAGTGACCTAGGATATATTTTATGTATGCGGGCAAAGCCGTGGGCAAAAGCTAGTAGTGAATATTTTCTAAGAAATGCTACAAAAGTAACTTAGTTATATGGAAAGGGAACCCCATTCGACAATAAAATGATTACGGAGTCTTTAGCCCCTTTTCCAGTTACTTCCCTATTTCATGAAAGTTTGAAAAGTTTTAGAAATAACGGATAAAATTATACAGAGAATTTAACATTGAGAAAACAGCTTTTCTACATATTACCATATTGATTTGATTTGGCCGAAGAGTGGGGATATTTGCTGAGCTTGCTTAGGATGTAATCTGGAGTGTAAGATGTAGATTAACTGAGGAAACTTCGAGTATTATCCTCTTGTTTTAAACCGACTTCAAAAAGGAGGATCTTTAGAGTAAAATTTATTTATTTCAGACTAATTTTAATGTCCCTATTATGCTAGTGACAGCTTAAAACTAGTGTAATATTCAAATGCATAAATTAATGCAGATGGCCGTTGGTGTCGAAAGGTTCTGGAGTGGCGAGCTCCTACTGGAAGACGCAGAGTCGGAAATCCTCCTACAAGGTGGACCGATGACCTGGTGAAGGTTGCGGGAATCCGATGGATGCGAGACGCATAAGACCGATCATTGTGGCGACAATTAGGAGGATATATTTAGCCAAAACCTACCGAAATTTGTAAAAGCGGCTCAATTACTTATTGAGAAAGGTCTGGACTAATGATTTACATTCATAATTAATTTACCATGTACCTACTGTGTTTGTTATAACATCGCCTTGGACGCGTCTGTAAAGATGTTATAATATCATTTTGTAAATAAATAAATAAATAAATAAATAAAAATTAGGGGAGGCCTATGTCCAACAGTGGACATCTGTCGGGTGAAATGATGATGGTGATAAATTAATCAGTTGGTTAATATTTTAGTTTCCTACGTAATTTGTTACACCAACAAATAAACATTTCCCCATTTAAAAATTGATCGTAAGTCATTGAGATGTGGATAGACTAATCTATTATGTACTTAGTATTAAGACTCTTTATATTGATTCTTTATTATAAAATATATTCAGTATTTGCTCAGCATTCGGTCGTTTCACTGGTCTCCTAAGTTACAACCTTACATGGCGACCCTGCCTATCCCGTATGGGTAACGCGTGCCGTGGTGAATCTGATCCGGTATCTACCAAATAAGGACCGTGATTCATAAACATTGAAGTGTTCGTGCACTAACTAATCATGTTAAAAATTAATATTATTACGACCAGTAACGACTACACTCAGATTATTCTAAAATGGGAAAATCACAAAGCAAGGAAGTTGTAATTGCTCAAAATGCGGCAGGAGGACGAAACGAACTAAACTTGGAAGATCTGAATTTCCATATTACGTCTACAAATATCATACTGACGATTTTCGTGACTTTTGCGGTACTTGGCATGATCTATTTGGCATTTCGTATTTATCGGAGGTGCCATATGCAGTGGATTCGAGAGGAGTTCCAGAATAACGCAAACAGAGGTTCGTTTTTGCGGCGACGTCAGATTCGACCCGACGTGATCAATGAAGAAGCCAGAGTGTAAAAGTGATAAAAGTGGTTATAGAGTCAGTGAAAGTGCGCATAAAATCGGTCCTACAGCTTAATCTGTGCAAAATAATAATGGTGAAATACGGTTTCTCTGCAATGGACATTGGACTTATTAAACGACGTCAACAAATCTGATGTGATTATGGTAAAATAACTATTATGGTACGTATGTATTCTGTTTGATCGATAATTAGGTAGTAATGGTAATAATAACAGGATGTGTTACATTTAATGGCAGGATTTTTAAAGGAATTGTATAATGAATTGTTAGAGATAAGAAAATATTTAATTAAGATAGGACCATCGCGTAGGAAAGGTGATGTTTTGGTAATAAAGTTAAATGAAGCTAAGACGATAATTAATCAGTATAACACTTATTTAGAAAATATAACAAAGGTTAAGAGGACAGATGAGGAGGAAGAAAATATTATAACAGAATATTGTGAGAAATTGAATAGCTTGTATTCAGAAATATTAAAGTTGTGTCAATCTAAAAATACTTTAAGTGATACTTTAAATATGGATTTTGACCTGAAAGTTGCTTTGAATTTACTACCTGTTATGAATGATGAAATTGCCAATACAAGACAGTTAATTGACGGAATAGATTATTATAGTACAGTTATTGACACTAAATATCATTCTAAATTGATTAATTTTGTTTTAAAAAGCAGATTGTCCCAAGGCGCAAAATTAAAGCTTGCATCCAATTACGAAAGTGTGGCTCAGTTACTAACTGAAATGAAAAGGATTTTGTTGCCACAAAAATCCGCAAACTCTCTGCAAAAACAACTGCTCAATTTACGACAAGATGAGCTATCGATTGATGATTATGGTAAAAAATTGGCGGAAATGTTTGTCGATCTTACTATTTCGCAATCAGAAGGGAATTCAACAAAATATGATATTTTAAAGACAATTAACGAAAAACAAGCAATACAACAATTTAGCGACGGATTGAAAAATCGCAGGATTAGTACAATTATTTCTGCTCAAAAATTTGACTGTCTCAAGGACGCCGTTCAAGCTGCATTAGATGAGGATAGCTCGACGGCAAACGCTAGTGCTCAAATCTTTACGATGAAACGGAATAATGGTAACACCTATTATAAAACCAATTCCAGGCCGCCGTTCCAGCAAAACAATCATAGAGGCTACAACAGAGGTGCGTATAACCGCGGGTCCCAGCAACGTGGGCACAGTCGTGATTACCAGTACCGTGGCCGAGGTTCACAGCACAGCAGATTCGAGTATCAGCGACCTCGAGGTAGAGGGAGATATCAAGGTAACTTTTACAATTCTAATTACAGAGGAAATAAATCGTTTCGAGGGCATGTTCGCATACTAACCGATGATCCTCAACCTCAACCTAGTACATCCACACAGCAAGATGCGAAGGACATACGCGAAAATAATTTGTTTCGTTCCTAAAAGTCATAATATTTTAGCCAGTGAGAGTAGTTATTGTGTAAAGTTTAATGTAAACAACAGTCAATCACTTAGTCTGTTACTTGATACAGGCGCATCCATATCGGCATTAAAATATAAACATGTGTTAGAGTTCAACATCCCAATTCGTAAAGAAAACATAATCATAAATGGCATTGGTGGCAAAGTCCACGCTGTTGGATACGTTTGTTTAGAGTTAACAACACATGCACAAAACATTGTCCATAAGTTTTATGTATTCGAGTCACTGCCTTGTAAGGCCCATGGAATTCTTGGCCAGGACTTTTTTAGTAAGTTCGGATCAACTATCAACTTTAAACAAAACATATTATCGTTATGCATTAATAACAATAACATCATATTACAGTTATTTAATATAAAAGATTATTTAATAACACTACCCGCTAGGTCAGAATCGATACACTATATAGCTACAAACTTAACGGATGAGTGTGTAGTATGTACGAAAGAAATTTGTGAGGGAATTTTTGTCGCAAGTAGTTTAGCAGTTCCGGTTAATGGTAAAATACCAATACGTGTTTTAAATACAACAGCGAATGATGTCACATTATCAGAAATAAATCTAGAGATAGAGAGTTCAAAAGAATATGATATCTGTTTGTTTGACAAAATTGTTAACAATGCAGATCGAGTTAAGCGATTATTTGCTAAATTAAATTTAAGTAAACTAAACAAGGAAGAAAGAACAAGTATAGAAAGTTTGTGCGCCAAATATTCCGATATATTTTACTTAGAAGGAGATCGGTTATCAACTACAAACATTTACAATCATTCCATTAAATTAAAACAAGAAACTCAACCAATTTATTCGAAACCTTACCGCTTACCTTATTCTTTAAAAAGTGAAGTAAATAACCAAATTAAACACATGTTAAAAGAAGGTATTATAGAGCCATGTCAAAGCGAGTGGTCTAGTCCTTTATTACTTGTGCCGAAGAAGTCTGACAGCAATGAGAATAAAAAATGGCGGTTAGTCATCGATTATAGGAAACTAAATAACACCATACAAGATGATAAGTTTCCACTCCCAAATATTGTAGAAATATTGGATTCCTTGTCTGGATGCATGTACTTTTCACATTTGGATCTATACCAGGGATACTATAATGTTAATTTAGACACAGAAAGTCGTAAGTACACTGCATTTGATTCGGGCAGATATCAAATGACCCGAATGCCAATGGGGCTGAAGACTAGTCCTAGTTCTTTTGCAAGGATGATGACGATTGCGATGACAGGTTTAACGTATGAAAAGTGTTTGGTTTACCAAGATGATCTGGTTTGCTTCAGCAGGGACTTACCATCGCATATAAAAAATCTTCAAGATATTTTTGAGCGTTTTCGTAAAGTTAAATTAAAACTTAATCCAATAAAATGTGAGTTTTTACAAAAGGAATTACTCTTTCTGGGACATATTGTGTCATCAGAAGGTGTAGTACCAGACCCTAGTAAAATAAATGTTGTAGAGAATTATCCTGTTCCCACAAAAATTGACGAAGTTAAGCGATTCGTAGCTTTTGTTAACTATTATCGAAAGTTTATTCCAAATTTTGCAACGAAAGCTTATCCACTAAATAGTTTATGTAAGAAAAATGCAACATTTAAATGGGACGATGAATGTCAAAAGTCATTTAACTCATTAAAACAAAGTATCATTTCTCACCCTGTATTACAATATCCAGATTTTTCAGAAAGTAACCAGTTCATTTTGCAAACTGATGCATCTGGGTATGCTATTGGTGCAGTGTTGTGTAATGGTGACGGAAGACCGGTAGCATATGCCAGCAGGAGTTTGAATAAAGCAGAAAAAAGGTATCCAACAATCGAAAAGGAGTTGCTTGCGATTGTGTGGGGAGTTAAACACTTTAGACCGTATTTGTATGGTCGTAGGTTCAAAGTTCAAACGGATCATAAACCACTCATAGCTTTATTTGGAATGCGCGATCCCTCGAGTAGATTGACGAAATTTAGGATAATTTTAGAGGAATATGACTTTATAGTAGAGTATTTAAAAGGTAAAAATAATTCGGCAGCTGATGCACTATCACGGTTATATATTACATCGGAAGAGTTGAAAGAGATGAGTGAGAGAGTTGTTAACGTAATGACGCGACATCAAAAAGCAAAGCAAGCACAAGATGCTACAATATCTCACGACGATCGGCCTGATCACCCGAAAGTTGTAGATATGCTAAGTAAGCCAAAATATTTAACGGAGTTACGCTTTACTACTGACAAGGAACTAAAACGATATCGTGAATTAAGAGAAATAAAATATGAAAATAAATGTTTTTGTTTGCTGCCAACAATTAATACAATTTTTATTAATCCAGCGTCTCGATCGCAACTATCGCCAGGCGAATTTGTGAGGGAGCTGAATAGATTTTGCGAAAAATGTAAAATAACAGAAATATATTTTGTAAAGAATAAGAATAATAATATTTTTATAGAAAAGGTGATAAAAGAGATACAGAATATAGGTACATGGTCCGGACCACGATTGTGTATTTTAAAAGATATAAAAAGAATTGATGACGAAGACGACCGACGTGTAATTATAAATGACTTCCATCTTTTGCCTACAAGTGGCCACGCAGGCATAAGACGGATGGTAAATAATATTAAAAAATATTATTTTTGGCCAGGTCTAGAACACGATGTTACGGAATTTGTCAAAAGATGCGATAAGTGTCAAAAACAAAAACATTCGACACATCATACAAAAGAACCAATGGTCATTACCACCACAGCAACATCAGCATTTGACAAAGTCTATTTAGACTTGGTGGGGCCGTTGGATAGAGATTATAATAATTATACCTACATTCTCACAATACAATGCGAACTGAGTAAATATGTGGAGGCATATCCATTATTTTCCAAAACATCAAATGAGGTTGCTAGAAATTTTGTTAATAACTTTATTCTTAGATACGGAATTCCACGTGCTATTGCATCTGACATGGGAGCTGAATTTACATCAAACACTATGAAAGAGGTATGTAAACTTTTACACATAAGTCAATTACAGTCAACGGCGTACCATCACCAGACAATCGGCGCTTTGGAAAACTCACACAAACATTTGGGTAACTATTTAAGAATTAAAACTGAAAATCATTCTGAAGCATGGAGCACTTGGCTTCCTTTCTGGTGCTTCTCTTATAACACTTCGGTGCATACCGAGACAAAATTTACTCCATTTGAGCTTGTTTTTGGAAAAAGATGCAACCTACCATCAAATTTAAATTCAAATAAAATTGATCCCATATATAACTTCGATAGTTATCCTTTAGAACTCAGATTTAGAATACAGACATCAGGAAAAGAGGCACGAGATAATCTTATTGCTAGCAAGGTTAACAGAAAAATTAGGTACGATCGTGACACTAACCCAGTAACTTATAAACCAAACGATTTAATTTTGTTAAAAAATGAAACAGGAAATAAATTCCAAAGCATCTACTCAGGTCCATACAATGTAATTAAAGAATGTTCACCAAATGTGGAAATTATGAAAAATAATAAACCTTACTTAGTACATAAGAACAGGACAAAAATGTATTTACCACCTGTTTCTTTATTGTTAAAACAATAATCGTAGATTGTGTAGTATTCTAATTAGTTTATAAACAAATATAGATTGACAATATTGACATAATCATACTTGGGTAAGGAAATATAATGAAAATATATACTTAAAAGATAAAAAAATAAAAAATAAACATGTAATCCCTTAAAATGTATTTAACCATTTTAATGTAAGAAGCATACATCTTTTTAAATAAATTAGGGTTAAGTACTTAAAATAAAATAAATTTGTCATTTATTTTATTTTCTATTTGCGGAGGAGATGAGATGTGGATAGACTAATCTATTATGTACTTAGTATTAAGACTCTTTATATTGATTCTTTATTATAAAATATATTCAGTATTTGCTCAGCATTCGGTCGTTTCACTGGTCTCCTAAGTTACAACCTTACATCATAATGCAGGAGGCTCTATGCAGGAATAGTTCAGTCCATGCACGCTTGCACGATCTGCAGGTGGAGTTGCAACGACGGGGCGAAACTCCACTGCCGTGCCAAGACGCGGCATGGCGGACAGAGTTTCGGTGGGATCTCATGGTGTAATGGTGCCAGCTACTGTCACAACCCAGTGCTGGGCGCGGTTGCGGGGTGACATTTAAAAAAAAAATTAACGCTAGGTCAACGAAATGTTGGTAAATACACGCTGTGAGCATTTACCCGTAACATAACGCCGAGCATTCGCAGGAACGTTACATTACATGGAATTGCTTTGGAAACTGAGCTTTTGCCTGTATTGTACCATTCGTAAGAACGTTACATTACACAGAAATGCTCCAGAAAATGTTGTAGTCTATACTCACCTTAAGCTTTTTATTATCCCCGACCCTCACAGTACTACATACGAATACTATCAACATTTTTTTGCCCCAATTCTGTCTTTACAGTCCAATAAGCAATAATTACTGTCATATAACGAGCCTACCGTTTCTTTTAAATGACATGAACTGTAAAAGATCTCTATTAGTTCCGTAATAAGGCTGTAATAGCACACAAGATGGCTGAGCGTAATTCTGAATTATGTGTATCTGTAAGTATTTCGACAAGTTGTCATAATATTATCACCTAGTAATGAAAAGAGAATCCGATGGATGCGGGACGCACAGGATCGATCATTGTGGCGACACTTGGGGGAGGCCTATATCCAACAATGGATCTCTGTCGGCTGAAATGATGATGATGATGATGAATGGAAAGAGTAATTTATACAAATAAATCTTATACTAATACGCCAATAAGCTTTTTTTCTTTTTTATCTATCACACAAAGTCATTTAGCCCCAAGCTAAGCAGAGCTTGTGTTATTGGTACTAGACAACTGATAAACATACTTATATATTTCTAAATAATATAGATAAATCACACCCAGATACAGAACAAATGACCATGTTCATCACACAGTAATTTGTCCTAGGTGGGAATCGAACCCACGACCTCCGGCATAGCAGTCAGGGTCACTAACCACTAGATCAACAGACCAATCGTTTTTTTTATTATCCCCGATCGTCACAGTACATACGAATACTATCAACATTTTTATGCCCCAATTCTGTGTTTACATCATCATCATCATCATCTTCCTGCCCTTATCCCGTTTTATTTGGGGTCGGCGCAACACGTTTTTTTCTTCCATTTTGTCCTATCACTCGTGACGCTAGTCTAACTGTCTCTGCACACGGACCACAAAAAAAAGCCGCTTCAAGCTTCTTTTTGAAGTGGCCTTTTTTTGTAGCATGTGTGCGGTGGTGCCGCCATAAAAAAAAAAAGCTTGAAGCCGCTTCTAGCCTTTTTTTATGGCGGCGTTTTTTATAATAATGACGCCGCCGCATGCCATTTGCGTATCATTCACAAGCTGACGCGCGCTTTAGCTTTTTTTTGTGGCCACTTCTAGCTTTTTTTTTGTGGCGGCATTTTTTTGTGGATGCTTTTTTTTGGCACGTAAGGTGGGACACTAATAAGCAATAATTATTGTCATATAACGAGTCTACCGTTTCTTTTAAACGACATGAACTCTACTAGCTCTGTAATAGCTCCTGGAGCCAACACAGCTCAACCACAAATATATAGGTACAGAAGTCAATCTACATACACAGCGCGCTCGAGCAACGCACACATAGACACCGCTCACGGACGCGATGTCTCGGTAGCGTCTCGGATCACCCGTCGAACAGTTCCGGTTCAATCGCTCATTAGTGTGCGTCCACCGAGCGTAGGTATAAAAAGTGAAGTACATACATGAGATTGTCTTCTGTACGTAACTATTTTGTGGCTGAACGGAGAACCGTTCTGCTGTGTCGATCATTTGATGGATATGATGGGCGATCGTAACTCGAAGTTATGTCTATCTGTAACTATTTTCAAGGCTATCGACTATTACGGCAAGCTACCGTATATTTCCGAAGATGTTTATTATTGATTGATCAAGGCCTGTCGTGTATTGAACAGAAAGTTGAAAGGGCTGGTTTTTTGTACATATTGTGTAATGTGTAGAGTTTTTTTTAACCCTTCAGATACCGTCAATTAGAGACACAATAGTAAGACAATAGATGCGCGGCCACCGGTGGTCGCTTGGGGATTCATGAATTAAGCTGCGAAATTATATATTGACTTCTTCTAATCTCTGTAGTGCAGGAGGGCGTGTCAGACTTTTACTGACTAAAACCACACCAATTTCTTCTATCCCGTTCGTGTTCCAAGGGTTTCCCTTTCGGAAGTAAACCCATTGTCCCAGTAGGCTTCGGCCCTGTTTGGGCTTCTATGGTTTTGCTTCCATCTCTTTAAGAAGCGCGTAGAACACTACGCACTGTCAACGTCTCGGGCTCTGTCCGGATGGCGGGACGGCGAGCTACCCAATGCTCATCGTCCGCAAGCCCACGCCTACGGTGGCTGGAAACCAGGGTCAAGTTATGGTGTGGAAAATGAAAACTAATCTGATTAAGACTGTCAGGAATGTGATGGCTGGTATCATCATTATTTCAGTCAAAAGATGTCCACTGATGGACACAGACCTCCCCCAAGCGTCGCCACAACGACCGATCCTGTGTATCCAACACACACCCACAGCAGGTGCACGGTCCACCTTGTGGAAGGCCTTCCGCCGCTGCCTCTTCCGTGGTCGCCATTACAGACTCTAGTAGGCTTTTATAACCTTCGATTATTCCAAGTCCACGTAAACTAAAAACTAAACAATATCTTACTAACTCTAGAACCCAACAAAACGACATAGCAACACCCCACTCAATACAAAAGCTTCTTAATAACTTAATCGGGTACCGCTTCCCATTAACGCAAGGACAGACGACAGCGATCGACCTAATTAAGATATCCAAGCTATCGACATTGACATAGCGTTATAGTTTAGTCGATCGAGACAGAATCGATTTAGTCTGAATATAAATAGGTCGATAGGAACTACTCTATTGTGAAGCTCGTCGCTAAGTACCCAGGTACAGTCGACGAAAAAGATTAATAAATAAGTTTTCATTGAAACCAATGGAAAGTTTTTTTTTTTTAAGGTGGAAATTCATGTAATGGCTTCTCCCGCTTTAGGGGGGAATGGGACATGTGTCAGACTTTTACTGAATACAACCCACTCTTATGTTTCTTCAGCTGCTTTTGCGTACTCAGACCATGGGTAACCTCAAAAGTTAAACCTTACGGTTTTGCCGCCATCTCTTTGAGGCGCACGTAGTACACCACGTGCCGTCGATAACTTGGGCTCAGTCCGAATCCGGTCGGAATGCGAACTCACGTCAGCTGCATGTACCTACAGAAACCGCTGAGCAAACGTGCGTCGCCATGCAGTGGGCTCCTGCACAGGGAAAACACCGTCGTGATTGGCCCAGAAATAGTTGGCGGGATGATCTAGACACATACCATGAGGACTGGTTTGAGACGATGCGGGAGAAAAATGTCTGTAAGGACTTGGAGAAGCCTTTGCCCAACAGTGGGATAGTGTCATGAAATGTTAATGCATGTCTAATATTTAGTGATTTTCTAAATAAAATGAATACTGTATCTAACGACCCCGGTTACTTATCTCCTTTGCTGCCTGTACCTACAGCCAGACGGGTCGAACGATCAGAAGGCCTCGACAAAATGACATTGTATCGACTGACAAAGATTATATGAAATGTATGAGGTTCATATATACGCATCAAAGACGTCACGTGACCTTTATGGACTTTTGACGTAACTTTACTGTTAGAATACCACTTGGTTGTTAGTCAGATTTAAATCTGCAAGAGAAGAATTGTATAGAAAGATACAAAAATGTACGATTTTTTTTGGTGGGTAAAAATCATCCAAATGACATCCCGTGCCCTTGGCCGGAGCGGGAGATAGTGTCAGACTCTTACATTTTTTTTTTGGCGGATAAAAATCATCTAATGACAACCCCCGCTCTTGGGTGGAGTGGGAGATAGTGTCAGACTTTTACTGACTAAAAACCCACTCCTGTTTGTTCGTTGCCTTTCGTACCAAGGCTGAGCTATCTTTCGAAACTAACTCTGGCTCCAGTAGGCGTAACCCTGGCCCTAGTAGGCATATTCCCACTGCTCTCTCTAGAAAGAGTTCTCTCCTAGAAGGAGGACAATAGGAGAGAGAATAGGCCGCAATCTACTACGTGGGCCTAGTTTGAGTCAGTGAATATCAAATGTCTTCGAACGAAGGTTTGGAAACTACTATGGAATCCCTTAGTGTTTGTCTTTGTCAATTAACCAAGACAGAAGCCATCTGTACTGTGTTTTTCCATCGGAAATCGATTGACCTTGGGTAAAGCCTTGAGAACATAACTTTCCTTTTTATCTGCGTAATTGACCTTGAATGAACTTGGCCGTCTACGTAAAGGTAAAAAACGCAATATGTCATGCTGCAATGCAACGAGGCAGACAGTTGGGGTGAGACAATGCGACAATGCCATAAAGCTTTTTTCATATTTTATAAAGAGGTTTTTTTTTTTTTTTGTTTGTAGAATTTCTGAAAGTATTTGTCCGATTACAAAATTCTTTTCACTGATAGAAAGCTATCCTGAGTGACATAGGCAATATTTTAGGTGCATGGGCAAAGTCGCGGGCAAAATCTGGTTGATTTATGCAATGATAGATCTGTTTGCACACTTTACCGTTCCGTCGTCTTTTTATCGATACCATTACTAGTACTCGCTGAAAACCAGAGCTGTGGACTCGTCGTATCATGCATGTGACCATGGAATTATGCTGTGTTCAGCCAATTTGCGCGCACGTGGTGCATATTTTGTCTATACAATGTTTATAATTTGTAAGCTAGTGTAAGATTACGTCTTGATCCATAATTCTTTGTGATAACGTGAGCAAGCCAGAGAGACTCCGGAGAAGTCAACTGCAACAATGGTGGTCTGATGATCTGATCATGTTCCCCACGTTCGTGGTCTAAGATTGGCCCAGACAGAGTGGTTTTGTAAGGAGAAAGAGAAGGCTTTTGCATAGCAGTGGGATGTAAAATAGGCTAATAAAAAAAGTGTTTTAACACACTATCCTATCATCATCATCATCATCATCTTCCTGCCCTTATCCCGTTTTATTTGGGGTCGGCGCAACACGTTTTTTTCTTCCATTCTGTCCTGTCGCTCGTCACGCTATCACTAACTCCCTTTTCATTTATATCACTTCTCACACAATCCATCCATCTTTTCTTTGGCCTCCCTCTCCCTCTCCATCCATCCACATGTAAATTCATAACTCTTTTAGCAACATGTGTTCATCTCTCCTTTTTACATGACCATACCAAGACAAACGATTCCCTTTCAACTTTTCAGTCACCGGCGCCACTTTCAAACTTCCCCTAATATACTCATTTCTCACTTAATCCATTCTCGTCACACCACACATCCATCTTAACATTCTCATCTCCGCTACATGCAATCTTTTTTCATCCGTCTTTTTCACAGCCCAACATTCTGATCCATACAGTACAACAGGCCTTATCACGGACTTGTAGATGTTACCCTTCAACTTGAGGGGCATCCGTGGGTCACAAGTTGTTCCCGTGACCTGTCGCCATTTCATCCATCCTGCGTTGATCCGATGTGTTACGTCCCGGTCTACTTCACCATCCCCTTGGACAAGCGACCCGAGGTACCGAAAGTCGGAACAGATCGGTATGGGCGTTCCGGCGAGAGCTAAAGGCACTGGAGTGGAGAGACCGCCGAAATCGCAGAACAAGTACTCCGTTTTGGTTCTTCTCAATTTCAGGCCAACACTTTCCAGTCTGTACCACCACACCTCCAATCTGTTCTGGACCTCTAGGCCACTCTCGGCAATCAGCACAATGTCATCGGAAAACAACATACACCAGGTAGCCTCTTCCTGAATGTCCGACGTCAGAGCATCCATTATCATCAGGAAGAGGTAAGGGCTGAGGGCTGTCAGTAGTGCCCTCTGTAGACCGGACTTGGGTACTGCATCGACTGTACATAGCTCGGATCAACTGCACATACTTCCCAGGCACACCTTTCTCCTTAAGGGCCCACCACAGAACCTCACGAGGTACCCGGCTTTTCGAGGTCAACGAATACCATGTGCAAGTTTTTATGCGCATCTCTATATTTTTTGCATAGCTGGCGTATAGCAAAAATGGCATCCGTTGTACCCCGTCCCGGCATAAAACCGAATTGGTTCTGTGAAATTTCACTCTCTTCTCTCAGACGCCTTTCAATAACTTTCTCCCAAGCTTTCATAGTATGTGACATAGCTTTATTCTTCTATAATTGTCGCACTCAAGCACATCACCTTTATTTTTAAAAATGGCACCAAGGAACTGTTACACCACTCATCAGGTATGGCTTCTTCCTGCAACAACTTATTGAAGAATAAAGCTAACCACATCCATCCATCCACTCGCAATAACTTCCACACTTCAACTGGTATTCCGTCTGGACCAATGGCTTTACCATTCTTCATTTCATTTACTGCTATCCTAACTTCATCCATACTAAACTTTCTCACTAATTCCACATTCACTGGTTTATTCTCTAACATACTACTCCAATTATTTTCCTCATTCATCAGTTTTTTCAAAATAGTCCTTCTCTTTTTGATTTTCTCATCATCCGATATAACCATTCCAGTTTCATCTCTTATACATTTTACCTGGCAAACATCTCTAGTCTTTCTTTCTCTTATTCTAGTACGCCGGTATAGTTCTTTTTGCCCTGCAGGACTGTCCAGTGTGTCATATAATTTATCCTGGGCTTTTGATTTCGCTATTGCCACGGCTTTCTTCGCTTCCTTCTTAAAAATTTCATACTCCCTCTTTTTTTCAGCTTTTAAACTAGTGTTTTCAGGCTCTACACGCTGCCATTCCTTAAATTTTCTCAACACACTATCCTATATATAACCTATATTTTTCCGATTCTCTTTACTGAATTGGTTCACATACTTTTGCGTATTAAAAAAAACTCCATGCTTTCGTAGTCCCCTTAAGACAAGACCAGCCCAGTGCTTGTATATCCACATCACTTACCAAACCGCATTACAACACATATTAGCCCAAACTCGCCCTAACATAAAACATTGTTAAAACCCCTTTTACCCTATCGGATAATATCCGAAAAACCTCTTTTTTAAACGTCGTAATGTGTTAAATGCATCCGTATCGGATGCCGGTGTAATTACCGTCTAAAATCCAGACTTCCTACTAAAATACATTCTTGCTTTGAACCATTAAAATGGCGAAGAGTTCAGCTCGAAAATAGACTTAATAGCTGTTTAGTAAAGTGTTTTAATGAAAATATGGACTCCAAGGACTTTAGAAGTTTGTGTAAACATTTATCTACGTTAGTGGTTTGAGCTTAGAAGGTTTTAAAGGCTTATTTACGTCATGTTTTGGTACTGAAATACATGTGTAATTATTGTAATGTATTTTTGGTACTGTATTCAGCTGAAATTACTAAACATTTATGTTTACGTACGCACAGGACCGGTCGTTGTGGCGACGTTTGCAGGCCTATGTCCAGCAGTGGACGTCTTTCGGCTGATATGATGATGATGATGACGAAGCGATGGTTTAAGCCCTGATGAACCTTTACTGTCCACACGGGCTTAAAAAAAACGCCACTTCAAGCTTAATGTTGAGGCGGCCTTTTTTTGTGGCTCGTGTGTGGCAGTGGCACCACAAAAAAAACTTGAAGCGGCTTCATGCGTCACCAGACATAAGGGAAGGTTCATATCTGACGTAAAATACGCCGAACGTATCATCAGTCGCGTCTATTCTGTCGAATGTGTCAGTTCATATCAAACGGAAAATGCGTCGAGCGTAACATCTGTCCTGCCTGCCACATGTCAGTTTCTGCGTTTAGCATCTATAGAGCGGTTGTGTTGTGTGATACGGCCTGTACACAAACGATCTCTGTTGATGTTACGCCTAGACTGAATGCATCAATCAAAATACAAGCAGCGCGTTTTTTTTTTTTTTTTTTTTCTCTCGACGGGGAAAATCATCATTGACGAAACCCGCTCTTGGGTGGAGCAGGAGACAGTGTCAGAGTCTTACTGACTAAAAACCCCGCGCCGTTCCTTCTAGCCTTCATACCGGGGCTCTAGTTTCCTTTCGGATAACCCCGACCCCGGTAGGCTTCGACCCAGATGGGCCCCTCCTGTTGCTGACAACTCCTTGAGGCGCGCGGGAACAGTGCGCGCCGTCGACGCCTTGGCTCGGTCCGGACAGTTACCGGACGATCGGACAGCGAGCTACCCATGGCTCGCCGTCCGCGAGCCCGCGTCTACGGTGGCTGGAAATCGGGATCGGAATCCCGGCGGCGGCGGCGGGGGCGCCGTTGCCTGATGCGGTCTGCCTCCTCCTTTGCTAGCATTACTGCTTCGCAGAAGGAGGCGACCGCCTGCCACTCCTCCTCGCTCCGGACCATGGCCTGAACCAAGGCCCGGCGCGAGAGGTCTCCGCCGCCGATCGCCCCCACGAGGACACGGCGTTGCTCCGCCCAAGCAGGGCACACCTCAACTGTGTGCTCCACCGTGTCCTCCGGGCGTTCCGCACAGTGGCGGCACCCGGGCGTCTCTTCCGCTCGAATCCGATGCAGGAACCTCCCGAACTTGCCATGTCCGGTGAGGACCTGCGTCATGCGGAAGGTAAGGACGCCGTGAGGTCTTTCCAGCCACGCCTCAAAGAGGGGACTTACCGCCATAATTGTGGCGTGCCCAGCACTGGGTTGCGATAGTCGCTGACGCCATTTCACCGTGAGATCCCGCCGGAGCTCTGTCCGCCATACCTCGATCTGTCGCGGTAGTGGACTTTCACCCCGGCGTTGCATCTCCACGCGCTTATCGTGCATGTGTGCAAGGACTGTTGCCTCCAGATCCCACGGTGGTAGGCCAGCCAGAAGGCTCGCCGCTTCGCGGGAGATCGTGCGGTAACCCCGCACCATCCGTATTGCCATGACCCTCTGGCAGGCGTTCAGTATGGACGCCGGTCGCTTTGCCAGCGACGGCGCCCACACCGGCGCCCCGTAGAGGGCCATGGACCGAACGATCCCCGCGTAGAGCCTCCGGCAGGAGGCGTCTGGACCCCCAAGGTTGGGCAGGAGCCGCTTGAGAGCAGCCCCGGCCCGGTTGAGTTTGGGAGCCAAACGTCGGAAGTGTTCTCCGAAATTCCATCGGCTGTCGAGAACGAGTCCCAGGTACTTCATTGTCGACCCGACGCCGATGCGAACTCCTCCTACCGTAAGTTGGGAGTCTGATGGTGGCGCATTCCGAGGGCCGTGGAAAAACATGGCCTCGGATTTGTGCAGCGCCACCTCGAGTCCCAACTCCTGGATCCTACCAACGACTATCGCAACCCCGCGTGTCGCTAGAGCGACCGCCGCCTGGTGCGACTCTCCCTGCGCTAGAACCAGCGTGTCGTCTGCGTAGCAGACCACGCTGACCCCGTCAGGGAGGTCGCCGCGCAGCACGTAGTCGTAGCCGATGTTCCACAAAGGTGGGCCTAGAACCGACCCCTGCGGAACACCGCACGACATCTCTCGACGTTTCCAGTCTCCCTGGTGACCGGGGTAGATAATGGACCTGTCCGACAGGTAAGCCTCGACCACTCGACAGAGGTATTCGGGCACCCGGTGGTACCGGAGTGCCCTCCGGATCGTACTCCAGGGCAGGGAGTTGAACGCGTTGGCAATGTCCAAGGACACTGCCACGACGCTCCTGCCCCGGGACACCGCAACCCCTGTCGTAAGGGCTCGCACGCGCATGATGGCGTCCACCGTAGAGCGCGCCCTGCGAAAGCCAAACTGTCCGTCCGACAAGTCCGGCCCCACCCGTGTTAGCCGCGCGACGAGGCGGTTTGCAATGACTCTTTCAAAGAGCTTGCCCACCTCGTCGAGCAGCACAATGGGCCGGTACGCGGACGGAGAGTCCGCAGGGCGCCCTGGCTTCGCGATGAGGACCAGTTTCCCCGTCTTCCAGCGAAGTGGAAACTGGCCCCTCTCCATACATGCGCTGAAGAGCCCCCTTAGTCGAGGCCCGAGAGCCTCCATGGCCAGGACCCAGGCTTTCCCTGGCAAGCCGTCGGGTCCTGGGGCGGTGTTCTTGGCACTCAGCCTTCGCACCGCCACTCTCACCTCTACCTCGGTCACAAGCAGCGCGTGGCGCGCGCGACGTTGCCGCTCTTAATTCGACCGACAATGCTTTGACGGAAACGGAATAGACGCTGTTCGCTCGATCATCGGTTGAGTGTGAACGGTCAAGTGTTTTTCTATACATTTGTCGGTTCTGGCGTTACGCGACCGATAATACGCGACGCATGTTCCGTCAGATATGAACCTTCCCTAAGAGGTGTCGCGCGCTTCAGCTGTTTTTTGCGGCCGCTTCTAGCTTTTTTTTGTGGCCGCTTCAAGCGTTTTTTTTTTTGTGGCGGCATTAAAGTTACTCAATTCAGTTGCCATGGCAACAGAAAAAAGTCTTATTTTTGAAGTGAGAAGTCATCAAATTACTTCTCGTGCTTTAGGGTGGAGCTAGAGGATTTGTCAGACTCTTTGGTTTTAGAAGTCAAAAAATAAAGTCATTAATACTGTATAATTATGGTACAGATTTTTTTTAAATTCCTGCAAAAAACGCAAATTGTCACTTACAATGTTTTTTTATAAAAATTGTCGAAATCCGTGAACCTGAAAAAAATTATTTAATGATTCTTAAAACTAGAATGAGAAAAAAAATATCTATAGATTTTACCTCTATGCGATTTTCTATCCTCTAGCGTGCCATGAAGCTGATGCCATGTACCTGAAACCAAAAAAAGACGATCTATATAAATAACAAAATAAATAAGGCCGACCGTCTGTCGCGGTTATCATTTGTATGAAAATTCACTAGTCGTGACAGCTTTTTTTATTATTATTAATAGGCTCGCGTTTGACCACCATCTCACCTGATGGTAAGCGATGATGTGGTCGACGATGGAGCACGCTTGCCTAGAAGTAACCTATTCACTCTTGACTTAAAGACCCCTAAGTTGTAGCCATCAGGAAACACAGACTCCGGCAGGGAATTCCACTCCTTGGCTGAATGTACAATAAATGTGTTCCCAAAATGCTTTGTGTGTATGGGTGGGATGTCAACCAGCTATGCTCGACCTACCGTACGCACGCGTATATTGCTACGCACTGCGTGCGAGGACCGTCAGTCAAGCGCGTCCGCATGCTTGCCGTCGGTCGACCGACGTACTCGTATTATGGATATGTAGCAGGGAAATGACGATAACAGGGATTTCGCGAAATCCCGAGAGACAAGACAAGAGTTTTAGTCAGTAAAAGTCTGTCACGCCCTCCTGCTCCACCCTAGAGCGGAATTAATCATTAGATGATTTGCCAACTAAAAAAAAACGTCGTATCATTGTAACTATTAGCCTATTAGGTATACTAAGTAGGTATTTAAGTCGATGTGACGTGATTATTCTAACGTGGTGAATTTTATAGGTATGACGTGTTGAAATAAGCTATGCTGGCGTCTAACATCTATGCTAGTGCTTGTAATATTACCTTGGTCCAGTTTTAAAACATTTGATCACATCGACTGGCCTGTTGGTGTAGTTGTGACCCTGACTGGATTCCCACCCAGGATAAATGTATTTCTATGGCACAACCACGTTTGTCTAGTCAGCTAGTATTTGTGAAGATCTATTCTCATCAACATCATCTTCCTGCCCTTGTCCCATTTTTATTTGGGGTCGGCGAAACACGTTTTCTTCTTCCATTCTGTCACTCGTCACGCTATCACTAACTCCCTTTTCTTTCATATCACTTCTCACACAATCCATCCATCTTTCCTTTGGCCGCCCTCTCCCCCTTTATCCAGATCTAGTGAAGATCTATTTTGACAAATAAAATCTCCTTACCAACAATCGACGCGAACAATAAGATAGGAAAATTAGTAATCCCATTTCTTCGTACAAGCCAGCTCATACTTGTCGCGCCATGTTTGTGGTGTACTTAGCCGCGAACTGAACGACCTAGCTTGTTTACCCCTGGCTGTTTACCCTGGCTCCTACCCAGCCTATTTGATTTTAACATTAAGGTATTGTTTTCAAGTGTGTGAGGTCATCTGGGACCTTGTTTGCTGGAACTTATTCGAGAAATCGCTATCGTGTGGGCACAAAATAGATAGGTACAGAAGTCAATCTCATATACTTAACTTTTTATACCTATGCTAGGCGATCGCACTAGGGCATTGCTCCGAATTGTATGAGTGCGACTGGGCGATTGAGCCGAGATGTCGTGTCCGTGAGCGGTGTCTATGTGTGCGTTGCTCGAGCGCGCTTTGTATGTAGATTGTCTTCTGTACCTATCTATTTTGTGGTGTGGATCTGGATTTGAGGTGGAATTATTTTAGTTAAACTTTGTTTATTTAGGGACAAATAACATAAAATCCGCTTTATAATGTTCCCACTGCTGGAACTCAAACCTCTCTAGGAGAGAGCATGGGCCGTAATCTACCACGCGGACCCGGTGCGGGTTGGTGGATGTTAAATGTCTTCAAGATTTTGGTTTTAAGACATGTTGGTTTCCTCTCGATGTTTTCTTTCACCGTTTTGAGTGCAGTGGTGATGAAATAACCTATTTCTCTACAAAGAATGCCTTGTTTCATTAAGTCCGTCTATATAGCACTACCGCACTATAAATATCTGGAATATAAAGATATTCCAAATATATATATATTTTGGTATATGTAAAGACATATACCATTTTCTTTCTTAACGTCAAACTCGAAACACTTTATCCGCCATTTTCCTGGCACGTACTGCCAAGAATATCTAACGCTAGATAACTCTGTCTAGGCTAGGCAAGGAGACAATTCTGCAGACTGAGAAACAAATGAAACGTACATACGTAGGCCGCGGAACCCGCTTGAGCGCTCTCCAAGTCAGGATAGAGATGGGCTCCGGTCGATAATTTGTTATCGATAGAAAATACTTGTGTAAGTTTATTAATTCACTAGCTCTTGCTCGCTGATTTGCCCCCGTACATAGAAAATACTAGATTTTGCCCGCGGCTTCGCTCACGTTAAATTCGGGGTAACACGGTTCTCCTGGGAAGTGGGCGGTTAGAAAGAGACAAAAAGTACCCTATGTCACTCTCCATCTCATCAACTATATCCACTTAAAAAAATCACGTCAATTCGGCACTTTGTTTTGCCGTGAAAGACGAACAAACAGACACACACACTTTCCCATATTAGTATGGATAGCCTATGTCACTCAGGAATAAAGCAGCTTGTTATTAGTGAAAAAAGTTTAGCAATCGGACCAGTACTTTCAGAGATTACCTCATACAAACAAAAAAACACAAATGCATACTTTACCTCTTTATTATATTAGTGCAGATGACACATACCTACAGAGAAACTTTAACCTTATAATATTGAAAACAAGCCAAGATCTGTTTTTTTTTAAGTAAATTAACAAAATATAATAACAACTCATCAACAAAATATAATAAGAACACAAACAGGACCTTGATAATTAAAGAGAGAAATAAAAGTATATTTTATACCTTTAGTTGTTATTAGTTCCAAGAATTTATCTCGTCTTACCGTAGAATATGATAACTAAAAAATATGTTATGTGATTCTTAATAATTAACAAGAAAAATATTGCTAATGAGATTAATTTACTATTTGGTTATTGTTTTATATAAAAGAAACAAGATAGTTATTTATTTCAGCCACATCAAAGTAAGATGTCACCTTTATAGTAAAAAATAATAAATAAAATAATGCGTAAAAATAATTTATGCATTAGTATTTTTTGTTTTTGAGGAGGAAAATTAAGTAATAATTGCTTCAGAGGTATCAAGTTTTTTCTGACTAAAACGTCCCTTTTATCAACTTGTGTTTTACTGCAATCCCACCTGATGGCAAGCAGTGATGCAATTGTTGCCGGTGAGGGGTACTAGTTTATTAAGAGCCTATTCACTCTAACCTTGAAAACACCAAAATTATAATCAGACGGGAACACCGCAGCAGGCAAACTCATCCAGTCCTTCAAAGTATGCAATATAAACGTCGAGGTAAAACGCTTAGTGCGGACCGTTATAGAGGTTTAAACAAGTAAGGGTGTCATTATTCGCCGTACATCGGTCTATCCGATGGTAGGAAAGAGATGGCCGAATCCAGCCATACAATTTCCGCGGACGCTCCCAAAATGTATCATAAAAATCCCCGTCAAGACAATGTTTTAAGAAAAATATCGACAATATCTCCCCATCCCTACCATAAACACAAGCACAAACATCCAGACACGAACGCACACACACACAGCACAGACGCGCTCGCCTCCCTAATCTTGTTGAAGATATTTGTAGCACGCGGCGCTGCCTGTGATTGTCTGTAGCGGTACTTTGTTTATCTTTCCAAAGACTTATAGTTATGGTGTGGGTAGAATTTCAATTGTTCTAGGAATGATGTACAAGAATGCATTTTGGAATGATATATTTTTTCTTTTTTTTATTAGGGTGGCACGTGTGGGCCTCATCGTACTTAGATTTTACTATCTAAATACCGTGAAAATAATAACAAATTATGTAAGTTAAATCTTCTAATTAATATCCCTATTTTTCAATTAGTTAAAAAAAAAATGGGGCTCTATCCATACCTCTTACTCTTTTTTTTTTTTTTTTTTTTGTCGACGGGGAAAATCATCTTTGACGAAACCCGCTCTTGGGTGGAGCGGGAGACAGTGTCAGACTCTTACTGACTAAAAACCCCGCGCCGTTCCTTCTAGCCTTCATACCGGGGCACGAGCTCCCTTTCGGACAACCCTGTCCCCAGTAGGCTTCGACCCAGCTGGGCCCCTCCTGCTGCTGACAACTCCTTGAGGCGCGCGGGAACAGTGCGCGCCGTCGACGTCTTGGACTCGGTCCATTACCGGACAATCGGACAGCGAGCTACCCATGGCTCGCCGTCCGCGAGCCCGCGTCTACGGTGGCCGGAAATCGGGATCGGAATCCCGGCGACGGCGGTGAGGGCGCCGTTGCCTGATGCGGTCGGCCTCCTCCTTTGCAAGCATTACTGCTTCGCAGAAGGAGGCGACCGCCTGCCACTCCTCCTCGCTCCGGACCATGGCCTCGACCAGGGCCCGGCGCGAGAGGTCTCCGCCGCCGATCGCCCCCACGAGGGCACGTCGATGCTCCGCCCAGGCAGGGCACACCTCGACGGTGTGCTCCACCGTGTCCTCCGGGCGTTGCGCACAGTGGCGACACCCGGGCGTCTCTTCCGCCTGAATCCGATGCAGGAACCTCCCGAACTTGCCATGTCCGGTGAGGACCTGCGTCATGCGGAAGGTAAGGACGCCGTGAGGTCTTTCCAGCCACGCCTCAAAGAGGGGACTTACCGCCATAATCGTGGCGTGCCCAGCACTGGGTTGCGATAGCCGTTGACGCCATTTCACCATGAGATCCCGCCGGAGCTCTGTCCGCCATGCCTTGACATGTTGCGGCAGTGGACTTTCACCCCGGCGTTGCATCTCCACGCGCATGTCGTGCATGTGTGCAAGGACTGTTGCCTCCAGATCCCACGGTGGTAGGCCAGCCAGAAGGCTCGCCGCTTCGCGGGAGATCGTGCGGTAACCCCGCACCATCCGTATTGCCATGACCGTCTGGCAGGCGTTCAGTATGGACGCCGGTCGCTTTGCCAGCGACGGCGCCCACACCGGCGCCCCGTAGAGGGCCATGGACCGAACGATCCCCGCGTAGAGCCTCCGGCAGGAGGCGTCTGGACCCCCAAGGTTGGGCAGGAGCCGCTTGAGAGCAGCCCCAGCCCGGAGAAGCTTGGGAGCCAGACGTCGGAAATGTTCCACGAAATTCCACCGGCTGTCGAGGACGAGTCCCAGATACTTCATCGTCGACCCGACGCCGATGCGAACTCCTCCCACCGTAAGTTGGGAGTCCGATGGTGGCGCGTTCCGAGGGCCGTGGAAGCACATTGCCTCGGATTTATGCAGCGCCACCTCGAGTCCCAACTCCTGGATCCTACCAACGGCTATCGCAACCCCGCGTGTCGCTAGAGCGACCGCCGCCTGGTGCGAACTTCCCTGCGCAAGAATCAGCGTGTCGTCTGCGTAGCAAACCACGCTGACACCGTCAGGGAAGTCGCCGCGCAGCACGTAGTCGTATCCGATGTTCCACAAGGGTGGGCCTAGAACCGACCCCTGCGGAACACCGCACGACATCTCTCGACGTTTCCAGTCTCCCTGGTGACCGGGGTAGACAATGTACCTGTCTGACAGGTACGCCTCGACCACATGACAGAGGTATTCGGGCACCCGGTGGTACCGGAGTGCCCTCCGGATCGTACTCCAGGGCAGGGAGTTGAAGGCGTTGGCAATGTCCAAGGACACTGCCACGACACACCTACCCTGGGACACCGCTTCCCCTGTCGTGAGGGCTCGCACGCGCATGATGGCGTCTATTGTAGAGCGCGCCCTGCGAAAGCCGAACTGTCCGTCCGACAAGTCCGGCCCCACCCGTGTTAGCCGCACGACGAGGCGGTTTGCAATTACTCTTTCAAAGAGCTTGCCCACCTCGTCGAGCAGCACAATGGGCCGGTATGCGGACGGAGAGTCCGCAGGGCGCCCTGGCTTCGCTACGAGGACCAGTTTCCCCGTCTTCCAGCGAAGTGGGAACTGGCCCCTCTCCAGGCATGCGCTGAAGAGCCCTCTCAGTTGAGGCCCGAGAGCCTCCATGGCCAGGACCCAGGCTTTCCCTGGCAAGCCGTCGGGTCCTGGGGCGGTGTTTTTGGCACTCAGCCTTCGCACCGCCACTCTCAACTCTACCTCGGTCACTTCTGGAACATTGTCGTCGTCGTCGCTGTTGCGATCCGCGTCAGACACCGCTGGCGGAGGCGGAGCCATGGGCGGGGGGGAGTGTTCCCCCTGCGCAGGGAACAGAGTGCATACCTCTTACTCTTCATATTTGTGTAGTCAAAAGTAAAAAAAAAACCCAAAGTTGTCTAAGAAAATTTGTCATTATTAAAATAATATAATTTATTTTCTAACGCACTGGTTTTGTTGCACTTAAAGCTTTGGTTTCCTAGGATAGCAGTGCCGTCATATAGCGGCTGTTTTCCGGAAAAACGACTATTTTCCTCTTCTGATGATAGTTCATCCTCCAAGTAAATTACTAAAGCTAAATCAAGGTCGTTCATTTTCTATATTGGATACTTTTCGTATGGCGTTTGTGACGTTTGTTTTGAAAAAACGGCCGCTATATGACGGCACCGCTTTCCTAGGAAACCAAAGCTTAACTGTATAGAATTACATAATTATATGAATTAGCATCGTGAGGGCTGGTGCCTGTTGTAGGTCTCGGAGATACCTGTGCTACAAGTCACCAGGACCCACTTAGTGGTCTCACCCAAGTTTATTAGCAGGTAACATGAATTCCGCTGACCCAACGCAAAAACTTTGATGTAAAGTGCACTAGTCTGTTAAGAGCCAATTTTCTACCAGGTGCAATATTTATTGAGATGTACGAATTGTGGACGCGTAATATGTAACATGAATGTATTTCATTTGTGACATGAATTCTCTGTTATTTTTTTAATTATGCACCGTGTTGTATTTAATTATGAATATTTTATTGTAAAGTTTACGTAAAGGGATTTAAAAAATACAGCATTTATATTGCAATAACATTTTGCCCGATTCGGAAACACCTCGCCTCATTGTTTTTGGGAAAGGTGGTAATCATAGAATGACTTCTTCCGCTCTGGGTGTAGCATGAGGGCGTGTCAGACTTTTAATGCGAGCAAAAGAGAGTGAAGCGTGAGAGAGAGGCAATCTCACGTCTCAGCCGCTGTAGGAGCTACCCCAGGCATTAGGAGTCGCAGAGCTATTCCCAGACCCCGTAGAAGCGGGTTTATGGACAGCGAGTTGGCTTCTCCGAGCAAGCCAGTGTCAACGCCATGCCTTGTGACTCCAGACATTCTGGGAGATTGAAGTTGATTGAAGAATACAAAAATAAGGTACTTATTTCGTGATATTTCTATCTGTTATCACTATAATTGGGATTTTATTCAATTTAGAATATAAACTTGCCCGCCACCCCCAATCCACTTGCCTCTGGTTTGCTTAATACTGCCAATGTGGTTACAAGACTCAAAAGAAACAATGTACTTTAAGCAGAGTGAAGGGCGCAGGCCCCCATTTCTGCCAATAACAACGTTTCACGCAACTCATTTGCTTACAGCCTGGCGACTGAATGCAAATAAACGCAACGCGCACGGCGAGCCATGGGTAGCTCGCTGTCCGACCGTCCGGTAACTGTCCGGACCGAGCCCAAGACGTCGACGGCGCGCACTGTTCCCGCGCGCCTCAAGGAGTTGTCAGCAACAGGAGGGGCCCAGCTGTCTCGAAGCCTACTGGGGCCAGGGTTATCCGAAAGGAAGCTCGAGCCCCGGTATGAAGAGGCTAGAAGGAACGGGCTGGGTTTTTAGTCAGTAAGAGTCTAACACTAACTCTCGCTCCAACCAAGAGACCCCGCAAAAAAATAATTGCAAATAAACAGAAGTAAAAAAAATAAACCAGAAACATTCATAACCCCTAATGTTTCAGGAACCAATCCAAATACATTTCTAAAAACTATCAAATTGATTTCACGATATTCTCAGAAAACGCCTCGTGTTTTTCCTCCAGTCTTCAATATTTGTAAATACAAAGTTAGTAAGTATATAATATATTCACGACTTTATTGACATACGTCACCGATACATCACTTTCTCACAAAGTATGTTTTGAGAACAAATATCTAAGCATTGTTGGTAGGGGCTTTTGAGGTTAGAGTCACACCGGTGTGTTCTTTAAGTCAATATTTATAAGGTAAAGAGTGAGATTGAGGATGAGAAAATAAGATTTCGAATAGGTTATTTCATTTTCGTATCAGTGGTCTCTGCACAAAATAGATAGGTACAGAAACAATCTCATGTAGGTACTTCACTTTTTATATCTACGCTCAGTGGACGCGCACTAATGAACGTTTGAGCCGGAATTGTTCGAGGACTGAGCCGAGACACTCCGAGATATCGTGTCCGTGAGCGGTGTCTATGTGTGCGTTGCTCGAGTGCGCTTTGTATGTAGATTGACTCCTGTACCTATATATTTTGTGCCATCTGTTTTTCGAGCAATGTGCCCTGCCCATTGCCACTGAAGTTTGGCAATTTTTCGAACTATGTCGGCAACCTTAGTTCTGCGAATATCTTCATTTTTTATTCGATATATCATCACTGACAACACGCACTGGTCATAGACTTTTGGGCTGAAAGGTTCTGGCGTGGCGTTTGCGTACCGGAAGACGCAGCGTTTGAAGGCCACCTACAACTTTGACCGATAACCTGGTGAACGTTGCGTAAAACTGATGGATGTGAGACGCACAGGATCGTTCATTGTGGCGACACTTGAAGGAAGCCAATGTCCAACAGTGGACGTCTATCGGCTGAAATGATGATGATGTTATTTATTTAAGTGTTGCTTGTTGGTTGCCCAGTATTTGGATCCATACAAGACAGCAGGCCTAATCACTGTCTTTTTTTTATGGTGGGGAAAATCATCCAATGACAACCCCCGCTCTTGGGCGGAAGATAGTGTCTCTTACTGACTAAAACCCCACTCCGTTCCTTCTAGCCTTCATACCGGGGCTCGAGCTCCCTTTCGGATAACCCTGGCCCCAGTAGGCTTCGACCCGGCTGAGCTCCTGCTGTTGCTGACAACTCCTTGAGGCACGCGAGAACAGTGCACGCCGTAATCCCTGTCTCAAAATCGCTTATCTTCTTCTTCTTCTTCCTACCCTTATCCCATATTACTTGGGGTACTCATCATATTTTGTTTAACGAAGTAACCAACAGATATAGTACATACCAAAACCATATTCCCAATTGGTATGAAACAACCAAATCACTGTCAATTGATCAGCAGCTAACGTCAATTTTCGCGTCAACGTTACGTTACGTCCATCAGTAATTCAGCTGTGAACGTGAAATTACGTCATGTCTATTTCCTTTTGGGAAATAGAGGAAGTTTCCACCTAGAGTTGAATCTGTGTTGACGATAAATTGTACCGAAATAAAGTGTTTTATGATTTGGAGGTTCTTTTATTGATGCTAGGTTTGTGCTTGACCTCTATCTCTCCTGATGGAATGCGACGATGCGGTCGACGAAAGAGCGCCATTACCTTGAAGTAATCTATTCACAGCGCCCCAGCCGCTGCCGGGATTCCGAGCCCGATTTCCGGTTATCGTAGGCGCGGGCTGACGGTCGGCGAGCATTGGGTAGCTCGCTGTCCGACCGTCCGGTAACTGTTCGAACCGAGCCCAAGTCGTTGACGGCACGCACTGTTCCCGCGGCTCAAGGAATTGTCAGCAGAGGTTCAGCCGGGTCGAAGCCTACTAAGACCACACAGACGAAAAAAAATGTTTTGATTTGTAAATGTTTTTTTAAACCTATTTGCTAAATAAATATCATTTATCATTTACCAGGGTTATCCGAAAGGGAGCACGAGCCCCAGTATAAAGACACGAAGGAACGGGGTGGGCTTTTAGTCAGTAAGAGTCTGACACTATCTCCCGCTCCACCCAAGAGCAGGGGTTGTCATTGGATGATTTTAGCACACCAAAAAAAAGGCACCGTAAGCGCGAGCTTGCGGATGGCGAGCAATGGGTAGCTCGCTGTCCCACCGGTAACCGTCTGGACCGAGCCCTAGTCGCCGACGGCATGTGTGTTCCACGCGTGCCTTCAGAAGTTAGCAAAATCATAGGGGCCTAACAGGGTCGAAGCCTACTAGGACTATAGGTTCGCTTCTGAAATTAAAACCCAAGAGTAAAATCCAAGCAGTGGGTTTTAGTCAGTAAAAGTATGACACGCCCTGTCTGCCTAGGGGCGGGAGAAGTCATTTAATGATTTCCCACTTAAAAAGACCTTAATGCTTAGCATATTGAAAATTTGTTGATCCTACAGTAATTTTAAAAGCAGAATGGCCTAGCATTTCAAAACAGTAGCCGTGATCATAACAGCACATCACACGCTAATAACATAACGATGTTATATTAAGGTCGATACACACTGCCGCATGTAGCCGCATCAATCATGCGCTGACGGCTTCTATGTACTAGTCATCCTCGGATGTATGATGTGGAGTATCTTTTATTATTATTAGTAACCTCAAGTGTGTTCAGGAATTTTATTTACCTTTTACATTATTCAATGCTTGTAGCCAAATACATTGCCAGCAGCAAAATATCGTTTTTTTTTTAAACTATTTTTCGAGCGTAGGTACACTCTCAATACAGTTCAGTTGAAAACCAGCGTCAGGAAACTACCACGTAATTGTCTGACATTTTTGCTGAAACTACTTAGCGGTGCTATGAGACACACTAGGTACTTTAGTTTTTAACCGACTTCAAAAAGGAGGGGGTTCTATATTCAGCGAAATGTATTTTTTTTATGTACATCTACCGATTTCTCGGTCAATTGTAGACCAATTTTGAATCGTGGCGGCGTGGCTGGAAAGACCTCACGGAGTCCTTACCTTTCGCATGACGCAGGTCCTCAGCGGACATGGCAAGTTCGGGAGATTCCTGCACCGGATTCGTGTAGAAGTAACGTCCGGGTGTTGCCACTGTCCGGAACGCCCGGAGGACACAGTGGAACACATAGTCGAGGTGTGCCCTGCTTGGGGACGTGGAGACCTCTCGCGCCGGGCCTTGGTTCAAGCCATGGTCTGGAGCGAGGAGGAGTGGCAGGCGGTCGCCTCCTTGTGCGAAGCAGTAATACCAAAGGAGGAGGCCGACTGCATCAGGCATTGGTGCTCTCGCCGCCGCCGGAATATCGATCCCAATTTGTCATGTCCGGTTAGAACCTGCGTCATGCGGAAGGTGAGGACGCCGTGAAGTCTTTCCAGCCACGCCTCAAAGAGGAGACTTACCGCCATAATTGTGGCGTGTCCAGCACTGGGTTGCGATAGTCGCTGACGCCATTTCACTATGAGATCCTGGCGGAGCAGCAGTCAGGGTCACCATCCACTAGACGACTAGACCAAAAGTCCAGTAAAAAAAAATGTGTGGTTTTAGTCACACTTCATCATCTTCCTGCCCTTATCCCGTTTTATTTGGGGTTGGCGCAACACGTTTTTTTCTTCCATTCTATCCTGTCGCTCGTCACGCTATCACTAATTCCCTTTTCATTCATATCACTTCTCACACAATCTATCCATCTTTTCTTTGGCCTTAATCTCCCTCTCCATCCATTCACATGTAAATTCATAACTCTTTTAGCAACATGTTTTTCATCATCACACTTGCACAATTTAAAACCGTTCTATCTCTATCTATTCTACTTTTACATCGGTGCACAGCCAAAATGGTTTAGTCTTTGGTATACGTACTGTCTTTAAACTTCACAAGATCAAAAGACTTCCGATAATAAGAAAATAAGGTTGAAAGAAAACCGATCTTATTTCGACGGTCATTACTTAGAAGCCGCTTTCTTCCTACTTATTAATTCATTCTCGATAATAATCTATAGACTTCTTTATTCTGTTTGATAAAACGTTACTTGATAAGAATTATTTTCACCGTCTCGCGTATATATCATTATATTTATTGGTATAGGATATCTTACTGATATATTTCAGGGAATCGTTCGGTCATTAGTAAATCGTAAGTATATTCTTTTTTCGAATTAAATTAGGTACCGAATCAGAAATGAAGATATCCGCAGGAGAACCAAGGTTACCGACATAGCACAAAGAATCGCCAGATTTAAGTGGCAATGGCCAGGGCACATAGCTCATAGAACAGATGGCCATTGGGGCTGAAAGGTTCCGATCCGGTGACCGATCACCTGGTGAAGATTGCAGGAATCCGATGGATGCGGGACGCCCAGGATCGATCATTGTGGCGACACTTGGGAGGCTTATTTCCAACAGTGGACGTCTATCGACTGAAATGATGATGATCTTTAGGTACCTGGGTTGTGGAGGTCTGATAGACCGTCGCATCAGGTTAGACTGGAAACGGATCCCTAGCTAGTTAGGAATGGGCACGCCTTCATTATGGCGGTAATATGAAGTGTAGCTGGAAAGACCTCACAGCGTCCTCACCTTCCGCATGACGCAGATCCTCACTGGACATGGTCAGTTCGGCAGATTCCTACACTGGAACCGTGCGGAAGAAACGCCCGGGTGTCGCCACTGTGTGGAACGCGCGGAGGACACGATGGAGCATACGTTAGAGGTGTACCTCGCTTGAGCTAAATACCGCCGAGTACTCGTGAGGCACTCGGCGGCTACGATCTCTCGTGCCGGGCCTTGGTACAGGTCATTATCATCATCATCATCATTTCAGCCGACAGACATACACTGTTGGACATAGGCCTCCCCCAAGTGACAATGATCGGTCTTGTGCGTCCCGCATCCATCGAAAAGTAAATACAGGTCATGGTCCTAAAAAGAAAAATAGGTAACAAATGGAGCTGTTAGTTCATTAAACCCCAAGCGAACGCGTCATTTTCTTTCTATTGTATCTCTAATTGATGGTATATGGTTAATTAAAGAAATGGATTTACATCGTTTTTTGGTGGCAACTGTTTTCGCTCTGAGTGGAGCGAAAGAGGGTGGCAATTTTTTAGTGACTAAAACCTACCTGTGATCTTTTAATTGAATTTTGACTGTGTTTCCTGCCAGCTAAAACCTACAGGCCTTTAAGTCATGAAAGGAGCTACTTAGAAGCAATCGTGCTCCACAGTCGACCATCACTAACCATCACGTGAGATAGTGGTCAAGCACGATCCTGTCAATAATAAAAATAAAAACAAATATAGTTA
Source organism: Mythimna lalbum (assembly GCA_949319445.1). Classification (NCBI taxonomy): domain Eukaryota; kingdom Metazoa; phylum Arthropoda; class Insecta; order Lepidoptera; family Noctuidae; genus Mythimna; species Mythimna lalbum. The sequence continues at coordinate 6,917,664 of OX439371.1, read as the reverse complement.
GGAATAGGCTAGGCAAATTGGTACTTAGGTGGTAATTAAGTAACAATTCTGAATAAATTAGAATCTACTTCGGTAAATCGTAATTGGACTAAAAATAAAATTTCGCGTAGGCGGTTAGGAGGCGTAAACTAAAATCTACTAACCAGTTTTATTATAACCTAATAAGATTTATTTTTTGTTACAAAAAATAGGAACACGAAAGTCTTTGTTCGTTAACACAATTAAGTGTTTATTAATTATATTATTTACGCTTAATTATTATAAAGCTGAAGACTTTGTTTGTTTAAATGGGCTCTCAGAAACTACTGATTCGAAACCAAATATTATTTCCGTTTTTTTGCTTTTTATCATACTAATAGGTACTTAAGCGAAAATTAGGTAGTGTTTTATTTAGGTCATCTTTTGACTTCTTCCGCTTTTATTTATTTATTTTATACTTCATGCACTAAAGAGTACCTACTTTCGAGGTATGCGGAACAGAGAGTAAAGTCTCGCAAACCTTCGTTGTAAAGGGAGGATCCTCCGACCAGACAGGTGTTACAGTCTGGTGGGCTACTTGCCCGATAGTTGATTTCGGGCTGTCACCCACTAGACTATAACAGCAAGGAGTTGTCAGCAAACCGTAGGGCCTGAGACTCGGTCCGGACGGTTACCGGACGGTCGGACAACGAGCTACCCACTGCTGGCCGTCCGCAAGCCTGCGCCTACGGTGGCCGGAAATCAGGATTAGATTACCGGTGGCGCTTGGGGCGTGACCACCGTTGCCTCACGCGTGTGGCCTCCTTTTCTGCTAGCATTACTGCTTCGTGGAAGGAGGCAAGCGCCTGCCACTCCTCCTCACTTCGGATCATGACCAGTACCAAGGCTTGGCGCGAGAGACCGTTTCCGCCAGTCGCCGCCACGAGGACACGGTGGAAGGTCACCTTGGTTTTTTTTTACGGTGGGCAAAAAAACATCCAAAGACAACTTTTGGGTGGAGCCCCGATAGTGTCAGACTCTTACAGACTAAAAACCCACCCCGTTTCTTCTAGCCGGGACGTTGGTTTGTAACGATCTGGTCACCCCTTAAAAGTACCAGACTGGCTCCAGTGTAATACAGTCAGTTTATGAATACTTAAAAACTAAGAAATAATTGTATTTTTGTTCGTTATACCGTATTACGATAGCCGGGTCATAAAATCCTCGGCTATTTCCCAAGGTAGGTTATTTTATCGCCTCGCTATTAAATGAGGTGTCAGCAAATAGTTATTTTATTTAAAACATATACTGTGAAACGACCTTTTGAGTTTTTATTTGATACTGCAAATTAGAAATTGAGATTACGACAGGTTTGCCGAAAGCTCAGTTGTGCTTAAATAGACAAAAACTGTTTAACGCATAGCTCGAGGTATTTATTTATTGGCCAACCACTTATCCCTACTATCCCTACTTCCCTATTAATATTATAAATGCGAAAGTAACTCTGTCTGTCTGTCTGTCTGTCTATCTGTCTGTTACGCTTTCACGCAAAAACTACTGAACGGATTTAGATCAAATTTGGTAGGTAGGTAGAAGATACACTGGAATAACACATAGGCTACCTATAATTCCACTGCTGAGCACGAGTCTCTGCCCGCGCGATATAAACTGTAGTCCACTCGGGCGAAGCCGCGGGCGGAAAGCTAGTTTACAATATAATAATATTTATAAGGTGATCCTGTGTAAAAAGAAGACGTCATTAATGCACTACATTTATTTCATTTTATTCAATTAAGGGCCGATTTTTCAATCATCAGTTAACTTCTATCTGAGGAATAAATATGGCGGTTTGACATATTTTCTATACAAAAGCTGTCAAAACGTCAAACATTATCTTCAGATAAAAGTTATCTGGCGATTGAAAAATCGGCCCTAAATAGATTAAAAACCTATAAATAATAAACATTAAAATACGGAAATAAATATGAAAAACTAATTTAATGTCCCAACTTAAAATATTTTTTTTTAATAACCTGCACTGTCCCAATTAAAATTTAAAGTTAAAAAATTATTATGTGTAATTAATATTATATTTTTTTTTGTACACAGATGGCCCTAATCTCTTTTCGTTCAGTCCATCCTAAGGTTGTCTGTAAAAGATTACCTGTGCGATAAGACCGCCTATGTTTATCCTGTCCACCTGATGATGTGTGCAATAAAGTATATAATAAATAAACTTAAAATAAATAACATTATCAACTACACACATTATACAATACTTAAAAAAAAAAAAATATTCAGAGACTATTCAATTAAATTAGAATATTAAATTAAAGTAGGTATGTTACTACAAAAAAATCTAGAAAAAGGTTATCCAATTTTTTCCCATCATAGCAAAGCAAAATAGGCTCCCATCGTACCTCTTTACTCAAAAACCGTCAAGCGTAAACCGAAAATAGTTTCCCTATATCCGCCACTTTACTTACATTTCGTAATTTTTTGGTTCAGTGGTTCCAAATAAAGATGAGACGAAGTGTGACACCTTCACAGATACAGGCATGTTATCTACAGGTACCTTTGAAGGTTCAGACATGTCAGTAACTGTCAATAAGACAGGCTGTGAGGGCCGAGACATCTCTTGAAGATATTTTTTGTATGACGACAAAATTCAACTTTTAGGCTCCACTCATACTGAGTTGAAGCTTTGGGACGCGTCATTTTTTTCTGCTATAGCATATTCGGCTATAATCTATCTCTTAAAGGTATTTTTTGTATGACTTGTAAGGATCTTTGTTATTCAATCACATTTTAAAGAATGAACAAATGTTAAATTATAAGTGGACTATGGACATCTGTACGAGTGTGTAGGTGTGCCAAATAATTTTTTTCTTTCTATCTTTTCATCTGCCTTTTTTATGGTGGCCAAAAATCATCTAATGACAACCCCAGCTCTTGGGCCGAGCAGGAGATAGACTTTACTGACTGAAAACCAACACCGTTCCTTCTAGCCTTCATACCGGGGCTCGAGCTCCCTTTCGGATAACCCTGGCCTCGGTAGGCTTCGACCCAGCTAGGCCCCTGATCTTTTCATCTGCTTAGGCTAAAGGGTTGTGCGACCTTGGAAGGCAAAGAGCAACTAAAAGAACGACAGAACATACATAAGTTTTAGTCAGTAAGCTCCGTAGTCAATCCATCCTAGAGCGGTAGAAGTCATTTGATCATTAACAACCGCAAAAAAAGAAACTAAAAATTGCTATCGTCTATTAATGTGTCTAAAAGATTGGTGACATTGTCCCGCTGTATAGTAAAATCCAGACTTAGGGTCACGCAAACTTAACAAGGCTGATCTTTATATAGTTTGTAAAGAAAGAAAGAAAACACCGTTTATTTTACCTTACATATACATGAAAAAATTACATTCTAAACTGTGCAAGGCCAAAAAGGCGGCTAACTCAGCATATCCTGTGATATTTAAAACGATAAATAACGCAGCCCTGGTATTCTGTTAGGGCCCAAAATGATCCTACGGTCAAATTCACGGAGATTAAATAAAACTAGGTATCGAAATAAAATAACAAACACAAATATTGATAAAACAAACATTGCAAGAACAATAAATATATAACATTGGTAAAAAGGGTGAATGAACGTGCGTTCGGGCAAAAAAAATTTTTTTTTCTTTCTTTCTCTCTGTCTTTCTTTCTTTCTTTTTTCTTTCTTTCTTTCATATAAATGTTAGAGAAATATTAGTCTCACGAGACTCCGAGACTTTCAACCCCAATTTTCGTTTATCTTTAAAATAAACTTAAATTAAGTAAGTATCCAATCAAGGCTACTGCACTGCTTCCATTTATTTTGTTTGGTAAAATTTGCTTTATTTAATCCCGCACTGTCCAACGTGATTGCATCAGGAAGATATCCGCAGGCGAATCAAGGTTACCGACATAGCCTTAAGAATCGCCAAACTTAAGTGACAGGCCACATTGCTCGTAGAACAGATGGTCGTTAGGTTCTGGAGTGGCGACCACGTACCAGAAGATGCAGCGTTGTAAGGCCTTCCAAAAGGTAGGCCAAAGACCTGGTGAGGGTCGCAAGAATTCGATGCTTATCTATTAACACAGAGAAACCGCCTTCCTAACTTCCACAACCCAGTAACTGGTTAGAACTGGAGACATATCCAGACTGTCACTGCTCTACTAATAAATGGAATTCCCTGCCGGAGTCTGTGTTTCCTGATAGCTACAACTTGGGGTCTTTAAGTCAAGAGTGAATAGGTTACTTCTAAGCAAGCATGCTCCATCTTCGCCCACATCATCTCTTACCATCAGGTGAGATGGTAGTTAAACGCGAGCCTACCCATAATAAAAAAAAAATGACAGCCAACAGCTTCAAGGGGTCAACAGCTTAACATGTTTTTACACAAACAAGTCTGGATTTATAATGGATGGTCACCCATCCAGAGACTGACCTCAGCAAACATTGCTTAACCTCCAAGAAAAACCACGAGCGGTGCTATTATGAAGACACGACAATCTCTAGTTCCGTAAACAAATAATTTAATTTCAATCCTTTATCTAGTACCAGCTTCCTAGACTCAACAGTTCCTACCTAAATTATTCAGAGGTAGTCCGCCAAACTATTAATTACTTTTAAATTAATGAATCAACGTTTAGCCTTGATCAGCAGAGGTACCTTTGAGAAAGCAATTTGCTAAAAGCAATGCCCTTGTGTATCTAGTTGAGAATTTATAACAGTCGCAAGGGTCGATCTTTGAAGTTAAGCAGCACATGGCGAGGTCAGAAATTTGGATGGGTGACATAAGTGAAACAACGGTGCTGAATATAAGCAATTCATCGGATTCCCGTGACCCAAACCAGCAGGCGTAGTCAAATTACGATAGTTTCGAATCTCTTTCTATAGTCGGTAACGCCTCCGATTCCTTTGTTCTGACCACATGACTTAGAGTTGAGATAATGTCATTCACATATACATTTGAAGTTTTTACTAGCGTTAACGATTGGAGGCTCTGGAGTAGTGAGTGCGTACTGGAAGACGAAGCGTTGGAAGGCCTTCCACAAGGTGGACCGATGACCTGGTGAGGCTTGCCGGAATTTGATGGAGTTGAGACGCACAGGACCAGTCATAGTGGTGACACTTGGGGGAAGCCTATGTCCAACAGTGGACGTCTTTTGGCTGAAATGATGATGATGATGAAGGTGCAATATTAGCGTAAAATCCTACTTAAAACATTTGATTACACAGTACCTATGTAAAAAAGAAATCTCTTTTTAACCGGCTATTGCTTCACGCACCCTGTAGATATTGCCCAAAACAAAACAGAGAATACTCTTTGAGAACGCTCTCTCGTTAGCAACGGCCTTTTTATTACTTATGGGGTCATTAAACTTACTTGTTATTGCTTTCTCTGAACAAATTAAATCTAATTCTTTACTGTGTTTACTTCTACTCTGAATTTGTTCCTTGTTTTGGTAAATCTAACTAATATTTAAAATATGTAATGTGTCCTTCAATACAGTAACTAACTGTCAAGTTAGAACTGCACTGCTCACACGTGTGCCACACACGTGTGGCACACATCTAGGCGCGTCGGTCTGCATACATTTTATGCCGAAACTAGACTTGTAGATCTACACTAGGTCCACCCTCCGTGACGTCATTCGACGTACAAATCAGGCATGTCACTGTCCCCACACACGGACTTAAAAAACGCCGCTTCAAGCTTCATTTTGAGGCGGCCTTTTTTTGTGGCTCGTGTGCGGTGGTTTTGCCACAAAAAAACGCTTGAAGCGGCTTCAAACTTCGAGCCGGCCACAAGCTATCGCGCGCTTCAGCTGTTTTTTGCAGCTTGCTCTTGGCCGCTTCTAGCGTTTTTTTGTGGCGGCTTTTTATTGAGGTCCGTGTGCAGGGACAGTAACACGTGTGCGTCAGTCTAATATACGAGTAGTTCTAGCTTTAATGTTTACTCCTCTGTCGATGCCATATTTAATTATATATTTTAGCTAATTTGTTAAGGGCTGTTATTATTTTTCTGTTATTTCTCTTTTAGTGTCAACGAAAAATTGCAAACGCTGAGCGCGATAAGATTATAAAAAATCGCAAGATATTGTAAAATAGTTTTTTTCTGAATAAGACAATTATTTTAGAACCTAATGAATTTTAATGTGATTTATCGTATACATAACGATTTTTTTATCATATATCGAGAAATTTTAATCTAGTTCAATATCGAGAGTTTTTTTTTATATATAATACTATGTAGCAATTGATATGAGAAAGCCGTGTAGGACTTCATCATCATCATTCCAGCCAAAAGAAATGCTTTACCCAGTGTCACTACAACACCGGATTCCTGCGACCCAACAGGTCATCGGTCCTCCTTGTGGGATAGGAGTCATTCTGCCCCGGCGGCACTGCCCTGATTCAATCACTGGACCTAATTCGATCACGCAAGTAAACTCCGTAGCCCTATCCATTGCCCTCTATAGCGTAGCACTTATCAGTCAACTATTTAAATTGCTACGCGCTACGAATCTTTTATGCGCTATGCTTGCTACGAATCTTTTATGCGCTACATTTGCTACGAATCTTTTATGTGCTACGCTTGCATTGTTTACCATTATTTATAAACCTCACGTACAACCATTCCCTTTTCTTTATTCATCGAACTTCAAAAGAAATAAACACTGAGAATTTATCGCATACTTATCTTAAATCTATAAAGCTAAAATTGCATCTAGATCTTATTCAGGTTTCAAGTCACGACAAGTTTTGCACATAACATAAATTTGAAGCGTCAGGTCAAACGCATAAGGTCGGGGGGTGAATAACCTTGTGCTTGTATAAAATAATATTTTTGGTGTGAAAACGATTATATTGGAGTTAACCTCAGATAAAGTATCGTGGAAAGGGTGACGACCAAGATTTTTGGGTTCATTATCTGTTTACGGCAAATAGCTTTCAGTATGTTGTGTCAAGTTAAAAGCGGAACGGTCTTGGGAATCCAAAGAATGGGAGACGCACAGGACCAATCGATCTAGCACACTAGACACATGGGGGAGGCTTATGTCTAACAGTAGACGTCTTTCGGCTAAAATGATGATGATGATTATGAAGCAGTAAGCATAAATCTACACTAATATAATAAAGAGGTAAAGTTTGTTTTTTTGTTTGTATAAGGTAAACTCTGGAACTACTGGTCCGATTGCCAATTTTTTTTCTTTAATAGAAAGCTGCTTTATTCCTGAGTGACATGGACTTATCACTACATAGTATGAAACAAAATCACTTTTTCTGTCCCTATATCCCTATGTACGCTTAAATCTTTAAAACTACGCAACGGATTTTGATCCAGTTTTTTTTAATAGATAGAGTGATTCAAGAGGAAGGTTTATATGTATAATATTGCGCCCGAGCGAAGCTGGGGCGGGTCGCTAGCAGTGACGAAGGTTCCATACAACTCGATTCCCACCGGCTTCCCTTCAGAAGTTTAGAACACAACCACTTTCTATCGTAATTGAGAAATGGCACAATCAGTAATTATAAAACTACAAAGAAACATTACAAAACGCCTACACTAAGTATACACTATGGACATTAAATCAACAAAATTTGCTTTTCAACAACATGTTGCTTTAAAATAAGCCGCAGGCGCAATCGGCTTTTTAGCGTTTAAATTTCTATACAAGAATACGTCATGACGTCACACAAAGGTCGATGAACCTGCGCGCTCTAAAGCGCTCCGGCAAGCCGGTTTTTTTTCGAGTTATTTGATAGAGTTTTATTGAATCGGCTTAAAAACTACTAGACTGTTTTTAAAAATTCTTTCACCACTCGAAAGCTACATTATCCACGAGTAACATAGGCTAAATTTTATTTTGGAAAAAAATAGGGTTCCGTAAGATATTTGGGTTTTTCGGACACAAGGTGTAAAAAATCAACCAGAAACATTACTTATTTTGCGTACGCTGCCTGAACTATTAAAGATAGAACCGTAAAATGTTCTAATTAATTGTAGATCTTATAAATATCTACAAAAAAGTCAGCGAAACAGTATACCTATCTATGTCGAGTGAGGCACAACAACCATTTTTTTATCTAATCATCTTGATTTTTTTTTGGATTACATTTGAACGCATTTATTTTACTCATGCTATTGACCCTTATCAAAATAAATTATTTCATCACTAAGTACAGTTTATGTAGATAATATTTGGTCTTTGAATGATTAAAATTGGACGTTTGGTTTTGAAGTTATGGCGAAATTAAAATATTACGATTTATGCTGGACGGCCCAAGCGTCACCAAGGCGGGGCTCGGGGGTGCGCGTGCGGGAGGTGAGTTTAGATCTATGAGTAAGGTCGTGCGCGAAGTCTGATAATTTTCGTGCGATTTTTTTTAGATTTTGTTCTTAAAACTACACCTACGCAAAAGTTCTTCTCAGAGCGGGTTTTTTTTAACATTTTCATATATCCCTTTACAATAAATATCAACATGCGTAATTCAAAAACAAGAACGATTATCTGACCTAGCAATTATTTCTATAGAAAAACGTTCTTTACTAAAAATTAAGAATCTTCCCGGCTTTTATGTCTTAGCGCACTTTGTAAGAAAGAATAGACGAATAGCTTTAGAGTATAAGTAGTATTATTAGTACTTAGTCGATTAAGTTTTGTTTAATTTACATCATATCATCATTTCACCACAAACGGCTTTTATCAAAGCCACTTCTATTATGCTTGCAAGTAGCGTTGCCAGGCGTCCGGATAAAGCCGGACATAGTCAGGCGGTCCGGTAGGGTCGGGCGTGTCCGGCCAAATTTGAGCATTTTTGGCTTTTGTTAGGCTTTTTAAAGACCATTTTGTTTAGAATTGTCATTAGAGTTTTGCCTTACCTTGTATCGCTAGCACAAGCAAAGTGGACATGTAATAGTATAACAATAATATCACTTAATCTTATGGTTTTTTCATTAGAATTTAAAAAGATTTCATGAATTTTATTAGACTTAAAAAAAATGTCGGCCTTTTTGACCAAACGTCCGGCTAAATAGGATAGATTGTCCGGCTTTTCAGTTCCAAGACCTGGCAACCCTACTTGCAAGACACTGTTTCAATATCTCAGTGCTTACACGTATAGTAAAAGTGGACTGAAGATACATCTGCCTATACAAGACTGAAGCCAGGATGCCAATCACAGATTTTCGGTAAGGACTCAAGACTGCGTGCCCGCGCTCGGAGTAGGCTAGGCAAGCATTTTTTTTTTGCTCCGGCTTACCTCTCTCAATATTTCACGCTTCGCCACTGGTCGCTAGTACTTTATATACGCGGTCGAAGCCGCTGGCAAAAGCTAGTAATATATATTTGTGCAAATTGTCTGTCAGTCAAAATGGAAAGTTTGACTTCATTCTGTGAAATTACGACCATGACTCATCAAGCTTGCTCAAAACTTATCAATTAAACATAAAATTTAAATTATGATGCTATTATTCAAAACAAGAATGAAACAAACGTTTCTCTAGATAATGCTCTTCATTTTAATGTTTTCATAAAACATGTTACATGTCGTGTTTTCTTAATAATTGAAATATGTAACAATCAAATAATTGACTGAATTAAATAATCGCGTTTTGTTTAACGCCTTAATGCATAGTATTTAAATTGTGATTTAAATCTAAAGGTATGAATTTGTTATTGTTTTAATCTACACTGATATAATAAAGAGGTAAAGTGTTTTTTTTTTTTGTTTTTTTGGTCGTAGGAGGTAATCTCTGAGAGTACTGGTCCGTTTGCGATAATTTTCTCACCGATAGATAGCCGCTTTATTCCTCAGTGACATAGACTATATTTTATGTAGGCGGGCGAAGTCGCTAGCATAAACTAATATTAGATATAATTATAAAGGTGAAAGTTTGTGAGTCTGTGTGCATGAGTTTGTTACTGTTTTACACTTAGCACTTTAGCCGTTCGAAACGGCTAAAGTGCTTTCGATAAAACTTTACGGGTAGTTCTTGATTAGCACACAAAATACTTTTCATCCCAGGAGTATGTTCCCTTGGGTTAATATCCTTCTGTTACGCGGGTGAAACCGTAGGCCACAAATAGTTTATTTAATAACCCTTCCTATACAGGGACCGAATCATTGACAAAACTAATTGACAGACCAAAGGCATTACAAAAAAAAAATGGTTTAAAATACATGCTACCAAATTGAAACGAATTTATTTAAAACACAAACGATTATTATAACCGCAACTCTCTTCCCCTTACCCCACAGCCCATTAGATCAGCCACCGAATTTCCCAGGGGCCCCACAGAGCCAGTAGTACCAACGACACAAAAATACCAACCCTCATGTTGGCACACACGGCTGTCTTTACAGCCAACTACTTGAGATTTGTTGAGTATTTTAAAGCTTGAGTTTATGCTGACTGCCAGGTCACTAACCGATTTATTAAAAGGTAAAACAGTCTGTGTCTTGAGGTATCGGTATACCGAATCAATTGCATTGTTTTTGTTTTAATCTTCATTCAACTATACGTACAAACGCAGGTTTAATGCTTTAGGCATAATCTACCATTCAACCTAGACCCTAGGGTGTTGGGTGAGAGATTAGTGTGACAAGTGAACAAGAAAGTTCATGACATGCTACTAATATTATTAATGCGAAAGTTTGTATGTATGGATGTTTGTTACTCTTTCACGCAAAAACTACTGAACGGATCTCGATGAAACTTGGTACACGAGTAGACCATATCCCAAAATAACACATAGGATACTTTTTATCCTGGTATTATGTACGCGGGTGAAGCCGCGGGCAAAAGCTAGTATAATTATAATGGCCTGTTGGTCTAGTGGTTAGTGGCCCTGACAGCTATGCCGGAGGTCGTGGGTTCGATTCCCACCCAGGACAAATGTTATGTGATGAGCATGATTATTTGTTCTGTGTCTGGGTGTAATCTATATATATATAAAAATCAATGCCACTTTTCGTTGTTATTTTATAACTCAAGAACGGGCTCACCTATCCAAACCAAATTTTTAGGCTTTGTTCGGACTATTTAGTAGATGGTTTATGTGAAGTTTAGTAGGGTAGAGTAGGATAGAGTAGGGTAGAGTAGGGTAGAGTAGGGTAGAGTAGGGTAGAGTAGGGTAGAGTAGGGTAGAGTAGGGTAGAGTAGGGAAGAGCAAGAGCGAAGCCTTGCGGGCAAAAGCTAGTTTATCTATAATATGTATGTATTTAGAAATTTATAAATATGTTTATCAGTTGTCTAGTACCCCTAACACAAGCTCTGTTTAGCTTGGAACTAGACGGCGTTGTGTGATAGCTGTGGAATATTATTATTTATTCGGGCATCGGGAATCGCAGAGCGATCTTGATACCTCAGCTTTCACTTGTCCTATAGGTAAGCACCGAATCTGAGTCGTCGATGGAGCGTTATATTCCACGCGCGCCTCAAAGAAATGTCGCCAATATTTTTCCTTAATTTTTTATGAGTTTTCGGCTTTGCTGTAATGGTACAACCTCAAGATAATACACAGCATTGTGTAAATAAAAGCGTAGTGTAATAATAATAAATAGGTTATAGGTTATCCAACACTACAATATCCAACTATTGTAATTATCGTTTTCTTTTTAAAAGCTTTTATTTACTTTCACCTGTCCCGATGTTTGTCTGTCATCAAATCTTGTAAATTAAATTTGACCCACTTCCCGGTTACCGATTGAGCTGAAATTTAGCATATGTAAATCAGATGACAATGCAAAATTATTATGACATAGAGCTGATCTGATGATAGAAGCGGAAAGTGGCTATAGGAACTTTTTTTTTTTCTGTCGACGGAGAAAATCATCATTGACGAAACCCGCTCTTGGATGGAGCGGGAGACAGTGTCAGAGTCTTACTGACTAAAAACACCGCGCCGTTCCTTCTAGCCTTCATACCGGGGCTCTAGTTTCCTTCCGGATAACCCCGACCCCGGTAGGCTTCGACCCAGATGGGCCCCTCCTGTTGCTGACAACTCCTTGAGGCGCGCGGGAACAGTGCGCACCGTCGACGCCTTGACTCGGTCCGGACAGTTACCAGACGATCGGACAGCGAGCCACCCATAGCTCGCTGTCTACGAGCCCGCGTCTACGGTGGCTGGAAATCGGGGCTGGAACCATGGCGGCGGCGGCGGTGAGGGCGCCGTTGCCTGATGCGGTCGGCCTCCTCCTTTGCTAGCATTACTGCTTCGCAGAAGGAGGCGACCGCCTGCCACTCCTCCTCGCTCCGGACCCTGGCCTGAACCAAGGCCCGGCGCGAGAGGTCTCCGCCGCCGATCGCCCCCACGAGGGCACGGCGTTGCTCCGCCCAAGCAGGGCACACCTCAACTGTGTACTCCACCGTGTTCTCCGGGCGTTCCGCACAGTGGCGGCACCCGGGCGTCTCTTCCGCTCGAATCCGATGCAGGAACCTCCTGAACTCGCCATGTCCGGTGAGGACCTGCGTCATGCGGAAGGTAAGGACGCCGTGGGGTCTTTCCAGCCACGCCTCAAAGAGGGGACTTACCGCCATAATTGTGGCGTGCCCAGCACTGGGTTGCGATAGTCGCTGACGCCATTTCACCATGAGATCCCGCCGGAGCTCTGTCTGCCATACCTCGACCTGTCGCGGTAGTGGACTTTCACCCCGGCGTTGCATCTCCACGCGCTTATCGTGCATGTGTGCAAGGACTGTTGCCTCCAGATCCCACGGTGGTAGGCCAGCCAGAAGGCTCGCCGCTTCGCGGGAGATCGTGCGGTAACCCCGCACCATCCGTATTGCCATGACCCTCTGGCAGGCGTTCAGTGTGGCCGCCGGTTGCCTCTTCAGCGACGGCGCCCACACCGGCGCCCCGTAGAGGGCCATGGACCGAACGATCCCCGCGTAGAGCCTCCGGCAGGAGGCGTCTGGACCCCCAAGGTTGGGCCGGGTCTCCGCCGCCGATCGCCCCCACGAGGGCACGGCGTTGCTCCACCCAAGCAGTGCACACCTCAACTGTGTGCTCCACCGTGTCCTCCGGGCGTTCCGCACAGTGGCGGCACCCGGGCGTCTTTTCCGCTCGAATCCGATGCAGGAACCTCCCGAACTTGCCATGTCCGGTGAGGACCTGCGTCATGCGGAAGGTAAGGACGCCGTGAGGTCTTTCCAGCCACGCCTCAAAGAGGGGACTTACCGCCATAATTGTGGCGTGCCCATGGCTATAAGAACTTGGAAGTTAAACGAGACAATCCCATCGAGTTTGGGCTCGTATGATTCGTCTTGACGTGTATTAATTATATAGGTATACCGAGCTATAAAAGCTTGCTATGAAAATAATATTTTTATTAATAGCTTGTTCAAAATAATGATCATATTTTTTGAGACAAACGCAGGACTAATACCAGAATTCAAAACAATTAACCGAACAAAAGACTCATAAAATTACGAATAATCTCTACACAAGTGGATCCAAAAAGCAGTCCATTTAAAAATGATTAAAAAAACACTCGTGCATACACACGAAATGATACCGGAACATAATACCCTGGACAAAAACTGGCACTGGACTAATTACGAAGCCCCGCAGCTACCCTTTGAGTTTTGCGTAATTTTCAAATGTAATAAATGTACTTTACATTAGAAAAATAATAAATTACTTTGTGGGCGTCGCGTCGGCCAAATTGGTCTGTTTAGTTAAACATATCGTAGCTAATCGGGTGGTTAGCTTTTTGTGGCATTTTTATTAACAATTTTTAGAGCATTTTAAAAAGCATATTTTTTAAATCTTGTTAATATCCATCGGCATAAATGAAGAATTCTCAACAAATATATATCGACGCCTGAAAAGCAAAAATTACTAAATTAAAGTCACATTTTGTAAAATGTATTTAATGTCGCTTAGTATTTTTGCTTTTCTAGCGTTGATATTTTTATTAAAATTATGATTGTTAGTAGTTCTTTTTTACCGCAATGTTTGTTATTTGACCATTACATGTTTGCTGTGTGGACTTTAGAAGATACTTTGACTCCTGAGTTTGTTTTGCTGTTTCTGCTCAGGGTAGTCAGCTAGGTAACACTGGCCACATCTAGTTTAAACTGACGAAAAAATTAATGTGTAAAAAATATGCTTTTTGCGAAATAAATAACATTTATCATGAATGGTCCGGCACGCTCAGTCTTGCCTGCGCAGTCCGGTTTGTGCATTCATGACTGTGCAAAAAGACGAAACACCGTGTAGTGGCCATACGGTGCAGATAAGCTCGTGCAAACTAACTGTGCAGTCCCTAGTTGTGTTTTGAGAGCTCGTCAACGCACCATGTTGCCAACGGAAGAGGGTTTTTTTTATTAGGAGCATTATTTTATTGTTTACTTCTTAAAATAAATTCTTTAGAATAATTTCTTACATCACTCATTTTTACGACGGCGACGTGTACCTACAATATCGAAAATAATTACGTCGGACTGTTGCGCGGCTTGAATAACCGGCCACACGTTCAAGTAAAACCGTTCAAGTCAAGTTTGCGCAGTCCAAATCTTCAGCATGTCGACGATCGCACAAGCCGCGCGTTCAGGACTGCGCGAGCTACCGTCTCGCCGTCCACACGCGCGCGCTTACCTGCGCAAACAAGTTTGTACAGGCAAGCTCGCAGGCAAGACTGATCGTGTAGCCGGGCCATTACGGGCCATTCCCTCTTCTAGAGAGTGGGAATGGCTTGAATGAATGATAAGGCTGATTACGCTTATATGCCACGAATATGACTATGAGATTGAAGCGTAAGTAATACTATAATTCTAGTAAATAAGGTTGATCAGAATTCACATAATATAGCCTGTAGCCAACACGATTTTGGGTGTTTGCAGATTAGATTAAAGTTTAGTCCCTTCAAAGGTCGGATCAATGTTTCTGTTTGTAAAGTCTTGATTTAATTACTAGATCGGATCCTACAAGGAGATAAGGGTTTCCAGACCTGTGTTGGAAATCTGTTTTAACGATGTTTTATATCATTAAATTCAATTTAGGGGCTACTTTTCAATGTGAGGCTATTTACATGTTTCAAGGCGTAAATTTCTATGGAGAAAAATGTGCAAGAAACTTCATCCTCCTTAGTCGTTCACTTTTGACAGAGTGGTCGTGGTTGACAATATTGCATTTTCGTTGGCGAGTGAGCTTCTTACGGTGCGTCTCCACTTGTCAGGGTTTAAGGCGTCTGGAGGACTCAGCTTTGAGCTGCAAAACAAACGTCCATAGTCCAGAGTGAGGTCTGTCTAATGCGTAGGTGAGCGCACGCGTGACCGCTTCCCCTCCACTTGTTCCTGGACAACGAATCGCTCCACGAAGTGAAGATCAAATGGGAAAGAAACTTCATGGACATTCTTAAAAGTTGACTAGTTGGTGTCCGTCACATCTTTTGCGTATCTCAATTCTGTTCAGGTACAATTTCAGAAGTTTTTCTTTTGCGTGGAGTCCTAAATCTTTTTCTAAAATAAAAATTAACTTTTCCTTATATAATAAGTCATCAACCAGTGAAAGTGGATACGGAGATCAGCTGGAACAAATACACAGGCTGACTGTAAAAAATTTGCTGATTGGAGTTAGATGAAACTTTGCACAGGGCGACACATGTCCTCAGATTTTTATAAGCCGACAATGGGTTCTCTTACGACAGTTTCTGTGCAGTTGCGTTCCAGTTAAATATGGCGTGGTTAATTAAGGTTAATTTCGTAAATTTCCACAAACCATCTATATACAATATTACTGTTAGTATATGCGAAAGCCGAAACACGTATTTTGTATTTTTATGTACAGAATCTATGTACAAAATTTCATAACCGTATCACGAAAAATCACACAGTTATAAGCTTGTTATGTTACCTGGTTGTCCGCACAAATACATGGTCAACACGCCTAATGACCGCTATAACCTGCCGTGACCTTAGTTGTACTTAGTGTCGGTGGTGTTCAACATGTGACATTTTTTAAATGTATGATTGGAATCGATTCTAACTGAACTATATTCAGGTTTCGCAAATACTAAAAATATATATATAATATACTACGTTATATATAAATGCCACAACCCTTCCCCTATTCCCACGGTTACATTTGATGACGTCATCACTCCGATGCGACACTGCAACGCAAAACCGTGTCACCACATAATGACTGGAAAATTATGTTCACGCTATCAAAAATTATTTCCATTCCGTTTTTTCAACAACTACAACCATTTATTTGTAAACTGTTTACAAATAAACGTTTAATAATATTGGATAGTCGTTAAATTGTTATGGACAGTCAAAATGTAAGTGTAGGGTGAATATATGTCCGTGGCATCACAGGACATATCAGAATACCAGTGCACTTTTTTTTACATATATGTTTATGCTGAGATAGGAGCCTTTCTGGCATCGCACAGATCGATTTATTTTTTTGTATTGTTAATTTATTTCAGTTAGTTATTCGTGTTTACACATTAATCATTATGTTATCCTCGTCATCTCTTATTTGGTTTATTTTTGTAATCATCCAATGACTTTTACCGTTCTTGAGCGGAGCGAGAGGGCGTGTCAAACTTTTACTGACTAAAACCCACTCCTGTTTCATTATTGCCTTTGTTCCAGGGCATCGGAGCTCTCTTTAATACAAACCATGGCTTCGACCCTGCTGGGCCCCTAGAATTTCGCTGATGTCTTTTTGGGCCGAACGCCAGCTAAGCTCCTTAAGAGGAGGCTTCAGTCCCAGCAGTGGGAATATTATAAAGCTGATTATGCTATATAGCAAGCTAAAATAAAAATAAAAAATACTCGAAATAGATCCAATAATACCGAATCCGGCTAAATACTCATGTATTATATGGAGCGTATGTCTGTCAGATATACATACATATACATACATCTAATATAAAAAGATCTCATGTCACAGAGTTTGTTATCAAAATGATTTGACCGACTTTTATGAAATTTTTCGTGCACATTTAGTAGGTCTGAAAATAGGTCATAGGATATTTTTACCCTCCTACCTTCACTCAGTATTTAACTGTCCATATTTGCAGATAGATCAACGTTTGCCGAGTCAGCTAATAAATCTATAGATACTTATAATATTTTAAAGTGGTGTTTGTTTGAACGCGTTAATCTTAAATACTACAGTTTCAAATTGACCAATTATTTTAGTGTTTGATAGGCCATTTATCGACGATGTTGAGGTCATAGGACACCAGGTTACGACTCGGAACAGTAACCTAAGACGCGGTTAAGGCCACAGCTAGTTTCTTATATTTTTAATTTTACCTTTTACTTTAAACTTTTACTTTCCTAAACTTCTTTTTCTATTTTTTTGTGGTCTTTAAGGCTAGAGTGAATAGACTCTTAATAAACTAGTGCTCCTCACTTATAACGATAGCATCACTTCTTACCATCAGGTGAGATAGCAGTCAAGCACTGGTTTACATAAAAAAAAAACTTTCTCTAGTTAGTCTTTTTCCTTTTCTTTTTTTCTTTCTTTCCTTTTTCCTTTCTTTGTTTTAACTTTTTCTTTCTTTCTTTCCTTTTTCCTTTCTTTCTTTTAACTTTTGCTTTCTTTCTTTCCTTTTTCCTTTCTTTCTTTTAACTTTTGCTTTCTTTCTTTCCTTTTTCCTTTCTTTCTTTTAACTTTTTCTTTCTTTCTTTCTTTTTCCTTTATTTCTTTTAACATTTTTTTTCTTTCTTTCCCTTTTTCTTTCTTTCTTCCTATCTTTGAAACAGTTGAACCCATTAACACCGAAGCTATGATATTAAGTTGCGTTTTTACTAAAGGGTAGCTAAAATGCATATATAAATTAACTGTTGCCTCTACAAGTTGGCTCAAGCATACGTTATGTAATGGCCAAAGGTCTGTATTTTACTGCTGGGGCCCGACACACCGGTTTTACGACTTAATAAATTTTGCAAACTTTGACGAGTCGCTGTATACGTTACTGACATTTTTCGAAATTCGTCATACACGAAAAATACCGGTAATAAAAAACATAAAAAATTATGATGTCAACGTGAGAGATTCGAAGAGAATTCTAGGTATGAGATGGTTTAGCTCGCCGTCCGACCGTCCGGTGGCGATCAGGACCGTGCCCTAGTCATCGACGCCGCGTAGTGTACCACGCACGCATCAAAGAGTTATCAGCAACCGTAGGGACCTAACCGGGCCGAAGCCTACTGGGGCCATGTGTGATGTGAAAGAAATCCCCGGGGGCCCTGGTACAATAGCAAAGAAGGAACAGAAGTAGGGTCAGTCAGCAAAAGTCTGACACTATTTCCCGCTCCGCCTAAGACCGGAGGATATATGATTTTCCCACCCAAAAAAAAAGAAGTATTGAATAGTTTGCTGTGAATTATTAGAAGAGTTACCTTAGCCCTCGCAAAAAGGGCAACTAAACTAAACATTGTAGGTTTTAGTCAGTAAGTATGGCTTTTAAACATCCAATGACTTCTTTCGCTCTAAGGTGGAGCGAGAAGACGCGTCAGCCTTTCATTGACTAAAGCCATACCTGTAGCTTTTCGTTGAACTTTGTATTATAACCACGGGTTTCCTTTTCACAAATTTCTAAAACCCTAGCGAGCATCGGCCCTGCTGAGTCCCTAAAATTTACTGATACCTCCTTGAAGCACACGTGGAACACTAAGTGCCATCGGCAACTCGGGCTCGGTACTTACTAGACGGCCGGAAGGCGAGCTACAGGTTGCTCGTCGTCTGCAAACCCACGCTCACGGTAGCCGAAAATCTCCCTGGCACCAGTTTAGTGACTGTTACTGGTCTACTACAAACTGAGAATTCAATCATAATAAAATGACACTAAACTTTGCTCAAACCAAGAAACGAACCCTGGTCTATAACATCAACAGATGCCATTTCAACCAGTGAGCCAAAGAGGCGGATAAAAAAGTAAATCACAAAGTTTTTTCTTTTTTTTTTCAGCATATTTATGAGTTAGGGGAGATTGTTCAGTGAGATGATTTGGCCTGAAATAATAATGTCTAATTACAGTGAATAAAAGTTAAGAGCGAATTAGCATATTTTAGTAGGAACAGAATTATTTCGAAGCAGTTTTTGTCGGTGAACTTTTGCTTTGTACAAATTTTTGTTTGTACTAAATAATTATTTATCTCTCGTCTACATTGTCCTTCGGAGCTTTTGTATTTTCGAATCAAATCAAATACATTCATCGTGTTGAGATTTTTTTTACTGTTATTTTATGGCAATTTTTTTTTATAGTCTACTAGCTTTTACCCGCGGCTCCGCCTGCGTTTATTAATATACTTTACTCTTTCTCCCCCTTTTCTTACATAAAAAATAGCCTATGTCCGTCTCCAGAATCCCAACTATCTTTGTACCAAAATTCATCAAAATCGATTTTGCCATTTAGGCGTGAAGACGTAACAAACAAACAAACTCACTTTCGCTTTTATAATATTAGTAAGGACTAGGATATTATACACATTGTTGTCATATAAAAATATTTCCAAAACGATCACACAACGCCGTCTAGTCCCAAGCTAAGTAGAGCTTGTTCTATGAGTACTAGACAACTGACAAACATACATATTTAATTCCAAATGATGATGAGACTGGCCTGTTGGTCTAGTGGTCAGTGGCCCTGACTGCTATGCTGGAGGTCGTGGGGTCGATTTCCACACCCAGGACAAATGTTTGTGTGATGAGCATGATCATTTGTTCTGTGTCTGTGTGTAATTTATCTATAATATGTATGTATTTAGAAATAATAAAAATAATAAAGTCAGAAAAATGTCCTGAATACTATGCTGGAGGTAGGTTCTGTGTCTAATAATATTCCACACCTATCACACAACGCCATCTATTCCCAAGCTAAGTAGAGCTTGTGTTATGGGTACTAGATAACTGATAAAAATACTTATATATTTATTTTAAATACATACTTTTTTTAAAAATACATACATATTATAGATAAATTACACCCAGACACAGAACTAATGATTATGCTCATCACACAAGCATTTGTCCTGGATGGGAATCGAACCCACGACCTTCGGCATAGCAGTCAGGGTCGCTAACCACTAGACCAACAGGCCAGTCAATTCGCTTGGGGCTTAATGAATTAACACTAAATCGCTTACTAACTTACTTTTCATTGCCTCATCATAGTATTACTCGCTTGGTAGAGTCAGAAATAAATTCTAGGCTTTATTCTAATTTAAAGATCACTAAAATTAGTCTCAAAGTGTACAAAATATTCAGCCGTTATGAAATCTGGTAAAGCATAATTATTCAGAAATCTTATTAGCATTTTACTGTAACAGAATTTTCGCTACAGGATGTTGTATAGACTCTATTATTTTATTAAAATACATTTCTTTCAAAACATGTAAAATGGTGTTTATTTTCAGTGTTGCCAATTTTAATTATTTATGTTTGTAGTGTACTTTTTTTTCTGTCGACGGGGAAAATCATCATTGACAAGACCCGCTCTTGGGTGGAGCGGGAGATAGTGTCAGACTCTTACTGACTAAAAACCCCGCGCCGTTTCTTCTAGCCTTCATACCGGGGCTCTAGTTTCCTTTCGGATAACCCCGACCCCGGTAGGCTTCGACCCAGATGGGCTCCTCCTCGCTCCGGACCATGGCCTGAACCAAGGCCCGGCGCGAGAGGTCTCCGCCGCCGATCGCCCCCACGAGGGCACGGCGGTGCTCCGCCCAAGCAGGGCACACCTCAACTGTGTGCTCCACCGTGTTCTCCGGCCTTTTGTAGTGTACTTGAACTCCAATTTGCGAACTAACTCCAAAAATATGTAATATGTAAAATTTATGTAGTTATCTCAATTCACGTCTCCATAATACAGGTTTTACCTAGTTGGGGACCACCATCCAAAAATATGTTAATTCCTAAAATTGGTACAGACAATTTAGTAATGATTATGTAATAATTTTAAGGTATTTTAATTTATTGTAGCAATGAACAATACACATTTATTGTTATCATTTTGAATTTTACATTCTTTGAGAGTTGATCATTGTGGCGGCACTTGGGGGAGGCTTATGTCCAACAGTGGACGTCTTTCGGCTGAAATGATGATAATGATGATTCTTTGAGATATGAATCAATATTTTCCAAAAAATCTACGTTTTAAAAATTAAATCACACTTCACACTGACATTATAAAGACGAAAGTATGCGAGTGTGTGTTACCTCTTCCCGCTCAAACAGCTGAACAGATTTGGATAAATTTGGTGCACGGTTAGACCATGTCCTGGCACATAGGATACTTTTACCCCAAGAGTATGCTCCTTTGGGAAAATTTTCCTTTTTTTTTAATGGATTGCCAAAAAAAAACCTCTAGTCATTTTAACAAACATCCGTTTTCCTCGCATCGCAGCGGCATATGTAGGTAGTATGTAAACGCACATTCAGAAACTCTTACTAACATATATATTATGTATAGCTCAGATTATAGGGGAATACTTGTGAGTGGAGCTACACGGATCATAAGTCGGAAAATGACGGTACGAAGAATTGGGGAAGAATAGATGTGCTCTATTTTATGGTTCTTTGAATACATTAGTTCGGGGGGATGAGAATATTTGGCTTTTACTGATAGGTATATAACATATTCTTTATTTATCATGTATACTATACAGCAGTGGCGAAGCGTGAAATATTGAGAGAGGTAAGCCGGAGCAAAAAAAAATGCTTGCCTACTCCGAGCGCGGGCACGCAGTCTTGAGTCCTTACCGAAAACCTGTGATTGGCATCCTGGCTTCAGTCTTGTATAGGCAGATGTATCTCCAGTCCACTTTTACTATACGTGTAAGCACTGAGATATTGAAACAGTGTCTTGCAAGTAGGGTTGCCAGGTCCTGGAACTGAAAAGCCGGACAATCTATCCTATTTAGCCGGATGTTTGGTCAAAGAGGCCGACATTTTTTTTAAGTCTAATAAAATTCTAATGAAAAAACCATAAGATTAAGTGATATTATTGCTACACTATTACATATCCACTCTGCTTGTGCTAGCGATACAAGGTAAGGCAAAACTCTAATGACAATTCTAAACAAAATGATCTTTAAAAAGCCTAACAAAAGCCAAAAATGCTCAAATTTGGCCGGACACGCCACTTAAAAGCCTGACTATGTCCGGCTTTATCCGGACGCCGGGCAACGCTACTTACAAGCATAATAGAAGTGGCTTTGATAAAAGCCGTTTGTGGTGAAATGATGATATGATGTAAATTAAACAAAACTTAATCGACTAAGTACTAATAATACTACTTATACTCTAAAGCTATTCGTCTATTCTTTCTTACAAAGTGCGCTAAGACATTATTATAAAAGCCGGGAAGATTCTTAATTTTTAGTAAAGAACGTTTTTCTATAGAAAGAATGGCTAGATCAGATAATCGTTCTTGTTTTTGAGCATTACGCATGTTGATATTTATTGAAAAGGGATATATTAAAATGTTTAAAAAAACCAGCTCTGAGAAGAACTTTTGCGTAGGTGTAGTTTTAAGAACGAAATCTAAAAAAATCGCACGTAAATTATTAGACTTCGCGCACGACCTTTCTCATAGATCTAAACTCCCCCCCGCTCGCGCACTCCCGGGCCCCGCCTTGGTGACGCTTGGGCCGTGCATAGCTTAGCATAAATCGTAATATTTTAATTTTGCCATAACTTCAAAACCAAACGTCCAATTTTAATCATTCAAAGACCAAATATTATCTACATAAACTGTACTTAGTGATGAAATAATTTATTTTGATAAGGGTTAATAGCATGAGTAAAATAAATGCGTTTAAATGTAGTCCAAAAAAAAATCAAGATTATTAGATAAAAAAATGGTTGTTGTGCCTCACTCGACATAGATAGGTATACTGTTACGCGGACTTTTTTATAGATATTTATAAGATCTACAATTAATTAGAACATTTTACGTTTCTATCTTTAATAGTTTAGGCAGCGTACGCAAAATAAGTAACTTTTCTGGTTGATTTTTTACACCTTGTGTCCGAAAAACCCAAATATCTTACGGAACCCTATTTTTTTACAAAATAAAATTTAGCCTATGTTACTCGTGGATAATGTAGCTTTCGAGTGGTGAAAAAATTTTTAAAAACAGTCTAGTAGTTTTTAAGCTTATTCAATAAAACTCTATCAAATAACTCGAAAAAAAACCGGCTTGCCGGAGCGCTATAAAGCGCCCCAGGTTCATTGACCTTTATGTGACGTCGTGACGTATTCTTGTATAGAAATTTAAACGCTAAAAAGCCGATTGCGCCTGCGGCTTATGTTAAAGCAACATGTTGTTGAAAAGCAAATTTTGTTGATTTAATGTCCATAGTGTATACTTAGTGTAGGCGTTTTGTAATGTTTCTTTGTAGTTTTATAATTACTGATTGTGCCATTTCTCAATTACGGTAGAGAGTGGTTGTGTTCTAAACTTCTGAAGGGAAGCCGGTGGGAATCGAGTTGTATGGAACCTTCGTCACTGCTATACAGGGTTATTTGTAAAACAACCTCTCAGGACTATGTTAAACTTTGAGATTTCGTTGTTCTATCCAACACATTTTGACTCTGTATTTACGAGCGCATCAAGCACCCCTGCCGCCCAGTCCTGCTCGTCTTGAATATTGTACTACCGCTTGCTTCGCATAGATTTCAAATATTTAGAATGTTCAAACAAAATATTTTTTTGTATGAAAATCTGATGAACTAAAATATGATACTTTTTTTATAAGTCATAGAACAAAAGTTGTTGTTTTTGGTGTTAGTACCATAGTCCAGAAAGTTTGCCAGTGTTTTACAAATAACCCTGTATAAGTTTCAGAGATATAGACATATATAAGTTACAACATTTGATCATGGAGATGCAACGCTGGGGCGAAACGGATCGTGGCATGGCGGACAGAGTTCCGGCGGGATCTCATGGTGAAATGGCGAAAGCGACGGTCGCAAACCAGTTCTGGGTACGCCATAGTCATGGTAGTAAGTCCCCCCTTTGAGGAGTAGCTAGAAAGACAATACGGCGTCCTTACCTTCCGCATGACGCAGGTCTTCATCGGATACAATAAGTTCGGGAGGTTAGTGCGGAAGAAACGCTAGAAATGTTTTTCGGTGGCAAAAATCATTTATGACAACCCCCGCTCTTGAGTGGAGTGGGAGATAGTGTCAGACTCTTGCTGACTTAAAACCCCACCCCGTTCCTTCTAGCCTTCATACCGAGGCTCGAGTTCCTTTCGGATAACCCTAGCCCCAGTAGGCTTCGACCAATCCGGGCCCCTCCTGTAAGAAACGCATGGTTGTCACCATCATGTGGACCGCCCAGAAGGCCAATGTGTCCTCAAGGGGGTGATCGGCGATAACGACCTCTCGCGCCGGACCCTGGTACATGTCACGTTCCGGAGCAAGGACTGTGACATATACTCTGTCTGTAAAACCCCACTTGACCATATTTGCAAACATTCAATTGTTTATTTCCAGGAACAAACTAGTACGCTTTTTTTTTCGGTGGGCCAAATCATCCAATGACAAAACCCGCCCTTGGGTGGAGCGGGAGATAGTATCAGTCTCTTACTGACTAAAAACCTACTCGGTTCCTTCTAGCCTTCATAACGGGGCTCGAGTTTCCTTTCAGATAACCCTGACCCCAGTAGGCTTCGACCCAGCTGGGCCCCTCCTGTTGCTGACAACTCCTTGAGGCACGCGGGAATACTCGTAGTGGGGGGTCACAGTCAAACACTAGCTTATACCATTAAGAAAAATAAGGTTCTAATGAAAAAAAAGGGAATTGTCAGTTTAATAAAGATTTTATAGTTTTTAATTCATGAATCCCCAAGCGACCACCGGTGGCCGCGCATCTATTGTCTTACTATTGTGTCTCTAATTGACGGTATCTGAAGGGTTAATAATAAAGATTTTATAGTTTTTAATAGTTGATTTGGAAAAAAAACATTTGTCAAAGTTTTCCTCCATTTTAATTCAATCTTCTCTCAATAATCACTCAACTCATTACCAGCGCCATGTTTTAAAAACAAAATACAATCAACAAATACATTTTTAACTTCCAACAAAGTCACGTCTTTTTTTTTTTTTTTTTCTCTCGACGGGGAAAATCATCATTGACGAAACCCGCTCTTGGGTGGAGCGGGAGACAGTGTCAGAGTCTTACTGACTAAAAACCCCGCGCCGTTCCTTCTAGCCTTCATACCGGGGCTCTAGTTTCCTTTCGGATAACCCCGACCCCGGTAGGCTTCGACCCAGATGGGCCCCTCCTGTTGCTGACAACTCCTTGAGGCGCGCGGGAACAGTGCGCGCCGTCGACGCCTTGGCTCGGTCCGGACAGTTACCGGACGATCGGACAGCGAGCTACCCATGGCTCGGCGTCCGCGAGCCCGCGTCTACGGTGGCCGGAAATCGGGATCGGAATCCCGGCGGCGGCGGCGGGGGCGCCGTTGCCTGATGCGGTCTGCCTCCTCTTTTGACCGCCTGCCACTCCTCCTCGCTCCGGACCATGGCCTGAACCAAAGCCCGGCGCGAGAGGTCTCCGCCGCCGATCGCCCCCACGAGGACACGGCGTTGCTCCGCCCAAGCAGGGCACACCTCAACTGTGTGCTCCACCGTGTCCTCCGGGCGTTCCGCACAGTGGCGGCACCCGGGCGTCTCTTCCGCTCGAATCCGATGCAGGAACCTCCCGAACTTGCCATGTCCGGTGAGGACCTGCGTCATGCGGAAGGTAAGGACGCCGTGAGGTCTTTCCAGCCACGCCTCAAAGAGGGGACTTACCGCCATAATTGTGGCGTGCCCAGCACTGGGTTGCAATAGTCGCTGACGCCATTTCACCGTGAGATCCCGCCGGAGCTCTGTCCGCCATACCTCGACCTGTCGCGGTAGTGGACTTTCACCCCGGCGTTGCATCTCCACGCGCTTATCGTGCATGTGTGCAAGGACTGTTGCCTCCAGATCCCACGGTGGTAGGCCAGCCAGAAGGCTCGCCGCTTCGCGGGAGATCGTGCGGTAACCCCGCACCATCCGTATTGCCATGACCCTCTGGCAGGCGTTCAGTATGGACGCCGGTCGCTTTGCCAGCGACCGAACGATCCCCGCGTAGAGCCTCCGGCAGGAGGCGTCTGGACCCCCAAGGTTGGGCAGGAGCCGCTTGAGAGCAGCTCCGGCCCGGTTGAGTTTGGGAGCCAAACGTCGGAAGTGTTCTCCGAAATTCCATCGGCTGTCGAGAACGAGTCCCAGGTACTTCATCGTCGACCCGACGCCGATGCGAACTCCTCCTACCGTAAGTTGGGAGTCTGATGGTGGCGCATTCCGAGGGCCGTGGAAAAACATGGCCTCGGATTTGTGCAGCGCCACCTCGAGTCCCAACTCCTGGATCCTACCAACGACTATCGCAACCCCGCGTGTCGCTAAAGCGACCGCCGCCTGGTGCGACTCTCCCTGCGCTAGAACCAGCGTGTCGTCTGCGTAGCAGACCACGCTGACCCCGTCAGGGAGGTCGCCGCGCAGCACGTAGTCGTAGCCGATGTTCCACAAGGGTGGGCCTAGAACCGACCCCTGCGGAACACCGCACGACATCTCTCGACGTTTCCACTCTCCCTGGTGACCGGGGTAGATAATGGACCTGTCCGACAGGTAAGCCTCGACCACTCGACAGAGGTATTCGGGCACCCGGTGGTACCGGAGTGCCCTCCGGATCGTACTCCAGGGCAGGGAGTTGAACGCGTTGGCAATGTCCAAGGACACTGCCACAACGCTCCTGCCCCGGGACACCGCAACCCAACAAAGTCACGTCTCTAGAGCTTCATTTGAAACATAAATCTAATCAAAACTGAACTTTATTCGTCACGGATTAAAGTTTAAAATCGTGTGCCGTTAGATTGATGAGTAATTTAGTTTGATAAATCTAGAGCTTTTATTTTTAAAAGTTGTTATTGAAAATATTATAGTGTTTTATGCTCGTATAGGCATTTTTAAGTGTTGCAGTTTGTATGTCAAACGGTTTGAATTATGTTTTTAATATTTTAAATAAAAGGCTTCATTTTTCAGTTAATGTTTTATTAAAACAATATAATTAAAACCTACACCTTTTGAAAAGGTTACTGTTTTTGCAACTGTAAATTACTGTTTTAAATAGTTATAGAAAAAAAATGCGTCTAAATATTTTTTACTGCGTTTAAATATTTTGTACTGGCGAAAAAATTGGTATAATAATAATTACTTGTTAATATGTTTTTATTTTTATTGTAGGTAATATTTAAATGAATAATATTGATTACAATTAACTTTTTCCTACTCCAATGACATGTATACATATACGTACACGTTGTTTTTCTTGCCTTGAGATGGAAAATCATTAAATAAAGTCTCTGAGTAGAACGGCCTTCCCGTTCGGCAACCACTGCTCTCTTAGGTTAACAATGTTATTAATTTAAAACAGGTAAATTATAGTTAGTAAAATTATTATCAATACATATTATAAAAAAAAGTCTTCCACCGCGTCTGTGAGTCTGTCTGTTCGCGCTAAACTCAAAAAACAAACTCAGACGTCATTATGTATCATATCTATATCTCCAAATCAACATTTAAATCACACACACATACCAAAAAACCTCATCCACCTTAAGACTATCTCTTCACCAAAGCCTAAAAACCAGCTTAATGATATCACCTCTAAACGCGTCCCTTTTAGAGAAATCTAAAAGCACTAACGTGCTATTTAGCAGCTATTATAGCCTTAAATAGCTCCCGGAGGCTTAAGATGGTCGGGTGGGCTCGGGTAATTCGGACAACTTCGTGAAATATAGCCTTGAGAAGGCTTTTTGATAATAAGATGAAGGTAGCGGAGTGTTATGTTGGGGAAATTAGATGACGTGTATTCTCTTAGATTTTTAAGTTATTTTTGGGTTTAAAATAGCTAGACCTACCACAGTGTTGTCTTTTTTAACCCAAAGGTTGACTGGTAGAGAATGCCTTGTTGCATTAAGTCCGCCTATGTACCATTACTGTACATGAAGTTTAAATAAATAAATAAAATTAGTAAGATAACGCTTGCCAAATCCAGTTATAAAACCAAATCGGGTTAGATTAACCACTAACCCCAGCAGAATTAATTTATTGATTTCACTACTCAAAAAGGAGAGCAGTGCTGGCCGAGTGGTAATGGCTCCGACTTACGAGTTAAAAGGTCGTGGGTTCAAACCCCGCCAGGCGCATTCATCATCTTCCTGCCCTTATCCCGTTTTATTTGGGGTCGGCGCAACATGTTTTTTTCTTCTATTCTGTCCTGTCACTCGTCACGCTATCACTAACTCCTTTTTCATTCATATCACTTCTCACACAATCCATCCATCTTTTCTTTGGCCTCCCTCTCCCTCTCCATCCATCCACACGTAAATTCATAACTCTTTTAACAACATTCGTTTCATCTCTCCTCTTTACATGACCATACCAAGACAAACGATTTCCTTTCAACTTTTCAGTCATTGGCGCCACTTTCAAACTTCCCCTAATATACTCATTTCTCACTTTATCCAGGCGCATTACTTTGTTTAATTTATTTCATGACCACTGCTCTCAAAACGGTGTAGGAAAACATCGTGAGGAAACCGGCATGTCCTAGAACCAATAATTCGAAGACATGTGACGTTCACCAACCCGCACTGGGGCCGCGTGGTGAATTACGGCACATTCTCTCTTCTAGAGAGGAGGCTTGAGTCCCAGCAGTGGGAGCATTAAAAAAAAGAGGCTGATGATGATGATGATGACTCCTCAAAAAAACTAGAAGTATCACATTAACGTGGGGCTCATAGAGGTTGAGACCTATTTTTTTTCATGACGCGAGATACCATCAATAAGAAGCTATTCCAGCGGGAACTTCACGACCCTCAGTAATGAGGAATACGACTCGAGGAGGAGGAGGTTGAGTCTAATTAGCAGTAATTAACTTTTCTAAAAGGTACATGCATACATGTCTGCGATGCCAACCTGCTATTTTTTTTTTTATTCCCACCGTTCATCTAAGTATACAAATTAAAAATGCGCGACTGCAACGCGCGCACCATTAGGAGTTGTCAGCAACAGGAGGGGCCCATCTGGGTCGAAGCCTACCGGGGTCGGGGTTATCCGAAAGGAAACTAGAGCCCCGGTATGAAGGCTAGAAGGAACGGCGCGGGGTTTTTAGTCAGTAAGACTCTGACACTGTCTCCCGCTCCACCCAAGAGCGGGTTTCGTCAATGATGATTTTCCCCGTCGACAGAAAAAAAAAAAGGTCATCGGTCGACTAAGACACACTTAGTTTTTATTCAAGTCTAAGCATGAACGAAAATCAGATTGAAGAATTTTTTGGCCACAGCCTTTTATTTTCTGAAATTTAGTTCGTTGTACCAAATATAGGCAATCTTTTCTTTTTCTTTTTCCAGATTTTTTTTTTTTCGTTTTATTAGCTTCGTTCTAATCCAGAAACCAAATGTACAACATTATGATGTCCGAACATAGAGGTTCTAGTGTGGATATCCTGACTTGTAACCACATAAGAGACCCAGACCTGAAACAACCATCAGTAGGTCATCCAAAAGGAGCTCGGTATGAAGGCTAGAAGGAATGGAGTGGATTTTTAGTCAGTAAAAGTCTGACACTATCTCCCGCTCCACCCAAGAGCGGGGTTGTTAAAGGCTGATTTTTGCCACCGAAAAAAAAAAGTTGCCATACAAGTATTTGTTCCGAACGGGAATTGAAACCACGTCTCACAACGCAGCAACTAACCGCTCAACCACTGTGTCAACAGCACCATGAACTCTTTACTTTCCATCAGATGAGATAGCGGTCAAGCGCAAACCTATCGATAAAAATAAAAAATAAAAACTTAAAGAACCCTAGAAAAAGCCTGTAACCTGATGTAAAAACACCCTTACAACACACACACACACACAAACACATCAACAACAATACAATAAAAACAGACAGACGTAACAATACACACACAGACAATCGCACATACACACAAATAAATGGAAGATCGGACCTATACGGCACGGAGGAACGTGACAAACTCGCTTACGGCTAGATGCTGGATATACTGGGGGGTGTGTAGCATGTACTTGTTTTGGGGGTAGGTAGGCACCCTAGTAGGAAGTTGTAGCATTTAGAATAGCCTAAGTTCGGCTAAAGGTTTATCCCGCATGAAATTCTAGAATTTCGTAGTCTATATCTACACTAATGTAGATTACATTAATATTAAAAAGATTTAAGCGCAAGAAAGCGATGTCGAGATCGGCCTAGAAAAAGATGGCGGGATGATTTGGACGCCTAGCGTGAGGACTGGTAAGAGACAGCGTAGGAGAAGAAATTTTGGAAGGACTTGGGGGAGGCCTTTGCCCAGCAGTGGAAGTATAAAAAAAGCTTAATTTTTTGTTTGTAGGAGGCAATTGTTGGTCCGTTTGCTAAATTTTTTTCACCGATAGAACACTACTTTATTCCTAAGTGACTTATACTATGTTTTACGCGGGCAAAGCCACGTGCAAGAGCTAGTAAATTTATATTAATATTAAAAAGGAGTAAAGTTTGCTTTTTTTGTTTAAAAGAGATAATCTCTGAAAGTACTGGTCCGATTGCTAGAAATCTGCTTTATTCCTAGGTGACATAGGCGGTGGATGTACGCGGGTGAAGCCGCGGGCAAAAGCTAGTATTAAGATAAAACGGGATGAGTCAAAAATGGAGAAAAAACTAGCTGGCTAACTCTTTAAAACGTTTCTGCATCCCTAGCAGGCATCGGCCCTGCTGGGTCCCTTCTGACTAATAGTAATAAAGAATATTAAACATTTTATTTTAGGTCAAATATACAAATTACAATTCAAATAGAATCAAAGTAAAATCAAAAATTTATCCAAATACATTAATACTAAAACTCTATAAATTAGAACCAAATAAACATAAAAATTAAATAAATTAAAAACCGTAGTACGGGGTGAATAGAAACAAACCTTTGGTTTCGTTTTTCACTTTGATACCATATTATGGGCTTATTGCAAATCATCGATTATTTAAAATATCAATTAATTAATTAATGTTTTGGAGACACATTCATTGTGGGTGCAGGGAATGGAATTCCTTGCCGGAGTCGGTGTTTCCTGATAGCTACAACCCGGGAATCTTTAAGTCGAGAGTGAATAGGTTTCTTCTAGTTAAGCGCGTTCCGTCGTCGACAGCATCGTCGCTTTCCATCAGGTGAGATAGATAGCGGTCAAGCGCAAACCTATCAATAATAATAAAAAAAAATATGCTAAAATATTCAAATATCATGAAAATACCCTTTGAAGTTTTGTTTCTATTCACTCTATTTTACCGAACAAAGTCAAAAGATCCACAACTAATTAATCTAATTTGGTACTGCAAGGAAAATGGTGTAAAATAGTACACCATTTTGCTGTCCCAGATTTTAATTAGTTGTGGTCGTGTCTACTGATTTCCCTAAGAATTAAGATAAGGTGGAAGACCTTATCTTAATTCTTAGGGAAATCAGACACAAATGTCATTAGTCGAGGTGTGCCTTGCTTGGGCGGAGCACCACCGTGCCCTCGTGGGGGTGACCGGCGGCGGAGACCTCTCGCGCCGGGCCTTGCTTCAGGCCATGGTCCGGAGCGAGCAGGAGTGGCAGACAGTCGCCTCCTTCTACGAAGCAGTAATGCTAGCAAAGGAGGAGGCCGACCGTATCAGGCGCGACGGCGCCCTCGCCGCCGCCGCCGGCATTCCGATGCCGATTTCCGGCCACCGTAGACGCGGGCTCGCGGACTTCGAGCCATGGGTAGCTTTCTGTCCGATCGTCCGGTAACTGTCCGGACCGAGCCCAAGACGTGGACGGCGGGCATTGTTCCCGCGCGCCTCAAGGAGTTGTCAGCGACAGGAGGAGCCCAGATGGGTCGAAGCCTACTGGGGCCAGGGCTATCCGAAACGAACTCGAGACCCGGTATGAAGACTAGAAGGAACGGGGTGAGGTTTTTAGTCAGTAAGAGTCTGACACTATCTCCCGCTCAACCCAAGAGCGGGGATAAGTTGTTTTTTGCCCACCGAAAAAAAAAAGGCACAAATGTCATTACCCTAAAATACAATCCAATTCCTCATAAAATCCAATACCTATTCGCGCTGTTTCGATTTCCATTTCATTAGACTTGACGCCAAAAAAACGTACCGAGAACCTAAACCTAATCTAGAATCCAATAACAGCCTAAAAAGAGTAGTAATTACATATTCTTTGTGGCACATAAGTCAATTTTCTCGCTCCGACACACAAATCAGTCAAACAGAAAACAAAATGAAGAAGCCGTGTTTGGTAACATGACAAACCACAGAACGCGGAGAACGTCAGGGCGGCCATTTTTATACTAGAGGCCCTACCACGAGCCTTTCAAACAATCCATTTGACAACCTAAACTGAATTGTTAAAGGTTTAAAGCTATATAGGTTGTATAGCTCCATCCCTCTTTCTCGCTCGAACAACTGACATTTTAACACGTCATGGTAAGGCTCTAGTACTTATCAAAACTTTCCTTACGTACTAATCGTGGCATTGGATGTCAGAACTTACTCCATAGACGTAGAGAATGGACTGAGCTGTCACTATCCAGGTACGAATGTGAATGAGTATGAACAAAGTGCACGCGCCTCAGTAATGTCTTTTGCTAAAATTTTGGTTGGGTCACAGGCTTGCAATGTATCTTCGATATCACAACCTATAAAACTTAAACGGCCACTCGTTTGTTTTAGTCTTTCAACTAGAATGTTTTTTTTTTATTACTGATAAGCTTGCGTTTGACCACCACCTCACCTGATGGTAAGCGATGATGTGGTCGACGATGGAATACGCAATACCACGAATAGAAAAAGATGGAGAAGTCTCGCAAAAGCTGCTTCCAAACTACCAGCTGATCTATGACCACGACCACTCCACCAGGAGTGTATGACTGAGAAGAAGAAGAGAACAATCCCG
This sequence comes from Mythimna lalbum, assembly GCA_949319445.1. NCBI lineage: Eukaryota > Metazoa > Arthropoda > Insecta > Lepidoptera > Noctuidae > Mythimna > Mythimna lalbum. The sequence continues at coordinate 6,884,697 of OX439371.1, read as the reverse complement.
ACTATGGCCAAAACGTTTAATACAAAGACAAACATTGTTAGTAAAAGCTCTACTGTAACAGAACAGCTGCCAATCAGCATGATCCTAAGCCATGATGGACCCACAACACGGCACAAATCAGTGGTCAACAAAAATTTGACATAACAACAGCAAAATTAGATGTAAAATTTTAACCTGAGCGACGGTTCCGTGTTCTGTGTATCAAACTGACAATATGACACACGGCCGGATGACGCGCGGGGCGTGTCACGGTCTAATGTCTTCTTATGGTACCATTTACAAGCGACAGCGTGTAATTAATGGCGGGGGTTTGGTCCATAGACATACTTCAACTTAAACAAAAGGTATTTTTTTAACAGCTTCATAATTTCTCTTCATAACTCAAATGTCTTGCTGTTGGTGGCGCGTGTTATTGGCTCATTCAGTTCCCTTCAAAATGGTTGAGCTGAGTGGGGTTGATGCACGCGTCATGCTCGTGAACGGGTGCCGTCAGATGAGACTGGTTGTCTCTTAGCTGCCACTGGTTTAATTCAGTTTCTATCTTTTAATTATTTTTTTTTATTATTATCTACATTGTGCTCCCATAATAGAAGCAACAAGAAATATGTAACCAAACATGATATGTAATACATAATATGATTTAAAAGAGTGTCCATGGAGTTTCTTGCACGTTCTTCTCCATAGAGATCTACGCTTTGGAACGTGCAATTTAGCTTCACTTTTCTTTGACTGACCGACATTTGACTATTCTAAAGTGCCTACATTTGGTTTACTATTTGAAATAAAAAAAATATTAGCGTTATTGGATGTTGCAAAAAGGTCTGTACCAGTATAATCGAGTAGATTTGCCACAACGCGTTAGTCCACAGTGTATCGCTGTTTCGAGCAATTTTCAACCGAAAGTACAGTCACGAGCAATACGGTCACACACAAAGATTACCTGTTTGATGGATGGTTAGGTAATTAAGAACCAAATGTCGTACACATTTATCTTACATGGCGAACGGTAAGATAGATAGAATACTCGTATGTGGTAAATGTATGTATGTATATACATATTATTGCTCGTGACTGTACAATACAGTATGCCAGGTCCTATCCTATATGATACATATAAATTCCACAAATATTAAAGACGCGATAAGAATACATCGTTGGATGAAATCGCCAAGGTCGATATCCAATGACGGACAGGTCGATTCGAAGTTCCAACGGCTTTCGGTAGAGTTAGAGGGTGTGAGACAAGCAACGATGTATTTCTGTATGTATTTCTTTTATCTTTTCTGTGAGCTAACCGCCCGCCCCCCCGCTCCTCTACCGCCTCGCTGTAAATAAGCTCAAACTAATCCGTGTTCAGAAGCAAAAATTAAATGCATTTTTAAAGCCTAAACCGATTACCGGAATGTCAGTTATTGAGGTAATTGCTTGGCAACCTATTTATTCAAGTTCTTGTTCTTTATAGCAAGTGATGACTAATTAAAATTGCAATTACACAAAGTAATTACTTCACGTCAGAACCTGCAATGGGCAAACATTATTTTGATATTTAAGCCTCAGATACTTTAAGGGACAAATTGTCCCCCAATTTATGTGAAGCTTTAAGTAATAAAAATATCACTATGTCCTTACATATTATAAAACAAAGTCTACTGCGACTGTCTGTTCTTGATAAACTCAAAAAAATAAAAACTACTGCACAGATTTTAATGCGGTTTCCACTAATAGACAGAATAGTTCATGGGAAAGGTTCGAATGATTTCTAAAACACGTGTGAAACTAGGGCGGGCCTTTAAGTAAATTTTTAATCAAATTCACACTGTGTAGGGTTTGAATAACAGCTAAGGTAGCTTTATCATTCTTAAATAATTTTATTTGAAATTAATTTCCTGTAAAACAAATAAACGCAATAATCCATTACCACCAATTTTATTATAAATTCCATGAAAAAAAAATCGATTCTTCTTTTCCACTTTTTTTTATAGTTTCGCGCTTGACCGCTATCTCACCTGATGAAAAGCGACGATGCGGTCGACGATGGAGCGCTCTTACCTAGAAGTAACCTACTCACTCTCGACTTAAAGATTCCTTCGGATTTTTTCGGGTTTCCGAGGTTTTAGTGCACTAAAAGCTGAAAATTGATATCAACGCATAAAATCGCCGTCGCTTCCGCCTCTAACTTGCCTAACATAACCGTAGCTATCAAATTAACCGGCAGATTACCCCTTCGGCTTGACTTACAAACAAAGTGCGACTACCCTCACAACATCACATCGTGAAGAGGACATATATAAAACATAATATCTCATTCACTTTGATTTATACGCACCATTTATATGCGCACAAGGTTCTGGGATCTATTAAGATGTTTTGGTTCAATATTACATCACTAGCCTGTCTCTGGTTCAGGCCATGGTCCAGAGCGAGAGAGAATGGGAAACGGCTGCATCCTTCTACAAAGCAGTAATGCAAATGAAAGAGATGGCCACAACCGTGAGGGAGCCGGCATCCTCACGCCCCAGCTGCTGTCAAAGGAAAAGTTTAGGGTGTCGGGAATTGCCGGGCGATTTCCTACGACAAGCAATTGGTAGCTCGTCGTCCACCAGCCTAGTAAAAACCCAGGCCCAGGACCAGGAGAGCTGTCAGCAAGACGATAGGGGCCCAGTAGAGTCTGATGATGCCTGCTAGTGCTTCGGAGAAGTTTGAAGGACTGATAGTTAAATCTCCAAGAACGCCTGTGTCTTTCAGTTGCCCTTTGCAACTAAAGGATTGGTGGATTTTAGCCAGTGAAAGTCTGATTCTTCCTTTCGTTTTGTCCTAGATTGGGAGAAGTCATTGGATGATTTCACACCTTAAAAAAAATATATGTATCAGGGCTTAAACAGACTTTCATTTTCTCAAGCCAGGGAATAAAACCAGATCATCAAATAACTATTTCATTACTCATACTCTGAAAGTAGGTCTGAAGTTGCCTGAGGATCGGGCTGAAAAGTATCACACTTTTCATCCCTAGGGAGTTTTACTTTCAACTAACAACTGTAAAATATTTTTTTTTTTAAATTAGGTTTATCTTCTTGTATTCGTAATAAAAAGCACAGTGCTTACCTCGGAGTTAAAGTTACTTATTTAGTCCTTCGAATTAGCGACCTCGCTACGCTCGGCCGCCAACTCCTTCTCGGGACGAAATAAGTAACTTTCACCCCTAGTGTAACAATGTACTATTTCTCTCTCAATCCAGGAGTATCAGAACTTCCACAGCAACAAAAATTCGGCTCAGTTCTTTAAGTTGCGTTTTGCACTCAATGGCCATGGTCTTTTTCAAAATCCCACAGTTTATTAAAACATGCCTCCTCATTCTGCTAAACATCCCGCTCCCGCGACCTCCCATCACTCACACATCATCACAAAGTCAGCTCGTTTGTCTGCAGCTATCAAATTAGCCGGCGGATTGCCCCTTTGGCCCACTAACAGAGCTTAATGCGTCCACGTCGACTTTACGAGCCGTTTACAGCGCCACATTAACGTTTTTTACTCGTGCCATCTGGGGTCAAACTGGCCACGACATGCTAAGTAGGCCGTCTCAAGATTTTGGCGATTTGAGATGATGCTGCACTGTATCCTTGCTTATTTTTGTTGTGTTGAGTGAAACTGGTAAGTAAAATCCTCCTCCTCCTCCTCCTCCTCCTCCTCCTCGAGTCGTATTCCTCATTACTGAGGGTCGTGAAGTTCCCACTAGATTAGCTTCTTAGTAATGGTATCTCGCCATCTGTGACGGTTCTTAGCGTTATGAAGTGCGACGTGCAATTAAAATACGGTAAGTAAAATACGGTAATTAATAAGATATTTTGATGATTGAACCACTGTTGAGTGGCAGGCGGTCGCCTCTTTCTGCGAAGCAGTAATGATAGCAAAGGAGGAGGCCGACCGCATCAGGCAACGGCGCTCTCGCCGCCGTCAGCATTCCGATCCGTTTGCGGATGGCGAGTTATGGGTAGCTTGCTGTCCGAAAGTCCGGTAACTTGGTAGTCCGGTGACTTGGGCTCGGTCCGGAGACCGAGCCCAAGTCGTCGACGGCGCGCTCTGTTCCCGCGCACCTCAAGGAGTTGTCAGCAACAGCAGGGGTCGAGGCCTACTGGGGCCAGGGTTATCCGAAAGGGTGCTCGAGCCCCGGTATGAAGGCTAGAAGGAACGGGGTGGGTTTTTAGTCAGTAAGAGTCTGACACTATCTCCCGCTCCGCCCAAGAGCGGGGGCTGTCATTGGTTGATTTTCCCCATCATAAAAAAAAATTGGCCGGTCTACTTCCGCTCTAAGGGGGCATGGCAGACTTTTAGTGATTAAAACTACACCTGCGTTGTCGATGCCTGTGTTGTCATGCAATGAAGGAATTCACGACGACCAGCATTATCCTTTTCATACTTTTCTTCATGGCCCTTACAGGTATCGGCCGGACAGCGAGCTACCCATTGCTCACCTTCCGCAAGCCCGCGCCTAGTGGCTGAAAATCGAGATCCCAACGATCGTCTGTCGGGACTACTAGTAGGATAAAAATTATTTTTCACACCACCTGCTCGAAAATGTCAAATTATATGTCAAGCAACCTTAACCTAAAGTGAGTCATTAGTGGCCAGGGGCACAGCCGGTCAATAATGTGACTATTATTTTCTCACAGTAGGTGTAAAAAGTAGAGTATCCTCCTCTGGGCTAAAGGTGTCTTTGCCTTGGGCTAGCTTGAATCCCTCGCTGCATTCAGGATTCTGGTATTAACTCCCTCGCTTTGCTCGTGAGCTAAATCCCGAATCCTTCATTGCGCTCGAGATTCAATATGACGCCCGTGACATAAGACACAACTTTGGCACCTCGGTGCATAATCTACTATTTGCATTATGAGTTTTGTGAGCAAAGCCGCAAGCAGAAGCTAGTATCCAATATTAATAAACCCTAAATCATAAACAGCGTACCATTGAGAACCACTTCATCGACACGTTTAGCGTAATTACAAAACAGCGAACAAACTCTCATTACCGGCTATTAAAAGTATTACGTTGTTTGTATCGTAAACAACGCGAATCTTGCTCCCACACGGAGTTATAATTACCCAGTATTTTGTGGCTTAATATAGACTTGATACTTTAAACGGCTTTACTCATGTGAACACTCGGAAATTATTCCAACATCCTGATAGATATAACCTAGAATCTTTATTATGACCCCTGGGCGAGGGGCGACTTTTTGTAGCAATACTATCGCTATTAAGAGGGTCCTTTTCCACTCACCTATCGTAAATATCGAAAATAGTTTAAAATCTTATTTCATTTAATGCAATTCAACGCGATGTTTGACGAAAAGACAACGCAAAAAAAGAGGGATAACGCCTGAAAATCCTGTTAGTATTCGGTAATTCCGAGATTTACTCGAAAATTTCACAAAACTTGCTCCAGAAAATAGCAGTTTTTTTAAACCTTTATAAGTTTATGGAAAAAGTTGTCGTTATTTAGAATCATAATAAAATTTGCAAGGTTCCTATAGTTTTACTTTTTGACTTTATTAATTTTTTGGCAAATTATGAAGTGTCAAAGTTCATACAAAATAGGAGATTTTCAGAGGTTTTTACTGGTTTAGTTTTACACAAATTTAGACATTGGTTTCTATAGAAACCTAGATAATATCCACAAGATACTGTGTTTTCAAAATATCTAATGATAAATGTGTAATTGTTGTATGAAAATTGTATGAAAAACAGTGAAAATGTTAGTCATGATGCACCACCTTAACGCGCGTTCGTCGTATTTGCAAGCGCTATAGAAAAAACGCCAACGCGCTATAGCATCACGACTGTATCGATGCGAACGCGCTGAAAATCGCGACTGTGTCGATACAAATGCGCTACAGCATCTCTACACGGTAAGTCGAAACCTACTGGGGCCAAAGCTCTGTTTCCGAAAGGGAGACTTGGTCTCGGTATGAAGAGCAACGAAGAAACGATGTGGGTTTTTTGTCAATAAGAGACACTATCTCCCGCTCTGCTCAAGGGCAGGGGATGTCATCTGGATGATTTTTATACACCGATAAAAAAAAGAGTCAAGAGTGGATAAGTTACTTTTAGGGAAGTGTGCTTCATTGTTGACATCGCTTCCCATTGGGCACACCATAATCATGGCGATAAATTCCACGCTTTAACGATTTAATTCGGTCCATTACCGGACGATCGGACAGCAAGCTACCCATGGCTCGCCGTCCGCGAGCCCGCGTCTACGGTGGCCGGAAATCGGGATCGGAATCCCGGCGACGGAGGCCAAGGCGCCTCCACGCGCATGTCGTGCATGTGTGCAAGGACTGTTGTTTCCAGGACCCACGGTGGTAGGCCAGCCAGAAGGCTTGCCGCTTCGCGGGAGATCGTGCGGTAACCCCGCACCATCCGTATTGCCATGACCCTCTGGCAGGCGTTCAGTATGGACGCCAGTCGCTTTGCCAGCGACGGCGCCCACACCGGCGCCCCGTAGAAGGCCATGGACCGAACAATCCCCGCGTAGAGCCTCCGGCAGGAGGCGTCTGGACCCACAAGGTTGGGCAGGAGCCGCTTGAGAGCAGCCCCAGCCCGGAGAAGCTTGGGAGCCAGACGTCGGAAATGTTCTACGAAATTCCACCGGCTGTCGAGGACGAATCCCAGATACTTCATCGTCGACCCGACGCCGATGCGAACTCCTCCTACCGTAAGCTGGGAGTCCGATGGTGGCGCGTTCCGAGGGCCGTGGAAGCACATTGCCTCGGATTTATGCAGCGCCACCTCGAGTCCCAACTCCTGGATCCTACCAACGGCTATTGCAACCCCGCGTGTCGCTAGAGCGACCGCCGCCTGGTGCAAACTTCCCTGCGCTAGAATCAGCATGTCATCTGCGTAGCAAACCACGCTGACCCCGTCAGGGAAGTCGCCGCGCAGCACGTAATCGTAGCCGATGTTCCACAAGGGTGGGCCTAGAACCGACCCCTGCGGAACACCGCACGACATCTCTCGACGTTTCCAGTCTCCCTGGTGACCGGGGTAGACAAAAAACCTGTCTGACAGGTACGCCTCGACCACTCGAAGGGGTATTCGGGCACCCGGTGGTACCGGAATGCCCTCCGGATCGTACTCCAGGGTAGGGAGTTGAAAGCGTTGGCAATGTCCAAGGACACTGCCACGACACACCTACCCTGGGACACCGCTTCCCCTGTCGTGAGGGCTCGCACGCGCATGATGGCTTCTATGGTAGAGCGGACCCTGCGAAAGCCGAACTGTCCGTCCGACAAGTCCGGCCCAACCCGTGTTAGCCGCACGACGAGGCGGTTTGCAATTACTATTTCAATGAGCTTGCACACCTCGTCGAGCAGCACAATGGGCCGGTATGCGAACGGAGAGTCCGCAGGGCGCCCTGGCTTCGCTACGAGGACCAGTTTCCCCGTCTTCCAGCGAAGTGGGAACTGGCCCCTCTCCAGGTATGCGCCAGGTCTAGAGAGGTCTTACGTCCTCACCTTCTTGATGCAGGTTCTATGGCTATAAGAAGAATTCTTCTTCAGAGGCGAAGAAGTTATTGGATGATTTCTCACAAAAAAAAAGAATACTAGATGTTTTTCATGAGAGCTGCACCAAGACAAACTAAAAAAAAAAAACAGAAAAGTGCGAATCCGACTCGCAAACTGAGGATTCCGTGAACTATCCTATGAACAAGCTTTGAATGAAAATCATTATTTCATAGCAAGCTTTTATAGCTCGTTATAACTATATAATTAATACTCGCCAAGACGAATCATACGAGCCCAAACTCGATGTGTAGTTTAACTACCAAGATCTTATAGCCACCTTCCGGTTCCATCATCAGATCAGCTCTGTCATAATAATTTTGCATTGTCATCTGATTTACACATGCATGCATATTTCAGCTCAATCGGTAAGCGGGAAATGAGTCAAATTTAATTTATAAGATTTGATGACAGACAAACATTGGGACAGGTGAAACTAAATAAAAGCTTGTAAAATAGTTAAATTACCGAATTGAGTTACAAAGATTGTTTTGACGTAACTTTGACGTTACAGTTTTCAGATTTATTCCTATACTCGTGTAACCTTGTTACGTACCAATTTTCAGGTTTCCAGGTCAACGGGAAGTAACCTATGAATTTTGATACCGTATCTTTTTTTTCTTTAACTTGGAAGTTTCATTTTTTCACAGCTTCAAAGGACCGCAGACTTGCGTATTTGGTTTTAATTTCAACTCGATACCTCCATGTGTTCCTGAGATAAAATAAAATATAATAGAAATACTTTTATTCGGTATAGACACATCACAACAGAGATAAAGGGTCTTGGCAGACAGACAGAAAAAAAGACAGACATATAGACTGACAGACAGACAGTTGGACAACAAAATAATCCTATAAGGGTTCCATATTTCTCCTTTTGATGTACATAGGTACTTTTTTTGAGGTAAGGAACCTAAAAAATAATATAACGTCTCTGGTTGAAGTACCGTCATCATCATCATCAGCCTTTTTAATGTTCCCACTGCTGGGACTCAGGCCTCCTCTCTAAGAGAGGGAATGGGTCGTAATCCACCACGCGGGCCCAGTGCGGGTTGGTGAATGTCACATGGCTTCGAATTTTTGGTTCTAGGACATGCCGGTTTCCTTACGATGTTTTCCTTCACCGTTTTGAGAGCAGTGGTGATGAGAATTACACAAAGTAATGCGTCTAGCTGGGTTTGAACTCGCGGCATACAACTCGTAAGTCGGGGCCGTTACCACTCGGCCACCACTGCTTATAATACTACTATATTATAAAGGCAAACGGTAGTGAGTGTTTTTTTAGGTGGGAGATCATCTTCTGACTTCTTCCGCTACTCGTAAGTCGGGGCCATTACCACTCGGCCACCACTGCTCTCTTTTTTGAGGTACGAAACCCAACGGAGCATCGCCGTTCCCTCGTGGGGGCGATCGGCGGTGGAGATCTCTCGCGCCGGGCTTTGGTCGAGGCCATGGTCCGGAGCGAGGAGAAATGGCAGGCGGTCGCCTCCTTCTGCGAAGCATTAATGCTACCAAAGGAGGAGGCCAACTGTATCAGGCAACGGTGCCCTCGCCGCCGCCACCGGGATTCCGATCCCGATTTCCGGCCACTATAGACGCGGGCTCGCGGACGGCGAGCCATGGGTAGCTCGCTGTCCGACCGTCCGGTAACTGTCCGGTCCGAGCCCAAGACGTCGACGGCGCGCAGGAACCGAAAGGAAGCTCGAGTCTTGGTTTGAAGGCTAGAAGGAACAGGGTGGGTTTTTAGTCAGTAAGAGTCTGACACTATCTCCCGCTCCACCCAAGGGCGGGGGTTGTCTTCAGATGATTTTTGCCCACTGTAAAAAAAAAAGGTACGAAACCCAAAAATAATATTACATCTCAGGTCGAAGTACCGTCAAGCCCTTAGTAATAAGATAATGCCACACATATTCAAGTAGGCACCAAGGCGAGTCAAACGCGAGCTTATCAATAATAAAAAAAAAAAAAAAAAAAAAAAAAAAAAAAAAGGCAAGGCCAAATATACACAAAAAGTACCCAAACTCCGACAATGACGTTACGTCTTACTTAAGTTTTTAACGGGGCCGGAAAGTTTGTACATCTCCAGCCTCCTTGCGTTTACGAGGTAAATAAAACTAGCTATAAAAGTAACACATTCTTAGCTTGAGTCTTGTGAAGATGTTTTGAGTAATATGTTCAGAGAAATGATGAATGTTTCATGAGGACTTGGAGAGGAAGTTTTAAATGTGACAAAGGCAAGGTGTAAGTTTCTCGGGCTCGCGGACGGCGAGCCATGGGTAGCTCGCTGTCCGACCGTCCAGTAACTGTCCGGACCGAGCTCGAGGCGCGCACTGTTCCAGCAACAGTTGTCAGCAACAGGAGGGGCCCAGCTGGGTCGAAGCCTACTGGGGCCAGAGTTATCCGAAAGGAAACTCGAGCCCCAGTATGAAGAGGCTAGAAGGAACGGGGTGGGTTTTTAGTCAGTAATAGTCTGACACTATCTCCCGCTCCACCCAAGAGCCGAGAGAGAAGAGAGTTGTCATTGGATGGTTTTTCTCACCGAAAAAAAAAACCCTCCCCTTTGCTGCATATGCAAAATGCTAGCAAACGTCAACACGCTTGTGGAGACCTACTCTAGATTGGACTTGTTTGATGATGAATGGAAGACTATATTGCTAGAAAGTTTCGGTTCTGCGATACGACCGTATTAAATAATTAAATAATTTACTTATTTAAATATTCATGGGATTATGATATACTAAAAAATTATTCATTATTAATTCCTTCTCACCTCTGAGTCTAAAGAAAGTAAAAAAGATCCCAAACTACACCTCATCCCGGAAAAAAACACACAAAAAAAGTCGGTCAAAACTATGGTTAAGTGAGATAGTGCAGTTTGTGGGACAAAAGGCCTATTGCTCAACTAGTAAGTAGTTTTACTGCCTCTGTTAGGGTGTATACGTGACGTTTTAAGCTAATAATGTACCCGCGAGAATATGGCGCAGAAATGTGGGAAACAGAAGGTTTACTTTATTTAAGAGAAATTCCGCATCTATGACGCCACATAAGAACTACAAGGAAAATACGAAATCCTGCATCGCGCAATCAAAGTTCTCCGCGCGATTTGAACATATACGACCGCCCGACATCAACTATCGGGCAGTAGCCAACCAGATTATTACCTGTCTGGTTGGAGGATCCTCCCTTTCCAAAGGAGGTTTGCGGGACTTTACTCTCTGTTCCGCTTACCTCCAAATGGTCAACGTGTGCCGCGTACGCGCGTACGTCTGGGCGCGTCGGTCCTCATACATTTAAAATGGCAACTAGACTTGCAGAACCACATTAGATCTACGCAACGGGACGCCACGCGACGTGGCTCAGCGTACGAGTCAGGCGTGGATGACGTGAGCGTCGTGATAATGTAATTTACGCTTTAGTGTGCGTGCAGATAAGGAGTGGAATTCCTTGCCGGAGTCTGTGTTTCCTGATAGCTACAACCCGGGAATCTTTAAGTCGGGAGTAAATAGGTGTCTTCTTAGTAAGCGCGTCCCATCGTCGACGGCATGGTCGCTTTCCATCAGGTGAGATAGCGGTGTAGCGTGAACCTAACAATAAAAAAAAAAACAGTGTGCACACCACTTATAAGCAGAAAACATGTTAAAAGCACCACCACAGAGGTTTTCAAGAAACTGTTGGGGCTGATGCATACCCTATACATGATAGAGGTGCATACATTATACCACAGTTACTGCAGTACGCGCATTCCCATGCGACCGATGTATCAGTATGGTACGAGCGATTTATGAACATACTCTTTGCGTATGCGAGCCATACTAGTTATGACCAATCACGTTATTCTCGGCGTTTTATCAATATTGTTCACTCAGTCTTTTGCCACGCCCATTCTTACGCCAATGGCTCCCGTTACACCAAGACGGCAAATACGTTGCGTGCACGAGGCGTACACGTGGCATTCTCGCTTAACACACGTCAAAACATTGCATTTACGGCAATGGCTCCCGTTACGCGAATATGGCAAATAATTTGCGTGCACGAGGCGTGTACGTTGCGTGCACGCAGCGTACACGTGGCATTCTCGCTTAACACACGTCAAAACATTGCATTTACGCCAATGGCTCCCGTTACGCCAATCTGGCAAATACTTTGCGTGCACGAGGCGTGTACGTTGCGTGCACGCAGCGTACACGTGGCATTCTCGCTTAACACACATCAAAACATTGCCTAGTTGGAAACGCGAAAACTTTAAATGTATGGGAATGAGGGACATCATCTCAACGTTAAGTCACGTGTTCAGAATAGAGATGTGCCGTTGCCGGCAATCTGAGAATATTAGAATATTGCTGGCAATATTGCCACCAATATTCATACATCGGGCAATATTCCCAGCAATATTCCCACCAATACTCCAATTTCACGGCAATATTGCCGGCAACGGCATGTTCAGAACAAATGAATCAGAGGCGATACCCACTGTAGAAAGAGATTCAAATAGAAAAGGTCAGTAACTTGGCTAGACTTGCTGGCTATTTGTACTTCTGTTTTTACCTCTATTGTGCCCCAAAACAATGAGAGCGGCGCTTAAAAGTCGTAAACGAAGGATTTCTCATGTGATCCTTTTGTGCCCCTCGTGAAACATGTATATTATTATATTTAAAGCACCCCCCTAGGATTGTATAATCTCTTGCCTAATTATCTTTGCTAATTGTAGAATTGTGTTACCGACTTTGACTTTAAAGTTTTTAAGGCTATAACTCTTGGTGGAAGTTTTTGAATTATGGGCAACGGTAACTGTTCTTGTTTGTGGAGTAATGGCTACTAAATAGCTTTTATACGATATAGTGGCTTACTATAGGATCGTTTATAGTGTGTGTAAGTTAATGTCGCTTACTGAGATTGCAAATCTGAATGAGGACATTATTTAAGTCGCGGAATCAATGACGAAGGGTTCCGTAGGTCCCATTATCTATAAAAACGGCAACAAAATTACGTTCCCCCTTTAAATTATTTTTTTCCGTTTTTTATGAATTTTTGTTCTTATAGTGGAAACAGAAATACATCATCTGTAAAAATCTCAACTGTCTAACTGGTTCATGAGATTCAGTCTCGTGACAGACGGACGGATAGCGAAGTCTTAAAAATAGGGACCCGTTTTATACTTTGAGTATGGGAACCCAAAAAACTAAATAAATTAATAAAAACCATTGTATTATTAATGTAATGGAGTGCGATCTACAAAGATAAACAGAAAGTATGGCCTAATATAATGAAAAAAGTGACCCAATTAACATGCCAACGACATCCCACTTTACCTTTTTTACCATAAAACCAGACCAGCATAAAAATAATCAATTTTACGTTTATATTCTCATAAAATTGGAATCGTATCCCAAACTAAAGCCCGGCTAATCAATTTTATAGCCGGGCATGGCTAATGTTCAGCCATTGGTTGTTACTACCTTCGGATCGTATTTAACAAATCCTCGTTAGTAGAGATTGGCCAGGATCTGGTGATAGGCACATTGATAATGGAAGCATTATGCTTGATTAACTTTTTTGTAATCTTTGGAAATTGGGTCAGTGTCCTGTTCAGGGGCGGATTTGCCGTGGCAATAGGCCAAGGCTCCCAGCCTACAACGGCCTCGTTATGTCCTGACACGTAACGTGTTATCGTAGCCTATCCCTGACTCTGTACCCAGTTATGTGCGAGTAATGTCTATCATCATCATCATCTTCCTGCCCTTGTCCCGTTTTATTTGGGATCGGCACAACACGTTTTTTTTCTTCCATTCTATCCTGTCGCTCGTCACGCTAACACTAACTCCATTTTCATTCATATTACTTCTCACACAATCCATCCATCTTTTCTTTGGTCTCCCTCTCCCCCTCCATCAACATGTAAATTCATAACTCTTATAGTAACATGTGTTAGTAAGGCCTATGTTGTAAAGAAAAAATATATTAATGTAATAATCTTTGTGGTCTGCGTTTATTTAGAATAGGAAATGAAACTGATGATGCTGCGTAACTTGCTTGCTTATTGTTTTCGCTTCTTTACAATTTCTTCTTATTTTAAAAACTTCATAATTACTCCGTTCTTCCGTCACTTCCATTAAAAAGTCGTAATCTATCCACTGTCTCTTTCACACCCTTTCTTTTCTCGTTCTCACATCTTTATGCTTTATTTCACACATGATCTATACGTACCTTTTACTCATGCTACATAAATATACACCTACGCCACTGGCCTTGTTCGACAAATTCTATCTTCCCTCCATTTCTATCCAGTTCTGGCAAAATCTGTCCATTTCGTTACGCCATCTCCTTTGTGGTCTGCCGTGATCTTGTCTCATTGTTCTAGGGCAACAATTCTATGCTATTTTGGATCACAGATGTTCAGACATGTCCAGCCCAGTCCTATTTAAGTTAAGCAGCTTTTTGATCCATATCTAGCTATCCTGGTTTTAGAGCACTGTATAGTGTTCTGAACTCAATCATTATAGAACATCGGTCCTATCTATTGGAGTGTCCGGAGTGAATATACACTTGCACTTCAGAGGACGTATAAACACCACTGACGCTACCTTTTGCTGGATTCTGACCCATCTATAAATTCACGAACCGCTGATGAAAAGTTTTTAATGCCGCCCAGGGGATCGGCCATATTTTACCAGCCGTAAAGATAAAACCAAAGTGTCCGGAAATGTATTTCAACCGACAATATCAGCAAAACACAGCTAGGTATACATACTCGGCTAAAAGTGTTCCCCAGAAAAATACCTTGGTATGTAATTTGGTAAAATTACTCTCCAAAAAAAACTGTTATGGAACAACTCAACTTGTCCTACTAATATTATAATTGAGGAAGTCTGAATGTATGTCAATCACTAACAGCTGGTTAATCTGATATGCGAGAATCTTGGTGGAAGTGAGTGAATCATGACCTTGATTGACATTGAATACTTTTATCCCAATGCATTGGTAAGGGCTATGCTTGGAGTTTCCTTGCGTGATCGAACAGGAATAAAGATATCCTCAGAAGAACCAAGATTGCTGACATAGCACGAAGAATCGCAAAACTAAAGTGGCAACGTGCAGGGCATATTGCTCGTAGAACAGACGGCCGCTGGAACCAAAAGGTACTGGAGTGGCGACCGTGTACCGAAAGGTGGACCGCTAACCTGGTAAAGGTTGCGGAAATCCAATGGATGCAAGACGCACAGGATCGTTTATTGTGGCGACACATGCCTATGTGCAACGATGGACGTCTTTTGGATGAAATGATGATGATGATGACTTTTATCCCGGTAGTCCTTGTAGTACATTCCCTTGGAGTAATTTTTGCCTTTACTCGATTTGAAATACGCTATATTCCTATAATAGGAATAAAGTGTCGATGCCGCAAAGAATACAGTGTCGATACTTTGCGGTATCGACTACTTTTCCTTTCGATATCGATGATTTTACTCAGCGAGTACTCTTTGACTGGCATTGTATTGAAATCTCAGAAGTAACTTAGTTACTTTGTTCTATTAACGTAAACTAACGTCACTGATAGAAATTGACGTCATAACCTGTAGTTGTGTGCACAGTATGACCTACAAAGTACGCGATACTTTGTAGTAACTTTTTATTTGATATCGTGTCCCTAGGTAGAACCACTCGGTATACCTAAACTATGACCACTCATACAAAGGGCACAGAAAACCCTCAAAAGAAAAGAAAGAAAGAAGAAAGATATCATTTTATTTGCCCAAAATGGAAAAAATAATAATTATGCGCTACGTTCGAGCAAAATGACTATACGCTCAGCATAATGCTGTGTCCACACGCAAAAATGCGACGAGTCCACAGCGCTGGTTTTCAGCGTGGGACAGTAGTAAAGCAGTATCTTGACCAGGTATTCAAGACTACCAGAATCATCAGCGCGTTATATTCCACACGTCTCTCAAAGTGATTTCAGCAAAACTGGAGGGATCCAGTAGGCTGATGCCGGCTAGGGCTGCAGAAATGCTCCAAAGAGTTACCGTGGCCCTGGAACGCAAAGAGAAGAAACTGAAGGAACACTCATCATCATCATTTTAGTCGAAAGACGTCCACAGTTGGACATAAGCCTCCCCAAAGTATCACCAGAACAAAGGTCCCGTGTGTGTCGCATCCATCGGATTCCCACGACTGTCATCAGGTCATTGCGCCTTGTGGGAAGCCTCCCAATGCTGTGCTTTCCAGTACAAATACTCCAGAAGGAACAGTGTTGTGTTTTAATTAGTCTGACACGCCATCTTGCTCTATCCAGATTGGAAAAAGTTATTTGATGGTATCCCACCCCAAAAAAGGTATTCAAAACTATTTAAACCCAGTTTTACTCCCAAGCCGCCAGGATTCCGATTCCGATTTACGGCCACCGTAGAAGCGGGCTCACGGACGGCGAACCACGGGTAGCTCGTTATCCGACCGTCCGATAACTGTCCGGACCGAGCCCAAGACGTCGACGGCGCGCACTGTTCCCGCGCGCCTCAAGGAATTGTCAGCACCAGCCGGGTCGAAGCCTACTGGGGCCAGGGTAATCCGAAAGAGGGCTCGAGTCCCGCTATGAAGGCTAGAAAGAACGGGGTGGGTTTTTAGTCAGTTAGAGTCTGACACTATCTCCCGCTCCCCCCAAGCGCGGGGGTTGTCATTGGATGATTTTTCCCACGATAAAAAAAAGCTTTACTCCCAAAACCACAGTTCTAAACAGAGCTAACTTGCCAAAAGATTCAAAACCTACATCCACAAACAGTGGAGTAGAAAGTGAGCCAGTAATTACGTACTATGATCGATAACCGCCAGGCGCCGGTGAGTCTGAATACGTGTGTTATATAAGTGCTAGGACTGAGTGACAGGCGGTAGCGGAGGCTGAACCAAAAGCACAAAATGTATAGGTACAGAAGTCAATCTACATACAAAGGGCGCTCGAGCAACGCACACGTCATAGACACCACTCACGGACACGATATCTCGGAGTGCCTCGGCCCGCTCGTCGAACAGTTTCGGCTCAAACGCTCATTAGTGTGCGTTCACCGAGCGTAGGTATAAAAGTGAAGTATATATATGAGATTGTCTTCTGTACCTATCTATTTTGTGCCAGAAGCGTTTACATGTTTAGTGTGGCAATACTGTGATCTGTGTAATTCTGTTCACAGTTGCGTGGGAACTGACCAAAAACCATGACCAATTTTGAAATCATCCTTTGAACAATGTAAGAAATCATCTAATGACGTTTCCTGTTCTAGCGTGAATCGAAAGGGCAACAAACATTTACTAACTTTTTTGCCCTTTGTGTTCTAGAACCTCGGGTTTTCTTTGTAGAAATTCCCATCGTTCAAGCAGGCATCAGCCCTGCTGGCTGAGTTGCGCATGGAAAACTGCGTGCCGTTGAGTAAAGTTCCGCAAACCTCCGTCGTTAAAAAGGGAAGATCCTCTTGCCAGACGGGTGTTATATGTCTGGTGAGCCACTGCCCGATAGTTGATTTCGGGCTATCATATATACTCTAATTGCGCGGAGGATTTCTTTCTTCGTAGTTCTCATGTGGCGCCATAGATATCGCTACACTTACTTATTCTGCATTGAATCGTTGACGACTGTAACTGTAATATAATAAAGAGGTAAAGTTTGATTTTTTTTTTATTCGTAGGGTATCTCTGGTCCGATTGCTAAAATTTGTTCACTGGTAGAAATCTGTTTTATTCCTGAGTGAATAGGCTATATTTTATGTAAGCGAGTGAAGCTGCGGGCTAAAGCTTACAACATATATTAGAATCTTTTATTTTAATCCTGTAATACCAGGAAAAATATTCCAACGTTTTCGTATAATAGTTTATAGAACCATATTTATGACACTAGACAAGATTTGCATGCAAAATCACTTGAAAACATGGCCATGGCCCGGGAAAAAGGAAACTCGTGCTCCTGTTAAAAAGAATAAGTCTGATCCTCCCTCTCACTTCAGCTAGAGCGGGAGAAGTTATTTGATAAATTCCTAACCTTAAATAAGACAAGATTTGGAAGACATAGGCTATTCTCGCCCGCTATCGCTTGTGGCTTGTAACCGAAACCTAACAGTTCTTATTCTAACACGAAAACCTTGCAGTTAGTTCTAACTGGACTTTTCGTAGTTAAATGTTGACTAGTTTCGTTATTATTGTGTCAGATTGTGATAGATCTGGTTTAGTTTGTTGAGTTTATTATTTTTTTGTTTATCTTTGGTCGATTTTACACTTAATTTTCTTTTACAGCTTAAATAGATATATCTGGCTTTTTCGTGGTGGGAAATCCAACCCTTCTAGCTTCGGATTCGACTAAACCCCACCTCTGTTCCTTCATTTACCTTTTGTTTTCCGGGACCACGGTAACTCTTTCGACAATGCCGCAGCATAGGCTATGGTTGCCCCTATAGGTAACAGTACCCCTAGCCAAGTTGCTAATCTGCAATAGTTAATGCTAGTAGAAACCACGGTAGAAACCTTCAATTGTACGGGAACGGCGTCGTCTGAACGCTCAGTCACGTGGTCAGAACAAAAGAATTGGCGGCAAGGTCAACTCGAAGCGTTCGACGCAAGCAAAACGGTTGTAACTTGGCTAGGGGGTCAGTTTTAGACAAAGATAGAAACAAACTTTATTTGCTGTGGTCTTCCCGCCCGATTATAATTTCTTTTTCTTCTTCTCAATGGTATCACTCTTGACAGGAAAGGTCTTGGTCATCACTTCAGGTGTTGGTGGTAAGCTTCATAACACGCCACCACTCCTCTCTGATGGCCACCTTCTTTGTGCATTCGTGTAGTGATGATGAGCCATTCACTACAGTTTTTATCTGGTCAGTCCACCTCATAGGCGATTTTCCTCGTGGCCTAGTACCCTCAACCTTGCCTTGGACTACAATTTGCTCAATAGCCACTAGCCTTCGGCGGCATACGTGACCAAAAAATGTGAGGATGTGAAACTGTACCAAAGATGATAAACTCTGCTTAATGCCGAGTTTTCTGAGAATAGACTCGTTGGTACGAGTTGACACGAGTTTACATGTGGATGGATGGAGGGGGAGAGGGAGGCCAAAGAAAAGATGGATGGAGTGTGTGAGAAGTGATATGGAAGAAAATGGAGTTAGTGATAGCGTGACGAGTGACAGGACAGAATGGAAGAAAAAAAACGTGTTGCGCCGACCCCAAATAAAACGGGACAAGGGCAGGAAGATGATGGAATGAATCTAGGTCTCCCCATGGTTCGCCACAATGAACCGTCCTGGATGTCTCGCATCCATCGTATTCCCACAACCTTTACCAAGTCATCGATCCACCTTGTAGGAGATCTTCTAACACTGCGTCTTCCAGTACGTGGTCATCACTCCAGAACCTTTCGGCCCCAATACACATACTAATCGCTTCAAACTAAATTCGATATATCACAAACAGTTTTTCAAGAACTGTTAGATAACATACTTCCAACAAAGTCGTTAGACTTCTAACTGCATAGCAAGTTTATCGATCATATAGCTATGTAATTACTAGTTCTGCTTAGCATTTAGACTAGTGGTCGGCTTTCTATAATGCTATATGATTAGGAAGTATTATTGAAATGTTGTCTTTTGTTGACGTTTCTTCAGATATTACAGAACCAGCTGCTCCCAGCGGTTTCGCCCGCGTGATAGCAGAAAATTATCCCAAGGGAAACATACTTCCGGGATAAAAATGATCCTTTGTCCTATTCCAGGACACGGTCTATCTGTGTCCCAAGTTTCATCAAAATCGGTTTTGCCATTTAGGCGTGAAGACGTAACAAACAAACAAACAAACTCACTTTCGCTTTTATAATATTAGTAAGGATTACTCCAGTATCGTGGATGCTTTCACATATATGTAAACTCACATCTGTTGGTTATCTTAGAAATATGTAACTTTAAAATTTTGGAGTCTAGAAAATGCAACACTTAAGAAAAACTACTAACTAGATCTCGTTCAAATCAATTTTTGGTGGAAGTTGCTATGAACATCATATATTTTTTTATAGTTTTATCATCCTCTTATTTTAGTTACAGGGGGGTAGACACATTTTACCATTTCTTAAATGTCTCTCACGCAAACTATTCAGTTTAGAAAAAAATGATATTAGAGACCTCAATATCATTTTTGAAGGCCTATCCATGTCTGTCACATGCCGATCGAGCGGTGGGCCAGGAAAACGCAAAATTGGTGCCCTGAAATCGCACGTCGGGGTCGCGGCAGACCAAGAAGGAGATGGCGGGACGACTTGGATGTCTTCCTTGGGAATTGGAAAGAAGTAGCTCAAAACCGGGAACATTGGAAGGAGTGGAGGGAGGCCTTTGCCCAGCAGTGGGACAATATGGGCTAGATATAATAATAATAATAATAATATCCATTGATATTCCACACGTATGAGTATGATGAAAAACAAATTTTGATTGTTTTAAGTATGAGGAACCCCCAAAATTTATTGTGTATTTTCTATTTTTGTGTTAAAATCTTAATGCGGTTCTCAGAATACGTCTATTTACCAAGTTTCAACAATATAGTTCTTATAGTTTCAGAAAAAAGTGGCTCTGACATAAGGACGGACAGAAATGATGAATCCATAAGTGTTCCGTTTTTTGCCATTTGGCTACGGAACCCTAAAAAATTTAATTTCGAGGCTACCTTGAGCATTTTTAAGCTGGACAGCCTGTAGTTAAGCATAAATGCTTCTTTTATAACTATAGGCTTTTTTTGTCGATGGGGAAAATCATCTTATGACAAAACCCGCTCTTGGGTGGAGCGGGAGATAGTGTCAGACTCTTACCGACTCAAAACCCCACGCCGTTCCTTCTAGCCTTCATACCGGGGCTCAAGTTTCCTTTCGGATAACCCCGGCCTCGGTAGGCTTCGACCCAGCTGGGCCCCTCCTGTTGCTAACAACTTTAGGCGCGCCGTCGACGTCTTGGCTCGGTCCGGACAGTTACCGGACGATCGGACAGCGAGCTACCCATGGCTCGCCGTCCACGAGCCCGCTTTATAACTACAGGCTGCTATCCTGGAGTATTCCTGAATATTTATGTAATATCCTGTCATAATAACATGATGATGATGATATAACAAGATATTCTATTGCGATTATTAATAGTCCCATATTCTAAAGCATTACCTTAGTTTCATTGTCAACAAAAAGAATAATCACCAAAGCATTAACAATACTTTTAAAAGAACAAAGACCAATATCAAATAAGTCTCCTCTCCTAAGAGAACAAACATCAATAAATATAAATACCAAAAAGAAAAAACGGGCTTGAGACGAAGAGGGCATTTATTATTCATGTATTTATTCTGAAGTACTCCCGTTAAGGAAAAATCCTTCGAAATTTATCGTTTAATAACCTCCTTGACTATAATTTTTCTGTTCTGAGCGATATTGGTTGCCGGTACCACAAACTACGAGAACGGAGGCTTTCACCTTGAAACTGTTTTGTTTTGACCCAATTTTAGAAGTTTAGGGTGGTAGTTGTTAGGGTAATGAGATTTTTTTTTCTGAAGAATGTTTGAATGTTAACCTTGCTCAAGCTAAATATATACTGTGTGTCAGATATTGACACACAAATGTGTACTACGGATCCAAATACATGATTCTGGAACGCACGTAGTGTAATTTTTCGTAGGCGTTTTTTTTTTTTCACCCCAGAGTTTGTTTCAGTGTTTCTTCACAGGGTAGCTTCGAAACACCGGCCTCATCTAGTTTAAACTGACAAAAAAAATTGACGCGAAAAAGTGTTTTTTTTTTTAATAATTGTTACTTAACATTTACTTTGATAGTGATTACGAAATGCATATGAGCGCTATGAAATCTGTCTAACAAATGATTTTTATTTATTTATAAGTTATTGTTTGTTTTATAAAACCAAAACTTGAGAAATTTTAAACTAAAAGGAAGGCCAATTTTAGCCTTAAAATAGTCACAACGACCGGGCCCATAGTGAGGTAGCTAATATTATAAGAAGTAGCTTAGGCTTGGGAGAATGCTCGGAGTATCGTGCAGTGTTGATCATCTTTGGTACAGTTTCGTATCCTCACCATTTTTGGTCACGTTTGCCGCCGAAAGGAGGTGGCTATTGAGTGACTTTTGGTCTAGGGCAATGTTGAGGCCACAAGGAAGACCGCCTATGCGGTGGACTGACTAGATAAAAGCTGCAGTGAATGGGACATCATCACTACACGATTGCCCGAAGAAGGCGGCCATCAGAGAGGAGTGGCGGCGTGTTTTGAAGCTTGCCACCAACACCTGCAGTGATGGCCATGAACATTGTCAAGAGTGATGCCGATAGAGAAGATGAGAGCTTAGTCTACTCCTAATAAAAATAAATAATTAAGGTATTGCGTAAAAAAACCTTCTTAAAACTTGTGTTCAAATGGCGGATTTTTTTATTTTTTTTACGGTGGGCAAAAATCATCTTATGACAACCCCCGCTCTTGCGTGGAGTGTGAGATAGTGTCAGACTCTTACTGACTAAAAACCCACACCGTTCCCTCTAGCCTTCAAACCAAGGCTCGAGCTTCCTTTCGGATAACCCTGGCCCCAGTAGGCTTCGGCCCAGCTGGGCCTCTTCTTTTGCTGACAACTCCTTGAGGCGCGCGAGAACAAAGCGCGCCGTCGACGTCTTGGGCTCGGTCCGGACAGTTACCGGACGGTCGGACAGCGAGTAATTTTTATAAACTAGTGCTTGACTACGATCCCGCCTGTTGGTAAGCAGTGATGCAAGCTCTGATGGTTAGGCGCACTAGTTTATTAAAAGCCTATTCACTCTAGCCTTGAAGACACCCAAATTATAATCGGACGGGAAGACCGCAGCAGGCAAATTATTCCAGTCCTTCGAACGTCCGCGAGTTCAAATGGCGGATGAAAATAAGATCTTTAAATTAGCAAGGTATTTACTCCAGGCTATCAACAACCGCCTCAAGAACCACAATAACTCATTACTTCGCTAACCAAACTTCGTTTACCTGACAAAGCTGGACGTAATGAGAATCAGTTTCACTTTCGTCACGATGAAATTGTGACCTTATTCAATTAAGGTTCAAGATCCGTTATGGACATAATTTATATTGAAAGGTACTCTAGCATCGTAGTCTTGGTTCCGGCTACGGTTCTGATGAAGAGGGAATGGAAAGAAATCGCCTCCTTTTGCAAAGCTACCATCATCATCATCATTTCAACCGATAGATGTCCACGGACATATGCCTCCCCCAAATGTCGCCACAATTAATGATCCTGTGCGTCTCACATCTATCGAATTCCAGCAACCTTCACCAGGTCATCGGTCATCGGGTTCACAGGAGATGCCTTGGATGTCGGAAGTCACGCACTGTAGACCCAGAACAACTGTAGATTACATAAATATTTGTTCCGTGCGAGAATCGAACCCAGTGTCCAACCACTGCACCAGCCGTTCGGTAAATTACAGATTCTTTGTTTGATATAGCCGCAATATACGGGCATATCTAAACCTTGAAAAGCACGCGGGCTTGCGGACGGCGAGCAATGGGTAGCTTGCTGTCCAACCGTCCGGTAACTGTCCGGACCGATCCCAAGTCGTTGACGGCGCGCACTGTTCCCGTGCGCCTCCAGGAGTTGTCAGTAACTGTAGAGGTCCATCAAAAAGCCTACTGGGGCCAAGAGTGTAGTTCCGAAAGGGAGGCTCGGCCCCGGTATAAAAGGCAACCAAGGAACGGAGTGGGTTTTTTAGTGAGTAAGAGTCTACACTACCTCCCGCTCCGCCCGAGGGCGGGGGATGTTATTTGGATGATTTTTACGCACTGAAAAAGAAAACCTTAAAAACAGAAGTCCTATTTACTTCATCATTGCTACTTTCAACGGTGAAGGAAAATATCGTCAGGAAACCGGCAGATCTTAGAACTGAACATTCGAATACACCAAGCCGCACTGAGTCCGCGTGGTGAATTCCGGCTCATTCCATCTCCTAGAGAGGAGGCCTGGGACCCAGTAGTGCGAGCCCCAGCATTATGCTGAGCACTGGCCGTTTTTCGCTGATGTGACGCATATCCTATCTAGCTGATAGTTTTAAGTACAATATTGTTACTTGTTACGTTTATTTATTTTTAGGATCTGCGTCATGTTGGTCGCAAATAATCTTTTTTTTTTCTTTCTTTCTTTCTTCTAACATTATAAGTCTGATTATGTTACGCTTATGCTTAAATTTAAAACTGTTTAAGTGACCTAAATCCCAAGTAAACTGACGCCACTTTAAAATTCAAAAGACTAGGCTGTCAGAATGAAATAATAGGTACGAAACGACCTTTATATTATACTAGCTTTCCGCCCGCGGCTTCACCCGCGTACATATTCCCAGGATAAAAAGTATCTAAGTAAGTTTCATCGAGATCCGTTCAGTAGTTTTTGCGTGAAAGAAGAAAAAAAACAAACATCCATACATCCATCCATACATCCATCCATACATCCATCCATACATCCATCCATACATCCATCCATACATCCATCCATACATCCATCCATAAATCCATCCATACATCCATCCATACATCCATCCATACATACAAACTTTCGCATTTATAATATTAGTAGGATAACTTTAGTATTTTATAACAAAACTGAGTCTAATTTCTCAGTGTCATAAAATGAAAATTAGATATAAAAATACCGACCCGAACCGTCACTAGCCATAAAGATATATTAGATTTACAGTCAAATAAAATCGAATTTTCTCAAGGTCGAGTTAAGCTTTGGTATTTTTTCGTGTTTAATTGAAGTTTCTTTCTTTTTGAAGTTCTACAAATTACGGTACTAAATGCTAAAGGTTTGTTATTTTTAAACTGTTCTATTTTAGTTGATTTCTTTGTTTAGTGAAGGGAACTGTGTTACCTAGAATGAGGGTAGTTGAAGTCTGTCAGGCATGTCATTTAGTTGAATCCACGTTTTTAAGGTAGGATAGCGATAAACTTCTCCCATTCCGGGTAGAGCAAGAGGGAGTGTCAGACTGTTACTTATTAAAACCTACCTGTGTTCCTTCAGTTACCTTTAGCGTTTCAGGGCCACGGTATCTCTATTAGTCGCAGCGTGAATGGACTATCCAACACTAAACAAAAAATTCAATTCTGGAGTAGTTCCTAAGATTACCGCGTTGAAACAAACAAACGCTTGGGTTTTATAATAATAGTGCAAATAGTGTGCTTATTAGTGTGGTGTGATAGTAATAACCCGCACTGGCCTCGCGTGGTGGATTACGGACCATTCCCTCTCCAAGAGAGGAGGCCAGAGTCCCAACAGTGGGAACATTAAAAAATCTGAGGATGATAGTAACAACATAGGCTGATAAGCTGTATTTTCACCGATCATACAATACTAAAAATACAAATGTTATTAAATTTATTTTACTGTTATTATAGTTATCTAAGTATTTTTTAAATGTAAATTATTCGTATAAATAAATAAATGAAGTGTTTACAAATGCATTTAAAAAATTGTCGGAAACAAATTTTTTTTTTTTTTGAGTGTGCGAAAAATTGCCCTTTTTATTAGCCCTCCTTTCACATAAATTGCAGAGGTATAAGAATAAGTCATTATCATGTTTATGACGACTTTCCATTTTATTTTTCCGATCAAAATCAATCTCAAAAACAATACCCATCCAATCTCTTCAACTTTATATTTTTCCATCGCTACCTTCCTCTTAAACCATCTAAAATCCGCCCTCACAGGAAAAATATTACCTTTATGCACCCCTTCACACCTTCAAAAGGATCCCTTCGGATATTATAATAGGCGGGTATCCTGCAACGGTGGGAAAATTCGCACAATTTACTGAGCTACCCTGTACATTGATAATATTGACATACCTGCTGAAATGTTGTGAAAAATAACTATAGAGGTACCAAATTTTGTTCTTCAAACAGTCATTTTAATATTAGTTTACTAACCTGTTGGTCTAGTGGTTAGTGGCCCTGACTGCTATGCCAGAGGGCATGGGCACAAAATAGATAGGTACAGAAGACAATCTCATGTATGTACTTCACTTTTTATACCTACGCTCGGCGGACGCACACTAATGAGCCGAAACTGTGTCCGTGAGCGGTGTCTACGTGTGCGTTGCTCGAGCGCGCTTTGTATGTAGATTGACTTCTGTACCTACATATTTTGTGCCGTGGGTTCGATTCTCATGGCACGGCTTGGAGACTTCGAACAATGGATAGCACACCGTCCGTTCGTCCTATAAGGACCTTGCCCAAAACTATTCTGGTTTTCAAAGATTTTGTAGAATTATATTGTACGTACTAGCTTTTACCCGCGGATTTGCACGCATACATAAAACATAGCCAATATCACTCAAGAATATAGCAGCTCTTGTCGGTAAAAATATTCACAAACAGACCAATACTTTCAAAGATTACGTCCTACAAACAAAAAATCAAACTTTATACCTCTTTGTAATATTAGTGTAGATTTTTAATACTACCACCATTCATCACCATCATCTTCCTGTCCTTGTCCCATTTATTTGGACCGTCACGCTATACCCCCCTTTCGTTCATATCACTTCTCATAAAAGCCATCCATCTTTTTTGGCACATTTGTACTCATAACTCTTTTAGTAACATACGTTTATACGTAACAATTTCTGGTGTGGCCATGTGAAGAAGTCATCCCTCTTCTTCACATGGCCACACCAGAAATTGTAAAAACCAAAAATTATTGAAATATTGTTAAATTATGGAAGAGCGAAGTCTCCTAATACAGGCATTATTTAAGGCTAAAAGGAGGCTCCAAACACAATCTTTTGTTAAAAAAACCTTTGGTTCTGAAAATAAATATTTTGTATACCAAGAAAAACGATTTCCTTTCAACTTACTATTTGTATTATTCTATGCTAATGTAATACTATTAACTTAAATTAAATTATACTCCCTCAAACTGAGTATGCTGACAATATATTCTAGTAGGGATCTCTTTTCTTCTTTGTCCTAATATACTTTGGCATAACGATTTTGGCATAATTTGTTTTGCCATAATAATACTTTGCCATATTTGGTTTTTGGCATACAGTTTATGTTGGCATAATCATCTTTAAGGCCAATTTGTTTTGGCATACATTTAATTCGCAGAACGTTACTAGGCCTAATGACTATTAGCATAATAATATTTAGGCATACAATTAATATAACATAACATACCACCACATAGGTATAGTTTCTGTAACAATTCAATAATATTGTTGGTGAAAAATTCAATATGTTGTGCTACAAAAGTTAGCGACAGAACCGAATCGCTGCAAAACCGACTCCACGTAGTCTTGTCTGCCCTACCCCTAGAGTGTAATTTAAAATCGCGTAGGCGCGTAGGGGCTAGGCGGCCCGCGGGCTGAGGAGCAGCCAGCGTCTGCGACGATTAGCACGCGTGGGGCTGCCGGAGCCCCGCTGCGCCGGAGCCGTGACAGAAATCATGCCTGCTGCATGTTGCATGCTCGCTTGAAAGCTGCATGCTTGCTTGCATGCTGCATGGTTGCTTGCTTGTATGCCTAGTGTATGCTTGTTGGCATGCTTCTTACTGTGAAATAAGGCCTACAAAATTACTGCATGTTGCATGCTCGCTTGAAAGCTGCATGCTTGCTTGCAAGCTGCATACCTGCTGCATGTTGCATGCTCACTTGAATGCTGCAGGCTTGCTTGCATGTTGCATGTGGCATGCTTGCTTGTATGCTGCATGCTTTATTTGTTTGCAAGCTTTGTGTATCCTTGTTTGCATGCTTCCTACTATAAAAAAAGCCTACAAAATTGATCATAACAAATATGTTATGTATGACCTGCTTCAGGAGATATGGTTTTTTCCAATCGTCGAAATAAATTGGTATATCCTAAAGTTATGCTTTAGAATATTATGCTTAGTAAATTTATGCTTTAGAAAGTTATGCTTAATCATTATTATGGTTAGAAAAAATATGCTTAAAAAAATTATGCGTAAGCTGTTATGCGTAAATAAATTAAGCGAAAAATAATTAGGACAAACAAAAGTATGCCAAGTTATATTAGGTCTAAAAATGTATGCAAATGGATAGGGTACCATTCTAGTAATAATACAGCTATCTATTTACGCTACAGTTTAGATTTGAAATAAAGAAACTTATTCAGAACATAACTAATTTTAGCTTAAATACTACTCGATTTACTAACAATGAACAAACCTTGTTATTTCATAGTGCTAAAATATGGTTGATTTTTTAAAGTTGACAGTCGGCTATCTAATTTATGAAAATCTCACGTTAAAAATTACTATAGAAGGTGCCAGAAAACCGTCGAAAATAGTACATTGACCTTGTCCTTATATCTCTGCGTTGGTACCCGGAAAACAAACATTTATCTCTTTATAATATGAGTGTAGATATGTTATGTGTGAAGAAGAAACTGACTGAAATATCAACGTACAGTCGAAACTACTGGGACTAAGATCGTGGTTTTTTTTGTACTATTTTTCTGTTTCCTTCTTCTTTTCTTTTATTTTTATGTTTGTACATAAATCGTTAAATAAATAAATAAAGTTTCCCTTTTATGACGTAAGCGAACACTAGGATTTTCCAAAATGTACCCCTTAAGGGGATGAAACGAAAGTCCAAAGTTTGTATGGAGAAACCAACATTCACACGGACGAAGCCACAAGCAGAAACTAGTAGATATATAAAAAGATTATTTATCATGTTCTTTATTGTACACCACATAAACAAAGTACAGTTAAAACATTATTGAAAGAAAGAAGATAGATTTATGGTAAACAAGCTTTTAATGAAAATATTTTTTTCATAACAAGCTTTTATAGCTGGGTATACCTATATAATTAATACTCGTCAAGGCGAATCATACGAGTCCAAACTCAATGGGGTTGTGTCGTTTAACTACGAAGTTCCTATAGCCACCTTCCGGTTCCATCATCAGATCAGCTCCATGTCATAATAATTATGCATTTTCATCTGATTTACACATGCATGCAAAATTTCAGCTCGATCGGTAACCGGGATGTGGGTCAATTTAATTTACAAGATTTGATTACAGACAAACATCGGGACAGGTGAAACTAAATAAAAACTTGTAATAAACAAGTTTTTAATGAAAGTCAATTTTTCATAGCAAGCTTGTATTGGTCGGTACACCTAGATATAATAAATACTCCTCAAGACAAATCATACGAGCCCAAAATCGGTGGAGTTGTGTCGTTTAACTACCGAGTTCCGATAGCCACCTTCTGGTTCCATCATTAGATCAGCTCCATGTCATAATAATTATGCATTTTCATCTGATTTACACATGCATGCAAAATTTCAGCTCGATCGGTAACCGGGATGTGGGTCAATTTAATTTACAAGATTTGACTACAGACCAACATCGGTACAGGTGAAACTAAATAAAAGCTTGTAATAAAATAGAGGTTCTTGTACATTTTCAGATGGCCTTTTCAATACTACAGTGTTCATCCCTGTATCACCTGAAAAACTCATCAGTTCACGACAATGCATAATAAACATTTTGGAGGTCACAAAAAAAAAATCGATGTCAACAAACCTATCGCCGTCCTTGTCTCTCTCATAGTGTCAGTTAGGGCCTCGTTATCGCTGTCCCCACTTGTAGGGCCCATTGGAGTGCCCTACGACCAGGCATTATTATAATAATGATTTTCATATATAATGCTGTTTGTTTGAAAATGTGTGAAACTGGGAAACTATTCGGTTTGAAGGTGGGATGATATGAGAGGGTTTTTTCTACTTGAAGTTAGTTTGACCATTATCTATTTATTTAGATATATATTTGGTTCATATTTTGAGTAAATTCGTAGAAGAAATCTCTTTCCTCATCTGTTAGTTGATTATGATATATATTACTAGCTTTCCGCCCGCGGCTTCGCCCGCGTTGGACTACAGTTTATATCGCGCGGGCAGAGACCCGTGCTCAGCAGTGGAATTATAGGCAGCCTATGTGTTATTCCAGTGTCTCTTCTACCTACCTACCAAATTTGATCTAAATCCGTTCAGTAGTTTTTGCGTGAAAGCGTAACAGACAGACAGACAGAGTTACTTGCGCATTTATAATATTAGTAGGGATGTGCCAGATAATGCGTTTATTAAGACATTCCGAATAGGTTGTCCAGCTATATCTGGTGCCAATGACGTTAAACCATATTTGTCTGAGATCGCAAACATTTTATATTTTCGACTTTTTTCAAATACTTACAAATTGAGTTCTAATAGCTGCTATTAGATTTAGCTAGGCAACCTATTTGGACTGTTTAATAAACGCATTATCTAGCACAATATTTTATCATAATCGAATAACAGATGAGGTAAAAGATTTCTTCTTCGGATCTCGTACTGTGGTTAAGGTACTTCTCATTTCTAAGGTTGCGGGTACGAAACAGCTTAGGGCAAGTATCAATATGATTTTTTTATTTAATGTGAAAGTAGACAACTGTCATGTAAGTTCTAAGGGAACACACTATTCTATATGTGCTATTTCAGGTCATGGTTTACACGTGAGTCAAAGTTCAACCGCGAAAAAATACCAAACATACAGAGTCACAAACTTTCGTCTTTATTATATTACTAGCTTTTGCCCGCGGCTTCACCCGCGTACATAATCCCAGGATAAAAAGTATCCTATGTGTTATTCTGGGATATGGTCTACTCGTGTACCAAGTTTCATCGAGATCCGTTCAGTAGTTTTTGCGTGAAAGAGTAACATCCATCCATACATCCATCCATACATCCATCCATACATCCATCCATACATCCATCCATACATCCATCCATACATCCATCCATACATCCATCCATACAGCCATCCAAACATCCATCCATACAGCCATCCAAACATCCATCCATACATCCATCCATACATCCATCCATACATCCATCCATACATCCATCCATACATCCATCCATACATCCATCCATACATCCATCCATACATCCATCCATACATCCATCCATACATCCATCCATACATCCATCCATACATCCATCCATACATCCATCCATACATCCATCCATACATCCATCCATACATCCATCCATACATCCATCCATACATCCATCCATACATCCATCCATACATCCATCCATACATCCATCCATACATCCATCCATACATCCATCCATACATCCATCCATACATCCATCCATACATACAAACTTTTGCATTTATAATATTAGTAGGATTAGCTGTTCATCTGTGGAACCGTATTTGCACCAGTTCAACACATGTTACGCATTCGCGAATTATTCGCGAGCAATTTCAACGCGTCTGATTAAGGGTCAACTCACACCAAAAGAGCATCGAAGCGCAGCGCAGTTTTAGTGTCATATGAATTTTTACTTTATTGTCATTGCTATAATACTTATTATCGCATGAGAAACTCGAACGAGTCGCGCGGATGGAATTCCAGCGGCGCCGCGGGCATCCGCGCGACTCGTTCGAGTTTCTCATACGATAATAAGTATTATAGTAATGAAAATAAAGCTAAAATTCATATGACACTGAAACTGCGCTCCGCTTCGCTGCGCTTCGACGCTCTTTTGGTGTGAGTTGACCCTAAAACGATGATACATATTTTTGGTTCTAGGACATGCCAGTTTCCTCGCGATGTTTTCCTTCACCGTTTTGAGAGCAGTGGTGATGAAATAAATTACACAAAGTAATGCGCCTGGCTGAGTTTGAACCCGCGACCTACGACTTGTAAGTTACTTGGCCACTAATGTCCTATTAATTAACAAAATATTGTCAATTAATTACCAACCTATTTTCCTTATCTCGATAAACTTTCTCTAACATAATTTTTCAGTTGACCTGGTTAAGAAAGGTGTAGGTTAATAGATACTTAGTTCGATAACTGCATTAACTAAGGGAGGTATCGCCATTTACCAGCACCCTTCTGACCTCGAGCTGTATCAGAGAATTATAAATAAAATATAAATAAATGAAATATAACAGTTTTATGTCATTCATTTTTTAAACTTAATATTTTAAAGTAATACACAAAATGTTTTGGGAACACATTTATTGTGAGTAAGGAGTCGAATTCTTTGCTAGAGTCTGTGTTTCCTGAAATCCTGATAGGTACAACCTAGGGGTCTTTAAGTCAAGAGTGAATAGGTTAGATGGCCGTTGGGGCCGAAAGGTTCTGGAGTGGCGACCTCGTACTGGAAGACGCAGCGTCGGAAGGCCTCCTACAAGGTGGACCGATGACCTGGTTAAGGTTGCGGGAAACCGATGGATGCGAGACGTACAGGATCGATGATTGTGGCGACACTTAGGGGAGGCCTATGTCCAACAGTGGACGTCTGTCGGCTGAAATGATGAATAGGTTACTTCTAGGCAAGCGTGCTCCACCGTCGACCACATCATCGCTGATCATCAGATGAGATAGTAGCAAGCCAATCAATAATAAAAAAGATAAAATTGTGTGTTTATTGGAGGTAATCTCTGGAACTAATCTAATTACGAAAATTATTCTCTTCATTTACCGCCAGATATCATACCATATCATAAATAGTCTAATGGTTCTCTTCTAAGGAGAATGAATAAGCGCAGACTCAGTCCAGAATAGTGGATGTCACCTTGTCTTCGATTTTTTTGATTCTAGAACTTACCGATTTCTTTACTGTGTTGTCCATCATCATTTTTAAAGCAGCGATGATGAAATAAATTACACTAAAAGTAGAACTACACTGCGCGCACTTGATCCACGCCACGCGACGTCGTGCTACGTACAAATCAGGCGTGTTACACGTGTGCGTCGGTCTATGTTCGCCTCGCCCAGGCGGTATTCTTAAGCTTAACCCTTCAGATACCGTCAATTAGAGACACAATAGTAAGACAATAGATGCGCGGCCACCGGTGGTCGCTTGGGGATTCATGAATTAATATGCTTAAGAATACCGCCTGGGCGATGTGTGTGCACTAGATCTTCAGTTTACCAGACCAAGTCTTCGTTTGCAAGCTGTATTAGCTACTGCAAAGATATTATTACAAGGGCATGTGCGTGTATGTTATTGTAAGGACATGTATTATTGCAAGGATATGTTACATCATCATCATTTCAGCCGAAAGACATCCACTGTTGGACATAGGCCTCCCCCAAGCGTCGCCACAACGACCGGTCCTGTGCGTCACGCATCCATCGGATTCCCGCGACCCTGACCAGGTCGTCGGTCCACCTTGTTGGAGGCCTTCCAACGCTGCGTCTTCCGGTACGTGGTTGCCACTCCAAAACCTTTCGTCCCCATCGACCAGGATATGTATCATCATCATCATTTCAGTTGAAAGACATCCACTGTTGGATATAGGCCTTCCTTCACGTGTCGCCATAATGACCGGTCGTGTGAAGTATAAAAAAAATAAAAAATTTAAACTAATATGACAAATGCTTTCTACCCAAAACCATGAAAAACACATTCAAATTATCAAATGATTGCCTTCACTACTATTAACTGTGTGGTATTAATTGCTTTATGTTATATCAGGATGATAAAGCGCCGTACCACGAAACTCATGAATATTTTGTATTAGATGTTCAATATTGATAATTTATTGGATATTGAGTTTGAGCCTTTTAGTTTCACACTTTGAATCTGTGTTATTCAGAGTTATATTTATGGAGGTTTATGTATTCTATGGTAATCTAAACAACCCTGCCGATCACCTACCAGATGAGATAGTGAGTCGGAGCGGTGCTTGTGCGACGTAGGGCTTGATTGCTGGCGTCGACCAGGAGAAGTTCTTCATGGCTCTTCATATGACTGGCCGAAGGTGCGGTGTGCCAAGGTCGCTGATGCGGCTGAGGTGGTGACCAGGTATGACCAGGTAGACATACTGGTGGTCAGAATACCCTTAGCCGAGGGTGCTGGCTGTTTTTGCTCGAAAGCAACGAGCTAAACAGCCAGCTTGAGGAAGTGATGATGACGTCACGAAGTAGTAGCTGCACGAAGGCTGCGCTGACGTTCTTTGTCGAGGGTCACCAGTTTGGAGGTATATGGAACAGAGAGTAAAGCCCCACATACCTCCTTTGAAAAAGGAGGATCCTCCGACCAGACAGGATGTTATAGTCTGGTGTGCGACTGCCCGATAGTTGATGTCGGGCTGTCGTATATGTTCAAATCGCGCGGAGAACTTTGATTGCGCGATGCAGGATTTCGTATTTTCTTCGTAGTTCTTATGTGGCGTCATAGATGTCGCTACAGACTGGATTAAATCATAATAATAATCGTTTACTTATTGAATGTAATACACGCCACTGCATGTAGATAGATAGATATATATTCTTTATTGTACTTACAACAAAATGTAAACCTTTTTTTTTTGTGGAAAAACCATCTAGTGACATACCCCGCTCTTGGGCGGAACGAGAGATAGTGTCAGACTTTTACTGACTAAAAACCCAGTTTTGTTTATTCGTTGCCTTTCGTAGCGGAGCCACATAGGTGTTTGTATCTCCTGCTGGGCCGGTACGGTTTGCTGACAACTCCTTGATGCACGCGTGGAACGCGCCGTCAAGGTCTTAGGCTCGGTTTGGACGGTCGAACGGCGAGCTACCTATTGTTCTTCGTCCGCAAGCCTGCGCTTACGGTGGCCGGAAATCGAGATCAAAATCCCGGTGGCGGCTGGGGTTTGAGGACCGTTGCCTCACGCATGCGGCCTCCTCCTTTGCTAGCATTACTGCTTCGCAAAAGGAGGCGACCGCTTGCCACTCCTCCTCACTCCAGACCATGGCCCAACCAAGATCCAGCGCGAAAAATCGTTCGCTTATCATGATAATGATGATGGTCCCGTAAGATAATTTTCAGCTTTCTCGCAAGCTAAGCTGCAGTTTAACGACTATTATTATTATTATTATTTATTATATTCTTTATTGTTTCTTTGTTGTGTTTCATTATAAATAACCGTTGAATCCTGTGACCTAGTTATTTGATAAAACCAGTGGAAATTTTTCATATCTATACACGACTATAATTACGGAATAAAAATTAAAAGCTACAGGCAATCCTTGAAACTATATATTATAAAGTTTTCTATCGAGAAGACTACCGCTATAATTAATCCCGTTTTTTATACCTATCGATGTTTTTAATAGGAAACGGAAGATAGACTGTGTAAACTGCGTAGTTCAGATTATAGCTGAGCTTTTAATAATAATACCTAACAAGTTTTAATGAAAATATTTTTTTTTTATAGCAAGCTTTTATAGCTCGATATACCTATATAATTAATACTTATCAAGACGAATCATACGAGTCCAACTCCAAACTCGATGGGGTTGTGACATTTACTTTAAATTAATTTTTATTAAAACCATAGCCCTATTGTCTTTGTATAACATATATCGGAATAGTTTTTCACCAATCGGGGTTTTTTTTATGGTGGGAAAAATCATACAATGACAACCGCCGCTCTTGTGCGGAGTGGGCGATGGTGTCAGACTCTTACTGACTAAAAACCCACCTTCTAGTTTTCATACCAGGGCTCGAGCTCCCTTTCGGATAACCCTGGCCCCAGAAGGCTTCGACCCGGCTAGGCCCTGGTTGTCCTTGGGTGCACTATCATAGTACGTACAGGGATAATCGTCGGTTGGTATCACATTCCATTAAAAGTGACTGAAGGGGAAGGGGCAAATTGGTTCCGACTCTTAGTACGCCTTCCAAAGGTCTCGAACTTAATTAGAGTTTCGAGATATAGTTATAAATTTTATTTACAAATATGAGATCACAAACCAGAATAACTAACAGACATAGGAATCCCCCAATTGTCACCACAACGACCGGTCCTGTGCGTCACGCGTCCATCGGCAACCCGCAACCCCTACCAGGTTATCGGTCCACCTTGTAGGACGCCTTTCAACGCTACGTCTTCTGGTACATGGTTGCCATTCTCAAACCTTCCAACGGCCATCTGTTCTGCAAGCAATTGCAATGCCCTGCTTTTTTTTGCTACTTAAGTTTGGCGATTCTTTGAGCTATGTCGGTAACCTCGGTTCTCCTGCGGATATCTTCATTTCTGATGTGATCACGCAAGAAAACTCCGAACAAAGCCTTTTCCATCGCCCTTTGGGTGACTTTGAGTCTTCTTAGAAGGTCGCTGACCGAAGCTAGTACATAAATATAAAAAATATAAAAAAATAAAAATATTTCAAATAAAATAAAGTATCATTAAAGTGCTTATTTTTTTATAAATAACCGCTACGGGTAAAATACTGAGCTCTTGTAAAATAAAGTATTTTGGTACTCAATTTTACAAGCACCCAAGTATTTCTTCAGCCATCAAATATTCGCTAGTACTCGTAATATTATGATATGTAGATGAAGGCTTTCTCGGTAATACCGGCCCTTGATTTACAACTTATTACTTTAACGGTATATAGAGCTGTTGATACCGACTCTATTTCATTACTTGATTGAATGATTTTTGAGTTTTTAACCGACTTCTAAAAAAGGAGGAGGTTCTCAATTCGGATGTTTGTATGTTTTTTAACCGACTTCTAAAAAAGGAGGATTATTTTATGTTTGTTCGCGCATAGCTTCGTCGTTTGCCAACCGATTTAAAAAATTCTTTTTTTGTTGGAAAGGGTATACTTCCGAAATGGTCCCATAGTCACCAAGTTGGGATCTGATCATGAAATCTTGGCGAAATCGAGGGAACTCCTCAAATTCAATTCAATTTTTTAGTGAAGTCGGTTATTTTTACCGACTTCCCAAAAAGGAGGAGGTACTACGTTCGGCTGTTTGTATGTTTTTTTTTTTTTTGTATGTTTGTTCGTCGAATACTCCCCCAAATGTGGACGGATTTTCAAAATTCTTTTTTTTTTCGAAAGTAGATAGTTCTGAGGTGGTCCCATTATCTCCAAATTAGGATCTGATGATAGGATCTTGGAGAAATCGAGGGCAACCTTCAAATTTTATAGGCTCACTTATTGATTTTCGCATATTTTATGAAGTATCTTGTGTATTTGCGTATGGTCGTCACCATCTCAGGTAGCTGGGTTGATGATGGAAGGTACAACTCCTTAACAGTAAGAAAGTTACTCGAACAGGCAAGGACTGTTTTAGTAAATTGTTTTGATGTTTGATAGGGCATTTGCCACATTTGGTCTCATGATCATCAAGTCATGACCTGATGCTGCAGTCAGGATAGTCTGCAGAGTACCTAAGTCCTCGACAACTAACAGCAGATATATCGAGTTTAGGCTCATTGAAAACGGCTCGATGTGTGGATAAAAGTACTGCTAATAAAGAACACCGAAGTACATAGAGACCTGATGCTGAAGCCAGGAGCATCAGGAAAAGTACAAACCTTGAAATTACAGCACCGTAGTCGTGTTTGGGCTCATTTTAAACAGGACTAAATTTTAAGTTCATTGCAATGTTGACATAAATCTGGCCTGATGCTACAGCCGGGATTATCAGCATCTAGTCTAATGACTGATTGAAAGATTTACCTTTCGGCTTCATCATCAGATCAGTTCGATATATCCTTTCCCTCTCCAGCATCTAGTCTAATGACTGTTTGAAAGAAGAGGGGGAGAGGATATATCGAACTGATCTGATGATGAAGCCGAAAGGTAAATTAATGTAATCTAACCGTGTTTGGGATTATCAGCACCGTTATGAGATGCGCTCTGACTATAAGGTATTTAAGTTAGACTGAGGGGTACTTTTTAGTGATGGTACCATAACTAAAAAGTGTAAAATAAAAAAAACTTTTTACAAAAAAAATATAACCGATTTCAATGATAAAAAACACTGAAAAGTATCAAATAACTTTAATTTTGGAAGTCGGTGTTAAATAACGAAGAGACTAAACTATTATAGAAACACCGACTTCCAAAATTAAAGTTATTTGATACTTTTCAGTGTTTTTTATCATTGAAGTCGGTTATATTTTTTTGTTAAAAGTTTTTTTTTTTATAAAAATGTTTTTTGTTTTGTGTAATGAAAATTGTTGATTCACTTATGTGAATTGGAATGGCAGGTGTAAATGTAATGTTATCATTACATTCACACCTGCCATTCCTAAAGGACTAGACAGAGGCTTTTAGGAAAAATACCTAATAAGGGGTACGGTAAAAAGAATACCATTACAATACCGCCATAATTATGGCGGTAAGCCCCTCTTTGAGGCCGGGGCCCAGGGGGGCCGATGCCCGCAAGAACCACGGGAATTTTCTGAAAAGGAAACTAAAACGGAAAGAGCAACTGAAGAACACTGTTGTGGTTATAATAATTAAAAGTCTCCCCTTTTCGCTCTGGCCTAGAGTGGAAGAAGTTATTGGATGTTTTCCCACATAAAAAAGAGATACACTAAAACCTTCCAAGTTTTCAATATCACATACAAAATATTAAAAATGCCTGTTGTTAAAAGACGTAGTGTATCCGAAGCAAGGTGCGAAAGTTTCCGAGCTATCTCTTCTGCACAAACCGACGTTGTCGAATTTATCTCTGTATGACAAAAAAAAACTATACACTCCCCTAGAAACAGTACTACCGGTGCCAATGCATTTAGATACACTTTTTAATTCACTTTGACAACCAGCATTATATTCATTATCATTATCAAGAAAAAACGAAATGGTTTCACTTCTAAAACACCTAAGTCAAGACAACCCGCCATCAAATCACAATCGTACTTGAAAAATGGCGACGCTAAACTGCAAATAGCAAATAAAATACTGGATTTACAAAATGTCAAAGAAGCTCCAGCTGACTAAGAGATAGGCCACAAATAAAAAACCAGCTTTACTGAACCTTCCATCCTTCCCTGCTCAAGGACAAAAAAGAATGAGCCGAGGGAAATTTGGTAGCAACGCAGAGGTCAGTTCAAAATGGCTGCTCGCACCCAACCAGGTTTGGGAACGCAATTGCCTGCCAGTTCTCTGCGCAGTTGATTTATTTCCTCATTACAATAGCTATAGAGATGTTGTTACCAACGGTTGCTTTTAAATTTAAGTTTTCTTTGCTTTTGGGTGTTATTGGATCGTAAGTTTCTTTAAACCTAAGTTTTTCACTATCATTTTAAGAACGATCATTTTTGGAGCGTTAGTGCCCTACTATAGGGAAACCATAAGTCATGGCTACAAATCCCAGGAATTTTCGAAAAGGATCCGGAACGGACGTTGTCCTGGAACGCAAAGGGCAACTGAAGCACACAGGTAGGTTTTAATCAGTAAAAGTCTCACTCCACCCTAAATGATTGGACTACATGCTCACTATTCTCTTGCCATAATGGTAATGATTCTAACATGAGAATAGCGAGTGTGTAGTCCATAGTTCTCTTTCTTACAAGGAGCATCGTCAGAAGACTTAAAGGGCACCCAAAGGGCAATGGAAAGGGCTTAGAGTTTCCATGCGTGATCGCATCAGAAATGATATCATCAGCATGCGATCCGCAGAAGAATCAAGGTTACCAACATAGCTGGAACAATCTACAAACTTCAGTGATCAGGGCACATTGCTCGAAGTGTCGTTGGGACCATAAGTTTCTGGAGAGGCGACAATTGGGGAAGACAAAAAAAAAAATTGTGGAGCTAACTTGGTAGTCACCCCCTCATTTCTCCTAAATTGAAACAATGTTAGAACTTTTACTGAAGTCCATATCTATTGGTAAACATTAACCTGAAAAATACACCCACCAGATTATTTCTTCCTCAGACCGAAGCTTTTTGGTTAATTGAAGTAATTTTGTGTACGTGAGTTGCATCAAAATTCCGTGCAGTATTACTGTGATGGTAGTGAAGTAAATTAGGACAATTTTAGGAGCACCAGCTTCGTGAGTAGCTTTGTATGTAGTGATGTTGATGATGGGAGTTTGCAGATCATAGCCAAAGATCACACTGGCTGTCTATTACAGGTCTGGAACACTCCAAAAAATTCCTGGGCTCTACGATCAAGGCACGGGAATGTATCTGGAATATGAGCAGGGGGCAAATCCGCTACGTGATGGGTGCCTTTACAGGGCACTTTGGAACCAACGACATGCTCATGAAGATGGGTCTAGGCGCGACTCCCATGTGCAGGTTGTGTGAGGAACATACAGAACGTATGGAACACCTGCTGTGCACATGCAATGCTTTGGCTAATAAGCGAATGAGTCTTCTAGGGCTAGGATATCCAAAACCAGAGGATTACAGGCTCTTAGGAGGAGTAATCTATCTAGGGAACCACAAAAGATCCTTATGGGTCGAAGTGTCCGAGTTATCCCTCAATAAGATAAGATAAGATGTAGTGATGTTCAATACCGCTATAAACTCTAGATTATCGAATATTTTTTATAGCGCGCTATTTTATACGCTATCGTTATAACACGTTATAACAAAACTCGGCAATCAACTGAACTCGGAGACGTTATCATTTTATTCGGTAACGCGCTAAACGGACACAATAAACGTTATATTGCTATCCCGTTTTGGCTCCGTTGTTGGCGTTTTGTTGAGCAAGTCGTTATATTATAGAGCGAAGGCAGAGCCAATATAACAAACGCTTTACGCTATGAACAAATAGCGCGTTATATTTTGGCGCTATACGTTATTAGCCACCGCTATTTATATGATGTAAGCATGAATC
Organism: Mythimna lalbum; assembly: GCA_949319445.1. Lineage (NCBI taxonomy): Eukaryota > Metazoa > Arthropoda > Insecta > Lepidoptera > Noctuidae > Mythimna > Mythimna lalbum. The sequence goes on along the minus strand of OX439371.1, from coordinate 6,844,509 downwards.
TTGACTTAAAACTAGGTTTATTTACGAGTAAAAACAGATAAATCTATACAACATAATTTTTAGTTTATGTGAAACCTGAATATAGTTTGTTCAGAATCAGTAACTGAATGGATTCCAATACTTTTTACACCATGTTATATTATTTTACAAATATATTTTAAAAAGTCACAAGTTGGACACCATCGAACTAAGTACAACACAGGTCACGGCAGGTCATAGTGGGCATTAGGTACAAGCAAACAGCTGGGTGCATGTGCAAAACAACCCCTCAGTCGTCTGGATGGTCAGGTTACTATGTATTTTTGCTGACATAACGAGCTTAAAATAACTTTGTGATTTTTCATGATACAATTATTATATCTTTACATAAAAATACTAGACACGTGTATCGGATTTCACATATACTAAAACTAAGGTATACAAATATATAAAAGCGAAATACCACTCACTGATTTATCACAAAATCTCCGAAACTGTAATACCTAAAACTGAAAATTTGGGAGGTAGGTTCCGTCTAGGGTGTAGACATCCGCTAAGAACGCATTTTACGAAATTTCTTGCCTAAGGGCATGAAACGGGGTTCCAAAGTTTGTATGAAAAACTTACTTTCACGCAGGTGAAGCCGTTGACAGTTGTTAGGCTAGTGATTATTATAATTTTTGGTACAGTCCAGTTTTACCTGCAAAAAGAGAAAAAACAGGTTTCAAGTAAAGTTATACAAATACATACAACATTTATTTTTGCAAACATGTCATATGGTGGTCAAACGCAAGCCTGTCAATAATAAAAAATAAATATATTTTTTATATTATTAGTAATAAAGTTCTCTATGTTTAACCATCACATGGGTATGCAAATAATGTTAAATAAAAAAAATATTGTATAATTAAATTAAAAAGTCCCACTTGCGAATAAATATATTTAAATGTCAGAATAAAAATAATAAACAAAAATAAATTAAACTCGAAATAATTAAAATATTAAATACTTCACTTCAAAATAATACATTACAATCAGATTTAAAACTAATACAAAATTTATATCATATAATAAATCTAGACTTATAATATACTAGCTGCTCCCAGCGGTTTCACTCGCGTGATAGCAGAAAATTATCCCAAGGGAACATACTTCCGGGATAAAAAGTATCCTATGTCATTATATGAAATGGTCTATCGGTGTACCAAGTTTCAACAAAATCGGTTTTGCCATTTAGGCGTGAAGACGTAACAAACAAACCAACTCACTTTCGCTTTTATAATTAGTAATTAAAGAGGTAAACAAACCGATAGAAAGCTACTTTATTCCTTAGTGACATAGGCAATAATATATCTACGTGAGCGAAGCCGCAGGTGAAAGTTAGTTAACAATAATTCGTCTCTCTAATACTGATTTTTGCATAATATAATAAAATATAATAAGCCTAACATCTTTCATTTAAATAAATCATAAATATAACATTTACTATAAAAATAATTCCTTAAAAGTTTTTCTTTTAGTAATCATATTTATAGCTCGACTTTTAAGATCAACTTAGATAAACTAAAAGGCACTAAAAACGAAATTAGTACCTACAATAAAAGTTGAACTACCAAAACAAGAACTAATGTAAAAATTACCATCTATGTTGAAAAACTCCATTGTAATATAAAATTACTTTTACTTTTAGAGAATATCAAGTTGCTGCCATTGTTAGTTTCTAATAGCTTTATGAACTCTTTTAAGGCTAACCTTGAAATAAATTAAGCAAACAGAAGAAAAATCGTGCACGAATTTAGGTAGCTACTGAGGGTTTTTATCAAACTCACTGCTCTATCGTCTTCAGGCTTTAATTGCCATTATAGTCTGTCTAAAAGTCAAATGGATTCGGAATTTTGTACAATACTTAATTATTTAAACAAGTTTTTATTGAAAATCGTCTTTTCACAGCAAGCTTTTATAGCATCTATATAATTAATACTCGTCAAGACGAATCATATGAGCCCAAACTCGATGGGGTTGTGCCGTTGACCTTCCAGTTCCATCATCAAATCAGCTCCATGTCATAATAATTTAGCATTTTCATCCGATTTACACATGCACGCAAAATTTCAGCTCAATCAGTAACGTGGAAGTAAGTCAAATTTAATTTGCAAGATTTGATTACAGACAAACATCGGGACAGGTGAAACTAAATAAAATCTTGTAAAAATATTTATATTCGATGGTTTGACACATTGAAAATTGAGAACTGCTTTTTTGAAGCCGGTTAAAAAACTAAGTTAGTTCCACACATCAACAAACACCGAAGATTGAAATGGGAAAAACCCATTAAGGGAATCCAATATACCCAGACGCACCTAAATCAAACTCTTGCCGTATCTTCGCTGGCGAAAGTCAGGGACAAACAAATGAATTGGGCCAGTGGTCTGTAACTGCCGGAGGGCACGCGATGTCGATACGTGACATTGAAGTAGGACTGACAAATTACTTCTCTATTATCGGTTTATGTCGACTTTTTTGGTTCGATTGTCAAGTAGTTTTTTGGTCACCGTGCCCTAAATAGCAGCAAACCTACAGTAACTGGGTAAGCAAACGGAAAGAGTGAAGAGGATACTGCTTCAAGGGTCGCCAAAACCCGAACCCTGTTGCGCAGATGATACCTGTTTGGCAGTCGCCGTCCTTCCAGACCATAATGTTCGGGTCTGCTCTCCGGGTGCGAAACATGCAAAGATACTGCTTCGAGGGTCGCCATAACCATTTTTGCGCAGCTGAGACCTTTTTTACCAATCGCGGAAATTGATCCAGAACTAAAAATTTTCGGCTCTGCTCTCCGGGTGTGAAACGTTCAGGTTACAAAGGATATCTCACGTCAAATCCAAGTCTTCGTTAAGCGCTGTCTCCGTCGCATCTTCGAAATTTACTGCCTTGACAGAAATGCCGTAAGAGTCCAATCGAATGACAGATCAAATTTTGGAAGTCAATGGGGATTTGCCACATACTCCGAAAGAGTTGCGATCACATAATCTTTGCATTGGAGTTTTGTCGTCAAGAAAAAGTAAAGCGTGACTATCTCTTTCAAATATGGAATCGCACCGTGTTGGCTGAAGAGACGAATGGCTGAATGTCATAAATGAAAGTGAAGTCCAAAGGTCACCTTTCGCGATGGAGAACTACGTCGTGGACGCTCTTTAAGGGACACATTATTAAGTCTAGCTAGTCAAATCTACGGTAAGAGAACCTCTCCTCTTACCGTCGGTTTGGTGGAATCATGTTACATCTAGAAAACAGTTTTCGAAGAAGACGAGATGAGATTTTATAGTATCTCCAGAATATCTTTGACTTTGAATAACCATGAATTTACTAAAACCCAAGTTTCGAGAGGAGTGGGAATTGACACAGCAATAGCTGTAGCTGGCAATAGCAATAGATCTATGAATGGTAAAGACGATGAAGAGTATGCGTAAGCTGTTACACAACTAGCAACTTCCTAGTCTTTAAACTACAGATCTGTAAACTGTTCAGTACCTGTCAGAAAAACTTTATGTAGAGCTAAATATTCAAAAGCGGTGCTAATTAAGTCAGATACTTTGGTAAATGAAACATACAGTCTTATAGCATTGAATGAGAAAAATACTTTGAACTCAAACACATTAAATAACACAAAGATGCCATCATTTCAGTGGTCAAACCTTCAGACAACATACAAAAGATTAATATAGACTCTAGAATAGTTTAATGGAAAGTAGTATCTGATCCTGACCCATCCACTCTGAATGGCCTTACAACAGCAACCACTCAATGAAAGTAACGCTACCCTACTTTAAATACAGTCCCTATAGACGCGTATTTATAGAAAAGACAAAACGGTACAAAATGCTAAAGGTGAGGAATAAAATAGGAGAGGGCATTGAGCCAGGATCAGTAAGGCCATTAAATCAGTTGATAGAAAACTTTGTTATCTAAGAAAACAACATATTCTACTTTATGTTATACCTTTTTATAACCTTTAATTGAATTTCACCTGTCCCGATGTTTTTCTGTCATTATTCTTTTAATCCATTATCATCTTGCAAATTAAAATAAATTAATTTCAATGATAATAAAATGTATTAATAATGACGAAAATAAATAAATAAAATATACCAATACTAATACAGAGACATAATAATACAATAACATGCATATACAATTTAATTTAAATAGATAGATACTTAATTTACAGGATACATATATATATATATATATTTTAATAATGATGACAAGTTAGCCTTCGTCCTCTCTCCTAGCTTTGCTGAGCCCGACAGGGTCCATATTGATTCTTTTTTTTTATATACCATCATAAACACATATGGAATGCAATAAAGTATTGAGTATTGAGTATTAAATTTGATGTACTTGCCGGTTACCGATTGAGCTGAAATTTTGCATGCATGTGTAAATCAGCTGACAATGCAAAATTATTTTGAGAGCTGATCTGATGATGGAACCGGAAGGTGGCTATAGGAACTTGGTACCTAGTTAAACGACACAACCCCATCGAGTTTGGGCTTGTATGATTCGTGTTGACGTGTATTAATTATATAGGTATAACGAGCTTTAAAAGCTTGCTATGAAAAAATGATTTTCATTAAAAGCATGTTACAACCTATCCCGATGTTTGTCTGTAAACCAAAATTAAATTTGGTCCACTTCCCGGCAACCGATTGAGCAGAAATTTTGCATGCATGTGTAAATCAGATGACAATGCAAAATTATTATGACATGGAGCTGATCTAATAATGAAACCAAGAGGTGTCCATAGGAACTCAGATAACCCTATCGTGTTTGAGCTTTTTGGAATGGTCTTGATGAGTTTTAGTTATATAGGTATACTAGCTTTTGCCCGCACGGCTTCGCTCCCGCTCTTCCCTACTCTATCCTACTCTACCCTACTCTACCATATTCTACCCTGCTCTACCCTTACTCTACCCTACTGTACCCTACTCTACCCTACTCTACCCTACTCTACCCTACACTACCCTACACTACTCTACACTACACTACTCTACCCTACTCTACCCTACTTTACCCTACCAAACTTCACATAAACCATCTACTAAATAGTCCAAACAAAGCCTAAAAATTTGGTTTGGATAGGTGAGCCCGTTCTTGAGTTATAAAATAACAACGAAAAGTGGCATTGATTTTTATATATATAGATAAAAGCTTGCTATGAAAAAATGATTTTCATTGAAAACTCCGTCAATCCGTCCGTTCGGCGTCGTTCAATTCCATTTTGATTAGTGGACCCTTGTTCGGCCTGTCATTGGAAGTTAGTGGAATTGACAGCACGCTTCCTAATTGTATTTAGGCCTACTATCCACGGGCGCATAGCTTCATAAACGCGTATTTGTCCTTATATGCTTGGTGTAAAACCTGTCATGCCGTCGTATCGTAGATTTGTTACCGCTTGGTCGACAAAGTTTCATAGTTTTGTATGTAAGCTGTGAGCAGGCGTACACCAATAATGACGAATATATGGTGAGAAATGAGTATATTAGGGGAAGTCTGAAAGTGGCGCCAGTGACTGAAAAGTTAAAAAGAAACCGTTTGTCTTGTTATGGTCATGTAAAGAGGAGAGATGAAACGCATGTTGCTGAAAGAGTTATGAGTTTACAAGTGAATGGATGGAGAGGGAGAGGGAGGCCAAAGAAAAGATGGATGGATTTTGTGAGAAGAGATATGAAAGAAAAGGGAGTTAGTGATAGCGTGAAGAGTGACAGGACAGAATGGAAGAAAAAAAACGTATTGCACCGATCCCAAATAAAACGATGATGATGACGATGACGCGTCTATGAAGCTACGCGTCCGTGGACAGCAGACCTTAGCGATGTCTACGTTTGCTTGGTTGTCTTTTGTCTATTTTAATGTCAGATAAAATGTTCCAAATGATTATAAAATTTTTCTACCATTTTTTTTTTGTGGTTAATCATCCATTGATTTTGCTTACTGTTTGTTTGTATGTATAGACAGGCTCCCGCTTAACCTAAAAAAATGAAAGAAAGAAAAATAATTAACCTCTATACTACTTGATCCAAAGCAATGGTCTAGTCGTCGATAGAGCATTCTTGCCTAGAAGTAACCTATTCACACTAACTTAAAGACCCCCAGGTTGTATCTATCAAGAAACACAGATCTTCTGGAACCAGATCGTATCTTATTGGAAATCAAACACCGATATATCGGATCCGACAATCGGAAATAAATCGGAAATACCAGCCGTAGTCGAGGCAACTCCATTAAATATTTATGCCCATCAGATAACCTGTCAAAGAAACGTCTATATAATGTAATATTTTTAACAACAAAATTACTAGAGTAGAATAAATACTGCTTAGTTTGGGATGAGGGTTTTCAAAGAATTCGTTTGTCCTGCATAATTTAGGATGGGTCATCATTTGACAGTTATTTGTTTGAGATCGAGGTCTTGATGGGTCAGGACCGTTAGGTTTGTAGGTTTTATGTCTGCGGTTTTAAAGAAAATAGTGAAAAAAAAGTGATATATTTTAGAGAGCGCTTTTTGAGACTCTCTAATATTATGATGGTGAAAGTTGTATGATTGTTTGTATGTTTGTTACTGATTCTCACTCAAAAATTTAAAGGGTTTTGCATAGGTGCGGACTTGCGGATGACGAACAATAAGTAGCTCGCCGTCTAGCCGTCCGTGAAGCAACGAGCCCGAGTCATCGATGGCGCGTAGTTTTTTATGCGCGCTTGAAACAGATGTCAGCAAAACTGTAGTAATGCACTGGACTGCAGATTTTTTTTTTAGGTGAGAAAATCATCCAATGACATCCCCCGCTCTTGGGTGTAGCGGAAGATAGTGTCAGAGTTTTACTAACTAAAAACTCACTCCTTTTCCTTCTTTGCCATTGTTCCAGGGCCCCAGTAGGCTACGACCCTGGTTGACCCTACGGTTGCTGATAACTCCTTGAGGCGCACGTGGGACCCCACGCGCCGCCGACAACTTGGGCTCGGTCCCGACGATTATCAAACGGTTGAAAGGTGGGCTACCTATTGCTCGCCATCCGCAAGCCCGGATCGGAATCCCGGCAGCGCAAAAACGTTTGAAAGAGTTATCGTGTAAACGCACTCACGTCGAGTATTTTTCTTTAATAATTTGGCCGGAAAGACATTGAAAGAACTTTCTCAAAACTGGAAAATAGTAGTATCATAAAAAACGAAATACCCCCAAGCTTGGCCGTGAGCGAACGACAAGTTCCTTGAGTATCTGGCAATGTGCCGACCGAGCTCAAGAAATTTCAAGTTAATTAAAATACACTATACCTGTATTATCTAGTTTAGCACTAGCTTTTGTTTAGAGTTATTTAGAATAAGGTGTTAAAGTCTCTAAAGATCTGGTACTCTTCTAAGCGAATTCCACCTCCTTCTAATTATTTAGAGGTGTGACCGTGCCGATAGCCGACCGATCGTTGGGTACTACGGTAATAGTATCATATAGTATTGTAACTCGGCCGTATCTTTGAAATAAATGCCTACAGCCGCGCGGTACGTAAACATGCGATAGGGCTGCCTGCCTCCAGCATTCTAATTACATTTGCCTAGTTTGTTTCCATTTATTTTTGTGGTTGTAAATATACTTACTATTTTATATCTATAAACAAATTACTTTGTGGATTGAACAGGAAGTGTTCAATAAAAATGCGTGTTCGTCACTTCATACCATACCTAAGTCTGCTATTTTTATAAAATCGTCATTCCAACATGATCCCATCGTTAGCAGTGGGGATGAAATAAATTACACAAAGTAATGCGCCTGGCTGGATTTGAACCCGCGACCTACAACTTGTAAGTCGGAGCCGTTACCACTCGACCACCACTACTCAGAATTAGTATTTCATTAAGAATTCATTCACATCTTTAATTTTTAATGTCTAAATCATTTTCGTTTTCGTTTTCCGCCGAAAATGAGACTGAGGCCGAAGGTTAGTTTTCGGCTGAAAATCCATTTTCGACCGGACACTAGTTATAGTGTAAGGAAGAAACAAACATACATACAAACTTTCGTACATTCAACAATGATTCACTTTAAACTTACATACTCTTTAACCGACTTCTAAAAAAGGAGGAGGTTCTCAATTCGGATGTTTGTATTTTTTTTATGTTTGTACGCGCATAACTTCGTCGCTTGCCAAGCGATTTAATAAAATCTTTTTTTGTTGGAAAGGGTATACTTCTCAAATGCTCCCATAGTCACCAAGTTGGGATCTAATGATGGAATCTTAGCGAAATCGAGGAAACACCTCAAATTCAATTATTTTTTTAAGTGAAGTCGGTTATATTTTTTTTATAAAAAGGTTTTTACCTAGATATGCTGAACAAAAAGCCAATAAGGATACATCCCGTATCTTTTTGTATCCATATTATCGACGTTACTTCTTAGTAAATCGGTGTAGTACCTACGGTAAGCTTCGTTCTTCTAAAATGTATGTGCCATCGCGCTGAGCCTGAATGGATTGGAATAATGAATGACGCCACTAAAGCTTGGAGTTATGAAGATTTCGTATATGTTCACTTTTTTTGGTGTAACAAGAGGGTCTACTTGAAGTGATATTCTAATAGGGATATTTTTTTTTCACAACTATCACATAACGTTATCTAGTCCCAAGCTAAGCAGAGCTTGTGTTATGGGTACTAGACAACTAATAACACTTATATATTTCTAAATACATACATAATATAGATAAACTAGCTTTTGCCCGCGCGGCTTCGCTCCCGATCTTCCCTACTCTACCGTACTCTACCCTACTCTACCCTACTCTACCCTACTATACCCTACTAGACCCTACCAAACTTTACACACCCTCACAGACATGCCTTTTTTTTCTAGGAAATCATCAAATGTAAGCAACGCGCGCAGCGTGTAATGTATGTTTCAAGTACCCATAAGTGTCACCTTGTATATCTTGCAATTTTTTTTTCTCTCTTTTCGTTCTCTTTAATGTTTTCGTTATTTTATTTTTGTGTGTATTAATTATCACTAGGGAAAATTTTAATATAGTTTTTTTTTTTGTTGATTATATCGGTGTTTGTAATTTATTTAGTTGTGCTTTGTGTGCATTTTATGTTGCAACGAATATTTTTTTTATCTATCTATCTAAATGATTTCTTCTAGTGGAGCGAGTGGGAGGGAGTCAAACTTTTACTGATTAAAACCCTGTTTCTGCAGTTGCCAACATAGCAAGGGCTACGGTTACGCTGACCGACCGACGCACGGTCACGTTGTTATCTACCCGAGGTCCTTGAGACCCGAGTGGAACACAACGTGTCCTCGACTCGGATTGGATCCTTACCAATCGGTCAGATAGCGACTTACTCGTTGCCTGCCGTCCGCAAGCCCTTGCCTACGCGCGCGCCTTGGGAATCCCGTCGACCAGGCCGGGCATTTCTTTCGGCGGTGGCAAGATGAGTCACCTACACAAGATATCCACAACCCAGAACATCACTATCTATAGAAAATAAAAATATTTGATGTTTTTTTTTTTTAGTGGGCAAAAATCATCCACTGACAACCCCCGCTCTTGGGTGGAGCGGGAGATAGTGTCAGACTCTTACTGACTAAAAACCCACCCTGTTTCTTCTAGCCTTCATACCGGGGCTCGAGCTTCTTTATAGATAACCCTGGCCCCAGTAGGCTTCGACCCAGCTGGGTGCTGAAATTTTTGATGTGTGCGAATATCGAAACTCAATCACTACACTAACCGTGCCCTCACTATTCAACTATGAGATCCTCTCAAAACAAATGGCGTCGCAAGTCGCACCGCCCGGGGTCGGGACCTCACCAGACGTTTTGATTACTAATTAAGGCCGTTCAAAAGTTATCCACAACTTCCACACTCTGTATATTACGTCGGCTTATAAATCTGCATATCGAGCAAGAAACTTCGAAGTATCATAAGTAGAAATTTGCTTAAACTGAATTTTGCTACCCTTCGTTGATTTTCTATAAAGTTCAAGTTCCATAAAGTCTATATTATTATCAGCAAAGTTGGTATCGGTTGTAACTTTGTGAAGTTATATGCTTGACTAGGTTTTGCCAGTACCTTTGCCCGCGTGTAAGGGCGCTTTCAATTTAGGCGGTTTTCACTGCCACGCACCACAACGTCTTAACGTTGCTGGTAAGTATCTCCGTTTGTATAGAAAACACGAACAGTCCAACACACTGAACTTGCATTCACGCGCGTTCATGCAGATCACGCGCCTACATGCGGAGAAACATGCACACACGCACGTGGGTGCGGGGCGACACGCAACTTTACGCAAGGTATGGCACACTGAGTCTCGTAGTGCCGTGCGTGATGTTGTATGAAATGAGTGCGTGCCTGCGTGAATTTACAAAACGTACCTACGAGCGTGAGTGTGTTAAATATCCGCACGATGATGCAGATCTGCACTCCCGCAAGTACGCGCTTAGGTGCGTTGACACGCAACATGCAACGTGATGCGTGGCCGTGTGATAATCGCCTTAGGCGTTTCATATCGTACCACACACACGCGTTTACCGTGCCGCAGCCGGCCGGTTGCAGTACGTTAGCAATCCGACAACAACCGCCTAAATGGAAAACGTATCTAGCTGCCGTGCGTTTGTATGCCAGTAATGATATTCAACACCGTACTATTCAAAACGCATTGAACACGTGGTGCTTATGACGTTGCCATCCTGATGTCGCACCACGTACTTTATATGGAATATACGATCGTCTGTTATGTACGCAGTACGACTAGCAGGCTGTCAAAAAACGCATAAATTGAAAGCGCCCTAAGTAGAAACTTATCCCAGGGAAAAAACTCTCGGAATAAAAGGTATCCTAAGACTTATATGTGCGCCAAAATTAACCCAAATGTGACCAGCCATTTGAAAGTGAAGGAATATAAAATATACAAACACATTATGAGAGTGGAAACTTTCTTTCTTGCTACAGGGTGCTAATGAAAAAGGGAGTCTTTATAGGGAAATTTTGATCAGCTGTTGGTAACTTGTTATGATGGGAAAGATGCAACCATCTTGCAATCACATCCATCTGTAAAGCAGTCATCATCATCATCATTTCAGCCGACAGACGTCCACTGTTGGACATAGGCCTCCCCTAAGAGTCGCCACAATGATCGATCCTGTGCGTCTCGCATCCATCGGTTTCCCGCAACCTTCACCAGGTCATCGGTCTACCTTGTAGGAGGCCTTCCGACGCGGCGTCTTCCACTACGAGGTCGCCACTCTAGAACCTTTCGGCCCCAACGGCCATCTGCAAAGCAGTAATGCTAGTGAAAGCACATACATTCTCACGTCTCAGCTGCCGTGGCAGCAGATGCGCTGGGCATCGGGAATCTCGAGCAATGCGTAGCTCACTGTCCGCTCGTCCTCGGACCTAACTCGAGTCGACGACATCGCGTAGTGATCCACGCGCATCTCAGAGGGATGTCAGCAAAATAGTAGCAGCAATACCTAGCAGCCATAGAAAAACGTGAAAAAAAAAAACAGGGAAAGAGGTACTCGTACTCCTAAGACGCAAAAGGCTACCAAGGTGTGGTTTTAGTCAGTAAAAATCTGCCACACCTTCACGCTCCACTATAGAGTGGAAAAAGTCATGAGATGATTTCCCACCTCCAAAAAAATCATTGTATCGAAGTCACTTTTATTTTCATTACAATATGTTTTCTTAGGATATTTTTCTACTTTCACGCTGGCAAAGCAGCTAATAGATAGCCAGTAATTATAAATAATATATGGAGTAAGATATTTCAACTTTATTACTGTAGGATTATGTTCTGTCGGCGGGTAACGGACCGATGACCTAGAACGTCTTTTTCGATCTTGACCTACGCAATAAACATCGATGCCATTGTTTTCCAAACTGGTAATTAAGACAGCTACATCAGTTACTACATAAAAAACCTAATTTGAAAGTCACGAAATAGCCTCGTTAGGGTTGTCGTAAACGTTTCTGTTTACGGCGCTGTGCGGTCGATGTCCAGGTACAGGTCTTGTGTTATTGGGTTTTTCCATTTGGCAATCTGTAATGGCAGTACGGAGTCTAACTTCAAGTTGATAGCAATGGTTCATGGTCAGGCAGAGTCCTGGTGAGACGAGCCCTCGTCACTCACAGAAAGAGGCTGCGGAAGAGTTAAGGCAGAAGAGCTCACTCCCGCCACGTGCCAGAGGCACCGGACGTCATAGAAAAGTAGATGACGCCCTCTTTCAATCCCTTAAAAAGGTCCAAGGTCGACGGATTGGGGAACATCCGTCGGCCCACCAATCTGGACCTGAGATGGTTGCGCGTAGTGTCCCATGCACGCCTTTCTAGGCGATCTACTTTCCAATACGGGAGAAGACCCACGAGATCGTATCATCACTAGTCCGTGTAGCAGCGGAAGCCAACCTGGACCGACACAAGTGTACAAGAAACACCGGGTGGTTTTAATCAGTAAGGGTCTGACAGACTTATCAACCTACCTCAAGGTAGAGGACATCCATGAAGATTCCCACCCCGAAAAAAAAGTGGCTGATGGCCAAATAACTGGTTACATGTGGGGGGTATCAAAAGTACACACAATACAGTAAATACATATCTTTTTAGGATAGGAAATCATCGAATAATTTTTCCCACTCTAGGTAGAGCGAGAGAGAATGTCAGAAAGTTACGAACTAAAACCTACCAATGTTATTTTCGTTGCCCTTTGCGTTCCAAGGTCACGATGACTCTTATTAAAAATTCTGCAGCTCTACCAGGCTTCAACTCCATCGATCATGTCGACATCTTGATGGCGAGTTACCCATTGCTCGCCATCCACAAACTCACACCTACCTAACCGTGGATCGCCCTGTGACACCCTACCTGCCTTACCCTTCGTATAAAACAAACGTGACGTCACAAAACAATTCGAACGGCCATCTTGTTTCTTAACCATATTACACACAGGGTTGTCCACTCCCACACAAACCTAACACAAAATACAAACGTGTTCACGTAGATCCAAAAAGGCCTAACTCCAAAGCACGCATGACCTAAATAATACATTTGCGATTACGCTTCTAATCAAACCGCCACGCGATGGCCGCTTATTTCTATGGCTGCAATTTTATTCAGACTGGATTATTAGTTCACTTGTAGTTAGGATTGGGTTGATTACTGTCCGGCTTTTGATGAGAGGATATGATTGCTGCCAACAGCTTCACCCACGTATGAAGGCGCGGTGGGAAATCATCCAATGACTTTAGCGGGATCTTACGAACACTCCATGGAGCTACTCGTTGTCCAGGGACAAGTGAAGGGGAAGCGGTCACGTGGTCGCTCACCTACGCGTTGGACAGACCTTATCAGAGCTGCAACACAAACCTCCATTGTCCAGAGTTCTCGAGACGCCGTGAATCGGGACGAGTGGAGACGCATCGCGGAAGCCTCACTCGCCAACGAAAATGCAACATCGTCAACCACGACCACTCTGTCAAGAGTGAACGACTAAGGAGTACTTTTACTGACTATCATAGGTATAGTTTACTATACCTATGATAGCCTTCTCCGTGTCCTCTGGGTGGTCCACACAGTGGTGACACTCGGGTATTTCTTCTGCACGAATCAGGTGCAAGAACCTCCCGAACTTATCTGGACCTGCGTCATGTGGAAGGTAAGCACACCGTGGCGTTTTTCCAGCCACGCCTCAAAGAGAGGACTTGGCGCTATGCTATGGCGTGCCCAATCCTAACAAGGAAAGTTTTTATGCAATCCCCTTAAAGATCACAATACCTAGTCATACATGAAAACCATCTAATAAAAGTTATCTCCAAATTAAAATTAGATCTTTGATAAAGTACCTCTGGGTCTGAGCACACATAATACAAGAGTAATCATTTCTAGTGTGGGGCAAAGTCAAAAAAAGAAGATAAAAACCAAAATCGTTTTATCATTCAGCTCAACTAGATACCCTTTACAGCCCCACAAACTAAGATGGCTGCAAAAACTCGACACCGCATCGGCTTATCACTCGAATAACATAGGTCGACAGTCGGAATCACTCAACGTTGTTCGGTCACAGAATAGATAACACACAGAAGGCTCGCTCCTTAGAGTATTAAGTCGCCTACGCAGTTGCTGTTAGAGACGGTATTTTTTTAAGTTTTTTGGTTAAATCAGGCGTGGTTGCGAGTATCACTATATATTCTAAAATATTATAGCTCATATTCAGAAAATTTCATGACACTAGTAATTACAAGTCTCAGCTGTCATAGCTATAAATAATTATGGCTATGACAGATGAGACTTGTCATAATCATCATCATCATTTCAGACATAAAACGAACTTAAAATTTTAGACAGTTACATTTATTTATCTGACATAGACGGTCTAGGTAAGTAGGTCTAACTTTGAGAAAGAGGTCAATCGTCCGGCCCCACTCGGCTGAAACTTGAGCTCAATAAAAATTGCATAGGCCCGAATATTGTTAGTAACGGACTGTCGTATTCGGTACTCCGTTGATCCATAACATGGATGACAATGCACGTAAAAATAGTAGCACAATGAACGAGTGAGCTTGCACTTGCTATACGTAAAAAGTGTATATTATTATGATGTGCGTATAGGTTTACTCGCTCTGTGGATCAAAGTAATAACAGAAACACAAGTCGAACTATACAATGCTTGCCGAGATCGGCCCGTGGATCATCGCTACATAGTATAAAACAAAGTCGCTTTGATGCGGTTTTTTTTAATAGATAGAGTGATTCAAGTATATGTATAATATTGCACCCAAGCAAAACCGGGGCGGGTTGCTAGTCTGCTATATAATAAGTCCTCTCTGCGCTTCGGAAAGTACATGTAAAAGTCTCAGATCTCTTCTGTTACTAGAACATTTTTAACAGTTATGGCAGGCAATCAAAAGCCAGGAAGTTGGGCATGCAGAAGATAACGTTAGGAGGACGACATAGGTAGCTCGCCGTCAAAGAGATTCCAGTGAAACCGTAGAGGCCTAGCAAGACTGAAGCTTACTGAGGCCATGGGTTGTCAAAAAGGGAAATACGGGGTCGTGGAACGCGAGACAAAGAAGATCATAGAAGTGGGTTTTAGTTGATAAAAGTCTCATACGCTCACCTGCTTAGCCCTAGAGTAGGAGAAGTCATTGGCAGATTTCCCACTTAAAAAAAGCTAACGTTGGAAAAACGTTAGGTAGATGATGTATGGAGCTGATCTTCTGTAGGATATCTATTCTGTGGGCTAGTCCCGCCCTAAACCAGTTGACAGTTGAAGTCTCTCGGTTTACTAAACTGCGCAGAGGATAGATGTCGACTCGATTTGTTTTGGAGTGGTTTAGAGTCGGTTTTGCGTGATCGTTTGGGTTCGACTAAAGTGAGATTTTGGGGTCGAATATCATTGCTTATTCAGAAGATTATGGGTCTTATTGCATAAACATTATGGCTTTTACATAATAACTTTGGTCGACTTTATTGAGTCAGGGTTTTTTATTGAATAAGTTAAAGTGCCATAAAAACTGACGAGGCAAGTTACGGTAAACTAATTGATGTTATATAGTTTCTGTCAAAACTTTTAAAGTGGTTTATTATGAGAAATTTTCTTTTAAATGTGAATAAAAGAAAGAATTTGGGGCCTTACCATGACATGTTTTAAAATGGCAGTCGTGCGAGTGAAGAAGAGGGATGGTATACACCCTATACAATTCAATTTAGGCCGTCAAATGGAACGCATTACAAGCTCGTGGTAAGATCTGAAAATTTCTAAGTTTCTAAATATCTTCTTCTTTTCGTGTCGATGCTCTCGAACTATACTTTTTCTGACCAATATTTGGCAACCTGTAGGTACGGCTCTATTGTTGGCCTCGTATAGATCCTGAAAATTGCAGGTGGTAATGCAGAATGGGTAGCATAGTAGATGGCGCATGTCCTTTGGAGAGGCACCACTGTGCTAGAGATGGGTCGAGGAAGCCCAAATTGGCCAGATTGCTTTTACAGCGGCCAAGATATCTACTGAATAGATAGTAACAGTCGAGATGGTAATAAACAGAAATAAGTCGAGTTTAATTAATTAAACACTAAGCGAACGCCGGCGTTCCCTCTCTCATTTTAAATCTATTGTGACTCTAATTATAACATTTGAAAGACCACAGTTTTGTCTAGACCAATTTAGGAATATGTTGATCTTTAGATACACACCAGATTTTAAAATCCATACTAATATTATAAATAGGAAAGTGTGTGTGTCTGTTTGTCCGTCTTTCACGACAAAACGGAGCGACGAATCGACGTGATTTTTTAAGCGGAGATAGTTGAAGAGATGGAGAGTGACATAGTCTACTTTTTGTCTCTTTCTAACCCCCCACTTCCCAGGGGAACCATGTTACCCCGAATTTAACGCGAGTGAAGTCGCTGGCAAAAGCTTGTAATAATAATAACAAAAGAACAACTTAAAAGGAAAATCGTATTCCAAAACATCACAAAAAAGAATATTAAGAAAAAAAAGATAGCCCTCTCGCTGCAGCTACAGAATTAATTACGGAAAGTGACAGTTCGTCGTGACAAAGGTGAGACACGGTACTTGCAGGAACTTGCAGGTACTTGCGAGAATTCTTGCAAGGATTGTAGTCTCAAATGTCCTTTATGCATTGTGTGTGGAGCTTTTTAAATTTTCATGCGCTGTTGTTTTATGTTGTGTTGGCTTTAATAGTGGAAATGTGTCAGTTTGGTGTTAGTGATTCTGTTCTTGGCAGAATCATGCTTCCGTTAAATTAATAGTGAATTAAGGCTTAACGACAGCGATGATATAATAGTAAAAGTTTTTGAGTGTATGCGTGTCTATGTTTGTCTTACTAAAAAGTCAAACGACTTGGGTAATTCATCATCGTCATCATCATCATCATCATCATCATCAGCCTTTTTAATGTTCCCACTGCTGAGACTCAGGCCTCCTCTCTAGGAGAGGGAATGGGCCGTAATCCACCACGCGGGCCCAGTGCGTGTTGGTGGATGTCACGTGTCTTCGAATTTTTAGTTCTAGGACATGCCGGTTTCCTCACGATGTTTTCCTTCACCGTTTTGAGAGCAGTGATGATGAAATAAATTACACAAAGTAATGCGTCTGGCTGGCTTCAAACCTGCGACTTACAACTCGTAAGTCGGGGCCATTACCACTCGGCCACCACTGCTCTCATTGGGTAATTATTAGGGAAAAATTAAATCTGATGTAGTCAACACTGGTTCAATAATCAAGGTTGATTAAGAGATCTTGATCATTGTTTACTAATAGAAGAACCTTATAAAAAGTATCGAATATAAGTATTTTTTAAAATGATTAAATATTATACAAAAATCCCAAGTCATTTGATGTTTTTAGACAGACTTCTTCACGCATGAACCGCTGAATTAGGATAAAATATGGCACATGGTTAAATCATGTCCTGAAATAGCACATAAGACATTTTTTTCTCGGGAAAATGTACCCTTGGGATCATTTTCTACATTCGAATGGGCGAAGCCGCGGCAGGCGGTAATATCTGGGGCTTTATTGTAGTAAGAAACCCACACCCCCTTTTTTACGGTGGGCAAAAATCATCTTATGACAACCCCCGCTCTTGGGTGGAGCGGGAGATAATGTCAGACTCTTACTGACTAAAAACCCACCCCGTTCCTTCTCGCCTCTTCATACCGGGCCTCGAGTTTCCTTTCGGATAACCCTGGCCCCAGTAGGCTTCGACCCAGCTGGGCCCCTCCAGTTGCTGACAACCTACACCCTCTAGTTTTTTCTCAAAAATCTAAACACTATTTCAAGGTTTACTCACAAAAATAAACAAAAAATGCATTGTACGATCAAACTTTGACGTTCCCACTGCTGGGAGTCGGGTCTGTGGTGGAGAGGACGACAGGAGACGGAATGAGCCGAATTCCCCCACGCGGGTCCAATGCGGATTGGTAGATGTAACAGGTTTTAAAATTTTGGTTCTATGACATACCATTTTCCTCACGAGGTTTTCTACACAAAGTATGGCGCCTGGCTGGTTTTAGCTTATAAATGACTCTAGAAAAAAAAAACAGTTTCTACACCATAGAAGGTAAGCTATTCTACTTTGTTCGTCTGCATAGTTCTCTCATTAAGCGAACTGTGCCGTGTTCCTTCAAATGAGAAGATTACTGCTCTGTGTTTTAATTAGATATTATTTTCTAGACTAAGAACTAACTATAGTAAATCTAGGTACGTGGAGAAAAAATATTAAGTACCTACTGTGTTTAGCAAGAGAATTCACAAGCAAAAAGTATAAAACTGGAGGACATAATTCATTAAACCCCAAGCGAACGCTAGCGGTCGCGTACCCATAGTCTTTCTATTGTGTCTCTAATTATCACGATTGAAGAGTCGATGTTTTAATTTTTCTTGTTTTTGCGTGTATATGATTACCCCCCAATAGCCCTTCCTGTATTATTTTACGTTCTTACAATCCATCCTAAAGTTCTCTTCTCTTTTCCGGTGGGTAAATATCACCCAAATGATATGTCCCAGGCTTGGGCGAAGCGGGAGACAGTGTCAGACTTTTACTGACTAAAAAACCCACCCCATTCCTTCGTTGCCTTTCATGCCGGGGCTCGAGCTTCTTTTCAGATAACCCTGGCCCCAGTAGGCTTCGACCCAGCTGGGCCCCTCCTGATGCTGACAACTCCTTGAGGCGCGCGGGAACAGTGCGCGCCGTCGACGTCTTGGGCTCGGTCCGGACAGTTACCGGATGTTCGGACAGTAAGCTACCCATGGCTAGAGATGGGTTTCTACCCGGTAAATACCGGGTAAATACCCAAAATACCCAAATGCAGGGTTTTTACCCGGGTAAATACCCAAACGGTGGGTATTTACTTTTTGGTCATTTTTTGTTTTTTATACATTTTTAGCAATAAAAAATTGTTTATCAAAAATTTTTTATGCATGAAATGTACATGGTGTCGGCTAAGAATAGTTTTCTACTCTACAAATCATGGAAAAAGTGCACGTCCGTATTTTTTTAATATTTTACGTCTGTATTTTATTTGAAAAACTAACACAGACATACAAAATTAAGAAACAATATGTAGAACACTTAAAATAAATAAAAAAAACATTGTGTAAGTTATTTATTGTTACAAACTTGAAAATTAGTTGAAATTTTACATTTATGCAAAAGTTACAGTTAAACTTCATATAACAAAAATAATAATCAGGCGTTAAAACTTAAAAATATACGAAAGGAGCCGAATTTATAACATGGAGGTGTTCAAAACATGTAAACGATCTAAAATTCAACGAAACTTTATTTAATAAATCATCCAAAAAAGTTTTAAAGGTTTATACCCATGGTTTTGGGTATTTACCGGGTAAAAACCCTGTTTATACCCAAATTGGGTATTTACCCGGTAAATACCCGATGGGTTTTTACCCACCGCCCATCTCTACCCATGGCTCGCCATCCGCGAGCCCGCGTCTGCGGTGGCCGGAAACGAAGGAACGTTGCCTTTAGTACCGGGGCTGAGCCTTCCTTTCAGAACTGGGCCTTTGGTCCCAGCAGTGTTTTTGCTGACAACTTCTTGAGGCGCGGGAGAACAATACGAGCCTTAGTTTTTACCTATTCGTTTTTCGTTGTACAATAAAGTTTATTTTACTCTATTAAAAGTTGACATTACATTAAAAAAATATATAAAAACGCCTTAATACAATAAACTGCTCAAATTGATAAATTAAATATTAAAATAAATGGTACTTCAAAGCAATGAATTTAATCTAATCGTAGTCATAACAAAGTAAATACCGTTTTATATTCATAAGCACCTAAAAGTACTTTAACCCTTCAGATACCGTCAATTAGAGACACAATAGTAAGACAATAGATGCGCGGCCACCGGTGGTCGCTTGGGGATTCATGAATTAAACTCTTAACCAAAGTCTTTTAGTATCAATGCTGAAACCGTTAACCTGTTGTAGTTAATTTAGGAGATAACGTAGTAGACAACTTCACGCCTTAACTCCCCGTAGGGTAGACAGAGTCTGTAAACAAAAACCGGTCAAGTGCGAGTGGGACTCGCGCTCGAATCGGGTTCCGTACCGTCCGTAGCAATAAGCGAGCAAAAACATCACGTTTGTTGTATGGGAGCCTCCTTGGATATTTATTTTATTCTGTTTTTTTTTTGGAATTGTTCGAACCCACGACTCGTAAGTTGGAGACGATATCACTCGACCACCACGACCGTTGTTACACCATACTAATTTTAAGATCTTTATCATCGTCATCATTTCAGCCGAAAGCCGTCTACTGCTGGAACAATACTCCTCCTCCACACATATACTCTATAAGTATATCGACCATATTGATTAGATCACTAAATTAAGATTTGACTTCAATGATCTAAATTAAAAATTCCACTTCTAGTCTCCAAAAGGCTGCCAACACCTTCAGAAATAGGAGTACATGTGTTATTGATAAGCTTAATTCCTTCTACAATATAGAAGAAAGATCTTACCAACATTAAACCTCATACTACACGCTGTTTCAAATAATAATACTGTCTTAATTACTGCTCCTAGTTTCAGCGAGAGAAGTTTGTTCAACACAAGTGCTCCCAGACGTCTTACGCTGGCTTCATTGTACTTGGTCCTTTCTTGGTAACCTGTACATCTACAGATATGGTTGGTCCTTTGTTGGTTACTTGTAGGTATACTGGTATTTAGTCTTTTCTAGGTAGACAACTATATGTACGCTAGATATACAACGTGTAACGTTAAATGCGCAAAACCTGAAAATAGTTTGATCGGAATAACGAGCAGAATCAATTAAACCACTTTTTAATATAGGTTACATTTTTCGAAAAAATCTTCATTAAAAATTTTGCTCTTTCTATTTATTAATAGGTCTAGCCATCACGTGTGCAAACCCGCCCAAATAGGTAAACAAGCCCAAATGGTTGTAGTCCAATAAAATTTTCTCATATGCAGGATGTTAAAAGTTCTTATTTCGATGCAGATACGAATTTTAAACAAACTAAAACTGCACATAAAACCTTTTTTTTTTTAATGTAATTTTTTCTTACAGAATTAGGTCAATTGAATTAAAAATCATTTGGGGTGTCTGAGATTTTGCGCATTTAACGTTACACGTTGTGTGTGTGTGATTTGTTTATGTGACTGGCCTGTTAGTCTAGTGGTTAGTGGCCCTGACTGCTATACCGGAGGTCGTGGGTTCGATCACCACCCACGACAAATGTTTATGTGTTGAGCATGATCCAAATGATCAGTATCTGGGTGTTATTTCAAGAAAGCAATTTTAATTAATGCAAGTAAAGTAGCTCCACAAAATAGATACGTCCAGAAGACAATCTCGTGTATGTACTTCACTTTTTATACCTACGCTCGGTGGACGCACACTAATGAGTGTTTAAGCCGGAACTGTTCGACGAGTGAGCTGAGACGCTACCGAAATATCGTGTTCGTGAGCGGTGTCTATGTGTGCGTTGTAAGAGCGCGCTTTGTATGTAGATTGACTTCTGTACCTATATATTTTGTGGTAGCTCTAAGGGTACTTTATTTTCCCCACACTATGATGCCCTGTGTCGTGGGACCTAGGTTTTCTTTCGTCATAAAGTGTACTAAAGAAGCATACATTAATGGCACTCTATTTTTTATTCTACTAAGACACTAGCTTTTACCTGCAGCTTCGCCCGCGTTTATTAATATACATACTTTAGTATTTTTCCTTCTTTTCTTACTTTTTTTTTAAATAAATTAGCCTATGTCCGTCTCCAGAGACCCAAGTATCTCTGTATCAAAATTCATCAAAATCGGTTTTGCCATTTAGGCGTGAAGACGTAACAAACAAACAAACAAACTCACTTTCGCTTTTATAATATTAATAAGGATTATTATGAAACTGATCTCTTATATTTTTCTTCAACTTTCACAAAAATATATTTTAACGTAAAAAAAAGAATTAACAGTAATTTATGACGGAGAAAATGCAAAATATTCTTACTTGAAGGCCTCTGCTATGCTAATATATGTAATATGTTGACTTTACAAATTCACCTTGTTTTAAATGTCGTACAAAATGCTGAGAATTTTTTATTTATGTTAATATGGTCTGTCCCTGACGGTGTCACACGCGTCTTTGATTACTGCTGCGCTCCTATTGACCATAGCGTGATGTTACTATATCAGTAATGTTTGTGAAGGAGGCGCCCGCAAGAATGAGGGAACATACAACGTCCACTTCAGCTGCCACGACGAAAGACGCCTTGAACGTCGGGAATCGAAAAGCAATCTGCGCGATGCGGACTTGCGGACGACAAGCAATGGATAGCTCGCCGTCCGCACGTCCTATAAAGACCGAGCTTGAGTCGAGTAATAAGCCACGTGCGCCTTAAAGACATATCAGGTCCTAGACGCAAAAGGCAACTGAAAGAACATAGGTGTGGTTTTAGTCAGTTAAAGTCTAGAGAAGTCGGAAGAAGTCATTAGATGTTTAGAGACCCCTGAGTTTGTATCGTTGTTTCTTCTCAGGGTAGTCAGGTAGGAAACACCGGCCTCATCTAGCTTAAAATGACGAAAAAAAAAATTTGACGTGTAAAGGTGTTTTTAGACCTATTGCAAAAATTATCATTTATCATATTATATCAGATGACCTTCTAAAATAACGTGAGGTTATGTATAATATCAGGAAGATTATATTATAGCACAAGCATCTGCCAGCAGCTTCGCCCGCATGAAAGTCGGTTTCTCCATACAAACTTTGGACCCCCGTTTCATCCCCTTAAGGGGTGAATTTCTGAAAATCCGTTCTTAGCGAATATCTACACCCTATAAGGACCTATCTGCCAAATAAGTTTGTAGATGATATAGTTTCTGAGATTTCGTGATTAATCAGTGAGTGATATTTCGCTTTTATATACAGGGTTATTCGTAAAACACTAGCGACCTCTCAGGACTGTGTTACTAACATCATAAACAACAAGTTTTGTTCTATGACTTTTAAAAGAATATCATATTTTAGTTCATCTATTTTCATACAAAAATAAAAATATTTAAATTGAACGTTTGCAGGTGCAGGAGGCGTAGTTAGATACAGCAAAATACAGAATTGAAATATGTTAGATAGAACAACGAAATGTTGAAGGTTTGTTCTTGGTAAATGGATTATGTTTTGTAAAAAGTCATAGAACAAAAGTTGATGTTTATGATGTTAGTAAATACAGTCCTGAAAGGTTCTTAGTGCTTTACAAATAACCCTGTATATACCAATAGCGTTCGTCGATAAAACCAACACTAAAATAATTTTTAAAATAGAACAAATGGTGCTATTAGTGCGTTTAAACAACTAACACTTCAGTTTTATAATTAGACTAGCTTTGCCCGCGCGGCTTCGCTCCCGCTCTTCCCTACTCCACCCTACTACACCCAACTCTACCTTACTCTACCCTACTCTACCCTACTCTACCCTACTCTACCCTACTCTACCCTACTCTACCCTACTCTACTCTACCCTACTCTACCCTACTCTACCCTACTCTACCCTACTCTACCCTACTCTACCCTACTCTACCCTACTCTACCCTACTCCACCCTACCCTACCCTACTCTACCCTACTACTCTACCCTACTCTACTCTACCCTACCCTACTCTACCCTACCCTACTCTACCCTACCCTACCCTACTCTACGCTACCCTACCGTACTCTTATTTTTTTTCCATAAGAACCTTGTCCTCACGATAACAATCACAACAAAAAAAAAAAATCAGCCAAATCGGTCAAGCCGTTTTCATGCCATGTCGTGACAACGGCAAACGGGAGTCATTTTTATAATATAGATTTACTAAAAATAGACTACGTGGGTGGTATAACATAATTATAACATCTGAAAATCAAACTTTGGATCCTCCTAAAATATGTAGAATTGCGAAGCAATTAAAGTAATTATCCTACTCCCAAAGGTTTCAACAAAAATAAAACTCAATAGTACACGCTGTGCTCCGTAATAGGATTCAGATTTAGGTTTAGAATTATTTGAGTCTAATTCTGGATAAATTAATAGCTTAACTTTGTTATTTTATTAAACTTTCATGCAACATGGTACAAATATAGACTCAATGCCTTTGGCTTTCTCTGCCAGCCAACCAAAATGATGAAGAGATACTAAGGCCCCTTGCCCACGGCACAAAATAGATAGGTACACAAGACAATCTACATACAAAGCGCGCTCGAACAACGCACACATAGAGACTGCTCACGAACACGATATCTCAGCTCAATTGCCTGGTCGCACTCGTACAGTTCGACTAGAAAGTCCAGCTCCACTTAAACATGTATTTTATTCTGTTATTACTACAAGCTTTTATTTAGTTTCATCTGTCCCGATGTTTGTCTGCAATCAAATCTTGCAAACTAAATTTCATCTACTTCCCGGTAACCGATTGTAAATCAGATGACAGTGCAAAATTATTTTGACATGGAGCTGATCTGCTGATGGAACCAGAAGGTGGCTAGAGGAACTTGGAAGTTAAACGACATAGCCCCTTCGAGTTTGGGCTCATATGGTTCGTCTTGACGCGTATTAATTATATATATGAGGTATATCTAACAATAAAAGCTTGCTATGAAAAAAAAATTTTCATTAAAAGGTCGTTCTTGTTCTACAGTATGTTTAATTAACACTCAATAAATTTACCTTCGTAAGCATTTAGTTAAAACAAACAGGTCAAGTTTAAATAAAACCGTTTAGTAAGTGGCTACGGTAAAAATAACTGTCTAACTATATTTTGGACTTCCTTGTCTGTAATTTTAACATGTATGTACGTTCAAACTACTCCGACTCCTTAATAAATGGTTTGGTAGAAATAACCGTCTTGAAATAAATTGAGTCGTAATCTTGGCTTGTTTTGAAACGCTTACTATAGAGTATTTGTCTTGACTATTTTTAGAAAGAATTGTTGTTTTTAACTTATTTTGGTTCGATTTTATTATTTGTGCTTATTTATTTATTATTAATAACGATTTTGTACAGATCAAATTAACTAAAAAAAACTAATAAACACGCTAAATAATAATAACAATGAACGAAAAAAGCATGTTTTTTAGCTTTTTTATTAATTAAAAATTTTAATTATTTTTTTTATTCTGCCGTATCTGATCAGGATAATCGAATTTTATAATCGGCTAATTGTTTCTGCAAAGTTTAAAGAAAATCTGATCACCCAAAGTTGGACGAAATCGAGCTCAAAGGCGGTGGTTACAAGCAAACAAACAAGCAAGCAAACATAGAAGCTAATAAAAGCGTGTTAAAGCGTAAAGTAAATTAAGATAAAAATAGACGAAAAATTCCACCACTGTAACTGGGGTTCCAGGATCATGTACTGGATTCATGGTATTCGTTTATGCTTCGATGTCAAAGAGATCGTGTATAAAAGGAGAAACTGACTGATATATCACACACAAATCCAAAACTACTGAAAACTAGGAAAGAGAAATATTGTACAAGGTTCTCTTTTGTGACGGATGCAAGCTAAGAGAGGATTTTTCAAAATTCACCCCCTAAGTCAAAACGATTCATACACATCACTTCTGCTCGCGGCTTTACCTTTGTGGCAGTTTAAAATTATCCCAAGATTAGAAACTATACTATGTACTATTCAAGGACATAGTCTACCAGAGTGACAAAACGTTCGGTAACTGTCCGGACCAAGCCCAAGACATCGACGGCGCGCACTGTTCCCGCGCGCTTCAAGGAGTTGTCAGCAACAGGAGGGGCCCAGCTGGGTCGAAGCCTACTGAGGCTAGGGTTATCCGAAAGGAACTTGAGCTCCGGTATGAAGGCTAGAAGGAACGGGGTGGGTTTTTAGTTAGTAAGAGTCTGACACTATCTCCCGCTCCACCCAAGAGCAGGGGTTGTCATTGGATGATTTTTGACCCACCGAAAAAAAAACAGAGTGACAAAATTCTTCCAAATCGATTCAGCTCTATGTACGTCAAAGAGAAACAAACTTATACACAGACACATATATGTACATAAAAACTTTAACTTTTGATAGTCCTAAATTACAGTAATAATATTGAAAAATAGTAAACTTACTTCCCCTAACTTTAAGGTTTAAATTCTCCACACATACAACGATAATAAAATTAAACCACACACCTATCCTAAAACCTTCTTAAAGAAAAACCATCCCTTTCACATAAAGACCCCTTTAATGTATTATTGCCACGTTCACCTTTACAAATACACACATAAACATATTTTTTTTCACCCCCAAAAGGGGTGACACACCCCACGTTGGGTGAAAACATCCATTGTAAAAATATGCCGAACTACACGATACCTTGACCCAAATGTTCGAAACTAATGAATTTTTTGTGTGAGCTTTTCCCATTTTACAAATGACTGTAAAAAAACCGGCCAAATGCAAGTCAGACTCGCTCACGAAGGGTTCCGTACTGTCCGCAGAGAAAAACAGCAAGAAAAATTACGTTTGTTGTATGGAAGCTTTACTTAAACATGTATTTTATTCTGTTATTATTACAAGCTTTTATTTAGTTTCACCTGATCCTATGTTTGTCTGTAACCAACTTCCTGGCTACCGATTGAGCTGAAATATAGCACACACGTTAGATGGCAATGCAAAATTATTATGACATGGAGCTGATCCGATGATGGAACCGGAAGGTAACTATAGGCACTTGGTAGTTAAACGACACAACCATCAAGTTTGGGCTCGTATGATTCATCTTGACGAGTATTAATTATATATATGTATACCGAGCTATAAAAGCTTGCTATGAAAAAATGATTTTCAATAAAAGCTTGTTTTTAGTATTTGTTGTTATAGCAGTAACACTCTGTGAAAATTTCAACTTGTTAGCTGTCACGTTTCATGAGATACAGCCTTGTGACCGACAGACAGACAGCGGAGTGATAGCAATAGAATCCCGATTTAACCCTTAGGGTATGGAACCCTAAAAACCTGTTTTCATACTGAAATGCATTTTATTCCGTGTTTGTGTGTAGTTATAAGGCTTGCTATCCATTAGAGCGAGCATCGAAGAAGAAGTGTAAAGCAATCGCATTTTCCTGAAATCTTATAATTGTTTCACCTCACTCCACTTCAATGGCTTTATCATGTGTTAAAACTTATTATTCACGACAATACCTTCATAACTGAAGTTCAGCGTTCTTAATAGTTGAGTTTTTTTTTTTAATTGCATTCTAGGAATGACTTCTGTATCGTGCATGCGTTCACAGACATGATATTAAAACTGAAACACACCTGACGCCGAGACTCGGAACAATGATCAAAATCAAAAATCAAAGCATTTATTTCAAATAGATCATTTGCAGGCACTTTTGAATAGTCAAATGTCGGTCAGTCCAAGAAAAGTGAAGCTATATTGCGCGTTCCAAAGCATAGATCTCTATGGAGAAGAACGTGCAAGAAACTCCATGGACACTCTTTTCTGATCATATTATGTGTTAGCATTTGTAACGGTATACAAATGCTTGATCCGTGTAGGAATCAAAACTGCGACACGCAGCTCCATAACCAACAGCCGATAAATCAATATCTGAGCTAATCTAACCATGCCTTTGTTTGAAGACGCTATATCTCACTCAACTATGGTGTGCATTCAGAGCAGCGTCTACTAATATCTCCTTTTCGGAAAATTTATATCTCATTCTATTTCTTTTCTTCCAAATTAGTATAAGACAAAGACTTTGCCTAGTTTTTTGTTCTTAATTTAAAAAAAAAAAAAATGGTTTCTTATTAATTACTAGCTGACCCGGCAAACGTTGTTTTGTCTTATAAATTATTTTTTGCTATAAAAAAATAGGGGTTGGTGATAAAAAAGTAAAAATTTAAGGTTGTATGTATTTTTAATGCCACATTATAAAAAAATAAAAACCAAAAATTTCATCCAAAAATAAAAATAAAAAATTTATATTACTTAGGGGTATGGAAAATAGATAGTAGCCGATTCTCAGACCTACTGAATACGCATATAAAATTTGGTAAAAATTGGTAAAGCCGTTTCGGAGGAGTCCGGTAACTAACATTGTGACATGGAAATTTTATATATTAGATTTATTTAATCTTCATGCAACACAAAGTGCATGGGCGGACTTTCTTTTCTAAGAAAACAAAGAATAGAGACAAAATTTTTTGGCTGAATAAATTTCGTACACCGATGTCTACTATACCAAGGACAATAAAATTATTTTCAGGGTCATTCAAGTTATACAGACTTATGTACAATCGGCGCTCGAGGTGGCTCGCTTTATTCTCTCTTCTCCGCTCGCTCGCCCCGCTCCAATGGGCTAGCAGCCTTAGTTAGGGGTTGAAATGGCCTACCCATTATAGGGTTATTTCGACGAACAAATCAGTTCGGAACATTAATGTTATGGTCGTACTGATAGCGATGCTATATATGCTACTTCGCAGATTAGTTTGAGGTGTGTTTCGAGTATTATCGCTGAGCTCATTTGAGGTTTATTTTATGTTTCTTTGTGTTGAAGGACGTAAGCATATGAGATAATGATGTTGCGTTACTTTTTATGTGATATGCGAGCTTATTTTCTTAAGCTAGAGAAGCGGATTTTAATTAAAATGTCTTCGTATATTAAAAGTAACTGAATCAGATTATCCCTTGTTAAATGTGTCTAATTAACTGGTCCCAGTGCTGGGCAATGGCTTCCTCTTACCCCTTTCAAACCTCTCTGTCTAGGACGATCTCTGGCCAAGTTTTCCCCACGAACGTTTCAATACAAGGAAGGAGGTCCATTGCTGGACAAATGTCCAGTCCTGGAACATAAATAAGGTAATAAAAAATAAAATTAAATATCTGGTAAGTATTAGTTTCTGGTAGTGTTGGCAAAAATTTAATCGGAGTAACGATTAAAAGTTGATCATGAAAATAACGATAAAAAAAATATTTTGCAGTTGTTTGAATAAGTTAAAAAAAGATAAACATTTAGTGTTTATTTTTCTTATAAACACTAAATGTTTATTTTTTGCGACCTAGGTAAAAACATAGTTGCAAAGAATAACATTCTTTCAACTGAGCTGGAAGACGGCATGGGTAATATTTAATAAAAATTAATGATTACCGATTATTTATTTTTATCTCGATTACGATCAATACATGATCGTGATTTGATTAATGTTTAAATTTAATCTCATTAAAATTAATCAAATTAAGTAATCGACTGAAAATATAATTAATTAATTCCAACACTGATTCCTGGGTCGAATTAAGTTATAGTGGGTTTTTCTCAGTCTTCATGTCACTTAAACATAACTGTCAAACGTTTGCTTGTTCTTTTAATAAAAGGTGATGTTTAATCACATTTTTATTGCAAAATAAACTCACATAAACCACAAAAATAATCAACAAATAATTGCAACGTTCATTGTATATGCAATCTGCATTTCTTATCGCCGGCAGTGGCACCATGGGTTGCGGCTATCGCACCAGACCATCGCTCCACGTTTATGAATACAAATGTTGGCTCCAATTTGGGCCCCGTTAGACGCATATTGCAGGGTTATGTTACTTATAACCCATTTATAACGGTATTCTGATACATAAGTATGGCTGTATTGGTTTGATGACTTAATGAGGCGATAATTCAGGGTTTTTTCGACTGTTGCCGGTCATAAAATATCTCTTGTCGTAGAAAATATGGGTAACCAAAGAAAACTTTTCAAGTATTCAGTTTTTTGAGGAAAAAAAATCGTCTAATAACTTCTACCGCTGTATATAAAATGAGAATAAATGTCAAATTTTAACTTTCTAAAATTCACTCATATTTCTTCAGTTGCCTTTACGTTACAGGATCACAGTAGTTCTTGTGAACGTCAAAATGCAACAAATAACCTAGACAACTGTGTTGTCTATGGGCATTTGTGCCCAATACACACATGGCCTGATAGGGAAACTAGTTTTTGTATTTTTGTAACAAATTGTACGTACGTGTATTCTATAGACAGAAGAAACATGACATCTTTCTGTTCTTCTTTCTTTCTTTCTTCTTATAATTCCCATTTCGAATAAAGCCTTGTTCAATTCACGTGTAAGTACGAGTACATCTATTAACCAAATCAAGATATAAATACACAATTACACAAGTATATAATACCCTATTATTTTCCTTATAAACCAACTCCAAAATGTAATATTCCAAAATAATATTCCAAGAGAATTAATTTGAAATCCCAGCTCTCATTGTTAGGGTCTCGTCTTTAGCATACAGTTATTAATAATTTATGTTAAACATATAATAACAATCGGGCTATCATCGTAAATATATTCGTTTATGTAAATGAGATCCGACTCGCCTGGGCATCGTTTGGGAAGCTTTGTGGTTTTCTAGTCCAATATACCACAGTGTCTCAAGACGAAAGTCTTCGAACAGTGCGTGTTGCTGGTGATAACCAGAGGTTGTAATAAGGTAAAATTATTCCTTTACTTGGATCGAAATGTTTATTTTTTATGCTTTAAAAATTTAGGGACTTTTATACGCACAGCACACTGACATACGTCAGTTCCATCGTACCCTAAGACAAAAATTGCCTACCAAAATCGAAATGTTGATATTAATATGGATCTTCCCTGAATTTTTAAAGAAAAATCCCATGTGGCATATTACGAATAAATAATAATAAAAACCTCAGAGATAGAAAGAGAAGTAATACAAAGATAATATAATAAACATACAATTTTTATGATGGTGGTTTTTTTTTTTCCCGATGGGGAAAATCATCTTATGACAAAACCCGCTCTTGGGCGGAGCGGGAGATATTGTCAGACTCTTACTGACTAAAAACCCCATCCCGTTCCTTCTAGCCTTCATACCGGGGCACGAGCTCCCTTTCGGACAACCCTGTCCCCAGTAGGCTTCGACCCAGCTGGGCCCCTCCCGCTGCTGACAACTCCTTGAGGCGCGCGGGAACAGTGCGCGCCGTCGACGTCTTGGACTCGGTCCATTACCGGACGATCGGACAGCGAGCTACCCATGGCTCGCCGTCCGCGAGCCCCCGTGTACGGTGGCCGGAAATCGGGATCGGAATCCCGACGGCGGCGGCGAGGGCGCCTTTGCCTGATGCGGTCGGCCTTCTCCTTTACTAGCATCACTGTTTCGCAGATGGAGGCGACCGCCTGCCACTCCTCCTCGCTCCGGATCATGGCCTCAACCAAGGCCCGGCGCGAGAGGTCTCCGCCGTCGATCGCCCCCACGAGGGCACGGCGTTGCTCCGCCCAAGCAGGGCACACCTCTACTGTGTGCTCCACCGTGTCCTCCGGGCGTTCCGCACAGTGGCGACACCCGGGCGTCTCTTCCGTTTATGATGGTGGTGAGAATAACAAAATACACTTCCTCCTCCTCTTCATTAAATCATTAAACCCAAAGTGAACGCTGGCGTTCGCTCTCTCATTGTCTTTCTGTTGTGTCCCTAATTACGGTATTCGATAGGTTGCAGAAAGAAATTCTGTTATAATTCTTAGTGTCATAAAAGATCTGCTTTTTATAATTAATAATTTTGGGATTTGACGCATATCCACTTTATTTTTTCTCTGTATGAAATCAGTGTGATAACATAAAGAACTCTACCAAATTCCAGTATTATAACGTAATAACGTATAGCTCTGAATGTTTAAAGTCACCTATAGTTAGATAGATAGATACACTCTTTATTTGTACACCATAAATACAATTACATTTACTTTTTTATTATTATTATTGATAGGCTCGCGTTTGACCAATAACTCATTTTATCATTACCCTGATGGTAAGCGATGATGTGGCCGACGATAGAGCAAGCTTGCCTAGAAGTAACCTGTTCACTTATTATTCACTATTGACTTAAAGACCCCTAGGTTGTAGCTATCAGTAAATACAGACTCCGGCAAGGAATTCCACTCCTTAGCTGTACGCATAATGAATGTTTTTCCAAAACGTTTTGTACTTATGGGTGGGATACCCACCATGTACTGATGGCGCAACGCCGTACATCTAGTGGTTCGAAGATGGAATGGACTTGGTGGAATTAAATTGTGCAATTCCAAGGCGCACTCCCCGAAATGTCATCATCATCATCATCAGCCTTTTTAATATTCCCACTGCTGGGACTCAGGCCTCCTCTCTAGGAGAGGGAATGGGCCGTAATCCACGCGGGCCCAGTGCGTGTTGGTGGATGTCACATGTCTTCGAATTTTTGGGTCTAGAACATGCCGGTTTCCGCACGATGTTTTCCTTCACCGTTTTGAGAGCAGTGGTGATGAAATAAATTACACAAAGTAACGCGCCTGGCTAGGTTCGAACCTGCGACCTACAACTCGTAAGTCGGGGCCATTACCACTCGGCCACCACTGTTCGAAATTTTATCGGTAGAAAATGGACAGGCTAGCAACTCGGCGTCGATGCTCAAGGCAAGCTTAAAGGGCAATGGAGAAAGCTATTCCCAAGTTTTCTTGTGTGATCGAATCAGCAGGCCTAAGCAAGTCACGACCATTACGTGTCGAATCTCTTTCTTCAATCGTTTACACGTCAGCGTAAGCACCATTTATACCATAAAACTAAAGGATGTAGCGATGAACATTTTAGAAACAATTACATTTCATTCTGCCATTTTGAACGATGTGAACTTGGCTACAAATTCTGTTGAGATGATGTCATTCCCATATATTTGATTAGTTTTCTACAAGCGTTAACGATTATGGATATCAACTTGGCTAAGCCTGCTGGAATGAAAATATCCGAAAAATCGCCAAATTTAAGTGGCACTGGGCATTCCTTGCTCGCAAAACCAATGGTCGGTGGCGCCGAAAAGTTCTGGAATGGGGACCGCATACCGAAAGCCGCTTCATTGGAAGGCCTGTTACAAGGTGGACTGATGACCTGGTAGCCATGAAAATCCGTCTGATGCGAGATACACAGGACTGATCTTTGTGACGATATTTAGGGAAGGCCTATGTCCAACAGTGGATGTCTTTCGGGTGAACTTAACAGCTCAAAATATGGCGCATACTCGCAAAACAGTAGGTCGATGAGTCCGAATCGTTCTGAAATGGCAACCAAAGGTCGCATCGTTGGAAGGCCTGTCACAAGGTGGACTGATGATCTGGTGAGGGTTGTGGAAGTCCGTCGGATGAAAGACACACAGGACCGGACCAAAGACAGCTGCAGAATAAGACCTGGTTTAAATAAAGTAAGAGACTGATAAATCCCTCCGCTGGCTCCAGTGTGCTGGACATTCAATAAAGTCTCCACACTATATATTTTTAAAGTTATAAATTCGTAAAACCATTTCAAGTCTAACGGCTTGGTCACATCTTCTCGGTCTTAGAGGCGAGTGGCGAGTGGCGCGGCGAGCGGAGCGGCATCGGTAAGCGCGCGCGTTTTCGCTATGAGCGGCGTCTCGTGGCATGCTTCAAACATTTTCATACTTTTGATCTTACCGCTCACCGCCCCGCGCAGAGCTACCGCTCGCTGCTTAAATGTTTTATGTAGATCTGATAAACAAATACATTTCACTCAAGCATTAGACACCGGTGTAAGGTTGAAACTGAATCACACTATGTCAGTTTAATGTTACCAGGGAATGTGATGACGCGGATGTGACAGCTAAATGGTAAAATACACGGATATTACAACTAAATCCGCAAAGTGTTATTTAAACTTATTAACTTTAAATCACATATAGTAAAGTATGAAAAGCTCAGGAGGGGCCCAGCTGGGTCGAAGCCTACTGGGGTTAGAGCTATCCGAAAGGAAGCTCGAGCCCCGGTATGAAAAGACTAGAAGGAACGGGGTGGGTTTTTAGTCAGTAAGAGTCTGACACTATCTCCCGCTTTACCCAAGCCCCGCTGGTTGTCATAAGCTGATTTTTGCACCCCGTAAAAAAAATGTATGAAAGGCTAAAATTACTAAGCGACATTGAGTAGACTAAGCAAAGAGTTATTTAATGTTATTAACTTTAAATCACATATTGTAAAGTATGCTCAGTGTCGCTTAGTCATTTTTGTCTTTCAAGCATTGATTTGTATTTAGAAATCTATATATATAAAAATCAATGCCACTTTTCGTTGTTATTTTATAACTCAAGAACGGGCTCACCTATCCAAACCAAATTTTTAGGCTTTGTTCGGACTATTTAGTAAATGGTTTATGTGAAGTTTGGTAGGCTAGAGTAGGGTAGAGTAGGGTAGAGTAGGGTAGAGTAGGGTAGAGTAGGGTAGAGTAGGGTAGAGTAGGGTAGAGTAGGGTAGAGTAGGGTAGAGTAGTGTAGAGTAGGGTAGAGTAGTGTAGAGTAGTGTAGAGTAGTGTAGAGTAGAGTAGTGTAGAGTAGTGTAGGGTAGGGTAGAGTAGGGTATAGTAGGGTAGAGTAGGGTATAGTAGAGTGGAGTAGGGTAGAGTAAGGTAGAGTAGGGAAGAGCGGGAGCGAAGCCGTGCGGGCAAAAGCTAGTCTATATATATAAAAATCAATGCCACTTTTCGTTGTTATTTTATAACTCAAGAACGGGCTCACCTATCCAAACCAAATTTTTAGGCTTTGTTCGGACTATTTAGTAGATGGTTTATGTGAAGTTTGGTAGGGTAGAGTAGGGTAGAGTAGTGTAGAGGAGAGTAGGGCAGAGTAGAATAAGGTAGGGTAAAGTAGGGTATAGTAAGGTAGAGTAGGATAGAGTAGGGTAGGGTAGGGTAGGGTAGGGTAGAGTAGGGTATAGTAGGGAAGAGTAGGCAAGAGCAGGAGCGAAGCCGTGCGGGCAAAAGCTAGTATGTAATATAAGTATGTTTAACAATGTAGTACTCATAACACAAGCTCTACTTAGTTTGACACTAGATGGCGTTGCGAGAAAGACTTAGTGAAATATTATAATTTTTATGTAGTTATCTATATCTCTTGTTTACCTACTAGCTTTTAAGTTTGTTCATTCACCATCACCATGCAAATACACAAGCATACTATTCAAATCCACGGGTCCACGTCCCATAAAACAAGGTTATCAAACCAATAATTAAATTTCCCGACCAGGGTAAATGCATTCACAGTGAACCGGTATTACGGTAAACACACCGACAATTCAAACATGGCCAGCCATGATTTGTGGATGTTTACTGTGAAAGCAATACGCAAGGAAAATTTAGTTAAAGGTGAACGCACACTTCCGTGCCGAACGCGTCGAACGAATCGAAATCAAGATAGCCTCGCACCTCGCACACATAGCACAGCATAGTTAAATCAGCCATAAAACCATATGTTGGGGCGAGCCGTAGCTGGTTCACGAAGAAGTGTAGCGAAACTAAGTGGACTGTATAAATGATCTATATTGTACGTAAGTACTGAGATTGTACAAGAAGTAAGTCGCGTCTACGGAACAAATATATATAAGAATTTAGGATGTGCGAGCGCGGACGTTCGTCTGGGCTCGTGACAGCTGACTTCTACTTATAGCAGCATAGTCTTATAATATTCCCACTTTAAGGACTCAGGCCTCATCTCTAGGACAGGGAATGGACCGTAATCCACCACGCGGGCCCAGTGTGGGTAGGTGGATGTCACATGTTTTCGAATTTTTGGTTCTATGACATGCCGGTTTCCTCACGATGTTTTCCTTCTCCGTTTTGAGAGCAGTGGTAATGAAATAAATTACACAAAGTTATGCGCCTAGCTGGATTGGAATCCGCGACTTACAACTCGTAAGTCGGGGCCGTTGCCACTCGGCCACCACTGCTCACATATCCGCACCGACAGAATCGACGACGCCGAAGAAAACGTTGTTATTTTTGTTTTTATCGATATAAACTAGTGCTTGACTACGATGATACCTGATGGTAAGCAGTAAAGCAATCGTTGAAGGTGAAGCGCCCTAGTTTATTAGGAGCAAATTCACTCTAGCCTTGAAGACACCTAAACTATAAACGGCCGGGAAGACCGCAGCAGGCAAATTCGATTTCCAGTCCTTCGATGTACGCGGTATAAACGACGAGAACGCTTAGTCCGAACCGTAGAGGTTTCAACAACAAATTCTAAAATTCTTTTCTTTCAATGTGTTCGATACGTTCGGCTCAGATAAGTGTGCGTTCACCTTTATCGTTTGTTTTCTAGGAAAATAATAGGACAGTAAAACAATATGTATGAGTGGTGATACGCAATAATTGTTGGAGTATCTTGGACAACTCAAGCCACCTCGTCCTTAGCATTGACCTTTGGATGATGAGCAACGCGTAACTCGCCATATAGCAGTACGGTAACCCTCCGGACCGAGCCCAAGCCGTCGACGGCACCAAGTTTTCCACGCGCGCCTCATAAATAAGTCAGCAAATCTGTAGGGCTGGTAAAGCCATGGCAAAACACGCTTATGACAACCAAAAACCGCTTCACACTATAATAAAATAAAAATGGGCAAGTGCGAGTCGGCCTCGCGCCCTGAGAGTTCCGCACAACCTATGTAAATAGTTCAATTTCGGAATGGAGTCTCGTAAGATTCTTCCGAATCGCAAAAAAGAATTGTGTCGTAACAACAGTTTCCAGATTAATTCATATACTTATGTTATAAGACCTTGCTTTATCCAAAACTTCAGGATTCCGGTTCAACGGAAAGTACACCATGAACTTTTCGATTTCTTTGAGAGTTACGAAATGTACGTTTTTTGCTACATAAACAAAAGTATATTTTTTTCGTTAACTTAGAAGTTTGATTTTTTCACAGCTTTAAGGGACCGCAGACCTAAGCATATAGTTTTAATTTCAACTCGATACGTCCTCATTTTCCCGAGATAAAAGGTTTTTCAAAACCAGGTTTTTTAAAGGACAGATAGACAGACGGACGGACAACAAAGTAAACCTATAAGGGTTCCGCTCTTTCCTTTTTCCGTTCTCCAAATCTGTAATTAAATATTCCTATTTTTTTAAATGGATTTTTTGCACTAAATAATTGGGAGAAGACACTGATTCCTGTAACACAAGTGTTCCACCTGACATAGGAGTCAGGACCTCACAGTATTTGTAAATGTTTCTTTATGATAATAAATTTATCTTAGCTTAAGAGATAAAACGCAAATCATTGACGTGGTTCAGAAGGCTGCCCAGCTTAAGTGAGACTGGGCTGGACATGTTTGTCGCATGCCGATCGAGCAGTGGGCCAGAAAAATGCAAAATTGGTGCCCTGAAACCGCACGTTGGGGTCGCAGCAGACCAAGAAGGAGACGGCGGGACAACTTGTATGAAAAGAAAAAGAAAGAAGTGGCTCAAAACCGGGAACATTGGAAGAAGTGGAGGGAGGCCTTTGCTCAGCAGTGGGACAGTATGGACTAGATATAATAATAATAATCTTTTAAGGTATTGAGGTACCCTAAAAAAATACACAAAGAAATAGAAGAAAGAAATAATAGTAACTACCAAGAAGGAAAACCAATACGTTGTTTAGCAACATAATGGCGTCTCATAAGAGTAAGTTTGAGCTTAGTAGGCGTATTGTGATGAGCTTTACTCAACATCCATACAGCGTTGAGTTTTTTTTTTTTTTTTCTGTCGACGGGGAAAATCATCATTGACGAAACCCGCTCTTGGGTGGAGCGGGAGACAGTGTCAGAGTCTTACTGACTAAAAACCCCGCGCCGTTCCTTCTAGCCTTCATACCGGGGCTCTAGTTTCCTTTCGGATAACCCCGACCCCGGTAGGCTTCGACCCAGATGGGCCCCTCCTGTTGCTGACAACTCCTTGAGGCGCGCGGGAACAGTGCGCGCCGTCGACGCCTTGGCTCGGTCCGGACAGTTACCGGACGATCGGACAGCGAGCTACCCATGGCTCGCCGTCCGCGAGCCCGCGTCTACGGTGGCCGGAAATCGGGATCGGAATCCCGGCGGCGGCGGCGAGGGCGCCGTTGCCTGATGCGGTCTGCCTCCTCCTTTGCTAGCATTACTGCTTCGCAGAAGGAGGCGACCGCCTGCCACTCCTCCTCGCTCCGGACCATGGCCTGAACCAAGGCCCGGCGCGAGAGGTCTCCGCCGCCGATCACCCCCACGAGGGCACGGCGTTGCTCCGCCCAAGCAGGGCACACCTCAACTGTGTGCTCCACCGTGTCCTCCGGGCGTTCCGCACAGTGGCGGCACCCGGGCGTCTCTTCCGCTCGAATCCGATGCAGATACAGCGTTGAGTGGAGCTTACTATTCCATTGTTTTAACGTTCGACTGTATTGGGGCCGCTAAATTAGAGGAAAAAGCGAAGTTCTCAGACCAGATGGAAGTTGTTATGTCTGGGCCCAAAGGTGCGGACGGCGAGCAATGGGTAGCTCGCTGTCCGACCGTCCGGTAACTGTTCGGACCGTGGAGCTTACTATTCCATTGTTTTAACGTTCGACTCTATTGGGGCCACTAAATTAGAGGAATAAGCGAAGTTCTCAGACCAAATGGAAGTTGTTATGTCTGGCCCCAGAGGTGCGGAGGGCGAGCAATGGGTAGCTCGCTGTCCGACCGTCCGGTAACTGTCCGGACCGAGCCCAAGTCGTCAACGGCGCGCATTGTTCCCACTCACCTCAAGGAGTTATCAGCAACGGCAGGGGCCCAGCTTGGTCGAAGCCTACTGAACCAGGGTTATCCGAAATAGAAGCTCGTCCCCGGTACGAAAGGCAAGAAGGAACGGGGTGGGTTTTTTAGTTAATAAGATTCTGACACTATCTCCCGCTCCGCCCAAGCGTGGGAGATGCCATTTAAAAGAGATTTTTACTCAAAAAAAAATGTCTGGTCCGCTTAACTAGCCGGTATTTTCAGACTGTTGTTGATATTCGAATGGTGCGAAGAATGTTCGCCGAACGTCTCCTTGATATATTAGATTTGTAAAATGTAGTTTTTTTAGTTTATTTATTACAATCAAACAAGCCTAACATGACATAGGGGCTGGTTCGCTTTTACCTCAATCAAAGATTAAGCATTGCCATACAATGTGGCAATACCGCCAGTCTTTTGGGCAAACTTCCAGTCAACAGCGATTTTTTAGGTTTGAAAATTAATGACCTCTCCCGCCCTAGGCTAGAGTGGGAGGTCTCAGACTTCTACTGACTAAAACCCACTCCTGTTCCATCTTTGCCTTCAGTCCAGGGTACCAGGGGTCGACTTCGACCCTGCTGGCCCCCTACGGCTTGCTAACATCTCATTGAGGCGCAAGTGAAACATTAAGCGCCGTCGACGACTTGGGCTCGGTCTGGACGGTTACCGGACGGTCGGACGGTGAGCTACCCATGGCTAGCCGTCTGTAAGCCCGACGAGTCAACAGCGATGCGAAGGAATTTTTAATGCCATATTTAATCCAAGCAACATAAACACAAATCTTTCCTCTATAATATTAGCATAGAAAAATTGAAACTGTAAAAATAAATTCATTATAACGATAGAGACTCACGCTCTCATAACATTTCCTTCAAGGATGAAAAGAAAAATATCTTCAATAAAGTTTTATAGCTAAGAAAAATGCCTATAGAACCTTGAAAAGTGCATTCGCAATCTCAACGTGATTTTCCTCGTAGCCTTGAAACAGGATACCTTTGAGCGCAAACTAGATTTTTTTATAAAAAACTCCACTACTGGTCTTGTCAGAGAGTAAGAAAATGTTTGCTCTGTTGATAAGCTAACTGCTTGGAAAAGCCGTCCCTTTTTTGTTTTATTTTTCCTTAATTCATGAATCCCCAAGCGACCACCGGTGGCCGCGCATCTATTGTCTTACTATTGTGTCTCTAATTGACGGTATCTGAAGGGTTAATTAAAAATAGCATTTACCTACACCTATTTATAAAGTGCGATTATTGACTGCTTGCTGCCGTATGCGGTAAGTTAGGCGTCAAACAGATGAGCAGCACTTTGCTGTCGACAGAACCAACTTCAGCTGACGATAGAAGCAACTGCTGCTGTCGACTGCACTTGTGCGGACAAGAGTAAATTGCGTGCCTAAATTGTAGGGATAGGAACAGGTTTTTAAGTAAGTGTTTCGTTAAAGTTATTTTCTTGATTTCTGAATATATAAACGAGGTTAATACATGTTGATTTTTCATAAAAATATTATCAAAACGCGTAAGTTATTGCCTTTTCAAAACCCTATTATAATTGCCTATATTTTAAACATAATCCCCTATTACAATTCCAAGGGTATACAATAAAATTAATGGTGTAATTACTTTCAATCTGCGGTTTTAATGGCCGCACACTTCTAGCTTATGAACCCACGCAAGCTCTATTGGAGTAGGCGTCCATTTTACCGCATTTCCTCTGTGGCGTAATAAGATACTTATAACACGATTAAACTAGCTAGTTGAATGTCAATATGTGACTTATTTAACACCTTGACATTTGTTTATTTTTGTACTAGTTTCTGAAAGTGTTTTTGTATTCTTACATCTATATTAATTATTAGCTTTTGCCCGTAGCTTCGCCTGTATACATAAAATATAGTCTATGTTACTCAGGAATAAAGCAGCTTTCTATCAGTGAAAAAAATTTAACAATCGGACCAGTACTTCCAGAGATTATCTCCTACAAACAAAAAATTAAAAAAAAACAACCTTTAGCTCTTTATTATATAAGTGTAGACTAGCTATTCCAACCAACGTTGATCTGCCATATAAATTACTAGCTTTTTTTTCGCATAACTAGAATTTTTTTAACAATATTTTGCTAGCTTTTATTTAACTTGTAATAATTTACTGTGGCACTTGAACGCAAAGAGCAACTGAAAGATACAGGTGGAATTTAGTCAGTAAAAGTCTAACACACCCACTCTTTCTACACAAGAGCTGAGTTTTTTTTATTAGATAATTTAACAGCTCAAAAAAGTCACAAATTCATCATCATCATTTCAGCTGATAAAAGTCTACTGTTAGACTTAGGCCTCCTCCAAGTACCACCACTATTAACCGTCCTGTGCACAAAAATAATCGTGTGAAAGTCACAAATTGCATTTGATTATTTTTTTACAAAAATAAAAACAGTGGTTTTCCTAAAATTTTCTTTTGAGTATGACCAGAGTTGATATAAATTTTCATTTTCATATACCGTGCATGAAAATGGAAAATGCAATCTTCCTGATATATTCCGGAAAAAGGATTTTATTGTCGTAGTAAAAAGAATTCTTAGATAAACAAATCAAGCTTTTATTTAGCTTTAAAAGGATCGTATTATATTTTTAAACATGACCTTTTTGTCCCTGAGGCTAAAAATATCGTTTATACAATGATACTTCATGTTTTGGTAACTGTATGTATTGGTCCATTTAGTTTCTTTTAAAATGGTTATGCTAAGTGATACGCGTCATGTTCGTGAACGGTCGCTGTTAGTTAGTCTCTTAACCACCAGTGGCCACTGGTGGGTATTGAAATAATTCAATCAACACGTACTCAAGAATCATGGAAACTATAAATTCATTGAAATAAAAAAAGAATGGTCAAAATAAGTTTACATTTGGCGAAGATATCAATGAAAAAGATACCTACAATAAAAATCTGACGAATTGAAAACCTCCTCCAT
This sequence comes from Mythimna lalbum, assembly GCA_949319445.1. NCBI lineage: Eukaryota > Metazoa > Arthropoda > Insecta > Lepidoptera > Noctuidae > Mythimna > Mythimna lalbum. Next base: position 6,802,962 of record OX439371.1, on the reverse strand, counting down.
TTTTTGAAAGTCGCTTAAAAAATCAAACCGTCAAATGTTTACTAACGAAAGCGCTGAGGTAGCATATAAAAACATAGGTAGATATTTGACCATACCAGTCTCTTTTTCCAGGCATACCTACATTATGTTTACACAAAATCGAATAAAACCACTCACCTGCTAGCTTGGGTATCGGCGGTGTAATCGGTGCAGCGGCTGTCGTTGCCGTGTTTGGGGGATACACAGGATCGCAGCATTCCCTCTCCGGGAACTCGCTCCCCCCCACCCATGCCACTAAGAGCACCACCACTCCCACCACGGACCATATTCCACTCAACCCGAGGCACCCACGAGACATCGACGAGGTTAAACCGAAATAATAACTCACTTTGGATAACACACTCGATTTTGCAAATGGCCGACTCTGAGAAACCGATTTTGGTACATGCGCGATTTCTGAATTTGATTTTGGAACGCGTGGATTTAAAATCGGCGCGAACAATGAACCGTACTTTTTAAATTTCGAATTTTGGTCTTCGAATAGTAACTGACATTCACTTATATCTTCTATCTCGCTCTGTTTTTGCACTTGAACAAATGTTTTGCTCTCTTTTTGACCCCACACCGTTTTTCTTTCATTGTTGATGTCCTTTTCTTCTGTCATCTGACACTTTTCACATTACACTTTTTAAAATGTTACATTAATATTTTTTTCTACTTAATCTTTAATGATATGTATTGATTACTTTTGTCGCCCACTTAACTCATAGATTTGTAATTGACTTAAAACGCACGGAACTCACGCTTGATTTTCTTATTGTATAATAAGTTGTAATAAATATTTGTATTTATTTAAATCTGAAAGAGAGAAGGTGAAAGTGTTGTGAAAATAATTGAAACTAAAAGAATTAAGATGACTCATTTCAATAAAAAAAATGATAACAATATTTCTGTCACTCGTGAATAAATAAAGTAAATTTAGAACGTTTATTCTCCAGACATAGTTCCATAATCATATTACGTCACCTTTACTGTCACGATGAAGCATATATTAAGCATTGAATGCTATGTACAGTAATAATTGGATTTCAGATTTATGTACTGTATTTTGTATGAACTGTGTAGATTGTCTTAGTCTGTAGTCTGTCACTGTACTTATTAAAATAAAATAAAATAAAATAAAATAAAATAAAAATAAAATAAAAATAATGTTCTCATCCATAAACCATTCAGGCAGGACCCATAATTTTTTTGCCAGAGATTATAAAAAGTTTAAACTCTGTGTGTAAGCGTCCTAAAGTTAAGAGGGCATTAAACAAATTGAATTCTTAATACGCTATTTAACTTTTTGTTCGAAATCCTAACGCATATTACTTTTTTACCAACTTCGAAAACTTCTTCTATTTTCGTCGAAATTTCATTAAATGGGCCAAGATTTTTTTTCTCATCCATTCCCTTTTGTTTCGCGTTGAGATGTGATAATTTATTTTAATTGTAATTCTTAGAAAGATTTCTGCTTTCCTTTTTATTCGAAAGTCTTGGCTTTGGAGATTGTCCTTTTAATAATGTCTCGTTTTTTAGTAATAAGACGTGATTTACGAGTTGCCAACTTTGGCTAATGAGTGGGGATTATGTTTTGCAATTTTTTTTTTTTTTTGTTTTTCTAGAAATATTTATTCTTCTTATTTTTGTTTTGTTGATCAACAGAGGCAGGCATAAAATTGGTTCTAATAAATTTTTAAGTTGTATTTATTTAAAATACATTATCAATTTCAGAACTAAATTATAAAAACTAGCGCCACGTCCCGGCTTCGCATGGGCAATTAATATACCCTATGTTACTCAGGTTGAATTTAAGTTTCCAATGGTAAAAGAATTATTGAAATCGGCATAATAGTGTTTAAGTTTATTCATTGCAAACATACACACAAATACACAAATTTTCCCTATTTATAATATTAGTGCAGATTTCTCAGTAAATTTTCTAATTTATTGTCTTTGTATATCTTATTCTAGCTCAACTTATTTATTTAGTCTTATCTATTAAGTGCGTGTGCAATGTCAATATCAATAGGATTCAATGTCTTAATTAAACACCAATATAACAAGCTAGTGTCAAATTTAACGGCTGCAACTGAATTAGCGTTTGACAGCCAGTATTGTATCTGAAACTGAATTACATGTCAGATTTCAATTAAGTATTTTCATTTATTGTGAAACTTCAGCGTTTATTAATATACTTTACTCTTTCTCCCCCTTTTCTCACTTTTTTTTTAATTAACCTATGTCCGTCTCAAGGATCTCAACTATCTCTGTAATGAAACTCATGAAAATCGGTTTTGCTATCGAGGCGTGAAGACGTAACAAACAAACAAATAAACAAACAAACTCACTTTCTCTTTTATAATATTAGTACGTATTAGTTATTCTCATGTTAAAATTTTCATAATGTATAAAGGTTTGCTGTAAGAAACCCAATTATGGGTTAAGTTCGCCTGTGTACATCACCTGTTCTATTTTACAAGCTTTTATTTAGTTTCACCTGTCCCGATGTTTGTCTCTAATCAAATCTTGTAAATTTTTGACCCACTTCCCGGTTACCGATTGAGCTGAAATTTTGCATGCATGTGTAAATCAGATGATAATGCAATTTTTTTATGGCATAGAGCTAATCTGATGATGGAACTGGAAAGTGGCTATAGGAACTTGGTAGTTAAACGACACAAACCCATCGAGTTTGAGCTCGTATGATTCATCTTGACAAGTATTAATTATATGGGTATACCGAACTTTAAAAGCTTGATATGAAAAAAATGATTTTCATTAAAAGCTGGTTTTCATTTGACTGTAATTTTTGTACAATATAAAAATAAATATTATCATTAAGAAAAATCTGTATAGCACCCAAAAAATAAAAAAGAATTCTAGCCAGAAATAAAAGAACCTCATTGACGAAATACAAAACGGCTTTAGATCGTCGCATGCAACACAAATAATAATCTTAAACTCAACGTTTCCTTAATAACTCACCGCGACCAACAAAAGCTCAGGTTCTTCAAATTTTATTAAAGATAAAAAAAGAAAATAATAAATTCATTTGACAAAGCGAGCACTTATCATGAAAACGCTTAAGACATAGTCTCGGAGTTAGGAGATTTTCTTTTAAATAGAAAGAAAGAAAGAAGAAAGAAAGAAAAATAATTTATTTGGCACAGCACAAGACACAAACACAAATACAAAAACCAATACCAAAAAAAAAATAAAGATAAAAAATAAAGTTGTTGTGTGCCTCATGGCTGCACCAAAATAGGTCCAGTTCAGCATGATTGCCAGACAACAAGTGCCTGACGCTGGTTTTCAACTGAATCTGTGGCTGTGACGCAACGGACGTAAAACCGGTTTTCGGACGTAAATCCTACTAATATTTTAAATGCGAAAGTTTGTATGTATGGATGGATGTATGGAAGTGTGTTACTCTTTCACGCAAAAACTACTGATTGGTTCTCGATGAAACTTGGTACACGAGTAGACCATATCCCAGAATAACACATAGAATACTTTTTATCCTGGGATTATGTACGCGGGTGAAGCCGCGGGCGAAAAGCTAGTATCAAAATAAACTTCGAAAATTATTAACAGCAATATCAAGAAGTTGTCAGCAACGGCAGGGGCCCAGCTGGCTCGAAGCCTACTGGGGCCAGGGTTAACTCCGAAAGGTAGCTCAGCCCCCGGTACGAAAGGCAACGAATTGGAGTGGGTTTTTAGTCAATAAAAGTCTGATACTATCTCCCGCTCCGCCCATGAGCGGGGGATGTCATTAGATGATTTTCCCACCGAAACAGCAACATTGATTGTTATTATTTTTTTAGAGTGCAGTGGTGGCCGAGTGGTAACGGCCCCGACTTATGAATTGTAGGTGGCGGGTTCAAACCCAGCCAAGCGCATTACTTTGTGTAATTTATTCCACCACCACTGCTCTCAAAACGATGAAGGAAAACATCGTGAGGAAACCGGCATGTCCTAGAACCAAAAAGTCGAAGACATGTGACATTTACCAACCCACACTGAGCCCTTGTGGTGGACGTTTACGGACCACTCCCTCTTCTAGAGAGGGGGCCTGAGTCCCAGTAGTAGGAACATTAAAAAGCCAACCATTTTATGCTGTATTACAGATTTTTTTTCCATACAGCGAAAACCTCTCAAGATTTATCTGTGTGATGGCGAGCTGCTCATTTAATATGTAACAGTGATGTTATAAATGTAACAAATATTACCTGATTATACATTAAACTTTTGTGTATAGAAACGTTTTGATTTATACTTATAACTTTTAGAACTCGTTTGTATATCTTCTGGAAGTTTATTAAGAAAGTAAGGCACTAAATATTTTGCAACCCTCATCCCGTACACATTGTGATTGACAAGCTATTGGTAAGACCAAGGAAGTTTGCCACTAATTTTCATCGTTTATTAAATTCTGACACCATTCCACCCAGACCAGGAGAAGTTATTTGACTGGATCCCAAAACAGAAAGGGAATAAATTTTTAAATTCTTTTCTTACTCGTATCTGTCATTTTTCAATTTAAAAAAACATGGCAGTGTGTGAATTAAATGGATATTTCATGGAAAAAATAATTCAATATTTATTTTATTTGTAATAATTTGGGACAATGAACTGGGAAAGAGAACATTTATACATTACAAGAAATGTAATGTATAAATGTTCTCTTTCCTGTAAAAGGCAAAAAAAAAGGAAATTTGACTGTCCTGAACCCCATCATTTTCAATGGTTTAATTTTACATAAAAAGCTTTGAATTTAAAGGAAACCTAGATAATATCCACAAGATATCTGTTTGCAAAATATTATAAGAAAGATGTGTAATAACATCTCAATCACGTAAGACTGGAAATGTGTCTCGGATTTTGACAAAATATCAAAGTACAACTTTGACATTTTGACAAAATGTCAAAGTACAACTTTGACATTTTGACAAAATGTCAAAATACAACTTTGACATTTTATCCGATGAAATTAATTAACAAATATTATGTGTTTTTAAATCAAATGTTTTATGTTAATGTGTGTGCCCAGTGCATGTACCTAATGTCGGCGATCCTAACAAATAAATAAACTTTTAAATATACCTACAACGCTATAAAATTCAGAAATAAAAACTTTAAAGTTCTCATTTCCTTAACACAGCTTGGACCAGCAGTGGTGGTCCAAATGTTAATAAAGATTAACAACAGCCGTTCACTAAGCCAAAGAGCGCACTTGTCATGAAAACGCTCAAGATATAGTCGCGGAGTTAGATGATTTCTTTTGAACATCAAGATCAACTTTAACAATTTCCAAGCTACAGTCATAACCGAGTTTTTGAATAGGGCTGTCAGTTTCCAAATAATTATTTGAAAAGAAGTTTTTAAAAGCTGTTCCAGTTTATTACGGTTTGTTCTTTTTAGGGAAGATTGGTCTTTTACGTGTTATGAGACTATAAATGAATTAGGTATAATGATCGTAAGGAACACGTTGAAGCCTTTTTTTTTTGTCGACGGGGAAAATCATCTTTGACGAAACCCGCTCTTGGGTGGAGCGGGAGACAGTGTCAGACTCTTACTGACTAAAAACCCCGCGCCGTTCCTTCTAGCCTTCATACCGGGGCACGAGCTCCCTTTCGGACAACCCTGTCCCCAGTAGGCTTCGACCCAGCTGTGCCCCTCCTGATGCTGACACACGTTGAAAGCTTGGAAATTATGATTTTTTGTCAAGTCAATATTGAATTCTCCGGTGCCAACGGGATCTTACTAAACATTTTTGATTCAGGCTGTGTGGTTTCACTGTTATTTTTGTAAATTGTAAGTTGAGTTCCTAATAAAGTTATTATTATTATTATTTGCTGTTCGTTCGTCTGTCAGCAGGAAGTATCTCATAAACCATAGGAGGTAGAGAGTTTTTCTATTGCTATATTTTATTATAACAACAAATAATAAAATTAAAATAAAGTTAAAGTGTGTTACGTTATTTTGTCGGCGTTTTTGTATTGTAGTTTGTATTGTTTCAACCATTAACTTGGCGACTTGTTTTTAATTTCAAAAATGATATATACCATGGTTCATTTTATTTCGAAGGTTTTCTGACGCGGTTAGAGTATTGTTATAGGCTTAAAGAATTTATTGTCATAAGAACAATTACAGTTCACTTAAAAAGAAATGCGAATAGCTTATAATTATTGTAATATTCACATCTGGTGTGTTGGTGACGTCATAGGTTGTATACATGTTTTTTTTTATTTAGCTTTAAATATATTAATATTTTCATATTTCTTTAATTCTTCGGGTAAATCGTTAAACAGCCGTTATAATGTAAGTGAAACTATTTCTCAAAAATACTACCTTTTTAATCTTAAGTGTGACTGGTAGAGAATGCCTGTTACATTAAGTCTACCTATATATTACTGCACGAGACATAAATTAATAAATATTTACAATATTATTCAATTACCCAAATCACTCCTAATTACGTAAAACTGCCAACCCTAAACAATTAAGCGAAAACAATTTAATTTCTCAGGATTTCGCATAAAATTATAATTCGGTTTTCACCTCAAAATTGATAGATCTTAGTGAACTTAAGTGCTAACTTAGCTCGAATATCAAAGTTTGATTCAACAAATTATTTCTAAGTTAAATTTTGTATTACTGTCTCTAATGCTTTTTAGACTTGACCCGAGGTTAGTTAAGTACCTAAATGACGTCACGAACTTATGACCTAAGCTTTCATAGAATTAGATATTATAATTTAACTTAGTAATTTTAATTAGTGGTTATGGTAGACGTTGTCCCACCCTTAAGCTGACTTTTAGTAAAAAAAAGTTGTGCTAGCGCCACCTACTGGGTCCAATTGTACTTACAAAACCATTCAGAAACCTACACAAATAAACACACAAAGTTTCATCCAAATCTGTCCAGCCGTTTAGGAGGAGTTACATGACAATCTCATCTCATGACTCTACGTGTGGTAGAGAAAAATCTACACTAATATATTTTTTTGGTTTTTATGTTTTTTTGTTTGTAGGAGGTAATCTCTGAAAATACTAGTCTGATCACTATAATTTTTTCACCGATAGAAAGCTACTTTATTCTTGAGTGACAGTACGCGAGAGAAGCCGCGGGCAACGGCTAGTTGTATATTATGAAGACGTAAGTATGCATTTTTTTTGTCTTTGTTGAACTTAACAAAGAGTCGTGCTTATCACACAAACATTTGTCCTGGATGGGAATCGAACTCAAGACCTCCGGCATAGCAGCCAGGGCCGCTAACCACTAGACTAGACTAGTCAGATAGGCCAATCAAATGTCAGATTTAATTTAACTCAATAAAGTAAAAATGTTAACCGAAAAGCTGCTACTCTAAAATGGAATTGAGCTGGACATATCTGCCGTATGTCAGATGAGCTGTGGACTAAAAGAGAGTCCCATTCTGGGGTCCCATTAAACGGAAGGCGACATCGCGGCAGACGAAGTTGAAAGTGGAGAGATGAGCTTAAGAACTACCGGAGGACCTGCAATGGCTGAGGTCAAGCGTGTGTGGATAAAAGAGAGGGAGGCCTTCGCCCAGCATCATCATCATCATCATCAGCCTTTTTAATATTCCCACTGCTGGAACTCAGGCCTTCTCTGTAGGAGAAGGAATGGGCCGTAATCCACCACGCAGGCCCACTGCGGGTTGGTGAATGTCACACGTCTTCGAATTTTTGGTTCTAGGACATGTCGGTTTCTTCACGATGTTTTCCTTCACCGTTTTGAAAGCAGTGATGATGAAATAAATTACACAAAGTAATGCGCCTGGCTGGGTTTGAAACCGCGACAATTCGTAAGTCGGGGCCATTACCACTCGGCCACCACTGCTCTACGTTCCCTACCGGGGTCGGGGTTATCCGAAAGGAAACTAGAGCCCCGGTATGAAGGCTAGAAGGAACGGCGCGGGGTTTTTAGTCAGTAAGAGTCTGACACTATCTCCCGCTCCGCCCAAGAGCGGGTTTTGTCATAAGATAATTTTCCCCGTAGACAAAAAAAAACGTCTCACGTTTGTTCCCTTTAAATATTTATATTATGCTGTTTTATGATTTCTTATTATAGCGGCAACAGAAATACATCGCTTTGCCCAGCAGTGGGACATAATTGGCTATTGATTAACCTTTGATTTATTTTCTTTTTCAATCGCGATATTATCACATTTTTCTTTTTCAATCGCCAGACTATCAAGGGAATCATTTTGACGTTTTGACAGCGTTTCTAAAAATAAGTCTTTTAAATGTTAATTACTTTTTCAATAAGACTTGCTGATTTAAATATTGATCTTAATTCTGTAAAAAAAGCAGTGACTGTTTTACTGAAACTGGATATTAATAATGTATTTACATTAATACTAATGCTCCCGACAGAGTTGTCAAATCCGAAAACTTGCTTTTCGCCGGAAAAAAAAGAATTAGAACCCGATTGCATCGCCACCTATCAGCTCCAATTTATTTTCAAACAATCCAGGGACCCAGTTAGATATACACACAAAGTTACATCAAAATTGATCAAGCCGTTTAGGAGTTAGGGAAAAATTATATTAAAAAAATATATATAGTTTACTGTTGACACAGCAGCTCTGTTCTCGTATTAAACTGACTGACTGACATTTTGGATGTATGTGAAAAATGGTGTAAAGACCCACAACTCACCTACCAGACTGGTGTTATGTCTGGTCGATAGTTGACAAAAAGTCACCGTGCGTATAAACACAACATGCAGTGCACGCACTTGAAGACCTGACAGTTGGGTAAAAATGGATAAAAAAAATAATGCCACCAGTACGCGCTAAGACTTAATCCTTACATCACATCAAATCCAAAACACAATAGTTCTACTTTCAAACATAATTTAAACAGTTTGGCCAACCTGCTTACATTCTACCAACCTTCATATTCAAAATCAATAAGCATAAAAGGTCTTCGCTGCTATTTTTCCCGCCGGTACACGTTGCTATAAATAAAATATGGCCGACTTCCGGTCAAGGCACGCACTGACCGAGGCAAAGGTAACCCTCCCGTGACTGAGCCGAGCGATCTTCGTAATAAATACATCGCTCATTCTTCATGATTTAAACTGTTTGCGGTGTTCGTTTTTTAACAGTTGGCGGTTATTTTTATTGAAGGTGTGTTTTGAATTTAGAATTTACGTGTTCTGTTTTGCGTGGCCGCCATTTTTGTTTGGTCTGAATGAGTAGTTTGATTTCCAGCTGTTCGTATTTTTATGGACCATACTATGTAGAAAACCACTTACGGTTCCCGCACATAGGCCTCAAAAAAAACGCTGCTTCAAGCTTCTTTTTGAGGCAGCCTTTTTTATAGCTCGTGTGCGGCGGTGCCGCCACAAAAAAACGCTTGAAGCCGCTTCAAGCTTCTCCGGCCACAGGCTGTCGCGCGCTTCAGCTGTTTTTTGCGACGGCTTCTAGCTTTTTTTTGTGGTCACTTCTAGCATTTTTTTTGTGGCGGCGTTTTTTTAATGCCCATGTGCGGGGACAGTTAATTTCCAATTTTGAAAAGTTCTTATAATTTTTCAAGGCCGAAAGGAAACTAGATCTGAATGTTGTTTAGTACGAGAAATGGGATGCAAAATAAAATTTAACTTGAACTAATCAAAATTAATACGGGTCGGGGTCTGTATTTGCTAATAACTAAAACCGGGAGATACTGGTCAAGCACAAGCCTATCAAAAATCTCAACTTATATTATAAAGAAGTAAAGTTTGTTTATTGTTTGTAGGAGGTTATCTCTGAAAGTACTGGTCCGATCGCTATTTAAGCCCTTTACCGATCTGCCGTCCAGTAACTAAAAGGCAGCTACGTGCATAAATTATTTTTCGAGAAAACACAAAAATTGGGAATTGATGTCTCTTGAAAAGTATGCTACCTAGGAACAAGGTTACAAGTTATATATGCAGGCATAGTCTTTGTGCACAATATGTGATATATTTTAGTCATTTATATTTATTATATTTTATTTAAATTCATTTTCTAACTTTTAGCTAAGCAATTTAAACACAGACATTGTGATTTAATGTTCTGTATCTCAAAAACTATCAATCATAGAAAAATGAGTTTTAGACCAAAAGATAGAGCATCGAAAGCTGTATAAGACTACATTAAAAAGTGAAAAACGACCAACTGTGACTTAACGGCCTTTTAGTTAGTGGACGGCAGCGATAGAAAGCTGCTTTATTCCTGAGTGACATAAGCTATATTATTTATATACGCGGGCGAAGCCGCAAGCAAAAGCTAGTAAAAAATAAACTACATAAGAATCACAACTGGTGAAGCTCTAAAATATCCGGCTATTTCTGTCAGTCCCCATTGGATTGTAAAATACTTCAGTAATTATATCTACAGAACTATATTATTCATAAATTTTACTGCCTTGACATTTCCCAGCCTAATTTTAGTAATTTAATAGGACTAAAAGAACAACTAAAATCCTTACTAAATTTATTAAAGCGAAAGTGAGTTCGTTTGTTTATTTGTTTTTTTTTTTGTTACGTCTTCACGCCTAAATGGCAAAACCGATTTTGATGAAACTTGGCACACGGTTAGAACATATCCTGGAATAGGACATAGGATACTTTTTATCCCAGAAGTGTGTTCCCTTGGGATAATTTTTTGCTATCACGCGGGCGAAGCCGCTGGGAGCAGCTAGTCATTTTATAAGTCAGCCCACATAGTTCATGCCTAAAATTATTTTTGTTTCCACCTACTCTCTATTATTAATCACCTTCATTTGCCCTTTAAAATGTAAATCACATTAATTTATTACTTCGTTCCAACATTTAATCAATATTATATACTGAGTGAATAGAGTTTTGTAAAGAAAAACTAGACTAAAGTATATGTTATTAGGCAAATTCAATTACTAGACTTGTCGTGGCATTTGAATTACTAACAGGCTCTACCATGAGCTCTTATCGCTATTCATTTTACGACCTAAACTGAACTGTTAAAAGAAATATAGGTAGGGCGTCCGGTGTATGGCTCTGTCTCTCTTTCTCATTCGCACGCTTGACATTTTAACACGTTATTGGTTTTTTTAGGTGGGAAGAATCATACAATAACTTCTCCCGCCCTTGGGCAGAGCGGGACGACGTATCAGACTTTTACTGACTAAAACCCACTCCTATTTCCTTTGTTGCCTTTAATAAATCCTACATCGCACATACCTCTATAGTTTTTTTTTAAGTGCAAAATCTTTAAATATCTTCTTACGCTCTAGGGTGGACCAAGAGGGCAAGTCAAACTTTTACTAACTAAAACCCACCTGTATCCTTCAATTGCGCTTTACATTGTAAAGCCACTCGACACAATTCGAATCTGATTTTTTAAACGGCCGAAATATAACAGACTCATTTCATTGTGACAGTTCTCATTTTTATTCTCTCTGACATTTATATTCAATCAATTTAAAATTATAACTGCCATAAATGTCAAGACATGTAGGTTCTGTGTTATTTTAAAACCTAAATTATGTACTGGTTTTGGCAGGATTAATTTGAGCGAAGTTCTATGTCTGTTTTGATTATTCTATATTATAGTATTATTATAGTATAATTAGTATATATTTTTGTATCAAATTTTTTGTATTTAATTTTTTTTGTGTCAATCAACTGGACAATATGTGATATAATTGTATTCAATCAGGAGCAATCTCGGTGAAATGGAACTTAGAATTTTATTAAAGTGTTGACTGCCTCAGCGAAATTTACCGAGAAACGAAAGCATTAGAATAAGTACATCCATATTCTAAGAGTAAACAAATTAACTATTCATACAAAGACGTGGCTTAAAGGACTTAGTATCCAAGCCAAAAACATAAACTAAAAAAAAAAACGTTGTATTACAAAACTTATCATTCAAAAAGAGAACACAAAAAAAAACAACCGTCATTCGGTCTGCTATCGATTACGACATGCCCTTGCAACGAATCGATGATACAAAACGATTCGATTATTCGGTACGACCGACTCCAAGACAATCGAGATATAGTGATTTATTTCGATTGGTTCTAGCAAAACTACATATTGGAAAAGTCTCGATACTTTTAACAGAAAACGTAAAAGGGATCGGTTTTTTAGGCATCGTAAGATGTATTGAGAAGAGGAGTTTTCGAGACCCTGTTTATTTATAAGCTTCATGGAGGATTTGTTTGGGTAAAGATAAAAGTTAGGCATATATTCTTATGTTACTGAAAGTGCCTATAGACAAGACATATTAGATTTGGCTGTGCCCGACAGAGTATATCATTGCTTTCATTTATTTTACTACTAGCTGATGCTAGCGGTTCTGCCCGCGTAATAGTAAGAAAGTAAACCAAAAGAACATTTTTCCACGATAAAAAGTATCTTACATGCTACTCAAGGACATGGTCTACTCGTGTGTCAAATTTCATCTAAATCCCTTCAGCAGTTTCAGCGTGAAAGAGTAACAAATATACACACTCACATACTTTCTTTTTTTTTTACAAAATTAGTGTGTTTAACTACTAGTGTATATATGATTTGAAATCAACCATGAATTTGGCCCCTGACTGTACAGTAAGGATGAATACTATAAAGGTTTTGAAAAGATTTGTCATGCCCGGGCAGTAAAAGTCTGTTATTATTTTATGAGTTCACGTCGGGAATACGTTCACAAATATTTTTATAAATATAAAATATTGGTCCTGAAGCTCTGAGCAGTGGTGGCCGAGTGGTAATGGCCCCGACTTACGAGTTGTAGGTCGCGGGTTCGAACCCAGCCAGGCGCATTACTTTGTGTAATTTATTTCATCACCACTGCTCTCAAAACGGTGAAGGAAAACATCGTGAGGAAACCGGCATGTCCTAGAACCAATATTTCGAAGACATGTGTCATCCACCAACCAGCACTGGGCCTGCGTGGTGGATTACGACCCATTCCATCTCCTAGAGAGAAGATCTGAGTCCTAGCAGTGGGAACATTAAAAAGGCTGATGATACCACGAGATGAAAGTACGAATCACATAATCGATAGATCACTTTTTTTGTCTGTGGCTCTTCCCCATTTTTTTTGTGTTTTATTTGTTAACATTGTGTGATTATAAATTTATGTTTTATCAATCGAACGCGTACAGTTTGATTTATTTATAATAATTTGAAATGAAGATATCTGCGAGTGAATCATAGTTACAGTTACAGAATTGGAGGTAGGCAGGGTACATTGCTCGATGAACAGATGGTTGATGGGGCCGAAGGTTTCGGGAGTGGTGACCATGTACTGGATCGCAATGTTAGTAGGGCTCCAAGGTTATAGTAGGTACCAGGTGAACTGATGCGACGGTTGCGACAATATGATGGATTCATGAAACGCGCATGACTGGTCGTTGTGGCGATACTTAGGGGAGGCCCTTGTCCAACAGAGAACACCTTTCGGCTGAAATAATGATCATAATTATTTGGTTTAGTTTTTAATCGCTCAAATTTTGTTTAGTTATGAATGATTGAATTTAGTTGAAAGCAATAAGCTAAGTAAATGACGTCACAGATTTTTTTTTAATTTCACAACAATGGAAACTCCATATTATATAAGTGTACAATTCTAAAAGAAACAATATCGTTCTCTTGAAAGTCAACTAAAGCAACTCGACTACAAACTAGAGGGACCAGTTAAATAATTGAGATGCCAATCTACCCATTAGACAGGTGTAATCCACTCCCAACCCATCCAATTTATGCCAAACATGGACTTAGTGAGCCTCTGTCACTTACATTCACCGCTAAATCTACACTAATATTATAAAAAGGTAAAGTTTATTGTTGTTTTTTAGGATGTAATTTCTGAATGTACTGGTTCGATTGCTAAAAATTTTGTACTGATAGAAAACTGCTTTATTTTTGAGTGACATAGGCTATATTTTATATATGCAGACAAAGCTGCGGGCAAAATATAGTGTTTTATAAATTATAAAAATAAATGAAAAAATAAAAATTATTTATTGTCTCATTCAATTTACAAACGTAGATAAAGCCCTGATCCCCACACTAGGATTAAACATGTAATTTTTTATTTTTTTGTGTACTGTGTTTTTGTGTTAAATTACTGACATCATTCTAATTATTTATTTTTTCTTTTGATATTTTGAAATTAATTAAGAAAAAATATGTTTTTAATTCATGAATTCCCAAGCGACCACCGGTGGCCGCGCATCTATTGTCTTACTATTGTGTCTCTAATTGACGGTATCTGAAGGGTTAAATCAAATGTTTACAGCTGAATAGTGTTAAAATGGTACTTGTAAATTCCCAGTGCCTGTAATGTTGACGATCCTTATAAATAAATAAATGCGTGATTTTTCGTTAGAGCTACCATGGCCCATCGCTTGTACCGGATAGAGCCACTGAAGGAACACAAGTAGGTTTCAGTCCCATGATTTTCCATAAAAAAAGTCTTGATAGTTTTATTTAACATTTTGTTAAAACACAACCTTTTCTCTCAGTATGCAGTATGATGCAGTGTGCTCCAAAATAGAACTACTCTTGTCTTAAATAAATAAAATAGGTACTGACTCGCAATCAAAGAGTTTCTTACCGTCCGCAGAAAAAACCGCAAAAAAATCACGTTTGTTGTATGGGAGCCTTGCTTAAATATTTATTTTATTCTGTGTTTAGTAGTATTTTTGTTTTAGCAGCAACTTAAATACATGATCTATTAACATTTCAACTGTCTATCTATCACAGTTCATGAGATACAGGCCCATGACAGACAGACAGCAGAGTATTAGCAATAGATTACCGCTAGGAACAGAACCCCTAAATAAACAGCATGACACTTATAACCTTATATTCTAAATGAGACGTTATAGTATACCGCTTATTGTGCCACCCATTACAAACACAAGTACATGAATAAAAAATACAAAGAGTAATACAAATACACACAAAAAATACGACAAAAAAATACATACACACTTCTACTAATAATAAACTACTACCCAATTACACAGTTCGTAGCGCGCTACGAAACTGCTACGATGCTACGAACTTTCGTAGACCTTTGCTACGACATTTAATGTATATCTCGATAAATTTTGTCGTAAAATGTCGTAGTAAAAATAATATTTATGTTTCCCCTTTTTATGTGTACATGTTGAGGATCATCTCTAGTATTAGTAAACTAGAGGTGGGCTTGCGTAAAGGGACGGCATTAGTGTAGCACTTATGTTTGAGTAGATGGGTAAATATTTTTATTGACTTTTGCATGTTTTTCTTGGTATTGCTATTGAAATAAGATTTTTATAAATGCTATATGTACTGTCGGTTTTCGCAGAATATCCAGGCTAAGAGTTTTCTTGAATTCTTCTTATATTATTTTGTACAAAAACGAAAAAAATAACTTGTGGTTTATATAAAAATAATTTCACCCACTTTATAAAACAGAATAGTAGAGATAATAGAAAAAAATACTTAATCTCCCCAGCCTAACTCAAACTAGATTCTGCCAGTGGCTTTGCTTCAGTGAAAGTAGAAAGTATATGCCTCAATGATAAAGTAGAATTCTGCTGTTGAGAAATTCTTTTTTACATCGATCCAGAACTTTTTGAGTCAACTCATTACAAACAAACATACAAATCTTTCTTCTTTCTTTTATTTTTTTCCTAAGGTATGAAGTCCGCCTTTGTACCTTTGTGTTGCATGAAGTTTAAATAAATAAATAAATAATATGAGATAAGTTTATAGGATAATTTTAAAACATAGCTATTCATATTATTTTTAGACAAAACTCTCTGAATTTGAATTACAAGTAGCTCACAAAACGAAAAAGTATGATTACATAATTTCGATAGCACGCGAAAATGTAAAAACGGATGTTCAGTATATAATAGATTGTAACAAAGAGAATAAAACAATAACATTGTTATCCGCAAATCATTAAGTTAATGGCTCATTAACTCATCAAGCGAAATAGCAATTAACGCCAAAGTACTCCTCAAACTATGCTTGACATAAATTTGTAGGTCAAACAGAATATCTATAAATTGACGTGCCCCACGTATACTATTGAAAGTGAAAAAATAATCATTTTCATTTCACTCGTTGAAACGATGATGTCAATATTTTAACGAGTTCTTTTTTATGCACTTTCGATTCTGTTCAATTGAAATACAGTACAAAATATTAAAAAAAAAACTATAATTCGACGTGCCCCACGTATACTATTGAAAGTGAAAAATAAAACATTTTCATTTGACACGGTAAAACATTGATGTCAATATTTTAACGTGTTCTTCTTTATGCACTTTCGATTCTGTTCGATTGAAATACAGTAGAAGATATAAAAATTTATTATTAAATAATACTAATTTTATGAATCTCTAGTCAAATTTTATGATTTACTGAGAAGTATAAAAATACAGCCTGTATAATCCATACCAGATAATAACCCCGTTCTCCCCCTTTTTTCTCTTGGGGGTCATGAAAAGTCAAGATTTTGATTTGCTTCAAGGATATGAGCGGTACTTTTTTCTTTTCTAAAAGAACTGGTAAATATGAATTCAACACCAGTTTCATTATCCATCATTATGATGACAAAATATTATCTTAAATGACAAAAAGGGACGAATATAGTGATATGTGTACACCTACTCAAAATTCGATAAATTTATTATACCTTCTCAAAAAAAAAAAAAACATAAAAATGCTGAGTAAGAAAACTCTTTGAGCATTATTCTACTCCTACAAAAAACCCCTAAATATTTAATTTCACAAAACAAAAAAAAACTTTATTTATAAATATTCACACACTAAGTTACATTAAATACATTTTTTATTTCCAAACTTGACTACTTCAGATATTAAATCGTGCCTCGAATAACAAATTTTGTACTTCAAAAAGATTAACGAAGAAACACGCTGTATACTGGGTACTTACGGTCTCAGAATTAAAGACTACCTCATCTTCATCATAAACTTAACAATAACTGGTTCCTACTTAATATTTTAATTCCCAATTTCCCTTCAGTCAGAAGCTTGCAGGATTACAGAACAATTTCCATTTTAAATTCTACTTGAAATTTTAATAAGATAGCATCTCCCCTTACGCACACACTCCTACTACAATACCGTTCCCGCCTTTTTTCACCCGCCGTGTGTGCTTTCCCGCGCTTTCGCTAGACAGTTCTATTTTTAATTTCAAGTGTACTCGCCGAGCTATCCATTCAACCTTCTATTCTTTTTAAATATTGCCACCTGTACGTTTCCATACCTACATAAGTAGGTCATACATTCGCTGTATACCAATCGTACGTACGATCGCATCGCATCTATTAAACTCTGCCGCTCAACGTAGTACAACCTCCAAGGCACTCTGACACAACACTCGCGCTCACAAACAACTAATAAAGTTTAAAAACCAATAAAAAAATCATAGATGCCGTTAGAAAAGGAGAGATGATGAAAATTACGTTTAAAAAAATCGTAAAGCGCACGCGCGTGGTCGTGCGCGCCATCCGTGCGTACGTTACGACAGACGCAGCGGTACTAACGTAGTAGACCTGGAAAGGCTTTAGCTGCCCCTACCCCTCCCCCGCACCCGCCCGCACCCCTTTCAGCCCTCGGCCGTGGCTACTACTTCACACACAAAACATAGTATTCCGCTGAAACGCTGCAATCAGAATAGAACTCTATTTCTCAACACCAAGATTGATTTTGGTTTGCAACGTCTACGTGTCGGAAAACCGAATGCACGCCGTCCCGCGAGTCAATAGGTTGTACAATTTATATTAATCATAATCGATTTTCGACTTAATTACACTAGCTTTAAGGGCGACTTTTAATCATTAATAAGAAAGGTTACTAAAACGCGATGTATATGTGTGCGCTGTACACAAACGTCCGAATTCGATTACGGTATAATTGTGTTACGTAATAATGGTTCTTACATATTTCATTATAAGGTCATTTTCGTGTTACCTTGACGGACTTTCAGAGTGTACTGTTTGCTTTCCACAGTTCATATTAGCTGGTACAGAGTTTAGGAAATGACCGTTGAATTTTATGACTTATTACGGGGTAACGAGAACTTAATTTTGATTGAGTTTGGGTAACAAGAAAAATCGAAATTTAACACCAAGGGACTGGTATTAATGCCGACGTAGATTTTGTCAAATGAGTATCATAAGAAGTGCATTTTCTTTGAGAGGTGATGCATTTTGTCCTCAAAGGACATTATGAGTAGCATCACGACTCTGCCTTAGGAGGGTCGGTAGAATACTAAAGATCATAGTTTAAAACTATCAT